>OX235270.1:130863631-133558631 GCA_944472135.2 Trichobilharzia regenti | reverse complement strand
TTTGACTCGAGAGCCTGATACGCAATTTCACCAAAGAGTGTCTTCAGTGTGTGTGACTAATCCATCTCCATTTTCTTCGGCATATTCGTTGAGCGTTAACCCCTTGATTGTTCGTTTCCAGAGTTCATTGTTCGTGGCTATCAGATATTTATTATGGAACCAGAGAAGGCAGCTGTTGATAAAAGTCTGCAGCAAGCTGTTGTAAATGCTATGCGCAATGCCTGAACCTAGTTTCTGATCCATGTAGGAGAAGTGACTTGGTGAACTCATCAAATTCTATGCGACTCGTCAACTGAATACCCTGCAAACATGATCGCTGATATTTTTACATATAAATACGTCAACATAATAAAAAATAATTTTTCTTCGATGGTAAAACTTTATAAGATATTCTTGGATTGACAGGTAACTACTGATGTCATATGCAGTGATTAGAGGTCGCATAGCTCAACATATGGAGCTCATGACTCGCTAACTGAACTCCACCAGCTCGTCGCTTACCACCAACCCAGACCTTCATGGCACTTTTAATCATTACTCATTACAAAACTAATTATTCACTTCAACGAATTTATGGTATATCAGCAGTGAATACTTACTGGTGAACGTAGTTTAGGGGAGAAGATACCATTGATTGTTGGGAATGATAACATAGAGAATGGAAATTATGGACATTTACACTTTAGAATACATGGACATGCAAAGAAACTTTATGAAATAGAAATTAACACACCAAATTAGATTATTCCGATGGGTCTTTAAATTTGATGAATTATCCTGATTACTCCCATAGCTAAGAGTACTGATACAGATAATAGGTAGGCTACCAAAGGAGGTGAAGATTGACTATAGTGTCTTTCTGTACATGGAAATCGATTTTTCTTTTAAACGCTACGCATTTCATCACCATCAGATTTAAGAGAATTCTTTTTATTTTGCTTATGAACGACTATAAAGCTATCATTCACAATGGTAGTATGACGACAAAGTACGTCGGTAGCACAGTGGTTAGGACTGTCGCCGATTATGCACATGATCCGAAGTACGATCCCCTGCCGACGCTCACCTGATATCTATTTTCGGCCTGCAAAATTTGGGCTACTGAAATCACATGCTGAAAATTCCATGCTGTAAATTGTTATTGTTGTGGAATAAAGTGATTATTATTAAAAAAAAATTATTAAATTCCATACTTGTACCAAACATACGGTGTGGAATCAAGCTAAAATCAAAACAAAATAAATAAAGTTCCAGTGAATAATGTATAACTGAGTTTCTTTGGATTACAAGTAGGACAGTATCCAGCAAAATGTCTTTCGTAGGTGTGTGCGAATGGCAAATTTATTGTAGTCGGGAATAGCACGGAAATCGTGCAAAAGTTTGCCGACTTGAAGTGTTTTTGTCCGTGTATTAAAATTTACAGCAGAACATGAATAAAAGTGACGTTATTTCAAGTTAAGCTGATTAGTCAGTCTTTTAATAACCTGTCATTTATAGTTTCATTACCTCATGGAAAAGTCTTCAACGATGTATGTCAAATGAATGTTCATCAGCCTTTAGATTTTCAAAGATTCTTTGGCTTCTGTAGGTTCAGAATAAATTATTGTCACTCCCTTTTTGCACTCATTGATCAACATCTAAAGTCCGATTATATGTGTGTAAATATTCTGTATGTGACTGAGTGACCATCGCATGCTCACGACCCAACCCCAGGTAGAGACATTCGCCAGTACACTCCAGTTTTGATTTTCAGAGTTCGTGATGTGAAGGCCACCAGCAATGGCTCTCACAAGGGCTTCGTCAGATAGTATGGCCAGTATCTGACTATAACGGTCAAACACTGGAGCTTAACGCAGGGAGTTCTGTGCACGTTTTTCCACATTGGGTAGTTCGAATTAAACTGCAAGACTGGATGCTTGCGAAGAGTAGGCAGACCAGCGGCAGTTGACGAGCATCCCCATGGAATGAGCCTAGGAGATGCACTACATAGTGAGTAGTCTGTGTTTGTCAGGCAAATTCGAAACCTTCAACACTAATTTGCTACACACTGATCAACAGTCACACAACAAAAAAGATAGGACACAGACCCAGAGAGAACCTGCATTCAGTACAATTCCAAAAATTAGAATGCGCTGGCCAAGCCCTTGCAAACAATAAGTTTTTTATTTCCGCTAGTGTCAAATTTCAACAACCGTTGTTCCTTTTGCAATAGGGAACTTATCCACAGGGATTTTCCTGAAAGAGAAAGAAAAGCACATTGTGTTCATTGTTTACACAAGTTTTCAAGCTGTTACAATATATGTGATATAGTGTAGACTTCAAAAGATTTTTCTCCCCTTCTTCATATCGTCAATTTATCTATCTCTTATTATCTGGTATGCGATCTGTAGTCTGAAAAAAAACTCAAGTTTCCAAGTCGTGTGATTATAATTGATATGATTATGAAGAATAGATTGTGTTCGAAGCGTCATCCAGTAAATAATAATACTGTTTCACTGTGTGATACATTTATTAAACAAATTAATATGGTATTACTTACTACCACAGTGCCCGAGACTTGCTTTACTCATGTCTTCACTTCAAAGGGTTTGCTGAGCTTTCAATCGTGTACTGCTTGGCATAAGGTTGACGAGGATTCGGAGAGCCACCTGGTGTCGAAGCAGTTTCTAAATTACTTCATGGTCAACCTTGTTGAAGATCTTTTCATAGCCACTGGAGTTAAAATAAACAGTTGACTGGAATTCTGTGCTCTTTTCGAAGGTGTTGGGTAGTGTTGGAATTCGGTCCGTATATTATTTGCTCTTCCTGAATTCAGCTTGTTCAAGAATCAGTCTTGTTTATACTGCATCGTTCACTCTCTCCAGGATGATGCGACTTAAATATTGTTCTTGGAGGACATGATGAAAACCAGGGAATATTCAAGTATTGGTTTGTAGGGATTTGATTGACTGGTTACAGGATTTCATCATGAGCTGGAATTGGCTGGAGAAACATTGGAAAACCTGGGAGTACTGGACAGCCGTTTCGTCTTAGTTTGGGAGTCCTCAGCAGGCCAGTAGTTACCTGGGTTTCAGTGGGAAGTCGTGAACAGTAGGGTGCAGCAGGTTGGGTGCGAAGACAAATACTCACCGAAGACATTGGCTAGCAGTCGCGCTATGTCGTAAATTGGCAGGAGTTAAAATTCATTGGCCATTGGATCGGTTCCCAGTGGCTTAATAGTTTACGAGATCGCTCGCCTTGTAACCATAAGGCCCAGGGTTCGAACCCCACTGGGTGCGTGCTGACGAAGAATCTCAAACTAGGACTAAACAGCTGTCCAGTACTTCCAGGTTTTCCAATAATTGTCTGACTAATGTCAACTCTTGATGAAATCTTGTAACAAATCCAGGGAATTTTGTGTTCACTAGGCACTTCTGATTGTATCCATTCACAGTTGATAGTGTCTTGAACATTTTAACATTTTGAACATTTAACCCTGAAATTGAATACATTACTTAGTACTTTATGCCGCTTAGTGCCTTTCATTAGCGTTTACAACATCCTTGACAGCACTAGTTGGATAATGGATATGTTTTCTTAGAGATAGAACCACAATGATACTGACTGACTAGGCTCTTTTCTTAGTGTCTTCAAATTATCAACCATTTCACTTAAACAGCGTCTAATTCTTATAATTTTAGATCAATATTTATTCGATAGAAATATAGTATTAACTGTTCACTCTTATCTGTCCTCAGTAGTGACTTCCTCTTCCTACCAACGGGCTATCTAATATAACATGTGGGACTCATGGTAACGAAACTCATTCCAAATATTTTTTTTAATGATTATAGCTTGATTCCATACCGTATTTTTGGTACAAGTATGGAATTTTCCGCATTTGATATCGGTAGCCCAAATTTTGCAGGCCGACCATAGATATCAGGTGTTCGTCGACGGGGGCTCGAGCCCTGGACCGTGTGCATGGTTGGCGAGAGTCCTAACCGCTGTGCCAACGACGCATGATGATAAAGATTAAAAACTATCCTAGTTTGGAACTCATTACCCAGCAAGCACCCAGTAATCCTTCAGGGATAGAACCTATTAAGTCACTTGAAACGAATTCCTCAGCTCATCGACTTTAACTTCTGCCAATTCGCAATGTATGGCTCGACCGCCAGTGAGTGTCATCGGCGAATATTTGTCCTCGTAACAGACTCGGTGGTTTCGCTGGGTCACCAGCAGTTCAGTAACCTAATAAGCTAATGGGAATTCTTTCCTTCTCCTCCCTCTCCTCTTTTGCTTTTCAATTTGCAATGTATGCAGAGTGATAACGACTTGGATGGTTTACTTGGTTGTTTAAAAATCGCTTATTCATTAAATTTGCTCTCAGTGTCACTTTATTATTCCAAGTATTTTGTTCTCATCCCTTAATAACCACTGTAATTTCAGCTGGTCTGAGGCTGACGAGAGCCTGTGAAATAAAATAACACTGTTTCTATGGAAATTTATCGGGGAAAGCACGTATGTGATGATAGCTAAGTCTTTGTTAATAGCATTTAAGCCAAAACGCAATGATGTAAATCAAATGTCTAATCCAATGGGGATTACCTCGGTGCACTAACAATAATTGAAGTTGAGCATTAATTCATAATTTCTTTGATTGACAGACTGACTCTTGTCTTCATTATTATCATTAATAACATTGTTCGTTCTTTGTGTTACAAGTAAAGCACATAGTACCAGACGCACATCTCCATTGCATTAGGTCCTCTGTCATCTCTTTCACCTGACTACAAAACTGCCCACAAGCTCTCATTTCCTCCGAAGATGATTTTCTACATGTCATACTCGAATTTCCAACTTGTTTTTTCCCACATTGGGTCCACCTCAAGGTCAGGAGTGCGATCACCTCTGAAAACCTCCTCAAAGTATGATCTGGCCGCCCCCATTTCTTTCTGCATATTTAGACAAAGCAATAGGAAGACGTAATTTGTCTGAATCGTGTAATGTCTCTATAATATGCTTCGCAATAGAAGAGCTAGGTTTCCTGTTATCACCATTAATGGGTTCTGAAGATTCTGTTTGTTTCTTGAGCCATTTAGGAACATGCTCTGAAGCCCTTACTTGCAGAGTTTGATGAGTCCTCCCTATGTATGAGACAGGACATGAAATTGACGTTAACAGATCTTTTAAACCTATCTATAAAACGTGTTTGGGGCGTATCCTAAAGTTTGTGGAAGCCCTAGCTGGCAATTAGAAAGTTTAAACCACCTTTATGCGTTCAAAATTAATTCGTTATCACACTCAAACTACCTTCCTTGGTCAACTTTGTTTTGATATCATCTCAGATGTACTATTACATCTGTTATTTGGTTTAATGATCTTCATTGTAATTTTGACCTTCGCTATGTCCTTTTAACTTGATCTAACTTGTCTATTTTCTCACCTCTTAACTCTTTATTAATTTCATATATATTCCTATGACAAGTCTGTGTGTGATCAGATTGTTCGAAATGTGTTGCACAAATACATTACACGATTCAGACAAATTACGTCTTCTTATTGCTTTGTCTAAATTCATAAAAAGGGGACTAATTGTTTTAAATTCTGCATATTTTTTAAGTCCTGTAGAGTAGTGGTCAGTCGACGGTTTCCTGTCGTAATCAGAAGGTTCTGACTTTGACCCTTGGTGGGGCGAAGGTTACGTACTACAGAAAACTCTCAAACTGAAAAGAAACAGCCGTTCAATGCCTTCTAAATGAAATGCTTCCTAGTTTATTGACCTATCCTAAGCTGAGAAAAAAGTGGAGAACAGGTCGTTGAGCTGGGGATCTGACGCTAGTGCGTTGGTGGCACAGTGGTTAGGACTCTCGCTGACCATGCACATGGTCCGGGTTTCGAGCCCACGCCGACGCACACCTGATATCTATGGTCGGCCTGCAAAATTTGGGCTACCGATATCCACGCTGAAAATTCCATACTTGTACGAAAAATACAGTGTGGAATCAAGCTGTAATCAAAATAAATAAATAAATAAATAAAATTTATAGTAAAAATTCTTCATAGCCACTGAAACTTTAAGGCATACATGAAGTAAACTTATTCATGGCTGGGATCGTGAAGACTGCTCAATTCGAGGACGGATAATGACAGACGGTGAAAGCCAATTCGGTGATCTGTTTTATTTATATGAAAGTATAAGTAAGCATTGAAGCTTCAGTCTACATACATTTAAGATACTGTATTAGGCAGGTGGAACGACGAATGAATATGTAGCTTAACTGTCTTAGTCACTAGCTTGTAACTTCTCAGTAGTATGTGAAATGATTGAAATCTCTTATCTCAAGTCCTAATGTCAAACTGCTGTGTGCAAATGCAATAGAATAAACAATTTGCATGAATTAATGTGTATTTTATTAAATAATTATAAAAACAGAAATTATGCAAAATGTCCGATATAATTTCTTAAAATGAAGATACCACTTAAATCAGCGTCATCTTGTAATCCACCTGAAGAAAAGAATAAAAAACAATGAATTAAAATCATTTCTAGTTCTTTGTTACTGAGGCATTATCTCAAACAGACAAGCATCCTAACAGGGATTAACACAAATCACTCCAACCCCTGTTTACTAAATTACACCGTCAATAAGTCAGTCTACCTTCAGTTTTGATCCCACCGCTCTACAACTTAAACAGACCGATAGTATCGTTTATCTTTTCACGAACTGAATACAACTCATAGCCTAGTGCAAAAGCCTGTGATTTGTTTTTGCCTATTTGCAGTGCAATTTTGATAAGGTCTGGCTTTTTTTAATTTTCTTTTTTGTATGTGCAACAGTGGTTTCTCAATCTTTTGAGTAGGTTATCGTAAGCGAATACTGACTGTATTAGTGGGAATACAAATACTACAGGATGTCTCAGAGTCAAGGACTGTAATTATTTGTCCACACCTTTGTGGATCTAGTTCAACAACTTAGTCAGTGACTGTTACACGAAGAGTCTTTTGTCTTCAGTGGTTACGACACTTGCTTATAGGTCAGATTTATTATACTGTTTTTTTTTTAAATCCTGACCCGTTTGTTTGTCTTCCAGCTGAGGGAATGCATCACAAGAACAGTAGAATCTCCGATCCTATTCCGAATCATATCAGTATTCAAACTCCCGCTCTCAGTATGGAACAATATTTCTTTATAACGGATCAGTTCGCCACTCCAGTAATACTTCCTAGATAGTTTCCTAACAGACATTACAGTCTCAGTGTATTAGTGTACACAGACAGTTTTAAAGAATTGGTCAATGTACTCTACTAATCCCCAGTAAATTGATTTGACTATTGAGAAAATTTTGTGTATTCCTAGAATTAAGAAGACATATACGATTTGATTATGAACAGTGAATTGTGCTAAAAACGTTATTTAGTTAATGGTCAAGTAAATATGTCTAATATCGATTTCTAATGCCATGCAGAAGTTATTTTATTATCTCAGGTAGACTAAGCAGAAATGTAATAGTATGCGTAAATGGCTCTGCATGTCTTTATGCTACTTTGATTAATTAACATTCAGTGAACTGGAACAGATTTCCTGCCTACAGTGTTATAAACCACACTTATTGTGTTGTGACAGACTATGGATACTATTCAGTTTTCCAGGTTGAAGAGGGATGTGTGTGTGTGTGTGTGCAAGATCAGAATCCGAGACTCACTGAATGAAAGTTAAATGCTCAGACTAATGAGCAACATCTTCAGAAGCTGTACTATGTGGAGTGTATTTCACAGGATAGTCAGTGTTTCTTTTAACATATTAGTGCAAAACATAAAGTTCAGTATCTATAAAAAAAAAACTTCAAATAAACTCATTGTTATATATTTAGGATACCTCTGTCCACCCTCCCATAAAGTTTTTAAGCAATAATTTCATTTACACCTCTGTCTTAGATGAAATGGAACTTCAGGACAATATTCGTAACTTATTATCAATAATTATGAACTGGGTAAAAATTGGGTGCTATTTGATTTAAGGGAACACATGAATTTCATACAGTTCAGAATCATAAAGAAAAGCTAACACTGAAAATTCAGCCTACACGAACTATTCGTGCCTTCCTTTCAGTAGTATTTCCATCCGACTTCATCGTCTTCATTTTAATCTTTATGCACTACTATCAAATTTTCTTACTCCTTTCCTTTTGTCTGAAACTGCATCAGTAGTTTATGTCTTCTCAACATTTGTTAGAGGCATCACGCTTTATTCTACTTATTACAATTTCTTATCAGTAGCTTCCATTACAAGAAGAAAAGTTAAGTTGTACAATAAAAGTAACTTGACTTGTCTCTGTCAATTCACTAGACACTTTTAAAATATTAATTTCACACACAGATCTACTGTTTATTCCAAATGAAATCTCGAGTGGTTAACCGATTTAATGTGAGAACTAGTTTAAATTTCCAAGCAAAAAGTCAATGTTCGGAGAGCGGTCAGTCTAAGTGGATTTAATGAATTCACAAAATAACTTATAATATACATACAAAATATATAAAAGAAACTTACTCTAAATTGAGTCATCTTCGTCGTAAGCGAAACTATTAAAATTAGAACTGTCATAGTTATCCTTAGGGTTAGTCATATCTTCGCCGATTTCCTGTTGAGTACCAGTAGTCTCTCCGCTGTCATCATTGAGGTCATTCATCCCATTTTGATCGTCAGTATTTTCTGTAGACTCAGAGTCGTAATATACCGGATTTTGACTATCATAGTTTTCATAATCATAGTGACTGAAACTATCCCAATGGTCATGATAATTAGCGTCGTATAGACTACGTGTATCATATTCGCCTACATCATTGTCATCATAAAATGAATCTGAAATATAAAAAGAACAGTTTGAGAATAATGAATCAATTATAGATTCAACGGGCTTTTGTCTTTCATTCTTATACACATGCTAAGTACTCTTATTATTTTTTTTTGTGCATAGTTTTAATTCCACCAACCTGACTATTTGGTTCCAGGAAGCCCTGACAAATCTTCACTGATAGAAACAAGTGAATACACAGATCACAGAGACTGGGTGTTTTGTTTTTATTCCAAGGCAGAAACCCTCAGAGTAATTTTTTCTTAGCCTTTAGAAGCCGTGTATATTCAGGCATTAAAAGCATTGCTGGAGATGACGTGATATATTTGTCAAAATGTAATGAAAAACCTTTTGAAATTTGTCATAATTTTAGGAATAAAAAGCAGTGAAATATTCAACTAATGAAAACGAAAGACGTAGTTCCACGAAGAGGTTCTTTTCGGCGAATTCATTTCGTCTAGCCGTGCAGTTGTATAAATATATGTGTGACTGTACGGCTAAATAAGAATATTTCGCTGAAAAGAAACTCCTCGCTGAGCTACGCGTTTTGTCTTCATTAACGAAGGGATGGGCGTTACTCATGAGTTAGTTCATGACTTCATTTTTATGAACCAATGCCATATAACTTCGTGAACAGTTGATTTCTCTAGATCATATCAAGGTATTCACACAACTTTCTAATTTTTTTTTCATAATATTTGACTGCTTACTGTTTTCCTTCAGGAGAGTTTCTCATTTTCCCAAGACTGGTATTGGCTGAAATCTATTACGAGTGCAAAGTGATGAAATGATTCGGTGTTTAACCTCTTTCTCTGCTTACCTCTCAGTTGAGCGCTTCTTATCTAGAGAAAGACAGCCAGCCAGCCAGCCAGCGCTATGCATTCTCTAGCACACAAAAAACTTACACGGAATAAAAGTAATGAAAAGTTATATAGTTGGATTTCAGATAAATACTCAGTATCATTTTTCATCAGCTGATTTTTCATTTTTTTATTTTCCATTTTTCATTTAAGACTTATTCAGCCAGTATGAACTTCTAAACTTATGAAACACAGTCTGTTATGATAAACAAAAAAGAAAATTACAAAGGATTAGAAACGAATCAGGACAACATGATTTATACATATATACAATGCTCAAAGTTATAGACAGTTATCTTTCAGGTTGGTACATCCGATATCGTAGATGGCAGTGTAATTTAAATTCTGTCGATGAAATTCTCAAAGTTACTGAAATTTACACACAGAAATGTATAGAATAATTATTTGAAGTTATTTTTGTTTTTCTCTCTCTCTCTCTCTCTAATTATTGCAAGATAATAGAAATAGTTGGCCTAGTAATTAGATGACTGTATTCCACAAACTTATATTCTTAATATTCAAGTTTTCTTTCATTCACTATTGATTGTAGATGTATGTAGATGTATGACTATTTTGTCATTATTTCTGCACAAACCACTGTTGTTCTTGCTTTATTCTAACACAGAATCTATGAATTTGAAGTTCTCCACAGTTGACCAGGGTAGCAGTAGTGGTTGGACCTGCTTCTTTTGCACACAGAGCTCCGGTTGATCTCAGTGAATTGCAGTGGCCTCTGCTGTCTGGAATCTTCTCTTCTATTATCCGGATGGATAATAGAAAATGATTCTTGAATGTTAGCTTTGTCGTCTGTTTACACAAGGTTTCCCAGTATAGAATTGTTAAGAGTCTTAATTCACCCTTATTGACCACATGGTTAGGCGTTCCCAAACATGAAAAAATGATCCGTTGAAGTACCAGCCAATATAACTGGCTTCACAGGATCAATCGAATTGATAGATAAAATAAGAGCTGGTTAGTCTACGTACTTTGTCGCTCACTTTCCGAATCACAACCAGTTATTTGGAAAATATAAAATCCAGCTTATCAGCACTAAACGTTGTTTCAATCGATTTGCTCAGCTTGTTGGTTGTTGTTTCACTTGGTATATCAACTCTGAATGGTGGTCATAAATATATTAAGACTTCTTAACAGGTAAAGTATTCTTTGAATTGAAATATTCAACTGGGTGTAGGACTTTTAATAAACTTTCATTTCCTCATCACACGATATCCTCGATGTTGCGCTGGGACGCCCAACTCGGCGCTTCCCATTCACTTTTTAATCAAGGATCTGGAGTGTCATGTCACTTGATGGTCTCCTCAAAGTATATCTGCTCCATCTCCCTTTCATGCTGCACATTTTTGGGATAATAGGTTCATAGCCGGCTATCTGTCTGTCGGAGTTTCTTGTTGCTTATCCCTTCCAACAATCAGATCCCCAGTATCTAGGAAACAAAGCCATCTGTTGATGAAGATCTGCGGCAGCCAGCTGTAAATTTTTTCCGTCACACTGGCGTCAAGTCTTAGAAGTTTATAGAAGCAATGACTAAACATTAATGCCTGCAATTCGGATTTATTTCTTTTTGCTCGGACGTAAAATAATTACTGTGACGAAACTAAGAAGATATCAGATAAATAATTGGGTTTTATAAAATTCCTAAACTAGTCTTTATGAGTATAAGTAAACGCTTGAACATCCCATCCTTCGTTATTTGTGTTACCCAGTCTGAAATCGATTACTGAAGGAACTTACCGCTGAAGAATACTGCATTATGCATGTAAATATTTATTTTATTTCCGAAAATTTCCTGTCAGATGAAATAGATATCTGACAGCCGTTCTGTTAAAGTTTGAGAATACCTAGTAGCTTAGACACTCCTCACTCTGTAAGAATAGCAGGACAAGGTGACAGTTTGAAAATCGAATGTAACAGCGTGGAGGTAAAGGTTTTTAACAGAAGCTTTACTTGTTGAATCAAGTGAATTTGCGTGTGACAGAAATGACTCAACACTTGCTCACCCGGATATCTGGAAAATCCTGGTACCCCTACGGTGAATAAGAAGGAATAAAGGAAACTTCGAAACGAGAGTTTCGAAGTTGTGCAGATATAATTGGTATGATTACGAACAATATTAAATTTCGTTCGAAAAGTCATCCATTAAATAACACCGTTTCCCTAAGTGATATACCTAATAAACAAATTAATATGGGATGTGGTTATTTGAGTGATAAAACTCAGCTTTATAAGATGTCAGAAATATTTCTAAAGCAATTTTCGTTTTCACCGACTTCAGACTATTTAATTAAAATAATATTTGTAAATACAAGTTAAAAAAAAAGAAAGAAAAAATCTACACAGTGGAACAGTATCATTTAAATGGATACCGTTTCGAACACAATTTATTGTTCATAATCATGTCATCAATTGTAATCACACGACCTCGAAACTTGAGTTTTATAGTTTTCTCTGTTCTCTCCTATTTGTCAACGTAGGCGTGGTAGTGGAATTTTCCAGATATCTGAATGGACAAGTGTTGAATAATTTCTATTACAAGTATTTGCAGTTGATTAGATGAATAAAGCTTCTGTTATCAATCTCTCCCTCCACTCTGTTACATTAGATTTTAAAACTATCATCTTATCCCATCATCCTATTGTATGGTTGTGTGTAATTGCATGTAGCGAGTGGTATAGCTGAACTATTCTCTAGTATTCTTATCTTATTCGGGTCAAGTAATCTAGATCTTACTAGGATTTTATGCTCGGCTAGTCTAACTGCACCTGTTCTACTAGCTAAACCTATGTATTTAACCTGACAATCATTCCAGCAGGGTATCAGATAAGCTAAATTGTTTTGTTTTAAAGGCTCCACAGGACCCTTTAACCGACAAAACTTGTTTCTAATTGAGTTTGTGGGTTTGAATGCCGCTTTTATTCCTACCTTGTTAAGAATTCTGCGTAAGGTGGTTCCCGAGGTTCCTTCTTTGTATGGAAGTACCACTGATGATTTAGATTCCTTATTGTCATTATCGTGTGCATGTTTGACATGCATGTCGTCGTTAATATTATCATTATTTTTATCACCATCACTAGTGTTATTATTTATTTTATTTTTGCATTTCCCTACATACTTTCTGACTAATTTATCAGGGTAATTATTAAGTTTCAAAGCCTTCGTTTCTGTCTTAGATAAGAAATCTGGAGAATAGTTCAGCTATACCACTCACTACATGCAATTACACAACCATACAATAGGATGATGGGATAAGATGATAGTTTTAAAACCTAATGTAACAAAGTGGAGGGAGAGATTGATAACAGAAGCTTTATTCATCTAATCAACTGCAAATACTTGTAATAGAAATTATTCAACACTTGTCCATTCAGATATCTGGAAAATTCCACTACCACGCCTACGTTGACAAATAGGAGAGAACAGAGAAAACTATAAAACTCAAGTTTCGAGGTCGTGTGATTACAATTGATGACATGATTATGAACAATAAATTGTGTTCGAAACGGCATCCATTTAAATGACACTGCTTCATTTTGTGATACATCTAATAAACAAACTAGTGTGGAATTACTTACTACCAGAGTGCCCAAGTTTCACACATATATCAAGAACAAATCTAAACCAAATATTTACTTTAGAACTCTCTAACAACACAGTGCATGAGGACTTAAATATTTCTCACAGGAATTTCAACAAAGATAGCGTTAGCATTGGTGGGGAGTAACATGTATTCAAAGGGAATTTATAATAGAATTTCAGTTGCCTTGGTAACGTCCATCTAAACAACTTTCTTTCTTCTGATTTCATTACTCTGTGCTCTCCTTCCTCTCCATGTTTTGCTTGAATTTCATATCAGACTTAATTTTCAACCCGCTCAATTTGACTCACTACATTACATGATCATCTCTATATTCAACTTCGTACACACGGGAATTTTGACTTTTCGACTTTATGAGTGCTAATCACTGCGACTTATCACCATCATGTCGACAAAACTTTCCAGTTTCTTCTTAAGAATATATATATATATATATATACCAATAATGACCTAATTTTTCATCCTCATGCTGCGTTTCCCTATGACTTTCGTAAAGCAATCCTTACTGTAGGGCTGATTCACGATAAACAGAATGTATTTTAAAACTGTATTATAACTTGTTTCATCAAATATTTTCATTTCTACATAGATGATGAGGACCGACGAAATAACGTGGATCCACATTATTCTGCACCAATGTTTTTTCTGTCTCTGATGCAATTAAATACTTCCATGAAAGCTATGAAATTATTGGGGACTGGAGATTATTCTTAGTAACAACTATTCAATAAATGATTCAACAAAATGTTTAAGGCGAGCACTAAATAAATCCAAATTGACTAGTCATATAGAAGTAAGTAAAATCTGCTCAAATGACAGAAACGGATGTCTAGCACTCTATTTTACCTTTCTTCAGTCAACAGAATAATAGACAAACAGGTGAGTATCAACATTCTCTATAGATTCTAGTGTGAAGACTTAATTTCCCCACACTCACCCTATGTTACACATTTCGGTAATAATTTCCAAGCACGTGCTTCGACAATGGTCGTTTTAATCTCCACCTGTGACCATTTTTCTTTGCTAACCTTGTTGATAAGTAGTATGCCGTGTGGTAATACGTATAGATGCATAACAAAAGTGAATCTTGAAAGGTAACCTATAAAGGAATATAGAACATGTTCCTACTGCTTAGTTTATAACTGATCAACAGGATGAATACATAAATCCAGATTGTTACATAACCAGTCATACAGTGATAATATGATTATTAAAGTACAATTAATAAATGTATACGGATAAAACCTACGTATATGTCCATAAGTTATTGAAATCGACACTGTGAAAAAGAGGAGGGCATTTCTAATCGGTGAAGAAATCATTCTTCAGTGATCAGTGAAAGCGATGAGGTGATGAAATACTATCAAAAGTGATAATGCACAAAATTTACATATATGATAGGAAAGCGGGAATTGCATTTATATGCCAAACTGATTTCGCCCTACCAGTATTTTGATTAGTTGAAACAAACTCACCGCCCATGGCTAGGTTATCTGCAAACAGAGTAAACTGACTGGTTAATTTTGCAATGTTCAGTAAAAAGTACAAAACCATACTTCTGTCATTATTCAGTGAACAACAAAAACACTGCTAATTACAAAGCGTAATAGTAACAGTACATATATCTTCTTTTTTTAAAAAAAAAAAAAATACACATTGAATGACGGGATAATTACGATGTAGGAAAAACCGTTAAATATTTAGCTTAGTATTATTAGACTGGAATAGTAATCCGGATGTAAAGCAGTGGTATAAGTGTTTACTGGGAATAATAGTTGTGGTCTAAATATTACACTGCATTAGGTTTTGAAACATTCATTATTCACCGACCACTCTTCAATAATCCCTCTAATTTATGATTTATTTGCTGTCTGTTCAATGGCATTTTTGAATACTTTATAAATGTAATTGGTATGATGCTTTAATCTGATTGTTAACGAGGTATGTTTAGTGAGTTGAACACCTTCTTTACTCAGCTTTAACAATAGTCTGAGAAAAGTGCGTATGCTCTACTGGTTGGGATATATGCTTGTTTTTACGAGTTTTACCATGAATTGATATCAGTTAGAGAACCATTGAAAACAAGTTGAGAGTACTGGACAGCTGTTTGCGAATCATCAGCAGTAGGCACGATTATTCCCAAACTAGGATGAAACAGTTGTCCAGTACTCTCAGCTTGTTTTCAATGGTTCTCCAGCTGATATCAATTCGTGATCAATTCGCTAAAAAACTAATCCCTACAAACTATCTATAGAAAATTAATATCCACACAACAAATTCGGTCTAAGAAATTAATTCACTATCACAGGTATATTTTTAAGTATTGGTTTTGTCGGGATTGTGCTTAATTGGCTGGGGGGGGGGGTTCATCACAAGCTGACATCATTTGGAGACCCATTGGAATACCTGGGAGTGTTGGAGAGTTGTTTCGTCCTAGTTTGGGACTCTTCAGCAACATGCACCCAAAAGGGGTTCTAACCCAGGATGTCGTGGTCACAAGGCGAGCTCGTAGACCATAAAGCCACTGGGAACCGATCCCATACTAGGACGAAAAGGCTGTCCAGTACTGCCTGCAGGTTTTCCATTGGTTCTCTAACTTATATCAGCTCATGATGAGAAGCCTCCAACCAATATTACAGGTATACTTCTAAAACACTTCACCTAAAGAGTGAACAACTATCTACTGCAACTTTTTACAAACTGATAATAATTAGTCACCAGTGAATGAAGGATATTATTCTCGATAACCTTTTCTCCATCAGGTCTTACATTTATGTGAGGATAAACTACATTAAATCAATAGTTTGGATAGGTGATTACTGTTCAAAAGCATCAGTAAGAGAGAGAGAGAGAGAGATAATGTACATTAATATAACACTCAACTGAATACCTGGTAAATTAAGAGAATTAAAACACAACTCATGAATTCAGAGGTTCCATAGCTTTGTTTCTCCTCTGTATGAAAGAAATCCACTTGAGACTCTGGGCTACACGGTCAGACGTATTTGTTCAGAAGATGCGATTAAAGACTAAATTAAGGTTAATGCAAGACAGATACCTTTAAAAGTTCATCCTTAAACACAAGGTCAAAATATCAGAAAAGAATTTGGTATCTGTAAAGAAGCCTTGGAGAAACAAAATGCCGAAAAGTACTCCCTGAGGTGTTATCATAGCCGTGGACTTTAACTGCATATCCAAGTAACCATTTAATTAATATAACTCATTACTGTATATTTTTTATAATATACTGTTACACTACCATCTCTTCAACTTGGAGTTTTATTCACATACTCGTAATGTTATTGATCTCGCAAGACAGTCCCCTACATTGGAATATAATTATAATTTATTTGATCTATTCCACAATGCAAAAACATTTTATCAACATTAACGTTTCGTGATATTTAGGGGCATAAATTGTAAGATTCCCCAAGTCATCGGTAATTATGAATATGCAAAATATTCAGGATGATAGTAAGTTAAAATTATTGATTTGATTTCTGATTTATGAACAATGGATTCATTAAATGTTGATGTAAATAACTGATGGTGAAGAGAAACAAAACATTTACAACTGATGAAAACTACATAACCAATTAAAGGTAGAACGTCAAGTCACCAAGCAAGAGAGAGTGAGAGAGACTCACTAAAGCTTCTTTTCGGGTACATACATTAGATAGAATTTAGGAGTCCTGAACACATTTGTTCTTTCAGTAACTTGAAAGAACAGAAAGCATCCGCCTACATGATGTCCTGTTTAAATCAGAGGGCATGTGATCACACTATTTCAAGTTCTGTTGCATCATACTAGTAGAATTTTCAGTGTCAGTTGAAAAAAATCCAAGATAGGCTCTTATTTCTCTTCTTTCAGTGTCTCCGACTCGGTATATGCAGGTGGTTTCATGTGCACGACTGGTGGCAACAGTATATAAAGTGCGTCTGTTGACTTGAAAGTGAACTAACCAACTCATTTTTTGGTACACAAGCATATTAAATCAGCTGTGGGAAGTTTTGCTTTATTAACTTACATTGCTTGCAATAAATCGAATTAGGGGAGGAAGCTATGTTACGACTGACCAACAGTTTCATAAGTGATGATAACCCATTGGTGGATGGTGGCTAGCAGTGGAATCCAGGATGCGCATTTCGTCCTATTTGGGACTCGTCAGCTGGATTTACCTGCATTTCTCAGTGAGTGATGATGTTCCCACCGAGGCTCTAACCCAGTACCCATAGTTTCAAACGCCAAAGCGTTATCCACTAGACCACTTGGGCCACTATGGGTACTGGGTTCGAGCCTCGGTGGGAACATCATCACTCACTGAGAAATGCAGGTACATCTAGCTGACGAGTCCCAAATAGGACGAAATGCGCATCCTGGATTCCACTGCTAGCCAACATCCACCAATTGTACACCAATTAAATACCCAGACATCGTCGAAGCATCTTCACAAGAAGCCGACATGTCAACCTGAGACCGAGCACTTCGGTCCAATCAATCGACAGGAAAATCAAAAATTCAATTCAATGATGATAACGCATGTTTAAGGGAGATGGTGCTCAGAAGAGAAGTTCAGCTAACTTACACTTTGACGACTAACTTCAAATGAATAAGTCAAGGGAACTGCACCAATTATCTTCTTTGACCAATTAATCACACACTTTCTAAGATGCACTATGTGGAGAATTCTCATCTTCCACGTCGTTCCAAAAAAACATTATAATGAAATTTATATGTACAGGTCTCCATAACTATCGAATAAGTGAAAAAGTTGTACATAAGACTCTGATATTATCATAACTTAATTTATTAATAACTGTAGTATAAGAACTTAAGAGTGAATTATTGGTTTTCTACGTGTTCTATGATTACGAGCACTATTCAGCTACAAAATTCACAATGTACTAATTAATTAAAATGAAATTCCAGACTGAACACAGTTTTTGTTCACCTTAAGCCAGTCAGCAAAGAGTAGATGATATAACCTACACACCCAATCAGACGTTCAGGTATATTTCCAGCCTGTATATAAGGAAGAAACATACTACAGTAATAATAATTTAAATCATACCATCTCCGTTTATCGTCGAAGAATGAATTCGTCAGTAGTCAATGCCATTCTCTTCTTCACTGCCACCATCGTATGGATTCACGGACAAGAATGTAGGTCTGAATTGTGTATTGAACATAATTTAAATGTTTTTATTTTTTACAACTCACCATGCATTCATGCGATTAGACATAAAGCTTCATAAAATAGATGTATCTCCGTAGTCGCATTATTGCATACTATAGGTTATGTGTATATGAAATTCAGAGTTACTGAATACCAAATATGATGTAGTCAGAGATTCGTTAGTAAATCGGAGTATGCAGGCTGCACACAACACATTAGCGGATCTTACTGATTGATTGAGAGTGGAATAAGTGCCACGTTCTCTTGGATGTTGGATATGAGTCCGTTTAGATGAAGTGGAGCACTTCCAAATAACTTTAGGTGAGCACGACTAAGGTAGTTTTATCAAATTGTGATTTCTCATCACATAGACAGTTTGATAGAATATTTCTCTGCTTCTGAAGTTATTTCCACAAGTGATAATCAACCCCAATAGTATGCATCTTTGAAAGCCCATTGCTTTAACATTCAAGTGTTGGTTTGCAGAAGTGTTATCACTTTCAAAGCAGATCCCATCACTGAAAATCAGGGATTAATGAATAGCTATTTCTTCTCCGACTGATGCTCTTCAGTGCTGTGCACCTATGAAGTCACACTGTATGCAACTCACGACTTTCAAATTAAAAAAAACAGTCACATTAGCATCCAGCTACTGAGTCGGAATCTAATGTCCTATGGATTTCAGGATTTACAGATTCATTATATATGTACATATAAGTATATATGTAGTGCCACCGCTAAGCAATATCAGTTACCTGTCCTCATACTCGACTGTTATCACTCAAAATTAGACAAGAATATGGTATTCTTGGAGTTCTTACAACACAGAACTTATAGAAACTAAATGAAATAGGTCGGTGATGTTTTGAAATTGGTGTGTAGATATTTAAGCATACACTTGTGCGTGTGTGGTGGGATGAATGAAGCAACTTTTGGAATATTTATTGGTACTATGTATTTACCTACATGGGATTATTCATTAATTTTACACTAATTTTTCTTGAGATTTTATTATCTGCTCCCACACAGAAAATTTCTGTCAGTGACTTCCACCTTTGTGCTCAGAAACTAAGGATGACGTAGTATTATCATAGTGACATTTATTTATTTTACTGAGGATGCCCATTAAAAATAAAAAAAAGCTGAGTTTAGTGAACAAAGAATGTTCTTTTCGATAACCTTTTCTTCACCAGGTCCTGTCGCAATAATCCAGTTTGGTTAATATATTTCAATGTATGTGTAGACATATTTAAACTGTGGTAATATTTAATTCCATGACGGTTTACCTATTGAACACATCACATAGTGGAACAGTATTATTTATCGGATGATGTTTTGAACAATTTCGTATTCATAATCATATCAGTTACATATATCTGTCATAGTAGGTTGGTGCTTGCTTTATTGACTGCTATTTATGGCACCAAGCAGATTGCATACTGTGAATCTTTACTTTTTGAATGTTATTCAATACTCTCACCAATCACTGTTGCTCAGATATTACACCGATGGAAACTATGGAAGTCGTTATTTGCAAAGTGTGCAGTCCGAAATGAAATTTCATGATGGTGTCCTTAGAAGTTTAAAAATACTCAGACTACAGTATGTATGGCCCACTTGATATAGTAATCAGCGTTTGGAAACCTAGAAAAAGGAACTCACCGCATGCTACTTATTAGTCTGAGTATTTGGAGCCCAATTTATCTCCCTCGATCGGACAATGCATTTTGAAATATTAAAGTCGTTGATATTTTTGCAGTGGGTAATAATTTAAGAGTGAAGTGAAAACTTATGTATGAATAGGTCTCAAACCACCATTATTCAGACTAATAGTTCGAAATTCTAGTAGTAGAGCTATGTAACCTAGGTGGTTTAGTAATCCAAAGGCCGATAGCTCGAAACCTGAATATGGTCAGATTTTAACCTTATTTTTTATTTATTTTATTCCTATGAGTTCTAAGTGGAAAAAAGGGCTTCAAGCTAGGACTTTGAAGTTTTCTAAAGGGTGGCACTGCTAGCCTAACACCCAACTTTCCTTCTCTACCCGGCTCACTACTGGCTAAGCGAGGTAAAAGAGAGTGTCATCCGCGTATCAAACTCCAGACCACTTGCCTGGTTGGCCAGTGTCCTACCACCTAACCACCAACGCCTTAACCTGGACTATCTCCATTCTCACAAACTGTAAACTGACAATCCAGTGATATCTCAAATGGTCTCATCAATAACCCATAATGTTTTTCTTTATATTCCAACAGTGAAGTGTACACTGTGTCCAATTAATTGACGATTCAGAACTAATGTTTTTGTATTATAGCCTATTTATATGACGCTTATGACGATGTACTAATGCACTAGAAAGTGATGAACCTAGAAGCAAATAGAGCATACATTCAGCAAATCATTTAACTGAAAATCTTCGTCACTCAGCCAGAATCAACAACAAAATTCGCTCGGATTTTCAATACAAACGTCAAGTCAGTTCTTCTATACGGATCGGATCAGAAACTTGGCGGGCGGGTCACAAAGAATATTTCCAACAACCTGTTGTAGACCTGCATCAAGAACTGTCTTCGCTGGCTCTATACTGAAGATCAGATGGCCGGGCTGGAAAAAGTCACCAACAAGAAACTATGGGAACAAACAAAGCAAGAACCAATCGCTAACCAGCGAATATGCAGGAGAGAGTGGAGATGGATGGAGATGGACACTCGCTGAGGAGACCTCTGGGAGACATCGCGCGTCAGGTCATTGCTCTAGTGGAACCCGAAAGGGAAGCGGCGAGCGGGACGTCAGGGCAAGGGTGACATGGAGGAGATCGTGTGAAGAGGAGTTGAAAGAGTATGAACTAACATGGATGCAGGTGAAATGTATAGCAGAAGGAAGACAGAAGCAAGTAGAGACGTGCAGTTGAACCCCTATGTTCCACTAGGAACCCAAGGGAACAATAACAATAACAAATAATTTAACTTACACCTATCCTACAACTTGCAGTAAATAATAATCAAGGAAATTTTAAAGTCCCTTTTCTTATTGAATTCTCCCCAGTGCTGTTACCTTCTCCATCTTCTCGACCTTCTGCCTTCCTCTATTGGCTTTCCCACTGACATACAATTTGTCATTGACTCTTCCAAGACGTTACTCAATACTACTTCTACTCATACTGCTACTACTACTACTACTAATACTACTACTACTACTACTACTACTACTACTACTACTACTACTACTACTACTACTACTAATACTACTACTACTACTACTACTACTACTACTACTACTACTACTACTACTACTACTACTAATGCCAGTATTACCACTCATACTGCCACCATGCCGACTACTGCACGACACAAGAGTATTTGACAACGGAATTATGTGTCAGTAACTGGATGTGCAGATATAGGCAAAATATGTCTACAATTTAACAAAATTGCAGCCCTTACATGGTTCCCAAATTGTCCTTCTTTGTCTTCATTTCATGATTTCACTTCTGATTCAAAAGCATAGTTCATTTCCTCTCTCCACCGTTAAATCCATCCCTACCCTATTCGATATTCTTTCAAGTGATATACATATTTACATGTATAACTATATACTACTTATAGATCTGGTCAGTAGCACACGCTATACTACTACTGCTGCTGCTTACACCTGTTTATTAATACCACGCACCATATTGTGTATACTCTAGGCATAATTAATGAATTAATTAATTGACCAGTTTTTTTTAACACTGATTTTTGTACTACAGATTATGCATATCATGACCATGTTGATGTTCTACCGCAGATAAACGGAAATGATAGTGCTTACCAACAAAATTACCGTGATCTACAGTATGAAAGCTTAGAAATAAAAGATTATCAAGTTGAAGAAGCTTTAGACGATGATGATTATCAATACATTGCAAAAATGTTGAACAGTAGCGAGGCTGGCGACATTCCGAGTAGTTCTGAGGATGTCTTCACTGACTCTGATAACTCTGATGCTGATAACTCTGATGACGATAACTCTGAAGATGATAATAATAATAATGATGATAATAATAATAATAATAGTAATAATAATGATGATGATGATGATTTTACTGATGACAGTTACTGGCTTCATACTGAATCCTAGCCCAGGTAATGTCCATATGGACGGGTAAGTTGTTGCACACATCTGAATGACTGTAATTACTTAGCCAATTTCTTATTTCGTTTGTTTTAAATGAAAGTTTTATACCAACAATGAAGTTTGACTAAACATGATGCTGCTCTCAGGTATCGTTTGCAAATTCGATGATATAACATCCATCTAGTCGTGAGGAGGCATAAAGCACTAGAATGATTATCAGGATATAATATCGCAAACAGTCTGTATCAACACTACTTATTTTTGAACTAGTAATTGATTTTCAAAACAATCGACTGGATACCTAATTACGTTCAGTACAGTTTAACCACAACCGGTCATGCTAATTTCAGTTAGTCTATTCATCTGTTTCCACAGCTTTTCATATTGAAACTCTATACTACTTATGAGTGTCGAGTAGTACGATGTATCTATATGTATTTATTTAAACAAAAGCTTGGTACATTATGGCCACTAACAGATACGCCACACAAAACCTCACAGTTTGTCCTTGTGCTGAGATACTTCCCAGACGAACAGATTCTTTCAGGTGGTTGTCTTAAGGGGCCATATACCGAGTGTTTGAATTGAATTCTGCTCTACAAGGCAGCTGAGCATCGTCAATAACTACGTCACCATGGTTTGCAGTAAGCAATACAGGTTCATACACCCTTCGATCAATCAATGTCTCGTTTATTATGTTGAATTGCACCTCTTCCATATACAAATTTGATCTGCAGCTTAAAACTTCATATGGTTTTAATTTTACGATAGACTTTTGGACACACAGCTACAGATAGAACCACCAGTCAACATAGCTTACTCAATTATCAAATGTATTTTTGTTGTAATTATTTGTAATCGTAGTATTAGTATTTCGAGATGACCGAATTACAAGAATCCAAACAAAACACAGAGAGGGCGGAATTCAGGAATTTGTATTTAGCGGTATTATAATGCAATTCATATAAGAAATATATTAACAAGAAACAGTATGTATTTAAACAATACGGAGATAGAAATTGTCAATCACCACAATTTTCCATACTTCATCTTCAAAATGATTTCGATTCCTTTTCACACAGAAATACTCACGCATGAAAAACCAGAGGAAATATCACATTAATTTACTATTACACTGAATCTATCATTTCGATCACCACGTTGTGGTGAATGCTTTTGTAATATGTTACAGCCTGCCTCTAATCATAGCCTACTATCGGAGGTGAATCTAATTAGCATCGGTGTTAAAAGCTTGACACTGTGGAGCGGTACAATTTCTCATTACCTTCCTTACTTGGTATAGCACATAATGAGACAGCTTAATGTATTGCTTGCACGTTACTGGTTCACTAGTAGAATGCTAGTCAACCGCGCATTTGTATGAGGCTCGACTTCTGGTCGACATACTACTAAGCCTCGCCTAGTTTACTTGCCGATAGAAGGCCCATAACAAAAAGAAATGGTTAGACATGGGGCCATCAACCTTATTTACTAAAACCGCCACCGTTGCTAGTTTCAATAGACAATTAGGGATCAAGCACACTGTAGCAAATAATAAATGAGAAGAAGAACACAGATCATGGTTGAAGCGCTTTATCAATAATAGTACTTATGCTACGAGAGAGACACCAACGTCCACACACAGAAAAGAGTAGTACTGTTATCGATCACAGACCACACTTTTTGAACTAGCGTCTTCTTCTCCACAATCCCGGCCACTACACTACTGAGACTTTAAAAGCCTGGGGCCCGAGAACAAGGAACAAACAACAATTTATTGCACGTGATACATCGTAATGTTACATTTTATCTTTGAAATACTGTGACCTATCATAATGCAAGTGGCACGATGCTGAGGGAAAATCTGTCCTGTCATCATTGTTATAACTATAACCCTTATCCCTTTGATCTTACAGTGTAAACTACTTTTGTCTTCACCTTTTCTTAGGTAAAATAGAGGAAAAATCATAACCTGTCAGGATTTGTTATTTACTGATTCCACGTGAACGTAACTGAATGCAAATTTACACATGATTATCTTTGATATATACAACGATTCGAACAAATCCAATGATCTGCAGTGAATTTACTGTGTTTATTATCATATACCTGTAGACTAGACGTTTCATCCCTTAATAATTTTTGATATAATATTATAAGTACTGAAAAATAATGCAGTTTTATATTCAAATATCGAGTTATTAGGTATGTGGTGTGAATGCAAGAGATATTTCGTCATAACTGAATGTCAGTCAGACAGCCATTGATACCTAAATAGTAAAAGATGCTCTACTGAGTTTTAATTCAGCAGAAATATGGTCGAGTCGTAGCCTGGCTTTCTTGTGGTCATTTTACCAAAGCAGTGAGGGTAGAAACTGCAGGAGAATTGCATACTTGAACTGGTTCTCTAACTGGCGCTGCCTTGATGTTATACACGACAAGCGTCACTGGTACAAACATATATCGTCAATAAGTTCTCCAACAGGCTCTACAGTTAAAAGCCTATATAAAAACGACAGCGGAATTAATTTACCATCTACATATACAAAGTTCGAAGAGAAAATTCATCAT
Source organism: Trichobilharzia regenti (assembly GCA_944472135.2). Lineage (NCBI taxonomy): Eukaryota > Metazoa > Platyhelminthes > Trematoda > Strigeidida > Schistosomatidae > Trichobilharzia > Trichobilharzia regenti. The sequence continues at coordinate 133,533,453 of OX235270.1, read as the reverse complement.
GACTTCCTGTGAAGACGTATAATATTCAGATATTAATATGTGACCTGCTTGAAATCACCGGTGACATCAAGAAAGAGAGCGAAATTACAAGAACGTCTACACGACTTTCTTATAAAGGTAGTTCAGAGCCACCGAATCAAAACTAAAATATTTTCTGGCCTGATCAAGATTATCTAGAAACCTAGTAGGTACCTTGCAGAATGGTAACACGTAGCCATCGGAAGCCAGGCATTAGAGCATTTCAATATCGAAACACAGCATCATGAGGAAATGAAGTGAACAATTACTTTAATTTTGATTTTGGTCTCAAATCCATGTGAATACGACAATTAAGTTTGCATGATAAATAAGGCAATGGTAGTAATAACGAATGGGATAATAAAATTGAAAGTGTATGGAATGGAATTCCATATTAGTTTGTTTATTAGGTGTATCACACAGTGAAACAGTATTATTTACTGGATGACGTTTCGAACAAAATTTATTGTTCATAATCATATCAATTGTAATCACACGACCTCGAAACTTGAGTATTATAGTTTTCTCTGTTCTCTCCTATTTGTCGTCGTTGGGGTAGTAGAATTTTCCATATATCTGGAACAGTTTCACTGTTTCACCTAATAAACAAACTAATATGGAATTACTTACTACCACAGTGCCCAAGTTTTACACATATATTGTATGGAATGAACTTGAATCAACGTAAATAGTTGACATGATGGAAGTAGATAACACAGAGCCTCAATGTTATTTTTCTTTCGAGCGTTCTTAAATTATGCAATTACCCTATTGTAGGCCAACGCAAACAAATTGGATGCATGAATTTCTTCTAGATGTAGAGATTTCTTCTTCGTACTAATTGATAGCACTTCACTGAGAAGCATACTACAACTTATTGCAGCTCGGAACAGTTCAATCCGTGTAGATAACTGCCTCCTAGAACACCAACAGAATATATTATGGCCGTCAACGTTGAGAAATATGAACATAAATATTATCCTATCCTGCCCATCGCTACCTTCTTAGCACTGGAATGTGGATTTGAACACATAAATGTCAATATTATCTACGTTTCTTAACTTCAGTTATATCTTTCACCAGTATAGACGTATATAGAAAGCCTTCAAGAGCATTAGTGTTATAACTGTAGGGAATTGAATGAAGACGTTTTCACCTTATTCTGTCTGCGCCTGAACTAATCTGTCTATCTGCTCGTCGTACCTTCCGACTTAGTAAAGCACGCAAATATCAAAAGACAAAGGCTGGACTGTGACTGTGTATTGAAGTGCAACAACGATAAAGAAAGCCATGGTATTTATACATTTTACAACAATATGGACAGCTAACAGCATTTGAAATAATTGACCTTAATAGCCAATAACAAAGTGTGTGAGAGATGATAATATACCATATGTGCGACATTGACAGTCAGTAACAAAATGTGTGGGAATGATAATATACCATATATACAAAATTAGCAGTCACTACCAAAATGCGTGAGAATGATAATATACAAAATTAGCAGTCAATACCAAAATGTGTGAGAATGATAACATACCATATATGCAAGTTTAAACAGTCAATACCAAAATATGTGGGATCCTATCACCTCCCCCGTAAAGAGTGTAGGACTTGCTTTTTGGATCTATTTGAAAAGGTTTCGGAGCTCTTCTTTGTCGAGTTGACCTTTGCGTGGTACTGGATAGAGCGTGATCTGTGTGTCTGACACATAACTGTCCTTTTTCATTCGTACGATAATGCAGCAAGAATTTATCCAAAATTTCTTCTGTTGTTCCCTCCCCCTTCGCTTTTGCATAAGCACGCTTAAAGGTGTCGACGAAACGTTCAGTCTGTCCATTCGATTGGGGATGATACGGGGGGCTACGAATATGCTGGATGCCAAACAGTTTGCAGCAACCAAGTTTGTCCTGGAAGACAGAAGCGTGCTTTTGACGACGGCGTTGCAAGAGAGATTGATCAGATACATCTCCGGGAACAACGTTGTGTGGTGAAGACGAAACATTAGAGCATACTGAATTTAATGGTACATTAAAGATATGGAGCTTGTCTAACCAGTCAAGACCAAGCAAATCCAAATCATGGTAGTTTGTAACGTAACATACACCATTGAAGTGATGCTCACCAAACTGAACCTGGCAATTTATCTCACCCACGAGTTTCAGTATATCTCCAGAGACATTCTTGGCGACATGCTCGGTCGGCAGAATCTGTGGGCAACCAAGTTTGCGCCACGTAGTTCGGGAAATTACGGTGATATCTGATGCCGTATCCAACTGAAGACGAATACGTTTGCCGTTAATATCTAGTGTTATGTACTTACGTTTGCTGGCGAACTCGACTTTGGAAGTAGTGAAAACGGTCTGTACTCGAGGAGATTGTTTCGGCTTGAAACGACTACTTCTGTTCCTCACCGAAGAATTTTTCTGCGGTGTACAGTAACCCTCCTTATGTCCAAAACGGTGACAATTACGGCATTTATGTTTCTTGAAAGGACAGAACTTGACAAAATGCCACGAACCACAGTGCCAGCACACTGAAGGAGGTTTAGCTGAATTTTGAGACTGACGTTCTGTGTGCTTAACGGTGATCGGAGGACTTTTCACTGTGTTAATCGAACCAAATTCAGACGACTGTCGTTTGCACTCCACCATAGCAGTATCGTGCTTCAAGTTGATTAAACGTAGGCATTCTGCTGTCACCATTTGTAAAGTCATTTTCGGGTCTTGTTCCACAAGTGACAGAAGTCGAGTTCGTATGTCAGTATCTTCTGGGTTCTTCAACCCACAAATAAAAATCAAACACTTGAACTGATCTGATGTCATTTCGTGTGGTTTGAACCTTTCACATTCCTTGTTCACTTTGCCAGCGTAAGTCACATAATCATCGGAAGGCATTTTTGTCAACTGAAAACATTGATACCGAATATTAAACATGGATGACTGTTCACCAAAGATTTGTGATAAAACGGTGACTGTCTCATCGAATGATAACTCACGTGGGTTCTTGGGCAGAATGAAGTTAACATATCTGTTGTGCTCAACAGTACCAAGTTTTCTTAGTAACAATCGGACTTTGGCAGCATCATCAAACATGTAGCATTCAATACGGAAAACGTCTTCGTAACGATTGAACCATGCATCAAATACGAGACCAGATATTGGGTCGTAGTTGAACTCACTGATAGAATTTGAGATGCTTTCATATTTGTCAGAATGAGATGTTGATGGAACTTGAATGGACAGCTTCTGAGTGAGAGCTTCGATTAATTTTAGTTGAGCTGCTTCATTCTGAACTTGCTGCTGCTGCAAGATAGATTTGAGATCGTCCAGAGAGATAGACATTGTAATTGGGTTGTAATTAACACAGTCAAAAATGTTATATAGTTGCGCTGAACAGAATAAAAACTGTCGTCGTTTGCTTGTTATAACTGCAATGAATTAAGGTAAACCCCGTCGCCAATTTGTTATAACTGTAGGGAATTGAATGAAGACGTTTTCACCTTATTCTGTCTGCGCCTGAACTAATCTGTCTATCTGCTCGTCGTACCTTCCGACTTAGTAAAGCACGCAAATATCAAAAGACAAAGGCTGGACTGTGACTGTGTATTGAAGTGCAACAACGATAAAGAAAGCCATGGTATTTATACATTTTACAACAATATGGACAGCTAACAGCATTTGAAATAATTGACCTTAATAGCCAATAACAAAGTGTGTGAGAGATGATAATATACCATATGTGCGACATTGACAGTCAGTAACAAAATGTGTGGGAATGATAATATACCATATATACAAAATTAGCAGTCACTACCAAAATGCGTGAGAATGATAATATACAAAATTAGCAGTCACTACCAAAATGCGTGAGAATGATAATATACAAAATTAGCAGTCAATACCAAAATGTGTGGGAATGATAACATACCATATATGCAAGTTTCAACAGTCAATACCAAAATATGTGGGATCCTATCAATTAGCATCTCTGCTTAATCTAGCAAAAGATACTAATCATTACAGGACTCTTAATTATAAGGTGAAAAGCATTATTACGTGGAACAGACGTGCCCGATTGCTAGGATAATAAACGACAACAAACAGGTGAACTGCTGGAAATCGAGTGTCTAAGAACTCTATCCTACCGCCTAGTCATTTGTAACGGTAAAATTATTAGTCTACATCATTCTTCATCCAAAATAGGGTGATGACCTTCATTGTTCAAGTAGAGTAGTTCAGCTGGAGGTAGGCCTACAAGCATCCAAGCAGCTTGGGATCCTGTAGTGTTACGTCCAGTAGTTCATGTAGACACAGCCAGTTAAGTGGCCAGCATCGCCTTTCCGGGACCGAAATATCCATCATACTTTGGACGATCTATTTGTTGCTTCCATTTATCCCTGGTTTCAGTACAAAAAGTACCTTGGGAATTGGTGAATCAACACTTGTATTTGCATAAAGCAGATCTTGCGCAACTGTTGACATCCTTCGGCTTCTGAATTGGTGATCCCGAATGTCCCATTGTGTTGATGACATTAATGATGTTTGTGAACATGTATGGGCTTTATATATGAGATCAGATTCTCAAATTCAGAGTTAATTTGCGCGAATGCTTAACTTTTATGTGAATGATGCGTTTGTCCAGTAACAGAAGTTCTGAGCAGGCTTATTTAATGCCGTAATCTCGACAATGGCACTACACAAACATACTTATCTCGTCTCCTTTGAAACTACCTTTTCTCACTCAAATTTATTATGTTTTGACCTATTTCCAATTCCGAATAAGAGGTATTTTGCAATAGAGACCAAGTCAGGTAGTCGTAAATAAACGATCACACGGTTAGCTGATAAACCCACTACAGGTCCCATTATAGCTTTCCGTAATAAAGGCTACACAACACTGAGAGCTTTAGACAAGCACAGTAAGACATCACATATCGAGTGATTGACAAAATACGGTACACTATAATCTGAGTTTAGCTGTGTCAGATTATGCTACCAAACCGAAAATTGTTCATCAGTATTTCTTGAGGATATGCATTGGATTAGTGGACGCAGTGTGAGGTTCAACTGATGCTTAAGCTTAGACTCTTGCATGGATAGCAAGTCTTGTGGCTTGAATAAACTAGCTGTTGCCTCTTGCGCTCAATCTAATTTCATTCGATATATCTACCAGAGCATTTCGTTCTTAAGAAGCTAGAGTAAAGAAAAACGAGGCAACGGTTAAACTGGTAAATAGGTGCTAGAATCTGGAAAAAAGGAAACGGCTGTTTCACATCAAACTAAGAAACTTTACCTAACAACCAATAAGCGAGCACAAGGAAATCAAGTTGTTTTACACCAGCTCGTAAAAAATGACATTTTCTTTTGGACGATAATGGATGCTGAATGCACCACACCCCAGGGCCTATTAGTAAGTCTGACAGAAACCTACTCCTGAGTGTCATGGAAACTGATGAGACGAGATATGACTAAGACCACAGTGTGGTGTGAGCTGTCTGCAAAAAAATGTGTAGGTAACAATTGACGTCGATGTTTGCGTCCCGAATCGGAATCATGAGAAAAAACAGGAACAAATCCTAACCTTGATGAACTCACCAACTAATCGAAGTAGATTTAACGTGGGCGGATACGATTCGCAGATATATGACAGGGCTGTCTAAGAAACAGCCACAAAAGGACGACGGAATAACCTTCAGCAAGAAAACAACCAATCAAAAGACACTACTTCTCTGCTGATAATAACGCTAATAATAATGTACATAGAAATCTATAAATATGTGTTGATTTTCTCAATAAACGATCTGCTACCTGGCCCTTGTCTTTCATCGTTACAACAGTACGGTCTCGCTGAAAACCTTTCATGTTTAAAGTTTGTGATTTGTATACTGTTAAAGACTTCTATGATCTCACTGTTTATTACCTCTAGGTTAATAAGCACCCAATTGGACAAATGTATGAAAAAAAGTGTATTTTATTTCAAAAGGGGAAAAATCCGACTAAATGGGACAATGAGGGGAATAATTCTTAGAAGGGGGAAAAAATCCGAATAAAGGGAGCAAAGAGGGGAAACCATGGAAACTTTTACTGTACACGGGGGGTTACTGATAAATTGTAAGTAGTCATATTTTTATGTCGAAATTACGTAACCACTACTTCAATTGAAGAAAAACGCATCAGTTAATTGATGCGTTTTTCTTAATGTAATTACATAGACAGTTTCCTGTTGAATATTTTCAAAACATACTACGAGCAGAAAACAGAAGAAAGTGGTAACACTTAAAGTTAATAACGGTTGTATTTTTTCCTGATAACTAAAGCCTTTCCCACTATACAATAATCCAGACAGACCCACACGCATACACATATGTGTATGTATGTAGATACTTCAAGAATAGTGGCAGTCAAACTGAGAAATCTACCTGTGACTTGTTATTGTCACCTTGACTGTGGTGATATAAGGGGTCAAGGTGTTTGCCAATAATGTCACTCACCTGACTTGTATGAGTCACACAATATCGTGTAACAAAGATGGTGTTTTATGTGGGTTCATGCTTACTGACCAATCAGTGGAGTTTATGAAAACATCTGTGGTCAATGTTAATTGCAGCGCAACCAATTTTTTTGTTTAGTTTGCTTCCACTTACACATTGTGCGCGCAATTTTAAACGATGTAAGTAAGTGGCCGCTGTGGTTCATTTTTAATTTTTCTCCTAGTCTTACTCTAAATACCATATATTAGGCCTGAAAAGATTACGTTAGCGTAACCTACAATTGACCTGCCATTACACCACATTTTACAGTAGGTATAAACGTGAGAATGAGCAGGTACTGGCCGAGATCTCGGCTGCGTAGACGTCAACGGAGGCTGTGACACGTGCTGTCCTTCCTATTGAAGTCGAGCTGTCTTCAGTGAACACTGATACCATGACCATTGAAACCGAGGTAGTGCCATTACCACCTTGTAGTAACCTAACACCAGCCGCTAGTAATTCACAAATGTGCCCACAAGTTTCTTCTGAACGTGATGATATGACAAATATTCTACTCAATATCATGGTGACCACGAATATATCACAAACAGATGGTAACAGAATCTTGGAGATATTCCATGCGAAATTGTCTCAACTACCAACAACTCTTGGAAGTGTGCTGAGAATGTGTAGCTTGTAGCGGTAAATAATTCCCCAAAATTATTGACCACAGCAATCACTCATTGGATGCTGACCACCACTGTTTAAGTCGACTTGTTTAGCTGAAGGCTTCCGGTCAAGCATCCCCGCCATTTGGTACCCCGTCGTGTAACGTGCACGATCACTAGCTAGCTAAGCGTTCGTCTAACGGCTGGTTTTGGTTACTAAATATATATCTTGGTTTGGACGATCAATTATTGGCTTTTGCTTTGTCTTTGGTACGCGAGAATAAATTAATTAGAAGTTGTTGAACGAGATATCACGTCAAACCTTTAATATCCGTCAACCTTTAAACTGGTGAGCCCAACCGCGAACTTTATCCACGATAAATCCGCAGATAACCCCGGTGAGTTCGTTCCATTTTGTATTTGTTCTTGTACCATATATTATTCGACATAATTTTCGTCATGAGTGATCTTAGTCCCAAGGTCATCCGTATCCGCTCAACTCCTAAAACCATTCAGCTCGTACCATACTGGCCAGATAATGCTGAAACGTGGTTTCTGCTAGCTGAAGCAGATTTTTGTGAGCATGGGATAACCGATCAACGTTCACAGTTACTTGCAGTTATTCACGCCCTACCGCGGGAATTCAGCAAGTACGTAACATCACAGATGTTGAGTCCCGAGGTAAGTAACTCGTACGAGTTGCTGAAAGCATCCCTCCTCAGGAGAAACGTTCTCACGGACAGACAACGTCTAGATGAATTATTTCGCAACATCGAGTTAGGAGATCAGTCAGCCGTGAGCATGCTGACAAGAATGAAAGAAGTCGTCGGCCAAAGTCAGTTCGACGAAGGACTGTTTAGAGAACTCTTCTTAACCAAGTTGCCACAATCTGTACAGACCGTACTTGTGACACTTGAGGGTACTGTAATAGAGAACTTAGCTATTACTGCAGATAAGATTCTAGAAATAACTAAACGGTCTGTTCCCGAAATATGCTCAATGACTAAGCAGACTTCGAGTGAGGATCCTGCAATGATAGAGTTATGCAACTCCCTTCAGCAGATGTTTAGGTCAAACATGCATTCTAAATCCTCCAACCGTCGTCCTAAATCTCCTCAACGCAGGAACTCGCGTGGTCGATCTAAGTCCAAACCACGTTCACTGAAAAACCCTGACTGGTGCTGGTACCACAACACCTATGGCCAAGAAGCGAAGTGTTGCCGTAAGCCTTGTAACTTCGGAAATGTCTCAAAGTCTGCGGGAAACTATCCCGCCGGCACGCGTTAGCGGCAACCGTCGCCGGTGGCACTAGCCGCCTACTTTACATCCATGATGTGATAAGCCAGACTCGATACTTAGTCGACACAGGCGCCGAAGTCAGCGTCCTTCCTGCTACAGCAGCAGATCGACAGAAGGAACCTACCTTCAACTTACAGGCTGCAAATGGAAAACCAATCGCAACCTTTGGTAGGAAATACGTCTATCTGAACGTAGGTTTACGCAAACCTATTCGGTGGATTTTCCTTCTCGCTGACGTTACAATGCCCATCATTGGCACGGACCTACTTAATCATCATGATTTACTCGTAGACGTCCGCCGAAAACGACTGATTGACAATACTACTAGTCTGTCTATCAAAGGCATCACCTACATAGGCCCTAGTTTGTCACCCGTTAAGATAAAGGCAATTCTTGATCCAACTTTTCAACCTATCGTTGACAAGTATCCGGAACTTAATTGCCCGTCGAACGACCTACCGTGCATAACCAGCAATGTTATGCACCACATCATTACCACAGGACAACCTGTGACATCTAAAGCACGACGATTAGCTCCTGACAAACTGAGAATCGCCAGGAATGAATTTGACCATATGCTTACCCTTGGCATCATTCGACCTTCGAATAGCCCATGGGCATCCCCACTTCATATGGTTCCGAAAAAGGATAGCAACGATTGGCGACCCACCGGTGATTACCGGCGAGTGAATGCCAAAACAACCCCTGATTGCTACCCGTTGCCTCATATACACGACTTGACGGCAACCTTATCCGGCGCGACTATATTCTCCAAAATCGACTTGGTTAAAGCGTATAACCAAATCCCGATGGCAACAGAAGACATCCCGAAAACGGCTATCATTACGCCTTTCGGACTTTTTGAATTTCTACGTATGCCATTCGGTCTTCGGAATGCAGCCCAAACATTCCAACGCTTCATTGACGAAGTATTTCGCGGTCTCGACTTTGTATACGCATACTTAGACGACTGCCTCATTGCCAGTCCAGACAAGGAAACTCACCTTAGGCACTTGGACTTGGCATTTGACAGGTTACGCCAACATGGTGTTACCATTAATATTCAAAAATGTCAAATCGGTGTTGACTCACTCGACTTTCTGGGTCACACTATTGACTGCAAGGGCATTCGCCCACTGGCTACTAAGGTCGAGGCTATACTGAACTTTCCAGAGCCACAGACGGTGAAAAGTCTCCGCACTTTTAACGGCTTAGTAAGTTATTATCGACGCTTTATTCCCAACTGTGCCTCTTTGATTCAGCCATTGACAGACCTCCTTCGAGGGAATAACAAGTCCATAGAACTTGACGCGTCTGCTCGAAATGCTTTTACCCAGATTAAAAAAGCTATTGCGAATGCCACACTTCTGATGTATCAGGATCCAACGGCACCGTTAAGTATCTCGGTTGATGCATCAAACACTGCAATCGGCGCAGTTCTACAACAGCTAGTTGACAATGAGTGGCAACCACTTGCCTTTTTCTCCCGGCGCCTTCAATTAGCTGAAACGAAGTACAGCACATTCGGCAGAGAACTTCTGGCTATGTACTGTGCTATACGACATTTTAGACATTCGGTAGAGGGTCGTGAATTTATAATTTTTACGGATCACAAACCTCTGACGTACTCTCTGAACTCACCTTCAGATAAGTATTCACCCAGGGAATCACGACAACTGGATTACGTCTCACAGTTTACATCAGATATTCGCCATGTATCCGGAGTAAACAACACTGTGGCAGATGCCTTGTCGCGCGTTTGTTCTTTCACCCAAATCGACGGCATAGACCTAGTAAAACTGGCTCGTCTTCAAAAAGAAGATGCCGAACTTCAACATGAGTTGTCGAAAACAACTCTACAATTAGCTGAGAAACCCTTAGGTATGGGAAGAGATACTATTCTATGCGACATTTCCACGAGTACTCCTCGCCCCATCGTGCCTAAAAGTTATCGCCGTAACGTCTTCAATACGTTGCATGGCTTATCTCACCCAGGTATTCGAACTACTGTCAAGCTCGTAACTAGTCGGTTTTGTTGGCCTGGCATTAATAAAGAAGTAAGGGAATGGGCACAAACGTGCTTAGCTTGTCAAAAGTGCAAGGTGATAAGACACACCAAAAGCCCACTTGGCACCTTTCTTCTCCCTGACGCTCGTTTCGAACACGTCCATATAGATTTGGTTGGTCCCCTTCCTGAATCACATGGATATACTTATATTTTAACTTGCATCGATCGATTCACACGATGGCCGGAAGCAGTACCCATCAAGGACGTATCTGCTGAAACAGTCGCACGCGTCTTCGTAGAAAGATGGATCGCTAACTTTGGATGCCCATCTTCCATAACAACTGATCGCGGGCGGCAATTCGAAAGTGGCTTATTCTTTGCCCTGACTAAAATCATAGGTTGCATGCGATTTCGAACAACAGCCTACCATCCTCAAGCTAATGGTATGGTAGAACGTCTACACAGACAGCTGAAAGCTGGTCTGTCAGCTGCAAACACCACCCATTGGACTGAATCCCTCCGTTAGTTCTCCTAGGGATACGAAACGCCTTGAAAACCGATGCTGGTTGTACTAGCGCCGAGCTAGTATATGGCACGACACTGCGACTGCCTGGTGAATTTGTTTCTCCCTCGAGCTTCCCACCAGTGGTAGATCACGCTTCATACGTCAGCAGGCTTACAAACGCAATGCGTTCAGTTAAACCTGCTCCCCTTCGTCCACAGTCCATTGATGTTTTCGTTCATCCGTGTTTGAAAACTTCTTCACATGTATTTGTTCGTCGCGACTCTGTGCGCAGACCCCTGGAACCCCCATATGACGGACCTTATAAGGTAATTAAACGTTCTGATAAATTCTTTGTCTTGGACAAAAACGGCCGCGAGGACACCGTCAGCATTGACCGTCTGAAACCGGCTTACTTGGAGGGTAATCCTATTAGCATAGAGCTGAACGTACCCCAAAATCCACAAGTAACAGAAGATCGTGTAGACATCGATGAAGTCGCTAGCACAGCGACAGCTACCGAACCTTCTATCGAGCCTCCCAAGAAAACCCGTTCTGGACGCACCGTAAGGTTCCCAGAATATCTGCACACTTATTTGACTTAACGAATTCGTGTGATTCACGCAACTCACTCGTTCGTGGTACTAACTATTTTTTTTGACGTATAAATTTTTTTTATATACAGTACCACCGAACACAAAAATTTTTTTTCAACAGTTCATGTAACATACACAAAAAAATTAATTAGATGTATTTTTTTTCGATGTTCTGAACTTAGCATTATTTTACTGTATAGTAAATGCACACAATTTTTTTTAACCAAAAAGCTCATTTCGTACATTTTCCTCGACATGGTTCTTAGCGTTCTTGTTTTCTTTTCCAGGTGCGACGGGCACTGGACAGGAAACAAACGAAGCACGGAATCCAACGAACAACACCAGGAAGCTATGTACAAACACCCTATTAGCATAGGCAGACAAACCAGTAGGCATAAGACCAAGCCGCTCGGAAGATTTTTTTCACCCGAAAGGGAACCATCGAGTTTTTTTACTTCCGGCTGGTTCTGTCTTAGGGTCCTCACGACCCCACTAGGGGGGAGTGAGCTGTAGCGGTAAATAATTCCCCAAAATTATTGACCACAGCAATCACTCATTGGATGCTGACCACCACTGTTTAAGTCGACTTGTTTAGCTGAAGGCTTCCGGTCAAGCATCCCCGCCATTTGGTACCCCGTCGTGTCACGTGCACGATCACTAGCTAGCTAAGCGTTCGTCTAACGGCTGGTTTTGGTTCCTAAATATATATCTTGGTTTGGACGATCAATTATTGGCTTTTGCTTTGTCTTTGGTACGCGAGAATAAATTAATTAGAAGTTGTTGAACGAGATATCACGTCAAACCTTTAATATCCGTCAACCTTTAAACTGGTGAGCCCAACCGCGAACTTCATCCACGATAAATCCGCAGATAACCCCGGTGAGTTCGTTCCATTTTGTATTTGTTCTTGTACCATATATTATTCGACATAATTTTCGTCATGAGTGATCTTAGTCCCAAGGTCATCCGTATCCGCTCAACTCCTAAAACCATTCAGCTCGTACCATACTGGCCAGATAATGCTGAAACGTGGTTTCTGCTAGCTGAAGCAGATTTTTGTGAGCATGGGATAACCGATCAACGTTCACAGTTACTTGCAGTTATTCACGCCCTACCGCGGGAATTCAGCAAGTACGTAACATCACAGATGTTGAGTCCCGAGGTAAGTAACTCGTACGAGTTGCTGAAAGCATCCCTCCTCAGGAGAAACGTTCTCACGGACAGACAACGTCTAGATGAATTATTTCGCAACATCGAGTTAGGAGATCAGTCAGCCGTGAGCATGCTGACAAGAATGAAAGAAGTCGTCGGCCAAAGTCAGTTCGACGAAGGACTGTTTAGAGAACTCTTCTTAACCAAGTTGCCACAATCTGTACAGACCGTACTTGTGACACTTGAGGGTACTGTAATAGAGAACTTAGCTATTACTGCAGATAAGATTCTAGAAATAACTAAACGGTCTGTTCCCGAAATATGCTCAATGACTAAGCAGACTTCGAGTGAGGATCCTGCAATGATAGAGTTATGCAACTCCCTTCAGCAGATGTTTAGGTCAAACATGCATTCTAAATCCTCCAACCGTCGTCCTAAATCTCCTCAACGCAGGAACTCACGTGGTCGATCTAAGTCCAAACCACGTTCACTGAAAAACCCTGACTGGTGCTGGTACCACAACACCTATGGCCAAGAAGCGAAGTGTTGCCGTAAGCCTTGTAACTTCGGAAATGTCTCAAAGTCTGCGGGAAACTATCCCGCCGGCACGCGTTAGCGGCAACCGTCGCCGGTGGCACTAGCCGCCTACTTTACATCCATGATGTGATAAGCCAGACTCGATACTTAGTCGACACAGGCGCCGAAGTCAGCGTCCTTCCTGCTACAGCAGCAGATCGACAGAAGGAACCTACCTTCAACTTACAGGCTGCAAATGGAAAACCAATCGCAACCTTTGGTAGGAAATACGTCTATCTGAACGTAGGTTTACGCAAACCTATTCGGTGGATTTTCCTTCTCGCTGACGTTACAATGCCCATCATTGGCACGGACCTACTTAATCATCATGATTTACTCGTAGACGTCCGCCGAAAACGACTGATTGACAATACTACTAGTCTGTCTATCAAAGGCATCACCTACATAGGCCCTAGTTTGTCACCCGTTAAGATAAAGGCAATTCTTGATCCAACTTTTCAACCTATCGTTGACAAGTATCCGGAACTTAATTGCCCGTCGAACGACCTACCGTGCATAACCAGCAATGTTATGCACCACATCATTACCACAGGACAACCTGTGACATCTAAAGCACGACGATTAGCTCCTGACAAACTGAGAATCGCCAGGAATGAATTTGACCATATGCTTACCCTTGGCATCATTCGACCTTCGAATAGCCCATGGGCATCCCCACTTCATATGGTTCCGAAAAAGGATAGCAACGATTGGCGACCCACCGGTGATTACCGGCGAGTGAATGCCAAAACAACCCCTGATTGCTACCCGTTGCCTCATATACACGACTTGACGGCAACCTTATCCGGCGCGACTATATTCTCCAAAATCGACTTGGTTAAAGCGTATAACCAAATCCCGATGGCAACAGAAGACATCCCGAAAACGGCTATCATTACGCCTTTCGGACTTTTTGAATTTCTACGTATGCCATTCGGTCTTCGGAATGCAGCCCAAACATTCCAACGCTTCATTGACGAAGTATTTCGCGGTCTCGACTTTGTATACGCATACTTAGACGACTGCCTCATTGCCAGTCCAGACAAGGAAACTCACCTTAGGCACTTGGACTTGGCATTTGACAGGTTACGCCAACATGGTGTTACCATTAATATTCAAAAATGTCAAATCGGTGTTGACTCACTCGACTTTCTGGGTCACACTATTGACTGCAAGGGCATTCGCCCACTGGCTACTAAGGTCGAGGCTATACTGAACTTTCCAGAGCCACAGACGGTGAAAAGTCTCCGCACTTTTAACGGCTTAGTAAGTTATTATCGACGCTTTATTCCCAACTGTGCCTCTTTGATTCAGCCATTGACAGACCTCCTTCGAGGGAATAACAAGTCCATAGAACTTGACGCGTCTGCTCGAAATGCTTTTACCCAGATTAAAAAAGCTATTGCGAATGCCACACTTCTGATGTATCAGGATCCAACGGCACCGTTAAGTATCTCGGTTGATGCATCAAACACTGCAATCGGCGCAGTTCTACAACAGCTAGTTGACAATGAGTGGCAACCACTTGCCTTTTTCTCCCGGCGCCTTCAATTAGCTGAAACGAAGTACAGCACATTCGGCAGAGAACTTCTGGCTATGTACTGTGCTATACGACATTTTAGACATTCGGTAGAGGGTCGTGAATTTATAATTTTTACGGATCACAAACCTCTGACGTACTCTCTGAACTCACCTTCAGATAAGTATTCACCCAGGGAATCACGACAACTGGATTACGTCTCACAGTTTACATCAGATATTCGCCATGTATCCGGAGTAAACAACACTGTGGCAGATGCCTTGTCGCGCGTTTGTTCTCTCACCCAAATCGACGGCATAGACCTAGTAAAACTGGCTCGTCTTCAAAAAGAAGATGCCGAACTTCAACATGAGTTGTCGAAAACAACTCTACAATTAGCTGAGAAACCCTTAGGTATGGGAAGAGATACTATTCTATGCGACATTTCCACGAGTACTCCTCGCCCCATCGTGCCTAAAAGTTATCGCCGTAACGTCTTCAATACGTTGCATGGCTTATCTCACCCAGGTATTCGAACTACTGTCAAGCTCGTAACTAGTCGGTTTTGTTGGCCTGGCATTAATAAAGAAGTAAGGGAATGGGCACAAACGTGCTTAGCTTGTCAAAAGTGCAAGGTGATAAGACACACCAAAAGCCCACTTGGCACCTTTCTTCTCCCTGACGCTCGTTTCGAACACGTCCATATAGATTTGGTTGGTCCCCTTCCTGAATCACATGGATATACTTATATTTTAACTTGCATCGATCGCTTCACACGATGGCCGGAAGCAGTACCCATCAAGGACGTATCTGCTGAAACAGTCGCACGCGTCTTCGTAGAAAGATGGATTGCTAACTTTGGATGCCCATCTTCCATAACAACTGATCGCGGGCGGCAATTCGAAAGTGGCTTATTCTTTGCCCTGACTAAAATAATAGGTTGCATGCGATTTCGAACAACAGCCTACCATCCTCAAGCTAATGGTATGGTAGAACGTCTACACAGACAGCTGAAAGCTGGTCTGTCAGCTGCAAACACCACCCATTGGACTGAATCCCTCCGTTAGTTCTCCTAGGGATACGAAACGCCTTGAAAACCGATGCTGGTTGTACTAGCGCCGAGCTAGTATATGGCACGACACTGCGACTGCCTGGTGAATTTGTTTCTCCCTCGAGCTTCCCACCAGTGGTAGATCACGCTTCATACGTCAGCAGGCTTACAAACGCAATGCGTTCAGTTAAACCTGCTCCCCTTCGTCCACAGTCCATTGATGTTTTCGTTCATCCGTGTTTGAAAACTTCTTCACATGTATTTGTTCGTCGCGACTCTGTGCGCAGACCCCTGGAACCCCCATATGACGGACCTTATAAGGTAATTAAACGTTCTGATAAATTCTTTGTCTTGGACAAAAACGGCCGCGAGGACACCGTCAGCATTGACCGTCTGAAACCGGCTTACTTGGAGGGTAATCCTATTAGCATAGAGCTGAACGTACCCCAAAATCCACAAGTAACAGAAGATCGTGTAGACATCGATGAAGTCGCTAGCACAGCGACAGCTACCGAACCTTCTATCGAGCCTCCCAAGAAAACCCGTTCTGGACGCACCGTAAGGTTCCCAGAATATCTGCACACTTATTTGACTTAACGAATTCGTGTGATTCACGCAACTCACTCGTTCGTGGTACTAACTATTTTTTTTGACGTATAAATTTTTTTTATATACAGTACCACCGAACACAAAAATTTTTTTTTCAACAGTTCATGTAACATACACAAAAAAATTAATTAGATGTATTTTTTTTCGATGTTCTGAACTTAGCATTATTTTACTGTATAGTAAATGCACACAATTTTTTTTAACCAAAAAGCTCATTTCGTACATTTTCCTCGACATGGTTCTTAGCGTTCTTGTTTTCTTTTCCAGGTGCGACGGGCACTGGACAAGAAACAAACGAAGCACGGAATCCAACGAACAACACCAGGAAGCTATGTACAAACACCCTATTAGCATAGGCAGACAAACCAGTAGGCATAAGACCAAGCCGCTCGGAAGATTTTTTTCACCCGAAAGGGAACCATCGAGTTTTTTTACTTCCGGCTGGTTCTGTCTTAGGGTCCTCACGACCCCACTAGGGGGGAGTGAGCTGTAGCGGTAAATAATTCCCCAAAATTATTGACCACAGCAATCACTCATTGGATGCTGACCACCACTGTTTAAGTCGACTTGTTTAGCTGAAGGCTTCCGGTCAAGCATCCCCGCCATTTGGTACCCCGTCGTGTAACGTGCACGATCACTAGCTAGCTAAGCGTTCGTCTAACGGCTGGTTTTGGTTACTAAATATATATCTTGGTTTGGACGATCAATTGTTGGCTTTTGCTTTGTCTTTGGTACGCGAGAATAAATTAATTAGAAGTTGTTGAACGAGATATCACGTCAAACCTTTAATATCCGTCAACCTTTAAAAGCTCTTGTGAGTCAAGACACCTTTCAGAGGGAATGCATTGCCACAGCGATCTCCAAAAATATTTGCAGAACTACATGGAGTTGTCCGTGATTGAAAGTCCCTATAACAAGACTGAATGTCGACGGAATGTCCATCTTAAATTCTTCCAACCAGCAGCTATGGCCCCTGTTAGGTAGAATTGCGGCACCACTGAATATCGGATCTTCCTCCTTTACCTAGGACCTGTTTTATTTAAGGACACTATGCCAACCGGAATATACCGCAAATTCCAAAGGCTTAGTTTATCAATTTATCCCCTGTCTAACAAAAAGTTTTGTCGGAATTACTTGGAAGGTTGCAGAGACGAGTTAGTCAACTTCCTCAATGAGTTTGAAGTGATTTATGGCACGGAGTACTTAGTTGACAATTTTCGTTGTCTGCAACACTTATCGGAAGGTGTCAATGAAATGTGACCTTTAGAATCTTTTTCGGCATTCACATTTAAATCTTTTATGCTGCACCATTTTGATGATGCATTTTGGGTTCGAAATGCGAGATAAAGCCAGATAATTGGTTTGTGAATATTGTGGTTACTAGGGTGTTTGCTTCATCTTAGTTTGGATAGTGAACACTGGTTTGAATGTCATCGATGAACCTATCGAACTCTGAAATTTTTCTTGGAATAATCACTCTTTCGTTTGAGTTTCTGGTAGGTATTTGTGGAGCTGAGAAGTCTCCCGAAAAATGGAAAAGTTTTCATCGACGATTCCATAATATATTTATTCTTATCTGTGAAAGGCTAATTAACAAAAGTGAGGAAGGATTTCCAAGTGTCAGCTGCTTAACACAAGGGTATTTAAAGCCTCGATGAAATTAAATAATATAGAATATGACTAAGGCCTACATCACCCCTTTTCATGCATCATATCCAAGCAGGTTCGAAATGGAAAGTAGATACGCGGGAACGATTTTAAACCGTACGAACGCAAAGCATAAACTAAGTGTCGAGCTTTTCACAGGAAGGGCCTTAGACGGAGCTTACTTCTTGCAACCCGTTCGATGGGTGGTAGCCTGCAACCAGGGTAATCATTTGATTACTGTAGTTCACATATTCCTTCTTCTTTAGAAACGAGTGGAGCGCTTAGATTGGTAATATCTGGAAAGATTTTATGTCGTCGAACATAAAAATGAATATTCTGATGTAGTAGGCAATTCTGCTATTTCATTGTGAATGAAAGCGTCCCTTTTATTTAAGAAAAATCGCAAAGTCTAACACAGACATAAGTGATGTCCCTCTCACTTCAAATAATTTTGTTTATGAACGCTGAGAATTGGTAAAAGGTATTATTCATACAGCAGCCTCAGATATCGTCCCCTTAGTCACAACACAGCCATAAAACGTCATCATGACTAAAGAGAGGTACGCAACGTATTCTGCAGGCAAAGCGGAAGGCTTGGTTTACATGGCGAACATCCAAGAGTCAGATCGACCCAGCGCATACCTGGAACTTAGGAACAGGTGCAACATGAGAGTAAGGAGCGACCAGTGGTATCAAAAGTACTCGAAAGTATTATTGATTATTTCACCAGGGAGTAACTCGATAGGGATAACAGACTCCATGCAGCCCAACACAGCTTCGAGAAAGGCAGATCCTGTGTAACAACCCTCTATTAGCTTGGGATGACTTGACATCATGCTGGGATACTAATATTCCAGTCCATGTGGTCTTCATAGACATTGAAAAGGTATTTGACACAGTTCACCATGACCCTCTCCTACACAAAATAAGTCAGGCAGGTATAGGTGAGCCGCTTCTGTCATGGTTGAACGACTACCTAGTTGAAAGGAAATTTCACACTAAGGTCAATCGAGTATGATCTTCTAATTATGGCTCGTCACCAGGAGTGTCGCAGGGTTCTATGCTAGGACCACAGATGTTTTCGGTTTTTATATAAGCTGCCCGACTCTTCTATACTCCCACGACGTTAAGATATAGAGGACGATAAATTGTTCGTAAGACTCAGATAGGCTGAAGGGAGACCTGCAGCTTCTGGAAGAACAGACGGTGGCCAGTGGTATTACATTCAACCTGAAAAAGTGAGATTACGCACATGAACGCTGCAGAATGCAAGTTACACCCTGTGCAATGAAAGCATATCCTGCACAACCTCGGAGCGTCAATTGAGTATAGTTCTAATTGAAGAAATGGACACAAGCGTAAATAACATGGGGTATGTAGCGACAGTAAATGCAGTCATACACTTTACACACGGAGATTTAGGTGCAGTCACTCCTGAGCTCTTTCTAAGCTTGTACAAAACATACGTCAGACCACACCTTGAAGTGCATAATGTTATTGCACCTCCACTGCTTAGAAGAGACGCCAACCTATTGGAAAGAGTCCAAAGGCGGGCGACAAAAAGGGTGGTTGGTCTCCGAAATAAACTGTATGATGAAAGGTTAAAGAGATTAGGCCTCTTGACACTTAGCTAACTTTGGCTTAGGGGGGATTTAATTACTGCCTACAAGATCAAAGATGACCAGAATTATCCAAGCTAAGGTGTTCTGCCATTGAGTACGTGTAGACTTGCTCCCAGAAAGATAGCTCACCAGAGGGCAAGGACCCAGGTGCACTAGCGCTTCTTTTCTCTGTGGGTTTGCCATCTCTGGAACTCCTTACCGGCACCGTCTGTGGACACCTTTCCTTTGAGCAGAGGCTGGAAAACCACGCACTGACACAGGGGATGAGTCCAAATGGCCTAACCCCTTAAAATCATATACGGCATTCACGGGTAGACAAATAAAATCGTCGTCATACTTTCTGACATTCTCTGTCGTCTTACTCTCCTGACTACTCCAACTACTACACTTACACATATTATTATTGATATTATATATATATATATATATATATAAATAACTTTGTAAATGCATACATATAGTTCAACTTAAAATTTCATTAACTTTCTTTTTTACGTTTTCTTTATTTCTTTTTCTGTCATTTAGTCTGTATCACAAGTACTGATTTGGAATAAAGCTTATCTTATTTTATAACTTACACTAATAATATCTGTTATTACTACTATCTTTTTTCTTTTGACGAAGATGCCGTAGGACTAACTGGTGAAAGGACCAACTTCATTCGCAGTAGTACCAAAGTCTTGACACACCGAACACTACAAACAACATATAATTTGTCCTAGCACTGCCTCTGAAGTCAACCAAAGCTACGACAGTCGAGTGGCGTCAGGTACTACGCAGAAGTTTACTAAAGACCAGGAAATGTTACCGCTTAATCGAGAATCTAGCTTAAAAAATCAAATTGGTTTATACTAGCTCGTAAAAAAGATATTGGATATTGTTTATTGGAATATGATTTACTTGGTTGTTATAACTACACGCACTAATTCAAACGTTGACCTTCACGGGTAAGTTTTCACTAGACATTTAGCACTCCTTTATTTTCGAAGATAAAACTTAATGCACAGATGCATTTTTATACCTTACGTTCTCAGTAGAACATAGGGCTTCAAGCCAGAGGCATGAAGTTTTAGTAGAAGTGCCCAGCTAGCATTTTCTTCAGGCGCACTGCAGAATCTTCAGGGAAAACTTCGAGCACTTTGCAGAACGTGAGAAAATAACCCAAAGGTTTGTCGCAAACACTTTTCAGTGAGCTCGAATTCAATGCTAGCCGGAAAGTTTTAATTTTTACGGAATGGGGTTGCTTGCTTAATGCCCAACCTTCCCTTTTTATCAGTTTTATTACTGGCATGGCGAGGTTAAGGAGTATGTCGGCCGTGGATCGAACCTCGGTCCACATGCGACATCGGTGAGCATTTCACTGTTGTTTCACCAACGCACAAAGAGATGAATGAAGGTCAAATATTTATATTTGCGAGAATGGATCTATTGCAATGAATAACTAATAGGTCAGTAGAAATAGCGCAACTTATCCGTCTTATTGAATTTGTGTAGCGATATTTTTAGGTCAAATTCGGAGAACGTAGACGTCTTGTATAATTTAGTTACATAGCTGAGTGTGCCATTTTCCATTGTGGATAGAGGAACAACATGCAGCTAATATTCAAGACTATTTTAACACTCAGTGCAATTGCCCCTCTCAAGGCATACTTCATAACTAAGATCCCATTTTAGGTTTCCATATTAGGAATGGGGTTTTAGTCCGTGAATACATTTAACGATGGTTACTTTTCAGTGCCTGTACCCCCAATTAGAGTACGATCGGTGGTACAGTGGTTACGACTCTTGCCGATCATACACATGGTCCGAGGTTCGATCCCCTGCAGACGCACACCTGATATCTATGGTCGGCCTGCAAAATTTGGGCTACCGATATCACATGCTGAAAATTCCGTACTTGTACCAAAAATACAGTGTGGAATCAAGCTGTAATCAAAATCAAAATAATAATAAAATCATCTGATTGAGATTCAGATTATAAGGCTAGAAGGCTTTTGTTGCCTGTAATAATCCTTTTGATATATCTCTGCAGAGATCTAGTTTCTCTTTGAAAACGTTCACCAATTGAGCTGTTACTACCGAATCAGTCTTTGGCCACTCTGTGAGATAATCTAAATTCAACACGTTTTTGTTCGACCTAAGTTTGAGCACCTCGTGAATGTGTCCTAGTGAGAGGAAAGGTTCGAAAGATCGATCCCGAAATCACCCTTTAATATACGATAAGCCAAAATTGAGTCACCTCTCCTCCTTCGGTATGATAATGGGAAGAGATTTAAATGCTGCATCATAGTATCATAAGGAAGGTGTGAGATAACACTAACTAGTTTGGTTCCTACCTTCTGTGCTCTTTTTTTTATTACAGCTTGATTCCACACCGTATTTTCATGATATGTGCTCCCTTTCTGAAGCATGGACTCACCGCTTGTATGCAGTATTCTGGATGAGGTCTGACATATGTTGTAAAGAGTACTTGGAACATACTCTCGTCTAATCTCTTGAAAGCCCTTTGAAGTGCCCATAGCATTTGAAAAGCCTTAGCTGCGGCTCCATTACAATTTGCCGTTGTTTTTAACTCAAAGCTTACAATAACTCCTAAGTTCATTTATTCCCTAACATCTGGCAGTTCTCTGTCCTCCACGGAGTACGACGTGTGAGACCTCTGACCTACGTGTATTACCGCGCTTTTCTTGGAATTAATTCCTAGACTCCAGAAGTTAGTTCATTCAGCTAATTTATATAGATCGTTTCGTAGTACCAACCTAGCATCGTTACTATTTACAGTTTTCCGCAAATAGTAAGGAAGATGATGCAGGAATTTTCAGCACATCATTTACGTATGACAGGAATAGCAAGGGGCCAAGTACAGTTCCCTCAGGTACTCCACTCAGTACTGCTTTCCACCCTGACAGTACACCACTAACCCTTACCTTCTGCCTTCTATCCATCAGGTAGTCGCTAAACCACTCACATTAACGTTGGCCTAATCCAAAACGTTTAAGTTTACTAAAAAGACCTAAATGGGTACCTTATCGAATGCTTTACTAAGATCGATAAAGACAACGTCCAGTAGATGGTTTTTATCCCTGGCCTCGACCCAATCTTTCCTAGCTAACAGTAAGTTTGTCAGACAGGATCATCCTGGTCGGAATCCATGCTGTTCCACTGCCGGTAAGCCATGTTTATTTACATGAACTAAGAACTGATCACTTAAGAGTGTTTCTAACACCTTTGCTATAATGCAGGTCAGACTTATAGGTCGGTGGTTAGATACTAGCTGCCTGTTCCCCTCTTTGAAGATGGGGCCTATAAAAGCAACCTTTCAGTCCCTGGTTAACCTGGCCTAGGTCAGAGACATTTAAAAAATCTCCGTAAGTGGAATGTATATTATATCCATCAAAAAGATTAACAGTCTAGGGTGAAGTCCTTTAGGTCCAAGTGATTTACCTGTCCTCAGCTTAGACAGAAGTTTGAGAACCATTGCATCCTCTACCACAATTGTGGGCATTTTAGTGGCTACAGCAGTGACCTCGCTACACCCCTGAGTGGTACGATTAGGCGAAAAAACCTCGCAAAATTATTCCGAAGGTTTTCCAGATTTTTTTGGTCTGACTCGGCCGCCTCTCTATTATTGTTTATTCTGGACGGTATACCACTGCTAGTTTTAGTCCTGCGTTTGATATATGAGTACAGTCTTTTTGGATAATGCACACAATGCAGTGCTAACTGTCTGTCATACCCTATACAACTTTTGCCAATATTATACTTACAAAAGTTTAAAATTTTGCGGTATTCCATCCGAAACTCATCCCTCCCCTTCACAATAACCCGGCCCCATAAGTTCTCTCGTTTTCTTAATAACCTTCTTATTTCATTACTAATCCAAGGTGGTTTTTGCGATAGTTTTCGAGTTGACCAAGGTACAAAGGGTGCAGTGACGCACTCTAGTGTGTTCCTAAATCCCATGCAAGCCTCCTCGAAATTCTGGTGTATATCAACAAACCAGTCAGCTAGGTTTGCTGCATTTCGGATTGCAGGTATATTCGCTTTCCGAATGTTTGGACTAGCAGCTGTTGATATATGTATGACAGCGTGAATCCTAAACACAAAAGTGACAACTGTATGGTCACTACTTCCTAGCAGTGTCAGGCACCTAAGGCCACCCACATCCTCCTTCTGATTCGTTAGCGTCAAGTCTAGAGTGGACGGATCATGTTCAGGATGATATCGTGTTGGTGCATCGATATGCTGGACAAGTGCGCATTCAGGCACTTTCAGGATGAGTTCCCTGTTAAAGCAGGTGCACAAGGTAGTTGAAGTTAATTCCTCCCAATTATTATGCGGGGCATTAAAGTTACCTATTGTTTTTACCTGTGTACGACTCCACTATCGCAGGCCAAGCCAAAAGCCAAGCAATAGCTTCTGGAGGGTTGACTATTTTGGTGGTGAAAAAATAGCCAATGGCTTCCCACCGCGTCGGTACCAGAACATCTAATCAGGGATATTACGCGTGGAGACCACCTCACCGGCCTCAAGAATGGCGAGATCCCGACCACCAATCCACTGCCCACAGGACACCGTACTCAGCTGGCCGATCATGGGGTGCCCTCCCATGACCACGTTGAGGATTACCAAGCTGAGCACGGCCATCCGTTAGCCAATATTGGCTCAGGCCCCAGCCCTCTCGCTTATATGGCTTCCCGAAACTACCCAGAGCCCCGTACTCTGCACAAAGCCTAAGGATTGACCCAGTAAAGCGATACAAGCTGAGTAGCTGGACACGGATGTTGTCCGGAATGTTTTTCGGCTCCTCAGACATTTCCATATGATGTATTTTACAGACGTACGGTATTACCCCTAAGAACCTCTCAGACTTACCCAAACATCTGCCAGAGTCCATTGGAGTCCGCAACGTAACCTACTGTAGACAGAGAAGACCAGGGTAATGCAGTGTCACAGAAAATCCGCCTTTTTATTTAGGATGTAGATTCTAAATCAGCACATTCACACACTGGTTACTAGGATTGACTAGGGAAACATCAAGCTAGATATTTTATGTGATACTTATGCGTGTATGGAGTTAATTTGGCGCTACTCACCGTTTGTATGCCTCATAACTTTTGATTGATCCGACGATGGTCTGCTCACATAGCCATCCTATTCTATTTATGGGAATATTTAGTTTCTTGTGAAGGGGTGCTTCTGTTTTGTGGTACATTATTCCCCTCATAGTGATAATGACGGGAACATGTACAACCCTACTCGTGTAGTATCCTCGTTCAAGGAATAGCTGTTTATACGCCTTATCTAGATCTGGCGTTTTATATTTGGTTATTTTACCTTTCCATAAGGAGCTCAGCCTATGATCTGCACAAATTTTGACATCTAATACATAGGTGATTCCGAGTTTATAGGCTAGCAAATCTGGCTTACAGTAGCTATGTTCTTTCCTTATTTTTGGTTCTGTTATAGTCTGGTATCCTAATCTCTGTAGGATACCAGTTAATTTATTTAGTACACTATTATGTCTTAGGCTTCTCATTCCAACTACTGCTCTACAGTTTCGGAGTATGTGGGTAAGGGTTTCGACCTTACCACATCTCTCCTTACATCGCAAGTTACCAGAGTTATCTGCCCACCTAGACTCCCATGCTTTGGTAGCCAAAGTACCTGCCCTGAGTTGGATACCCTTTTTGTAAACCTACGGAAAGAGATTATCCGGTTTATTGAGCCAGTAATGAGATACCTTACTCTTATATGCTGCTTTTAGCCCTTTGCCGTGTATTAGTCAGTTCGTTTCTCCAACCTAGCCGCATATCATTTTTATTCTCAGAGAGTAGTTGACCATTAATAATACGATGAATGTCGTCGAAAGATGGGGTTTCCTTGATTGAGTCAATCATTGCGCAATCCCTATTTAGCATCTTATCAAGTCTCTGCTTTCTTTGCAGAGGTACTGTGTGCTCTAATGATTCTATTACTAATCCCCATCCGCTTTATAGGCGTGGATGAATCCGTTGCTGCAGTCGTGAGGTAGTCCTAGCCACTGCCTAATATGCTTCCTCATAAAGGTGTCTAGACCTGTGAGGTCCGTTGCTCTCACGACTCCAAGTTCTAGTTGATAGTGTAGTTTAGGGTATACATAAGTTTTAATGATTTCCAATCTTTGTGTTGTACTTATTGATGCATTCTTGATCTCAGAGACTATCCTTCTGGTTTCCGCCATTATGCTATTTTTGCTAAGTCCATTTGTATTATAGTTTATACCTAAGTATTTAAATTCTTCATCAGCTTTTAGCACCTTAATCGTGGCCCCATTTATTTTATAGCTGTGATTACTAATATATGATTTTTTAAGTTTACAGTTTTTAACTCTAGTTAGAGAGAAAGATTTATTGGTGTTTATTTTGAGACCGCTCTTATTTAGGTTAGTGGGTAGGGGGTCTAATTTCGTTTGGAGAACTATTGGTGTTGTCGCGAAGACTATTAAGTCACCCGCATAGGTGAGGGAATTTATTATTCCCTTTCCAACCCTCACGCCAATGTCCGGTCAGGAGTTGCTGATTGCCTCTTACATGCACATTATAAAGAGTAGCGGCGACAATGGGTCGCCCTGCCTAACAGCGCTGTTAACCCTAAACCTCGTCCCCAGCATCTCCAACTAAGCATTCCTATACACTGATGCTATGTAGTTTACTAGTGGCTTTGGTGCTTCGTTTGCCTCAGCTACCCTAACTATAGTTTTATGTGAGACCGAGTCGAATGCTTTGGATATGTCCATGGAGCACATGGCTAAGCCTTTAAACCCTTGAGGGTGATATGTAAGATTATGCTAACGTCGAAGCACCCATCCCTTTTCAGGAAGGCCACTTGAGATCCCATATCCTTAATCCTGTCTTCCATTTGTGCGCAAGAATGCTGTGGAAGCACCGTAGGATCATCGGGGATACAGAGATTGGCCTGAAGTCAGTTGGTGTGCTGGGGCAATCACTCTTAGGTATGAGGGTAACTTTCGCGATCCCGAACTGTACCGGGACAGTTCCAAACAAGAGCATTAGGTTGAGTAATGCCCTGACCGTTTCTATCCTCCTATTCCTTAATGCCTTACTGTTACCCCATCTATCTCTGGAGCCTTGTTGGACATTCTGCCTGCAGCCTTTTTCACCTCACTAGTCTCTATTGGTTTGGCGATCTCCCAATCTGTCTCCCTAAATTTAACTACAAGTTTATTATCGTCTACGCCACTTGCTTGGAAGATCTCTCCCCAGTATTCCTCGTAGCCTTGAGGAAATTGAGTACCCTGGTAACCTTTTCTCCATGTTCCGTTTATAACGGAATGTGCCCCACGTTTTTTGTTATTCCTTAATTGTTTTTGTAGGTTTACAAAAACATCCCTCTTTTTAGGTTCTACGCTATCTGTAGGTATCCTACTTCCATCATAGGCTTCCTGGACTTATTTACATGCGAAAAGGATTTTTCCACATACTGACTCAATCTCCTCACCCCTTCATCATGCGCCAGATTTCCATACCGTAATTTTTTAGCCAGTTTAAAAAGTTAGTGATTTTTGGGGCATGTCTCTACAATATCTTGAAGTATTATTTTCCTCCAGTCCTCCATTTGTTCAGTTTCCCCCATCCCAGGTACTTCGGCTACCTCATCCGTCCCTCCAGGGTGCCAGAAGCTCTCCAGTGTCCTATGCGCTTTGGTGGCTGTCGTGTTGTCTCTCGTAGCCACAGGCGGTCCCTATCTAAGGAGTCGTCGTTTGATCGACTCCCGGCTGCTATGTGTAAACATGTTGCCCAACTTGCCATAAAGTTTGGTCCTGGGCAGCATTGGGTCTTCCCTCATGACCTTATTCATTCTCTCGAATAGGATGTCTTCCGAGTCCCAAACTCTTTTCCTACATGTTGAGCTTGCTGTTGTTGTGTCCCTGTTATATTCCACTTGGTGTCTGTGTCTTCTGTGTTGAGACAGGCCAATTTCGGTGTCAAAAGTTGCTGAGCATGACTCACAGCGGTATGTCACCATTAACTCCCCTACCCTAGCACATGCATTCGTGGACTCACATTGGTTGTTTACCACATAATCCTCATGCGCTCCCGAGGCTGGCACCAGGTTGGGCACTGATGCATTCATCTTAGATTTACATACAAACCCAAGATTTTCAAGTGTACTTACCTTTTTTCTCGAGCTGGAACTCGTCCTTGCTTGGTTGGTTGAGGCGTTGTGACGACTGGAGTTGTCCCCTGCTGATATTGTCGTCACAGGTGTATCAGTAGGAGTCCGGTTAGGCTGACAGTCAGCTTCAACACGTTGACAAGTGGGTAATACAGTTTGATTTCGTCCGCGGGATTACACTTACCGGGGCGGCGGTATGCCTCAGGGTAAGGGCGGGGTGTACTATTTTGGGGGTCGACCTTTTCTAACCCCTCCTTTCCGATGAAAAGGCAGCATGGGGTGCGTCCAGGTCGTCGCTACTTCCTAGACTCATGCTGGCCACCCGAGGAGAACACCTTACTGCTGCTACTCCCCCTATTGCCCCAGCAGTACGACTACGTCCTCAGGCCCATTTTTTTGGTAATGCTGTAGAGATAAAATCTCATAGCGAAGCAGTGGAAAGCGAGAAACCGTCCTGTATACCCACTTTGATTTTCCTGTGTGCCAAGAGCCACTGATGCCGAGTGATTGTTCAGTCTTATTGTAGAGGACCCATTAATATTATTGGGGCAAGAGCCGCTGGTAGGGAGTAATTCTTAAGTAGTGGAGAATACCTACTATACTACTATCATGGACTAATCTTACCTGTTGCTTAATTCCGTTTCCGCAAAGCATCTTTCCCAACAGCTAGCCAGCCATTATGAGGCGATCATCGAGTTTCACTTCTCCCGCACATAAGATGGCTATTACCACTCACAGTCATGCTTATAGAGGACCCTAAGGTAGGAGGGGGATAATTACTGTGGCTGCCTGCACATGGTGATTGCTGATATGGTTTGTAGATTTATCTATTATTATTATGTATTATTCATCTCAGACTTTTCAGCCAGTGAGTAGGAACCCTTTGGTATTGGTCCCTTTTGGGTTACTGTTTTCTTCAGAGAGGAAGCTCATACCCCCTAAGCCGTCCCTTAATATAGTAAGGAGCAGGGTGGGTGGAAAGATGTCGGAGACGTATACTATTCCACGTCCTGAGGTAATTTAGTACGAAGTCGTCAGCTTGCCTGACAGGAAATCTATAAATAACCCCAATTGTCACAGTGCCCTTGTTCAAGTTAATGACACAACTTGTGGCTTCTCTGGTGCCGCTGTTATGAGCTTCCGACAACGTTGATCTAATTCATATGTCATCCTGGATGTATAGAGTTACCCCTCCACCTTTCCGACTAATTACTCTGTCTGCTCTAATGCAGATGTACCCAGACATGAGTGGAATTAGGTCTACACTTACTTACAACCATGTTTCAGTGATAACAATCATATTAGGTTGTCACCCTTCAGACAACACTCCTAGTTCATAAAGCCTATTTCTAAGACTACAAGCGTTCTTATAGCACACTGAGAGGCCTACGTGTTCACTCGACTTATGAATAGAGGTCTGGGCAATATAGGTTTCCGAGACCTCACTACCAGAAAATCTAACACTTTGAGGTCTTTTTCACCTTCTTCTAGTCGGACACTTAATTCAGCCACGGCTCTCTTCTCTTAATTCTATCTTCCAGAGACCATTCGGGCATAATTCTCATCTTTTTGTCCTTGATCTTGAATGCGCCGTTGAGAATAATGCTTTTCTCCACCTCTTTCCCCAATGCTACCTTCATCAGTCGTGGGGAACTTTCCGTTACATCGGTGTTTCGTTTGCCGGTTCTGATGACTTCACTTATGTGAACTCCATTTGGTTTTTCAAGAAGTATTTCACGAATAATGGAGCTAACTACATCGAGATCACCAACATGTCGGGCAGCTGGATCTACTTTCTTTGATTCCTTCAAGTTCCAAATTACGATACTGTAATTTGGATCCGAAGGTTTTAAAATCTTATTAGTATTTACGGCCGTCGAGACCTTATCACTACGCTCAGTCCTTTTCTTTTTCCTTTAATTCTTCAACTTGGCATTAACCTAGTTAATTCCACTTTGCTCTCGCCGCAATTAGAAGCCGTGCGTTCACCAGAGACGCAACGCTTCGTCGTTATAGTATCACTCAGTGGTCTTACAATGTTAGCACTGCTTGCCTTCTTAGACTTTCGGGCCTTTGTGTCTGCTGTGGAGGACTTTTGGGCACACTGTGCCTCTGTTGTGTCTTTCAAAGCTTGGGGATGTGGTTCTGTCTCAGTCTTATGGCTCACTCCGGAATCATCATTCATGGCTTTTTCCCTCATCTGAGGATTTTGCCAATTTTTTGGACATAAGAAGTCTTATGGCCTCTTGGATAAGGACGTCCAACGGGCTGCTACAAAATTTGCACACCCACGAAGATGATGGTTTACTGCATCTCCTATAGGCTGATGGTGATAAGTCAGTGCAAACTTTATGAAACCATAGGTTGCAGTTATCATACTGCACAAAAAACAATACTTCAACTAACTAAACCAGTTAAAGTCAACCAGAAAGCTTCTTGTGCGATTTACACAACAAAAGCAGCAGTTACTTCACAACGTAAAAATGTCACTCTCTAATAGATAACAATTACGACCCGATTAGAGGTTGACAAGAGACACCACTGTATTATGCTTATCATTTCATTTCAATGAACTAGATTCCTACTTACTGTAAGGAGTCAACAGTCATTCTGCACCAATATAAATGGGATATTCTACATTCTAACCAAATCACTTTTGAAACCATTCAGGTGATTTTCACATGAGTACGTATGTTGCCAAGATATATCCGGAAAGCTGCACAAAAGAGCCTTCTTGCACCTTGGTAAGAAAACACGACACAGATGTTACACCCACGACAATATACAGAATCTAAGGAGCATGTTAAAAGATGCAGACTGAGACTTATTTACTGAAAAAGTCCTAGGTGACATAATCACAAACTTAACGTGTTGTCTCAAATTCTGTCTTGGTGTTTGTTGTCTAAAAGAGACAAGCTTCTTAAGATTTGATCACTTCTCCTCTTTTCAGTTCAAAATGCTTTCTCGAAAAAAAGAAAGGTGACACAAAATGAAAGACAATCCTAGTGTTAAGAGACTTTATATTTTAGTTAAGTCAGAAATACAGAGATTAGATATGATCTATAATCCAAAGTTCTTTCCATGCAAAGCCCCATCAAATATGTGAGAGTTGTTTCAGGAAATCACCGATGGTAAACAAATAAATAATGATACTTCTTTAGTTGATGTTGGTACTCTTAGTAAGTCTTTCATATGTTGTCCAGCTGACGTTATGATCTCAAATGCTACAGGTGCAAATAATGACTTTTCCGGTTTTAAGACAAACGATATCCTCATGTGTCTCAAATCCTTGAAACTTACCCAGTCCCTTTGTCCAGACAGTGTACCAGCTATTATCCTCGAGAAATATGCTGACATTTTATGTCATCCTCTCACTGATATTTTTAGTGAATCATTTGCCACCAACATTGTGCCTGCTTCTTGGAAGGACATTAAAATTGTTCCTGTGCCTAAATCATCAAGGGGATCAAGTGCTAAGTTAATACTTACTGCGATTACTTCACCTTTCTTAAAAACAATGGAAAGGCTGCTTTCAATTAACCTTCATTGACGACCCTAGTCAATTTGCTTATAAACACAACAGATATACAAGTACTAGTCTGTGCGTCGGTGGCACAGTGGCTAGAACTCTCACCGACTATGCACATAGTCCGGGGTTCGAGCTCACGCCGACGCACACCTGGTATCTATGGTCGGCCTGCGAAATTTGGGCTACCGATATCCACGCTGAAAATTCCATACTTGTACTAAAAATACAGTGTGGAATCAAGCTGTAATCAAAAATGAATAAAATAATAAAATAATTGTAGGGATTTGGTTGGTTGGTTACAGGATTTCATCATGAGCTGACGTCAGTTAGAGAACCATTGAAAACCTGGGTCCTGGGTTCGAATAGCGATGGGTGCGTACTGCTGAAGAGTCCCAAACTAGGACGAAACAGCTGTCCAGTACTCCTAGGTTTTCCAATGATTCTCTAACTGATGTCAGCTCATGATGAAATCCTGTAGCGAAACAACAGATATACTTTAGATATCACTGCCGTCTTATATTGTCTGTAGTTTAGACACAGGTGCCAAATACGTTTGGTGTGGTGTGGCTTCCTAGATTACACATCTGCCTTCGACTCTTTACCTAGGCCTCTTTTGTTAAACAAGCTTGCTGCGATACAACAGCAGTGCTGGACTAATAAGTGGTTGCATCTTTGTTTTTCTGATAGGAAGCAGTAAACTGTTTACAATGGGAAGTCCTCCACTGCTTCACTTACTCTGGCTGGTGTTTCCACCTTTCTGCTTTCTTTTTCCTTACATGACTTGTCCCATTCTGACGAAGCCAAT
The DNA here is from genome assembly GCA_944472135.2 of Trichobilharzia regenti. Taxonomy (NCBI): domain Eukaryota; kingdom Metazoa; phylum Platyhelminthes; class Trematoda; order Strigeidida; family Schistosomatidae; genus Trichobilharzia; species Trichobilharzia regenti. Next base: position 133,501,202 of record OX235270.1, on the reverse strand, counting down.
TCTGTTAAGTTTTCCGATGATCTGACTGTTTCTATGCCTGTTATTTCTCAGTCAAACTGTTGCAAAATGAATAACATTTTATCAGACATTAGGCAGTGGTTCTGGTCAAATGGTCTTGAGCTTATTTCCCCCCAATGTCAGGTTGTTAATCTCACTTTTGGATACAAGCGCGACTCACATGAACTGGTTGGTTTGCACGGTTCCACTATATTAGATGACACTAAAGTTGAAACCAATCGAATGTTAAATATATTGGAATGTGTATTTCCTCTGATCTGTCCTGGTCTTCCCACATCGTTTCAGTTTCCAGAAAGATATCTCGTTTGACTTTATACGTAGGGAAGCTAAGATGATCTGGTATCATTCAGTCTGTACTGTTACAGTTTGTTAATTCTTTTATTCTGCCCATCCTTCTTTACTGCACCCGCTTAATCTTTCCAGGGCTACTTAAGAAATGCTTTGTTAGACTGTGAAGGGCACTAAAAGGCATCAGTAGGGCTAGTGGAGTGTTGCTCAACCAACTCATCAATACCTTTGTAAATAGACACATGCACTCCTGCAAGAAATTAGGGAATATGATTTTTTGGGACTCTGAGCATCCTCTCTACACACAACTCTCTTCTTGCATCTCATCGGGCAGAACTAAAAGCAACTGTAGCAGACTGTATGCTGGGAAGACTAAGTACAAAAACTTTACACTACCTTATTTAGCAAACATTTTATGTGATGCGAAAAGTGGAAGACAGAAAACTGGAAGTGAACGGCCCCATCTTTTTTTTGTAGTTGCATAATTGCTAATACTTTCACCTAATTTAATTTCCGTATTCCTTTTCTTATGGAACAATATTATTGATGTAAATGCCCTGTTTTAATTATTACTACTGTGATGAGAAAGTTAAATGCAACACTGCACTAAATGCAGAAAAGGCCATATTTGTACCTAGAGTAACGCTTGAAATATTATTATTATTATTGCTCCCTTGGGTTCATAGTGGAACATAGGGCTTCAACTGCACGTCTCCATTTTCTTCTGTCTTCTGCTATACTTCTCGCCTGCATCCATGTTAATCCATCTTCTTTCAACTCCTCTTCACACGATCTCCTCCATATCACCCTTGCACTGATGTCCCGCTCGCCGCTTCCCTTTCGGCCTGGTTCCACTCGAGCAATGGCCTGACGCGCGTGTGGTGTCACCCAGCAGTCTCCTCAGCGAGTGTCCAATCTATCTCCACTTTCTCCTGCATATTCGCTGGTTGGCGATTGGTTCTTGTTTTGTTTCTTCCCATAGTTTCTTGTTGGTGAGTCGTTCCGGCCCAGTCATCTGATCTTCAGTATAGAGCCAGCGAAGACAGTTGTTGATAAAGGTAACGTCTGAAACAGGCTGTTGGAAATATTCTTTCTGACCCAACCGCCAAGTTTCTGATCCGATCCGTATAGAAGAACTGACTGACTTGACGTTTGTATTGAAAATCCGAGCGAATTTTGTTGTTGATTCTGGCTGAGTGACGAAGATTTCCAGATTGATTTCAGGTTGATGAATGTGTTTCTCGCCTTCCCCATTCTCACTCGATTTCACATCCTCGTCCGTTCCGACTTCCTGTAGTTGAGACAATGCTCCCTAGACAAGTGAGTGAATGAAGTAACCTCTTTCAAATCCCTCCCGTTGATGTTGATTGACGTTGGATGTTGCTGTTGTTGTTGGTTGGTTATTTTCATAGCCTCCGTCTTGTCTATGTTCACCTGGAGTCCTGTCTTCGCCGGCTGCTTCTTCGACCAGTTTGTCGGTTTTCGCTTGTAAGTCTTCGATTTTGTGTGACATCAAACATAAATCATCCACTCGCGAAATCCAGGTCTTCTAGGTTCTTCATGTCGGTCCAGGATATCCCTTCCTGTCTTCTCGTTTCCCACTGTCTGACGCATAATCCAGTCCACGACAATTAGGAATATCATTGGTGATAGATAATAAGCACCCTTGTCTTATTCCTGTGCTTACTACAAACGCCTTGCTGAGTTTTCCGTTGTGGATCACTTGACAGGTGTTGTTGTTGTACAGCTGTTGAATAAGGTTGATGAATATTTGGGGTACGTCCTAGTACTCGAGTAGTTTCCAAATTACTTCACGATCAACGCTGTCGAAGGCCTTCTCGAAGTCTATAAAGTTGAGGTAGAGGTTTGATTGCCATTCCATGCTTTGTTCTTTGATGATGATGATGCGTAGAGTTGCAATTTGGTCAGTAAATGATTTGCCTGACTTTCCTGAATCCAGCCAGCTTGTTCTGGTCGGAGTTCTGTCTCCAGTGCGTCCTTTATTCTCCCAAGGATGATGCGACTCAGGATTTTACTTGAAATAAAGCTATTATTATTAATAAATATGGGCAAAGTGACAAAAACTGGGATTTGTGGTCAAAGCAGTTGGTAAAACGTGAAAAGTGGGTATCTTAGATCTTATTTTATGCACTTTTCGCCCCCGCCTCAAAGAATCAAAACTACCCGTTTTTCTTACTTTACCTATATGTACTCCGCAAATACTTGCAAGCAGCCTTCCCAATATACAATGTTCTCCATTATCCTAATTTTAACAATAAAACCTACATAAGTTCATTCTTGATCATATAATTAATAAAATGTAGCGAAGACTGGTCAGTGTTTTGGTCATCGTAGCTAAATTAGTCTGCTGCAGTCAAATCAGGGAACTGTATCTGTTTTCTTGAACAATTAACGAAATATTATTCACATTCAGATGATAAAGTACAGTATACCTTCTTTCATCTAGTAAATAAACAATTTCCTCCATCCATCCTTATATACCTTCAAGTTTTACTTTTATTACTTCTATTATATTTATGGTCCTGTTAATTCTCTGTTTTACTCTCATAATTGCAAACACCAACTTATCTCCATGACGGCTGTAATCTATGTTTTTTCCTTCCCCATATCATGTAGAAAGAACATTATATTCAATATTTTTAAACATGTTAGGATTTCTATACCACATTGCCAATACTGTGTGACACAAGCCAACGGCAATTTTCACTTGTATTATTATTATTATTACTACCCTAGCTGTTATCATTATTATTGCTATTTCCATTTTATATGCTGCATGTTTTTGACACTACCTCTATTGTAAATGTGAAAATTTTTCTGTGTGATTAATTTTATTTATAATTTGAGGAAATTAGATGCAATATTGTGATCAATGCTGAAAATTCCAATCTGTATCACAAGTACTGTTTTTGGAATAAAGTAAATCATTATTATTATTATTATTATTATAGTTTTTCAGACTATGTTAATCCTTCATTGAGTGAGGAATTACAGTCGTTAATCACCCTATTTGAGAATAAAAACTCCACAATAATTCTTTCGACGGCAGTTTGCTCACCTTCCTAGGATGAGGTCTCAAGGTATGCAAGTTGGAGAACATAGGTTAGGACGCTACATACTCAAGCAACCCATCAATATTCGTTATGCCAAAATTGATTCAACTCTCCTCTTTCGGTATGATAATGAAAACAGAGGTCCCAGGCTATTCTCATAAGCAAGGTGGGAGATACCACCGACTAGTTTACTTCCAACCGTTTTCACTCTTTCTAGGAATATAGAACAAGTGCTATTATGCAGTATTCTTAAAAAGACCTGAAATATGGCGAGTAGAGTACTTTAAACATAGACCTACTAAACATGTGAAGCCCTTTGAGGTGCTTGTAGCATTCGGAAAGCGTTAAATTTAGCTGTAGTATGGTATGCAGCTATTTTTAAGTCAAACCTTGTGATAATTCCTAAACTTTTTATCCCTTAACGTGTAAGGAATTTGACTAAGGTGTTACCATTCTCCTTACGCCATCTGGTGATTAAACGAATCACATGAGCACTGATCTCATCTTAACCTGTACAGTTTATTGTGGGTGCCCAGGTGGAGCACCTTACCTAATTTTTTTCCTTCACGTTCCCCAGTGGAACATAGGGCTTCAAGCTAGTGCCTTGAAGTTTCTGTAGCAGTGTTTATTTTACAGGATGGGTTTGCTAGCCCTATGCCCAACCTTTCCTCTCAACCAGTATTATTTCTGGCTTAGCGAGGTAAAGGAGTGCGTCGGTCGGGGATCGAACCCCGGACCATGTGCACGGTCGGCAAGCGTCCTAATCTCTGTGCCACCAAGGCACTAACTCTCTCTCATATTCTATATGACTTCAATTGACCATATGCTTAAAATGGTTATCATACTTAATCCGGAACATTCCCCTTCTCCCTAATATAGTAAACTGATCCCAAGTGTTGTTTTTTGGTAACCGTGAAGTAATTTTGTTCAGTGGCTTCTGAGGAGTAGACCAAGTTACAAAAGGTGATACGATATATTCCTATGTCTCATCCAAGCTACTTCGATAGCGGCATTTGTAGAAACCAGTCAGTCGGTGAGGATTGTTGCTTTCCTTATTGTTGATATGTCTACTTTCCAAATGTTTGGACAATTAGGCGTTGACCCATTGATGAAATGATGAATTTTTAAAGTTCAATTAATGACTATGTGGTCACTGCTGCCTAGTTGTTGATAGCACATATTGCTGCTTACATCCTAATTTTGGTGTATTGGTATGAAGTACAGAATAGAGGGGTCATACTCAGGGTCTTATCGTTTTGTGCATGCACGTTAAAGTCACCCACTATAAAACACTTGTTTCTATTGTTCTGTACCAACAAGCAGTATTGTGTGAATTTATCAGCGTTTCAGATGGAACTTCTGTAAATGACTCCGATAGTCACAGTATGCTTACTTAGGCTAGTAACACAACTTGAGGCTTCCCTATTGCCACTTTGGTAGGCTTCTGAAACAGCTGACCTAATTCTTATGCCATCCAAAATGTATACAGCGACCTCATATCCTTTGCTGTCAACAGGTGTATCTGCGTTGATGCAGACATACCACGATATTAGTGAGGTGACGTTACCACCAAAATAAAACAGTGTTTTAGTAATTGCTATAACATTATGATTTAGTTTTTCAGACAATGGTCCTAACTCAGAAGACTTGCGCCTAAGACCGAATGAGGTCGTACAGCATACTGACAGGCCTATGTGTTCATTCAGTTGATGAACAGAAGTCTTGGTAACATAAGTTTCTGAGCCTCACCACACGAAAGCCTGATACCTAAAAGTTTATTTCAATTTTCCATAGTAGTTTGTTTGTAAATAAAAAAAAATAGGGCTTCAGCTGCGCGTCTCCATTGCCTTCTGTTTTCTGCCAACTTCTTCACCCCTCTCCAAGTCTGCCTACATGCTTTCATCTCCTCCTCACATGACCTCCTACTAGTCACCCTCAAACTGACGACCAATTCGCCACTTCCCTTCCGGGTTCCACTCGAGCAATGGCTTGTCTAGTGATGTCACTTGATGGTTTCCTCAGCGTATGGCCAATCCATGTCCATTTCTTCCTGCCTGTTTGTTTCGCAATCTTTTCCTGGTTGGTTCGCTCCCAGAGGTCAGACCCTGTTGCTTATCTTTTCTGACCGGCCATCTGATCTTGAGTATTAAGCGAAGACAACTGTTAATGAAGGTCTGAAGTTTGTTTGAGATGCTCTGTATGACGCGCCAAGTCTTTCATCCATAAAGTAGCACTGACTTCACATTAGAGTTGAAAATCCGGATGTTATTTGTGATGTTGAGTGATGTTGACCTCCACACAGACTTGCTTTTCCGATTCTGGCTTTGATATCCTCGTCAGTTCCATCTGCCTGTAGTTGAAAAGATGCTTTCCAGGTAGGTGAAGGAGGTTGTTTCTTTCAGATTCCTCCCATTTATGCTGACTGTCGCCTGTTGTTCTTGTTGCTGTTGGTGTTGGCCAGGAATCTTCATCACCTCTGTTTTATCTATGTTCACTTGAAGTCCTATCTGTGATGCTTCTTCTGCCAGCTTGTTGCTTTTCACTTGAATATCTTCCAGTTTGTGGGAAATCAGACATATATCGTCGGCGAAGTCCAGATCCTCCAAGTTCCTTTTTGTGGGACTCCATTTTATGCCTGTTTCCTCATTGCCCGCCGTCTGTCGCATTATCCAATCTACTGCAATCAGGAAAATCATTGGCGATAGTAGACAGCCTGCTTGTATTACACCCGTCCTCACTTCGAAGGATTCCGTAAGTTTCCTGTTATGGATTACTTGGCATGCAGCATTGTCGTACAACTGTTGGATGAGATGTATAACTGTCGGTGGTATCCCGTAGTAGCATAGTAGTTGCTAAATAACCTCTCAATCGACGCTGCGCTATCGAAGGCCTTTTCAAAGTCGATGAAGTTGAGAAAGAAAGGTGACTGCCATTCCAAGCTTTGTTCAATGATGATCCGTAGTGTGGCGATTTGATCAATACATGACTTGTTTCTCCTGAATCCAGCCTGTTCCGGTCGAAGTTATTCATCCAGGTTGGTGTGTTTGATTCTCTCCAGGATGATGCGGCTTAGTATTTTGCTTGGAATGGACAAGAGCATAATTCCACGCCAGTTCTTGCATTGACTTAAGTCTCCTTTCTTTGGAAGTTTGAATAAGTGTCCGTTCTTCAAATCCTCGGGTACTTTGCCCTCTCTCCACACCTTCTCAAGCAATGGCGTCATCAAGTCCGCTGTTGTCTCTGGGTCTATTTTCAATGCTTCTGCTGGGATTCCATCTGGTCCTGCTGCTTTCCAGATTTTAGCATCTTGATTTCCTTCAGAACTTCTGATTTCGTCGGGGGTCGATGTTCACTGGTAATTATGCTTACGTTGTTGGTGTTGTTGGGCGCGTTTTAGGTGATGGTCGATTTAGAAGTCTTCTGAAGTGTTTAGCCCAGTGTTTTCTTTGCTCCACCTCTTTGGTGATTGACTTTCCATTGTCATCCTTTACTGGCTTAATCCGTGTCGAACTTCTGCCCGATAGGTGCCTAGTTGTTTGGTAGAGTGTGGTGAGGTCTCCTTTGCCTCCACTGCAGTTTGTTCTGCTTCACTTCCCATGGCTTCATAATATTTTCTTTTGTCTTCCCTGGCACTCTTCTTCACTCTTTTGTTCAGCGCATTGTAGCTTGCATTCAAATCCTGTTTTTGTTGCTCGTCGGTGCACTGGATGATCTTTTGTTTCACTATCCTTCTATCTTCTATTAGTTTCCAAGTGTCGCAGTGAGCCACTGTTTGTCCTTCCTCTTCTTTCTGCCTAGAACTTCCATGCAGGTTTGACTCCACACCGTTTTCAAGTTGTCCCAGTGATTTTCGACGCCGACCTCCTCGCTAGTGTTGATTTGTGTCTCGGCTTTGTCCCTTATGCTTGCAATGAAGATGTCCTTTGTAACCTGGTCCTTCAGTTTTTGAGTGTTGAACTTGGCTTGTGGTCTATCTGCAGCCCTGTTTCCCTGAAAGCTTTTAATGTGATTTGGATTGTCCCTTGTACGAGATAGTGGTCTGAGCCAACGTCTGCTCCTCTTCTTACTTTTGTGTCCAGTAGGCTGCGCCTCCACTACCTCGAGCGGCATTGAGATGAAGTCAATTTGGTTTGCCCATCTGATGACACCCGTGTAGCCTCGTGGATATCTTTGTGCTTGTATACGCTGCCACCAATCACTAGTTCATTGAAGGAGCAGAAGTCGGAGAAGAGTTCTCCATGTTCATTCATTTCTCCGAGAGCTTCTCTACCCATGATGAGTTCCCTCCTTGTGTTGTCTGGTTTCAGTCTGGCGTTCATGTCTCCCATTAGTATTTTAATGTCACCAGCTGGAGTATTGTCCATTGCTGCCTGAAGAAAGAATAGAATCACGTAAATACTAGATGATTTCATGAATCTGCGAGACTGAAAAGATTGAATCCATCTGTGCTACTGGTAGCAATTTTGGACCACATAACTGACAGTCTTCAACCTTTGGTTCTTAGCATCCCCGATCAGGCAGACTACATAACTCAGGCTGATAGTCAGAGACTAGGTGGATTGATTCTAGGTTTTGGTTTGACCACCCCCGACTCATTTCCAACCTAATCCTATACCAGCTAAACTTTGCTCGTCGAGGAAGGCTGTGGGTTGGAATGTTCATGTGTTATCCATCTCAACCGATATAGCTGTATAGCTTCATAGACTGAATTCCCATGCTTTCGTAACCCTCGACGATTGCTATCAGTATTATCCATTACTTAACACCACTTAACATGAGAGATATAACATTTAGAGGTTGAGAGATATTAAAGGTTTGACGTGATATCTCGTTCAACAACTTCTAATTAATTTATTCTCGCGTACCAAAGACAAAGCAAAAGCCAACAATTGGTCGTCCAAACGAAGAAATGTATTTACGAACCAAAACCAGCCGTTAGACGAACGCTTAGCTAGCTAGTGATCGTGCACGTTACACGACGGGGTACCAAATGGCGGGGATGCTTGACCGGAAGCCTTCAGCTAAACAAGTCGACTTAAACAGTGGTGGTCAGCATCCAATGAGTGATTGCTGTGGTCAATAATTTTGGGGAATTATTTACCGCTACAGCTCACTCCCCCCTAGTGGGGTCGTGAGGACCCTAAGACAGAACCAGCCGGAAGTAAAAAAACTCGATGGTTCCCTTTCGGGTGAAAAAAATCTTCCGAGCGGCTTGGTCGTATGCCTACTGGTTTGTCTGCCTATGCTAATAGGGTGTTTGTACATAGCTTCCTGGTGTTGTTCGTTGGATTCCGTGCTTCGTTTGTTTCCCGTCCAGTGCCCGTCGCACCTGGAAAAGAAAACAAGAACGCTAAGAACCATGTCGAGGAAAATGTACGAAATGACCTTTTTGGTTAAAAAAAATTATGTGCATTTACTATACAGTAAAATAATGCTAAGTTCAGAACATCGAAAAAAAATACATCTAATTAATTTTTTTGTGTATGTTACATGAACTGTTGAAAAAAAATTTTTGTGTTTGGTGGTACTGTATATAAAAAAATTTATACGTCAAAAAAAATAGTTAGTACCACGAACGAGTGAGTTGCGTGAATCACACGACTTCGTTAAGTCAAATAAGTGTGCAGATATTCTGGGAACCTTACGGTGCGTCCAGAACGGGTTTTCTTAGGAGGCTCGATAGAAGGTTCGGTAGCTGTCGCTGTGCTAGCGACTTCATCGATGTCTACACGATCTTCTGTTACTTGTGGATTTTGGGGTACGTTCAGCTCTATGCTAATAGGATTACCCTCCAAGTAAGCCGGTTTCAGACGGTCAATGCTGACGGTGTCCTCGCGGCCGTTTTTGTCCAAGACAAAGAATTTATCAGAACGTTTAATAACCTTATAAGGTCCGTCATATGGGGGTTCCAGGGGTCTGCGCACAGAGTCGCGACGAACAAATACATGTGAAGAAGTTTTCAAACACGGATGAACGAAAACATCAATGGACTGTGGACGAAGGGGAGCAGGTTTAACTGAACGCATTGCGTTTGTAAGCCTGCTGACGTATGAAGCGTGATCTACCACTGGTGGGAAGCTCGAGGGAGAAACAAATTCACCAGGCAGTCGCAGTGTCGTGCCATATACTAGCTCGGCGCTAGTACAACCAGCATCGGTTTTCAAGGCGTTTCGTATCCCTAGGAGAACTAACGGAGGGATTCAGTCCAATGGGTGGTGTTTGCAGCTGACAGACCAGCTTTCAGCTGTCTGTGTAGACGTTCTACCATACCATTAGCTTGAGGATGGTAGGCTGTTGTTCGAAATCGCATGCAACCTAATATTTTAGTCAGGGCAAAGAATAAGCCACTTTCGAATTGCCGCCCGCGATCAGTTGTTATGGAAGATGGGCATCCAAAGTTAGCGATCCATCTTTCTACGAAGACGCGTGCGACTGTTTCAGCAGATACGTCCTTGATGGGTACTGCTTCCGGCCATCGTGTGAATCGATCGATGCAAGTTAAAATATAGGCATATCCATGTGATTCAGGAAGGGGACCAACCAAATCTATATGGACGTGTTCGAAACGAGCGTCAGGGAGAAGAAAGGTGCCAAGTGGGCTTTTGGTGTGTCTTATCACCTTGCACTTTTGACAAGCTAAGCACGTTTGTGCCCATTCCCTTACTTCTTTATTAATGCCAGGCCAACAAAACCGACTAGTTACGAGCTTGACAGTAGTGCGAATACCTGGGTGAGATAAGCCATGCAACGTATTGAAGACGTTACGGCGATAACTTTTAGGCACGATGGGGCGAGGAGTACTCGTGGAAATGTCGCACAGAATAGTATCTCTTCCCATACCTAAGGGTTTCTCAGCTAATTGTAGAGTTGTTTTCGACAACTCATGTTGAAGTTCGGCATCTTCTTTTTGAAGACGAGCCAGTTTTACAAGGTCTATGCCGTCGATTTGGGTGAAAGAACAAACGCGCGACAAGGCATCTGCCACAGTGTTGTTTACTCCGGATACATGGCGAATATCTGATGTAAACTGTGAGACGTAATCCAGTTGTCGTGATTCCCTGGGTGAATACTTATCTGAAGGTGAGTTCAGAGAGTACGTCAGAGGTTTGTGATCCGTAAAAATTATAAATTCACGACCCTCTACCGAATGTCTAAAATGTCGTATAGCACAGTACATAGCCAGAAGTTCTCTGCCGAATGTGCTGTACTTCGTTTCAGCTAATTGAAGGCGCCGGGAGAAAAAGGCAAGTGGTTGCCACTCATTGTCAACTAGCTGTTGTAGAACTGCGCCGATTGCAGTGTTTGATGCATCAACCGAGATACTTAACGGTGCCGTTGGATCCTGATACATCAGAAGTGTGGCATTCGCAATAGCTTTTTTAATCTGGGTAAAAGCATTTCGAGCAGACGCGTCAAGTTCTATGGACTTGTTATTCCCTCGAAGGAGGTCTGTCAATGGCTGAATCAAAGAGGCACAGTTGGGAATAAAGCGTCGATAATAACTTACTAAGCCGTTAAAAGTGCGGAGACTTTTCACCGTCTGTGGCTCTGGAAAGTTCAGTATAGCCTCGACCTTAGTAGCCAGTGGGCGAATGCCCTTGCAGTCAATAGTGTGACCCAGAAAGTCGAGTGAGTCAACACCGATTTGACACTTTTGAATATTAATGGTAACACCATGTTGGCGTAACCTGTCAAATGCCAAGTCCAAGTGCCTAAGGTGAGTTTCCTTGTCTGGACTGGCAATGAGGCAGTCGTCTAAGTATGCGTATACAAAGTCGAGACCGCGAAATACTTCGTCAATGAAGCGTTGGAATGTTTGGGCTGCATTCCGAAGACCGAATGGCATACGTAGAAATTCAAAAAGTCCGAAAGGCGTAATGATAGCCGTTTTCGGGATGTCTTCTGTTGCCATCGGGATTTGGTTATACGCTTTAACCAAGTCGATTTTGGAGAATATAGTCGCGCCGGATAAGGTTGCCGTCAAGTCGTGTATATGAGGCAACGGGTAGCAATCAGGGGTTGTTTTGGCATTCACTCGCCGGTAATCACCGGTGGGTCGCCAATCGTTGCTATCCTTTTTCGGAACCATATGAAGTGGGGATGCCCATGGGCTATTCGAAGGTCGAATGATGCCAAGGCTAAGCATATGGTCAAATTCATTCCTGGCGATTCTCAGTTTGTCAGGAGCTAATCGTCGTGCTTTAGATGTCACAGGTTGTCCTGTGGTAATGATGTGGTGCATAACATTGCTGGTTATGCACGGTAGGTCGTTCGACGGGCAATTAAGTTCCGGATACTTGTCAACAATAGGTTGAAAAGTTGGATCAAGGATTGCCTTTATCTTAACGGGTGACAAGCTAGGGCCTATGTAGGTGATGCCTTTGATAGACAGACTAGTAGTATTGTCAATCAGTCGTTTTCGGCGGACGTCTACGAGTAAATCATGATGATTAAGTAGGTCCGTGCCAATGATGGGCATTGTAACGTCAGCGAGAAGGAAAATCCACCGAATAGGTTTGCGTAAACCTACGTTCAGATAGACGTATTTCCTACCAAAGGTTGCGATTGGTTTTCCATTTGCAGCCTGTAAGTTGAAGGTAGGTTCCTTCTGTCGATCTGCTGCTGTAGCAGGAAGGACGCTGACTTCGGCGCCTGTGTCGACTAAGTATCGAGTCTGGCTTATCACATCATGGATGTAAAGTAGGCGGCTAGTGCCACCGGCGACGGTTGCCGCTAACGCGTGCCGGCGGGATAGTTTCCCACAGACTTTGAGACATTTCCGAAGTTACAAGGCTTACGGCAACACTTCGCTTCTTGGCCATAGGTGTTGTGGTACCAGCACCAGTCAGGGTTTTTCAGTGAACGTGGTTTGGACTTAGATCGACCACGCGAGTTCCTGCGTTGAGGAGATTTAGGACGACGGTTGGAGGATTTAGAATGTGTGTTTGACCTAAACATCTGCTGAAGGGAGTTGCATAACTCTGTCATTGCAGGATCCTCACTCGAAGTCTGCTTAGTCATTGAGCATATTTCGGGGACAGACCGTTTAGTTATTTCTAGGATCTTATCTGCAGTAATAGCTAAGTTCTCTATTACAGTACCCTCAAGTGTCACAAGTACGGTCTGTACAGATTGTGGCAACTTGGTTAAGAAGAGTTCTCTAAACAGTCCTTCGTCGAACTGACATTGGCCGACGACTTGTTTCATTCTTGTCAGCATGCTCACGGCTGACTGATCTCCTAACTCGATGTTGCGAAATAATTCATCTAGACGTTGTCTGTCCGTGAGAGCGTTTCTCCTGAGGAGGGATGCTTTCAGCAACTCGTACGAGTTACTTACCTCGGGACTCAACATCTGTGATGTTACGTACTTGCTGAATTCCCGCGGTAGGGCGTGAATAACTGCAAGTAACTGTGAACGTTGATCAGTTATCCCATGCTCACAAAAATCTGCTTCAGCTAGCAGAAACCACGTTTCAGCATTATCTGGCCAGTATGGTACGAGCTGAATGGTTTTAGGAGTTGAGCGGATACGGATGACCTTGGGACTAAGATCACTCATGACGAAAATTATATCGAATAATATATGGTACAAGAACAAATACAAAATGGAACGAACTCACCGGGATTATCTGAGTAATTGTCGTAGTTGAAGTTCGCGGTTAGGCTCACCAGTTTAGGGGTTGCGGATTTATCGTGGGTGAAGTTCGTGGTCGGGCTCACCAGTTTAGAGGTTGAGAGATATTAAAGGTTTGACGTGATATCTCGTTCAACAACTTCTAATTAATTTATTCTCGCGTACCAAAGACAAAGCAAAAGCCAACAATTGGTCGTCCAAACGAAGAAATGTATTTACGAACCAAAACCAGCCGTTAGACGAACGCTTAGCTAGCTAGTGATCGTGCACGTTACACGACGGGGTACCAAATGGCGGGGATGCTTGACCGGAAGCCTTCAGCTAAACAAGTCGACTTAAACAGTGGTGGTCAGCATCCAATGAGTGATTGCTGTGGTCAATAATTTTGGGGAATTATTTACCGCTACAAACACAAACATTTATGGTGAAAGAAAGATGCATTCTCAATGGCCATATCTTACTAATACAAACAAGCACCGAGAGGACTGTCAAACAGTACACAACCCTTTTAATTCATAGCCGTATTCTTCATCTACGCCGAAAATAACCCAAGGTATTCAGAAGACTATACGTTTCGTCAGCGTCTTAACCTAGAAAGACAATATTATCGTCACTATCGTATTCTGAGGCACCGAGACTGTTCCCTATTCAATCGTTAGGTCACCAAAGTTGATTACAATCACATCCTCTAAGGCATATATGATGAGACATCAATAAAATGGAGACACAAGGCACACAAATAGGGCAACACTGGTTGTTTTCACTTCAGATGATAGCTCTCGGTCAGCTCTAACACAACTGTTTGTGATTGTGTAGTGTTTCGCTTAATGCTCTATATTATTATAATTCTTGTTCCCTTGGGTTCCAAGTGGAACATAGGGCTTCAACTGCACGTCTCCACTTGCTTCTGTATTCCTTCTGCTGTACATTTCACCTGCGTCCACGTTAGTCCATACTCTTTCACAACTCCTCTTCACACGATCTCCTCCATGTCACCCTTGCACTGACGTCCCGCTCGCCGCTTCCCTTTCGGCCTGGTTCCACTCGAGCAATGGCCTGACGCGCGTGTGGTGTCACCCAGCGGACTCCTCAGCGAGTATCCAATCTATCTCCACTTTCTCCTGCATATTTGCTGGTTGGCGATTGGTTCTTGTTTTGTTTCTTCCCATAGTTTCTTGATGGTGAGTCGTTCCGGCCCAGTCATCTGATCTTCAGTATAGAGCCAGCGAAGACAGTTGTTGATAAAGGTAACGTCTGAAACAGGCTGTTGGAAATATTCTTTCTGACCCAACCGCCAAGTTTCTGATCCGATCCGTATAGAAGAACTGACTGACTTGACGTTTGTATTGAAAATCCGAGCGAATTTTGTTGTTGATTCTGGCTGAGTGACGAAGATTTCCAGATTGATTTCAGGTTGATGAATGTGTTTCTCGCCTTCCCCATTCTCCTCACTCGATTTCACATCCTCGTCCGTTCCGACTTCCTGTAGTTGAGACAATGCTCCCTAGACAAGTGAGTGAATGAAGTAACCTCTTTCAAATCCCTCCCGTTGATGTTGATTGACGTTGGATGTTGCTGTTGTTGTTGGTTGGTTATTTTCATAGCCTCCGTCTTGTCTATGTTCACCTGGAGTCCTGTTTTCGCCGGCTGCTTCTTCGACCAGTTTGTCGGTTTTCGCTTGTAAGTCTTCGATTTTGTGTGACATCAAACATAAATCATCCACTCGCGAAATCCAGGTCTTCTAGGTTCTTCATGTCGGTCCAGGATATCCCTTCCTGTCTTCTCGTTTCCCACTGTCTGACGCATAATCCAGTCCACGACAATTAGGAATATCATTGGTGATAGATAATAAGCACCCTTGTCTTATTCCTGTGCTTACTACAAACGCCTCGCTGAGTTTTCTGTTGTGGATCACTTGACATGCGCCGTTGTCGTACAGCTGTTGAATAAGGTTGATGAATATTTGGGGTACGTCCTAGTACTCGAGTAGTTTCCAAATTACTTCACGATCAACGCTGTCGAAGGCCTTCTCGAAGTCTATAAAGTTGAGGTAGAGGTTTGATTGCCATTCCATGCTTTGTTCTGTGATGATGATGCGTAGAGTTGCAATTTGGTCAGTAAATGATTTGCCTGACTTCCCTGAATCCAGCCAGCTTGTTCTGGTCGGAGTTCTGTCTCCAGTGCATCCTTTAATCTCTCCAGGTTGATGCGACTCACGATTTTACTTGGCATCGACATGAGCATGATTCCTCGCCAGTCCTTGCAGAGTGAGGCCTAAGTCGCCCTTCTCTGGTAGTTTCACGAGGTAACCTTTCCTCCAGTCAGTAGGCACATTTCCCTCCTTCCAGACCTTTTGCAATAATGGAGTCAGCATATCTTCTGTCATCTCTGGGTCGACTATCAGTGCTTCAGGGGGTATTCCATCTGGTTCAGCTGCTATTCCAGATTTCAGAAGCTTGATTGCATTCAAGACGTCAGCTTTCGTTGGAGGATTGGTGTCAACTTGCAGTTGTGTGCGCGCTGTTGTTGGTATTTCTGGACGGGTTGCAGGTGGTGGTCGATTCAAGAGTCCTTTGAAGTGATCCGCCCATTGTTTAATCTGTCTTTCTTCCTTGGTAATTGGGTTCCCTTGGCTGTCTTTTATAGGTTTCACTTGTGTTGATCTCTTCCGGATAGAGACTTGGTTATCTGATATAATGTCCTCAGGTCCTTTTTGCCTGCTGCCTTCTCAGCTTCAGTGGCCAGATTGTCGTAGAATCGTCTTTTGTCCTTCCTAGCACTCTTCTTCACTTATTCTTTGAGCTCATCGTCTCCTTCTCCTGTCCGTCCTTGCATTGAATCATTTTCTCTTTCACCATTCTCCTCTCATCTATTAGTTTTCAAGCGTCCGTTGAGGGTCATTCCTTGTCTTGTCTCTTCTTTCTTCCTAGAACCGTTGAACACGTTTCGTTGAAATCACCTTCAGAGAGTTCCAGTGGTCTTCCATGCATGATTCTTCAGTGATGCCACGTAGTGTTTCCTGCTTTGCTCTGACAGTTGCAGTGAAAGTGTTCTTTGTGTTTGTGTCCTTCAGTTTCTGAGTGTTGAACATGCATTGTGACCTATCCACAGCTATTCTCAAGGCTTTTAGCTTCACCTTGCAAGTCACTTGTACTAGATGGTGGTCTCAACTCACATCTGCTACTCTCCACTTTCTTGAGGTTGAAATGAAGTCTAACTGGCTTTTGGCTTGCCCATCTGGTGAAATCCATGTTGTCTTATGTATATCTTTGTGTTTGAACACACTCCCATCAATCACCAAATCATTGAAGGCGCAGGAGTCTGAGAAGAGTTCACCATTGTTGTTCATTTCACCGAGGGCCTCTCGACCAATGATGAGTTCTCTTCCTGTATTTTCTCCTCCCAAATTCTCGTTCATATCACTCATCAGGATTCTGGTGTGGCCAATTGGGACATTGTCCATTACTGTTTGTAGTTGTCGGTAGAAATCCTCTTTCTTCTCTTGTTCTGAAACGTTTGTAGGCGCATAACATTGAACGACTGTAACTTTCCTTCCTTTTGAGTTGAACCTGGCTGTGATTATCCTGGAGGAGATTAATTCCCACTGCATGAGAGCTTTGGCTGATGTTGGTGACATCATGATGGACACTCCCTGGATGTGCTCGTGATTGTCCTCTGGGTGACCGGAATAGGTTATTGTCTCTCCAGTTGGTAGTTGACGCCTACCACATTCGTTCCATCTGCTCTCGTAGATTCCCAGTACTTCTGTTCTATATTTTCTCATTTCTGCTGCTACCTGGACAGCCTTTCCAGCTGGCTTCGTACATTGTACGAACATTCCATGTCCCCATCCTTACTTTTGCTTTCATCGAAAGAAGGCACATCGGCTGACTGGCTTCCCGAAGGCTAGCTCTCACCAGCCTGCGTCATTTCACTTCCCCGATTCCAGCGAAAAATAAGGTTGTTGTTTATATTTGTAATATTTTTAAAATATACTTGTGTGTTGAAGTTTCTGTAGCAATTCGGTTAAGTTTTAGAGGTGTGGTTGCCTTCACCACGCCCCAACCCTCCCTCTTTATCCGAGCTTTGGGTCCGGCTAGAAATCTAGCGAGCTAGTAATCTAGGCGAGGTGAGTGCTATGTAGATTTCTGGCATTTTATTCTCGGCTTGACATTACCAAAGCACCTTTTTCGTCTATGGAACCAAGTCCTGAAATCACCTTGAGAAATATGGTAAGTGTAGGACACCGGCCAGTGTTTCTATGTTAACGAATATGTCGTAAAGTCAAGGTATGATCAATACACCCTTTTCCTAGCTTAAAGCCCGTGTGGTACTCTCGCATTATGTTTTCTATCGAACACCATTCACTCCATGCATGAAGAGTGAACCCATAATTTAAGACACCATGTTTGTCAAGTCATTCCTCCTGTTAAGATTATTACAAACTTATCTCCCTTCTTGCAAACAGGGATAATAGAAAAGTAATTTGCACCAGTCCACCGAGGCCATCTCAACTTCCCACACATCACCTAATATCCTGGTTAACCCAAAATCAGTTTATAAGTAGAATTTACTCGACGTCAAGTTTCTAAACAACCATGTCAACAATATGAAAGTTATCTCTATACACTGATGAACCTAGAATTTTATCTACTATGCTAGTCAGGCATATTCTCTTATGATTGTCACAGGAAGATTTGAATCCCTTTTTACAAACTCGGACATTCAGTGAGTGGAAGTAGTACAGACAGATTGTCCCAGATTCGAACGCATCATACAGTGTCCTAGTTAACCCAGGCAATAACCCATCTCCGCCATCCTCAAACGCCTCTAGAGTCAAATAATCAGGTTTCGCTGCATCGATTAGTTTTTCACTGGTGACAGCCTTTTGCAGACTGAGATACAGTTGGGGAGCCGATGTCTAGATCCAACATAGGCCGGTGTTGGGGAGATTGAGCGTAGGTCAGTAAATTTTCTCCTAAAGGTGTCCCCTCCAGCGTCCAAGTTGCCCATACTTAGAAGTAACTAGTTCCGCTTTTCTCAAATATTGTGTCGCTTATCATTTATGTCTTAACTGTATTTGCCTAATGAGTCGATATGGTCGTTCGGTATTACTCACATTGACTCCTCTTCCATATCCTTGAACTTTGTTGCTCACCAATGTTCACGGTGATAGCGGAGACGTTTAGTCAGACTGCTTTTGAAGAGTATCTGGTCATTTTCGAAGCCTACCGTAATCAGTCTTCTCATGTCTATCAGTTAAGATGAATCAACAGAAATATCCAGGAACTTACTTATCATTTGTTTCATATTGTTAACAAATCTGTGGAGTTTTGGGGTTGTGAGGACTACACCTTCTTCCTGGCTCAAATTCTGTTTGGTTTTTACTTGTTATTTTTTGTCGTGCAACATTCAATCCACGCATGACGTTTGATCCACCCAAAACTGTTTGTTTGATTTGTATATGAAAGTGGCAATAGCAAGAACGTAAAGTTCAGACCCATTGCCATCACTTCCCCATTTCTAAAGCTCATGGAAAAACTAGTACTTCGTAAACTCGAACCCTCCCTTAAAAGCTTCTAAGACCCCAAACAATTTGCCTACAGACTGGGTAGGAGTACTTTAGACGCTGCAGCCATCTTACACAACAGTATTGTGTCATCATTAGATAAAGGTGCCAAATATGTCCGCTGCACGTTTCTTGACTTCACTTCTGCTTTCGACTCTGTACCTAGATGTCTCCTGCTAAATAAGCTCTCCATGACACAAACCGAGTCCTGGGTCACTAACTGGTTGCATTCCTACTTTTCGAACAGAATGCAGTACACCGTATACGAAGGTAAATCCTCCTCTGCTGTGCTCACTGAAGCTGGTGTCCCCCAAGGTGCTGTACTCTCCCCACTTCTCTTTTCCTTCTTCCTACATGACCTACCATCTTTAAATGACATTAACTTTGTCAAATATGCTGATGACCTAACTGTATCTTTACCTGTCAAATGTCAAAGTGACTGCTCTAAACTAAATGGTTTTTTATCAGAAATCAGCCAGTGGTCCAAGGAAAACGGTCTTACCTTAAACCCTCCAAATGCCAAACAGTCAATTTCACCTTTAGGCATAAATCTGATCTAAACAAACTGGTTAGCACTCACGAGGTGTGCAACATTGATGGCACTGAAATAGAAACCAAGTTAGAAATTAAATACCTAGGCGTCACTCTATCTGCTGATCTTTCCTGGTCGTCTCATATCTTGACGATTTCTAAGAAAATATTCCGTCTTACCTTCTACATCAAGAAGTTAAGACATTCTGGTGTAACCCAACCCTTACTCCTACAATTCGTTAACTCTCGCATTCTGCCTATTATTCTCTATTGTTCCCCCTTAGTTTTTCCTGGGCTATTGAAGAAGGACTATACCGTATTACGTAGGATGTTAAAGGTTGTCAGCAGGGTAGGCAGTTTGCCACTTAGCCAGCTTGTTAATATTCTGGTGGACAGGCACATGGACTCATGTGAAAAATGGGCTAAATCCATTTTATCTAACTCACACTACCCTCTTCATTCACAACTCTCCCCTTGTATCTCATCAGGCAGAACCAGAAGCCTATATAGAAAACTATATGCTCGCACTAACAAGTACAAAAACTCAACCATCCCCTACTTAACTCGTGTTCTATGCGATAAAGAAAGCATTAGGCGTGATACCTATAACTTAATAAATAGTCAGTAGAACAACTGGATCTCGTCTTTCCAACTCATATCATTTATAGGCGCTTGGTTATTATCACCAATGATATTCCTAATTATCGTGGACTGGATTATGCGTCAGACAGTGGGAAACGAGAAGACAGGAAGGGATATCCTGGACCGACATGAAGAACCTAGAAGACCTGGATTTCGCGAGTGGATGATTTATGTTTGATGTCACACAAAATCGAAGACTTACAAGCGAAAACCGACAAACTGGTCGAAGAAGCAGCCGGCGAAGACAGGACTCCAGGTGAACATAGACAAGACGGAGGCTATGAAAATAACCAACCAACAACAACAGCAACATCCAACGTCAATCAACATCAACGGGAGGGATTTGAAAGAGGTTACTTCATTCACTCACTTGTCTAGGGAGCATTGTCTCAACTACAGGAAGTCGGAACGGACGAGGATGTGAAATCGAGTGAGAGAATGGGGAAGGCGAGAAACACATTCATCAACCTGAAATCAATCTGGAAATCTTCGTCACTCAGCCAGAATCAACAACAAAATTCGCTCGGATTTTCAATACAAACGTCAAGTCAGTCAGTTCTTCTATACGGATCGGATCAGAAACTTGGCGGTTGGGTCAGAAAGAATATTTCCAACAGCCTGTTTCAGACGTTACCTTTATCAACAACTGTCTTCGCTGGCTCTATACTGAAGATCAGATGACTGAGCCGGAACGACTCACCAACAAGAAACTATGGGAAGAAACAAAACAAGAACCAATCGCCTACTGTTTGTAGTTGTCGGTAGAAATCCTCTTTCTTCTCTTGTTCTGAGACGTTTGTAGGCGCACAGCATTGGACGATTGTAAGCTTCCGTCCTTTTGAGTTGAACCTGGCTGTGATTATCCTGGAGGAGATTAATTCCCACTGCATGAGAGCTTTGGCTGATGTTGGTGACATCATGATGGACACTCCCTGGATGTGCTCGTGATTGTCCTCTGGGTGACCGGAATAGGTTATTGTCTCTCCAGTTGGTAGTTGACGCCTACCACATTCGTTCCATCTGCTCTCGTAGATTCCCAGTACTTCTGTTCTATATTTTCTCATTTCTGCTGCTACCTGGACAGCCTTTCCAGCTGGCTTCGTACATTGTACGAACATTCCATGTCCCCATCCTTACTTTTGCTTTCATCGAAAGAAGGCACATCGGCTGACTGGCTTCCCGAAGGCTAGCTCTCACCAGCCTGCGTCATTTCACTTCCCCGATTCCAGCGAAAAATAAGGTTGTTGTTTATATTTGTAATATTTTTAAAATATACTTGTGTGTTGAAGTTTCTGTAGCAATTCGGTTAAGTTTTAGAGGTGTGGTTGCCTTCACCACGCCCCAACCCTCCCTCTTTATCCGAGCTTTGGGTCCGGCTAGAAATCTAGCGAGCTAGTAATCTAGGCGAGGTGAGTGCTATGTAGATTTCTGGCATTTTATTCTCGGCTTGACATTACCAAAGCACCTTTTTCGTCTATGGAACCAAGTCCTGAAATCACCTTGAGAAATATGGTAAGTGTAGGACACCGGCCAGTGTTTCTATGTTAACGAATATGTCGTAAAGTCAAGGTATGATCAATACACCCTTTTCCTAGCTTAAAGCCCGTGTGGTACTCTCGCATTATGTTTTCTATCGAACACCATTCACTCCATGCATGAAGAGTGAACCCATAATTTAAGACACCATGTTTGTCAAGTCATTCCTCCTGTTAAGATTATTACAAACTTATCTCCCTTCTTGCAAACAGGGATAATAGAAAAGTAATTTGCACCAGTCCACCGAGGCCATCTCAACTTCCCACACATCACCTAATATCCTGGTTAACCCAAAATCAGTTTATAAGTAGAATTTACTCGACGTCAAGTTTCTAAACAACCATGTCAACAATATGAAAGTTATCTCTATACACTGATGAACCTAGAATTTTATCTACTATGCTAGTCAGGCATATTCTCTTATGATTGTCACAGGAAGATTTGAATCCCTTTTTACAAACTCGGACATTCAGTGAGTGGAAGTAGTACAGACAGATTGTCCCAGATTCGAACGCATCATACAGTGTCCTAGTTAACCCAGGCAATAACCCATCTCCGCCATCCTCAAACGCCTCTAGAGTCAAATAATCAGGTTTCGCTGCATCGATTAGTTTTTCACTGGTGACAGCCTTTTGCAGACTGAGATACAGTTGGGGAGCCGATGTCTAGATCCAACATAGGCCGGTGTTGGGGAGATTGAGCGTAGGTCAGTAAATTTTCTCCTAAAGGTGTCCCCTCCAGCGTCCAAGTTGCCCATACTTAGAAGTAACTAGTTCCGCTTTTCTCAAATATTGTGTCGCTTATCATTTATGTCTTAACTGTATTTGCCTAATGAGTCGATATGGTCGTTCGGTATTACTCACATTGACTCCTCTTCCATATCCTTGAACTTTGTTGCTCACCAATGTTCACGGTGATAGCGGAGACGTTTAGTCAGACTGCTTTTGAAGAGTATCTGGTCATTTTCGAAGCCTACCGTAATCAGTCTTCTCATGTCTATCAGTTAAGATGAATCAACAGAAATATCCAGGAACTTACTTATCATTTGTTTCATATTGTTAACAAATCTGTGGAGTTTTGGGGTTGTGAGGACTACACCTTCCTCCTGGCTCAAATTCTGTTTGGTTTTTACTTGTTATTTTTTGTCGTGCAACATTCAATCCACGCATGACGTTTGATCCACCCAAAACTGTTTGTTTGATTTGTATATGAAAGTGGCAATAGCAAGAACGTAAAGTTCAGACCCATTGCCATCACTTCCCCATTTCTAAAGCTCATGGAAAAACTAGTACTTCGTAAACTCGAACCCTCCCTTAAAAGCTTCTAAGACCCCAAACAATTTGCCTACAGACTGGGTAGGAGTACTTTAGACGCTGCAGCCATCTTACACAACAGTATTGTGTCATCATTAGATAAAGGTGCCAAATATGTCCGCTGCACGTTTCTTGACTTCACTTCTGCTTTCGACTCTGTACCTAGATGTCTCCTGCTAAATAAGCTCTCCATGACACAAACCGAGTCCTGGGTCACTAACTGGTTGCATTCCTACTTTTCGAACAGAATGCAGTACACCGTATACGAAGGTAAATCCTCCTCTGCTGTGCTCACTGAAGCTGGTGTCCCCCAAGGTGCTGTACTCTCCCCACTTCTCTTTTCCTTCTTCCTACATGACCTACCATCTTTAAATGACATTAACTTTGTCAAATATGCTGATGACCTAACTGTATCTTTACCTGTCAAATGTCAAAGTGACTGCTCTAAACTAAATGGTTTTTTATCAGAAATCAGCCAGTGGTCCAAGGAAAACGGTCTTACCTTAAACCCTCCAAATGCCAAACAGTCAATTTCACCTTTAGGCATAAATCTGATCTAAACAAACTGGTTAGCACTCACGAGGTGTGCAACATTGATGGCACTGAAATAGAAACCAAGTTAGAAATTAAATACCTAGGCGTCACTCTATCTGCTGATCTTTCCTGGTCGTCTCATATCTTGACGATTTCTAAGAAAATATTCCGTCTTACCTTCTACATCAAGAAGTTAAGACATTCTGGTGTAACCCAACCCTTACTCCTACAATTCGTTAACTCTCGCATTCTGCCTATTATTCTCTATTGTTCCCCCTTAGTTTTTCCTGGGCTATTGAAGAAGGACTATACCGTATTACGTAGGATGTTAAAGGTTGTCAGCAGGGTAGGCAGTTTGCCACTTAGCCAGCTTGTTAATATTCTGGTGGACAGGCACATGGACTCATGTGAAAAATGGGCTAAATCCATTTTATCTAACTCACACTACCCTCTTCATTCACAACTCTCCCCTTGTATCTCATCAGGCAGAACCAGAAGCCTATATAGAAAACTATATGCTCGCACTAACAAGTACAAAAACTCAACCATCCCCTACTTAACTCGTGTTCTATGCGATAAAGAAAGCATTAGGCGTGATACCTATAACTTAATAAATAGTCAGTAGAACAACTGGATCTCGTCTTTCCAACTCATATCATTTATAGGCGCTTGGTTATTATCACCAATGATATTCCTAATTATCGTGGACTGGATTATGCGTCAGACAGTGGGAAACGAGAAGACAGGAAGGGATATCCTGGACCGACATGAAGAACCTAGAAGACCTGGATTTCGCGAGTGGATGATTTATGTTTGATGTCACACAAAATCGAAGACTTACAAGCGAAAACCGACAAACTGGTCGAAGAAGCAGCCGGCGAAGACAGGACTCCAGGTGAACATAGACAAGACGGAGGCTATGAAAATAACCAACCAACAACAACAGCAACATCCAACGTCAATCAACATCAACGGGAGGGATTTGAAAGAGGTTACTTCATTCACTCACTTGTCTAGGGAGCATTGTCTCAACTACAGGAAGTCGGAACGGACGAGGATGTGAAATCGAGTGAGAATGGGGAAGGCGAGAAACACATTCATCAACCTGAAATCAATCTGGAAATCTTCGTCACTCAGCCAGAATCAACAACAAAATTCGCTCGGATTTTCAATACAAACGTCAAGTCAGTCAGTTCTTCTATACGGATCGGATCAGAAACTTGGCGGTTGGGTCAGAAAGAATATTTCCAACAGCCTGTTTCAGACGTTACCTTTATCAACAACTGTCTTCGCTGGCTCTATACTGAAGATCAGATGACTGAGCCGGAACGACTCACCAACAAGAAACTATGGGAAGAAACAAAACAAGAACCAATCGCCTACTGTTTGTAGTTGTCGGTAGAAATCCTCTTTCTTCTCTTGTTCTGAGACGTTTGTAGGCGCACAGCATTGGACGATTGTAAGCTTCCGTCCTTTTGAGTTGAACCTGGCTGTGATTATCCTGGAGGAGATTAATTCCCACTGCATGAGAGCTTTGGCTGATGTTGGTGACATCATGATGGACACTCCCTGGATGTGCTCGTGATTGTCCTCTGGGTGACCGGAATAGGTTATTGTCTCTCCAGTTGGTAGTTGACGCCTACCACATTCGTTCCATCTGCTCTCGTAGATTCCCAGTACTTCTGTTCTATATTTTCTCATTTCTGCTGCTACCTGGACAGCCTTTCCAGCTGGCTTCGTACATTGTACGAACATTCCATGTCCCCATCCTTACTTTTGCTTTCATCGAAAGAAGGCACATCGGCTGACTGGCTTCCCGAAGGCTAGCTCTCACCAGCCTGCGTCATTTCACTTCCCCGATTCCAGCGAAAAATAAGGTTGTTGTTTATATTTGTAATATTTTTAAAATATACTTGT
This sequence comes from Trichobilharzia regenti, assembly GCA_944472135.2. Taxonomy (NCBI): domain Eukaryota; kingdom Metazoa; phylum Platyhelminthes; class Trematoda; order Strigeidida; family Schistosomatidae; genus Trichobilharzia; species Trichobilharzia regenti. Next base: position 133,476,144 of record OX235270.1, on the reverse strand, counting down.
GTGTTGAAGTTTCTGTAGCAATTCGGTTAAGTTTTAGAGGTGTGGTTGCCTTCACCACGCCCCAACCCTCCCTCTTTATCCGAGCTTTGGGTCCGGCTAGAAATCTAGCGAGCTAGTAATCTAGGCGAGGTGAGTGCTATGTAGATTTCTGGCATTTTATTCTCGGCTTGACATTACCAAAGCACCTTTTTCGTCTATGGAACCAAGTCCTGAAATCACCTTGAGAAATATGGTAAGTGTAGGACACCGGCCAGTGTTTCTATGTTAACGAATATGTCGTAAAGTCAAGGTATGATCAATACACCCTTTTCCTAGCTTAAAGCCCGTGTGGTACTCTCGCATTATGTTTTCTATCGAACACCATTCACTCCATGCATGAAGAGTGAACCCATAATTTAAGACACCATGTTTGTCAAGTCATTCCTCCTGTTAAGATTATTACAAACTTATCTCCCTTCTTGCAAACAGGGATAATAGAAAAGTAATTTGCACCAGTCCACCGAGGCCATCTCAACTTCCCACACATCACCTAATATCCTGGTTAACCCAAAATCAGTTTATAAGTAGAATTTACTCGACGTCAAGTTTCTAAACAACCATGTCAACAATATGAAAGTTATCTCTATACACTGATGAACCTAGAATTTTATCTACTATGCTAGTCAGGCATATTCTCTTATGATTGTCACAGGAAGATTTGAATCCCTTTTTACAAACTCGGACATTCAGTGAGTGGAAGTAGTACAGACAGATTGTCCCAGATTCGAACGCATCATACAGTGTCCTAGTTAACCCAGGCAATAACCCATCTCCGCCATCCTCAAACGCCTCTAGAGTCAAATAATCAGGTTTCGCTGCATCGATTAGTTTTTCACTGGTGACAGCCTTTTGCAGACTGAGATACAGTTGGGGAGCCGATGTCTAGATCCAACATAGGCCGGTGTTGGGGAGATTGAGCGTAGGTCAGTAAATTTTCTCCTAAAGGTGTCCCCTCCAGCGTCCAAGTTGCCCATACTTAGAAGTAACTAGTTCCGCTTTTCTCAAATATTGTGTCGCTTATCATTTATGTCTTAACTGTATTTGCCTAATGAGTCGATATGGTCGTTCGGTATTACTCACATTGACTCCTCTTCCATATCCTTGAACTTTGTTGCTCACCAATGTTCACGGTGATAGCGGAGACGTTTAGTCAGACTGCTTTTGAAGAGTATCTGGTCATTTTCGAAGCCTATCGTAATCAGTCTTCTCATGTCTATCAGTTAAGATGAATCAACAGAAATATCCAGGAACTTACTTATCATTTGTTTCATATTGTTAACAAATCTGTGGAGTTTTGGGGTTGTGAGGACTACACCTTCTTCCTGGCTCAAATTCTGTTTGGTTTTTACTTGTTATTTTTTGTCGTGCAACATTCAATCCACGCATGACGTTTGATCCACCCAAAACTGTTTGTTTGATTTGTATATGAAAGTGGCAATAGCAAGAACGTAAAGTTCAGACCCATTGCCATCACTTCCCCATTTCTAAAGCTCATGGAAAAACTAGTACTTCGTAAACTCGAACCCTCCCTTAAAAGCTTCTAAGACCCCAAACAATTTGCCTACAGACTGGGTAGGAGTACTTTAGACGCTGCAGCCATCTTACACAACAGTATTGTGTCATCATTAGATAAAGGTGCCAAATATGTCCGCTGCACGTTTCTTGACTTCACTTCTGCTTTCGACTCTGTACCTAGATGTCTCCTGCTAAATAAGCTCTCCATGACACAAACCGAGTCCTGGGTCACTAACTGGTTGCATTCCTACTTTTCGAACAGAATGCAGTACACCGTATACGAAGGTAAATCCTCCTCTGCTGTGCTCACTGAAGCTGGTGTCCCCCAAGGTGCTGTACTCTCCCCACTTCTCTTTTCCTTCTTCCTACATGACCTACCATCTTTAAATGACATTAACTTTGTCAAATATGCTGATGACCTAACTGTATCTTTACCTGTCAAATGTCAAAGTGACTGCTCTAAACTAAATGGTTTTTTATCAGAAATCAGCCAGTGGTCCAAGGAAAACGGTCTCACCTTAAACCCTCCAAATGCCAAACAGTCAATTTCACCTTTAGGCATAAATCTGATCTAAACAAACTGGTTAGCACTCACGAGGTGTGCAACATTGATGGCACTGAAATAGAAACCAAGTTAGAAATTAAATACCTAGGCGTCACTCTATCTGCTGATCTTTCCTGGTCGTCTCATATCTTGACGATTTCTAAGAAAATATTCCGTCTTACCTTCTACATCAAGAAGTTAAGACATTCTGGTGTAACCCAACCCTTACTCCTACAATTCGTTAACTCTCGCATTCTGCCTATTATTCTCTATTGTTCCCCCTTAGTTTTTCCTGGGCTATTGAAGAAGGACTATACCGTATTACGTAGGATGTTAAAGGTTGTCAGCAGGGTAGGCAGTTTGCCACTTAGCCAGCTTGTTAATATTCTGGTGGACAGGCACATGGACTCATGTGAAAAATGGGCTAAATCCATTTTATCTAACTCACACTACCCTCTTCATTCACAACTCTCCCCTTGTATCTCATCAGGCAGAACCAGAAGCCTATATAGAAAACTATATGCTCGCACTAACAAGTACAAAAACTCAATCATCCCCTACTTAACTCGTGTTCTGTGCGATAAAGAAAGCATTAGGCGTGATACCTATAACTTAATAAATAGTCAGTAGAACAACTGGATCTCGTCTTTCCAACTCATATCATTTATAGGCGCTTGGTTATTATCACCAATGATATTCCTAATTATCGTGGACTGGATTATGCGTCAGACAGTGGGAAACGAGAAGACAGGAAGGGATATCCTGGACCGACATGAAGAACCTAGAAGACCTGGACTTCGCGAGTGGATGATTTATGTTTGATGTCACACAAAATCGAAGACTTACAAGCGAAAACCGACAAACTGGTCGAAGAAGCAGCCGGCGAAGACAGGACTCCAGGTGAACATAGACAAGACGGAGGCTATGAAAATAACCAACCAACAACAACAGCAACATCCAACGTCAATCAACATCAACGGGAGGGATTTGAAAGAGGTTACTTCATTCACTCACTTGTCTAGGGAGCATTGTCTCAACTACAGGAAGTCGGAACGGACGAGGATGTGAAATCGAGTGAGAATGGGGAAGGCGAGAAACACATTCATCAACCTGAAATCAATCTGGAAATCTTCGTCACTCAGCCAGAATCAACAACAAAATTCGCTCGGATTTTCAATACAAACGTCAAGTCAGTCAGTTCTTCTATACGGATCGGATCAGAAACTTGGCGGTTGGGTCAGAAAGAATATTTCCAACAGCCTGTTTCAGACGTTACCTTTATCAACAACTGTCTTCGCTGGCTCTATACTGAAGATCAGATGACTGAGCCGGAACGACTCACCAACAAGAAACTATGGGAAGAAACAAAACAAGAACCAATCGCCTACTGTTTGTAGTTGTCGGTAGAAATCCTCTTTCTTCTCTTGTTCTGAGACGTTTGTAGGCGCACAGCATTGGACGATTGTAAGCTTCCGTCCTTTTGAGTTGAACCTGGCTGTGATTATCCTGGAGGAGATTAATTCCCACTGCATGAGAGCTTTGGCTGATGTTGGTGACATCATGATGGACACTCCCTGGATGTGCTCGTGATTGTCCTCTGGGTGACCGGAATAGGTTATTGTCTCTCCAGTTGGTAGTTGACGCCTACCACATTCGTTCCATCTGCTCTCGTAGATTCCCAGTACTTCTGTTCTATATTTTCTCATTTCTGCTGCTACCTGGACAGCCTTTCCAGCTGGCTTCGTACATTGTACGAACATTCCATGTCCCCATCCTTACTTTTGCTTTCATCGAAAGAAGGCACATCGGCTGACTGGCTTCCCGAAGGCTAGCTCTCACCAGCCTGCGTCATTTCACTTCCCCGATTCCAGCGAAAAATAAGGTTGTTGTTTATATTTGTAATATTTTTAAAATATACTTGTGTGTTGAAGTTTCTGTAGCAATTCGGTTAAGTTTTAGAGGTGTGGTTGCTAGCACCACGCCCCAACCCTCCCTCTTTATCCGAGCTTTGGGTCCGGCTAGAAATCTAGCGAGCTAGTAATCTAGGCGAGGTGAGTGCTATGTAGATTTCTGGCATTTTATTCTCGGCTTGACATTACCAAAGCACCTTTTTCGTCTATGGAACCAAGTCCTGAAATCACCTTGAGAAATATGGTAAGTGTAGGACACCGGCCAGTGTTTCTATGTTAACGAATATGTCGTAAAGTCAAGGTATGATCAATACACCCTTTTCCTAGCTTAAAGCCCGTGTGGTACTCTCGCATTATGTTTTCTATCGAACACCATTCACTCCATGCATGAAGAGTGAACCCATAATTTAAGACACCATGTTTGTCAAGTCATTCCTCCTGTTAAGATTATTACAAACTTATCTCCCTTCTTGCAAACAGGGATAATAGAAAAGTAATTTGCACCAGTCCACCGAGGCCATCTCAACTTCCCACACATCACCTAATATCCTGGTTAACCCAAAATCAGTTTATAAGTAGAATTTACTCGACGTCAAGTTTCTAAACAACCATGTCAACAATATGAAAGTTATCTCTATACACTGATGAACCTAGAATTTTATCTACTATGCTAGTCAGGCAGATTCTCTTATGATTGTCACAGGAAGATTTGAATCCCTTTTTACAAACTCGGACATTCAGTGAGTGGAAGTAGTACAGACAGATTGTCCCAGATTCGAACGCATCATACAGTGTCCTAGTTAACCCAGGCAATAACCCATCTCCGCCATCCTCAAACGCCTCTAGAGTCAAATAATCAGGTTTCGCTGCATCGATTAGTTTTTCACTGGTGACAGCCTTTTGCAGACTGAGATACAGTTGGGGAGCCGATGTCTAGATCCAACATAGGCCGGTGTTGGGGAGATTGAGCGTAGGTCAGTAAATTTTCTCCTAAAGGTGTCCCCTCCAGCGTCCAAGTTGCCCATACTTAGAAGTAACTAGTTCCGCTTTTCTCAAATATTGTGTCGCTTATCATTTATGTCTTAACTGTATTTGCCTAATGAGTCGATATGGTCGTTCGGTATTACTCACATTGACTCCTCTTCCATATCCTTGAACTTTGTTGCTCACCAATGTTCACGGTGATAGCGGAGACGTTTAGTCAGACTGCTTTTGAAGAGTATCTGGTCATTTTCGAAGCCTATCGTAATCAGTCTTCTCATGTCTATCAGTTAAGATGAATCAACAGAAATATCCAGGAACTTACTTATCATTTGTTTCATATTGTTAACAAATCTGTGGAGTTTTGGGGTTGTGAGGACTACACCTTCTTCCTGGCTCAAATTCTGTTTGGTTTTTACTTGTTATTTTTTGTCGTGCAACATTCAATCCACGGATGACGTTTGATCCACCCAAAACTGTTTGTTTGATTTGTATATGAAAGTGGCAATAGCAAGAACGTAAAGTTCAGACCCATTGCCATCACTTCCCCATTTCTAAAGCTCATGGAAAAACTAGTACTTCGTAAACTCGAACCCTCCCTTAAAAGCTTCTAAGACCCCAAACAATTTGCCTACAGACTGGGTAGGAGTACTTTAGATGCTGCAGCCATCTTACACAACAGTATTGTGTCATCATTAGATAAAGGTGCCAAATATGTCCGCTGCACGTTTCTTGACTTCACTTCTGCTTTCGACTCTGTACCTAGATGTCTCCTGCTAAATAAGCTCTCCATGACACAAACCGAGTCCTGGGTCACTAACTGGTTGCATTCCTACTTTTCGAACAGAATGCAGTACACCGTATACGAAGGTAAATCCTCCTCTGCTGTGCTCACTGAAGCTGGTGTCCCCCAAGGTGCTGTACTCTCCCCACTTCTCTTTTCCTTCTTCCTACATGACCTACCATCTTTAAATGACATTAACTTTGTCAAATATGCTGATGACCTAACTGTATCTTTACCTGTCAAATGTCAAAGTGACTGCTCTAAACTAAATGGTTTTTTATCAGAAATCAGCCAGTGGTCCAAGGAAAACGGTCTCACCTTAAACCCTCCAAATGCCAAACAGTCAATTTCACCTTTAGGCATAAATCTGATCTAAACAAACTGGTTAGCACTCACGAGGTGTGCAACATTGATGGCACTGAAATAGAAACCAAGTTAGAAATTAAATACCTAGGCGTCACTCTATCTGCTGATCTTTCCTGGTCGTCTCATATCTTGACGATTTCTAAGAAAATATTCCGTCTTACCTTCTACATCAAGAAGTTAAGACATTCTGGTGTAACCCAACCCTTACTCCTACAATTCGTTAACTCTCGCATTCTGCCTATTATTCTCTATTGTTCCCCCTTAGTTTTTCCTGGGCTATTGAAGAAGGACTATACCGTATTACGTAGGATGTTAAAGGTTGTCAGCAGGGTAGGCAGTTTGCCACTTAGCCAGCTTGTTAATATTCTGGTGGACAGGCACATGGACTCATGTGAAAAATGGGCTAAATCCATTTTATCTAACTCACACTACCCTCTTCATTCACAACTCTCCCCTTGTATCTCATCAGGCAGAACCAGAAGCCTATATAGAAAACTATATGCTCGCACTAACAAGTACAAAAACTCAATCATCCCCTACTTAACTCGTGTTCTGTGCGATAAAGAAAGCATTAGGCGTGATACCTATAACTTAATAAATAGTCAGTAGAACAACTGGATCTCGTCTTTCCAACTCATATCATTTATAGGCGCTTGGTTATTATCACCAATGATATTCCTAATTATCGTGGACTGGATTATGCGCCAGACAGTGGGAAACGAGAAGACAGGAAGGGATATCCTGGACCGACATGAAGAACCTAGAAGACCTGGACTTCGCGAGTGGATGATTTATGTTTGATGTCACACAAAATCGAAGACTTACAAGCGAAAACCGACAAACTGGTCGAAGAAGCAGCCGGCGAAGACAGGACTCCAGGTGAACATAGACAAGACGGAGGCTATGAAAATAACCAACCAACAACAACAGCAACATCCAACGTCAATCAACATCAACGGGAGGGATTTGAAAGAGGTTACTTCATTCACTCACTTGTCTAGGGAGCATTGTCTCAACTACAGGAAGTCGGAACGGACGAGGATGTGAAATCGAGTGAGAATGGGGAAGGCGAGAAACACATTCATCAACCTGAAATCAATCTGGAAATCTTCGTCACTCAGCCAGAATCAACAACAAAATTCGCTCGGATTTTCAATACAAACGTCAAGTCAGTCAGTTCTTCTATACGGATCGGATCAGAAACTTGGCGGTTGGGTCAGAAAGAATATTTCCAACAGCCTGTTTCAGACGTTACCTTTATCAACAACTGTCTTCGCTGGCTCTATACTGAAGATCAGATGACTGAGCCGGAACGACTCACCAACAAGAAACTATGGGAAGAAACAAAACAAGAACCAATCGCCTACTGTTTGTAGTTGTCGGTAGAAATCCTCTTTCTTCTCTTGTTCTGAGACGTTTGTAGGCGCACAGCATTGGACGATTGTAAGCTTCCGTCCTTTTGAGTTGAACCTGGCTGTGATTATCCTGGAGGAGATTAATTCCCACTGCATGAGAGCTTTGGCTGATGTTGGTGACATCATGATGGACACTCCCTGGATGTGCTCGTGATTGTCCTCTGGGTGACCGGAATAGGTTATTGTCTCTCCAGTTGGTAGTTGACGCCTACCGGAATCTATAATCAAGGGAGAAAACAACATTTGTAATCAAACAATACTGTGTTTTAAAACTTCAGAAAACATATGGAAGCTTTCTAGATTAGTTACAGGTTGTGGTAAGCATAGTAATTTTGCCTCATCTATTGATGTAAATACTCACAATAGATGTTTTATCCGCCCTCCAAATGTCCCTTTTGCCTTCAATTTAACTAATAACACGACCAGTGACTTTCATAGTTTCAATACTTCTGATGTTCTTAAATGTTTGAAATCTCTTAAACCTTCCCAGAGTCTAGGCCCTGATGGTATACCTGCCATTGTTCAAAAGAAATGTGCTGATATTTTAAGTAACCCACTTACAAGCATTTTCAATACTTCTTTTTCTAATAATGTTGTACCTTCTCTGTGGAAAGATATTAAAATCATCCCTGTACCCAAGTCTGGTTCTGGAAATAGTGTTAAGTTTAGACCAATTGCCATTACCTCTCCTTTTTTGAAACTGATGGAGAAATTACTGTTACAAAAACTCATTCCCTCCCTAAGCTTCTCAAATGATCCAAAGCAGTTTGCTTACAAACAGGGTAGAAGTACTTTGGATGCTGCTGCTGTGTTTCATCACAACATTGTATCCTCCTTAGACAAAGGGGCCAAGTATGTCCGTTGTACTTTCCTTGATTACACATCTGCTTTTGACTCTGTACCTAGAGGCCTTTTGTTAAACAAGCTTAGCCTTACACAAACTGAGTCCTGGGCTATCAACTGGCTGCACTCTTACTTCTCCAATAGGATGCAGTACACGGTATATAATGGTGTAGCTTCCTCTCCTTTGCTTACTGAAGCTGGTGTTCCTCAGGGTGCTGTTCTCTCGCCGTTTCTCTTTTCCTTCTTCTTACATGACTTACCTCTCTCAGACGAAATCAACTTCGTCAAATATGCAGATGACCTGACTGTTTCGCTTCCCGTTAAGTCTCAGTCAGACTGCTTCAAATTAAATAGCTTCCTGTCGGACATCAGTCAGTGGTCTAAACTAAATGGCCTCATGCTGAATCCCTCAAAATGCCAGACTTAGGCATAAACGAGATCTACAAACACTAGTAAGCACTCATGATGCCTGTAGAATTGAGGGGACTATAATTGAAACAAAGTCTAATGCAAAATACCTCGGATTAGTTATATCTTCCGACCTTACTTGGTCATCTCATATCCAAATGATTTCCAAGAAAGTGTTTCGTCTAACCTACTACATTAAGAAACTCAGACTAACTGGAGTCCCTCAACCTCTGCTTTCACAATTTGTCAACTCTCGTATCCTACCTATTCTACTTTACTGCTCCCCGTTAGTCTTTCCTGGGTTACTGAAAAAGGACTATACCATCCTGAGAAGGATGTTGAAGGTAGTTAGTAGGACTAGCGGTGTAAAACTCAGTCAGCTCGTCACAACATTAGTGGATAAGCATCTGAATACATGCGAAAAATGGTCTAAAACCATACTCTCTGACCCCCAACACCCCCTCTATTCCCAACTCTCTCCTTGCATCTCATCAGGTAGAACCAGAAATCAGTACAAAATAATATATGCTCGTACAACCAAGTATAGGAACTCAACGATACCATATTTGGCCCGTGTTCTAAGTGACAGAGACAATGTTAAGCGTGAAACCTATGACTTGCTTTGTTGTTAATAACATAATTTTGGCCCTTGTTATTTCCCCCTTATACTCTCTTATTTGTACTCTATAGTGAACAACCTTCTTAAACATACTTAGCTACTTAAAATTATTATCATTGGCTTACTTTTTTATTCTTTATTCTATTCCTTCTTTTGTGTATCTACTGGGTCCGACTATATTATCACTATGATTATTAAAAATTGTCCTGTCATTAACCATCATGTAATATTAGTTTTGTGGTTGTTCTTTGTTCGGCACTATTTAACTGACAATCTTGTTTGTGAACGCCACTATCACCATCTTAAAAAATTTTGTATTATGCATGATTACTCACACTACCACAACAAACACCGCATTAGTGCTGACAATAAAAAAAAAACCTGAAATGTTTATTTTATGATTGTTTAGTGTTGTTCAATCAAATTAACTGATCATCTTGGCTATAAACATTCTTAAGAACATCTCATAATTTCTTGTATGATTATAGCTGTTACTGTTCACCACGCATACACATATCATAGCTTCCACTACCCAATACTGAAATATTTTTTCATTATTGTTGTTTATCTTCCTTTCCACTTGGTATTTTTATTTGCATTTTTTTGTTATTTTTGTGTTTCTTTTTGGTTTTTGTTGTTTTTTTATATTTTTTTTTTGTAATACTCCTTTTAAATGTACGATGAAATTAGATGCAATATTGTAGATATGTGATGAAAATTCCACACTGTACCACTAGTACTGTTTCTGGAATAAAAGCAAAATTATTATTATTAACTGTTGTAGATTTCGTTGACTGATTCCATGCTTTGGTTTGACCACCAGTAGATCTTTTCCAACATGACCCTATGTCAGCTAATATCGCCCATCAGGGAAGGCGATGGCTAGGCTTACGTAACAAATGTACTAACCATCTCAATCGATGTAAACTCACAACCTTATCTATTGGTTGCCCCTCCATACCTAGCACTGGAGGTAGACCACAATTGAAGTTCAGTAGTCAGAAATTGACACATATTACTATGGCCATCATTGGGAAAGACGCAAAAATTCAGCAAAATCACTGAAGAAGCCTTAGTAACAGATCACTGCAACTATTCGAAAACGATGTGGAAGCAAACATGTTTAAATATCTCAGACAAAAATAAGAGGCAAGACAAGAAATCTCTCTACGGACACCTGAACGCTGGTAAAAGAGAGGGGAACGGTGAAACAGTGTAGAAATAACGAAAGGATAATCTAAGCACACTCTGCGACACATTAAACAAAAGAGTGAAGGAAAGTGCCAGGAGAACACGTTGGCTACTGAAGCAGAATAGGCTGTAGATAAGAAAGACCTTAAGACACTATGTAAAGTAGCCAGGCCAGTATCCCGGAAAAAATCGACACAGACAGAGTCAGTGGAAAACAGTGAAGGGACTGTAGTTACAAAGGAGATAGAACGAGGGACACGCTGGGCTGGTAACTTAAAATCACTCCAAAATAAACTACCGCCTGCAACTCTGCCAAGGATACCATAACCAACATCAGACTCAGATCTACCATAGGAAAAACCTACCCTTCGATAAAAGCAGAGGTCGCGAAGGCCATAAAGTTCCTGAATGCTGAGAAAGAGAATGGACCATGTGGAATCCTTCTCAAACCAGAAGCACTGAAAATAAATCCAGGGACCCCAGTATGCCCACGTCAGTACTCGAGGTGTTGAAGGAAGCAAAGATACACGCAAGTTGGAATAAAGTTTTCTAGTCAAGCCTGTGGAATTACTGGCGCGGGGTCGTGCTATTGTTTACTCCAAATGAAACACTAAGCGCCATCATCGTTGAAAGATTAAAATATGTCCTGGGAACAAAAATCCTCCTGGAACAAGCTGGTTTCGTAGCACGCCAAACTATAGAATGGAAGTCAACTCTCTATCTCGGTTTCATCGTCTTTGAAAAGACTTTCAACTGCTTTGACCGTGAAGTAATTCGGCAGCTAATTCAACACTATGTGATGCCTCAATACTCATACACCTTATTTAACAGCCATATAATGAGGTTAGATGCCAAGTAATTAACACTGGGAAAACTTTGTAAGGCGTCTGAAGTCAAGACATTGCAGCTTACTGCCATCGATAATATTCCTAGTTGTGGTAGACTGGATCATGAGACAGACTGTGGGTAGCGAGAAGAAGGGCATACGGTGGGTCGAATAAAATAGTATTATTGATATAAGTATAAAGTATTGATATAAAGTATAACTCCATTATGGATAGGATTTTATTTTGATAAATCACACAGTGTTGTACAGTAGCTTATTATGACTGTAAAAAACACTCGTCCTTTTTCCCATCTAACTGCAATCGATCAACAACACTCGTACTATTATTTCTGAATGTACATTATCTCACACTGATTTTTAATCCAGTATCTAATCGATTCAACACATGTATATAAATGAAAGAACAAAGTTGTGTGAGAAACTTGATATGATTATGAGGGGCAATAGTTTGTGCTCGAAACGTCATCAGTTAATATAACTGTACAACACTGTGTGATTTATCAAAATAAAATCTTATCCATAACGAATAAAATAGTCTAGGAGATCTGGACTTCATGGACGACTTATACCTCGCGTCGCACAAACTTGAAAACTAACAAGTTAACAGAAAAGGCAGCAAAGAAAGCACTTCAGGTGAACGCACGGAGGACAGAAGTGATGACGATAACCAACAGACAACAACAGGAACCAGTCATTATAAATGGGAGAAATCCAAAGGAAGTTACCTCTTCCACTTAGCTGGGCAGCAGCGTTTCAACTACAGGCAAGAGACACGGATGAAGATGTTTTAAGCCAGTTATTAGTGAATCAAGAAAGCAAGATAGGAGTTTGTGGTAAATAATTCCCCAGAATTATTTGTCTACAGCATTCTTCACTGTTTAGGGAGATTCGTTAACTTGGAGGTTGGCCGGTCAGGCCTCCACGATATCTGGCACACTGTCATGTTACGTCCGATCATTCGTACTAAGCAATTATCATTGTACTTCAACTCTGATGCTAAAATATATCTCGTATTTTAGAAGATCAAATTGGTATTTTGATTTGTCTTTGGTTTAAGCAGAACAAATGCAATAGGAGTTTGGGGGGTAAGACTAGATTTTGTATAAATCGCACTTTATATAAATGTCAACATCCCTCCATCTTCTAAAAGTTCATCTCTGTGAAATCAGTGTAACGATCTGGAGTACTCACTACAAGTAACAATGAATACCAATACAGATCTGACTTTAAAACACAATCAGCTATGTGTGAATGTCTTCCTTCCTTTCTTTAAATGACAATATTTAGCATGAAGTTTCAACTGCATACATATATCGAAGAAGTCCTTTAAACTATCTTACTACTTTTTACGGGTTGATCACGGATTGATATCAGTTAGAGAACCATTGAAAAGCAGGGAGTGCTGGACCGCTGCTGTTTCATCCTAGTTTGGGAATCAACGGCAGTACGCACCCACTGGGATTCGAACCCAGGACCTTCCGGTTACAAGGCAAGCTCGTATACCATTCAGCCACTGGGACCCGATTCAATAGCTCATGAATTCTAACTTCTACCAATTCGTGATTTAGCGCGACCCCAACCATCGTCGTTGGTGGGACATCCGTCCACACACGTGACATCTAATTGAACCTCACTGATCACGACTTCGCACTAGAACTCAGAAAACTCCAACCTGTAGTAAGTCATTATCTTACTACTCAAAAATAATAACAAGCATAAGTAACCTTCCTGAAATTACAAGTCATATGTTGCATCTCTTTCAGTCAATGGATCGAGTAGAACTATTCCACCCATGAAGTCGTCCAACTATCACAGTGCTTTTTTTCAGTCAGTCAGTCACGGATGGCTATGGTGAATATTTAAACAATGTAGTGCAATCTGATCTACCGACTTTAATGTATTAAAAAGGGTTTCACTTGGAAAATGAATGTATTCTTTATACCTTAAAATAACATCGTCAGTGTATTACTACATTTTATGTAAGTAAAACATACATGATCAATCCTGTAAAACGATATCGTTCAGCGAATGATTATCTAAAGCAAAAAGTTTCTTCTAGGAGAACAGGTATTATAAGATTGTTTAATTTGGATGTTTTTGATTGTAATGTCAATCAAGAGAGAAGAAAAGAGGAAGTCATTGGCGTATCTGCATAATGTATTTATTTGAACCGTTTAAGAAATCCATGAAGTCCCATTTAACACACTGTTCAGAATTTACGTTTATTTTTAAACAGTTCCTAACAAATCGAAGTTAGTTGTCAGTGACATTAAGAAATACGACTGCTCACTTTTGGCAAATATTTCGGTGATTATATTATAAAACCTGTACCCTTCTTAACTCATCTATTTAGTCCTGTCGTTAGCAAAGTTTTTCGCTTTCAACCCTAAAAGTCGCAATAGTGGAATATTTCCAGAGCAGATGACGTGGGACACTTTAATACCTACTGTGTAAATCTATCGAAATGACTAACTCGCATAACCTAAGATTGACAAATCAAACAAGGCTACGCTCTCTAAACGTAAAGTAACGGCAAACGTCTAATATATTTCGCAATCATGCTTCTAGGGGTTGATTCACAGTTTCTCAGAATATATTGCAATTGTTTATAAGTATCTTCATTCTAATTACTAATCCATTACTGTTGTGTGTGTGTTTTTTTTTTAATTTTCAATATCTCTCAGACGCAAGACAAAAATCTACGGGTATTGAAGGAAGTTGACATTGTTTTCAACAGTTGATTTTGAGATACACACACTGATATGTTAAACAACGAAGATATTCACATAGAACACTTCATGAAAAGTCTTAGCAATACAATAAACTATGTGAAATCTGATATCCGTTCAGAGGCGACAACAACTGAACTTCAAGCTCTTCCAACGCGTACCTATCTAGAAAGACTTGTAGTACCAGTTCTTATTCACGGATTGTTACAGCTATCCAGAGAAAGGTATTTCAATCTTTTGTTCAAAAATAAATAATTTAGATTATCTTCATAGGCCACAGAAGCCGATTGAATATTTAGCAGCTTACTTAATGAAAAATAAGGATTATTATAAACAAAGTATGATGACAACAAGTGGCAAGTAACTGAAGACTGATGTTGCTCATCCAATCACTAAACAGGATACAAGCATGAAAAAAAAGGTGAAATAATAAACGACTATCTATTACACTTGGCTGTGTAAATTTCTTTACGGTTTTCTTTCACAATAATACAATATCTTTCCTACAACTTTTTGTATGAGCGAAATTCACTCAAAAACAAATCTTATTGGAAGATGGTGCTTGTCTTGAAAGTGAAATATTTACTCTACTCTAAACTAGATACCCAGAGAGAAACGTTGAACAGTACCGCGTAAAACCAAGACAGTATAACTTATATGATAGACTGGGCAGCTGAACTGTAAATTTCACTCATGATACAAATAAAGAACAACAGCTTTTCCATCCATAAAATTTTTATTGTTGTCAGCAATTTAATATAAAAGAAAAGGAACAATTTTTCGTCAAATAGGAAGAAGAAAAAACAGATTTCAAAAAACAAGCCCATAACATAACACGGCTATCACATTAACAATGAGGTAAAGCAAAGAAGCGGTATAAGTTAATGATGAAACTAGGAAAGAGATAACAGCATTTAATAAGGTCTTCCGCGACTCCCACGATTGCCGCCTCCAGTTCCACGTCCCCCTCGTTGACCTCTACTGTAATTGTTATCACCGGAGACATATCCGCTTGTAGGCTTCAAAGGAAAATAAAAAAAATTTGCTTAGAAAAACAAAGTAAATTATTCATGAGTAAAGTAATTCAATTAGAAGTCGAGGGATCGGATAAAGCTAATAATATATAACGTTTTATAAACGCAGTGCACTTTCATGTGAAGTTTTATGTGCTAGTGACTGACTCCGTTACAACAGAGACCTTTGTACGGAAGTGAAGCATTATAATTTGTCACACTTCATGTAGCACACAAAAGCAGAGACAAAGAAGAGAAAAAAGAAATCCAAAATGACTTTAATGAGCAGAAAATTGAGGGAGAAATAACAGAAACACGGAAAAACATGCGGGTTTAGTGGCTATAGCAGAGAGAATGAATCTGTGCCATTGACAAGGACGATTTTGAGCCATATCATCAACGGTTATCTCCAACCATTGCTTCTTAAAATCCCGGAGACCTCAACCAGGCAGTCCATACCTGCTTACTTGGTTCAAACTAACTGTTAAAGACTTCATTGACTGATTCTATGTTCCAAGTTGACCACCACCACTATTAACTCTTTAAAAACATGATCCTATGTCAGCGAACACTGCCGGTTGAGGAAAGCAATGGCAAGACATCTAAAACACATTTCTTAGCCAACTCTTTATATTCGAATACCTGTCTGAATGTTTATTAGAAGTCACTAATAAACAATATCCTTTACTTACATGGGAGGCATCGTTTCAACCACAGGCAGATGGAAGTGACAAGTATATCAATGCGAGGATCGGGAAAGCAAGTCAAGCTTTCATTTCTCTCAAGTCTGTGTGGAGGTCATCAGCATTCAGCATGAAAAGTAAGATCCGGATTGTAAACTCCAATATGAATTCAGTCAGTACTACTACATGGATAGGAGACTTGGCCAGCGTGTCACGAAGGGCACTTTGGACAAACTACAGACTTTCATCATCAGCTGTCTTCGCTCAAAATCGGATGGCCAGATAAGATCAGCAACATGGATCTCTGGGAGCAAACGAACCCAGCAGGAAACAATCGTGCAACAAATAGGCACGAAGAAATGGAGGTGGATTGGTCATAACTCTAAGGAAATTATCAAGTGATCACACGCCGGGCAATTGCTCGAATAAACTTTGAACGGGAAGCGCCGAGTTGGTCGTCATTTCGAGAGTGACATGGGGGAGCTCATGTGAAGAGGAGATGAAAGCAAGTGGGCAGACATGGAGTAAGGTGAAAACGTTGGCAGAGAGCCGAACGCAATGGAGACGTGCGGGTGAAGCCAAATGTTCCTCTAGGAATTAAAAGAAACAATAATAATAATAACAATAAAATTATAATTATCTTCGTACTGTTATAAATTACAATGAAGAATACACAGCTTAATTATCTACAGCTCTTAGGGATGAGAATGTGATTAGCTGACTAAGAAAAGAAGCACAAAAATATTCCACAAAAGCAGCGGTAGATAAGAAGAAATGGTCATTTATAGCCTCGTTATTTATTGAGACTTATTTCTCGAAAATGAATGAACTCGAACAACGCTAATTAAATATCATTCAGTTAGCTAACATTCTTCTATCGCTGCTAAACTATTATAACGTGAGACTATTATTGTCAGCAGTAAAACTTACTGATGTTAGCTAGCACTACTAAAGTTGGCAAAGTTATTTTTTGTAATCACACCTACTGAAATGGTACTTTTTACATACATGTTCTGCGAACAAGGTTAGTGGACAGGATGCATATAACGCACTACAAGCTAATGTCTTTGCCAGTAAACAGTGTCATTCGGAGTAGGATTTGCTTGGAAGTGTTAAATATGACCAGACAAAAACATGGCACGAATATATCAAGTGATTTTCTGTCAGTTTGAACCACTTAAAGTGGTACACATTCAACGATGAAGACGTTGGAATTCAATGATTAAGGAGTCTTAGTGATAAGAATGGTGGAAATTGTCCACTTGATGACACCTTATGAGCCATTCTTCTGTTTTCCTGGCTGATAATTAAAAAGTATCAGAGTGAAAAACAAGTAGTTGTGATAAGTTATAGTATATCAGAGAGAGGGAGAGAGAGAGAGTAAACTGTTAGGTCTATGAAGTCAGCTGATGTCATAGACGATTTCTGTGCTGATTCCTTAGTCAGTCAATCTGAGAACAGAAACCTAGAATCAAGTTTTCATCTAGGAAAAGATTTAAGTCGAGTGTACCATCTTCTAGGTGTGTTACTAACCAAAGACTACCGTTATCATTTAGACTAGACTACATGATAGATAAACAATACGTTCACCTATATATTTCTCTACCTAGCATCATTCAGTCTATGCATGACTTGGAAGCCTAGAACTTTAGATACTATATTATTCAGGCTCACACCCTTCCTGCCCCCAATGCTTGTCACCTGAAGACTTGTGTCTCCTTTCTTGCAAAGAATGGTAATCGTTCATCAAACCAGTTCAACGGAACTGTCACTGATTCGCAAACATTACCTAATACCAAGAGTGATCTGATAAGGGAATTTGAAAACCAAAAAAGAGAAGCAGAATTTAGTCGACTTGAGATGTTTTTCTAACCCATGTCAACTAAATCATAGTATGAAAAATGTATCGCAGGTCCAACTCGAAAGCCCTGTTTACACTGAACAATTAGCAATTTTAACCGATCAGTGGTATTCTCTTCATTCTATAATGCCGACTATACCTGTGTTGTTCTCTTCTGTTAGTTTGTTATTTATACCAATCTTAGATGGCTACCAAATGGTAATCAACGTGATTTGAATGCCTTAATGGTAAGTTTACTGAATTCATCGTCGAGTGATAATGTAGGTTCGACTTTTATAGAGAATAGGAAATGCCGATAACTTTTATCGATTTTTAACAGTAAACATGTATCACTTCCCATGTCCAAAGCAGCCTGTCAACTGAAATACTGCTACCGCTATGACATATCGTTAGTCTGGTTTACAAAAATTACAATTCAAAACAACGGAGTACACCACTGTAGTGTAGTGTACAGTACAAAGATAATTTACACAGTACAAGATGTTCTGTTTAAACTATTCGACACCTTTATATTAGGTACAACACATTAATAATCAGGCGGCGAAGAGGACAGAAGAAAAGAATATGAACACAGGACCTGGCAATACTAAGTGCTTACAACAGCTGCTGCATCGTATACAGACAAAAAGAACTGAGACCTTAAAGGTGAATGTAGATGATATCTCTTCATAAGCATTAAAATATTAGCCTCTGCATCTGTCATAACGTATTAGTCAGCAAGAAGTCCAAAATTAATTTATTTCCCTACTTTAACTAATAGAAAAGTTGATATGTATATTGGGTGGGTTTAAAATTGAATTTTAAAAAATATCGTGCCCTCCCCCACCCCCGCCCAAATAGATGAAAAATTCGTCTTGAGAATTCATCATAATGAGATAGTGATCAATTAGTCTCCTCACCAAAAAATAAAAATCTTATCCATAACGGAGCACTTTTTTTTTATTACAGCTTGACTCCACACTGTATTTTTGGTACAAGTATGGAATCTTCAGCATGGATATCGGTAGACCAAATTTCGCAGGCCGACCATAGATATCAGGTGTGAGTCGGCAGAGGATCGAACCTCGGACCATGTGCATAATCGGCGAGAGTCTTAACCACTGTGCCACCGATGCACTTTGTTAATTGAATTATAAGGATGATAAGCTGTTCAGTTGGTGGTGGCTAGCAGTGGAATTTGGGACACGTGTTTCTCGTTGGACTATTCAGCTGAGTGTACCAGAATGCTAATGAGTGACGGTGTTCCCAGCTGGATTGGAATAACCATAACAATAAGTTAACTTCCATTCATCATTGAAGAGTCTAGACTATAAAACCGATGTGGCAAAAGAGAAGAAGCATTCCCATTCAGTGAAATCAACAAACAACAAGGAATTTAAAAGTTCCAATTAAACAGACACTGATAGATAAGCGTCACATTCTTCCGCTTCGCAAACAGGTTTAACATTCTCATGAGTAGGAAAGCAGAAACAATTTGACAAATCAACCAAACTATAGTGAATGGAGGATGATAAAACAATATTGTGATCCCTTACTTGAAAGACAAAATTCTGCTGTGGACCAACTGACAATCCAGGTTCAAATAACGTCAACCCGCTCATCTGTTGGTTCGTCACAGCCATTTGATAAGGATCTGCAATATAACCGCCGCCGCCACCACCACCACCCATATACGGTGTCGGTTGACCATGCATTTGATATCCCTGAGTAAAGCCACCACTGCCACCTCTCCCACTATTACCAATATCACTTCTTCTTTCATTTCCAATTCCACCACGACCATAACCTTAGTATGAGAAGGAATTAAATTAATAACTTCAAAATCTATGGTATCAGCAGGTGAACGTTTCGTATGTTAAAAGATAACATTTCAATTTAACTGTGAAGTATTGCAATTTATGAACAGTTGCATAAAGAGAATGAATCACCTCTTCGCATGTATCTCAGTAGAGTAATAGTTGTGCATTTATTTAAGCAATAAGCTTTCATCTACTGCCTGAGACATCCACTTTCTTTTAGATGTATTAATATATAATGTTCTCAATATGCACACAAAATTTCTCTTTACATAATGCATACACGTACAGGCCTGATAAGTACTCTTGAGTCCCACTACATACGCCTTCGGTTCAAATGTATCCATAAACTTAATCCGCCACAACAAAAACAACATTAGTGTTCAGTACAAATACTCGACTAAAAATAAATCATAGACGTTCATCAAGTAGACAAGTGTCATATTGAGGCAACCCAAAATTAAGACTGAACCAGCAAGGAATAGAACACTTCAACTCCCAAGTCATCATTTCACAACATACATAAGTTCCCTTACATTTTGATTGCGCTACAGCTCATACTTTTCTTCACACAACTAAATCACAAAACTCTTCATGATATAACTTGAGTTCAATAACACTAAGACCCTACGACATCATACTACGCGTACCATACATTCGACTTCACAATATATAGTCCACAACCTAAAAGAGGACTCATCCTTCGTTAAAATCCTGTAAGAATTTTCGACACTGAACACATCATAGTAGGGTTAAAACACGCGTCCGCCTTAACCAATACATAAGTTACTTCTCAAACGACTCCACCATTTTCACTGAATATTCTCTGCCCTTACCCTGTAGTACAGACTGGTCATGTGGTGATGATACTACCATCAACCATGACTCCAGGAGAACATTTTCTAAGCGACGAATAAATCAAGTAAATAAATAAAACTCTGTAATCAGACGAAAATTAACACGAATGTATGTGCTGGACATTTGAAACACTCACATGAACGAACTCGTGAACGTTGAAAGATAATGTAAATCAGTGGGAAATATCAAATACTAACAATAATAATAATAAGAAGGCTTTGTTTCAGGCAATATGCGAACACATAGTATAGAAATTTTCAGTCTATCTAGTTCCAAAATATATCGTCTTCGTACAAGATTTACATATAAAGTAGTAACCTAGGGTATTTGTACCTTGTAATGCCCATAACTTATTATTATGCCTGGTGCTTGGAGGCACTGTATATGTCCTTACATGCGTTTCATTATATGCATTGCTGCACTGTGGTTTAATTCCCAGCAGACTTGTGCCGCATATTCTGTCAAAGTTTATTTGTGTGTCAAACTTTGAAGACCCAGAGTGGTCGGTAGCTGAGCGTTGAGTGTTATCACTTGTACCATTTTGCCTGATGGTATTGCAACGCTAGCTATTAGTGTGGGCTTCAGTGAGACTTGACATATCATGCGAATATGTACTGGTGTTATTGCCCTATTCGTGTGGTTGTTAGTATAATTTTGTATCTTATTTCTTTTCTAGCAAGGATTCTTCTTGCAAAACTTTTGTGAGGGTAGTGAATTTTTGGTTACGAAAGGTAATTTTCGGTAAGTTTCGTTACCGGATTGCTCTCCACCTCTCGCATTATGGCTATGAGAGGATACTGTCATCTTTTGAGAAGGGTAAGGCCTATAATCAAATAGTCTTTCGGCTGGTGTCGTCTTCTGTGGAGCTAATTTTGTGGAGTTTGAGAGGGGGAGACTATGAGTTCTACCGTTTTGGCGGTGGGTTTATCTATTTCGGTGACTTGCAGTGTCTTATCCTTCTTACCACTAGGTTTAGTGAGTTGGTTGTAAGATCGCCTTTCTACCACTGTCTCATCTAGTACAACTTTTGTTTGCTCTGTAACTTGTATCCTGTTGCAGGATACGCTATGGGTTGATGAAATTCTTATCCTCTGCCTGTGTGACAAACTGAAGGTGTATAGGGCAGCTGATTCTTTTTCAGTCTGTGGGACTTAGTTTGAGAGACAATCATTTTCGCCACCTCAAGTAAGATGCCTTGCACTTTTTTCAATCCCTCACTAACCGTTATGTTGTAGACTATTACACTTGATTTTGTATCTAGTCTTTTGATGACCTTTCTTGCGATGAAGTTTATGAGGATCTCTACCGTGGATACCGATTCTGTAAGGATGCTCAGGGGTGTTAGTTCACACAACTGTGACTTTATATCACTAGTCTGTTCTGATAGCTCAGATATGCTGGCCATATTTTCTGAAATTCCTGTATTCATAGCCTTACAACTTACTCCCTGCAACTCAGTCTTAGGCTCTTCTACAGACAGCTTTAGTCTTTCCATTTCTGAAGTGTTGAAGCTGGACTTTGTGTCTGAAGTTTGGTGGGACGTACATAAGGTGTAGTCAGTAGATCTATGTCAGAACCAGGTGCTGAATTTGCAGGAGCGATGCAGCTACAAGCTGTCAATATATTTTTGCTATCAGTTCCAACCGCGTTAAATATTGGTGACAAGGCAACTTGACACTTGCAGCGTACTGGTGAGGTGCGTGACTCACTGGCGCGTTTTGTGGGAGGTGCGTTGCCTGTTGTCATGCTGTCAGTGTTCGAAAGAACGGAACGGCAACCTCCAGTCGTATGTGGGCGAGAAATGGATGGGTGGGGGCATGGGGAACCTCCTGCATTTCTTATTCTTTTAATCATGCAATTGTATCAAATGATCACTACATGGACTCACCCAAGTATTTAATTAGCTTTCAACAAAATACTATGCAATTCTTGAAGGAAATGAAGAAAAAATCTACTCATCATTTGGTTCTCACTTCATATGCGACAACACTACACCCCATATGGCATACCTCAAATTACTACTTTATATGTAAATCTTGTACGAAGACGATATATTTTGGAACTAGATAGACTGAAATTTCTATACTATGTGTTCGCATATTGCCTGAAACAAAGCCTTCTTATTATTATTATTGTTAGTATTTGATATTTCCCACTGATTTACATTATCTTTCAACGTTCACGAGTTCGTTCATGTGAGTGTTTCAAATGTCCAGCACATACATTCGTGTTAATTTTCGTCTGATTACAGAGTTTTATTTATTTACTTGATTTATTCGTCGCTTAGAAAATGTTCTCCTGGAGTCATGGTTGATGGTAGTATCATCACCACATGAACAGTCTGTACTGACATAACATAACAACAATTTCGCTTTTATTCCAGAAACAGTACTAGTGGTACAGTGTGGAATTTTCAGCACATATCTACAATATTGCATCTAATTTCATCGGACATTTAAAAGGAGTATTACAAAAAAATAAATATAAAAAAACAACAAAAACCAAAAAGAAACATAAAAACAACATAACAAATGCAAATAAAAATACCAAGTGGAAAGGAAGATAAACAACAATAATGAAAAAATATTTCAGTATTGGGTAGTGGAAGCTATGATATGTCTATGCTTGGTGAACAGTAACAGCTATAATCATACAAGAAGTTTTGAAATGTTCTTAAGAATGTTTATAGCCAAGACGATCAGTTAATTTGATTGAACTACACTAAACAATCATAAAATAAACATTTCAGGGTTTTTTATTTTTATTGTCAGCACTAATGCGGTGTTTGTTGTGGTAGTGTGAGTAATCCTGCATAATATAAAATTTTTTAAGATGGTGATAGTGGCGTTCACAACCAAGATTGTCAGTTTAATATTGCCGAACAAAGAACAACCACAAAAATTAATATTACATGATGGTTAATGACAGGACAATTTTGTAATAATCATAGTGATAATATAGTCGGACCCAGTAGATACACAAAACAAGGAATAGACTAAAGAATAAAAAAGTAAGCCAATGATAATAATATTAAGTAGCTAAGTATGTTTAAGAAGGTTGTTCACTATAGAGTACAAATAAGAGAGTATAAGGGGAAAATAACAAGGGCCAAAATTATGTTATTAACAACAAAGCAAGTCATAGGTTTACCGCTTAACATTGTCTCTGTCACTTAGAACACGGGCCAGATATGGTATCGTTGAGTTCCTATACTTGGTTGTACGAGCATATATTATTTTGTACTGATTTCTGCTTCTACCTGATGAGATGCAAGGAGAGAGTTGGAAATAGAGGGTGTGTGTGTGTGCGATGGGGGTCAGAGAGTATGGTTTTAGTCCATTTTTCGCATATATTCAGATGCCTTTCTACTAATGTAGCGATGAGATGAATGAGGTTTACACCACTAGTCCTACTAACTACCTTCAACATCCTTCTCAGGATGGTATAGTCCTTTTTCAGTAACCCAAAAAAGACTAATGGGGAGCAGTAAAGTAAAATAGGTAGGATACGAGAGTTGAAAAATTGTGAAAGCAGAGCTTGAGTGATTTCAGTTAGTCTGAGTTTCTTAATGTAGTAGGTTAGACGAAACACTTTCTTGGAAATCATTCGGATATGAGATGACCAAATAAGGTCGGAAGATATAACTAATCCTAGGTATTTTGCATTAGACTTTGTTTCAATTATAGTCCCCTCAATGCTACAGGCTTCATGAGTGCTTACTAGTGTTTGTAGATCTCGTTTATGCCTAAAGGAGAAGTCGACAGTCTGGCATTTTGAGGGAGTCAGCATGAGGCCATTTAGTTTAGATCACTGAATGATGTCAGACAGGAAGCTATTTAATTTGAACCAGTCTGACTGAGACTTAACGGGAAGCGAAACAGTCAGGTCATCTGCATATTTGACGAAGTTGATTTCGTCTGAGAGAGGTAAGTCATGTAAGAAGAAGGAAAAGAGAAACGGAGAGAGAACAGCACCCTGAGGAACACCAGCTTCAGTAAGCAAAGGAGAGGAAGCTACACCATTATATACCGTGTACTGCATCCTATTGGAGAAGTAAGAGTGCAGCCAGTTGATAGCCCAGGACTCAGTTTGTGTAAGGCTTAGCTTGTTTAACAAAAGGCCTCTAGGTACAGAGTCAAAAGCAGATGTGTAATCACGGAACGTACAGCGGACATACTTGACCCCTTTGTCTAAGGAGGATACAATGTTGTGATGAAACACACCAGCAGCGTCTAAAGTACTTCTACCCTGTTTGTAAGCAAACTGCTTTGGATCATTTGAGAAGCTTAGGGAAGGAATAAGTTTTTGTAACAGCAATTTCTCCATTAGTTTCAAAAAAGGAGACGTAATGGCAACTGGTCTAAACTTAACACTATTTCCAGAACCAGACTTGGGTACAGAGATGATTTTAATATCTTTCCACAGAGAAGGTACAACATTATTAGAATAAGAAGTATTGAGAATGTTTGTAAGTGGGTTACTTAAAATATCAGCACATTTCTTTTGAACAATGGCAGGTATACCATCAGGCCCTAGACTCTGGGAAGGTTTAGGAGATTTCAAACATTTAAAAACATCAGAAGTATTGAAACTATGAAAGTCACTGGTCGTGTTATTAGTTAAATTGAAGGCGAAAGGGACATTTGGAGGGCGGATAAAAGATCTATTGAGAGTATTTACACCAATAGATGAGGCACAATTACTATGCTTACCACAACCTGTGATTTTTCTAAAAAGCTTCCATATGTTTCGTGAAGTTTTACTAGACAGTATTGTTGTTAATTCCTTTCCTACTTGTTTATTGTTTGCTTGGCATTCGCGGGCCGTTTGAACCGACGCGTGGATCGACCTTGACACAGCATTGCTGTTTTTACTTATTGACTGCACAGTGGTTGTGCATTTGACGGCATTTAGCCACAGACACCTCACATTTTGAGGTTTGTATATTATATATCTATTTTTATGTAATAAAGTACCGTATTGCAGAATATCCTGTATTTTGGACTTTACGCGTCACTCTACGTGTGGTTAAATCTATAGTTTGGATTATCGTTTCGGATTTCTTTCGGGAGAAATTCACAGTACTCAAAATTGGTCTTGTTGATCTATTTGGACGATTATCAATGCCGGTTACTCGTAATATGTCTGGAAAACTGGAAAACGCTGAAGAATATCTTCGAGTCAATTTATCTTCACCGCAAGTTTCTTCTTTACCTGTTTCCTTATCTGTTTCTGATAATTTTAAACACACCCCTCATGTCAGCCCAGGTTTTGATAATATTGCTATGGGAGGTAGTGTAGTAGTAGACTCCGATGTTGATTCGGATGTGGCTACCGAATTAGAGATCCTAGAGCTTAAGGTTCAAGAGCTTAGACTTCGCAGCAAACAACGAAAATTGAAGAGCGAGCGCTCTCAACAAGTCAAGACTGCAGCCAGCTGCGTTCGATCTTGCGCCAATCCCTCGGAAAGCCAACTCCTAGACGGTAGCACCATGTATTGTACAGCACAACCATCAGGGTCAAATTGTACTGCCACTCCAGTCCAACCACTCCTGAACTCAGTTAGCCCCATTAGAATGCCTCAAATTGAGATGGATAAGTTCGATGGTACACCGACTAAGTTCTTGAAGTTTATAAGATGCTTTAACATGTTCATAGGAGAACAAACTAATGATGACAACCTACGGTTAATGCATCTTATACACAATTGTGTTGGTATAGCCAAGGAGGCCATAGAGCATTGCATTCTACTGCCCTCTGAGGTAGGCTATAGGAAAGCCATGGGGATTTTACGAAGTCAATTTGGCCAACCTCATGCAGTTTCAGATGCCTTCCTCTCCGAATTACTGTCAGGCCCACAGCTGCAACCTGAAGATATAGTTGGGCTACAACGGTTGTTGAGACAGATGACCAATTGTGAGATAGCCTTATCTCAGATGAATCACATGGCAGACTTGGACTGCTCTACCAACCTTAAGTGCATTGTTCAACGTCTCCCTCGGCACCTACGATGGAAGTGGGCAGAATTGGTAAACGATGGTTTACAGTTTGCTGAACCTAGCTTTCGTTACCTCAAAGAATTCCTCGAAAGGCAACTGTCCTTGGCTACAAGCTGTTACGGCCAGATAGCTAATGGGAATAGGAACAACAACGAAGTAGGGTCCAACGATAAAATGTCCAGAGCTATGCCTTCGCACAGTGTTAATGTCGTGAAGTCACGAGCCCAGAAGTCGTGCATAGTTTGCTTCACAGATCACGACTTATGGGACTGTCAACGCTTTTTGTCGATGAGTCACAAAGAGAGACTAGCAGTGTCAATGCGGCATAAGGTGTGCTTCAACTGTTTGAAATGTAATCACCGAGCTGACACTTGTCGTGCAGCAAGAGGTTGCGATATAGTAGGATGCACTTGGCGTCATCATAAACTTCTACACAATGAAGATAATTCAGCATGCAAGACTGTCAACTACTCTAGCACGGAATCCGGAACTTCCTTTTTAGGATATGTGCCGATTCGTATCTTAGGTCCTAAAGGATTTCTAGATACCTATGCCTTTCTTGACAATGGTTCAGATGCTACACTACTGCTGAGTCATGTTGCCGCCAAATAGGACTGGAAGGGGTTAATACATTGATGCAGGTAACATCTTTCTGTGGAACTACTTCTCAGAATTCATCTAAGGTTGATTTCGAAGTTGAATCCTTAACGGGAGATTACAAGACGAGGGTCAAGAGTGCCTACACCGTGGAAAGCTTACCTGTAAAGAGACCTAAGACTCCTTCAAACGAACAGGTGAAAAAATGGCCTCACCTGGCAGAAATTCCCTTTCTAGACGTCGAATGTAAACAGGTCAGTCTACTAATTGGGACTAATGTACCTGAAGCACACTGGGTGCTGGAGCAGCGTATAGGGAAATCCAACCAACCGTTTGCATCTTTGTCAGTTTTTGGTTGGTATTTATTGGGTTCAGGAGACGAATATAAAGAAGCAACCTCTATCTTCTGCTTAGAGGAAAGTGAATCAGTAGAGAACAAGCCTTTGCGAATGATTGAAGCTGAATTTCAGGACAAGCACTCATGCGAAAGGTCCAGTTCTGAAATAGATAAAGGGGTTCTGAAGGCAACCGATAGGGAGATAAGATTGCGGAACGGACATTATGAAGTTCCATTGACTTGGAAAGAGGACTGGCGTAGATTACCGCCTAATAAGTTTGAGGCAGAACGCAGGCTGGACAGTCTTCAGAAGAGACTAAAAAAGGACGAAAGCCTATTGAAGTCCTACAATCAAATACTAACAGACCATGAGTTGAAGGGTTATATTAGTCGCGTTCCTGACGACTTCTCCAAGAAACGTAGAGTTATCCCTCACCACCCAGTTATGAATCCCCGCAAGCCTGGTAAAATTAGAGTGGTTTTCGATTGTGCCTTTAAATGTAAGGGAATATCCTTGAACGATTGTCCGTATTCGGGACCTGATCTGATGAATGACTTGGCTGGGGTACTATTGAGATTTAAAAAACATCGGATAGCCTTGTCAGCAGATATTGAGGAGATGTTTCTTCAGGTTCACTTACCTGTCAAGGATAAAAGTGCCTTTAGTTTCTTATGGTATTCTGAGGGTAGACTGGACTTACCACCGAGCCTGTATGAATTAAACGTACATCCCTTCGGTGCTACCTCATCACCTTTTTGTGCAGCCTATGCTTTAAAACGAGGCACAAGACGATGGAAACAAGGGCAACTCCTCGCTGATACGTTTTGGAGACGGTGGAAGCGGGAGTACTTGACGACCTTACAATCGCGTTCGACGACATCGAAACTTACAAGTGGGAGACCTAGTACTAGTGGCTGCGGAGCCTTCACCTCACAATCGTTGGTCAATGGGAATAATTACAGGTGTTACGGCAAGCTGTGATGGGTATATCAGAAAAGTGGATATCAAGACACCGAGGGGTATAGTCAACCAAGATGTGCGTAAGGTTTGCCTATTAAAAGGTATAGAGGAGAGATAAGCACTTTGTAGGATATATAGCTGGATAGTGGATGCAGATGTGGCGAGAGTAAATTGTACCATTTCTGTGTCTTACTAGCAGATAGAGTAGGGAAAACCAGGCTGGTTTTGAGGGGGCGGTGTTAATTCCTTTCCTACTTCTTCATTCTCAATCTTTCCTTTGTTCAACATTACACTACTTGCCATTAGTAAGTAATATGATTTTATATGTTAATTTATAACAATGACATTTGCTTACAACTGCAGTTAAATTACTTGTTCTATTATCATTCTATTAATGTATAGTTCTTATTTTTCTTCTCCTTAAACATTATTTGCTGCATTTACCCTATAGTGTATGCTTTACTATTGAAAGTTGTTTGTTCATATTTGTTTATTCTTTGCTTGGCATTCGCGGGCCGTTTGAACCGACGCGTGGATCGACCTTGACACAGCATTGCTGTTTTTACTTATTGACTGCACAGTGGTTGTGCATTTGACGGCATTTAGCCACAGACACCTCACATTTTGAGGTTTGTATATTATAAATCTATTTTTATGTAATAAAGTACCGTATTGCAGAATATCCTGTATTTTGGACTTTACGCGTCACTCTACGTGTGGTTAAATCTATAGTTTGGATTATCGTTTCGGATTTCTTTCGGGAGAAATTCACAATTGTTTGATTATAAATGTTGTTTAGTCTCTTGATTTCAGATTTAATTTGGATGTTTATCTTCTTAAGACCAAATTTATTCTTTGTCTTGTACAGCCTCTCTTTTTCTCTTCGAAGCTTTTTGAGATGAGGTGAAGAGAAACGGTCCATTCTTTTGAAAAGTACCTGTTTTGGACAGCATATGTCAAGGCAGAATTTAAGATAGTCAGTCAAATTGGAAATAGTATCATCCAGTGAATGTTCATTGAAAAGTTCCCAGTTAGTATCATTTAGCATACATCTTAGTTTGAGCACATTTTCCTGTGAGTAACACCTTTTCTGCGTTTTCCTGGACAGATTTGAGAGGATATTAAGGTGAGATCTGCTGTATATCTTAGGTAATATCCGGATAATACAATGATCTGAGTTCATTATAGGAGCACGTCTGCGTGCTTCATATATTTCCTCATCATTAATAAACACTAGATCCAGAGTTTTATCAAGTCGAGTAGGAAATTTAACAATATTGACATGACCTAATGATACAAGGAAAGAACAACCGTAGCAATTGAAATCTCCACTGACAACTGATAAATACTTTTCAAGATGTGTAACGGTGAATTCATCAGCAAAATCAAATAGATCCGAGGCAGAACAGCCAGGAGTAACATAAATGTTTGATATAAAGACGTATTTTAACTTGGATAAGTGTTTCGGACGGCATTCGACTGTTATACAATCAATAAAGTCATTAGAGTAAGAAAAACATACATTATTTGAAGTTGACCATTGAGAATGAATGAAAGTTGCAACACCTCCACCTCTTTTCTTTCTGGAGCATAGTTGATCTTGTCTAAACAATGTAAAACCATTTAGGGAAACCAGATTGTCATCATAGAGTTCATGGAGCCATGTTTATTGTAATGCAACAATCGCCGAATTGTGATAAGTATCAGATGATAAGAGAGACTGGAGATGCATAATTTTGTTGGGAAGTGAACGCCAGTTTGAAGTGACAATAACAGGAATAGTTGTGCGATATAAAGGTGTCTGTTTAAGAGCACGTTGCCTACCATCGTGATGTTTTCTCTTAGTTCTTTTAGTTAGTATAAGCCAGTCACGTAGGAAAGTGTAGACTTCCTGCTTGGGGATGGTAAACACCAACTGGTGATATGGCTCAAAGTCGTTCTCAATGGCGCAGATGCATCCACTCCTTGTAATTTTCAATCAAACTATATTGTTCTTCGATATTACTATTCTTTTTGCCTTATATCTCTGTTTACTGTCTCTATTTGGTGTTTCTTTTTACTTTTTTATCTGTCTTTGTGTGCTGAATGAAGTGTGGAGACTCGAACTGCTGCCAATCGGTGCTAAGTTCTGCGTTGCAACCAGTCAGTCAGACGAGCATCATCGAATGCTTTCAAATTGGTCTTGACACTTCCCTGCATGAGATAGCGGCCTGAGCCTACATTCGCCCATCTTCTCGATCTCGTTTTCATTAGGCTGTATCTCCCCTTTCTTGAGATGACATCATTCTGATTTTTGATGTTCGCGTCTGGTGAAACCCACTGTGGCTTGTGAAGACCCTTGCGCTTGTACACGCTGCTATCAAGCCCTAAATCGTTAAGAGCATAGAAGTCTTCAGAGGTTTCGCTGTTCTCATTCATTTCAACGAAGATATCTCGACCTATGATGAGTCCACCCTCTGTGTTGTCTGCTGCCGGTTTGTCTGACACTTATATCACCCATTAGGATTCTGATGTCGTCATTATTGTTCATAACCACTACCGCTTCCAGTTGTCTGTTGAAGTCTTCCACATTCTTTACAAAGTCTTCTATATTTTTAATTGGGTGGTACTGTATAATTAAAACGTTACTCTTTTTTTAATTAAATCATACCATCAAGGTCCTTGCACAGATTGAGTACCATTGTTTGACAGCCTTCGATGCTGCTGGTGACATTATAACGGCCACACACTGAGTGTACTCTTTGTTGTCGTCTCGGTGACCACAGTAGATTATCGATACTCCACTTTTATTTTATCTCCTCTCAGAGATTCCTAGCGCTTCTACTGAAAATCTACTAATTTTTTATTTGTAATCTGGGAATCTTCGCATCTTCAAACTTGATCTGGCCATTCGACAACATCGCCTCTAATTTTGCTTACGATTAAAGAAACCTTATAGACTGACACCTTTCCAGATGGCTCTCACCAGACTGCGTCATTTGGCTTCTCGAATATAGCGAAGAATATTGATTAACTGCGTTTCAACACATTAATTTACAAAAATCATCAAGCGTTTCAAGTTGTCACACCACAAGGAGCACAAAATGAAGATAAAACTCGGCGTAAAAAGATATTCAAAAGGACTCTGATGAGCAGAAATATGCAGAAGAAAGAATAATAACACGGAAAAACATGAGGATTTAATGCATCTGAGAGATTACAAAGAGTGAATGCATCTGTGCCACTTATTGACAACAATTTCGAAATACATCCCCAATAATCTTCAACTATTCGTTCTAAGCAGTCCGAGGACTGAACAAGGCAGGCTATATCTCACCATACGGCTAAAACAAACTGTCAAAGACTTGATGGATTGATTCCAGCTTTTGGTCCAACCACCGCTAACTGTGTTCCAACCTAGTTCTCTGTCGGCTCAGGCGGTTTTTCTGCATGCGCAAAACGCGTGCAACTACCAATGTAGCTTTACAGCCTTATCATTGGACGTCTCTTCCTTACCTAACAATCTGAGCTTATGGTAAGTTGCGTTTCTCAATGGATATATATACACTTCTTAATAGCAGTACACTATCAGGAAGTCAAATAATATACCGGTTTGTAGATTAATAATTCAAAAGCTATTCAGGAGGTAAGCTGATTAATAATAATAAAATTCCGAAACAGTACTTGTGGTACCGAATGGAACTCTCAGCATTTTACTACAGTATTGCATCTAGTTAGTACAATAACAATAAATAAAATTCTACGAAGATTAAGGTAATCTCAGTTATTTTGTATTATTATTATTACTCCCTTGGGTTCCAAGTGGAACATAGGGCTTCAACTGCACGTCTCCACTTGCTTCTGTCTTCCTTTTGCTGTACTTTTCACCTGCAACCATGTTAGTCCATACTCTTTCACAACTCCTCTTCACACGATCTCTTCCATGTCACTGTTCTACGATTTTGTACATTTGCGTTGATTGGTTTGATGAGCTTCAATCGGTCACTGGAAGTGATGATTCTCATCTCAACCGTCATGTCACATATTAATAACACCTTTCACCTCCTTGTTGAATTTGACGATATCTAATCTTACTGTTTTTTTTCTTGTCGTTTTCTTTCACGTTTTAATCGATGTGTAGAAATAATGTGCATCAGGGTGGAACCACTCCATAATTACGCAACGTGTTATGTTAGTATATTATTTCCTTTAATTCCTAGAGCAACATAGGGCTTCACCCGCACGTTTCCATTGCTTTCGGTTCCCTGCCAACATTTTCACTTGGTTCCACGTCTGCCCACTTGTTTTCATCTCCACTTCACATGACGTCCTCCATGTCACCCTCTCACTGACGACTAAATCGCCCCATCACATTTCAGGTCCACTCGAGAGTCTGGCGTGTGATGTCACTTGACTGTTTTCTTAGAGTATAGACAATACACCTCCATTTCTTCCTGCATCTTTATTGCACAATCGGTTCCTGGTTGGTTTCTTCCCAGAGATCCATGTTGCTGATCTTATCTGGACAACCCTCTGATCTTGAGCAAAGTATTGAGCGAAGACAGCTGTTGATGAAAGTCTGTAGTTTGTCCAAAGTGCCCTTCGTGATATGCTGGCCAAGTCTCCTATCCATGTAGTAGTACTGACTGAATTCATATTGGAGTTTACAATCCGGATCTTACTTTTCATGCTGAATGCTGATGACCTCCACACAGACTTGAGAGAAATGAAAGCTTGACTTGCTTTCCCGATCCTCGCATTGATATACTTGTCACTTCCCTTTGCCTATAGTTGAAACGATGCTTCACAGGTAGGTGAAGGAGGTTGTTTCTTTCAGGTTCCCCCCATTTATGCTGATTGCTGTCTGTTGTTGTTGCTGCTGCTGTTGGCCAGGAATCTTCGTCACCTTTGTTTTATCTATGTTCACTTGAAGTCCTATTGTGGTGACAGCATGCCGTGAGAAAATATGTACAAGGCTGATTCAACAACCAATCACAGCAGACTTAACGTGGCAAAATATGATTCGGAGATAGAGAACTCTATTTTTCGAGGAATCCTGAAGCAACCAATCAGAACCCTGCGTTTGTCTGCTTAACTTCTGATAAACAACCAATCAGAAGACTGCGCTTGTCTACTTGCATAAGCTATAATAATGTATGTGAAATATATATAAATACGTGTTGATTTTCGTAATAAACGATCTGTTGCCTGGCCCTTGTCTTCTGTTGTTACACTATCGCCTCTGGATGCTTCTTCTGCCAACTTGTTGCTTTTCACTTGCATATCTTCCAGTTTGTGGGAAATCAGACATATATCATCGGCGAAGTCCAGATCCTCCAAGTTTTTTGTGGGACTCCATTTTATGCCTGTTTCCTCATTGCCCGCCGTTTGTCGCATTATCCAATCCACTGCAATCAGGAGAATCATTGGCGATAGGAGACAGCCTGCTTGTATTACTCACGTCCTCACTTCGTAGGATTCCGTAAGTTTCCCGTTGTGGATTACTTGGCATGCAGCATTGTCGTACAACTGTTGGATGAGATGTATAATTATCGGTGGCACCCCATAGTAGCGAAGTAGTTGCCAAATCACCTCTCGATCGACACTGTCCAAGGCCTTTTCAAAGTCGATGAAGTTGAGTGAGGTGGAGAGGTGTCTGCCATTCCAAGCTTTGTTTAATGATGATCGGTAGTGTGGCGATTTGATTAATACATGATTTGTTTCTCCTGAATCCAGCTTGTTCCGGTCAAAGCTTTTCATTCAAGGCTTGTTTGATTCTCTCCAGGATGATGCGGCTTAGTATTTTTCTTGAGATGGACAGGAGCATAATACCGCGCCAGT
The DNA here is from genome assembly GCA_944472135.2 of Trichobilharzia regenti. Taxonomy (NCBI): domain Eukaryota; kingdom Metazoa; phylum Platyhelminthes; class Trematoda; order Strigeidida; family Schistosomatidae; genus Trichobilharzia; species Trichobilharzia regenti. Next base: position 133,442,028 of record OX235270.1, on the reverse strand, counting down.
TCTTGCATTGAATTAAGTCTCCTTTTTATGGAAGTTTGAATAAGTATCCTTTCTTCCAATCCTCGGGTACCTTGCTCTCTTTCCACACTTTCTCCAGTAGTGGCATCATCAAGTCCGCTGTTGTCTCTGGGTCCATTTTCAATGCTTCTGCTGGGGTTCTATCTGGTCCTGCTGTTTTTCCAGATTTTAGCATCTTGATTCCCTTCAGGACTTCTGTTCTTGTCGGGGGGTTGATGTTCACTGGTAATTCTGCTTCCGTTGTTGGTGTTGTTGGGCGCGTTTTAGGTGGTGGTCGATTTAGAAGTCTTTTGAAGTGTTCAGCTCAGTGTTTCCTTTGCTCCACTTGTTTGGTGATTGACTTTCCATTGTAATCCTTCACTGGCTGTTACTGTAGCTTGCCTATTTGCCTGAATTGTTCTATGATGTGGAAATGCTCTGTCATTCTAGGTATCAATCAAATTCATGTCATTATTATTACTATTGTTCTTTCGGGTTTCGAGTGCAACATATTGCTTCAAAGGCACTTACCCACTTCGTCCTATTTTTCGCGGTCCTTTTTAACTTACCCCACAGTTGGCCATAGTCTCTGATCCCTCACACGTTACTCTCGGACAGCCAACTCGTACCATGAAAACTCAGACCATTATCTTCTTTCAATAAGTGGATTTCTTTTTAAAAGAAAAACTGGTTGCTTTTTCGTATATCCCAGTCCATTTAACTCAACCAACAACACCAGGCGTTCATAGCTGACGAATAACAACTGCTAACAGTAAGTACAACTTCGAATGGTAAAAATTATTCATATTTGTTATTTGAGTGCATCTAATAAGCTTTTATACTTTACTGATTATTCATACAATTAGTGCACAGACCATACTTGTCACGAATTCCCACAACAATCCAGATAACTACCTACCTGAACAGAGCCAGTAGCTAGTCGGCATCAGGTTGATGAGTGAAGCAAAACTTGAATATCAGTTTGGTGATTGGAGCTGTTCAGGTAGGTAGCTACCCGGGTGGTAACAGGAAGTCAAAACCGGTGGTGTACAACAGTTTGGGTGTGAGGATAAATACTCGCCACGGTTGCGCGATTTCGTGAATTGACAGAAGTTAGAATACAAGGACTATTGGATCGGATTACCCCCCCCCCGACATGGCTCAATGGTCTACGAGCTCGCCTTGTAATCGGAATATCCTGTCAAAGAGTCGCAAACCAGCTGTCCAGTACTCTTAGGTTTTCCAGTGGTTCTCTGACTAATGTCAATTCATGATGAAATCCTGTAACCAAACAAAGGCCTGCAAGTCAACATTTGAATATCATTCATTTTATGTCTGACACTATGATGCAACTTAGCTATGAACATATATATATATATATATATATATATACATATATTCTACTATCCGATTATGGTCAGAGTAGGTGTGCTTAATATGAACTTATAATAAACTCTTTTAAAATCATTTGTCAAATTTATTGAGCCATATAAATAAGATTTTTTTTATATTACTATACCTCGATATTTTTTCACAGTACAACTGTTTTGACTAGTAAAATCCACAATTAAGAACATTTCATCTGTTGAAAAAATACTCCTTTGACTGGTTTTCAAGGCTTCATATAAATATACAATAGATATATATACATAAATTTACTATTTTACTTAGTCACAGCTCTCCGGAATAGGTTTTTGCATGGTTCCAGGTTATGAGCCACATACTCATTGTGTGAGATCTGACTGATACTAAACCACCTGCCCAAGTTTAAATATACGGAGAGGCGAAACAAATCTGCATGCCGTGAGCAAGAAAAAAAACTTCGTAATTTTGGCAAGAATTGCATGATAACTGAACCTTGAAGATATTCAGCGAAAAGTCAAAGGAATGAAGTGGTCACGTGCATCAACCCTTTTAGACTGGAGATTACTGACAAAATCTCGGTATGAGTACGCAATCCCTCTGCCTGATATTCGCTAAGTTGTGCCAGTCATAGTGCTGGCATGAAATTCAACAACTTATAAAGCAAGAATTATGCTGCACAAGAAGCCGTTTTAAAATAACGAGAGGTATATGAAGGCTGTTTTTACTATAGATACAATTGTAGCATTGACTATATATTTGCTGGATCTACACAATGAGAAACACTGAGTTAAGATAAATTATTCAGTGAGACTGAGGAGCTTCACCGACTGAAGTGGTTAGCCTGTATTAGTTGTGCTAAATCACTGCCCATCTTGGTCCATAATATAACACAAAGTATGGCTAACTTGAAAGTAGATTCTAGATTTCAAGTTTCTGACCGCTAACCACAACAATTACAGACTATTTGACAGGAGTTATCAAAGTGTTACAGACCAAGAGGATTCAAGATCGATTCAAGTGACATAGATGTGTAACACGTCTAATACTTCTTGTATCTTGTTGACATTCTTTCATAATTCATTTCACCTTAAGTATTATTATGCCATTTACCTTAACACCACCTCCTCGTTTCCTGCCTCTATATGTTACAACTTTAACTGGCGTGACTCTATGCAAGCTTTGACGTTGATCTACTTACAAGCTGGCTGTTAAAAACTGAAACGTAGACCACTAAAAAATCATTTATATATGCGTGAAATCTAGTCACTCCGGTGATAGCGTTTAATGATTCACTGATTAAATAACTATCATCAGAGTTTTTAGGTGGTTGGAAGCAACAGGCAGGAAGTCTTGGACTTAGGTTTCATGCTTGCTGTTTGAGAGGTTACTAATGAGCTATTTGGGCTCGCAAATGACCTCCTATAAAACTGTATTCGATATTTTGATTTGACACTAGTTGACAACAAGTGTAATGCGTCTAGTCTTTTGTTTCCCAAAGAAGTAATTCTGACAGACAACTTTGTGAATGGGTAGCACTTCACCACGGTACATTCAGAACAGTTCTTATTCACGAATTACAATGGCTCTGTGGTAACATCTCCAAATGACACATTGTCTCTGTCTGTCTGTCTGTTTTCGACATAGAACTTTGCACAAATGTGCGGAAGTTCAAGTCGCCACATTCCGTGTAGCACGCGAAGCAAGAGAAGAAAGTACAAGAAAAGCATAATAGAAACAGTGAGCAGAGGTGTGAGACAAAGGAGTAATAAAGAAATACAAAACAGTTTCATTGAAGATCATAAGTCACAGGGAGTGGATGCATCTGCGCCACTGAGAACGATTTTGAGCCATGTCACCAATTGTTTCCAACCATAGATTTTTACCGTCCCGAGGACCCCAGCCTGGAAGTCTACACCTTCCTACGTGGCTTAGACCAACTGTTGTGGATTTCATTGACTGATGCCAAGTTTTTGTTTGACCGCCGCTAGCTTTTTTCCAGCCTGACCCTATATCCGCTAACATTGCTCGTCGAGGGAGGCGATGGCTTGGCATACGTAACACATGTCCTAACCATCTCAGTCTTTGTAGCTTCACGACTTCGTCGATTGATTTCCCCTGTTTACCTAGAACTCTACGCCTAACCTCCATGTTGCTCACCTTATTATGCCACTTTACACGGGAAATAGAACGCAGGCACCTATGATCAAAGACAGCTAGTCTTTTCATGTCTTCCACTCTCAGTGGCCAGGTCTCACAACCATAAAGGAGGACGGAGCGGACTGATGAGCAGTACACCCGCCCTTTGGTCGATAGTCGAACATCTCGTCTACGCCAGAGTCGGCGTAAACTAACAAATGCGAAACGAGCCCCTTGTATTCGTGCTGAGATTTCGTCAGAGATCAGCCCGTTGGGGCTGATGGTACTTCCCAAATAAGTGAAGCGGTCAACGTGCTCTACCACTTCACTTCCTATTTTTAAACTAGGCGTCGATGTAGTCCAGTCCTGTAACATCATCTTGCATTTGGCGGGAGCGAATCGCATGCCAAACATTCGTAGATTGCGGCTCAAGGTGTTTAGAAGACTCTGCATTTCGTCAGCGTCTTCGCCTAGAAGGACTATATCGTCTGCATATTCCAAGTCAACGAGATTATTCCCAGGTAGCAAGTCAATCCCTGAGTCGCTGAAGTCACCTAGGGTTAAGTCCATTAACACATCTATGATGAAGTTGAATAGAAAAGGAGATAATGGGCATCCTTGACGGACACCACTGGTCGTCATCAGTTCAGATGACAGCTCGCCGTAAGCCCTCACCTGGCTGTATGAGTACGAATAGAGTGCCTTAATCAGTGCAATATATTTTCTTGGAATTCCCTTTACAGCCAAGCATCTCCAGAGAACTTCCCGATCGACAGAGTCGAATGCTGCCTTTAGGTCAAGAAATATAATGACTGTTGGACGCCGGTAGGAATGCCTATGTTCTAGAATCTGTCGGAGGGTGAAGATATGATCAATACACCCTCTTCCTGGTCTAAAGCCTGCCTGGCTCTCTCGTGTTTGTGCTTCCCGAGCACCACTCAGTCTACGCATGATTATTGAGCCTAAGACTTTAGATACTATATTAGTCAAGCTAATCCCTCTGTGATTATCACAGGAAGACTTGTCTCCCTTCTTGTATATGGGGATAATCAGTGACTTACACCAACCCGATGGGACTTCTTCTGATTCCCAGACGCTGCCTAGTACCTCAGTTAATCCGGACAGTAAGCTGTCTCCACCGTACTTAAATACCTCTGGAGTCATTCCATCAGGTCCCGCTGCTTTGCCTAGTTTCAGATTGGTGACAGCTTTAGTAACCTCAGTTAGTGACGGAGGACCTGTATCTATATCCCATTCAGGGAGGTGTTGGATGCTCGGAAGGTTGAGCGTGGCTGTGGGCAAATTAAACTGCTCCTCATAATGCTCTTTCCAACGATCCAGTCGTCTATCCTGTGAGCTAATTATAGTGCCATTTTTTTCCGAGATTGTCTCACTAATGATTTGTCTTCTCCCACCCGTTTCCCTGATGAGTCCAAAGAGTTGCCTGGTGTTGCCTATCCTCAAAGCTTTCTCCATCTCTTTGGCTTTTGTCGCCCACCACTGTTCACGGTCCTTGCGGAGACTTTTCGTAAGTTTCCTCTTGTGCAGCTTTCGCTCCTCATTGAATTCGGAGCTCGCCGGAATAAGTCTTCTAGCATCTATCAGTTCGGATGAGGCGGTGGAGATCCAGTGGTTTTTACTCACCTTTGGGTTTACCTTATTCACAGCTTTTACAGCTGTATCTATGGCTGCCTGGATATTTTTCCAAGCTTCTTCAGGGTGAGCACAGCTGTCGAACACAGATATGTGTTTAGCTAGTTCTTCCTGAAATACGGATTTAGTTTCCTGATCGAGCTGGGGACGTGATGGTTTTACCGCCAGCTGTTTCCTACGTCCGTTCAGTCGTAAGCACACCCGAGCGCGGACCAGTGCATGGTCGGTATCTACGCACGTGTTCCAGAAGGAGCGACAATCTCCTACCGACCCACGCCAACGATAGCTTATTGCTATGTGGTCTATTTGTGTCCAGCGTTGGTTTGATGAAGGGGGTCTCCAAGTCAAACAGTGTCTCTCCTTGTGTTTGAAGTTAGTGCTTACAAGAAACAAATGATTATCAGAGCAGAACTGTAGGAGACGGTCACCGTTGTCGGTTCGCTGGCACGGAACTCCATAGGTGCCACCGACATCCTTCTCAGATTGACACAATTTCCCTACTTGAGCGTTAAAGTCACCAGCTAGAACGACTATGTCTGAGCGTTTAGCCTTTCTCACCAAACTAGACAGCTTTTGGTAGAACTCATCCTTCGTTTCATCTGAACTGCAGTCAGTGGGGGCGTAGGCGGAGATTACGAAAAGGCATCGGCGAGTAGTGCAGTCCTTCCTCCTTCTTACTGATCCGTTCAGGCGGACAGCACACATTCGGCTATCTACCGGGATCCAGTCAAGCAATGTCTTTTCTGCCCTAGTACTCAAAGCTATCCCTACGCCAGCTAATCCTCGTGAACTAGCTGTGGCATCTCCTGACACCCTCAAGGTGAATTTTGCAGATTCAACCTGTTGGCCAGGTGGGGTTAGGTGAATAACCACACTTGGGTCTTGTATGCGTGTTTCTGAAACACAGCATACATCAATGGCTCGTGATGCCAGGGTCTTGGCTAGTGATGCTTGTTGTCCTATTTGGCAAAGTGTCCTAACATTAAGAGCTCCTATATGAAATTGGTGGCGCGGCTTTAAGAGGCTGTCGGTGGTGGTTTTTTGGCTTCCATCGTTTTTAGTGGACGCAGAGTGGAGAGGAAGTGGAGAGCTATCAAGTCGAGGAGTTGCATCAGTGGAAGGAAGGCAAGATGATAGAGATGAAGATGAAGACAAAGATGAGTGAGTAATAGAGAGGTTTCGTGTGCATTTCGGATTGTGAGGGCGATTGTTACTTCCCGGCTGCCCACACCGTGGAAGTTGGTTGCGTGACCGCAGAGCCCAGGGGACAACTGCTTGAGGCCGGTCACACGCGGCCTGTTTTTGTTTGTTCTTTTTGTTTGGTGTGTCTCAGTAGCAGATTTATCACTCCCGCCCTGTGACACGGCAGCAGGAAGCGCGGTCGTTGTTAATCCGGGCCACGGCCGATCCGGCATGAAATTTTGTAATTTTGTATTGGACATGATGTTGGATTGGGTACACATTGGGTGATATGAGGTAGAATCTCACATGGGACATGGGTTCTTTCAAGGTGAAACATACAGCTTTCTTACGAGTGCCAACATGCACAAAAACCCAGATAGAAAATTTCCTCTCCCTAGCCACAAGTCATCTAATAACTAATATTCTCAGTCCGCCGCGATGAAGATGAACCCCAAATTGCAAAACTCACTGATCGCCGGATAATCCATTTCATCCCACAGATGTACGTAAACATAGAAGGAACAACAGTGGTTTCTGCAAAATAATACAGTACCACCATTTTTATTTCTCATCAACTGCTTACAGCCTAAATAAATTATGAGGCTTATGTACAGGAAAGTCTAAACATATTTGCAAATTTTTTCAGGATGTCAGTTGACAGAAAGTCCCACAATTAGTAAACAGTGCTCAGAAAATGGCGCTTATATGCTTTTTACACAGACAGTTCAAGTTTATACAAAATAAATGTATGCATGCATACAATGGTAGAGGAGTTGCGTAATGAAGACGAGAGATGCGTGGGATGCAGAGTAGTGACCAATAAATTAGGTAAATATATGTAATGAGTTCAACTCGAAACAAAAGACAAACAAACATACAAATTATAAGAGGGGGACGAGATTAAAGACAAAGATTACGTAATCGAATGAGAGAATAAAGACATCCAGTTACCAGGGCAGAAAAAGACTAATAACCGCTTCTTTCTGAATACATAAATCTGGTTTCAATCGTTTGATAGAAATTGCTTCGGCAAACTTGAAGAGAATCGGGCTCCTTTGTCTATTGATCATTTTAAAAGGATTTCGCGACTTCCACCTCATAACCAGTATCGAGGAGATGTTTGTTCCCTTGAGACGTAGGCTTTTCGACACATGTTCAGAAAATCAGAGGTGTGCCCTTCTTTTTGTTCTCCCAATGTAACTGCTCCCGCAAATACACGTAAATTTGTATACACAGTTGGAGTTAACATGAGAAGGGTATCTGTCGACCTTTGACTGCACCAAAGGGCATGTTGTCTGATGGGCGAGAACCAACTTAGCTGCAGCATAGACTCTGGCGTACTTAGTGACGTACTTAGTCTTCTGTTGACCATTGCTGTAATGTTTTCACCTTTAAAATCTAGTTGAATGAAGACAGGCTTTTTTTCAACTGTGATTTGTTTGATATTTGAGCCTTCACATCTTTCATATTTGTTAATGAATCTTTGAGGATAACCGTTGTTTTTCAACACCTTTTCGAGAATCGTAAATTCTTCCTCTAGTTTCTCTGCAGAGCATATTCTCCTCGCTCTATAGTACGGAGTCTTGACTAGTGCTCGTTCATAGCTATTTGGACAAGAACTATTAAAATGTGTTGTCCATTCCATGTCAGCTTTCGGTAAATTGACCTCTGGAGACCACCATCTTCTAGGCGTTGCATGGCAATGTCAAAGAAATGGAACTTTCCATCATTCTCATGTTCCATAGTAAATTCAATATTTGAATGTGCGTCGTTGAATAATCTGAGTAGGTAGGAAGCATGACTTTCGCTGTTACACACTACAAATGTGTCATCGACATATCGACAATAGGAAGTTGTTTGGTCAATTGCATGCTTCAACTTTGTTTTCTCAAGGTTTGACATGAAGATATCTGCTAAAACAGGGCTAAGTGGACTGCCGCCTATAGCTACATCATCTATTTGTCGGTAAAGTGTTGTCAAACTGGAATTGTACACCCATGGTACACATTAGCAGTAAGCGTTTGAATTCTGGCTCTGGGAGTGGGAGAAGATCAGACTGTTGACAAATTACCTCTATGGTTTCATTGATTGGGATCATGATGAACAAGGAGGTTGCATCAAATGACGCCATGAACTTATTTGAAACGTTCATGTGATTCACACTTTCGGCGAAATGAAATGAGTCTTTTATGGTGTGCACGGCTAGCCTTCGGCGAATAGGTTCCAACTTCTCCGCAAGCCAACAGGCAACCTTATGTTGGGGCGAGTTGATCATCGAAAGTATAGGTCTCAGAGGGACTTCTTTCTTGTGTGTCTTTGGGAGGCCATACATATACGGCAGACGGGACCCTCGGGGTTTCAATTCATTGTACGTGTTGTTGTCAATCAATTTCTTCTTCAGAAGATCTTTCAGTGCGTTTGTGATGCGTTTTTCAGCTGCATCTGTCTTGTCTTTCTGGTAGTCATCGACTTTAAATTTCAACGGGTCATTCAGCACAGTTTTTATCTTTGCGATGGAGTCATCTTTGTCCATCAGCACTACTCCTGAGCCTTTGTCAGGTCGCAGTACGAAGATTTTGTCATTATTTCTGAGAGCTTTCAATGCTTTTTGATGCTCTTCAGAGAGGATTTTGGAATATGACGTTGGTGAAATGAGGTATCGATTTGCAACGTCGACCAGCTTAGATTTGAACCAGCTCTTCTTGTCCTCATCAACTGGAGTAAGGTCATTGAGCTGATAGAACAAGTTTTCGAATTGACCTGCGACATCGGTTCTTTTGACAAAGTTATTCGGGATATGTAAGTTAAATCCGAGGGAAAGCGCTTCCATTTAAATGCGGCTTAAATTCAGACTCAACAGATTATACACAAACTCCTCAGGATTTTCTGGGAAGACGTCATATAGTTTCTCCTTCGTCAGGGATTTCGACAGAGTTTTATAGAAACTTGCACATTTTTTCTGTTGAAGCTCTTGAAAAAAAAATTGATGAATTTGACCCACCATACTGTATTCAAACTATTGACGACACCATCGAAGGATCGGGCTTCAGTTCTCAGTTTTGAAACCAGAGATTCTGTTGATTCAATATGTGATTTTGTAATACGTCGAAGGTTTTTTGAGAGAGGGCGGTAATTTGCAAGTACTTAGTGACTTGATGACATGGCGAAGTCACTAAGTACTTGCAAATTACCGCCCTCTCTCAAAAAACCTTCGACGTATTACAAAATCACATATTGAATCAACAGAATCTCTGGTTTCAAAACTGAGAACTGAAGCCCGATCCTTCGATGGTGTCGTCAATAGTTTGAATACAGTATGGTGGGTCAAATTCATCAATTTTTTTTCAAGAGCTTCAACAGAAAAAATGTGCAAGTTTCTATAAAACTCTGTCGAAATCCCTGACGAAGGAGAAACTATATGACGTCTTCCCAGAAAATCCTGAGGAGTTTGTGTATAATCTGTTGAGTCTGAATTTAAGCCGCATTTAAATGGAAGCGCTTTCCCTCGGATTTAACTTACATATCCCGAATAACTTTGTCAAAAGAACCGATGTCGCAGGTCAATTCGAAAACTTGTTCTATCAGCTCAATGACCTTACTCCAGTTGATGAGGACAAGAAGAGCTGGTTCAAATCTAAGCTGGTCGACGTTGCAAATCGATACCTCATTTCACCAACGTCATATTCCAAAATCCTCTCTGAAGAGCATCAAAAAGCATTGAAAGCTCTCAGAAATAATGACAAAATCTTCGTACTGCGACCTGACAAAGGCTCAGGAGTAGTGCTGATGGACAAAGATGACTCCATCGCAAAGATAAAAACTGTGCTGAATGACCCGTTGAAATTTAAAGTCGATGACTACCAGAAAGACAAGACAGATGCAGCTGAAAAACGCATCACAAACGCACTGAAAGATCTTCTGAAGAAGAAATTGATTGACAACAACACGTACAATGAATTGAAACCCCGAGGGTCCCGTCTGCCGTATATGTATGGCCTCCCAAAGACACACAAGAAAGAAGTCCCTCTGAGACCTATACTTTCGATGATCAACTCGCCCCAACATAAGGTTGCCTGTTGGCTTGCGGAGAAGTTGGAACCTATTCGCCGAAGGCTAGCCGTGCACACCATAAAAGACTCATTTCATTTCGCCGAAAGTGTGAATCACATGAACGTTTCAAATAAGTTCATGGCGTCATTTGATGCAACCTCCTTGTTCATCATGATCCCAATCAATGAAACCATAGAGGTAATTTGTCAACAGTCTGATCTTCTCCCACTCCCAGAGCCAGAATTCAAACGCTTACTGCTAATGTGTACCATGGGTGTACAATTCCAGTTTGACAACACTTTACCGACAAATAGATGATGTAGCTATAGGCGGCAGTCCACTTAGCCCTGTTTTAGCAGATATCTTCATGTCAAACCTTGAGAAAACAAAGTTGAAGCATGCAATTGACCAAACAACTTCCTATTGTCGATATGTCGATGACACATTTGTAGTGTGTAACAGCGAAAGTCATGCTTCCTACCTACTCAGATTATTCAACGACGCACATTCAAATATTGAATTTACTATGGAACATGAGAATGATGGAAAGTTCCATTTCTTTGACATTGCCATGCAACGCCTAGAAGATGGTGGTCTCCAGAGGTCAATTTACCGAAAGCTGACATGGAATGGACAACACATTTTAATAGTTCTTGTCCAAATAGCTATGAACGAGCACTAGTCAAGACTCCGTACTATAGAGCGAGGAGAATATGCTCTGCAGAGAAACTAGAGGAAGAATTTACGATTCTCGAAAAGGTGTTGAAAAACAACGGTTATCCTCAAAGATTCATTAACAAATATGAAAGATGTGAAGGCTCAAATATCAAACAAATCACAGTTGAAAAAAAGCCTGTCTTCATTCAACTAGATTTTAAAGGTGAAAACATTACAGCAATGGTCAACAGAAGACTAAGTACGTCACTAAGTACGCCAGAGTCTATGCTGCAGCTAAGTTGGTTCTCGCCCATCAGACAACATGCCCTTTGGTGCAGTCAAAGGTCGACAGATACCCTTCTCATGTTAACTCCAACTGTGTATACAAATTTACGTGTATTTGCGGGAGCAGTTACATTGGGAGAACAAAAAGAAGGGCACACCTCTGATTTTCTGAACATGTGTCGAAAAGCCTACGTCTCAAGGGAACAAACATCTCCTCGATACTGGTTATGAGGTGGAAGTCGCGAAATCCTTTTAAAATGATCAATAGACAAAGGAGCCCGATTCTCTTCAAGTTTGCCGAAGCAATTTCTATCAAACGATTGAAACCAGATTTATGTATTCAGAAAGAAGCGGTTATTAGTCTTTTTCTGCCCTGGTAACTGGATGTCTTTATTCTCATTCGATTACGTAATCTTTGTCTTTAATCTCATCCCCCTCTTATAATTTGTATGTTTGTTTGTCTTTTGTTTCGAGTTGAACTCATTACATATATTTACCTAATTTATTGGTCACTACTCTGCATCCCACGCATCTCTCGTCTTCATTACGCAACTCCTCTACCATTGTATGCATGCATACATTTATTTTGTATAAACTTGAACTGTCTGTGTAAAAAGCATATAAGCGCCATTTTCTGAGCACTGTTTACTAATTGTGGGACTTTCTGTCAACTGACATCCTGAAAAAATTTGCAAATATGTTTAGACTTTTCTGTACATAAACTTCATAATTTATTTAGGCTGTAAGCAGTTGATGAGAAATAAAAATGGTAGTACTGTATTATTTTGCACAAGCCACTATTGTTCTTGCTTGATACAATTGAATTGTGAAAAAGGACTAGACAGGTGACACTAGTTAATATCTAATGAAAGCATCAGAAGCACTTAGGAGAGACGATGAGTTTAATTGGACAATAGTGACTATTGTGATTTATCTAGCCTTTTCTTCGGTGGTGACTGAATCGTATCAGTCAGGTTTGAGTTTATCACTAAACTCCTTTGGAATCGAAAACAATATAGCTAGGGAAAATAACTACAATTTTAGCACCATCTAGTTATTAATAAAAATGCAAATAAAACAGACATGTATGTATTAGTCATTTTTGAGTTTTTTTTAAACCTTGTTTCTCACTTTAGGAGAAACAGGACATAATTGTTTTTCGCTTATACATCACCTATTCACCTTCTCTATTTTATGTTCTAAGACTTAACCACCATAGAATTTCAACTGCTTTATCAGATATTATTAGATACATCTACGTTAGAGTGATGACAGGCCCAGTGTTGATAATGCCCATCAGCACCTGTTATAAATGAAAACATAAACACTGACGATTTAATATGAATGTGACTAAAGTTAAAATTTATCAGAATAAACAAGAAAAACAACAGCAGAGCAAAAAAACACCTGTAGTCACTGGGATAAAACTTTCGGATCAATGGAATGAAAATTACACTAATGTCTGCAAAAGGATACCTATGAGTGATTAGACTATAAGAGAAATGAACATGGGACTAGCATCAAACACTGTAAATTTATCATATCGAATTACAAAAATTTCTCCAAGTTCCAATCGAGCATTCAGAATTAGGAAACCTTCAGCGTGCAAGGGAACTTCTTATACAAAGATTGCAGATAAGTTACTATTAGAATGAAATTTAGGGGGATAAGGTGGGGAAAAACCAACTAAGTATGAATCTTTTCACTCTATAATTAAAAATGTAATTTACCAATAGAACTTGTATGCATTTTTCTTTAACATACAATTGGTGGATGGTGGCTAGCAGTGGGAATATCGGTGGGAACATCATCACTCACTGAGAAATGCAGGTACATCCAGCTGACGAGTCCCAAATAGGACGAAATGCGCATCCTGGATTCCACTGCTAGTCAGCATCCACCAATTGTATACTAACTGAATGCCCGGACATCGTTGAAGCATCTGCACAAGAAGCCGACATGTCAACCTGAGACCGAGCACTTTGGTCCAATCAATCGACGGGAAAATCAAAAAATTCAATTCAATAATTTTTCTTTAAGTCCTACAATAAAACTAATGATAGCGAAAACTCCTATTCAGATATCTAGAAGATAAAAGAAAATTTGATCAAACACAAAATTCTTCCCGATAAATTCCTCTACCGGCTGTACACTGTCTTCAGGAGATAAAAATAAACAACCTAATTTTGCCACTTCTATGGACATCTGTCCAGTTTGACTGCTTCTGTGGAACCAGTTACATAGGACATAGAATTAGGCGTGTTTATCGATAGATTTCTGAACACCACAGTGCCTGATCAGACAAGGGATAAATAAAGTTCATTCATACTACTTCTATTCAATCTCATTTCGTGGATATAGAACACAAAATTGATGTTATCAAGGCTTTCAAAGTTTAATTTGAATTTTACTTCAACAGTTCATTTGTTAAATATTGCTGAAGCTGCCAGTATCCATATTAAGAATCTTAACATCTTATGTATTCCAAATTAGGTTGGTTCAGACACTTTCCTTACCTTGGTGATCATCAAGGTGTTAACTATCCTCAAATTTGTTGCATAAATTTCCTTCTTGATTTTATCTAATATTCTATCTAGTTTATTTAGTACTACAGTTTTATGCTTATTATGACTTATGCATCTTCCTTGGACTATAGTTTAACTTATATCTATGATATTCTAGAATATTATAGACATATATATATATATATATGCATAATTGTACAATAGTACGAGGAATTTTTCGAAAACAATACTGTTTGCTCAAATAATCTTTTGTCTTCTACAATTAACTATAATTCCACTTAACAGTAACAGTTTAAATTGCATTAATGCATACTGAAAAACGTAGTTTAAGATTCCACCTTTTGATAAAAATCATTTTAGTAAACAGTCCATTAAAATTATCTTTATATAACCATGGAATAATCGCTGAGTATTTAGTCTCAATAACTGGACAGTCAGTGAAACAATTTAATTGATGAACCAGTGAAATAATATGTAGAACTCTGTTAGCTAATAAGATCCTACTACATATTTGTATTGACTACCATAAACAATCTGGTATGGTCTCTTCCTCTGCAATGTAAATCCTGTCCTCACTGCCTCTACGTGGCAGATGTTTTTCTCACAAAAATGAGACCACGAATGAGACCGTCTGGAGCTTACAACCTACGGTGTACACAGGCTCCAAGATCCAAATGGGTCAAATGGTGTATGAACCTGTTTTCGACACCGTAAACCATGACAACGCAGCTCCACTGCACTGCGGATCCGGTCAAAGGCTCAGACTGTGGACACTTAAGACAACAACCTGTCTTGGTTTGAGCATCCGGGAAGTATCCCAGCCTCCATACAAACTATAAGATTTTGTATGGTACATCTCTTGTCTGTCTGTCTGTTTTCGACATAGAACTTTGCGCAAATGTGCGGAAGTTCAAGTCGCCACACTCCATGTAGCACGCGAAACAAGAGAAGAAAGTACAAGAAAAGCATAATAGAGACAGTAAACAGAGGTGTGAGACAAAGGAGTAATAAAGAAAAACAAAACAGTTTCATTGGAAATCATAAGTCACAAGGAGTGGATGCATCTGCACCAGCCATTGAGAACGATTTTGAGCCATGTCACCAATTGTTTCCAACCATAGGTTTTTACCGTCCCGAGGACCCCAGCCTGGAAGTCTACACCTTTCTACGTGGCTTAGACCAACTGTTGTGGATTTCATTGACTGATGCCAAGTTTTTGTTTGACCGCCACTAGCTTTTTTCCAGCCTGACCCTATATCCGCTAACATAGCTCGTCGAGGGAGGCGATGACTTGGCATACGTAACACATGTCCTAACCATCTCAGTCGATGTAGCTTCACGACTTCGTCGATTGATTTCCCCTGTTTACCTAGAACTCGACGCCTAACCTCCATGTTGCTCACCTTATTATGCCACTTTACACGGGAAATAGAGCCCAGGCACCTATGATCAAAGACAGCTAGCCAACCTTTTCATGTCTTCCACTCTCAGTGGCCAGGTCTCACTAGCTGCCATAAAGGAGGACGGAGTGGACTGATGAGCAGTACACCCGCCGTTTGGTCGATAGTCGAACATCTCGTCTACGCCAGAGTCGGCGTAAACTAACAAATGCGAAACGAGCCCCTTGTATTCGTGCTGAGATTTCGTCAGAGATCAACCCGTTGGCACTGGCTGATGGTACTTCCCAAATAAGTGAAGCGGTCAACGTGCTCTACCACTTCACTTCCTATTTTTAAACTAGGCGTCGATGTAGTCCAGTCCTGTACATCTCTTGGCGGGCATAATGTAGCAAGAGTGTTCTGCTAAATACAAATATTTACACTAATCAGCCTACGTAAATTCCCAAGTAGCCAAATGTTATATGGAAAAAAGAGCACCCCCGCAGATCTCAATAACACCACTTTTTTGGTTCGTTTAAGCTGCAGACTATTTTGAATTAAAGATATCTCACAATCTGGTTCTAACAAACCAGGCTATAACACCATTTACAAACTACAGTAGTCTTCAACAAAGTGAAGGTATAGCTTAGCTGAGCACTTGACTACCGGTTACCACATCCCGGATCTCAGATTCCAATTCCAAACACCATAAGCCTAATAAATGAGGTGCAACCTATGGACTAGTAATATGCAATAATCTCACTCGACAATTTCAAGCGTGTGAATTCGCATGGTAATGAGTTACGCATTATACAAGCGAGTTGATAATACTTTCTACCTGAATTGCAGTGATCGCAGAGCAGTGGTAAAGGGTGATTAACTCAATGAATCCCACCCAGTATTGCACAAAAACATTTGTGCCCATATCACTGTAGTGCTCCAGATTTTCCAATGAACAGATTTATTCTCACTCAACAAAATTTTGCACTAAGACTACCATGACCACCGTTTTGATGTACAAAATTGAACTCAAACTCAGTATTAAGCGGAAACAAGTACTGTAATGAAGACCTCTAACTGTTTGTAAATAAATCATCAGTGAGGTGCAGTCAACTGTGATTTTTTTTTAAGCTTTCGTGAGAATATAAAATACTTAATGGTGTTAAAATGGATAAACAAGTGACTGGTGACATTTTTCTGATTCCTGATAATCAATATCTAAATGCAACAGTCACACAGTACTTGCATACTGGTTCAGTAAAGTTAAGTAACATCATGTAACAGTCACAATATCCCTTAGTCGACGATGAAAACACAACTGAGGTGAATGACAGCATAATTTAACACGAGAATGATGACGAAGAGGATAATAATTCGAAGCTATGAAATCATTACAAAAATGCAATATCCAATGAACAACATCGAATCTAACATTGTTGACTAATTATTGAAATTGATACTATATCTAGCGAGACAACTACAATTGAAAATAATACTCAATCTGGGGGACCAAAAGAAAGTTCACTAAGACATACACTTACCACCGCCTCCATATCCTCCATCTCCACGACCTCTGCCACGATCTCCATAGCCACCACGATGACCTCCAGGATTATCACCGAAACCACCGCCGCCACGTCCACCTCTCTGTCCACCGCCACCACTGTCTGGTTGGCGTTGTTTGAAGGCCGGCATTTCAGGTGGGGGAGGTTCTAATTCCCATGCTCTACCACCTCGATCAGGAACCTATAAATTGCAAGTAAATATTAAGCAGTCGAAATATAATAAACCTATATGTGACTGTCAAAAAAAGAAAACTGAACAAAATAAATATAGAGTATGACTACAGTTAGTTGACAGCAAGTTACTTCGTACACTAAAATCATCAACTAATATGATCATACATCCTGTTCCCTTGATTATTTTCGTCAAAGCATGAAGAACACAATTTTGCAGCACATAAAATGCACGTCTTATTTCGAGGCTTTCCGTCAGCTGGATGAAAAGAACATACATTTCTGCGCAGAATTTATGTATGAAGATTGACGTTTAACGAGGCACTGAATAGTGCAATGTGACGCCATACACATTACTATTTTCAGCCATTTCACCAATCGTCTTCAGCTATTGGAAAAAGACTACTTGGTGATATACATAAAGCATGTACAAGTGATCATAAATTGATTACCTGACTTAAGATCAGTGGGTCGAAATAGAAATATCACTAAGAACAAGAAAAGAGAATATGTAACTATGCAATAAGTGAAATAACTGTTACCAGACAAAGCTGAGACTAATCACGGCTTTTTTCTGTTAACAAATGTTGGGTTTGAGTCATTTGATAGTATCAGATTACTTTGTGTCCCAACTCAATTAGATGTCAGCCAATGGCCCTGGTAAAGGACCGGAGACCTCGGAGTTACAGGCGTTTTGAAATATATATTCGGAAATGCGAATGGTTTCTCATTTTTCTAACCTTCCGGTTTATTCTCTGTACTATATATGAATTTGTAAACACAGTTGCTGGCAACTCACGATGGATGAATGTTCACTTTCGATTGATAAATGGCACAATTAATTCTGTCAACAAAAAGAAGTTAAGCTGCCACATAAGTTGTAGCAACTGCGACTTCTAGCCAATTATTTACTCGGTGTAATACATCATCTCATTTTAAGGCTAACCGTACAAGTGTAGGCTTCTTCTCAACTGTAAGAGTATCCCAATCAATCAATATAGTTCCATCCACATTGTCTAACAAATCTCTCTGGATACCTGTTTTCAGATAGTTACCTTTTAAGGAAGCCCAACTCTTCAACCAATCAATTATCAGAGTACAATTTTTGTATTCTCTCCGAGAGACCTGATCACTCCAATTGAAAGAGTTACTTATGACGGAATCAAGATGCTTTTTAAAACATCAAGACAAAGAAAACTGGCTCACGAGGAAAAACTCATTTTATGGTTAATTATCTAATCCATAATCGCTATTACTTACTCTGCCAATCAAAATCTTATTTAGGTCACATGATGTGTAACGACGTGAACTGGCACCACTCGTCTTTTCAATCCGTAATATCATATTATCTCGTACAGCCAAAACTTCCGGAATGCCAGGATAGGGAATCTGTCCCATTTTTCCTCTAATTGGGTTATATACAGCAGTGATATTGTCTAAATTAGACTGAAAATGAAAAATAAAACCGGAAAAAATGCAGATAAATATACTTGCTTATAGGACTGACAAGAATGAAAGCGTTAAAACTGTTGAAGATCACTGGAACCAGTCAGACCTTGGAACCCTCACATTACTGGCATGATCTTCAAAATAGTCCAAAAGATATCTGATATTATGTAGTCAGCTGATGCCTGTAAAAGAATATTGATAAGGATTCCTAATATCGCTTAAGAAATATCGATATTTTGAATGCATTTGCAGTATCCAATGAATTAGCCAGCTGGCCAACTAATTTATACATAAAGACAAGAAGTGATTATTGTTATCGCAGGTAGTTTAGTAAATAGTGCTACAGTCTTTGGATAGACGATGGAGATTTTTAGCTACGGTGGCTAGGTGTATCTACTGTTGTCTTTTCCGAGATGGTTGGTTTAACTGCGAAACTTCCAGACCCAGTAGTTTAGTCAGTGTTTACCCCCAATGGAAACCAAATCGCATTTACCAATTTTCAGATTCACTTCATGCGTAAACCACATAATTCGGCCTTCACTTTAGTCGAGATACTACAAACAGTATTAGTTTGCATCAATTATTACTACCCAAAGGCTTTTTTACATATTTCTCATTTCAAATGTCTGTAGCGGAAATTTTAGAAAATCTAGCCATGGCTATTGATTTATTTTGATCCAAAACTTTTAAAGCATGACAGTAGTCTTCAATATAAATCTCAGTAATTGGTTTCCGTCCTTATATACTTCCTGGCATAGTTAATATCGGTTGTTTAATTGAAGAAAGAATTCACGGCTTTTCTAGTGCGTTTGTAGCCAAAATTAAGCTTAAACTCTTGAAACACTGGAATTTCTTGCTTGATGAGATAATTATTGGAGATTTAAATTCGTCATTTCTTCGGTATCCTTTGTATCTTTCTGGAATTTTAATTTATTTGGACATGACGATTCTCCAAATTTTGAAATATGCATGTAATTAATGGCATGGAAATGAACTAATCTTTGATTATTACACAACGCCATAATTACTCTGAATTGATCTTGAAGTATACCCATGCAGAAAAATACATTTTTCGAACAATTTGTTAGAAGGAAATCAGTTAAAAGTTCAGTCTATATCCTATAGGTTGTGATGCTTATTTTAGTAAATCAGCGGTTCACAAGTCAAATTAAAAGGCCTTTTAGCATTTACGAAGACATCAGAACCTAATCCCAATACAACTAGTATCAAAATAAGTTTTATAAAAAAAAATGTCTTTCTACAAGTGGTTTTGGAAAAGAACTCACCTTTGCTTTATCCGACCATTTAAAACTTTGCACTGTAACATCTAAACGTTTCAACAGAGTAGACTGACGACTGGCATACTGCTGTTGAAGCAAGGCAGCAATGCGACTTATCTGCGACCACTGTCGGTCACTAATACCAGTCAGCGGAATGACCGATTTACCCATATGATTAGGTGGACATCGTGAAAGACTATCTGATATCTAAGATTACAAGAAAATAAAAAACAATAATAGGAATGTAAACGAAACGACATTGTCACTTGGAGGATAGTTTCGAAACATGGATATAATGAAGTGGAAAAGTCACTAAAGGAAAAAAATCCTGTTGAAAATGTGTTACAACTGAGGTGCAAAGAGGGGACTACAACCCTTGAAACACTCCGCTTTAGGTACAGCTGAATCTTTTCTGAACGGGACTAAATCTTCAACGTAGAACTTTGCACAAAAAACACAGTAGTTCAAATTATCAAAACCCCATTAACCGCTGATGAAGCACGAGGATAAATGCAAACAGATTAGATAGACTATAATAAATGATTGTTAAAGCCATATTAGTTTGTTTATTATATGTATCATACAATGAAACAGTATTATTTACTGGATGACGTTTCGAACCAAATTTATTGTTCATAATCATATCAATTTTTGTCACACGACTTCGAGATTTGATTTTTATAGTTTTCTCTGTCTTCTCCTATTTGTTGTATGGGCAGTAGAATTTTCCATATATCTGGGACAGGTTTGAATCATTCCTATTACATGTATTTGCAGTTGATTCGATAAACAAAGCTTCTGTTATCAATCTTCCCCTATACCCTGTGACATTAGATTTCAAAACTGTCATCCTATCCCATCCTATTGTATGGCTGCGTGTAACTGCATGTAGTGCTATAGCTGAACTACTCTCTAGATTTCTTATCTTATTCGGGTCAACCAATCTAGATTTAGCTAGGTTTTTATGCTCGGTTGGTCTAACTGCCCCTGTTCTACTAGTGTGAGCTATGTATTTGACCTGACAATCATTCCAGCAGGGTATTAGATGAGCTAAATTGTTTTGTTTTAAAGGCTCCACAGGATCCTTTAACCGACAAAGCTTGTTTCTAATTGAGTTTATGGGTTTGAAAGTCACTTTTATTCCTGCCTTGTTAAGAATTCTGCGTAAGGCTTCCGAGGTTCCTTCCTTGTATGGAATTACTGTTGATGATTTAGATTCCTTATTGCTGGTGTCGTCATTAGTATTATTACCACTATTATTATTACCATTACTATTATTATAATTATTATTGTTATCATTATTATTATCACTATCGCTATTATCATTATTTATTTTATTTTTACATTTACTTACATATTTCTTGACTAATTTATCCGGGTAATTATCAAGTTTCAAGGCTTCTTTTATGTGTATCACTTCCTGTCTTAGATTTCCCTTGGTACTACTTAGTTTTTGTGCTCTGTCATTTAAACATTTTACTAATCCTATTTTTACTGACATAGGATGTGATGATCGGAAATCCAAATATATGTTTGAATGTGTGGGTTTTCTGTAAACGCTAGTGTTTAACTTCCCATCTTTCCTTTTTACGCTGCAATCTAACATTGGAAGTTCCCCTTCCTGACTTTCCCATTCATAAGTGAATTGAATTGCCTCTACCTTAGAGTTGATGTGTTCGAAAAAAAGCTATCTATATCTTGTGTTCTAAGTACAGTGAATGTGTCATCTACATACTTCCACCATACTTTTGGGGTGGGGGTGAACGTTTCAATCGCTATGCTTTCCCACCTATCCATGAATATATCTGCTACAACCGGGGATATTGGTGATCCCCTGGCAATTCCATCAGTTTGTTTGTATATTTTCTCTTGGAATTCAAATACTGTAGAAGTCAGGCAAAGCTGCACTCCCAGCATTATGTCCTCAAGTTGCACTTTTGTCCTAAGTTCGAGTTCTGACTGCCTCCATATTTATTGGTATACGTGTATATAAACTGGCAATGTCAAAACTAACAATTTTTTCTTCATTATCTAATTTTAAATTATCTAATCTGTTTTAGTTCATAAGAATTGGTTAGTCTAGATTTTGAGTGGATTTTTAGGGGATTTATCACCATGGCTAAATATTTAGATAATTCATAAGTCGGCGAATTTCCAAAATCAACCATAGGCCTAATAGGGTATCCTGACTTATGAACTTTAAAAACACCATACATCCTACTGGGGTTATTAGTTTTTGGCATTAAATTAAACCACTTAGAGTCACCTACAAACGGCTTCATTCGGCCTGTACGGTCCGCTGTGGATTTCTTAACTTTATTCATAACTGTGTCTATTGATTTAATAATTTCCTCATATGGTCCTGTTTGTGAGTATTATTTACCTTGTTCAAATAGTCTGATATGT
Source organism: Trichobilharzia regenti (assembly GCA_944472135.2). Taxonomy (NCBI): domain Eukaryota; kingdom Metazoa; phylum Platyhelminthes; class Trematoda; order Strigeidida; family Schistosomatidae; genus Trichobilharzia; species Trichobilharzia regenti. The sequence goes on along the minus strand of OX235270.1, from coordinate 133,419,928 downwards.
CCAATACTACTGCTGCATTTCCTTTATCTGACTTTGTGATAACTATATCCTTGTTATTCTTAAGGTGTTTCAGGGCTTCTGTCTCTTGTTTTGTCAGGTTAGGCTTTCCACATTTTTGTCGTTTTAAAGTAAGTGCACATTGTGCACGTACTTCTTCAGTTGTTGTTTTGTCAATAATAATTGATAATAATAAATAAAACTTTCACTGTGATACATCTAATAAACAAACTAATATGGAATTGCTTACTACCACGGTGCCCAAGTTTTACACATAGATTGTTAAAGCCGATATTCCAAAGATAAGATTTAAGGGTAAGACTTTAAATATCTTGTGGTGAAAAATGCCTTAAGCAGTAAAGCACAACATTACAACAGCTTATAAATACAGCTGGCAAGTAACTCCTCTGATATGTTAGTTACTTGTCATAAAACAACTGTTGGCTAGACCACCTCGGATGTATTAATATAAGGAAGTGATCTTACAAGAAGACTATGGGCTGACCGATAAAATATTTACCCAAGATTACTTACACCTTTTTGAAAACTAGAATATATTAAGGAAGATGCAGTACCATCCGGAGGAATTGTCAAACCAAGAGCTACAAATGCCCTGTGCATCCATGTCAAAATTTCCAGATCTTCGGATGTTTCGACTTCCATTGAATGGTTTCCATTAGTTTGCTTATTGCCTGAATTGACTTTCGACATTTGTCTCGTAGTCATCACTTCTGAACAGAGATATTCTGATAAAAGGAAAAATAAACACTGTAAGTGTCCGATTAAAATGAAGTACAAAACCCACCTTCAAATTGCCACTAGTATGGGTTAGTAGGACAAGCTATTATGTTTCACCATGATTCCGATGACTTCAGATAACCGTTTAAAATATAAATAAACTACACTAGTTCGTGATTGATTTGATGTAAATCAGAAACCCCAACACTAATCACAGCAACCTGTAACATGAAAGACATAATAAATCTCTCTGGTGGTGCATCAGTAAAGCTGGGAGTGATAAGACCACGCAGAGGTCATTGGTATTACGTATATGGATACATGAGTGCTGTCTCTACGAACTCAAAAATCCACTTCAGACAGCTTACAAACATGGAACATTATAAGTATCCATAGAATATTCCGTTTATGTAGTTGAACGGAATGCATGCAGAGCCATACGAGAACAAGTAATCACGATAAAATGTTAAACTTACGCAAAAGTAAAGCACGATTAGCAGCAGACGAGTATCGTTCAGATACCGAACCTTCAGTTAGAGCTACATACGGACATCCTGCAAAACATAAACGAACACCAAAGTTTGAAAAATTATTCCAGGCAGATACAACACTGCATAGGCAATGTAACGCTTAAATAGTGTTAGGCATAGTCGCTGGAATATTGCAGTGGCCAGCACATAACAAAAGTGACTATAAACTCACCATAAGCCGACAGAAATTTCTCCAAATTATTTACAAAATTTTCATAATCATACTCTTCTACAATTTGGTATATGGTGACAAGTAGAAATTTACCTGTTATTGTATGTACATTTGAAGAGACACAGTGAGCCCTTCCTATTTCAAAAACTAAATCACTGGTTACAGATGAAAACTCATTGTCCTTTTCCAAAACAGTCCCCCAATCGCATTTTACACTGCAAATAATATAAGAAAATAGCCTACACATTACCCCACCACCTTCAGTCTCTCGGCAATGTCACTTTTCGCCTTCTTAGTCATTATTCTAAATAGGCGGAACTCCAATATTCAACATCCAATGCCGTTTGCACGTGGTAATACAGACTAAGTCGTGCTGGTTCTAAAGTTAAGGTCCCCGGTCTTTGGTAGACTTCTGCACGGTGCGTCACGCTATCCAACTGTCGTACCTTTGGTTGACTCCTAAGGGAGTGCTGCGGAGAGTGATTATATACAGCTAGCAGTTTGCGGGATGTTAGGACCATGTAGTTCCAATATCCAATATCGTTTTTACGAGCTAGTATAAACAAATTTGATTTCTTTGTGCTCGCTTCTTGATTGTAAGGTATAGGTTCCAGATCGTGCGTCGGTGGCACAGTGGTTAGGACTCTCGCCGACCATGCACATGGTCCGGGTTCGAGCCCACGCCGGCGCACACCTGATATCTATGGTCAGCCTGCAAAATTTGGGCTACCGATATCCATGCTGAAAGTTCCATACTTGTACCAAAAATACAGTGTGGAATCAAGCTGTAAATCAAAAATAAAAAATAAAATAAAAAATCTCCGGTAAACTTCTGCGTAACTTTTCCCGCCACTCGACTGTCGTAGCTTTGGTTGATTCCAAAGGGAGTAGTGCTGTGAATAGAGTTGATCGTTCATTCCGTTAGTTTCCCATCGTGTTAAAAATGAGAGGTAATCGTAATAGACATAATTAGTGTAGATTATTTAAACTTAAAGAGAAAATAGCATGGTGAAATCTAACGACTTAAAAAAGGGAAGCGAGACAAGTGGATGGATCGGTAAATTAATCAGGATGGTTTTAGATCAGAATTTTACATGACATGTGGCGTTTTCTATTGGGATAGTCCATTTGCGTTGCTTCATGATTGTTCAACCTCCACTCAAAGCTCTCTACGGCCATAGAAGCTGTCAGAGCTAAAGAGATGGTATAGTGGAAGCGAGGAAATTGCAAACGTACTCAATTCCTTGCTATGAAAAAACCCGTCACGGCCCCGAGGTAGAACACCCTCATTTAGGCGTTTTACAATCAATACTAGTTTTACAAAAATGAAGCACACCAAGGACCATGTTCTTGGTTCCACAAGTACAGCATCGTCATATTATGTTAGGAGTTATATGTATCCAGTTTCGATTTAATGGTGTGATTTCGTGACAAAGGCTATTTTTTCCTAACCACTGTGTCACCGACGCCACTTTTCATCGTTCGCTGTTCGTTGGAAGACAGAGAAAAACTATCAGAAGTGTAATTGTGATTTATTTTTATGATATTTATTCTTAGACTTTGTGTACAATAACCTAATGGTTGGCTCTGTATTGGTGCAAGAATAAAGGGTTTTTGAGTTACCAATTTGTGTTCTGGTGTTTTGCGTTGGTTATTGCGCATAGTTTTTGAAAGCTTCTAAGGACACTGTGAATTCCAGTATAGTTTTACCTGGACATTGACAGGTAGATCGATATGTACGGTCGTTGTTCCTAGCTACAAATTACGTTTCTTTTCGTTGCTTTACTTGAATTACATCGAACGATACCTTGTCCGGTTTTTTCTGTGGGAGATTTCTGTGATTTTTGACACTCAAACGAACGTTGTGACCACGAAATTTGCGCATTTCAGTATGTATGCGGACAGCGAGATAGTAGGGGTCTAGCTATCAGTGGTACACAATATGACAGAGCTACTTGATTAAGGCGATCATTTGTTCACTTGACATGGCGACCCATACGGTTATTGTGAAAAGGTGAATCATGAAATTCCGTTAAGTGATCGGAAATTAACGTCATCTACATCCCTAAGAGTTCCATGTCATTGGGAAGGCGAAGTTCAGCGACAAGTGCGGGAGATGTTAAAAGATGATATTATCGAAGAAGCTGATAGGCCGTACAACTCTCCAGTGCTGTTAGTAAAAAATGCGAACAGCAAGTATATATTCTGTGTTGATTTTCGACAGTTAAACAGTATGACAGAGTTAAGACCGTGTGCCATGCTAACGGTAGAAGAAACTTTAGATCGCTTACAAGGTGCAAATGTGTTTTCGGTTCTCGATCTTCGCTCAGGATACTGGCAGATACCGATAAAACAAGGTGATAGAGATAAGACGGCATTCATCGTGGGTCAGACACATTATCGATTTAAACGCATGCCGTTTGGACTGGCAGGTGCACCGTTTACGTTTGGACGACTGATGACGATATTACTTAAGAACTTGAAAAACGTGGAGGTTTATGGTGATGATCTCGTCAAATACGGTCACATGAACCATATAGAAGCCGTGCTGCGACGCATCGAAGAGTTTGGACTACGCGTCAACAAAACCGAGTCTCAGATAGCCAAAAAGAATGTTACTCTGTTGGGACATAAAGTGGGAAATGGTGAGATTAAACCACTGCCGGAGAAAATTTTGACGATTAAAACGATTCCAGCCCCGAATTCAAAGAAAAACTGAGACAATTCTTGGGTAGAGCAGCGTTTTATATTCGCTTCGTGAAGAACTTCAATGAGATAGCAGCCCCTCTATACAGGCTACTAGGTGAACTGAAGTTTGTTTGGTCGGAAGAATCGCAGAGGACATTCGACAGAATTAAACAGCTGCTCGACCACCAACAAATGACGCTAAAACTACCTGTGCCAGGAAGACAGTTCACAGTGTGCACAGATGCCAGTGACTACGCTATAGGTGCGGTCCTAAGACAGGACGAGGGAATCGTTGAGTATGCCAGTAGGGTTTTGACACACACAGAGAAAGTATTCAACGATAGAGAAAGAATGTTTAGCAATGGTATGGGCAGTCGACAAATGGAGACCTTATTTACTCGGCCGGCGGTTCCACATCGAAACTGATCATAAGCCGCTACAATTTTTGAAGACAGCGAGAGACCCACGGGGGAAGTTGTCACGGTGGATGTTGCGTCTTCAGGAGTACGATTTTACGATCTCACACGTTCCTGGAAGTGAAAATGTCTTGGCAGATTTGTTATCGAGACCAGAAGATGAGTCTGAGTTGCCCGAGGTCGCTTACGGAGTGCATGCAGTAGAACAAGACCCACTAAGACTTGCACGTAGGCAGAGGTTGGACGATACGCTGAATACAGTAATACAGGTGATCACCAACGGAATAGAAGTGGATCAAACTACGGCGAGTAAGGAGCTAACCACACTACTCAGACAGAGGGATCGACTCAGAGTGAATGCCTACGGGACTCTGACCTGGCGAGAGAACGACGGAAGCTGGCTGGCTGTCATACCTCAATCGTCGCGCCACGACATGATAGAAGAATGTCACCAGCTAGCGCATACAGGCGTGGCCAGAACGACCGATCTCCTAAGACAAAGTATGTACTGGCCAGGTATGAGAGAAGACGTAGCAAGATACGTACTTGGATGTCCACGGTGCCAGCTGATGAAAGGTGACCGGTGCATACGACCACCACTTCAGTCGATTCCAGTTACCGCGATAGGTGACTTGTGGTCCGTAGATGTCATGGGTCCATTTCCTCAGACATCCAATGGTAATCAGTACCTCTTGGTGATGACGGAACACGCGACACGATGGGTAGACGCCGTAGCAATCCCAGACCAACGTGCAAGAACCGTGACAGATGCAGTAGTTAGACACATTGTTGCAGACCACGGCGTACCGAAGACAATACTGACAGACCAAGGTCCCTGTTTCGAGAGTGAAGAGTTTACTTCCCGTTTGCAACAGCTGGGCATCAAGAGGATCAGAACGACCCCATACCATCCACAAACGAATGGCCTAACGGAGAGAAACAACCGTACACTGAAGGAGTGGCTGGCCTCGAAGGGCGGGAACTGGGAAACGGAGCTTCCACTGATTTTACTAACACATCGTGCTACCACTCAGGAAACAACGAAGAAGTCACCCTTCCAACTGATGTATGGTAGAAAACCACGATTACCGATACACAACGAGGCCTGGCCCCTTCACTAAAAGTGGATGAAATTTAAAACAGAGCGGAAAGAAGCAGTCAAGAATGAATTGCAGAAGTAGCGGAGTGATTTCATGAAGTCTCAGCTGAAAGAAAAGACTCAATGCATCACCTTTGTAGTCAGGGACTAAGTGAAGTGTTGAGACAGAAGATATACAGTTGGATGCGGGCCAGGTTCACGAAAACTCCTTCCAAAGTGGGAAAGACCATACACAATCACAAAAAGACGGGGTCAAGTACATGCCATCCGAATAGGTAACAAACGGAGACGAGTTCACACCAGTCAACTCCAACGATGTGTACAGTGAGACAAGCCGGTCAGCAACAATCCTCAACTAGAGGATGTATCACCCAGGAGGTCGGAACGCCTGAGCGTGCAGCTATTTGACGGGGCGACAAGTGTGGTGAGAGCAGGCTAACCAAAAATAGTAGACAGTATTTTACGTCAATGGGTATGTCGCAAATATTGGTGGTGAGAAAATGTGGACAAAACTGATTCAACAAACAACCACAGCACACTTTGCGTAGGCAGATTCACTTAACATATCGACGATCTGACATTCAAGAAGCTGTCACAAAGAGATGCAAGGTCAACTTTCTGTGAGAAACAACCAATCAGAAGAGTGTGTTTGTTTGCTTGGATAAGATATAATAATGTACTTGAAATATATATAAGTACGTATTGATTTCCTTGATAAACGATCTGTTGCCTGACTCTTATCTTCTGTCATTGCACGAGAATTTATACTCCCCTCCCACCCTAAACGAGTATGCATACACAGTGATAATGTCAAGATGATAAATCTCTCTCTATATCTGAAAATCAATGAATGAGATGTTTTTTTCAAGGGAAGAATACGGAATATGGATTGATCGACATCACGGTTATTACGTCAACTGCAGCACCTTGAAGATAGCAATGCAGTGGATGAGACTGCGCTCAGGCAAGGCCAGATGCAAGCTCTCCCGAAGTATGTGCAGCAGACACTAGATGCACAGAATTCTGACCCTCCGCCTGAGCAGTTGGCCCACATTACTGACCTACTGTTTGGAAAGAGACCATTTGCAGAAGAGCATGTGCAGCATATGTATAAATAACCTCAGAACTGGTGCCTAACGTCATTTCACAAAGGAACAACTGACAAAAACACAACACCGAAGAGAACACCTGACAGGGAACCTCCTCGGTCAGAGAGTGGGCTCAGGCAAACTAGATCGACAAGTCAGTTCTGTCTGTATCACTGAAAATTTGACTCGCAATGAACAAAAACATGCAGTTAGGCCACAGGCCTAAATAGCAAGCGACATGTAAAAATTTAACCCCTTCTCGGTAGCTGCAACCTGCCTGGAGAACCGCCCACTCTGTGTCGAGGATACAAGCTCTGGTGTATGACTTCTTGGTTGATTCACAAGCTGCAGTCTTTATCTTACCATGAACAGAGGCCGAGTCCTGATGACTCAAGTCCCACATCCCGCTACAGGCCACCAAGTTAAGCCCAGATTTTGGTGTTCGGGCAGAAAACCCTTCAACTCGGATTTAATCGACTGATCCCATGGGTGTTCGCTTTTGCAAATTTAGACCTAGTAACCATCGGCATGGACTTCCTTGAAAGATACGACACATTAGGGAGTTCACGAAATAGACGTTCAGCAGAGAAAGAAACCTCCAGATGTGCGAGTGGAGAAGAGAGGGTGCATCACTCCTTAAATCTAGTCCAGTCTCCGCCACTATCGGCCGGATGGTTCTGGAAAATACTTGCGGAACTCTCAGCTAAGTCCGAAATTTTACTCATGCTATAAAGCCACATTGCCCTTCAGTATTTGCCAGGTCAAGAATATTGGCTCTGGACATGGTAAAAATAGCCCAAACTGAATTTGATTACACTCCTGGGTTGGGGTGCAGTTCTTAGAATGATAACGTACTTTTGCAGTGTATAGTGCTAACCAAATCGCTGTTGCCGTCGAAGCTATGGTTTCGATGAAATAGGGTTCCTTTGAACAACCAGACCTGAAGGTAGCCAAATACACGAATGAAAAGAGGAAATGTTAGGTTCACACAGATCTTGGGCAGTTAAGATATACTGGAATATAATGCCGCTCGAGTGAAAACCATTATGAAGCATATAAATGTAGGGCCCATGGGATCACACTCCAAAAAGAAACTGAGAAACCTGGCAGATGTTGGGGAGATCAGCCTTATTTATTATTCACATATAAACAATCTGAATGTCAATCACGTCTCAAAAACCGTTAATGCCCAGCTCTCACTACGCCGGGCCTCTCGCTGTCCCTCGAAGCCTTTCATAAATGCTTAGTACTAATGGACGCAAAAACCAGGACACCGATTGGAGACTCAAGAATTCTTTATTCTAACACCAACATATAAGCAGCATAATAAACTAAGGGGCAAAGTTAAACTTTAGACACCACTAACAACCAATCAGAAAACGACCTTGAACAGACTAATCACATTAAAGAGACATATATGATGAATGGAAATGTATATTTATAGAAAAAATGCATAAAATAGATAATAAAAAAGTTACATGGGATATCTTTCTCTAACATGTGAGAGAAACATCTCCCAGTTTAGCATGGGACTGTCAATGGAGAAGTTACACCACATCCTGTACATATATTCATCTAAATGACTATAAATGAGATCCTTTTGAGATCCATTTATAGCCCTTATCCTATTTTTCAATCTGCCCCAAAACCCTTTCTTTTTTACCAGCGCTGTTTCATCGACATGCACGATAACGTCTTCTCCACCCAGCAAACAAGTGATTTTCTTCATTTTCCATGACGCGATATCTCTGCAATACTGGTACCATTGAACTGTTGAGACAGGCTGTTTCAACACCCAGTAGTTGCAGATATATAAAATCTGGGTTAGGGCGAGATGCGACCTAGCGAAAAAAGTTCCTATGAAATATTAAAATAATCAGCCTACCCTCTATAATGCTAGCACGCTTCAAACATATAGCACAACGATGAACAAATCCACCAGTTGATCTGCTATAGCTTTTTAAAGTCATGATACCACCATACGAACAAGTTTGCTCCTTCCGGAGCAACCCAAAATCCAGGCAATACTGGAAAACACTATCCTCCTCGAATTGCAACCGTAACCTTGTAAGGCCACGCATTTGAAATGAATCAAGCGCTATGCAACATTGAACTACGTTCGTGAGCCTCATTGGATAATTCGACATCGTTCGTGAATCTCATTGGATAATCTGCTGATTGGTAGTTAGTGGTGTCGAAAGTTTAACTTCGCCGACTAAGGTCTATGAACAAATATCACAATAACAAATCACGATATTACTTCTGACGGTTTTTCTACATTCTTTCTGAACAGCGACCGATGGGACGATGACTGGTGTATTGATGCCTCCGCGAAAGTATAGGGAATTTGAGTTTGAGCAAACGACCATGAAGTGATCGCACAATCTTCAACTACATTGATACTCCCCGCCAAAAAACCGATCCATCCCTTTTTTCCATCACGACCAATACACGTTGACTTGGATGCCATTGCGAGAACCTGGGTCACACGGACAGAGCCGAAATGGAAATCAAACAGAAAGGCCAACACACCACAGACATACCCACAGCACAATCTCACTCATCTACGGCGACCTACGCCATCCAGTTAAAGTCACCCTCTCGACATCTTGCAACATAATCGTTACTTGCTAGAATGACTCTTGCAGAACGCAGCGTGACCATAGCAGCACTTCATGGTACTCGTCGCACATCCTCTTATCTACTCACTACCAATTACCGCTGCGTCCGCTTGTCACTCATTCTGCCTCAGTTCTAGTAACGGTGACGCATGCAAGCTTCAATCGTCCACACTCTCGTTCCCTGGCGTTTGGGACCACGGCCCAAATAGAAGCATTCATTCTCAATCATTGATTCCAAAGCTATTCCTTGTCTATGCATGCATGTCATCCTCAGCACTAGCCTCTCTGGCGTATACGACCCATCTGCTGTCTTTAACATCAATCAATTCATTCACGGATGTAGAAGACTAGAAACAACTTCAGAAGTAATCACAACGAAAATTTTGACGAAATTATGCAATACAATAAGGTACGAAAATAACAAGTAAACACAATGAATCCAAAAAACACCAATTGATATGACACACCACACGTATATACAAACAGTACACACAAACTCGCAGACCGTGTCTCGATGGAATTCCTTTGAAGAATCGCAGGACTTACACCAGTACGCCTACAACCCTTCTCACGTTGACGACTGTAATTTGTGGAATGTTCGGACACAAACAAGATTAACCAACAATTACAATAATTGGAACTCACACAATTATTTAACACAAACATGTACAATCAGTGCATCAAATGTTGTGGATTCTGGCATGACAAACTACCCTTTGAAGAATTGTAGGACTTACAGCAGTACGCCTACAACCCTTCTCAGGTTGATGCCCTAGGTTGGAAAATTGTCGCGGAGTTCATTTGCTGACCTCCTTCTATCATCCATATCCTCAACTCTGAACGGTGACACGCCCATGTCATTGCATCGTAGAATATAGATGACTCACAAACATACGACGTATCTGACCAACCAAGCGTGGGCATAGAGCAATTTTCAGTAACGATAATAACATTGAAATGGTAACTTGATACTTGAAAGGCCTTTATTCGTGCAGGTCAGTTTAACAATTACACTCTCATACACAGTTGGCTTATCCTCACTAAACTGACCATTGACATTCGTCCTTTCAAACGGATCGATAGCACAAGACACGTGAGTTCATGGACGTCACCTTCAATGTGTATGACAACACCAACGACGACTGACTGATACCGGTTAATAAAGTTAGCGGTGCATCAGAAGCTGTTGTTGTTCGACCTTTAGAGGCTTGTCTGACCGAAGGATCACCACCACTACTATCTTTATTGGTTTGCTCTAGTTTAGCCTTAACATCTGTCGATAGGTGGGCTACACGCGGATCGTTTCCATTGATGGTCTGACGAGTATCCATACATTCTTCCACGGTATCCGCTTTTAATTCTACTTCACGTTCGAGTTGTACAGAACCATTGTTCAATTCAGTAGTAGTAGACATTCCGTTCGTCTCATCATTATCAACCCAAGACAAATGCGCACTATCATGACCATTTTCACAAATATCCACTTTACCGTCGTCTATTTGGTCGACTTCACCATTTCCAAACTCTTTATTAAAATGCAGTAGATGATTCGGATTCTTCCTCACAAATTCTTACAGCTTTCATACCTTTACTCTAACTAGTAATACCTTTTAAACTTGTGGAGTCAGAACTGGACTCTGAAACTGTAACTCTCTTCTTCTGCACAAACTGTGGTGTCGTCTGTGACACTCTTTCTACAATCGCTTACCAGTTGCAAATACAGGCTTCTTCACCGCACCATTATCGTCACGCAATTCGGAGTCAGACCTTGACGACGCTGATTTCACATTTAGCTTCCACTAAAATTTGTCACCTCTTCACAGTTCGCCTTTGTATGCACTTCTCGCAAACGGACGAAACACGATCGTGTTTGTCTTGCAGCTTGTGACCTATCTGTTGTGGACGTCGCACGATAGCTGTCACACTCCCTAGGTTTGTATGGATTACTAGACACCATAAGGCCTTCTCGATATCCGCTTCTCTGAGACCTTTTCGTCATAAATGATTGTGTTTTGCTTTCTGATTTCTCCATTCCAGGGGTGGGATGCAGTATACTAGCAAACTTGCTCAAATCTTGGTTGACACTGTCTTTCACCAGGCTCACAATATCATCCAACCTAGGCTCTAAACCCTCCTCCTCTAGACGTGAACTGATCTTTATGAACTTTCTTTGCAGACGAACAGGTAATCTCTTGGTAAAAGTCTAAAGCACGGAACTTGAATTCAATTCATCTACGCAATTAAGAGGCACAGAGTGTTTCTGTATACCATCAAACTGTCCAAGAACTCTGCGAGTTCCTCTGAATTATCGTTTAACTGTGATCCATTACCTTTAATGGTCTCAAAAACACTACGGGATATCATAAATGGTTTTCCAGCCTCTGTATATCCTTCGTTCGGGGACATAAACTTACAGCAACACCAGTGCAGTACCTCAAATACATTAACTTCATTTCGTCATTTAAAACAATCCCACTCAGCATGACCTCAAAATCTTTGATAAACTATGGATAGTCGGCTGTTTCCGTAAAAGTACCGAAGTTCAAACTTAGGGAGCCTTAAACCACAACTTTCCCTAAACGGTGAAGCGTGAACATCAGATGCATGATGCTGTGCATCATGCATCAGGGAAGTCATCGTCACTTCCTTTTTTGTCTGCTTCCATGGTGCCACGTCCCTTTCTTGACCAAGACATTATCCAACGTCACCAAAGTATCCAAATTGCGTTGATAATCCGTGTCCAAAGAGAAGCTGGCTGCAGATCAATTAACCACACGCGGAAGAGTTTTAAAGGGCGCTCCAGGAAACGAACAGTTGAATAGAAACTGCCCCAGAAGGAGATCCAAAGACGAATAAAAACTGTCATGGAACTTAAAACCTAAGTTTCTATTACTACGAAGACGCTCCGAACCGATAATTACTATGAACTCTCTTCGACTTTAACTCCAAAACACCAGTAATGTAAGAAAGAAGATATATTTTTTGGCAATTAAAGTGGAGAATAATACAAGTCTATAAACAAATGTTTTATACAAATTTATTATATACTTTTATTCGTTTTCGTTCGTCTTCGTCGAACTTGTACACGATCGAACCATTCGCGCCTTCGAGTTACCTGACAATGACTACCAGTTCCAAAAACAAAAGTTCAATGTTCACGTCCATTCACATGAGCTGAAACATTATGAAGGACATTGTCGAGTGACTCAGTTTCAGTCGAAGGCAAATTACAGCGTGTTGTAATGACGGTTATTACATAGGATGGAGAGTGTCTTTGTGTTGGCAGTGTTTACCTTTTGGGTCATATGGTAGGCTAGACTGAAAGTTTAAGCAGCTGAACGAAGAGGAACATGGACTCATAATGTGCGCATTTTTAAGGCCGGTACACTATCTAGTAGCACAAGCTGGATAAGTGAAATTGCACTTGAAAAAATGCGAGGATGAAGGAAGGAGTGGGATTGATTAGTCTCAGTTTTGTCTGATACGTTAGATGTCATGGTCGAAAGTAGCTGCGAAATCAAAATCTTTATGCTCAATACGCAGCAATACGCAGAATTACCAGTGAAATGTTCATCAGTTTGTGTACATGATTAATGTGGTCAAATTTTTGAAGCATTTTCACCGGTGTTGCTAATGCCACATCATTCAACTAGGTTCACTGTATAGTTTCATTCTCACAGATCTCTCGTAACCATAGCCTTGTAGAATCATCCACTCCGTCAGATAGTGTCTAACACATAAGTATACGCGCGCATTATATTTCTGAGAGCCACTCTTCAACCTTAAATTTGCTTCCCTCCAACAGTGAGGACTTCAAATTTGTGCAGCGGTTTCCACCCATAAGAAGAGGCGATCACACTGTTGGCAGCTGTCGCAATATCCTATACACAAGCACTAGGTTGACTAGATGTGTTAAAAACTTCGTCGGAGAAACGGACGATGATTCTGGAAACCCACGTGGAATTTCCATTCGGTTCATTCAGAAGACTTTACACCCACGTGATCTCGCCCTTCATGCTATGGTCTATCTCAAATAGTCGAAAACATTGCCTCTATTTTACCCTGTAAGGATAAACCAAGATGTTTGTGGACTACTTAGGCGCAAACAAAAATACCGGAGCGTGTTTGCTACACCTAAAACGTCAGAGGTTAGAAAGCTATATATTATAGGCAACAAAGCTGTTGCAGGAGGTCCTCGATCATGAATGCATCTCAAGATGTATCCAACTCGAAACCCACTGGTTCAACGCAAAAAATCATATTCGCAAACGTCAGGAAAAGAATTTACAGGCGAGTTCCAAATTTGATTAATAGCATCAGTACAATTGAAGAAGATCAAAGGAAACGGCGTGTTCACACAAGATCCAAGAACATTCTAAACATTAGCTGGGGTCGCGCAACGGGAAAGAGAGCTAGATTCTGTCAAAACCTAACAAAATATCGTGTCCCGATCCATAAAATACCTAAACATAAGGAAATCTGTGGGAACAGGCGACATGTGCTCAGTATTTTTCAGTGAGCCTACGAGTTATATGTTCACGCCCTCTTTTGCACAAGGAGCGCTACCGCACGATTTGAAGGATGCAACAATATCCCACATTTGAAAGACGAGTCTCAAAGGAATTTCTTTCAAACTGCAGGCCCAGCGGTCCTGCCAGTATCTTAGTCAAGATAGCGAAAGGGGTGGTCATAAAATCTACGACGAAGTGTCTAGATAGAAACACATTTCACTGCATGATTTCCACCAAAACCTCTCGTATCTGACAAGCCTCGTTACAATTAGGTATATCTAGGTCAACTCCTGGAACAACAAGAAAAACATCCATGTTTTTTCCAAAGATGTCAAAGGGGCCTTCAACAAATGGCCAACAAGACTTGAGACGTACATGGAACTAGGTGTCGATGTAAATCATAAACCAAATGCTTCAGTATATTTCAGGATGCTGGTGCGTACCAGTTCTAAATCGTTATAGACAATGGCTTTACAAGAGTCACAAGTGAAACTTCCGCCTTCTTGTGCACACTATTGTCCGTTGTGTGGAATCCATCTCCTTCTGTGCGTGCCTTTTTATCTATTTGTCTTTTCATATTCTTGAAGGAGTATGCGCTAAGTGCCATAGCAGTAATTGTTGTCGTGACGCGTTCATTTGAGGGAGAGAGCCTCGGGACGCTTAATTTTCCTTGTTGATTTATTTTTTGCATTGTAGCCACCAAGTATTGTATCCATCTTCACTCTTATTTTTATTTTTTATTACAGCTTGATTCCACACTGTATTTTTGTACAAGTATGGAATTTTCAGCATGGATATCGCTAGCCCAAGTTTTGGAGGCCAACCATAGATATCAGGTGTGCGTCGGCAGGGGATCGAACCTCGGACCATGTGCATGGTCGGCGAGAATCTTAACCACTGTGCCACCGACGCACTCTTCCTTTCCATCATATCACAATATCTAAGAAGCCATAGCTGAACGGTTGAAGAGATGAAGGAGGAAACTTTTCATTGAGAATTGCTAATTCTCTCACTGAGCGGATCAACATAAAAGTGCTCTCTGAATATTTTACTCCACAACGCCTTTCCACTAAGATAGTAAGCCACTCTAGTTTGAATTATGTGATGACCGCAGGCTATGAAATAACAAAAAGAACAAAGAAAAATGCTTGTTTTCTTTTCATGTTTCATATTTTATATCTTAAGTTTTAATGCGTATCTTTTATTCTTTTCCCACATCTACATTGAATTAGTGTTTGTGTGAATCGAAAAACACAGCTCAGTACAAGCGCGGGTTTTCGTCACCTTCAAAGCATCAGCTGGTAGGATGGAAGTCCCTTTTACTAGTGATGTTTTTGGGAATTTCCATGTAAGGGAAGCGCGTCAAAACAACACACAAGTTGTTAGTTTTCCGGTGATCCATCAAGCATTTCCATCATCTGTTTATTCGTCACTGCAGCCAGTCACGAATTCAGTTACCACCGATTTCATCAAACAGAAAAACGCTTCCTATGATACCAACTCAACAGCGCAAGTTGTTCAACCTGTATCCTTATGTAATTTTAATCAGCAACAGCATATCATCAACTCTATGGCTATAACTCCGCCTGTTACTTACTCCGCCGGGGCTTGTTCTCAACCAGGCGCCAGTCAGTCATATGTATGTTCTGTGTTGCCATCTACTTCTGCTGAACTGGAAGATTACATAGATGCTCAAACCCTGAAAAGGAAAACGCGAGGACGGAGTTGCAAGCACGGGACAAAGAGTTCATCTAGTTTCGATGACAAACCTGTTTCGTTGAGTACTAAAGATTCACAAGTGAGCTCCTCAGACTGCAATTCCGATTGTAGTGCAGCAACTGGTTCATCCGAAAGAGCAAAAACTTCAAATAAAGACGAGCGTTACATCCTGCGGAGATTGAGAAATAATTTAGCGGCCAAACGTTCGAGGGACAATCGTAAACGTCGAGAAGATACCATTGCACTACGCGCTAAATATCTTGAGAAGTCCAACTTGGTTTTGCAAACCCAAATATTAGCTCTCAAAAGGGAGGTTTGTCTCCTGCGAGGTATACCATTCGACCCAAATTACAAAGTCCAGGTTTTGAATGATAATTTTGCATCCTCCAATCAAGCCACTACTCAATCATCTGTTTTGTGTGAATTCCCAAATGACTCATCTATGCTAACATTTTCTCCCATGACTAGTTCTAATCATTCACTTAACTCAAACACTTTATATACGCCAATTACTGAATTTTCAGGCAACTAGGTAAATCTTTTTTTCTTTATGTCTATTACACAGAGCTTTCTTTTTTGATAACAGTTTTTGCGAGTGACTTGACTTTTCCAGATCCCATATATAATATCGCATATTTGCATGACATTACTTTGCATTTTCGGTACAATCAGCTTAGACTATCTAACTTTTTTGGCTTTACTTTAGCTCATGGTGCCTTTATATGCTGAATGTGCTAAAAAATATAGATTACGTATCATGGTGCGTTTTGTTGTCTTCTTTCTTGTAAAAGTAGTTTGAAGCATATTGTCTGTAGAGACGCATAGACCTAGTTTGTTGGTGAATAGTTACTTAAGTATAGTTGTGTAAGGCGCTATTACGTTGTGAACTTACTCGATTTCCAACAGTAGTGAATCATGAGGAACTTTTTGTTAGTAGTTTCATTTCATTGTACACCTTGGTGTGATAGAGGTGCATCAGGTTTTGTGCTTGTTTCACAGAAGTGTCAGGTTTTGCGAATCACGTCTTAATTCTTTGCTTGGTCCGAACTCAGGTTTGTATGAGTAGTGCACTTAGGCTTTAATACTTTTCATTATTTGGATATTCCTAGTATGCGAGATGCGTTATTAATATTTGAAATGTTCACTAGTTAAAATACAGATTTGCTTTGATAATACCTAGGGTTTGTTTGCTTCATTAATGCGGTCCACTGGCATCTTGATGGCTTGACTACGTTTTGATGTTTTGTGCATATACCGTCTGGTATTTCGACTAACTGAATTTGGCTTAACCTGTATAAACGAACATAGAGAGGTATTTTAATTGTGTAGGCGTTATATGCTGGGCTGAGTTTAGACGCGTAACAACAGAATTTTATCGTCCGATGAATCAACACAAAATATATTTACGTGTGGTTTGATAAGTGAGAAAACAGATCAGTGCGAGATATGTAGCTGACTGTCTTCTTTACTTGGTATTCCTTAAATTCTTAGTAAAAAGAACTCACACTTTGGTTAATTAACAGTAAAATACCACAACAGGTGTTACTATGTGCCGTATCTGAATTAGTTCTGATGTTGTTTACCTTGAGGTGATGTATATGAATAAATAGCCATTTACTTCCTTCAATTCAAAATCAAAGTTGATCATTGGTTTAGTATCAGTCCAAATTTCTCTGAATTTTGAAAGGCGATTTAATATCATTAATTTGAGTGATGCTGTACTGTGATAGGCGTATTCACATAAATGCTAGGTAACTGCATTTTCTGACTGGTCGTGTGCATCCCAAATATCAGTGTAATTCTTAGTTTCGATCTTAATAAGAATAGAATCATGTATGACGCGTTTGCTATAGCACTCATGGGTAAGCAGTTTTATTGGCTTCTTTGTAGAGTGGGGAAAAAGGTTCCCTTCACTTGCTTTTGCCTACACAACAGAGTATTATTTTTCTGACGAATGTGAGGATTTTATGGCATAGTTAACATGCGCTTCGAAGTACTTGGTAGTCTATTACTTGACTTCGTATGGAGACATGTTCACAGATGAAGAACCTCAAACTACAACGATACGGTTAGTCTGTCCATTAACGATTATTTAGTCCCTAACAGTATATAGTGAAGTTGGTTTGAATGTGAAGTACCAAGGTTATAGTATAGGAATGTTCTTGTAGTTCATATCGCGTGACTTTGAATGCTTCTGCTAGCTAGTGTATTTTCAGTGTTGACTTGGGAACGCAAAATGAAGTTATGCTTTTATCCACTATGGAATTTATACCGTCCCAACCAATTACAATAAAACCTGAGATGCTATTATGAACAACTTCTCGTGCCCTAGGTAAGATGTTACACAATTAACGCGTGATACTATGAGTGTGGCATTCGCCATATCACAGAGTGAAACTCCCTAGTTGAAGGCCGATGCTACTGTCCAGTTTCCCAGGCCAAATCATGTGAATTGGGATTTTGATTTGCTATCCACTGAATGTAGGTCTATGTCCAAATCCAATGACCCATTACTATGTCGATGGTATTTAAAAGTGGGTGAGTATAAGTTTCTTTAATTAATTTACTAGCAGTTTAACAGCCAAGGCACCCTCTTTTAATACGATGATGAGAACAGGTGTAGAAGTCCCAGTTAGTTTTCATAAGAAAGTTGAGAGATGCTACTGACTAACTTAGTTCTCACCCTTTGTGCACAAGCCTCCTCGTAGAATGAGTAACCGGTATTATACAGTATTCTAGATAAGGTCTGAGATATGCGGAGTAGAGTACTTCAAACCTAGACTCACTAAGCGTTTAGAAGCCCTTTCGAGTGCCCATTGCATTCAAAAAGCCATAGCTTTAATTGTATTACAGTATGCGGCAATTTAAAGTCATACCTTGCAGTAATTCCTGAGTCCTTTTGTTCCATAACATCAGGTAATTATGTGTCCTCCAAGAAGTACGACACGTAAATTTCCTGACGTGAATGCGTTACTAACCTTTTCCTGAAATCAGTTCCCAAAGAGTAAGACGTTTAGTTAATTTATTTAAACCACCTTGTAAGACTGACCTGTCACCATTCTTACTTAGAGCTTTCCAGATCGTAACATCACCCGCAAATAATGATGAAAACGGTATAAAGATTTTCGGAAATTGATCTGCATTACTGGAATGACAAGAGAATTAGAGCAGTACCCTGTGGCACTCCACTCGGCACCAGTTTCCGCCCTACATTGCATTGCTTATCTTTCCCATTCTTTTTCCATCAGCCAGGTAAACATTAAGTAGATCACATAGGCACTGGTCTCATCCAAAACTTTTTGGTTTGCTGAGGAGGCCTTAGTGGGACACGTTACTGAATGCTCTACTAAAATAGATGAAAACCAGTAACTTGTTACCTATGACTTCTACTTAGTTTCGTCTAGGTCATAATAAGTCTGGTAAGCAGGACCTGCGAGTTCTGATTCCTTGTTGTTCCTGTGCCAGTTGGTCATGTTTCTCCACGCGAGATAATAGCTGATTCTTTAAGATTGTTTCTAATGCCTTTGGTATTATACGCGTCAAACTTACAGGTTAGTAATCCGATAACAGCAGGACCAGACATTACATCAAATCAGCCACATTATGATAAACAATCGATTTCATTCCATGATAATTTTATTTCTCAATAAAAGTTCTTATCTCTCATGCCTTACCCCTACGCGCTTTTTTCAGGGGGTTTTTGCTCATCAGTCCAGTTTCGTACATCGTACGAACATTCTAGGTACCCATCCTTATTTTTGCTTTCATCGAAAGAAGGCACATCGGCTGACTGGCTTCCCGAAGGCTTTGACCAGCCTGCGTCATTTCACTTCCCCGATTCCAGCAAAAAATAAGGTTATTGTTTATATTTTTAGAATTTTTAATATATTTGTGCGTTGAATTTTCTGTAGCGATTTGTTTAAGTTTTGGGGGTGGAGTTGCTAGCACCACGTCCCAACCCTCTCTCTTTATCCGGGTTTGGGACCGGCTAGAAAACTAGCGAGCTAGTAATCTAGGTGAGGCTCGTCAGCCTAACTACTCAATCTTTATTCGTCAGACAGTCGACCTATATCCCATCGCACCTGGAAGGTTTTCGCAGCTATGCGATGCCAGTGCTTACCACATAATAAATATATATATATAACAGTGCGCGTGCGTTTACTTCTGTTTAATTGTAATAGTTAACCGTATTTATGAAAGCTTTAAAGCGAGTTGCATCTTCCTTATAGAACAGTTGAGCAGTCGGGGCATTTGTCGCTTACCATGCATCATAATCATTGGTTAGTTAGTAATTACGTCACCTTTTCCAAATTAAGAAAAACTCTCTATGGATAGCTTTTTTCTGTCCAAATAACTAGTCGTGTGAGTTCATATATTCTTAATTTTAGCCTCTTTGATCACACATAAATATCTATGCTGCAGCAGTTTTAGATGCTAACAATTTGTCATTTAGGCGTGTAATGGTACCCGAAATATGAATGGCCTAATATAACGTACTTGAAGACTCTATAATCAGTGGTTTGTTGAAATCGGCCAAGTTACAGATAAATTAGTACTGTCCTTTTATAGCATTTACAAAAGTTGGGCTAGGTAGCAATTTGAGCCAGTAAGGTTATTATTTCCTACCCTCAAAAACTGTATTTTCCTCTGACTGCAATTTGTTCTCACATGAAAACACTTAGAATTCATCTGTCATCCAATGAAGATACTGCAGTTCCTTTCTTTTTATTTTAGACGCATCCGGTTCCCTCTTGTAGCACCTTTAATAACACTTATCAGATGTAATATTTCTTTATTTTACAGACTATACCGAATAGGTTATGTAATGTTTGTTTAAACAAAACTGTAAGTCAAATCAGTTGGTTGCTGTTACCATTGTATTGTGAGAAAGAATCGCATTTACACAACACCAGTATATATTAGAAATCTGGTTTCGAACAGATTGTATAATCAGCTGTTTCCATTTCTGGAACAGATCATAGGCCTATTTGAAGTATTAATAATAATAGTAATAAGTAGGCTATTTAAGTTAGATCAGGTGACGACGTCAACTAAAGAACCACTGAAAAAAGTAGACAGCTGCCTTGTCCTAGTTTGGGATACTTCAGCGCTACACTGGAGGTTACAAGGCCAGGCCTGTGAACGCCATCCAGCCACTAGGATCCAATAACCCATGGATTTTAATGTCTTTCATTTCACGGTATATAACACTACCAGTGAGCATTTGTTCTCAAACTCGACTTAGCGGTCACAACTACTCACTGGTCGCCCATTAAAGTTAACTAATATATCTCTGTTTAAATTACAGTAAATGCAAATTATTATTATTATATTTGCAAATATTTATTTATTCCTCTAGTAAAAGTTGAAACAGTTAGATTACATGGTAAACCGGGTCAGTTTAAGATTCTCTTCTTTCTCCTCATTCCTTTTAGTGCCAAATGAAATACTGGGATTTAGGATCGAACTTTTAAGACTCAGTAGTGATGGTATTGTTTTCTACGAGGTGAGATTGCTAGCCTCAAGCACAATCTTCTCTCTACATTTATTGGATTTAATGACGTTGGACGAGGTTTACGACTGAGTTGGGTGATCATTAAAATCCACCTACTTGTATGGTCAGTGAGCATGCTACCATGCCACTAACACAACAAATTATCTTTTTTACTTTTACCAAATCACTAAGGTGTATCTGTTATCATTATTCCCATGTCTTAGCGATCTCCAGTAAAATATTCCGGCTGACATTTTACATTAAAAAGTTAAGGCACTCGGGTATAACTCAAACCCTTCTCTTACAGTTCATAAACTCTTACATCCTACCTATTCTTCTTTATTGTTTATCCTTATTCTTTTCTGGTTTGCTTAAAAAGGACTATGTCACAATTTGTAGAATGCTGAAGACGGTCAGTAGGATGAGTGGTATCCCAGTGGGCCACATAGTTAACGTCGTTGTCGATAGGCACTTGACTTCGTGCAATAAATTTGCTAGAGGGATTTTGTCTGACTTGGCGCATCCACTTTACCCTCAGCTTTCACCTTGCATCTCCGCCTCAGGTAGAACTAGAACTAACTTCAGAAAACTGTATGCTCGCACGTCCAAGTATAGAAATTCTATGATACCATACTTGGCACGTATTTTATGTGATGAAAATAGTGTCAGGCAAGAATTAACTAACCTTTTTTCATCTAGTAAATAAACAATTTCCTTCATCCATCCATCCTTATATACCTTCAAGTTTTACTTTTATTATTTCTATTATATTTATGATCCTGTTGCTTCTTTGTTTTACTCTCATAATTGCAAACACCAACTTACCTCTATGACTGCTGTAATCTTTGTTTTTCCCCTCACCATATCATGTAAAGAGAACATTATATTCAATTTTCTGTGTGATTAATTTTATTTATAGTTTGAAGAAATTAGATGCAATATTGTGATTAATGGTGAAAGTTCCATTCTGTATCACAAGTACTGTTTTTGGAGTAAAGTAAGTCATTATTATTATTAATACCAACCACGCTTACTGCGTTAAGACTGATGATAATTGTTATCCAGTATAGGTAGAGTGGGATTCGAACCCGGGGCTAACTGGTTGCAATTCGAATGCTGAGGCAAATTTGCAACCATATTTTATGAATATATCAGTGATTGTACACTCATCCACGTAGAAAAATTAAAATTTTATCCAAGGTGAAAGATATGTAAAACTAAAAATTCCTGGGATTTTCATCTGATGGCAGATTATTAGGTTCACCATAAATCTAAAGATAAATTTTCTCTGCATAATGTATGCCTGCCTGTAAGTTCCCAGTTGTTGTTTTTTATCTAAAAGAATTCTATCTTCAAGGAGAAATCAGGACTTTTTCCTAGCGACTGATATACCAAAATAATATTGACGGATTCAATACAGACCAATCTCAACCTACTGTTAGTGGCTGAATAGTATGCTGGTAAAGTCAACAGTACCTAATGGTTCTGGATTAAATCTCTTGTGACCAACTGACTATTACGAAGTGTCAAAATAAGGTGGGGGAATACTCCCTTTTTCTTCGTCTTCTTCAGTACTTTAGAGTTACTCAGTATTTTCCACAAGTTCATTTAAATATGATTTCAGATTTATTCATTTTGAAAGCTTTAGTGTGTTTTTACTTCCATGGCGTATTATAATTACCCAAATGATTTTCTTAAGAATGAAGAAGACTCATTCAGTAGTATTGATCCATCTCCACAAACTTGTAGTTATATGCATACATGTGCGTCGGTGGCACGGCGGTTGGGACTCTCGCCGACCATGCATTTGGTCCGGAGTTCGATCCCCTGCCGACACACACCCGATATCTGTGGTCGGCCTGCAAAATTTGGGCAACCGATATCGTATGCTGAAAATTCCATACCTGTATTAAAAAAAATACGGTGTGCAATCAAGTTGTAATCAAAAAAAGAATAACTGAGGAAACTTGGTACTTGTGTTACAGTTTTTCATGTTTGTCACTAACTCCACTTGTCATCCATGATCTCTTCATTGTTAATGTCAGTCCTAAATTAGACAGGATTTTGGAAAAGAATATATATGACCCGACTTATTACATAACCTCTCATTGGTAAAGGTCATTTTGACTGTTGAATAATCTTATCTTTTCCTTGTTCGACACAAACACACATGTCCACAAAATGCACATGAGGATAATGTAGTCGGAAAAAGAGAGGTTTTGTTTTTCCTTTCCACCCATAATGACTATATCTCACTTGTTCCCCTCTCCCACTCCCTACACACACACACGCACACTTCATATGCTTCACACTTTAATGAAGATGACCAAGCCACGTTAATCTATCAATAATATGAGAAATATTGGGATCCTTAGAATACGAATTACTCTTTTTTTACATCTATCGTACACTCTATTTATTTATTTTATTTTATATAAGATTCTGTGCTTACAAGGGTTCGTATGTATGTGTGTGTTTGTGTGTGAGGACGGGTGTATGGGTCTCATCAGAAAAGTGTTAAACATTTATTTAGTACACTTATTGAGTATTTATTCTTATTGTTTTATTGCATTCAGTATTTAAGAAAACCTCAAGGTATGCGATTTTGACGCACAAAATAACAATAATATAATGATGGGTTTGAAGTTGGAAAGAATCATTGACTGGGGGATAATACTATTCTATGTTTGTTTGCCTACTTTTGGCTAGACAAACAGTCGGCCGGTACTAATTACCGTGCTATTATGTTCTTTGTCAAGTGAAATATTATACTTTGTTTAACTGTGGAAAAAAACAGGGTAATCAGTTGTTTTTTTAAAAAAAAAACTTTATACACACTTGAAATAAGGATCTAGCGATAATTTCGAGGGTAAATGCTTATAATCTGGCGCATTTATTAATGCAGCATTACGATTGACATTCGACAGTGAGTACTGACTTTCACTGGTCTAGACTGGCTTTGTTAAACTGAAGTCTTCAAGTGTTGGTTTGTAGGGATTTGATTGGTTTCAGGATTTCATCATGAGCTGACATTAGTTAGAGCTAATGTCGAAACAGCTGTCCAGTACTCCCAGGTTTTCCAATGGTTCTCTAACTAATGTCAGCTCATGATGAAATCCTGAAACCAATCAAATCCCTACAAACCAACACTTGTACATCAGTGGCACAGTGGTTAGGACTCTCGCCGATCATGCACATGGTCCGAGGTTCGATCCCCTGCCGACGCACACCTGATATCTATGGTCGGCCTGCGAAATTTGGGCTACCGATATCCATGATGAAAATTCCATACTTGTACCAAAAAATACAGTGTGGAATCAAGCTGTAAATCAAAAATTAAAAAAAAATAAAGATGCTCACTGGCCACTGGCCCTATTCAGGTAGGTAGTTACCTGGGGTCCCAGTGAGAAGTCGTGACCAGTAAGGTGCAGCGGGTCGGATGTGAGGACAAATACTCGCCGAAGACATTGGCTAGCGGTCGCACTATATTGTGAATTGACAGAAGTTAGAATTCATTGGCTGGCCATTGGATCGGGTCCCAGTGGCTTAATCGTATAAGAGCTAGCCTTGTAACCAGAAGGTCCTGGATTCGACCTGTAGTGGTGGGTGCGTACTGCTGAAGAGTCCCAAACTAGGACGAAACAGCTGTCCAGTACTCCAAGGTTTTCCAATGGTTCTCTAACTGATATCAGCTCATGATGAAATCCTGAAACTGAAGTCTATTTGTCAAGCAGGTGGCGGTTGGCAATGGAATCTATAATGCGAGTTTCAACCTATTTGAAACCCGTCAGCTGAATGTATCTGTACATCTGGTGAGTGAGTCTGTTTCAACTGAGACTCGTCCTTCTTTTCACAGTGCATCAGGCTACTGAGTCGTGAAAATCAACTCTTGTCCATCGGGCATCAGTTGGTATTTATCTGACTTACTTTGTTGTGGGGGTGGTGGTGGACTGCAATACCTCTGTTGACTGTGTCGAGTACCTTAGTCTTGCGCGTAGTGTTATGTCGTCCATGCAAATCAGTGTCAAAATATACACTGCTTTTTAGGCGATCAGTCTGTTGTTGTTTTCGCTTTGTTTTACTAACTGCCAATTGTCTGATATTGTAATTCGAGGACAGTCTACACATGCTAAAATCCCTATTGTATTATCTTAACAGTATAAAATAATGCGCTGGTCACTTTTGGAAGGCAATCTCAGTGTAAAAACCCGAAGGTAGCACAGAACATTGAGAACCAATAAATGCTTATTTATTACTGCTATTTTTTTTTCTCTAACTCCTACCAAAAACAATACATTTCACCTTTGGAACTTTAAGAAGAGAAAAAAAGTACAATCTGAAATGTGTTTTCATTTCGGTTGACTAAATTTTACACACGCACACACACACACACACATAGACACATGGTGGGTATAACTGAATATGGAGTGAGACAGTGCAAAATTCAAGGCAATCAAATTTAGATATTATAATGATAAGAATAATTGATCTGGCCAATCTAACAAACTAACACTTTTGTGGTACAACAGTTATGGACGAAATTTAACCATTTTCAATCTAGTCTGTTTAAAAGTCTCTTACAGGATGTCATGTGATGAACAGATGATAATTTAGCTATCTGAATGCATTATATAACTGAGTCAAAATCGGAAAGTATCTTGACTAACTAATTAGTTTGACCACGATGATGATGATAAGAAGAAGAAGAAGACAGTTGAGTATAACTCAGATAACCGACACGCTGATGAATTCAAAAAAATTAAAAATAAATAAAAACAATACCAAATGACTGACATTCTTTCAATCGAATTTTCTCCAATATGAACTGGTCTTCAAATTGTGAATCCGGAAGTCATTTCAGAAATATTTAGTCTAAATACAACAGTTACATGTAGAAGAGCATGTAAGGAGAAGATGACGGACTATGGGCAATCATAAGGCCAGCTGAGGAGGAGTGCAGAGAACAGGACAAAGTGGAGGTGTACTGTTAAAGCCTTAAGTTCCACTTGGAACCCAGGGGAAGAATAATAAGTTGAAATATAAAGTGAAGTGAAACTTCATAACTAACTGATATCCTAGGATAAAGTTAGCGATGGGGAATAAATAAATAAACTCAAATAAATAATTCTAATCACCTGTTTATATCAAACTGCAAGACAGAAGTCCCAAGCTTTTGATAAATAGTTATAACAAGTTGGATTAACAAGCGCATTACTTATGGCATTACATGAAATGGTAGAAATGAAGACATTTAAGCGATTGTCTTTCAGGTATAACCACAAGTTGACATCAGTTAGACAACCACTGGAAAACCAGAAGAGAGTGCTGAACAGCTCTTTCGTCCTGGTTTAGCATGCACTCAAAAAATCTTCATGAAAAAAGTGGAGATGGTTGGAGACATGTTGAGGAGACTCTGGAGCAATCCCACTAAGCGCCAGGTCCTCGAATGGAACCTTGAATGAGAAATGACGAGTTGGACGTGGGTCCAGGCGTGACATAATAATAATATTAACAGCTTTATTCCAAACGGTATTTGTGGTACAGGTATGGAATTTTCAGCGTGCATTACAGTATACTGCATCTAATTACCTCATAAATTATTTAAGATTTTTAAAATCAAAAGATAAATAAATAAAAATAAAATAAATAAGAATAAAAAAACAGCGTAGAGTTTACATTTCGAACAATGCACCACAGGATATGAAATATAAAGTTGATGTGTGATAGAAGATGAGAACAACAGTGTAATAGTAACGAGGAAAGGAAAATAAAAACTAAGTGGGACTATTTGTTAGAGTGCTGGAGTAAGTTGATCGTGTCATACCTAATGGAGGAGGAAGTAAAATTTCTATGGTCATTTCTGGGGCTAGCTAAAAAACAGACAGCAGAGTGAAATGCCTATGCTCAGCTGAAGCTCTATGCCTCAACGGGAATGATAATTATTCATGATATTGACTAATTTTAAAGTTAAGCGGCTTAGATTTCGAGAGTGCATTATTATTATTATTATTAAGTAAGAAATGGGCTAACAGCTGTCCAGTGCTTCTTGGTTTTTGAGTAGCTCTCTGAATGATTTCGATTGGTGATTAAATCAGCACAAATCAACTCTTCTGAAGGTGTTTTTTTCTTATATGTTTAACCGTAAAGATCATAACAATAATTATTATTAAATAATAAAAAAAAATATTTACCAGATGTAATGAACTGTATAATTCAATATTAACTATTCAGAGTGATCAGTAATAAATAATCCGATCAATTAATTAATTAATTAACCCAGATTGACGTTATTACTGAGCAAGTTTTTCTTGTTTGTTGGTTTTTTTTTTACATATTTGCAGTAGCATACCCTTCTAGATACAATCAGTTTGGTTAATTGATTCTAACAGCTTTTAAATATCTAACCTGATAATTTGTTCTTGTCTGCGTGTTCTCTGGTATTTCTAGCTGATTATTCTAATGGCTATAATAGAATTTTATAACAGTAAGCATGCTAATAAAGGATATCTGGACAGTTAGAAGTGGTTTTCTTATTAATAGTAGCGGCATATCGGTAGTAGTAGTAGTAGTACTAGTGACGGTGATATTAGTAAGAGGAGTAGCATACGTTTCTTCTTTCTATCAAAAGTTATTCTTCTTAGTACGTTCATCGACAACTCCTCTTATTACTAAAAACACTTTGTCTTCAGTGTAGGCGAATATTTCTTACGGAGTGGTCATTTGTGCAGACAGATTACTCTTTGAACGATGACTACTGTAGCTAGCTGTTGTCTGGTTTAAAAGATGTTGGTTATCGTCTAAAGAGATTGACAGGGAAGTTGTTCAATTCTCTTTTGACTGAAGCACAGTAGAAATCTAAGGTCTACACGGATCTTCACATCTACCTTCAGCCAATGAGCACCAGTAGGCGAAAAACTCTAGGTCAAAGCCATCTGCTTGCTGGTGAACTTCGATTGCCATCTGAACTAAGTTATGCAATTACATATTTTATCCATAAGTCTGCTTTTGACGGGTGAATTTCATTGCATCTAGTGAAAATATTTCCATCTTTAGCATAATATACAGAAAAAGGGTAAAACAATTGAAGATTATCCAAAGCCTACAATTTTGAATTTCAGAATTCACATTTTTGTCATCATAAGTCGGAAATGATTCCGAAATATTATGTTTCCCCATAGTGAAATTTATGATAATAACAACAACAACAATTTATAATAACAACAGCCAACAATACTGACTTCAATTAGATCTCATCAAGCTTAACTCTAATATACCTACATAACTTCACAAATAAATCTAGTTAAATATAAAATTGTGCAATTAGTCATAATTATAATAATAATAATAATTCTGTCCATATCAAAGATGAAAAACTGAAGAGATTTATGATAACAAGAATAATGAAAAAACAGCTTGATTAAACAAACAAATGTTCAGGTGGGCATAGTCAAAAGAGGCTAAGAAAAACAGGTATTCGGGCTGTAAGGGAAGTAAATAAACTAAGTTTTAATGAAGATATGATAAGATGATAAAAAAGGGATTATAAATATAAATAGGCAGTTGGGGTGATATCGTCAGTTGACCAGATCTTGAGTGGCCAAGGGAAGGATAATAACTGTACGAACTTCTTCTCAGTGTATAGTTTAGGCTTAGTAGCACGAATGACTATATTCTCAGATATATGTAGTAGATGAATACGTAGTCCATTGGAGACATCCGGTGGAATACGATGAATCACCTCTACTGCTTTCGTTTTTTTTCCACTAAATAACTACTATCAACTAGTTGTGACCAAATGGAGCTGCAGATGGTTTACGTCTGTCCTTTATCAAACCACGACGGAAGACGTTCAGTGACACACTGATTAAGACATCTAGTAGTATGCCTAACATAAATGCCTATGCAGGAGTAGCTGAATGGATAAATGCACATAGATGTGGCAGAACCACCCAGTTTTTCCTTCGTTTGAATTCCAGTCATTCGTCAACTGGAGAGTTACAAACAGTTTTGCTGTGTAAAGTTTTCTCCGTAGACTTACACTTAATTTCTGGAACTGAATCTCACTCGACAAATCCTCATTAAATTTTAATTTAGTAAATAATTGGTTTCCTCCGTGCTGTCATCGTCTCAGATTTTCTATCTAATACTGTGAAATGTTTCTTTATGGAAATATTCGAATAATCCATCCTAATCAAGGAACTATGAATACATATTCAAATTCATTTTCGTAAGTGATCTTCCGTACACACGTTTCGCCTATGTGCGCCATCTTCCCACTCGCCTAACAAGACATTCAGAGAATACAGTGTTGAAGTAGGTGAAGGGTGGAATTTGTCCAATTTCATGAACAATTCATTTATGTTTACATTCTCACTAACAATGATGATTGTATCATTTGCATTAACGGTGACACATATCCTACTCCTTATTGATGACATCTCTGAATTACGCGTTTTCAAGTTTTGCAAGGAAGACGTCTGCTAAGATCGTGCCTAATGGTGAACTCATAGTGATTCTGTCTACTCGTTGGTCATGTGAATCATTGAAGATAAAATGTACACATTCATTGTACATGTTGTAAGGAGTAGTTCTTTGCGGTTAGGCAGAGGAATTTCCATTCGCTTTTCTGTGATCTCTTGACATGTGTAATCCACCTTCTAAACAAGTGGTACATTCGAACATAGCGGTGATATATCCATGGCTAACATAAGTTTATTATTAACACCAGTCGCAGATGCTTTGGAGATAAAGTCAAAGACATCACTGATTTCATATCTCATCATGTTGTTTTTCACTTTTCTCGTTATTACGAATTGCTCAAATTTGTCATCTTTATTAATAGAATCGTTACTATTATGACTAATAGTAGAGGTGATATGCACAATCTTATCATCCTATTGACTAATGACTATCATTGGTTGATATTTAACTAGATTTATTTGTGAAGTTATGTAGGTATATTAGAGTTAAGCTTGATGAGATCTAATTAAAGTCTGTATTGTTCTCTTATGTGTGTGTGTTGCTCTAAATAGAAGATTCGTTCATATTATGTTAAGTCTTCGTCAACCAAGTCGGATAATGTTTATATTTTTTTATATTTATATTTTTGGTTACAGCTTGATTCCACAATGTATTTTCGGTACAAGTATGGAATTTTCATCATGGATATCGGTAGCCCAAATTTCGCAGGCCGACCATAGATATCAGGTGTGCGTCGGCAGGGAATCGAACCTCGGACCATGTGCATGGTCGGCGAGGGTTCTAACCACTGTGCTACCGACGCACAGTTATATGTGTCCGAAGAACTTCATAAAGAGTAACTGATGTACATTATAATAAGGGTTTCTTACATTTCCCAATGAATGAATGAAAAACAAAACGATACTGTCTTTACTGACGTTTCGCTATTTAATTCGGCTAATAGCTTTATCAAAGTATTATTAAACCAGAATTTACAAAATCTCAGCGTATATATATATATATATATATATATATATATATATATATATATATATATATATATATATATATATAACTTAATCATCGTTCCTCAGCGTGGGGGCGTTTTCGCTAATTAGTAAAAATAGCATAGCCAGGTGTAGATTGTTGGATTTAATAAATGTATAAAATTGTATTTGACTATATTAAATAGTAAATAGACCTAGGGTATAATTTATCTTTAACATATTGTCGGATGATATTTTGACTCGATTATTCAAGGGATAAGTTGGCGCCACTATCCATTGCTTTGGGGATGAGTCAAGAATTTATCATGAATGTCTTCTTCGATAATGTACTTCGACAAGGAGTGGTACACTTCCTAATGATAATACCACAGATGAAACATTTAAAAGTATCAGTAATTTCAGTAATTCACGTCATATCATTGTAGTTCCTGATACCTGATAACATCAAAGCAACGACCTATTCACTCACTTATCTATACGCACCACGCACGCATGCACACAGAGATAGATACACTTACAGACGAAAACATATGTATATATATATATCGAATTTCATCATGTCTTATCTCATTAACTGATGTACAAATCGTATAGCCAGTTAGTTAGCTAACTGGTTTGCATAAATGCATACACAATAAACACATACACACGCAGAGGAATATGTATGCTAACCGGTAGAAAATAGCACGTTTTCATACCTACTTATTCAACTCATTTAAATATCTTCAACATATGTCAAATAAAAGTGTGATCAAATCACGTCGATCAAAAATAAAAGAACGAAAACAAACAAACAAAAAAACAAATTCAATCATGACAAGTTGTGCATTCACAACAATGATAACCAGACAGTAGAAATTCTCACTCGACTTTACATCTCTTTTCATCTTAGTTTTGTCGTCATTATTATTATTATTATTATTATAGTCCGATGACCTATCATACCTATTTGTAAATATTTTAATTTTGAATGTGACTAATTTAAATGTGTGTAGTCAGTATTGATTAACCGGGTCGAATAAGGTAATGGGAGATGAGATGTACTCATGAATAAAAAATTGTAAGGATTATCCGAGTATTTTTTTTCTTTTTTTGTTGGTTTTTCTTCTAACAATAATCACTTATTCAAATCTGTTCATGACAAACAAATGCACAGACGCACACATATACAAACTCAGGCATAATTTATGTATCCCTCATTATTGTTGACTAAGCATCAAGACAGATTAAGAAATTAGCTATTTTCGATAGCCTAATTAAGAGCAATTTATTATTCACTAGTATTTCAATTTAAAGTTAGCTTTCATCACCAACTGATATCAATTAGCAAAGTTTTGGGCACCAGTGGCAGTAACAGACAGCCGTTTCATCTTAGCTGGCAAGTGCTTAACAGTATTCACTCAACTAGTTTACCCCAGGAGCCCAGTGGTATTATGCGAAGATACAGCTGATGAACCTAGGAATATCATTCGAAACATTGAGTCAGTATTGCCTAGTTTTCAATAGTCCTCCCCAGTGATATTGGTCTGTGATCAAATCCCTATAAATCAGTCCATGAATGCTATTTAAATGATTATTACTAAGATTCAGGGAAATAAGAAAGCGGATACTCAATAGTTAATTAATGGATTAAAACACATGAAGTACAATTGAGAAGTCGTAATGGGCGAGGTCCACCGATTCAGGTAAGAGATCACTTCCTCACCTATGACAGAGGCCAACGGCTGGGTTATATACATCACCAATTGACAAAAGTCAGAATTCATGAACCATTAGATCGGATCCCAGTGAATGAATGGTCTGCGAGCTCAACTACCTACGAAAAAGTCCTCAGTCGGAAACTCAATGGGTGTGCACTCATAGACAGTCAGTCAGTCACAAACTAGGACGAAACAGCTGTCCAGTGCTTCTTCGTTTTCATTGTTCTCTCTAACTGATGTTAGTTCGTGCAGGGTTCGATTAAATGAAACTGGATGCTTCATTTTTAATTACATAGACTTACATAATACAAACATAGGAATCTTTAAATATCCCCATTATTAATATTAAAACAAGACATATACGCGAAGAAGATCTAATTGGAAATGCAGGGATGACCACATTGTACCTAAAAGAGCTCATACTTCTATGTGCTGTAAATGTTCAATCTCTTTTTTTAACACTGAAATCTGTAGACAGAGAGATGGAGTAGCTATGGATTCACCACTCGGTCCGTTGCTAGAAGACTTCTTCTTCTTGGCTAGTCAGGAGAGCAGTACTCTCACACCTGTTATAAAGGCGCTTAACTTCTACAAAAGATACGTGAATGACACCTTCATTGTATGAGACGAGAACTGAGAAGTGAATGACATCTTCAATTTTATAAGTGTTTGAAAAATAAGTCTAGAGACTACCCTGAATATCCATGGTTGTTATTCTCTTATATAACTGAGTAATTGTCATGTATTTTTTTAAAATTTTATTTTATTATTGTGGATCATGTTAGTTGTAGAGCGGTTGTAATGAGACTACGAAATGAAGATATCGCCTGGCGAAATGCCTTATTCACACTTATATAACTTTTAATTTTTGACTTTTAATTAATAATGATGGGCATATTTCACACTATTAAATCTTATATAGCCGTTATCTTTTCCTAGCATGAGTCATCCATCCATTCAGGTAAGAAATATGTTGGTTAGAGTGTACGCGTCAGCAAAAATGGCTGAGTAATTTGACCTTTTGTCTTTCTCCTTAAGGCAGTCAAATACTGAAATATCCTATGTGTGAGTTGTTATCACATTTGTCTGCTTTTCTTTTACCTATTTAAAAATAATATGTTAATGATCACTGGAAGGCTATTTTGTTCTTTTTCTTCTCCAGTAGGCGATTCTGATCCCACAAGCGATCAAATCCACGAACGTTTAGGGAACGAGGTGAATCAGTTGATGATTCAACTATTGGGACGGAAAACAATAATCCGAAACAAATCCTGACTAAAGGGTTACTCCCTACTACTTGATTTTCTCATATATTCTAATGATCAAATTTTAAAGTGAGAAGGACTACCAATAAAGTTGATACTGAGGGAGATACGCGTTACATTAGTGATTCGTAAAAAGAAGAAAAATAAGGAAACATGAAGTGTTTACTTCTAAGCCAGTGGATAAATGATGATTTATCAATTGTGGGAACTATTTTTCGAGATTGTAGTGGGTACCATTGAAGTATCGTAAATTGGAATCAGGTAGGTAGTTACCTGGGGCCCCAGTGGGAAGTCGTGACCAGTAGGGTGCAGTGGGTCGGATGTGAGGACAAATACTCGCCGAAGACATTGGCTAGCGGTCGCGCTATATTGTGAATTGGCAGAAGTTAGAATTCATTGGCTGGCCATTGGATCGGGTCCCAGTGGCTTAATGGTATACGAGCTCGCCTTGTAACCGGAAGGTCCTGGATTCGACCTGTAGTGGTGGGTGCGTACTGGTGAAGAGTTCCAAACTAGGACGAAACAGCTGTCCAGTACTCGAAGGTTTTCCAATGGTTCTCTAACTGATGTCAGCTCATGATGAAATCCTGTAACCGATGGGAATTATATATTTATGTAACGGTTAATAATTAAGGCTGGAATGGAGACCTAATTTGCGACGGGACCCCCAGAAGAGATCTGGGAGTCGCTGAATCGATGACCAACCAGCTGATGAAATACGAGACGCAGTCGCTAACGCGGTCGCCATCCCTACTAGATGTCTAGTCAAGTCCTCCCCTGTGAAATTCTATTGTACTGAATCCAGAGGAGACAAAAGCAGGTTTCTGTCGCAACTTCAGACATTATATACTGCATCAGCGGTGGGTAGTCTGACGCCTCAAGGGGTTTAAAAGGAAATTAACTGTTCAGTGAAGAAAATTTTTCTGTTGCGTCATCATTAGATGGTAAAAAAAACCTTATCGATGAGAATATATCCTTATTCAGTGTAAATCACACGTCATAGTAGAAGTTGTCATTAATTGACTGGTGCGTAAGGATTACTGGGATTAATCTGCAAAATGTATTCAATTTGGTTTTTACGTTTTGGTGTCTAATTTCTTGACGAGGAAGACGTCCTAACAACTGCCTCTAATGGCCTAACACCACCTTGAAAGTACATCGTGATG
The DNA here is from genome assembly GCA_944472135.2 of Trichobilharzia regenti. NCBI lineage: Eukaryota > Metazoa > Platyhelminthes > Trematoda > Strigeidida > Schistosomatidae > Trichobilharzia > Trichobilharzia regenti. The sequence continues at coordinate 133,385,257 of OX235270.1, read as the reverse complement.
ACGAGGCTAGACATTTCATACGCTTTTGCCTGGTTTTACCTATTTAAAAATACTAATATTGTATTAATGATCACTGTTCAGTATTTTTTTTCACCCAAAAATAAGCATGAAAATAAATGTTAGCTCTGTCAAGTAAACAGACATACGTGCATATACACACTAGACAGGTGGGTAATCTTTAATTGATTTTAGATTTTCCCGTCAATTGATTGGGCCGAAGTTCACGGTCTCAGGTGGGTAATCTGATGCATGAATTATGATCATGATCACATTAGTATGTGAGTTGTCTTCATAAGTGATGACTAAAGTAATGAGTCAAAATGTGTGTTTATTATATACAAAAATATAGTCATTTGTTTGTGTGTGTGTGTGTGTATGCAAGTGAAGCAAGATGTTGACAAAATCTTGTCAAAAAATAATAAAGAATCCCTCAATGTTTTCCACATGTGTGGATCAAATTTCGTAATGTTGGGTGTGTGTGTGCTTGTATTTGTGTGTGTGTGTGTGTGTGATAAATTAAAAATTAATTCGGCGAAAAATATTTTAAAATACTGGATTCGTTTTTTCCCTGGAATGAGACCTTTTAATTAATTATTCTTGATGTCAAGTATAGTGACTTAAGGTCACGGTAAGGTTTACCAACTATTGGTGGCTAACATTCTAGTCCAACAGAGCTACGCTGGCCACCATTCCCCAAGTCGAAGGAAATTACTTCATTAGACTTGTTTCCAAAGTGCGTGACACCATTTTCAGAGCAGCCGCAGTAAAAGAATTTCATCATATTGAAGACACTACAGTTAAATAATATTCCTTAATTGTATCGTATTGGGCTGTGCCATTTTGGACGATTGTGTCAAGTGGTTAAACAGTGAATGCTTAAGTCGATTTCCTCTTTCCCGTTGATTGATTGGCCCAAAATACTCTAGCGTTTGAAACAATAAGTATTGGGCTTGAGAATAGCACAATTCATTGGCAGTTGTAGGTACATCCAATCGAAAAGTCCCAAATAGGACGATATGTGCATCTTAGATTTTGCTGCCAGTCATCATCCTCCAAAAAACATTAAATTCTATTTCTTTGAAAGACAGTCCCCCCCCCCCCCAATTTAGGATGATTGAAAATATGTTTATAGTTTAAATGGATAATTTCAATGCTGGTTTGGTGGCAGTAGTGAAATGGTAGGCATGTTGAGTTCATTCAAGCTGAATGGCTGAATAGTAATGAAGCTTCCATTCACTATTTAGTCTGTATTCTGAAGGCTTAATTTCAGAAAGAAAGAAAGAAAAATGCTGTGAAAGTTTTTGCATAATTGATCTTAATAATAGTAATAATTTATTCTTAACAATATATTCGATAGAGCATGTACTTCCCAGCATTTAGTACAATATTGTTTCTGATTGTCGCTTTACAATACATAGTATGAGGAAACATAATTAACAGATCACTTGTACTACTACTACTACTACTACTGTGCGTCGGTGGCACAGTGGTTAGGACTCTCGCCGATCATGCACATGGTCCGAGGTTCAATCCCCTGCCGACTCACACCTGATATCAATGGTTGGCCGGCAAAATTTGGGCTAGTGATATCCATGATGAAAATTCCATACTTGTACGAAAATACAGTGTGGAATGAAGATGTAAATCAAAAAGAATAATAATAATAATAAAAGTAAGAATATGAATGTAAAATTGAAATTTAAAATTACCAGCAACAGTAGCAACGGTATTTTAATGATGGAAAGAATAAAAGGGACAGTTTAGTTACTCCTTCGCAGTGAGTTAATACTTTCATACCTAAAGCTTTTCGTATCGGATAAAATGAGTGCCAAATAAGGTATTGTAGACTTTTCATACCTAAGTGTCTGAGCATAAAGTCTCCTACAGTTGCTTCTCGTTCTACCTGATGAAATACAAGGAAAGAGATGTTCACGGTTCGATAAGATGATATTCGTTAACTTGTAGCATCAGTCCATGTGTCTGTTTACAACGAGTTTGTTTGGCTTTAACCCATTTACCCTAATGACAGATTTTAGTTCTATTCGCAGTACACTGTAACAAAGTCCTTCTTAAGTAGCCCAGGAAGGAATAGGGGGGAGCAATAACGAAGAATTAGGTCGAATATAAGAATGAATAAATTGTAAGAGGAAAGACTGAGTGAAACCAGATTTTCTTACTTAGAAGATTAGACGAAATATCTTTTTAGAAATTAACATGATATGGGAAGATCAGGGGGAAGACATAATCCAAGGTATTCAACTTCCGACTTAGTTTCAATTCCAGTGTTGTCTGTGATACAATAATCATGGAAAAGAACCAGTTCATGTTAGTCACGTTTGCGTCTAGAAGTGAAATTAACTATCTGATATTTGGGGGATTTAGCTTAAAACCGTTTAACAGGAACCACTGACTAATTTATAATAAGAAGCCGTTCAATGTGGAACAATCTGACTGAGAAGAAATCCGGCCTGCAGACAGTTAGGTTATCAGTATACTTGACAAAGTTTTCCTCATCAGAAAACAAAAAATAGGAGAGGGGGAAAGAAGGGCACATAGAGACACTGGCTGCATTAAGTGAAACAATGGAGGATTTTCTCTGATATATATATATATATATATATATATATATATATATATATATATATATATATATATATATATATATATATTTATATATATACAACTTCGCCAGATACTAGCTTGCTAGTTTTCTCGCCGGTCCTAAGCCAGGGTAAAGAGGGAGGGTTGGGGCGTGGTGCTAGCAACTCCACCCCTGTAAAACAACCAAATCGCTACAGAAACTTCAACGAATAAATATATTAAAAATTCTAAAAACATAAGCAATAGCCTTACTTTTCGCTGGAATCGGGGAAGTGAAATGACGCAGGCTGGTGAAAGCCTTCGGGAAGCCAGTCAGCCGATGTGCCTTCTTTCGATGAAAGCAAAAGTAAGGATGGGTACCTGGAATGTTCGTACAATGTACGAAACTGGAAAGGCTGCCCAGATAGCCGCTGAAATGAGAAGGTACAGAATAGAAGTGTTGGGAATCTGCGAAAGCAGATGGAACGGAACTGGAAGGTGCCAACTACCTACTGGAGAGACAGTAATCTTTTCCGGCCACCCAGAGGACAACCACGAGCACACCGAGGGAGTGGCCATCATGATGTCACCAACAGCAGCCAAAGCTCTCATGCAGTGGGAACCAATCTCCTCCAGGATAATGACAGCCAGGTTCAACTCAAAAGGAAGGAAAGTTACAGTCATTCAATGCTATGCGCCTACAAACGTCTCAGAACAAGAGAAGAAGGAGGCGTTCTACAGACAACTACAAGCAATAATGGACAACGTCCCAAATGGCGATATCAAAATCCTGATGGGCGACATGAATGCGAAGCTGGGAGGAGACAACACAGGAAGAGAACTCACCATGGGTCGTGAGGCCCTCGGCGAAATGAACGACAATGGTGAACTCTTCTCAGACTTCTGCGCCTTCAATGATTTGGTGATTGGTGGTAGTGTGTTCAAACACAAGGATATACACAAGACGACATGGATTTCACCAGATGGAAACACCAAGAATCAAATAGACTTCATCTCAATTTCAAGAAAGTGGAGACGGAGCCTACTGGACACAAGGTCAAGGAGAGGAGCAGATGTGGGTTCAGACCACTATCTAGTACAAGGGACTTTCAAGGTGAAACTAAAAGCCTCGAGGATAGCTGGGGATAGGCCACAATGCAAGTTCAACACTCAATTACTGAAGGACACAACCACAAAAGACACTTTCACTGCAACTGTCAGAGCAAAGCAGGAAACACTACGCGACATCACTGAAGAATCATGCGTGGAAGAACATTGGAAGTCTCTGAAGGCGATTCTCAACGAAACGTGTTCAACGGTTCTAGGAAGAAAGAAGAGACAAGACAAGGAATGGCTCTCAACGGACACTTGGAAATTAATAGAAGAGAGGAGAATGGTGAAAGAGAAAATGATTCAATGCAAGGACGGACAGGAGAAGGAGACGCTGAGCTCAACTTACACAGCACTGGACAAAGAAGTGAAGAAGAGTGCTAGGAAGGACAAAAGACGATTCTACGACAACCTCGCCACTGAAGCTGAGAAGGCAAAAGGGACCTGAGGACACTATATCAGATAACCAAATCTCTATCCGGGAAGAGACCAACACAAGCGAAACCTATAAAAGACAGCCAAGGGAACCCAATTACCAAGGAAGAAAAACAGATTAAACAATGGGCGGATCACTTCAAAGGACTCTTGAACCGACCATCACCTGCAACCCGTCCAGAAATACCAACAACAGCGCGCACACAACTGCAAGTTGACACCAATCCTCCAACGAGAGCTGAAGTCTTGAACGCAATCAAGCTTCTGAAAGCTGGAAAAGCAGCCGGACCAGATGGAATACCCCCTGAAGCACTGAAAGCGACCCAGAGACGACAGCAGACATGCTGACTCCATTATTGCAAAAGGTCTGGAAGGAGGGAAAGGTGCCTACTGACTGGAGGAAAGGTTACCTCGTGAAACTACCAAAGAAGGGCGACTTAGGACCCACTCTGCAAGAACTGGCGAGGAATCATGCTCCTATCGACGCCAAGTAAAATCCTGAGTCGCATCATCCTGGAGAGATTAAAGGACGCACTGGAGACAGAACTCCGACCAGAACAAGCTGGATTCAGGAAAGGCAAATCATGTACTGACCAAATTGCAACTCTACGCATCATCATCACAGAACAAAGCATGGAATGGCAATCAAACCTCTACCTCAACTTTATAGACTTTGAGAAGGCCTTCGACAGCGTTGATCGTGAAGTAATTTGGAAATTACTCGAGTACTATGGCGTACCCCAAATATTCATCAACCTTATTCAACAGCTGTACGACAACGGCACATGTCAAGTGATCCACAACGGAAAACTCAGCGAGGCGTTTGGAGTAAACACAGGAGTCAGACAAGGGTGCATATTATCTATCACCAATGATATTCCTAATTGTGGTGGACTGGATTATGCGTCAGACAGTGGGAAACGAGAAGACAGGGATATCCTGGACCGACGACGTGAAGAACCTAGAAGACCTGGATTTCGCGCAGCGATGATTTATGTTTGATGTCACACAAAATCGAAGACTTACAAGCGAAAACCGACAAACTGGTCGAAGAAGCAGCCAGCGAAGACAGGACTCCAGGTTAACACAGACAAGACGGAGGTTATGAAAATAACCAACCAACCAACAACAACAACAGCAACATCCAACGTCAATCACCATCAACGGGAGGGATTTGAAAGAGGTTACTTCATTCACTCACTTTCTAGGGAGCATTGTCTCAACTACAGGAGGGAACGGACGAGGATGTCAAATCGAGTGAGAATCGGGAAGGCGAGAAACACATTCATCAACCTGAAATCAATCTGGAAATCTTCGTCACTCAGCATCAACAACAAAATTCGCGGATTTTCAATACAAACGTCAAGTCAGTCAGTTCTTCTATACGGATCAGAAACTTGGCGGGGGTCACAAAGAATATTTCCAACAGCCTGTTGCAGACCTTTATTAACAACTGTCTTCGCTCTATACTGAAGATCAGATGGCCGGAAAGAATCACCAACAAGGAATTATGGGAACAAACAAAGCAAGAACCAATCGCCCAACAAATATGCAGGAGAAAGTGGAGATGGATCGGACACTCGCTGAGGAGACCGCTGGGTGACACCGCGCGTCAAGCCCTCGAGTGGAACCCGAAAGGGAAGCGGCGTGTGGGACGTCAGTGCAAGGGTGACATGGAGGAGATCGTGTGAAGAGGAGTTGAAAGAATATGGACTAACATGGATGCAGGCGAAAAGTACAGCAGAAGACAGAAGCAAATGGAGACGTGCAGTTGAAGCCTTATGTTCCACTAGGAACCCAAGGGAGCAATAATAATACATCGTATTGCTTTCTGTAATTAAAATAAGAATGCAGTCATTCATCAGTCCAGCCAGCACCCTGTTTACGTCACCTCAAGCTTATTTAACAAAAGAGGCCTAGACTGCAGAGTCAAAGGCAGATGTGTAATATACAAAGCCTGGTCTAGCAAATTTAGCACCTTTTTCTAAGCTGCAGACAATATTATGACGTAAGATGACAGCAACATCTAAAGTTCATCTATGATATCTGTAAGCAAATCGATAGCATTACTCCTAGTCTGAGATGTTATCGATCAAGGGCAGTTACAACCCAACTCAGAAGATAAATGACGTCCCACCACCCAGACAGCAAACTACACTTATTATCTAGACAGGTTGGTCGCTAGACTTTAGTAGGCGGAATGAATTTTCAAACTTGACCGCCTAAATTAGGTCCACCCAAACATTAAATTCACCATGGAATACGAACACAACGATGAGTTCGATTTCCTCGACCTAAATGTAAAAAGAAGAAACGATGGAACGGTCGAAATGTCCATCTACAGGTAAGAAACTTGGACCGGAAAATACCTTCACTACAACAGCTTCTACCCTACGAGCTATAAGAGGGGATTAGTGAGGACACTATACAACAGGGCCAGAAAATTATGTTCGCCTAACAAGGTAGAAGAAGAATTAAGCTTTGTCGAAAAATGCCTTAAGGAAAACGGGTATCCAAAAGGATTTATCTTAAAGTACAGCAAAGAAAGAGATGAGAAAGAGAAATCTCCAACAGTTGAGAAGAAGAAAATGTTCATTTGCCTCCCATACAAAGGAGAAACCGTATCTCGAAAGATTGAAAAGAGGATGAAGGGAGCAATAGAGAGATGCTTCCCTGCATCCAATTTGGTGACACTATACAGTACTACATGCTCTATAAGGCAATGGAAACTGGATAAGTACCCTGCTGATGTTACCTCCAACTGCATTTATAAATTTACGTGTGCCTGCGGCAGCAAGTACACTGGAAGGACAGAAAGAAAGGCTTCTATCCGGTTTTCAGAGCATATTCCAGGAAACTTCTGTTTAAAAGGAAGCAGATATTTAAAAAGTGCAATTACCAGACACCCACCGTGTGGATACGGGTCATTTTGTCGAGATTTCTAAATCCTTCAAAATATTAAACATACAAAGGACAGAGAATCTACTACGATTTGCTGAAGCAATTGCAATCAAACGTCACAGACCAAACTTACGCATACAGAAAGAGAGTGTGGTCAATCTCTCACTCCCTTTGCTAACCATATCACTTTCATTACACTGATTAGTCATACACACTAGTGAGCTCAACTCACTAAGCAAGTTTTCAAATTGATGAACTTTGCCCTTCTTGAGTTGCCATGTTGACACTGTTTATTAGATTTTTCTGTCTTCTCTCACCCCCCTTTTTTCCTTCTTTTATAGTTTGATAGTGTATAAATTGATGGTGACTTACATCATAATACTTATATTCCAGATGCGTTCACCTTATAGTGCTTTCTCTATTACCTTTCAAAAAATAAAGTATGAAATGTTATTATTTATAACCATTGTAATTTCAGGTAGTTGGCAGATGATGAGGAGAACCTGTGAAATAGAATGATATGATTTTATACTGCAAATCTGGTCTTTCTCTCTCTATCAAAAATTTTAAATTTGATTGGTGAATGACTAGACGATGAAAACTTACAAGGGAAAGAAAACTTAAACACAAATTAGAAATTTCCAAAAAGTAGAGAATGGATCTGTGGCATTGTCAGGTACAGTCTTAAATCACTGTTGGTTCTTAGAATCTTAAATCCATGATGACTGATTTATCATCCTTAACTAACACTCAACGCTTAACCTCACTACTGCTAACCACACTGTTCTACTCAATATATGAGAGTAAATAAAGGTGAAACCATTGCAAAACTCCACTAGTCATTTCATATCTCCCACCTTTAATGGTCATCTCATACAGTCATAAATTAGGACGGAGTGAACTGCTATATCAAGGTAGATACAAGTAGACGAATACTAAAACAAGACCTTCTGTGCATACTGAGATTTCGTCAGCTGTCAGTTAATCAGGGCTAATGTAAGCAACTCCTCAAATAACTGAAGTCTTCTTCGCTTAACTGTATTATTATTATTATTACTGGTTTTTCTCAACCTCCAAATATATATACTAGAAAAATAAACAAACAAACAAGCAGTCAGGCAGGCAGACAGGCAAAACAAACTAACGCATTAAACTCGTGACTTGTATCGCCTTTCAGACTCAATTTAAGCTGAATACAGTGGATCAATCAAAAAGGATGGAGAGGGGGGAGTCATTTAAGTGACTTAAAATGTCGGCTACACCACCACCACCACCACCAACAACAACAACAGCAAGAACAACAAAATAGTCTCATCACTTCAATTTCTCTTTCTTTCTCTTACTAGACTGTGAAGACAGAAAAAGGGGATTGTCATTTTGTAAAATAATAACTTATATTTACATATTGTACTATTTTATTTATTTTCTTGTGTCAATTACACAATAATTAATTCATTTTTATGTACCAGTTCTGTCTCCTAATGATTATACAAATTAATATATATATATATATATATTTAATGCCACACTGATTAAATCTATCGCCTGTGATCAATAGTATACTAGTTCAAATAAGACAAACAACCATTAAGAAAGTTATAAAAACCACAAGTGTATTTTAAGATAAAAGTCAAATGAGTCTGAGGTTATATTAAATGACTGTTTTTCCAACATTTCCAGTAGTTTACATAGCAGAAAATTTAATCTAATAACAAATTATCGTGTTGTCTGCTACAGTATGAATTATAAGTCTTAGGTTGGCTGACAAACTGACATTCTAAGACCAGGGATCACTGGAAGGCTATTTTGTTCTTTTTCTTCTCCAGTAGGCGATTCTGATCCCACTAGAGATCTAATCCACGAACGTTTAGGGAACGAGGTAAATCAGTTGATCATTCAACTGAACTGGAAACTCAATGGGTGTGCACTCATAGACAGTCAGTCAGTCACAAACTAGGACGAAACAGCTGTCCAGTGCTTCTTCGTTTTCATTGTTCTCTCTAACTGATGTTAGTTCGTCAAGGTTCGATTAAATGAAACTGGATGCTTCATTTTTAATTACATAGACTTACATAATACAAACATAGGAATCTTTAAATATCCCCATTATTAATATTAAAACAAGACATATACGCGAAGAAGATCTAATTGGAAATGCAGGGATGACCACATTGTACCTAAAAGAGCTCATACTTCTATGTGCTGTAAATGTTCAATCTCTTTTTTTAACAATGAAATCTATAGACAGAGAGATGGAATAGCTATGGATTCACCACTGGGTCCGTTGCTAGAAGACTTCTTCTTCTTGGCTAGTCAGGAGAGCAGTACTCTCACACCTGTTATAAAGGCGCTTAACTTCTACAAAAGATACGTGAATGACACCTTCATTGTATGAGACGAGAACTGAGAAGTGAATGACATCTTCAATTTTATAAGTGTTTGAAAAATAAGTCTAGAGACTACCCTGAATATCCATGGTTGTTATTCTCTTATATAACTGAGTAATTGTCATGTATTTTTTAAAGTTTTATTTTATTATTGTGGACCATGTTAGTTGTAGAGCGGTTGTAATGAGACTACGAAATGAAGATATCGCCTGGCGAAATGCCTTATTCACACTTATATAACTTTTAATTTTTGACTTTTAATTAATAATGATGGGCATATTTCACACTATTAAATCTTATATAGCCGTTATCTTTTCCTAGCATGAGTCATCCATCCATTCAGGTAAGAAATATGTTGGTTAGAGTGTACGCGTCAGCAAAAATGGCTGAGTAATTTGACCTTTTGTCTTTCTCCTTAAGGCAGTCAAATACTGAAATATCCTATGTGTGAGTTGTTATCACATTTGTCTGGTTTTTTTTTACCTATTTAAAAATAACATTGAGTGACATGTTGAATTTTATAAGTTTTTTAAACATAGGGTCTCAGTCTTCCCCGGATCCCCATGGTTGTTTTTCTCGTATATAACTGAGTAATTGTTATGTATGTATACTACAGATCAGTTCATCTTCTGCCACGAAGCTTCACTAGTTGCTTTATGGCTTTCATCATTTCCTTTAAATATGCTGTATAAGATGCTACTTATACACTTTATTTTTAGTTGTAGGTGCTCCTGCAATTCGCATTTAACAACCATAACTGTTATTAATGTATTAAAGGGTTAGGAACTTCTTAAATCTTTATTCATAGATGGACTGATTACTTTTGAGAAATCCTTGAACCAGTAAGGTCAAATTTATGTGAACAAAATACGCTTTCGTAAACTTTTGACTTTGCCAGTTGCATTGATGAAATTAATGTGACCGGTAAGCATGTGATTTCATTAGATGTTTGCTCTTTATTTACAAATATACCAATAGTAGAAACTGTTTATTATCTATGCAGTTACATCGACCTGAAATGTATAAGCATTAGAGTGCCAACTAACTATCTGAAGCAGCTTATAGTGAGATGAACGCTTAATGTGTAGTTTAGATTTAACGATGTCATGTAAAACTAAAGGGATGGAGTCATCCCGAGGTCTTCGTTAGGACTTATCTTAGAGGATGTCTTCTTGGAGGGGTTAGAGAGTAGTCCATCGAATGAAACAATCTCAAATTTGCATATGTATAAGTGGTATACTGACGACAGCTTCATTATTTGTAGCGATAATTGTTCAACTACTGAGCATCTTGAGAAATTTAATGGTTCTCACTCATCGATGCTTTTCATTGTCGAAGAAGAATTGGATTCCACACTTCACTTCTCAGATTTCCTGTTAGATAGAAGAGATGATGACATATTAAAAAGGTCGGTTTATCGAAAGGCAACATTTACAGGACAGTACACTAACTTCAACAGCTGGATACCACTAGGTAGGAAGAGAAAGCGTATCCGTTCTCCCCTGCTCCAGAATTCGGATAATTTGCTCTATAGATACGGTCGACATAAAACTAGAAGACCTTCGCACAACTCTTTTAAATGATGGATACCCTAGACATTTTTCTGACAGAAGAATAAAAGAAGAAACCATCCCCAACCGAATCACAGTGTCCAAGAAGACATCGTTTAATGAGTCTAACGTTCATATGTTACACTGTTGCTGAAGTGATTAAAAGCATAACTATACCAGTAAGTATGCTTCACTTCTAGTGGTTTCAGGGTGATTTTGTGGTACTTTTAATTAATTAGAGAAGGCAAAACTCAACGTCAACATCTGTTGAACATGTTCTTTCATTCTCAGGTATATCTGATATCTATCTGTCTAATATATATTCGAGTTTATTAGACGTATACGCTTCTCAGAATCATTAAGCAAGTGTTTGCATGCCTGCATCAGTACGTGATTTTTATCATCTCATGAAGCAATCAACTGATTTCTCTCTCTCTCTCTCTCTCTTTAATACATGTATACATATATATGGTGTGTAACCTATGAACTATGCTAGCATCATGTATTTGACGCTTTCTTATTATGTGATTAAGTAAATTCTTCAAAATGTGTACATTTATTTTTCAAATAGTTATCAACGACCGACTATCTAAGTGATAAACTGACTGACTGAGTAATGAACGAAGGTACAGCTTTTCACATTTGGGTATAAATTCAAATGGTAATCTGTCTAAAATTGATGAAATGAAGTACTGAAAATCACTTTTTAGATAGTAAGTAGTGAGATTTTGATTTGAATTACTTAGAGGAATGAAATTGCTGATTCTTATTATACCTACAATGACATTCACATAACCTACACATCGGTAGCTTTGAGCTATTTCTTTTTAGTTTAAATGCGTGTAACTCTTTTTCAACTTAATCCTACTTCAGGTAATATTCTTAGCTGAGAAAAGAGGTTATCTGGGGGCATATCTGCCCACATCACTAGTTAAAGATTCCCTGTCTGATCCCATGTCGAATGATGAGTTGAACCTGGACAGTAATTTTATGTTATTCGTTTTCTTGACAGACTGTTCTTACAATGAGGCATATAAACAGGTATTGATATTCGTGTGTTGAACTAATGGGAATTCAAATACTTTCAAGGTAGATTCCATGAGAAAGCGATATCACTTCGAGTGGCATTCAAATCCAGGTAGAAGTGGACTGTTGTGTACCTTCCTGTTTCTATCTCCCATTTTCTGCCAAATAGCCTAACGCTGATCTCAAATCCCGATCGATATATAAGAGATTTGAGAATTTTCTCAGGTAGCAGGGTCACTGGTCTATATCTGAACAACCGTTTTAATTATACTTTGGCAACATGTTGATGTGTTCGTCGGTGGTATAGCGGTTAGGATGCTCGCCGACCATGCATATGGTCCGGGGTTCGATCCCCGGCCGGCGCACTCCTTTACCTCACTGAGCCAGAAATGATGCTGGTAAAGAGGAAAGGTTGGGCATGAGGTTAGCAACCCCATCCTGTAAAAATTAAACACTGCTACAAAAACTTCAAGCCACTAGCTTGGAGCCCTATGTTCCACTGGGAACGTGAAGGAAAAATTATTATTATATATTTATTAACATGTTGATGCATTTGTGTTTAAGTGTTAGCAAAATGAATGCTTATTTTATTGCGTGGTGCTATTTCCCGCTGTTCTGTCGCTTAGGGTAAGAAATCCAGCTTTAAAATGCCTAATTTTTGGTGTATTCTAAGCATTTTCCCATAAATTTGAAAAAGATAAGTTAGATGTTTTCGTTAGAATTGAAGATGTCCATCAGGTCATGTTGTAAACATTGTATGCAGTAATAGTAATTTTATTTTTCAGAATATATCTTTACTACTTTAGAGTAGACAGATAAAAATGTACACATTTTAAGTTTAGCAGGGTGTTGTAAGTTTTGATTAACATATTAGGGATACCTAAGGAGTTGGTGTTTACTTGTTACGGATTTTATATTCGTATTAGGATATAGATATACTAAAATCTTCCCATAAAGTGTATTTAGGAGACATTCTAGGTGTCTGGATGCGGATGCAGTCATCTGACAATTGGAGTATATCATTCCTCCAACCAAAACTACTACTACTATTTCTAATGATATATATTTTTTGATTTTACAGCTTGATTCCACACCGTATTTTTGGTACAAGTATGGGTAGCAGCAGCATGGATATCACTAGCCCAAATTTTGCTGTCCGACCATAGATATCAGGTGTGTGTCGGTAGAGGATCGAACCTCGGACCATGTGCATGGTCGGCGAGAGTTCTAACCACTGTGTTGGGGATAGTTTCGTGTTCGGCCAAACGGTATTGAAAGCGTAGCTTTTCCTATCTGGAGATAGGCTTCTTGTCCGTATTGTTTTAATTCGAATGTCACTACGAACACTTCAGTCTGAGTATATAATTATCTCTAGCACATGAGATATTTTGCACACAGCCAATTTGTACCACCCAATTTATTAGCCTAATTCAGTTTATTTTAACGAATCGATTGTTGACTACATTTATTCTATGAACTAATTTAATATAGAAAATTGTCAAGCTTTATCATCTAATTTTTAAAACTTTAATCTTGATAGAATGAATGTAGGCTTTATAAGTTAAGCGATTTCTGCAAATAAACCACATTAATCACTGGGAGTATCCGATTTCTCAGTTGCAAGCTGTAATTTATAGTCTGAGAGTGTGTCTTATATGAATCTGTGTATTACAAGTTCACTATAGTGACTAGTGTGCCGACAGTTCAAGGGTAGAATGCTCACTAACTTTACACATGGTCCGTGTTTGAATTGTAGTCGATGCATCTCTTACATCTCTTCTAGTTCACTAGACTGATAGTAATACTGGAAAACAGGTAAGGTTGACGGTGAGACTAGCAACATCGACGCGTAAAACAACCGTGTGTGAACCTTGGAAATGTATGTTCCCCTCGGGATGTAAGTAACAAAATAAAAAAAGTAAAAAGCAGTGGGTAACCTCGGTGTAAGCCACTGGCTAACCGCCAACCTCCTATCCCGACTAGTCAGACAACTGTCCACGATGTCGAGGTCGATTTGGTCCAGCTAAGCAGAAGAAGTGGTTGACATCGATCATTAAGTGAATACCATCATGCTTATCATCTGGGAAGTTTATGCTAATTTGATCAGAATCAAATTAGCGCTTTTTCACTGGCTTATATTGCCTACAAGACTAGTGAGCAGCATGAACTGTTGTGTGACTGTTTTGCTTGAGTTTAGAACTAAGTTTAGGACTTTATGCATAACATACGATCTCATTCATGATCCACCCACCCTCCCTCCACTCTCAGAGATCGTCAAGTGTCATTAAAACCATGTGTTAATCTCTAGCACTTAGAGAGAAATCGACTGACTGGTTGACAACATAAACTGTTATAAAATTCTCATTATTATACACAGAAAGGAGTAAAACCTTTTTGAGTTATAAAAATTTCAATGAATATATTAACCCAACGTTCGATAACAGTTGGCGATCGTTTGAAGCCTTCTGCCTCACTGGATAGTATTACTAGTCGCCTAGTTACTAGATATCAAATAACAAGTTGTAATAGTGCTAACACGACAGAAGATTCTATAAATTATTTTGGTAAGGATTATATTACACTGAAGATAATAGTGAATATTGAAACATCTGTTATCAACCCTGTTGATTATTATTATTATTATTATTATATACACCTGATATTAATGTTCAGCCTGCAGAATTTGGGTTTCTGATATAATATGCTGAAAATTTCATACTTGTACCAAAAATACGGCGTGGAATCAATCTATAATCAAAATTAACCGGGAGGTCCTGGGTTCGAATCCCGGTGGGTGCGTACTGCTGAAGAGTCCCAAAACTAGGACGAAACAGCTGTCCAGTACTCCCAGGTTTTCCAATGGTTCTCTAACTAATGTCAGCTCATGATGAAATCCTGAAACCAATCAAATCCCTGCAAACCAACACTTAAATTTGCTACTTTCAAACATACATGCTGTTTGTAGTGTCTGCTGCATACATTTCATTCTTAGTTGAACTAATATTCAGGTATATTGTCGCACTTTTATTATTATTATTATTATTATGAGGTGTATGAAATGGTAGGTAATATACTGGTTACGTAATGGGCATACTATTCGCCAACACACCTGGTGGTAACTTCACGTGCATATCGGCAAGTGGAACATACTACTCCGTCATTGGGTTCCTTTCTGCAGTGCACCAACACTTTAGCATTTGGTTAAGTCATTTACATTTACTTAAATTAGTCCGGAAACAGTAAACAAAAAATTCAAGGACAATATTTACATCATTAAAATTGCAAAATATGTACGCTTCAGAAACACTGTTGTCAAAATGAGTTCGTTGGTCAGGTAAACTGGAGATAATTCATTGACAACCAGCATGTCGCATAAACTCCTGTATAAAATAATCAAGGCCGAACATTTAGGTACCTGTAGGTTACTGATTTCTACAAACTTCTTCACCTCTTCCTATTCAGTCACAAAGAAAAATGATCAAAAGGATGTTTCAGCTTTATGTTAACATAAAGTACAATAACTTTCATTGAAGTTCAGCTTATCAGCTGTTGACAGCTGGTTTGTAGCTGGTGATTGTCGGGTTCGAATTACACTTTGACTACTTCAGTCTGCGTAATTAGGCAATCAGTAAGGAAAGATGATATAATATAAGCATACTGCGATGTTGTGTTACAGACAATGTGTTCCAGAGGAATAATATTCTCACATATTCCCATATTTCAGTACTGCATTGGCAATAGAATATTATGTATATTTGAACATTCTATTTCATGTCGTTTAGTGTAAACTGAAATCACCTGCTCAATGATTGCTTAAAGAACATAAACTGCATAGATGTAAATAGATGTTTGATCACTTGAAAATATACTTTAGCTTCCGTTTTATATCTTCTTTTGTTACAGTAGTATTAGTAGTAGTATTATGATCACCTTGTCCATTATCCACTAAGTCGAACACTTCAACTTCCATTCTACTAACCACCATGGTTTCAAATTTATATGACTAATAATTATACATTATTATACAATTACAGAGCCCAATGGAGAATTAGCGAAAACACGTATTTACTCAAATTGTTTTCTGTAAATGTATACAAGCTAAAAACAGAATTACTATTTATACACAATAAAAATAACTCAAGTGGGATATATATATATATATATATATATATATATATATATATATATATATATATATATTTGTTACTCATGCTCTATTTACCATGCGTGGAGGCGAGAAGGCAAGAATACTTTGCACATATGAGAAGACTGTAAGAGATACGGACTACACAAAATAGTTCAATCCTACTCAAGTTTGCAGAACCAATCTCCGTCAACCTCCTCAAACTCAATTCAGGTGTTCAAAAAGAAGCAGTTATCAGTCTTTCCTTACCCTGGTAACTGGATATTTTAGTCTAGCTTTCATGTGATTGCACAGTATTTCGCTTTAACCTCCTTTTTTATTACATAACTCCTTTGTCATTCATTGTATGCATTCATTGAATTTTTGCTTCAACTTGAATTCTCCGTCAACTGAAATCATCGTGTGACAATCACAAGTATGTTGAAATTGTTTCTGTACATAAACTTATCATGTCTTTAGGCTATCACCAGTCGATGAGAATCCAGGGAAATAAGTGATGGTATCATCTCATTCTGCGAAACTGTTTCTCTCGCTTTATTCCAACAAACCAAGATTGTTTTGCCAGGATATTTTATGCACACGCGTTCTCCGAATCTGCAAACTTTTATATTCAGTGACACATTGCATGCAGATATAAAACTGTATACAGATAAATAGCAGTTTGACCACTTGAAAATATACCTTGGAATTATGCAAAAGATTCTGGGAAGCGAGAAGACAGGGACATGTTGGACCGATGAGAAGGCTGTAAAAGACAGGGACTTCACAGACGATTTATGTCCACTGTCACACAAACTCGAAGATCTAAAGACGGAAACCAACAGGTTGTCAGAAGGAACTGGCATCAAACACCAACCACTCCCAACGGAATATTCTTGAAAGTGGTCACTCACTTCCTTCGATTATCTAGACAGAACTGTTTCAATTATAAACACGCCTCACGAGTGAGGACGTCACAGTGAGCATAGCAAATCAAGACATATCTTCACTCTGAAATCACTTTGGAAATCGTCTGAACTCAGCAGTGCGAAGAACGAAATTCACATTTTCTACAGGTATTAGGTCAGTTCTTCTGTGGAGGTCTGAAACTTGGTTCGACCCTCACGAAAAGCATTTCCAACAGACTACTGCAGACTGTCATCAGCATCTGCCTTCGATCACTGGGTACTAATAATCAGATAGATGTCTGTCGAGAAACGGTAAGCAACAATGAGCGTTGGCGATGAACTTACCAAGAAATTATCGTTTGACAAGCATGAGGAAGGAAATGTTTTTGGGTTAGACACACTCTGAGAAGACAGTTGAGTGACATCACACACGACTCCATAAAGTGGAAGCCGTATGAGAGAAAGGGTGAGCTGGGTGTAGGTTTGAAGCTGACACGGAGGAGGTGGTGTGAGGCAGAGATGAGAGCCTACGGGTAGTTGCCGAACCAGCTAAATAAGACGGAAAATAACAGCTGGATATGTTCCATTGATGCCCTGGGTTACACTTGGAACTCGAGCGAATAATAATAATTTAAAACGTTTAAAATAATCAACTAGGAAAGGAAACCTTGTCTGTCACCTTTTGCTCAAGCGATGACCATTAATGACCATCATTTCTTTATAGACGGAGAGAAACGGTGATGAACTTTGACCTTTATTGACTATCGAACTGATGAGATAAAGTTATACAATTTTTATTCTCTTATTAATTCATGTACCATTTTGCATTTTTCTGTTCCGCTTCGAAAATTGTATGTTTTTCTCTGTTGGATATTTTTCAGTTTACTCCTTCCTTGTTATTTTGCTGCTCAAATTTTGTTTGTTTTCAAAATTTCGAACTTTGCCGCTTTTATCTAATTATCCTAAAAACAGTTATCCCTTTTGATTGCTAATAATTCAAGTGCTTACATCATTTCTGAATTTTGTTACTTGCGGTTCCTTTCAGATAGTCTTTGTAGTCACGAAAAACATAAAAAATGTTCGAACCTCTTTTGTAATTGCCATCCTTGTTGTATTTTTCAGGTTGAAGCTAGCTGAGAAGAGAATCAGTGAAATTGTTAAAAAAAAAAAAATGAGCTCGAATCCTCCTGCTGCACATCATCTGCCTTTCCTGCTTTGTTCAGATTCATTAATGCGAAGAGTTGTATGAACTTCTCATAAGTAGTATTACGTACAACTCGAAAGAACGACTGAAGAAACCTCTTCACGAACTTGAAAGCAGAGTTTAAAAATTTAAAATTGAAATTGTCATAACTTTTGCCTAAAGATGAATGAGTGTTTCAAGGGTAGAATGGTCACCAACCAACTAAGCCCGTGATGCAGGGTTCATTCCTCGGCCGATGATGAACTACTAATCGTCGCCTAGTTTACTAACTAGTGGTAAACCTGGGGAGGAGGGAAGGTTGAGTATGAGGCTGGTAACCCTGCGGCTAATGAAACTTCAAGTCTGCAAACCTGAATCCTCATGTTTCACTCAGAATTCAAGAAACGAAAGAAAAACCTTCCACAGGTTAAAGCATTTTCAACTGTACCATTTTTATGAAATTATATTAATATTAGTTTTTTTTAATGAAAGTGTAGCATGTTCTACCGACAAGATGTATCAGTGGCATTTAAAGAGACTCTCATCGCCAGAAAAATATCAAAGACCAGAGAGATGGATTTAACTTCAGAGCGAACAAATGAACCAGTATTGCGGCGAAACATGAGAGACATGAAAAGAAGACAAAAAACACAATACGAAGGGTAGAAGTAGCACAGAAGCGAAGATCTCTTAATCTCTTAATTTATATGGCATACATAATTTCGCTATATGTGCATATTGAATTGGTATTAAACATTCCCAGTCAAATAGAGGGGCAATTTTAGGTATTCGAAACCAAGAAATACTCAAAAGTAATATGGCATAGTTTAATTCAAGTTAGTAGCCCACAGACCGTTGGTTTCACCTCCCATTATCCACCCATTATAACGGTTAAATGTGGCTTTTTCTGATTACCTAACAAGAAGACATTGTGTGTTGGTGGCACAACGGTAGAATGCTCGCTAACCACGTATATGGTTCGGGGTTCGATCCACAGCCAAAGACGCACTTCTTTACCTTGTTAAGCCAGTAATAAGACTGGTAAAGAGGGGAGAATTAGCATGAGGCTAGAAACCCCATCCGCTGCTACCGAAACTTCAAGCCTCTTGCTTGAATCTTTATGATTCATTGAGAATGTAAAGAAATGAAATGATATATAATAATAACAACAAGAGATTAAGAGAAAGCATACCTATCGAACTAGAGCAAGTTTAATTCGAATGGCTTTTCACAGTTTCTACAATTGTATAAACGAATATAACGTCCTTCTCAAAAACTTGGGCGTTATCTTGTAGCCCTGTCTGTCTGTCTGTTTTCGACATAGAACTTTGCACAAATGTGCGGAAGTTCAAGTCGCCACACTCCGTGTAGCACGCGAAGCAACAGAAGAAAGTACAAGAAAAGTATAATAGAAACAGTGAGCAGAGGTGTGAGACAAACGAGTAATAACGAAGAACAAAACAGTTTCATTGAAGATCATAAGTCACAGGGAGTGGATGCATCTGCGCCACTGAGAACGGTTTTGAGCCATGTCACCAATTGTTTCCAACCATAGATTTTTACCGTCCCGAGGACCCCAGCCTGGAAGTCTACACCTTCCTACGTGGCTGGCTTAGACCAACTGTTGTGGATTTCATTGACTGGTGGGGCCAAGTTTTTGTTTGACCGCCACTAGCTTTTTTCCAGCCTGACCCTATATCCGCTAACATAGCTCATCGAGGGAGGCGATGACTTGGCATACGTAACACATGTCCTAACCATCTCAGTCTTTGTAGCTTCACGACTTCGTCGATTGATTTCCCCTGTTTACCTAGAACTCTGCGCCTAACCTCCATGTTGCTCACCTTATTATGCCACTTTACACGGGAAATAGAACGTAGGCACCTATGATCAAAGACAGCTAGTCTTTTCATGTCTTCGTAGCCCTAACTGAATGAAAGATGGGTCACACACTAGTGAGTAAATCTTCTTTTAGAAAAGCGACTTTCGGAGACCTCTACAAGGGGTATTCGTTCCTAGAAACATCTGAGTTCCGTGAAGTTTGCTTTAATGAGTCGAAATGACTAATTCTTATTAGGAAGCTGAGCATCTAAAAGAAAGCCCCAGGTTGCTACTTTGCCTTATAATTAGAGTTATTACGCGGGTAGTGGCGAACGGTGAAGGCCATGGTGAAAAATTCTTGACACAATCTTCAACACATAACCACTGCTTTCCTTTAAACAATCGATAACTTTGGCAGTTCAATTATCCAGATTTGGTGTGTGAAACGATGACAACTGGGTTTCAGCTTCGTTCACCAAGATAAAGATGCATTCAACTGACAAGCTGCAAAAAGAGAATGGATTTCACTGTAAATAAATTCAAAAGAATACCAGAAAAACATTTAGCAATTTGACACTTAGTTCATGGCTTTGTGCAACGCATAAAAGGTCAAATGTCAAACAGTCAAATGGCCATTTAGAGCACGTGTGTTAGTAGTGACAGTAAGATTTGAGAAAAAAATCAAAGAAAAATGGCAAAGAAACACTCTGGTGATGTTTACGGTGGTAAAAGTGGAGGAATATTGAATATATTTATCAACAGATCACTTTATTTCTAATCTCTTTAATGAGCTCATAATTTGATAATGTCCAAAACGAAGCTGACATCTTCCAGTGAATAGTCTTTGGAATGATTTAGTAAAGGGAGTGTATATTGTTAATGTTTAGAACCATTCATATGAATATACAGCCCATTGGCTTGAGCTGAATCTTTCCTCCGACATGAATCTAACCGATCGCACCTGCTATGAGCTCCGTCACATGCGAGGAGTAACTGTGTTCTGGTATCAAGCTCGAAACGATCTGGATAGTACTAGGTTCCAAGTGGAAAATTTGGCTTCAACAGCAAATCTCCATTTTCTCCTATTTTCTGCAGTCACTTGTAGCTGGCTCGGCAACTACCGTAGGCTCTCATCTCTGCCTCACACCACCTCCTCCGTGTCAGCTTCAAACCTACACCCAGCTCACCCTTTCTCTCATACGGCTTCCACTTTATGGAGTCGTGTGTGATGTCACTCAACTGTCTTCTCAGAGTGTGTCTAACCCAAAAACATTTCCTTCCTCATGCTTGTCAAACGATAATTTCTTGGTAAGTTCATCGCCAACGCTCATTGTTGCTTACCGTTTCTCGACAGACATCTATCTGATTATTAGTACCCAGTGATCGAAGGCAGATGCTGATGACAGTCTGCAGTAGTCTGTTGGAAATGCTTTTCGTGAGGGTCGAACCAAGTTTCAGACCTCCACAGAAGAACTGACCTAATACCTGTAGAAAATGTGAATTTCGTTCTTCGCACTGCTGAGTTCAGACGATTTCCAAAGTGATTTCAGAGTGAAGATATGTCTTGATTTGCTATGCTCACTGTGACGTCCTCACTCGTGAGGCGTGTTTATAATTGAAACAGTTCTGTCTAGATAATCGAAGGAAGTGAGTGACCACTTTCAAGAATATTCCGTTGGGAGTGGTTGGTGTTTGATGCCAGTTCCTTCTGACAACCTGTTGGTTTCCGTCTTTAGATCTTCGAGTTTGTGTGACAGTGGACATAAATCGTCTGTGAAGTCCCTGTCTTTTACAGCCTTCTCATCGGTCCAACATGTCCCTGTCTTCTCGCTTCCCAGAATCTTTTGCATAATTCCAAGGTATATTTTCAAGTGGTCAAACTGCTATTTATCTGTATACAGTTTTATATCTGCATGCAATGTGTCACTGAATATAAAAGTTTGCAGATTCGGAGAACGCGTGTGCATAAAATATCCTGGCAAAACAATCTTGGTTTGTTGGAATAAAGCGAGAGAAACAGTTTTCGCAGAATGAGATGATACCATCACTTATTTCCCTGGATTCTCATCGACTGGTGATAGCCTAAAGACATGATAAGTTTATGTACAGAAACAATTTCAACATACTTGTGATTGTCACACGATGATTTCAGTTGACGGAGAATTCAAGTTGAAGCAAAAAGTCAATGAATGCATACAACGAATGGCGAAGGAGTTATGTGATAAAGAATGGAGGTTGAAGCGAGAGACTGCACCATCCATGAAATGTAGAATAAGCATATGCAGTCACCATGGCTGAGAAATACTGGTAACTGCTTCTTTTTGAACACCTGAATTGAGTTTGAAAAGATTGACGGAGTGAGTAGAGATGAAGATGAAAACAAAGATGAGTGAGTATTAGAGAGGTTTCGCGTGCATTTCGGATTGTGAGGACATTTGTTACTTCCCGGCTGCCCTCAGCGTGGAAGTTGGTTGCGTGACCGCAGAGTCCAGGGGACAACTGCTTGAGGCCGGTCACACGCGGCCTGTTTTTGTTCGTTCTCTTTTGTTTGGTGTCCCTCAGTAGCATACGTATCACTCCTGCCCTGTGACACGGCAGCAGGAAGCGCGGTCTTTGTTAATCCGGGCCACGACCGATCCCGCATGAAATTTTGTGATTTTGTACTGATCATGATGTTGGATTGGGTAGCTGCTTTTTGACGGAGATTGGTTCTGCAAACTTGAGTGGGATTTAACTCTTTTGTGAAGTCCGTATCTCCTAGAGTCTTCTCATATGTGCAAAGTATTCTTGCCTTCTCGCCTCAACGCATGGCCTGTCTTATGATCCGGTCTACGATGATTAGGGATATCATCGGTTATTTATACAGGCTTGTCTTCATACTATCTGCAAATGAAAAGTTTCATTGAGCTCTCCGTAGTTAATTACTTGGTATATGGCATTATCATGGGGTCATTAGGTGAATTTTATAAGCGTTTTCGGCAGTGTGGGGTGTTCAAGTGGCTGCCAAATTACTTCACAGTTAACGCTTTCGAAAGCCTTTACAAATTCGATGAAGTTGAGGTAAGGAGTTAACTGCCAGTTTATGCCTTATTAGTTTGTTTATTAGATATATCACACAGTGAAACATCAATATTTACTGGATGATGTTTCGAGCAAAATTTATTGTTCATAATGATATCATTTATAATCACATGACTTTTAAACTTGAGTTTTATAGTGTTCATTGTTCTCTCCTATTTGTTGTAGGGGTAGTAGAATTTTCTAGATATCTGGGACAGGTGTTGAATCGTTCCTATTACATGTGTTTGCGGTTGATTCGATAAACAAAGCTTCTGTTATCAATCTCTCCCTAAACCCTGTGACATCAGATTTTAAAACCGTCATCCTATCCCATCCTATTTTGTGGTTGTGTGTAACTGCATGTAATGATATGGCTGAACTATTCTCTAGATTTCTTATCTTATTCGGGTCAACTAATCTAGATTTTGCTAGGTTTATATGCTCGGTTGGTCTTACTGCCCCTGTTCTACTAGTCTGAGCTATGTATTTGACCTGACAATCATTCCAGCAGGGTATTAGATGAGCTAAATTGTTTTGTTTTAACGGCTCCACAGGATCCTTTAAACGATAAAGCTTGTTTCTAATTGAGTTTGAATGACACTTTTATTCCTGCCTTGTTAAGAATTCTGCGTAAGGTTTCCAAGGTGAATAACAGAAGCTTTGTTTATCGAATCAACCGCAAACACATGTAATAGGAACGATTCAACACCTGTCCCAGATATCTAGAAAATTCTACTACCCCTACAACAAATAGGAGAGAACAATGAACACTATGAAACTCAAGTTTCGAAGTCATATGATTATAATTTATACGATTATGAACAATAATAAATTTTGTTCGAAACGTCATTCAGTAGATATTACTGTTTCACTGTGTGATGCATCTAATAAACAAACTAATATAGATTACTTACTACCACAGTGCCCAAGTTTTACACATATATTAATATGCCAGTTTATGCTCTGCTAAATGATGATGCGTAGAATTACGATTTGATCCTTACATGTCTTGCTTTTCCTGAATCCAGCTTGTACTAGTCGAAGTTCTACATGCAGTGCATCTTTTAATCCCTCTAGGATGGAAAGACTTAATATTTAGCTTGGCATGAAAATGAGCATAATTCCAAGTTACGATTTGCAAACGCTCTTTGGTAGTTTCTCAAGGTAAGCTTTCTTCCAATGAGTAGGTACCTTTCCTTCCTCGCAAAATTTTTGAAATGGCGGCTTGAGAATGTCTACTGAGGTCTCAGAATCTATTTTCAGTGCTTCAACAGGAATTTCGTCTGATCCTGCTGAGATCTGGATGGCAAACTCCAATAATTTTTGGTAGATATTTCCAGCTACTTACACCAGTCAATCAGTAGTACATTTATTTTTAGCCAATTTTATTTATTCTTTGACTGGCATTTATGATTGTTCACAATGGGATTCAGGATGAGCCCTTTTCATACGTAGAACTGCAGATAGGTTAGGGAGGTATTATAGTTAACATTTTACAAAACATAGTTTGGGTTTGTTTTAAAGAAGGTTTATTGTTGGTGTTGAATAAGGGAAATCAATCAAATCGAATTCATCCGCCTGAACTACAAATATTCTCTGTTATATCGCTGCACATTTGTGTTTTAGGAGCATCCTGCTGTTTCAAGATCACTTGTGGGTCTGATCCTCCTCGGATCGCTATACATTAACTCGTATGAATGTAGTTTCATTCCGTGTGACTCCATTGTCTAAGCATTTTCGAGTTCAGTTTGAGCATTTCATTTTATTCAGTAAACGACAGAGATAATGATTTCGCCTACTCTGTGTTAATTCTCAACGGCCAAAATCATACCTCTGGAAATTCCATATTCAAAAGACAATCCAGAACTAAATTAGAGATTTATTCTATGCGGTAATATATAAAGTACTTATAACCGTGGCAATAATACCGACTACTTTCGAAAAAATTAAATAATGCTTATTTCAAGTTTGATCAGGAACTGATTTTATTTTGAGAATCATTGAGCACTAGGGAATACTACACACCTGTTTCACCCTGGCTTTGGATTCTTCAACGGTTCACATCTGTGGCCCCATCAAGCATTCAACCAGCAGAAAGTCATAGGCCATTGGACTGCGTCCTAATAACAGAATGCTAAAAGAGCTCTCCTTATAATCATAAGTTCTTGGGTTTGTCTTGGGTGAGTACTGATGAAGAATCCCAATCCAAGGGGAAACAATTGTGTGGTATCCTCTAGTTCTCGGTGGTTCTCTAACTGATCAAAGTTGAAATAGGTGGATTCAGTATTTCGTAAGTTGAAGAATAATGATTTAACCAAGTGATCGATGCATCATCTTGAAGCGTCCACTCAGTAAGAAAA
This sequence comes from Trichobilharzia regenti, assembly GCA_944472135.2. Classification (NCBI taxonomy): domain Eukaryota; kingdom Metazoa; phylum Platyhelminthes; class Trematoda; order Strigeidida; family Schistosomatidae; genus Trichobilharzia; species Trichobilharzia regenti. The sequence continues at coordinate 133,359,813 of OX235270.1, read as the reverse complement.
GTTAGTTTAGACATAAAAAGATTCTGTGTCCCTGAAAATTAGGTTTAACAAAATGCAACTAAGTTCGTAAACAAACACATGAACTCAGAAAGTAAAAACTCGAAGTTGCCGACTGTCCCCAAAAAGTCAATATTCCTAAGGTTATAATTCACAGGTGATGTCAATAGTGAGATCTTATTACAACGTCTGAGAAGGGTCTTCAAAATGACTTTCTATGCAACTAAGCTATGATGTGTATTCACTAGCCGACCAATACTTACTTCAAGGAATAGAGACAGAATGCCCTGTTTCGCCTCTTACATGTGTATTTACCAGTTTAACTGCTTGTGTGGAGCCATTTACATAGGGCGAACGATCAGGCTAGTTCATCGTCGAATTTCTGAGCACCTCCCATCCTGGTTTGGCAAAGGTCCGAATAAAGCTATACGCAGCTCAGTACTAGGTCATGTCGTCGATACTGGACATCAAATCGACTCTAACAAAGCTATTAAAGTTATTTATCGTACATCACTTAACCTCTTGTTTGGTCTACAATTACGACTTTTACGTACAGCAGAGGCTATCGGAATTTAATATCTGAACAAGCCGAATCTATGTGTTCAAAAGAAATTTGTACAACCCCTTTCTTTGGGAATTTGGAAAATGCAGAGATATTAAACCTGTTCCTTACTTTAAAATATTGTAAGAATTACTCCCAGTTCCACATAAGTTTATCAATAGTGAATCGAATGACTGCCGTTTAGATTCAGCAGCGTAAGCATAAGATACCAGACGGAATTTAAAGTTAGGACTTAGTTTCAGGCTGGTTTCCACCGGACTAATTCTATCCCGAAATTCCCAGGACAGAATGGTGTAGATAAATTGTAGGGGCCACAAGATAACAACCTTGAATGAATAGTTGAAAATAAAGGACTGTAAATTCCCCTAAGTTCATTGATTAGACTACTCAGTAAGAGGATTCTGCATCATCCTAGCATTTGATATTCACCTTCATCACTAGACCTAACTCCAAACGCTTTAACCTAACTTTTATATTGTTCAAAATCATCACCTTGATTAGGGATGCTCAGCTGAGCACATATGTAGTAATCATGAATATTCCTTTTCTGCGCCAAAGACATTACGTCACACCTATTTGACTTCCTTGTCCGCTTAACTGCAGCGAGAACACTAAACAATTTGAGACGGAAAGTATATTCCAGTATGAGTGAGAGACAACACTGACATATCACTAACAACTATCTCACGCGAACTTTAATCTAACTTTTAGACTTAACCCTAGACAATAAATTTTTATTGTAGCTTGACTCCACACAGTACTTTTGACACAAGTATGAAATTTTCAGTATGTGATATCGGTAGCCCAAATTTAGCAGGCCGACCATTGGTATTAGGTGTGAGTCAACTGGGGGTCCGAACCCCGGACCATGTCCCAATCGCTATGCCACCGACGCAGATAAATAAGATCAGCATAAACTCTTGAAGAAAAGTTTAAACTGGACTTATGACCAGTGGCATGAATTTTTGTTTCCTATCGGCTGTTATGGGTTTTTTTCATCAAGAGAATTTATTATTGATAAAATAACTCCATTATTAAATATGCAAACTGTAAATGGTCACCTCAAGGTTACTGAGTCAATCTTTCACTTGAATAACCATTCTTTAACTTCGCCTAAAGTTCATCTATTATGCTTTTGTAGGGAAACTTGCTTACTCACTCATATAACAAAGAGGAACCAACAACTAGCAAGCAGTCTTACAAAACAGGACAGTGAAATTGAGAACTTACTGAAAATACTGCTAAAGTAAACGTCAATAAAAACCAACAAAGGCTAACTAACAGGAAAACCAATCAGTAAGTGAGACATAGTGGGAGAGAAATAAGTAATGATGACTCATCTGTAAAGATATGCATCAGTGAGCAATAAGTCAGGTCTAATGAATAATACCTTGATGACGTAGCTAGTGATTAACACAATAAAAAGAGACAGACAGATGAAACATATTCAACGCTTATATGATGTAAATTCTGTTGTCAATTACTGATTCATTTCGGTCACTCGAATTAAAATGTATTACTACTGTCCATCAAGTTGCAGACAATAATAAAATTCAAGGCCTTCTGACCATATTAACTGGAATTCTTCGTATGCTTTCGGAATACCATCTGTCTGTGTCAAATGGAAGGATGGTACTCCAGGTCTAGTCTGAACAGATTCCTAGTTCAAAGATAGGTAGTAGTCAAGTGGTACAAATTTCCGACCACTTGGCTTACTTGAGAATTTGCATCAGCCCCAATTGGGACTCATTTCTGACAAAATTTCAACACAGATACAAAGAAGCCGATGTTGTAGTGTTTTACGACCTGCATCATCTGTGATATGTACGTGATATCCGACCATCTGTCACAGGACGTGTGTAGTGCGCAACAGTCCACCCTATTCTTGTTTATGGCCGTTAGATATGCCTACAAATATTGGAAGATGTGAAAAGGCTAGATGTCTTTGACCACAAATGCCTATGTTCTATGTCAAAAGTCAGGTAACATAATATAATGAGTAATACTCATATTGGGCGTACAGCGTTGGTTAAGGAGTGTACAAGAATCGATGAGGTTGTGAAGGTGATTTGATTGAGATGGTTAGGAGACGTGTTGTGCACAACAAGCCATAGCCTTCCTCCTCGAGAAACGTCAACCAACAATGAAGCAGGTTAGAAAAGAGTTACGGATGGTCCAATCAAGACACAGTATCAGCTCATGAAGTCGTTGACAGTCACTTGTGACCGTGTATGGAGATGTGGACTGCCTGCCTGGTTAGGGTCGTCAGGATGCTCAGAACTAGTAGATAGAAACTGTTCGCAATATGGCTAAAAGCCGTTCACAATAACACTTTACGTGATCCCCCGTATCCCTTAAACCAAAATGTTTTCCCATGTTCCTATGACTATCCTTCACATTTCTGCCCATACTAATAATTAGTATTTTTAAAAATTAAATTTTCCCCCTCTGTTGTCTATCTTTGTGTGCTTCATCGAATATGGCAAGTTGTTCCGTTGAACTTCCGTGCAAAGTTCTATGCTGAATGTCAGACAGTCAACTTCTATTTTCAATATAACCAGACGATTGCAATTAAAAGGCAAATCATGAAAGGATTCAGATGAATCATCTTATTTCCAATATAGATTTTATCGTGAAACAGCTGGACGACACTGAAAAACAAGAGGGAATGGGGAGAACCACTTTAGCCAAGTCGGGGGCTCTCCGGTCTTCCACTATTTCTAACTGGTGTTGGTTCCTTTAAAATGTCATAATCTACGTATCAGTCATTCTCCAGCTTATTCAACGCTACTGAGTGGATATGCTGAAGCTGTACAGAGACGTCGGAGCCATTGCGGTCTACCATGTCAAGGTGAGTTGTGAAATGCGTGCTCATCGACAGTATTAGTTGAGGGTAACGCCATATCATGAATTGACAGAAGGTGAACAGTAAAATAGTTTGGCTTCCACAACCTGAAGTCCGCGGGTTCGAACCCCAGTAGTGATGCTGAGCGTGCATACTAGGGCAAAATAGCTGTCCAGTGATGCTGATGGCTTTAAATAATTCTGTGACTTGTTAATGATAAAATCTTCACTGAAATTAATTCAAACGCCTATGGAATCCCAGAATCTCTATCACCCTATATGACTAGTATGTATGTAAGCAGATTAATTGATTTTTTTTTTCATGAATACTTGAATAAATGTCTAAATTTTTTGTCACGCTAAACCTTACTTAAATGCATATGTGATAGATTTGTACCGTAATTATTGATTTGTCTCGACAATAGATAACACCACCGAAAATGGCAAATAAATACTCCCGTCACATTTGAATGAACGACAGATAGACAGACAGACATCCACAAGGTCAAATGACACATCCCTGTATAGATAGACATTTACACTATCATATGACTGTGGTATATATATATATATATATAGGGTATGCTTTTCAAAAACCTGTGAATGATAATGATCATGTGTTAGTTGAATAAATTGATGGTCAGGTGAATCCTCTTGTGATTTAAATTTTTGTTTAAAACAATAATATGTAAACTACGTCATAGAAACTCTTAATTTTAAATAGTCTTCTCGATTGAGACGATGGAGGACATAAGGGCTGTCATTGGTCATCGACAAAAAACAGCTTACTATTATTACACCCTCCTTATCCGATAGCAGTTCGACTTGCCTCTATCTCAGATCCCCAACCCATCGGAACACAGTGTAGACAAATGAATCATATGATGCTAACTACTATATCCAGATATGGACTCCAGAAACATACGTTCCAAAGAGTGTAGCCCGCTAGGCCACTGTGATATTGATATGTATATATATATATGTGTGTGTGTGTATGGTGGTCTCTCTTTCTGTTTGCTCGCTTAGTCTGTGACCATTTCACTTTGATGAACCTGTCTCCTTTAACAATGTGCGTCGGTGGCACAGTGGTTAGGACTCTCGCCGACCATGCACATGGTCCGGGGTTCGAGCCCACGCCGGCGCACACCTGATATCTATGGTCGGCCTGTAAAATTTGGGCTACCGATAACCATGCTGAAAATTCCATACTTGTACCAAAAATACAGTGTGGAATCAAGCTGTAAATCAAAAATAAAAAAATTATATATAATATGAGTGTTTGTTGACAGTTCGTTGCTTGGTGACATATATCCATATTGTATGTGTGGTTGTTGACATGTCTGCTATATTTTGCTATGTATATATGGATCGACACTCCATTATAATTAGCCATTCATGTTAAGACTGTCTATTGATTTGTTCACACACTTGTCTGGACATTCATATATATTTCGCTCACACAATCTTGTGTGTCTACTTTTGGTGTGATACCACTTTTGCATTCTCCTTGTGTTTGGAAAATAGAAGTATCATCGCAAACCTAGTGGTCTTCTGATTTCCGTCTTTCTTGCGTCAGGACTATTAAATTCTCGACCAGTACATAATAATAATTTGGCGATGAGTACATAACAGTTTGGCGACGGGGAAAACCACTATTAACCACTCAGCAGCAGCAACATAACAGGTATGCAAGCCGATAGCAAGATCAGCTTAAAGGCTATCCATCACTAGAGGGAAAACACAGCTTTATCAGAAGAAATCATCAAGTCAAGAGGAAAACAGATCAAAAACACACTTCAAAATTCCAAGTTATCATTGATGCATCATCGATAATTAGCAGACAATAAAATTCATCTCCTTACATAATAAAAACGTAGAAGATAAAACCAGTAAATGACACTAAAACAAGAAAAATAATAAAGATGTTATGAGAATTCACAGAGAAGTTCCAATATGACCTTAGTGCCTGATACTACTCAAATAAGCGAACAGATTACAATGAGAAACTAATCAAATAAATAAATAAAGATTACATCCTGTAAGTGGATGAATAAAGCCAAAAAATCCAGTAAATAAATAAGAGTTAAAGGTGTTCTGAGTAGCCTGTAGCGTCGGATGTTCTCAGTGAGCCCCTGAAGTGGAATGCTAAATTCCGTGAAACAGAAACTACATTGAATTTCACTAATAACTGCATCGAATCAAATACTTATCCTTAAGTTTGCATTGCATTCCCCGAACATCCATAGGGTATTGCGGTTTCACAGTGGCCTGGACTACCAAAAACTTAAATCCCTATTTTGTATTCAATTTTTTCTATTTGCTTTGTTTTAATCAATTCAAGTATGACCTGTAGTGGAATAATCTATTATCGTGAGTACTTAAAGTGTTGATTCGCCAGTTCCCTCTAAACATAATGAAAGGGCATAATTGTGGGGGCGGGGGGGGGGAGGGAGGGAAAGGACTGTTCCTGAACTTTTTATAATTGAAAATTTTAAAAAATGTTGTTCGTTTCTCTAAAGAGACAAAGAGGAAATATCATAATGGACTGGTGTGCATATCAGGTCAGACAGCAATGTGTCACAGGATCCAATTTCAATAAATATGTTATCTGAAGATTCTGTGCAAAGAGGAAATGTCACACAACCGTCTAAACTAAAACTGTTACTTTTAAAATCTCTACATCGAAGCAGAGTTCATCCGAATCAGAAGACGTTGAAGCGATATGCACTAAGGCAGATGAACTGTTTGCATACAAGAGAATGGAGCGAATATCGCCCGCAGGCAAAATGCAGTAGATGAGCTACCGGAAGATCTAAGGATATCCTTTTAAGAAACACATCTCTCTAGCAACAGGAAAAAAACGAGCAGAGAAGAAGCATACTTAGCTAAGGAAAGGCTTTGAAAATAAGCCAGCAACTGGCGAATTTCAGGCGGACCCCTAAAAGACACTTTCCCAATTATAGTAGTATTGAATGAAATAGAATACAATTCGAGATACTTTCCTCTTGGCCTAAGATATTTTCATAGAGGCATACACATCAACTATGTAGATGCAGATATTGAGCTTAAAAACATATATAATCAAAAGAGGCGATTGAAGACGATCTTCAGGTTGCATACGGCACGTCAATTGAAAACAGTCCACACAGACCAAGAGTGTAGAAAAGAATTCTTCTGTCTCTGACAAACAAGAGGCATCTATACATACAAGTACAATAGAAAGATAGTGAGTTAAGGAAACTGATTCAGAGAAGATTAAATACTGGTAAACTACAGCCTATATTTCCATTTCCCACACAACCAGTTGTGTATCTGAAAGTGAAGACTGAAGAACCTCCGAATGCATTTATCAATTCAACTGTTCTTATGGAGCTAGTTACATTGGCCGTTGCACTAAGAACTTAACTTTACGTGCTTGGGAATACCTACCAGTGTATCCGAAACAAAGGTGTTGTAAAAACCACCAACAGTTCGATAAAAAAAAAACCCAACTCATCCAACACAGCTACCGTTGAAGGGTCTTTCTCCATTGGTTTAACGGGTAACAAATAAATTATCAAAGGCCTCAAAAAACATTAGAGACGACTGTCTGCGGCAACAGGAACTCTGTGTGCCAAGGGAGCAGGTCCAGCCGATATCGCTACTCTGGCCTGTTGTGGAATTTGTAAATTCAAAAATTCTGTGTTAATTTCCTTAATTTATTTGATGTTCAATCAGTTTAGTGTTGTTTGTGTTAATGAATTGTAATCATCTATCGATACTACTGACTCAATGTTATTAAAGAGAAAACATCAATGTTATTACTACCAATAATTGTTTATTAATTTTGGTCATACAAGTGTGTGGAACATAATGGAGAACTTACGGGAAAAAAAACTCTTTGTTCGTTAAACTCAGTCCTTTAAAATAATTGGTTATACAACCAATAATACTGATAGATAATCAAATACACATAATTATATACATATGTACACATCTATGAACACACATAGAGACAGAAATATACGTGGAAAATGCACAATTCTGTTTGACTGATTATTATTTCATTGTTTACAGTTTATGGGTTGGATGTTGTGCTACTGACAGTGTTAGTTGGCGCTGTTGTCTTTATGGCAGGCGCAGAGATGCTATTCATCACAGTGCTAGTTGTTGTTGCAGGAATCGGATTACCACCACCACCAGTGTTATTATTATTACTCGTCATTGTCATAGAAGTTGGTCGATGCACTGGATCACGAGCGAATAGTGGAAAATCATTCGGCACTGGAATCATTGGTACACAACTTCCTGGAATATCTTTGAATACATCTAAACCGATACAATCCACATTGGCCAGTGTTTCACGCGCTTTCATCTCCCAGTCAAGTTTTTGCACCATCATCAGGGATTCTGCTTCATGAAGCTGACGACATAACAGTTTTTTCTGAATAAATATATACAGATATAAGATACGATGAGAAACAAAGGAATCATTGAAGATTATATATATATACACTCATTATAGAGCAGTTCTACACAGAAAAGTGAGGTAAGTGAAACTTTCATCTTCCCTGAATGACTTATTCTAATCTCTCTCTCTCCTCTTACTGATTTCATATGCTTCAGTGTGAAAATCCTAAAAGGAGAGAAGTAAATAACTCCAGTTGATAAGAAGGTTATCAAGGGGACAATGCAAGAAAATGCCGGTCACATCAATGTGCATCTATCAATTCACTTGTGCTCATGTGAAGTCAAATATGCCACCAGGTGTACCCAGAGTTCGAGATCCAAACGAATCCGTGAACACTTATCACCATCATGACTTTATAAAGAAGAAAAAAGATTTCTCCGTCTCACCTCAACTCTATCCTAGAACAACACCCGATCGAACCTGGACACTACTAAGCTAACCCACAGAGTAGTCTAGAGAATACACAGGAATCTTGGTAGAAGAGAAGGAATCAAAAACAGCAGAAGCAATGGCAATTCACATGTTAAATCTTGAACTCTGCATACAAAAGAAGCTTTTCCAGCCACTAAACACACAGTGGACATTATCTGTCTTAATACGTATTGTTGTCTTCCTTCACACCTTATTAAATTTCTAACCCCCCCCTCACTACCAACGTTGTTAACTTGACTCTCGTTTGAATGGTGGTTGAATTCTACTTAACCCCGTTACAATTATATTACGTTATTCAATTTAATCGCTGAAAAGAGTAACTCTTTGCTGAATGTGTTTTCTTTTCTATGACTCAATAGGGCGGGGGGAAGGGGTTAAGAAAATTACTAGCACAATTGGACTGCACAGTTCCCACAGGAGTTCTCTTTAAAATGACTTACAAAGTCAAGAAGGACGGAACAAGGGTTTGAGGTTTTGTATATTTTTGTGTATGACGGAGGCGCTAATGACTCATTGATATAACCCCGGACTTTGTGTGCAGACACAATTTGCTCAGTCAACTTATACTACCATGGTTTTAATCTCTTTCCTAACATTTCGCTTCTATTTTTAGTAATTAATTCACCATTGTCATCAGTTTTGCATGTTCCTCATCCTCTCTTCACACTTATCAAGTGGACAATCAACTAACTTTTGCTTGCCATTCTTATGAAAATTTCTGTTGCGTCGGTCTACTATTACGTGATTCTTTAATCTGTAGAGACCATGTCATCCGAGAAGCCATGTCACATACACACACACACACACTCCTACTACTCAATGACAGACAGCAATCCATTCGAATAAAATTAATACGATTGTACAGTCACTGAAGATAACTTCATCGATGAAGAGAATTCTGTTCGCTAGATTGTCTTTTAATTTCACTGCCATAAATGCCATAAACGTATTACTATGATCACAGTAGAGAATTTTTCAGTGAGTAATAAATGTGCTAGACTGAAAACACATCAGAACTATAATTTTAAAGTGCTTACATCACAATCGGACAACAGAGTTAAACTCTTAATCAAATTATAACAAAACAGAGTGTGTGGGTGGGTGAGTGGCTGCTACTCCCCCGTTGTCCACACCGTGGAAGTTGATTTATTTTAGGATATCTGAAATGGAAGGAGAATTACTGCTGCGTGCCCTCAGAGCCTGAGGGACGTCTGCTTGAGGTAGGCCACGCACAGAGTTCTGTTCGCATTAAGAACTTACCACCGGTTACAGGCTATCGTAGTGTGAGTCGGGATGTACAGTTTTTCGGGTCAACCTTTCCTAACCCATATCTGTAGAGTGGAGAGGCAAGCATAGCTGGCTGGCATGTTGGTCATCTGAGGGAAACAGACCTTACTACTGTTACATTCGCGATTCCTCAGGAGGACAACTTCGCTCACATATCTCCAGAATAGTGTACACATCTTACACTATTAGGGTAACTGCTTTTAGTCTAATCGCTATCCTAACAGCCTTTCTGCCATGGTAGGACACGCAAGAAAATTAGCTCCAGCCAGTGTAGCTTTTTGGGTCATAGCGATATGTAAGCCTGACTACCAGAACTAGGTAGAAGCTATCGGTAGGGACAGCAGAAAGTAAGTACTATGGAAGGGTATGCAGACGTTAATTTTTACCTTTTCGCTTTGATATGTATCAATTATATCATGAAGCCAACCGATAAATGTACCCGGTGTGAAACGACCACGAACAGTTTCTTCTTCCTATGTTAAGTAAATTAACAAAAAAGAATGAATTATATATGTAGAAGGATATACAGCAGCAGTAGCAGTATTTATTAGATAAAAACCTATGGTGAGCAATATTGACAGTATGCATGAAGTGTTAGGTAGAAAGAAAAATCGACTGAGATGGCTTGCAGGACAGGCGAACAACCGCAGGAGAATTAGAAACTCAAGTTTATAGGAAATCAACTCACACAGACCAAATACTGAATTACAACAGCAACAACGCAATAACACACAAAAGGAATTGCATACAAACACTATTCAAGAGAGCAAGGACTCCTTGCAGAAAAGTATCTCAAGTACGTCTTCCAAAAGAATGGATATCCACGGAGTTTCATCAAAAGACATATACCCCCAAGCCAACCTATCAAAGCAAAAGCCACCAAGGAAAGCACAGAGAAAATCGACTTACCATACATAAAGGATATCTCAGAAATCACTACAAGACTCTTCAAACCTTTAGGAATTGACGTCGTACACAAACCAAGAAAGTCGCTTCACTCAATTCTATGTCAACCAAAAGACTCAACGACGAAAGAAGATAAAACCAACATCATCTACAAAATAAATTGTAACAACTGCGGAAAACACCACATTGTTCAAAGTGGACGTCCCCTTCGTCTTTGTGTCCACGAACATAAGTTAGCCGTCAAAAGACATGATATCCACTCCCTCATTTCACTACACACAGACAACCACGGACATCAATTCGACTGGGACAACGTTCAAATATTAGACAAAGGAAATAACAAGAATGCTAGGGAATTTTTAGAAGCTTGGCATTCCAGTGAATCATCAATCAATAGACACATCGAGATAGACAAAATTTATCAACCGATAAAAAAGAAACCTCACACACAAAGGGTCAAAGTTTAAATCAAAGAAACAGTCAGTTCCAATACAAGTAACCAAGCAGATGTGAAAACACACAAAAACAACCAATCACGTCCAAGGTCAACAGGAGAGATGATTAATAAACTCGTGGAGAAATCTAAAAGCTCAGTTCAAATTGAAGTATGCGCTGAAGATGTCACCCAGTAGGGTGATGAAAGCTTCGCAAATTAACCATCCAGCTCAGAGAACACAACCACATCAAAACTCTCTGTGATCTCCAATATCAATTAAACCACCATATTTTCGATGTTACTATTCTTTCTCCCTCACATTTCTGCCTATTATATAGTCCTTTTAAATTTCTTTTCTTTTCTCTCTTTCTCTCGTCTTCTTCACCTTAGTGTGGAATAGGAAGTGTGACAACTTGGACTGGTGAACTTCTATGCCAGGTTCCATGATAGAAAAGTATTATTCTTATCACTGCTTATTCTTTTGACTATTGTTTGAGCCAGTGATAGTTTTATGGCATTCTGCTTGGTGGTATTATAGTGCCATTCCATTATGGGTAAATTTTGTTTTGATAAAGTCTCACAGTGTTATACAGTAATGTTTACTGATGACATTTCGAGCACAATTTATTACAGCTCATAATCATATCAAGGTAATCACACGACTTCCTAAATTCATTTATATAGTTCCATTGTTTTTCTCTTGATTTTCACTTGATTTGATTGGTAATAGTATTTTCCATATTTCAGGTATGAGTGACGAGTCATTCCTATTGCATGTGTTGGGTGTAGACTCGATGAACAAGGATTCAGTAATCAACCTCTCTCTCCACCTACCTAGATTACTTTTTAGAATTTTAACCCTCTCCCACCCTATTGTGTGGTTGTGTGTTAGCGCATGCATTGCAATTGCTGAGCTTTTTTCTAAATTACTTATCTTCTCGGGGTCAACCATTCTTACCTTAGCTAAATTCTTATGCTCTGACAATGGTTGACCCCGAGAAGATAAGTAATCTAGAAAAAAGCTCAGCACTACATTACACTGCATGCATTAACACACAACCACACAATAGGCTGGGATAGGATTAAAATTCTAAAAAGTAATCTAGGTAGATGGAGAGAGAGATATTGATTACTGAATCCTTCTTCATCGAGTCTACACACAACACATGCAATAGGAATAAGTCATCACCCATACCGGAAATATGGAAAATATTACTACCAATCAACTGAAGTGAAAAATAATGGAACTATATAAATGAAGTTAGGAAGTCGTGTGATTATCTTGATATGATTATGAGCTGTAATAAATTGTGCTTGAAACGTCATCAGTAAACATTACTGTATAACACTGTGAGACTTTATCAAAACAAAATTTACCCATAATGGAATTACACTCTACCACAGTGCACAAGTTTTATTCTTATATCAATTATAGTGTCATGTTTGCCTTTTTGTATGATCAGTTATGTACTTTATTGTTAAAATATATCACTAAGTAATTTCAATTGTCAGGTTTCACCTCACCATTTAAACAGAGGAAACACTAAAAATGCAATCAGGGAATTTCTAAAAGCCTGGCACTCAAATGAATACTCAGCGACTAACAAACACATAACTATAGACCAAATTTACGAACTGATAGAAAAAAACATAAATCACACGACAAGAAAGTTCAAATTCCAAGTGAATAAAAATGATCACTAGAGATGTAAATTGACCAACTAATCACGACAACAATTGTCAGGAGGGACAATTATATCATCGTTTATTGGGGAATTCAAACAGCTTTATGTCATATTACAGCCAACGTTGAAGATGTTATCTAAAAGAATAATGAAAGCTTAGGGATTAAAATCAACCAGATGAAAACCATCCATCTAGGCTACAAATCTCCTCTATATGTTGCCAAACACACTAGCAGATTTGTGGTCAAGGTATTTTCAGAAGTCTCCATTAAAAGTAAATAATAAACAGTGCGACTATATCATCTGCCTTATAGCATAAATAACTATTGAGTCAAAAAACAAGATTATTCAATTCAACATCTAACCACAGTGTTATTTTGATTATAAGGTTTCTGTAGAGATTTATATTGATTTTAAAGTAGACTTCGTCACGATCCAACAAATCAGTTAGAGAATCACTGAAAGCCAAACACCATCACCAACAAAACGCATAATCCCAATTATATTGCCTACTACTACTACTACTACTACTACTGGGTGTATACCCTAAAGTAGTAATGAGAATTCGTTGTCAGTGGGTTCTAACATATCAGATGTGAAGTGGATCCTCACTGAGAACGATTGGTTCGCTATAGACCTATACCAAAAATTTATCGATACTGGAATTCATGGAGCATTTGCGTTTTCGCACAAGTTGTTTAAGATCCAAGGTTCTATCTCTGTGTTCATGGGTGCGCACTCCTGAAGCGTTTTAAGTAGGGGCGGAACAGTTGTCCAATGCTCCCCCTGAGGGCTTTCAATGATTATCCAACTGATTTGTTGGTTCGTAACGAAATCTACATAAAAATCCAAAGAGTATATTTAACTAATGTTATTCAACCCATTATTTATCACCTGTTGACGTTCTCATAATCACTGTGATAGTGCACTTTATTCACAAATGAAAAATAAACAGACATTTTAGGCTTGAAGAATACTTACCCGATTATCTTCTTTTCCGACTGGTGGTATATATGTTAAATCGTTATAAGATAATATGGAACAAAATGAATAGGGTTTCGATTGATTGGCAACTGCTAAAGCCCCACGTGTTTGAGCACGTAGAACAGCTTGTTCTGCTCCCAACTGAAGGTGTTCCTATAATTGGTTATTGGAAAAATAATAATAATGACAACAAAAGTGCGTCAAAACCATACAAACATTAATGCAAAGACGCAGATAAACATTCATTCACTTATTGCGCACTGAATATCTTCAGGACTTGAAGTTTCAATAGAAGTAATGCTATCTGAATTTTAGAGAATGGAGTTGCTAGCCTCAAGCTCAACCTTCCCTTTCTACCTGGCCTAACAACGGTTAGGTGAGGTTTAGCAGTCTGTCACCCGGGAATCATATCCGAAACTACATGTGTAACTCAAATACACTCGACTGAAAAAACCCAGTTTCCATGAACAGGGGGGAGCTTGTTGTACAGGCAGAGAGGAACAAATTGCCAAACTGCCTGGTAAGGCTCAGAGCGGACAGACTTCCGACTTCCTCTACAAATGTTTTCATGTGACCACACGTCCATAGTTTCTGTCAGGTATTCCCTGTTCACTGCCTTCACGCCATAGGATAACGTCTGGCACTTACAACCGGACTGGTGAACATCCAAATCTATCCAGGAAAGCTTGATTCCAAACCTATGGTATACATAGGCTGCAGTATCCGAAAGGATCAAATGGTGTATAAACCTGTTTTGGGGACGCAGCTCCTGAAACTGTTGCGATGCCTTGTGGATCAGGGTACAAATCAAAGACTTGAGGGGTGATCTCTTAAGACAACTATCTGCTTCAGTCTGGGTACCCAGGCAGTATAGAAGCTTTTGCACAAATTATTACAGAATACAACTACAGTTCCAGCGACGTGTTCCTTTTGATTTTAATTTTATACCTAGACTTTCGTGTTTAACTTTTACCGGCTTTACTATCTTCGGTGTCGCCACTTCCAATCAGCTTTTCACCTGCTAGGATGCATCAAATTTTCATTCTCTTCCATGTGTTTATTCTTTTTCTAACATGTTTTCTTTCCTTTGGAGACTTTTTCTCTACCTTTAAGTGGTATGTGAAACGTGGACATTTGAATTGCTGCAAAGTCCCAAGTTGAAGACTTTGTCAATCATACAAGTGGTAGTTTCTGTGCAGCTCTAACCAATGTCACCGATGAGTGTCTATCTACTTCAACCACCTTAACATCACTGGTCACAACTTTTCATGGAAATCTTAGAATACCCATCCTGGAACTGGAGAGTGATACTTCTCAATTAAAAGTTTTCTTGTATGATTCACTAAAAGCCACCACGGAGCACCGGATATTTGTTTTAGTCTCTATTTTGAGACTTTTCAGCAGTACTTGCCCCCAAACTAATATTTATTATGCCAGAGCACACACCAGCTGTTTAACTGATAGTTCAGCTGACGAGAATGGTAGAAAACACTTGTGATCATTTGATTATTTTGCCTTTTGTTTAAATAACAAATTGTGGGATATACGCATTTGATCATAGGTCAGCAGCACATGAAAGACAAGCTGTTGCATTGGGTTACATCAAACACACATACACCGAGCTGAGTACATTGACTGTACCCTGCATACAATCCGGGACACTATACGGCTAGGCTAACTAAAGGGGAATGTAGGCGTGTTTATAACTTGGTAAGAGAACATCTACTAAACACCCAGTACCATTTGAGATATCCTTCAAAGTCCTTATACAACATCCGATTAAACTATTGACAAAGATTGAGGCCAAGATATCTGGCAGGAGAGGTGATGCACTAACGATGCAGAAATTCCTGTCAACGCATGTATACAATAGTAAAAATGCTCAATGTTCGTTGTCACATACAATCAATCAGTCTTCTCGATAATTCCTTATCCAATTATGCTTTCTTTTGTCCAAAATTCTTGTCAATTTTGCTTATTATTATGTTTCTAATCCCTATTTGTTTGTGTTACATAATTTTCATATCATCATAATTTGACCGTCGACTGGATATAGTTCCGGTGCTCTCTCAACCCCATTATTATATGTATATATATATATATATATATGCACGAATGTTGATGTCTTTGTGAAAAACAACCCTTTTGTTTCTTCTCTGTAACCGTTTTTTTTTCTGTTTTTCTCTCTCTCTCCAAATAACAAATGTTCGGTATGTCTTTTTAAATGTGTTATCATCTGACGGCATGAACGAATGCTGAATATGAAGATTTTACTGACAAATTTAGAGTGGCTGTTTTTGTTCTTCTCTGCAATTAAATGCATTATAAATGTTTACTCCTTCTCCCCTCCCCCTCACCACCTCTTTCTAAAACATACTTATTTTCTTTGTTGTTTATCGGATTATGTCATACATAGATGATAAATTATAACACTATTATGATTCATATTACTATACTGAAGAAAACGTGTAATAGCGAATTACATGCAAGACATCACACATTCTCCTCCAGGTTAATAATGTGAATAGGAGTTGAACTAGTGCTGTGCATACTTGCAGTCTATCTCTCCATATATATATATATATATGTTGAACCGTAGAGAACAAAGAAGTATATCATATTCGCAAATTACACAGTGTTAGGTGAGATTTCACCAGTTTCTTTACAAAACCACAATTATTATTCAGACTATAATATATGAGATCTGCATGATACCACACTTCTGGTTGATGTGAATGGTATACAGCCATTCAATCAGTAGTATACAGGTCTATGCATTCATATATGCTTTCTTAATTATTGTTCCTTTGGATTCCAAGTGGGATGGACATAGGGGGGTCAACAGCTCATTTCTACCTTGTCCGATTCACTGACCCAACAATTTTCCATAGGTTCTAATGTCCTCCTCACACGATCGCTTCCATGCCAACATCAGAAGTCAGACTCTCCATTTCTCGTTCGAGTTACACTCCAGAGGTGATCTGGAGACAGATGTCGTCGCCCAACAGTCTACTCAGTGTGTGTCTGGTGCAGTACCATTCGCTTCGGTATATTTTTTGAGTAATAGATTCTTGATTGGTTTGTCTGCAGAGCTTCATGTTGCTAATTTCTTCAGGTCATCTGATTTTTAATATGGAGTTAATGCAGGCAGCTGTTGACAAAAGTCTGCAGTAACCTGTTGGGGAAATGGCCTTTCGTGACACGACGAGTTACTGTGATATTGAAAATTTAAATCTTGTTCATGCTGTGCATTAGAGAAGATTTTCAAGCTGATTTCAGAGTGATGAGGGCGTGCCTTGCATTTTTTTGATTCACGCTTCAACTTCCTCATTCGTTTCGTCCGGAGTTGAGGCAATGCTTCCCAGATAAGTGAATGAAGTAACCTCTTTCGAATTCCTCCGGTTGATAGGGATTGGTGCGTGTTACTTTTGCTGACTGGTTATCTTCATATCACCAGTCTTGTCTCACTCCTGTCTTCACTTCAAACGTTTCTTTGAGTTCTCGACTGTGGATCACACTTGACATGTAGCATTGATTGAGGGTGGATAAAGATTTGCGGCACTACTTGTTTTCTTGATTACCCCATTTATCGTATCAAGCAAAGCACATAGACTGTGATCTGAATGATTTCGGTTTGCATAGGAAACTCGAACTATGCAAACTGCTTAATTAATTTGCACTTTTGGTATCACCAGTTCATCCGAAAGGCCATCTGAACTGATTCAGCTCTAAATTCAGTCAACCCGAGTTCAGTACACCACACTAACAAGCTCGGATGCCAAACGAGGGGAACGGCCACCCGGCGTTTAGACCAATTTTGACCTAGTTAGCAAGCACTACTTAATTGACGTGACTGGTATACTCATATCAATCAATCAGTGGTGCATAATTTTATACAGGGGTGAGAAAGTTATTTAGCTCCTCAAATTGATAAGGTGAAATTACTTATACTATAAATCTGTTTTTGTTCTCAAATTCCACACAGGACACAAAGGTAATCTGAGAATTGGTTTGAGCTGACCATCTAAGGAGGTTTAGACTACCTGACTGACTTCTGTGGTTCTGTGGATTCTAAGAAACAACACTAGCTTGAGAGTGTTGTTGATATACCTCGTAATCATTGCCAATGGTGTAAATGTACCAACCAATTATGTTCTCTCATCTCCACTAAAGCATTATACTTTTCTACGTTATAATTTTCTCTTCTGCACATGACTCTACTACTCGTTACAGTTCTTTTGAATACCTTATACCTCTCTTTTCTCTATAGTTGTGTATTATATATGCAGTTTGGTGAATTGAACTGCTTGTACTTAGATGTAAAGATCTTTGTTGAAATTCAGTGGAGAATAAAAACTCAAAAAAAAAGTATAACGAATAGAAATATACAGAAGAAAAAATAACAACATGAAGACTAATACAAGAGTTTGAAGGATCTATGAGTTTATAGAGAGTGATTGTAAACGATTTCCAAAACCACATCAACAACAATCCCAAGATGTTGGATCTTAGCAACTGAAAGACGCCAACCAGGGGCATATGTCTGACTGGAACCAAAAGTGAAAGACTTAATGAATTGATACTAGGCTTTGATGTGATCACGGATAACTAACCTTTTTCTAACCTATAATTCTTTGGTGATTCAACTAAAAGTATTTACACTCAAACGACATGTTTGTACTTGGGAATATTTCGAAAAGTTGAACACTTTTTAACTACTTTGTGTTTCTAAACCAATTTAAGCAAAAGTTGTTTCACAGGAAAAATTTTGTACGAAACTATATATACACACACACGAGACAGTACCAAATGAATGGTTTCCATTATTTATTTAGATCACGACACTTTAACCATAAAATCAACAACTACGACACTCTCTCGCCCCCATGAACTTTCCAGTGCCATTCACCTCTGAGATCAAGAGGAAGTATATTATCCTCCATCATTCAGTACGACCGGTAAAATTTTTCTCACCGCAGCACGGAAATTACAATTGACTTAGTGTTTTCGAGTCATTCAGTTGCTAACTGCTCACTCGCTTGGTGTATAGCGAAATCGATCGATCAAGTAATTTATGTCGTCATGTAGCTGAGTGGTAACGAAACTGTAGCATTCTGTTTCACATCTTAATAATATATTAGGTGAAACAAAGAAATCATAACAGTGCACAAGAACGTCAGTTATGTCATTTAGCATGGTGATCATATCCTCACACATCTGATAGGCCGATTTCAAACAACAACAGCGACATATTAAGGACTAGATAAGTAAAAATGACTACTATTCAGTGCAAATCGGAGTAAGGTGTAACTGACTGAAAGTTAAGCTGAATAATCATATATATAACCATAAACAAGCAAGCAATCGATTCTACGCTTAAATGCCAACTTCGATAAAAGTAAATACAAAAATTTGCGATAGTACTTGTTAGTTATATAAGCCGCCTAAACTATACGGCAAAGTTAAACTATAATGATCCATTGAATGCGAACGCACGACTGACCTTGAGACGACCAGTCAGAAAAACTAGTGGGTCTTAACACAAAAAGACGTTTATTTACCAGAGGAAAATACAGAGAATAGTCATAAAACACACTAAGCAGCATATCTTTCCGTGACATGACTTATAGATATCTTCTAATTACCATGAGAAGCATCAGCTTTTAGGTTAGAACATTAACTGTATATGTAATCATTAAGGTGACTGAAGATGAATTCCTTTCATGATTCGTTTATCGCTCTTATCCTATTTGACAGTCTTCCCCAGAAACCCTTCAATAAATTAGTTTGGGTTCTAGTAAGGGGATCGATAACTACTTAGTGACGCTGAAATAACCGCAGGTCCTGTTATCTGACGAAAAGTATGCTTTCACATCATTGATGAGTCCACACCTCTCGATCTCTGACTATACCGTTAACCAAATGTAGCTAGATATCCTGAGGCACATATACACATACATACATGTATACAAGATAATATAATCACCTACCCGTTCGGACTGATGCTTCAATGCTTGAGCATAACGTTCTTCTTCTTGTTCATTGAATAATTCAACAAAAGCTGGTTCCAAATTACCTGGTGGTAACTGAAATATATAAGTAATATAAAAGTTTTTACTCCACAATGATTGACAGGGACACAAAAATTCAGATTTCAAACTAATCGATGTTGTGAGGTGGTCAGTCAAAACCATAGCGAACAAGCTGGTTTATTAATTCTTGGCAATCCCACCCACTTCCCCCAACACATTTAAATAGAAAGGATTATAATTATTACTGGTGAAAGAATCCATTACCGATTACAGAAATAAAAATAATAACAGACGATAAAAAAATGTAACGTTTACTTCACACACACACACACACACACTTGATAATTAGCTGCAACGAAACTCCGAAAATTGAAATCAGTAAAGTCCTTGCAAATCAACACTTGGTTCTGTGAAACGCCAGAAGATAGTGAAGTCTACTAGCTCGTTATCCCCTATTTGGCCAAAATTCAAGTGAAACACAACTTTATAGTTGCTGATGCAGAATAACAACAGTAGTGTTCCTGCAAAACAGGAATAAGACAAGGCTGCTTACTATCACCAACGATATTCCTGATCGTGGATCATCGGGATCATGTGGCACACCATGGGAAACAAGAAGATGTATAAACATTTGATTAACAAGAAGACTTTAGCAGGTCTAGACATTCCAAACAGTTTGTGTCACACACCAAAACGTGAAGATATACACGTGAAACTAACAAGCACAGACAGGACTTAAAGTGAACACACAGAAGACGAAATTAATGAAGACACCTTAACAGCAATGAGTATCAGTCACTACCAATGGGGGAAATTTGAAGGGAGTCACCTCTAGACAGCATATTTGCAATTACAGGCGAGAGAAATGATGATAACAAAATCAACTAGAGTGGGAAAAGTAAGACAAGTCCTCATTACTGGGAAATCAGTGGGGGATTGTGCTGAACTCACTATCAGAAACAAGATCCGCTTGTTTAACACTGGTATCAAGTCAATCAGTGCTTCGGCATAGTTCAGAGACTTGGTGCACAAGTTGCCAAAGGTATTTCTGACAGCTTACTACTGCAGACTTCAATCAACAACTGCTTTCACTGGCTCGATAATGAATATCGGATAGTAAGTCTGAAAGAATAAGTAACGAGGAACTCTACCAGGCAAAGTACCACCAGCCAACACCCTATCGGCCAACAAAAATGCAGTAGGAAATGGAGGTGGATGGAACAAACACTGAGACCATCGAGTGAAGCTCAGTATTGAAGGAGCAGATTATGGTGTTATGGTCACTACCTGGCAATAGGTAACTGATGTGTATGATAGATAGGGTGATGTCTTTCAAAAAAAGCCAGACAACAAATTCCAGTGTATTGTGATTTCGCATGAGCTTTAGAATAGTTGTCTACCCGCATAGCTCCACAGCATTTAATAATCTACTGTATCGGGGAGGTGCACTGACCGGCTGCCGTGAGACTTCAGGCATGTTTAAATCATCTCCAATGATTATGTTAAGAAGACGAAGAAACACTATAGGTATGGAGGCATTAACCATATACAGCATAAACAAATTCAAGCGACCGTATAGTTAGAATTCAAAGAAATGCATCAGTAAAAATATTGATAACTTACACGTTTCATATAAGTAGCAAAAGACGGTTGACCGGCCAACAGGTAGTTACGCGTAACTAGAAGATAGTCTTGATAACCACACGGTGCTTTGGGATGAACTTTCACAAGATTCTTTACAAGTTCACGTAACTAAAATACAACAACAGTGATGACAGGTAGGATAGAATTATTATAACAAACCTAAAAAGGTAAACAAAAAAATAATATATAGACTTCGGTCCTCCTTTAGATATCCTCTCATGTCACTATGCTTTCATACTCTCTCTGTCAAATAAGTCATATTCACTGCCTTCACGCAGCGCAGGTATGTTTATCACAAAAGTGAAGTGGTTAATGCGAACATCTAACATATACAACGGGACTGGTGGAAATTCAGGTCTATACTCAGGCATCCGGAAAATCCTGATTCCAATCCAATAGTAGACGTGGAATCCGTACAAACGTGCTTTGGTCACCGTCAAGCATGGGAACGCAGCTCTACTTCCTAGTGGATCAGAATTCAAATTAAAGGCTCGGTGTGTGACCCTTTGAGACAGTCATTCGCTTTAGTCTGGTCACTCGGGCAGTATCCCAGCAGCCATCTCACCATCTGTGTAGTGCATCTCTTAGTTAGTTATTACCTACAATATATACCACGTTGGTATTGTAATAAACAAAACAGTGGTTAGGACTCTCGCCGACCATGCACATGGTCCGGGGTTCGAGCCCTCGCCGACGCACACCTGATATCTATGGTCGGCCTGCGAATTTTGGGCCACTGATATCCACGCTGAAAATTTCATACTTGTACCAAAAATACGGTGTGGGACCAAGCTGTGATCAAAAATCAAAATCAAATAAAAATAAATTTGCACTGAAACCAACAGCAAACAAATATCTGATAGATATACAAAAGAAACCGCTTCACACTTGTATAATGCAATAAATACAACTTACACCTTTATTCAATTCAGCTGCTTTCTCATAAGGATTTTGAAATTTAAGCAGCTCAATATCTTTCCGATCCTCGTCTCCAGGACCAGCAGGACACAGTAAATAATCCACATTCGTATCTGCTTCACCCTGACACCCTCCTGACTGTTCCACTGATGCTGTGGGCATGGTTACTGCTGGTGTTGTTGTTATTGACACTGATGACGACAATGACGGGGGTGTGATTGTTGATGGCACTTGTACATCCATATTAGTCGTTGTATCCATACTGAGTGTGGCAACTGAGGCAGGCGAACCACATGTCTCAGATTTAACATCGACATCCATACTTACAGGCTTTTGTTCTAATTCAGAAACATCTGGCATAGGTACATCAGTGTCTTCGTCGGTAATTACTGTCTGAGTATTGACAACTGGTGGTTTTTTCTCTTCATTAGTCATAGGAGTATCAACCTGGGGGATAGTAGTACTCGATGTTAGGGGTAGATCGTTACTTACTTCTGTATTGACAACAGCGGTATTTGTAGACGATGAAACACTGGAAGTAGGCGTGGATCCAGAGTGGGTAGTGGTAACTGCAGATGAACTATTATCATTCCCACCTGCAGTATTCCCACGATTCTGTGAATTGCTGTTGTTATTAGTAGTAGTATTACTGTCGTGACTTGAAGCGTCTGACCTTGAGCGCAGTTTGCGCTTTTTAATTGGACTAGTGTCATCAGCTAACAAAGAGAGTAGATGAAATATGTACACATAGACATTGCATCACCACCAAGCATCGGATCCATTAAAAATGTACAATCTTAAAATTCTGGAAAGTAATCAATATGAAGCATCAGCAACCTTACAGACTTATCGACCAAGCAGAATAATGACACTTCATCCAAAAAACACGTTATCATCTCCAGCAATTGGTGATGAGCCACACCTATTGTTTCAGCACCAGTAATATTACCTGGTTGCTAAAACCGCCGTAGACAGAGTGGGATTCTAACCCGTGACCTACGGTTTGGAAATCCGCCACCTAAACCCCTGAGTCAAAACTCCAACAAAATTAGCACTGATACAGAAATCACCAAGCAGAAATGTATGGGGCTACAACAATGGAAGTAATAAAGTAATAACGTCAAATGTAAGGATGTGACTAATTTGACATAAGCATTCGAGTCAGTGGGTCAGATAGGTTCGTGTCTCATTTTACCGAAATCAGACTAAGCGAATGAGTTGTATCACTAGACTTTATATAATTTGGTACGGCTTACAAGCCTTATATACTACCCCTAACCTAACCTGCATCGGTGGCATAGTGTTTAGGACACTCGCCAACCATGCTCATGGTCCGGGGTTCGATCCCCGGCCACCGACGCACTCATTTACCTCACTAAGCCAGAAATAATGCTGGTAAAGAGGAAAGGTTGGGCATGAAGCTGGCAACCCCATCCTGTAAAAAAATAAACACTGCTACAGAAACTCCAAGCCACTAGCTTGAAGCCGTATGTTGCACTGGGAACATGAAGGAAAAAAGAAACCTAACCATAACTATGTTTAACTACATGAACAAAGAAGTATCAAGCTGTCAGACACATTTATTATTGTGCAGGTCGACATAATTCTTGTGAATTTCAGATAACTAAGTAACTAAATTTATATTCTGATGAAATGCACTAGTTCGAGTTGCCATACCTCACGTAGCATGCAAACGTATATAAAAGAGAGAAAAAAGAAATTCAGGGGAACTATAATGAGTAGATTTGTGTGGGAGAAACACTAGGAACATGAAAAAACCTGCGGATTTAATGAATATGTTAAAGATTAAAAAAAGAGAATTCATCTGTGCTGGTGAAAACATTTTCGAGCTATGTCTAAAACACACACACTCTCTCTCTCCCCCATTGGTTCTTAGCATCCCGAGAATCCCAATCAGGCAGTCTATACCTGTTTACACAGTGGCTCACCATACATGACACATATCCCAGTCATCTAAAACGATGAGGCTTCAACATACTCATCGATTAGAGTGCCCCTTACTTAATACTCTATGCCTAACTAGCATATCTATATCAATTTACAAGAGAGATATGGCGTGAACACCTACGGTCATAGATAGCCAGGTTGTCCAAGTCTTTTACTTTCAGTGGTTAGGTTTCAAATCTATAAAGAAGGAAAGAGAGGACTGCTGCGCAATACATACGTCGTTTGATCAATAACTGGATATTACGTCTACGTCAGAGATGACACACGAGTCAATTGTATCTGTGCTGAGATTTCGTCAGCTCTTACTATGCTTTTGTAGAATGTACACAATCAAATGATAAAGTGTTTCAGGATTTCGTCATGAGCTGACATTAGTTAGAGAACCATTGGAAAACTTGGGAGTACTGGACAGCTGTTTCGTCCTAGTTTGGGACTCTTCATCAGTACGCACCCACCACTACAGGTCGAACCCAGGACCTTCAGGTTACAAGGTGAGCTTGTATACCATTAAGCCACTGGGACCCGATCCAATGGCCGGCCAATGAATTCTAACTTCTGCCAATTCACGACATAGCGCGACCGCCAGCCAATGTCTTCGGCGAGTATTTTTCCTCACACCAGACCCGTTGCACCCTACTGGTCACGACTTCCCAGCTCGCATTGTAACCGGAAGGTCCTGGGTTCGAACCCCGGTGGGTGCGTACCGTTGAAGAGTCCTAAACTAGGACGAAACAACTGTCCAGTACTCCCAGGTTTTCCAATGGTTCTCCAACTAACGTCAGCTCATGATGAAATCCTGAAACCAATCAAATCCCTACAAACCAACACTTAGATATAGTGTTTGCACACACAAATTTCAAGTTAAACACACTCCACGCAATAATATACTTGAATGAAGTTTTTAAAAATTAACAACCACTCACTATGACGTTCCTTTTCCTCCTTTTCACGTTGAGCGGCTGTATGTGAACGCAATGTACGCCCACTACGATGTCGATGCGTCTCCTAAACAAAATGTAAATCGAAATAATCAATTAAATATACCCATTAACCTAAATGTGAGAAGGCTCCGAAAAGAAACTTTCACAACTGATTAACTGAGATTTTAGTTTCAATAAAACCTAGTTATCGAAATGACGCCAAGAGTGATGAGATACACCCTCTCTGTATAACGACAGAACACAACAGTATTCGGTAACGGAATTGTTTTTTTTGTTGTCGTCGCCCTTTCATATTTTCCAAGTTGTTATCTCACGAGAATTGTTCCTTTTTTTCCATCGCCATCTTCAAACCGTCCCTCAGCTATTCAACATACTTGCGTCTATATACTACTCAACGCCAAAATGTAACTCATCACTTACTTTCTATATACTAAATACATACTTCAAAATGCACGAATTAAATACGAAAAAGGTTCGAAAACGATTTCATCTAGACGTGGTCGATGTTCAACATGCAAAATAAAAGACCTGTTCACCAAATCAGTCAACTAGCTGACATAATGATTCAAATTCATACGAAATTCTTTCTGCCTGACGTTATGCACTTGTAAATTAGTCACCACCACCTCATTAAGAAATTTGCTATCTACTGAAGTTACGATAGCATTAATTAATTAGCCAGGTCTATCTATAATTTCATTAACTGCGGGTCCATAAGCTCATACCAAAAGACTATCCTCTGTCATTAGAATTAGCTGTAGTGCAACGAAATAAACACACTTAAACTTACTTTCCCCGTTTCTCTATTGCTGTTAGTTGTCCGACTGCTGCTGGTACTATTTGCATGACTGTTATTCGCCTCCTGTGTACTTTCTGCCTTTGAACGACTTGAACCACCTGTACCTGTACTGCTAACGACACCACTATTGCCTGTCGAGTTGACAGTAGTTGTCGTCGGAGTAGAACAGGTTGTAGGTACAGGACTTGAAGAAGTTGACAAACTTGTACTGGAGTCAACAGGATGTTGTGGTGTATTGGGATTCACTGTAGTGTTATGACTATGAGATCTGTGAGTTTTGGAGTGGTGACTTAAACCATGATCACGACTTCTGTCGACTTTTTCTTTCTCTGATGTACTTGAAGTGATGATTGTATTGAGAGTATTGGCTGAAACGGAAGCTGCAAGCTCTTTACCATCACTTCGACTGACATCGTCAACAGATAGTCGAGATTTAATATCAAACTTATCCTTTCTATCTACCTCGTCATTCGTATTATTTTCTAGACCATTATTATCATTGTTGTTATGACTATCAGAATTGTTTAGATGGATGGAATATCCGCTAGGCGCACTAACTGACGCTGACAATGAGGTTACAGAGGATTCATTATCTCCGGATGTGCCTGACGCAAACTTAATACGTAAAGGTGGAACTTTCTGCGACGACTCTTCACCTCCTGATGATTCCGATTGACATGATGTAGAAATCTATGTAGGAAAATATGCAAGTACAAACTTTTAAACACCGGAAGATGCAAGATATAAAGTTTAAAATATAAACAAAAACATCCTTGCTGTAGTGATCTACACCATTCAACACTAGGTACAAGATCCGAATTTCCAACGCTTCAGCAAAAGCATTTCCAATAGTCAGGCCAGGCCAGCTGGGGATTCTTATTAATAGCTACCTTCACTAGTTCAATATAATGTCTGAAAGGATAAGCACTAAGGAACTCTGTCAGACAGAGCACCAGCTAACAACAACCTATCGTTCAACAAATACGCATCTGGAGGTGATGGATTTGGGCATAAGCTGAAGAGACTTCCAAGTGACAGGATATGGCAAGTCGTCGAGTGAAAGTAGAATGGAAATTGACGAGATCGGTGTCCGAGAATAACATGGATAAGTGGAAGCCAGTGAGAAGTCACAGAGGATGGGATGGAGAAAACAACGGCACAGAATAGAGTAAAAATAGAGACATGTTGTTGAAGCCCTATGTTCCACTAGGAACGTAGTAAATAAATAGTCATTATAACTATGGACAGGGTTACATAAATGAGAGACACTAGCGTAGAATACAAGATAACACTTAACAATTTAAAACAAGGAAAAACCATTACAACACTTACAATATCATTTTGAAAACAATTGGCGACATTTTCCTAACGAATCACACCATACTACTTCAATATAAAGAGTGAAAGTAATAACAGGCAAAAGAACTCGAATAGAGAAAAAAAACAGAGACTGACACAGTATTATGAAAATCCACTTTGAAAATAATTCAGGCTAACAGTGATATGAAAGCACAAGTACATGAAGCAAGAAAAAATGAAGTGATTCACACTTCAATTTTAATCAATAGGTCACAGATTGTACACTTGCAACCAGACAGATAACATCTCTAGCTCTTAGAGGAGGACATAGATAATCTCAATGTTAGGTAAATTTTTTCAACATCAAACTTTACATAAATGTGCGAAAGTTTAAGTTGCTACACTATATGTATAAGCAAAGAAAAGTATAGAATAAGAAATTCAAAAGAAATGCTGGAGAAACATGAAATTACAAAATGAATACAGCTGAACCATTAACGATAGTTTTGATCCCTGCAGCTACCACGTCCCAACTTGATGAGAATACTATGTTTCTACTCAAAGAAGAAATAATTAGACGTGTAGCGTGATGCGAATTGATAGGAAGCGGTCAAAACTGAAATCGACACTTTAGGTAGAAATGTTTATTGCCCAAATCTGGATTTATCTGGTGTTGTGGGCACTAAATAACCTCATTAGACAACCTCATTTAACCTTGGGTCAATTCCCAACCAGTCAGAACAGTTTATTGTCAGCTGGAGCTAGCCGACTTATAATACGGTTAAAAATGTATAAATATGATGCGTTTTTCTTGGTAAAGATCCGTTACCAAGGCTGTCATCTTCTACCCTTACAGACGTATATATGAGATTGACAAGCAAGATTCACCCTGAGGAAGCCTGGAATTATACCTACTCAGCTATAGGTACAGCGGTATAGCCTGCTGCTGATAACGTAAAACAGAAGATTAGGAAATACCACTTGAATTTTGCTGCTTTGTTCGAATTGATCAACACATGAAGTCTAATCACGGCGGGCTCCGACCATGGTGAGAAGGGAAAGCTGCTCAAACTCAAACTGACTAAAAGTCTTCGCAACAACAGACAATTATTTGCGCTTATTAGAGAAATAGGGTGCAAAAGGCAAATGAAGAACTAGACAATTTTCCCAGGAAAGTGGTGTTTAACCCAACATTCAATATTGCTACTGATCATTACAAAGCACTCGTGCAATGCCTCAACCTCAAGAAGTATGAGAAACACTCGCTGACACAATAAAGGCCCTAACCACCTGCCCATCAATATAGCTATAGAGCTTTGTTGACTGATTTCCCTTGCTTACCTAGTACAAAACGCCAAACATCTATATTGTTCACCATATTTCGCTATTTAATAAGGATGATAGAATGCAAACACCTGTAGTAAAGACAGCGGGCCTTTTCATATCTTCCATTATTCATAGGCATATCTAACGGCCATAAACAAGAATAGGGTGGACTGTTGCGCACTACACACGTCCTGTGACAGATGGTCGGATATCATGTACATACCACAGATGATACAGGTCGTAAAATACTACAACATCGGCTTCTTTGTATCTGTGTTGAAATTTTGTCAGAAATGAGTCCCAATTGGGGCTGATGCTAATTCTCAAGTAAGCCAAGTGGTCGGAAATTTGTACCACTTGACTACTACCTATCTTTGAACTAGGAATCTGTTCAGACTAGACCTGGAGTACCATCCTTCCATTTGACACGGACAGATGGTATTCCGAAAGCATACGAAGAATTCCAGTCAATGTAGTCAGAAGGCCTTGAATTTTATTATTGTCTGCAACTTGATGGACAGTAGTAATATATTTTAATTCAAGTGACCGAAATGAATCAATAAACGACAACAAAACTCACATTATCTACCTCTTGTCCCGTCAACTGTTCGCTTCTCATTGACACCAATAAACCGACGTCTTGATCATTTCTGTTGTCAATAATATTAGTATTACTATCCAAATGACTAGCAATATTATTGTTATTGTTACTGCTTCCACCACTGGTATTGTTATCGTTCATACTATTGAAATTAGACACTTCATTTGTTCCACCACTGGAATTCATATCACAATTCGACAATGAGGACAAATCAACCTGTTGTTGCTGTTGTTGTTCCATCAACGTGTATTGTCCAGCTTCTTTAGCAAACCGAAGTCGAAGTGGAGGTCCACCAGTTGTATTATAACTATGATTACTATCCGAACTAGTATTTCCAGACTCTACTACAGTAGACAAATTAGATGAAGAGATTTGACGTGATTGTTTTGACAACAGGCTATTGCCACTATTATTAGGACTGGTATTAGTAATATTTGATCTAGTCGATGTTACTGTACCAATGAAGCCAGCACCTCCGCCTCCACCACTACTGTTGCAATTAGAATGAATTCCGATTTGTCCACTGGAGACTACTGACGAATGAAGTAATGTGTTGGCAGAACTATTCACTGTATCATCATTCTCATCATCTTCAAATGCATACGGATCTTTTTTCGCTGTTAAAAGCAAGCAATGAACACAACACAAATACATAATGAAACCTGATAGATGTATAGAGTACAGTACATTAAAGGTTATTGGTAATTAATAGTATAGTTCTAAAAATAACAATAGTTGTAGTAATGCGGCGTGTGCTACTCTGACAAGAATTTTTATGTAGCATATTGTATGCGTACGTGCGTGAATGTATGATGTCCCCCGCAAGAATCTTAAATAACAGAGTGACAAAGATTAGGTTGAAAAGGTGACAAGTGGGATTGTGTGAAACAAAACAAAAAAGCATAAAAAGCATGCAGAAAAAACAAATAGGCTGTGAATAACTTCTGGAATTTCAATGTATGCTTTCCGTCTTTGGCTAAATAAATAATTCTACTACCAAATACTATCTGTATCCGGTCGATACAATTGGTGTCACAGGTGGGACTCGAATCTGCGTTGGTAACAACAGTGGTATTATATAAACTGAATACTATATATTTGAAATACAAAGACCTTACGTTAAAATTCCATTTCAAACAGACTGCAAACTTCCATTAAGAGATGACATCGTCTTCTCATACTGAAGATTAAATGCCCAGTTGAGAAGGATAAGAAAAAGAGGGACTCTGTCAACGAACCAAAGAAGTATGCAGAAAGAAATGGAAACGGAGTGGACACACACTGAGAAGGTGGTTGCGTCACATCTCATGCCGGACAGACCCTCAAGTGGAACGCGAATGAGAAACGACAAATTGGACGTGTGTCAGAGGATGACACGGAGTAAATCATATGAAGAGGAAGCGAATACTTATGGGAAATCGTGAAGTCAGCTAAAAATAACTGCAGGGAGTAGGATGAAATAGAGATGTACCGCTGAAGCCCCTACCTTTCATTCACATTAACTCTAGGGGATAATAATTATAATAATATACATTCAAATATCAATTCGCAAATATTATTCACAACCTTCTTCCTTTGTTTTCATACTTTCTATGAAGTGTTTCATAAGTAAGTATATTATCATTCCTCCTCTTTGCAACATTTAATTGCTAACACTGTACTACTCAGTATTCTTGCGGAGAACATCACGTACGCACGTGCAGTATACTGCTTACAAGCCCTTGTCACAGTAACACATTGCGGTGATTTAATACAGACAATGTGTTCCAACGGAATATGATTCTCACATATTCCCACAGTTCAATAATGCGTTAGCAACAGAATACTATATATATATATATATATATATATATATATATATATATATATATATATTCTATTTCATGTCGTTTAATGTAAGCCAAAATCACACGCTCAATGACTGGTTAGAGAATGTAAAACTGTATCTATATAAACAGAGGTTTGATCATTTGCAAATATATCTTGGCTTCCGTGACTTGCCTTCTGCTGTTATAACATTACAAGAGTCATTACTGACCACAATGACAATATTATTGTTTTCAAGACTGATCACTAGTAAGTACTAAAATACAGCTGTTTTGTCCTGATGTGGGACTCTTCAGAAGAGATAGAATCGAGAACCTCTGGGTTATAAGGCTAACCCGCCGACCTGTCAGCCACAGAGAAGGAATCCAATCACCCAGTGGGAAGTGGTGACCGATGGGATCCATTCCACCAAGTTGGACGCGAAAGACAATACTCGCCAATGACAGTGACTTGCAGCCACGCAACAGATATATCTCAAATTGACAGAAGTTAGAAATAATGGTAATTGGATTCTACCCAATTGGCTGGGTGGGCATTAAGCTAATTCTGTAATCTAAGTGTCATGAGTGTGTACTGTTGAAGAGACCCAAGCAAATACGAAACAGCTGTCAATAGTCCTCTAACTAAGGTAAGTGTTCTTGATCAATCTTGGAACCCATTATATCACTGCAAACCAACACATTTGGAAATGTTACCGTTCCCAAGATGATAAATTCATCATAACAAAATGATACAAACGGGTTTTTTTAGACAAAAAGTTACGACAATAATAATAATAACAACAATAATAGCTGTTGATACTGTAATGACTTTGTTATAGGGAACAACTTCACTTTGCATATCAATTAAGTAATTTGAAAAAAGTATCATAATAATAGCAATAATGATAATAATAACAATAATAAAACACGGAAAATGCGCACCTTTACAATACGCCGACAAAGCCGTAATTTTGTTTCTTCAACTGATCTGAATAAGTGAGTTTTATTTACTTATTTATTCAACCATTCTCTCTCTGGTACGCTTGTGCATTATATATGCATTTACCTAGCGCGTACGTATGTATGTACACGTGTCTATGTGTGTGATTACCATCACAGCAACAACAACAACGAGATTAAGAGAAAGGAATTTTAAAAAGTCCTAGAGAAAATCCAATGCTTCTTAAATGTCACACGCACACACGCACATATACACAACAGGCTAACAGTAGCTGTAGGAGGATGGATTACTTCTATTCAAAAAACTCATTAGGTTAATAGACAGATCATTACAGACACAACCTTCTGATGTGTACGCAGGGACAGACACTAAGTAAGGCTCTAAATGTATGAGTGTATGTATACCAATACGTTTGCTTGTGTGTTTATGCCTAATATTACCTGTCAACGTACAAAATAAATCTAAAAAAGGCATTTTCAATTTAAGGTAATCAGCATAGCGACAGATGTACATATATGTATGGAGAAACAGGAAACTCTGATTGGTTAATTTCAAAATAAACGCGCGTACGCACACACACACATACACTAAAGCATTCGGAAACAAAAAAACAATAAATAGGATACAGGATATTATGACACTATCGGTCATCTGATACAAATGGTCACATGAAAGCAGAATGACCATGACGATCTCCTATTGGAAGTCAATGTAAATATGTCTGTGTGTTACGAGAATTTTTTACTACTCTAGGGCAGTGAAGTTGCAGAGCTTCGCCAGTCAACTCGACGAGAGAAAAAAATAGGAAAATTCTGCTGTTATTTTACAGTAAAAATCATTCAAGTGAAACTAACATAATTCAATATTAGTTTGTTTATTAGATGCATCACACAGTGATACAGTACTATTTACTGGATGACGTTCGGAACAAAATTTATTATTGTTCATAATCATATCAATTATAATCACATGACTAACAGTTGTACTAACCGATTGGTCTTTACTAATGAGGAATGACGTTTCAAAAACAATTTATTGCTCAGATTTATTTGTTTTTCCTTCACGTTCCCAGTGCAACATAGGGCTTCAAGCTATTGGCTTGAAGTTTCTGTAGCAGTGTTCACTTTTACAGGATGGGGTTGCTAGTCTCATGCCCAACCTTTCCTCTTTACCAGCATTATTTCTGGCTTAGTGGGGTAAAGGAGTGCATCGGTGGCCGGGGATCGAACTCCAGACCATATGCGAGCGTCTGACACAAGCATTATTACGTCACAAAATTAATGAAAGTGCTGCATCACTGCTGTGCACAGATTCATGCGACTACCTTATTTTTGAATCCTCCTTAATTTTTCATACAGTCTTCCGAACACCCTGGGCAGAAAATTTGAGTATATCTGACATGTGATTCACCTCTATAAAATGTGAGATGATGCTGACGGACTTAGTCTACAGATGGAGAAGACGTAGAACACTTAAATTATTTGAGAATCTGCATCACTCCTGATGGACTGATGGTTGAAAAAATCTCAGTACGGATACGAATGGTTCGTATGGCATTTGCCAACTTACATCCTCACTGAAGTAAACATTATATCCAACCATCGATCAAAAAATTTGCGTACCAAGCTGCAGTTCGCTCTGTCCTTCTTTATAGCTATGAGATGTCTGTCTGTCTGTCTGTCTGTTTTCGACATAGAACTTTGCACAAATGTGCGGAAGTTCAAGTCGCCACATTCCGTGTAGCACGCGAAGCAAGAGAAGAAAGTACAAGAAAAGCATAATAGAAACAGTGAGCAGAGGTGTGAGACAAAGGAGTAATAAAGAAATACAAAACAGTTTCATTGAAGATCATAAGTCACAGGGAGTGGATGCATCTGCGCCACTGAGAACGATTTTGAGCCATGTCACCAATTGTTTCCAACCATAGATTTTTACCGTCCCGAGGACCCCAGCCTGGAAGTCTACACCTTCCTACGTGGCTTAGACCAACTGTTGTGGATTTCATTGACTGATGCCAAGTTTTTGTTTGACCGCCGCTAGCTTTTTTCCAGCCTGACCCTATATCCGCTAACATAGCTCGTCGAGGGAGGCGATGGCTTGGCATACGTAACACATGTCCTAACCATCTCAGTCTTTGTAGCTTCACGACTTCGTCGATTGATTTCCCCTGTTTACCTAGAACTCTACGCCTAACCTCCATGTTGCTCACCTTATTATGCCACTTTACACGGGAAATAGAACGCAGGCACCTATGATCAAAGACAGCTAGTCTTTTCATGTCTTCCACTCTCAGTGGCCAGGTCTCACAACCATAAAGGAGGACGGAGCGGACTGATGAGCAGTACACCCGCCCTTTGGTCGATAGTCGAACATCTCGTCTACGCCAGAGTCGGCGTAAACTAACAAATGCGAAACGAGCCCCTTGTATTCGTGCTGAGATTTCGTCAGAGATCAGCCCGTTGGGGCTGATGGTACTTCCCAAATAAGTGAAGCGGTCAACGTGCTCTACCACTTCACTTCCTATTTTTAAACTAGGCGTCGATGTAGTCCAGTCCTGTAACATCATCTTGCATTTGGCGGGAGCGAATCGCATGCCAAACATTCGTAGATTGCTGTTCAAGGTGTTTAGAAGACTCTGCATTTCGTCAGCGTCTTCGCCTAGAAGGACTATATCGTCTGCATATTCCAAGTCAACGAGATTATTCCCTGGTAGCAAGTCAATCCCTGAATCGCTGAAGTCACCTAGGGTTAAGTCCATTAACACATCTATGATGAAGTTGAATAGAAAAGGAGATAATGGGCATCCTTGACGGACACCACTGGTCGTCATCAGTTCAGATGACAGCTCGCCGTAAGCCCTCACCTGGCTGTATGAGTACGAGTAGAGTGCCTTAATCAGTGCAATATATTTTCTTGGAATTCCCTTTACAGCCAAGCATCTCCAGAGAACTTCCCGATCGACAGAGTCGAATGCTGCCTTTAGGTCAAGAAATATAATGACTGTTGGACGCCGGTAGGAATGCCTATGTTCTAGAATCTGTCGGAGGGTGAAGATATGATCAATACACCCTCTTCCTGGTCTAAAGCCTGCCTGGCTCTCTCGTGTTTGTGCTTCCCGAGCACCACTCAGTCTACGCATGATTATTGAGCCTAAGACTTTAGATACTATATTAGTCAAGCTAATCCCTCTGTGATTATCACAGGAAGACTTGTCTCCCTTCTTGTATATGGGGATAATCAGTGACTTACACCAACCCGATGGGACTTCTTCTGATTCCCAGACGCTGCCTAGTACCTCAGTTAATCCGGACAGTAAGCTGTCTCCACCGTACTTAAATACCTCTGGAGTCATTCCATCAGGTCCCGCTGCTTTGCCTAGTTTCAGATTGGTGACAGCTTTAGTAACCTCAGTTAGTGACGGAGGACCTGTGTTTATATCCCATTCAGGGAGGTGTTGGATGCTCGGAAGGTTGAGCGTGGCTGTGGGCAAATTAAACTGCTCCTCATAATGCTCTTTCCAACGATCCAGTCGTCTATCCTGGGAGCTAATTATAGTGCCATTTTTTTCCGAGATTGTCTCACTGATGATTTGTCTTCTCCCACCCGTTTCCCTGATGAGTCCAAAGAGTTGCCTGGTGTTGCCTATCCTCGAAGCTTTCTCCATCTCTTTGGCTTTTGTCGCCCACCACTGTTCACGGTCCTTGCGGAGACTTTTCGTAAGTTTCCTCTTGTGCAGCTTTCGCTCCTCATTGAATTCGGAGCTCGCCGGAATAAGTCTTCTAGCATCTATCAGTTCGGATGAGGCGGTGGAGATCCAGTGGTTTTTACTCACCTTTGGGTTTACCTTATTCACAGCTTTTACAGCTGTATCTATGGCTGCCTGGATATTTTTCCAAGCTTCTTCAGGGTGAGCACAGCTGTCGAACACAGATATGTGTTTAGCTAGTTCTTCCTCAAATACGGATTTAGTTTCCTGATCGAGCTGGGGACGTGATGGTTTTACCGCCAGCTGTTTCCTACGTCCGTTCAGTCGTAAGCACACCCGAGCGCGGACCAGTGCATGGTCGGTATCTACGCACGTGTTCCAGAAGGAGCGACAATCTCCTACCGACCCACGCCAACGATAGCTTATTGCTATGTGGTCTATTTGTGTCCAGCGTTGGTTTGATGAAGGGGGTCTCCAAGTCAAACAGTGTCTCTCCTTGTGTTTAAAGTTAGTGCTTACAAGAAACAAATGATTATCAGAGCAGAACTGTAGGAGACGGTCACCGTTGTCGGTTCGCTGGCACGGAGCTCCATAGGTGCCACCGACATCCTTCTCAGATTGACACAATTTCCCTACTTGAGCGTTAAAGTCACCAGCTAGAACGACTATGTCTGAGCGTTTAGCCTTTTCACCAAACTAGACAGCTTTTGGTAGAACTCATCCTTCGTTTCATCTGAACTGCAGTCAGTGGGGGCGTAGGCGGAGATTACGAAAAGGCATCGGCGAGTAGTGCAGTCCTTCCTCCTTCTTACTGATCCGTTCAGGCGGACAGCACACATTCGGCTATCTACCGGGATCCAGTCAAGCAATGTCTTTTCTGCCCTAGTACTCAAAGCTATCCCTACGCCAGCTAATCCTCGTGAACTAGCTGTGGCATCTCCTGACACCCTCAAGGTGAATTTTGCAGATTCAACCTGTTGGCCAGGTGGGGTTAGGTGAATAACCACACTTGGGTCTTGTATGCGTGTTTCTGAAACACAGCATACATCAATGGCTCGTGATGCCAGGGTCTTGGCTAGTGATGCTTGTTGTCCTATTTGGCAAAGTGTCCTAACATTAAGAGCTCCTATATGAAATTGGTGGCGCGGCTTTAAGAGGCTGTCGGTGGTGGTTTTTTGGCTTCCATCGTTTTTAGTGGACGCAGAGTGGAGAGGAAGTGGAGAGCTATCAAGTCGAGGAGTTGCATCAGTGGAAGGAAGGCAAGATGATAGAGATGAAGATGAAGACAAAGATGAGTGAGTAATAGAGAGGTTTCGTGTGCATTTCGGATTGTGAGGGCGATTGTTACTTCCCGGCTGCCCACACCGTGGAAGTTGGTTGCGTGACCGCAGAGCCCAGGGGACAACTGCTTGAGGCCGGTCACACGCGGCCTGTTTTTGTTTGTTCTCTTTTGTTTGGTGTGTCTCAGTAGCAGATTTATCACTCCCGCCCTGTGACACGGCAGCAGGAAGCGCGGTCGTTGTTAATCCGGGCCACGGCCGATCCGGCATGAAATTTTGTAATTTTGTATTGGACATGATGTTGGATTGGGTAGCTGCTTTTTGTTTAACCGCTATCCAAACAACCTGCCTGGCATGGTAGGACCTCAAGAGACATAAGTCTCAGCCAGTATAGCTTGAATAGATCATTGCGGTGTTCAAGCCCGACCACCACGTCAAGGTAGCAGCTTTCGGTCGGGGCTATGAGATGTGGCCATTGAAAGTGAGAAATATGAAGACACCAGTCGTTTTTGTCTCTCACGTTAGGTGGTAAAATATGATGAGTTGTGTTTAGGTTAGGTCTAGTTTCGGATATGAAGGGCAAGTAATTTGACAAAATTGTGAAATCGTATCGATAGAGAGGGCTATAACACATGTTACGCATACCCACCCGACCGATAGCTGCTACCTTGACGTGGTGGTCAGGCTTGCATATCTCAATGACCCAACAAACTACACTGACTGGAACTACTGTTCTTGCAGGTTCTACCATGCCAGGACGGTTGTTAGTATAGCGATTAGACTAAAACCAGTTACCGGCTTAGTGTAAGAATTTTTTTACACTAAGCAGGGGGTCTGTGGGCGAAGTCGTACTGTTGGGGAAAAGGGATGTAACAGCAGTGAGGTGTTTCCCTCAGATGACCAGCATACCAGCTATGCTGTCTCTCTACTTCGGAGAAGAGGGTTAGAAAAGGTCGACACCAACAACTGCACATCCCAATTTAACCTACAGTGGTCCGTAAACGGCGGTAAGTTTGCTAATACAGAACAAAACCAACGAAACAGTTATGTCCCCAACTAGATCAAGTCCTTATCTAAGGAAGAAATGGCGAAACGCGTTTCTGAGGTCGACAGCACGACTTCCCCTCAGGTAGCCTGGCTGGCACAACATACAGTTAACTGTAGACACAGCTGGGAAAGGTGTTAACAAGATAAAACCAAAAGTTAGTAAGAACCATTGGATCTCTACCACCTTATCCGAACTGATTGACGCAAGAAGACTGATTCCGGCGAGTTTTGATTATGATGAAGACCGAAAGCTACTCAAACGTAAACTAACAAGCCTTCGTGAAGACCGTGAACAAGAGTGAAAGAGATGGAAAAGGCATCGGCGATTGGAAACACCAGACAACTATTTAGGCTTATCAGGGAAACAGGTGGCAAAAGGTAAATGATAAGTGAAACAATCTCTGAGAAAAATGGCACCATAATTAGCTCCCAGGATAGACGACTGGAACGCTGGAAAGATCTACATGTAGTATGGCGACTTGAACTGCTGTCAATCGGTGCAACGTTCTATGTTGAAAAAAGACAGACAGAGAGAGAATGCCAACCGAATTTCAGCCTTATTAAAAAATGCTACACAAGGCCTCTGATATCCCTCCCTTGCATATATAATAGTACTATAGTGGCTTTAAATATCTTGCTATACATTAATATTCCTATTTTGATGAGAGCAGAAGCAGGTTTCGACCCCAAAGATTTTAAAGGTAAAGTTGGATGCCTGAGCCACTCTCACTGTACACAAGTATACAAATACTTTCAAACCAAACCCATTAGCAAATAAAACCGGCACTTCATTAGCAGTTTTAACTGGTGTATGTAGCATTGAAAATAAAAAATTACAGTCACACGTAATAAACCATTCAGTCTTTAGCTTTTGATCTAATCGACTATTTTATCAGCTAACAAGCGATGACATAGGACTTCAAACCTAAAGTATGACAGGAATTGTTTTCCGAAATCAATTTCAATGGCAATTCTGTCTCCATAATATGTAACATAGGTTTTTCATCAGGTGTGATTCATTAGGGTTTACGTACTCAACTTTCAACCTCCGGATTCGAATCCCACGCTCCACCTACTTCATCAGCCTGAATGTAGCGTGTACTACTGACAAGATTTATCAGTAGTATATAAAGAAAAATATCAAACAACGGATAGATTTGACATCAAAGCGAGCAAATGAACCAATTTTTCGTCAAAACATGGGAGACACGAAAAGAAGACAAAGTAGCACAATACGCGAAAGGCAGAAGTAGCCCAACACGGAAGACCGCTGCAAATGACGATTTTCATTTAAGGTGTACATAATCTACCTATATAGAGACATCAAATTCTAAACAAACAATCCCAAGTCTCTTCTCTTCTACCGTCCTATAGTTGAATCAAAATCTAACCCCGGTAGTTGATTTGTAATGAGTTCACCATCTGATGAACAACATATCAAGTAACGGTCTAGGTGAACTCTAGACATATATGTTAGTGATACAAACACTCTTAAAGCCAATATGCTACTACTACTTCTATTTTGTGTATTCTATTCTCAGTTGTAAGTTAACAGCAACATGAAAACACACAAAATTGTATTCTAACTTATTTTTCAATGCAAACACACTTACAATTTTCTTTTGCTTTATCTCAGTCAACCCGGAACAACCTTTTCTTGTGGAAATTTAACCACCACACTTATCGCGTGAGGCATGATGATGGCACTAGTCAGTTGTCCAAGTGTAAGAAGGTGGAGTGACACTCGAACGTGTAACCAGCCATCGGATGAAAACTGAGTGCTTAACCCAATGAACCCCACATCAGTACTTAATAACTTATACACAAAAAGTAATGTTGTTCTTACTGACAATTAAAATACAATAGAAAATAGTCAGAAAAGCTATGTAATTCGTACGACAACGGATTATCTAAAATACTTCTATGTAGGGAGGAGACCGTCGAATGACATTCCGTGCCAGTCAGACCATGGCTCGAGTGGAAACCGATTGAGACACGACGAGTGAGGCATCCGAAGGTGACAATCAGGAGATCAGAGACTATGGGGCAATCGTAGGGCCAGGCTAAAGAGGACGGCAGGGAATATGACAAAGTGGAAATGTGCTGTTGATAATATAATTTATGTGCAGTAGTTTACCACAAATAATATACTGAACTGTCTACAAGATTTTTATGTACTAAACGTTATCAAGTAATAAATACTGTTTCACAGTGTGCGTGTGATATCCAATAGGCAAATCAATATGAAATACACATAGTACCACATATTATATTAAACTTACAAGACTTGGTTGAGTTGTGCATATCCGGCATACATTTTTGTACAGATGATAACACCGATGGACTACTGCTGGATGTTTGATGACTATACTGACCACTAGAAGACAAATTATTCATCATATCAGAATGATGGCTATTTGTTGGACTGATCATATTATGATTATGAGATAAATGAGTGGTAGATTTATTCACGCCTAAATTTGAATAACCATCATCATCGGCATCACCATCATTTTCGTTACCATTATCATCATGACCATCTGAATCGGAATAAACATCGTCAGATATACTCGTTAGACTATTGTTATCTTTTGATCCAGTGTAATGTTCAACAGACGAGGAGCTACATGTTAAATGTTTTGTACTATGTGATGTTGTTGAATGTTGACGGCTAACCTTGAATTTTCCGTGACCAGATGAAGAAACCATATTTAACTGGTTGTTATCAATATGCTGAAACCAATATAGTAAAAAAATATGAGTGTTTTATCACATAAGAGGCAGTTTTCATTTTTGCTATCTCCATAATACACTCTAAGCAACAACAAAAATGTCACGCGACAACTACTTACAATTCAATGAAAGAGTGAAGTCATAGTGCCACAATCCATGTGGCATACAAACGGAGACAAAAGAGAGGAAACAAGAGCTTCAAAAGAACGATAACAAGCTGAGATATAAGGGGGGGGGGAGAATAGTAACATGGGAAAACAATAGGGTTTTAATGTATGTGGGAGCGAATGCATCTGAGTCACTTGGGAACGATTTCAAGCCATATCACTAATTGTCTCCAACCGTTGATTCTTAACATCCACAGGACTTCAATCGGTCAGACAGTCTACACCTCGTTATGTGGCTGGTTCAAACTAACTGTTTGAGATTTCATGGATTGATTCCATGTTTTTGTTTGACTATTTCACTTATTTGGGAAGTTGCATCAACCGGAATCAAGTGATTGCGCACGAAATCTCACCACAGATACAAAAGCCCTGTGTGGCACTTGCTAATCTACGTCATCTTTGTTTACACCTGATATCCGGCTGGCTGTTGATCAAAGGAAGTGTGTACTGTTCATCACTTCACTCTATCCTCTTTTACGGCTGTCAGACATGACAACTAAAAACGGAAGATACTAAAATGTTAGTTGTCTTCGACCACAGATATTTGAGTTGTATTTCCCGAGTTAAGTGGCGCAACAGGGTGAACTGTATTCACGTTACGCAGAAAGTGTTAGGTTACGAGAGGAAACCAATGGACAAGTTATGAAGGTGAATTGATTGAGGTGACTAAGACACGTGTTAAACATGACTGCCTTACCAAGCATTGTTAACTGATGTATGATTAGACTGGCTGAGAGTCAAAGATGTCCACACAGAAACCTGACATCAATCACTTCATAGCATATTTGATAGTTGGGTTGAGCCAGATTGGAGCTGGATGACAAGAACCAATGACTCGACACTATTGGCATACAATCGTTGTCAGTGGTGACGATGTATTCAGTCTGTGATCCCCTATATCCATTAAACCCCGGATGCTTTTCCATTTTGTTATTCTTCCCTTCGTCACATTTCTGGTTCTTATTGTCCTTTTGAATTTGGTTTTCTCTACCTCTGTATGCTATATGGAGTGTGTGGCAACCTGAACTGGAAAATTTTACATTGAAACTCAGTCAGGAAATGAGTTACACCTACAGTGTGAAGACTAATCACACTACCTGGTCAGCTGCACAAACCTAGATAAACCAAGTAGATTGCGAACCCATAATCCACTCGGTTGGAAGTTGGGCGCGCTTAAACCAATCGAGTCAATGTTTTTCCACCTGTAGTCTAACACCAGCATTCAATTTCGATCAGTTGTTACACATTTTATCATTTGAACAAATATCTCTGAAATATATGGATTTATTACCCTAAGAAAGAGTATAAGCCCATCTGAAATTGTGGATACAATCCGCTGAAAAACACGATATGGCGACTAAGAACTTACTCAACCAACCATCAGTATCTCACCATCTACCGTTTGAACGATTTTTTCCTATCTCACTTTAAAAACACAAGCCATAACTGAAATATGAATAATGTGACTTATTAAAAACAAACGTGCACAACTTTATTTAAATCTCTTAATTACCAATCAAGCTGACGTCACTCTCACTACACCACAGAATAACTATCAAGCATAGAAACCTTAATTATCACAGTCGCAGAAAGAATACAGTTATTATCACTGTAATCGCAACACAAGACTTCGACCATAATCTCCAATATAAATAAGTCATTTTCCTCATATCCTAGGATATTCTTTATTTCAATCAATAAAAGACGACATTGACAGTTTGGAAATGATACCCCGTAAAAACAAAGGGATTGAGCAAGGAATATTCTTTTCTTTAACTTTCTCATCAGATCCCACAGCTATTTATACGACCCGCCGACAGCTGCTACCTCAACATGGTGGTCGAATTTGCATACTGCAGTGACCCAAAAAGCTACAGTGACCCAAAAAGCTACAGTGACTGGAACTTATGTTACTGCACGTCCTACTATATCAGGAAGATTGTTTGGATAGCAGTTATTCTGGTATACATGGACTCCAGAATCCAGTCGGATTGAATAGGGTATGAATGTAGTTCTTGACGCTGTCTTTTGAATGAGACTTAAAGGCTTGAGGATGGTCCCTTAAGACAACCACTTCCTTCAATCAGGGCGCCCAGGCAGTATCAGCGCTAACAATGAAACAACAAACCATGAGGAAATGTAACTGCACACCTACTCTCACGAATTATAGTGATATTCCTAGCAACATATTTCTTTTTAAGCTTGTTTTTAATACACAGAATTTTGTGTTTTATTTTTGCTACCCTTGGCGTCGTTATTTTAGTCAACTTTCCACCTTTGTCCGAGTTCTCAACCTATTTGTGCCATTTTGAAATGTCAGTGACTAGCTTTCAAAATGCTGGCCCCAAGCGAGACGTCTAACATGGATATCCTGAAAACGCGTGTCTCGTTCAAGTTTCACACTTAAAATGTTTGCACACTGATGCAAATCAGACAACAGATAAGTTTGGAAATAAAATTAGACAACCCATCTATCGGCATCTGCTTCATTCTTGAAACCCGCATTCAATACCTCAGTGAAGTGCTTCGAAAATCCTCCCCACCTGGAAGTTCGAGTAGTATATACCACCTATACTTATCCCGAAAACATGTGGCGTCAGGAACCGGCTTAGCTGATGTCAGTATTGCACCAAACGCTAGAATCGAAGCTGCATTACTCGACTGGATACCCGTTAACATTATTTTATGTGGTATAGAGCTGGAAGGTTATACGAGAGTAAGAAACAGCAAGACAGGAGGTGCCTATTCGTCATCTCTGCCTGTGCACCAACGGATTACAGCCCGGAGGAGTTTTGATACCAACTGAGCAGTCTCCTGAAACAGGCACTTCAGAGATACCATAGTGCTAGTCGGACACTTGAATGCACAAATCAGGCATCTAGGTGGTCATTGAGGTGTACATAGTCACCGGTCAGGTAGTGGGGACAGTCTTCTGTAGCCTTACGCAGATTACTTATTTTTAGTCAGCACCAACTTCCGGCACACACGTGGCTATAGGGCTACCCGACGTCCTCCTTCTACCAATCAAGCATAGACTCACACTGATCCCGCTGCTGTCAGTTCCAGGTAGCGTCAATGTATACAGGACTACCACTCCTTCTGGAGCACATATCTGGACTCCAAGCACGCTTTAGTGTGTGCGAGGTTCGTCTTGCGATTTAGTGAGGTTCATACACGGCGACCTCTACATCTCTATGTGAGCTAAGTGGTAGCATTTACTACCTCTTTGAAGTACCTGACTGAGTTACAATAAAGACTAACTAGCACCTTTCGAAGTAGGATAGATGAACAATAGCTACATTGCAAGACATTATGAGAATGGTGAGTAAAGCCACTTGTCTGTCTGTCTGTTTTCGACATAGAACTTTGCACAAATGTGCGGAAGTTCAAGTCGCCACATTCCGTGTAGCACGCGAAGCAAGAGAGGAAAGTACAAGAAAAGCATAATAGAAACAGTGAGCAGAGGTGTGAGACAAA
This sequence comes from Trichobilharzia regenti, assembly GCA_944472135.2. NCBI lineage: Eukaryota > Metazoa > Platyhelminthes > Trematoda > Strigeidida > Schistosomatidae > Trichobilharzia > Trichobilharzia regenti. The sequence continues at coordinate 133,315,523 of OX235270.1, read as the reverse complement.
GGAGTAATAAAGAAATACAAAACAGTTTCATTGAAGATCATAAGTTACAGGGAGTGGATGCATCTGCGCCACTGAGAACGGTTTTGAGCTATGTCACCAATTGTGTTCCAGCCACTTGTGGCTGAAAAGAATGCTTCACTAAAAATCACTGGGCTCCTCCAAGTGCCGATCCGTTGTAGCAACCACCAAATATAGCAACATGAACAGGGTGCTAACGCGCAAGAATAAAGTTTTTACTTAAGTACCGAGAAGCTTGGTGGTCAGAACGTGCGTGTAAGGTGGGATGTGAGGTGACATCTGGCAGTATCAGGGAGCTATTACAGATCATCCGAGCCACTGGCATCAAGAAGCATGGTGTCAATGTGGCAGATGGTATGCCAATTACCAGCCTGAAAAGACGCCTGGAACAGTGGACAGAGCACTTTGAGAAGCAGTTTAACCAGCCGTCAGAGACAGCATCCAACATCATCAGCTACAACGCTTCCTGTTCGATCACTATCCACACACCAATCAACGCGGAGGTTCGAAAGGAACTGAAGCGCCATAAGGAACCTTGCCCAGACCATCTACCCCCGGCTATTTTTGAAGATGGTGGAGAGATTCTCGTCATGGATTTGGCTGGATTGTTAGGGAAAGAGCATGGGAGATGTTCTATCAATGTAGGATGAAGCCATCATCGTCTATATCTTAAAAAAAAGGCCAATGTAACACGTGCGAAAACCATAGGGACATTGATTTGCTACCAGTCTCGTCTAAAATATTGGCTGCTGTCTTACTTTGAGGGCGATGCAAAACACGTGAGGAGCTGATCCGCTAAGAGCATGGTAGTTTTCATTCAGACCGTGGATGCATTCATCATACGTTCATTCTTCTTCAGTTGTTAGAATACCGTTACACGTATTGCAGGAGAACAATCGTTTCATCTATTCACATTAGGGCTGCCTTCGATTCGTTGAATAGAGCTGTTTTCTGAAACTGCTTGTTAAAGAACGATGTAAGTGAGAAGTTTGTTAACATTCCGAAAGCCCTGTACAGAAATAACTCAGGTAGAGTTGAAGGTATACAACCAGCTTTCATCACTGTTCCCAGCAAACAGTGGGTTAGACAGGGTTGCCCAATCTATCCGTTTATCCTTAACTTTGCCATCGATGACAGTTTGGGGTCAGCTCTGAAGGACGTGTGTGGTGGCGGCGTAGATCTGCTTCCTGGAGAAGGACTCTACAACCTCGAGTATGCAGACGATATCGTCTTACTATGCAATATTATGCAGGCTGCCCAAATGGTACTTAATCAGTTGAAGATCAGTGTAAGTATGGCGTGTGCTCTGCAAGATTGGCAGGAAGCTGTACTTGCACTCACCCTTGCAAGTGAACCGTTTGAAGTAGACGACAAGTTCGTACATTTGAGTAGTTGTGCGAAAGCTGGTGTAGATGTGAAGGAAGAGACTTTTAACCGTGTAGCGAAGGCTAGGGCGGCATACGCTAATTTGAGCCACCTTTGACGCCATTGCGATGTCAAAGGTTGGGTTCACAATGCTTTGGTGCGCACAGTCTTGCTCTTCGTGTGTGAAACCTGGCCTCTCCGAGATGAGGATGTCCAGTGACTCTGTGTAATCGATCATTGCTGTCGCCGTAGAATTGATTGCGTCCGACAGCATCATTGTTTGGGTAATTCTGAGGTGAGACAGTGCTTTTTGACACAGTGGAGATCACAATTCATTGAATGTCGTCATTTGAAAACACCGGCTTCGGTTTCTTGGACATACCACGAATGTCATCTAAGAGGCTTCTGTACCGGTCTAAGTTTGCCAGTCATGGGACTGCATGGAAACAGCAGGCAGGTGGTCAGCCTTTGACGTGGCGTCGTAGGATGAAGGATATGTGTGTTAGGTGGGTCTCGGTCATTGCTTCATGACTGTCTGGTTACAGTCTGAGAGATAGTCGAACCAGTGACTTGAAACGTTATCAGATATCGCCAAGAAACTCAATCAATTGTGGACATGCTGCAATTTCCTTCTTTCTTCCCTTTCTGACAGGAATACGACGATCGTTGTTTAATACTGTCAAATATACTCGCTTTCTTTCTGCATGAATTTTTTCATTCACTCCCTCCCTATTTTCTTTATATACTGTTGTTTTATTATTGTTGTGTGGCGCATCGTCTTGATGTCTATATTGTACCAAGTTCTGTATTTTAAATAAATAAACAAATAATGGTTAGGCAAGGGACAAACAAGGTCTATTCGTAGCTATTTTTTCACTCGCCTTGTAGATACTGAACATAAAGCTGATGAGGCATTTCGGGTTATTTATTAGTTTTTGACTAATCTTACTTTCCTCTTACAAATTCGTCTTCTAAACATAAAAGCTGAAGCTATCGGAATCCACCAAAAGAAGCCGAACATATGTGTTCAGATGAAATGCATGCAACTACTTTCCCTAACCTTGGGCATCGTTTCAGATCTTTAAAGTCAAATAATCTCCGCACCCCTAGTTATTATTGCTCTAACTACCTGTAAGTGTTGCATTAATTTGACTTATAATTTTGTTTAATATTTAATTAATAATTATGTTAAAGCATATTGTCGCTCACACAAGCTTTTTTTTTAACTGTAATCTGTTGGTCTTAGCGACTCGAAATTATTTAAAAAACATCAATGTTCCCAGTAACAGTTATTCTTAAAACACTGTTTCCCTATATAACTGTAGAACCTGATGGGAAAGTTATCGAAAAGAATATTCTTTACTCAATCGTCTGCTTTGCCTGCTAAATGTCTAAATGAGCAGTTTTACGACACAATAGAAAGTGCATAAACTAAAATCAACACTAGAACTAGACCTGTATGATCGGTAGTTAACTGTTGCCACAACTACTCAAAGAAGTGTATAGCTGATATAAAAATAGAACTTGTGCACTGTGTCTTCTGAGTATGATTCCACTAAGGAGAAAATTTTTTTCTTGATGAAGTCTAACAGTGCTATATACTATAATATTTGCTGATGACGCTTTGAGCACAATTTATCGCTCATAATCATATCAGGATAATCATGCAACTTTCTGATTTTGTTTAAATAATTCCATTATTCCTTATCTCTTGATTTGATCGGCACACTGACCCCCATGAATATAAGTAATCTAGAGAAAAATTCAACAATTACACTGTATGCATTAACACACAACTACACAATAAGGTGTGGTAGAGTTACAATTGTAAAATGTGGAGAGAGAAGTTGATAACTGAATCTCTGTTCATCGAATCTATATACTTAATACATGCAATAAGAATGACTTATCACTAAGTACTCGAGATATGGGAAATATTACTACCAATCAGTTCGAGAGATAAGAAATAATGGAATCATATAAACTGTGTAGTATTTAAAAATTTTCATTCGAAACTTACTTGTTTAAGAAAACTAGAGACTTCAGAATCTTGACATAAATCCAACGGTTTATCACCTTTATGGTTGGATATTAAAGGATTGGCATTGTAGTATAGGAGGGCTCGAACAGTACGCAAAGATCCTATTCGCACAGCACAATGAAGTGCTGTGTCACCGTTTACATTCACTATACCAGGATCAGATCCATGTCGTAGTAAATATTCAACCATTCGTGGAACATTTCGCATACATACTTCATGTAAGGCTGTCCAACCTATAAATGTTAATTAAAATGTATCCAGGAAAAATAAACAAGTGAAAGAAAATGAAAAAATTTTTACGTAACGACTTGCATTTAAGTGCACTTGGTAATTAGCCACACATTGTATGAGGACTAATGGTACTCCTTGACTGCTTAAATTTCCGTAGAGAGTGGAAATATAATTCACGGTCCATTAGTTGCAAGTAGATTCTAAATCAATGAGCCAGAGCTCCATACAGAAAACATTTTAAAGTGGACCTGATGAATCAGAACCAGTTGTTAAAGGAATCTGGTATGGCCATAATACTAAGCAATCTTTTGTCCAAATCAGCTCCCTTCACTTACCAATGAGAACCAACCTAATACAGAATAAACTTTGTAACTTAATAAGTTGTCTTTAATCTCTTACAATAATGGTAACCTGAAATATGCCGTGTTGAATTAAACAACCTATAAGACTGTAAAGCATATGATTGCACTCTGTAAACAAATAACTCAATGATAGGTAAGTATAGTTTATTGTCTACTGCCAGTACATTAACTTACCACTTTCGTCTTGTTCATTCACATTAGCTCCATCCTTTATCATTTGTTTTACTGAATCCAAATCACCATTTCTTGCCAGGCGAACTAGACTTACATCTCGAATAGATAAAGAACGTCTATTATCACGTTTATCAGATCCTGAAGAGAGAAAACAACTTCCTATATAAGATTTTTATAAAATCACGCATGGTTTATTCTTCTATGTTAAAGTACTTCAAGCACTAGCTAAGTGAATCGCATGTTTTTCTGATCAATGCGGGATAGAAGCCACTCCATAAGAATAACATGAATAATGAATTCATATTTAACACTGGATAAGATATGGAGGCTATCGCAATGATTTCACGTATTCAGTATTCGAAGAGTTATATTTTTAAAGAACACAACTTAGAAACACAATAGAATATGAACTGAAATATTTTTTATTTATTTTATTTTTGATTACAGCTTGATTCCACACTGCATTTTTGGATTGTGAAGACAAAGATAAGTGAGGATTAGAGAGGTTTTGTGTGCGTTTTGGATTGTGAGGGCGATTGTTACTTCCCGGCTGCCCACACCGTGGAAGTTGGTTGCGTGACCGCAGAGCCCAGGGGACAACTGCTTGTGGCCGGTCACACGCGGCCTGTTTTTGTTCGTTCTTCGTTGTTTTGTGTGCCTCAGTAGCATACTTATCACTCCCGCCCTGTGACACGGCAGCAGGAAGCGCGGTCGTTGTTAATCCGGGCCACGGCCGATCCGGCATGAAATTTTGTGAATTTGTTTGGATCATGGTATTGGATGAGGTAGCTGCTTTTTGTTTAACCGCTATCCAAACAACCTGCCTGGCATGGTAGAACCTCAAGAGACATAAGTCTCAGCCAGTATAGCTTGATTAGGTCATTGCGGTGTTCAAGCCCGACCACCACGTCAAGGTAGCAGCTTTCGGTCGGTACAAGTATGGAATTTTCAGCGTGGATATCGGTAGCCCGAATTTCGCAGACCGACCACAGATATCAGGTGTGCGTCGGCGTGGGTTCGAACCCCGGACCATGTGCATGGTCGGCGAGAGTCCTAACCACTGTGCCACCGACGCACTCGGGTAAATTTGCATAGAGAATACAGTATTCCTCAGATAACATTTCTTAGATATTCATGGATAAATTTGAATAACCGAGATCACTGAAACCGGACTGTGGAAGTTTAGGCGACTGTTTATAACCTTTCGTTCAAACTTCACGTCATAAATTACTTGCTATTCATTATAGGAAATGAAGTGATACCACCAAGGCCAATGATATTGAGACACCACCTAATCAACAATTGAAACTGCAAAACCCCAAGTAGCTGGAAATTAGTTAACAGCCAGCAACTAGCAAATGGTGCGACGCAACGCCTCACAATATCTCACGTTGTTACCCCTTTCGAGTAGTTAGGTGGGAGCAGGAAGCAGCGAAAAAGAATTAGAGCAAGCAACACTATGCAAAGAAACTGCGCTGAAGATGTCGTCCAGAAAGACGATGAAAGCCCCGCAATTAAACCAAGGAGCTCAGAGAACACTATCAATTGCAAAGAAACGAAGTATAAAAAGGTTGGTACAAATTTTACAACGTGAAGATAGAGATACATAAGATAATTGGATGAATACTGTTACATATAGTGTTTTTGATGTTAATGCCATTTTCATATTGCGAAATTCACCCCTTGTAAAAACAGAACAAAATGAAATAACCACGAAATCCAAAGTTGGCAGTAATGTTAGAAATAAGTAGCTATTTATTTACAGTTCCTTTCTTATATCTCTTACTTTAGATACGATCTGAGCCGAACACGGCATGATTGAATTTTTATGTTTAGCCATAAGTGCATAAATTCTGGTGAAGTCACTCCTAGTTTTTTTGAAGAGGTGAAAGAAGAAACTTGTACATAAACAGGGTGTTCAGTATCCGACAAGATAACCATTGCCAACCGCATGAACGAATCCAAATATCTATCGACAGGTGTCAGATGGATTAAAAGGTTACCAGTGACCTTGCTTACAGATTTTAAAGTCATAAGTAACACGACATAGTCCCTTTCAGAAGCCCAAGGGGGAATAAAAGGAAACAAAGAATTAGTAAAACACAGAAATTAATAAACTGCAAAAGAAGGCGTTATGCCAGTAAGTTCCAGTTTTTATATGTAGTGGGTGAAGCTTTGGGTCTGAAACCCTAAACATTAGTTCCTAGCGTGTCTGACACTCCAAATATGTAATCCATAGCGACCTAAGGAAATCGGAATAAACTTCATGATTGAAATGTCCAACTTACACAAAATATGAATAATGTAAACTAAATAATGCACCTAATTTTTAGGATAATACTACGTTGTCGTTAGTGTCCGTAAACTAATGACCAAGGACTCTAATAAGATAGGGTTGCATAGCTGAAGAATACCGTGAAGAAGTTAGGACAACTATGTACACTTACCTTAGAAAACAAACCATGGCAACAGTTACATTCCTGTTTTAAATATTAATGTTACCCCTAATCTTTCGGATTGCTAAACTGAGGTATTGAGCCATTGATCATTTGGAAACAACTGCTTGCGTAAAAATAAATGACAAAGTGCAAGCAGATGTCCTCTATTAAACACTTTATAGACTTGTCAAGATTGTGACAGGAAATTCAACAACCAAAAGGCAGTAACTTATATTAAGGGTGTTTTGTCGTATTTCTCGAAACGGTGAATAGGTTGGATAACCATACACGAAACCTAACAAAAGGCGAATAAGTACGGTGATCTCGGAGAAAAATGGTGCCCCAATTAACTGTCAGGATAGACGACTGGAACATCGGCAGGAACACTTAGGAGTAATTAAACTGACTCACAGACCATCCAACATCTACCTGAATGGGGTGTAGACACCTGTTCTCTGTCTGTAATTGAAGTTACAAAGATTTTCTCTAATCTAGAACGAGGCAAAGAATCAGGATATGATGGGATGACTCCAGAGTTGTTTAAGGACAATGGTGAAGAACTGCTAAGTCAACTAAGATATTATGTAATGTCTAGGGGTCAGATAGTCCATAATTGTGCGTAGACTAAGTGGTGCTCGGGAGAAAACCCTTGAGTCTTTACGCAAGGAAGAGGGTGTATTGACCACATAGTCAACCTTCGACAGATTCTGGGACATAGGCACACTCACCGGAGTCCAACAATCACTACATTTATTGACTTGAAGGCTGCATTTAACTTTGTCGACCAAGAGGTGCTATGGCAAGTTTTGCAGTGAAGAGTGCCGGAAAAAATCAGCGTACTAATCAAGGCACTACACTCGAACTTACAGTCATATAAGAGCTTACAAAGAGTTGTTGTCCACTACTCACAGATGCATTAATGTAACTGAAAAAGAATGGGGCCTTGTCAAACCGAAATCTAGCAACAGTTCATCAAGTCCTTGACAGTTGGTTTGACCTATGTAAGAAGGTGTATATTGTCTGGCTGGGGTCTTCGGCATTCCGGGAACAGACGGCTGGAGACAATTGTTGGTAAAGCTCAAAATCGTTCTCTGAGTTGCAGATTCATTTACTCTTTGTGACCTCCCATATCTGTTAAGAGCCTATTATTTTCCGTGTTACTGTTCTTTCCGATTGTTATCATTCTTTCCAATCTTTTTTCCTGTGCTACATGGAGTGTGGTGACTTGAACTGGTGCACTTCTGTGCAAAGTTCTATGTTGAAACCAGTTAACCCGTCACATGAGTCCTAAGCTATTTGTTAATAATGACTCTGGTATTCCCGGTGACGGAGCAGTGAAGTAACATCAACTGAAATAATTCTAGTTATCAGTTACTTGTTCAAGTATGAAATACGACTTTAAAAATACCAGCAAGCGATTGCGGGAAATGTGAGAGCAATTTACACTCCCTGACACTACAATGAGTGAATGAAGTATTAAGGAGGTAGTCCGTAAGTTTGTTGTTACAATTCAATCACCACAAACATATCTTTTATGAACCAGGACATGAGCCACACTTGGTGTGAAAAATGATGGTACTGCCAAGGTTTCGGTGGGTGTAGCGGGATCCAAAGGCTGGACTTGTCAGCCGGAAGTAGAGTGATTAAGACGATGAGCTACACCTTTACATTGAGTTGTATATTTACATAAATACTCGATTCTCAACCTAATCCACCTATTTCTGTTTAGTTCTACCTGCCAAACTCTACACAGGTATTCTGATAAATCGAATGTCACTGAGACCTTAGTGCTAACTTATATAATTGAAACAAAGACAGGCCACATCATGTGCGCACAAATTTTCAGCTTCTTATTTGACAAACCAGTAAATCTTTGTGCATCTGCATACTTCCTGGGAGGCAGTGAACTAATCCAATGAAAATAAAAGCACCCATTTCTCTGAAACAGATGGGACCAATACGTTCTAAAATAATGCCGCAGTTTAGCGAGCCATTATTAAGACTGGTAAAGAGGCATCGTCGGGCATGAGGCTAGCTGTAAAAATGATCACCACTGCTACAGAAACTTTAAGCTACTAGCCTGAAGCCTTATGTTCCACTGGGAACGTAGTGGATTAAAAAAAACTCCCGAAATTTCAAACTGCATAACCACTATCAAAGTCAGAAATACAGCAAAATAATAGGAAGTGTCATCTGTTAAAGTTCGTGAGAATTAATTAATAATTGTCATATTTATGGGACACGACTGATACTCACATGACACTTTACTAGGCTAGTCACCTTCTAACAGTTACATCGACGTAGGCCAAACAACTTAAAAAAATATATCATCATGGAAATAAATCTGATTTTAATATAGTGTCAATCAAACAGAAATTCACGCAGACGAGATAGACTAATAACACCTACATTTTTGACAGTCCCGTAAGTAAATTGGGGGCTTGTGAATAATGAGCACATACCTTTAACGCTCATGCACTTTTCAGTCTCCAATTGTTTCAACAAGGCAAACTGTTGACGCTCAGACATGGGTACGTGAGCCCTCGTTTTCGTACTACCGACTAAAAATGCAAAACATAGTTTGGGTCGCCGTAATTAAAGATAATAAATTTCGAGTCACACAGAATCATATTTTATGAGGAAATAGTCGGACGCACTAACCTTCCGTGTCTCTAGTTTTCTTCCTTTCGTCTCTCATCACCAGGTTTGAAGCAGCCTCAATGTCATTGCTCAACGTCCAACAACTGATACTATATCCACACACTAATTTCGAGCTGACTGAATAATGCTGGTCCTAAAATGGCTCTCTACAGTTCTTTTCAGCTGCTCCATTGTTTTGAAAGTAAGTGGATGGCAATTACATGTATCTGTATTATTGGAGTAAATACCCCAGTAGCGATATATGATTTCCCGAAATTATTGGCCACAGCATTCATCAATGAACATCGGGTGATGACCCTCACTGTTGAAGTCAACTGGTTTAGCTGAAGGCTTCCGGTCAAGCATCCACTCCATTTGGTACTCCGTCGTGTCACGTTCGATCGTTCGTGCACGATCCTCAGTTAGTTAAACAGTCAACCTAGCACTGCGATTTGGTCCCGGAATATATTTCATAATTTGGACGATCATTTCATGTGTTTTGCTTTGTCTTTTGTTTATGCGGAACGAATACTATAGAAGTTGTGGTTATTACATCTTACGTTAGTATGCTTCTCACTATCCGTGAACATCAATACCGTCAACCTCTAAACTGGTGAGCCCTACCGCGAACTTCATCTTTGGTAAATACACAAACAAATCCGGTAAGTTCGTTCCATTTTGTATTTGCTTTTGTACTATTTTCAAACTATACAGATATTTCGTTACGAGTGATCATATTACTAAGGTCATAAGTATTCTCTCAACTCCCAAAACCATTCAGCTCGTACCATTTTGGTCATATATTGCTGAATCATGATTCCAGATGGCTGAGTCTGATGTTGGCGAGCATGGTTTAACTGATAAACGTTCACTGTTCCTTGCAGTTGTCCACGCCCTACAGCAGGAATTCAGCAAATGCGTAACTGTACGGATGTCGAGCCCAGAGGTGAGTGACTCGTATGAGTTGCTTAAAGCTAACCTCCTATGGAAAAACGTTCTGATGGATCGATAGCGTCTTGACGAATTATTTCGCGACGTCGGGTTGGGTGATCAGTCAGCCGTAAGCATGCTAAAAAGAATGAAGGAAGTTATTGGCTAAAGTCAGTTTCAGATAAATTTTTTTATCCAAACTGCCACAATCAGTACAGGCTGTGCTGGTGATACTTCAGGGTGTTATTTTAGAAGACTTAGCTGTTTCTGCAGATAAAATTCTAGAAAAGGCAAGTTACCGAAATATGCCGAACAGCACTGAGACTCCCTGACAAAGAGAGTCCATCCTGTTTTCCCACTGCAGTGAGGGGAGGAGGGCTTGAATGCAAGTAGAGGAATCTGAACCAGCGAAGACTAGTCTGGAATAGAAATCAAACCAAGAAAACCGAGATGCAACATGCATACCGGCGTCACTTTGGTACTATCCATCCCTCCCTCTCCCCGCCATGGAAGAATTCAATTTTCGGTCGAAACACCTTCGATTCCAATCGACAACACCACAATAATACGATGTCCTGATATATGTGTTGGATGCTACTCCGTTTCGTATCACCTCACCTTCAGCTCAAGCCTCCTCTGTGTCTCCTGAACTTTTACAATCATTATAATGATAATATATTTATTCCTACATGTGTAGAACACACCAGTTTTACAGGTGATTGCGTCGAAAGTTGTTACTGACGGTTCATCAGCAACTGCACGGCTTTAATGCAGCCACTGATAGACGTGTTTCGAAGCAGTAACCAGGATCACCCTCGTTAAAGTTAGAATAGCCCTCTTGAATACCTCCTTCCTTATGTATCGGTATTCAGTGGTATCCTAAGTATCTCACCTGATGCATCTGACTCCATATTCGGTGGAGTTCTGCAACAACTGATCAATGAAAAGTGGCGACCTCTTGCCCTTTATTGAGAAAACACTAGAGCACGAAAACAGAGTGCAAGAATGTCGGAAGACAGCTACTGGCTATGTGCCGTGATACATGTCACTTCCAACATCCATTCGGGGCCAAAAATTCTCTATTATCATAGATCAATCACCTGCTCTCTAAACTCACTGTCGGGCAGATGTTCAGCAAGGGAATCAAACTAGCTGGGTGTCAATGCAGTTGAAGATTGGACGATCAATTCTTGGTTGTTTGCTCAAAACCAACTTCCCCAATTTTCGCGGAGGCATCAATACGACATTCATCGTCTCATCGGTCGCTGTTCAGAAAGAAGAGTGAAACACCGTCAGAAAATTTAGTCAAACGTCAATTATATGTTGGTGTAACAATAAAGAATCCTCGAGTGGCCAATCGGTCTTTTGGTTTTTTCGTCCGTTATTACTAAGCGTTTCTGAAAAATTTCAAGGAACAGCGTGAGCCCGAGCGTAGCAAGAGCTGGGCATTAACGGTTTATGAGACGTGGCTGACAGTTTCTCACGGTAGAAACAGATTCTGGTGGATTCAAACAGTTGGTGAAAGTTTGGATAGTCGCCGTTCATTTTTCCTGGTGCCGGTCAAGTCCTCTTTGAACAAGCAATATCTGGAACTTTTTTGGAATCGGGTCAAGTTCAACAATGCCTGGGTCAAAGAAGGGACAGAGCGTCTTGGATGCAAACTGGAAAGTAAGTCATGGTGACTTGTCTGTTAATTGTAACGATGTGTCTGATGTTAAGCATGACATGGTTGATGTTACTGTTTCGCCGTTCAGGGATAATAGGAACATCAAACTCACTAAATTTGAACCACGGTGTTTCGATGGAAACCCAGCTGATTATTTATAATGTTTAAAGGAGTTTGAGATCATGTTGAGTAGTTTTTTATTAAGTGATGAATTGAAATTGATGTATTTGACGAGGTATTGCACTGGAGATGCTTCAAGAGCTATACAGTGCTGTAAGCTCATGCCCCCTAATGAGGGATACGCTGAGGCTATGAGCATATTACGTCAAAGGTTTGGAAGACCTTCAATGATTGTAAGGAACGTATACGAAGCTGTCAAAGGTAACGGCAGTCAACTTCGAGATGACTCCAAGGCACTTACTGAGTTTTAAGATAATCTTATGACTTATAAGAATACTTTGATTTCGATGAATTTCATGAGTGACCTCAACTCGAGTTTCATACTAGAAGTAATAGCAAGACGCCTACCTACTCGACTGCAAAGGAAGTGGGTGAAGATAACCTCCCGTATGGAGGATGAAGGTATCGAGCCAAAGTTTGATGATATTCTGAAACTAGTGAAAGATAGTGTCAATCAATCTATGAGCAAGTTCGCCAGTCTATTACATCTCACCCCTAGAATAGAGCAGTCTGAGAGCGAAATGCAATCATTGATGACGAGTAGGCCTCAGAGAGGTGGATATCGAGAAGGCTCCATGATGTCTAGTAATGCATATAGACCTAGTGAGTGTAACGGGTTACGTAGTACATCGTCAACAGATAAGTTACAAGATGCAAGACAAACACGGTCGTGTTTTACATGTGTGCAAGAGGTGCATACAGAAGTGAACTGTGAACCGGTGAGCAAGTTCAGTGATAAGCTAAATGTAAACTCCAGGCCTGACTCCGAATTGTGTGACGACAACGGTGCGGTGAAGAAGTCTGTAGTTGCAACTGGTAAGCCATTGTTGAATAGAGTGTCACAGCATAGAGCTGCTGCTTCAGAGTGCAGTTCTGACTCCACAAGTTTACAAGGTATTACTAGTCAGAGTGAAGTTATAAAACCTTTTAGGATTTGCGAGGAGGAATCAACATTGTCTACTTCTGTTATTAAAGAGTTTGAAAATGATGAAGTTGACGGTAAAGTGAATATTCGTGATAATGATCATGATACTTCACAGTTGTCTTTGGTTGATCATGATGAGATGAGGGATATGCCTACTACTGCTAAGTTAAATAAAGGTTCTGTACAACTTGAACGTGAAGTAGAAATAAATGCAGGTGCAGTTGCAGAAGGCATGCATACTTGTGAGACCGTCAGTGTAAGTGGTCAGCATGTAGCCCACCTATCATCAGATGCTAGTGCTAAACTGGAGCTGATAGTAAAAGACAGCAGTGGTGGTGGTCTTGCAGGTAGACAACTTTCTGAAAGTCGAGCAACAACAGCTTTTGATCCACCGCTAACTTCATCAACTGATATCAATCAGTCGTCGTTGGTGCTGTCATCCACAATGAAACAGACACCCATCAACTCAAGTATCTTGTGCAATGACTATGCTAGTATCAGTTCGTTTGAAAGGACGAATATCAATGGTCAATTTAGTGAGGATAAGCCAAGTGTAAACGAGAGAGTAATTGTTAAATTGACTTGCACGAACCAAGGCATTTCTAGTTTCAAGTTACTAATTGAATGTTATTATCTTTGGTGTAAATTACTCTGTTTCTACGCTTGGTTGACCAGATACCTCATGTGTTTGTTCGTCATCTATATTCTACGATTCAATGACATGAGCGTGTTACCGTTCAGATTTGAGGATATAGCTGATAGAAGGAAGTTTGCAAATGAACTCTGCAACGATTTTCCAACCTAGAGCGTCAACCTGAGAAGGGTTGTAGGCGTACTGCTGTGAGTCCTACAATTCTTCAAAGGGTAGCGCATCAATGAGCAGTCCAATGTGCTCGGTGTGTGATTTTGTACATATGTTCATATTGTATATACTGAAATGATATCATTTATCATCTAGCTGTTGGTAATTCTGTTTGTGTCTGGACATTCCACAAATTACAATAGTCAACCTGAGAAGGGTTGTAGGCGTACTGGTGTAAGTCCTACGATTCTTCAAAGGAATTCCATCGAGACACGATCTGCGAGTTTGTGTGTACTGTTTGTATATACGTGTGGTGTGTCATATCAACTGGTGTTTTTTGGATTCATTGTGTTTACTCGTTGTTTTCGTACCTTGTTGTTATTGCGTAATTTTGTTACAATTTTCGTCGTGATTATTTCTGAAGTTGTTTGTCAATGGAGTTGAAGATTGAACGATCAATTCTTGGTTGTTTGCTCAAAACCAACTTCCCCAATTTTCGCGGAGGCATCAATACGACAGTCATCGTCTCATCGGTCGCTGTTCAGAAAGAAGTCAGGAGACAACCATCAGAAGTAATCTTGTGATTCATTATTGTAATATTTGTTCACAGACCCCAGTAAAAACATTATTTTTATATGTTGGTGTAACAATAAAGAATCCTCGAGTGGCCAATCGGTCTTTTGGTTTTTTCGTCCGTTATTACTAAGCGTTTCTGAAAAATTTCAAGGAACAGCGTGAGCCCGAGCGTAGCAAGAGCTGGGCATTAACGGTTTATGAGACGTGGCTGACAGTTTCTCACGGTAGAAACAGATTCTGGTGGATTCAAACAGTTGGTGAAAGTTTGGATAGTCGCCGTTCATTTTTCCTGGTGCCGGTCAAGTCCTCTTTGAACAAGCAATATCTGGAACTTTTTTGGAATCGGGTCAAGTTCAACAATGCCTGGGTCAAAGAAGGGACAGAGCGTCTTGGATGCAAACTGGAAAGTAAGTCATGGTGACTTGTCTGTTAATTGTAACGATGTGTCTGATGTTAAGCATGACATGGTTGATGTTACTGTTTCGCCGTTCAGGGATAATAGGAACATCAAACTCACTAAATTTGAACCACGGTGTTTCGATGGAAACCCAGCTGATTATTTATAATGTTTAAAGGAGTTTGAGATCATGTTGAGTAGTTTTTTATTAAGTGATGAATTGAAATTGATGTATTTGACGAGGTATTGCACTGGAGATGCTTCAAGAGCTATACAGTGCTGTAAGCTCATGCCCCCTAATGAGGGATACGCTGAGGCTATGAGCATATTACGTCAAAGGTTTGGAAGACCTTCAATGATTGTAAGGAACGTATACGAAGCTGTCAAAGGTAACGGCAGTCAACTTCGAGATGACTCCAAGGCACTTACTGAGTTTTAAGATAATCTTATGACTTATAAGAATACTTTGATTTCGATGAATTTCATGAGTGACCTCAACTCGAGTTTCATACTAGAAGTAATAGCAAGACGCCTACCTACTCGACTGCAAAGGAAGTGGGTGAAGATAACCTCCCGTATGGAGGATGAAGGTATCGAGCCAAAGTTTGATGATATTCTGAAACTAGTGAAAGATAGTGTCAATCAATCTATGAGCAAGTTCGCCAGTCTATTACATCTCACCCCTAGAATAGAGCAGTCTGAGAGCGAAATGCAATCATTGATGACGAGTAGGCCTCAGAGAGGTGGATATCGAGAAGGCTCCATGATGTCTAGTAATGCATATAGACCTAGTGAGTGTAACGGGTTACGTAGTACATCGTCAACAGATAAGTTACAAGATGCAAGACAAACACGGTCGTGTTTTACATGTGTGCAAGAGGTGCATACAGAAGTGAACTGTGAACCGGTGAGCAAGTTCAGTGATAAGCTAAATGTAAACTCCAGGCCTGACTCCGAATTGTGTGACGACAACGGTGCGGTGAAGAAGTCTGTAGTTGCAACTGGTAAGCCATTGTTGAATAGAGTGTCACAGCATAGAGCTGCTGCTTCAGAGTGCAGTTCTGACTCCACAAGTTTACAAGGTATTACTAGTCAGAGTGAAGTTATAAAACCTTTTAGGATTTGCGAGGAGGAATCAACATTGTCTACTTCTGTTATTAAAGAGTTTGAAAATGATGAAGTTGACGGTAAAGTGAATATTCGTGATAATGATCATGATACTTCACAGTTGTCTTTGGTTGATCATGATGAGATGAGGGATATGCCTACTACTGCTAAGTTAAATAAAGGTTCTGTACAACTTGAACGTGAAGTAGAAATAAATGCAGGTGCAGTTGCAGAAGGCATGCATACTTGTGAGACCGTCAGTGTAAGTGGTCAGCATGTAGCCCACCTATCATCAGATGCTAGTGCTAAACTGGAGCTGATAGTAAAAGACAGCAGTGGTGGTGGTCTTGCAGGTAGACAACTTTCTGAAAGTCGAGCAACAACAGCTTTTGATCCACCGCTAACTTCATCAACTGATATCAATCAGTCGTCGTTGGTGCTGTCATCCACAATGAAACAGACACCCATCAACTCAAGTATCTTGTGCAATGACTATGCTAGTATCAGTTCGTTTGAAAGGACGAATATCAATGGTCAATTTAGTGAGGATAAGCCAAGTGTAAACGAGAGAGTAATTGTTAAATTGACTTGCACGAACCAAGGCATTTCTAGTTTCAAGTTACTAATTGAATGTTATTATCTTTGGTGTAAATTACTCTGTTTCTACGCTTGGTTGACCAGATACCTCATGTGTTTGTTCGTCATCTATATTCTACGATTCAATGACATGAGCGTGTTACCGTTCAGATTTGAGGATATAGCTGATAGAAGGAAGTTTGCAAATGAACTCTGCAACGATTTTCCAACCTAGAGCGTCAACCTGAGAAGGGTTGTAGGCGTACTGCTGTGAGTCCTACAATTCTTCAAAGGGTAGCGCATCAATGAGCAGTCCAATGTGCTCGGTGTGTGATTTTGTACATATGTTCATATTGTATATACTGAAATGATATCATTTATCATCTAGCTGTTGGTAATTCTGTTTGTGTCTGGACATTCCACAAATTACAATAGTCAACCTGAGAAGGGTTGTAGGCGTACTGGTGTAAGTCCTACGATTCTTCAAAGGAATTCCATCGAGACACGATCTGCGAGTTTGTGTGTACTGTTTGTATATACGTGTGGTGTGTCATATCAACTGGTGTTTTTTGGATTCATTGTGTTTACTCGTTGTTTTCGTACCTTGTTGTTATTGCGTAATTTTGTTACAATTTTCGTCGTGATTATTTCTGAAGTTGTTTGTCAATGGAGTTGAAGATTGAACGATCAATTCTTGGTTGTTTGCTCAAAACCAACTTCCCCAATTTTCGCGGAGGCATCAATACGACAGTCATCGTCTCATCGGTCGCTGTTCAGAAAGAAGTCAGGAGACAACCATCAGAAGTAATCTTGTGATTCATTATTGTAATATTTGTTCACAGACCCCAGTAAAAACATTATTTTTATATGTTGGTGTAACAATAAAGAATCCTCGAGTGGCCAATCGGTCTTTTGGTTTTTTCGTCCGTTATTACTAAGCGTTTCTGAAAAATTTCAAGGAACAGCGTGAGCCCGAGCGTAGCAAGAGCTGGGCATTAACGGTTTATGAGACGTGGCTGACAGTTTCTCACGGTAGAAACAGATTCTGGTGGATTCAAACAGTTGGTGAAAGTTTGGATAGTCGCCGTTCATTTTTCCTGGTGCCGGTCAAGTCCTCTTTGAACAAGCAATATCTGGAACTTTTTTGGAATCGGGTCAAGTTCAACAATGCCTGGGTCAAAGAAGGGACAGAGCGTCTTGGATGCAAACTGGAAAGTAAGTCATGGTGACTTGTCTGTTAATTGTAACGATGTGTCTGATGTTAAGCATGACATGGTTGATGTTACTGTTTCGCCGTTCAGGGATAATAGGAACATCAAACTCACTAAATTTGAACCACGGTGTTTCGATGGAAACCCAGCTGATTATTTATAATGTTTAAAGGAGTTTGAGATCATGTTGAGTAGTTTTTTATTAAGTGATGAATTGAAATTGATGTATTTGACGAGGTATTGCACTGGAGATGCTTCAAGAGCTATACAGTGCTGTAAGCTCATGCCCCCTAATGAGGGATACGCTGAGGCTATGAGCATATTACGTCAAAGGTTTGGAAGACCTTCAATGATTGTAAGGAACGTATACGAAGCTGTCAAAGGTAACGGCAGTCAACTTCGAGATGACTCCAAGGCACTTACTGAGTTTTAAGATAATCTTATGACTTATAAGAATACTTTGATTTCGATGAATTTCATGAGTGACCTCAACTCGAGTTTCATACTAGAAGTAATAGCAAGACGCCTACCTACTCGACTGCAAAGGAAGTGGGTGAAGATAACCTCCCGTATGGAGGATGAAGGTATCGAGCCAAAGTTTGATGATATTCTGAAACTAGTGAAAGATAGTGTCAATCAATCTATGAGCAAGTTCGCCAGTCTATTACATCTCACCCCTAGAATAGAGCAGTCTGAGAGCGAAATGCAATCATTGATGACGAGTAGGCCTCAGAGAGGTGGATATCGAGAAGGCTCCATGATGTCTAGTAATGCATATAGACCTAGTGAGTGTAACGGGTTACGTAGTACATCGTCAACAGATAAGTTACAAGATGCAAGACAAACACGGTCGTGTTTTACATGTGTGCAAGAGGTGCATACAGAAGTGAACTGTGAACCGGTGAGCAAGTTCAGTGATAAGCTAAATGTAAACTCCAGGCCTGACTCCGAATTGTGTGACGACAACGGTGCGGTGAAGAAGTCTGTAGTTGCAACTGGTAAGCCATTGTTGAATAGAGTGTCACAGCATAGAGCTGCTGCTTCAGAGTGCAGTTCTGACTCCACAAGTTTACAAGGTATTACTAGTCAGAGTGAAGTTATAAAACCTTTTAGGATTTGCGAGGAGGAATCAACATTGTCTACTTCTGTTATTAAAGAGTTTGAAAATGATGAACTTGACGGTAAATTGTATATATGTGATAATGATCATGATAGTGCAGATTTGTCTTTGGTTGATCATGATGAAATGGAGGGAATGCCTACTACTGCTAAGTTAAATAAAGGTTCTGTACAACTTGAACGTGAAGTAGAAATAAATGCAGGTGCAGTTGCAGAAGGCATGCATACTTGTGAGACCGTCAGTGTAAGTGGTCAGCATGTAGCCCACCTATCATCAGATGCTAGTGCTAAACTGGAGCTGATAGTAAAAGACAGCAGTGGTGGTGGTCTTGCAGGTAGACAACTTTCTGAAAGTCGAGCAACAACAGCTTTTGATCCACCGCTAACTTCATCAACTGATATCAATCAGTCGTCGTTGGTGCTGTCATCCACAATGAAACAGACACCCATCAACTCAAGTATCTTGTGCAATGACTATGCTAGTATCAGTTCGTTTGAAAGGACGAATATCAATGGTCAATTTAGTGAGGATAAGCCAAGTGTAAACGAGAGAGTAATTGTTAAATTGACTTGCACGAACCAAGGCATTTCTAGTTTCAAGTTACTAATTGAATGTTATTATCTTTGGTGTAAATTACTCTGTTTCTACGCTTGGTTGACCAGATACCTCATGTGTTTGTTCGTCATCTATATTCTACGATTCAATGACATGAGCGTGTTACCGTTCAGATTTGAGGATATAGCTGATAGAAGGAAGTTTGCAAATGAACTCTGCAACGATTTTCCAACCTAGAGCGTCAACCTGAGAAGGGTTGTAGGCGTACTGCTGTGAGTCCTACAATTCTTCAAAGGGTAGCGCATCAATGAGCAGTCCAATGTGCTCGGTGTGTGATTTTGTACATATGTTCATATTGTATATACTGAAATGATATCATTTATCATCTAGCTGTTGGTAATTCTGTTTGTGTCTGGACATTCCACAAATTACAATAGTCAACCTGAGAAGGGTTGTAGGCGTACTGGTGTAAGTCCTACGATTCTTCAAAGGAATTCCATCGAGACACGATCTGCGAGTTTGTGTGTACTGTTTGTATATACGTGTGGTGTGTCATATCAACTGGTGTTTTTTGGATTCATTGTGTTTACTCGTTGTTTTCGTACCTTGTTGTTATTGCGTAATTTTGTTACAATTTTCGTCGTGATTATTTCTGAAGTTGTTTGTCAATGGAGTTGAAGATTGAACGATCAATTCTTGGTTGTTTGCTCAAAACCAACTTCCCCAATTTTCGCGGAGGCATCAATACGACAGTCATCGTCTCATCGGTCGCTGTTCAGAAAGAAGTCAGGAGACAACCATCAGAAGTAATCTTGTGATTTATTATTGTAATATTTGTTCACAGACCTTAGTAAAAACATTATTTTTATATGTTGGTGTAACAATAAAGAATCCTCGAGTGGCCAATCGGTGTTTTGGTTTTTTCGTCCGTTATTACTAAGCGTTTCTGAAAAATTTCAAGGAACAGCGTGGGCCCGAGCGTAGCAAGAGCTGGGCATTAACGGTTTATGAGACGTGGCTGACAGTTTCTGACGGTAGAAACAGATTCTGGTGGATTCAAACAGTTGGTGAAAGTTTGGATAGTCGCCGTTCATTTTTCCTGGTGCCGGTCAAGTCCTCTTTGAACAAGCAATATCTGGAACTTTTTGGAATTGGGTCAAGTTCAACAATGCCTGGGTCAAAGAAGGGACAGAGCGTCTTGGATGCAAACAGGAAAGTAAGTCATGGTGACTTGTCTGTTAATTGTAACGATGTGTCTGATGTTAAGCATGACATGGTTGATGTTACTGTTTCGCCGTTCAGGGATAATAGGAACATCAAACTCCCTAAATTTGAACCACGGTGTTTCGATGGAAACCCGGCTGATTATTTACAATTTGTAAAGGAGTTTGAGATCATGTTGAGTAGTTTTTTATTAAGTGATGAATTGAAATTGATGTATTTGATGAGGTATTGCACTGGAGATGCTTCAAGAGCTATACAGTGCTGTAAGCTCATGCCCCCTAATGAGGGATACGCTGAGGCTATGAGCATATTACGTCAAAGGTTTGGAAGACCTTCGATGATTGTAAGGAACGTATACGAAGCTGTCAAAGGTAACGGCAGTCAACTTCAAGATGACTCCAAGGCACTTACTGAGTTTTTAGATAATCTTATGACTTATAAGAATACCTTGATTTCTATGAATTGCATGAGTGACCTCAACTCGAGCTCAGTCCTAGAGGTAATTGCAAGACGCCTACCTACTCGGCTGCAAAGGAAGTGGGTAAAAATAAGCTCTCGTATAGAGGAGGAGGGTATCGAGCCAAGGTTTGATGATATTCTTAGACTGGTGAAGGACAGTGTCAACCAGGCGATGGGCAAATTCGCCAGCATTTTGCATTCTAAGGTAGAACCTAAGGAACCAGTGAATATAAGGAAGGCATTTGTGGTGAAGTCTCAAGACACAACGAGAAAGGATGAGTGTATTTTTTGCCATAACATGCATCAATTGAGTGATTGTAATCGCTTTATCGCTATGTCACCCGTAGAAAGGTTAAAAATGGCAAAGCAGAAGCGGCTGTGTTTCAGTTGTTTAAAGATTGGGCATACAAAGTGGAATTGTAAGGCGACAAATAAAAGAAGTAGTGGTTTAACGGATATGCACCCACTTCTGAGAACAGTGAACGAACCTGGGAATTCGGTTAATTGTAATAGTATCTCTAGACCCCTTGACATCCCACAAGTTTTCTTAGGGGTATTACCAGTTAAGGTGAAAGGACCGAAATCTTCAGTAGAGACTTATGCATTGTTGGATAATGGTTCAGACGTTACATTGATAGATGCTGAACTGGCTGGTTGCTTGGGTATTAAAGGCCCAAAGCAACCCTTGGTTGTAAATACTTTCAATTCTGCGAAAACAGTAGTATGTGAGCGAGTGTCATTTCAGTTAGAATCCTTGGCTACTGGGGAGACCGTGGAAGTGGATACTGCTTACACTACCTCCAGTATGAAACTTGGCGAAGCTATAGTACCTAGTCGTGAAACGGTTGTCGGTAAGCCATACCTGTGTGACATACCTCTTCCAACATTGCAAGATGGAAGAGTGAGAGTACTCATTGGATGTAGTGTGCCAGAAGCTCACAAGGTATTAGAAGAGAGATTTGGAGGTAGAGATGATCTGTTTGCGACAAAAACACCACTGGGATGGACAGTGAGAGGACCTATACCCATAGTCCACATATCATCATTAGTTACAAACGATGGGGACAAACTAGAAACTATGATTAAAAATATGTATGACAAGGAGTTTTGTGACTGCGGTGTCCCAGGGAAGGGTCGTTCTGTAGAAGACTTAAAAGCAGTTAAAATAGCCGAGGACTCTTGTAAATACGAAAACGGGCGTTTCAGCGTTGGCCTACCATGGAGATTCAAAGATAGACAGTTGGTTTGTAATAGGAAAGTTGCTCTTAAGAGACTAATGGGTTTACAGAAGAAATTTCTGTCAGATGCAGAACTCTGGTCCAAATATAAGGAAGTCGTCGATAAACATATAATGAAGGGTTACGTTGAAAGACTAGTTGATCAGAGTGAGCCAGGGAAGTGGTATTTGCCCCATCATCCCGTCTTTAACCCGAGGAAGCCAGGTAAACTCCGTGTGGTGTTTGATTGTTCTGCGAAACATGAAGGAGTCTCTTTAAATGATAATCTGTATAGTGGCCCAGATTGCGTGAGCTCATTAGTGGGACTGCTATTGAGATTCAGAAAGTTTACAGTTGCTGTCGCGGCGGATATTGAGGAAATGTTCCTACAGGTGAAGGTGCCAGAGAGTGACAGAGATCACTTGAGGTTTTTGTGGTTTGATGACGGTCCTTGTGGTAAGGTGTCAGAATATAGGATGACAGTGCATCCATTTGGTGCCACGTCCTCCCCGTTTTGTGCTAATTTTGCTCTACGAAAGGCAGTGTCCACATTTGGTTCTAATGATTTGCTGGACGTCATAGATTGTTGCTTCTACGTGGATGATTGTTTAGCCTCCTTCGATGATGATAAGTCTGCAGTTAGATTTGCAACAAGCATCACTGAAGTGTTAGCTAAGGCCGGCTTTCGTCTAACTAAGTGGGTCTCGAACAGCCTAGACGTTTTGAAGCATATAGATCCAGAAGACAGAGCACCTACCGTACGAGATTTGCCTGTTGATACTCTACCAGTTGAACGCACATTAGGTATGCGATGGGATGTGAACTCTGATACCTTTGGATTTAGTGTTGGTGATATTGATAAGCCAGTTACTCGGAGAGGTGTGCTCTCTGTGTTGTCGTCCGTGTTTGACCCACTTGGATTAGTAGCACCTTATCTACTTCCGGCTAGGAGGTTATTTCAAGAGACATGCAGGAAAGGGTTACAGTGGGATGAACCATTAAGTGAGAGGCAGAGAGAAGAGTGGAAGGGGTGGGTTAACAGTTTAAGAATGCTGAATCTACATTCCGTCTCACGTCCACTTAAGCCGTCGAGAAATCATGATATAATTGACTTCCATGTTTTTTCTGATGCCTCTGAGGTTGGATTTGGTGCAGCCGTATACATCAGAACCACCTTAAGGAATGATATAGATGTTAGCCTGGTGATGGGTAAATCTAGAGTTGCACCTCTAAAGACGGTTTCGATTCCGAGATTAGAACTTAATGCAGCCTTACTAGCTGCGCAGTTATTCACAACGGTGTGTAAAGAGTTGGATTACCCCAAGCATCCCGTAACGTTTTGGACTGATTCGATGTCTGTGATATATTATATACGCAACGAGTCAGCAAGATATGCATGTTTTGTAGCTAACAGAGTATCTCAAATTCGTGAACTAACAACTGTTGAGCAGTGGAGGTACGTACCGTCTGGAAAAAATCCAGCTGATCTAGCCTCGCGAGGAGTTATTGATATGAATGTGGTTAAAAATAAGTGGTGGAAAGGTCCAGAGTTCTTGCTAAGGGCTGATAGTATGTGGCCTCGTAGAGAAGATGAACCACCGATAAACGAGTGTGCCTTGGAGTTGAAGACAAGTGTCAGTTTAACATCTACTCAAGAAAGACATTCAGGTTTACATCCACTTTTTAAATATTATTCTTCTTGGTACAAACTACTGAAAGCTGTTGCGTGGTTGACACGATATGTTACGTATTTAAAGGTCATGCATCTTGCGGGATACGAAAATATGAATGTGGGGCCTTTGAGAGTCGAAGATATTAGAAATGCAGAGTTAGCGATTTTGAGGGCTGCTCAGTGGGAAGCGTGGGGTGAGATTGCCAAGGAGGATAGTCCCGATTTCGCAGATTTCAAGGTGCGGTTAGATAGATTATCTCCGATAGTTTCCGAAGGGATCGCTAGAGTTGGTGGACGTCTACAAATGTTAGAATCGTCATATGAGACCCGTCATCCGGCTTTATTACCTTGCTACCATCCAGTCACTGATCTCATTATAAGACACTACCATGTTCTTGAAGGTCATTTGGGTACTTCGCAAGTACTATCAAGTATTCGATGTAAGTTCTGGATAGTGAAGGGAGGTACTGCTGTCCGTAAAATAATTGATAAGTGCATGGAATGTAAACTCCGAAATGCTCGTCCAGTACAGCAGATGATGGCACCACTCCCAGCGTGGCAAGCTTCTGAAGGGAATTATCCATTTGAGTACGTTGGGGTGGATTTGTTCGGACCTTTTGTAGTGAAGAGAGGCAGAACCCTATGTAAAAGATATGGCTGTTTATTCACCTGTTTGAAAATGAGAGCTGTGCATATTGAGATGGTTCATTCGCTAACTACTGATTCATTCGTGCTAGCATTACATAGATTTATAAATCGCCGGGGTGTACCGAAGATGATGTTCAGCGACAGAGGGACTAATTTTGTTGGCTGTCACGCCGAGCTTAAAGAGTACTTCGAAGGTCCCAAACGAGAGTTCAGGAAGAGTTACTGAAAAGGAACATCGAGTGGCACTTCAATCCACCACATGCCAGCCATAGAGGCGGGCTATGGGAAAGACTTATAGGATTTCATACGAACTGTGATCAAGATTTGATCGGATAGTTGCAAAATAATTGAGCGCTGAGTGAGAAGTAGACATTTATAAAGTTATATTTGTAAAATCTCAGCGAAATTGAAATGATTAATTCCAACGTTTCGTTCGGCAATCTGGTCCGAACTTCTTCAGGGAAATTAATCGAAATTAACATAACAAAGTTTATATATAAAGGGACACATCTTGTTTTTAAAATTCTTGTCCAATCATGAATCATGCAACAGGTATCAACATGTATCAAACATAAATAAATAGAATTGTATGTTTATACAAAAGTACAATAGTACAATCAATAGGTATGCTAAACAAAACAAAACAAAACAAAAATTGTATGAACTATGATCAAAAAACTTTTGACCTCAGGCTTTCAAAATTTGTCTACTTTTGTTAAAATATATGTGTGTATACAGTATATGCAGGATACAATGGTGTGTGTATGTGTGTGTGTGTGTGTGGGTGGAGCAGTCATAAAACATTTGCTATTCTCATATGAGTTGTGATCAAGATTTGACCGGATAGTTTCAAAATAATTGACATTTTTATAAATATAATTTAATTTTTATAGATTTGTTATTCTCTCCATAAGAAGACGTAGACAGTCGGGAATTTGACTAAGTGTGACTACTTGATCATACATATCAAATTTTACTTTGTTTATTAGTCAGGATTTGCCATGCATCGGCTAACATCACACCTTCACGTCTGTTCAAACTGTTGGGATTCACCCATATATGTAGGGCTTCTGCAGTTAATCTTTCTTGATATGAACCAAAACCTTTTTGTAAAACCTTAGTTTTATCAAAGTCGATTTTGTGTCCCGTTTCTATTGAATGTAGTGCAATCGCTGAGTTGTTTTCTAGCTTCTTCAAGTCTGCAGAGCTCTTTGGAACCACCTTTAGACATTGTTTATGCTCTTTCATTCTTATATTTACCTGTCTAGAAGTTTCTCCTACATATACTGCGTTACAATCCCCACAATTGATCTGGTATACACAATTCTGCTGGTTTTCTTGTTCTATTTTATCCTTAACCTTCACCAGCAATGAACGTAAGGTGTTAGATGCACGAAAGTACACTCTTATATTATGTTCGTTAAGGATTCGCTTTATTTCATCAGACGTTTCTTTGCGATAAGGAACCACCGCTGTACTAACCCAATTCTTAGCAGCAGGTTTTGATTCATCCTTAACTTCACATTTCAAGTATCTTTTTATGAAGGCTTTAGGATAATTATTTAATTCAAGAGTGGATTGAACTAATTTTAGTTCCTCGTTAATATCTTCCTCCTCAGTAACTAGACGTTTGGCTCTGTTGATCAGATTCTTGGCCACAGTTACTTTGGTGGTAAATGGGTGAGCTGAATGGTAATCTAGGTATCTATCCGAATTTGTCGGCTTTCTGAAAATGTTTATTTTAAATTTGCCGTCTAATTTTCTTTTTACTAAACAGTCCAGAAACGCCAACTCATTTTCATCGGATTCAACCTCTTTGGAGAACTTGATGGTTTCTGACATATTGTTTATTAACTGAAAAAGTTCATTTAACAAACTACGTTTGATTATGATGAAGGTATCATCTACGTATCTTAACCACATCTTTGGGGGACTAAGGCATCTCATAATTGCATTTGTTTCTAATGAGTGCATAAACAGATTGGCGACTAGCGGAGATACTGGTGATCCCATAGCAATGCCTCCTATTTGACGATAAAGAACCCCTCTGAACGTAAATAACGTGGATTTAAGACACAGTTCTAATACCTTCATAATTTCGTCGGGATTTAAAGGACAACGATCACTGAGTTCGTCGTCAGCACAAAGTAAATTATAAATAATACTTAAAGAGTCGTTAACGGGTACATTCGTGAATAATGAATAAACATCGAAACTTGCCATTATTTCATCTTCTTCTATATTAGTCAAATTTATTTTCCTCTTAAATTCATACGAATTTTTCACTCCATGCTCCACTTTCATTTCATATGGGCTAAGAATTCGATAAATGTATTTTGAGAGTTTGTATGTTGGAGAGTTAGTAAAATCCACTACTGGACGCAATGGTACTTCTGGTTTGTGTATTTTTGGTAACCCATAAAATCTACAGGGGCTGCAACTTTTTGGAGCCAGAGTAAACCAAAGTGATACACCAAGCTTTTCTTTTATTGACTGTAGCATTTTGCTTGTTTCAGCCTTCAGCTTATTTAATGTCGCTCTTGATTTATTCGCGTTGAATTTTTCATAAGGTCCATCATTAAGATGATCAATGGCCTTCTTTTCGTAATCTGCAGAGTTCATGACAACTGTGATATTGCCTTTATCTGCTCTTGTAATTACAATTGACTTATCTTGCTGTAGTTGTCTTAATGCCATTTGCTCCTTTTTATTTATATTCGGCGCATTTGGCTTCTGGTTCAGTAGTACTGCTGCAATTTTGTGTCTAATGACGTTTGCCTCTTCGGCTGTCACTGACTTTAACGATGGTTCAATTGCTGGGACTACTTCAAAGGCTGATAAACGTCTTTTGTTTAAATTGAAATTAAGTCCCTTTTTAAGGAGGGATAGTTCATCATCTGATAAATTTCTGTCAGAGAGATTGACCACCACTTTGTTCGCATCCAGACCGTTACGACTAGACGGATTTTCAAATTGATGGTTTTTTGGATTATTGCTTAATTGAAGCAACCTGTCGAACTTTCTGATTTGTCTTCTTTTTGAAGATTGAAGATAAAATTCTTCTTTAAATTTAAAAATGTTATCAATGAGAGACTTTAAATCTGATGTGACCAAGACAGATAAGATTTCATCTAAATTGGACATTCGAAAAAAAAAAACAACTCAGCGATTGCACTACATTCAATAGAAACGGGACACAAAATCGACTTTGATAAAACTAAGGTTTTACAAAAAGGTTTTGGTTCATATCAAGAAAGATTAACTGCAGAAGCCCTACATATATGGGTGAATCCCAACAGTTTGAACAGACGTGAAGGTGTGATGTTAGCCGATGCATGGCAAATCCTGACTAATAAACAAAGTAAAATTTGATATGTATGATCAAGTAGTCACACTTAGTCAAATTCCCGACTGTCTACGTCTTCTTATGGAGAGAATAACAAATCTATAAAAATTAAATTATATTTATAAAAATGTCAATTATTTTGAAACTATCCGGTCAAATCTTGATCACAACTCATATGAGAATAGCAAATGTTTTATGACTGCTCCACCCACACACACACACACACACACATACACACACCATTGTATCCTGCATATACTGCATACACACATATATTTTAACAAAAGTAGACAAATTTTGAAAGCCTGAGGTCAAAAGTTTTTTGATCATAGTTCATACAATTTTTGTTTTGTTTTGTTTTGTTTAGCATACCTATTGATTGTACTATTGTACTTTTGTATAAACATACAATTCTATTTATTTATGTTTGATACATGTTGATACCTGTTGCATGATTCATGATTGGACAAGAATTTTAAAAACAAGATGTGTCCCTTTATATATAAACTTTGTTATGTTAATTTCGATTAATTTCCCTGAAGAAGTTCGGACCAGATTGCCGAACGAAACGTTGGAATTAATCATTTCAATTTCGCTGAGATTTTACAAATATAACTTTATAAATGTCTACTTATAGGAATTATCAAGCGTATTTTAAGCTCCATAATTAAAAACCAGAGTTTGAATGACGAAACGCTGGAGACATTTTTTTGTGAAGCTGAACGAATATTAAATGACCGGCCGTTATCACCTGTGAGGGACGACGTCAAGGATTTTGATGTGTTAACCCCAAATAAATTATTGTTATTGAGAGGCAACCCTGGCATAGAGGACGCAAGCGGGGAAGGAATACCTACGATTAAAAGATGGAAACAAGCCAGGCACATGAAAGATATATTTTGGAAAAGATAGTTAAAGGAGTATGTTCTAACACTGCAAACCAGGGACAAGTGGAAAAAGTTGTGCCGAAACTTAAAGGTTGGTGACATAGTATTAGTAGCAGATAAATGCGCCACAGGTAGGTGGCCTTTGGGAGTGGTAGTAAGGCTGATCTGTGATGGTGATGGATTGGTGAGGACGGTTGAGGTGAGAACTAGTTGTGGCATGTTGGTGCGAGATATCAGAAAACTGTGTATACTGGAAGGTGCTGAGAGTCGAGAGTCGGAGGATGAAACACTAGACGATTTTCCAACCTAGAGCGTCAACCTGAGAAGGGTTGTAGGCGTACTGCTGTAAGTCCTACAATTCTTCAAAGGGTAGCGCATCAATGAGCAGTCCAATGTGCTCGGTGTGTGATTTTGTACATATGTTCATATTGTATATACTGAAATGATATCATTTATCATCTAGCTGTTGGTAATTCTGTTTGTGTCTGGACATTCCACAAATTACAATAGTCAACCTGAGAAGGGTTGTAGGCGTACTGGTGTAAGTCCTACGATTCTTCAAAGGAATTCCATCGAGACACGATCTGCGAGTTTGTGTGTACTGTTTGTATATACGTGTGGTGTGTCATATCAACTGGTGTTTTTTGGATTCATTGTGTTTACTCGTTGTTTTCGTACCTTGTTGTTATTGCGTAATTTTGTTACAATTTTCGTCGTGATTATTTCTGAAGTTGTTTGTCAATGGAGTTGAAGATTGAACGATCAATTCTTGGTTGTTTGCTCAAAACCAACTTCCCCAATTTTCGCGGAGGCATCAATACGACATTCATCGTCTCATCGGTCGCTGTTCAGAAAGAAGAGTGAAACACCGTCAGAAAATTTAGTCAAACGTCAATTATATGTTGGTGTAACAATAAAGAATCCTCGAGTGGCCAATCGGTCTTTTGGTTTTTTCGTCCGTTATTACTAAGCGTTTCTGAAAAATTTCAAGGAACAGCGTGAGCCCGAGCGTAGCAAGAGCTGGGCATTAACGTTTTACGAGACGTGGCTGACACTGGGTCACGTTTCACAGTTTAGTTCGGATGCCTCTCAAATATCTGAGGTCAACGGTACCGTCGCCATTGGCTTTCTGCTGTGTTTCTTCACTTAAATAAACAGCAAAGATTTTGTGAGACCGGTTCATCCTCAAAAAGGTTGATCCATTTTTCTGCCAGAATCAGTGCTCACTAGTAGAAACATTTTACAAAGATCCGGAAGCGGAATTTGCATTTCCTTAGCCTATGCTTTCAAGGGGGAGGTTGGATTACATTTTTTCTGGAGTGATGATTTGGAGAGCAAAATCTTTTGTAGTATGAATGTTGCTCTGCCCAGCAATTGTCCTGGTTATGTCACAGCAGTAGTGTTCCTTGTTTTGTCTTCGCCAGTGAAACAGCTGCCAAGCAGGTTGTTACAGGGTTTGCCGTCTTCTGGCATTGTGCTGTGGATACTCAGTTTACCATTATTAATTAGGTTTTTCATTGGTTTCACCATTGCCTCCGTATTGCCATACTGAAACTTTCTCTCTTTTTTGGTGGGCTCATGTATCTGCTAGACTTCAGTGTTTCTGAGTATTTCTGAACACGACGGATGATAATGAGACTCTAAATAATGTAATAGGATGCTTCGCGCGTTGTAGCGAATTCCTAGCTTTAGGCATCCATAAATGTTTCTTATAAAATATGATGCAATATATAATGACTGCACAAGGTCAGTGGGTTAAGTAGTCGCCAAATTACGTCAAATATGTTGGAGTCTGTGTGCATGACTTCACCTTGTGAAGGAGTAAATCGATATAGGCGAACATTTCCGCTAAGCTCATACTGCGATGAACAGCGGATAAATGATGAGATAAATGCAGCCTATTGGATAGAAAGTGGAGTAATAAAACTTTAGTGCGGCCCATACTGAGTGGTAAGATGCTATAGGTTGCGGACAAGGTCACATTAGACCTAATTTAGATAACATATCTCCGTCTACCCTGATTTCTGTACGCTTGAATAAATAATAGCCATCCATTGAAGTGTTATAGTTGAACTTTTGCGAGACATACTACACAACGGCAATCATTGAAAGGGACCCTGGGAAACCAGTTATAATAATATATATTCCATATAAACATATATATTTACATGAAAATGCATGGCATTTTTTGCAGGCGTGATCAAGTATGATATAGTCTCAAATCGTAGATTGTCTACAAGTTAATAATGTTTCAACAGCTAAATATTTGATATATATATATACTCATTATCTGAACCAGTCCGTATAGTTATTGAGTTGTACAGTTGTCCTCCAGGTTGCGCGGGAAAATCGACTTCGTTTCGTTTTCAAACCGTGGTTGTAGACATACGATAACCAACCAATATTGAGGTAAGTACAACTTTTACAAGGGATTGAAAGCTGTTTTAGAAAGGTAAAACAACTAAGGTGAATCATGAAAGTGTAATGGAGTAAGTAAGTGCAATATATCATCAATAAATGCATTTATAGAGGAAATACTATGGGTAACTAATTAATCCCTAGGCTGACAGCGTTCATTTGCAATGTATAATGCTACCCATATAGGTCTTACTATCATGATGTCCACTTTTGTCTTTAATACAATTATCCTCAAGCCAGTTGTTTTTATTTTACACCTTCTTGTATATTTGGTGCACAACCGTACCCTACAGAGAATAGGAATAGAATAAGTCGAATTAAATTCATAAAGAGCTATAAAATGTTAGGTTCAATGGAATATAATGAGGATCAAGTAAAGACGTCATTATAAAATGAATGAGATAAGATACTGTGAAGTGGTATCTAAGGATCCGACAATGGATAGGAAGTTAATTTATAAGATGTCCCATAAATCTGTGCAGATCCCACATGTTCGCATCTCAACAATAGGCTGGGCGAATGGTATATGTTTAAAGGCAGAAGCATGATTTGTCTAGGTGTTGATTATTATCTTTTTCAAGATAGAGATGTAAGCCCTCATAAAAATCAGACATATTTCGAACCGTCAAATTGCATATTGCTGTTCCTGCAGAGTGGGGCGATTAACCTTAGTGGCTACCACCATATCTACTGATCAGCTAGCACCACCCTCCCCCCTTAGGTTGCCCGATTGTTTTTGATCTCGTCTCCAGTTGGTTTCAACTAAATTTGTTGCTCACAATTGATGTGTGTTGATCAGTCCTGCTGGACCCAGGCGCCGGCCACACTACCCCCTGACTCTTTAACCTGGTCTGCATAACCTGATGGTCAGGCTGTCCCTAACGCTGACCCAACCAGCGAAGGGAGATTATAGCACTTACGGATACTGAAAAGTATATTTATTGAAGATGATTTGTAGAGAGCGTACAGGTAGATTACCATACCACAACGAAGCTGCCAACCTCTTGTCCCTTGAAAATTATTTTGACCACAGTATGTTTTAAACCGCACAGATAAAAATTTATCGTCAGTGGTGAAACGGCTGAGGTTCATTTAGGTTGGTGAATTCCTTTCATCCGCTAGAAAACAATAAGCGTCAAAGTTATTTTGGTATAGGCTAGTCCAGGGATGGTGTTGCGACTAAAACCAACTTGTTATGACCCGAGCACATGAAAGCGTCTCTGCGTTTTGCTGTATAGCTGACAAAACTTCCCTTGAGAGATACGCAGTGATTAAGTGCTCCAAAGACAGGGAAACGACGATTATTCTTGGAAAAAATCTGTGGTTCTTTTGAGTGATAATAAAATGAGAAACTCATAATTACCTCAGTAGTGTCGCTAGGCAGCTATACAGTTCAGTCAAAGTTTGGTGAGAGCTATCTTCTAAACAAAATTGTAGACAACAATTGACGTCAACGTTTACGTCCCAAATCTTGGTCATGAGAAGGAAACAAGAACAAAGCCTAGCCCTGAGGAACTCACCAACTAGTCACATACACATCTTGCGTGAGCGGATACGAGTCGCAGATATAACAACGGACCGTCTAAGAAACGGCAACGAAGAGATGGCAAAATAACCTCCAGCAGGAAAACAACCAATCAGAAGACGTTGCGCCTCTGATAACAATAACGAAGTCAATATCTCTATATTTCTTTATGTGGTCCATTGAATCACTAGTTATCAGATTTTTCCCACAAACCAAAGACAAAATGACAGCAACCACGTAATTTAACCGTAAATCACGTGATTTAAATAATAATTATCCATGCCTGTATAGCTGGTGTGTCCTACATAGGTAGGAATAAATGTGTACCTTACTATATTATCATAACTAAATATGCCTATTAATCGTATGTGTAACTAATCGAACTGGTGATGCCTGTAAACTGGCATCCCTTGGGTACAAAAATGAGAATATATTATTAATAATGATGTACATAATAATTTATAAATATCTGTTGATTTTCTCGATAAACGATCTGATGCCTGGCCCTTGTCTTCTGTCGTTACAGAAGTACAAAACAAGCACTTGTAATCAAATGGAATATTCCCGACAAGGTGAGATCAAAAACTCTGTTCAGAAGAATAACACATCAAAGCTTATTGCAGATGGTCCAAGGTCAGAAAACAGCTTCATTTACTCAAATGAAATTATAGTTTTTGACACATCGACAATGTACACGTAGCCAAAAAGAGAATTGTCAGAATCAGAGATCAAACAGGTACGAAAATAAATGGGAAGGATCAAGTCAATATGGGATGTACACATGTCAAAACAATAACGTCCATTCTGCTAGAAAAACAGATGATGGTCACAAAGCCATCTGCAACGTCCGAATAAGTGTGAATGTTGTGATCATCTCGTCCAAGAAGTTCTTCCCGAAGAAATTTTCATTTACAGATGGTTTGGCGTAGTATATGGTTCCCTGTTACAAGGGTTCAAGTGCCTAATTTTGGTTCAGTTTAGCCATAGATACATGGTATTAGAGAAAACAGGTAGTTCTGCCAAGATATTTCTCAGTAGTTTCATCCCCAGAAGCTGTACGACCGCACTTGTGTACGTAAATTTACATGGTAACGATTATTGTTTAACTCAATCTAATAACGAAGGAGATTAAAGGGAAGATAACTTTGAACTTAATGTGAAAGTTTGAAGGCGCGGATATAGATTGCAAGGGCTATGGAAACAAAATATACACTATTAGCAGATGGTTGAGCGATATGTAAAACGGATTTTAACGAAGATAGGCGTGACAGAATATGTATAGGAATAAATTGAAATAATAGTTTTTATAACTAGGGACGGGAAAACTAAGGGAATGTCATATCAAGCATGATCTGCGGATATACAACATGTACGGGGGTTTTTCCTTAACGCTTCTGAGAGGCACTTGGTGGCCAGATAATGACACTCTTAGTACTGTTGTAAGGAAGTTCTTCTTCAAGAAATCAGGGATCCTCTTCTCTGTATTTCTGCCGCCCTGTCTTCTCCAGAGTCCAGGTTCATGTAAAGTATTTCCCTCGGTGCTGAACCGTATTGTTTTATTTTTGGCCCTGGTTTCGTATTAACCCCAAGGAAAGTGCTGGGTATCCATCTCGAGTGAGGACATTTTTGAGAGTTCCTCTTCTAGGGAGTCAGTGCTGTGGATTCCTCTGGTACGAGCGGTATCCAAAACGATGGGAGTTCTACGATTCACAGGTACTCAGACATAAAAGCTTGTTAGTTCACCGTTTCCTACTAACTGACTGAAAATGCTTACCAAGAATTTACAAAGCTGAATAATGAGCTCAGAACATTCTGACTGACGAGTTCGTCATCGGATTCTGCATTTACATCACCACAGCAACATTGTTGATAACAATGTTGATGTTTCAAATTACTACTATGTCATTATTATTCCCATGTGTACCAAGCGGACTACAGGACTTCGACGGGGCATCTCCGTTTTGTTATGTTGCCTGAGTTATCTTCACCTGACTCTACGATTGCTAAATGCCCTCATTTTTTCATCACATAATCCCATCCATTTCATCCTCAGGCAACAGGCTTATCGTTTCCATTCGCTCTCTACTCGAGCAACAGCCCGGTGTGAGATGTCATTCAACGGCCTCTTTAGTCAGCATCCGATCTATCTCTATTTTATTTGAAATAGTTTTCATCAGTGGGCTCCAAGAGTTTCTTGTTGCTAATGCCCCCAGGGTAGCCATCTAACCTTCAACATAAGGACAGTGAGGGTGGCTGCTGACAAGAGTCCACGACCCGCTGGAAATGATTTTTGTGATTTTCCACGTTTCTGACCCGAATCTGTTTCCTCACGCTGAGTGCAGTAGATTTCCACACAAATTTCAGCGTGTTGAAGGTCTGTTTGGCCTTTCCGACCCTGGTTTTGACATCGTCATGCGTACAGCTTGCCCATAGTCGAAAGGATGTCGCCAAAGTAAGCAAAAAGTCTAACCCCCTCAAAGGTTATTCCGTTGATGGTGATTGGTGTTTGTCGTCGTTAACCGGTCATTTTCATTGCCCCCATCTTCTCTTTGTTTACTTGAAGTTCTATATTTGCTGTCAGCCTCTGCCGCCTACTTGTTGGTTTCCGCCCGTAGGACTTTGATGTTTGTAAAACATCATGCAAAACCGACAAGAAGACTCTAGCAAAGCTAGGTTTAATGGATAGTTTAACGTATGTCTGTCTCCTCGCCCCTCGCACAGTCTTTTGCGTGATCCAGTCCACCACGACTGGGGATATCATCGGTGATAGTATAGGGAGGCTTGTGTTGCTCATGCATTCATTCCTAACGCTTCGCCGAGTTTTTTCGTTGTGGATCGCTTGACACGTGCCATAGTCATGCAACAAGTGAATGAGGTTGTTAAGGATTTGGGGCACTCCATGGCGTTGAAGCAACTTCCAAAATACCTCGTGAACGACGCTGTGGAGGGCCCGGTCACAGTAAAAAAATTCGAGGTATTTGTTTGATTGCCATTATACTCTGCTTTAGATGATGTCACTGAAAGTGAACATTAAACGTTTGTTTTGGAACTGTTAGCCACTGGTGGGCAACTCGAAGGCGCGAATGGTTAAATCGTGTACAAGTTCTCCACTTTAATTGCCAAGCAGTATAACTTCCTTCTTATAAAACTGGTGTTTTGGAGTTAAAGTCGAAGAAAGTACATAGTATTTATCGGTGCGGAGCGTCTTCGTAACAGTAGGAACATAGAGATAAGTTGCTTGACAGATTTTGTTCGTTCTCTGGAGTGCCCTCTGGGGAAGCTTCTATTCATCTGCTCGTTTTCTGGAGCGCCTTTTGAAACTTCCGGGATTACTTACTGGGTATGCAGCCAGCATCTCTTTAGACACGGATTAGCAACGCAATTTGGATTCTTTGTTGACGTTGGATAATGCCTTGGTCAAGAAAGTGACTTGGCACCATGGAAGCAGACAAAAAAGGAAGTGACGATTAGTTGCCTGTTAGCTGTAATGATATGCAAGATGAGTCTGATGTTCACGCTTCGCCGTTTAGGGAAAGTAGTGGTTTAAGGCTCCCTAAGTTTGATCCTCGGTACTTTGGTGGAAAACCAGCCGACTACCCACAGTTTATCAAGGAGTTTGAGGTCATGTTGAACGGGACCGTTTTAAAGGACGAAATGAAGTTAATGTATCTGTTGAGGTACTGCGCTGGTGTTGCTACAAGAGCCATACAGTGCTGCAAGTTTATGTCCTCGAACGAAGGATATACAGAGGCTGGAAAACCATTTATGATATCCCGTAGTATTTTTGAGACCGTTAAAGGTAACGGATCACAGTTAAACGATAATTCAGAGGAACTCGCAGAGTTCTTGGACAGTTTGATGGTATACAGAAACACTCTGTGCCTCTTAATTGTGTGGATGAATTGAATTCAAGTTCCGTGCTTTAGACTTTTACCAAGAGATTACCTGTTCGGCGGCAAAGAAAGTTCATAAAGATCAGTTCACGTCTAGAGGAGGAGGGTTTAGAGCCTGGGTTGGATGATATTGTGAGCCTGGTGAAAGACAGTGTCAACCAAGCTTTGAGCAAGTTTGCTAGTATACTGCATCCCACCCCTGGAATAGAGAAATCAGAAAGCAAAACACAATCATTTATGACGAAAAGGTCTCAGAGAAGCGGATATCGAGAAAGCCTTATGGTGTCTAGTAATCCATACAAACCTAGGGAGTGTGACAGCTATCGTGCGACGTCCACAACAGATAGGTCACAAGCTGCAAGACAAACACGGTCGTGTTTCGTCCGTTTGCGAGAAGTGCATACAAAGGCGAACTGTGAAGAGGTGACAAATTTTAGTGGAAGCTAAATGTGAAATCAGCGTCGTCAAGGTCTGGCTCCGAATTGTGTGACGATAATGGTGCGGTGAAGAAGCCTGTGTTTGCAACTGGTAAGCGATTGTAGAATAGAGTGTCACAGACGACACCACAGTTTGTGCAGAAGAAGAGAGTTACAGTTTCAGAGTCCAGTTCTGACTCCACAAGTTTACAAGGTATTACTAGTTAGAGTAAAGGTATGAAAGCTGCAAGAATTTGTGAGGAAGAATCCGAATCATCTACTGCATTTTAATAAAGAGTTTGGAAATGGTGAAGTCGACCAAATAGACGACGGTAAAGTGGATATTTGTGATAATGATCATGATAGTGCACATGTCAGGCAACTCTCAGAAACTGTCATTGTCCAGCTCTTACTGCGCTGGACCTCACGCTGTCCCCGGAAGACTTTCAGAAACAATTTATAATAACCAACGCGAGAAAAACCAGAACACAGATTGGCGACTGGAGAATCCTTTATTCTTACGCCAAATGTAACCAACAACAAGGTTATTATACACAAGGTCGAAAAATAAATGTTATAACAATAAACCACAATAATACTTCTGGTAGTTTTGTGTCTTCCACCGAACAGCGAACGATGAGACGATGACTGCCGGATTGATGACCCACGAAAATTATGGGGAGGTCGGGTTTGAGCAAACAACCATGAATTGATCTTTCAATCTTCAGCTATATTGACGACCTCTCTCAGAGATAAACTTTGTGAGGTTGAGTTCTTAATAGATCCCATCAAGAAAAGCAATCTTATTTTTAAATTTCTTATTCCTTTGCTTTCTGAGGGGAGCATAAGGCTTGAAGCTAGAACTTTCTGATTTCAGTAGCAGTGGTTTTATTTTCACGGAGTGTAGTTGCTAGCCTCACGCCCAACCTTCCCTCTTTATCTGTCCTCCTACGGACTTAGAAGGATTTAGGAGTGAGTTGACAGGGGATTGAGCACCAGACCACAAACATGGTTGGCCAGCGTAATTTAATACATATTTTTATGTATTATGCAGAACATTATTTATCAAAAACCATGTAGTGACTGTGAGATCAATCACGCCCTCCAGACTAGTAGATCAGGATCAACTAGACAAGTGGAACATAAGAATTCAGGTAGACCTACAATAATTGACCCTGCTATGTTATATAACCTAGAAAAAGCTGGGCCACTGCACTGCATTCATTTGCATGTTGCCACAAAACAGGGTGGGTGGGACAGATTGAGTGTATTAAAAAAATATAGTCAGGTGGAGAAACAGAGAGGTTAATCACTGAA
This sequence comes from Trichobilharzia regenti, assembly GCA_944472135.2. NCBI lineage: Eukaryota > Metazoa > Platyhelminthes > Trematoda > Strigeidida > Schistosomatidae > Trichobilharzia > Trichobilharzia regenti. The sequence goes on along the minus strand of OX235270.1, from coordinate 133,277,187 downwards.
GCTTTGTTTGTCGACTAAACACCCCATACGTGCAATCGGATGACGCAACACCTGTACCGGAAATATGGACGGTGGCAGTAAACAACAACTGAAAGACCAAGATAGAGTGAAAATGTATGCACAAGACAAATTGTGGAGCCATGTGTCAGCAAAGTCTCATAAACCGTTAATGCCCAGCTCTCGCTACGCTCGGGCCCACGCTGTTCTTAGAAGATTTCTCAGAAACGCTTAGTAACAACGGACGAAAAAACCAAAACACCAATTGTTGACTTGAGTATTATGTATTGTTACACCAGCATATAAATCAAGTATCACTAAGCAAACTAAGGTCTGTAAACAAATATTACAATAATAAATCGTTGTTACTTCTGACGATGTTTCAGTCTTCTTTCTGAATAGCGACCGATGAGACGATGACTGTCGTATTGATGCCTCCGCGAAAATCGAGGAAGTTGATTTTGAGCAAACAACCAAGAATTGATCGTTCAATCTTCAACTCCATTGACACCATGTGACCAAATTGGTAGCATTTTGAGCAATAATTTTTGCTCGAAATGTCATCCAGTCGTTAGTGCTGCATCACTGTATGATATTTAAAATGAACTTATTTAATAAGGTTATTGTTGGACTGACTTTCACGTCGGTGGCATAGCGGTTAGGAAGCTCGCCGACCACGCATACAGTCTGGGGTTCGATCCCCGGCCGACTCACACCTGATACCAATCGTCGGCCTGCTAAATTTGGGCTACCGATTTCACACGCTGAAAAAATTCTCTAATTGTTTCGAAAATGCTGTGTGGAGTCTAGCTGCAATAAAAAAGTATTTCAGGTTGTGACCTACTATTCGAATGTTATTATTCTTGGCCTAAATGACTCTGTGCATTTGCTTTGTTTGTCAGATATGTCGTATGCATCACTGTAATTTAAGGATTTGTGTGATTATTCGAGGTCTACGATGATTTTCCAACTTCAAATCGTCAATCTGAGGGGATTGCAGGCATACTGCTCCAAGTCCTGCAGTTCGTCAAGGGTAGTACACCAAGGAATGTTTCATGATGCTTGGAGTATTATCTGTACGTGAATATGTTGTATAAACCGAGTTGTTGTCTGGGTTCTCACTGCCTGTTTGTTATTTTTGTACTTCATCATGTCGTACAAATCGTGTTATGTGATTGTGATTGCTCCTTTTCTACTACAAGCTAGCTAATATTCTGTTGCACTCCTCCAGACCGATAACTAAACATATCACTGTCATAAAGTACAATCTTAGAAATCAAGATGACCTAGCTGCTACAGGGCATCGTCAGACTTACATGCGTTACAACTTCTTCTTAAATAAGTTTTCAGCCATTTGGAATAGACTACTAGCTGATGTGCGTGGTGCGAACACAATTCCAGTGTTCATCTCGTCAGTCACCAGACTGCTCAAAGATGACAATGCACTCCTGCGTCCGACTCCTACACCCTCTTTTCCCCTTACATAAATATTCTAAGTTCATTAAACGCATAATTTACGACAAACTACAGTTATAAATGTTAATATTATTGGAGGGATATGAAAAAGGTCCTGTGTAGAAACACAGGACAGTAATATTAGTTCACACATAATATAAAAGTTAGCATAACGGGACTAGTTAGTTAGTGCACAAAAATAACCATAGCTACTGAACAGAATATATATATATAAATTTATTAATCACTCCTTGAGGATCCCACTTGCTTTCTTCTGTGCTGCAGTCGTTTGTCTTCTTTTTTCTGTCGCCACTTTAGCTTCTCTATGAATTTTTGAATGAGAATAAATAATGTACATTTTTGATCACTTACAATGACAAATGATCTGCAAGCATTATTGGTCCCATATCCTGCAAGTGCTTCATGAATTACCCATCACCTTCCCCCTCGATAGATCCTAAACTACAGTTGTAGGATACTACCACTATACCAATAAAACATCCCGATAACTGCATGTTCGGCGCCCATGGATCTGGTTATTTAAGAGATAATGAACGCATACTTATGGTTCAATTTGAAATCTCACTGACTCTCATGATTACGAATTAGGGCTCCTGCATGCTCCAACTGTCATTTCAAATGGACTAATTAGCTATTATTCTGTTTCCCAGCAGCACATAGACCGAAAATTACCCATTTCTGTGACAAAAAGTCTTTGTATTTCTGACTGGATACTTGCTGTTGTGTTTCTTCTCTACCTGAAATAGCCTTTAATAACGCGGCGACATAGCACTTACCCAAATATAAGCGGTTCACTGGCTGACCTCAACTATTAGCATGAATGGGAACGAAGTTTGGGTTGTCGCTCACGTTTTATGGTTGAGGGTTCACGATTTAGCATTTATACGAACCGGTTCTGATCGCTTGTACCCTTATAGAACATTAAAAAGCAACAAAAGTTAATGAAGCAGGATTTAATGAATTCATCAAAATTCAGTAGAACTCATCATCTGGATACTCTACATGCACGGATATATATATACTTTCAAAATCACGTTGGGAGATATAAGACTGATAAGTAAAAAAACTACATCGAATTAACCATGCAAAAAGACGGGTGCGAATGTTTTCCAGGTCATGTTCAAATAGATAAGAGGAGAGAGAGTATGAGAGATCAAAACTAAGATGAATTCTATTACGCTTCAATTACGTCACTTTGATAAACAATTAGTCATCAGAGAATATAGCAAGAATTGCAAACAGAGTAGTATCAATAGTAAAAGTTATAATAACAACAATAATTATGTTGAACTGAGTGAAGATAATGCTACTGTAAAGGATAGTTTTAAATGAATCTAGAATAATAATGATAAGGGGTAGAATAATAAGTAAAACGCATTACCATGGTAGATTGAGAGTGACGATCATCTCCTTTTGTACACAGAGACCTGATTTATAAACTCGAAGCTCACAAGCCTCTGCAATTGCGGGCATCTTCTTGTTTGTTTGTCTACTGACAATAGTGAATGACTTGACAGCGTCGATATCATATCCGTAGTCCGCAACATGTTTAGTTATTGAGGATTTTGGCACTTTGCACTCAGCCGTTTTCAACCATTTTGGCAAATGCTTTGTCATACGAGTAGACAATCACCTTTCTGTACGGCTTATGTATTTGCTTCCACAAACGCGCTCAAATTGATATGAGCAGTTTGAAGTGTCCAGGATTGGCGACTGGTCTTTCCCAGATTGTTGAAGTGCCCGCTTGGTGGTGTTAAAAATAACGCGTTTTGCAGCATAATAAGTTCTCTTGATGGCTTTATTGAGGTTTCGTTTGACTACTTCCTGTACATCATCTCTTTTAAATGGTAAACTGATATAGACGGATTTCTTCGGAACGAACGAGCGTGACACGACGGGGTACCAAATGGCGTGGATGCTTGACAAAAAGCCTTCAGCTAAACAAGTTGACTTCAACAGTGAGGGTCAGCATGCAGTGTTCAGTGATGAATACTGTGGCCATGAATTCTGGGGAATTACGTAGCATTACAACTTACTGCCCTCCTGGTGAGGTCGTGAGGACCCTAAGACGAAACCGGCCGGAAGTAGAAGCCTAATGATGGCACCATTAGTATAGCTTTTCCTTTCGGGTTGGCGGATGGCCTGCTGGTCGTCTACCTTTGCTAATTTGATGTACATGCGTCGCTTCGTTGATGTTCTTCCGTTAGATCCCGCGCTTCGTCGGTTTCTTGTACAGTGCCTGTCTCACGGGGAAACGAAAACATGAATGCTGACAACCTTATCGGGGGAAATGCACTAAAAATAACGGTTGAACAATGATGTGTATCTGCTGATCAGCAGATATGGTGGTGGTCACAAATGTGAATCGCTCTCACTTGTAGGATAGCAACATGCATTTTGGACACTACGCTATGGATAATATTTTATTTTGTTAAATCACACAGTTTTATACAGTAATATTAACTGATGATGTTTCAACCACAAACTATTGCTTATAATCATATCAAGTTGTGTGAGTGGCTTGAGTATGGTAGGCTATTGTTCTCAAACGCTCACAACCTATGATTTTAGTCAGGGCGAAGAATAAGCCGCTTTCGAGTTGCCGCCGGTGATCAGTTGTTATGGAGGATGGGCATCCAAAGTTTTCGATCCACCGTTTGACAAAGACGCGCGCGACTGTTTCAGCAGATACATCCTCAGGTGGTACTACTTTAGGCCACTGTATAAAACGGTCGATGCAGGTCAGGATATAAACATATCCATGAGGTTCTGGGAATAGTCCAACTATATATATATATATATATATATGAACGTGTTCGAAATGAGCATCACGGATAAGAAAGGTGCAAAGAAGGCTTTTGGTGTAACTTACTTCCTTGCATTTTGGCAAGTTAAGCACATACCCGCCCACTGCCTTACTCCTTTATTGATACCAGGCCAGCAAGACCGACAAGTTACCAGCTCGGCGGCAGCTGAAATACCTAGGTGGGATAAGCTGTGCAAGGTATTGAAGACGTTACGGCGACAGCTTTTGGACACGATGTGGCGAGGAGTACTCGTGGAAGTGTCACATAGAATAGTATCGCTTCCCATAACTAAAGGTTTCTCGGCTGACTGCAGAGTTGTTTTCGATAACTCACGTTGAAACTTGGTATCTTCCTTTTGAAAACAAGCCAGTTTTCTAAGGTCTATGCTATCTGTCTGGGTGAGTGAACAAATGCGCGGCAATGTATTTGCTACAGTGTTGTTCCTCCGGATACATGGCGAATATCCTATGCAAACCGTGAAACGTAATACACTTGTCGTGATTATCAAGGTCGATACTTATTGAAGTTGAGTTCAGAGAGTACGTAAAGGATATTTGGTTGATGAAAATTATGAATTCGCGACCCTCCACTAAACGTCGGAAATGACGCATAGCACAGTACATAGCCAGAATTTCTCTGCCGAATGTGCTGCACTTTGTTTCTGCTAATTATAGGCGCGCTCGTGAAAAAGGCGAGTGGCTGGCACTCTCTGCTGACTAGCTGTTGCAGAACTGAGCCGCTTACAGTGTCTGACGCATCGACCGAGATACTTAAAGGTACCGTTGGATCCTAAAATATGAGGAGTGCGGCATCTGCAATAGCTTTTTTAACCTGAGTGAAGGCATTGTGAGGAGACGCGGCGAGTTCAACGGACTTGTTATTCCCTCGAAGAAGGTCCCCCAGTGGCTGAATCAGAGAAGCACATTTGGGAATGAGGCGTCAGTAATAACTTACCGAGCCGTTAAAAGTGAGAAGATTTTCCGGGGTATTTGGCTCTGAAATGTTGAGTATCGATTCGACTTCACTGTCTAGCGGGCGGACACTCTTACGGTCAATGTCCAGGTCTAACCACATTAGACTTCACCCTGTCCTTGGAATACTTTCAGGAACTATGCTCAGTAATCAACGCAAAATACCAGAACACAAATTGGCGACTCAAGAACCCTTTATTCTTGCACCAATACAGAGCCAACAATTAGGTAATTGTACACAAAGTCTGAGCATAAATGTCATAACAATAAATCACAATAAAACTTCTGATAGTTTTTATCTGCCTTCCACGAACAGCGAACGATGAAACGATGACTGCATTATCGATGACTGCTGCCAAAATATAGAGTTGGGTTTGAGCGAACAACCATGGATTGATCGTTCAATCTTCAACTACATTGGCACTTACAGTCAGTGATGTGGCTCAGAAAGCTGAGTGATTTTACTCCTGTCTGATACTTTTTAATATCGATGGTAACACCAAGTCGACGTAATCTCTAGAATGCCAAGTCCAAGTGTCTAGGGTCAGTTTCCTTGTCTGCACTCGCAATGAGACAGTCGTCTAACTACACGTCACGTCAAGATCGTGAAATACTTCATCAGTGAATCGTTGAAATGTTTGTACTGCATTCTGGAGACCGAACGGCATACGCGTAAATTCAAACAGTCCGAAAGGCGTAATGATATTCGTTTTCGCAGTGTCATCAGTTGCCATCGGGATTTGATTGTATGCTTTAACCAAGTCTGTTTTGAAAAGAATAGTTGCACCAGATAGTATTGCCGTTAAGTAATGTATGTGTGGCAATAGATAGCAATCAGGGAGCATTTTGGAGTTCACTTGCTGGTAACAACCAGTGTGTTACCAATCACTGCTTCCTGCTGGTGTTACCATGTGGAGTTGGGATACCCATGGGCTTTTCGATGGCTTAGTGATACCAAACGTGAGCATATGGTGGAATCCATTTCCCACCAGTCGTCGTGCTTTGAATGTCACGGGTTGTTCTGACGGCTTGATTTGATGCATAACATTGCTGGTCGCGTACGGTAGATCGTTAGACGGGCAATTAAATCCTGGGTATTGTCAACAATCGGCTGAAAAGTTGGATTCATGTGAAAAATGCGTTTCACAGCTGGGAAATGATTGGTCTAATTTAATGGAGAAGAATAAAAAAATGCCTCGCTCCATCAGTATCCCCAACGGGAAAACTCAGGCGTAATCTTCAGAATTTCGAGGAATCATTCTTAGTCCGGTTTATCTTTTCTTCTCTCATCCACCGAATATATTCACCCGAAGAACAGAAAAATTAGAATAACAAACTGAATAGTTACTACAGTCCTTGACCTCCCTAATCTCAGAAAGCTTCTGCGATCTGGTTTCAAAAGTCGTTATAATCCTCTACATGGGACTTCTCAAGGTCGACTCAACAGAGAGGCGAATTTGTTTTTCATCCAACATTTAGTGTCTTTCCGCGTGTACATCTGTGGAATGGTCTCAACTGATAGCAAGGCGTACATTTTAAATTATGTAAGAAATTGCTTTGCATCAGGAGATGATTCGGGGTTTTGTGAACAGCTTCTTAATGTTGTTGAATCAGCCACTGATGAAGAAATCCATTGCATTTTAAGTGGAAAATAGTGAGTTGTCGTTACTTGCTATTCTAAGTATCAGTTCAAGTAAAGTCATTGACACGGAATCCGAGAATTTTTATAGATATTCTCCAGAATGTCCTTTTGTTCCTTGTGAAGGTAGGTTGATCCGTATATTGTGTTTCATTCGGTCACAGATCCCCTACTTCTCCTCAATGTTTCTGCAGACGATTGTGAGAACTCCACGGATACCTTGAAGTCTTCACGAAAAGGAAATCAGCCGGAAACCCGAGAACTGTCTGGTGAGTTATTTTGGGCCTATTTGGTTGTAGGTTTAATCATGGAACGCTTCTTTTGGTTTCCTCATAGGACTTTCTTGTAAAAACTGCTCGAAGAAGCTCCTAATTCCAAATGATAATATATTCCTTGAGTTCTGAATGGAACTTTGACATTCACTGGTGATATATAAAATCAACTTCGGGTCATATAATCACACAACTCATGATACGCCTTTTCTACATGATTACGCAGTGGCAGATAATAAAATCACATACCTAATGGCAAGCGTTTTTAAACACACTACATATAACACACATGGGTAGAGAAAAGAAAAAAGAAGCTTTTGCAAACTCAGTTACCAGTCAGGGGACCAATGTCTACATCCCATTAAGGTAGGTGTTGAATGCTGGGGGAATTTAGGGTAACTGTATGACAGTTGGACTAGTACTTACTGTCCCCTCCATGAATACATAGTTATTTGGACAAAATCGTAAGACGGTCATCGTTGTCAATTAGTCAGTATGGGACGCTATAGGCACCATTATTATACATTTCTGACATGGCTTTCCTACGCCAGTTATAATATCTTCCATATCTCTGGTACTTGCGTTGAGTCACTTCTATTGTATAAGTTGTGTGTAGGTACGATAAACCAGGATTCAATAATCAGTGTCTTTCCATCTACCTATATTGCTTCTTAGAATTTTGACTCTGTCCCACCCCATTGTGTGCTGTGTGTTAATGCATGCAGTGCTATAGCTGTGTTTAAAAAAATTAATTATCTTCGTGGGATCAATTATTCTAAACTTTGCTAAATTCGTATGTTCTGATAGTCTCTCCACTTCTGACCTACTAGTTTGACTTTTGTAATTGACCTCAAAGTCATTGCAAGGTATTTTGTAAATAATATTATTTTATTTAATTGGATCCAGCGGGTCTTTTAGCATGCAGAGCTTGTCTCTGAGTGAGTTTTTAGGTTTGAATGCCATCCTAATTCCTGCTTTATTGAGAATCCTACCTAGGGCCACAGATGTTCCCTTTAAATGGTAAAACCATAGTTGCCCTATATCCCTTCTTATTTATGTTATCATCATTAGTTTCACCACTATTTTCATTTAGCTTTTGTTCATTTTCGATATTCCTAACGGATTTTATAGTTATTTAACACTGACGCTTTTTCTACGTGTTTCATTTCATCATTTGGGTTGTTTTTTGTGCTACTTAGTGCTGTTGCTCGGTTTGTTGGACACCTAACTAAGCTTGCCTTTACAGATAACGGATGAGATGAATTAAAGTCTAAATATGTGTGGAAAAGCTAGAGATATGTTCTGTTTTTAACATTGAGAATGTGTTATACACATGTCTCCACCATATCTTCGGAGTAGGATTAAATATATTAAGAGCAGTATTTTCCCGACTGTTCATAAAGATATCTGCTACGATAGGGCATATTAGTGATCTCATCGCTACACATGTGTCCATATTTCTTGCCCTGGAATACAAAGACAGTAGGTGTTAGGTATAAAACTCCAAAGCCTCAGGATGGTCGGGGGTGGGTGCCTTGCGCTGCGGGTTGGCCACCCCTCCGCACACCTCTTGAAATGCTCCCATATGACCGGGCGTCTTACATAGCCTCTCCTGAGGAAGTCCTACTCACTGCCTTCACGTGGCGGAGGTGTTTCTCACCAAAGTGAGAGGGCGAAAGCGGATGCCTGGCGCTCTCCACCGGGTTGACTGTCCATTGGATGACAGTCTAGGGGAGATGGCTAAACCCTGATTCCAAACCTCCAACGATTGGCGTATGAAGCTCACTGGAGCTCACCGGCAGACGTATGGACAAAGGGCTTGTTGGATGTCCTGGATGTCTGGCCCCATTCAAAAAGGCGTATGAACCGAACTCCGGTCATCGGCTGCCAATGGATAGTGGACTCCTTACTCCACTCCTACTGCCTTGTAGGTCACACTTGGTTGTGTAAAGGCTAGAGCTGCACTCTCAAACAAAAGGCCGAGCGATTCTGGGGACATCACTCGTACCAAATTCCCATGAAACTTCATGAACTCTCTTACAAATTGCCGCGCCTGGGCAGCGATGATTCGAGACGTTCATGAAGCCGGCTCATCCTCCCGTAGGAGATAGCCGAAGTAAAGTAAGTAAGTATAAAACTGTACTCCTAAAATAATTTTCTCAATGGGCAGCGTTGTCCCATGACTAAGTTCGGGATCGGAAGTTAGTTCTCGTCTAACTACTTCTAAGGTCATATTGATTAGTATATTAGTGTAAAGACTAGTTATATCAAAACTAACCATTTTTTCATTATTCTCTAATTGAATGTCATTTAGTTTCATTTTCACTTCATATAAATTAGTTAGCCTAGAGTTTGGATGATTTCTCATGACATAGTATTGGAGCTAAGTGTTTTGATAATTCATAAGTAGGGGTATTTCTGAAATCTACTATTGGTCGTATGGGGTAACCTGGTTTATGTATTTTTATAGTACCATATATTCTACTAGCATTATTAGTTTTAGGCATTGAATTAAACTTTGATTATGAGCAATAAATTGTGCTCGAAACATCATCCGCTATTATTACTGGATAACGCTGTGTGACTTTATCAAAGTAAAGTTTTATCCTTATTTCTGTAGAATTGTTGATGTATGGTTATATTCGGTGCTAGGACTAATAAATTGCTAGCAGACTGGATTCCAGGGATGGGGGTACACATGCTGTCCATCTAGACTGATACATTTTCAGGGAAGATTGTGATACCCGTTGATGTCTTTTCATAATCTCAGTTTACTTCCCCCGAAATCGATTGTGTTTTAGACGAAGTAAAGGATGCATCCTATCAAAGACTGTTTGGTTTACTTCTGAAAGTAAAAGCCATTTTAAAAGGTGATCTTAGTGTTTAGGTAGGAAAGCCATGTCAGAAATGCATAATAATGGTGCCTATAGCGTCCCATACTGACTAATTGACAACGATGACCGTCTTACGATTCTGTCCAAATAACTATGTATTCATGGAGGGGACAGTAAGTACTAGTCCAACTGTCATACAGTTACCCTAAATTCCCCCAGCATTCAACACCTACCTTAATGGGATGTAGACATTGGTCCCCTGACTGGTAACTGAGTTTGCAAAAGCTTCTTTTTTCTTTTCTCTACCCTTATGTGCTGTATATATTATGAGAAAGTGAGTTGTTGCACTTCTGTGCAATAAGCTATTTTAAATCCAATTCAGGCTGGCGAAGCAGCAGGGCTTGATGGTTCGACCCCAGAGATGTTTAAGGAAGGTGGTGATGAAGTGTTACCCAGGTTAACCATGTGATTAAGTGGTGTTTGGGAATCTGAGGTGATCCCACTAAATGGTCGCAAATCATATATTCTCCCAGTTCATAAGACTCAAACGAGTCTTCCTGTAGCAATCATCAGCGTGACAAACAGTATCTGAAATTCTAGGTTGATTAGTCTTTGGTGTCGGAAGAAAATGTACTGATCATATCTTCACATTTCGACACACCAGTGGCAGTCCAAAACGTCCCATATTTTTTAACCTGAAGGTGACTCTTGACTCCGATTGATTGGTGCTATGTTAATTAAGGGGTGCTGGAAAAGGATGTCATCTGTCACCTGAAATAAAGAAAATCCATGTTGTCTTTCAGGAATATCTTATCTCCATTATAATTTGATTTCTTCATATATGTGCCAATAGATGTGACCTTAATTTACTTTAGAGACATAGGGATTGAACAGTTGTCAGGTTAGAGTATGTATATAGTCTAGTCCTTTTAGGTGAAGACACTGAATGAATCCAGTTCTCTTCGAAAACCCTGATCAGCAATCTGAATACACACAGTATACAACTCGCCTTCATCGAATATAACACCATTCTGGAGAATTGGTCTGCACCGAATCCTGTTTTGAAAATAGGGAGTGAAATAATTGAGCTTGTTGACCACTTCACTTATTTGGGAAGTTTTATCAATCCTAATCGACTAGTTCTTGACGAATTTCAGAACGCATATTGAAGGCTCATGTGGACGTCTCCAACTCACATCATCTCTGGCGTATATGTGATATCCGGTTATCGACCAATGAACATGTGTACTGCTCATCATTTTGCCTTGTTCTCTTTTTACTTATAAGACATAGCTGTTGAGAATGGAAGATATGAAGGGGCCCTCTGTCTTTGACCATAGGTATTTACACTGTACCTCCAACGTTAGGTGACTTGCAGTCAGTAATATTGAGGTCAGGTGTAAAGTGTTAGGTTAGGATGGATAGTCAGTCGATGAGGTTTTGAATGTGCCATACATCACTTGATATGTATTCATCATTCTCTCTGTCTAGATCTGTGTTTATCATATCACTGGATGAATATTACTGTTATAGTACCTTTGTTATGATTCATTTATTTATTTTGTTGTTATTCGTTTAGCTGAAGAAATAGACAAATATTTCCCTGCAAAACCAATAGTTCGGACAAATAAACCAAGTGAACCATTTAAATCAGCACTCACATTAGCCCTGGAACAAGCTAAATTAAGTGGACAACTAAAAAGAAATAAAATATTTTCTGACTTCGCTGTTTATGATGCTCGATCAGTACTAAGTAAGAACCAGCGCGCTTCAGAAGATTGCCTTTTCAATGTATATCCAGACTCTCCTCTACGCCAGTTCAATGTGTGGTTATGGAGACTCAATGGATTTCCACGGACGTTAATTAAAGTACAACCACGACTTGGTACTACAGTACAACAATTTATAGGACTTACTTTATGGCAGTATATTAATGAGTTATCAACTTCTGGTAGTGATAATACTCATTTATCAAGTCGTTTGGATCAATTGGATGAGTAAGCTTTGTATGTATGATGTAGAATTGTCTATTCGTACTAGAACAAGTTTATATATGTACATATACTTCTGTTAGTTTCACTGCGCCCACCAAAGACTTGTTACGTCCGAGGGTGGTGGACTTCGGTCTTCCTTTCCAAATATTTTCACGTGGCCATGCGTCCATAGCCTCTGCCATGTGAGTCCTATTCACTGCCTTCACAAGGCTAGGGGGTGGGTGTTAGTGTTCCTCACAATAGTGAAACAGCGAATGCGAACATCTGGCGCTGACAACCGAACTGATGGAGGGATACCGGAAAACGTATGGTGTGCATGTGCTTCAGCATCAGAAAGGATCGAACGGTGTATGAACTTGTTTTGGTCACTGGCTACTATAGGAATGCAGCTCCACCGCCTTGTGGATCAAGTCAAAGACTCAGGTTGAGGTCTCTCAAGGTAACCACTTGCTTCGGTCTGGGCACCTGAAGCGGTATCTCAACCCTTACAGGCACTATGCGGTTTTTATGTGGCGTGTCCCTTGCTTCCCTTAACATCCCATGTTTGTGTTTTGTAATCAATTTTTTTTTCTGAGTTAGTTTCACTGTGGGGTGGTATTTGTAAACAATTATGTGAAAGAAACAAAGGTAGCCGTTGTACTACTTATTTTTAATATTAATTCGAAATTAGCTGGATATCAGTAAATCAGACAACGGTACAGAGAGGACAGAAGTCAAACATTCCTAATAGGCATGGATTGTTCGTATTTTGTAAATAGAATAAGGAGAAATAAACAATAATGACCATTTAAACAATACAGCAGCAGAAATAGTCAATCATCACGATAGAATAAAATTCAAATATCATTTGCTATAAGATTTCAAGGAATAATAAGCGTTTCTAGTCGATCCAGAAGTATAAGATCTTTAATCTTAGGATATAGAAAAGAAGGAAACATAATTTTCACTGGGATAGACTGGTAAGCCTTTTTCTTGCTAAGGCATAACTTCTTTGGTATCCAAATCACATGTGTCTTTGTGAATGAAAATGTGTGACTAAAACAGGAACGGTATCCTCCACTTCACTCTGAATCACTTTTCACACCACCGTAGCAATAGTTTGATTGTAAAGTAGTTGGATGTAGTGGTGGGTTTGCTGTATCACCACTTCAAAAAGTTCATAAAAGTCCAACATTCTATGTTTGCACCTCTATTACCCCGTCGTCTGATTTACTGACTGGTCTCAATGTAGAACTTTGCACAGATTTGCATCAGCACTTCGAGTTTCCAATCTACCTTCATGTAGCACAAAAAGGAGAGGAAGAGAGTTTAAAAAAGTTCAAAAGAGAGTTAATAAACTAAATTGTGAGAGGGCAAGAATAGTGATATGGTAGAACAATGGAGTTTTATTGGATATGACAAATCAGAAAGAGTGAATGCATCTGCGCCATGAAGAACGATTTCGAGTCACACCACCAATTTTCTCTAGCCATCAGTTCTTACCATCCCGATGGCCCCAACCAACCAACCAAAAAGTCTACACCTTCCTACTTGGCTGGCTTATACTAACTGTTATGGATTTCATTGACTGATGAAGTCATGTTTTGGTCTGACCACCACTAGCTCTTTTCCGACCTGATTGTATGTTAGCTTACATTGCCCTCCGGTCGAAGAAGGCGATAGCTAAGCATGCGTAACACATAGCTTTACAGGCTTATTGTTTGACTTTCCCTCCTTATATAACACTGTGCCTAACCTGATTATTGCTCATATTATTATAGAACGGAGGCACCTATGTATGATCAAAGACAGCTGGTCTTTTCGTATCTTTCATTCGCAATGGCCATGTATCACAGTCGTAAAGGAGGTCAGAGCGAATTACTGAGGAGTACATACATCTTTTGATCGATAGCCCGATATCGCCAATAATGCACCTCTATTACATAAAAGTTAATTTAGATGTAACACGTGTTAATTATCCGCAAACGTTTATTATCTCATTTCAATATTCGTATTTATCTATCAAATAGCTACTCATCTGTTACTATCCTGCTTTCAAAATTCCTGGACACAGAATTATTGATTGGCAGGTAGCCATTGTATTGTAGAATATCTCACATAACTTTCTCTTCTCGGCATTCAGTGGTAGTGTTTTACGACTGTACAACTAGAAGGATAACATTATCTAACTGAAGCGAGGGGTATATAGCTCATTTGAACACAAAAGAACGTGGTATTCACACGGATACGACTATAATAAATGTGGCATTTTCGAAGTATGTATAGAATGGGTTCAGATAAGTATTTGATGGATACGAGTCTCAAATGGGACGAAATGGACATTACATTCGGGATTCTACAGTCAAGGGAAATACACATGTTATTGGTAGTTTGTTCAGTTAACTTGAAAGTTCCGTCTATCAATGTTGTTTTCTTTTCTTTTCTGTGTTATGAATAAATTATTATTTTCTATGAACTCAGATCATTTTTAGATCAACTTGCCTTGTACATGTTTGATACATCCGATGATGATGAAGATGTTGACTCAGAATTTCCACCACTTGAATTGAATGATCCGATTCATAAGTATCAATTTGAATCATTTGCTCTTGTTGAACGAGTTGAAACATCCTTACACGAACAATTGAAAGCAGAGGTGACAAGTGTACTAGTTACAATGTAAGTTTATAGATGTTTTTTTTCCTGTATAAGTCATTCCAGAAGGCCCATTCCCGCTAGCCATTGGTACATATTGAAAACCACTTCCACAATTATTATTATTTCCTTCAATTCCTAGAGAAACATAGGGCTTCAGCTGCGCCTCTCCATTGCCTTCTGTTTTTCGCCAACTTTTTCACCCCTCTCCAAGTCTGCCCACATGCTTTCATCTCCTCTTCACATGACCTCCTCCAAGTCACCCTCACACTGACGACCAACTCACCGCCCGCTTCCCTTTCGGCCTGGTTCCACTCGAGCAATGGCTTGTCTAGTGATGTCACTTGATGGTTTCCTCAGTGTATGGCCAATCCATCTCCATTTCTTCCTACCTTTTTGTTTCACAATCGGTTCCTGCTGTGTTGGTTCGCTCCCAGAGGTCCCACCCTGTTGCTTATCTTTTCTGGCCGGCCATCTGATCTTGAGTATTGAGCGAAGACAGCTGTTAATGAAGGATGTCAAAATCAGAATCAGAAAGGCAACACAGACATTCATCACTCTGAAATCATTCTGGAAATCTTCTACACTCCGCTGCACAATGAACTACAAAGTTCGAATTTTCAACACTAATGTTAAGTCAGTCAGTCATTCACCGCTTCTATATGAGTCGGAAACTTGGCTAGTGTGTCACAAAAAGCACTTCCCATGGCCAGATTCAGACTTTTATCAACAGCTTCCTTCGCTGGTTCCATACTAAAGACCAGATGGCCGACCAGAAAGAATTAGCATTAAAAACTCTAGGAACGAAGTAACCAAAAGCCTGTTACTCAACAAATGAAAATGGAAAGGAAAGACAGGAAATCGCGCTTCAGGCCTTAAAGGGGGAACCCGAATGGGGAACGACGAATTGGGAATCCGAGGGTGACAAATAGCAGGTCGTGTGGGATGAGAGCTTATAGGCTATTCTAGAGTCAGATAAATTGGAACCCAGAGATGATGGAAGAAGTAGAGATGTGATGTTGAACCTGTATGTTTACTTAGTACCCAAGGAAATAATAACAGTGATATAATAATAGAAGCTGGGTTTACGCCTCCAGACTACTTAATTTTTGACGAATGGTGTTCTTATATGTATCTGTGTAACAGCAGAAGACAAAAGCCAGACAGCAGACCATTTAGTGAGGAAATCAACACATATTTATAGATTTTCATGTACATATTATAGATTATTGTTAGCAGAAAAACACAGTCTTTTGATTGGTTGTTTCTCACAGAAAGTTAACCTTGCATCTCTTTGTGACTGTTTCTTGAATGCCAGATCATCTATATGTTAGCTGTATCCGCCTACGCAAAGTCTGCTGTGGTTGTTTGTTGAATCAGTCTTTGTTCATATTTTCTCACGACCAATATTTGTGCGTCGGTGGCACAGTGGTTAGGACTCTCGCCGACCATGCACATGGTCCGGGGTTCGAGCCCACACCGGCGCACACCAGATATCTATGGTTGGCCTGCGAAATTTGGGCTACCGATATCCACGCTGAAAATTCCATACTTGTACCAAAAATACAGTGTGGAATCAAGCTGTTACCAAAAATAAAAAAATAAATAAATAAAAGATATAAACATTGACTTAAATTAATGTCTACCAATTTGGGCTAGCATCCTGCTCTCACCACATCTGTTTTAAATTCGTCTGACTCTTAGCCTCCTGTTCAGTAGACCAAAGTGCAATATAACAGTAAAAATTAACTTTTGTGACTGCATAGTTGTTTATACATTTCAAACAATTTATTTTTAATCTTAACATGACTATGAACAATTAAATTGTGTTTTGAAAGTGGATAATACAGTTTTACTGTGTGTTTGATATACTTGAAAAAAGAAACGTGTAAGTTATCAGTTACTTGCATAAAAGCTACTTGTTCAAGCTTCATTCGTAGGCACAAAGTTTTCATACATTACACCTGAATTTAGATTTGGTCATGTAAACCAATGACCTACAGCTTGTATGTGTGTGTGTGTGTGTGTGACTTGTATTTGGTAGATCAATTAGCGTAACTTTGCACTGTTCTTTGCTTAGTATTCTGTTTGGTGTTTATGCATCGAAAAATTGTTTTAATCTTATCATTTTTTGCAATTTAACTATTCTTTATTTTTAATAATACAACGCTTAAAAAATGAAGTAAAAAGAGCATTCAATGCTGCTGAAGTACTTTTCCCCTTCAAAACACCTCTAGTTTACGTTGAGAAGTCTAATATTGCGTCTTCTATGTGTATCTATCAGTCTGACTGCTTGCTGTAGGGCCAGTTACATAGGCCGTACAATTAGACGTGTTTATCGTTGGATTTCTGAACTCCATCATGCGTAATTTAAGCAAGGGATGAACAAAATCTATTCATAGTTCTATCCCATCTCATGTCATAGATATAGAACGCAAAATTGATGTTAACAAGGCTCTCAAACTCATCTACTGTTATTCTAATGAATCGTAATTTGACCGCAAAAGTTCATCTGTAACATATTGCTGAAGACGTCAGAAATCAAGTTAAAAAAGCCTAATATCTTACGTATCCAAAAGTCGTTGGTCCAGACACTTTCCTTACACCTTGGCCATCGTTAAGGTGTTAACTATCTTCAAATTTGTTGCATAAATCTCCTTAATTTTATCTGATATTCTGTTTACTCTAATATTATATTTTTTATGCTCTTTATAATTTGTGAATCTTTTTTGAGCTGTAATTTTATAGTTGTGGAGCCGGACGACGGATTTATCGAAAAGAATATTCCTAACCCGAACTTCCTTTGTCTTTTGAATATTTCCAAGTGTCGGTTTATAGGGATTTCATTGGTTTTTAGTTTTGCCCACTAATCATTGATATCAGTCAGAGAACCGTTGAAAACCAGCTAGGAGTACTGGAAAACCGTTTCGCTCACGTTTGCGACTCTTCAATAGTATGCGCCTGTAATATCACCGGGGATTGAACCAAAAACCTTTAGGTTACGAGATACATGAGAATCTTAACTTCTGTCAATTCACCGGCCAACTCCGGCCGGTGTCATCAGCAAATCTTTGGCCTCACACCCGACCTCGTCAGTCACGAATTCTCAGTAGGACTCCTGACAACTTCACCCTGTAGTCAGTTACTGTTGAGCATCAGGTTAATTTTCAAGTCTTAGTTTGTATATATACAAACTGTTTACAACTCCTATTCTTGGTTTCTCCTCTTTCCTTATATAGACATATGGCTCAAGGCATGAGTGTACTTCGTTTTCCATCGGATACGCTTTTAAGTGCAGTTTTAGAACGTGCTGTCTATCGTCGCCGACTACGTCAACACGGTGGTTACGCTTATCGACTGGAACTATGGCCAAGAAATACAGATCAACAAACAAATGGTTCAAAAGTTGCTGGTGGTAACACTTTCCTGTCAAATATAACTAATACACAATTCAAAAATAAAAATTCACAATTAGATTTGAATCAACGATTGAGTTATTTTATTTCAGCTGGACTGCCTTTACACTTTCTTCTTGTTCGAGAAAGCAGTAAGTACATTTGTTTGCTAAAATTAATTATGTCCTTATCTGTTCTACTGAAATACTGATCAGTTTTTGCACAAAGTACATTTGCAGAACAAAACAGTATTTATTGTTATTGTTCCCTTGGGTTCCGAGTGGACCATAAGGCTCCATCCAACAAGACATCTTCACTTTGTCCAGTCCTCTGCGGTCCGCTTCAGCTGGTCCCATGATTGCCTATAAGCTTTCATCTATCCTCATATGATCTCATCCGTGTCACTCTCAGACCCACGCCTCACTTTTCGTTTCCCATTGGAGTTCCACTCGAGAGATGACCCCTGGTACGCGATGTCATTCGATGGTCTCCTCAGCGTGTGTCTGATCCATCACCATTCGCTCCGGTATATTTGTTGACCAACAGGCTCTTGGTTGGTTTGTTCCCAGAGTTTGTAAGTGGTAGTTCTTTCTGGTTGGCCGTCTGGTCTTCAGTAATGACTTAGCGGAGTCAACTGTTGGTAAAAGTCTGAATCTGGCCATGGGAAGTGCTTTTTGTGACACACTAGCCAAGTTTCCGACTCATATAGAAGCGGTGAATGACTGACTGACTTAACATTAGTGTTGAAAATTCGAACTTTGTAGTTCATTGTGCAGCGGAGTGTAGAAGATTTCCACACTGATTTCAGAGTGATGAAGGCGTATCTTGCCTTTCCGATTCTGGCTTGCTGGCTTTGCCATTCTTATCCGTTCCGCTGGTTGTATTTAAAACGATGCTTCCTAGACAACTAAAGGCACGAAGTGACCTCTTTTAAATCTCTCCCACTGGTTGTGATTGATGCTGATTGTTGATGCTGTGGTTGGCGGGTTATCTTCATCACCTCCGTCTTCACCTTGTTCACCTGGAGTCCTGTTTTCGCTGCCAGCCTCTTCAGCCAGTCTGTTGGCTTTCGCTTGTAAGTCTTTTAGTTTGTGTGACATTGACAAAGTTCATCTGCGAAGTCAATCTTTTCTAAAGTCTTCTTGTCGGTTTAGCATATTCCTATGTTCTCGCTCCCCACAGTCTGACGCATAATCCAGTCTACCACAATGAGGAACATCATCAGTGATAGTAGTCAGTCAGCCTTGTCTTAATCATGTCTTGAATTCAGAGGCTTCGTTGAGTTTTCGTTTGTGAATTACCTGACATGTAGCATTGTCATATATCTGTTGAATGAGGTTGAAAGAGACCTGGACACTGCACGCCTTTGTGTTGAAGCAGTTTCCAAATTACTTCGTGGCATTCGGTGTCACGGGCCTCTTCAAAATCGATGAAGTTGAGGTAGGGATTTGGCTGTCATTCTACGCTGTGTTCGATGATGGTGTGTAGAGTTGCTGTTTGATCTGCACATGATTTGTTTTACCTGATTCTGGATAGTTTTGAGCGGAGTTTTGCTTCCAGTGCATGGAAATAGATTATTAGTTAAGAATTATAAGACAAAAAGATGGAGGCGAATTTCATACCAAACCTTTTGAGATTTCCGATGAAGGTATACAGAAGAAATTGTTTTTATTCAGCGTCTTCACTGATAGGACTACACTATATATATGCAGTAAATCGACAAAATTGTTCTCTGTGTTCGATTACTGGGATGCCCTTCAGCCACAGAAGTTTTGCGTTCGATTTCCAGTCTGAATACCTCGAAATTTTACCTAACCTCCCATATTACGCTCGAGAAACGGGGAAGGTTGGATCTCATTTCGTCTGTTTGAGCTACGACCGTATGTAGACGTTAGGATAACCTCCCACCATAGCACTGAATTAAAAAAAAATGACGGTGAGTTTGCCTACTTCTGGTACACAGGGAAAGTGACAGCTTCATAGTCACTGTTCCCTTTTTCTGCCTTATTTTTGGTTTAAATTTAATCGCAAAGTGAACTTTTTCAAATAAACGAATTTCTTCATAAACCTACATCAGTTCAAGTTGAGAGTACTGAACGTGGTTTCGAAACTCTTCAAGAGTGTGTGCTCATGGTATGATTTGACCAGGAACGTTTAGGTTTTGAGATTAGTGCATTTACCACTCAATCATTGTGTTGGAATCCAATGATCTATAATCTCTAACCTTCTTCTATTCGCGATATAGTGCCACTGCTATCCATTGATGCGCCCCAACGATTTCCGCTTCTCATCATAACTCTATGAAATCACTGGTAAGCAATTAATTGTTTTTCAGAAGTTCGGTTTTTGAGGTTTCGATGATCGATATCAAGGTACATTTTGCCACAATTCGATCTGAATCAGAGAGCTATTGAAAACCAGGGAGTACTACAAATAAATGACTGTTTCATTCTATTTTACAATCCTTCAAAACAGTGAAGGCGCCCATGAACCCACCTTCTGAATAAACTCTTGTTTTCAACCCTAACTATCAAGTACGTATAAGAAGTAAAATATATTTTAATATCTCCAGTGTCCAAGAGAAACAAGTTGAATCATTCTTCTAAATTTATCATTATTTTTTTTTGGTTGGTAACTATCTAATTTAGGTCGATGTGATCCAGCACTTTCAGAACACGGTGGTGATATCGAAACAATCGAACAAATAGATTCTGCACCAATGTTAGATACATCAGAACCAGTTCATACAGCTTTACAGTTAAGACAATATCAGGTGACATACTTGAAAGGTCTTTTTCCACGTGAAGTTCAATTAAGTAAGACAAGTGTATTATGCATAAAGTGTATGCCTTTTTCATGATATACCTGGTTTACTTTTTTTCCCCAGAGCTGTTGATACGGTTTGTTCTGTGAAGATTAGTAGCAGGGAAATGGAGTTATGAAATCTGATATTCAACTAAGGGGGATCATAGGTTTCAATGTCATCCCAATCTATATACTGAAGTGTGTTCAGACAGACAGTATACTAATAGTAATAACATGCTTATTCTGGACAGTGTTGATATGATGTACAGCCTTTTCAGCTCAGTTTGTTGCATGATAGTTACTCTTTGTACAGGGTCTTCAAAAAAAAGTAGTAATTGATCACGAACTGACATCAGTCAGAAAACCATTGGCAGAAATTGGAATTCATGGACTACTGGGTCAGGTCCCAGTGGCTAAGCTCGCCTTGTAACCAGAAGGTCTTGGGCTAGAACTGCAGTCGGCGAGTTTTGCCAAATAGTCCTAAACTAGGACGACACAGCTATCCAGTACTTCCAGCTTGTGATCACTCCTATAACTAATCGAAACCCTGGAAACCAACACCTAAAAAATAGTAATTAACAGTAGATCTCATGACACAATACTGTCTGATCTGAAGGCAAAAACCAATCTGTTACGGTATTTCTTCTTGGTCTCCCTAAAGAAACATACAAGATTTTTCGTTTACCAATTATACGAAGTTTAGAAGTTGTCTCATGTATAGGGATACACAGTCTCCGCTCTTCACGATGATGCTTTTTCTCAAGTTTAGTAGAAGTTAGCGAATCAGCGGGTTGTAAACACTTTAAATACTCCCGAGAGTAAATGATATCATTAGAGATCATATTTTAACCAATTAGAACGAAGTCAACAAGGGAAATTATTATATGCAGTATAATGATGGAGGTTTTTTTGTAGCCGAAGTTCTAAGCAGGTCGCAGTGGTATCACTAACCACTTAATTTGATGTTGTTCAATGCATTCAGTGGTTGTATAAACACATGTTTTCGAGTTATTATCCAAAAAAATAATACTAGACTTATATTTCATAATTACTGACATAGCTTTTGGGTCTGAATATTCCAATGACCCTACGAGGTAGGTGTATACCTACTGAATCGATTGCTCTGAGAAATCCTCCAATATATCGGAAAAGTTGGATTAGTAGGAACAAAACTATGAGGAACCGTTGTCGTAGTGCTGTTTTGCCGGAGGTATTTTCGGTCCCCTTTATAATCTGCTTGGTAGCATAGATGGTATTCAACGGAGCATGACAGGATACTACTGCTTAGCGTGATGGGTACTGAGTGACTGGTTTCAACTTGACACTTTGCCCACATATGCAGCAGTTCGATTTTGCAAACTTCCTCTAGGTAGCACACAAAGAAAGAGAAGAAAGTAAAAAAAAGATTCAAAAGAGAAAGAAAGAAGTAACAAACAGAAGTATGAGTGCACTTTAATCTAATTGTAGGTCCCTGATGGAGTCAACCAACAAGATGATGGCCTCTTGATTAACAGGAAGTTTATTTTAGTAAATCTGATTTATTTGTACGCTATTTTCTTTAGAAAATTCATTATCCCATAGGCTGATGTTCTTATGTATGTGAGTGTTTAATCTCTCTTCCTCTGAGTCACTCTGGCGTAGACGAGATGTTCGACTATTGACCAAAGGGAGGGTGTACTGCTCATCAGTCCGCTCCGTCTTCCTTTATGGCAGCTGGCCACTGAGAGTGGAAGACATGAAAAGACTAGCTGTCTTTGATCATAGGTGCCTGCGCTCTATTTCCCGTGTAAAGTGGCATAATAAGGTGAGCAACATTGAAGTTAGGCCTAGAGTGCTAGGTAAACAGGGGAAATCAATCGACGAGGTTATGAAGTTACATAGACTGAGATGGTTAGGACATGTGTTACGTATGCCAAGCCATCGCCTCCCTCGACGAGCAATATTAGCGGATATAGGGTCAGGCTGGAAAAAAGCTAGCGGCGGTCAAACAAAAACTTGGCCCCACCAGTCAATGAAATCCACAACAGTTGGTCTAAGCCAGCCACGTAGGAAGGTGTAGACTTCCGGGTTGGGGTCCTCGAGACGGTAAAAATCTATGGTTGGAAACAATTGGTGACATGGCTCAAAATCGTTCTCAGTGGCTGGTGCAGATGCATCCACTCCTTGTGACTTATGATTTCCAATGAAACTGTTTTGTTATTCATTAATACTCGTCCTTTGTCTCACACCTCTGCTCACTGTTTCTATTATGCATTTCTTGTACTTTCTTCTCTTGCTTCGCGTGCTACACGGAGTGTGGCGACTTGAACTTCCGCACATTTGTGCAAAGTTCTATGTCGAAAACAGACAGACTGAGTCACTCTGTTAATTGTACTGTTTGTATTGTAATGATGCGTTTTACAACTCAGGTAGACGTGTTTGATTGGCTTAAGCATTTGGTTTTCAGTCTATAGATGCCAAGTTTGAATTCCTTTCCACCATCCTACTTCATTCAGTCTGGGAAACTGGGTAGTAGCATCAACCATTGTGTAGCCTTGGACATGAAAAGCGTGTTCTACGCAACTGGGTTACATCACAGACTGATAAATTCAGTATCCGTTATTGTCTTCATTCAATTTTTAATTCACCACCAATCAGAGAGAGAGAGAGAGATAGTAGAAGATTTCAGTAGGAATTTTTTTGTGAATCGAATTCTCAAGATTTGTAAATTAGTTCTCAATTTTGTGACTTAATTAGCAATTTAAGCAATGTACACAGTTCGAGGTGATCATTTTACCACAGATTGTTTGTTCTTGTTGCGTACAAGCGAAATCTCATTAGAATCCTGACGTTTTGTTCTAGAAAAATATACACAACTGATACTCTTGACGATGAAATAAGGACAATAGAAAACTTATTGTATGAGAACGGATATCCAGGGAAATTTGTTGAAGTTTGCATAATGAGAACAGATAGATAGAAATGCCTACAAACTGTACAGAAGAAACGTATGCATACATGACTTTACCATTCAAAGGAGACACAGCCAATAAGCTACTGATGTCCAAACCTTGAAAAATAAAAGCAGTACCATGTC
Organism: Trichobilharzia regenti; assembly: GCA_944472135.2. NCBI lineage: Eukaryota > Metazoa > Platyhelminthes > Trematoda > Strigeidida > Schistosomatidae > Trichobilharzia > Trichobilharzia regenti. Next base: position 133,253,287 of record OX235270.1, on the reverse strand, counting down.
GAAATTTCACCACTTGTTGAATAATTCCAACGCAGGTGGAGGATAAGCTACCAAGACTGGCCACCTTAACGTACATTTATAAATTTAACTGGTAGTTACATAAGTACAACGACTCAGTAAGCCGACCGTCGCCTTCCTGACTATTATCCATTTTGGTTAGGTAAAGGAGTAGTAAATTCGACCAGGAGTTCCATATTGACTGATACTTCGTGTGGATACGGACCACGAGATTTATAAAAAAAATCAGCTTTTACAGTTCTATACATGCTGGCACTCCAATTCCCTAAGTTTATACGTCTTCGATTACCAAGCAGAGCTGAGACAATCGCGAAGAAAAAAAGTTTCTTCCCAGTTCTTCTGTTGAGGTAAAGTTTGTTCAGTTCCTCTTCCTCCTATGGCCTTCAACACCGAATTACAATATTTATCCCGGTTAGAAGTTAATTAGTGGATGGTGACTAGCAGTGAAATCCAAGATGCACATTTCGTCCTATTTCAGACTCGTCACCTGGATGTACCTGCATTCCACAGTGAGTGGTGATGTTCCTACCTAGTCTGGAACTCACTGCCCACAGTTTTAAACGCCAATCGATCGACGGGAAGATCTAAAAAAATTGGGTTAAATAGTTATCCCGGTTTTTATTACCATTATTATTATTATTCCACTTACATTCTTGATTAAATTTGATTCCATTAATACGGATTGTTTCAAATGTCTGTTGCTGATATTTTTGATTACGTAATTGTAAAGCCTGATGAAAATTTATCGAAAATACTGGATTTGCTTGCTCAAATCCTGTTGTAAAATAGAAATTATTTAGTTCATGAATGGCAATCAAGAAACCAAGCATAACTGCAAAAAACTATATGTACTACTGACTGACTGACTGAGATTGGAACCCAAGTCGCTCTTGGCAGCGATTGCTTCCCTAGTATGAAATTCTTAAGCAGTACTCACCCTTGACCACCACTCCCCCAGGACTCGAAACACCTGTCCAGTGATCTATTTCTTATTTCGCTAATCCGTCTATCTCCCCTCATGTATTTTGTTGTTTTCAACTGTTTTTTTATCAAACAGATATTTCTCTGAATGAAGTTAAACTTGAACAGGGTAGTACATCGAAAACCCGTCGAAAATTATTCTCAAAGATAATGAAACCGATTAGCATAGAAATTAATGCAATTGCTGATTGTGAATTAATCTCTTCTGGATTTTCTACCGGTAGTGGAGTGGATAGTAAATCTGGTTGTGGTAACGATGATTCAAAAACTATTAGTATGAGCAGCAGTAGTAGTGGATTGACAGTTGGTGGTGGCGGCGGTGGTGCACTTACTGACAACATCACGTCTACAGATGCATCTGTCAGTAGTGTTAAAAGCTCAAATAAAAACGTCAATGAACAGTCATCGAAATCAATGATTTCACGTAAAGCTCAATTTAGAATTGTTTACATTGTAAGTAATAGTATTAGTTGTAGTGTCAGTATTATTATTATTATTCACATAAATACTGATTTGTTTTGTTTATCTCTTTTCTCTACCTGGCTAAAACGAATTCATAATGTTGCGAAAATTGCCATTCACACATTTGGAAGGCAAAAGAAAGTTCGAGCAAAGAATATTCTATTCGATAAATTCATATTCTAGAGGTACACTTTTATGTATTTATAGGTACAAAATATTCCAGAATAGTTGTCATTAACAATATGAATGTTTTCTTTAAATATTATCGATTTGTTAAGACCAATGAACTTAAAGTTCAAGAAAGATACCTGAGTTAGAAATAAGCCTAAAAAAATATCACGCTAAACTAAATAGAATTTTAAATAAAATCAAGAAGGAAATGTATGCAGTAAATTTGAGGATAGTTAACACCTCAATGACCAAGGCTTCATGTGCCTTTGGAAGTGTGTGGGCGGTCGTTGCTTCCCGACTGCCAACACCGTGGAAGTTCATTTTTGCTTTCAGTACCTGAAACAGAAACGGAATTAGTGTTGCGTGACCTCAGAGCCCAGCGGACAACTGCTTGAGACCAGTCGCACACTCCCTGTCTGAACTGACTGTTTGATGTGGTTCCGTATCAGTAACTTAGCGTCAACCACCGTAGGGTAAGTCGGGATATACAATTTTTGGGGCCGACCTCTTTTAACCCCTCCCCCCCCCACCATCACATCTCTCTAGATTGGAGAGTCAGCACAGCTGGCATTCCGGTCATGTCAGGAAAACACCGTACTGCTGTCACATCTCTGTTCCCTAGGAGTATGACTTTGCTCACGGACAGACCCCGGCATCATTATATCATTATTGTTCCCTTGGGTTCCTAGTGGAACGTAGGGCTTCAACTGCACGTCTCCACTTGCTTCTGTCTTCCTTCTGCTGTACTTTTCACCTACATCCATGTTAGTCCATACTGTTTCAACTCCTCTTCACACGATCTCCTCCATGTCACCCTTGCACTGACGTCCCACTCGCCGCTTCCCTTTCGGCCTGGTTCCACTCGAGCAATGGTTTGGCGCCCGATGTCACCCAGCGGCTTCCTCAATGAGTGTCCCATCCATCTCCACTTTCTCCTGCACATTTATTGGTTGGCGATTGGTTCTTGCCTTGTTTCTTCCCATAGTTTCTTGTTGGTGATTCTTTCCAGCCCGGCCATCTGATCTTCAGTATAGAGTCAGCGAAGACAGTTGTTGATAAATGTCTGCAACCTGTTGGAACCCCCGGCATCATAGTGTAAAAAATCTCCCACTATGACAGCAACTGCTTTTAGTTTAATCGCTATCCTAACAAACTTCCTGTCACGGTAGGAGCTTCAGAAACAATAGTTCCAGCCAGTGTAGCTTGTTGGGTCATTGAAATATGCAGGCCTGACCACCACGTCAAGATAGCAGTTATCTGTTGGAGATGGTTGAGTTAAAGAAATCCTCTGAATTAATTTCTTTTGGGTACATAATATATTAGGCTTCTCAATGTGGATTCCGACGGTTTCGGCAATATGTAAAAGACGAACTCTCGAGGTAAAGTTAAAATTAATCGGAATACCCGTGGATGACTTTAAAAGTCTTGTTAACATCAGTTTTGTGTTCTGTATCCACGAGATCTCATTTATGTAACGACAGTCGAATTGTAGTTCACCAATAACATCTTCCAAAGGTCCATTCTCTAGTTTTTCCAGGAAAATATCAGCTAGAATTGGTCTCAGTGGTCAGCCAATCAATCGGCACACCATGAACATTTATTGTGCATTTCAAAAGAAGCGCCCCTTTCATAAAGGATATGTGAGTGCAAAGGATAAACAAAGATCATTTATGCTTTTATTCAGTCTCATTTCATGGATATAAAGAAATTGATGTGAAAAAGGACATTCAAAGTCTAATCTTAATTTTATTTCTATAGTTTACTTCAACCTTTGATCATCATCAAGGTGTTAACTATCCTCAAATTTATTGCATAAATTCTCTTATTGATTTCATCTACTATTCTGCTTAGTTTAGTGTCATATTTTTTTATGCTCAATTATGACTTATATAAATCAAAAGCAAGTGATTCAGCGAAGAGACTCTTTCTAACAACGAATTTAGTATCAAGCTGTACAATCGTATGTATATACGGATTTTTATGAGAAATTTTCTCTGCTGAAGGGATTGAATCATAGGTGTGAATGCATAAAATAATAATAATAGTATGAAATGCAATTAAAATGTTTGTGATTATAATCACAATTAAATGTCAAATGGCAAAACAATTCTTTATTATCAAACTTCACATGGTGTTACGTAACATTTTTATTTGATTCGATTTGCCTACAAATCCTATAATTTCACATCCCTTCCAAGTCCTATACATCCTGCGAATTATTCTATATGTGACATTAATTATTTTGCCACTTGACATTTAACTATGATTATAACCACAAACATTTTAACTGCATTTCATACTATTATTATTTCATGTATTCATACCTTTGGCCTAATTCCCTCACCGGATATAACTTCTTAAAAACCATATATATACGATTGTACAGGTTGATGATAAATTCGTTGAAGAGTCTCTTCGCTGAATCACTTGTTTTGATTTCCTAACCTACGTTTAGTCCATTGCTGTATACACCGTGTGTGTGTGTGACACTTACACATATGTTGACTGCTGCGTACTTAAAGTTCACCACAATTAACTGATGACAAAGTTGCTACAGAAATTTTAGTACGATGAACCTCTTTGCACCAAAAGAAAAAGTCTGTGTGGGGACATGGAACGTCCGCACTGTGTACGAGACAGGGAAAGCTGCCCAGATCGCAAACAAGATGAAAAGATACGGAATTCAAGTACTGGGGATATGTGAAAGCAGATGGAACGGGAATGGACTCACCGAATTGTCAACGGGTGAGTCAGTGATCTACTCCGGTCACCCAGAAGATGACCACACGCACACCGAGGGTGTGGCTACCATGATGTCACCAACGGCAACAAAGGCCCTGATGCAATGGGTGGCGATCTCGTCCAGGATAATGATTGTCAGATTCAACTCCAAAGAAAGGAAAGTGTCAATTATACAATTTTATGCACCCACAAACAACGTAGACCTCAAAAAGAAAGAAGAATTCTACAGACAACTACAGGTAACAATGGACAATACTCCAGTCGGTGACATTAAAATACTAATGGGAGACATGAACGCCAAACTGGGACCAGATACCACAGGAAGGGAACCCATCATGGGTAGAGAAGCTCTCGAAAAAATAAATGAAAATGGAGAACTCTTTGCTGACTTCTGCTCCTTCAATGAACTAGTGATTGGTGGCAGTGTATACAAACACAAAGATATCCACAAGACTACATGGATGTCACCAGATGGGCAAACCAAAACCCAAATTGACTTCATCTCAATGGTGCCTCAAGGAAGTGGAGGCGCAGCCTACTGGACACAAAAGCAAGAAGAGGAGCAGACGTTGGCTCAGACCACTATCTCGTACAAGGGACAATTCAAATCAAACTAAAATCTTTCAGGGAAACAGGAGCTGCAGATAGACCACAAGCCAAGTTCAACACTCAAAAACTGAAGGACCAAGATGCAAAGGACATCTTCATTGCAAGCATAAGGGACAAAGCCGAGATACAAATCAACACTAGCGAAGAGGTCGGCGTCGAAAATCACTGGGACAACTTGAAAACGATGTGGAGTCAAACCTGCATGGAAGTTCTAGGCAGAAAGAAGAGACAGGACAAACAGTGGCTCACAGCGGACACTTGGAAACTAATAGAAGATAGAAGGACAGTGAAACAAAAGATCATCCAGTGCACCGACGAGCAACAAAAACAGGATTTGAATGCAAGCTACAATGCGCTGAACAAAAGAGTGAAGAAGAGTGCCAGGGAAGACAAAAGAAAATATTATGAAGCCATGGGAAGTGAAGCAGAACAAGCTGCAGTGGAGGCAAAGGAGACCTCTCCAAACTCTACCAAACAACTAGGCACCTATCGGGCAAACGTTCGACACAGATTAGGCCAGTAAAGGATGACAATGGAAAGTCAATCACCAAAGAGGTAGAGCAAAGAAAACACTGGGCTGAAGACTTCAGAAGACTTCTAAATCGTCCGCCACCTACAACGCGGCCAACAATACCAACAACGGAAGCAGAACTATCAGTGAACATCGATCCACCGACGAAATCACAAGTCCTGAATGCAATCAAGATGCTATGGACTAGAAAAGCAGCAGGACCAGATGGAATCCCAGCAGAAGCTTTGAAAATGGACCCAGAGACAACAGCGGACTTGATGACGCCATTGCTGGAGAAGGTGGGAAAAGAAGGCAAGGTACCCGAGGATTGGAAGAAAGGATACTTATTCAAACTACCAAAGAAAGGAGGCTTAAGTCAATGTAAAAACTGGCGCGGAATTGTGCTCCTGTCCATCTCAAGCAAAATACTAAGGCGCATCATCCTGGAGAGAATCAAACACGCCGGCCTGGATGCAAAACTTCGACCGGAACAAACTGGATTCAGGAGAAACAAGTTGTGTATTGATCAAATCGCCACTCTACGGATCATCATTGAACAAAGCTTGGAATGGCATTCAGTCACCTCTCTATCTCACTCAACTTCATCGACTTTGAAAAGGCCTTCGGTAGCGCAGCGTCGATCGACAGGTCATTTGGCAACAAATTCACTACTACGGGTTCCCGTCGACAATTATACATCTCATCCAACAGTTGTACAACAACGCTGCATGCCAAGTAATCCACAACAGGAAACTTACGGAATCCTTCGAAGTGAGGACGGGAGTGAGACAAGCTGACTGTCTACTATCACCAATGATCTTCCTGATTGCAGTAGATTGGATAATGCGACAGACAACGGCCAACGAGGGAACGGGCATAAAATGGACTCACACAAAACTTGGAGGATCTGGACTTCGCCGATGATATATGTCTGATTTCCTACAAACTGGAAGATATACAAGTGAAAAGCAACAAGCTGGCAGAAGAAGCATCCAAGATAGGACTTCAGGTGAATATAGAAAAAACAGAGGTGATGAAAATTCTTGGCCAACACCAACAGCAGCAACAACAACAGACAACAATCAGCATAAATGGGAGGAACCTGAAAGAAACAGCCTCCTTCACCTACCCAACTGGGAAGCATCGTTTCAACTACAGGCCGGCGGAACTGACGAGGATATCAAAGCAAAGATTGGAAAAGGAAAACAAGCTTTCATTTCTCTTAAGTCTGTGTGGAAGTCAACAGCACTCAGAATCAAAAATAAGATCCGGATTTTCGACTGCAATGTCAAGTCAGTCAGTGCTACTATACGGATCAGAGACTTGGCCAGCGCGTCATAAAGAGCATCTCAAACAAACTTCAGACCTTCATTAACAGCTGTCTTCGCTCAATACTCAACATTAGATGGCCAGAAAAGATCAGCAACAGGGACCTCTGGATAGAACTAACCCAGCAGGAACAGATTGTGAAACAAAAAGGTAGGAAGAAATGGAGATGGATTGGCCATACGCTGAGGAAACCATCAAGTGACATCACTAGACAAGCCATTGCTCGAGTGGAACCAGGCCGAAAGGGAAGCGGGCGGCGAGTTGGTCGTCAGTGTGAGGGTGACTTGGAGGAGGTCATGTGAGGAGGAGATGAAAGCATGTGGGCAGACTTGGAGAGGGGTGAAAACGTTGGCGAAAAACAGGAGGCAATGGAGGTGGGCAGCTGAAGCCCTATGTTCCTCTATCAATTGAAGGACATAATAATAATTATAATATTTCGTCTGTATTAACGTGTTTATTAATTGCATTTTCGTTTGAGTACTAGGCTTCTAAGAATTCCCTGGCACTTTTGGTGTTTTCTCTTTCTAAGATTTTGACCTTATCCCAATCAAATTGATGAGAAAACGAATCAGCATCGTTCAGCTGTTGTTGTTGTTTTTATTATCCACTAGTGTTCCGAGGGGAAAGAGGAAATCAGCAGAATATTTCCATGTCACACTCTTCTATGCACAATTCACATGCTGGCGAAAATATTCTACATAGGCTTCCCATTCAATGGAAATAATAATCATTGGGAGACACTAGTCAGATGAGGAGAATGATATGAATTCTGAGCATTCTGTGTGTCTAGAATCGACATCTTCATTTATTTGAGAGAGAAAGATAGAGAGAATATAATTCTGAAGTGTAGTATAAATAGACATTGAATACATGCAGATTAGACGATTTTCACGATCGAAAGGCAGTCAATGTTTTGTGAAGTGAATCACTTCGGCTGATCGGTGACAGTGCTTTGTTTCTTCCTATCTTCCTTCCTTTCTCCCATCCTTAATTCATCCTGAATTCCTGCCTGCCTTCCTTCCTTTTCAAGCACCATCACACCACTTGGTGAGAAGGATACGCGTGAATTCATCCAATTCGCGAGTGGAGACAGTGTGACCAATCTGTGCATGCGTGTGCAGATGTTTCCGTGTGTGTGTGTGTGTGTGTGTGTGTGTGTGTGTGTGTGTGTGACTGATAAACCGTGTATCGACTAAAACTAATCAATCAGTCAGTGATTTAGCTTGATGAATGAATGATGACTTTTCAGTGAATGAGTGCATTGTCGCTCATACCACTGATTTAAGTAGTATAATTATTGTGTGTGTATTTGTAAATATGTCAGATTAAGAAATATTCTATGGAAAGTGATGCCACGAAATACAGCATTTTGAGAGTATGTTGTGATGAGAATGTCAATTTCGACATTGGAATTGAAATTTGTGATAATTTTGCAAAGTGGATATTTGTGGTATGGTAGACGATTTTAATACAGTTCATAAGGTATAATAATAATAATAATAATGATTTACTTTATTCCAAAAACAGTACTTGTGATACAGATTGGAATTTTCAGCATTAATCACAATATTGCATCTAATTTCCTCAAATTATAAATAAAATTAATCACACAGAAAATTTTCCACATTTACAATAGAGGTAGTGTCAAAAACATGCAGCATATAAAATGGAAATAGCAATAATAATGATAACAGCTAGGGTAGTAATAATAATAATAATAATAATACAAGTGAAAATTGCCGTTGGCTTGTGTCACACAGTATTGGCAATGTGGTATAGAAATCCTAACATGTTTAAAAATATTGAATATAATGTTCTTTCTACATGATATGGTGAAGGAAAAAACATAGATTACAGCCGTCATGGAGATAAGTTGGTGTTTGCAATTATGAGAGTAAAACAGAGAATTAACAGGACCATAAATATAATAGAAGTAATAAAAGTAAAACTTGAAGGTATGTAAGGATGGATGGAGGAAATTGTTTATTTACTAGATGAAAGAAGGTTAGTTAATTCTTGCCTGACACTATTTTCATCACATAAAATACGTGCCAAGTATGGTATCATAGAATTCTTATACTTAGACGTGCGAGCATACAGTTTTCTGAAGTTACTCCTTGTTCTACCTGAGGAGATGCAAGGTGAAAGCTGAGGGTAAAGCGGATGCTCCAAGTCAGACAAAATCCCTTTAGCAAATTTATTGCACGAAGTCAAATGCCTATCGACAACGACGTTAACTATGTGGTCCACTGGGACACCACTCACTCTACTGACAGTCTTCAGTATTCTACGAATTGTGACATAGTCTTTTTTAAGCAAACCAGGAAAGAATAAGGGTGAGCAATAAAGAAGAATAGGTAGGATGCAAGAGTTTACGAACTGTAGGATGAGGGGTTGAGTTATACCCGAGTGTCTTAACTTCTTAATGTAAAATGTCAAGCGGAATATTTTACTGGAGATTGCTAAGACATGGGAAGACCAGGAGAGATCAGAAGAGAGAATGAGTCCAAGATACTTAATTTCTGATTTGATTCCAATATCATTGTCGTCAATTTTACAAGTGTCATGAGAATCGATGACTTCTTTTAACTGTCGTTTACATCTTAAGCTGAAATCAACAGTTTGACACTTAGAAGGATTCAGTTTAAGACCGTTAGACTCAGACCATTTGCTGACTTCCGATAGAAAGCTATTTATTTTAGTACAATCTAGCTGGGAGTTAACAGCCATTGAAACCGTTAAATCATCAGCATACTTCACAAAGTTTATTTCATCAGAGTGAGGCAAGTCGTGCAAGAAGAAAGAAAAAAGAAAAGGAGAAAGAACAGCACCTTGAGGGACACCAGCTTCAGTAGGCAATGAAGTGGAGGACTTCCCTTTATATACGGTGTACTGCTTTCTATCTGAGAAATAGGAATGTAACCAGTTAACAGCCCAACATTCTGTTTGACTAGCAGCAAGTTTATTTAATAAGATGTCCCTAGGGACCGAGTCGAAAGCAGATGTATAGTCTAGGAAGGCGCAACGAACAAATTTAGCCCCCTTGTCTAGACTGGAAGCAATGTTATGATATAAGACGGCAGCTGCATCTAAAGTGCTTCTACTGTGCTTATAGGCAAATTGTTTAGGGTCATTAAAGGATTTAAGCGAAGGTTCAAGACTAAGTAAAAGTAATTTCTCCATAGTTTTCAAAAAAGGAGACGTAATAGCAATGGGTCTAAATTTGACACATGCTCCAGTAGAAGATTTAGGTATGGGTACAACTTTAATGTCCTTCCAAACGGCAGGCACAATATTATCGGAAAAAGATTTGTTAAATAGATCAGTAAGAGGGTGACACAGAATATCAGAACATTTTTAAAAAATAATACTAGGTACATAATCGGGACCTAAGCTCTGGGAAGGGTTTAGAGACTTGAGGCACTTTTGAACATCATTTGTGTTAAAACCTGGAAAGGGGCTATTATTAACACAAGTGATGCTGGGAAGCATGGCATTTGAGGGAGAGTAAATAAAAGATTTGTTAAGAGTACATACATCAAAAGAATATGGAGTATGCTAACGTGCTTGGAATTAAGACAGTACAACAAGATTTTTGCAAGCCGCCTCGCACATCTTCGCTTGGCGGTTATATGTTAAATAAAGTTGTTCTTGTTTCACGGATATCGCCAATCTGTGTGCATTCCGTCTGTCATTCTACACCCATCTATGCGCCAACCTACTAATCCTATAATTGCACACCCTTTTTCAAGTTCTATCCATCCTATGAATTATTCTATATATGAAATTAATTGTTCTTCCACTTGACATTCAACTATGATTATGATTATAATCACAAACAGTTTAGTTTTAATTGCATTTCATTCTATTATTATTTTATGCATTCACACGTATGATTCAATTCCCACACCGGATATAACATCTTAAAAACCATATATATATATATATATATATATATATATATATATATATATATATATATATATACGATTGTACAGCTTGATAATAAATTCGTTAAATAGTCTCTTCGCTGAATCACTTGTTTCGATTTTCTACATGTTACAGTGGGAATTTTCCATGAATATTATTGTGATCAGAGCTGGCTGCAACCCAAAATTGTAGCCAACAATTTACGTAAATGTTCACATCCCGAATCGGGGTCGTGAGAAAAAACAGTAACAATGCTTAACCTTGAGAAAATCACTGGCCAATCACAGCGGAGTTAACGTGTGGAAATATGATTCGCAGACATATGACTTGGTTTTCTGATAAACGGCCACAGAATAACCTTCAGCAAGAATACAACCAACCAGAAAAGGTTGCTTCTCCTCTAACAATGGTGTTCATAAAAATCTATAAACACCTTTTGATTTTCTCAATAAAAAATCTGCTGCCTGGCCCATGTCTTCTGTCGTTACATTATCCCCTATGCATCTTTCTTGAATTGTAATTTTACTGATCGAAATTACTTCAAGAAGATACCAATATTATTAATGACGATTATTCTAGAATATTTTGCGTATATAAACTTCATATAACTGTAGAGCTGGAAGGTGAATTTATCGGTTAGAATATTCTTTGTTCGAACTTTCTTTTGTCTTCTAAATGTCCGAATGAGATCCACATTAAGAACCCTAATTTATGTGTCCAAAAGAAGCTATTTGGCCATTAAGGTTCGAATGATCCTAGAAGTTTTGTAGAAATTCCCTTAATTCTGTTAAATTTTCTATTCACTTTTACATTTTTATTATTATAATTTAATCATCTTTAATGAACTGTAATTGCTAACAGGATTTCATCATGAGCTGGCATTGGTTAGAGAACCATTGGAAAACCTGGGAGTACTGGACAGCTGTTTCGTTTCAGTTTGGGACTCTTCAGCAGTATGCACCCACCAGTGGTCGAACCCAGGAGCTTCTGGTTTTACAAGGCGAGCTCGTATACCGTTAAGCCACTGGGACCCGATCCAATGGCCCATGAATTCTAACTTCTGTCAATTCACGATATAGCTCAACCGCTAGCCAATGTCTTCGGCGAGTATTTTTCCTCACACCTGACCTGCTGCACCCTACTGGTCACGACTTCCCACTGGAACCCCTGCGGATGTGTACTATTGAAGAGTCCCAAACTAGGACGATACAGCTGTCCAGTACTCCCAGGTTTTCCAATGGTTCTCCAACCAATGTCAGCTCATGATGAAATCCTGTTACCAATCAACCAAATCCCTACAAACCACTACTTGAGCTGTAATTGCATTGATCTTACTTAACAAATATATATTTTTTAGAAAGAAACACTAATATTGTTATTGACTACTAATCTAGAATATTTTACGTATATATATATATATATATATATATATATATATATATATATATATATATATAATTGTAGAGCTAGTAGAGGAATTTATCGAAAAGGATATTCTTTGCTAAGTTATTTTGTTTTTTATGAATGCTAGTTGTTGACACACTGAAGCCACATGCATAGCTCATGGTTTAGGTATGTATTGAAGGTTGCATACACAAATTCCTCTTAGTGAATTTGAACAAAGCAATAACAGCACTTATAGATCAAGTTATGAGGGATGATCGCTGACAAAATTGATCGAATGCATTGATTTCACTCATTAGTTTTGTTTTTTTAAATGTGCGATATCGAATATCCAATATGATAAATGTTTTATATTTTAGGATTGTAAAAGTAATCGAGTTTTAAGCAGAGACTAGTCACATTGACTCATTGTTGGTCGGGCTCTTTCTGGTGTTAACTGTAAACTGAAGTGTTGTTATGCGCATTTTGTTATCTTTTGTATACCCTTATAAAATATTTGTTCTCATTTTAAATGCCTCTTTTCTTTCTTTCTTGGTTTTCTGTTTTTTTCTTTTTGTGAATATCGATGTAAATAGCCCAATTTTAAGTCACACTCCGACTTAATCATGTCACAGTTGACCAGTACAACTAGTAGTGCCAGTGGACAAAAGTCAGCTGTATCAGTCGCCACAGCGGCGGCGGTGGCAACGACGACGACAACAGCCGCAACAACAACAGTTACTTCTCGATCAACTGTGAACCATCAACCGGTGATCAACCCAACGACGTCTTCTTTTTCATCACCTGCTTACACTGCTACAATTCCCTCTGGACAAGATTTACCTGTATGCACTAGTAGCAATAACAATACAAGTGGTACTGGTGTTAGCGCCAACATTCCGACGACTGCTATCACTACTATTCCTTCTAATGCTGTTATTTCTAATAGTAGCAGTATTAATAATAATAGTAGTAGTAGTAATAACAATTTATTTCAGCAGTTGTGCTTTGAGACACAATGGGCACGAGCTCGAGCTATCTGTGATCAGTTGAATATTATCCTGGAGGTTAGTCAAAGCCAAGCTCGTCAGTTTTATATTCAAAGAAAGTTGAATACATGATAAATAATTAAATCTGGTATGCCGATGTCAATGCGCGCGCAGCATGACTCTCATCCTGGACTTGTCTTTACAAATATATATACATACTTATGATTGCTAATATATTTTTCTATTAAATATATATATATATACTTAATTACCTAAAATCAATATTCCTGCATTTTTCGGAAAGGGATGGAAGGGTGACTCGTGTGATGCATTGCACAATAAGATGTCCAATATACATATATGTCTGTCTGTTTTCGACATAGAACTTTGCACATATTGGCGGAAGTTCAAGTCGCCACACTCCGTGTAGCACGCAAATCAAGAGAAGAAAGTACAAGAAATGCATAATAGAAACAGTAAGCAGAGGTGTGAGACAAAGGACGAGTATTAATGAAGAACAGTATAGTTTCACTGGAAATCATAAGTCACAGGGAGTGGATGCATCTGCACCAGCCATTGAGAACGATTTTGAGCCATGTCACCAATTGTTTCCAACCATAGATTTTTACCGTCCCGAGGACCCCAGCCTGGAAGTCTACACCTTCCTACGTGGCTGGCTTAGACCAAACTGTTGTGGATTTCATTGACTGGCGGGGCCAAGTTTTCGTTTGACCGCCGCTAGCGTTTTTCCAGCCTGACCCTATATCCGCTAACATTGCCCATTGTCGAGGGAGGCGATGGCTTGGAATACGTAACACATTTCCTAACCATCTCAGTCTTTGTAGCTTCACGACTTCGTCGATTGATTTCCCCTGTTTACCTAGAACTCTACGCCTAACCTCAATGTTGCTCACCTTATTATGCCACTTTACACGGGAAATAGAGCGCAGGCACCTATGATCAAAGACAGCTAGCCAGTCTTTTCATGTCTTCCACTCTCAGTGGCCAGGTCTCACTAGCAGCCATAAAGGAGGAGGGAGCGGACTGATGAGCAGTACACTCGCCTTTTGGTCGATAGTCGAACTTCTCGACTACGCCAGAGTCAGCGTAAACTGGCATATGCAAAACTAGCCCTCTGAACCCCTGCTGAGATTTCGTCAGAGATCAGCCCGTTGGGGCTGATGGTACTTCCCAAATAAGTGAAGCGGTCAACGTGCTCTACCACTTCACTTCCTATTTTTAAACTAGGCGTCGATGTAGTCCAGTCCTGTAACATCATCTTGGATTTGGCGGGAGCGAACTGCATCCCAAACATTCGTAGATTGCGGCTCAAGGTGTTTAGAAGACTCTGCATTTTGTCAGCGTCTTGGCCTAGAAGGACTATATCGTCTGCATACTCCAGGTCAACGAGAATATTCCCCGGTAGCAAGTCAATCCCTGAGTCGCTGAAGTGAGTTAGGGTTAAGTTCATTAGTAGATCTATGATGAAGTTGAATAGAAATGGGGATAATGGGCATCCTTGACAGACACCACTAGTCGTCACCAGTTCAGATAACAGCTCGCCGTAAGCCCTCACCTGGCTGTATGAGTACGAGTAGAGTGTCTTAATCAGTGCGATATATTTTCTCGGAGTTCCCTTTACAGCCAGGCATCTTCAGAGAACTTCTCGATCGACAGAGTCGAATGCTGCCTTTAGGTCGAGAAATATAATGACTGTTGGACGCTGGTAGGAATTCCTATGTTCTATAATCTGTCGGAGGGTGAAGATATGATCAATACACCCTCTTCCTGGTCTAAAGCCTGCCTGGCTCTCTCGTGTTTGTGCTTCCCGAGCACCACTCAGTCTACGCATGATTATTGAGCCTAGGACTTTAGATACTATATTAGTCAATCTAATCCCTCTGTGATTATCACAGGAAGACTGTGATAATCACATATATGTAAATATATATGCATATGTATATATTCCATGAGGTCCTTAGTGGAACACGGAGGCTTCATGAGCACATTGCCATTTCACGTGGTTCTTGTTTCCCATTCACCTTCTTGACGGCCTGATTTTTGATGTTCCTCAATGGTCTCCTCAGCCTGTATGTCCGACGTTTCACCATTTGCTTCGACTCGCCATCTGGTTTCCGGTATATCGAGTAAGGGAAGATAGAAGTTTGCAGCAGGCTGTTGGGAATGCTTTGGTTGACCCTCTCGCCATATATCTGAACAATGCATAAAAGAACTTACTGACATCACTGTACTGTGGAAAATCCGAATTTTGTTCCCCATACTGAATGCAGCAGATTTCTATACCCATACTTCAGAGTAATGAGTGTTTTTCTTTCTTTCTTTCTTTTCCAATCTTATCCTGTGTTTGGTATCTTTATTCGTGCTGCCTTAAGTTGAAAAGATGCTGCACAGATAAGTAAGTTGTCCGCGAAGTCCAGATCTTCTAGAGTCTTCTTGTCGGTCCAACGTTTGTCTGACTTATTGCCGCCTCCACAGTCATTTTCAAAAACTGAGGGATCTATCAGCAGCGGTTAACATTTTAAAGGAACACGCTTTATTCTTTGCTTTTATTAATTGATGTGGGTGATTTTTATAGTTTACCTTCAAGACTCCGTGACTTGTCTAATGATATGCTTTGTGATGGTGATTGGTAAAACCAGAAAGCTATTTAGGCTTCTAAGGGAAACAGGTGGCAAAAGGCAAATGATAAGTGAAACAATCTCTGAGGAAAATGAAACCACAATTAGCTCCCAGGATAGACGACTGGGACGCTGGAAAGAACACTTTGATGAGCAGTTTAATTGGCCTACAGCCACGCTCAACCTGCCGAACATCCAAAACATCCCTGAGTGGGATATAGACACAGGTCCTCTGTCCCTAACTGAGGTTACTAAGGTTGTCACTAGTCTGAAACGAGGCAAACAGCAGAACCCGATTGAATGACTCCGGAGGTGTTTAAGTACGGTGGAGACAGTTTACTGTCTGTGTTAACTAGGGTACTAGGCAGCGTCTGGGAATCAGAGGAAGTCGAGTTGGTGTAAGTCATTGATTATCCCGATATACAAGAAGCCAGAGAAGTCTTCCTGTGATAATCACAGAGGGATTAGCTTGACTAATATGGATATCTACAGTTCTAGACTAAATAATAAATGCGTTGACTAAGCGGTCCACGGGAGTTACAAACATGAGAGAATCAGGCAGGCTTTAGACCAGGAAGAGAGTTATTGACCATTCTTCACCCTTGGACAGATTCTGGGACATAGTCATACTTACAGAAGTTAAATAGTCGTCATATTTCTTGACCTAAAGGCGGCATTCGATTATCTCGACCAAGAGTTATTATGGCGATGTTTAGCTCTGAAGGGAATGTCGGGAAAATACACTGCACTGATCAAGACACTCACTGTACTCGAGCTCATGCAGTCAGGTGAAGGCTTACGGTGAGTTGTCATCTGTAGTGGTGACAACTGGTGGTGATACCCACTATCCCCATTTCTATTCAATTTCATCATAGATGTACTAATGGACTTAACCCTAACTTAAGGATTGACTTGTTACCATCAGGGAATAATCTTGTCGACTTAAAATATGTAGATGATATAGTCCTTGGTGATAATTAAAAGTTGTAAATTACGTGATACTCAACGGAACAAAGATAGAAGTTTGAAAAGGTTAAAATTGCTCTTGAGTGAGAATAAAGGTATTTGAGTGTCAACTTAACAAGTGTGAAGAGGGTGTGAAAATATAAAGAAGGAACATATGAGATTGATAATAGTAAATTAATTATTAAAGCAACAGGAGACTAAAAGTACGATTAAAAAACAAGAGAAAAAATCAAATTTTTTTACAGGGAACGATTAGTGAAGAGGTTAAGACCAAGGTAGAATAAGAGACTGGACAAACTTTTTCTGTATACGGAGTTCAGGGTTGTGTTGATGATAGGTGAGGAAGACGCTGACAAAATGCAAAGTCTTCTGAATACCTTGAGTTGGATCCTTCGAATGTTCGGCATGTGATTCACTCTTGTTAAATGTAAGATGATGAGGCTACAAGACTGGACTACATCAACTACTCCTGGCAAGAGTGAATTGGTTGGTGGACCGTGTTGACCACTTCACTTATTTGAGGGGTTGCATCAGCCGGCCCAAGAGGGTTGATTGGTGAGAAAATTTCAGCACGCATACCGAAGGCTCGTTCGATAATTACGGAATTACACCATCTGTGGCGTAGACGTTATATCCGGATGGATGGCTGTGTGTGTACTGGTCAGCGGTCCGCTCCATCTTCCGTTGTAACTGTGAGACATTGCCATTGAAAGTTGAAGAAACTCAAAGACTAGCTGTCTCTGATCATAGGTGCCTGCGTTTCATCTCATGTGAAGTGGTATAATAAGGTGAGGAACATAGAGGTTAGGCGTCAGTCAACGTAACGGAGCGGTGAAACCAGTCGAAGAATCTGTTATGTTACTCTGCATGAGATGGTTAGGACAACTCTTCAAAAATAAATACATAGACGAAAACACATATAGAAATATCAAACCGATTGGGTCACAAATCCCAAAACTATACGGACGCGTAAAAATACACAAACCAGGAGCGCCGTTAAGACCCATACTCTCTATGATAAACTCGCCGTACCACAGACTAGCACAGTGGTTATGTGAACTGTTGCAGCCATTGTTGAAACGTTTCGGAACACATGTAGTCTCTGATTCATTTCAATTTGTCAATCAAATTAAAGATTTCAATGTATCCGATAAGCATTTGGTCTCTTTCGATGTTACCTCCCTTTTCACAAATGTGCCAGTTGTTGAGACTATCGACTTCATATGTAAAGAAGCTGAAGACATACCCATTCCAACATCGGAATTGAGGAAATTACTACTTTTATGTACTAAAAATGTCCAATTCCAATTCAACGGGCGTCTGTTCCGTCAAGTTGATGGTGTCGCAATGGGAAGCCCTTTGGGACCACTTTTCGCCGACTTATTCCTGTCACGCCTAGAAACCGGTGCTTTACAGCAGCATATACAAGAAACAAATGTATACCTAAGATATGTTGATGACATTTTTATTGTCTGTGAAAGCAGATCAAAAGCGGAAGACATGTTGATAAAATTCAATTCATGCCATCCAAATCTCAATTTCACAGTAGAACACGAGGAAAACGATACTATGAAATTCCTAGACGTTTTTCTAGCCAAAATGAATGATGGCACAATCGAAAGATCTATATTTAGAAAGTCTTCATGGACAGGACAGTACATGCATTTCAAGAGCTTTGTCCCAATCCAGTACAAAAAGAACCTAGTCAGAACACTGTTCAATAGAGCACGGAAAATTTGTTCTGACAGTACTATTGAACAGGAAATAAAATCTCTGAAGGATATTTTATCTAAGAATGGATATCCTGAGAAGTTCATTAATAAATACTCCAAAGAAACTACCCCCCGCAAAACGATTCAAACAGTTCCAAAGAAACCTGTTTATATCAATTTACCGTTCAAAGGAGATGACGTACAAGAAGTAGTGAAACGAAGACTCGACAAAGCCATCAAGAGAACTTATTATGCTGCAAAACTTGTTATCCTTAACACCACCAAGCGAGTGCTTCAACAATCTGGGAAAGACCAGTCGCCAATCCTCGACACTTCAAACTGCATATATCAATTTGAGTGTGTTTGTGGCAGCAAATACATAGGTCGTACGGAAAGGCGATTGTCTACTCGCATGATGGAGCATTTGCCAAAATGGTTGAAAACAGCTGAGTTCAAAGTGCCAAAATCCTCAATAACAAAACATCTTGTAGATTACGGACATGATATCGACGCAGTCAAGTCATTTACCATTGTCAGCAAACAAAGAAACAAGAAGATGCTTGCAATTGCAGAGGCTTGTGCAATTCGAATTTATAAACCAGCTCTCTGTATACAAAAGGAGATGGTCGTGACTCTTAATCTACCATGGTAATACGTTTTATTCTCTACTTGTTATTATTCTACCTCTTCTTCTTCTTATTTTTGTTATTATTACTGCCATTATTATTATTCTTGATTCATTTAAATCTATGCTTTATCCGTAAGATTATCTTAACTCACTTCAACACTATTATTATTATTGTTATTATAACTATTACTATTGATATTAGTCTGTTTGCAATTCTAGTTATATTCCCTAATGACTAATTGTTTATCTAAGTGATGTAATTGAAGCGTAATGCAATTTATCTTAATTTTGATCTCTCATACTCTCTCTCTCCCCTTATCTATTTGAACATGACCTGGAAAACATTCGCACGTGTCTTTCTGCATGATTAATTCAATGTAGTTTGTTTACTTATCAGTCTTATATCTCCCAATGTAATTTCAAAAGTATATATATTCGTGTATGTAGAGTATTCAACTTATCAGTCTTATATCTCCCAATGTAATTTCAAAAGTATATGTATTCGTGTATGTAGAGTATTCAGCTGACGAGTTCTACCGAAATTTGATGAATTCATTAAATCCTGCTTTATTAACCTTTATTGCTTGTTTTAAATTCGTATCGGGAAATAAATGTTTGCAGTTAGGACATGTGTTGCTCATGCTTAGTATTTGACCGCCTTCCTCGACGGGTAATGTTAGCCGCTGACATAGGATGGATCAGGTTGGAAAATAGCTAGCACGTGGTGGTCAAACCAAAACATGACTTCATCAGCATTATCAGGAACTTTTACACACAACGTCTTACTACTGAATCATTATTTAAGTAGGTAAATGCGAGTATTTGAATTTCCTAGTGTCTGTGCCGAATTGTTATCACTTTGTAATTTTGTTACGTCTCCTTACCTGCTATTCGCTCTACTGACACATAGGAATTATCTCTCCCTGAGCATTCGTGAATAAGCATAGAATACAAAAAGTGTGTACAAATATGCTTTGACTGTAACGGCTTCCAGTCACTTTCAATTCACTTCATGTAGGTGTTTAATTCGTCCAGATGGGGTAGATAAAACTATGTGACTACAAGTACACATACATACACATGTACAATAGGAGGGGTTTGTATATTTATCTGCTTATAGTTGAGCTTAGATATATATGTATATATGATGGAAACAGGAGCGGAAATCAATAGATTCCTATTAATAAATTTGTAATAGAAGAGTGTGACAAATCATATGAATTCGTTGAATTGAAAAATTTAGTTGATCAGTTTTCTTCAAATGTGTGAGAAGGCGCTTTTATGTAGCTTTCCATATATATATATATATACTTGTATAATACTAAAATCTGAATTCGGTAATGGGGTACTTTTGTGAGTTTCAGATATGCTTAAGTCATTTGTGAATGTCGTTGGGGGATGTAATTCAATTCAAGTTTTGGAATGACTTTGTTAATGACACCTTAAAGAGCCCTGACCGACAGTTTCTACTTTCACTTGGTGGTCAGCCTTGAATGTTACAGTAATCTGACGATCTACACTGACTGAAAAGAATATTCTCACAGGTCTTACAATGCAAGCAAGGTCACTTAGGTAACGATTAGACTGAAAGTATATACTGTAAGCCGTTTTACTATTGTTCGGGTTCTACATGTCAAGACTTACAGCCGGCGAATGGAGATACAGTAGCCACAGGGTATTTTGCGTAGATAACCATTATGTCAGCTGTGCTGTGTCTCTCCTCTGGTATGATTATTATTATTTGCTTTAATTCCTTGAGTAACATAGTTTTTCTGCTTCGCACCTCTATAGGCTTCTGTTTTCTTCCAACTGTTTCTCTCCGCTCCTAGTCTGCCGACATGCTTTCATCTCCTCCTCACATGACCTCCTCCAAGTCACCCTCACACTGACGACCAACTCGCCGCCCGCTTCCCTTTCGGCCTGGTTCCACTCGAGCAATGGCTTGTCTAGTGATGTCACTTGATGGTTTCCTCAGCGTATGGTCAATCCATCTCCATTTCTTCCTACCTTTTTGTTTCACAATCTGTTCCTGCTGGGTTAGTTCTATCCCAGAGGTCCCTGTTGCTGATCTTTTCTGGCCATCTAATGTTGAGTATTGAGCGAAGACAGCTGTTAATGAAGGTCTGAAGTTTGTTTGAGATGCTCTTTATGACGCGCTGGCCAAGTCTCTGATCCGTATAGTAGCACTGACTGACTTCACATTGGAGTTCAAAATCCGGATGTTATTTTTGATGGTGAGTGCTGTTGACCTCCACACAGACTTAAGAGTAATGAAAGCTTGTCTTGCTTTTCCGATTCTTGCTTTGATATCCTCGTCAGTTCCGCCGGCCTGTAGTTGAAACGATGCTTCCCAGTTGGGTAGGTAAAGGAGGTTGTTTCTTTCAGGTTCCTCCCATTTATGCTGATTGTTGTCTATTGTTGTTGCTGCTGTTGGTGTTGGCCAGGAATCTTCATCACCTCTGTTTTATTTATGTTCACTTGAAGTCCTATCTTTGATGCTTCTTCTGCCAGCTTGTTGCTTTTCACTTGTATATCCTCCAGTTTGTGGGAAATCAGACATATATTGTCGGTGAAGTCCAGATCCTGAAAGTTTTTTGTGAGTCCATTTTATGCCTGTTTCCTCATTGCCCGTTGTCTGTCGCATTATTCAATCTACTGCAATCAGGAAGATCATTGGTGATAGTAGACAGTCAGCTTGTCTCACTCCCGTCCTCACTTCGAAGGATTCCGTAAGTTTCCTGTTGTGGATTACTTGGCATGCAGCGTTGTTGTACAACTGTTGGATGAGATGTATAATTGTCGACGGGAACCCGTAGTAGTGAATTTGTTGCCAAATGACCTGTCGATCGACGCTGCGCTACCGAAGGCCTTTTCAAAGTCGATGAAGTTGAGTGAGATAGAGAGGTGACTGAATGCCATTCCAAGCTTTGTTCAATGATGATCCGTAGAGTGGCGATTTGATCAATACACAACTTGTTTCTCCTGAATCCAGTTTGTTCCGGTCGAAGTTTTGCATCCAGGCCGGCGTGTTTGATTCTCTCCAGGATGATCCGGCTTAGTATTTTACCTAGGGGCTTATAAATGATCCACCAAGATAACTGTACATCCCAGCTTGCATTGTGATTGTCCACAGTTAGTTGAAATGTCCTTCGCTAACATAACTACGAAAACCACATCAAATAGGCTGTGTGTAACGGGCCTGAAGCAGCAGTTTCCTACTGTCTGAGATCATGTGACATTAACAGTCTAATATTCGAATTCGAGTAATTCAGTTTCACAGGTCACCACACCTGTAGAAGGAACTTCAACATTGAAGGAAATAATGTTTGTGAATTCTTTGAGATTAAAGATGTCTGATTTATTGCATTGATTAGTTACCAAATTAACGTGACGTGTGTTTTCTAGTACCTAAAATGTTGAGTTTAAAGTCAGCTGAATGGTTGTAATATTCGTATCACTGAAAATTTTTATTTTTGCTGGTGACAATGATTATTTAGAATAACACACGTAAGCCAACAATACTGACTCCGATTAGATCTCATCCAGTTTAACTCTAATATACCTATATGACTTCACAAATAAATCTAGTTAAATATAAACCATTGATGGTGATTTGTCAGTAGGATGATAAGATTGTGAATATAAATTGTGCGATTTGCCATAATATTAATAACGAAGTTGTGTGATTAATTACTGCTAGATTGTAAGGGTATTGAATAAATTAAGTTGTATTGAAGATATGATAAGATGATAAGAAAGGGATTATAAATATAAACGGCGGTTGCTGTGATACTCTCCATTGGTTAGATCTTAATTGTCCAAGGGAAGGATAATGACTGCAAGGACTTCTTCTGAATGTATAGTCTAGGCTTAATAGCTTGAATGCTTATAGCCTCAGGTATATGCACTGGACAAATATGGAGTCCATTGGAGACCTTCGGTGAGATACGATGAATCACCCTGAACTTCAGTTTATTCCACTCAATGACCGCTATCCATTAACTGT
Organism: Trichobilharzia regenti; assembly: GCA_944472135.2. NCBI lineage: Eukaryota > Metazoa > Platyhelminthes > Trematoda > Strigeidida > Schistosomatidae > Trichobilharzia > Trichobilharzia regenti. Next base: position 133,230,211 of record OX235270.1, on the reverse strand, counting down.
TACAAAACGGAGCTAAGGGTGATTTTCGTCTGCCCTTTGTCAAAGCACGATGGAAGATATTCAGCAACACACTGACTAAGATGTTTAGTTGCATGCCTCCACAAGAGTAGCTGAATGGATAAATGAACACAGAAGTGGCAAAACTACCCATCTTGTCCTTCGTTTGAATTCCAATCATTCGTCAACTGAAGAATTACGCACTGGTTCGCTGTGTAAAATTTTCTCCGTAGACTTACACTTAATTTCTGGAACTGAATCTCACTCGACAAATCCTCATTAACTTATAATTTAGCAAATAATTGGTTTCCTCCGTGATGTCATCGTCTCAGATTTTCTATGTAATACTGTCATATCTTTCTTTATGAAACTCTTCGGATAACCGATCTTAGTCGAGGAATTACGTAAGCGATCTTCCGTAAATATCCTTCTTGCTCTCCTTATAAGACACTTGATAGTATTTTTTAAAATATTTAAGGAGCACATACCCAAGGAAATGCCTGTATTGCAGTGTGAATAAGCCTTTCTTATACACTTTTCTCTCATGTGCTTCATCTTCACCAGCATTTACAGATATTTTCGCCCGATATCAGAATGGATGAACAATATTGAAGTTTTGCCACAGAGCCAGCCAAGAAGATTTTGCGGAAGAGACAAACCTTCAGTTAGCCCTTGAGTGGAACTAGAGCGTGAGGCTATGGGTTAGACACGCGTTCGAAGTCAACGTGGAGAAGATCATGTGAAGAGGGAATGAAAGCTTGTGAGCAGTCAGGGAGGGAGGCAGGTGACAGTGATGTCAGAGAACCAAACAGAGTATCACTGAGAACATAACGGATGAGTAATAATAATAATAACAATGAAGTCAAATGGAGTTAACTATTTCTCTCTGGATCGATGAAAGCCAGAGAGTATGTTGTTTAAAAGGTTGCATCGAAATGCGATCTGACTGATTTCAATGTAGCTCTCGATTCATAGTCTGAGGTCTACGTTGAAGACGTTGGTGTCGAGTAATGAACAGTCTCAAAGACAGATGGAAAAGTTTGGTTTTCAATATTTACTGTTTTTCACTACCTCTCTAACTGGTCTCAGCGTGTGACTAATTAAAATTATCTTCCCATTTAATAGCAGCTATTTGATACATAATAACAATTTCGCTTTATTCCAGAAACAGTACTTGTGGTACAGTGTGGAATTTTCAGCACATATCTACAATATTGCATCTAATTTCATCGTACATTTAAAAGGAGTATTATAAAAAAAATAAAATATATAAAAAAACAAAAAAAACTAACAACAAAAAACCAAAAAAGAAACACAGAAATAACAAAAAAATGCAATAAAAATACCAAGTAAAAAGGAAGATAAACACAAATAATGAAAAAATATTTCAGTATTGGTTAGTGGAAGCTACGATATGTGTATGCGTGGTGAACAGTAACAGCTATAATCATACGGGAAATTATGAGATGTTCTTAAAAAATGTTTATAGCCAAGATGATCAGTTAATTTGATTGAACAACACTAAGCAATCATAAGATAAACATTTCAGGTTGTGTTTTTTTATTGTCAGCACTAATGCGGTTGTTTGTAGTGGTAGTGTGAGGAATCATGCATAATACAAAATTTTTTAAGATGGTGATAGTGGCAATAACAAACAAGATTGTCAGTTAAATAGTGCCGAACAAAGAACAACCACAAAACTAATGTTACATGATGGTTAATGACGGGACAATTTTTAATAATCATAGTGATAATATAGTCGGACCCAGTAGATGTACAAAGAAGGAATAGAATAAAGAATAAAAATGTAAGCCAATGATAATAATTTTAAGCAGCTAAGTATGTTTAAGAAGGTTGTTCACTATAGAGTACAAATAAGAGAGTGTAAGGGGGAAATAACAAGGGCCAAAATTATGTTATTAACAACAAAGCAAGTCATAGGTTTCACGCTTAACATTGTCTCTGTCACTTAGAACACGGGCCAAATATGGTATCGTTGAGTTCCTATACTTGGTTGTACGAGCATATATTATTTTATACTGATTTCTGGTTCTACCTGATGAGATGCAAGGAGAGAGTTGGGAATAGAGGGGGTGTTGGGGGTCAGAGAGTATGGTTTTAGACCATTTCTCACATGTATTCAGATGCTTATCCACTAATGTTGTGACGAGCTGACTGAGTTTTACACCGCTAGTCCTACTAACTACCTTCAACATCCTTCTCAGGATGGTATAATCCTTTTTCAGTAACCCAGGAAAGACTAACGGGGAACAGTAAAGTAGAATAGGTAGGATACGAGAGTTGACAAATTGTGAAAGCAGAGGTTGAGGGACTCCAGTTAGTCTGAGTTTCTTAATGTAGTAGGTTAGACGAAACACTTTCTTGGAAATCATTTGGATATGAGATGACCAAGTAAGGTCGGAAGATATAACTAATCCGAGGTATTTTGCATTAGACTTTGTTTCAATTATAGTCCCCTCAATTCTACAGACATCATGAGTGCTTACTAGTGTTTGTAGATCTCGTTTATGCCTAAAGGAGAAGTCGACAGTCTGGCATTTTGAGGGATTCAGCGTTAGGCCATTTAGTTTAGACCACTGACTGATGTCCGACAGGAAGCTATTTAATTTGAAGCAGTCTGACTGAGACTTAACGGGAAGCGAAACAGTCAGGTCATCTGCATATTTGACGAAGTTGATTTCGTCTGAGAGAGGTAAGTCATGTAAGAAGAAGGAAAAGAGAAACGGCGAGAGAACAGCACCCTGAGGAACACCAGCTTCAGTAAGCAAAGGAGAGGAAGCTACACCATTATATACCGTGTACTGCATCCTATTGGAGAAGTAAGAGTGCAGCCAGTTGATAGCCCAGGACTCAGTTTGTGTAAGGCTAAGCTTGTTTAACAAAAGGCCTCTAGGTACAGAGTCAAAAGCAGATGTGTAATCAAGGAAAGTACAACGGACATACTTGGCCCCTTTGTCTAAGGAGGATACAATGTTGTGATGAAACACAGCAGCAGCATCCAAAGTACTTCTACCCTGTTTGTAAGCAAACTGCTTTGGATCGTTTGAGAAGCTTAGGGAGGGAATGAGTTTTTGTAACAGTAATTTCTCCATCAGTTTCAAAAAAGGAGAGGTAATGGCAATTGGTCTAAACTTAACACTATCTCCAGAACCAGACTTGGGTACAGGGATGATTTTAATATCTTTCCACAGAGAAGGTACATTATTATTAGAAAAAGAAGTATTGAAAATGCTTGTAAGTGGGTTACTTAAAATATCAGCACATTTCTTTAAAACAATGGCAGGTATACCATCAGGGCCTAGACTCTGGGAAGGTTTAAGAGATTTCAAACATTTAAGAACATCAGAAGTATTGAAACGATGAAAGTCACTGGTCGTGTTATTAGTTAAATTGAAGGCAGAAAGGACATTTGGAGGGCGGATGAAAGATCTATTGAGAGTATTTACATCAATAGAAGAGGCAAAATTATTATGCTTACCACAACCAGTAATTTCTCTAAAAAGCTTCCATATGTTTTCTGAGGTTTTACAAGATAGTATTGTTTGATTATAAATGTTGTTTAGTCTCTTGATTTCAGATTTAATTTGGGTGTTTATCTTCTTAAGACCAGATTTATTCTTTGTCTTGTACAGCTTCTCTTTTTCTCTACGAAGTTTTTTGAGATGAGGGGAAGAAAAACGATCCATTCTTTTGAAAATTATCTGTTTTGGACAGCATATATCAAGACAGAATTTAAGATAGTCAGTCAAATTGGAAATAGTATCATCCAGTTTGTGTTCGTTGAAAAGTTCCCAGTTAGTGTCATTTAGCATACATCTTAGTTTGAGCATATTTTCTTGTGAGTAACACCTTTGCTGTGTTTTCTTGGACAGATTTGAGAAGATATTAAAGTGAGATCTGCTGTATATCTTAGGTAATATCCGAATAATACAATGATCTGAGTTCATGATAGGAGCACGTCGGCGTACTTCATATATTTCCTCATCATTAATGAACACCAGGTCAAGGGTTTTATCAAGTCGAGTAGGGAATTTAACAATATTGGCATGACCTAATGATACGAGGAAAGAACAATCACAGCAGTTAAAATCTCCTGTGACAACTGATAAAGAGTTTTCAAGATGTGTAACGGCGTGAATTCATCAGCAAAATCAGATAGATCAGATGCAGAACAGCCAGGAGTAACATAAATGTTAGAGATGAAGACGTATTTAAACTTGGATAAGTGTTTCGGGCGGCATTTGACCGTTATACAATCAATAAAGTCATTAGAGTAAGAAAAACATACGTTATTTGAAGTTGACCATTGAGAATGAATGAAAGTTGCAACACCTCCACCTCTTTTCTTTCTGGAGCATAGTCGATCTTGTCTAAACAATGTAAAACCATTTAGGGAAACCAGATTGTCATCATAGAGTTCATGGAGCCATGTTTCTTGTAATGCAACAATCGCCGTATTGTGATAAGTATCAGATGATAAGAGAGACTGGAGATGCATAATTTTGTTGGGAAGTGAACGGCAGTTTGAAGTGACAATAACAGGAATGGTTGTACGATATAAAGGTGTCTGTTTAAGTGCACGCTGCCAGCCAGCGTGATGTTTTCTCTTAGATTTATTAGATGCATTATTAGTTGCATGAAAGTCATATGGTTTAAAACGTTTAATGAATGAATTACTGTATTTTATGCGATTTGTGATCATATTTTATTAAAATTAGGAATGAAAACATGACTTATTAGATGCAATATGTAGATGCAGAAAAAAGGTAGCCCAGATGTCAAACAGGCCGCCACACACTCATCACACCATGTTGAACATACATTTTTCATGTCATTAAAATGTCACTTTCTACAGAAGTCATAAGTAGTCTAGTTAGCCTAGAAAATTAAATACAAAACACTTATATGTTTCAATTGATTTCTATGGAAGTGGAATTGATCAAAAGCATTTGTAGATCAGGTTGTTTATCCTATCAATGTTGTATTGACCACTTGTATACTGAGACTAGAATTTAATGGCCTGCGGAATTCTACCAATTTGAGATAGTCTAGTGCCACTGTAACAACAGAAGACAAGGGCCGGCAACAGATCGTTTTATTACGGAAATCAGCACGTATTTATATATATTTCATGTACATTATTATAGCTTATTCAAGTAGACAAATGCAATCTTCTGATTGGTTGTTCCGGGTTTTCTCGGAAAGTGGAGCCATCTATCTGCGAATCATATTTGCCCACGTTAAATCTGCTGTGATTGGTTGTTGAATCAGCCTTGTTCATATTTTCTCACGGCCAATATTAGTAAGCTAGACATTGACGTAGATTCATGTCTACCAATTGGTTAGCAGCCTGCTCTCACCACACCACTACTTACCAATGGCATTGGTGAGTATTTTTTACTCAGACCTGATCTGCTCGACCCCACAGGTCATGACGTTTGAAGTGAACTTCAGGAGCTTCATCCTGTAGTCAATCAGTAGGGGGCAGTAGACTGTACTCTCAAATGTTGGTTTACAAGGAGTTGACTGATCTCAAGTTGGATCACGAATTGGTATCTTTTAGGGAACTACTAAACACCCATCAGTATTAGGAAATTCAAACTAACTGCTAAAACAGAACATCAGACTAATTAATGATTAGAAAAAAACTACTCATTACGCTGGGTAAATGGTGAGGAACATAAATAAGTATAAGTGAGATAATATGTCGCTGAATATTAAAGTTTTTAGATTCGGAGAACGCGTGTGCATAAAATATCCTGGCAAAACAATCTTGGTTTGTGTGAGTAAAGCGAGAGAAACAGTTTTCGCAGAATGAGATGATACCATCACTTATTTCCCTGGATTCTAATCGACTGATTACAGCCTAAAGACATGATAAATTTATGTACAGAAACAATTTCAACATACTTGTGATTCTCACACGATGATTTCAGTTGACGGAGAATTCAAGTTCAAGGAAATAGTCAATGAATGCATACAATGAATGACAAAGGAGTTATGTAATAAAAAAGGAGGTTAAAGCGAAATACTGTGCAATCACATGAAAGCTAGACTAAAATATCCAGTTACCAGGGTAAGGAAAGACTGATAACTGCTTCTTTTTGAACACCTGAATTGAGTTAGAGGAGGTTGACGGAGATTGGTTCTGCAAACTTGAGTAGGATTGAACTATTTTGTGTAGTCCGTATCTCTTACAGTCTTCTCATATGTGCAAAGTATTCTTGCCTTCTCGCCTCCACGCATGTTCAGTAGAGCATGAGTAACAAATTATATATATATATATATATCCTACTTGGTTTATTTTTATTGTGTATAAATAGTAATTCTGTTTTTAGCTTGTATACAGTTACAGAAAACAATTTGAGAAAATACGTGTTTTCGGTAATTCTCCATCAGGCTCTGTAATTGTGTAATACAATTATTAGTCATATAAATTTGACACCGTGGTGGTTAGTAGAATGGAAGTTGAAGTGTGCGACTTAGTGGATAATGGACAAGGTGATCATAATACTACTACTAATACTACTGTAACAAAAGAAGATATAAAACGGAAGCTAAAGTATATTTTCAAGTGATCAAACATCTATTTACATCTATGCAGTTTATGTTCTTTAACCAATCATTGAGCGTGTGATTTCAGTTTACACTAAACGACATGAAATAGAATGTTCAAATATACATAATATTCTGTTGCCAACGCAGTATTCAGCTGTGGCAATAATACTGTCTCTAACAGTAAATAGAATGTTCAAATGGGTATATCGTATTGTGTTGTTTATGCTGAATTGAACTGTGGAAACATATGGGAATCATATTCCGTCGACATAGGGCTACAGCACACCTCGATTTTTCCCTGATATCTGCAGTCATCTTCAGTTTGCAACTGACTGCCCGCAGGCTATCATCTTCTCTTCATACGATTTCTTCCATTTCACTATCGAACGCACGTCCAACACGTCGTTATTCATGTGTTACGCATGCTTAGTAATCGACCGCCTTCCTCGACGGGCAATGTTAGCCGCCGACATAGGATGGATCAGGTTGGAAAATAGCTAGCACGTGGTGGTCAAACCAAAACATGACTTCATCAGCATTATCAGGAACTTTTACACACAACGTCTTACTACTGAATCATTATTTAAGTAGGTAAATGCGAGTATTTGAATTTCCTAGTGTCTGTGCCGAATTGTTATCACTTTGTAATTTTGTTACGTCTCCTTACCTGCTATTCGCTCTACTGACACATAGGAATTATCTCTCCCTGAGCATTCGTGAATAAGCATAGAATACAAAAAGTGTGTACAAATATGCTTTGACTGTAACGGCTTCCAGTCACTTTCAATTCACTTCATGTAGGTGTTTAATTCGTCCAGATAGGGTAGATAAAACTATGTGACTACAAGTACACATACATAGACATGTACAATAGGAGGAGTTTGTATATTTATCTGCTTATAGTTGAGCTTAGATATATATGTATATATGATGGAAACAGGAGCGGAAATCAATAGATTCCTATTAATAAATTTGTAATAGAAGAGTGTGACAAATCATATGAATTCGTTGAATTGAAAAATTTAGTTGAGCAGTTTTCTTCAAATGTGTGAGAAGACCCTTTTATGTAGCTTTCCATATATATATATATACTTGTATAATACTAAAATCTGAATTCGGTAATGGGGTACTTTTGTGAGTTTCAGATATGCTTAAGTCATTTGTGAATGTCGTTGGGGGATGTAATTCAATTCAAGTTTTGGAATGACTTTGTTAATGACACCTTACAGGGCCAGGCAACAATCTCAGCATTGCTCAGCAATCCAATGTGTATAGTTGAGGATGAATAATTATTATAATACCCATAATCCCTAATACATAATCTTGGAACACTGTCTGTTCGGAATAGTGTAATTACACTACTTAAAGTAGTAAAATATTGAAGTTAAAAGTCTTCAAAAGACTGAACAAAGAATATTCCCCTTGATTTCTTTCTTTCATTAGGTTCTACATTTATTCATATGACAGTAATATTTAGAGGAATATTCTTATTGAGCTACATTAGTGCTGTTTTACGTTACATTGAATCAGTCAAGTAGTGTTGATAATTGATTACATTTGAAAAGCATCACTAAGAGAGAAGGATAGAGTGACTAATATGCGATAATAGAACGACATTCAACTGATTGAATATCACATGAATTAAGGAAAGTAACACACAGTTTATGAATTTATAGGTTCAGCAGTCATTGGTTATTATGTTACTTAGTATATCATCTTTGAACTCATAGTCGTATATTAGAGGTTTCTTCTAAACAGATGCAAAAGAGTTCTTTTCTACACTCTTGGTTATATGTTTAGTAATGAACTTTCCAGGGTAGCTGCTTTCAGCTGAAATTTCGCTTACAATCTTGTGTTCATCTTCACTTTCATCCTCTGAAAAAGTAGCTCTGACTCTGAATCTAAGAGTCTTTTATGCTACAGACAGTGTTTGAAATAGTTCAAACACACTGTAGCACTTCTGTGTTGAAGAGAATGGAGGGAAAATACCCACTAAACGTCTTCAAAAGGAATGATTATCCTCACAGTTTCATCAAAAAGGGTTTAAAGTCGAGTTAAAACACCAGCAACAAGCCAATATCAAATTCAACAAGAATATTCATCCAACAATATATAAAATGTATCTGCGAATATTAAGACCTTTTGAAATAGATGTAGCACACAAGCTAGCCAGAATAATCACTTCATTAGATATTGTGCAGATCAAAAGATTTAACAAGAGAAGAAGATAAGATTAATAGAATTTACAAAATAAACTGTATAAACTGCGATGAACATTACATCGTTCAAAGTGGGCGTCCTCTTCGAATCCGAATGTGAGAACACAAATTGGGTGTAAAAGGACATGATATATATTCTTTCGTATGAATGCATGTGCATAATTATTATGGACACTGATTTGATTAGGAAAATTTAAATAGAAGAAATACCAAAAATGCAGTCAGGGAATTTCCAGAAGCCTGGTACTCAAGTGAATTAGTAATCAGCAAACACATTACAACTCAGACCAAATTTATTAGCTAACTAATAGGTAAATCACACGACAAGAAAGTTCGAATACCAAGTCAATAAAAATGTAATCGGTTACATAATTTCATCATGAGCTGACATCAGTTAGAGAACCAATGGAAAACCTGGGAGTACTGGACAGCTGCTTCGTCCTAGTTCGGGACTCTTCATCAGTATGCACCCGCCGGGTTCGAACCCAGGGCCTTCTGGTTACAAGGCTAGCTCTTATACGATTAAGCTACTGGGACCCGATCCAATGGCCCCGGGGTGCGTACTGATGACGAGTCCCAAACTAGGACGAAACAACTGTCCAGTACTCCCAGGTTTTCCAATGGTATTCTAACTGATGTCAGCTCATGATGAAATCCTGTAACTAATCAACCAAATCCCTACAAAACAGTGCTTGAAAGTGTGGTCAATAGAGACGTAAACTAACAACCAGTCACGGCACTGGTTGGCCGGAGATACAATTACATTCATGAAGACTTTAAATAAGTCCATTTTACGCTGAAACCTGCACTGGAGATTTTGTCCAGAAGGACCAGCTGGTTGACGATGCTTTTCAGTCAAGTCAACCAGCTTGGAGAACACAACTAACTCAATGTGTATATTAACTGACCAGAAGTACTTTTCTTATGCCAATTCCTTTTTTGTACTACAGTCTGGCCTCCTTGTCAGCGGAACATTTAAGGCAATTGTGCTTTGGAATTTTTCTTCACACTTGAATTTCATAACTTAATGTACTTCATTGAACTGAGTTATTATTGCTTTTCTGTCCAAATCATTTTCCATAGTAAAATTTAGAACAACATATTTAAGCGAACAATATTGTTTTCAATTAGATCTCATCAGGCTTAACTCTAATATATATAAGTTAAAAAAATTGAAAAATAAAAACCAATCATGGTGTTTTGTCCATAGGATAATACGATGGTGCATATAAATTGTGCAATTAATCATAATAGTAGCAATGACAATAATAATAATAATAATAATACCAATGGTTTTATCAATAATAAGGATGAAAAAGTGAGGCACGAATAATGAAAAAACAGCATGATTAAACAAACAAATGTTCAGGTGGAAGTAGTCGATAAAGGCTAGTAAAAACAAATGCATTCACACGTCAGATTCAATTCCCTCACCGGATATAACTTCTTAAAAACCAAATATATATACGACTGTACAGCTTGATGATAAATTCGTTGAAAAGAGTCTCCTCGCTGAGTCGCTCGTTTTGATTTTCTATATGTTACAATGGGAATTTTCCATGAGCTAAAAAATAGCAAAGATCCCTCGATAGTAAAGGAACTTAGCGGGTTCCTGCATTACTCTGTCAAACTTGCTGTGGTGAATGCGGAGATTTGTTTTCTTAATGAATGCATCAATAATCATGAGTATCCGAAATGGTATTGGAAAGTGCTCCGACGCAATCACATATATCCTAATGCAAAATCTCTCAAGAGACACGCATTAAATCACATTGATTCTATCAGTTCACGTATCCCTGAGCTAAAAAGGAATATATCACAAAGATCTTCTGCTCTATATGACTTATCGGTTGATGAACGCCAGACGTTCAATGAATATGTCAGTGTGGTCACCAAGAAACAAACAATGTCTTTTAATTCTAAGCTATCTAATAGCCTAAAACCTATCGAATGTCTTCGAAAATTTCATGAGAATTCTGAGAGATACGTGTTCAATCACTCCTCTATATCTTTATCGAAATTGCAAATGGAAGCCTTGTCTATGGGCTCGAAGTTTTGCAATGTCAATCTCAATATCAACAAGCTACATACTCATGTCCAGTTTGAGAACATACAAAGTCAAACCTATGATCTCACACCATCGTCTGACCAGGATTTCCAATGCTTCAAATCTACCATTACGGACTCCTGCAATCAAAACCTTAATGCTAGACCAAAAACGCAAAGTCTCCTGACTAAACAGCACAAAGAAGAACTTAAAATTTTGACGCATAACAGCGATATACTATTAACACGCCCTGACAAGGGTGCAGGTATTTTTATTATGGATCGTAAAGATTATATCGATAAAATGTTATGTCTACTTTCAGACAGCAGTAAATTCTCGAAACCGAACGAGAGAAACAACTTACCGATACTTTAAGGAGGACGAAGAACAACGATCTCGTTCGTGAAGAATTATACGAAAAGATCAGACCAACAGGATCTCTAATACCAAGACTGTGTGGTCTGCCGAAAATACACAAAGCTGGAGTCCCACTTCGCCCTATCTTGGATATGTCTGGATCGCCCTATCATCCGGTAGCTGGGTGGTTAGCTGAAATCCTCGAACCAGTCAGGGGGCAACTATCTAATCATTCCCTTCGGGACACCTTCCAATTTGTTGAATGTATACAGGATATAAATGCGTCGAATAAACAAATGTTGTCTTTGGATGTAGAATCCTTATTTACGAACGTTCCACTGACAGAGACCATATGTTTTATATGCAAATATATTGAAGACAACAAGTTGAATATGGGGATACCCACTACAGATCTTAAAGAACTACTTTTGAGATGTACATTGAATGTACAGTTTACTTTCAATGAAACAATCTACAGACAGAAGAATGGTATTGCAATGGGTTCTCCCTTGTGTCCAGTCTAGAAATGATTCCCTGAAGCCTATAATCTATCGCTTTAAAATGTATAAAAGGTATGTAGATGACACCTTTGTTATTTGTAATATTGACTGTAACTTGAATAGTACACTAAATGTATTTAATGAGTGCCATCCTGCGATAAAATTCACACTCGAAATGGACAACGAGTCTAGCATTGATTTCCTCGATGTGAACTTATCAAGAAGGACCGATGGAACTCTGAAGAGATCGATTTATCGTAAGGTGTTATAGAATGGTCAACTGACAGATTTCTACAGGTGGGTACCCACTGGTCGAAAACGAAACCTGGTCCGGTCGCTTGCCACTCGTATTCGACGCATATGTAGCACTGATACTGTGGAAGATGAGTAATACATTTTGAGGAAAATCCTAATGGAAAATGGATTTTCACCACGTTTTATAGATAAGAATATACATTCAAAGCCTACAAAACGTAACTTATCAACCGTTCCCAAGAAAATACTTTACATGAGCTTGGAATTCAAAGGGGACTTAGCTTCCGTTATCATGAAACGAAGGATATCACAGTCCCTGAAAAGAAAATTCCCTGGTGCATCTCTGAGAATAGCCTTTACTAGCCAACCATTATTGTTCAATAACCTGAAGGACAAGATCCCACTGTTGACCAATTCTGTGTGCGTTTATCAATTCATCTGCTCTTATGGAGCTAGGTATATCGGTCGTTCGACTCGAGTTTTGTCCAAGAGGGTGCAAGAACACTATCCTGCATGGCTACTAAAAGGTGGAAGTGGAGCAATAAGAAGCGCGATCATTGAACATCTGGTCGATAATGATCACTCTATCTCTATTTACCAAAATCCCTACGTACCCGACTCATCTGTATTGCTGAAGCCATCTTTGGCTATCGAAACAGAAAAGCCAGATTTCTGTGTACAGAAAAAGTTCGTTCAACCCCTCCAACTTTCATGGTCTTAATCTCTTTATGCTAAAATATGGTAATCCCCAATCATATTTTAGCTCTACCAATTTTTCATTTTGTCTATTCAATTTGTATACTCTTCCTTATTACGTCAATTGTTAATATTACTATTCTAACTTTGAACTGTCCCCGGTATTATTTCACTTGTTCCACTTGTCATTCTAAATCAATTCTTTTTTACAACGATAAATTCTATGCTATTAAATTTCACACAATATTACGTAACGTTTTTGTTTTATTCGATTTGTCTACTAATCCTATAATTGCACATCCTTTTTCAAGTTCTATCCATCCTATGAATTATTCTGTATATGACATTAATTTGCTTTACCACTTGACATTTAACTACGATTATAATCACAAACATTTTAGTTTTAATTGAACTTCATATGATTATTATTATTATTTTATGCATTCACACCGATGATTCATTTCCCTCATCGGATATGGTTTCTTGAAAACGAATTATGTATACGGCTGTACAGCTTGATGATAAATTCGTTGAAAAGAGTCTCTTCGTTGAATCACTTGTTTTGGTTTTCTATAAGTAATACTAGACTGTAAGGGAAGGAAATGAGACACGTTTATAATGAAGATGCAATAAGATTAAGGGATGATAAGAAAGGAGTTGAAAATATATACAAGGGGTGGTGTAGGAGTCATTAGTTGGTTATGTCTTAATAGGCCAAGGGAGAGATAATGACTGTACGAACTTCTTTTGAATGCATAGTTTAGATGGGCTATCCGCGTAGTTTCATAAGGAAACATATGAAAACATCAGAGAAAACCTGAAACTCTGACTGCACGTAAAAAGCCTCTATTTATTAAGTTACAATTTAATGGTGACTTATCTATTCCAAAGACTTTCCAGGAGTATACGAAGAACTTTTTACGCAGCACATCTGTATTTGTCAATCTCTAGCCGACGAATGATTGGGACGCAAACGAAGGATAAGCTTGATAGTTTTGCCACATCTATTTGCATTTATCAATTCAACTGCACCTGCGCTGACAGTTATGTTGGGCGTACTACTAGCCAGCTTAGCCAACGTGTTAGTGAACATCTTCCATCGTGGTTTGGCAAGGGACAGACAAAAACAATCCGTAGCTCAGTTTTATCACATTCAGTTTTTAGTGGTCATGTAGTCGGGAAAACGATAGCCTTCAGAGTAATTCATCGTATCCCACCGAATCTCTGAAATAGACTTCGTATTCGTCTACTGCACACAGCTGAGGCGATAGGCATTCGAACCATTAAACCTAAGCTATACATTCAAAAAAAGTTCGTACAGTCATTATCCCTCCCTTGGCCTTGTAACTCTATCTTTTCCTCCGTAGGCTTATACCAATTGCGGTTATGTGGTGTCCCAGAAACTGTATAGAGCAGGCACCGAATATGCAATTTTTGGGGTTAATGGCGACGCTGTATTGCTCAAATCGCTGAAATAAGATGGTGAGGTGATCTGTATGTTCTTCAGGCGACGAGCTAGCAATTAACACGTCATCGATGCATACAAAATCCAAACCTTGTGTGACCTGATCCATGAAACGTTGGAAGGATTGTGCATCGTTCTTTAGACCAAATGGCATGCGCAGAAATTCGAACAAACCGAAAGGTGTGATGATTCCCGTTTTTTCGATATCCTCTGGGGCAGCTGGTATTTGATAATAGGCCCTGACCAAGTATATTTTAGAAAAAAATGGTTTTTCCATGAAATGTGAGGGAGAAATCACGTAGGTGAGGAATCGGGTAACGATCCGGAACTGTGGCATTGTTTTAATGTCGATAATCCCCACATGGCCTCCAATCATGCTCAGCTTTAGTCACCATGTGTAAGGGTGGAGACCGAGAACTATTGGAGGGTCTGATGATGCCGAGCTGTATCATGTGTTCAAATTCTGCCTTGGATACCGCTAATTTGTTAGGGGGTAATCTATGAGGACGAGCACGAACCGGTTGACCCGTGGTAACAATCTTGTGAGTGACTGTATGAGGTACATCCTCGATGTTATACGACGGTTTAACTATTTTAGGAAAACGATGGAGTAGGGCAGAAAAAGCGCAATCCACTGGTCTTTCGATGCTGATATTATAGACAGAATAATTGGAGATAATTCCATGAATCTTTAGTTGGGTGTTGTTATCAATCAGTTTTTTATTGTTGACGTCAACTAACAGATTGAAATCAGATCTGAGGATGGCGTGACCGACGTTGGCTACTATGAAAGTCCATGTAAAACGCCGACGTAAACCTAGATCCACTAAAAAGGATTGTTCCCCATTCGTCTGTATGCTTGTGTGGTTGGCTGCCCGGAGAGACAGTTTTCCTGGTGTCCGTGTATATCGCCTGGATAGTGAAGGAGGGATCACACTAACTTCTGCTCCTGTGTCTACCAGGAATAAGGTGTTTGAAGTTTTGTCCTTCACATAGAAAAGGCGGCTTGTCGCCATCACTGTCTGCCTGGGACGTTTCTCTGCCTGATTATCTTCACTAAAGATGCACTGTTTGACACATTTCATGGCATTCCATCCGAACTTCCTATGGTACCAACATATATTACTGTCCCTAGAAGACATGTAGGAACGCTGTCGTGAGAGAGCGTCGTCGTGATGGTGACCTTGTTTGTGAACTCCGTCTCTGGACTCGTCGATCAGACCTATTAGTTTCCAACCTGTCAATTCTTTCCGCTAAGTCTGCAATGGCGGCGAGTATCGGTGTATCTACTGTGGGTGTGGAATGATGCGGTGTTGCACTATCAGATGCTATGTGACCTATGGTGTTATCTGATAAGACATCCATAATACTATCTACCATGTCACTTATTGGGTCTAAGTCATACAGCTTTCCTGAGATGATTAAAATTTGTTGGACATTTCTGGGTAAACGTTGCAACCACATCTGTTTCAGCACGACCTCGTCTACTTGATGGTGTCCGATTAACTGGTGCATGTGCCTGAGAAGCTGGGATGGTTTACGTGGTCCTAGTTCACAGCCTGTGAGTAATTGTTGGATTCTTTTCTCATCTTACAAACTGGTGCGTTGTATAAGGAGGGCTTTAAGTTTGTCAAATTGGTTTTCCGTCGGGGGGTTTTCGATGAAGTCGCTGATTTCTGTCAATACTGACGGAGGGAGTTCTGCCAGCACTACACCATATTTAGCTAGCTGGGACTTAATGCCCGTGCTCCTAACAACGGCTCAATTACTGCAAACCAAATCCTGGGTCCTGCGAAAACGTATTGCGGTAAACGGAAATCAGTGATGGCATTTACTGTGGCATTTGTCTCGCTACTAGTTGTCTGCTCGTTTGAGGTGACGACATTATAGATATGAGAATGTTGGTGCAAAATGGGATACAAATATAAGACCACACACAAAATCACAATGAATATACAAAATGGCAAAAATAAGAATATGAATATGTCAGAATAATCCGTGTCCTAATCGGGCTCATCAATTAATTTGTAGGGGACTGTTATGAGAGCTCATTAACATTACAAATAAGAGAATAATAATCCAAGTCAATGAGACGTTGAGTAACAATATATTATCAAAAAATGCAGTAACTGGTAATATCAATAAAAAGGATTACTGGATATAAAGTATAAGTCCTCTGCTACAAATTATTTATATAATCCACGGGAGCGTTCACTGCTGGAGTTGCGTCTGCTTGAAGGTGTTGTGTGCCGGTTGTAGGATTGTCTTCGGATGAGGATAGTAGACTCCTAGAATAAATCCAGAGGATACAACACGGTGTAAGTGAAGCGAGTAAGCAGTAGCTGCCAGAGAGAAGGCAAAGTTCCCAACAGTAAAGTGTATTTCCCATTGTACACAGAAGTTATATATATTTTAACAAGAATCGTCTTAAACAGAAATCATGTACAATGTCTCTAATTTCTACAACTAACAAAAAGTGTACAATCATATTGTTACGTACTCCACAATAATACCTCTATTCTTGTGATAATGGTTCTGATAGGAGTACAATAATTACTGAATTCAATGAAGTACATTCGGCTATGAAATTCACATGCAAAGAAAAATCCCAAAACAGAATTGCCTTCCTGAATGTCCTACTTACAAGAAAACCAGATGGTAGCATAAAAAGCAATTCGCATAGAAAAAGTAATTGGATAGGACAATATACACATTTTCACAGCTTCGTTCCTATCAATTACAAAAGAAATTTAGTGAAGACCCTCAGCCACAGAGTTAGAGCTATATGCTCAGAAGAAGTAATTTAAGGTGAATTAAGCATTGTATATGATACTTTGATCGAAAATAGCTATCCTGACAAATTTATCAAGAAACACATGACCAAGGAAGCGGAGAAGGACTACTCACTATCCGTAAACGAGAAGCCTCTTTATACACGACTGCAATTCAAGGGCGATATACCAAATGAAATAATTACGAAGAAATTAAGAAAATCAGTTCACAGAACTTTTATTGCTGTCAAACTACATGTCTTATTGTCTACACGACCGATGGTGATTCTTCGACTGAAAGATGAAGTACCTAGACTAGCCACTTCAAATTCCATTTGCGAATTTAGTTGCCCTTGTGGAGCGAGTTATATTGGCCGTTGTTCTAGGAACTCGACTTTTCGTGCTCAAGGACTTATCCCACTATGGCTAAGTAAAGGTGTAGTCAAAACCATTAACAGTTCTGTACTGGACCATCTGGTGCAAAGCGGCCACAAAGCCAACCAGCCAGCGTGAAAGAATCCTTCTCTATAATCTACCGGGTGCCTAAAAAATTGCCAAAATCATCGAAGCACCGCATCCTCCAAACAGCAGGGACTATTGCAATTCGCCTCAAACAACCAGTACTCTGTGTTCAAAAGAAGCAAGTCCAGCCCTTACTATTGCCCTGGCCTTCAGTAGAAGCTATAAACTCATGAATTTGTAATATTATCTTTCCTAATTTTTATGACATTCAGCATATTTTATGTTGATGCTATTTAGTTGTAATCTGTCAATATTATTGATTTGATGTTATTTAAACAACATTAATGTTGTTCATAACACTAATTCATTCATTCACTATAATGTATATATAACTGTAGAGCCTGACGATGAAGTTATCGAAAAGAGTACTCTTTGTTCAGTATCCATTCTTTTGAAAATTTTAATGGGCTTTTTTAATCAGTTAAAATTATTTTTTCTAAAAAATTTCCTTTCCCTACGTCACTTTTCATCAAACGCATAATCTGTATTACTCATGCGTGCGATAACCGATGAACTTATCTGCAAAATGTTTATGAACTTTAAAATTACATAGAAATTACAAGTACCTCCTTTTTTTCTATAACATATGCTATTCCTCTTGTTCGTGATATTTATATGTCTGTGAGAATAAGTGGGACATAAACGCTGTTTCCATTGGTGATGGAATGTGGGTGTGTGCCATTGAATTTCACAGCTGAATTACTTCAAATATTTACAATGCTTTAAGTCATTTTTGGTTTTGTTCTTTTACTTTTGTTATTCCTGACACGATGTAATTTTAGCTTGTTTTTCTTTTTGACGTTTGTATTCCTTTATTATTTTCGTTTACTGCTGACAAGGTGGATTTCTTCACCAGTTGGCATACTGTTATTTACTCCTAGTTTTGTTGTTATATTCCCTTAACTCCATCTTGATATGAACAGCTATTAAATTAAGCATATGAGTTCATTTTATCGTTTTCAATTACTACCTTCAAATTGATAATATGGATCGATATTTAGTCTGTTTATTGATTTCTATCTTTTTAAATTTCCCTGTATATCATAATTAGATTAATATTATTATTGTATACCAGTTAAAGTGTTACTTGAGACGATAAAAGCACTCAATTAAGACAATGGTTGCCAGGAGATACAATTATATCATTCATGAAGAATTCATATAATTTCATTTTATACTTAAGCCTATGCTCTCTAGAGGGACGATGAAAGCTTCGCAGCTAAATCAATTATATCAGGGAACACAACTAATTCAATATCATCCACCTTAGCCACACATCTTCTCTATTACTTCAAAAGCACTCATCAATAGTTCGTTTTCTATCTTATTTTGCGTGTGGGTGCCTTGTTGCTATTTGGGGTTGAAGTTGTTATTGTCAATAGTTTGTCAGGTCTGTGCGTCGGTGGCACAGTGATTAGGACTCTCGCCGACCATGCACATGGTCTGGGGTTCGAGCCCGCGCCGACGCACACCTGATATCTATGGTCGGCCTGCATAATTTGGGCTACCGATATCCATGCTGAAAATTCCATACTTGTACCAAAAATACGGTGTGGAATCAAGCTGTAATCAAAAACAAAAACAAAATAAATTATCGGTCATAACACATACATCATGACTTAAAGCAGCAGCTTAGCATCTGAAACAGGCATTCCACGCAAACACCAATTGCTAGGGAACAAGGGAAGTGAGGACAAATTCAATGTTCCAACGGTTGGTGTTGGTCACAGATAGTCCCAGAGCTAGGTTTTGTTCTTGCTTGCATTCGTCAGCAAGGAACATCTGAGGTGTTGATGGAACTCATGTAACATCTGAGATTCGAACCTGTGTTACCCAGTGACACAGGTGAAGCAATTTTCTAGTGTGCTATCAGGGCTCATCACTGACCTTCTGTAGGACTGTATTGGACTTTTTGACTGGACACTAGGAAGTAACCGATGGCATGAGTCTAGTTCTAGCTTGCTGACCCAATTGTAAACTTGACTAATAAAATTCAGTCTTTAACAAAACAAGGAATAGATTCATGGCATGGGTTATTACCCAGTTACCAATCGAAATATAATACTTATTAGGAAAAATTACAGACAGCATTACTTAAAGCAATCAATATTCAATCTCTCTCCCAATCTGCATTCCTTGTGTGCTGCACATTCGATCCTCTGATGGATAGCTGTCCAATGTCCTTGCATTTCTTCTTCTGCAGTAACTCTACAGTTACACTTGGACTGTTATCTTATTTCAAAGAATGTCATACCACATACTACTTATTCTGGTGACTGTTAGTAATATAGGCCATAGACACATTCAGAACTTTGGAAATTATTCACTACATTCATTATTTATGCAAATCATGTAATAAAGGCTACATGAGTGAAGCCATTTTGTAGTAAAAAAAGGGCATTGAGCAATCAAGAACACACAGTGGTTGGGTGGTTCTTCTTGTAGCTTAGGAATCGCTGCCTTGTGTCATTAACGTGTAAGTGTCGCTTGCTATCTTACGAATACATTGCCTATTTTTTTTTCTAATAAACACTAATCAACAGTCGCAGATAATCATTTTTGTAGAATAATGGAGCGGTAAACATGAAGCAGGTGATAGGATGATTAAATCATCTCTTCTTTCTTGTAAACGCAGCAATAATTCATCTAATAATAACGCAAATCAGTCCAAGAAGATAGAGAGAGAAAGAGGAGGAGTAGGAGTAGGAGAGAAGCCATGAAATGACTTCCTTTTTGTCAAAGATAACAACGTTTGATCGGTTGATAAATGCAAAAAAAAGAGATAACTATTTGACACTTCACACTGATTTATAAATCATGAAAACATAATCTGCATGTTATCTGAACGTGTTTATCTGAGAAATGAATATAATTTTAGCAAAATCAGCATGAAATAATGAGTATATTTCAACATACATGTGACTAACGAAAATGATTTTTCAACTAGTAAAAAAGAAATTTTAAAACAGGAGTCAACTAGAATGTGTAAATGTATGCAGTATTCGAAGCACATTCTTTACTGCATATCTAGGTCTCACCTTCTGCAGGTGTGCTCTTATTCACCAAAACACCAAAGACAAGAACCCACTGGCTTTTGACAACTTCAATGTACCTGCTCTTGTGAAGCTCAGTAAATAGGCCGTACCAGCAGGATGCGCCCATAAACATGTACCAGTATAGCTGTCAAAAAGACAATATAGAACGGCCAACAGCTCAATTCTGGAGAACACTTTTACTTTTCTCCATATTGCATCATCAGAGACGTTCTTCTGATTCATATTTAAAGTACGACCAGGCTGTGTGAAATGACTTCGATTACATCTTTAGCAGTTCATAGGCAGAAACCTGGACTATATGTTCAGAAACGTTTCATCCAGTCTCTTTTATTATAAATGGCTTGAATACTGTTCTTTCACTTTTTCTTCCTTTTTTGTCTTCATGAATGACTGTTTCATAAGCTATATGTAGCCTGTTTTATGTTTTTTGTATCCCATTTCCCATCTTTTGTTCTCTTTTCTCTTATCAACTATTTCCCAACGATTATTCATAACTTAACTAATTACTTGTCAACCTCTTGATTATGGGAAGTTATTTTCAACTTTTCAAACATAGTTATTACTCAGGCACTTTAATTTGCTCTGTTATTAACGGTCAATAACCTATAGCCTGTGTGCGTCAGTAGCACAGCGGTTAGGACACTCGCCGACCATGCACATGGTCCAGGGTTCAATCCCCTGTTGGCGCACACCTGATATTTGGGCTATCAATATCATGTGCTGAAAATTCCATACTTGTACCAAAAAAATACTGTGTAGTTTAAAGCCATATTCAAAATAATAAAATAAAATAAAATACATAAACCCACTGAAAAACTGTATATATTTGAAAAGCGGCTACGAAAAGCGATCTCTTTGCAGATTCATGTTGTCCTAATATTGTCTGTGTTACAGCAGCCCATCAATACAGCTTTTTATCTGCTATTAGGGTTTTTATCTGTGCGTTATTAGAGATATTTGCCATAAGTGAGTTTCATGAATCTAGGAGAATTTTCTTTGAATCTCTGACATCTTTTCCACCGAAAATATTCCATCACACGAATACTATCCATCTGAAGTACAGATTTTTGTTATATCTGATAAACTATAAACTACGTGTTCCATACTTTTTTATTTTTATTTTTTATTTTTTTATTTATTTATTTTATTATTCCATACACTATGAAATACTGAATTTTTGGAGTCGATTAGTTAAAAACACTTTACTCCCCCTGGATTAACCTCACTGCCTATTCAGCTATTTTCCATTTTAATTATCTCTTCCACTTCTAGCTGAAAATAACGCCTCAGTTCTTCGGAAGTTTCAGTGACGGTGGTGTGGTTTTGTTTATGGGTTGAGGTTCCTAGCCTCAGTCATATCCAACTTCCCTTCTTTTCCAGGCATACTCCTGGCTAGGCTCGGTTAAAGATTACGTTAGCAGTGAACGACATTCTGGACTCTTGCTTGGCTGATACGCATCCTACCACTGAACCTCCGCTGCAATTCAAAAGCTCAGGAACACCTACAGATGTAGTTCAATAAAGGTGTTGCTAAAACCATTAACAGAACTATACTGGACCACCTCATGTACATTCTCTATAGTCTATAAGGTATCGAATAAATTGCCAAAGACCTCTAGATACTGAACACTCCATACAGTGGAGGCTATTACAATTAGCTTAAATCAACCGGAGCTGTACGTGCACAAGAAACAGGTCTAGCCACTATTGCGACCTTGGGCTGCCATTCTGTGTTACTTTCCTTATCCGACATTCAGTCAGCTTAGCGCTGTTCTATTATTGCATATTAGTCTCTCTCTCTTGCTAATGCTTTTGAACTGTAATCACCTATCGATACTATTTGACTGATTCAATGCGATTTAAAACAGCATTAATGTTGCTGAATAGGAATATTACTTTAATTATCACTGTCTTGTAAATGTAGAACCTAATGAAGGGAGGATTATCGAAAAAATATTCCTTTTTCATTATTCACTCTGTCAAAATTTTTTTGGACATCTTCGATAAATTAAAACTTTTAATCAGTCACAAAAATTAAAGCACTACAATAAGATGACAGGAACACTTCATTCAGTAACTAATCGGTATTAATATAGCTAAACTTCGCATTCAAAAATTTAAAAACCAAAAATTATTATTATTATTGTTCCCTTGTATTCCTAGTGGAACATAGGGCTTCAACTGCACGTCTCCACTTGCTTCTGTCTTCCTTCTGCTGTACTTTCCATCTACATCCAAAAATACCAAAAATACAGTGTGGAATCAAGCTGTAAATCAAAAAAAAAAAAAATCCATGTTAGTCCAGTCTGTTTCAAATCTTCTTCACACGATCTCCTCCATGTCACCCTTGCACTGACGTCCCACTCGCCGCCTGCTTCCCTTTCGGGTTCCACTCCAGCAATGGTTTAGCGCGCGAGCGATGTCACCCAGCGGTCTCCTCAGCGAGTGTCCGATCTATCTCCATTTCCTCCTGCATTTTATTGGTTGGCGATTGGTTCTCGTTTTGTTCGTTTCCATAGTTCCTTGTTGGTGATTCTGTCCGGCCCGGCCATCTAATCTTCAGTAAAGAGCGAAGACAGTTGATAGTTAGTTGATAAAGGTCTGCAACAGGCTGTTGGAAATATTCTTTCTGACCCAACCGCCCGCCAAGTTTCTGATCCGTATAGAAGAACTGACTGACTTGATGTTTGTATTGAAAGTCCTACCGAATTTTGTTGTTGATGCTGAGTGACGAAGATTTCTAGATTGATTTCAGGTTGATGAATGTGTTTGTCGCCTTCCCGATTCTCGCTCGATTTGACATCCTCGTCCGTTCCGACTGTCTGTAGTTGAGACAATGCTCCCTAGATAAGTGAGTGAATGAAGTAACCTCTTTCAAATCCCTCCCGTTGATGGTCATTGACGTTGGATGTTGCTGTTGTTGCTGTTGTTGGTTGGTTATTTTCATAACCTCCGTCTTGTCTATGTTCACCTGGAGTCCTGTCTCCGCTGGCTGCTTCTTCCACCAGTTTGTCGGTTTTCGCTCGTAAGTCTTCGATTTTGTGTGTGTGACGTTGAACATAAATCATCCACGCGCGAAATCCAGGTCTTCTAGGTTCTTCACGTCGGTCCAGGATATCCCTGTCTTCTCGTTTCCCACCATCTGACGCATAATCCAGTCCACCACAGTTAGGAATATCATTGGTGATAATAAGCAAGCGCCTTTTTCTGACTCCTATGTTTACTCCAAACGCCTCGCTGAGTCTTCCGTTGTGGATCACTTGACATGCGCCGTTGTCGTACAGCTGTTGAATAAGGTTGATGAATATTTGGGGTACTCCGTAGTACTCGAGTAATTTCCAAATTACTTCGCGGTCAACGCTGTCTGTTGAAGGCCTACTCAAAGTCTATAAAGCTGAGGTAGAAGTTTGATCGCCATTGCATGCTTTGTTGTGTGATGATGATTCGTAGAGTTGCAATTTGGTCAGAACATGATTGTCCTGACCTTCCTGAATGCAGCCAGCTTGTTCTGGTCGGAGTTCTGTATCCAGTGGGTCCTTTATTCTCTCCAGGATGATGGGACTCAGAATTTTACTTGGCGTCTACAGGAACCAAAAATAGAGATTAGTTAAAGGATATATATTTTGACAACTTCCTCTTCATTTGGCTCTACAGTTATGCTCAAATGGGCAGTGTTCTCACTTAAATAATATTGAGTTGTTAAGCTGAAAAAGGATTACATTTCATATGCATATGTGAGTGATGATACACAGAAAAGCTATAATATTAAAATTGAAAATAAGATAAAATTAAGAAGCAAATTATTGCAACAGTTATAGACAGTTGCTTAGAAGGAAAGGAAAATTATCAAATTTTTACAACTGAGTAATAATAACCAAGGTAAGAAAAGTGGTTGTACAAACAGACGAGTGAATTCCGATGGCTTTAACAATATGCAGAGAAAACGAACTCGTAAGGCAAAATAAATTTATTGCAGGTTTGATTACGAGCTGACATCATCTGCAGAACCATTGGAAGACCTGGAAATACTGGATAGCAGAAGTTGTAATGCATCAGCCATTTGATTGTGTCCCATTGGCCGAGCTGTGTATAAGCTGGTCTTGTAACCGGAAGGTTCTAAGTCCGGATCCCAGTGGGTGCGTACTGATGAAGAGTTTAAAACTAGGACGAACCAAATGATCAATACTTCTAGGTTTTCTAATAATCCTGTAACTAATGTAAGCTTGCAATTAAACCTGTAACCAGTCGAATCCCTGTAAATCAACACGTGGACTTCAGAAGACAACTGTAAATGTCTTGTTCACGTCGGTGTTACTTTCGGTGTCTACAAGATAAACTGATATGAAGCTACAAATACAGCTTGTTTGGGCGTTCCTTAGAGACGCAAGATGAAGTTTTAGAATTCGATAATGAATACGCCTAACCGTAATGCCCAGATGTAACCAGCCGCACACCAGCAGGCAAACTGATAGAGACACACTGGGTTGGCGGAATTATTTAGTTAATCCTTATTTGCTTAAAGTAAAAAATAGCAGTGGTTGTGAGGTGATATGTATCCACATATATATATTTATGTGTGTATGTATGTTGGTCTCTCTTTCTGTTTGCTCTCTTAGTCTGTGACCATTTCACTGGTATGAACTTGTCTCCTTTAATAATGTGTATTCTCCTTATATTATATTATATATAATATGAGTGTTTGTTGACAGTCCGTTGCTTGGTGACATATATCCATATATGTTTGTTGGCATGTCTGCTATATTCGCTATGTATAATTGGATCGACACTCCATTATAATTAGCCATTCATGTTAAGACTGTCTATTGATTTTTCCCACGCTTTGTCTGGAACATTCATATATATTTCGCATTCACAATCTTGTGACTTTACTTTACTTACTTATCACTTTGGTGTGAGACCATTTATTTTCGTCTCCTTGTGTTTGGACAATAGAAGTATCATCGCAAACCTAGTGGTCTTCTGATTTCCGCCTTCTTGCGTCAGGACTATTAATTTCTCGACCAGTCCATAACAATAATTTAGCGACGAGTACATAACAATTTGGCGACGGGGAAACTAGAACATAACATGAGGAGACAGTGAACTTATGCTGCACTGAATGCTTTTTTGTCAGTGAATTATTTAAGACTTATATTTCAAAGGTAAGAGCTTATTCGGGAGGTATTTGTAACGACAGAAGACTACAGACTAGGTAAAGGAATGGTTTTATGCAATTTGGTTAATGAAAATTGTCGTTTGCACAGATCTTCTGTCTTGCGCTACTTCTGGCCTTCATACTGTGTTTCTAGGCGTTGCTTTCACGTCTCCCATTTATTTGCACAACTATGTATCATTTTCTTTCTTTGAAATCTCCCTGCTGTTTGATTTCTGTATATATACTACTTATCAGTAGAACACGCCACATGTTCACATACTAGCTTACTTTGACGTTGAATCCATGTTTTTATCAACAAACTTTTCTGAATATCCATTTTCACTCGGTAATTCTTCAGTAATCTTGAATACTTCATTAAGAAAGTTGTTAGAGCAGGTAGCTCTTGCTCTGCGGACCGAACACTTAACTGAGTTGTGTTTAAATCTGAGAGGCACAAAACTCGAGAGGAAAAGAAATGAGTGTACTGAACAGCTGATGCAGATTTTCTATGTATACATTTTTCCACTCAACGGCATGTCTATGAACAAAAACATTTTATCATTTATTTGTTTCTCAATGATAAAGCACTTTGCAGAATGCGCACCACCAAAAATTAGATATAAATTAATAGACATTTAGACTTTAATTCGTCCCATCCGTTAACTATTAAGGCAGGCTTAGTTAAGTATCTAACATACCGAGCCATAGCACTAAGTAGTACAAAAAAGACCTAAATGATGACATAAAACAGATAGAAGAAGCGTTGGTGTTGAATAACTATCCTATAAAATTCATTAGGAAGGTGGAAAAAGGCCAAATAAAAATAATTGTGAAACTAGTAATAATAACATAAATAAGAGAGAATATAAGTCATCCACTGTTATACCATATAAGGAGGGGACATCTGAGGCCCTACGTAGGATTCTTAATAAAGCAGGAATCAGGGTGGCATTTAAACCTACAAACTCACTCAGGTAGGACAAGCTGTGTAGGTCAAAGGACCCTGTCGGTTGACCCAATTAGACAGAATGGTATAATTTACAAAATACCCTGCAATGACTGTGAGGTCAACTACATAGGTCAAACTAGTAGGTTGGGAGTAGTCAGGTTGCTGGAACATAAGAATTTGGCTAAGGTAGAATGGTTGACCTCGAGAAGATTAGTAATTTAGAAAAAAGCACTCAGCAGTTTCACTTCGCGCATTAACTCACAACCACACAATACGGTGGGTGGGATAGGGTTAAAACTCTAAAAAAGTAATCTAGGTAGGTGGAGAGAGAGGTTGATTACTGAATCCTCGTTCATTGAGTCTACACTCAATACATGCAACAGAAATGACTCAATGTAAATATCAGAAATATGGATGATATTATTACCACCAGTCAAATCAGAAGAGGGTAATAAATAATCTTAGAATTCTATTTCAGTTCAAACACATCACAACACTCTAACAAGTAACTTATTAGGATTATAAAAACACTCATCTTATTTCCCATCTGATTTTATTTGATCAATAACACTCATATTACTATTTCTGAATGTACATTATCCTATATTAACTTTTATTCCAATATCTAATCAATTGCACTCATGCATATAAATGAAAGAAAAAAGTTGTGTGAATAACTCGATGTGATTATGAGCAATAGTTTGTGCTCGAAACGCGGTCATCAGTTAATACTACTGGTATGACACCACTGTGTGATTTTGTCAAAATAAAATCTTATCCATAACGGAGTTATACTCTATCTACCACAATGCCCAATTTTCGTACTTATATCAACCTTCAAAAATTGTCAAAGGATGTTGTTTGCTTCATTTTTTTCACTTTTCATAATCAAAAACCTGTCGTCCATGTAACCATAAGGAAGTTCTTGGGAAAGAATATTTCTTGCCTAATAATTCTTCTTTCATCCTCTATTCAGTATCTTAAACTGAATTTAAAAAGTGCTATCATCAAATTAAACACTGAAATATGAATTTAACGCAAAGACGGATCTGAAGAGGCCCTTGTCCTTGTTCTTTTTGGTGGGAAAATCAGTGAAATGATTAACCCACCGCCTAATGAATTCAGTGAACATAAACAGCATTCAATACAGCAGACGTCCAGTATCACTTTGTAACCAACTTACTTTCACTAATTAAGGAAGGAATTTCAGTTTTAAGAATAAGAGGCTTCTTTGGATCTGCTATGGTGTTCAGTTCATATTTTCATCAATAAGTTTCTCCGGATATTTATTTTGACTCAGTTAATTTTCTAATAACCTTGAGTTATTCATTAGAAGAGTCATTAAAATAAAACTGCTATCATTAAGCGAACATTGAAGAGGCGGAAACAAAAAGAAACAAGTATGTTCTTTTCATAATTGATGTTTTAAAAATAGTATAATAATAATAATAATCCGTCCTATATTAATTAAACATACTACTAAATATGTTTATGTATAGTTTTTCGCTTCGAGAAAGCAAAGAAATCATGTGAGATGATGAAATTTATAACTATCTTATTTTTTTCTTTTACTCTAAACATGTAAATAAGTGAATGTAAGCAAATATTTACTTTTATGATGATTTGAAAATCCTCCTTCTTTTCATTTAGCTTGCTTTTGTATATTTCTTGAAAGAATTGTTCGTCTATCTCGTTTTTTTGTTTCTAAAAGAAGAGTTGATTACACATACCCTCCCCCACTAACTGCCTCCCTCCCGCGCTAGAACCACCACCACCACCACCATCGCTCTCCATTGTAGACACGCAAATCTGGTTCTGTCTCTTTTATTTTTTAAATTTTGTTTTGATTTTGCGTAATGAAGTGTGTGTACATTATATGCAGGTCTTCTTTGAAATCACTAAACAATTTCACAAGAAATGACTGACTTCCTTTTATCTCTTCGTATATATATATGTTTGTGTGTGTGTGCGTGTGTGCATGGGCTTGTGCATTCGTGCATAGCTGAATAGAATCCATCTACAAAGAATAAACTAAGCTATTAAAGATAAAGATGAAATAACACCGATTACATTATTCTTTTCTTTTTTCTGTTAGAAGAACTATTAGCTTTTTGAAATAGATTGGATGAGTTGCTAAGGTTATGTGAAACAAATTTACACTATATTTCATTTATATTTGCATTCTGAGTGGAATTCATGGCTTCAAGCAGTGGTGTTTATGGCCAAGTTAAAGAATCGCGACCCAAGACGGCAAACACACCAGTGACTTTGAACGAACACTGTGAACGAATGAAATGAGGTGCGAATACCACCCCAATCTCCATTTTAAGTACTATTTAGATAATGAGTTGATAGGTCGTTAGTTTTACGATTAGGGTTCGGGTGTTTTATTTCTATTATCTGTGTTTTTCTAGTAAATAAATAGTATTTTTAAGTAAACAAATATACTGATTATTCTGATTAGTTGCTTCAAGGTCAGTCACGCATTTGGACTGCTCGGATTGTTACTTTTTAACTTTACAGTGTTTATATTTTACAGGATAGAGTTGTCAGTCAAAACTTCTTTATTTACCAAGCTAAGCGAGGCTTAATAGAGGTATATCAGCCAGGAATCGAACCGTGGACGACATGTATGACTGCCAGGCACTCTGTTATTTAATCGCTGAGACAAGCATACACTAGAGTCTTCCAAACAATTAACCTTATGCTCTACTAATAATCAGGCTACCAGATTTAACCAGTAATTAGATGATTATTTTATGTGATTGGTTGATGTTTGGAGTTCAAATGGATACCGCTACCTTGAATTATCCACCTCATTCTGTTTTCCGCTCTCTTTTTTATCTGGCTTACCAACTACCCATAGGCTTTCATTTTTGTTGAATACAATTTCTTCTACACGTCGCCATCGAACCCAGGCATATCTCATCAATTCCTGTCCGAGTTCCACTCATGGGCCTGTGTGTTGTGTGTTATCACTCGATGGTCATCCCATAGTATCTGCATTCATTTCTATTCACTTCTCCATATTTATTGGCTAATATATTCTTGGTTAGTTCCCTGCTCAAGTTCTTTATATCCTAGAATACTAAAACACTTTTAAAAGTTCGTCTGAATGAAGAATGGTACTTTCAGTGATTGATTACCTTCTGATCCCTTGATATTATAAAACAAAGACTTTTTGGGATTTCTAGATAAAGCAAGGAAGATGAAGTTTGTGTTTTGAAATTATATCATCATTTTATTTCAGAGTATCTCATCAGTTGCAGATTGACTACCTGAAATTATAATGGTTATTAAAGTATGAAATAACATACTTTGAATGTTGAGATGAGAGCCAAGCAAAAGACATAAATTAAAAACAGCCCATAGTTTAGTGATAAAGAACGCTATTAGTTTATATGCATTGTGAAGCAGAGGATGGAGTTAGAAGGCTAATATGGATAAACAAGAAAAGATAGTGAACACCAGGAACATGTAATGTGGTTTACACGTAGAATACTCGCCATCCACGCATATGGTATGGGATCGATTTCTGTTCGACATACTTCTCAACCTCGTTTATCCAGTGGTAAGCATGGTAGACAGAGATAGGTTTAGGCGTAACGCTACTGGCCTCACCCCATAAAAAATCATCAGTTTTATTCACACTTCAAAACTGAAGCTTTTTTTTCTTTTTTTTTTGATTTACAGCTTGATTTCACACTGTATTTTTGTTACAAGTATGGAATTTTCAGCATGGATATCGGTAGCCCAAATTTTGCAGGCCGACCATAGATATCAGGTGTGCGTTGGCAGGGGATCGAACCTCAGACCATGTGCATGGTCGGCGAGAGTCCTAACCACTGTGCTACCGAAGCACAAGCTTGAAGTCTAGTTGATATGTGAACAGATAAACACTGGATTATCCTTTATTGGTAGTATGATGATCAAGGAAACTGACCAATCAGAATTGGCATGGACAGAATAACTGACATATCCTTGGTGATATGTTAAATCATAAATTATTACTTGAAACTAACTTTTCCGCTCACGTAGTTGTGTGTTTACATTTACGTAGTGAGGGGCTTGGGAACAGGTATTATTATATTTTCATTATCTACTTTAGTTCCTAGAGGAACAAAGGGCTTCAACCACACATCTCCATTGTGTTCGGTTCTCCGCCAACGTTTTCTCCTAGCCCACATACTTTCACCTTCTATTCACATGACCTACTCCATATCACTCTTGAACTGACGACCAACTCATTGCTTCCCTTGTGGGTTCCACTCGAGCAACGGCCTGGCGTGTGATGTCACTTGACGATTTTCTCAGAATATGGCCAATCCACCTATATTTCTGCATATTTGTTGCACAATCGGTTCCTAGTTGGTTCTCTCCCAGAGATCCCTTCCTGTTGCTGGTATTTCCTGGCCATCCGATTTTGAGCAAAGTACTGAGCCAAGACAGCTGTTGAAGAAGGTCTGTAGTTTGTTCGAAAAGCACTTCGTGACGCACTGACTTTACATTGGAGTTGAAAACCCGGATCTTATTTTTCATGCTGAGTGCTGTTGATCTGCACAAAGACTTGAGAGAAGTGAAAGCTTGCTTTTGCTTTCCCGCTCCTTGCTTTGATATTTTCATCAGTTCTGTCTGTTTGTAGTTGAAACGATGCTACCCAGGTGGGTGGGTGGGTAGGTAGGTGAAGGAGGTTGCTTCTTTCAGACTCCTCCGATTTATGCTGGCTGATTGTTGTATATTGTTGTCGCTGTTGGCCAGGGATCTTCATCACCTCTTTGTCTTCTCCATGGTCACCTGAAGTCTTTGATGCTTCTTTTGTGACCTATCGTAAGTGAATACACATTTATGAATGCATTTGATGTTAAAATCACCAGGCTACTTATCCAGTTTACATCGGCTGATTACGTGTGTGGTGCAAGCTTAGCTGTAGGGAAACTGCTCCTTTATTCTACATCAATCCTTTGGGATACCGCTTAATCTTTTAGTAAAAGAAGAAAAAACACTTTCTACTTTGTATCCCAGAGTTGGATGCTTTGTTTTCACGACTTCCTGTTCAAATAAAATACCTCAGAATGAATCTCTGGATATTCATTCTGTCTCTCTCTCTGGGGTATATTTCCAGAAAACTGTACTAATTGAACCACTGCTGCTGGTTCGCTTATTTCAGATTCCCTGTCATCATTTTAAAATTCAAATCAAATGATTTCCCTTTATTATTATTATCTTTATTATAATTTCATAACCATCATAATTTCAGATAGTGGGTCTGAAGTTGATGAGAACCTGTATAATAAAACAAGGACATGATTAGTTCCATCTTTCCTGCTTTATTGTAATTTTTCATCAGAATGAAACAGATAAAAATTAGTTATCATTGCAATATTAGCTAGGTATACACTGAATGTATGTTTTTAAGTGTAGAATATGATTGTTGCTCTAAAACTGAATCATTTACAAGTTGTGTGAGAAAAAGCATCAATACTATTTGCATAATAAGTCCTAGTGAATTCATACAATTTGAAAGCAGGTTTCGTTACAAACCAGTACCATTCAGAGATCATTGAAAGTCAGGCAGTGCACTGGACAGTTGTTACGTCCTAGTTTAAAGCTTTTCAGCAGAACACATCCACGCCAACTTTAATGTTACTAGGTCAGGCTGGTTGACCATCCAACAACTTGGATAGGAATTCAATAACCTGTTAATCCAAACCTCTGTGAATTCGTGATACAGCGCTATAGACAAACCTCACATAGTGAACTAGGCTGACCATGACTTCTCGATACAACTTCATGACATCCATCCACCTAGTGCTCATCATCAGTGAGCTGTAGATTGATATTTAGATTATAGGATATTTCTTTCTTTCGGAATTTGAATTTAGTTTCGGTAGTTAGAGTTTCACTGCGAACCAACTTCAGCTGAAGAGACCATGGAAAGCCAACAGTGCACTAGGCATACACTGTGATAAGTCACTTCAGGGTTGTTGAATGGTTTTGTTGAATACTTATCATTGAAATAATCAATAGGCGAAATTCAGGAAGCAACTTCATGTAAATATCGATTGGGATTGTTACAATTGTTATTATTGTTATTTTAGCTAATTCAATTAACCTAATGTTATCTTGGTTTTCTTACATGAATATTATTCATTTAATTCATCCACCTATTCCTTCTTAATTATCGCTATCTTTTACAGATCAGCAGGTCTTGACTTCCGTAATTATTTTCACTCCTGTTCCTTTGTATACCGCGAAAATGATATTTCTTATTGACTAGAACACCATCATATGATCAGTATACCTTTGTTATATATATATTGGTTTACAGCCTTTGATGCGCAACTAATCGGGAAGAAACATTTACCTCTCCGTTCAGCTAATCTTTGTTATTGTTTTCATAATGACAAAGATAAATTTTACCAATGACAATAAATTAGAATAACCTTTTACTGTTTATGTGTTTTGGAAATTTGATAAATCGTTTGAAGCTACACACTACGGACTACATGAGGCGAGTAGTTGCGTACTACCACCACCACTACTACTACTACTACTACAACTATAATGGTAGAGGAGAAGAGGCTTGACAACGGAATATTTGTTTGCAGTTCTGATGTCTCTGTACAGGGGAATTATGTTCACCTTATATGAAAATCGTCATTTGCACAGATCTTTTGTGTTGTGCTACTGCTGTCCTTTGCGTATTGTGTTTCCCTATCTTCTTTTCGTGTCTCCCATGTTTCATCGCAACACTGATTCATTTACTTTCCTTGACATCAAATCTATCTCTCCACTAATTGATATTTTTGTGCCGATGAACGCCTCTTTATATACTATTGATAGATCTTGTCAGTAGACACACGTCACACTATCAGTGCTTGATATGAGTAGTGTACAACTGCTTATCTCAATTAATCAGTACTATATAGTCCCATCTATGCATCTATGCTTGATGTCTTGATTGCCATTTACGGTCAATAGCAGATCACATATTGTGGTGATCTGAATAATTTAGGTCTCCAAAGGGAACTGTAGTGAAAACTTCACCCAGTCGAACTGTGTACACATTACAAACTGATAACTAATTTGGAAACTGTGAAATCGTTTCAAGGTTGCTGTCCTGAAATAAAAATGCCTATCATCAGAACGAAAATCCAACTCGAAATTAGCTTGAATAAAATGGCATCATTAATGCTTATTTCGTTGGCTTCTCATCAGCTGCTTACAGGCCAAAGTCATTATTAAGTATATCTACAGAAACAATTTTAACATACTTGCACAGAGTTCATTTTTAAACAAAAATTAATCAATATATGCATGTAATCCTAATGATAATAATAATCACTTTGTCCCAAACAATAATGATCATACACAATGCAGGCTTTCGACAATACATAATGAGAAGAAAGAGAGGGTGAAAATATCCAGTTACCAGGGTAAGAAAAGACTGATAATCGCTTCTTTCTAAACGTATAAATCGGGTTTCAGGCATTTGATGGAGAAAGCTTCGGCAAACTTAAGCAGCATTAAGCTCCATTGTCTACTGATAATTTTGAACGATCTTCCGATGTCCACCTTATGACCCGTGTCAAGAAAATGCCCGGCGATGGCACTCTTGAAAGCACTTGTTCCCTTAAGAGGTAGACTCTTTGGTTTGCCCTTCTTTCTGTCCTCCCGAAATAATTCCCCCAGCAAATACACGTAAATTTGTATACACAGTTGGAGTCAACATGAGAAGAGTGTGTGTCATCTTTTCATTACACCAAAGAGCAAATTGTTTGATAGACCGAAACGAAATTAGCTGCAGGATAGGTTTTCACTAGTGACGTCCTCAATCTTCTGCTGACTACTGTTGCAAAATTTTCACCTTTTAAATTGAGATGAATGAAGATAGACGTCTTCCTCACTGGGATTTGTTTGACAATTAAACCTTCACATCTCTGAGAGTAACTGTTGTTTTTCAACACCTTTTCGAGAATCGTAAATTCTTCCTCTAGTTTCTCTGCAGAGCATATTCTCCTCGCTCTATAGTAAGGAGTCTTGACTAGTGCTCGTTCATAGCTATTTGGACAAGAACTATTAAAATGTGTTGTCCATTCCATGTCAGCTTTCGGTAAATTGACCTCTGGAGACCACCATCTTCTAGGCGTTGCATGGCAATGTCAAAGAAATGGAACTTTCCATCATTCTCATGTTCCATAGTAAATTCAATATTTGAATGTGCGTCGTTGAATAATGTGAGTAGGTAGGAGGCATGACTGTCGTTGTTATACACTACAAATGTGTCATCAACATATAGACAGTAGGAAGTTGTTTCGTAGATTGCATGCTTCAACTTTGTTTTCTCAAGGTTTGACATGAAGATATCTGCTAAAACAGGGCTAAGTGGACTGCCCATAGCTACACCGTCTATTTGTCGGTAAAGAGTGTTGTCAGACAGAAAGAGTTTTATCCAACCATAGATAATGAATATCTGTAAAATTACTGCAAAACCGTTAAAATCTTTTTTCGGAATACATACCTCGTACACATCAATAAAATCATTTCAATCAGCACTTTTTGTCAAATAAAAGACACAAAAACGAGAGAGGGCTAAACCAAGATTGTCTACAAGATAAACTGTGACACCTATAAAAATCATTGCATTTGGTCAAGGTGGGTATAATTTTTGTATTCACATCCATGTATATAAATTGCCTATCAAAAGAAATGATTGGATGGAGGATTTCATCATGAGTTGAAATCAGTTAGAGAACCACTAGAAAACCTGGGGGTACTGGACAGCTGTTTTGTTCTGGTTTACGACGCTTCATCAGTACGCGTGGTTCGAACCCAAGACCTTCTAGTTAAAAGGCAAGTTAGCTCGTAGACCATTAAGCCACCCGATCGAATGGCCACCACATGAATTCTAACTTCTGCCAATTCACGATATAGCGCAACCATTTTGCATTGTCTTCTTCAATGAGTTACTGCCTCATCTTTAACCCGCTGTACCCTAGTGGTCACAGCCTACCAATAGAAGCTCAGGTCACTGCCCAAATAGGGTCAGTCAACTCAAGATGAAATCCTCCATCTAACAATAAATGAGTCAAACTCTAGGTCCATAAGACGACCGGTCCAGATCAATAAGCAGTAAAAAAAGGTCACTATTCTTACCTTTATTTGACATGCATATCATTCGTGGTAGACACGAAATCCTTCAAAGTTGCAGACACGCCTTGCTGATGAGTGCCAACTAGCACAAAACCTAGGTCGAGAGAGGCTTCCTTCCGATTGCCTCCAACTATCTAAGACCACCGTCCTTATTTCTTTCATTTCTTTACTTCCGAGTGGAATAAATAGTTACAACCTTTCAAAGTTTTAATAGTGATAAAGCTGTTTGCGTTCAATTTTTCCACTTTTCGCAATTTACGATTGGCCAGGCCATTGGAAACTGGAACTTCCATGTGTACGGCTGGCGAGTATTCTACCACTGAACCAACGGTTAGCAAAATGATCATTATGAGACAATTAGAAGGAGATTTCACTATAAGTTATCACAAAAAAAGTATCATTTATTTGTAATTTGATTAGTTAATATAAATTCTTCGTTGATTATCTTGAGTGGTCTCCAGCTAATCATCGCAGCCAATAAGTAGTATGGAACCACGTTCATTTATGCTTGCTCTCCTGATTGTCATTTATGAAATCAAGCAGAATACATTCTGACTGTGAATAATTTTGTTTGCTATGAGAAACTGCTGTGAAATTCTGCCTTGAACTGTGTAAGTCGCGACTTTGGCTTGACGGGCAACCAGATCGCTCAAGAGGCTAGGTGAGTGAACTAAGGTGCATCCCTGGAGAGAACGGCCCTAAAACGAGCGAGACGACCATTAGGTGTTCAAATCACCTCGATATGGCTAAATGGCAAACGCTACTGGTCGATTTGAATAGTACACAAATTTTTATCTCAATCAACCAGTAGTGTGTAGTTTTCGGCAGAGGTGGATTTCGTGCGGAGGAGGCAATATCTTGGACAGTGAGCTAGACCGCTTATTATAGACACAACACAAAAAACGGAGGACTTGGAGCTTAAGTTTTCACTTTATAAAAATTATACGGATGACTTCCAGGCAATTTCTACCCTGCCTTTTATGAAAAGCATAATTGGTTGAACTACACATAACATAAGAGTGACTCACAGTTTTGTCACTACATTCTGGAAATATAAAGAGATCAAGGATATATATATATAATCCTGAAATGAAATGTGCGTCGGTGGCACAGTGGTTAGGACTCTCGTTGACAATGCACATGGTCCGGGGTTCGAGCCCGCACCGACGCACACCTGATATCTATGGTCGGCCTGCAAAATTTGGGCTACCGATATCCACGCTGAAAATTCCATACTTGTACCAAAAATACAGTGTGAAATCAAGCTGTAAATCAAAAAAGAAAAACTATAAATAAATATATATGTCCTTGAATTGTTCAGATTGATTTTTCGTGAATATTATTATATATTCGATTTAATGAGTTGATAAAATGAACATAAACTGTTTAACCCTACGGTAATATGAAGAAATCACTGAGCTAGCTTAAATGAAC
Organism: Trichobilharzia regenti; assembly: GCA_944472135.2. Lineage (NCBI taxonomy): Eukaryota > Metazoa > Platyhelminthes > Trematoda > Strigeidida > Schistosomatidae > Trichobilharzia > Trichobilharzia regenti. The sequence goes on along the minus strand of OX235270.1, from coordinate 133,193,056 downwards.
TGCATAAATATATGCGCCTAGTAACTAGTTTCTACTGTCCATGACTCTAGCTTTTTGACAGCAACTTTTACATACTACTGAATAACTCAGATGAGTAGTTGATAGTCAGACCAAGGCGTTATAAACATAAGGAGGCCGTTTCGCTTGTTTGGTTACCATCTATGGCATTAGAGAAATCTGAATAATTTCGGCTTCCAAAAGGAACTGCTGTGAGATTCCACCTTCTCGAACTGAATAAATTGTAAATTGCGAATTAATTTTCAGCTTGCAAATTTGATTTGATACAACTGTCATTTGTAAAAGAAAAGTAATTATTTGTGTGTCTGTGTGTCTGTTGAGTGAACCCAGTGAACGGATATGAACACATGAGATCATAATTTGAGCAAGATACTTTTCATCGCTGTAGGCGCAGAAAATTATTCTGTCGATAGATTTATTTCGATTTAAGCAGGAAATGCGACCTCAAAAGTGAACTCAAGCAGAATGTAACATAAGTTTAAAAAGTTAGTGAGTAGAAAATACAATCAGAGAATTACTTCCCTTGATTTATTCGAACAAACGAAAGAGAACATATTGAGTAAGATAAGAACGACATCATATTATTCCGTTGGCTTTTTCAAGTGCATACAACTCTTAACAATTTAATATCCAACCTACAAAATATTTCAGTGTTGATGGATGTTAATTAGCACCACGTGCTAAAGCACATACATAGGGTGAACTGAAAGAAGGATTGACAATCGTATAACTTAGGATATTCTGAGAAACTTACGCCTGAAAGGTGTATAAGTGTTTAGTAGTGAGACCACTACCCCACCTGTTTGTTACACAGAGGTCATGAAATCGATGCGTTAAACTCCTTTAATATAAATGAAGTTCAAGACAGTTCAAAGCCGCTATGTATAAATAATTTAAGCGACTGTAACCAAACTGTTAAAACCAAATCTATACACCCAAAATGGAAATCTGTGTTAATCTTGGCTTAATTTTTATTTTGGCAAATGTTATTATTATTCCCTTGGGTTCCGAGTGGAACATAGAGCTTCAACAACACACCTCTACTTTGCTCGCTTCACTGCAGTCCTCTTCAGTTGAGTAAACCATCCCCCCATATTCTCTTTCCTTCTCCTCGCCACACGATTTCCTCCATGTCAACCTTTCAACGACATCCCTTTCGTCGCTGCCTATTGAGGTTCTGCTCGAGCGATGGCCTGGCATTCGATGTCATTCAACGGCCTCCTCAACGTATGCTCAATCCATCTCCATTTTCTCCTACATATCTATTGAGCAATCGGTTCTTGCCTGTTGGTTTGTTCTCAGCCAGAGTTTCTTCTCGTTACTGATTCTTTCTGGCTGGCTGGCCATTTGATCTTCAGTATGGAGCCGGCAGAGGCAGTTGTTGATGAAGGTCTGCTCTAGTCTATTGAAAATGCCTTTTGTTGCACTCTGGCCAAGTTGTTGACCCGTACAGAAGGATCGCCTTGACATTGGTGTTGAAAATCTGAATCTTGTTCTCTATGCTGAGATGGAATGCAGAAGATTTCCAAATTGGTTTCAGGTTATTGAAGGCGTATTTTGTCTTCCCGATCCTGGCTGGCTGTCTGTCTGGTTTTGACATCTTCATCCATTCCTCTGGCTGTGGTTGAAACGAAGCTTCCTAAGTAAGTGAAGGAAGTAACCTCACTCATATCTCTCCCTTCGATGGTGGTTGGTGCTGGTTATTGTTGATGTTGTTGTTGTTGTTGTTGTTGTGGTGGTGGTGGTGGTTGGTCATCTTCATCGCCTCCATCTTCTCTTTGCTCGCCTGAAGTCCTGTCTTCACCGGTTGCTTCTTCAGCCTAGTTTGTTGGTTTTCGCCTGTGATTCTTCTATACAATTGGTGGATGGTGGCTAGCAGTGGAATCCAGGATGCGAACTTCGTCCTAATTGGGACTCGTCAGCTAGATGTACCTGCATTTCTCAGTGAGTGATGATGTTCCCACCGAGGCTCGAACCCAGTGCCCATAGTTTCAAACGCCAAAGCGTTATCCACTAGACCACTTGGGCCACGAGAGCCACCTCTTGTGCAACGGGTCATATATTAATTATTGAATTGAATTTTTGATTTTCCCGTCGATTGATTGGACCGAAGTGTTCGGTCTCAGGTTGACATGTCGGCTTCTTGTGCAGATGCTTCGACGATGTCTGGGGATTTGATTTGTATACAATTGGTGGATGGTGGCTAGCAGTGGAATCCAGGATGCGCATTTCGTCCTAATTGGGACTCGTCAGCTGGATGTACCTGCATTTCTCAGTGAGTGATGATGTTCCCACCGAGGCTCGAACCCAGTGCCCATAGTTTCAAACGCCAAAGCGTTATCCACTAGACCACTTGGGCCACGAGAGCCACCTCTTGTGTCCACTGCTAGCCACCATCCACCAATTGTATACAAATCAAATCCCCAGACATCGTCGAAGCATCTGCACAAGAAGCCGACATGTCAACCTGAGACCGAACACTTCGGTCCAATCAATCGACGGGAAAATCAAAAAATTCAATTCAATAATGTAATTCTTCTAGTTTGTATGACATGAGACATAGATCATCCACACGCGAAATAGAGATTTTCTGTAATCATCCACGCTGATCGGTTGTATAGCCATCATAGTAATTTACAATCAATTTTCAGAAATAAAATTCATCATGAAGATTTCAATAAAAAAGTGCATAGTCAGGGTGAATAGAGTAGTAGTTCAGTGTTTAAATAAATTATGAACTTGACAGTTAACGAATAAATACTCACTAACTGATATTTATGTCACTAAACATACTGATAAAAATAATCATGAGTTAATGACCTTTATTTGTTGTAATTAACTAATTACTTAATAAAAGTATATTATTAGTTTGTTGTGTTTGTCACAGTATTTGCCTATCGCGATAATTTATAAAAAATAAACAGGATCCTTAGTTTATCCTGCTTTTATCCGTTCTTGAAGATCGATATGCGAAGTCATTTAAACCTCAGTTTGTTTTATTTTTGTGCTTTCTAAGTGGAATATACGTCTTCAAGCTTGAGCTTTGCTGTGACAATAACAGCGAAGTTTTTTCATTAGGTAGGTATGGGTTGCCTGCCCAGGCAACCTTCCTTCTTTATAGGATTCACTACTAGTTAAGCGAATATTAGGAGTGCTTTGCGGGATGAAGATCAGAGCAAGATGATCTGCGTGGTTGGTGAGGATTCTACCCTTGAGCCACTGACGAACTCATCTGGATACAGATTATATTGTATATCGATTGACAGATTGTTTCAAGTAGTTTTTTATAAGTGCTATGCTGTTGTAAGGGCAACAGTGGACACATTAAAGCTTCGTTGACTAGTATTCATGAAATGAGATTGGAAGAAGTTAAAATCCTCCAATCAGTTATAATACTGGAATTCAAGTCAAATCGAATTATCATTTTATCTCGCTGACTAGTATCTAAATTTATTGTGAAAAAGGAGCAGACAAGACGAGCGAAATACCAGACTTTTCTACTTTTTAACTGGTAAGAACATTTACTATGCTCAGCTCACTCCAGCTCACTCAGTAAAATCCCCTGTCTATTAATGATTACTATTTCATAAAGGTTCTGAAGATTCCATTTGTTTCTGGAGCCATTTAGGAATATGCTCTGAAGCTAGCTCTTACTTGCAGAGATCGATGAGTCCTTCCTATGTATGTGTGTCCACATGTACACTCAAATTGGTAAATACAGTGGGATGTGACGTCATTTTTCGCATGTTTGAAAGGTTTAGATAGATATATTGGCTTTACATTCTCTATTATTATGATATTAGCTGCATAAAATGTCTTTTTAACAGCAGCGTTTAGTTTTTGTCTAGTTATCAAGCTACTTTGATGCCCTATATAGGGTAGCTTGATGTACACGTCTTTCTTAGGGGCGAGTTGGAGAGTGGGTCTTGGTGTTCTGACTACTTTATATCTCCTGATGAACTTGTCTGGATAATTGTTATCAACCAGATTTTGTGTCAACTTTCTTTCTTCTTCATCAAGTGTGTCTTCAGTGCATATTCGTTGGATTCTGCTGAAGAGGCACCTTAGTAAGGCTCTTTTGTACCGAACAGTGCAAAAACTGTGGTAATTAAGATACTGTCCTGCCCAGGTAGGTTTTCTATAAATAGGTCTTTTTATTGATCCATCAAGCCGGCGACTAAGCAATATGTCTAGGAAAGATAAAAAATTATCTTCCTCTTCTACAGATGTAAGTGATTCGCTATTCTGAACTTCATTCACTCGATTTAGAATTGAGGTTGCAGAACAAGACTTATCACTGATGATTACAATATAATCTACATACGTTCTATAAAGTGGCACATTTTCGATTAAATCCTCTGATGAATTCTCAATGTACGACATATAAATATCTGCCCTAACGGACTTCCCATAGCAACACCATCAACTTGGCGGAAACAATCGCCTCCAAATGTAAACCTAACATTGTATTTACCAATTTGAATGTACGTGTGGACACACATACATAGGAAGGTCTCATCGATCTCTGCAAGTAAGAGCTAGCTTCAGAGCATATTCCTAAATGGCTCCAGAAACAAATGGAATCTTCAGAACCTATCAACGGTGAGAACAGGAGACCTACCTCTTCTATTGCGAAACATATTATAGGATCAGGACATAAAACTGACGTTAACAGATCTTTTAAACCTATCTATAAAACGTGTTTGGGGCGTATCCTAAAGTTTATGGAAGCCCTAGCAATTAGAAAGTTTAAGCCACCTTTATGCTTTCAAAAAGAATTCGTCATCACATTAAACCTTCCTTGGTAAATTTTGTTTTGGTCCCATAGCAGATGTAGGTGTACTAATACCTCTGCTACTTGGTTTAGTGGTCTTCATTGTTATTTTTACCTTTAATATGTCCTTTTAACTTGACCTAAGTATTTTCTCACCCATTACCTCTTTATTAATTTCAAATATATATATTCCTATGACAAGTTCGTGTGTGATCAGATTGTTCGAAATGTGTTGCGCAAATACATCACACGATTCAGATAATAATAATCATTCTTTCACATCTATGTGCTCTTCTAGAAATTATAGAAAATTTCGACGGATAGGCCTTTAATCAGACTTCTACTTTGGTAAGAACAATCTTTATGCATTTCAACTAAATTGTATACATTTACATTATACAATTTTAATAATTCTGTCTGAAAATAGTATTGACCAGAGCACGGATTACCCAGCTGGATGACCTTTCCATTTACACATATCACTGTCTAGTTTTTGTGAATGTTTGTTTAATTTCATGGCATATTTTGCCACGAATGGACACTGAAAATCAAGGAGCACTAGATGATTATTTCTTTTTGAGGTGAGACTCAATAAAACTCTACAGTTCTTCAGGGATATATGTTTGACTTTACACAAACTCGAATACCTAAAGGCAAAACCCAACAGGTTGTCAGAAGAGGCTAGCAAAGAAGACAGGAATTCAAGCGAACATAGAGAAGACAGTGGCGAAAAAGATAATTTAAAACAAGCAATAAAGGTTAATAAAGCAGGATTTAATGAATTCATCAAATTTCGGTAGAACTCGTCAGCTGAATACTCTACATACACGAATATATATACTTTTGAAATTACATTGGGAGATATAAGACTGATAAGTTGAATACTCTACATACACGAATATATATACTTTTGAAATTACATAGGGAGATATAAGACTGATAAGTAAACAAACTACATTGAATTAATCATGCAGAGAGACAGGTGCGAATATTTTTCAGGTCATGTTCAAATAGATAAGGGGAGAGAGAGAGTATGAGAGATCAAAATTAAGATAAATTGCATTACGCTTCAATTACATCACTTAGATAAACAATTAGTCATTAGAGAATATAACAAGAATTGCAAACAGGCTAATATCAATAGTAATAGTTTTAATAACAATAATAATAATAGTGTTGAAGTGAGTTAAGATAATCTTACGGATAAAGCATAGATTTAAATGAATCAAGAATAATAATAATAATGGTAGTAATAATAACAAAAATAATAATAAGAAGAGGTAGAATAATAGTAGAGAATAATAAGTAAAGCGTATTACCATGGTAGATTCAGAGTGACGACCATCTCCTTTTGTATACAGAGGGCTGGTTTGTAAATTCGAATTGCACAAGCCTCTGCAATTGCAAGCATCTTCTTGTTTCTTTGTTTGCTGACGATGGTGAATGACTTGACGGCGTCGATATCATGTCCGTAATCCACGAGATGTTTTGTTATTGAGGATTTTGGGACTTTGCACTCAGCTGTTTTCAACCATTTTGGCAAATGCTCCATCATGCGAGTAGACAATCGCCTTTCCGTACGACCTATGTATTTGCTGCCACAAACACACTCAAATTGATATATGCAGTTTGAAGTGTCGAGGATTGGCGACTGGTCTTTCCCAGATTGTTGAAGCACTCGCTTGGTGGTGTTAAGGATAACGAGTTTTGCAGCGTAATAAGTTCTCTTGATGGCTTTGTCAAGTCTTCGTTTCACTATTTCCTGTACGTCATCTCCTTTGAATGGCAAATTGATATAGACAGGTTTCTTTGGAACTGTCTGAATTGTTTTGCAAGGGGTAGTTTCTTTAGAGTATTTATTAATGAACTTCTCAGGATATCCATTCTTACATAAAATATCCTTCAAAGATTTTATTTCATGTTCAACAGTACTGTCAGAACAAATTTTCCGTGCTCTATTGAACAGTGTTCTGACTAAGTTCTTTTTGTATTCGATTGGAACAAAGCTCTTGAAATGCATGTACTGTCCTGTCCATGAGGACTTTCTAAATATAGATCTTTCGATTGTGCCATCATTCATTTTGGTCAGAAGAACGTCTAGAAATTTAATAGTATCGTTTTCCTCGTGTTCTACTGTGAAATTGAGATTTGGATGGCATGAGTTGAATTTTGTTAACATGTCTTCCGCTTTTGATCTGCTTTCACAGACAATAAAAATGTCATCAACATATCTTAGGTATGCATTTGTTTCTTGTATATATTGCTGCAAAGTACCGGTTTCTAGGCGTGACAAGAATAAATCTGCGAAAAGTGGTCCCAAAGGGCTTCCCATTGCGACACCATCAACTTGACGGAACAGACGCCCGTTGAATTGGAATTGGACATTTTTAGTACATAAAAGTAGTAATTTCCTCAATTCCGATGTTGGAATGGGTATGTCTTCAGCTTCTTTACATATGAAGTCGATAGTTTCAACGACTGGCACATTTGTGAAAAGGGAGGTAACATCGAAAGAGACTAAATGCTTATCGGATACATTGAAATCTTTAATTTGATTGACAAATTGAAATGAATCAGAGACTATATGTGTTCCGAAACGTTTCAGCAAGGGCTGCAACAGTTCACATAGCCACTGTGCTAATCTGTGGTATGGTGAGTTTATCATAGAGAGTATGGGTCTTAACGGCGCTCCTGGTTTGTGTATTTTTACGCGTCCGTATAGTTTTGGGATTTGTGACCCAATCGGTTTGATATTTTTATATGTGTTTTCGTCAATGTATTTATTTTTGAAGAGTTGTCGTAGATGTTGCACAATTTTCCTTTCGGTTGACAACGTTTGGTCTTTTGCACGGTTATCCAATTTGAATTTAGATTCATCAGAGAGAATTTGATTCATTTTTTCGAGGTAATCTATCTTGTTCATTAGCACTACACTTTGTCCTTTATCGGCTTGTAAGATAACAAGATTTTTGTCTTTTCGGAGCTTGTTTAAAGATCTCCAGTGTTCTTTGGTGATATGTGACTTTTGATTGGTTGGCATGACTCGAAATTGATGAGCAATATCAACCATCTTTGCTTTCAACCAGCTTTCGCTGTCACTGGACGTGGCATGTAGCCCTATAAGTTGATCATAAAGATTTTCGAATTGGCATTCGATATCAATTTGCTTTATCTTTTTCATGGGAGCACAGAATTTGAATCCCAGTGACAGAATTTCTGCTTGTTCTTTCGATAGGGAAATATCAGACAAATTGTGAACATAATTAGATATATCCACTGGGAAAATTTCATTTGGCGGTTCCGGATGAAGTGACTTCTTCAGTTTCTTTTCTTCTGATTCTTTTGTCTTTTTTGATGTGGCATGCAGATATTTAGTGAATTTAATATAACATACAAAATTTAATTCATTTTGTACACTGATCAGTTTACTTGACAATAGGCATAAATTACTGATTTCATCAGTTTCAGAACACAAATGTGATTCAGCAAGACGGTAAAGATTTGCCCGTGTGGGTCTCAAATGATCTTTACGCAAGGATTTGTAAAATGTTCGAGGATAAATATTATTCTGGATACATTCCTTCAAAAAATCTCGTCGTGCAGAGTGTTTAGCAATCCTACACTTCAATTTCACTAGATCATTTAGTGCATTGATAGTGCTTTTTGGGAGACGCTTCTTCAAGAATTGAAAACATTTATTTCCCGATACGAATTTAAAACAAGCAATAAAGGTTAATAAAGCAGGATTTAATGAATTCATCAAATTTCGGTAGAACTCGTCAGCTGAATACTCTACATACACGAATATATATACTTTTGAAATTACATTGGGAGATATCTCCCAATGTAATTTCAAAAGTATATATATTCGTGTATGTAGAGTATTCAGCTGACGAGTTCTACCGAAATTTGATGAATTCATTAAATCCTGCTTTATTAACCTTTATTGCTTGTTTTAAATTCGTATCGGGAAATAAATGTTTTCAATTCTTGAAGAAGCGTCTCCCAAAAAGCACTATCAATGCACTAAATGATCTAGTGAAATTGAAGTGTAGGATTGCTAAACACTCTGCACGACGAGATTTTTTGAAGGAATGTATCCAGAATAATATTTATCCTCGAACATTTTACAAATCCTTGCGTAAAGATCATTTGAGACCCACACGGGCAAATCTTTACCGTCTTGCTGAATCACATTTGTGTTCTGAAACTGATGAAATCAGTAATTTATGCCTATTGTCAAGTAAACTGATCAGTGTACAAAATGAATTAAATTTTGTATGTTATATTAAATTCACTAAATATCTGCATGCCACATCAAAAAAGACAAAAGAATCAGAAGAAAAGAAACTGAAGAAGTCACTTCATCCGGAACCGCCAAATGAAATTTTCCCAGTGGATATATCTAATTATGTTCACAATTTGTCTGATATTTCCCTATCGAAAGAACAAGCAGAAATTCTGTCACTGGGATTCAAATTCTGTGCTCCCATGAAAAAGATAAAGCAAATTGATATCGAATGCCAATTCGAAAATCTTTATGATCAACTTATAGGGCTACATGCCACGTCCAGTGACAGCGAAAGCTGGTTGAAAGCAAAGATGGTTGATATTGCTCATCAATTTCGAGTCATGCCAACCAATCAAAAGTCACATATCACCAAAGAACACTGGAGATCTTTAAACAAGCTCCGAAAAGACAAAAATCTTGTTATCTTACAAGCCGATAAAGGACAAAGTGTAGTGCTAATGAACAAGATAGATTACCTCGAAAAAATGAATCAAATTCTCTCTGATGAATCTAAATTCAAATTGGATAACCGTGCAAAAGACCAAACGTTGTCAACCGAAAGGAAAATTGTGCAACATCTACGACAACTCTTCAAAAATAAATACATTGACGAAAACACATATAAAAATATCAAACCGATTGGGTCACAAATCCCAAAACTATACGGACGCGTAAAAATACACAAACCAGGAGCGCCGTTAAGACCCATACTCTCTATGATAAACTCACCATACCACAGATTAGCACAGTGGCTATGTGAACTGTTGCAGCCCTTGCTGAAACGTTTCGGAACACATATAGTCTCTGATTCATTTCAATTTGTCAATCAAATTAAAGATTTCAATGTATCCGATAAGCATTTAGTCTCTTTCGATGTTACCTCCCTTTTCACAAATGTGCCAGTCGTTGAAACTATCGACTTCATATGTAAAGAAGCTGAAGACATACCCATTCCAACATCGGAATTGAGGAAATTACTACTTTTATGTACTAAAAATGTCCAATTTCAATTCAATGGGCGTCTGTTCCGTCAAGTTGATGGTGTCGCAATGGGAAGCCCTTTGGGACCACTTTTCGCAGATTTATTCTTGTCACGCCTAGAAACCGGTACTTTGCAGCAATATATACAAGAAACAAATGCATACCTAAGATATGTTGATGACATTTTTATTGTCTGTGAAAGCAGATCAAAAGCGGAAGACATGTTAACAAAATTCAACTCATGCCATCCAAATCTCAATTTCACAGTAGAACACGAGGAAAACGATACTATTAAATTTCTAGACGTTCTTCTGACCAAAATGAATGATGGCACAATCGAAAGATCTATATTTAGAAAGTCCTCATGGACAGGACAGTACATGCATTTCAAGAGCTTTGTTCCAATCGAATACAAAAAGAACTTAGTCAGAACACTGTTCAATAGAGCACGGAAAATTTGTTCTGACAGTACTGTTGAACATGAAATAAAATCTTTGAAGGATATTTTATGTAAGAATGGATATCCTGAGAAGTTCATTAATAAATACTCTAAAGAAACTACCCCTTGCAAAACAATTCAGACAGTTCCAAAGAAACCTGTCTATATCAATTTGCCATTCAAAGGAGATGACGTACAGGAAATAGTGAAACGAAGACTTGACAAAGCCATCAAGAGAACTTATTACGCTGCAAAACTCGTTATCCTTAACACCACCAAGCGAGTGCTTCAACAATCTGGGAAAGACCAGTCGCCAATCCTCGACACTTCAAACTGCATATATCAATTTGAGTGTGTTTGTGGCAGCAAATACATAGGTCGTACGGAAAGGCGATTGTCTACTCGCATGATGGAGCATTTGCCAAAATGGTTGAAAACAGCTGAGTGCAAAGTCCCAAAATCCTCAATAACAAAACATCTCGTGGATTACGGACATGATATCGACGCCGTCAAGTCATTCACCATCGTCAGCAAACAAAGAAACAAGAAGATGCTTGCAATTGCAGAGGCTTGTGCAATTCGAATTTACAAACCAGCCCTCTGTATACAAAAGGAGATGGTCGTCACTCTGAATCTACCATGGTAATACGCTTTACTTATTATTCTCTACTTTTTGTTATTATTCTACCTCTTCTTATTATTATTTTTGTTATTATTACTACCATTATTATTATTATTCTTGATTCATTTAAATCTATGCTTTATCCGTAAGATTATCTTAACTCACTTCAACACTATTATTATTATTGTTATTAAAACTATTACTATTGATATTAGCCTGTTTGCAATTCTTGTTATATTCTCTAATGACTAATTGTTTATCTAAGTGATGTAATTGAAGCGTAATGCAATTTATCTTAATTTTGATCTCTCATACTCTCTCTCTCCCCTTATCTATTTGAACATGACCTGAAAAATATTCGCACCTGTCTCTCTGCATGATTAATTCAATGTAGTTTGTTTACTTATCAGTCTTATATCTCCCTATGTAATTTCAAAAGTATATATATTCGTGTATGTAGAGTATTCAACTTATCAGTCTTATATCTCCCAATGTAATTTCAAAAGTATATATATTCGTGTATGTAGAGTATTCAGCTGACGAGTTCTACCGAAATTTGATGAATTCATTAAATCCTGCTTTATTAACCTTTATTGCTTGTTTTAAATTCGTATCGGGAAATAAATGTTTTCAAAAAGATAATTAGCCAACCTCAACAAGCACCAATGACCAACAGTAAGAGGAATCTAAAGGGAGTCATATCTTTCCTTTATCAGGGTAGCATCATTTCGATTACAGTTGGCTAGGTTGAAATAGTCAAAGGGGATGGCTGGAAGGCACAATAGACTTTGCCTAATCTGAAGTCAATGTAAAAATCTTCTACGCTCAGCACAAGAGAAACAACAGAAACTAATGTCAAGTCACTATGCTTCTATATGTTACAAATGATTGACCAGTGGGTTACGGAAAGCATTTCCGGCAACCCACTACAGACTTTCATCAACAACCGTCTTTTCTGGCTCAATTCTGAAAAACAAATGGCAAGGGTAGGAGGAATAAGCAACAAGAACCTTTTGCCCAACAAACATGTCGATGGAAATGGAGGTGGGATGGCAACACAGTAAGAAGACCACTGAATTGCTTCACGCGCCAGGTCACCAATTTTGGGTAGAACCCAAATGAGAAAGGAAAAAACTGGGCGGGAATCTGGCAGTGATAAGGAAGATATCATGTCAAGAGGAAATAAAAGTTCATGGGCAATTGTGGAGCCGTCTACATAGGACTTCTATATATATATATATATATATATATATATATATATATATATATATATTAAGAAAGCTAATGAACTGTGATTGGAATGTGATAATTTTACAAATGCCAGTTCACTAACGTTTATGCCTTATTGCATAAATTCAGTCTATGACTGATTGTGATTCATTTATTCAATGTTTTAATGCCATCATATCGATAATGCTTTTAACATCAGTCATTATTCTATTCATCTAATATCTGTCATACATTGAATGGCCTCTGCGTGAACTGAATGAATGTAAATGACATTAAACAATATGAACTGATGATAAACAATAAAATGTCTTCTTTCTTTATTTTTGTCGTTTATCTACTTTCTGTTCATTTGTTATTTACTGTTAAGGTCATGTTTAAATTTCATTAGTTAATTGTTAATTGAAATTATCTCTTATCCACATCTAAATTTTGATGTATTCTATTCTTTGTGTGTGTGTGTTTGTAGTTAATGTTTACACAAACTGACTAACTGCGAATTCAAACCAATTCAAACTGAGAGGTATTCAATATTTATTTTCGTAGTTCTCAGGATGGTTATTATCGCTATTGTTTGGTTGTGTTCCAAGCGGAACATAAGGCTTTAACAGAACACCTCCATTTATCATGTTCTGTCATATACTCACATCTCCTCTGTGTCACTGTCAAACTCTCGCCCGACTCGTTGTTTTCCCCCAGGGTTCACCTAGAACTATGAACTGGGGAGTCATGTCATTCGAAGGTCTCGTCATAGTGTCATTGCTTCGTTCCCAGGGTTTTTTGCTACTAATTCTTTCTGGCTAGCGAGCTGATCTCCAGGATGCAAACAGCGAAGGCAACTGTTGATAAAAGTTGGCGGCTGGTTGTTGAAAATGCCCTTGAAAACACGTGGGCCAAGTCTCTGTCCCATTATATTACTTATATTATTATTATTAATTATTTTATTCGTTTACTTTCAGGGTGGAAAATAAGGCTTCAAGCTAGAGCTTTTGAATTTTAGGTAACAGTGTTTTAAAAAAATGGTTATGGCGTAGAGTTGTTAGCCTCCTGCCCAACCTTCTCTCCTTACCGGCCTTATCACAAAATTAGGAGAGATTTAATAGTGTGTCGGCCTGGCATCGAACTCCAGACCGCGTAGCATGGTTAACGAGCGTCCTACCGCCGAACCATCGATGCACACACGATTGTTACGATTACTAGTATCATTTTAATTGGACACTAGTAACTAGTGTGACGTGTCTAGTCTTTGATGTTTGGTGCAGACTGAATTCTATCAGTCAGCCAGGTTTCGCAATGTGGCCACCATGCCACTATTAGGTAGTTCGCCATCACGGTGCACATTGATTTGATGATATTAGATAGTTGTAGGCAATTGGCCACAGGAAGCCCCGTTTGACCTAGGTTTCTTGCTAGTTGACGTTCACCAGTCAGTAAGCTGTATCTTCAATCTTGAAGGTGCTCATGTATGTCCCTTCTGAGAATCGAACCTGCGTCATCCAGTGAGAGCTGAAGTTAGAGACGTTACCACAGGAGGTCAATCGCGAGCCTGAATAGCTCAGTGATAACGTATTTGACTGCAGCTCTCACTGGGTGACGCGAGTTCGAACCTCAGAAGGGACATGAGTTCCTTCAAGGTTGCAGATGCACCTTGCAGATGAGTGCCAACTAGCACGAAACCTAGGTCAAGCAAGGCTTACTGTGGCCGACTGCCTCCAACTATCTAATACTAGTATCATTATTAGTTGGATGGAGGTCATCTTCATGAAGTCTCTTGGGTCTAGTTTTCGTGCCTGTTGACACTGGTCAGCACGGCGTGTTTGGCATTTCGAAGGAACTCACATCCCTTGTGAGATTCGAGCCCACGTGATCCAGTGCTGCCTGCAGTCAGAGACGTTACCACTGAACTATTCGGTTTCTGACTTGTAAGTGGTTTCTGTTTTTTTTTCGTAAAATTTTGTTTGCATTTGTCCTCATAACAGGTGAAAAAAGTGTTTATGTATTTGTCATCAATTAAACGTAACTTTTACTACTTTCTAGGTGTCATTATTTTCTACGGTTTGTATGTGTTTTTTCTATGTCTGTGAATTTATAATCTCTTCCCTTATTGTATTGGTCCTACATCTTTTCAGTCTAAGATGTCTACCCTGACAAGAAAGGTACTGTGCGTTGGTGGCACAGTGGTTAGGACTGTCGCCGACAATGCACATGGTCCGGGGTTCGACCCCTGCCGATGCACACCTGATATTTATGGTCGGCCTGCAAAAATTTGGGCTACCGATATCTATGCTGAAAATTTCATACTTATACCAAAAATACAGTGTGGAGTCAAGCTGTAGCCAAAAATAATAAAAAAAAAACAAAATAAAAATAAAATTAGTAGCAGTGACTCGCTTAATATCAGTTTTGAAAGACCGAATTTCGTTCTTTATGCTGATTGTGGAAAATTTCCACACCGATTTTATAGTGATGAATGTGTTTGCGTTGACTTTCCGATTCTGGTCTCGGCATTGTCATCCGTTCGGCGTACCTGTATGTGGAACGGTTCTGTGTAGATTAGTTGAGGAAGTGACCTCCTTCATATTTCTCCCAATGATAGTGATTATTACTTGCTGTTGTAAGTTGGCTGGTCATCTTTGTCGCTTCTTTCTTCCCTTTGTTCACTTGAAGTCCCGTCTTCGCCGATTCTCCTGCCGGTTTGTTAGTTATTGAGCATGTGCGACATTAGACACAAAACCTAGGCGAAATACAGGTCTTCTAGAGTCTTCTTATCGGTCCAACGTATTCCAGTCCTCTGAATGTTTACAATGACCCGCACAAGCCAATCCACTACAGTCAGTAATATCATCAATGATAAGAGGCAGCCCTAACATACTCCTGTATTCACTTGAAATGCTTCGCTGAGTTTTCCGTTGTGGCATTGCCGTATAACTATTGGATGAGTCTGACAAAGATTTGGAGCACTCCATAGTTTTGAAGCGGCATACAAATTAATTCTCAGCCAATGTTATCAAAGGCCTTTCCAAAATCGATGAAGTTGAGGTAGAGATTTAACTCCAATTTTATGCTCTTTTCGTAGGTACTTGACTCATTATTGTGGTGCACTTTAAACCCAGGAATTTCCGCACTAAGGGTTCACAGATAATTACTCATCAATTCAGTATGTCTAGTAATTGGAAATATAAACAATCAATTCCAAGTGTGATCATGAAATTACTTCGGTTATAAACCTATTGATAACAGTCAAGAAATACTGGACAACTGCTTTGTCCTATCTTGAGACTCTGCAGCAGTACGCACCTATGAACCCATTGGAGATCAAATCCAGCACTTTGAGATCACGAGGCTAGACAGGTGATCATTCACCCATTGGTATGGGATCAAAGGGCACATGAATTCTAACTTTTGTGCAGTACTGCCTGGTTTCCAGGGGTTCTGAATGTACACTCATATGTGTCACTGGATTTGATGTGAGCAGACCTACTTACCTGTTTTTGACCGATCGAACAAACATTTTTCGCCTTTCTGTGAGATCAATCTCAGTTCACTTTTAAATTCTCTTCTTGATTCCTGGTGTTACTTAGTGTCTTACGTTTAAAAGACAGTTGATGACTGGTTCTTTTGCAGCAGCTGCCAGTTTCGAGGGTCAACTTCCTGAGATATCCATTTTGCATAAGATTCTCTCCAAGAATCACGAATTCCTCTTTAATCGTTTTTCAGAACACAACGCCTTATGTCTATTGAAAGACAATTTTGACTTCACTTTATTTGTAAATGATGGGGTTGGGAATTTCATGGCAAAAGTAAGAATTAGTTCAGTTTTCTTTTCTGTGGATTGTTTTCCCAATTGTTTCATAATTTTTCTTGATTTATGTCACTGCCAAGACAGCTGAACTAGTTATCACATCCATATTACACTATCAGCTTGATCTAGGAGTAAGCTAATGTTAGACTTGTTAAGTACTTACAATTTAATATGTCGTCAACATTGGTTTTTCTAGTATATAGTTTCTGAGATGCAGACTCAGTAGCCCGATGGTTGAATACTCACCCCACCGACAAACTCCTCCTAAGCATCGCTTACTCGGCAGTAAGTCGGATACAGAGGGAAGGTTGAGCTTGAGGTTGGTAACCCCACCCCATAGAAATACATTCAATAGAATTCAATAGTTTCCGCTACTTGTTGGTTCAGTTTACATTTATGAAAATGTCGGCTGAGTAAAGTTTTCTGATGATATTGCATAGTCACCTCATCGATTCACCCGAAGACTTCATTTTTTAGTGTTAGCAGCAGAAGGAAAGCTATGATTTAAAATACCTTCCATTTTAACGTGTAAATATTTCTCCTGCATGCTTAATTCTGCACATCATCTTTACAATATGTCAGAGATTGTGTATTCCATTTATACAGACGAATAAGTAAAGTATTTCCTTTAAGTAATAACCTTGTATGTACTTTATTGATTTATGGTGCAGCTAGCTGGATTGTCTATGAGCTCCCCCCAGTAACCGGAAGGTATTGCACTCGAATCCCGGTGCGTGGATGCTAATAAAGATTCCTAAAATAGAACGAAAAAGCTATCTAGTACTCCCTAGTTCTATACACCATTGGTTCAGCGGTAGAGTCCTTGCCGGCCCTGCATATAGACCACAGTTTGACTCTTGGCCAACAGACTACTACTGGCTTAGATGGTAGTAAAGTTTCGTATGAAACTAGCAACCCCATCTGGTGAAAATAAAACTACTGCCACTGAAACTTCAGAACTCAAGCTTAAATCCTGATGTTCCACTCGGAACTTAGAGGGATTAAAATACAACAGGAACACACTTTCCATACTGCCATGCTTGTAGTTCATTTTTTCTTGTAATTCCTAACATGATTTGAGCGATAGCATCACACGCCACTGTCGTATACAATTTTATATGTATATATGTGTGTGTATGTATGTTTGTAAATATGTATGTATGTGTTATACACCCCTAGTTTTGCTGTTATATGCCCTTAATTCGTTGTTGATTTGAAGAGCTATATTTAGCATATCAAATAGTCTTAACTCTTTCAGCACTGCCTGCTTAGTGACATTTGATCGATATTTAGTCTATTGATCGATTTCTATCTTCTTTAACTTCCCCGTGTATTATATATGAGGGTACTAGTTTGTACTAACCTCGCCAGATACTAGCTTGCTAGGCCACTAGCTTACCAGTTTTCTAGCCGGTCCCAAGCCATGGTAAAGAGAGAGGGTTGGGGCGTGGTGCTAGCAACTCCACCCCTGTAAAACAACCAAATCGCTACAGAAACTTCAACGAATAAATATATTAAAAATTCTAAAAACATAAGCAATAGCCTTACTTTTCGCTGGAATCGGGGAAGTGAAATGACGCAGGCTGGTGAGAGCTAGCCTTCGGGAAGCCAGTCAGCCGATGTGTCTTCATTCGATGAAAGCAAAAGTAAGGATGGGGACATGGAATGTTCGTACAATGTACGAAACTGGAATGGCTGCCCAGATAGCCGCTGAAGTGGGAAGGTACAGAATAAAAGTGTTGGGAATCTGCGAGAGCAGATGGAACGGAACTGGAATGTGCCAACTACCTACTGGAGAGACAGTAATCTTTTCCGGCCACCCAGAGGACAACCATGAGCACACTGAGGGAGTGGCCATCATGATGTCACCAACAGCAACCAAAGCTCTCATGCAGTGGAAACCAATCTCCTCCAGGATAATGACAGTCAGGTTCAACTCAAAAGGAAGGAAAGTTACAGTCATTCAATGCAATGCGCCTACAAACGTCTCAGAACAAGAGAAGAAGAAGGCGTTCTACAGACAAATACAAGCAATAATGGACAACGTCCCATATGGCGATATCAAAATCCTGATGGGCGACATGAATGCGAAGCTGGGAGGAGACAACACAGAAAGAGAACTCACCATGGGTCGTGAGGCCCTCAGCGAAATGAACGACAATGGTGAACTCTTCTCAGACGTCTGCGCCTTCAGTGATTTCGTGATTTGTGGTAGTGTGTTCAAACACAAGGATATACACAAGACGACATGGATTTCACCAGATGGAAACACCAAGAATCAAATAGACTTCATCTCAATTTCAAGGAAGTGGAGACGGAGCCTACTGGACACAAGGTCGAGGAGAGGAGCAGATGTGGGTTCAGACCACTATCTAGTACAAGGAACTTTCAAGATGAAGCTAAAAGCCTCGAGGATAACTGGGGATAGGCCACAATGCAAGTTCAGCACTCAGAAACTGAAGGACAAAACCACAAAAGACACTTTCACTGCAACTGTCAGAACAAAGCAGGAAACACTACGCGACATCACTGAAGAATCATGCGTGGAGGACCATTGGAACTCTCTGAAGGTGATTTTCAACGAAACGTGTGCAGCGGTCCTAGGAAGAAAGAAGAGACAAGACAAGGAATGGCTCTCAACGAACACTTGGAAATTAATAGAAGAGAGGAGAATGGTGAAAGAAAAAATGATTCAATGCAAGGACGGACAGGAGAAGGAGACGCTGGACTCAACTTACACAGCACTGGACTAAGAAGTGAAGAAGTGTGCTAGGAAGGACAAAAGACGATTCTACGACAACCACAACACTGAAGCTGAAAAGGCAGCAGGCAAAAGGGACCTGAGGACACTATATCAGATAACCAAATCTCTATCCGGGAAGAGACCAACACAAGCGAAACCTATAAAAGACAGCCAAGGGAGCCCAATTACCAAGGAAGATAGACAGATTAAACAATGGCGGATCACTTCAAAGGACTCTTGAATCGACCACCACCTGCAACCCGTCCAGAAATACCAACAACAGCACGTACACAACTGCAAGTTGACACCAATCCTCCAATGAAAGCTAGAGTCTTGAACGCAATCAGGCTTCTGAAAGCTGGGAAAACAGCCGGACCAGATGGAATACCCCCTGAAGCACTGAAAGCAGACCCAGAGACGACAGCAGATATGCTGACTCACTCCATTATTGCAAACGGACTGGAAGGAGGGAAAGGTGTCTACTGACTGGAGGAAAGGTTACCTCGTGAAACTACCAAAGGAGGGTGACTTAGGACTCACTCTGCAAGAACTGGCGAGGAATCATGCTCCTATCGACGCCAAGCAAAATTCTGAGTCGCAACATCCTGGAGAGAATAAACGACGCATTGGATACAGAACTCCGACCAGAACAAGCTGGCTGCATTCAGGAAGGTCAGGAAAATCATGTACTGACCAAATTGCAACTCTACGAATCATCATCACACAACAAAGCATGCAATGGCAATCAAACTTCTACATCAACTTTATAGACTTTGAGTAGGCCTTCAACAGACAGCATTGATCGCGAAGTAATTTGGAAACTACTCGAGTACTACGGAGTACAGTGCCCTAAATATTCATCAACCTTATTCAATATCTGTACGACAATGGCACATCTCAAGTGATCCACAATGGAAGACTCAGCGAGGCATTTGGAATAAACACAGGAGTCAGACAATGGCGCTTGCTTATTATCACCAATGATATTCGTAGTTGTGGTGGACTGGATTATGCGTCAGATAGTAGGAAACGAGAAGACAGGAAGGGATATCCTGGACCGACGTGAAGAACCTAGAAGACCCGGATTTCGCGCGTGGATGATTTATGTTTGATGTCACACACACAAAATCGAGGACTTACAAGCGAAAACCGACAAACTGGTGGAAAAAGCAGCCAGCGGAGACAGGACTACAGGTGAACATAGACAACACGGAGGCTATGAAAATAACCAACCAACTAACCAACAACAACAGCAACATCCAGCGTCAATCTCTACCACAAGGGAGGGATTTGGAAGAGGTTACTTCATTCACTCACTTATCTAGGGAGCATTGTCTCAACTACAGACAGTCGGAACGGACGAGGATGTCAAATCGAGCGAGAATCGGGAAGGCAAGAAACGCAAACATTCATCAACCTGACTGAAACCAATCTGGAAATCTTCGTCACTCAGCCAGGATCAACAACAAAATTCGGTCAGATTTTCAATACAAACGTCAAGTCAGCCAGTTCTTCTATACGGATCAGAAACTTGGCGGTTGGGTCAGAAAGAATATTTCCAACAGCCTGTTTCAGACGTTACCTTTATCAACAACTGTCTTCGCTGACTCTATACTGAAGATCAGATGGCCGGGCCGGACAGAATCACCAACAAGGAACTATGGAAACAAACAAAACAAGAACCAATCGCCAACCAATAAAATGCAGGAGGAAATGGAGATAGATCGGACACTCGCTGAGGAGACCGCTGGGTGACATCGCTCACGCGCTAAACCATTGCTGGAGTGGAACCCGAAAGGGAAGCAGGCGGCGAGTGGGACGTCAGTGCAAGGGTGACATGGAGGAGGTCGTGTGAAGAGGATTTGAATGAGTATCGACTAACATGGATGCAGGCGAAAAGTACAGCAGAAGGAAGACAGAAGTAAGTGGAGACGTGCAGTTGAAGCCCTATGTTCCACTAGGAACCCAAGGGAACAATAATAATAATAATGAAGTTTGTACTAGTTTGAACTACTACTTGAGACAGTAAAAGCTCTCAGTAACAGTTCATTTTCTGTCTTATTTTGTGTACAAGTACATTGTTTTGTGGTGGTCAATCTTGTAATTGTGAATAGTGTGATGGGTTGTATTATCGCTCATCATAACAGCATGGTGACACATGCAGCAGGAGGACCCATCAATCTACTTACTGTCACATCATACAGACGAGTTTCAACATTTCTTTTTAAACCTATCTATAAAATGTGTTTGGGTCGCATACTTAAGTTTGCAAAAAAACTCTAGCCACTTAAAGCTTATATCTCATTTAGTATGATTAGAAAATATTATTTGCTATCACACTAATCCAGCTTTAAGACCAAAGCTGATGGACATATATGCTACTTTTTTAAAATCTTTACTATTTTTTTTATTAACGTCTGATGTGATCGCTAAACTGACATTGTGATTCAGTCTTGAATTAATTTAGGCATTTTTTCTCTACTCTGTAAAGTATTCTGTGAATATTTGCGTCAGTTATGTGTGGGTATATATGATCGTAATACTCCGAAAGGGTGTTACATAAATGGGTAAATGAATTTCAATATCTGAGTACCTTTGAAGAGTTCTTAATTGACACGAAACAGCTGTCCAGTACTGTTTGGTTAACGATCTTATCTAGATAATATCAATTTCTGGTCTAACCTATATATATATATATATATATATATATATATATATATATATATATATATATATATATATATGCCTAAAAGTAATAATATTAGCAATATTTACGTAAAATAATTTAGTTTTGTATTTTTCTTCATCAACAGCTCTGTCTTTCCTTCCAATACTAAGTGATATTTCCACAAATATGTCGATTTTACACTGATTCACATTGCCACACATACACACACACACGCACGCATGCATACAGTTATGTGGATGAATACACACTCATTCACGTAAGCTTTCACACAAATACACGAACAATCATTCTACACGATACAATTAAATTAGATGCAAAAAGTATAAAAAATATTACTGATACAATTGATTAATTTTCAAGTGTTAATTCACAAACTGTGATATATACTTATGCACCAACTACCATTGAACAGGTGAATGAATATATATATATGTCTATCTATTTGCTACTGGAGACTGTTTTTGCTTTCATTTTCTTCTGTCAGCAGAAAACATCCTATGACGTAACTAAACTTAATTAGCTAGACAGAAGTAATGCCTTACGTGATTTACTGTCCCATTTTAGCCGTAGAAAATATATGAATCAGTTTGAATTATAATGGTGGAGCGTTATAAACAGCTCTTTCATTTATTTACTTATCTTTTTTGCTCCATTGCAACCCGGATGGAACACATGGATCCAAGCTTCGGCTTCGAAGTCGTAGTACCAGTGGTGTTTTCCTTCTCAAAGCCAGAGCTTCGTCTTCATCGGGCTTGGCGTCAGTTAAGCGAGGTTTAGGAGGAGGAGTCTGTCCGCCGTGAATCTAACTCTGGATCACAAGTGTGGTTCGAGAGTATCCTACTGTTGAACTACTGACTCAATGTTCGCAAAAACCGGGGGATAGTGGACATTTCTTTCGTCCCAGCTTTTGACTCGTCATCAGTTTGCATCCACCAAGGTTCAAACACAGGACCTTCTACTTACAAGGTGAGCTTGTAGACCATTGAGCTGTTTCACTACACAGAATTAATAGATCTTGACCGAGAGAAAGTGATTATCATCTAGTGATCGGTTCGTGTCCATCAATCGGAATCCCACAAGGGGTTTGACTGTGACATTAGTATATATATATATATCTTTCCGATGAATATCTTTAAGCTTGAAATAATTGATAATCAAAGTGTTATGTACTCGTCGCTAAATTATTGTTATGGACTGGTCGAGGAATTAATAGTCCTGACGCGAGAAGGCGGAAATCAGAAGACCACTAGGTTTGCGATGATACTTCTATTGTCCAAACACAAGGAGACGAAAATAAATGGTCTCACACCAAAGTGGTAAGTAAGTAAAGTAGTTGTAAAGTAAAGTCGTTGTAAAAGTAGTTCACACAAATTGTGAATGCGAATATATATAAATAATTCAGACAAGCGTGGGAAAAATCATTAGACAGTCTTAACATGAATGGCTAATTATAATGGAGTGTCGATCCAATTATACATAGCGAATATAGCAGACATGCCAACAAACATATATGGATATATGTCACCAAGCAACGGACTGTCAACAAACACTCATATTATATATAATATAATATAAGGAGAATACACATTATTAAAGGAGACAAGTCCATACAAGTGAAGTGGTCACAGACTAACCGAGCAAACAGAAAGAGAGACCAACATGCACACACACACATAAATATATATATGTGGATACATATCACAAAGCAGCCTCACAAACAGAATGAACTAAGTGAACTGATTTCATCAAGTAATCAGTACTACACAGAATCTTTCGATGGTAAAGGGGATCACCACTAGTCAGCATTACTCCTATGGTCAGTGAGAATAGATTCACTTGATATTTTTACACAACAAAGGTTGAAAATCGAAGGGAGGATCTACATTTCACTGTCATCCTCTTCCATTTTTGAACAGTATGACTTCAACAGGATTATTCTGAAATTAAAAACTTTCCAGCTTTGAGAAATGCTGCTCACCTGACAGATTTGATTTTCTAAATGAAATAAGTTGAGAAAAAAACAGCAACAACAACAATAAAAGCTTCATACTCTTGACTGAATTTTATACAGAGAAATGACAATGAGGAAAAAGACTTTCAGGCATAAAATATGTCATTCCACATTATTGTTATCCCATTGATACTAATTCCATTTGAAAGCCTTGCCCTTTTATGGTTTTGTTTTAGAATACAACTGACAATAGCTTTATTATTGTTATTTAGAATAAAACAGCCTACTATCATTTTATAAAAAATATGTGGTCTGATTCGCGCTGATGGTAGCTGCTGCCCTTGGAGTCTAGGATGTGCAATGCTTCCTGTTTGAGACCCATTATTATTATTATATCCTTTAATTTCTTGAGGAACATAGGGCTCCAGCTGCTCACCTCCATTGCCTTCGGTTTTCCGCCAACCTTTTCACCCCACTCCAAGTCTGCCCACATGCTTTCATCTCCTCTTCACATGACCTCCTCCAAGTCACCCCACCCTGTCACTGACGACCAAATCGCCACCCGCTTCCCTTTCGGCCTGGTTCCACTCGAGCAATGGCTTGTCTAGTGATGTCACTCACTTGATGGTTTGTTTCCTCAGAGTATGGCCAGCCAATCCATCTCCATTTCTTCCTGCCTATTTCTTTCACGATCGGTTCCTGGTGTGTTGGTTCGCTCATTGCCGGAGATCCCTCCATGTTGCTGATCTTTTCTGGCCAGCCATCTGATCTTGAGTATTGAGCGGAGACAACGGTTAATGAAAGTCTGTAGTTTGTGTTGGGGCGCTCTTTATGATGCGCAGTGCAAGTATCTGATCCGTATAACGAGTAGCACTGACTGATTTCACATTGGAGTTGAAAATCCGGATCTCATTTTTGATTCTGAGTGATGTTGACCTCCACACAGACTTGAGAGCAATGGAAGCTTGTCTTGCTTTCTCGATTCTAGCTTTGATATCCTCGTCAGTTCCGCCAGCCTGTAGTTGAAACGATGCTTCCCAGTTAGGTGGGTAGGTGAAAGAGGTTGCTTCTTTCAGGTTCACCCATTTATGCAGGCTGACTGTCTTCTGTTGTTGTTTTCACTGTTGGTGTTGGCCAAGAATCTTCATCACCTCTGTTTTCTCTATGTTCACCTGAAGTCCTATCTTCTCTGGATGCTTCTTGTGCCAGCTTGTTGCTTTTCATTTGAATATCTTCCCGTTTGTGGGAAATCGGACACATACCACATCGGCGAAGTCCAGATCCTCCAAGTCTCTGTTTGTGTGAGTTCATTTTATGCCCGTTCCCTCGTTGGTTGCCGTTGTCTGTCGCATTATCCAATCTACTGCAATCAGGAAGATCATTGGCGATAATAGACAGCCTTGCCTCACTACCGTCCTCACTTCGAAGGCTTCCGTAAGTTTCCCGTTGTGGATTACTTGAGACCCATTAGCTGGATATACCTACATTCTTAGTAAATGATACTAGAACCTTCAATTCATCGTTTCAAACGCACTACTAGTCACCATCAACCAATATAAAATCAAGCTAATCCGTAGACATCGTTTAAGTGTCTGCACTAGGAACCAGAATACCAGCGGAGACCGAAATTTCCTATCTAACACATAATCCATCAAGTGGAAATTTTTCCAGTTCTTACAATTCATCACGAAGACCAAAAAGAAAGTGAATGAACTGAGCTGTAGAGTTACAAAGGCCTAATTAATTGATCACCGACTACAGGAAAGACTTCCAGGAGTTGAGGTGGAAAGTCTTTATTGGTGGGATTCGTTGGTGCAATTAGATGACAACAGTGATATATATATGTATATAATAAACTGACAACAGTAAGGATTCAATAGCTACTGGATTTCTACTCAACAACTGAATAGTAAGCTATTCATCTAGTAACCTGATGATCTTTGATTAGATTTCTGGTGGATAAAACAAGCGTCCTGAATAGTTTTGATTTGTTCTGCAACCTACACTAGTTGATGACAAAATCTAAAAGGAAACTATCTGTCCAGTTTGAACTTATCAGGAAATTTTGTATGAATAAATTGTGTGTTAGCCTATTTGATAAGTAAGAAATTTGGATGAAGGTTGCATCAAGGACCGATATCATTTAGTCAGTGTTATGACCGATACTGTGACCTAGCAGACATTTCAGAATTACAACGTGAACCACGGTCGTAACAATATCCCTACACGTGAAATATGACAGAAGGCGAACTGTTGGTAGGTGTCTAGTGCCTTAATTAACACTTCAAACTAGTACACAGTAGTAATATCATCTAATATATATTTAATGTACAGAGAGGTTTAAGAAGATAGAAATCAATCAACAGACTAAATATAGATCGAACATCATTTAGCAGGCATTATCTGAAAAAAGATAAGATGAATTAATATCATTATTGCTCCCTTGGGTTCCTAGTGGAACATAGGGCTTCAACTGCACGTCTCCACTTGCTTCTGTCTTCCTTCTGCTGTACTTTTCACCTACATCCATGTTAGTCCATTCTGTTTCAAATCCTCTTCACACGATCTCCTCCATGTCACCCTTGCACTGACGTCCCACACGCCGCCTGCTTCCGTTTCGGGTTCCACTCGAGGGCTTGGCGCGCGATGTCACCCAGCGGTCTCCTCAGCGAGTGTCCGATCCATCTCCACTTTCTCCTGCATATTTGTTGGGCGATTGGTTCTTGTTTTGTTTGTTCCCATAATTCCTTGTTGGTGATTCTTTCCGGCTCAGCCATCTGATCTTCAGTAAAGAGCCAGCGAAGACAGATGTTCATAAAGGTAACGTCTGAAACAGGCTGTTGGAAATATTCTTTGTGACCCAACCGCCAAGTTTCTGATCCGATCCGCATAGAAGAACTGACTGACTTTACGTTTGTATTGAAAATCCGAGCGAATTTTGTTGTTGATTCTGGCTGAGTGACGAAGATTTCCAGATTTGCTTCAGGTTGATGAATGTGTTTCTCGCCTTCCCGATTCTCGCTCGATTCGACATCCTCGTCCGTTCCGACTGTCTGTAGTTGAGACAATGCTCCCTAGATAAGTGAGTGAATGAAGTAACCTCTTTCAAATCCCTCCCTTGTGGTGGAGATTGACGCTGGATGTTGCTGTTGGTTGGTTGGTTGGTTGGCTATTTTCATAACCTCCGTCTTGTCTATGTTCACTTGGAGTCCTGTCTTCACCGAGTGCTTCTTCGACCAGTTTGTCAGTTTTCGCTTGTAAGTCTTCGATTTTGTGTGTGTGACATCAAACATAAATCATCCACACGCGAAATCCAGGTCTTCTAGGTTCTTCGCGTCGGTCCAGGATATCCCTGTCTTCTCGTTTCCCACTGTCTGACGCATAATCCAGTCAGTCCACCACAATCAGTAATATCATTGGTGATAATAAGCATCCTTTTTCTGACTCCTATGTTTACTCCAAACGCCTCGCTGAGTCTTCCGTTGTGGATCACTTGACATGTGCTGTTGTCGTACAGCTGTTGAATAAGGTTGATGAATATTTGGGGTACGCCGTAGTACTCGAGTAATTTCCAAATTACTTCGCGGTCAACGTTGCTGTCGAAGGCCTACTCAAAGTCTCTAAAGTTGAGGTAGAAGTTTGATTGCCATTGCATGCTTTGTTGTGTGATGATGATGCGTAGAGTTGCAATTTGGTCAGAACGTGATTTCCGACTTTTCTGAATGCAGCCAGCTTATTCTGGTCGGAGTTCTGTATCCAGTGCGTCCTTTATTCTCTCCAGGATGATGCGACTCAGGATTTTACTTGGCGTCGACAAGAGCATGATTCCTCTCCAGTTCTTGCAGAGTGAGTCGTAAGTCACCCTCCTTTGGTAGTTTCACGAGGTAACCTTTCCTCCAGTCAGTAGGCACATTTCCCTCCTTCCAGACCTTTTGCAATAATGGAGTCAGCATATCTGCTGTCGTCTCTGGGTCCGCTTTCAGTGCTTCAGGGGGTATTCCATCTGGTCAGGCTGTTTTCCCAGCTTTCAGAAGCTTGTTTGCATTCGGGACTTCAACTTTCGTTGGTGGATTGGTGTCAACTTGCAGTTGTGTACGTGCTGTTGTTGGTATTTCTGGACGGGTTGCAGGTGGTGGTCGGTTGAAGAGTCCTTTGAAGTGATCCGCCATTGTTTAATCTGTCTTTCTTCCTTGGTAATTGGGTTCCCTTGGCTGTCTTTTATAGGTTTCGCTTGTGTTGGTCTCTTCCCGGATAGAGATTTGGCTATCTGATATAGTGTCCTCAGGTCCCTTTTGCCTGCTGCCTTTTCAGCTTCAGTGTTGTGGTTGTCGTAGAATCGTCTTTTGTCCTTCCTAGCACTCTTCTTCACTTCTTTGTTCAGTGCTTTGTAAGTTGAACTCATCGTCTCCTTCTCTTGTCCGCCTTGCATTGAATCATTTTCTCTTTCACCATTCTCCTCTCTTCTATTAATTTCCAAGTGTCCGTTGAGAGCCATTCCCTGTCTTGTCTCTTCTTTCTTCCTAGAACCGTTGAACACATTTCGTTGAGAATCGCCTTCAGAGACTTCCAATGTTCTTCCACGCATTATTCTTCAGTGATGTCGCGTAGTGTTTCCTGCTTTGCTCTGACAGTTGCAGTGAAAATGTTTTTCGTGGTTTTGTCCTTCAGTAATTGAGTGTTGGACTTGCATTGTGGCCTATCCCCAGCTATCCTTGAGGCTTTTAGTTCCACCTTGAAAGTCCCTTGTTGTACTAGATAGTGGTCTGAACCCACATCTGCTCCTCTCCTCGACCTTGTGTCCAGTAGGCTCCTTCTCCTCTTTCTTGAAATTGAGATGAAGTCTATTTGATTCTTGGTGTTCCCATCTGGTGAAATCCATGTCGTCTTGTGTATATCCTTGTGTTTGAACACACTACCACCACTCACCAAATCATTGAAGGCACAGAAGTCTGAGAAGAGTTCACCATTGTCGTTCATTTCGCCGAGGGCCTCACGACCCATGGTGAGTTCTCTTTCTGTGTTGTCTCCTCCCAGCTTCGCATTCACGTCGCCCATCAGGATTTTGATATCGCCATATGGGACATTGTCCATTGTTGCTTGTAGTTGTCTGTAGAACGGCTCCTTCTTCTCTTGTTCTGAGACGTCTGTAGGCGCATAGCATTGACATTGAATCGCTGTAACTTTCCTTCCTTTTGAGTTGAACCTGACTGTCATTATCCTGGAGGAGATTGGTTTCCACTGGATGAGAGCTTTGGTTGCTGTTGGTGACATCATGATGGCCACTCCCTCGGTGTGCTCATGGTTGTCCTCTGGGTGGCCGGAATAGATTACTGTCTCTCCAGTAGGTAGTTGGCACCTTCCAGTTCCGTTCCATCTGCTTTCGCAGATTCCCAACACTTCTTTTCTCTACTTTCAAATCAAGATTTTATTAGGGGATATTACCACAAAACTAGGGGTATATAACAGATAATTACTAACGATCAAGGAGTGATGGACGGCTGTTTTGTCTTCGTTTGGGGCTCTTTATCAGTGCGTTCCAATTGACCTTACACATGTATTCAGCGAGGTCAGCCTAACAACCATCCAGCCGTTGGGTTGAAATCCATTGACTCATGAATTCTAATTTATATCCATTCATAATATAGTGTTGACGTCTACTAGTGCTATATATAGGTATCCACTCTAACCTGACCATCGAATCAGAACTTCAGGACATCTATTCAGTAGCCACTAGTGGGCTTTTCAGACATTTCGTTTTGTATGGTGCACTAGACGTCCATTTTTTCTAGCTTGGGACTCTTCATCAGTGTTTACACATCACCCTGTGTAGGATGAGAGAGGTATTTATTACTTGATTGGGTCTCAGTGATTCTCTGACTGATAGCGACTGGTGATAGGACATACAATGAAGTTGGTCACAAGCCTTAAAACATCTTCCTTAAGGAGAAATAGCAAATTGTCAGATTAGAATTAATGGGTTTTTTTCTCTCTATTCTTAATGTTGAGGCCTTAGAAGAAATGGAATTCTCAAGTCATAAACTAGTCACATTTTGGTCTGCACGTTTTTGGTGATTTCTAACAACACTGTCAGTCACATTCTTTGTATTGATTAATTAAATATAGTGACATTTAAGTGGGATCAATCATTTCAGGGTTGTTTTGTTCTTTTACAGTAAAAATAATAGTGATAATAATTAAAAGTCAGTTTTAAGGTAATTTATCGTGTGATTGTGCACAGCATCATATTCGATTTTCAGTCATTTAAACCATCTAACATTGAAAGTGTTCTTTCAAGAAAACCTGCAGATGGCATTTCAGTCATCGTGTTCAGTTAAAGATGAAGACTGCTTGAGATTGTACATTTCTATCATAAAAAATAATTGTGTATCAACAAAATCTCTACTATGAATATTTCATTCATACATTTGCATGAATTATCGTATCTGAGCGATTTTATTGGATGTTAATGTTTCGGTGATAAGTTTATTGATTGGTCGTGCATTGATCAAATTCTATCAGTCATGTTTGTAATTTCGTCATCAAGTTAGCCGAGTATTAACGTCTGTGACTGCACTACTGGGTGACATGAATTTGGATATCCGGCTGAACGCTAGTTCCATAGAGGTTAATGATACAGTGAACAGTGTCCAGTCGTAAAATGAACAAATCAGAACTGACCAACGTAAAATAACGCCCACTATGTTATCAATCATGTGATTGACAAATCCTGGGTGACATTTTGAATTATATATTATTATTGTGTAAAATGTACTCTGTGGCTCGCGTCGCAGTGTGCTGTCTTTTAAGTAGTACATGCTGAAGAGCGGACAGGTAGCTATTGTATGATATTGATGAGGTGGTCAAGCGGTATTCATGATTAACGCATCTTCCTCCAATTCGACATGCTTATTTCAGTCTTGACTTATTGCCAAACACAACAGTTAAAGGTTAACCCTCCTGAACAGTGCCAATGAGCATGAAACTTGCGTCTTTTAATCACAGTCAATTATCATATCAGTGCATTGTTTGTCTTTCAGTTGTTTATTTTGAGATTCTTCTGTCAAGTTAATTGATTTCGTTATCCTTCAAAAGTTCTGCAAACAATGTGCTTACTTTTCCCCCATTTTGATGCCTTTTTAATTTCAAGTGTTTTCAGCTTTATCTTATTTGTGTATAATATCTGAACCCTCAAGTATGTTGATTACACCTCTATATGAATACTCTTCACTTAGAACTCATCTTGGAATTGTTTATTTTACACTTCTGAAGTGTTTTTAACACACTTGCAAAAGGCTTAAAATTTATTTGAGATTCTTAGATAGACAGTATTGTGTTATGCGAGGTGATTGATTATCTTACCATCACTAGTGGAATAAATGTTCAATTTCCCCCCCCCTCTCCAATAGTGAGTGAGTCTTTTAATTATTTTGGTAATTTTGCAGCTATTTGCTTCCTTCGTAAGCTGCCTGTTTTTTTCTGAAGTGTCTTCCAAGGATTGAGCTCAATCATTTTGTCTTCTAAATCATTAGAAATCAAATAACAATCAACAGTTGTTTCGTCTTGGTTCAGGACTCTTCTCAGAGTGTGCCCACGACCTTACCAAGGATGGAGGCCACAGTGTGAGTTCTCTGAATACTGAGTGAGTCTGTGGTTTGGTGTTCAACGATCTGTGAATTGTACCTTCTGCAAATTTAATAATAATAATTATGATAATAATAATAATAATAAAACAGTACTTATAATACACAGTATGGAATTCTCAGCATCTGTCACAATATTGCATCTAATTTATTCAAAATATAACTAAAATTAACCACAGGGATTTGTCCATATTTACGGCAGGAATATAATCAAAAATATACACACAGTATAATATGAGAATAATAACCATAATAACAATAATAGTAACAGTGGGTTTGTTTCAAATAGTTTGGAGATACAGCATGGAAACTTTAGCATGTTATAGAGTATTAAGTCCAATTTTTCTCGTGATATGGCATGCGTGAAGGGGAAAACAAAACAAAAAGAAAATTATTACAGAGCTTAAATGATGTTTACACTAATAAGAAAATAAACAAAACAAGATGAGAGAATTATGAATATAAGAAGAAGAAGAAGAATAACAGTCAAGCTTGGTGGAATAAGGATGGAGAAGATGGTTTATTTGCTAGTGCACAGAAGGTTAGTTAATTAATTCGTGTCTGACACTATCTTCATTACATAAAATACTTGCCAAATATGGATGGTATCGTGGAATTTTTACACTTAGACGTGTGCGCATAAAGTCTTTTGAAAAGACTTCTTGTTTTACCTGAGGAGAAACAAGATGAAAGCTGGGGGTGCTGCTGCGGATGCTCAAACTCTGCGAAATCCCTTTAGCAAATTTGTCGAATAAATCATGTGCCTATCAATAACGATATAGTGTCAGTGGCGACCAATTCCACCGCCAACACACCCTAATTGTTGACGTGAAGGATTTATAGTTTCGACCGGATGAAGAGTGAGATAAATTCATCTTGATATTGCATCACATCCTCAGTTATTTTTCCAGCATAGAATGATGTAATAGTAATAGAATATTGACCGCCAAATTCAACTCCAAAGGAAGGAAAGTGTCAATTATACAATGTTATGCACCCACAAACAACGCAGACCTCGAAAATAAAGAAGAATTCTACAGACAACTACAGGCAACAATGGACAATACTCCAGCTGGCGACATGAAAATACTAATGGGAGACATGAATGCCAAACTGGGACCAGACAACACAGGAAGGGAACTCATCATGAGTAGGGAGGCTCTCGGAGAAATGAGTGAAAATGGAGAACTCTTCGCTGACTTCTGCTCCTTCAATGAACTAGTGATTGGTGGCAGTGTATACAAACACAAAGATATCCACAAGACTACATGGATGTCACCAGATGGGCAAACCAAAACCCAAATTGACTTCATCTCAATGGTGCCTCAAGGAAGTGGAGGCGCAGCCTACTGGACACAAAAGCAAGAAGAGGAGCAGACGTTGGCTCAGACCACTATCTCGTACAAGGGACAATTCAAATCAAACTAAAAGCTTACAGGGAAACAGGAGCTGCAGATAGACCACAAGCCAAGTTCAACACTCAAAAACTGAAGGACCAAGATGCAAAGGACATCTCCCTTGCAAGCATAAGGGACAAAGCCGAGACACAAATCAACACTAGCGAAGAGGTCGGCGTCGAAAATCACTGGAACAATTTGAAAATGGTGTGGAGTCAAACCTGGACGGAAGTTCTAGGCAGAAAGAAGAGACAGGACAAACAGTGGCTCACAGCGGACACTTGGAAACTAATAGAAGATAGAAGGACAGTGAAACAAAAGATTGTCCAGTGCACCGACGAGCAACAAAAACAGGATTTGAATGCAAGCTACAATGCGCTGAACAAAAGAGTGAAGAAGAGTGCCAGGGAAGACAAAGAGAAGATTATGAAGCCATGGGAAGCGAAGCAGAACAAGCTGCAGTGGAGGCAAAGGAGACCTTGCCACACTCTACCAAACAACTGGGCACCTATCGGGCAAACTTTCGACACAGATTAGGCCAGTAAAGGATGACAATGGAAAGTCAACCACCAAAGAGGTAGAGCAAAGAAAACACTGGGCTAAACACTTCAGAAGACTTCTAAATCGTCCGCCACCACTATGGACTCTTCTAAATTGGAATTACTATTTGAACAACAAATGAAATTAATGGAAATGTTCATTAACAAACAGACTGGTCCAACTTCACCTTCAAGCAATCTGAATCATACCATGCTACCATCTGTCGACGGCATTGTGAATAGTATTTCACAGTTCAATTATAATCCAGATGCGAATGTCACTTTTGACACATGGTATCAACGACGTGAGGATTTATTCACTGTTGATCTCGCCTCACAAGACGATGCTTGGAAGGTGCGAGTGTTATTACGTAAATTGGGTCCCGCAGAATATGAACGGTACTGCAACCTAATTTTACCCCAAAAACCACGTGACAAGTGTTTCGATGATACAATAAAGCTGCTGCGTGAACATTTTGGAGACCACTCCTCATTATTCAGCATACGTTATCGTTGCCTCAAGCTGACAATGAATGAAAATGATGATTTTCTTACTCACGTTGGCACAGTCAACCGAGAATGTGAGAGATTTCGACTCAGGTCCTTAACAGATGATCAATTCAAAGCCTTGATTCTCATATGCAGTCTTCAATCTCCTCGTTTCACAGATATCCGAACTCGACTGCTCAATCAGCTAGAACAAAATCCTAAGTTAAAATTACATGACATAGCTGATGAATATCAACGGCTGATTAATTTGCAGAAAGACACACACCTGGTCGAATCAACACCTTCGAGAAGCTCTGATATTCATGCATTACGAAAGAGCAAAAATCTCTCATCATCCAGTCCTGACCCACCTTCTTCTAATGTTCCGCGGAAATCTACACATACTCGTCCAACTTCACAAAATACTGCAAAGAAGACCCCACCATCACCATGCTGGCATTGTGGCGCGTGGCACTTTGTAAAGTCTTGTCCATACAAAAATCATCGTTGCAGCAAGTGCAAAATCATCGGTCATAAAAATGGTTTTTGTCAGCCACGCAAACCAGATATCATAATCCAGCGAAAGCTCGACAAACTGTTGGTCCTAAATCTCCAAGGAGATCATTGAGTCTACTCGCAACCTGTCAAGTCATAACTCCATGTATGCGGAAATATCTTGACCTTCAGATGAATGGTCATGATGCACGTCTGCAGCTAGATACCGCCTCTGATATTACTGTTATATCAGAGAAACTTTGGAATAATATTGGCAGACCACCAATCGCAAATACTTCTCAGACTGCTGTCAGCGCCTGTGGTGGGCGCCTCAAACTAATTGGTGAACTCGAATGTTCTGTTTCCTTCCGCAATATCAAATTCACAGGAATTTGTTACGTCACCAAGAGTGATTTAAATCTTTTGGGACTTGATTGGTTCGATCGTTTACATCTGGCTGATGTCCCACTTAGTTCTGTATGCAACGCAGTTAACAAGGATAAAAATTCAGCCAACTCCTTTTCTGATTTATGCAAACTATTTGCACCTGTTTTTCAACCCGGATTAGGTCACTGTACCTCGCTGCAAGCTACCTTTCGAGTATTACCAGACGCAAAACCGGTTTTTCGCCCAAAGAGGCCAGTTCCATATGCATCTGTACCAAAAGTTGACGAAGAATTGGAGAGACTGCAACAACAAGGCGTATTAACACCAGTCACGTACTCGGCATGGGCAGCACCCATCGTCGTTGTCAAGAAAGCGAATGGGTCCCTACGTATTTGTGCTGATTTCTCTACTGGGTTGAATGCTGCATTAGAACAGCACCACTATCCTTTACCTACGCCGGATGATTTATTCACTGTTTTAAATGGTGGATCTTATTTTGCAAAACTGGATCTTGCTGACGCATATCTACAAGTGAAGTAGCCCCAGAATGCCGAGAACTCCTTACCATTAATACACATCGCGGTTTGTTCCAATACAACAGATTACCTTTCGGAGTTAAAACTGCCCCAGCTATTTTCCAACAACTGATGGATACTATCTTGGCAGGTATTCCGGGTGTTGCCGTCTATCTTGATGATATCTTGGTGGTAGCGAATTCTATAAACGAACTTTACAGCAGGACAGAAGCTGTCTTGTCACGCATGCAGGACAACGGTCTACGACTACGCTCAGAGAAGTGTCAGTTCTCCTTGAGATCTGTCAAATACCTTGGATTTATATTTGATGCATCGGGTAGACGTCCAGATCCTGACAACATACGTGCTATAAAAGAGATGCCCGCACCTACTGACGTGCCTTCCTTACGCTCTTTCTTGGGATTAATTAGCTATTACTCGGCATTTCTCCCTGCGCTGCATAATGTTCGACACCCTCTCAATCGACTACTCGAAAAGAATGCAACCTGGAAATGGTCCGAAGCTTGCAGATCAGCTTTTGAAAAGTTGAAGTCTATGTTAACTTCTGAATTGCTTCTGACACATTATAGTCCAACACTTCCAATTATAGTTGCAGCGGACGCTTCAGCAAGCGGAGTGGGAGCTGTCATTTTACATGTCTTCCCAGATGGTTCACAAAAAGCAATAATGCATGCATCTCGAACACTAACTGCGGCAGAAAAGAAATATGCACAAATTGAAAAAGAAGCCTTAGCTTTAGTTTTCGCCGTACGACGTTTCCATAAAATGATCTACGGCCGCCGATTTACCTTGCTGACAGATCATAAACCGTTACTTTCCATTTTCGGATCTAAATCAGGTATCCCGGTACATGCAGCTAACCGACTACAACGCTGGGCAATAATATTACTTGGATACGATTTCGATATTAAATACAACCGAACTAACGAATTTGGTCAAGCCGACGCTCTATCTCGGCTAATTAGCGACTATCCTGCATCAAGTGAAGATATGGTAATTGCATCGATCGCCACCAAAGACTATGCAGTTAACCTCATCGACAATGCTGTTCGATCTCTACCAGTAACGTTTGCAGAAATCCAGCGAACTACAAGCACCGATGCCACCTTACGACGTGCTACACAGTATGTATCCAGTAATTGGCCAAAGATTAAATATAGTGGAGACCTAAAACACCTGTTTGCCCGTCGTGATTCCTTATGTGTTGTAAAAGATTGCTTGATGTTTGGAGAACGCGTAGTGATACCTGAAGCATTACGAAATAAACTCCTGAAACAGTTTCACATGGGACATCCTGGTATTCAGCGGATGAAGAGTATTGCTCGCAGCTACGCATACTGGCCTAATATGGATAAGCATATTATCGACTTTGTTCAACGATGTTCAAAATGTCAACAATCAGCAAAGCTACCCCACCAGCTACCTCCCGTACCGTGGCCTCCAGCATCCCATCCTTGGTCCAGAATTCATATTGATTTTGCTGGCCCTACAAATGGTGCATATTATTTAGTGGTGGTAGACGCTTTTTCTAAGTGGCCAGAAGTTATACCAATGGTTTCGCCGACAACGTCCCAGACTCTCAAAGCTCTCACTGACATATTCTCCCATCATGGTCTCCCAGAAACCATAGTTACAGACAATGGTTCGCAGTTTACCTCTCATCAGTTTCAGCAGTTCTGTCATCAAAATGCTATCGAGCATATGTTCACACCGCCGTATCATCCTCAGTCAAACGGCCAAGCGGAACGTTTTGTCGACACTTTGAAGAGAGCCTTACTCAAAGCAGAGGGAGAGGGGACACCATTTGACATCATCCAAAAATTCTTGATGGTGTACCGTACAACGGCGAATGAGTCAACACAGAACAAGAAATCGCCGGCAGAAATTCTTTACGGACGCAAACTTAGAACGATTCACAACTCAATGTTACCACCGACACCCAAACGTGCCGACGCATCATTTCGGAATGAAAAAAATTTGATGTTGGTGACCCTATCTATGTCCGCGACTATCGAGCAGGACATAAACCTTGGAATAAAGGTTCCATCGCAGCACGACGTGTTTTTTTTTTTTATGTACTTAAAGTTGGTAATGATTTATGGACCCGTCACTACAATCAGTTGCGTCCAAGAAACTCAAATATCCCTACCAGTACACAGTCATCCCTACCTCTGGATATTCTCTTGGATACTTTTAACTTACCTACGACTGACAAAACAGAAAAGCAAAAGTGCGCAGCTCAGACAACTCCAGACAAAGCAGAAGCCGCAAACTCAACAAGCAGACGAAGCAACAGACGTCGACAACAAACTGAACGGTTTCAGATAAACCCCAAGAAAGCACGCTAATTATCATCAATCTTCTCAAAAGGGGAGGTGATATATATCCGTATAATATGTGTATTTGTTTGACAGTCTGTCTTTGGTGATATTTATCCATATAAATTGTGTGTTTGTTGACAGTCTGATATATTTTGATATGTATACATGGATCGATATTCCATTATAATTAGCCAGTTATGTTAAGACTGTCTATTGATTTGTTCATTTTGAATATTCGCTCTCACACTTGTTTCACACACTTGTTCGGACATTCATATATATTTTTGCTCTCACATTCTTGTGTGACATTGATTCTCCTGGCGTTTTGGAAAATAGAAGTATTGTCGCAAACCTAGTGGTCTTATGATTTCCGTCTTTCTTGCGTCAGGACTATTAAATTCTCGACCAATACATAACAATAATTTGGCGACGAGTACATAACACGCGGCCAACAATACCAACAACGGAAGCAGAACTACCAGTGAACATCGACCCCCGACGAAATCAGAAGTCCTGAAGGAAATCAAGATGCTGAAAGCTGGGAAAGCAGCAGGACCAGATGGAATCCCAGCAGAAGCTTTGAAAATGGACCCAGAGACAACAGCGGACTTGATGACGCCATTGCTGGAGAAGGTGTGGAAAGAAGGCAAAGTACCCAAGGATTGGAAGAAAGGATACTTATTCAAACTACCAAAGAAATGAGACTTAAGTCAGTGCAAGAACTGGCGTGGAATTATGCTCCTGTCCATTCCAAGCAAAATACTAAGCCGCATCATCCTGGAGAGAATCAAACAAGCCAACCTGGATACAAAACTTCGACCGGAACAAGCTGGATTCAGGAGAAACAAGTCATGAATTGATCAAATCGCCACTCTACGGATCATCATTGAACAAAGCTTGGAGTGGCATTCAGTCACCTCTCTATCTCACTCAACTTCATCGACTCTGAAAAGGCCTTCGGTAGCGCAGCGTCGATCGACAGGTCATTTGGCAACAAATTCACTACTACGGGTTCCCATCGATAATTATACATCTCATCCAGCAGTTGTACGACAATGCTGCATGCCAAGTAATCCACAACGGGAAACTTACGGAAGCCTTCGGAATGAGGACGGGAGTGAGACAAGCTGACTGTCTACTATCACCAATGATCTTGCTGATTGCAGTAGATTGGATAATGCGACAGACAACGGCAACCAACGAGGGAACGGGCATAAAATGGACTCACACAAACAGAGACTTGGAGGATCTGGACTTCGCCGATGTGGTATGTGTCTGATTTCCCACAAACTGGAAGATATTATTTATTATTTTATTTTTTTATTTTTGATTACAGCTTGATTCCACACCGTATTTTCGGTACAAGTATGGCATTTTCAGCATGGATATCGGTAGCCCAAATTTTGCAGGCCGAACGTAGATATCAAGGTGTGCGTCGGCGTGGGCTCGAACCCCGAACCATATGCATGGTCGGTGAGAGTCCTAACCACTGTGCCACCGACGCACAAGTGAAAAGCAACAAGCTGGCAGAACAAGCATCCAGAGAAGATAAGACTTTAGGTGAACATAGAGAAAACAGAGGTGATGAAGATTCCTGGCCAACACCAACAGCGACAACAACAACAGACAACAATCAGCCAGCATAAATGGGATGAACCTGAAAGAAGCAACCTCTTTCACCTACCCACCTAACTGGGAAGCATTGTTTCAACTACAGGCTGGCGGAACTGACGAGGATATCAAAACCAGAATAGGGAAAGCAAGACAAGCTTCCATTGCTCTCAAGTCTGTGTGGAGGTCAACATCACTCAGAATCAAATATGAGATCCGGATTTTCAACTCCAGTGTGAAGTCAGTCAGTGCTACTCGCTATACGGATCAGAGACTTGGCCAGCGCGTCATGAAGAGCGCCCCAAACAAACTTCAGACCTTCATTAACCGTTGTCTCCGCTCAATACTCAAGATCAGATGGCCGGCCAGAAAAGACCAGCAACATGGAGGGATCTCCGGCAATGAGCGAACCAACACAGCAGGAACCGATCGTGAAAGAAATAGGCAGGAAGAAATGGAGATGGATTGGCTGGCCATACTCTGAGGAAACCATCAAGTGAGTGACATCACTAGACAAGCCATTGATCGAGTGGAACCAGGCCGAAAGGGAAGCGGGCGGCGATTTGGTCGTCAGTGACAGGGTGGGGTGACTTGGAGGAGGTCATGTGAAGAGGAGATGAAAGCATGTGGGCAGACTTGGAGTGGGGTGAAAAGGTTGGCGGAAAACCGAAGGCAATTGAGGTGCGCAGTTGGAGCCCTATGTTCCTCAAGGAATTAAAGGATATAATAATAACAACAAAATAATATTAATCCCATGACTTCCTGTCTTCTCGTGTTCAGGATTTACTTGTTTATGAATGCTTGTGACATGATTATTCCATGCTGTATAAAGATTTAATAACATTTTAATCGGAACAACATGAATTCACTTGAGAATTAGACTGATCAGTTATCGAAAAAGTCTTGCGTGGAGGCTTAATCCAGCAAGTTTCCCTCTATGCCTATTTTGTCTACATTCCAGTTAATGTTATTCAATCTTTGCTCAGGCTGACACAGTTGTACGTGAAGCCTCCAGTTACATAAATGGTTTTTTTCCAGGTTTTAGCGAGGTGGATGTATTGTGATGTCTCAAATTCTTAGATCGATCACATAACTTTTATTCTGAAGGTGCATCAAGCATCTTCCTTCAGAAGTTTGCCTTTATTTCGCACCATTCTCTTACACAAATCTTTAATGCATCATTTCTGAGAGATACTGTACCTATCGCACAGAAAGAAATAAAGACTGTTATAAGAACAGAACTTGAGCAATGTCGGAGAGTGTTTATACAATAAAGTCTCACAGTATTATATAGCATTAATTACTGATGATAGCTTGAGAACAAATGATTATTCATAATCATAATCAATTTGTGCCTAATGTATATAAACAAAGTTTGAACGAGTCTAGTATTCATTTCTTCTGCGAGAACTTATCAAGGAGGACCGGTGGAATTCTGAAGAGATTGATTTAAAGAAAATTGTCATAAAATGGCCAACTGACAAATTTCTACAGCTGGGTACCCATTGGTCGAAAATGAAACCTGATCCGGTCGCTTGCCACTCGTATGCGGCGCATATGTAGTCCTGATACTGTGGAGGAAGAGTTAAATTTTTAAAGAAAAATCCCAATAGAAGGGGGATTTCCACTACGTTTTATTAACAAGAATATATAGTCAAATCTTATGAAATGCGACCTATCATCTGTGCTCAAGAAAATACTGTATATGAGCTTCTAGTTCGAAGGTGACTTAGCTCCTGATATCATTAAAAGAACGATCTCACAGTCCCAGAAAAGGCCAATCCCTGCTGTATTTTTGACAATGGCGCCTTCCAGCCAAGCATTACTGTTCAATAACTCGAAGGACAAGATCCCACAGTTGACCAACTCTAGGTGCGTTTATCAATTCACCTAGTCGTGTGGAGCTAGGTATATCGGACGTTAGACTCGAGTTTTGTCCAAGAGGTTGCAAGAGCACTATCGTGTATAGTTACGAAGAGGTGGAATTGGGTCAATAAGAAGAGCAGTCATTGGACATCTTTTCGATAATGATCACCCTATCTCTACAGCCTCCGCCTTTAAAGACATCTGCAAGGCAAAGAGTAATTTACCCAAATCCCTACGTACCCGACTCTTCTGTATTGCTGAAGCTTTGGCCATCAATACAGAAAAACCAGATCTCTGTATACAGAAAAAGTTCGTTCAACCCCTCCAACTTTCACGTTCTTAATCTCTCTATGCTGAAGTATGATAATCTCCAATCATATTTTGGCTCTACTTATTTTCTCGTTTTGTTTATTCACTTTGTATACTGTTCGTTTATTGTGTCAATTGTTACCATAAATATTCTCACTTTGAATTGTCCCTGATATTATTTCACTCGTTCCACTTGTCATTATAAATCAGTTTTGTTTTACAACGTTAAATCCTACGTTATAGGATTAATAGACGTTTGTATGGACTACCGAAAATACATAAGACAGGATTACCCCTCCGTCCAATCCTCGATATGGCGGGCTCTCCTTATCAGGGAAATCGCTCAATGGCTAGCCGAAATATTGGAACCAGTCAGAAGGCAAGTATCTAAGTTTTCCATTAATGATACGTTTAAATTTATTGATAGTATTAAAGATTTTAATGTCTCAGAAAAGTCCTGTTCTCATTAGATGTGACGTCGCTATTTACCAATGTTCCTCTCATGGAAACTGTTCGCTATTTATGTGAGTATATTGATACACATGGTTTGGAAATAGGTTTACCGACAATCCACCTCAAAGAACTTTTATGAGATGTACGTTGAATGTTCAATTCACCTTCAACAGTGAGATCTATAGACAGAGAGATGGCATTGCCATGGGATCACCACTGGGTCCTTTGTTGGCTGATTGTTTTACAGCAAAGCTGGAAAATTCTCAACTTAGTCAAACCATCGGTCATTTTGACATTTATAAAAGATACGTAGACGACACTTTCGTCATCTGCGATAAGAAAGTAGTTCTTGATGACGTCTTGTTCGCCTTCAACAACTGCCATCCTTCTTTACAATTCACCATAGAAAAGGAATCTGAACTAAGCATTCCGTTTCTTGATGTGTGCCTTAGCAGACGGAATGACGGATCTCTCAAAAGATCGATCCACCGAAAACGTATACGGAACGGACAACTAAATAATTTTGACAGTTGGGTGCCTATTTCCAGGAAAAGGAATTTAATCCATTCACTCTGCTTTAGGATAAGGAAAATTTGTAGTTCTGATTGCGTCAACTCCAAACTTGACTTCCTGAAAGCCACACTCGCAGAAAACTGTTACCCTAACCGATTTATTGACAGCAACATGAAACATAAGCAGTCTAAACTGGTCACCGATTCAGTTCCAAAGAAAACCTTATTCGTGAACTTGGAATTCAAAGGAGATCAAGCTTCTGATATGCTCAAAAATCGTCTTTCTAAATCAGTTAGTAAAACGTTCCCTGCAGCTAGATTACATATGACGTTCACGAGCTGCAAATTGTTCTCTACCCGTATGACCGCCTCCATGTGCATCTACCAGTTCACCTGCTCTTGTGGAGCAAGGTACATTGGCCGTAGTCAGAGAATGCTCTCCACACGGATACGAGAACATATTCCAGCTTGGTTTTACAAGGGAGAAAGGAAATGTGTGCGAAGCTCTATCTTAGAACACCTCATCGACTTCTGTCACTCGGTCAACCCTGACCATGATTTCAAGGTCATATATAGAATTCATGCTAACTTCCCGCGTTTTCTTCGTTACAGACTTCTAAAGACAGCTGAGGCCTTGGCAATTCATGACTTTAAGCCAGACCTTTGTATGCAAAAGAAGTATGTACAATCCCTACTGCTGCCTTGGCCGTAGAGGGATAGACATTTATTCATTTTATTTATTTAGTTATTCTATGTTCTTTTCCCTTATTACTTCGATTATTATTATTATCATTATTATTATTATTATCATCATTATTATTATTATTATTACGACTCTCATTCTGAATCTTTTCCGCTTGACGTACTTGACATTTTAAACCAAAAAAAAAAAAATTATTCATGTGTATACTTTTTATCTTTATTTTTACAATATTAAATTCTATGTTATCAAATTTCACAAAGTGTTACGTGACGTTTTTACTTTTATTCTCTTTGTCTACTAATCTACTGACTACACACGCCTTCCAAGTTCTATATATGCTATGAATTATTCCATAAATGACATTAACTGATTTGCTAACTGACATTTAACTCTGATTACAATCAC
Source organism: Trichobilharzia regenti (assembly GCA_944472135.2). Taxonomy (NCBI): domain Eukaryota; kingdom Metazoa; phylum Platyhelminthes; class Trematoda; order Strigeidida; family Schistosomatidae; genus Trichobilharzia; species Trichobilharzia regenti. Next base: position 133,149,856 of record OX235270.1, on the reverse strand, counting down.
AAATATTTCAATTACGTTATAAACTGCTATTTTATTTTATGTATTCACACCGGTGATTCATTTCCCTCACCGGATATAGTTTATTGAAAACCAATTATGTATACGATTGTACAGCTTGATAATAAATTCGTTGAAAAGTGTCTCTTCGCTGAATCACTTGTTTTGATTTTTTTTCACATGTGTGAGTGCGATGATGTGGTTATTAGAAGCAATAAACTGTGCTCGAAACATCATCTGTAGATGATTCTGTTTAACATTGCGTGGTTTGATAAAAAAAAAATTTTATTTTGTGGTGAAATATACATCGTGTGTGTGTGTGTACCAAAATGAACTTCTCAATCAGGTTTAAGGTTTGAGCTAATCACCGTCAAATCTCCATTTTTGAAAACTGTTGAGAAGCATCTATTGTTTATCTTCAAACCTTCTTTTCAAATCCTTCAGTGACCCGAAGCAACTCGCTTATAAATAAATTTTGATGGATTTTAGACGCTGTCACCGTACTCCACCATAATACTGCTTAGAGTATAGATAAAGTTGCAGAGTTTGTTCACTGCTCTTTAGGGCACTTATACTGAGCCAGCTGACTTCAGCACTGACTGATTCCATATGTTTTCAAGTAGGAAACAATATCCTTTCTTAAATGGAACACTCACTAGTGCACCTCAAGTTGCTGTACTTCCTTCTTTCCCCTTTTATTTCCTTTTGAATGACCTACCGTAGTCATCGAAAGTTAATTTCATTGAATGTGCTAACAATCTAACAAGTGATGTCCCAGTCATTTTTGCATTGGATTGTTCTGATGCGATTAGATTCTTACCAATGTACTTAAACTAAAACCCTTTAAATATTTTTTTTTATTTTTTATTTTTGATTGCAGCTTGATTCCACACCGTATTTTTGGTAAAAGTATGGAATTTTCAGCATGGATATCGGTAGCCCAAATTTCGCAGGCCGACCATAGATATCAGGTGTGCGTCGGCGTGGGCTCGAACCTCGGACCATGTGCATGGTCGGCGAGAGTCCTAACCACTGTGCTACCGACGCACATAATACATATAATACTATTTACCTTAGTTTCAGATGTGAACAACATTTGAGTCGAGTGATTCCCTCTCCCGATTTTGTCATAGGAAATAAATCGAATATAGCCTATCCTGGCGTCAGTTTCTCTTCAAATCTCTTTTGGTTGTCTCATATCTTATTGGTTTCAAAGAAAATTTATAGTTTGCCTTGATATAATATAAAGAAGTTGAAACTTTCCTCCACAACTCAACCTCTTCTCTTGCAGTTTTACCAGCTCATGTATTCTGCCCATTCTCTTTTACTTTTGGCCATTATTCTTTCCCGGACTTCTCAAGAACGAGTATACGAGTATATTATGTGGACTACTCAAGGCCATACATAAACAGGGTTAGTGGTGTATGTCTGTAACTCAACTGACTAACTGACATGATTGTTCATAGGTATTTTAAATTCTTGCAAGCAGTTGGCTAAAATTATCTTGTCTGATACTAAACATTCTCATTATTCACAACTTTTTCCCTTTATCTTTTCTAGTAAAGCCTACGTGAAATTTCATGTGAATATATATGCTTGTATAACAAAATATAAAACTACAATTATGCCATATTTAGACGAATGTCAGAAAAGAGTTCATAGACTTTTTAACCAGTAGATAAACTGAAAATTATTACCCAAACTATTAATAGATATGTTATTCTTTCTGTAGGCTTGCAGTTTTTCTGGGTTTTTTTCTATTTTTAGCTGTTATACATAAATATATATATATATTCATAAAAGGAACTCAACTGTTGTAATATGCAAAAACATTGAAAATCCCAATCTGTGTAATTACTATTGTTGCTTGAAATAAAGTGACTTAATTATTATAATATCAGTCAAATGGTATCATTTGATAATATGGTCAGGGGAAAAGATGGGGTGGTGGTGAGTGGTGCTGAGAAGTGGTTAATATCTCTAAGTAATTTTTATAATACAGCATGTGACTAGATATTCTGTAATCTTTAGCCTTGCAAATATTTAATCAGCACTAATGAAAAGTTTCAAATTTCCCTTAAGTAGAATTATATATAGCAAAGCTATAAGAAGTGTACTCAAAATATTTACAGGCTTATTTTTAACTTATCTTTCTTTAGGGTACAATTAGAGAAATTATAGATTATTCTACTAAGTAAGTAAATTCAGCGGTTAGTATGTTTCAGTGTTTCCTGAAACGAGGTTCTGAATACCAGATAGAATAACAGATTATGATGACTGGGAGGTTAAACCCTCTTTAAGTTAGATTAGTTGTAGTGTTTTATGTAGAGGATTCGTGTTTCAGTCATGTTGTTGAAGTGCAATCAGCATAGATAAGCTTGTCAATAAAACTCATCTTAAATTCAAGTGTTGGTTTGTAGGGATTTGGTTGATTGGTTACAGGATTTCACCATGAGCTGACATTAGTTAGGGAACCATTGGAAAACCTGGGAGTACTGGAGAGCTGTTTCGTCCTAGTTTGGGACTCTTCAGCAGCACGCATTCACCGGGATTCAAAACCAGGACCTTCTGGTTACAAGGCGAGTTCGTATACCATTAGGCCGCTGCGACCCGACCCAATGGCAACCAAATCAGTTCTAACCTCCGCCAATTCATGATATAGCGCGACCCCTAGCCAATATCTTCGGCGAATATTTGTCCTCGTACCCGACCTACTGCACCCTACTAGTACCTGAGAATGTTACTAAGTCTAAGGGGTAATCGAAGTAAGGCTGGAAGCTATCGAGGAAGATTGAGAGAGATCATAATTCAAGTTCAACACTCACAATATCATCGATGACATTACAACGAACAAATTATTTGCAACCATCAGCAAAAGCTCACCAAAACTATGCATCAACATCATCAACAGGGAAAACTGTGTGAAGGAAGACTGGAACTCGCCGAAAGTGATGTGGAGGGAAACACGTTCAACTGTCTTCTGAACAGGAAGAAGAGACGAAACAACGAATACCCATCTACAAAGATCTGCGAGCTAATAGAGGAGAGGTTGGTGGTGAAACAGACGATGAACGAGTGAGGAGATAAACAACGAAACCACGATTCGAGTTCAATTCACAGCATGTGGAATGAAGGAAAGCTAACTACCAACGAGTGGAAATGCATTAAGCGCTGGCTCTCTACAACTCACCTCCAGCTGACACTCTCAGAAATACTTCTACCACCGACAGACTCGAAACCACAAGTGAGGACAAATCCACCGACAACACCGGAATCCATGAATGCCATAAACTCACTGAAGGCAACACGCATAAGCATAGAGATAAAACGGATATCTCCAACAGACACTAGGAAGGTATCCTGAAACTTCTACTAACATGCTTATTCCCCAATTTCAAACAATGTTAAAGGAAGAGAAGGTGATCTTCGTTTCGAGGAAGTGTTGTCGTGTGTCTTCCAACCAAATCGACTTAAGGAAATGATGCCAAATCAGTCTCCTGTCCACCCGAACCTAAGGAGGTTAAGAGATGTTCTTTATGCAGATATCCCACAGGAACATCTCTGAAGATCCAGGATAAGCAGATCATGTGCAAATCAAATTACAAAGCTATGCGTCATTATAGAAGAGAGCATAGATTGGCAGTCAAATCTCTACCTCAATTCTGTAGACTTTAAAGAGCGCTTCAGCAGTGTGTACCGCACAGTAATTTGATCACTGCTTCACTATCAATGAGTACAGTTTATTAAACATTTATAAACCTCAATCGACAGGTAAACGATGACTCCACATGATAACTGATTCACAATGGGACACTCAACGAAGCCTTTGAGGTGAATACAGGAGTAAGATATAGTTATCTTCTATCACCGACGATACTGCTGTTTGTCGTGGACTGGATCATGCAAAGACTGTGGGAATATAGAGGACTTTATGTTTAGGTGTACCTACAGCCTACAGAAAGATTCATTTTGTACCCACAGTGTTGCGATATTCATTCGATTAGATGTACAATGTGAAGAATAGGATTGAAAGACTTGAGGAAGAAAAGTAGTTCCGCTATCTTAAAACTGTTAAGGGGTCACCAATGTCACAAGTCTAGTCCTTAGTGGTGTTGACTGAGTCGCACGGTTTAATTCCAGTTGACTCATTATTGCGACTCATTCGGCGATAATGTTAGGTGTATAGGTAGCCGGTATGAAGGTCTGGACCCAAGATATAGGCGAATCTCCAAGGTCAGACCAGTCCCTTCAACATTTTTGATATGCCATGCTGCTGAGCTGTTCTAACAAGCATGGAACCTGAAGGTATGGCACCCTGGCGATCGCCTCCAACTGTCGTATATATATATATATATATATATATATATATATATATATATATATAGCCTATGCATGGGAGTCTAACCATGGTCACACATCCTCAGACAAATAAACATGCGAATTGCATCCAGGTATATAATAACAGACATATTTTATGCTTTCTCAATAAACAGGATTATCTTTTATAAGGGTGAACAAAATAAGTATGCATATATATATATATTTGTGTGTATGTTTGTGCATGTATACAAACATCTCTTGCATTTACGCAGAGACTTTTATCCTTAATTCTTTTGCTTTTGCTTTTTGCCTCTTATCAATTTGGTTTATGCATTCAAAGATGCGAAAAAGAAAAAATACACATACAAAAAAAAAAACAAAAAGACAATCCCCTGTTAAAATTACATCCTTTGACCAATGAAGATTTAGTTGTTATCTTATTATTACTATTATTTGTATATCCCCATAGAATGTTATTAATAAAGATGGATCAATAAAAGTGACCAGTGAATATTCACATACATAATACAGTTTGAATTCTCAATATTTGATTAAATTGTTTCAGTGGATACGGAGGTTGATTGAAACACAATAGGATATGCAGACATTTTGAAGTTATTACAGATGCTTTATTAATATGAATAATGCAAATACCAAGCTTTTTAGGATAAGAAAAATTGATTTTATCATTTCATTGGGTTTCCGTTGTCCGCATATAATGTGAGTGATAAAATGTATAAGTGTAATCACTGTGAAGTAATCTAGGTATATTTGGGAGTACTGCATAGCTGGTTTAGTCCTAGTTTGGGACTCTTCACCAGTACGCATCCGTATCCGGAGTTCAAACCCAGGACATTCTGGCTACAAGGCGAGCTAGCTCGTAGACCATTAAGCCACTAAGACTCAATCAAATGACCACCCAATCAATTCTAACTTCTGCAAATTCACGATATAGCGCGTCCACTTCTCAATTGTCTTCGGTAAGTAACTACCCTCACCTTCGAACTATTGTACGCTATTGGTCACGTCTTCCCACTAGAACCTCAGGTGATTGCATGAATAAGGTCAGTCACTAGTGATGAAATCCCCTAACCATTCAAACAAAATCCCTACAAACTAATACCTGAAAATTGATATGATGCTCATAAATCAATTTAGCTTAACTAATACCCTGCTGGAATGATTGTCAGGTCAAATACATAGGTCAAGCTAGTGGAACAGGGGCAGTCAGACTAGCCAAGAATAAAAGGCCAGCAAAATCTAGATTACATGACCCGAATAAGATAAAAAAAATCTAGAGAATAGTTCAGTTATAGCACTCACCATATGCAATTACACACAACCAAACAATACGCTGGATTGGATAGGATGACAGTTTTAAAATCTAATATCACAGAGTGGAGGGAGAAGCTTTGTTTATCGAATCAACTGCAAATACATGTAATAGGAATGATTCAACACCTGTCCCAGATATATGGAAAATTCTAATACCCCTACGACGAATAGGAAAAGACAAAGAAAACCATAAAACTCAAGTTTCGAGGTCGTGCGATTACAATTGATATGATTATGAACAATAAATTTTGTTCGAAACGTCATCCAGTAAATAACACTGTTACACTCACTGTGTGATACATCTAATGAACAAACTAATATGGAATTACTTACTACCACAATGCCCAAGTTTTACACATATATTAATATGGTTCACAAGCTTGCTCGCCTAGTAACCAGAAGGTCCTGGGTTTGAACCCCGTTGTATGGGTTCGTGTTGATGCAGACTCGCGAACTAGGATGTAGCAGCTGTACAGTACTTCCAGGTTCTGTATTTTATGCCAGTTCATGATGAAATCAACCATCCAATTACAGAGTTAGAACAAATATTGTAATTAGATGGTTCAGGAAGGATTTTTGAAACAATTTTTGTTATAGAAGAAGTGATAATTATTACGAAGAGCTGCACCTTTCTTGAAGCTGATGGTGACATTCTGATTCAGGACTTGCAAAGCACACAGAATCATTCAAGTCCATTGATGACTGATTTCTAAGGTGGATTCGTCAGAGTTATGAAAAGAGCTTGTTTTGCTTGAAGTGGTGAATTTAAGTGTTTTTCCTTCACGTTCCCCGTGGAACATAGGGCTTCAAGGTAGAAGCTTGAAGTTTCTGTAGCAGTGTTTTTTATTTTTACAAGATGGAGTTGCTAGCCTCACGCCCAACCTTTTCCTCTTTACCAGCTTTTATTTCTGGCTTACCGAGGTAAAGGAGTGCGTCGGTGGCCGGGTGTCAAACCCCGGACCATGTGCATGGTCGGCGAGCGTCCTAACGACTATGCTACTGACGCACTAAATTTAAGTGTTAGGACAGAAGTAAATGGAGATAGTGGTTGTTAATCCGCTTTTTGACTAGCTGATAAGAGCCAAAAATCATAAATCATTGGATTTTGACACAGTGACTAGTGCGTCAGTGGCACAGTGGTTAGGACTCTCGCCGACCATGCACATGGTCCGAGGTTCGAGCCCACGCTGACGCACACCTGATATCTATGGTTGGCCTGCGAATTACGGGCTACCGATATCCACGTTGAAAATTCCATACTTGTACCAAAAATACGGTGTGGAATCAAGCTGTAATCAAAAATAAAATAAAAAAGTAAATCCAAACCTGATAGCATCCTAATCCATTATTCACAAATTACGGACTCTTAATGTGCAGATGTGCTCTTCCTTTAGGTTTTCAATAGTCCATAAGTTCATCGGAATTTATGGCACACACTATTTACCATTAGTAATGCCCATTAAACCAGCATGTTTAAACAGAATTGTAATGAGAAAAGTTATAATTCTGTATTGAAATAAATTGGAAAACTACGAAATTTCCAACAGGCAAGTAAAGGCTATCATCAGCACCTGCATTCGCTAATTCAACACCGAAGATCGTATGGCCACTGAGAAAGGATAAGCAACAAGGGACTTTAGTAGTACGACGAGACCTAACAAGACCTTATTATCCGAAAACATTTACTGAGGAATATGCAGGTGAGTTGGAAATAACGAGAAGTAACGAGCTGAATGTGAATCCAGCAGTGACACGGGTAAATAATACGAAGAAGACATGAGAGCTAGTAAGCTGTCGTGGAGCTAGTGGAAACTGATGGTACAGAACCATGTTTTCAATGCAAACCTATATCACTTAAAGAACTATGAGAAATTAAGAAGTTATAAACGGATAATTCATGTCACTTTGGAACAATTGATTGGCACGAACTGATGAATACACTCATAATCAAACTAATGACTTAGAGATTACACGCTGAACACATCTACCATCCAGTGATAAAGCTGAAGTACAGTGACTCACTAATCTTAACTTTTATCGATTCGTTATTTATGATATCATCAGCAATCAGTGTTCTTATTAGGTAAATGTCGTCACGCTCAACTTTTCCGACTACATAATTAACACTGAAATCCATTATTTCTCTGCAAGTCAAAATTCTTATTTACAACTACCAGCTTAACTGAGATCACGAAAATTTGTGGTTAGTGAAGTGCATGTGAAACGTAGAGATTCAGAATCATATCCTTGTTTTACTATATTCTTCACAGTCATTTTTAGACGACTGCACAACTGTCTAGAAGCATTCATTTCTTCCTGACGCGATTTCATTGGTAAGTTTATGGCATTCATGGATTCCGGTGTTGTCGGTGGATTTGTCCTCACTTGTGGTTTCGAGTCTGTCGGTGGTGGAAGTATTTCTGAGAGTGTCAGCTGGAGGTGAGTTGTAGAGAGCCAGCGCTTAATGCATTTCCACTCGTTGGTAGTTAGCTTTCCTTCATTCCACATGCTGTGAATTGAACTCGAATCGTGGTTTCGTTGTTTATCTCCTCACTCGTTCATCGTCTGTTTCACCACCAACCTCTCCTCTATTAGCTCGCAGATCTTTGTAGATGGGTATTCGTTGTTTCGTCTCTTCTTCCTGTTCAGAAGACAGTTGAACGTGTTTCCCTCCACATCACTTTCGGCGAGTTCCAGTCTTCCTTCACACAGTTTTCCCTGTTGATGATGTTGATGCATAGTTTTGGTGAGCTTTTGCTGATGGTTGCAAATAATTTGTTCGTTGTAATGTCATCGATGATATTGTGAGTGTTGAACTTGAATTATGATCTCTCTCTAGCTTCTTTTTTTACTGCCTTCAAGCTGACTTTGAGTATCTCTGGGACTACATAACAGCTTCATCCTACGTTTGCCTCTGTTGCCAACTTCTTGTCCACCAGGTTGCAGTGAAGTGTTTATTAATTATAAAGCGTCCGTCTAGTGAAACCCACGTTGCTTTTTGTATGTCTTTGTGCTTTTACGTGCTGTTTTCAATTAGGAGATTGTTAGAGGCTAAGAAGTCAACAAGGTGCAAATGTTGAGTGATTCAGTTAAATTCTACTGCAAAAATTTGTAAATATGGGTCATTGGTGGGTGTGGCGGCGGTAGAATGCAGAAATACAGCAAGTAAGGTCGCACCTAAAAGGTATAAAGTGATGCAGTATTAATCCAGAGACTTCATAGCATTGCGTGGTGGCAAATGATGACTGGACGTTTCTTTTCTACATTCATAAATCCGCTGGCTTTATGCATATTATGCACATACACAGATAACGAACATTAATCTAGCAGCAATCTACTGACGTATACTTTTCTGACATAAAACTATTAAATCTATTGATGTTAAGCATTTGAATTCATAAAAAAGGCATGAAGGTCCCAGATCCTGTCACTAGTTGGGTTGAGAGTGCACACGTCTACAAAGTCCTAAACTAAAACGAAACATCTATATTGTAGTGTTTTGTTTCCATTATGAATTTATAGCAAGCACTCCTCACCTACAACAACCACCACAGGATATGAAGAATTGGAAAATTTGGTTATCGGAAAGAATGTTCAATGCTCACTCAGTAATCAGTATATTTTTCGCTTGCTTAGAATGAATACTTCCCAAAAGAAAGAAATAATTGATTGACTAACAACAAATGTCATAATAATTTCGATTATTGAGTAGATGTCAGCTAACCTACATAGTGTGTGTATGTGACACAGTAAATGACAAGAATGAACGTTGATACAACAAACTAATTTATTGACAGGTTATGTCATGTTGTCATACACTAAACCGGAATCGAACAGCAGGTAACAAAACAACCAATGATGAATGATAAGGCAAGGCATCGTACAAAAAGTAAATCAATCAGTCTGTGAATCTGTCAGTAATAATAATAATAATCTGAAAAGAAAGAAAAAAAGACTACATTGCAGAAATTAATTACTGTAGGCTCACTGTTGGATATTAGGGGAGAAAATCAAATCGTACACACGGTGCTTCTTCACAATTATTATCATTTTTATCCAACATTAGTTCATGTGTATTTTTTTAAATTATGATTGGCAGAGTGCACGCAAGAAAAGCAGCCAGGAAGAAAATCGGACAACAAACAGTCTATTGAATTGACAACAGTTCTTAAGAAAAATATGCCACAGTCTACATATTGGTATGTACAATGAAGAAAATTTTCAGCTTGTTTGGATGTATTTTCGTGTTGTACAGTGAACGGTTGAATCAGGTGGGTCCCCATCGTCATTCTGGAAAACATCTTCAGCACTGAAGTGCACTAAATAAACATGGAAAAGTTATCCAAGAGTCAAAGATCATAGTCAAGATCATCAGAGAATTAGCTAAAGTTCACTGTACACTGAATTCAATGCTGAAAGTGCTATCTAGAAAGAAGATGTGAGTTCGCAATCAAGCTATTAACGTCAAAGAACTAAACCATATATATATATATATTCTTGATTTCCCCAAGCTCCTCGAACGGCTGTGATTTTGAAGGATCTCAACAACGGAAATGTTCGCCTTTGCATAGAAGTAAGACAGAACTCATTGAGGAATTCAGAGATCTTCATTTCAGTTATTCATTCTGAATTCTCAGAACCCGATATAGGCATATAAGTAATCTAACCAACAGAATAAAATTTAGAATAGGGAAAAAGATTTCCATTTAGACATTTAGAAAACAGAAGGATTGAGTGAAAAAATATTTACTTTTCAGTTATATATATATATGTACTTTACCAGGTTACATTTATATTTCATAGGTACAAAACTCAAAAAATGAGTGTACTGACCTGTTGTTGTAGGTTTCTTATACACACACTCCTTTTTAGTGTGCCATCTTCTTTCCTTGCCATGAAGATGTCTAGGAATGAGATATCATCATTACTTTCTTTCTCTACGGTAAAGTTTATTGCTGAATAGGCATCATAAAAATTTGTCAAGGACATATGTTTTCTGATACCTTAACAGATTAGCGGTTATCAAAATCATATAGGAATACAACGATAAATGGTTCAGCATGATACCCTAGTCGTCAAAGTAAGTACAGAAATTTCGGCATAAAATGTGCATATTGTTTCATTTTGAGGCTTCTCTTTTGTTCAACTGCAGGCAGCGTAACACATACACAGTATTCACAAAATTCAATTACATTTTTTCAGATCCGTTAGCAGATGCCTATCATGAAGATCGTATTTCAAGGAGACAATAATGACTTAAACGTTATGAATGCAAGAGTATTCAACAGGTTTTACTGGTTGATCTGACAACAGAAACCAAGAATGGACCAACAACATAGAGGGAAAAGCAGGGAATACGTGATTTTTCCCTCAGTGAGCATTTGTAAGTGATTCAAAATCAGTCACGTCACCTAACATCAGATGTTCAGAAAAAGCCATAGTAACAATAATGACACAAACGACAAAAAATCGACAAACACACTGCACACTTACTTTGCTTTACTTTACTTCGGATATCTCCTACGGGAGGATGAGCCGGCTTCATGAACATCTGGAATCATCGCTGCTCAGGCGCGGCGATCTGATGCAAGGTTTTGCGACAGGGATATCCAATTCTTGTTCCACAGACGGAGTCCGTAGACGGTTTGTAGCCCCAGGCACTCCATATCAGCCTTGACTGTACCAAGCCATGTTTTCAGCTGTCCACCCCTGCGACATCGCCAAGATGAAAATGGCGAGGGATTTAGAACTGATTTGACCAGATCGTCATCTGGTCGGCGCAGAACATGGCCAAACCACCGAAGGCACAGTTATATAATAAGTGAAAAAATGTTACTGGAGTGAGCTAAGATTAATCAATGTTTCTTTCTGTATAGATGAGTGTGGTTCGAGTTGCTTGATGGTAACAGATTCAGAAAATCATCATTAGGCCTGTTTTCATTGTTGTTTTTTTTAATAATACTGAAAGCAATTTGAATATCTACTTTGTGTCGTGATCAGAATAGATATTGGTGAATAGCGCTAGTAAGAGAATGCAGATTTCTGCGTATCAAGCTTTTCTGAATATGTTCAAAGAAATGAGAGGGATTCTGTCTTTCTCTCCATCCAGTATACTTCCTCTTGCATAAACATATGAATTCGTAAACACAGTTGAAAATAACTTCACATTGGTAACATATCCATTTTGGCTTGAAAAAATACATGATTACTGCTGTGAACATGATCAAGTTTAGCTGCCGGGTAAGTTGTGGCAAGCGGAATCCTTAGTCCCTTGTTTATATGGTGTGATATATCATCTCATTTAAAGGGGAGCTTCTTCTCAACTGAAACAATTTCTTCACTCATAGCATAATTGTTTAGTCTATTTTTCAATTATTTTACCATTCTCGTCATTATTCTTACTAGGACTTTTCTTGACCACCTGTTGTTAACTCACGCAACTGGTTTTGAATCACTTACAAACGCTTGCTGGGGTTTTTTCTTATTCCTTTATATTACAAGTGGAGCATAGAGCTTCAAGCTGGGGACTTAAAGTTTCGGTAGGAGTGGTGTTCATTTTTACGAGATGAGGTTGCTAGCCTAACGCCCAACCTTCTTTCTTTACCAGTCTTATTACCGGCTTAGCAAGGTAAAGGAGTGCTTCGGTCGGGGATCGAACCTCAGACCACATGCACGGTCGGCGAACATTCTACCGCTGTGCCACCGACTCACGCTTGCTAGGTTAGTATTGCATAATCTTTGTTTTTCCCTGCATGTTATTGGGTCACCTAACAAAATCTCTCAGAAATCCTTGCAAAATTATGATAAATAAATAACTACTTTATCCCCTGTCGTATTTGTAACTGGTTATGCCATCATCATCATCATCACTGTTCAACCATTATTGTCTCCCTAAACTGCAACCTTCATGCCAAATTTCTGTTAACAGATTCGAAAGATATATATTTTCTTATCTTGTTAATACTGTGTATATGTGAGGATTCGTCACTAGGAGAGAAGCCTTGAAATAAATTGTGTAGACATTTCATACTGGGAATTTCTCTGTTCTTCCTTTGACAAAGATGATCAAAGAAACACGTTGTCCAAATTCCTGGAACAATACATATTTATGATTGATATAAGTATTTGGCGAATGTTGAAGTTAAGCTGTACTTTACGTAAAGTAGATCAAGTTTACCTAAATACCAAGTGATCACTGTTACTAGTGGAACCGACTTACTGTCCTATGAACGCAGGGGACCAGCCTCTGTATCCCTCAGTATAACTGGCAAAACTTTATTCATACACGTACAGTAACAGAAGGCTTCAATGACAGCGAAAAGGCGATTATTCTTGGTTAAATGTGTTCGCTGCTGTCAACAGCGACATAACGCAGCTACCTAGGCGAAATAATTCTCTGAGTACAGAACGAGTACTCAGAAATCAAGTACAATATTGTCAAAAGGTTGGGATCAAAAACTCTGTCCACAACAATAGCATTCCAGTTCTTCCTTCCTATAGACAGTTCAAGGTCAAAATCACCTTCAGTCGTCACTCAAGTAAAATGACATCGTACAATCACTCAGAGATGCATTAAAACTAGAGGTTAGACAGGAACAAAGACAAATAATAGGGATCAAGTTAACATATGATATTGAAATGTCGGCAAAATTATATAGAGTCAAGAATAAAAGCGGGTAATAATTACTCACTTAGGATTTCATCATGAGCTGACATTAGTTAGAGAACCATTGGAAAACCTGGGAGTACTGGGCAGTCCTAGTTTGGGACTCTTCAGCAGTACGCACCCACCACTACAGGTCGAACCCAGGACCTTCCGGTTACAAGGCAAGCCTGCTCGTATACCATTAAGCCACTGGGACCTGATCCAATGGTCCTTGAATTCTAACTTATGCCAATTCACGACATAGCGCGACCACCAGCCAATGTCTTCGGCGAGTATTTGTCCTCACACCCAACCCGCTGCATCCTACTGGTCACAACTTCCCACTGAAACCCAGGTAACTACCTACCTGAATAGGGCCAGTCGCCAGTGAGCATCTCATTGGTATTCAAGTGTTGGTTTGTAGGGATTTGATTGGTTTCAGGATTTCATCATGAGCTGACATTAGTTAGAGAACCACTGGAAACCACTGGTTCTCTAACTAATGTCAGCTCATGATGAAATCCTGAAACCAATCAAATCCCTACAAACCAACACTCGAATTACTCACTTAGTTGAAACATTCAAATAAATATAAATATGAGGATTAGATGGTTCAGGGGAATTTTTCAAACAATTATTCCGTTAAAAAAAATATCTCTCTCGGTTAAGCTAACTAGAACACAGAGCGTCGATTCAGGTTGGATCAAGCCACCAAGTACCGATGGTCTATGTACTCAATCTCCTGCTTTATATATATATATATATATATATATATATTAGTAGCATGTGTCGTAGGACTCACGTTTTCTGCCGTCTTAGTATCAGATACAATGTCAAATGGACGTTGTAAAAACTTTGAACTTGAATGGGAAACTCTGATGATTTTTCACCTGAAATAGTATTATTTTGCTGTGGTCAATGTCTTTGATTGTTAAGAGTCATTTGGCAAGTCGTTCGATTTTGTTACTATTTTGTTACTGTTATCGAATCGTGTTCTATGACAATGTTTTGACCTATAATGAATTTCGAGAGAGTGTAACGCACACCTAATCGTTAGATTTGATGAAAATCACTTAGTTTGTGTTTGACAGATTGTGGTAAACACACTGTACTTTTGTCTAAAGGGCACGCGTGATCTGCTTAGAATCGATTCGGGATGAAACGTGATTATCCTTATAGAATAGTACTCGTTCAGTTCCCCTCCACTCTCTCTCTCTCTCCCTCTCTCTATTCCTCTTACCAGGTGACACTGTTTTGAAGACTGGTTAACCTTTCATCAAGCATCTAGTTGAAATATCTCTTTATTGCTTATAATAGGCATAGTTAATCTATCAGAAGTTTGAGATAATGAGAAATCTGAAAAATGCATAATATTTGTTTATATTACACATAAATGCTGAACTTTTCAAAATGTCATCAGTGTAAGGTTTGAATCCACATACACTATTGGTTTTTCCTTAACTGTCACTTCAAATATTCTCATAAATTTATGTAAATATGAGATGTCAGTAGCAAGTTCACTTTGCATTTGTCAATATCCATCGACAGAGTGGATTCGCAATCATATGGAAGCTGATTTCGCCTTCAAGATTTGATTCGATGTTACTTGTTACAAAGGTTAATGGCAACCACCTCCTAAGATACAGGGAATCATAGTGCTTGACGCCATAGTATAACTTAACCGCCTAAATTCATCTAAAATGAAACCAGTTAACAGAAAATAAAATCGCTCCGTAGGCAAGACGTGTAACTTGATATAATGATTGAAATGCTTGAATAACAGACCCCTATTTACCTTGACTGGTCACTAGGCAGTAAGCATCTGCCTTTGGTCCACCATAGTCAACATAGAACTGCCAATGAACAAAATAGTTCGACAATAACAGAAGTCTTGAAGGTCGTAAAGTCACTGAAAGCCACCTGGAAAAGCAAAAGTACCAGACTAAGATAATATGAATACTATAGAAAATAAACCAACGAATGCGATGGACCGGATATAGGTTAAATTGTGAAAAGCGATTCCTAATCAGAAGCAGCCTCACACACCAACAACCATCAACGCGAGAAATTTGACGTAAACTGAGTCTTTCAATTATCTAGGCAGAAACATTTCAACTAAAGGTAGGTAGAACGGATAAGAATGTTGAAGGCAGGATGGGGGATACAAGGCAGACACTCATTTACCTTAAATCAGAGCGGAAATCTTTATAAGATTTGGAGCTTTAGTACAAATGTCAAGTCAGTCATCGCTTCCATGTGCTTCACCGATTTGATGCTAGAGTCAAAAAAGCATTTATAACAGGCCTCGAACGTTCAGCATCAGATACCTCTTCTGCCTCGATATTGAAGGTCATTTGGCCCACTGAGAAGAACAGTCAACAAGGAATCCTGGCAAAGACCTAACCTAAGACCTAACCAGCAAATATGTAGAAGGAAATAGAGATGGACTGAACATACTCTGAAGATACAGCTAAGTTACATCACACATTAGACCTACTAGTGTAACTCAAGTGTCTAGTGACTTGTTGGACATGCGAGGATGAATTGAAAGAAATCGTGTGATGAGAAGACGATAGCCTATCGGCAGTCGCTGAGCCAGTTAATAAAGGATCTGGAGAGTAAGATGAAATGACGCCGTACTGTTGAAGCCTTGTATTCTACTCAGGACTAGAAGGGATATCTTTCATGTAATTTGCACGAAACCTTGGTTTAGATTTTCTAGCCGGTCACCCCTAACATAAACTTATTCATCTGATTTGACGGAGAAGTAAAGATAACTTGCACGGGTTAATGATGCTGAAATCAAAGTCTTATTGGCAACAGGAATACTACCGTGGCGCTCACAGCCCTGGTTTAACACTCTCGAAGCTTCTACTTCGGATCATACTAGGATCCAGATCAGAAGTTCATTTGTAGACATCATTAATTACATCGAAACATTTAGGTTATTCAAGATTACGACTGCATTAATTATCACAACTGAAACCCCTCTCTTTTATTCATCATATCGGAAAATATTTGATGTAAAGGTTTGTGTTTTTTATTGAAAGGGCATTTCAAACGATTCTGGTTTATTTAAAAATGCCGTGATGTTTCTTTCTCACATTTCTGTGAACAGAAGTGGATAGAACCTACAGGGAATTTCAGCAAATCAAGAATGATAGATTACCAGGACTACATGACATTATTATGTATCTCGCTGGTTCTCTTCAACCTCATACAACTTGAAATTTAACGTCAGTACAGTAAATAAATTGTTGATATTAGGTGGTTGGTGGTAATTGGTAGGAAGCTTTGAACTTAGGTTTCGTGGCATTTATCAGCAAAGTGTATCTGCAACCTTGAAGAGATTCATGTCCCTTCTGAGATACGAACCCCCGTCAGCAAAATGAAGACTAGACACATCACACTAGTGAATAGCGTCCAATCATAGAAAATAAATCAATTTCGAAATGCGTAAATTAATTCTCTAATGAGCTCAACTCCAAACGAGCGAAACGATCTTTCGGTGCTTAGATCATTTCGTTCTGGATAGCAAGCGCTACTGGTTGGTGTGAACGGTATACAAATGTTCATCTCAATCAGTATAGTGTCAGTATACAAATATTCAAATACTCTAGTCAATAATGTTCTCTGATCTTCTCACTGAAGTTGTCAACAAGCTCGAGGAGGAAATGTTTAGAATGAAATACCAGTCTTCGAAAACAGTAAACAACCATCGTCATCATTCTGAGCAACCAGTTATTTGAATTATTTAAGAAACAAAAATCATTGTATCTTATCATTTAGGTATTAGTTATTTAAATGCAAACTTTTAGCTTTAACATACTGAAGATTACTTTTCAGTGTTAGTGAATGCGAAACGTTTATCTGGATAAGTTTTCTGAATTCTTTTAAAAGCTGTTCGTTCTCCTTAACGCAAATCACTCGACTTCATTTAATTGGTACTGGGATCGTGGGTGAGTTGTTCAGCATTAAATGGTTTTCAGTAGTTTTTTTTACTAATATTAGTTCGTAATAGGATCTACATTGGAATTTAATTGAATCCCTGCAAACTAAACATTTATAAGCAAAAAATATTTATGCTTCGTTGATACACCGTCATTCAGAAGTTTAGTTTCCAGCTCAGTTTCACATTAATGTCATTTTTCGAAACTTTTAACGATGAAAGCTGTTTATATTTTGTTTCTCAAAACCAATGTAAATCCCTCTCACATCTGATTGGTTAGTTTAAAAATTATTCTTTAAGTATTGTTATATATATATATATATATATATATATATATATATATATATATATATATATATAATATTCATCACTGTCTGAAATATTGATCGAAATTTATTGACTGCTTCTTAAGATATGAAGATTAAGCTGAATAAAAATTTACAGGACACTGTAAATATGATATTATCTAGTTGGGTTTTGTCTGCCTACAGAGTAATGAGGTAAGCAGTTTTGAATATTGACAGACCTTTAGTTTTATTTCTATTTTTTCAAGGAAAAGAGACGAGAGGAGTGATAATCATTTAGCAGAATAGTGTATCAGTGATAGGGAAGTGTAACACCTATGAAATGATGACGACAATAAGGATGATAATGGTGTTTTACTACATCTGTCATAAAGGCATATATGAAGGAAATGCAAAGAAACTATAATGAAGGGAAATGTGTAGCAGGAAGAATAACAATAATGGTATGATGTTGCCATTTTTGTATTTAGCAGTATGTTGAGTTTACTAGGGACGCTGAGCTGGACACAGACGCCGTGACAACTCACAACAATATACAATGGCTACCTGGTGCCCAGCCCACTCAGCTTAAGCCGGAAAACACGGCGATGTCAGAGAGAAAGTATACTCCAGTATCAGCCACAGTATATTTACGAAATGAAACATATATATAGGCAGTGGTGTAAGCGTGACAGATGTCCATAAAAGGATGTATAACCGCAGATAGTTTCTCCTCCGGACTGACCTTATTCATCATATCAGTATAAAAGGTTAATCTACTGCTTGTTTGTCTATATATCACCTCCACATTTAGAAGAGATGTATCGACCTAAAACTGCACAGTCCATTTTCTGCATCTGAAAGAATGGCATCCTGGGAGTGGTCTGTTGTTTACTGAAAGGTTTGAAGCATAAATGGCCTTCTCTCCATCAGTGAGTGTGATATGCATGAGAGCATCCTGTTGTGTGAAACTTGAGTGTTTGGCATCAACCTATGGTAGTGAAGCACATGGCTCTGGTCTCTTTGGCTGGAAAACGGGCGTAGCACCATCTTGTGGGCGTAGAGCTCGGATATTGACGACTGTTTGGCTGGCAGGTGCTGACTGGATACGGAGTCTGCAACGATTTGTCATGTCTGGCTACTGCGACTGCCATTATGTGTGCTGCTGGTTCAAACTATTTTTATGTCTAGATTAACTGTTGTCTTGACGTCGATGGAGCTTATATGGACAAGATTCGACAAAATGCCAAGCAAAATTATGCCGGCAGGATGATGGAGGTCTCATTTTCTAGGTGTCGATAGGTATTATATGAGTGACTGGGACGATGGACCAGGAGGTGCGTAGCCGGAAGCTGAGAGGTCTGGTGAACTGCAATGATTTCAGGACCACCGGTCATCCATACTGGACTAAACTGGTTGTTCGAGAAATTTGTTCAACAACCCCGTCGCCAATATGTTACGATGTAGCCACTCTTACATTTTGCGATGCATTGTATTGAGCAGGGAAATGAGGATATATTGAATCTGAACTATATCACCAGCAGTCTCTAAAGTATTCCAATCAGGCAGCCCCCCTCCCTCCACCCTGGTATATACCAACAGTCAACGACTGAATGCACTGATGTCATTTTCTGATTTAACTACCCTTCAGTTTTTTCCAGACTAATCTTTATGTCAAAGAAGCATAGCTCCCTAAATGCATGCGCGATACAAACAGAGTGAAATTTATTTATTTTCTTTATTCATGGTTAATCTCCTTTTTAGAAAAAATATAGTTTCTTAGCTATTATGTAATACGTTTAGAAGAGAAAAAGTATGAGAAGTGATAGAGATTTATGATTAGCTAGACAGGAATAATCCGTGCCTCCTATTTGAACAGTTAAGTCATGTGCAGACTGAATAATTTCTGAAAAACTCTCTAGACATTAGATAATTAGCATAATTACCACTTTCATTGATTTTCCGAACTTTCTTCTTAATGGCAAAAATTAAAAAAAACTATTGTTTTCTTGAGAATGATTCATCGCGAATCGCAGTTAGAAATAAATGATTTAACTTCACTACATCCAACGCTTAGGTATCAATCTTCCCAGCGTTGTGCTAGATTGCTGTGGTATCAGTGTGAAGCTCCGTCAGATTTCTTCATAAAGTTTACAAGTTCATTGGATGTAAGGATGAAGACTATCAGTTTTGAAGCGATGTAATATACTCAAGTAGTTTGGTGACTAGCAGCGAAATCAACGATGTGAATTTCGTCCTGTTTGAGACTCGCCATCTGGATGTGCCTGCACTTCAAGTTAAAACCCTAGACATCGTCGAAGCACCTGCCAAGAAGCTGACATGTCAACAGACGTCAAACAATTCAGTCCAATCAATCAATAGGAAAATTCAAACTAAATTAAATAAACAGGAAATTACCTAAAGTTTTAAAGTTCATGTATCTGTGTGCTCAAATTACTGAAGATGTTTTAAAACAAGATGTTCAACTGTTAGTTTTTAAGTGTGAACGTGGGTTGACATCAGTTTGAAAGCCAGTAAAAATCAGGAAGTACTGGACCGGCGACCTTTTTCCGTCACTCCCCACTCTTTACTTCTCACTAAAACTCCAGGCAACGTCGTCAAGCAGCGAGTCACTAGACAACATCAGATTAATTAATTATCTAAAATTAAAATCAATTCTTACCGACAACATTGCCTGTCTGGTGGTCTCTCAAAAAGCACGAATTGGTAGACACTGAGATTTATAAGCTGGTGATTGAGTCGAGTCCCAGTGGTTGAATTATCTGCGAGCTTGACTTGTAACCGGAAAGTGCTGGATTCGAACCTATGTGGTGTGTGTGTGTGTGCGCTGGTAGTGAGTCCCAATCTAGGACAGAACAGCGGGTTGTCCAGTACTTCCTGATTTTTACTGGCTTTCAAACTGATACCGATCCATGGTCAAACGTAAAACGAGATGTAATGGTAGCTGTCGAATGATTGAATGGGGTCAACTGAATTTTCGAAGTAGAACTTTTCACAGAAGTGGAACACTTCAATTTATCACAATTCGTATTGCATGCAAACAGAGGAGGAAAACCTAATGAACTGTGATGAACACATGTGTACAGGAAAAAGAATACATAGTTCCAAAATAATAAAGATTCAAAGATACTGTATGATTACATAGAGGGGATGTATCTGGGCCATCGACAATGATTTTCAGCTCTACCGTCAACAGTTTGCAGTCACTATTTCTGAGAGCTTAGACGACTCTAGTTAGTCAGTCCACACTTCCATATCAGCTTATCACTGCTGGATGAGTGAGACGATAGGTCGGTGTGTGATACGTATGCCCTATGTCTTAATCAAGTGCTTATTGGTTTCAACAACAGTTCACGAGGAAATCTACCTAGCAAACTTACCGATTTTGACACGAGAATGTGTTAACTAGAATAAAATATTATTTCTGACTGGCTGGGAGTGAGCAGGGTCTTGTAAAGGAATAATTTTATGCAATCATTTTGCGTAAGGGACAAAAAGACAGATACAAGACAAAGTATACGGTGAAACTATCTGAGACAGTAACTAGATAGACGAACCATTAGTGTTTCAGTAGAGCAGTGATTAGAGGCGGAATGTATATCTAATTCCTTTCATCGTTGCACACAAGAGGAATCGTAGCTGGATAAATAGAGCCATGATAGACGGATAATCAAATACATTCCATTCACAAAACAGCTGATTATTAACCGTGGTGAGTGCAGTGATTTGCATATTTCACAGCATGACTATTTTTGAAACAGTCTGTGCATCGGTGGCACAGTGGTTAGGACTCTCACCGACCATGCACATGGTCCGAGATTCGATCCCCTGCCGACGCACAACTGATTCTATGGTCGGCCTGCAAAATTTGGGCTTGTGATATCCATGCTGAAAATTCCATACTTGTACCAAAAATATGGTGTGGAATCAAGCTGTAATAAAAAAATTACCAGACAACTTATGTTTGACGTGATTGGTAATAATAATTTGTGCACCAAATGAAAATCTTGTGAAAATCCTGCCGTATACATATTGGTGTGTTAAATTTGTTGGATACTGATTCGACTAAGTAAGTAAATTTTTCATCATGTGTGGGCTGATAATAAGAATTCTTCCTATTACTGTTTCATAGTTATCTTGACAATTTTCGTTATTATTTTACATGGAAAGATTCTGTTATGAGTGATAGCCAGTTATCCATTATACGGATGGATCGATAGCAGTTGGCTTACGGTCTAAATATTCCCATTCAGATAATTTTAGGACACGATTATGAATACAAAGATTGGGTTAGAAATGTGTTATGGCAACTGCCTCAGCTATGTTTAGCAATCGAAGGTGTAAAAAAACTTAGGGAATCAAGGTGACATCTTGTATGGTGTATTAAAGGAGGAAGGTTTGTCAGTCTTCAGTTCCGTATTCATACGGTGTGCCAATACTCCTTTGCACAACCACTTTGGACAATGCTGAAGAAGGCAATGGTGGGCTTTCCCAGTGGTTCTACGTATGTAACTGTCTCTTTTCACAAGATTGGTTAAATTTACAAATGCACACTGAGGTGGCCAGACTTGCTAGCTTATTCTTCACCTGCACTTGAATAATACAACGATTGGTGGAATTTAAACATAATGTTACGGCAGAAAATGTCTTAGCAATTATTATTCAGGGTTTCAATACCAGTAGTTTATTGCCTGCATCTCCTTTGTCGGTTAAATCATGTATATGTACGTTTCTTCTGTACGGTTTGAATGCATGGAGACTTTAACGAATTCTCCTGGATATCCCTTCTCATACAGTAAGTTTTCTAGTTTCCTTATCTCATCTTCAGGAGTATCGGCTGAGTAGCTTTTTCTGGGCTACTGATAAGATTTTGTTTGTGTGCATGCAAACAACGCGAGCACTAAGTCTCTGAGCCATTTGGATTTTGTCCCTTGTGCTGAGTTATGTAGATCTCCACATGAATTTCAGCGTAATGAATGTCTATTCTGCCTTGATGTCAGCATCATCCATGAGGTAAGTGAAACAGCCAGCTAATTCAAGATTTCTCCCGTTAGTAGTGATTGGCGATTATTGTAAGTGCTCGTTTGGTATCTTCATCACCTCCATCTTCGCCAAGTTCAGTCGAAGTTCCATCTGTTCTGCCTTTTCTTCCACATTGTTGGTTTTGTCTTGTATCTCTACTCTAAATGGTACAATATGAGATGCCTACAGAATCAAGATGTTTCAGGGCCATTTTATAGGTCCCCCCCCCTATAGGCCTGAACCCATCTCAGTACGCAGATGTGCGTCGGTGGCACAGTGGTTAGGACTCTCGCCGACCATGCACATGGTCCGAGGTTCGAGCCCACGCCGACGCACACCTGATATCTATGGTTGGCCTGCGAATTTCGGGCTACCGATATCCATCCTGAAAATTCCATACTTGTACCAAAAATACAGTGTGGAATCAAGCTGTAAATCAAAAAAAAAAAAGAAAATTATGATGAAATCCTTATCTTGCTTAATTTCTTCGATTGATTTAAACATTTATTTGTGCTACGAAGTAATCAATATCATCGCATGAACATGTAGACAGTTTGTCTGTTCTTCTAAGACAGAAAAAATATACTGAACAGGATAAAACAATGCAGAGAACAAACAAAAGTATGATAAAGAAACAGTCTTTTGTTTTATTTCTCCTCCTACTCATAGAGTAAATATTGACAGGAATAGTTTATTTTGTCAAGCATGATATTTGGAGTGTATGCATGCATGCATGCGTGTATGTGTTTGTGCGTTTATGTGATTTCTTGCCTGTCTTTCTCATCTCAGAAAGTAAAACAAAAAGAGTAAAAAGAGTTCTGCATATTGTACTGAATAATAATAATAATAATATTGAAATAATGCTCATGTTAGTTCTACAGTGATCACAATAATATTAGAAAATGGAAAGTTAAACAATATAAAAGAAGACATAATGTGAAAGTATAAAATGCAGATTGAGAGTGTGTGTATGTGCGTGTGTGTGAGTGAGTGCGTGCGTGCGTGCATGCATGCGTGCATACCTACTCCTGAGCATGTGCGTTCGCTAGACAAATGAAGAGAGAGAGAGACAAAGAGGAAAAGAGAATGGTTTTTCTTTTCTAATGATTATGAAACTACAAAAAGGATAAAGATGGGCAGTTAAGGTAGGGAAAAGTGTGTGTGCGTATGTATGTCTCTTCGTGTTGAAGAATTCCATAAACTTCTAGTTTTGCATCTGTCAGCTTAATATTGAATGCAATAGATATTTATAGAGCGAAATTCCAGCGTATCGATTTTTGATTTACAATTCTTTGAATATGGTTAAATGGTGCATGACTAGTTACCATTAGTTAGTGATTTGAATGAAACAGTACCATGTGAGGAATATTAAAAAGTCAACTGAATTCAACTAACGTTCTCGTATGTTGAGGTAAGAGACAATCATCTTTAATGGTGTGATGATACTATCATGCTATATGCTACTAAATGATTCATATGAGTAGTGTCTGTTGGTTAGGTTGTAGCGATCTGAACATTTAACGACCGTCTCACTCGTTTGACACCTAACTCGGCAGCGCTGTTCCTGGCTTGACTCAGCTCACAAAGCTGAGTTCTGTCCATACACTTGGGGGAGAACCTCACAAACTGGCTGATGTTGAGCTTCTTCCAACTACTCATGCTAGTCTGTAGCTTACGCCATAATGATTGTCATCTATGGTACCAGGCAGACAATATATTGCGATGTGTGAATGTTGTTTTTTTTTCCATTTGCAACGGAAATTGTGGTCAGTTTTTGTAGTGAAATGCGAATTTCACTTCTCAAAACTAATTCACTCGGTTCCATGATGTGAACTGCTGGTCAGAATTATTTGCAAAGAAGCAAAAAAAGGACTGCCTGGTATTAGTCGTGTTTTGGACAAAATATCCATTTAAATTGATAATATTTGATGTACTATGAAGTAATACAGTAATAACAGCCACATGATGTTTATTTATACACCTAAAAACCTGTCACTATTCGTTTGCTTTTCAGTGAGAAGACAAACACTACACTGCTGTGAACAGAATGTTAGTTAACTTCTCAATTTCTTCATCAGTCTATACTATTCCATTCCTTTCAGTGTTATACGTCCTGCTTATTCATAAGTCATTTAACCATACACCGAGGGGATTCAACGAACGATTGAAAACCAGGGGATACTGGACAGATGTTTTGTAGTGCGACTCTTCAACAATGAGGCACTATGATGGATCAAAGTACGCCACTTCAGGTGAATGTGTTGACCATTTATTAAGGCAGTCTGCTTAAAAAATTGGGCTACCGAAATTACTTTCCTCCAAAATGCTTAATTTCATCTGGATTTATCACTGTTTTAATCATACAGTTATATCAAATGACCTATACATAAACTTGAGCGATGATTTAACTTGCTCCCAAGTAAACCCTGTACAATTCTTCAACGAAATGAAAATATACTTCAGGTTATTACTTTACATGTGAATCCTTTGTGAAGAAAAAAGTACTTTGGAACTGAATACGCTGAAAATTTTTGTACCGTATATTCGCATACTGTCTTAAATAAAGCTTTACCATTATTATTATTTAGTAACTGGCTTGCTATCCAGTGGTATTCGAATGCTAATTTCTTTTAATTGTGCTTACACACAATTTGGTAAACGTCACAGTTTGTGACTTATTAATAGAACAGAATAAAATCCATCCTGTAGTCATGGGATATCATTTCACTTCGTTGGGTGACGCTGGAAATAGTTATATAAGAATATATTGATTTTTTCCACTTTAAATTCCATGTACTTATTCACGTCAACTGTTCAGATTGGAACATAGGATTAGATTCTTGAGCGTTGAAGTTCTAGTAACGGTGGTGTTGTTTTCTCATGCAGCAGGATCGCTGACCAGCCCTACTGCCCACTTTCTCTATTTATCAAGCTTACGATAGGCTAGTTTTGACTCTTGAAAGTATGTCGTCCAGGAACTGAATCCGCGCCCCTTGTGAGGTTGTCAAGCATCTTACCACTGAACCTCAGACTCACATTAATGAAGTGTAATTTACCTTAAGGTATGCCTTATTCCCACTATTACCAATCTGTTGTCCACTGGCTTACATCTTTCCGACTTTTGTGACGTGTTTCTTTTGTGTTTTCTGTCTGATTCAAACAGCACTTATAATAATGTACACAGACAGCAGGTAAACGAATATTTAACTCAAAGGATTAAGCGCAGAAATAACCAGTTTCTTATTAGAAGAGTATGCTTTTCTACTTGAGCAGAAAATAAGTATTCAAATAAAATTTATGAATTCATTCAGTCGTGACTTTCTTCTCCTTTCTTTTTTTTTTAAACTCCCTCTAGATTCATTGATCGTCTTAATGTATTAAAAAAAATAAGCGGGAATATGAATAAAAGTGAGTAGAAGGAGGAAGTTTCAAATTTTTATCGTATAACTTGTGAAAGCATGAAAAGACCATAGTCACAGTATGTAAGCGTAGATAATTCCATATGGATTTATATGTCATTTAAAATATGCAGAAAGCGATGGAATTCATGTTGGATAACTAGAGAAAAAAGTGGGGAGATAAATTTAGTTTTATGTTTTATTGATTTGTGCGTGAAAGTATTTCTCTTTTAATGAGAAAGAAAGTTCTTTCTATCATTTTTGTTTTCAAATGAACGTTGGAAAGTCCATTTTGTAAAATAGAGAGGATGTTTTTCACTTTTTTTAAAAAAGGTTTTAACAAGTTCAATTTTGTCAACTGATTTTAACAAAATGAAATGATGCCTGTATTTGAGT
This sequence comes from Trichobilharzia regenti, assembly GCA_944472135.2. NCBI lineage: Eukaryota > Metazoa > Platyhelminthes > Trematoda > Strigeidida > Schistosomatidae > Trichobilharzia > Trichobilharzia regenti. Next base: position 133,123,489 of record OX235270.1, on the reverse strand, counting down.
TCAGCCTACTTCAACATTTGTGTTAGCCGCCATCTCATTTCAATATCATTTGGGGTAAAATGTAGAAATGTCGCTTACTGACTTAAGCAGTCAACGTCCAGTCAAGGTGTACAATGTTCGAATCTTGATCTACCTGTTTCAATCTGGGCAACTAGGAGTTATGATCAGCTTTCATACAACCAGTAGGGATAACCACCTGGCACATGAACAATCTGTTAAGAGAAAGGATTACAGTTGGCGAACACAGCTGTACTTGTATCATAAACAACACAAATGATATTCGCTTAACCTGGGCCTCTGAATTAGTAGATCGGTTACAAGACCCAGGTAGACGCCCGTCTTCTGGATAACTCTTTGGCATATAAAACAATGAGTCCTGTGTTTGAGTGTCAATGAGAACACAACCACTCACCAAGGATTATAGATACATTCAGCTGATGAATCCCAAATAGAGCGAAATGCATATGCTGGATTCCACTACTAGTAGTCATTCACTGAAGAACATCAGATTTAATTTCATGTCTGAAATTGAGAATCACTGATGATACTAAAATTTCCAAACCTGATTTAACATCCTTATGCTCGTAGTCGACATTTATCAATGCATAGTCAAGAACATATGAGGAGTTACTCAAATAACCCACAAGACAGTTACATCCAGTTAGAAAAAGCGCATAGTTCAAGTTGACTTATTCCTTTCAAAAAGGAAAGCAAATAAAGAAGGGAGAAAATATGACTAATTTTGAATAATTTCCCAAACTTCCTGTCAATAACATTAGCTAATTTCGTTTTTGAGGCATTCAGAATTGATTAGGCTAAACTGCTAATACTGCATCTACCAATGAATTGTCTCTGTTGTCATAGACGAACCCTTATTGATTTCTTAAATCGCAAAATAAGAAAACGTGACGCCTGTTAATTTTTGCTAGATTTCTTTCATTGTAATTACTAAGATAGCTTTTTTTATACGCCCTTCATCCATCCTCCGGTTATGTCATTTATTAAAATTGTTACTGTGATTATCGACTTTAGCACTGTTATTTTACTTCCTGTTTTGTTTCACAAACACAGAAGCTGAAGAAAAGAATTAAATCGTATCTCAGACTCAACTTTTATTTTTGTCGACACAATTAATAAGCCGATAAGATCTTGAGTTAGTGAGGATTTAATGCATTCATTTTAACGGGAACTATATCATGAACTGATCGACATAAATAAACAGGACCATTAAAAACTAGAAAGGCCGATACAACTTTCTTACCTCACTTTAGGACTCTTCTTCCACATCTACAAACTCAAAACATAACAAGGCCGCTGGCCACAATATTTGACAATCTTTGTCTAAATTTACCGCCTGTGTTTGTGAAGCGTTAAAACATCCCAGATTGTAATTTTTAATGATATTCATTAGCTCCGATGTCACTAAGTCATAAAGCTTACGCCTCTGTGATGATTGGGTCGATGGTGAGAACTGTTGAACCAAATTTCTACTGAAAAATGGAATTATAACTTAAGAAACTTTATTACTTTATAACTTAAGGTATACTAATGATAGCAAAAATCGATTCAGAAAATTTTAAGAAATCACTGTACATTATGTTCATCCTCCAGTCGATGATGTAGACGATAAGTTGACAGAAAGGCAAAACATGTTGTTAAGTCATACGGAAACAGCAAATAGAACTTAGAGAAAGAAAAAAGAATTTTCACCTGTTTATTCTCATGCATTTCAACAGACCAGCCCAGCCAATATGCTTTATACTAACCCTATCAATCGCATAAAAAATAATTTAGACTATACCTGACTTCGTGATTACATTGGTTAATTGCCAAGTTTTTTTTCTGAACTAGAGTTAAATGTAGTTCAGAAGGATCGGAAAGGGTATGCGCTGAGAAGTGAGACGTCTAAATGGCATGACACGCCATACAGACTATCTGTTGGAATCCCAATGCGAAGCAAGAAACTGGGCACGCAATACGAATACATAAAGAAGATCATGCGGAGATGAAATTGAAACTATGAGCAGGCATAAAACCAGCTAAAATTGACGACACAGAATCAAGTGTTATGGAGGTTTATCACTGACTTTTTTATAGATTTAATTTAATGGCATTTTTTCTGTATCACTGAAAGCAGTGTTATTCAGACAAGTGTAACTTTCCAATAGTCTGGAAGACAAAGTTATTATTATTCCTAAATATTTGCATGAGTGTTGACCACAATGAACAACTGACAATTTCCTAGTATATTTTCCTATTCCTAATTAGTAATTCAAAAGACTTACATAATAATGGTGGGATATCTGTGCTAAACAAGGAAGCGTAAGAAAAAATTCAGTTTAATAATAATAATAATTGAGATGGCCTGATGGAAACTAACTTTGATGCGGCATGGGCCGAGTAGTAGGCGTCTGTCAATGTGATGTTATCTTATTGGTCGTTTATCTGACTTACTAAAGGACAGTCAATATTTACACAATTTAAATCTTGATCGATAGAGACTGTCGAGTAGGTCTGCTATTGCATAAAATAAAGCTCTCATACTTGTCTGACAGCATGTGTGAATGTTTCTGTTTGCAGCTAAAGGTGAGTTTCCCCTTGAGAAACAACAATAGCAGCACGTTTTGCACATTTTAAAGAAATTTTCGGATTTATTGTTATCCCAATACTGTGATATTTTCTAAATGCAAAGCTAAAAGTTCTGATTGCTATTTTACATCCATGATAGTTTCACGCTTTATTCATTTACAATATGAAACCGTCACACTGTGGAAAGCAGTCACAATAGCAACTATTCGGTAGGAATACACAAAATCGATTTAGATAAAAGTTGTAAATGGGAATATGGATTATTTATTGCAATGAAATTTCAATTCTTACATCTCTGTGAATAATTTACACGCTACCTCACTGGTGGATAAGTTACTATCCCTTATGCGAAGAAAGACAAAATCGTGTTCACAAATAATTTATTTTTGTATAGGAAGTGATTAAATGTAATGATGGCTTTTTATGATGCAGATTTAACAGTAATATTGTAGTCTTATTTATTATTATTGTTTCCTTTAGTTCCTAGAGGAACATAGGGCTTCAGTCGCACGTCTCCATTGTGTTCGGTTCTCCAACAACGTTTTGACCTGGCTCCATGTCTGTCCACATGCTTACATCTCCTCTTCACATGACCTCCTCCATGTCACCCTCGCACTGACGACCAACTCGCCTCTCCGCATTCCGGTTCCACTCGAGCGATGGCCTGACGTGTGACGGCACTCATTTGATGGTTTTCTAAGAGTATGGTCAATCCACCTCCATTTCTTCCTGCATATTTACTGCACAAGTGGTTCCTGCTGAGTTGGTTCATTCATTACCAGAGGTCTCTGTTGCTGATCTTTTCTGGTCATCTCATCTTGAGTGGTATTGAGCGAAGACAGCTGTTGATGAAAGTCTGTAGTTTGTCCAAAGTGACCTTCGTTACGCGCTGGCCAAGTCTCTGATCCGTAAAGTAGTACTGATCTCAAATTGGAGTTGAAAACCTGGATCTTATTTTCCATGCTGAGTGCTGTTGACCTCTACACAGACTTCAGAGAAATGAAAGCTTGCCTTGCTTACCCGATCCGTGCTTTCCAATCCTCATCAGTTCCGTCTACCTGTAGTTGAAGCAATACTTCCCAGGTAGGTAAAGGAGATTGCTTCTTTCAGATTTGAACTATTTATGCTGATTGTTGTTACCTCTGTTTTCTCTATGTTCACCTGTAGTTCAAATCTTCTCTGGATTCTTCGTCCGTCGACTTGTTGCTTTTCCCTTGCATATCTTCCAGTTTGTGAGAAATCAGACATATATCATCGGCGAAGTCCAGATCCTCCAAGGTTGTAGTCTTAGTCGTATCCTATTTCCAACACATATATTAACTAATATTAGTTCAGTTTGATCTGATACACAGTTAACGCTTTTAGCTGTAAAGGAATAAGACATCAATCCAGCATTTTATATAGTCTCAGTCCAGTTTGATGTGAGTAGTTTCTAACTAATTATTTGAATCAGTGGTGGTGTTCATCATTGGAATGTTTTGTTCACAGAACAATTCCTAATAAAACAGGTGATGAAGTGGTCAATTAAAAGTGCTACGAAAAGTAAACATGTAGTTCACCTGATGCGCATTCATGTATCTCCTAAATTAAGTGTACTTCACATCTGCATTCTCAGATCAATTATCTACAAGTAATAATGAAAAGATGTCAAGTTATTTCATTTTCGCGAATTCTAAGATTCATTTGTTTAATTCTAATGGTCGAATTTTTTTTTAAAAACACACACACACATACTCGAATGAATATTGGACATTTTTTTTGAATAAGTTTCGCATGAATTTAACATTTACTAATCATTAATGCCATCTGACAGCTTTATTTTTTAGGAAATTCGTATATTATCATGAGTGGACTACTTTTTTTATTGCCGGAAAGTTCATAATAATCGAAAATTAATGTTTCCATATAAACTGAATGAATTATGAAGGTTCATATAAATGGATAATTAAATAATGAAGAAAGATGAGATGGATAGGATGTATGTCATTTTTTAGCCGGAATGCAATCAACTATGATGTTATCTGGTCGGTGATGGCTGGGAGTGAAACTTGGAAGGAGCATTTGAGACTCGTCAGCTTGATGTAACTGTATGCCGGTAAATAATGGAATTTCTACTGAAACTTCAACACATACTAAGAGGCAACAGGAAAACACAGAGATGGAGCGATTTCGAACATGGAGGTGAAAAGATGGTACATTTAAAATAATTTCAATAATAATTTGGAGAAAATGACGATCAGAAAAATTCTAAGGATAGGCGTTATACTATTTGAAATGTATCGACAAGATGCATGCATTTGGTCGCAGGAAATATAAATATATATATTTTTTCGATTTGGTTTCAGAAGTATGCAGATTTTTGACAGACAGTAGTTACTTAAGGATTTAAATATTTAGCGCCAAAATATGTAGACCACTGATATAATACGGAATTTCGTGGCTTAAATTATAATAATATTGTAAAAATGCGTTTACACACAGTACTTCAACAGTCCCCAACATGACCCATTGCAAATCATTTCCACCTTGCTCGGGATTTTAAATTAACATTAAAATCGATAATATTTCGTTTGAAGCGGTATTATTCTATCCAAAACACTTTTTAATATTCCACAATTATTCTTCCTATTCATTTCCTTCAAAAAATGTACACTAGTAGGTTGTAATCCATTGGGAAATGGGCGTGAATATAGATTGCCATTCAACAATGTAACTGAATAATTTAAAATCATGTGGGTAAAAATATGATGCATTTAATGGATGGGAAGTAAAGCAGCTAAGTGGTTTAAACAAGCCACCGATAGTATTGCATTTAGATTTCTGGACAGCTTATTCATAAGGCTTTCAATGTCATTTAAAGCAAGGATATTGTAATTTTACTAGGAATTAAATCGAACTGAGTTTTCTATCCTGTCCTAATCTCTCTCTCTTTCTCCTTCTTTATGTTAACTCCCCCCCCCCCGCCCTTATATCCAACGGGATTTTCACCCACTCCTGTTGCTTTTGTGTCACGACTGAAGTTTACTTATGCGACAGAGAATCATTTTCTGAGGTGTACAAGTACTAGTTAAATCGATTGAATTTCAGATTTTCTTCTTCCCTCATAAATTTTTTTCTCATTTTGAGGTATTCGATTCTTTCCAAAAGAAGTCATATTTGAACAACACAATTTCTTCATTAATTTGAGATGTAAGGGTGTAGACATTGGCCAGTTTCAGTCGTAGGACTATAAGTCACTAGATTAACACATAGTAGGCACTACCTGTTTGCGCCTCCATCCAGATAGTCTCATCAATCCTATAAATAGGTGAGCATGATGACTACCGAATGTATAGTAGACCTACGGATGATTGCTTAGTTTCCTTTCAAGCATAGTCTTGTGTACGCTAAGCACAAAAAATATCAGTAGAATTTTATGGCTCAGAAATGTGTTTACAAAAGAAAATTAGTACTTTACATTAAACAGTGTGCATTGTTTTTGAACAGGTCATACTGTTGATCAGTTAAACCTTAACTCTTGGTGGTTTAGACAATCCTATGACTTAGTGAATAAAAGTAAAGTGTATATACTGGTCGAAAATAGTCCAGCAATTGAATATATATACCTTTTCCTACACGTTCCCCAGTGGAACATAGGGCTTCAAGCTAGTGGCTTGAAGTTTCTGTAGTAGTGTTTATTTTACAGGATGGGGTTGCTAGCCTCATGCCCAACCTTTCCACTTTACCTGCATTATTTCTGACTTAGCGAGGTAAGGGAGGAGTGCGTCGGCCGGGGATCGAACCCCGGACCATCTGCATGGTTGGCGAGCGTCCTAACCGCTATACCACCGACGCAGACACAGCAATTGTATATAGAGTTTTGTATTTAAATATTTTCAAATATTCAGCATATTCATAGTTTAGACTTTCACATTCCTCACACAGTGCTTGCTAGTAGAATACTTCGATTTTATACACGGGGTTAAACCACTTTATATTCTTACCAGCTGAGAATAGAATAAAGGCGAATATCTGTGGGGAAAGCGGAGTTTTAAACACGCGTTTAATTTCAGTTTACCGCTGGGCAGCAGTATAAATACGCGACCGTATGAAATGCTGAGTCCAAGAAAATCACGCCTTCAGATCAACACATTTTTGTCCAGCTGATGAGCTACAATCTAGTACCCTATGATTTCTAGTCCGCTGATGGTCGACTGTGCGTTGTTCTTTGTTACAAGTTGCACTAATAAGTAATTCGATTGGCTTCTTAGAACAAAACATCTTATTGATAGATTCAGAGAGAGAATAAAGCAAATGTATCATTAGGTTTACAAAGATTCGATTTATTCATTTCCGGATAGATTTCATTGTACTCTCTAACTGACAGTGTCTCCTAACTTTATTCGTATTCGAAATCAATAAATTAATTCCTGCAAACAACTAAAATTAACTAGTGGAGCGTTTTTTCCTCTTCTGGTTGAAAAAGAAAGGCATTCAGTTTCAAGTGAAAATTTAATACAAAAAGCAATACCAACAACAACAACAACAACGACAATAACAACGAGGACAACAGCAAAAACAGCAACAAAAAAACTGCAATCAAATTGTCTTTCAGTCAGTCTGCAGGAAAAAAAGAACCACTTTACACAAGTTTTAATTTATAGTTTGGCAGGAATGCAAACTTAAAAATAGATAGAAGGAAAAGCAAACAATCACGAAAATAAATGTTTTAAAAAAGAAACGGAAGAAGAGATGTTCGGGGGTGGGGTGGGGTGGGGTCATTATGAATACCGAAATCAGAAAAATTAAATTAGTTTAGATCCAGTTTGATCGGACGATCTTTCGTTGTACCCTCAATGATCATCAAATAAATGTCAGGAAAACAGACAGACGATTTTAAAAGAACCGGTCATGTCAGAGAAACAGAACAACAGAGAAGCACACATAATATTAAAAGAACAAAAATTCAAAGTGACAAATCGATAGAAATTACAGACGTACACAAATAAACTAAACATATACACTCCGCAAAAACATAGAATATGAAGTAATTCATCTCTTCTGGATAACTAGACACGGTTTAGACTGACTGGTGGACAATAATCTCATCAATCGATACTACTATTATTACTGCTGGTCTCTTCTCAAAATATGGCAAAATTATTATTATCAGTCGAGTAAATAGGTGCTAAATGACGAACAAACAGACAGACAAAGCTTTAAGAATTTGACCATGTTTTCAACCATGATTCACACTTACTTACTGTTTCATTTGACATTTTCGAGGTGGTAGCGTTTTGTTCAGTATTTCTGTCAGCATCAATATCACTATTATCAACATCATCATTGTTGCCCTTGGTCACCGCTTGATCAGCATTTTCAATCGATATCGACGGAGTATTCTCAAGGCGTTTATTATATGATAAATTATAAGACATATGATTGTTATTAATATTATTATTTTCAAACTCAGTTGACGTTATCATCATACTGCTCTCGTCTAGACTGGTTAAACACGGTAAACTAAGTGATGTCGTTAGATTGACATCAGGTTTATTATGACTGATATGTTTGGATGCACTGAAGCGTTTGCTTAGGTGCTGATGAAAATAGCAGAAATTTCTTGGAGAATTCGCTGAGAACGATTCAAGTATATCCCATAGTCTTGATGTATTCACGTTATTACTAATGTTATTGTTACTATTAATACTGCAGTTTATGCTAATGTTTTCATTATTAGTAATACTACCAGTGTCAGTATTTACATTGATTGCTGATAAGCTAAGAAATCTTTTATCCTGAACTTCATCAATTTGTTGTTGTAAATCTGTGTACAGAATATTACAGATTGGACAATTTCGACTACGATGATTATTATCACTTACATCGGAGCGCAGGAAATCATTATCTGATCGATCATCGTCGATTTGTTCACTGACATAAGATAAACTAGGCACATGTACAATCAATGATGCTGTGGATGCAGTGAAATCGTGCCTTTCTGGTAATTTTATATGAAATGATGTATTGCAATCGACTGTATTACGGTAGTTACTGCTGCTGTTGATGTTGTTCTTGTTGTTTTTGTTAGTATATATTTTTGAATATTTATCCAAGTGAATAAAATCTGATAGTGGAAAATTTAAACGTTTCTCTTGCAGGTTGGATTTCCCACTACCACTATGCTGCTGTTGCTGTTGTGTTTTATAATCAGGACGCATTAATGCCTTACGATTGGACACTAGTGCATTGGAATACTTGTTCGATTCAAGATTATTTAACGATGAAGTTAAACTGGATAAACCAGAATTCGAGTCTTTTTCACTTCTACTGACATCATCTGAATTTGATGTTAATAAGTCCAACTTTAAGCCAAGCTTATTAGATGCTGGAGGTTTATGCGTATACACAGACATGGATCATTTGTAAAATTCAATAGATAGTAAATAATAATAATACTGGTAATCACTTAAATGTGAATAGCATCCAAGACATGTGAGAACTGAGAAAATCTACACTTCTTTCAATTTTTGTATAATTTGTGTATGTCTGTAATAAGTGTCAGAATTAGTCAATCACTACTATTGGTTGAAACTGTTCATCAGATCAATCAGTTTTCGGCTAAACCAATAAAATTAAGTCTAATTCACTAAAGCTCATTTTTGATTGGAAGAATTGTATATTACTTTGACCATGAACATTTTACTATTTGTCTTATGGGATTAATAATTACATCACTAAAACATGGGGACTGGAATGTTTCTTAGCCTTCATGGACCAAATGACAGGGTCCCGTAGTATGTAGGTCTCAGATTTCCTCACCTCAGTATGATATTCACAGTGTGCATCAAATATAACATGTGGTGTACAGTTTTACAATGATTGAGTCAGTTGAAGTGTTTCTCTACATCGAAGAGCAAACACCTAAGCTGTGTTGATAAACACAGATCATTCAAGTCGATAATATGATCAGTATGTTTAGTGACATAGGACTGTTTATGCGGTGTACGAGATTGTAATAAGTATGAAATGCAAGGCTGTCTTTCAATTGAGACCTAATATATCAGACTGAAGTGATTTCATCCTACACAAATACATACATAGAGGTGTATTGTCTATTTAATAATTCTTCGCATAATTGATATATAGACTATGGATAAAATTTTCTATTTTGATAGAAGAGCACAATGTTATACAATAAAATTTACAGACGGTCATGTTTCGCGGATAAAAAATTGGTCGTAATCATAGCGAGGCGCTCACAAAAATTTCTCGATTCATTTATATACATGAGTGAAAATTGCTTAGTCTGTGTGGAAGTCAACAGCACTCACCATCAAAAATAAGATCCGGATTTTCGACTGCAATGTCAAGTCAGTCAGTGCTACTATACGGATCAGAGACTTGGCCAGCGCGTTATAAAGAGCGCCTCAAACAAATTACAGACCTTCATTAACCGTTGTCTTTGCTCAATACTCAAGATCAGATGGCCGGCCAGAAAAGATCAGCAACAGGGATCCCTGGCGGTGAGTGAACCAACACAACAGGAACCGATTGTGAAAGAAATAGGCAGGAAGAAATGGAGATGGATTGGCTGGCCATGCACTGAGGAAACCATCAAGTGACATCACTAGACAAGCGATTGCACGAGTGGAATCCGAAAAGGAAGCGGGCGGCGAGTTGGCCGTCAGTGTGAGGGTGACCTGGAGGAAGTCATGTGAGGAGGAGATGAAAGCATATGGGCAGACTTGAAGCGGGGTGAAAATGTTGTCAGAAAACAGATGGCGATGGAGGTGCGCAGCTGAAGCCCTATGTTCCTCAAGGAATTAAAGGATATAATAATAATAAGATACAGCGTTTTCTATGGCGCTGAATCACATTATTCTCCTTTCGGTTTAGGTTTCATGTTCTTTCCGACACGTTTTGTGTCGGGTAGCCATTTTTAGCCAGGATATTTTTGAGGAATAGGAGCTTCTCTTCCATGCAATCGCTGCTGCAGATTTTTCTAATGCGATGAGCTGGTGAGCTGATGATAGCTCGTTTTCGGCTCAAAGGTATCCAACTATAGAAATGCGTTAGTTGGCCGCTTCATGTCGGTTTTTTGTGGATGGACCTCTTCGGGCTTCCATCATCTCTTTTTGTCAATTCCACGTCCAGAAATGGAATCTTTGAATCTTGAAGGAACTCAACGGGTTTCTACGTTACTCTGTCAAACTTGCCGAAGTTAATGCAAAATTGGAATTTTTCGAGAGCTGTATTACTAATCGCGAATATGCAAAATGGTTCTGGAAAGCGTTGCGGAGACATCATATATATCCTAATTCAAAAACTCTTCAACGTCACACTAGGTACGTCATCGATTCTATAAGTTCACGTATATTTGAATTGCAAAGAAACATATCACAGCAATCTTCCACTCTTTGTGAATTGTCATCATGTGAGAGACAATCGTTCAATGAATACGTTACTCTGGTGCAGAACAGAAGAGCGGAATATGTTAAATCAGATTTATACAAAAGCTTGAAGCCCGTGGAAGTCCAGAATAAATTCCTTAGCGATCCTAATAAATTTGTTTTCAATCATTCTTTAGTTACGTTATCAACGGTACAACTAGAAGCTTTATCTCTTGGACTAAAATTCTGTGATGTTAATCTTATCAACAACAAACTTCATACGTATATTCAATTCGAGAACCTCATAAGCCAAACTCATGATATTACTCCAGTCTCTGACGCAGATTTCCTACACTTTAAGTCAACAATCTTTGATTGATATAGTTAATATCTCAGCTTAAAAACTTAAGCCTGACGTCTAGTGACAAAAGAACATAGAAAACAACTCAAAGAACTAAGAGACGATAAAGAATTAATAATAACACGTCCTGACAAAGGATCAGGAGTAGTCCTAATGGACAGAGATCTATATATTAACAAATTGACAACACTTACATCAGATAACAAGAAATTTGCCAAGCCCAACAGTGAGACAAACAAGACAGAACTGATTAAAAGACAATTAATAAATGTTCTAAGAAGGATGAAGAACGACCGTCTAATACCTGAAGACCTGTTCGATTGCCTCAAACCGACAGGATTAACCATTCCACGACTCTACGGCTTACCAAAGGTGCACAAACCTGGCTTGCCTCTTCAACCGATTCTAGACATGTAAGGGTCGTCATGCCATCCAATCGCCAAATGATTGTCCGAAATGTTGTAGCCGGTAAGACAAATACTCTCTACGCGACACTTTTGAGTTCATCGAATGCATAAAAGATTTGAATGTAGATGATAAGCGAATGTTATCACTAGAAGTCGAATCTCTCTTTACCAACGTGCCACTAACAGAAACAATTTGCTTTTTGTGCAATTATATAGAGAAATCTAGTATAAGCGTTGGAGTACCAGTATCATATCTGAAGGAATTGTTGCTGAGATGCACGCTGAATGTACAATACACCTTCAGCGGCAACATCTACAGACAGAAAGATGGATTTGCAATGGGATCTCATCTTGGCCCGCTTTTAGCAGACTGCTTTATGGCCAGTTTATTGAATGGAGTTTTAAAATCAACAATTAACAAATTACTACTGTACAAAAGGTACGTTGACGATACCTTTATTGTCTGCGACAATAGCTTGAACCGCAACTGCATCTTACAAGAATTTAATACTTCCCATCCTTCGATTAAATTCACAGTGGAATTAGAAAACGATTCAAAGATTCCATTTCTGGACGTGGAATTGACAAAAAGAGATGATGGAAGCCCGAAGAGGTCCATCCACAAAAAACCGACATGAAGCGGCCAACTAACGCATTTCTATAGTTGGATACCTTTGAGCCGAAAACGAGCTATCATCAGCTCACCAGCTCATCGCATTAGAAAAATCTGCAGCAGCGATTGCATGGAAGAGAAGCTCCTATTCCTCAAAAATATCCTGGCTAAAAATGGCTACCCGACACAAAACGTGTCGGAAAGAACATGAAACCTAAACCGAAAGGAGAATAATGTGATTCAGCGCCATAGAAAACGCTGTATCTTATTATTATTATATCCTTTAATTCCTTGAGGAACATAGGGCTTCAGCTGCGCACCTCCATCGCCATCTGTTTTCTGACAACATTTTCACCCCGCTTCAAGTCTGCCCATATGCTTTCATCTCCTCCTCACATGACTTCCTCCAGGTCACCCTCACACTGACGGCCAACTCGCCGCCCGCTTCCTTTTCGGATTCCACTCGTGCAATCGCTTGTCTAGTGATGTCACTTGATGGTTTCCTCAGTGCATGGCCAGCCAATCCATCTCCATTTCTTCCTGCCTATTTCTTTCACAATCGGTTCCTGTTGTGTTGGTTCACTCACCGCCAGGGATCCCTGTTGCTGATCTTTTCTGGCCGGCCATCTGATCTTGAGTATTGAGCAAAGACAACGGTTAATGAAGGTCTGTAATTTGTTTGAGGCGCTCTTTATAACGCGCTGGCCAAGTCTCTGATCCGTATAGTAGCACTGACTGACTTGACATTGCAGTCGAAAATCCGGATCTTATTTTTGATGGTGAGTGCTGTTGACTTCCACACAGACTTAAGAGTAATGAAAGCTTGCCTTGCTTTTCCGATTCTGGATTTGATATCCTCGTCAGTTCCGCCCGCCTGTAGTTGAAACGATGCTTCCGAGTTGGGTGGGTAGGTGAAGGAGGCTGTTTCTTTCAGGTTCCTCCCATTTATGCTGGCTGATTGTTGTCTGTTGTTGTTGTCGCTGTTGCTGTTGGCCAGGGAGCTTCATCACCTCTGTCTTCTCCACGGTCACCTGAAGTCCTATCTTCTCTGGATGTTCCTTGTGCCAGCTTGTTGCTTTTCACTTGCATATCTTCTAGTTTGTGGGAAATCAGACACAGACCACATCGGCGAAGTCCAGATCCTCCAAGTTCTTTTTTTGTGTGAGTCCATTTTATGCCTGTTTCCTGATTGCCCGTTGTCTGTCGCATTATCCAATCTACTGCAATCAGGAAGATCATTGGTGATAGTAGACAGTCAGCTTGTCTCACTCCCGTCCTCACTTCGAAGGCTTCCGTAAGTTTCCCGTTGTGGATTACTTGGCATGCAGCATTGTCATACAACTATTGGATGAGATGTATAATTGTCTATGGCATCCCGTAGTATCGAAGTAGTTGCCAAATAAACTATCGATCGACGCTGCGCTATCGAAGGCCTTTTCAAAGTCGATGAAGTTGAGTGAGATAGAGAGGTGACTGAATGCCATTTCAAGCTTTGTTCAATGATGATCCGTAGAGTGGCGATTTGATCAATTCATGATTTGTTTCTCCTGAATCCAGCTTGTTCCGGTCGAAGTTTTGCATCCAGGTTGGCTTGTTCGATTCTCTCCAGGATGATCCGGCTTAGCATTTTGCTTGGAATGGACAGGAGCATAATATCGTGCCAGTTCTTGCACTGACTTAAGACTCCTTTCTTTGGTAGTTTGAATAAGTATCCTTTCTTCCAATCCTCGTGTACTTTGCCCTCTCTCCACACCTTCTCCAACAATGGCGTCATCAAGTCCGCTGTTGTTTATGGGTCCATTTTCAATGCTTCTGCTGGGATTCCATCTGGTCCTGGTGCTTTCCCACCTTTTAGCATCTTGATTTCCTTCAGGACTTCTGATTTTGTCGGGGGTCGATGTTCACTGGTAGTTCTGCTTCCGTTGTTGGTATTGTTTGGCGCGTTGTAGGTGGCGGTCGATTTGGGAGTCTTTTGAAGTGTTCAGTCCAGTGTTTTATTTGCTCCACCGCTTTGGTGATTGACTTTCCATTGTCATTCCCTACTGGCTTAATCTGTGTCAAAATCTTCCCCGATATGTGCCTAGTTGATTGGTAGAGTGTGGCGATGTGTCCTTCGCCTGCAGCCTGCTCTGCTCTATCTAAATCAGAATTTCAAGAGGGATTTGGCAGCTGATATCCTGAAGAGGAAATATCCAATTCTTTAAAGAAGACCTTCCCCTGCAGCAACACTAAGAGTAACATTCTCTAGTCGTACAATACTTTGAAACAACACAAAAGACAAACTCTCGCATATGACCAATTCAATGTGTCGAGCTAGGTACATATGTCGATGTATGCGCGTCCTTTCTAAACGTGTTAGAGGACATTACCCAGCGTGGCTGCAAAGAGGAGGCACCGGTTCAATCAGAAGTGCCATTATTGAACATCTGGTCAACACCTCCCACAACATCTCAACTGATTCTTTCAAAGTGATCTACAAAGTCAACAGAAACCTACCAAAAGCAGTATGTTTCCGACTTCTTTGTACTGCAGAAGCCCTCGCAATATGCATTGAGAAGCCGGGGCTGTGTTCAAAAGAAATTAGTCCAACCTCTACAACTACCATGGACCTAGTTTGGTATGTTCCCTTTGCTTCCGTTTTTTCTTCTTCGTCTTTTCTCGTTCCCTCTTTTCCTTTTGAGCATTTTTTCGTTCGCCGTGTGTCTGATCCTTATTCCCTCGGTCTTCATTAAATTCACCTAATTTTTTCAGTTATAAAAACAGTTATTTTAAGTTTGTTTCCATGCTCCTCCTGATCACACTTGTAATCCGTTTAGAATAACTATTTTTTTACAATTATATCTTAATCCTGTGTAATTTTTTTGTTTCTAAGGCTCTTGTAATCTATATTCACACCCCCTAACTAACGTTTCAAGTTGACAGTTTTGATTTCAATTTGTTTCCATGCTAATTTTTGTTCACACCTGTAATTCGTTCTATCTCTACGTTTCTAAGCCTCTGGTAATTCATATCAAGTTGAAAACAACTTTCACCTTCTATTTGACTTAAAATTATTTTTCCAGTTATCAAATACTAATTTTTGCATACGTTGTAACTATTTTCTAATCCTATGAAATCTTGTCTCTAGTCCCCTTGTAATCTATATTCGTACCTTCAAACTTTCATATCAAGTTGAAAGTTATTATCACCTTCGTTACTATGTGGAATTGAACAAACAATAATTGTATCCGTGTAAACTAATCTATATAAATGCGATTGTACGGCTTTTGAGAATGAACTCGCCGAAAAGATATCTTTGCTGAACTTCGTGTTCTCTTCTTTCTAATTGTGGTATAACACTGGCATTCTTGGTATATTATACCTTTTTGTAAGCCTATGTTGAAATTAATTGTCTGACTTATTGTTATGTTTTCATCAGAAATTGATGAATATTCATAAGAAATTTATTGCTAATAATTTGCAGGTTTATGATCATATCATTCCACGGATTCTCTACAAATAACTTTACAACTACCATGAATAATACAACAGTGATAAAATATAAAGTGTTTGATCATTCATCAGTTGTATAAAATAAAAGTACACATTAATAACCAATAGTATTTTGAATAGGTTGAGTGAAGTCTACTGTTATCTGTACACATAATTTTGGATGCATGTGATGTTGTATTAAAGTTTTGTGAAATAGCTGCAAAGCAATAATCAATAATACTGAAAATTTTCTTCACTGTAAACGTCTTTTTAATACTGATTTTATAAATAAACATTGGTAAATGCTTTGCACCAGATGATGGTGGATTTCTGTTGAGGTTAAGTTCACCTGAATTTTCTGTTTGACTTAATAAGCATTTAGAGGCGTGAGCCTTCCAGTAACATGGGAGTATTCCAGTGGTTCAGTTTTTATATGCGATACTACAACTGCAAATGAAACTGTAGAGTCGCGCAAGTATGAACACGGATCGACATCACTTAGAGAAGAATTCAGAACTAGGAAGTACTAGATATCTGTTTTGTCCTACGCCGGTACTCTTTGGCAATATATGTCCAAAGTCGTTTGAACCAAGGACTTTCCAGTTACAAGTTAAGCTCGTAGACCATTTAGCCACTGGGGCACAACTCAACGACCCATGAACATTCGGAGGAGAGACCACAGAATTTCATCATTAAATCACAAGCACATGAGTCGAAAATGTCCGACATGTGAGGAAAAGAGATGTGGTGTGGGATGTACGCTTGAAAGCTAACTGAAGCTGTAAATGAATGTGAACACTGAACGTTGGTTCACTGACCTTGATCGCCATTGGTGGGCAACTCGAAGGCGTGAATGATTCAATCGTGTACAAGTATCACACATTTAAATGTGATGACGTAGAAAGCGAAGGATGGACAACACTGACTGTTTCAAATTCTCATGCAAGCAACCTGATTTCTTTGTACCAAACAATACGTCTTTCAATTAAATTTACTTGCCTTTACGTATACCAATACACATGTGGAAGTGGAAACACTGACACAGCAGGCTGAAGGTCTTGTATGCAATTTCAGGATAGACATTCTAAAGTGCTTTAGACTCAAACAGAATTGAGTTATGGACAGCAAAGTCCCTGGATATCTGAGTGAAATGGGACATTAAGTAAACCTTATCAGTTCTTTCAAGATAATGAGTAAACAAAAATCTTGCTGAAGCCTCAAATCTAACTACTATGTTAACTTGGTCGCTTGACTTTTAATAATACTAATAATAGTAACGATATTTCTTACTAAATATAATAATAATTTTTCCCTCACGTTCCCAGTGGAACATAGGGCCCCAAGCTAGTGGCTTGAAGTTTCTGTAGCAGTGTTATTTTACAGGATGGGGTTGCTAGCCTCATGCCTAACCTTTCCTCTTTACCAGCATTATTTCTGGCTCAGTGAGGTAAAGGAGTGCGCCGGTCGGGGATCGAACCCCGGACCATGTGCTTACTAAATATAGATAGTCGATTTCGTTCTCCCTTATTTATTCATGTCATCAAATCTCCTTAATTCCTATATCTTAAATAGAGTTCAGCCGAGTTTTGAACCGGTAGAAACGTATTGTGCTTGTAAAATTGTGACATAGTGGGCAAGATTTGTGGCTCACATAGAGGTTTTGGGTGAATTTGTACTCTCTGATTCTGGGTGATATCCCTGCCGGTCGTGAATTGTCCTTCCTTCAACACTTGCTTCAGTATAGGGGTGAGTTTCTTGTAATTCCTGAATCCATAGGCATAGATTAGCTTTATTAACAAACAAACAGCAAGACACACGTTGAATTGTTAGAAAATCAGGTCAATGAAACAATCAGCATCAGCAAGAATTAACATAAGGATAACAAAAACTTATGAAGATAACCCATCGTAGTCAGGAGAGACATTTACAACATTCATGCAGAAGTCTCAAGTACTTACCTCACACTGAAGTAACAGCTGAAGATTTTGTTTACACAGTTGAACTACATAACGTGGAGGATATCTTATTCTGCTGGATTACATGTATATCAAAATATATATGTGTGATGAATCACGCCTTATAGATTCTTCTGTTAGCCATCACGACAGGAATAATGTGTTAAACTTAAGGCACTATCAGAGCGCTCCTGCTATGTGCCAACGTGTTGTTTCAATAAAATCAATGAACGCCGAATTCAAATGATAACAGTGATAATTTCAACAAGTGGTAAGGAGTTGACAAGATGTCAGCGAACTAAAACAGATCGCATGTTTTTCTCCGCAAATTCATGTGTTCTTATTGGGTTTTTTTCAAGAACTAATTAACTGTAACTTGTATTCATTGCATGTTTTTTGTATTCATCAATAATTTTGAAAACTTGACTGCTCTATGTATGCCATCATCCTCAGATATTTTCACCTGGATGTCTAGCAGTGAATCGAGTGAATTTTGAAACGATTTTTGAATTTTGCAATCGTTTTTTTCCCTACATTTTCGTGGTCAATTTAGGCGTATAGAAGTAAAAATTCAAACTGCTTTAGAGATGTTTCACCTTTATTTCCTTATTATTGTAAGATGGGGACTGAATGTGACTGTGATAGAAGCACCATTTGAATTGTTGGAAAACTCAGCTTAGAGTGTTGAGTAAAATGTCCAGATCAGCAGATGACAGGATGGTGTTATTTTTCTTCGTAATCATTGGAGTGTTGGCAAGAAACGCTACAATTTCGATTGATAATTCAGTTAATCTGAGGTGCCACACAAATTGTACTAGCCTGTCCTAAGAGAAAAGCCATACAGGAGGCAAACGGAGAACATTAGAGTTATTACCTGGTTGGCTAGTAGTTACCTGCAAATAAATCCAAGATGCCTATTTCGTCTTATTTGACATTCATCAAATAGACGTGTACCTGCATCCCCAATAAGCTGTGCGTCAGTGAAACTTGATTCTTAAGATTCTTTATTCTACCTATTCAGTTCCCTTTTCAAATATTTCTTCAACTAAAACTAAAGGCGTTAGAAACGTAGCTCAAATGAATTTAATTTTTGATTTTCCCGTCGATTGATTGGACCGAAGTGCTTGGTCTCAGGTTGATATGTCGGCTTCTTGTGCAAATGCTTCCACGATGTCTGGGCATTTAATTAGTATACAATTCGTGGATGGTGGCTAGCAGTGGAATCCAGGTTGCACATTTCGTCCTATTTGGGACTCGTCAGCTGAATGTACCTGCATTGGGTTCGAGCCTCAGTGGGAACATCATCACTCACTGAGAAATGCAGGTACATCCAGCTGACGAGTCCCAAATAGGACAAAATGTGCATCCTGGATTCCACTGCTAGCCACCATCCACAAATTGTAGCTCAAATGAATCCACACAAATCAAACGAGGTGTCAATATTAGGAAGTAAGTAGTAATGCGATTAATCCGTAGGTAACCAGGAAATATCTTACTTCAAACTATTTTTTTTTGTTATGCTTTGAAGCTGCTGTATAGACTTGGTTGGTGGCTAGCCCGGCGCCCAACCTTCCTTTTTACCAAGCTTAGGACCAGTTACTAAAGGACATCTGGACTTTGAGGATGATTTATGTTTAATGTCACACAAAATCGAAGATCTACAGGCGAAAACCAACAATTTGGCTGTGGAAGGAGTGAAGGCAGGAATTTAAGTGAATGTAGAGAAGACAGAGGTGGTGAAGATAACCAGCCAGTCAGCCAATCAACCAACTAACAACGAACACTAATCACTATCACCTGTGGGGAACTTCAAGGAACTTCACTTATCTAGACAGCATCAATTCAACTACAGGTGGTAGACACAACTGAGTATCTGTAAGCTAAGATTAGGCTGAGAAATTAAGATAAGGCTTTTTTGCTCTGAAACAAGTGTGCAAAAGTCTCTTACATTCAATATAAGGAATAAGATTCGAGTTCTCAACACCAACGTAGAATTAGCCCTTCGATACTGGTTCAAAAACTTAGCTTGAGCGTCGTGATTAACAAATTGAAAAGGCCACAGACTTCTATCAGTGACCTTGTTGGTTTTATATTACATAAGTTTATCTTAGTTATCACACAGGGATGATGCAGGTATTAACAACTGGATGACGTCTCCAGCATAAATCATTTCTCATAATCATATCAATTTAGTCCCACAGTTTCACAATTTCTCTTATATACATGTTTTCTCCCTTTCTGTCTCTCTCCAACTTCCCTTCCTTGTTTGTTGCCACCTTCAATATTGCCGGTACAGGCGTTGAGTTAATCCGATTGCACGTGTGCAGTGTTGAATCGATAAGCAAAGCTCCCAGTGACTAATCTCTCTATCTCTTCACCTAAACCTCGCCTAGCTAACTAGCTTGCTGGCTTTCTAGCAGGTCCCAAACCTGAGTAAAGAGAGAGAGTTGAGCGTGGGGCTAGCAGCCCTACTCCAGAAAATCAATCAAACTGCTAGAGAAACTTCAATGAACAGAAAATATATTAAAATTATAAAAAAGTCAAATAACCATCCTATTCATCGCTGGAATCGAAAAGGCGAAGTGACATAGGAGGCTGGTGAAAGCCAGCCTTCCGGAAGCCAGTCAGCCAGCCAGCCGGTGCGTCTTCTCTCGATGAAAGCACGAATAATAATGCTGACGTGGAATGTAAGTACGATTTACGAGACTGACTGGGAAGGCTGCTCAAGTAGCCAAAGAGATGCGAAGATATGGCTTAGCAGTACTGGTTATCTGCGAGAGTAGATGGAATGGTTGCGGATTGTCAAAATCGCCAACGGCAGAGTCAGTAATCTATTCCATTCTGATCACTCAGACGCCAACCACGATCACAGTGAGTCAGTGAGTGACCATCATTATGTCACCAATGTCAGCCAAATCCCTAATGTAGTGGGAACCGATTTCATCCTCCAGGACCATTAGAGCAAGGTTCAACTTAAATAGGAAAAAAAGAAGGAAGGTCACAATTATTCAATTCTACAAACAACGATGCAAACAACGCGGAACAAAAGAAAAAGAAGGAAGATTTCTACAGACAACTACAAACAGTAATGAACAACATCACAAACAGTGACATCCAAATCCTCATGGGCGATATGAATGCCAGCCAAAATGGAAGCAGATAATACAGAAAGAGAACTCATCATGGGTCACTTGTTCGGCGAAATAATTGAGAACGGAGAATTAATCGCAAACTTCTGCGCTTTCTATGATTTGGTGATCGAGGGCAGCGTGTACAAACACAGGGTATACACAAAGCAACATGGACTTCACCTGACGGACAGACCACAAACCAGATAGAATTCGTCTGAATTCTGCTGAAGGAAGTGAAGACGCAATCAGTCAAATGGACACAAAGTCGAAGAGGGGAGCAGATGTGAACTCACACCTTCAAGGTGAAGCTGAATTCCATGAAAACAAATAGAGACAGGTCACTGTAATTCAAGTTCAACATTCAGAAACTGAGGGACAAAACCATAAGGGATACCTACCTTCAATACAGATCAGACCAACGTAAAGTCGGATGGACTAAGAGGAATGACTGAGGAGAGCAGCGTGGAAGAACATTAGAACTAGGTCTCTGAAGGTGACGTTCAAGGAAACGTGTACAAGCGATCTGGGAAGTAAGAACACCTACCTGAAAGCTAACAAAAGAGAGGCGAGAAGGATGGTGAAAGAGAAGATCACTCGATGCAAAGATAGGCAACAGAAGGAGAAGCTGAGTCCAAGGTACGTATCTCACTGAATGCAGAAGTGAAGAAGAGTGATAGGAGAGACAAAAGGCAATTCTACAACACACTGGTTATCGACTTAAGCAGAACAGGCAGGTGGGCCGCAGGCAAAAGAGACCTCAGGACATTTTATCAGATGACCAGGCTGCTTGCTATCCTATGAGAGATCAACCGAGATGATGAAACTAATAAAAGATGATCAAGAGAATTTGAATACCAAGGAGGAGAGACAAATAAAACAATGGGCTTATCACTTTAAAGGACTCTTGAATTGACCATCACTTGCAAGTCCCCTAAAAATACCACCACCACCACCAACAACAACAGCAGAAATCCTAAATGCGATGAAGCTACTGATAACTAGCGGGGAAGGCGGCAGGTCTGGACGGAATTCCCTTGGAAGCACTGAAACCGGACCCAGAGACTGCAGTAGATGTGCTCACGTCATTATTGCAAAAGGTTTGGAAGGAAGGATGGTAAAGCGCTTACTGATTTAAAGAAAGGCTAGCAACCTCGTCAGGCTGGCAAAGAAGGGCAACTTACACTTCAGTCTGCAAGAACGGGCGTGGAATCGTGCTGGTATCCACGCCAAGTAAAATACTAAGTCACATCATTCAATAGAGAATAAAGGATGCACTGGGTAAACAACTCAGCTAGCCGGGAAAAAAATTTATTCAGGAAAGGCAAATCATGTGCAATCATGATCGAATTGCAACTCTACGTATCATCATCATCATCATCATCGAACAAAGCATAGAATGGCAGTCAAACCTCTACCTCAACTTCATCGACTTTGAAAAGGCCTTCAACGGATAGAGTTGACCGTGAAGTAATTTGGAAACTACTTCAATACTACGGTGTGCAGTGTCCAAGTATTTATTAACTTCATTCAACAATTGGCTATACGACAATGCCACGTGTCACGTGGATAGAGGATTAAGACAAGTCTGTCCACTACTACCAGCGACTATATTCTTAATTGTGGTGGACTGGATTATGCATTAGACTGTGCATGGGAGCGAGGAGTCAGGAATATGCTGGACAATCGGTAAGAAGATTGTAGAAAATTTCGATCTTGCTCGTGGATGTTATATGCCTAATGTCACACAAACTAGAAGAATTACAGGTGAAAACCAACACACTGGCTGAAGAAGCAGCTGGTGAAGACAGGACTCCAGGTGAAGATAGAGAAGACAAAGGTGATGAAGATAACCAACCAACCAACAACAATCAAAACTAGTCACCATCGAAGGATTGTAGAGAGGTTTCGCGTGCGTTTCGGATTGTGAGGGCGATTGTTACTTCCCGGCTGCCCACACCGTGGAAGTTGGTTGCGTGACTGCAGAGCCCAGGGGACAACTGCTTGAGGCCGGTCACACGCGGCCTGTTTTTGTTCGTTCTTTTTTGTTTGGTGTGCCTCAGTAGCATACTTATCACTCCTGCCCTGTGACACGGCAGCAGGAAGCGCGGTCGTTGTTAATCTGGGCCACGGCCGATCCGGCATGAAATTTTGTGATTTTGTATTGATCATGATGTTGGATTGGGTAGCTGCTTTTTGTTTAACCGCTATCCAAACAACCTTTCTGGCATGGTAGGACCTCAAGAGACATAAGTCTCAGCCAGTATAGCTTGAATAGATCATTGAGGTGTTCAAGCCTGACCACCACGTCAAGGTAGCAGCTTTCGGTCAGGTCACCATCGAAGGGAGGGATTTGAATGAAGTTACTTCCTTCACTAATCTAGGAACCACGGTTTCAACCACAGGTACTCGGATAGGATGAAGATGTCGAAACCAGATAGCCAGCCAGAATCGAAAAGGTAAGACACGCCTTCATTAGCCTGAAACCAATTTGAAAATCTTCTGCACTCCGCCTCAGCATAGAAAGCAAGATTCGAATTTTCAACACCAGTGTCAAGTCAGTCACTCTATACGGGTCAGTAACTTGGCGTGTGACGTAAAGGATTTCCAATAGGCTAGAGCTGCCTTCGCCGGCTCCATACTGAAGAGCGAATGGTCAGCCAGTCAGCCGGCCAGAATTAGTAACAAGGAACTCTGGCTGAGAACAAACCAACAGGCAAGAGCCGATCGCTCAACAAATATGTACGAGAAAATGGAGATTGGTCGGATATACGCTGAGGGGGCCATTGAATGACATCGCGTGCCAAGCCTTCGTTCGAGTGTGTTTTTGTGAAGCCCCATGTTCCACTTTGAACCCAAGGAAATTATTTTAAAAAATAATTATCTCTTCATCTATCTATATTAATTTTTTAATACTCTAACCCTGTCCCACCCACTCTATTATGTGGGTGTATGGAGTACATTGGCTGAGCAGTGCATTGACCCTGATCTATTACTAAATCTACTGGAACATAAAAATTTATCTACACCTAGAATAATTGACCCTGCTAAGTTAAATAACCTAGAATAAACCTCAGCCATTGTACTGCATTCCCTTGCATGTAATCACAAAATAGGTTGGGTGGGATAGGGCAAAAGCATGAAAAAGTAATATAGTTAGGTGAGGAGACAGAGAGATTAGTCACTGGAGCTTTGCTTATCGATTCAACACTGCACATGTGCAATCGGATTAACTCAACGCCTGTACCGGCAATATTGAAGGTGGCAACAAACAAGGAAGGGAAGTTGGAGAGAGACAGAAAGGGAGAAAACATGTATATAAGAGAAATTGTGAAACTGTGGGACTAAATTGATATGATTATGAGAAATGATTTATGCTGGAGACGTTATCCAGTTGTTAATACCTGCATCATCCCTGTGTGATAATTAAAATAAAGGTAACTTACATGGAATTACATTCTTCCACAGTGCTGAATTTCTACGCTTATATTAACCTTCTTGGTTCGATACCAAAGTTCAGATCAGTGGTCGAAAGGGATAAAAGTAACAGAGAACTCTGAGGGTTTCTCAACCCTGTCATATGAGGAGAGGTTAAGTCGACTGGGTTTATTTCCACTGTCATACAGACGACTTAGGGGTGACCTAATACTAGCATACCGTATCCTAAGAAATGATTTTGGAGCTAATTTATCTAAATTATTTCTTCCTTCTAGCACCAACCAATTGAGAGGACATCACCTCAAGGTTCAAAAACCACGGTCGAATCGTCTGCGTCTGGAGATCCGTTTTTCGCATCGAATTGTGAACCATTGGAACTCCCTACCGGGACACGTCGTATCAGTGCCATCCGTTGATTCATTCAAGGCGAGATTGGACCTCCTGTGTGCAATAAATCGAAAGGATTAACACAGTCATATAGCCTACTATCCTAAATAAACTGTAAACTGATACCGAAGTTCAGATCAGTGATCGAAAGGGATAAAATTAACAGAGAACTCTGAGAAAGAATCAACCTAGAACCCATTGCTGAACAAAATGCACGGAAAAAGGAAGACAGCCTGGACACACACACACACACACTGAGAAGACCGTTTTGTATGACACTGTATACCAGGCCATCGCTCATCTGGAAACTGAATGGCAAACGGGAATAGCAAACGGTGTACATCCAAGGGTGAAACATAGCGGAAATCATGTGAGTAGGGGATGAAAGTATATAGAGCAACGTAAGGCGAGATAAAGAGGACTAAAGAAGAGCGGATAACATGAAGAAGTGCTGATGAAGTCTTGTATTCCACTGGGAACCCAAGGAAATAATAATAATCAATTCTTAAAGTCAAGTGTTGGTTTGCAGGGATTTGATTGGTTTCAGGATTTCATCATGAGCTGACATTAGTTAGAGAACCATTGGAAAACCTGGGATTACTGGAAAACTGTTTCGTCCTAGTTTGGAACTATTCAGCAGTACGCACCCACTGAGATTCGAACCCAGGACCTTCCGGTTACAAGGCGGGCCTGCTCGTATACCATTAGGCCACTGGGACCCGATCCAATGGTCCTTGAATTCTAACTTCTGCCAATTCACGACATAGCACGACCGCTAGCCAATGTCTTCCGTGGCGAGTATTTTTCCTCACACCCGACCAGCTGTACCCTACTGGTCACGACTTCCCACTGGAACCCAGGTAACTACCTACCTGAATAGGGCCAGGTAGCTGAATAGGACCATTGGATCGGGTCCCAGTGGCCTAATGGTATACGAGCAGGCTCGCCTTGTAACCGAAGGTCCCGGGTTCGAATCCCGGTGGGTGCTTACTGCTGAATAGTCCCAAACTAGGACGAAACAGCTGTCCAGTACTCCCAGGTTTTCCAATGGTTCTCTAACTAATGTCAGCTCATGATGAAATCCTAAAATTCTTAAAATCATTAAAAATGATACCTCAGTTTGTTACAGTTTCATTTTTTTCAGCTCGTTAAACAAACACAAGCAAACAGATTCAACTGAAAATGAAGCCAGTTTTAAAATGTTCAAATTTTCGTATCTTCAGTCCTACACAGTTCTGACGCATAAGATAATGGGTTCACCAGTCTCCCAATAGTCGCCGATCTTTACATGAATAAATTCGAAAATAATATCTTTCCAAGCATACTCACTCCTAAAATATGGTTAAGATATGTAGATGA
Source organism: Trichobilharzia regenti (assembly GCA_944472135.2). Lineage (NCBI taxonomy): Eukaryota > Metazoa > Platyhelminthes > Trematoda > Strigeidida > Schistosomatidae > Trichobilharzia > Trichobilharzia regenti. Next base: position 133,097,409 of record OX235270.1, on the reverse strand, counting down.
TACTTTTTTAATACTAAAACGAGATCTACACAATTCATTCCCGGAGAAAATAAACTGTGCATCTCCCAAAATCCAGTTCACTTCGGAAGCATAATCAGACATCGGTGAACTACCATTTCTAGACTGCCTAGTTAAGATAAAAGAAAACGGACATTTTAGTATATCCATATTCAGGAAGAAAAGAAAACCCACTCCAATGGATATTTAGACTTCAAATAATCACACCCCATCAGCGCAAAGATTTCAGTTGTTTCAAGTTTTCTTAGACAAGCACACTCTCTGATAACGGATGAGCAAGAAAAAGAAGAAGAAATATCAAACATTACTGAAACTCTCAAACAAAACAACTACCCAAAGAACTTCATCAACAAAATCAACACAGTCATTAAGTATTGCAGAAAACGCATTCCGAAAACATGGACCTCAACAGTCGTCATTCCATATAGAGCAGAGACGTCAGACGATATCAGAAGAGTACTCAATCAGCCCGACATTAGAGTTTTCTTCAAAACATCAGACGCACTTCAAAGCAACCTTGTCCATATAAAAGACCAAATCCCGAAAGATTCTCTATCTAATTGTGTCTACAAAATAAAATGCTCGGAATGTGATGCGATCTACATCGGACAAACATCTCGAGAAATCAAAATCAGAAGAAATGAACACCGTAGAGCTTCTCTTCGACCACCAAGAAATCCAGTTGAACTGGAAAAACTTCAAAAATCATCAGCCATAGCCTGTCTACATGCTATAGAATCAGGCCACAAAATTGATTTTGATAATATTGAAATAATCCAGAAAAACTTCAGAAACCATAAAGAACGTCTAATATCGGAAGCACTTCATATCATGTGGAATCCAAATTGCCTGAATAGGAATGATGGACTAAAAAAGAATCTGACCTGACTACAACACCCCCGTCCCCCATGAAGTGGCAAAATCAACACAAATGTGATCAGCAAGTTCACTATATAAGCACGCACTACTTTTATAATTCTACACACTGACAAAATCCAACAATCTACACTTGGTTTTACTATCTTTACCAGTTCGCTAACTTGACAACCAAAAATGACGCCAGACTAACGAACGATGATCAAGTTAGTGAACTTTGTCTTGATATAATAACAAATATACTGGGAACCCTAGGAAGTAATAATTAATTCTTTGGTTTGCAGGGATTTGATTGGTTTCAGGATTTCATCATGATACTTGGTTTGAGTGATCTTCATTGTTATTTTGACTTTCAATATGTCCTTTTAATTTGAACTAAGTCTATATTTTTCTCACCCCCTAACTCTTTGTTATGTATATGCTGAGTGGATTTTGTAAATTCCGGTTTAATAATACTTTGAGAAAGCTATTAGCAGCATTAAATAGCGAAACGTCAGTGAAAACAACATCGTTTTGTTTTTCATTCATTGAGAAATACAAAAAAAACCTTTATTATAATAATGTCAGTTTCTTTTTGTGTCAAATTCATTTTGTTGAATGTTTTCTGTTGTCTTTTAAAAAAAAGAAGAATAATTCTGTTGTGAAGATTGAAAACAGAATTTAGTATGTGAACTATGTGAACGAAATGTCGGTCATTCACTCAGTTAAATTTATTTAATAGATGAATAAACAAAGTCCACACGGTGTTTGCGTTTATTTGACCTTAAACAACATAAATTCACTCTTTTTGGCTTGGTTTGTTTGTTTGTTTGTTTTTGTGTCAACATTTGGGATTGACTGTAGTAGAAATATTTTTTAAATAAATATATACAAGTTAATTAGGATATTTGATATTTTAGGCTTTTCACATGAATCATATTACATCTCTGTTAAGTGTAGAATCAATCATATAGAATAATATTTAGAGCAGGAGAACACGTGATTTCAGAAAAGAGGGCGAGAGAGAGAGAGAGAGAGAGAGAATTTCACTTCAACAATTTTCATTTGCTAAAGATGTGCGATTGCAATCACTGAAAGTGATACTATACTTCATGATTTTGTCCTATAGTTAATTTTACACTTAAGATAACTGTTAATAATAACAGTTTAATTCTAAAGAGTTCTTACGAGTTGATCACGGATTGATATCAGTTGGAGAACCATTGAAAACCAGGGAGTACTGGACAGCTGCTGTTTCATCCTAGTTTGGGAATCATCGGTAGTACGCACCCACTGGGATTCGAACCCAAGGCAAGCTCGTATACCATTCAGCCACTGGGACCCGATTCAATGACTCATGAATTCTAACTTCTACCAATTCGTGATTTAGCGCGAACCCAACCATTGTCGTTGGTGGGACATCCATCCACACATGTGACATCTAATTGGACCTCACTGGTCACGACTTCGCACTAGAACTCAGGAAACTCCAACCTGTAGCAAGTCACTGGGATTCCAACCCAAGAGAGTCGAATCCCAGTGGGTACGTACTGCCGATGACTCCCAAACTAAGATAAAACAGCAGCTGTCCAGTACTCCTGGTTTTCAATGGTTCTCTAACTGATATCAATCAGTGACCAACTCGTAAAAACATAACTAACCCTTACAAACCAAACTATAGTAAATCTAAAGAGTTCGTTTTAAACATAATACAGAATGTGATTGGTGGATGGTGACTAGCAGTGAAATCCAGGATAACGCGCATTTCGTCCTATTTGGGACTCGTCACCTAGATTTACCTGCATTCCACAATGTGATGATTTTTCTACCGAGGCTCGAACCCAGTGCACATAGTTTCAAACGCCAGAGTGTTATCCACTAGACTACTTGGGCCACAACAGCCACCCCAGTGCAACGCGTCATATTAATTATTTAGTTCATGGAGGAGACCGTGTGAAGAGGAGTTGAAACAGTATGGACTAACATGGATACAAGTGAAAGGTACAGCAGAAGGAATACAGAAGCAAGTGAAGACGTGCAGCTGAAGCCCTATGTTCCACTAGGAACCCAAGGGAACAATAATAATTCAATTTTAGATTTCCCGTCGATCACTCACTGTGGAATGCAGTTACATGCAAATGACGACTCCAAAGTAGGACGAAATGTGCGTTGTCCTAGATTCCATTGCTAGTCACCATCCACCAATTAACTTCCATTTACATACCATGACATCGTCGAAGCATTTGCACAAAAAGCCGACATGTTAACTCGATACCGAGCACTTCAGTTCGATCAATCGACGAAAATATCTAAAATTAAATTAAATAATACAGAATTCTTAGAACAACATATTTAAGCGAACAATATTGTTTTCATTTAGATCTCATCAGGCTTAACTCTAATATATATAAGTTTACAAATAAAAATTCAAATATAAACCAATCATGGTGTTTTGTCCATAGGATAATACGATGGTGCATATAAATTGTGCAATTAATCATAATAGTAGCAATGACAATAGTAATAATAATAATAATACCAATGGTTTTATCAATAATAAGGATGAAAAAGTGAGGCACGAATAATGAAAAACCAGCATGATTGAACAGACAAATATTCAGTTGGAAGTAGTCGATAAAGGCTAGCAAAAACAAATGAACCGATTAAGTAATGTTAGATTTTAAGAGAAGTAAATGAGACACGTTTATAATGAATATGTGATAAGATTAAGGGATGATGAGAAAGGGGTTGAAAATATATACAAGGGGTGGTGTAGAAGTCATTAGTTGGTTATGTCTTAATAGGCCAAGGGAGAGATAATGACTGTACGAACTTCTTTTGAATGCATAGTTTAGATGGGCTATCCGAGTAGTTTCATAAGGAAACATATGAAAACATCAGAGAGAAAACCTGAGACTCTGACTGCACGTAAAAAGCCTCTATTTATTAAGTTACAATTTAATGGTGACTTATCCAGTGATACTTTGTTCCAGAGACTATCCAGGAGTATACGAAGAACTTTTTACGCAGCACATCTATGTTTGTCAATCTCTAGCCGACGAATGATTGGGACGCAAACGAAGGATAAGCTTGATAGTTTGCCACATCTATATGCATTTATCAATTCAACTGCACCTGCGCTGACAGTTATGTTGGGCGTACTACCAGACAGCTTAGCCAACGACTCCCATCGTGGTTTGGCAAGGGAAAGACAAAAACAATCCGTAGCTCAATTTTATCGCATTTAATTGATAGTGGTCATGTAGTGGAGAAAACGATAGCCTTCAGAGTAATTCATCGTATCCCACCGAATCCCTGAAATAGACTTCGTATTCGTCTACTGCACACAGCTTAGTCAGGCGATAGGCATTCGAACTATTGAACCTAAACTATGCATTCAAAAGAAGTTCGTACAGTCATTATCTCTCCCTTGGCCTATTAAGACATAACCAACTAATGACTTCTACACCACCCCTTGTATATATTTTCAACCCCTTTCTCATCATCCCTTAATCTTATCACATATTCATTATAAACGTGTCTCATTTACTTCTCTTAAAATCTAACATTACTTAATCGGTTCATTTGTTTTTGCTAGCCTTTATCGACTACTTCCAACTGAATATTTGTCTGTTCAATCATGCTGGTTTTTCATTATTCGTGCCTCACTTTTTCATCCTTATTATTGATAAAACCATTGGTATTATTATTATTATTACTATTGTCATTGCTACTATTATGATTAATTGCACAATTTATATGCACCATCGTATTATCCTATAGACAAAACACCATGATTGGTTTATATTTGAATTTTTATTTGTAAAATTATATATATTAGAGTTAAGCCTGATGAGATCTAATTGAAAACAATATTGTTCGCTTAAACGTGTTGTTCTAAATTTTACTTCAGTTTGAAGCGTGCGCTGAAGATGTCACCTAATAAGTTGATGAAAGCTTCGCAAATTAACTATCCAGCTCTGAGAACACAACCACATCGAAATCATCCACCTGAGCTACAAATCTTCTCTATCTTATCTACAGAATTCTTAGCTTGTTTTATAGCAAGCTGTTCATCTGAGTTCCAAGATCTTCAAGTAATATAATAATTAATAATGCATCAGATGAAGTAATATTGTTCCTTCCAAACCATATTCCATTACTCCACAAAGTTTCTTTGTCATTTCTTTAAAAAATTTATTTTTTATTTTTTGATTACAGCTTGATTCCACACAGTATTTTTTGTACAAGTATGGAATTTTCAGCATGGATACCGGTAGCCCAAATTTTGCAGGCCGACCATAGATATCAGGTGTGCGTCGGCGTGGGCTCGAACCCCGGACCACGTGCATGGTCGGCAAGAGTCCTAACCACTGTGCCACCGACGCAAATATCTATGGCAGTAAGTTGAAATCTTTTTGAAAAATGTGCGTGAGAGTTGATTATGACTTATGGAGGCAGTCAGATGGCTGAAACAATATTAAATGAATATTAAATGCATTTTGATATATGTAAAAGAAACAAACTTGGATGTTTAATGACTGACAGGTTTCAACATAGAAATTTGCACAAAAGTGCAGTAGTTCACGTTGCCACACTTCATGAAGCACAGAAATGAGGACAAAAGAAAAGTGAAAAAAGAGATTTGGAAGGACGATAATAAGCAGAAATCTGAGGAAGAAAGAATATTAACATGGAAAAATAGTAAGGTTTTAGTGAATTCGGTTGATCATAGAGAGTGAATGAGAATGATTTTCAGACATATCACCAATTATCACCAGTCAGACGGTATACACCTCCATACGTGGCTGGCTTATATCACCTGTTAAAGATCTCATGGTTTGATTCCATTTGTTTTTGTTTGACCACCACTAACTCTTTTACAACCTGATCCATCCAATGCCAGCCAGCATTGCCCGTCAAGGAAGGTTATGGCTAGCCATACATAATAACACGTGCTCCAGCCACCCTAATCGACATGGCTTCACAACCTGTTGGATAGACTTTCCCTCCTTACTTAACACTCAGTGCCTGACCTTACTATTACTCCCTCAAAGATTTAAGTATACTACGACTAGAAGAAGTAAATAGGAGGTTATTACGATTGGAGAGTGTTAATCAATTTATAATAGAGGCATTGTAATGGTGAATAACTATAGATAGCGTGGGACTGTATAGTAAGATAAAATACCTAAAGGAATGAATTATTCCTATCAGAAAACAGCATGAAAGCAGAAAAAAATGATGATAATACCTACAAAGTAGGAGGAATATTTTTCTGATATTTACTTTATTTTTGATCTAACCACAAAGGAGGATCAACTGAACACGCAACTTTGAATTCTCCGTTTTTGTGGTTAAAACCTCAGCAATACAAATGAGACAGATGAATAATGATTGATATATATAGAGGGGAGATAATTTTTGGTTCATGAATAGTTCTAAAGAAAGCGTTTTTACAGATAAACTGATTGGTGTTGTCAAGAAACGTTCAATTATTACACTTCTTACTAATCCATAGAGCAGTGTGCTGTTTCTTGAGCCTTTTCGAATAGAACGAGAATTCACTGACTGATATACCCAGCTTTAAAAGAGCAAGTGAACTGTTCAACATATGTAGAGTTGACCAGTTTGGGGATCGTGTTCCTGCATTCATTGAAAAGTAATATGTAAGTGATACCTCAACCAATGTCGTGTTCATGGATTGTGATATTGTTTCTATTGAAAGTGTCAGCATTTAGGTCAGTTTTCAGTTCAAGGTTTATTCCCTTGGATGCAAATGAAAAATAAGACCTCACTAATTTCACTTGTGTTTCTGTCGACGAGGCTTAGAAGATATCCGTTTTCCATCAGGATTTTCCTTAAAAGATATGACTATCTATCTATACATGTGCTGAATTACCGTGGCCCCTCGTCGAATTCGATTTCAATTTTGACCAACAGATGTTTAGTTAAAGAAATTTCTCGGCTTAACATTCCATGATAGCTTTCCTGGAATTGCTTTTTTTATCGAAAGTTCGTCAATTTTCTTTGATAGTTCCAGGTCAAGAAAAAGGATATTAGGCTGTTTTTTCCAATTCAAGTGTAAATTTCACTCATGAATAACGACTATTAAATGCACTTAGTGTATGACTAAAGTCACCGCTATCATCACAAATTAAAAAAAATGGTTACTCACATTCCTTCTGTACTACTCAGAATATTGGTTTGTTGAATTGAGTTGACTGCTTTCTGGACTGGCCTTATGAATAAAGTGGGAATCTGTTGTAGTATGCATTGTTTAGTGTCACATTTTAAGTTGTCCATCTTCTTAAGTTGGACTCGGATTATCTTTTTGCTAAAGATACAGTCCGCAAACAGGCGCTAACAAGTATGAAATATAGCAGTGATAAGCTTTGGCCACTGAAGAGCTCTTATAACTACATCAGTTTAGCTTATCTTCAGGGTACAACATTCATCTTAGGCCAGTCGGTACTGTTTAAACTGAACACTGTGATATCAGTCGCATAAATCTTCTTGCCAATATATTCCATAAAATAATGAAAATCAGAATGAAGTGTAGCGAAAAGCACAACTGATCAGACTAAGTTTAGTGATTGCAATTAACCAAAACCCCCTCCCCCGGCTCGATAAATTTAGATCAATGCATACGAGATTAGACAACCGGACTGAGCGTCATTCAACATAGGGCTTCACACTTGAGCTTTAAACTGTACTTGGTGATGATTTTGTCTTTTCAGTGGGTGAGTTGCCAGCCTCACGCCTAACTTTCCCTCTTTACCGGGCTTATCACCCGCTAAGCTAGGTTAAGGAGTGCATCGTCCGGGAACTGAACCACGAACAACGTGCGTGGTTGACGAGGAGTTTATCGCTCAACCATTTACTTTACTTCAAAACAGACTGGTGAAAATTGTGGAGATGGAGGAAGGGAAGGTGGATCTCCTCAAAGCCATGGATATACCTTGAAGGAGCTTTCTAGAAACTGAACTGTTCTAATATCGGAACTTTGGGGGGGGACAAATATTATAAAGCTGAAATGTTTAAACAACTTAACTCTGCCGTGAAACTACCTTCCAGTCCAATAGAACATATAAATATCGAAAAGAACCACTTCTAAAAAATTGCACTCTTTGATAAAAGCAATACAGGGAAGCAATTTATTTTCAGTTTTGTACTTATTATTCTGAAATATTATAATTTTAGCTATCAGCTGGTGTTGCCATTAAAATCACATTGTTAAATAGATTTTCAGAAAGGAAAACAAAACACACGTAAACATAAAATGATCTTATTTTTATTTTCAAACAATACTACACGATTTTTTTTAGTGGTTGATTAAGTGTGACTTATACCATAAGCGTGTGTATTTTGTGATTGAAAGCTTTTGTTGATTACTGGCTTTCATACCATCCACTTGAATATGAAAGTAAGAATAAAGAATCTGGTAGATTTACTAAGAAGAATGCACTCATCTATTGCCACTTAGCTAAGTGCTTGAAGGCAGTATACTTATAACAAGGGCGAAGGCAGTGTCGAGAAGCATTTGGTAAACTATATGAAAAACACTGATGATAAGGTGATCTTCGTGGTGGATACGAACTACTAATGAGTTTCAAACTAGAATGAAACAACTGTTCAATACTCCTTGGTCGCCTCAGTTGTTCTCAATCAATCCATGGTCAAACCTGGAACAAAACAAACCCCAATGACCTAATGCTTGAAAATTAATCTGATACTGGTTAGTGACTGGCTGCACGACGACACCGCCTCGAGTTTTAGTGAGAAGTCGTGAAATGTGGGGTCTATCAGGTCGGGGGTGACGAAAAATACTCACTGATAACATTGGCTGGTGGCCACACTGAAATCACGAATTGATAGACTTTGGGATTTATGAGGTGGTAATTGAGAGGGGTGCCAGTTGTCGAATAATCTATGAGCTTGACTTGTAACCTGACAGTTCTGGGTTCGAACCCATGTGGTATGTATGTGTGCTGGCGATGAGTCTTTGACTAGGAAGAAATAGCTGGTTGTCAAGCACTCCACGGTTTGCAGTAGATCTCTAACTAGTTTAAACCAGTGGGCAAATCTGAATGATCTCAGTAATTTTGGGAAGAAAAGTGCTCCTTATTAAAAGGGAATTTGGCAATGTGGGTCGTAAAACAAGAGCGGTTTATCAGCTTGTGCGTGTATGTGCATGTAAATAAGCAAGTCATAAAAATTAGATGTTTTTATCATTCCCCTAAGTCCTCAGGCTGATAGTGTGCGTGGTCTCTTCTCTTCAAGAGGTGGGGTTACTAGTCTCACGCTCTACTTTCCCTCTTCTTACTAGATGATTTCAAACTGGTAAACTAGGTAAGGTTTCGCATTGTGTCGAAAGGGAATCGAACTTGGAGCATATATGCGGTGGTTCAGTGCAATTATATTCATTTTATTTACAATGAAATATACTAATCTCTTTGAGGCTTACGGATTTATGTGAAACTTCAAATTCTCTATACTAAGTGAAATGTTCTGATTACCTATCTATTCTGTAGTTGTAAACAGTATAAATACTTTCCTTCCACTGAAATGTAATATATTTAGTGACCTAGTTTCACATTTTCTTTCCACACTTTTGCATACATTTTAAGTACGAAAACATACAATGGGTCATGTGAATATCATCAATAACTGAAATGCATCCAGGGTAATAAATAACCGACAAACATCAGCCTACCCGAATATAATCAACTAATGTCTGTAAAAATAGTTAACTACTTATAAGTAGCTAAATTCATATGATCTAATTTATGACGCCTTGTGATTTTAGTTTCAAGATATGAAGAAGATATGAACAGTGATCAGGCTAATTCACTAAAGTTCATTTGGATTCTAAAGTTTGGAAATTATATTAGCAATCAAATGAGGCTCATAGGATTAGGATAATATTTTGATAATAACAAGTATAATGGACTTCACCAAATGTCGTTACATAGAAAAGCAGAATACCATAATCGAAAAAGACATTGAAACAACCGTGCACTCAATCAGCTTGAATGAATTCAGCCGCATAACTCACAGTTGGATACAAATGTACCTCGCGAGGAATGTGAGCTTCTCAAGATGCCAGAAAATGAGACACTCCAGACTATCTATTACTTTCGACTAGGTCGCTAAATCAAACTGTGTTCAAAAGTTCTGCTCACAGTTGAGCGAAGGCTTTGCAGGTCGAACGCTTTTAAGCAAGTTTTCTACAAACGCTGAAAGGTATGTTCTTCGCCTTTCTAGAGTAACCCTTGACAAATTGGAATTTGAAGCCGAATCTCTGGGACCTGGATTTCGTAGTATTGATAAAGAAATAACCACTGCAGAAAGTCGAGAGGCTATAGAAATGTTATGCCTCAATAAAAACATGACATCATTACAAGGTGGAGTAAGGGGCCTGGATCCGCATGATTACGTAGAAGAAATGAACTGTTTACTGGAAGATGGAGGCAAGTTTCAGAGATCAAAATTAATGAAAAATCAAACCATTATATCACTGAAGTAACTAAGAGATGAGTAGTATGTCTCACCAACAGCATACGAAAACTTGAAACCCACAGGTATTTGACGCATTTCTTGAACAAATCAACAGTATCATTCCATCCGGACACAGACGCATTGCATTTACCTAACTGTCAGACGGTGAATCGGCTGGTACGATACCTCAACTCCTGTATGACGAATTAACGGAGTACAGCATCAAGGATGCCTTTTAGTTTGTCAACAAAACGAAAGACCTAAACACAACTGAGATATATATGACATTCCTGGACGCTATACATTTATTTAGTAGTATCCCTGGGGTGGGAACTGTCATTTATATCTGTAAACAGATGACAGACAGGAAGCTGTACACTAGTATTATTATATTAATAATAAAACAGTATCCTCACTGTTAATCTGAAGGAACGCCTTATTACAAGAATTCGCATTTCCTGTTTATTATTTAAATTTATAGCTAAATATAGCTATGGAATCTCTAATTCGTCTTATATTTACAGATGTACTTCCAGATGAAATAGAGATGGTTCGTTAAGAGATAAATTAGGGAGGAATCGATAATTCTTTTGTAGTCTACGACAAATATTTTGTAACGATTTGATTTTGAGCAACTTCACTGGTGCTCACCTAGCGAACCGCTTCGACTACATAGAAGAACACGATATCTGTTAACACTTCATGGGCGATTCACTTGCTTGGAGATAGGAGATGAATCCATCAGGTAACCATTCTTAAGAAATGTAGAGACTACAGCTCAATATGTACACTTCCTTAGCTTTGTCCCAATGAAACAGAAACGAAATTCGATCAAATGCCTTGCACTTAGAGCAAGATCAACTTACTCGGAAGACTGTATAGCGAAAGAACTCCACATCATCTGGCATGTTCCAGGCGAAGTCCACAGGAGTTTGTAAAGTCCAACAGGGTTTACAAAGGTTGCAAACATGAATTGGCAATGGTGAAGAAAAAGTCACTATCTTACCATTTACCATTCAAGGGGGATACTTCTACAGTAATTCTATCCCAACATCTAACCAAGGCAGAAAAGGTAGCTTTTTGATCTAAATGAAAGTATATGATGTCTCGCCTGATCTTAGCTCCTCTTCATATATATACCGTTTCAACTGTTCCTGGGGTTTTGCTTAAAGAACGCGTATGATCAAGTACCTTCACATACTGATTCAAAAACATCTACCAGCTTGGCTCAAAAAGTATGGAATCTGATGTACAAAACGTTCGGTTCTGTTACAGTTGGTATAAACAAGCTGTCTCATTGACTCTAACACTTAACACATTCCGAAGTCATAATCACACACAAATCACCTGCATCTTCAACATATAATCGTAGCTATTGCGATAAGATTCACCTTTAAAATTAACATGTTCAATCGTTGTTCCTACAGTAGTCAAACGTAGATTGAAAGTTTTACTTTCCAAGGATTTGTCTTCCCATTTAACTTCTCCTGTAGAGCCAGTTACATAAGCCGTACAATTAGGCGTGTTTCTTGCAGAATTTCCAAATATCACCTTGCCTGTGCGTCGGTGGCACAGTGGTTAGGACTCTCGCCGACCATGCACATGGTTCGAGGTTCGTTTCCCTGCCGACGAACACCTGATATCTATGGTCGGCCTGCAAAATTTGGGCTACCGGTATCCATGCTGAAAATTCCATACTTGTACAAAGATACGGCGTGGAATCAAGCTGTAATCAAAAATAAAAATCTATTTGCGGTGCTATTCTATCTCACCTTGTGGATACAGAACACAAGATTGACGTTAACCATGCTTTCATGGTCATTTACCGCATACCTACGAATCTCAATTTTTCCTTAAGATTTCGACTACTAAATATTGCTGAAGCGGTGGGGATCCATATTAACTAGCCTAATTTACTCATCCAAAAGTAGTTAGTTCAGATATTATCATTATCTTGGCCATCTAAGTTTTGAATGATCATGAATGTTTGTAGGATTTTCCTTATTTTAGTCGATATTCTATTCGCTTTTATATCTTTATTAGTATTATTATAATTTAAGCATCTTTAATGAACTGTAATTCCACTGAGCTTGCCTTACAGATCGATATTATTTTAAAAAAAAACTAATATTGTTATTAACTACTAATCTTGAATATTCTATGCATATAAACATATGCATATAATTGTAGAGCTGGAAGAGGAAATTATCTAAAAGAATATTCTTTTCTCAATTATTTTGTGCTCCCGTTTTCTTTCGGTGTTTTATTAGTCTGAACAGTTTTAGTAGCAATGCCTTATAATCTATGCCCTTGATTCTAGTATTCTTCGAACGCTAACGAATCTTTCATACATATAGACATGCGCAAGCCAATCTGATTTATTGTTACTATATGACTGCACCTCATTCGTTTCGCATAGAGATTGTTTCATGATGAACTATTCGACACGGTGTTACTATCTCCTGTTTAATGTATACCATTTTGCACCAGCCATTCATCAGAAACGCATTGCATTACTGAATTAACCTGTCAACTACTCACCCCTTCGCTATGTCTGAATTTAGCATGACTGATCATTCTTATCGTGTCTCACTTCATAATATTTCGTGACTGCATTCAGCCAACCATATTTGTCACAGAGATTCGCCTCATTAATAGATAGTCCTCAGATGCTTTAGAATGGACAGTTATCTATACAAGTGAATGTTATGGAGAATGTAAAGCGATAGAATCCGTGATTCCCACTCTAGTTATGGAAGCCTATCCTAAATTTTAATTATTACAGCGGCCTGCTTAAGTCATTGAGCTACTTAAATTTTCCTCCCATCAAAATGAATCGATTTCGCTCCGTTTCAAATCGGTTTATTCTCCTCATTACCACAGTACGTCACAATCTGTACTTGGGCAAAATTTAAAACAAGTTCCTACCTACCGCTAGGAGGTTTTCTGAAACAATGGATGAATAACATTGTGGAGCAGCATCGCAGCATGCTTTGGTTTGATTATTATTGCTTCGGATGGTAAATAATCCAGTATTATACTATTTGAAGATTCTGTGAAAGGAGTAAATAGCTTGGTATGAGACTCATTGAAATTCGATAATATGCATAAATGCATTTCCCAGAATAAAGCTATTATCATTATTATATTATTGCATAAATCAGGAATTGATTGATTACTATTCACTAGTAAAGTGGTCTTCTCACTTTTTTAAAGTCAGTAATGATACAGTCACCCCGTTCTGCAACCATACAACAATTTCATATCGATTCCCAAAGAAATGTGTTCGGATGGTGTTCGCTTGTGCGTGTATATGTGTGTGTGTGCATATACCTAATATTCTGTATCTTAAGTGTTTACAACTGTCAGCTATCCGATTAGCTTTTACCTTTCTCTGATAAAGTTGTAATAAATTGGATCAATAATCTAGTGAGACGGGTAATAAAGTAAACTTTATTTAAAACCAGTATTAGGAAACTAGAGAACTATTAAGAACCGTTTGGAAGGAGGCATCAATTCTATCATAGCAGGCCGAAATACGAGTTACAGGAAAGGACAAGTTGAAGGACTGAAAGATGCTGAGTTGGCTAGCCAATTACCCAAAAAGCCGATAACAACTAGAGCATATTTCTTGTTCGACTACTTTTTAGGAGTTATGAAACGCTTAAGTTAACTCGCTTGAAATAAATAAAAAAAAGGGTTCTTCTAGAAATCACTGACAGAAATGAAAGTGGTGCCTTACCACCTTGTTCTATGCCTAAATCTAAAGAATACGTATTGAGTAACAGGCATTTATTTAAGGGGTGAAAGTCGAATTACCATAACCAAACTGGGTATTGACCAGATTTCCTAGGATCTAGGTGAGTGATTATAATCTATGCAGGTGACTGTGTTGTTATTCATAGACAGCTGTGTGATGACTCTACTGAACAAATCGTCTAAGCCTACACATGTTAATCACCACAACCGATCATTAACACACACACTGATAACTCTATGAATTTTCGGTGTCTAGTTGAATTGCTCGACGTGAACTGGAAGTTAGTAATCGATAGTTGGAGAACTTTTTGAAATGGCTCGAAATGTTTCGCTTGTTTCTTCAGAGTGTAGCATGTTGAACTACTTCGACGTCTGGTCTGCCTTTAGCTTTATTATCTGGAGGTGATACTCTGTTTGTGAATAATTCCAGTACTGTTATGAGTTTTCATTCTTTCACCAAATAATTTCAATCTGTTGTGAGAATTATTCTGAAGTCAGTCAAATTCTCGACACACACACACACACACACAAATTTCATTCTCCCTGAAAGACAGAGAAATGAAAACAAAAAGTAGTTCGGCGAAGTGACTCTTTTCGGCGGATTCATTTTTCTTTCTTTTTTTAGCCGTACAACTGCATTTATATACAATCTGTTTTCATGAAAGAGGGCAGTAGCAAAAACAAGCTGTTCATAAATTTGAGTGTACAGCTAAGAAGGGAAATGAATTCGCCGAACTATATGCGTTTTGTTTTCATTGTTGTATAGATGGGGATTATTTATGAAAGTGAAGCAACATCTATCGTATTTCTCAGTCGGCTCGATGTGTACAATCGCCTCTATGCAGACATATGTCCCATCCTATGACGAAGAAGAAAGAAAATGGAACAACACAGCTGAACTAATGAAATTTACCCATGATTATAATTTATCTTCTTGAAATAATGAAATAATATGGTACATATACAAAGTGTTGAATTGTTGTAACAAACAGTTCATGATGCTTAATTATGTATGCGTGTATATATATATATATATATGTATAGTGAATAACTGTCATCATTCAGTCTTGTTCTTTTTCTAACTGCCAATATATTCTCATTCATCATCATTTCGTGTTTTTCCTCACTAAAAGAAGAAATCTATAAGTCTTTTCAAAATAATATACAAAAAATTATCATCAAGAGGGTATCTCTGTTTTTTAATGGTCAATAGTCACACTGTGTGAAGGAATTTCATGAATTTGTGATGTGTTTTTCTTTTTCTTTAACAAAGAAGTATGGGATAAGTCGAAACAAAACAGTGATCGATCTGTACGGTAATACAGTCAGTGATGAAATGAAAGACGAATTGAAGATTCAAATGTTGATTTGCAGGGATTCGATTTGATTGGTTAAAGGATTTCATCATGAGCTGACATTGGTTCTCCGATGGATGTCAGCTCATGATGAAATCTTCCAACAAATTGGAGATATATTTGATCCGAAATTTAATCTCTGAAGTAATATGTTATTTTTTTTCTCACCAGAAAACTATGTCTTTATGTTTCAGAGGGGTGGGGTGGGGTGGTGTAGGAGATGTGTGGATGTAAATAAGATATGCGCAAAATGAAATCGTCACGCTTTAAATAAAGACTGATGCTGACAAGATAATAGTTATGTGATAGCTATGATTTTGCACATACAATCACTGATATAAAATAGTCTTTCAGTGATACTGATCAAAATTTATTACTGTACAATGAGTGTTGTTCAGTAGACAGTGAATTCACCTTTGTCGCTCAAATTCAAATTAAAAAAGGTACTCATCATTTCCGATAGGAACCTAATAAAAAAAATTGTTATGACTTTACTGTGATTTGATCATCACTGCTGTCTGATCTTTCAATGCTTAATAATGACTGATGGACTGACTGACGTCGTAAACCAATGGAATTCAAGTAAGCTGAATTACTGTTAGATTCACTCGGATCTGATTGAATTTTATATATTAGTATTGATGGACGATTAACACAAGCTCTGACTTCATTCTCGGAGAGATTTTCACCTTCAGAAGATTTATTTGTAGAATATTTTAAACTGGTTGATGAATTTTCTGTGTGACCTTGTCTCTTTGATGACAAACAAGTATCATCGCTGTTAAACGGAGGATCCATTCTAACTAGCTTTCTCTGACTATCGCCAGTCTGCGTTGGTGAAGTGATTACTGTTTGTCTAACATTAATAATACTAACGCCTTTCTCCATATCTGAATTTGATGGCTTCATTTTGACCATAGAACTATTATTGTTACTTGATCTCTGATCGTTTCGGTGAGTACTGGGCGGTAAATAGTTGTATTTCTCTTGTTGATATGAAAGATTTGCACTTCTGTCTTTTCTCCGCGGTGATACTGACGTTGACTTCGACTTTTCATCGTGATTAATGTTTAAAGCACTTGTCGTTGTTGTAGCTGGTAAACCTGGCCTACTGTTCACTGAATTCAGTGTACAACAGCGATCACTGGTGTTATTAAAATGTGAGAAGATGTTTCTTTCACTGGTTGAATTACTCATCTTTGTTGGGCTAAACGTTAAAGAATTATCATTATGCGATCTAGAACTAGAACGTCTTGCGTTTGTCTTTACGATAGCTGGTGAGGTAATAGATCTTATACGCTTATCTGAAATACTCATTGCATCGTCCGGGTGATTAGCAACAGTGTTACAATGACTACTGTCGTACAAATGTGACTGTGAACTGAAAAACACATTCCGTTTACTAGTTTCCACATTACTGACTGTCGTCGGGTTATCAGCAGACGAAGAAGTAGAAGCAGTAGCAGTTGTGCCGATTGTGAAAGCAATGCTCCCTTCACCAGTATGCTGATGATGATTGTGTAACTCTGAACTATTCTCTGTGATATCATTTGGCATTAAAATGGTTGATGATTCATCTTTCTGATCAATTATTATAGGTTGAGCGATAAGTATTTCCGGTTCCATTAACCTACGATAATTTTCCTTGACATTGGTTAAAGGCCAGAGAAACAGAAAGAATATTTAGGAGAAATGCAAGCAAAAACGACTAAAAACGACTCATAATTTTCAGTTTCAAAAAAGAAATATTTATTTTTCAATAATCTATAATGAGAGCATTTGAGATGCTTTCAGTGGCATAATAACCTGGTTGGTAACTGGATCAATTAGCTGACTAAGCAGAGTTCAGGACGAATAATTCGGAAGCTGCCGAGTCGATTCCACCTCCAGTCATCCACCATCCACTAAGTATAAATAACAGTTGAACAAGTCAAGACTATCTCAGATAGTCTCATCATCACTTAACAGTATGCTCACCCCTCGTCCTCCTGCTCTTCCTTCTTGAATTCAGTATGATTCGGATTGGATAGAAGCAAAAGCAGGCGCATAGCTAGTGTAATGAGAAGCGGACAGATGATATATCACAGATTCATCCGAAATCATGTCGAAATCAGAATCGAAAAGGGAAAGCAAACTTTTATCACTCAGAATAAAGAATAAAATTCGAATTTTCAACTCTAATGTCAACCTGGTGCTTATATATGGTTCGAACACTTGCCTCTTTGATCATGAAAAACATCCCTTACAGGCTGAGAACTTCAACATCAACAGCTGCCTCCGTTGGCTGCATAGTGTATAAATTGTATTTAGATGCTGACCACCTGTACATCTTAGTCAGATAGTCGGATATATGGCTAATCGGATACTACCATATTAGTGGACTCCCACTATCCAACTAGAATTCTATTAAACACATAATGGTGCAGCACTGGTAAATGGAAGTGCTGTTTGGTGCCACCAGGATCATTTGTACAATATTACAAATGTCAGCTCATGATGAAATCCTCCAACTAATATTACAGTTGTGTTCTGTCAGCTGGTGTAGGCAGTCTTAAAGTCCACACTGAAGATTTTATGTAGAAAGACAGTGAAAGCTTTACAAACAAAGCATCCAGCTGAGAGAAGCGACAACTAAACTGCTACCTTCCACCTGATCTATAACAAACCACCTTCGCCGTCATTCACATGTATTTATGTAGGGGGTAGTGTCCACTGGATTCGTTCCTTCCATTGTTTCAATGTATTATTCTAAATATGTTGTATGTATTGCGTTACTTGTGCTTATGATTAGGGAATAAACGTGAATTATGTTAGAAGACATCAGGTATATGGCTAGCTAGTATGTTTGTTATTCAGCCGTATAACAGTCTGTTACTCAGTTAGTGATGAGAAACAGGCACTTTGGATGCCCGTGGCGAATATCAGAGCTGGACACTTTCCAGCCTCATTCTTAGCTAAAAATATTTTTTTATTACTGGTGAAATATTTCTGTTGAAAGGGTTTATTACTGACTGGGTGAGATTAAAGATTTGTTACTGACTGTAGCATAGTCTTCACTCCATTCTTTTATGCTTATCTGTTCTCCAAACAACTATTCTTCAACAGTCAACAGGTATAAAAAGGAAGAATAAAACTGACATTTATAACCTTTTTCATAACTAGAGAATAATGACTGAAGTTGAACTGGGAAGCTTCACGTATACAAGCCTGACTTTTTTTATGATCCAATTTCGATGAAAAGTTTTCATTATTTTAGTCAAAATTGTTCTCAGAATTACCAAATAGAAGCCTTAGAGGTGCAGTGAGACAGACAAGAACCTATCACTAGACAAATATGAGTGAAGTCAAGTGCCGGCCAGGCCCTCAATTGAAACCCAAATGTAAACAGGAATGGTGATCATCTGAAGGTGACATAAAGAAGAAAATCTCATGTGAAAAAGAAACAAAATCCTTTGGACATTCAAAGAGGCAGGTGAAAGTGATGTCAGAGAGTCGAGTTGAATGTTCATGTGCTAATGAAGTCTTAAGTTCCTCAAGGAACAAAAAAATGAATATTAACAATCAATAGCATATTGTTATTATTTATTTTATTCCTTTTATGTTTCAAGTGGAACATAGGACTTTAAACTAGAGGCTTGAAGTTTCGGTAGCAGTGGTGTTTATTCTTCCAGGGGTGGGGTTGCTAGCTCCATGAACAACCTTCGCTCTTTACCATTCTTATTACTGGGTCAGTGAGGTAAAGGAGTGCGCCGTCTGGGATTCGAACCCCGGACCTTATGAGGTGCGATCGACAAGCATTCTACCGTTGTGCCACCAACGTACTATAAGTAGTCTAGCCTTTATTGAATGACACTCTATTTGATTATATGCAAAATCTACCTAGTGGGCTAAGTGAGATAACACTGTTATGTATTATGTAATATCATTTTATATATATTAGCGGAAAATAAATCACACTGAACCCATACACCCATCGTCCGTTTGAGACTAGTAAGCCGGACATTTCTGCACCCTGATGATGCATAGTGCCACTTTTTTAAACACTAAAGCATTAAGCACTAGGATAGAGATACATAAGAGCCTCCCTTTGTGAAAGGGTAATATCACAACTCTTTAGAATATGGATGAATTCAACTAATATATATATATATATATATATATATATATATGAAAAGGAGTGAAGCCGACATCTGAGATGCCACTGCTAACCACCATCTGTCATTTTAACCAGTCAAATGAAGCTGGGTGTTTTTGTCAAATAATAACTTGCTCATACACCCGGTTAGTGACTAACCTTTGCTGACTCGATTTGTGCAATCCATTCATCGCATTTGTGTCCAGCAGAGAAAATGTACAGATTGGAAATATTCTGAAAGTCATCAAGAACTGCACAACCAAAAACGCCTGGATGAGAGAGGGAGAGAAAAGAAAAAGATCCATAAAAATATTCTATATGGTATGATTCACTTTTATTGGTAATTCATTATGCGCTATTTTGTCTGAGAGATTTACACATTTGCACACATGCACAAGCACACAAATCTAAACATACAAAAAAGAACAGTGTTTAGTGAAAAAATTTAAAGGTCACTCTAGCAGTTATACACGTTCTAAGAATAATCACTCACATCAATCAGTAGAACTTACTGTAAGTGAAAGATTGTTTGGAAAGTCCCTGGTGGGCGGTCTACTCACAAATTTATACTAATACGAACATTTCAAATAACTTTGTAATTATCGTCGATTTTTCTCCTAGACTGTTCTGATATTTACATAACATACACATTGACCTGATTCTCATGATTCATCTTTGTTCTTGCTTAATCGCTAATTTTAATGCTCCTGTTTGCGGTTGTGCAATGCATTGAAAGTGTGTTGAGTTACTAGGTGATTTTGTTATAAGGGTATTATAACATTTTAATTATCGTTATTCTTATCACTTATATATGTAAATTGACTGAGCAATTATTTAGTGCCACTTAATAACCTTTTTCTGTAATATAAATACGACTGTACAGCTTGAAAATGAAGTCGTTGAAAAGAAATTTCTTCGTTGAACAAAATAAACTGTGTTTTTACTTATGAATAAATGGGTATTTTTCGTGCTTATTAGTATTATTCAACAGAATCACAGATTTTTCTAAGAATAATCATCGTTTTTCCTGTCTTTAGGAGGTTTTGTGACTGCGCTTGTCTTAAGGAAGTTTTATCAGCTGTAAATTAGGAATCAGATATCGGCATTCTACACTTCAACTACAACAAGTCGGTTTCGGTAGTAACACTTGCTGTCTGAATCAAGCCGAATGAAACACCTGATGATCATTTCTCTTATTCGAAATTGAGCTCACCAGTGATAAGCACAGATTCACTTGGCTCCGTCTTAGCCACGTGAATGCTAATAAGCTAGTTAGGTTAACTGGTAATACGCAGAATATAATTCAGACTTTACAAACTATACACTTTCCAAGGTGACATTTCAGCACTCTTTCTGATGACAACGCCAAACTGCTTGTTATCATGATTAGCAATCATACTGGCATGAAGAACGGAATAGGGATTTTCAACACCAATGTTAAGTAAGTCACTGCTTCTAAATGGGTCAGAAACGTGGCTTGTACGTCATGGAAAGCATTTCTAACAGGCCGCAGGATTTCACCAACAGGTGGCCTAACCAGCTACATACTGAAGGTGAGATTGTCAACTAGAAACAATTGGCAGGAAGAAACTCTAGCAACAAACCAATCAAGAGTCCTTTGCTCAACAAATATTGCCGAAGGAAAGGAGATAAATCGGACACACCCTGAGAAGACTTTCAGGTGCCCCCACGCAGTAAGTCTTTGAGTGGAACACGAATTGGATACGGTGAGCTGGATGTCAGAAAATGACGAGGAGAAAATCGAGTCAAGAGGAGATGAGAACTTACAGGCAATTCGAGGCAGTTAAAGAGGACTGCAGAGAATAAGACAAAATGGAGATGGATTGCTGGAGCCCTGTGTTCTGCTCTGAGCCCAGTTGAATAATAACAATAAAAAGACACATAAGAAGGCCACAATAAATAATGAGGAAATTCAGAAATAACTTTTCAATAAATTTTTTAAATACACGTAAAAAAGTATATGCAAAAAGAAATAAAATATCACATTATGACTGAAGGACTGACCAGAATCTCGGCCGCGTTGTATCACTAATTTATCCAATCGTACCGGATTTTTCAAAAGTTTCCAATAATCATTTCCATCTTTCTTGTGCGTTTTTGTTATTAGAAACAAGTCAGTTAAGATATGGCAAACAGTTTCAACGGACTGAAATTATTAAATGAAACAAAGCAAAATAATAAAAGGATTTTTGAGAAGTAATTATTATACTACTGATGAGTTTATGAGTAGCTAAATCATATGTTTTCAGACAAATGGATAAAATGCTGTCTTTTGTGGAAGTAAATTAGATGCTAAATATTCTGTGCGGAATTGTGTGTGTATGTGTGTACGTTGCCAGTGTGATAAAAAATGTGAAAACATCTGAAAATATCAATGTTTCACTCAAAGAAATTTAACTGGAAGATTCAAAATTATTCAGAAGAAGACTCACCAAGTAATCTGATAGTTCTATGTCAGTCTGGTTGTGAATGTATGCAGTTGGGTAGTTCTAAACTCAGGTGGAACAGGCATCTAAAGACTGACGTCCATCCAAGACAAATGGATATAAGAATGCGTCGATCTTTTTATCAGTACCGAAAAATGTGTATTCTGATTACTGACAGTTAAGTGTCCTTAGTGTCGAAGAGCATTTATTTCAGTTTACAAAACAACCAATGAAGAAATAATATTGTGCAAAATCTCTGTGGAAAATATTTCCACCTTTAATAATGAATAAAAGGAATGCATATCACTTGTATTGACAGCTTCTCAGCTGCTGATCTCTTCAGAAAAGATAATGGTTGTCACCAATCTATACTTTTTACTATCGAAGCAGAATAGTCGATTTTCATACTTCACTTCTTAGGTGTTATGCTAGACAGAAGAGAGGATGGCACGCTAAAAAGTCTACCCGCTGACAACCAACCTTTACACTAAAGTTCACCAGCCTCAACATTTGGGTACCACAAGAGTAGAAACAGAAACTCTGCGTATTCTTTATGTTCCAGAATACTGAAAATCTTCAAAATATTTTTATTAAATATTCTCAGAATGATTAGTGTTCATTACTGGAATGAAGTTTGTTCAGGAATCAATGAAATGTGTTTTGTTGGTATTCAAAAAATTTGAACAAAACGGATTAGGGGTGATAGTTTTGATTATCAAATATTTTCTCCGTCATACAAGATGTCATCAATAGTGAATTCGTGGCAAGTAAACACTGAAATATTTAATTAACAATAATTCGTGCTTCGACAGTGTAGTACGGGACACTCATAAGTAGGTACCAGTAGCAGTATACTGAGTGTCGTTTTCCGAGAAGCAAAATGATAATTTTCTTATGTTTCAAAGGCAAAGCCACTTAACAGGGGGCTGAAAATCTTGTAATGATCCTTCCGCAGATTCACCTACGGAAACTTTGTTACAACTTTTACTTACTCTAAATAGTCAAGTTAGGTCGTCTTCTCGGCATCAGAGTAGCGGAAACGGCCTCACTAAACCATGCAATCGGAGACTGAAACATCTCTGAGAAGAACCTATAAAAACTAATAGGCGAATTTAGGAGAAAAGTACTCGAGTGAGTTGATTAGGCAGGTATCTAGAATTAAAGTTAGAAGTATCATATTAAGCTGAAAGCTGGAACCACTTCCGTATGTAATTCATATTGACTAATCTTCGGAATCTTTAATTCTTGAACGCATCAAACGTTGACAATGAATAGTGTGGCAGTGAATTATAAAAATTACAGGACAGAAATAAACCTACTGATAACTATGGACTGGTCAGTATGGAGTGAACTATCTGGAATATTCGAATGAGAAATGCTGACCCATGGGGCGAAGGGATGTTAAGTCAGGAAAGAGGACAGATGAACATGTAAGCGACTAACTGTCAATGGTGACACATCGTGAGTCGGCATAGAAATTATAATTCCCAGGTAGAGAACTTTACCTCGTAGCTTGAAGATCCTAGTTCCGTCCTCCGATGGGGTCGTAGATGCGTACTGTTGGAGACCGTCAAACTGCGACTGTTTTCAGATGGTTCTCTGGTTGATGTAGCTCAATGATAAGGTGTGCTTAGTAAGTCTCTTTGTCGGTTGCATGTAAGAACTACTCTTTAAAAAATTTCTACATATATATGATGTCTAAAGTCTCCATGAATCCGCTTATTTGAATACGTTACTATGGGTGCGGAGCCGAAACATATTGAAGGGTGATCTATCCTCTTCACTAAAACGTCAGCTACTTATCTGCATGAGATAAATCCAAACATTTCAGTTCATTTGTCATATGATAAACTTGTTTGGATTTTATATTTTGCTAAATAATATAATATAAATAAACAAGACTATCAGTCTGGCTTGTACTCATCAAACTGATAAATTTGACATATTTAAACTACTAAAATAAATAGGGCGAAACCTAATAAGTTTATTAGTCTTTGGTAAGGGTATTCTGTGTCCACCATACTCAATAAACATCAAATAAAATATCAGGTCCCGTAAGCAAACGTATATTTATAATTTTGCACCAAATATAATAAAGAAAGTTCTAGAAGATAGAAAATGTAGGTTTTCAAAGAAGATTCCATTAATTGTACCGTAAAGAACTGTTTGCACATACACTACCTATAAAGCAAGGTCTATTTATATAATAATTACCGTTTGTTGGTAATCTAAAGGTGGAATGCTTGCAGCCAATCACACAGTTTTGGGGTTCGATTCCTAATCAAGCCACTCTTAAACCTCGCCTAGCTTGTGGTAAGTTTGGGAAAGACAGAAAATTTGGCGTGAGGTTAGTGTAACCTTACTCAGTAGAAACAACACAAGAGTGAGTGAATCTCCGAAGCCTAAAGGGCTTGAAGGATTATGTTCCATTTGGAAAGCAAAATGAATAAAAGAGAAGGTTTGTGGGTAAAAAATGATAAAGAAAATTGGTTAATTTACTCTAAGCTTTTGTATTTCATTGAGGTAACATCTTCACCAGTCCTTTCCGGGCTTATCGCCACATAGTAAATTAGGCATGAGTCTATAAATATGTCGGGAATGGAACCCAGGATATATGTGTGGTTGGTGAGCATCCCATGATGTAACCACCGATGATCAGTGGAAAAAAAAGAGAACTTAACAGTAAGATATGATCGGTTCCACTTTTTTTTTTGATTCAGTTCACTCTGGAAGATCTACAGTTCACGGATTACTTATGTCTAGTGCCAGAGAAACTCAAAGATGGACAGGTCAAAATTAACAAGTTGGAGGGAGAGACTGGTAGCAAATAAAGAGAGGAAAGGGAAAACAGAGGTGATCAAGATAACCAACCAACAACAACAAGCATCACTGACCATCATTTGTAGAAATCTGAACGAAGTCACTACTTAAACTTATGTAGGCAGCATCGTTTCTAGCAAAGGTGGACAGCATGGATGAGGATGTCAAAGGCAGTGCCAGGAAAGCAAAACAGGCGTTGAACAACCTAGAATTGGTCTGAATGTCTTCTGTACTCCGCATAAGTAAGACTATTTGGATCTACAGAGTAATGTAAAATCAGTGCTTCTATTTAGTTCAGGAACTTGACTCACGCATCATGAGAAGCATCTCCAACAGACTTCCATCAGCATCTGTCTTCGTTAAACACTGAAGACACAAGTTAAAGGAGACAGTCCCAGGAGTGCGAACACACCAGTGACTTTGAACGCAGTGTTCATTATTGTTATCTGTATTCTTCTAGTAAATACATGGTGTTTTATATGTAAAAAACACTCGGTTGTCTAAAGGTCAGTCGAGCGTTCTCATTGCTTGAGATACTATTCCTTAACTCTACCCACAAAAGATCGAATGACCAGAAATGATAAGCAACGAGTAACCTGCCACATAACAGAAGAAATTGGTGAGTGAAATCGTGAATCAAGCCGCCGAATGGGAAACGACAAGTTGGACGTGTGTCTGGGGTTGACACGGTGGAGATCGTGTGAGGGGGATATGAAGACTTATGGTGAATAGTGGAGCTGGCTAAAAAGGACTCAATAGAACACGGTGAAATGGAGATGAGCTGTTGAAGCAATATGTTCTACTGGAAACGCTAGGGAATAATTACAGTAACAGTGATGGCAACTACTCAAAGATGATAAAAAATGTCAATCACTGATAGATAAAAAAAGGCGGAGTCGACTGTATAACAAATGATAGTGTGTTTATCACGAAATCCAACAGTCCTAGATCCTAATCTTCACAGAGTTTTAGGGTTAGTATTAGCATGAAGTTAAAGATGAAAGAGAGAATAGAAAGGGACTTTTACTTAGTGTTTCTCACTAAGTTAGTCGTGTCATGCCTTACACTTTTCTAGTAACATTAAATGCGTGCCCGCAAAATAAGGTAGTAATGTAGAGTTTTACATTTAGTTTTCGGAGCATATAGCCTTCTATAGTTGCTTATATTCCCATCAGATTAAGTGCAAAGACAGAGTTGTGTACAGAAAGGATGCTCAGGGTCAGACAAGATAATATTCTCTAATTTCTTGCTTAAATTCATGTGTCTACCTACAGTAGTATTAACAAGTCGGTTTAGCGATACTCCACTTGCCCTATTGATAGCTTGTAGTACGCTTCACAATGCTACAAAGTCTTTCTTTATTAACTCAGAAGAGATTAAGGTGGGGGAACAATAATGTGAAATAGGTAGAATAGACAAAGTGTAACAGTAGAAACTAACCACGTGATACCAGAAGGTCTTAACTTTCTTACATAGAAGGTTAAACAAAATATCTTCCCATAAACTAACAGGATGTGAGAAGACCAGGAAAGATCAGATGAAAAACATAATCCAACTTCAGTGCCACTTATGATACTGGGATCATGAGAATAAACCAGTTCATGTAAGTGGTGGTTACATCTAAATGTGAAATTAACAACCAGATATTTGGAGGGATTTAGCTTAGGATCATTTGACATAGACCACTGACTAATTTCAAATAAAAAGATGTTCATTTTGTAAATGATTTACAGACTGTATTATTACGGAATAACGATAAATGAGATTAGTACAGTTATGGTTAGTTTAAATCCAGTTGAAATTTTTAGTTTATTTGTTTTTTTAATTAATTTAAAATATTTTCAAGTATTGGCTCTTTAGGGATATTGTTTGATTGAATGGAGGATTTCATTATAAGCTGACATCAGTTAGAGAACCAATGGAAAACCTGAGAGTACTTGACAGCTGTTTTGTCCTAGTTTGGGACTCTTCAAAAGCACACACCCAGTGACTCAATGGTCTATGAGCTCACGTTGGAACCAGAAGGTCCTGGGTTCGAACCCCGGTGGGTGCGTACTGCTGAAGAGTCCCAAACTAGTCTGACGAAACAGCTGTCCAGTACTCCCAGGTTTTCCAATGGTTCTCTAACTGATGTCAGCTCATAATCTGAAATATACAACTGTCGACATTTCGAATGCGTTTAAAACTATAAATGGAGGAGGTTTAGTTAAATCAAGGTATCACCAGCTAATATTAGTAGTGGAATATTTAAAGAGAGCAAGAAGCTATTGAGCAGCTAGCTAGCTGTATTGTCCTAGTTTTGGACTATTTGACTAGTATTCAAAGAGTTCATCATCAAATTCACAACCTTCAGATTCTTTCGGTGAACACATATTATATCATATTCCACTAAGAGATCCAATTTCATGTACTAAGGTACTGTCCTAGACACAACTGCGATAAAAGCTGTGAACTAGAATTAGGACGATATATGAAGAAAGTTGTGAATATTATTAGCACAATTAATTGAGCTAAACTCTCGAGTGAATCGAAAGAACAAATAAACAAACAGTATGCACTAAATCCTTTGGTTTCACTTCAAAATGATGACGTAGTTAACTAATTAGTAATTCTCTTTCAGTTATGTTCAGTTAATTGAATTATGTTAAAAGGGTATCTGCAAAAACGCGCGCACACACACACACACTGCGTACCCACCTTTGTCCTTTTTCGACGGAAAATATTTAATAAAAATACGAATTCCAGGTTGACAACAGATGTACATATGGGCGCACATAAGCATATTTTATTTTCAGTTAATAAATGGAATAATTAAGGAACCAAATGAGTGTGAAATTCTTTTCAGAATATGCGGAGAATAAGCGCGTGCATACATACATGTATGTGTGCGTGTATGTATGTGGGAGGATTATTATTGTACAAGAAAACCAAAAAAGGCAAACCTAACGAGAAAAAAGATTATGAAAGTATCGAAGAGTATACCCATTTTGTCTGGTTTCCAGTATATTCTTACAATGATGAACTAATTTTCGTACATTGAAAGGATATACACATACATACCTGAGAATAACTCACTATTTGTAGTAATCTTTTTTGTATGCACAAAAATGAATGACTAGTATTACCTAGGGGAAAACAAAAACACAAGAGCCTAAAAAATATTCTGTCCATGAATAGCAAAAGTCCGATGCAAGAGTTGCTTCAAGTCATCGAAAGATATTCGTCAGTCCAGTGAAGGATATCCTGAAGGCATCTTCTTCATTGGAAATGTATGATATTCTCAAATGTAAATACAGTGTACCTCTTGATGATATTAGATAGTTGGAGGCAATCGGTCACAGGAAGCCTTGGACCTAGGTTTCATGCTAGTTGGCACTCGTCACCAAGGCGTATGTGCAACCTTGAAGGACCTCATGTCCCTTCTGCGATCCAAACCCGGGTCACCCAGTGCTGCATTCAGAGACGTTACCACTGAGCTATTCGGGCTCGCAATTGACCTCCTGTAGGACTGTATTGGGTAGTTTGATTGGATCACGAGCCCGAATAGCACAGTGGTAACGTCTCTGACTGCAGAACTGTGTGACCCGGGTTCGGATCTCTGAAAGAACATGAGTTCCTTCAAGGTTGCAGATACTCCTTGGTGACGAGTGCCAACTAGCACAAAACCTAGGTCCAAGGCTTCCTGTGGCCGATTGCCTACAACTGTCTAATATCATCAAATCAATGTGCACTGTGATGGCGAGCTACCTAGAATGGTGGCCACATTGCAAACCTAACTGATAGAATTCAGTCAGCACTAAAGAAAGGACTAGACACGTCACACTAGTTACTAGTGTCCGATCAAACTACACTGTACCTCTTTCGAACTCTTTATTGACATTAAACTATATCCAATAAATTGTTTATATCACCAGCAACAATGATATTCTTGATTCTATAGAAATAATCATGTGATAACGTAAAAAAGACGAGTATACTTAGGAATACTTAGGAATAAGGAGATGGATTTCGCTAATGATTTATGTGGCTTTCGCAAAATCTCAAAGATTTGCAAGCGAAAATCAACAAGTTATCAGGCAAAGGCAGCCAACACACAACTTCAGCTGGACATTGAGTTGACACAGAGAATGAAGATACTCATTTCTTCCACTTACATATCTGGGTAACAATGACTAAGATGTCAAAGGCGCCATCGCGAAAGTAAGACAGGCATTTATTACTTTCAAATCAGTGTAGAGATCTAAAGTCCTTAGCAGTGAAAATTTTCAAGAGTTAATTTATAAGGATTAGATGTGTTTTTTGAGTTTGACCACTGATTGATATCGGTGAAAGAAGCAAGGAAAACAAGGGATTACTGGGCAACTGTTACATCCTAGTTTGGGACTCATCGGTAGACGTATCCATTAGGGTTCGAGTCCAGGACCTTTCGGTTGCAAGGCAAGGAATGTCCTGGGTTTGAACTTCCAAACTAAGATGAAACAGTTGTACAGTACTCCCTGGTTTTCACTGGTTCTCTAAGTGATATCAGTCCATGGTGAAACTCGAAAAAAAGTAAAAACAATATCCGAATCCTTGACATCGACATTAAATCTGTGAGTGCTCCTAAATGGTTTCCAGACTTGGTGCGTGTGTCACTAAAGGTAGTTTCAGCAGCCTATTGAAGACAATCATGAACACCTGTCTCCGTTGTCACACTACTGAAAATCGCATGGCCAAACCGCAAAAGGATATGTATAAAGGGAACTATGGTTGACTACGAACGAAATAAGAACCTACTGGTGAACAAATATGTTAAAATAAATTCAAAGGGATTGTAAGTACTCCGAAGGGATTGTTGAGTGACATCAGCTGGAACGAGTTGGATGTGAGTCCGACAGTGCACTGGAGATACCGTGAATTGGGTAACCATTGTACCAGCTAAAAACTATGGTAAAAAACAGAACACAGTAGATATGGGCCACTGAAGCCCGATGTTTCTTTTAAAATCTGTGAGACGCATAATAAAAGAAACTAAAAAGCTTTTATACTCACTCGACTTGGTGGTTCTTTAAATCGTAAACTGCCACCATATAGTACAGCCCGTTGTACAGTTCGCTGACAATAGAAATCTGACCAATCATAAATGACGGAGTCATTTATATCAGCTTCTAAAAAACCCGATTTCTGTACACCACCTGGTGATACACGTGACAGAAGCACAGGACACTGGAATATTTCATTTGTCTGAGCAGGCAGACTGAAATTTTTTGACGTTTGTTTAAAATACATCGGTGAGGTTATGTCTGTTGATGCTGAAGCTGGGGGATTACAATCACCGATACCAGAATCACTACGATTACAACTAGTTGTACTGCGAGGCTGAAAATTTCTAACATCTGTAGTTGAACTGAAGTTGATTAGAGATGAACCACTTGATCGTCGATTACGCAAGGATGTTAGAGATTTTGTTGTTAACGACATATTTTGTGCATTGTTAGCATCATGAAATAGAACTACTGGCAAAGGCAGTTTGATTGGACCAAGGATTGAGAACTTAAATCTAAAATAAGGAGGAAACTGTCACACATGAAGACGGCAGAAGGGGTTGACCTTTTAATACATGAGCATATAAAGTAAAACTGAGTAACTATAGAGGCTCACCTAACAAGTATGAAGGCAGGTGTAAAGCGACTTGCTGCCCACAGCCACTATAATGATCGCAAATTTGTCCATGTGGCTAAAACAGGAATTAACTAGCAATAATCTTGTCACCTGAAGGATGACACTTTTATCAGAGCAATATCTATATTATGGTAATTTTGTCTCTTTGGAAGGCCTTTAGAAAGATTTGTCTAAGCTACTGTTAAGCTTGTCTCACCAATACATTGAGCATAATGACAGCAGTAATAGTAAGAATAGTAGTAACCATAGGCGTGCATTGCTGAGACAGTACTCGCTACACTGAAATGCTCATTCGTTCTGAATAAATAGGCTGATGGTGAACACAATTATTTCTTTTATCAATTTACGGTGGTATATCGAGTGCCAGACAATGTGCCTAAAGGCACATGATTGCATCGCATAGCCATTTCTGAAGCTATAGTGATTAATAAGAATAAACCTGACCTATGTGTACAAAAATGTACATTTATTCTCTTTGTTTACCATGGCTTACTACAAGGTCATCTGGAACGTAATCATTTCACATTCTCATGTCACTATTATGCCTACTTATTTCTTTTCACCTAATTCACTTTACTCCATTATTACCTTTTGTAACCTACAATAAGCTTATTATGTCTAGTATTTTATTACAGTTCACTACTTGACCCATTTATCTTATCATTAAATTTGTTATCTGTCTGCTCTTGGATTTACATTCAGTCTGTGTTTGTTTGTATTTTGTGACGTTTATAGCCCTCTCACACAATCGAACATAAGTCACCCCCCATAGTAGAACTTATATTCTGTTAACTATAGATACTTTAGTATGTCACTCAGTTTGAAGTTATTCGGCTTGACGCTGACTAGTACAATCAAAGACTAGTGGAATCCTGGATGCACATTTCATCCTACCTGGGACCCACCAGCTGGATGTATCTACATTCTCCAGTCATTGAGTGATGGTGTTTCCAATGAGACTTGAACCCAGTACCCTCATATAATTTCAAACTCTAAAGAGTCTATTCTGAATGACCGTACATTTTATATGCGTTCAGTTGACCGTGTTAACTAATCGACTATTATTCCCTCTTACACTTGTACCCCAAAAACACAGTTTCTGAAATAATTTTCATTTTGCCTTTATCGACTGTTTGTATTCTAATAGTCATGGACGCATAACTGTAGGATCTGAATAAGAAATTATTGAAAACAACTCTGGTAAAAAATCATTTTGTTCTTACGATGCCAAGTGACATTTAAATTATAATGGTTGTTATTCAAGTGTTGTGCTTGAGTGGCAGGTGTAGAAACGGCTCGATTACTGTTAAACCAATCTCTCTAAGGAAGAGTGAATAATGGTGATTCTTTTCAATAACAATTACAATGAAATCGTCGAATTACTCTCAGAGGAGATATGGATATGTAACCATGGCAAGCATAGTCAGGTAAGTTTCCTTTTCCGATTACACGAATGATCTATAAATGTTTGATAACTGAAGTCAATCCTTTAAAGTTTCGCCTCGTCGAACTTGCAGTCTGCATACACATAAGCAAGTTGACGATTATGGAAGGAGTTGCACGTACTGCCAAGAATATAGGGTCATACTCTGGACATTCATGTTACAAGGCGAGCTCAGTAACTATTTAATCGCTGGAGCAGATTCCACTGACTGATTATTTCTAACTTTTACCAACTAGCGACATAGCGTGACTGCCATATATCCAAATTAATGGGTCCCAGTGGTCACAACTTCCCACTGTAACTTCAGACAGCTTTATCCGGCAGCGAGTGTGTTGCTTTGCTGGGATTTTATTGATTTCAAGGTTGATCACGAATTGACTACATTTAGCGAAACTAATTAAACCCACACAAAGTACTGATAGGCTGCTCCGGAGGTACAAGCGCATGACCCTTCCAATGCAGGTAGAACCTAAGATTATAAAGTTGCTCGGTGAGTCAGCTAACTATGCAATCACAGGAAATGACCTCAACGGTGCATAACTTCTGTGAATTCGAGATATGCAACACAACTAACGCCTGCTTCTGGCAACAGTGAGTATTTCTCTTCACATCTGACTGATTCCAGTTATCTTAAAAATTGATTCAAGCGAAATTCTCAGCCTTTTCCATATTGCTTTGTTTATTAGATGTATCACAGAGTGGAACAGTATTATTTACCGGGTGACACAGTTCCGAACACAATTTATTATTGTTCATAATTATATCAATTATAATCACACAACTTTGAAACTTGAGTTCTATAGTTCTCTTTGTCTGCTCCTATTTGTCGCCGTTGGGGTAGTAGAATTTTCCAGATATCTGGGTGGATAGGTGTTGAATCATTCCTTGATACACGTGTTTGCAGTTGTTTCGATAAATAAAGCTTCCGTAATCAATCTCTCTCTCTCCACCTTGTTACATGAGATTTCAAAACTGTCATCTTATTCCATCCTATAGTGTAGCTGTGTGTAACTGCATGTAGTGCTTGAGATAGCTGAACTGTTTGTTCTCTAGATTTCTTACCTTATTCGGGTCAATCAATCTCTGCATTTTCACAGTCTAATTAGTGAGAGGAGGGATGCCTTATTGTATTTATTTATTTAGTTATTTATTTAGGTTGTGCGATACAGAATTACTTTTAATTGCATAATTAAGCAATAAGCATGTATATATATATATATAAATGTGTTTACTTACTTTGTATGATCATTGATCAGCTGTGTGTAATCTTCAACTACATTCTCTAATAAATCATCATAGATTAATTTAGAGGCCAGTATTTCTAAACTTTCCCATGTTTTAGTCTCTGTCATTCGTCGATTAATTGTCTCTATGAATTCACTGATAGATTTCAACTGTAGAGAAATGCAAAGCAATTAGAGAGCTAAATTGGATAGAAAATAGAATGTATTCTTCTTGTTTCTTTTGTTTTTAATTAATAAATTGAATAAAATACATGCATACACTACTACGTATACGTATTCAGACCGTCTGAAATGAGAGAATTCATTTCGATAAAGTAATGTTAGCTAACTGTTGGAATTAGGCAGCAGGTATATTAGCCTGAATCCTGTAACACATAGAAGGATGCTATTTCCAGATTCGTTTACTCTATATATCTACTATTGAATATGCTCTCCTGTGCAGCTAATCACAGTGGACATTGCAGGCGTGTTCTCCGAAAAGTTGTAGCTGAGTACTACCTAGTTTAGTTGTTAAGAGGTGGTGGGCATAAGATGATGAAATCTTCTATCTGTAAACACTTTCTGAAGTCAGCTCATTCACCCCACTGCCAAATTATTTACTGAATAATTTCCATTTTATTTCACTGTGTTGGTTAAATACAGTCAGCGTTCACTTCATCTGCGCCTTCTTTATTATTGATCATCAGTGAACTTTGAACTTTTGACCACACTCAACCTACTTTATACCTAAATTAATTGCTTTGGGAATTCACTTACTGAGATCAGATTTGTCATTTTTTATGCTGTGAGTCACATTTATTGTGTAAAATTTTAGGTCACCGCAAGACTATTAAGCGACGTGTTTCCCACACAAACTACTACGACCACTTCACTGCAAATATCATGTGGGCGGAAAGACTCCGAGAACAGGAAGACAAAATCCCCAATATCTTAAAGGAAAACTGTATCAACTGAGAAAATCACTATGATGACACCCCGTTCATCTTTATATTCAATGCAAACGAATTAACTGTCAGAAGACACGACATGCATATCAATGCACCTGAACAGTTACTGACATGTATCCGAATAGGAAAGCGTAAACACCTTGAACAGAGGAAATACAAAGAATAACAGAGAATTCCTAGAAGCCTGATACTCAGATCAGATTGCAATAAATAGATCTATGTGAACAGACAGTGAAGTCTTTCAGTCCACAAAAACAGTAAGTAGTAGTGCAATGAAAAAGGTGCAATTTCAGGTCAACAAGGCTGTAATTACACTGACACTGGTAATTGAATACAATGGACTAGATAGTCTCACGCGACAACCAGTCAAACAATCAACGTCACACTAAGAGAGACGGTTATTTCATTCATGAAGAGCGCCAAAGGTCAATTAATTTAGCGCTGCCTCTGAAAATTGTGTCTAAAGGGAGAACGAAAGTTTACGTGATGAAACTACAAGCCAAAAAGCATTCACCTTAAATAAAAAAAAACTTAGGATGTTTTTTTACTATTATTGCTATTATTATTATTATTATTCCCTTCTCATCAGAGTGGAAATTAGGCTTCAGCAGTCCACCGTCATTTCACCCTATTCTCTGCAGTTTTTCTCTTATGGCTTCACAATCTCCCATAAGCATTCCTTTCCGTCTACGCAATCTCCTTGATGTCACCCTCAAACACACATTCAATTCATCGTTCCTCATTAAGGTTCCATTCGAGATTCTGCCTGCGTCTCAGACACCGAAGCATTATCGAGACTCAGTGTAAACAACATCGCACCCAGATGATGAGTGTCAAACAGGAGGCAATGCGCATCCTAGATTTCACTGCTAGTCACCACCATCGACAAAATTACTTTGGGATCAAATTTTCGATAATTTTTGTTTTGTAATTATTAGGGCGGATGAGAAATTGCCAAAATCATGTCATCTCTTCGACCACCGAGAAATCCAATTGAACTAGAAAAACTTCAAAAATCATCAGCCATAGGTCTACATGCTATAGAATCAGGCCACAAAATTGATTTTGACAATATTGAAATAATTCAGAAAAACTTCAGAAATCACAAAGAACTTCTAATATCAGAAGCACTTCATATCAAGTGGAATCCAAATTGCCTGAATAGGAATGATGGACTGAAACAGAATCTAACCTGGCTACAACACCCTCCCCCATGAAGTAGCAAAATCAACGCAAATGTGGTGAGCAAGTTCACTATGTAAACACACACTACTTTCATAATTCTACACACTGACAAAATCCAACAATCTACACTTGGTTTTACTATCTTTACCAGTTCGCTAACTTGACAACAAAAAAATGACCCAGACTGATGAATGATGATCAAGTATTTCACAGCCTACACTTAGTTTAGTTACCTTTACCTATTCCCCAACATGACAACCAAAATGACCTCATACTGACGAACGATAATCAAGTATTTCACATTCTACACTTAGTTTGGTTACCTTTACCTATTCTCGAACTTGACAACCAAAAATGACCCCAGAGTAACGAACGATGATCAAGTTATTTCGATATAATAACAGATATACTATCACCTTTGATATTTGGTTTGAACGATCTTCATTGTTATTTTGACTTTCAATATGTCCTTTTAAGTTGAACTAAGTCTATATTTTTTTCTCACCCCCTAACTCTTTGTTATATATATGCTGAGATTTTGTAAATTCCGGTTTAATAATACTTTGAGAAAGCTATTAGCATTAAATAGCGAAACGTCAGTAAAAACAATCTCGTTTTGTTTTTTCATTCATTGGGAAATACAAAAAACCTCTATTATAATGAATATCATATACCCAATGCCCAAATTTTTTCAAACCGTTAAAAGTGAACTTGGTTTGGATATATAAAATCATGTATTTGCTTAAACTGTATTCTCCAATTATTATCATAAAAGGAAATATTTAACTTTCTTAAAATCACAGTAAACTGGAGGGATTACAACTCAATTAAAGGACTATGTAAAATAATTCTGTAAATGAAATTTTTCAAAAATTTGTTTTTTTACTAAACTCATGCTATTTATTCTTTTTTGTTTTTACATACCATTTCATTCACTTCCTGTTCTTCAGTGGAATTAATGCAGTTTTTTAATATCGATTCCATTAGAAGACGATATTGTGTTAATCGTGTAGTCGGTTTTGTCATTTGATCCCACAGCGGTTCACGATGATCATGACCTTGTTGGTCAGCCCACTAAACGAAATTTAGCAACAAAAAAAAATTAATGCATATCTGTTTAAACAGTAATAAATACTTCTAATCAATATTTCAACAAACAGGCTCTGTATTGTTGAAAACGCATTGGTATAGGTTTTTAAAGTCTCCAGTGACGTGTATAGCAAAACCAAGCACGTACACATGACCTCATGATATAAACTGGCCATTCATTTAACCTTGAGAGTCAGTTTATGCGATAAACAACTTGTTACTGATTATCGAGTATTTATGAGAAATGTATTCAAATGAAGAGATAATGATATTGTTGGTTAGATTATATAAGACAGAGATATAGATGTTAATCTCAACACTAGCAACCCACTCTCCATCTTTATTATCATTTTTTATGGGTCATCTGATCAGCCCCCGGTAGCTGGATTGTCTACAAGCCCAACTTATAACCGGATGGGCTTGAGTCCGAACCCTGGATGCATAGCGATTAGCAAATCAGTTACAGATCATTGAAAGCAATAGAACACTGGATAGCTGCTTCCTCTCAGTTTGGGATAGTCTTCAGAACTTCACAAGGGACCTAATAGCTAAAAGTGTTTATATACCGAAGTTAATATTCATTAGATTACTGTCTGTGTAGTTTCTCCTAGACTGTTATTGCTGCTACTGAGTTCCAGTATGTAACGTTGCAGAAAAGTGAATCAGTTCAAATTGTCACACTCTATGTACCCCACAAAAGCGCATAAAAGAAATGCACAAAGACCATAATGAGCACATATATGCAAGCGAAAGCCTAGTAACATAGGAAAATGTGACACCTTATTGGGTATGTCAGATAAGAATTAGTGAATGCATCTGCGCCATTCAAAACAGTTTTGAGCCAACTCAGCAGCCACTGGTTCTTAACATCCTGAGGATTCCAGTCAGACAGTCCACACTTGCATAAGTGCCTGGCTCAGAAACTATAGTCAAAGACTTCATGAATCAGTCCCAGGCTTTCTTTTCCCTAGCTCTTGTCTATCTGTCTGTTTTCGACATAGAAATTTGCACATATGTGCGGAAGTTCAAGTCGCCACACTCCATATAACACACAAAGCAAGGGAAGAAAGTAAAAGAAAAGCATAATAGAGACAGTGAGCAGAGGTGTGAGACAAAGGAGTAATAACGAAGAACAAAACAGTTTCATTGGAAATCATAAGTCACAAGGAGTGGATGCATCTGCACCAGCCATTGAGAACGATTTTGAGCCATGTCACCAATTGTTTCCAGCCATTGGTTTTTAGTGTCCCGAGGACACCAACCAAGAAGTCTACGCCTTCCTACATGGCTTAGACGAACTGTTGTAGATTTCATTGACTGGTGAAGCCATGCTTTTGTTTGACCTCCGCTAGCTTTTTTCCAGCCTGACCCTATATCCGCTAACATTGCTCGTTGAGGAAGGCGATGACTTGGCATACGTAACACATGTCCTAGGCATCTCAGCCTATGTAACTTGACAACCTCGTCGATTGATTTCCCTCCTTACCTAGCACTCGACCCCTAACCTCAATATTGCTCACCTTATTATACCAACACGTAACACGGGAGATAGAGCACAGGCACCTAAGATCAAAGACAGCTAATCTTTTCATGTCTTCCACTCCCAGTGGCCAGGTCTCACTAGCTCTTACTCTTTTCCAACCAAATCTTCTATCAGATAACATTGATCGTTAAGGTAGATGATGGCCCAGGATGAGCAGCACGTGTCCTATCCAACATGTTCAAACCCGTATCGATTGACCTACTCTCCTATCCTAAATATTTACGCCTAACCTGAATATTACTCACCATATTATACTAGTTAACATAGCTCATAGAGTGTAATAGTAGTCTGGTGAATAGTAATCCATAATTCAGTTTACAGTGAGTTTTGTAACTTTCTATAGTGACTGAAACAAGATACACTAAATTACTTTTTAAATGTCACTTAATATTCCCATTGACATTTTAAGAACTTCAGTCATGCACCAGACTATCATACATATTCCTTTAAATTCACAGATACTACTACTACCTAACTTATAACAGGCAAGGATACAGGCTTCTTTGTTTCATTTTTGTAGCTGAGTCTTTTAGATTACAGGATGGTTTGACGCGACTGAGAAGAAAATATATCTATCTCTACGGTAGGTAACCCAAAGAATAAGATCAAAAGATTGTTCTCATCGGCCTCTCATCGTAACCTTGAAGGTTCCGAGCCCAACTAGAGTGATGTTGTTTTTTAGTGTACACACTGCAGGAGAGTGCTAAACTAGAGGGCGGTAAAGCCATCTAGTGTTGTCTATTGTTTTCAGTGATTCTCTAAATGATGACAGTTCTTGACGAAATCCGCCTAATTATTCGTTATCACTCACGTAATGCTGTTTATGAACAGAACAGTAGTAAAATCAGTAGTAATGATTACGTCTGGTGCAATGTTTTACTATTAATAAATGCATAAGTAAAAAGCCCTATTCTGGACAAAAAATGTTAACACAATGTGCGGAATTCTCAGCGTAATTTACTAAAAATATTTTCTGCTTATGCAGGATCTTCAAGTTACATAACGGATGTACTATAGTACATCACATGACGCAATGCCTTTAGATCTGATTATTTTATGATACTTTTGCTTTGTCTCCGCGAGATGCATACCCGTAGTTTGAAAGCCCATTGAAAATGTGCATGGGTGAAATTTGCAACCCAAGAAAATAACTGAGTGGTCAGGACAGTAAGAATTAAAGGAAATATGATGCATTGTGTTAGGTAGCCCTGTGATTCGAACAGGGGGCTAAAAGTCCAGTTTGAAAGCAGTGATAAGAACTCATAATTATGTTTGTTTCAAAAAGGTGATTATTTATACGACCATTTTGTCTACCCTGGATTGCTTGATCTGATAAAACGACTGATAGTCACTTCTTTTATTTTTACTTTACTTTACTACTGGGAATTGTGTTAAATGTGGTTTAACTGCAGAAAACCTATATACATACACGTCGTCTTAATTCTGTGTTTCCCAGTTCACTCCCTCTTATACTTTGTTGGGTAAAGTACAACACACCATGATCACGGCTGTCATGAATATTAGCCGTCTGTTACCAGCCATCTATTTACAGAGAGAATGCACAGTGGCATGAGTGAAAGAGTGACATAAAAGTCGGTATTGGTTACATATATCGAAACTGAGAATAATATGAAGTAAAGCATGATTATGACCCAAGATAATAGTAGGCGTTTTTTAAAACTAAATTGGGATGAAACCAACTTGTTGTCCGTCAGCCTAATCATTACTCAAAGTTGGCAGGGAAGAAATTTTAACTAATCCATTTCTAGACTAGATGTTGGATTCACTCACTATTATTTGCCACTACTAAATGCTTTTTAGGGAACCCAGTTGACGGACAGTTCCGACTGATCTTGGCTTCGTATATCTTGAGGCTTATGGACATGGTGATGCGATAATACCATTTGAACAAAATTCATGATTTTTCTCAGATTCACGCCTTTTGTCTTAGCTTACGGCAAAGTCGGTGATTCAGGAGATGACAGATTTTGACTGACGCTTGTAAGACTAAATCATTTCACTAGCTGTTAACTGCTCAGAAGTAGTTTGTATGAATGTTTCATCTTCGAAGTGCTCTTAGGTATCCTATTTCCAAACAATCTTCATTTCGTTAATCGCGTATAAAGTGAAAGTTGAATATTCTTGCCCAATGGATGTTGAAAGCTATCAAATTTACCGTTGTCCTATTGTGAATTCTATCTGATGCGACGGCAAGACGTGGCCAGCTTGGTAACAAGGCTATCACTCCCTCTTTGGTCGAGAAAAAGAAAGATATTTTACTCAGTAATGACTACTTTTTACTCATTCTTCTGTGAACAACTCTTATGGAGAAAATAATACTATGTTATTATAATAAGACTTTCAGAAGACAAATACCATTCCCAGATGACTTGACTTCATAGTTTTTCTACAGTCCCATTACAACTAGTACGTTGACAATAACAAGATGTTACGCAACTAATTGTCCCTACATAAAATTGGAGGAGATAATAATAATGATTATTCATATGAACTGTGACCAACATTTGACCGGATAGTTGCAAAATAATTGAGCGCCGAGCGGGAAGTAGACATTTATAAAATTATATTTGCAAAATCTCAGCAAGATGGAAATGATTGCTTACCGCAAAAAAACATCCGATAAAAATAAAGCGAATCCTTAACGATTATAACATAAGAGTGTGTTTTCGTGGAACTAACACCTTAAGCTCATCTTATGGTGAAGGTTAAGGATAAAATAGAACAAGAAAACCAGCAGAATTGTGCATACCAGATCAATTGTGGGGACTGTAACACTATATGTGTAGAAGAAACTTCCAGACAGGCAAATATAAGAGTGAAAGAGCATAAACAATGTCTAAAGGTGGTTCCAAAGACCTCTATAGACTTGAAGAACTTAGAAAACAACTCAGCGATTGCACTGCATTTGATAGAAACGGGACACAAAACCGACTTTGATAAAACTAAGGTTCTACTGAAAGGTTTTGGTTCATATAAAGAAAGACTGACTGCAGAAGCCCTACATATGTGGGTGAATCCCAACAGTTTGAACAGACGCGAAGGTTTGCTGTTAGCTGATGCATGACAAATACTGACTAACAAATAAAATTGGATATGTATAAACAATTAGTCATACTCGGTCAAATTCCCGTTTGTCTAACAAATGTTTTATGACTGTCCACCCATACACATACACACACCATTGCATACTAAATATACACATATACTTTAACATAAATTTGACTAAGTTTGAAAGTCTGAGGTCAAATTTTGATCACAGTTCATACAATTTTGTTTATTATACATGTTGATGCCTGTTTCATAACTCATGATTGGACAAAGGTTTTGAGACACAAGATGTTCCTTTTATGTATAAACCTCTGTCATGTTAATTTTGATTAATTTCCCTGAAGAAGTTCGGACCAGATTGCCGAACGAAACGTTGGAATTAATCATTTCAATTTCGCTGAGATTTTACAAATCTAATTTTATAAATAACGATTATTATTCATATTCTAATATGTTGAGTGTGTGTCGGTGGTATAGCGGTTAGGACGCGCATCGACCATGCACATGGTCCGGGGTTCGATCCCCGGCCACCGACGCACTCCTTTACCTCGACCTCGCTAAGCCAGAAATAAAAGCTGGCAAAGAGGAAAAGGTTGGGCAGGAGGCTAGCAACCCCATCCTGTAGAATAAACACTGCTACGGAAACTTCAAGCCACTAGCTTGAAGCCCTATGTTCCACTGGGGGACGTAAAGGAAAGAAATATGTTGAGTCGACCAGTGTGGGAAAAGATCGTATGAAGTTTGTTGTTTTCCATAGACCTAATTTCGCATGCATGTAATTCATTCCAACCGCCTTGATTAGCTTTGATAATCACTGAACATTAAATTATATGGAATAATTTGGAAACAGTCATTCATACTGATTTTGTAATCAGACGCTAATAAATGTCCTACGATGGATTGGATACGCGCTGAGTGGACCGTCAAATTACATCGCATGTCAGGCTTCCGAGTTGAACCGGAGTGGGAAACAATGAGTTCAGCACTGATCCAACAGTGAAATGGAAATAACTGTGTGAGGAAGACATAAGAGTTTATGGGCAACCGTAGGGTCAGATTAAGAGAACTAGAGATAACAGTGCAAAATAGAGGTGTTTCATTCAAGCCTTATGTTCCACTCGGAGCCCAAAGGAATAACAACAACGAATCCCTGTGATATCACTATGAGGACTCTATAAGTTCCATAACGTGCTGACCTAGCTTATATGAAATAATGATAGTGGAACAGAAAACGATCTTCGTTTCTACATTTAAAATTAAACTAGGATAACCCATATGGAGTCTCATTTCAACAAGTAACCAAATTAATACGAAGGGCATTTTTACTTAGAAGCCCACAACAGCGAATTAACACTAAAGGAGGTTCTCTTTGATATTAATTCGTCAGAATGTATGTATCAGTCGGATTTTACCTATGAATCAAATGGAATAAAGCATGCAGCCGAGTGGGTCATTTCCTAGATTTGTAAACATTCACTAGCCTTTATGGGTAAATTTTGTTTTGATAAAGTCTCACAGTGTTATACAGTAATGTTTACTGATGACGTTTCAAGCACAATTTATTGCTGCTCATAATCACACCAAGGTACTCACATGACTTCCTAAATTCATTTATATAGCTCCATTATTTTTCACTTGATTTTCGCTTGATTTTATTGGTAGTAGTATTTTCCATATTTCGGATATGAGTGATGAATCATTCCTATTGCATGTGTTGTGTGTAGACTCGATGAAGAAGGATTCAGTAATCAATATAATATAATCAATATAATATAATATAAACCCACTCCCACCCTATTGTGTGGTTGTGTGTTAATGCATGCATCGCGATTGCAATCAACATAAGAATTTAGCTAAGGTAAGAATGGTTGATCCCGAAAAGATAAGTAATCTAGAAAAAAGCTCAGCACTACATTGCACTGCATGCATTAACACACAACCACACAATAGGCTGGGAGAGGGTTAAAATTCGAAAAAGTAATTTAGGTAGATGGAGAGAGAGAAAGAGTGATTACTGAATCCTTGTTCATCGAGTCTACACACAACACATGCAATAGAAATGATTCATAACTCATACCCGAAATATGGAAAATATTACTATCAATCAAATCAAGCGAAAATCAAGTGAAAAATAATGGAACTATATAAATGAATTTAGGAAGTCGTGTGATTACCTTGATATGATTATGAGCAGCAATAAATTGTGCTTGAAACGTCATCAGTAAACAATGCTGTATAACACTGTGTGACTTTATCTAAACAAAATCCACCCATAATGGAATTACGCTCTACCACAGTGCACAAGTTTTATTCTTATATCGTTCACTAGCCTGTTTCAGAAGGGGTGATGTCACGCCAAAACAAAATTCCCTTTCCAGGACTCTGAGTTTACGTAGAGCAGTTCTCAGTCGCTAAAACAGCTTGTAGTATATTCTTTCATATACCAAAACACTATGATATGCAGTCTATCCACGTCCACTTTGTCTATGTAAAGCTGTAGTGGTTATAAGGTCAACCAAGGTCTAGAAGATGGATTCAGGCTTGTGACTGGGTTGCTTGTCTCGTATTTTAGTCACTTTGATTTGGCTAACGACCACCACTGTTTTGGCATGACTGGTCTCCCAGTGATCATACTATACATCACGCAGTT
Organism: Trichobilharzia regenti; assembly: GCA_944472135.2. Classification (NCBI taxonomy): domain Eukaryota; kingdom Metazoa; phylum Platyhelminthes; class Trematoda; order Strigeidida; family Schistosomatidae; genus Trichobilharzia; species Trichobilharzia regenti. Next base: position 133,053,687 of record OX235270.1, on the reverse strand, counting down.
ATTCCTCTTCTGTCCTTTCTTTAAACTAATTAACATCTGTCTACCATTCTGCGTTAATCTTTTCCTGAAAAAAGCCTTCTAAGTCTTAATGCTATCTATCTCACATTTGCTATCATCAACTTTGAAAGTTATTCTACTACACTCTCGCCAGTAAGTGACAATCAGTTATTTTCGATGTTATTTATTATTGCTATTATTAGCAATGTTGTCGTAACAGTTTGTTATAATAATGTCTCAACCCTCTTACATATATTGATCAGCTCACAGTTGATTGTTTACCTACTAAATATATGTAAACCCAAGTGTATAACATCACATCATCCTCCCTGCATGTTGTGTGATTTCATCACTAAAATTAGCAATCGGCGAAGGTGAAACCAATACAGTCATGATAACAGGGACCTAAATATCAAAGAAACAAAGGACTGACCGATTCAAACGACTCTTGTATTGACCACCACCTATAACTCGTTCAGAAATACCACCAAAAGCAGGCACATAACTGCCAGTAAACACCAATCCTCTAAAAGGAGCATAAGTCTCGCATACCATCCATCCACTGGAAGACAGCCACAAGGCAACAGGACAGAACAGAATTCCACTTCAACCGCTGGAAACGAGTTTAGAGATTGCGAAGAATATGCTGACATCACTGTTGCAAAAGGTTTGAAAAGAAAGGTACCTGCTGACTGAAGGAAAGGCTACCTTTTCAAGTTACCAAAGGAAACTAACTTAGGCCTCTGCAAGAACCGACAAGAATCATGTTTTTGGCCACTCCAAGAGAAATATTAAGTCGATTTATCCTCGAGAGATCCAAAGTGCATTCGATGCGGAACCTCGCCATTCCGGAACAAGTTGGCTGGATTCAGGAAGGGAAAATCATGTGCTGATTAAATTGCAACTCTACGTATCATCATCGAGCAAAGCACAGAATGGCAGTCAAACATGTACCTTAACTTCACTGACCTCGAAAAAATCTTCGACGGGCAGCGTTGATGGAGAAGTAATTTGGAAACTACTTTAATACTACGGCGTGCAGTGCCAAAGTCTTTATCGATCTCATTCAACACCTGGCTATATGACAATTGCACATGTCAGGTGATCCACAACGGAAAACTCAGCGAGGCATTCGAAGTGCATACAGAAGTAAGACAGGGCTGCCTATTATCACCGATGATATTTTCAATTGCTTTTTTTCTTTTTATTCCTTCACGTTCCCAGTGGAACATAGGGCTTCAAGCTAGTGGCTTGAAGTTTCTGTAGCAGTGTTTATTTTTACAGGATGGGGTTGCTAGCCTCCTGCCCAACCTTTTCCTCTTTGCCAGCTTTTATTTCTGGCTTAGCGAGGTCGAGGTAAAGGAGTGCGTCGGTGGCCGGGGATCGAACCCCGAACCATGTGCATGGTCGGCGCGCGTCCTAACCGCTATGCCACCGATTCATATGGACTGGATTATGCGTCAAACTGTGAGTGGGAGGTGAGAAGACGTGAATACGTTGGTTTGACCAGAAGACTCTAGAAGATCTGGATTTCGAGTATGGATGATTTATGTATAGCTTCACACAAACTCGAAGACTTACCGGCGAAAGCCAACATGTTGATAGAAAAAGCAATGAAGACAAGACTTCAAGTCAACATAGAAAAAACAGAGGTGATGAAGAAAGCTAAGCCAACCAACCAACCAACAAGAAACAACACCTGCCCATTCACACGAAACTAACTTTGTTAAATATGCAGATGATCTGACTGTATCACTGCCTATCACTTCCGAGTCTGACAGCTCCAAACTTAATAGCTTTCTGTTAGACATCAAAAACTGGTCCAAGTCAAATGGTCTTATGTTAAATCCTTCCAAATGTCAGGTGCTTGACTTTACTTTCAAGCATCGACGTGACTTACTTGAACTAGTTAACTCTCATGATCCCTGTAGCATAGATGGCACGGAAATTGAAACCAAATCAAGTATTAAATACCTTGGACTAGTTTTTTCCTCTGACCTTTCATGGTCATCCGATATCTTATCTATCTCTAAGAAAATGTTTCGTCTTACCTTCTACATTAAAAAGTTAAGACAATCAGGTATCAACCAACCTTTAGTTTTGCAATTTTTAAACTCCTGTATTTTACCTATTGTACTCTATTACTCTCCATTAATCTTTCCTGGGCTGCTCAAAAAAGATTATATCATATTACGAAGAGTATTAAATGCTGTGAGTAGAGCTTGTGGTCTGCCACTGCATGAGCTCGCTAATACTATAGTCGAGAGGCATATAAATTCCTGTACGAAATGGGCAAAGGCTATAATGTCAGACCCTCTGCACCCCCTCTACTCACACCTGTCCCCTTGTATCTCATCAGGTAGGACGAGAAGTCAATATAAAAAGATATATGCTCGTACTACTAAGTATAGAAATTCTACAATACCCTATTTAGCGCGTACTTTATGTGACGAAGACTCTGTTAGACGTGAAACTTTCAAGTTACTATGTAATTAGCACAGTGAATCGACCTTTTTATCGTTCATCTTTCTGTATTTTATGGTGTTACACTTTCTATCGTTTAAATCGTTACTCTGCTATTTTATATTAGTTGGTATTACTATTATTACTACAATTTTGTACTTCATACATATTTTTCTCCGTATGGCACACAGTATTTTGCTACGCAGCTGCTACAACAATCGTTTTATTACTATTATGTATTGTGTATTTTTAATTTTTTTGTTGTTGTCGGTTTTGGGTAAATTAGATGCAATATTGTACTGAATTCTGAAAATTCCTTGCTGTATCATGAGTACTGTTTTTGGAATAAAGCAATTATTATTATTATTATTATTATCTAGTCAGCATCGTTTCAACTATACGCAGAGGCTCAGATGAGGAATTTCATCGTCAGCTGCTTTTATTAACTCTACAATGAAGATCAGATAGCCATTCAGAAAGAATCAGAGACTAGAAACCGTAAATACACCAATCAACTACCTTTTGCTCAACAAATATGTTGAGGAAAGTGGAAATGAATTGGACGAACGCTGCGGGGGAAAATGTTGTTTGAAAGCATTTATCAAGCTATCGAGTAGAATCCCAGTGGGAAACGACACATTGGACGTCCGAAGATGACATGGAGGGGATTGTGTGATGAGGAGATGACAGTCTATGAGAGTGTTTTTTTGGCTATCAAAAGAGGACTATGTAGAACAGATTGAAACTGAGATGTGCTCTTGAAGTACCATGTCCTACCTGAAAGCCAGGGGAATAGCAATAATTTCAATTAGCGATTTATCTAACACTTTTTTTACAATCCTGTTAAGTTCATCACTAGATCTCCGGATAAACTAGTGAAATCTAAGTGAAATTAGGTCACAAAATGAAATCAAGTAAGAGACCATTGAAAATCAGTAAGTCTGTTGTTTCATAAAGTCATTAAAAACCCTGTATATTCAAGACCGCTGTTAAGCGTACTGATAGTTCTCTTCTCAAAGGTGACATACGTCTTCGCTACTTTCCGTTTTTTGTGTGCCGATGATACTGTTGCTGTTGTCCTTCTTACTGTTCTATTCAATGTTGTAATTATTGGCTGGAATAGTTTTTCTTTATGACATTAGACTCATTGTTTGAAGTTTACTAGTTCGTGTAACTATTAGCATCGGCTGAATCACGTTCATTTTCCGTAACTTTTATGAGTGAGATGACTTGAACTGATGAACTTTTGTAGAAGTTTCTATGTCTGATAGGTCAGACAGTCCTAATGGCTGCTTTTCAGCCAGCATAAAACAAGCATTATTCCAACACTTTTCTTTCCGTGCGTCGGTGGCACAGTGGTTAGGACTCTCGCCGACCATGCACATGGTCCGGGGTTCGAGCCCACGCCGACGCACACCTGATATCTATGGTCAGCCTGCGAATTTTGGGCTAGTGATATCCACGCTGAAAATTCCACACTTGTACCAAAAATGCGGTGTGGAGTCAAGCTGTAATCAAAAATAAAAAAAATAAAATAAAATAATTTCGAGCACATAGTTGCAGTTTTTTGTATTTCTCGCGATCAAGACTGAATTCTACTTGCAAATGTATTCAGTCTAAAGACATATACTCCTAAGGGGATTAGAGAATTCCTAAAAGATTGGGGGACAGAGGAATGTAACACGTATGATTCTCCGTATAGCCAGTTTACCATACGGGGAAAGACTTGACAGTTTGATTACCTTCTTCATTTTTCCTTCCCACCAGGTCGAAACACCTCAGAGAACGATAGCGAGAGAGTTCAAAAACCCCCAAGAAACTGTATCACTGTGTAGTTCTACTTAGCCAACTGAATGACACACTCTTGGAACCGATAATAAGAAAAATTGATATCAACGTCTTCAATTGATTCGTTCATGAAGACGTTAGACAGACACAGAAACTTATTAGAAATTGATTAATATAGGCTTCAAGCCCTTCTATCCTCAATCAGTAAATCTGAATTTGAAGAGAGAATCAATCAAATTAGGAAGTGTAAAAATGTTTGCTAACATAAAGAGAAGAACTACAGTTTTAGTAGAATAAAGGGGTACCATCGTTTATCTTGTTGCCTGCTCGACAGCTGCTTACAGGGCAAAGACATTATTGAATATATCTACAAAAGCAATTTTAACATACTTGCACAGAGTTGATTTTTAAACAAAAATCAATCGATCAATATACGCATACAGTAATAATATATACATATATATATATATGTTACATTAAACACTATTCCGAATAATAATAATCATACACATACACAATGGAAACTTTTCAGCATTTCACATTTGGATGAAAGAGATATGAAAAATATCCTGTTACCAGGGCAAAGAAAGACTGATAACCGCTTCTTTCTGGGCGCGTAAATCAGGTTTCAGGCGCTTGATGGAAATGGCTTCAGCAAACTTTAGCTCTTTTGCCTATTGATAATTCTGAACGACTTTTCGCCGTCCACCTCATGACCCGTGTCGAGGAGATGCCCGGCGATGGGAATAGGCAAAAGAGCTCGATTCTCCTCAAGTTTGCTGAAGCCATTTCTATCAAGCGCCTGAAACCTGATTTACGCGCCCAGAAAGAAGCGGTTATCAGTCTTTCTTTGCCCTGGTAACTGGATATTTTTCATATCTCTTTCATCCAAATGTGAAATGCTGAAAAGTTTCCATTGTGTATGTGTATGATCATTATTATTGATCGATTGATTTTTGTTTAAAAATCAACTCTGTGCAAGTATGTTAAAATTGCTTTTGTAGATATATTCAATAATGTCTTTGTCCTGTAAGCAGCTGTCGAGCAGGCAACGAGATAAAAGATGGTACCACTTTATTCTGCTAAAACTGTAGTTCTTGCTTTGTTCAAATTCATTAAGGGGAATAAATGTATGAAATAATGAGGTGAATTAAGAAGATATCAGTTGCTTACTTCAAGAAATGTACAAAAGTTTGTACTCTGTCTAATTGCTTCTTGTGTATACGAACGACATCGAGGTAAGTTCACATAGTATTGTTTATAAACACTGAATAAATCAGGAATCTATAACGGCGACAGTAATAACAAAAAGAACAATAACAGTAAATAGAGAATACACTGAGTATTACACAACTGAAAAGCCTGGAAAATGGCAAGCTAATAAAAAAATATTGAGCAGTGAGTCATTTTTCTCGGTGCTCGACCCGTAACCACTGGTTCAGACGATCAGAATTCGCTCTACCTACCAAAGTTTTGGGGATTTAAGTACAGACGACGAGTATCATTAGCCCTCACACAATAGGTGTAGCTCATCTCCAGCTGCAAAGAACTGAAATTAGTTGTTAATTTTAACATTTCTGTTTTGCCGAAATTATCGGTTCTGGCAAGGTTTACTTTATAATAATAATAATAATGGAAAGTATAGACGTCAATTTCTATGGGTGATTTACATATTTATGTCAAAGTGTACAATATGCTTTCTTCGTGAATGAGTGTCAATTGTGTATTCATAGTGTTATGAAAACTAATGTATACACTCGAAATCAGTACTGAGCGCCCTTCAAATTCAAAATGCAAATATTCAAACGGTATGATTTAAATTTTCATTTTTTTAAAAAAATAAATATTTATTTGTAGCAGAATGACTATTTGGCAAATCCCTCCTGAACGATCTCATCACAATATTTATACTCATCTGTTCTAATATTTTGACATTTGCACATTATGCTTTGACTTGGTCCTTATTATTCAACTTTGTTTTTGTTTAATCTCTAATTTTAATGCTTCTTCTTATATTATAAATTATTCAAATTAATCCCGGCGTGTTTAAGAAGAAATCAAAACAAGATTTTTCTGATAGTTTCGCTCTGTAAGCCACAGCTTCTTCAGCAGATTTGTCCCATGTACAAATGACCTTCAAATAAACTGACTTCATCTTATGTAAAAATTTTTGACTATATATTTTGATGATTAATAAAAATCCGAATAAATCTGCTGAAGAAGCTGTGGCTTACACAGCGAAACGTTCAGAAAACAGATCTTGTTTTGATTTCTTCTTAAACACACTGGGATTAATTTAGATTAATTTATAATGAAGCAATCTGACTCGGCGGTCAAATTATTCCAGGAAGTTCGTAACACCTACGGTCTGGAAACCTATAAGCTTCTTCTTCTTATAGTTGTGTGAGAATATTGATAATGTATTGTTTTACACTGTGATTTTGTTTGTTATTCTGACACTGAATTGTCTCAGGAATCTTTGGTGTGTGTGATTCTTGTGGACAGAGATTTGATCCCAGCATGTTAGGGAATATTCTACTCGATTCTCACGTACTTCTTACAGTTTCATTTTGGTTAACTACATTTTTTTTCTACATTACGTGTTTCGCACTTAAAACGTTAACTAGACTATTGAGGTAATTTTGGGTCGCATATGTTATTGTTGAATAGAACCTGAGATTCCAGAAATGAAAAATCGTCCATTTACTGGCTGTAGAGCATTTTGTGACTTTGCGCATCTCATGGACGTTTGTCACCCATAGAGTGGGACGTGCAGATTGGTTTCCTGAGTGCAAATCACAACCAGTCGGTTTTGGTCGAGACAATATTTGCCTTATGTGACTCAACTGATAAACCATTCTGCACAAATGATAGATGTACATTTCCTGATTAGCTGTCTTCAGAAGTTTTCCTATCCATTGCGTTAGTTTTTGCCTGCTTTCTATTGTTCGTTTCGTTGAAATCTGCAACATGCTTTTGCAATTCCGGCTAATTGCATTATTTATTTAGCAGTTTTTAGCCATCCAGCTCAGAGAATGTAGCAACACCAGAAAAATCCGCCTGTGCAGTATTTCGAAATCTTCTTTTCTCTGTTAATATTTGCTAAATCTTTTCCACCTACTCCTTCAACATCATCACCACATATACGCACACACACACACACACAAACGAACAAATATGTGTACATATGCTGAAATTTCATCCACTACTTCAAGGTCACGTTTTAAATTTGCAGAAATAGTAACAATTCATGTGACTGACTACAGAAAAGAGCATAATTTTTAATTTAGCATCGACATTAGAAACTTTAAACGCTTTGTGAAAGTTAGAAATACAACATTTGTATATATGTATGGTGTAGTTTTTTTTCTAATGCACTAACTAGTATGTGCCTTTGTGAATTTTTCTCCTTTTTTTTTGACTAAGACTGAATGAAATGCAACAACGAAGCTTCTGTTGCTTGTAAGTATCGATAACAAACAGCTTCCGTTGCTATTGCCTACCAACTGATGGTTAATTCAAATGTGTTTGTTTGCTTTTGTTTTTATTTTTATGAATAATAATCTCGAAAATAGATGTAATGTGTACATGGGATAGGCTCTTTTATAATTTCATTATTATTGGTAACATTTCCAGTAAGAGAGGTCACCAAAAACAGGAAGTATAGGAAACTGTACGCTCGCACTAGTAAGTTCAAAAACTCAACCATACCCTACTTAGCTCGTGTTCTGTCCGATAAAGAAAGCATTAGGCGTGATACCTGTAACTTATTAAATAGTCAGTAGAACAACTGGATCTCGTGTTTCCAAGTCATATCATTTATAGGTACAACGTTTTTCTTCCTTTCTTTTCCTTTTCTCCCTCTATTTTTTCTCTGTTATGTGCAGCTTTTGTTTCTTTCTTTCTGTTTACGCCAGTAAATATGCTAGAACCTGCTTTTCTAGCACCTTCAAACACACTGTTCAGTTTTTGGCTTTGCTACCGACATACCAATATGTTGTTGTCATAATGAACTGAGATTTCCTTAATCTATGTAGAGTTTTATTTATTGATAATGTACTAACTGGATGCAATATGCTGTAGTAAAATGCTGAGAATTCCATTCTGTATCACAAGTAATGTTTTGGAATAAAGTAAATTACTATTAATAATCATTATTATCAATCAAGGTTTGAAACTAGATTATTTCTTTTGTAATTGACGCACCAACTACCGCTGTAACCGTGAGAATCACTCTGCGAAATGAGTAACGCAGCGCTTTAGCAGCAGTCAACATTCGGCGTTAATCTTCACTGTTTAACTCAGATAGTTATACTGCTAAATTAACATCAGTTTGTACATCATGTTGTGTCACTTTCAGTTGTTTCTGTATGGTACCTAGTTAGTTAGGCATAGATGTAGTATTCATTTATCAGTGTCAGTCCTAAAATATACTTATCATTTTTTTAAGAATTTGGACTGGAAGGCAGAACATGCGTACGACGGTTATTATCCTAATTATTATCTTCTTCATTCTGCTAACCACTTAATTAAACTTAATTATAAATTATAAATGAGTATCGTGAACCTGAAACATCAGTCATCAAACTCTATCTTTTTTATAAAAGAAAAACACAACAGAACAGAAAAAAACAAAACAAATAGAACAAATTGTACTATTGTGATTAACTCACATGAGTAATTGCACTTTTAAAGATAACCGGTGTAAATGCACAACCTGTTTGACGAATTTCTCTCAATGGTTCAATAAGATATTGTAACCATAGTCTTACATTAGCTTTATATACCTCTTCAATATTACCAAATATCCATCCAGAATCTAAATTGTCAAATAAGTGTTCACTTAAATCCAGAAATGGTGATAAGTAAAACTAAAAATAAAATGATTTAAAAAAAACACAACAAGAAACAGACTAGGTAACCAGGATGATAATAATACTATTTATACTTATTAGGTAATAAACACGAACCGCTATTGTGGCTGGCAAACATTCAACCGTTATCCTCCAGCAGACATTGGAATTCCATACTGAGTTCCGCTTTCAACTGGTAAGAGATAGAAGGTTGAGTGGCAGACTGGCAACTCTATCCCGTGGTAAAAAACACGGCAGCTACTGAAATTTCAAAAAGCCTTGAACTCTATGTTCCACTCAGGATGCAATGAAGGCAAATAATCGGGTTAAGATTCAGAAGTGAACTGGATTTCCTTTGACTATTCTAGTTTTCATTCAGTTGACTATGTCTGTCAGAATGGTTTAGCATGGTCTCATATAGTCTAACCGACGATTATAGACTGAGGCTTATAGGTTGTATAATAACAAAAATAGTCGTAGCGAGGCGTGTACTACTGACCAGATTTATCAGTGGTATATAGAGAGACGTTCATCAGCAGAAAAAATATCCAATAGCGGAGAGATGGATTTAAAGTTAAAGAGAGCAAATGAACCAGTGTTGCGGCAAAACATGGGAGACATGAACAGAAGACGAAGAAACACAAGAGGAAGGTTAGAGGTAGTAAAACATGGAAGATCCGTGCATAATCCCCCTACGTGTATATAGAAATGAAAGTTGCGTTTCCAACCTCTGTTGTGTTTTACTATTACAAATAATTCGTAGGGTTTTTTGAATGGCAAAATCTAGTAATCACTGAACCCTTTTTCCGAAGTATCCAATGCACCAACCTAGCTTTGACAGTATTTTTCAGTCTCATAAAAGTACTACAATCATTTGGCATACAGTTGCTTCACCTATAGGATCCTATCAAGGCTGAGAGAGTAGGCAACATGTCATATTGAGCGCATGTCACTGTCACACGTATTCATGGTTAAATGAGAGAAGCAGGCTATCCCTACACATACATTTCAGTTCACCTATCCATGTCTGACAGCTTCGGTATTCCTTGACCTTTAAATATAATGTGTTTCTTTTAATTTCACGTAATAATGTTTGTTCATGTGTTGATTATTTCTAATTGACTCAGGTAAACTTCAGGAATTTCCATTGATCCTAAGTTTGGTTACTAACTAACTTCAGTTAGAGACACATTGAAAACCAGAAGGGATTACTGGACAGCCGACTGGTACTATCAAACAGTACGCATCCACGACCCCACCAGTGATCGAGTCTAGGACATTCAGGTTACAATGCAAGAACGTAGACCGTTCAGTCACTGGGACAGAATACAATGGCCTGTTAATTCTAACTTCCTCCAAAGCATTAAATATATATATATATATATATATATATATATATATATATATACTTCGAACGTCAGTCGACGTCATCTGCAGATATTTGTCCTCACACAGCTTGGTAAACCTCTCTGGTCATGACTTCTCACTAGAACTTCGGGCAGCGTCATGTTGCAGTCAGTCACTGATCAGAACTAGAGGCTTTAGGGACTTTGATTAATTCCAAGTAGGGTCATTAATTTTACCTAGTAAAAAGCATGAAACGCTAGATTACGTCCATTGTTTTTTTCTGTATACTTTATTATTGAATTGGTGTCCAAATCTGATGTTACTCGATGGTTTATACTAGTGTAATAAGTTTATGAACAATAAAGACTTCTGAGTCGAATCCTACTTCATCAATATATACAGTTGTGCTCTACCTCCGTCACTGTCAACATCGAAACCATCATCATTTAGACCACACACCAAGCAGTTCCTCTGGTGTAAATCTAATGACAACAGACCATTAGAATATCTGAGGATGACACGGAGAAAATAATCACGTGAAAAAGAAATGACAACTTGTAGGCACTAGTGAAGCCCACTGAAAGTTATGTCAGAGAACCAAAGGCAATAAAGATGTGCTGTTGAAGGCAAATGTTCCACCCAGAACGTAAGGAATGAATGACTGTAGTAAATGTGAATGTATAGGAGTCGAAACGGCTGCCGATATTAAAGTACTCCCCCCCCTTTCCATCTTCCTCGTAAATGATTGTGAGAATAACAGTCAACCATTAGAAACACGTTCTGTGAACATGATCATTCGTCTTATGACTCTTCAAAGTGCTAAGAAAAGAAAAATCAATTTCACTGTAGGTTATCATACATATTAACATTCTATAAACACAGCTCACACACACACACACAAACTAAGAAACAAGTACGCATTCATTAGCATTGCTTTCTTGTGAGTCATTTTTAAGGCGTCACACATATTTGTGATGCATATGCATTTGAGAAAGACAGACCAAAAATAAACAGTCGAATTTGTTGCTATTTTTTCTGATTCTTATTATAAAAAACAAAACAAAATCATTTTGTCAATCTAAATCAAAAAGAAGTGGCACATTGAATAGAGGCAAAGATAAGTGTGATACACGTCAGAAGAGAGACGCGAAATCATTTTTAGGTGGAAAGTATCAGATAGTGTTGTTTAAATTTTCACTGATGACATTTTTACACAGAATTCTTCATTTCATTGTTTAACTTGATTTCCTATAAGTTAAATTCGATTGACATACACATAATTCAATGAATGGGTTTCTTCAATATCTTCTGCTGACAGTTCACTATGAATAAGGAGACCAAAGGGCTTATGTATATGTAGGTTGTATTGACTTCTATCCATCCCTTGCGTCCTAAGTGGCCCATAAGGTTTTAAGCTTTTTTTTGGAGTTTCATTAGCGGTAGCGTCGATTTCACAGAGTGGGGCTGCTAACCTCATGAATGTGCTACTAGCTAGGCGGGGTAAAACGTGTGCTGGCCTGGAATCGAAACAAAACCTACAGAGTGGCTGGTAAAAATTCTACAATCAGAGCACTGACACACAGGTTCAGTTGTATTGGTGCATATTTGTTTGTATCCGTTATATCCGGTTACGTGGCGTGACACTACTCCATTGCAACTGCAGACTGACTGCCTTATTATTTGTTCTCAGTAGAAACAGGATTTACTTGAATTAATTTTTGAAGAATAGTCAACATCTTATTGAACTTTCATCGGAACTCTCGATATAATTACTTACTTACTTTTACTTTACTTCGGCTATCTCCTACGGGAGGATGAGCCGGCTTCATGAACGTCTCGAATCATCGCTGCCCAGGCGCGGCAATTTGTAAAAGAGTTCATGAAGTTTCATGGGAATTTGGTACGAGTGATGTCCCCGGCATCGCTCGGCCTTTTGTTTGAGAGTGCAGCTCTAGCCTTTACACAGCCAAGTGTGACCTACAAGGCAGTAGGAGTGGAGTAAGGAGTCCACTATCCATTGGCAGCCGGTGACCGGAGTTCGGTTCATACGCCTTTTTGAATGGGGCCAGTCATCCAGGACATCCAACAAGCCCTTTGTCCATACGTCTGCCGGTGAGCTCCGGTGAGCTTCATACGCCAGTCGTTGGAGGTTTGGAATCAGGGTTTAGCCATCTCCCCTAGACCGTCATCCAATGGACAGTCAACCCGGTGGAGAGCGCCGGGCATCCGCTTTCACCCTCTCACTTTGGTGAGAAACACCTCCGCCACGTGAAGGCAGTGAGTAGGACTTCCTCAGGAGAGGCTATGTAAGACGCCCGGTCATATGGCAGCATTTCAAGAGGTGTGCGGAGGGGTGGCCAACCCGCAGCGCAAGGCACCCACCCCCGACCATCCTGAGGCTTTGGAAATGTTATTCCATTCCTTAGCTTTCTGAATGCAACACAGGAGCTTTAAAATTTGAGAATTTTAGTTTCAATAGGGATTTCATTGTTTCTATGGGATGTGATTTCTAGCCTGACACCCAACCTTCCCTCTCTCTCTCTCCGACAAACTATCGCCTAAGTGAGGTATGGAAGTGTGTCAATCAGAAGTTGAGCCAGGACCATGTATGTGCGTGATTGGTGAGTAAAGTCATTGTGGTCATAGATTCACGGAAAGCATTACCAATAGACTGTTACTAAAGGCTTAATTCAAAATATGCCTACTGTGTTGGGATGCTGAAAACTAGACGGATGGTGAGTCAGAAAGGATAATCAACGAGGAAATTTGGAGAGCGGCGAAACAACCGAGAAATTACTACTTAATAAATATGTCAAAAGAAGTGGAGATGTATTGTATGTACGCTGAAGAGATATTCAGTTGACATCAAACGTCACGTAAGACCTCGATACGATTTAGAATGGCAAGCGATGAGTTGGTGATGCGAAGAATATCATATGATAAGGAGGAAATGGAAGCTTGTGGATAGTTGTAAAGCTCGGTGACCAGGCCGAATGAACACATCTTTGGACCTGTGTGTTTCACTCTCCACTCATGGAATACACAATAACAGTGATAAAATCTATTGCCGCTAACTTCCTATCATTCCATAAGCTTCAAGTAGAACAACCTTTCAGCTCTGAAGCTTCAGTAGCACTGATGTGGTGAGAGCAGGCTGCTAGCCAGTAGGTAGACATTAATTTACGTCAATGTCTAGGTCACTAATATTGGCCGTGAGAAAATATGAACAAGGCTGATTCAACAACCGATCACAGCAGACTTAACGTGAGCAAATATGATTCGCAGATAGATGGCTCCATTTTCCGAGGTCACCCGAAACAACCAATCAGAAGCCTGCGTTTGTCTGCTTAACTTCCGAGAAACAACCAGTCAGAAGATTGTGTTTGTCTACTTGAATAAGCTATAATAATGTACAGGAAATATATATAAATACGTGTTGATTTCCATAATAAAACGATCTGTTGCCGGCCCTTGTCTTCTGTTGTTACACTGATGTTTTTGCATTTGCGCTCACTACTGGAAAGAGAATATTTCAAACCAAACCCAGGGCCTACTGCATCGCTACCAAGATGTCTACTACTGAACCACCCGTAGACAATCCATCAATATCAGTAAAATTAAAACGAAACTTTAACGAAAGCGGAAAAACAAAGGCGGCTGAAGTAGACTTATAGGTAACTGGTGAATTATGAATTGTAATAATTAACAATTTGAGTAATAATAGTAATGATAATAGTGATAATATAAAGCTTTTGCAGATTGACTTACATCGATTATAGTGCGTAAATATTTTAAATAATTTGCCTCTGTATGAAAAAATTCCCAAATGGCTGATTGTCTTTTTTGTTGGTGTCTTGTCATTTGCTATAAATAGTACAGACAGGAAAAATGGAGATTTAATTATGTGGGATAAATTTAAATAATTTTTGAATAATTAAATTGGAAAATGAAATCATTTTCTTTTAAAATATCTTGAAATATTATGATCAGTAATGAGTTATAAGAAGCATGCAAATCTAGTTTTACAGCGTTCATGAAGGAATTTATGAGACAGTTTAAAACATTCATACATGTTATTCGTGCATTTAAGCTTCGCAAATAACTTTGTCAACCTATGTTGATGATGGTATGTGACAGTTATATCTAGTATCTTTCATACAGTTGACCAACATAGTTAAGTGAATGATATCAATGTGATTAATTGTGGAATAGATAAACTAAGAGCATTAGTCAAACAGTTCAAAAATGTATTGCGTGCAATAAATGCAATTAGATTCCCACGAGATTTCGAAATATTAAATATTTCCATAGAAAAGTTAAGAAAAACACATATAAGCGATTAATATTGTTTTCAATTCAGTCTTCTCAGGCTTAACTCGAATATACTTTGAAGATCAATCATGATGATTAGTCAATAGGATGATAAGATTGTGCATATCACCTCTACTATTAGTCATAATAGTAACGATTCTATTAATAAAGATGACAAATTTGAGCAATTCGTAATAACGAGAAAAGTGAAAAACAACATGATGAGATATGAAGTCAGTGATGTCTTTGACTTTATCTCCAAAGCATCTGCGACTGGTGTTAATAATAAACTTATGTTAGCCATGGATATATCACCGCTATTTTCGAATGTACCACTTGTTTAGAAGGTGGATTACACATGTCAAGAGATCACAGAAAAGCGAATGGAAATTCCTCTGTCTAACCGCAAAGAACTACTCCTTACAACATGTACAATGAATGTGTACATTTTATCTTCAATGATTCACATTACCAAAGAGTAGACAGAATCACTATGAGTTCACCATTAGGCACGATCTTAACAAACGTCTTTCTTGCAAAACTTGAAAACGCGTAATTCAGAGATGTCATCAATAAGGAGTAGGATATGTGTCACCGTTAATGCAAATGATACAATCATCATTGTTAGTGAGAATGTAAACATGAATGAATTGTTGATGAAATCCTAAAAATCCCACACTTCGCCTACTTCAACACTGCATTCTCTGGATGTCGTGTTAGGCAGGTGAGAAGATGGCGCACATAAGAGAATAGAGTATAAGAAAAGCTTGTTCACAGGTCAATACAGCCACTCCTATAGTTATGTACCCATTAAATATTAAAAAATACTGTCAAAAGCCGTATGCGGAGAGCAAGACAGATATTTACGGAAGATCGCTTACATAATTTTTTAACTAAGATAGATTATCTGAATAGTTTCATAAGGAAACATTTCACAGTATTAGATAGAAAATCTGAGACGATGACAGCACGGAGGAAACCAATTATTTGCCAAATTATAAGTTAATGAGGATTTATCGAGTGAGATTCAGTTCCAGAAATTAAGTGTAAGTTTACGGAGAAAACTTTACACAGAAAACCTGTTTGTAATTCTTTAGTTGACAAATGATTCAAACTTAAACGAGGGACAAGTCGGATAGTTTTGCTACATCTGTGTGCATTCATCCGTCCAGCCACTCCTGCGGAGGCATACTACTTAACATCGTAATCAGTGTATTGCTGAATATCTTCCATCGTGCTTTGACGAAGGGCAGACAAAAATCACCCTCAGCTCTGTTTTGTCACATATAATGAATAGCGATCATTGAGTGGAAAAAACTAAACTTCAGGTTGATTCATCTTTTCCCACCGAATGTCTCCAATGGACTCCGTATTTGTCTACTATATACATCTAAGGCTATAGGTATTCAAGCTATTAAGCCTAAACTGTATATTCAAAAGAAGTCCCTGAAGTCATTATCTTTCCCTTGGCCAATTAATACCTAACCAACTGACGGTATCACAACAACCACCGTTTATATTTATAATCCATTTCGTACCATCTTATCACATCTTCATTAAAACTTAGTTTATTTACTATCCTTATCATTATCATTACCATTATTCAGTCGCTGAATTCTGGGTAGAAGAAATGGCTTCCTCAGCGCATCTCCATTCCACTTGGTTTTTACTCATCATTCCATGATTGCCCACAATATCTTATTTCCTCTTCCCTTGACTTCCTCTATGTTAACCTTGAACCCACGGCAAACTCACAACTTCATCATTCTTGGAGAATTCGAATTAGTTCATTTTATACTGAAACCTGTGCTGAAGATATTGTCTAGAAGGACGACGAAAGCTTAGAGAACACAACTAATTCAGTATTATTCACCTGAGCTACAAATCGTCTCCATTATGCCGGAACATATTTTGTTAAAAATAAAAGCGAACTTACCGCAGATGACTGAACAATCTGCTCCCAAGATTCTTCAATAAAGAACAAATCGTTTAATTCCTGACTATCGAATTCTTGGCTGATAGACATTCTGTGGTGACCACTTTCAACACGGGAATATGAACTGGACTTATTACGTATCATCTCTTCAGTAGCAGTCATTGTAATCGGTGAGGTGACAGTGCTGGATATTATGTTGGTGGTATTGGTAATAGGTGTGATTGTAGACTGTGGTGAACTACAATCAGAGTTTTTACGTCGTCTAGGAAATAACTGTTCAACTCGATGTGAATCTAGCTCATTTAAGCATTCGTTTACTAACTGATCAGCCAATGATAATTGGGGAATGGGTGTAGTATTCTTTTTATAGAAGTTGAACCATTGCTTCAATGCATCCGAGGTATCCTTCAAGAAATATGAAAGTACGCCAAAAAAACGTAATATAAAACAGTGTAGGTTCAATTGAGTAAGCAATGGATTTTTTAAATAATCACATGTACTGCAATTGATGTAAGAAGTTACGTATACATAAGAAGAGATTTGCTATTATCACCGATGATATTGCGGACTGCAATGCACTGGATCCTGTAGCAGGTGGGCACCAACAAGATGGCAGAACAAGCAGTGAAGTCAAGACTTCAAGTGATCATAAGGAAGGCAGGGGTGATGAAGGCACCTGGTTGACAACGACAACAATAACAAGCACCAGTCACTATCATGGGGAGAAATATGAAGGCAGTCACCTCTTTCACTTACCCAAGCAGTTAAATTTCAACTAAAAGCGGCTGAAGTCAGGATGTCAAATCGGAATCTGAACGCAATCAATGTGAAGATCAGCTGCATTCAGTTAAAAGGACAGGATTCAAGTTTTCAACACTCATGTTAAGTTAGCGCTTGATTGTATATGGTTCGGAGACTTGGAGTACACGTCACGAAAAGCATTTTCGACAGGTCGTTGCGGGGCTTCATCAACATTTGCATTTTCTGCATCGATACCGAAGATCAGATGGGAGATAGGAAATGATAGAAAAAAAGGGATTCTTATAGGCAATAGAAAAAAAAATAATCCTTCTAACGAGGAGGTCCTGGGTTCAGACATCGAGGTGTGGGTGCGTATTCACGAAGAACCCCAAACTAGGACGAAACAGCTTTCCTGTTTTCTCTGCAGGTTTTCCAATGGTTTTCTAACCAATGTCAGCTCACAATAAAATCCTGTGACCAATCAATCAAATCCCCATAAACCAATACTTGAAAATGATCCTGTCGTCTCAAAAGATGCCGAAGAAATAGAGTGGAATGGAAATGCCCTGAAGAAAGCATTGAGTGACGTCGCACTCCATGCTATCACTCGAATGGAACGAAGAACATCAAAAAATGGAGGTGTGCTGTTGAAGCCAAGGGAATTATATATACATATATATATTATGGATATATATATATATAGTGAGACAAAACATTAAAAACAGGATGAGTACTATTACTAATCAAAATTAAACCAGTCTGTCAAGGAAAACCATATGAACTGATCTATTGTAATCAATGAAAAGCCAGAAGAAAAAAATGTAAACAAACAGTTAATTATAATTTTTGAATTTGGCAACAGCAAGAATCCTCCAACCAGTCACTACGATCGGACAAATGAAACCTCCAGGTTTCAAGCCGGATGGATTATGACCTATGATGTTTTGTTGTATATAGCGGTATAAGTTGTATTAACCATACGGCCTCAAAACTCAACATAAATAGTTCTCACTATTGTCTTCTAAAGTGTCTCCTGCCTTCCATATTCGTTTGTTTATTAAATGTATCACACAGTGAAACAGTATTGTATACTGGATGACGTTTCGAACACAATTTATTGTTCATAATCATATCAATTGTGATCACACGACTTTGAAATTTTGATTTTTATAGTTTTCTCTGTCTTCTCCTATTTGTCATATGGGCAGTAGAATTTTCCATATATCTGGGACAGGTGTTGAATCGTTTCTATTACATGTATTTGCCGTTGATTCCATAAACAAAGCTTCTGTTAACAGTCTCCCCCGCCCTACCCTGTGATATTAGATTTTAAAACTGTCATCCTATCCCATCCTATTGTATGGTTGTGTGTAACTGCATGTAGTGCTATAGCTGAACTACTCTCTAGATTTCTTATCTTATTTGGGTCAACCAATCTAGATTTAGCTAGGTTTTTATGTTCGGTTAGTCTGACTGCCCCTGTTCTACTAGTTTGACCTAGGTATTTGACCTCACAATCATTCCGGAAGGGTATTAGATAAACTAAATTGTTTTGTTTTAATGGCTCTACAGGATCCTTTAACCGACAAAGCTTGTTTCTAATTGAGTTTGTGGGTTTGAATGTCGCTTTTATTCCTGCCTTGTTAAGAATTCTGCGTAAGGCTTCTGAGGTTCCTTCCTTGTATGGAATTACTGTTGATGATTTGCACTCCTTATTGTTGGTGTCGTCACTAATATTATTATTATCACTATTATTATTACCATTATTATTATTATCATCATTACTATCACTATTATCATTATTTATTTTATTTTTACATTTACTTACATATTTCTTGACTAATTTATCCGGGTAATTATTAAGTTTCAAGGCTTCTTTTATGTGTGTCACTTCCTGTCTTAGATTTTCCTTGGTACTACTTAGTTTTTGTGCTCTGTCATTTAAACATTTCACTAGTCCTATTTTTACTGACATAGGATGGGATGATCGGAAATCCAGATATCTGTTTGAATGGGTGGGTTTTCTGTAAACATTAGTGTTCAGCTTCCCATCATCTTGACCCAAATAAGATAAGAAATCTAGAAAACAGTTCAGCTATAGCACTACATGCAGTTACACACAACCATACAATAGGATGGGATAGGATGACAGTTTTAAAATCTAATATCACAGGGTAGGGCGGGGGAGACTGTTAACAGAAGCTTTGTTTATGGAATCAACGGCAAATACATGTAATAGAAACGATTCAACACCTGTCCCAGATATATGGAAAATTCTACTGCCCATACAACAAATAGGAGAAGACAGAGAAAACTATAAAAATCAAATCTCGAAGTCGTGTGGCAAAAATTGATATGATTATGAACAATAAATTGTGTTCGAAACGTCATCCAGTATACAATACTGTTTCACTGTGTGATACATTTAATAAACAAACTAATATGGAATTACTTACTACCACAGTGCCCAAGTTTTACAAATTTCTCCTGCGTTTATGTTGAAAAGGGTGAAAATTGTGAAAAACTGGGCCCCATATTATCGTTGTTTCCTACATTTGATGATAAGCAATATTTTAAGTGCACAAGAATGGTGTGATAGACCAACACTCTTCTCACTAAGGCATTACTAGAAATTTAGGTTCATGTGGATCCAGTTTTAAGGGAGATTCTCATCAGGAAACGAGACAACATTAGAAATATTTTCCGTCCAATGGAATCCATCGATTCAGTCAGATAAACTAGTTATGGTACTAGATGTTTAGGATGTTGTGTGGCTGCATAATGACAGCTAAAAACCACTTGCCATCGGGCTTCAACTAATCGCTTCATGGTTTTTTTTATTATTACAGCTTGATTCCACACTGTATTTTTGGTACAAGTATGGAATTTTCAGCGTGGATATCGGTAGCCCAAATTTCGCAGGCCGACCATAGATATCAGGTTCATGGTTCATCGGATGGCCAGTGCTGTGAAGTTTTCAGCTGTCACTAAACAGTTACTTATTGTTTCTTGCTTCCTGTTGATTCCCTGTCTAACAGTGACACGTAATAATATCTACAATGAAATATTACTGCAACTATTGCTTGAGCAAAAAAATTGAAGGAAGCCTTAAAAATCTCATTTTTTGGCTTAAACTATGCCCATTTTAAATGTCGGATGAACATGCAGCTTACTTAGTCAGCGATTTGGAAAGGCCTTTTATTTACATAGAATTTGGCTACAAATAAAGGCAACATTTCAGTTGTCGGAGGCTGATTTTAAGTGATTTTGTGTTCTTATCGTTAGATTTACTCCCCTCTGTGAGCAGGGATATTCTGTTAGACGACTTCATGTTTCACACAGTCAAAAACAAAGTAGTAGATTACTTTGTCACTGACACTGAATAATATGTAATGTGTATGAATTTTTTGTAAAATACACTTCTGCTTATATAGTAATAAGCCTGTATTTTTCCTTTTATTTTTCAGATACTGAATGAAATAGATGATATTGATGCAGAACAATCCATTATCAGGAAAAATTAAAGGTATTCTTCTCTCTCTCTCTCTGTTTCATGTTATATTCAGTGTTTTCGTCTTCTTCATTCCTATACTTTCCCAATGGCACGTATGCCTTCAAGCTTAGGCTTTGAAGTTTCAGTAGTGCTGGTGTTGTTTCTGCTTGCGAAGTGGGTTGCTAGGCTCATTTCCAACATCCCCTCCCTGTCGGGCTTACAATCGGCTAGCGTAAATAAAGGTGTGTGCCAGCTGGGAATCGGACCTAAGACCAAGCAGTTGGTTGGTAAGCATTCTCCCGATGGACGGCCGATGTGCAGTGTTACAGTCGGTCACTTACTAAGACGTCTCTTAAATGTTATAGCTGAGTTCATCAGCGACAGCTTGATATATATATATATATATATATATATATAATTATAATAGATGTTTTTTGTATTTCCCAATGAATGAAAAAACAAAACGAGATTGTTTTTACTGACGTCTCGCTATTTAATGCTAATAGCTTTCTCAAAGTATTATTAAACCGGAATTTACAAAATCTCAGCATATATATAACAAAGAATTACGGGGTGAGAAAAAAAATATAGACTTAGTTCAACTTAAAAGGACATATTGAAAGTCAAAATAACAATGAAGATCGTTCAAACCAAATATCAAAGGTGATAGTATATCTGTTATTATATCAAAATAAAGTTTACTAACTTGATCATCGTTCGTTACTCTGGGGTCATTTTTGGTTGTCAAGTTCGAGAATAGGTAAAGGTAACCAAACTAAGTGTAGAATGTGAAATACTTGATTATCGTTCGTCAGTATGAGATCATTTTGGTTGTCATGTTGGGGAGTAGGTAAAGGTAACCAAACTAAGTGTAGAATGTGAAATACCTAATCATCATTCATCAGTCTGGGTCGTTTTTTTTGTTGTCAAGTTAGCGAACTGGTAAAGATAGTAAAACCAAGTGTAGATTGTTGGATTTTGTCAGTGTGTAGAATTATGAAAGTAGTGTGCGTTTACATAGTGAACTTGCTCACCACATTTGCGTTGATATTGCTACTTCATGGGGGAGGGTGTTGTAGCCAGGTTAGATTCTGTTTCAGTCCATCATTCCTATTCAGGCAATTTGGATTCCACTTGATATGAAGTGCTTCGGATATTAGATTGTGATTCTTCATTGGTGAGTTGTTGTAGAGCAGGTTCAATCTGCTCGTCAAAAGATATCACACATATTAATGACACAACGAAACATAACATCTAATCTCACCAAACAAGAATATGAAGCCTTAAGAAATTTGAAGAAAGACAAAAGCATCGTCATAACGAAAGCCGACAAGGGGAACGTCACTGTGATAATGAACAGAACGGATTATGAAAAGAAAGCGATTGAACACCTATCTGAAGGACCATACTTACTCATTGAAGAGAAGAAGAAATCCGCCGAATTCAACAAAATGAAACTAAATACAAACAGACTACTTCAAGAAATGAAACCCAAAATTGGAAATTCGCTCTGGTTTACACTAAAACCAAAATCTTATATACCTTCAAGATTCTACGGTCAACCAAAGATACATAAACCCACAGTCCCACTAAGACCAGTGATAGATTTCACCAACTCACCAACATACAACCTTTCTAAATACTTACTCTCGATACTACAACCACTACAAAAGGACACTCAAAATATTGTAAAAAATTCATATGATTTCAAATCCCAAATAGAACACCGAGAAATTGATAAAGAAGACATTATGGTAAGCTATGATATTAACT
This sequence comes from Trichobilharzia regenti, assembly GCA_944472135.2. Taxonomy (NCBI): domain Eukaryota; kingdom Metazoa; phylum Platyhelminthes; class Trematoda; order Strigeidida; family Schistosomatidae; genus Trichobilharzia; species Trichobilharzia regenti. The sequence continues at coordinate 133,030,985 of OX235270.1, read as the reverse complement.
CACTATATACTAGCATCCCTATTACCGAAAGTCTTGACATCATTTCCAGTCTACTAGAATCAGATACAACGCTATCACAAAGATGTCCACTGGACACCAGTGAAATAATTAAGAGCCTAAAATTCTGTCTGGAAAGTAATTATTTTACATTCAAAGGGAGTTTATATAGACAGACAAATGGTGTTGCTATGGGTTCACCAGTCTCCCCAATAGTCGCCGATCTTTACATGAATAAATTCGAAAATAATATCTTTTCAAACATACTCACTCCTAAAATATGGTTAAGATATGTGGATGATACTTTTGTAGTACTAAAACGGGATCTACACAATTCATTCCTGGAGAAAATAAACTGTGTATCTCCCAAAATCCAGTTCACTTCGGAGGCAGAATCAGACATCGGTGAACTTCCATTTCTAGACTGCCTAGTTAAGAGAAAGGAAAACGGACATTTTAGTATATCCATATTCAGGAAGAAAACCCACTCCAACAAATATTTAGACTTCAAATCATCACACCCCATCAGCGCAAAGATTTCAGTTGTTTCAAGTCTTCTTAGACGAGCACACTCCCTGATAACAGATGAGCAAGAAAAAGAAGAAGAAATTTCAAACATCACTAAAACTCTCAAGCAAAACAACTACCCAACGAACTTCATCAACAAAATCAACACAAACATTAAGTATGGCCGAAAATGCATTCCGAAAACATGGACTTCAACAGTCGTCATTCCATATAGAGCAGAGACATCAGACGATATCAGAAGAGTACTTAATCAACTCGACATTAGAGTTTTCTTCAAAACATCGGACACACTTCAAAACAACCTTGTCCATATAAAAGACCAAATCCCGAAAGATTCTCTATCTAATTGTGTCTACAAAATAAAATGCTCGGAATGTGATGCGATCTACATCGGACAAACATCTCGAGAAATCAAAATCAGAAGAAATGAACACCGTAGAGCTTCTCTTCGACCACCAAGAAATCCAGTTGAACTGGAAAAACTTCAAAAATCATCAGCCATAGGTCTACATGCTATAGAATCAGGCCACAAAATTGATTTTGATAATATTGAAATAATTGGTTAAGGTTTCTTTTAACTAATCAAATGAAGTTTGGTAATGCAGGTCAAGAAAATTAAGTGCTAATTAAATTAGGATAGTAAAAAAAGAAAATGATGAGTTTTCACAAACAGTTGTAATAATAATAGTGAATTTTACTGAGGATGCACATAGAAACAAAGTAGATAATACGAAACTATGTAAGAGATCTAAGTGGATACAAGAATTATAATTGCTTAAGTTTATTTTAACTAAACAGGTAAAGGTTGGTAATATAATTCAAGACCATTAAGTGCTAGGGTAGTAACAAAGGTGATGATTTGTCACAAACTCACAAACTGTATAAAAGATACGTGGATGACATTTTCATTATTTGTGACAACAACAACGACCCCAATCTGTTGCTGAAGACATTTAACAATTGCCATCCAGCAATAAAATTCACTTTTGAAATGGAAAACGAGTCAAAAATTCGGTTTCTTGATGTGGAACTGACAAGAAGAGCTGATGGGAGCCTAAGAAGATCAATCCATAGAAATCCTACGTGGAATGGTCAACTAACAAGCTTCTATAGCTGGGTGTCCATTCAACAAAAGCGAAATTTAATTAAATCACTTGCTACCCGCCTCCGACGCATCTGTAGTCCCGACGTTCTGGAAACAGAATTAGATATTCTGAGAGAAATATTCATCCAAAATGGATGCCCAATAAGATTTATCGACAAAAATATGAAACCAATAATTCGGAAAAACGAAACTTTAACTGCGCCTAAAAAGAAAATCTACATGAATTTGGATTTAAAGGGAGATTTAGCAAGCGATATTCTCAAGAGAAGGATCACATCATCTCTGAGAAGAACGTTCTTTGCAGCAACGCTACGAATAGTGTTCTCCAGTCGCCCACTGATCTGCAGAAGCCTCAAGGACAAGATCCCGCATCTGGCCACTTCTATGTGCATATACCAGTTCACCTGCTGCTGTGGAGCCAGGTACATCGGTCGTTCGACGCGCATCCTGTCCAAGAGAATTCAATAACATTATCCAGCATGGTTGCGAAAAGGCAATACTGGTGCAATAAGGAGTGCGATAATTGAACACCTGGTCAACACTGATCATTGCATTTCAACGAACGCCTCCTTCAAAGTAATCTACAGAGTCAAGAATAACATATCAAAGGCAATACGGTTTCGTCTCCTTTGCATCGCTGAAGCTCTGGCCATTCACATGGAAAAACCGGAGCTGTGCATACAAAAGAAGATTACTCAACCACTTCTACTCTCATGGTAACAATGTTTTGATTTGTTTTGAGCTTTTATTTTTATTTTTATGACTTAATTTTGTTTCTTTGCCTGTTCCTTAATTGCTTATAATTCTTGTATTCACTTAAATCTCTTACATAGTTTCGTATTATCTACTTTGTTTCTATGTGCATCCTGAGTAAAACTCACTATTATTATTACAACTGTTTGTGACAACTCATCATTTTCTTTTTTTACTACCCTAGTTTCATTAGCACTTAATTTTCTTGACCTGTATTACCAACCTTCACTTGTTTAGTTAAAAGTAACCTTAACCAATTGTAACTTTGTTTGACAAACTTAATGTACATATACATACAAAACAATGAATATTGAAATAATCCAGAAAAACTTCAGAAACCACAAAGAACGTCTAATATCAGAAGCACTTCATATCAAGTGGAATCCAAATTGCCTGAATAGGAATGATGGACTGAAACAGAATCTAACCTGGCTACAACACCCTCCCCCATGAAGTAGCAATATCAACGCAAATGTGGTGAGCAAGTTCACTATGTAAACGCACACTACTTTCATAATTCTACACACTGACAAAATCCAACAATCTACACTTGGTTTTACTATCTTTACCAGTTCGCTAACTTGACAACAAAAAAAACGACCCAGACTGATGAATGATGATTAGGTATTTCACATTCTACACTTAGTTTGGTTACCTTTACCTACTCCCCAACATGACAACCAAAATGATCTCATACTGACGAACGATAATCAAGTATTTCACATTCTACACTTAGTTTGGTTACCTTTACCTATTCTCGAACTTGACAACCAAAAATGACCCCAGAGTAACGAACGATGATCAAGTTAGTAAACTTTATTTTGATATAATAACAGATATACTATCACCTTTGATATTTGGTTTGAACGATCTTCATTGTTATTTTGACTTTCAATATGTCCTTTTAAGTTGAACTAAGTCTATATTTTTTTTTCTCACCCCGTAATTCTTTGTTATATATATGCTGAGATTTTGTAAATTCCGGTTTAATAATACTTTGAGAAAGCTATTAGCATTAAATAGCGAGACGTCAGTAAAAACAATCTCGTTTTGTTTTTTCATTCATTGGGAAATACAAAAAACCTCTATTATAATGAATATCATATACCCAATGCCCAAATTTTTTCAAACCTTTAAAAGTGAACTTGGTTTGGATATATATTATTTATTTATTTATTTATAAGCAGTATAGGAGATATTCTAGATTGGATGTTGAAATATTATCATTTATCTAGTTCTTTAAGTAACTCCTACGCTATTATCCAGCACTTTGAAATTCATAATAAACTTTTCACACTTTTTAAGCTATGATATCTCTAGTGTTGTGTTGTTTTCATCAAACAGAGCTGCTGGCCTAACCCTCAGCCTTTTGTCTCTTCCTCGCTTATCACTGACGAGTTTTAACAGTAAGTCGATCGAAATCAAAACTCAGACCTACAGTGTGTAGAGCAAACATTCTATCACTGGAACACTGAAGTCTGTTGTTATATAGTGAACCTCTGTGGGTTCGCACTCTCGATGAATACCGAAACAGGACAAAACAACTGTCCAATAAACCCCGTTTGTTTTCAGTGCTTCTTTGTTGTTGTTTTTTCGTTTTGTTTCTTTACGTTTTCAGTAGAACACATGGCTTCAAACTAGAGCTTTGAATTTTCGCTAGCAGTAGTATTTATTTTTATGGGTTGCTTGTCTCATGCCCAACCTTCCTTCATTACCAGTCCTATCACTTGCTTAGCGAGGTGAAGGAGTAAGTCGGGCATGGATCCAACATCGAACCATCTCACTCCCTTACTTTAGATGAGCGTGGTGACGTACACCTGCGATCTAGCTGCCTGGAGGCCGGGGTGCGGAATTTTGCGGGACCGGAAGTTCTGGTATATGGGTGCTCATGTTGGTCAGGCGTCCATGCTAAGCATGACATCAATATGGAAGACCTGTCGGAGGACGGGTTGTCCAGGTCGACTAAGGAGGGACCAGTGCTCCTCTAGCTGATATCAGGTTGTGGTAAAAATTTGAGACAGTATTTCAGCAGTACTGATCAATTCTCTGCTTATCACTGCGACACCTGATAAAAGTCGAACTGACTGACTAACACTGATAATTATCAGTAATAATCGAATGAAGAGTTTCATTGTCTATAGAGCTGATTTTCTTAACTAGGCATTACATTCATCTGAGAGATACTAGCACTTTGCACTACGATATATGCATGAAAAAGAAATATTGTTCAGTATCATGTTAGCGTTTAAATGTACAGATCTCATTCTGTGTATCCTACTGTGGATGGCAGGACAAAAAATAAATACGCATTTAATCAGTGCCTTGTTATCCTATCATCTCGCATACACATCACAGAATTTAATCTCTGAATATCAAACGACGTTTAGCAAAAAAGCAACCGCGGATAACTAACAAATCAGGGGGATCAATAGTACATTCAGTCAAATGCTATGCCTTTTGTCATATGAGAACTACAATGGATGAAAACAGATTAGTGTGATAATTTATGCAACTAATGAAATGTTGGTAGATGACAGAGAAATGTCAGATAGGTTTTAAAAATAGCGCAGTAGTTTTCTTTATTCAGAATGCTACAGATATATTATTATAGATGCATACATCTGAAATTGCTGCTCTTCATCCTGTTCAAATTAACATTTGCCCATTCAAATAAGGTTGGAGGATGAACAGAAATATTCTATTCCGCATAAATATGTGGAATTTATAGATAAAAATGTAAAAAATGTAAGTACTGTGTAACATTCAACACGATATATATATATATATATATATTTGTCATTCAAAAAGTTTCCAGTTCCCGATCCACTCCAGTACTAGAAAAATGTATTTTCCTATTTTCCCAAGTTTTCTTGATTAGCTTTCTTGTAAAATAAAAAATATTTATCCGTATCTGATTTTTGAAGGGTAATGAAAAAATACGTCCAACATTAGACTATTGATCATTTGTGGTAGGTAGCTAACACTGAGTGAGTGGAAACGAAAAGGCACATTAAACAGAGGACAGAAGAAAGATGCTTATTTGTTTTTATTCTCGGAGAGAATGAATGCGAAACGGATGAGACTGCAGTGTCTTTGTTTGTGTATGGTTGTGGTCAGTTTCTTCACAAAAATAAAAGTAATCGATTCGTGTCTAACTTGATTATATAGCAGCTATATAGCCTCATCTCTGATTTCCTAGCCAGAGTTCTAAGTCTGGAAAATAGGTAGTTTCAACACGCACGCACTAGCAATTCCACCTCGAAATAAAAACTGTTTGTTTTTCAACAGAAACACAAAAACTTAGGGAAAAAAATAAGTTTTTTCTTCTCTGGAATTAGAAAAAATCCTCAACCAGAGAATGGATGACACAGGCGGGTAAAAGACAGTCAGTCGGCTGAAAAATCTTTTCACAGAAGTAAACATAAGCACAAGGAAATGGAATATCCTTACCGTTATTTCAGGAAACATTGCAGAGAAAACTTATGTGGATGAACACTGGAATAGTATGAAAGCGAAATGAAAGGAAGCCTGTATAGACATCGTAGTCAAGAAGACGAATAGCACTCTAAGGACATTTGGAAGTTAGTACAGGAGTTGCCTATGGTTGGGGGGGGGGGCAGTACAGAGATGAACAAGCTTCTGAAACATTGGGTAAAACCAACAGACCACTGAACAAAAGAGTGAACGCAAGCTCTAGGAAAAATGGATAGGCTCTAATTTCACACTAGCGAAAAATTCAAAATAGGCTACATGCGATGGAGACCCCAGAACACTATGTCGAATAAATACATCGACATTCGCGTGGAGATAAAGATATATGAAAGCAGTGAAAGATAGTGAAGGGAACTCAAGTACAACAAAGGATAACAGAGGTTATCCCTGTCTAATCACCTCAGATTTAATTAATGCAGAAGTCTGAAAGCTCCATCAATTTAGTTAAATCCATAAAGGCCAAATGACCAGAAAGAATACTCCACAAAAACTGTAGACCGACAAAAAGACTTCAGTGGACATGCTCCCGCCACTACTGCAGAAAATGTGCATGGAGGAAGGATACCTAACGATGTGAATTAAAACCAACTTGTAAGACTTTCGAAAAAAGAATAACTTCAAACTACACAGTACAGTGGTTAGGACTCTCGCCGACCATGTACATAGTCCGAGGTTCGATACCCTGCCGACGCACACCTGATATCTATGGTCGGTCTGCGAAATTTGGGCTACCGATATTCATGCTGAAAATTCCACACTGTACCAAAAATACAGTGTGGAATCAACCTGTAATCAAAAATAAAAAAATAAAACTTGCCTCAGATGGAAGGTTTCTCCTGGATAATGTTAAGCCTAGGGAAAACAAGTCATGAGCGGATCAAGTTACAAAACAACGCATCATCACAGAACAGAGGCTGGAATGATAATCAGCTTTTTTGCTAAATTTCATCATTTTTAGAAAAAAAACCCTTTAACACCACAGACTTCGATGCTGTAAACCTTATGAACCTCATTGAACTGCTACTTTATGAACACGTCACATGTCAAGCAATTCACAACAGTCGCTCAGTGGAGCTGTTGAAGTGAAGATATGATTAAGAGAAGGTTGCCGTGCATAATTGATCATCTCCCTAATTGTGGTAAACTGGATCATGCGGGAAGGCAGTGGAGAGTGAGAATGTAGGCACAGGTTGGATCCTCGTAAAGATTCCATATCATTCAATTATCTCTATGGGTTACTAAATGTACTCACACACGCAGGCTTTCAGCCTATTGCTGCGCATTTCTCAAGGACGAAATAAAAATACCAGACGGGATTAGTTTATTCTTCAGATCGAACAGCACTACAACACATAATGTTCTTCAGATTACTATTTTACGTGAAATTCCTGGATGAAGAAAAAATATTACGCAATAAACTACGCTGAAGATTCAACATTTTGTGTAAACGTTTTTTGCAGAATAAAGTTGTTAGTTTCATTATTGTTTTAAAAATACAGTGGGCACTAGACATGAATCACGCCTCTTGGTCATCTCAATCTAATCTGTGGAGTCACATAACCATCTCATCTAGTAACACTTAATGCTCATTTTTAACACAGTGATTATTCTATTTAGAGCAGGGCGATGAGGCATTTCATAAATTTTTATAATAGTTATTCTGTACATCACCGAGATTGCGTTTCAGTACCAACGGTTGCTGCCTGCTTACTCATAGGATATTGTTATTATTTCCATGGGTTTGGGGTGGAGTACAGGGCTTCAACGGCCCTTTGCTACTTCAATTGGTTCCCTGAAGTTTCTTAATCTGGCTTGACAGTGAGTGGACCGAAAGCTTTCATCTCTTCCAAACCCAGTTCATCCTTTCTCACTCAAGTTTCACCAGAGCGATAACCTGCTGCCGAATGTCTTTTTCCAGTGGTCTCTTCAGCTTATGTTCGACCCATCACCATTTCCTTCTGTATATTTGTTCAGTAATGGAATTTTAGTTTGTTAGCTGTCTGTTTGAGTTCTTTATTGATTATCCCTCCTGATCGGTCATCTGATCTTTAGTGATGAGACAGGAAAGTTAGCTGTTGATGAGAGTCTGCGGGAGCGTGTTAGGACAGCTTTTAGTGATGTGCCGAGTCTATGAACCATTTAGAAGGACTGATTTCAGTTTAGCGTTGTATGATCCAGTTCTTTCAATTATGTCTTTGCATTGCAACGCAAAGTCGTGCAAAATTGTATTCAGCTTTCAACCCATAACTCAGCGTTTCATGAAGGAAATGGGGGAAATCTGTCGTAAAGGATTGAGTCTGGTTTTGGACAAAATTATTCTGCGTCATTCGATATACTGTCTATGAGTATTTCACCTGGAGATTCTTTTTGGAGGGTAAATATCTTATTATTTTATTATTATTATTATATCCTTTAGTTCCCAGAGGAACATAGGGCTTCAGCTGCGCACTTCCATTGCCTTCTGTTTTCTGCCAACTATTTCACCCCGCTCCAAGTCTGCCCACATGCTGTCATCTCCTCCTCACATGACCTCCTCCAAGTCACCCTCACACTGATGACCAACTCGCCGCCCGCTTCCCTTTCGGCCTGGTTACACTCGAGTGGTGGTCTGGAGTGTGATGTCACTTAAATATTCGTTTCCTCAGAGTATGGCCAGCCAATCCATCTCCATTTCTTCCTTCCTATTTCTTTCACAATCGGTTCCTGCTGTGTTGGTTCGCTCATTGCCAGAGATCCCTGTTGCTGATCTTTTCTGACCGGCCATTTGATCTTGAGTATTGAGCAAAGACAACTGTTGATGAAGGTTTGAAGTTTGTTTGAGGTGCTCTTTATGACGCACAGTGCAAGTCTCTGATCCGTATAGTGAGTAGCACTGACTGACTTCACATTGGAGTTGAAAATCCGGATGTTATTTTTGATTCTGAGTGCTGTTGACCTCCACACAGACTTGAGAGTAATGAAAGCTTGCCTTGCTTTTCCGATTCTAGCTTTGATATCCTCATCAGTTCCGTCCGCCTGTAGTTGAAACGATGCTTCTCAGATAGGTAGGTAGGTAAAAGAGGCTGTTCCTTTCAGATTCCTCTCATTTATGCTGGCTGATTGTTGTCTGTTGTTGTTGTTGCTGTTGGTGTTGACCAGGAATCTTCACAACCTCTGTTTAATCTATGTTCAATTGAAGTCCTATCTTTGATGCTTCTTCTGTCAGCTTGTTGCTTTTCACTTGCATATCTTCCAGTTTGTGGGAAATCAGACATATATCATCGGTGAGGTCCAGATCCTCCAAGTCTCTGTTTGTGTGAGTCCATTTTATACCTGATTCCTCGTTGCCCGTTGTCTGTCGCATTATCTAGTCTACTGCAATCAGGAAAATCATTGGTGATAGTAGACAGCCTTGTCTCACTCCCGTCCTCACTTCGAAGGCTTCCGTAAGTTTCCCGTTGTGGATTACTTGGCATGCAGCATTCTCATATAACTGTTGGATGAGATGTATAATTGTCGATGGGACCCCGTAGTAGCGAAGTAGTTGCCAAATGACCTCTCGATCGACGCTGTCGAAGGCCTTTTCAAAGTCGATAAAGTTGAGATAGAGAGGTGACTGCCATTCCAAGCTTTGTTCAATGATGATCCGTAGGGTGGCGATTTGATCAATACATGACTTGTTTCTCCTGAATCCAGCCTTTTCCGGTCGAGGGCTTGTTTGATTCTCTCCAGGATGATGCGGCTTAGTATTTTGCTTGGAATGGACAGAAGCATAATTCCACGCCAGTTTTTACATTGACTTAAGTCTCCTTTCTTTGGTAGTTTGAATAAGTATCCTTTCTTCCAATCCTCGGGTACTTTGCCCTCTTTCCACACCTTCTCCAGTAGTGGTGTCATCAAGTCCGCTGTTGTCTCTGGGTCTATTTTCAAAGCTTCTGCTGGGATTCCATCTGGTCCTGCTGTTTTTCCAGATTTTAGCATCTTGATTGCATTCAGGACTTCTGATTTCGTCGGGGGGTCAGTGTTCACTGGTAGTTCTGCTTCCGTTGTTGGTATTGTTGGGCGCGTTGTAGGTGGCGGACGATTTAGAAGTCTTTTGAAGTGTTCAGCCCAGTGCTTTCTCTGTTCCACCTCTTTGGTGATTGACTTTCCATTGTCGTCCTTTATTGGCTTAATCTGTGTCGAACGTTTGCCCGAAAGGTTCCTAGTTGTTTGGTAGAGTGTGGCGAGGTCTCCTTTGCCTGCAGCTTGTTCTGCTTCGTTTGCCATGGTTTCATAATATTTTCTTTTGTCTTCCCTGGCACTTTTCTTCACTCTTTTGTTCAGTGTATTGTAGCTTGCATTCAGCTCCTGTTTTTGTTGCTCGTCAGTGCACTGGATAATCTTTTGCTTCACTGTCCTTCTCTCTTCTATTAGTTTCCAAGTGTCCGTAGTGAGCCACTGTTTGTCCTGTCTCTTCTTTCTGCCTAGAACTTCCATGCAGGTTTGGCTCCACACCGTTTTCAAGTTTTCCCAGTGCTTTTCGACGCCGACCTCTTCACTAGTGTTGATTTGTGTCTCGGCTTTGTCCTTTGTAGCCTGGTCCTTCAGTTTTTGAGTGTTGAACTTGGCTTGTGGTCTATCTGCAGCTCCTCCTTCTCTGAAAGCTTTTAGTTTGATTTGGATTGTCCCTTGTACGAGATAGTGGTCTGAGCCAACGTCTGCTCCTCTTCTTACTTTTGTGTCCAGTAGGCTGTGCCTTCACCTCCTTGAGACTGAGATGAAGTCAATTTGGTTTTTGGTTTGCTCATCTGGTGACATCCATGTAGCCTTGTGGATATCTTTGTGTTTGTATACACTGCCACCAATCACTAGTTCATTGAAGGAGCAGAAGTCGGCAAAGAGTTCTCCGTTTTCATTCATTTCTCCGAGAGCTTCTCTACCCATGATGGGTTCCCTTCCTGTGTTGTCTGGTCCTAGTTTGGCGTTCATGTCTCCCATTAGTATTTTAATGTCACCGACTGGAGTATCGTCCATTGTTGCCTGTAGTTGTCTGTAGAATTCTTCTTTCTTTTCGAGGTCTGCGTTGTTTGTGGGTGCATAACATTGTATGATTGACACTTTCCTTCCTTTGGAGTTGAATCTGGCGGTCATTATCCTGGACGAAATAACCTCTCATAGCATCAGGGCGTTGGTGACATCATGATAGCCACGCCCTCGGTGTGCGTGTGGTTATCTTCTGGGTGACCGGAGTAGATCACTGACTCAACCGTTGACAATTTGGTGAGTCCATTCCCATTCCATCTGCTTCCACATATTCCCAGCACTTGGATTCCGTATCTTTTCATCTTGTTTGCGATCTGGGCAGCTTTCCCTGTCTCGTACATAGTTCGGACGTTCCATGTCCCCACACAGACTTTTTCTTTTGGTGCAAAGAGGTTCATCGTACTGAAGTTTCTGTAGCAATTTTTTTGTTTACAAGACATTAAGCAGAGGTTTCTGTCTGGCTTGTAAACACAATTTCCAGAATAAAGGTATTATAACTGTCACTATTATTATTATGGCAGTGTGTCTTTGGCGTAGTCTCTTAATAAACAGAATTGCTCAGATTGTCTTTAAATCTGAATTTTAAATCTTAAAAGAATTTGAATGACTTTTTCAACTTTTAGAGTGTTCAACACTGAATGAACTTTTCTTTCTTTAGGTAACCAAAAATTTTATTTTACCTACCTATTGGCACTGTGATAGATACACACACATATTGTGTGATGATGGTGCGATGATACCGGAAAAAAAAAGAGTAGTAACTAGACTCACTCCTTCCTTCTCCACTCCCACACACAGTTTTTTACTCTTCATCTGAAGCAGTCGATTCTAAATGAAATTGTATTCGTCATTTGTGAAAAATCAAATTTTGCTTATACAGTCAGTCTAGAAGGCGCATGTGTCATCAAGCCAACAAAGACAAGGCAGAAGGTTGGTAAATATAATACACATCACGTATATGCATTTGCGTAAGTATCCTTTTTTGGAAAAAAAAGTTTTATGCTGTCTGAAATGAAGCATTACTTACTGATTATATGTGTGTCGGTACTCAGTGAGTTAGTGCGGTTCGCTCACTAATCACTGCACAGCCTAATTTATTCAAAATATTCAATCAATACTTACTAAAATTAAGAAGAAAAATCGATAAGTATGGATTTATTTATTTATTCATAATTTATGCCTCCAACCAACCATCTTATGAAAACATTATACACTAAAGTATTCATTTATTTAATAGTGATGCACACATGGTGTTCTCGTTTCTGCTAAATTGGATTTAAATGGATTTCGATCATCACTATTCTGTCGAAGTTCGCCAGTGAAAAATGTAGTCGGATTAACCAGTGACGCGGAAGGAAATAAAAGTTATTCTACCTCGCAGGTTTCCAAGCTCTTTGGAGGTTTCAAAAGCCGTGGTGTTGTATTTATGGAGTGAGGTTGCTAGTCTCAAACTCAGCCCTCCCTCTTTCAAAGACAGACTAGTGACTGGGTGAAGCCCCACCGTGTACCAGTCAGAGAGTTGGAGTAAACCCCAGCCTTCCGATCCATTGGCCAGTATTCTAACACTGAACTAGTGATACTTTATTCAGTATTAAAGAAGTCTTATTATGATACATACTGTTATCCATTCCTTGAGTTTCTAGGAGAGCGCATGACTTTACCGGATCATCTCCGTTCCACTCTGTCCTCTGAAATGACTTCCACCTGACCGCATATTATATTGGAACCTCCTACCCATCACTTCTGATTCAGGTCACACCCAACGACCTGTGTTGGGTGTAATGTCACTTGAATGTTTCCTCAGTGCATTTCCAAATGATCTTGATTCATTTCTGCATATTTCTTGAGCAACAAGTTATTGATCTGCCTTCTAGAATTTCTTCCTGCTTATCCTTTTCTATCGGTGACAATGTTCATTGGTCACTAGTAAGATATAACATCCGTTGATCCCTAGCAACTAATCAATATACTGAAGTCTCTCATTATGCACATATAACTGGATTCACTGTAATCAAACACTTTCGAAGCAAAATTGATTATTCGGCTGTTGACTAAATGACGTGTATACCGTGCAGCCGTTTTCTGTGTCCATCGAAATCGGAAGATATGAAAAGGCTAGATGTCTTTGACCACAGATGTTTGCATTCTACTTCCTGTGTTAAGTGATACAATATGCCTGGCAATATTGAGGTTAGGTAAAGGAAGAGATGTCAACTGATGAAGTTGTAGAGCTCAGTTGGTCCAGATGGCTAGGAGCATATGAAGCCATTGCCTTTCTTAGTTAGCAATATTAGGTAACATGGAATTAAATTGTAGAACAGTTGGGGATGGTAAAACCAAAACCTAGCATCAGTCACTGAAATCCTTGGCAGTTGTTTTGAGCCACGTGGATAGGTGTAGACTACCTGGTTGGGATACTAAGAACAATTGTCTGGGTGTTAATGGTAACATGTCACTGGAACATATGAATTTACTCCTTTTAATCTCCCAAATCCGTTAAACGCGTATGTTTCGCAATGTTACCATTCTTTCCTCCACATATTTCTGTTCATTATAGTCATTCTGCATCTCTTTTCTCTTCCTTTTCTACAATTTTTCGTACTGCATGAAGTGTAACAAGTTGGTCTGCTGTACTTCTGTGTAAAGTTCTATGTTGTAATTCAGTCAGTAAGTCAGTCAATCTCTAATGTTGTGTGAGTTGTTTCGTTTTCTGACCAGTTGGTTTGATATGCATCTGTGCAGAATTCAATACTGACTTGTTTCTCATTTCACACTGATGGGCCTATTCCAACTCTCTTCACTGGTCAAGCCTTCCTGAGATAAATTTGGAGATATAAATTGAATGTTCAGCATAAGAATATTACCTTATTATGGGATAAAACTGTGTAAACTCGTTGTTTAAAAGTTTTGCATAATGCACGCTAATGTCGAGCACAAGACATGCATAATTGATTGATTTTATATTCCCCTACAGCAGCCTCAGTTTACTCAGTCATTATTCTGCACAGAAGCCAATACTCACTAGCAAGAAATAAATTTATCCATCACTAATAATCTGAAATCAGAGTGGAAATATGCTATACTCAGCATAATGAACAAGATTCTGGTCTTCAAAACTAATGCCAGGTCAGTCAGTGACTTGGCATACACTTCACTAAAAGCATTTCCAACAGGCTACTGCAGACTGTATGATCAGCTGAAGATTAGATGCCTGGCAGGAAGGGATAACAACAACAAAGGACTCTGGCAGACAGTGCACTAATTATGAACCTATCACCCAACTAACATGCAGAAGGAAATGGAGGTGGAGTGGATATTCTCTGGGGCAACTGTTGAGTGACAATGCATGCTAGGCCATCGCTTGGCTGGAACACAAATAGGAAACATCGATTCGGATGTTGCTCCATGGGTGACACGGAGGAGATCGTGTGAGAAGAAGTAGACAGAAGATTATAGTCAGTCAGTCACGGAGTCAGGTAAAAAGGACTACAGGAGACAGGATGAAGTGGAGATTTACTACTGAAACCTTATGTTCCAGACAGAATCAAATGGAGTAATAATAATCTGTTGAATGTAACGGAAGCAAACGACGACATATATAGTTAGAAGTAGAAAAAGCTTAATTCACTGTGGACATAATAATATACAAAATCATAATCAGTCAATACACAGTATAGATTCACAACGTATGTTAACAACAAAAAGCCTCAAGATGTAAATAACACCAAATATACTGTTAAGCAAGAAGAGTTGAATTCGCATGTGATTAGATGGCGTACATGTATTTCTACATATAAATGTACGCAAAATACGATCAGTACGGATATAATCATAAGGCTGGTAACAAATTCTGCAGATGAGCAAAGTTGACCAGCATGTTTCATTTTTAGGCCTCATGATAACTCATGTGATTATCACGATGATCATGATGACGACGACAGTGAAATAGTGGTAGAATGCAAACAAAAACATTTTCTCGTTTCAGCTGTAAGCTAATTTGGATAGATTTTAAAAAGTGATCAGTTAAAACCATTTCACAATGTCTCCTTCTGTTCTACTCATTAATAAAAATTGAAATATTGTTCGCTATTGTAGAATAAGTATCATCTGGAGATGATACTTAGTGGAATTGAGGATGTTCATTTCATCCTACTCGGGATAAATCAGCCTACACATCTTCCAGTTAGTGATGGTCTCCTCAGAGAGACCTGAATCCAGCACTCGTCATTTTAGACATACGCCTAGACGTGATGATATAACTCACTTGTTTGGGCTAAAATAGTTGAGGTAGAATTCAAAATCGTGGAAGAAATTGTCTGAAGGTCGAAGTATTAAGTCATTTAGTCACTCTCCTCAAAGATAATTGCTGTTATTACTATTTCTTTAGGCTCCATGTACAGCACATGACTTCAGCAGTATACAGTCATTTCACCGCGTTCTATGAAGAGGATTTTTTTAGCTAACTTCATGATTGACCATAAGCTTTCATCTCTTCCAAACACAATCTCCTGCGTGTCAATCTAGGATCCACATCCAACTCATCCTTTCTTACTCACGTTACACCCGAGAGACAGTCTGGTGAGCATTTTCTTTCAACAGCTTCCAAATAGTGTATCCAATTCATCACCATTTCCTTATGTAGAGATTCTTGGTTTGTTCACTATCTGTCAGAGGTCCTTGTTGTTTATACCTTCCAGCTGGCCATCTGACATTCAGTAATAATAGTGAAATCAGCTGCTGAGGTAAGTCTATAGTAGTCTGTTGGGAATGCTTTCCATGACTCAATGGTCAAGTATCTGAACCACATAGAAACACTCACTGATGAAGATCCAATCTTTATTTCCTATGCTTATGTTTGCAGTGAAACATTAAATCAGTATTACTCAAGGAGTAACTACAAGCAAGGAAATAAGATTTTGAAATCAACCAATTTTAGTAGCAGTATTCACTACCACAGTGGTGATATTTAGTAATCTCCACGAACGAAACATTTTTCCGAATACACAATAACAGAGACAATCTTGATAATCAGTGGATGTGAATGGAATTCATCTGGTTGGCTATGAGCCTAGACATTTATTCGTGTATACAGTATCATGCATTGTAGCCGTTTATACCAGAACAAGCGTCGGTGGCATAGCGGTTGGGACGCTCGCCGACCATGCACATGGTCCGAGGTTGGATCCCCGGCCGACGCACTCCTTTACCTCGCTAAGCCAGAAATAATGTTGGTAAGGAGTAAATGTTGGGCGTGAGGCCAACAACCCATCCTGTAGAATAAACACTGCTACAGATAATTCAAGCCACTAGCTTGAAGCCCTATATTCCACTGGGGAACGTGAAGGATAACAAATACTGGAACAAGAAGGAGAAGAAGGAATTATGCGAAGAATTCATAAATTCCAGTTGCCAGGATGGTCAACTACAATGGTTTCTAACTGTCCAATAAGTGGCCTGTAAAATGCTATACGCCTTAAAGCACTGCCTTCAAAGACTAACAATTAGAGCACAAAAAGGACAAATAAACTGGAAGTTCTAAGAATAATCCCATGGAGTTTGTGAAACATGAGGACAAAACAGAGGTAACTTTAATCAGACTTAGTTTTAATGACTCTCAACAATTATACAAAATAGACATGTATCAGGAGATTGTAATTATCCCACAGGGCATATAACCACAGGCAGTAAAATAACTTTTGGAGGCATAGAATTTAAAACAAACTGCAATCAACAGACACAGGCTATCAAATATAATCCATACTCTAATTAGTAGAAGACTAGTGAACCTGAAGTAAGAGAAGACTAGTTGACATGTAATTAAGCTTTTTTGGATGTAAAAAGGTAAATATAACTATAGATTGATATCAACTAGAAAATGAAACAGGCGGAAGCCATAAAGAGACGGACAACATTTTCACTTTTCTCGGGCATGATTTAACACTACTCAGGTATTATCTGTTAGGCGACAGACCTGCATTTGAGAACTGCGGAAAATTATACCACTGGATTTCAACCAATTAAGTTAACATTATGGTAACAATTATCATGAGCCATTATTATTTATTTATGCATTCATTCATTCATTCAATAACACATCTCCATTGCACTAGGAGCTCTAAAATCACTTTCAGAGGTCTCTATCAGTGTCTACAAGATTTTATTTCAATTCCTCTTCATATCATCTCTTTAATACCATATTGAGATCTATAACCGGTCGATTTTGATTCGAATTGCACTCAGTGGCCTGCCTGGTATATGATATCCTTTGCATTTTTTCTCAGCTTTTATACATCTCCACTTCCTTCCAAATAAATTGTTAGGCGATAGGTTCTTGGTTGGTTTACTGTCTGCGAGAGTCCCCAGCTACATGATTTTCACCACGGAGTTAAAGTGCCTATTAATGGAAGTTTGCAGTTGCCTGTTAAAAATAACTCCGGCGACACCACCACCAAGTCTCCCAATTATATTCAATTACTCACAAACTTCATAGTAGTGATGAAAATCCCGATCCTGTTCCCTATGCTATGTGCTGTAGATCTGCCCTTAAAATCCTCATCCCTACGGGCTGTAGTCGAAATGATGCTGCTCAAAGTAAGTAAGTAAGTAAGAGAAGTGACTTCGCTTAAATGTCTTCCGTTGATGGTGATTGATGGTTGTTGTTGTTGGTGGTGGTGATGGTTAGACATCTTCATCATCTCTGTCCAGTTGAAGCCCTATTTTCGTTACCTCTTCTGCCGATATGTTGGTTTTCGCTTGTATGTCTTCAAGGTTGCAAGACATGAGACACAAACCATACTCCTCTAAAATAAATTTTCTAGGGTGTTTTTATCAATTTACCATATGCTCGTCTTCTTACTACTCACTCACGGTGTATAGCATGATCCAATCCATGACAATAAGAAATATTATCGACGATAGTAGACAGTCCTCTCTTACTCGAATCTTTATTTCGAACACTTTGGTAAGCTTTTCATTGTGAACTACCTGACATTATATGTCATCATATAGCTGCTGTAGATGAGATCCGTAAATGTTTGCAACGCTGTACTATGCGGCCACTTCGTTGTCGATGTTGTTAGTTTAATGCTAACAAGTTATGAGGGCGATAGTAAATTTCCTCATATTGAGGATGTTGGTGTGCTCACTACCAATACATTTTAAATGAGAAGCGAATTTCCAGTGTCCTGATGAAACGTACCATAGCTTCAGACAGCTTCCGTACAGACAGAAAAAATTGATTGATGAAAACAGATTGATGAAATCTACATCTGAAACTGAACATTGATACAAAACAATATCCTTTCGTCCATGATAGAAAGACAAGTGGAAATGCTTTACTTCTGCGTTTAGTCAACGCCAATCCCTTAGTCATCGTGCTAAATAATGCAAAATCCAGATTCACAGATTGACTGATATTAGCTCAAAAAATGTGTTTCCACACACATGTTTATTTATCCGGGCCAATTATCCTAATAATAACAGAAACTTGTGACTTTATTGACCTTGGTGTCTATTGTGAAATCATTTATATAAAATAAGTAAATAAGTAAATGAATAAAGAATTGGTTCATTAATCAATTCACTGACATACAGATACTTACAAGTGGCGGAGCTGATCTTCTTTCTAGCTTTTTTGCATTTCCAGGATACTGGAGAGTAAAACTACTCCTGTTTCGATGAATTTCTGTAGAGAGAGTTAAGAAGAAAGAGTGAGAGATTTAAAAATAGGCATTGAAATTCAAGCAATGCAACAACATTATATGAAGACGTTTGCTTCTAATATATGATGGAAGTCTGAGAATTACCTGAAGAAATATTATGACCTGTTGACACTAAACTGCTACAATCTAAAGATGCTGGATTCGATCCCTGATGGAATTCCTATGGGTAGTGTTATCTTTTACCAAACGTTGAGATTGAAATGGAAACGCTGTACACAGACAAACTGATTAGGAATACCACTTGACTACGCCTAGAACATTACACTAAATCTACTTGTTCCCCGGGTCACACTACTTAAGTGAGAAATCACAACAACGTTAGGCGAAACGTATATTTTGTGCAATAATGTACAATTAAAAGTGTCATCAAGGATACTTAAGTGGGCGTTATTTTACGGAGGCCGATTCTGATTGGTTACTTTCTAGACTGAACATCGATCACTATGTCACCAATAAAGGATAATTCATTATCTGTCTATTTATCGGGTGGCAATGATGAAGCGATTAAAGTAACAACGAAACAGTTATGCAATGCGTGCCCCCTGATTTTTATTGGTTCTTTAACTGATGTCACTTCATAATGACCTATTACCTCAGAGTCGGTCAATTCCCGAGTAAACTAACACTATTATGACTTTTCAATTTGATTTGAATTGTGTTACCAGCAGGTTACCGTAAGAGCTTTCTTTATTGAGTCTTTGTCTCTGGAAGCGCTGATATTCACTGACTGCCATAAACCTTGCATCGAATTCATTTACTATCTAAGGCTTGAAACTGTCAGAAATTTTTTTTTCATTACTTTCTTCCCATGACCAGAGGATTATTATTGAAAGAAATGATGACACAGAATTAATGGCTGTCTGATCGACTAAAAAGGATCTGCTAAACTTGAATGACTATCTGGAAGTAATATGAAAGTAACTGATAGTGCACATTAGTGCCCGGTTAATATTACAGTATGTGTACATTTCTGAGTTATTGTTTCACTTAACTGCACATATATTTTGACTGGGCACTAAGCAGTAAATGACTGTTGTCTTTCGCTTGGTACAGACTGAATTCTATCAATCAAACATTCAATGTGACCACTGTGCTAGCTGGCTCGTCCTCGTGGTGTACTCTGAACTGTTATCAGATGGTTGGAGACAAGCAGTGGCAGGTTTGATTGAACTTTGGTTTCGTGCTTGTTATCAATTGTCAGCGGAGAGTGTCTGAACGAACTCACATCCCTCCTGAGATTCGAATCCGGTTGATCGAGTGCTGCAGTCAACATGCTAGCACTAAGCAATTTCGGCTCCTGACTGGCCTTCTGTAGGCTTGCAGTGCATACTTTAACTGAACACTCGGACCTGACTAAGCACGGGAACTACGTCCTACCCAACCTCACTGCCGACTGTCTTCACGCGTTTAAGAAATTTATGTATGTGTAAAACAACCTTGTAGTACACTAAGATTAACTGGTTAACAGTTATGAAGAGTGAAACTTAATCTGAATAGAATCAGATTGCCTTCGTCTTATTGATACGAGAATATACTTTTGAGACTTTGGTGGAGCGAAATTCTATATCAAGAAAATTGTATTTGATAAAAAACATTTCCACGGTGAATGATAATACTCTGTTGTAATAAATTTACTGAAAACGTTTCGATTAAAATCTACTGTTCATAATGGTATCATCAAGGATACCCACACCAAACCTCCTTCAGATTCGGTCTATATACAGTTCCATTATCTGTTATCCTCTGAATTTTGCTGCATTTTGCATTACTGCTGTTGAATCATTACTGTTGCACGTGATTTAGTAAATACATTTAGCTATGGCTAGGATTTGTAGCTTAGGAGGATGACTGTAGTGTGGTTGTGTTCCCTGAGCTGTGCAGTTCACCTCAGATTGAAGTGTGCTCTGGAATGTTGCCTAGTAAGACGATTAAAGCTCCGCAACCAGAGCGCCTAGTCCAGAGAACCCAACTACACCAAAAGATGTAGACACTGGATGAAGAAAAAATCAGTCATTAACCTTTCTCTCTCTCCACAGAAATGTGTTACTTTTTGAAACTCTATTTCTGTCTCCCCCCCCCTCCACTTTTATATTAGTGAATTTAGTTTAATTGCTGAATACGTTTCTAATTTAGTTATTATATTTAGGGTTAATCAATCTGTGTATAGCTGAATTCGCTCTTTCTCTAAAACTGAATTACAGCGACCTATAGTGCATTTAAGGTTCGGCGGTAGAATGCTTACGAAACACTCTAATGTCCTCATGGTCTGATTCTCGGCCGATGTACTTATAACCCTCCCCTTAACTAAAAGCCTGGTTAGGAGGAAACGTTTAGTGTTAAGCTGACAACCCCATTTCGTACAAAAGCTGAAGCATTATGTTCCCTTGTCAGAACGCTAAAGGATTGAAAAAATATTAACAAAAATCGGTCGACATACTCAGATATCACCCAATTAATAGTACTGTGTCATCAGTGTGCGCATTATATGAAAAAAAACTATGTAATATGCAGTGGTATTCCATAACACAATACGTAGTCATCAATAATAAAGACGCAAGTGAACAAGTTTATTATTGATCCGTAACAATAACAGTAATAACAATAATGAATACAAAAGAGCTGAATAAAACAGTGATAGTAATCAGCAGACGTCTGTATGTTAGTGTGTGTGTGTGTGTGTGTCTACTTGTTGCTGATAGAGGATATACCAGTTTCAAGCACTCAAATGCTTGAATGATGCCAACATGTTGCATAACCATTTATGAGCAATGTGTTATAGGTGAATTTCTGATTAACCTATTTACGTAGTTAAATATTTACTGCAATCAAAAATTACTCACTGATTTTTGGCGCACTATTCCACTCCAGAACAAGCGCATACTACAACGATATAATTAGTAACTAAGTATTTATTTACATATATGGAGAGAGAGAGAGAGGGTGATACACATTTTGGAAGGAAATAGACACAGAAATGCGAAATAAGTTACTATTAAGTACATAATTGTGCTCAATTGTCAGTAAAATTAAACTGTGCACTATTGCCAAATAAAACAGGCGAATGTTAGATGTTTTGTTTAGGGGGGTTTCAATAATTTAGGCATAGCTTTCATCTCAAACTGATATCATTTACAGAATTACTGGAAATCAAGAAGCTGCGAAGTCTCATTTTGCGGATTGCCTGATGTGATGTGTAACTACGAACTTATCAATATCAAAGAGTTAGTTTGTAGGGATTTGGTTTGTTTCAAGTTTGAGTGTAGACTGATATCAGTTAGCGAAATGCTGAAAACCAGCTGTTTCGTCCTAGTTTGAGGCTCGTCATCGGTACGCTGCTCCAGGCAGTGTTTGAAGCCAAAACCTTCGAGTTATATGGCAGGCTTTATTCTTTGATTTGTGAACCAATATCAATCCGTGTTCAAGCTTACAACACGTCAAACCCCTACAAACTAAGTCGTGAGAATTAATTTGATGCTCGCTAGTGACTGGTTACACGACGAAGTTGCCTGGAGTTCTAGTGAGAAGTCGTGACTACTGGGTTCATGGACTGGTCATTGAGTCAAGTCCCAGTGGATGACTGGTCTGCGAGTTCGTCTGTGTTGTACCCCGAAAGTGGTGGGTTCATCTTGTCGATGAGTCTCAAATTAAACCGAAACAGCGCTGTTAATCAAAAATAGACCAGTAGCAATCTTACTGGCAGATAGCCTTTCATTGTTGAAAAGCTTGACCGCCTGGCTTGCTTAATAGTAAGTGATTTTACTTCACGGCTAAACAACAAGAGCTGCCTTCAAAGTTGCAGATACTTCTCACTGATTGAATGACAAAAAGCCTGAAAGTCAGATGCAGCTGAGTTTCCTGAAAATTGAGTACTTATCAAAAGTAGTATGAGTTTAATACAGCAACTATCTCAGTCAGTTGCATATGCATGCGACTGAATCCCATAGGACCAAGGATTATTTTCTTGACAAGACTGGTGGAAATTCTATAAGATGGTTCGATTTCAGCAAAGACCAATTTTATTCAGTGAGTCATAGGTAAACTGTTTAATTTGGTATCACGAGTCGAGTTTCTACTAAATAATCGAGGTAATCAAGGTAATACCCTACAATGACTGTGAGTCAGGTCAACTACATAGGTCAATCTAGTAGGTCGGGGGGTAGTCAGATTATTTTATTTTATTTTTGATTTACAGCTTGATTCCACACTGTATTTTCGCTACAAGTATGGAATTTTCAGCATGGATATCGGTAGCCCAAATTTTGCTGGCCAACCATTGATATCAGGTGTGAGTCGGCAGGGGATCGAACCTCGGACCATATGCATGGTCAGCAAGAGTCCTAACCACTGTGCCACCGACGCACACATATCGGAACATAAGAATTTAGCTAAGGTAAGAATGGTTGACCCCGAGAAGATAAGTAATCTAGAAAAAAGCTCAGCACTACATTGCACTGCATGCATTAACACACAACCACACAATAGGCTGGGAGAGGATTAAAATTCGAAAAAGTAATCTAGGTAGATGGAGAGAGAGAGATATTGATTACTGAATCCTTGTTCATCGAGTCTACACACAACACATGCAATAGGAATGATTCATCCCTCATACCCGAAATATGGAAAATATTACTACCAATCAAATCAAGCGAAAATCAAGTGAAAAATAATGGAACTATATAAATGAATTTAGGAAGTCGTGTGATTACCTTTATATGATTCTAAGCAATAAATTGTGCTTGAAACGTCATCAGTAAACAATGCTGTATAACACTGTGAGACTTTATCTAAACAAAATTTACCCATAATGGAATTACGCTCTACCACAGTGCACAAGTTTTATTCTTATATCAATTTCTACTAAATAGACGCATAAAAACATTCTGCATAACTTTTGGCCTACCAATTAGATGACTGACTGCGTTACGGGCGAGTATTATTGAAGGATCCGTAAGCACTGCTCCTTAATTTTCGTTAGATTTCCTTCTTGTATCGATTTCATTCACTTATTGCCCTTTCTAAATTTAGATTTTGCGTTGGTTGCACAGTAGTTAGGATGCTCGCCGACCATGCACATGATCCAGGGTTCGATCCCCCGCCGACATATACCTGATATTAATGGTCGGTATGCTAGAATTCGAGCTACCAATATTACATGCTAAAAATTCCACACCTGTGCCAAAATACTGTATGGAATCAAGCTATAAAAAAAGGAAAGCTGTGTGTGCAGAATCAAATTGTACCATAGTTTATTTAGTCAACTTCTCATGCAGCCTAAAGAAATTAATAATTATATGTACGGAAAAATCTATAAAATACTTGTAAATGTTCCATGATGTCACTTGTCGGCAGCCTGAAGACTTAATGGACAGTGCTCAAAAATTGTGCTTATGCAGGGTACACATATAAAGTTGAAGTCCAAAAGAAAAATTAGTGCTTGAATACAGTGAAAAAGAAGTTGCGCAATGGAGCCAGATGTGGGAAATTAGTTAGCAAGTAACTAATAGGCTAAGTAACAACGTGGTGATGTCAGTCTGTGATGAAAATTTATTTTAGAAATCCTAACACATTTAACAATAAAGTGAGAAGTGCGCATCGATAATAAGAATCATTTGTCACACACACACACACACACACAAAGGCATACTCAGTAGCAAAACTCCTACAACAGATAATTATATTCTCCTTTTTTCATTTCTTTTTATGCCGACTGGAAAACAAGGCTTCAGTCTTAAGCTTTGAAATTCCAATGGAAATGTTTCTTTTTATTGAATTTTAGATTTTCCCGTCGATTGATTGGACCGAAGTGCTCGGTCTCAGGTTGACATGTCGGCTTCTTGTGCATATGCTTCGACGATGTCTGGGCATTTAGTTAGTATTTAATTGGTGGATGGTGACTAGCAGTGGAATCCAGGATGCGCATTTTGTCCTATTTGGGACTCGTCAGCTGGATGTACCTATTACATATGCATCTATTCATCTTTGAAAAGATTTACTTA
Organism: Trichobilharzia regenti; assembly: GCA_944472135.2. Taxonomy (NCBI): domain Eukaryota; kingdom Metazoa; phylum Platyhelminthes; class Trematoda; order Strigeidida; family Schistosomatidae; genus Trichobilharzia; species Trichobilharzia regenti. Next base: position 133,006,389 of record OX235270.1, on the reverse strand, counting down.
TATCACTACGACATTATTTTACAAAAATGTCATTAATATAATACAAATTATAATTTGACTTCTAAGAAACAAAAAAATAAAATTTTCATTAATGGGTGTTAATCACCAGTGAGTTCATCTTGTGATTTATGCGAATTGAACACATTTATTTAACTAAGCGAAAAAAGAGGTTGGATTTAAATCTTCAGAATCAATTCTACATATCTACAAATGACACATTCACGTGATATAGCATTCGTTTTACTGCTTTCCGAATAATAAAGAAGCGTATATATATATATATATATATATATATATATATATATATATATATATATATACAAGTTAACTTGCATTGTTTTACCATTCAACATTTCCTATGGAAAAAAGGGGGTTATTTCGAGTGACGTATAGGTTCTGTTTTGAAAAAAAAGCGAAAGGAACGTTTCTGTGATGACAGCGTAACAATACGAAGCCTTTCTAAAATGCATTATTCCATAGTATTTCAATTCTAATTAATAAAAGAAGTCTTCTAAAAATAAGTGTTTGACGTCATAAGATAGTTCGTCTGTTATCTAGACTATGGGACATTTTTCATTTAGCTATCCTGCACACTCAGTCGATATAGAGACGATGATTATTTTAGAAAGGAGATGGCGGGTGAGAGTGAGAAAACTCCCTGGATTTTAATTCATTCTTCTAGTGGATGATTGCAGGAAAAAAAAGTTGGAAAGGTGACAGTTATGACAATACAATACAATCTTTCTACTAGTTTCAAATTTTACTGTGTTCGTTTAGCCGAACAAAAAAGAAGTATCAAGAAAATCCGTACACACATATAATTGTCTAAAAAAGGACATAACACATAGTTGTATACATCATCTTAGAATTAATTATTCAGTTATTTGTCATCTTCATACACTTATTCTCCACTTTACGAATTTGAAAAATATAAAGAAAAATAACAGTTTGTACAGAATAAGATGGTTTCAGCTGAACTCAATACACTGTTAAACAACTTAGCCACCTCTTATCATTCATTATCAGGCAACTCCTTTTCGATTGGATCTAAACATTCAGTATTCTGTTTTGTTCAAAACTTAAACATTCTGTGAATACGTTATACAGGTATAATTTCTAAGCACTGTTTCCTGTTAATTTTAGGGTCTTCCTGTTAATTGACATCATATCACCACCCTTTGACGTTCGGTAACATTGCTCCGTACATAAGCTGAATTGATTCCCTGAAAGCTGTACACCGCTTATGAGAAGCTGGCAACATACGTCATGTTGCCGCCTTGTTCTGCTCACACTGTTATTTTATTATATTCGCATTCGTTATCTGCCATTGTACGATACATTTACGAGAAATACATTTCTGTCGATCATGCAGGCATCACAACAAAGCAGAAAACACTATGCAACCTCACCAAGGAAATCCTTGTGAAAGAACATTGAAACTCTCTGAAATGGATGTGGAATAAAACTTGCATAGTCGTCTTTGGAAAGGAAAACAGGCCAGACAAGGAGACGTGGAAGCTGATAGAATAGAGATGGGTGGTGAAATAAGAGACAAACAAGTGTTAAAGTAAAAAAAGGAAGGAGAAGTTGATTACAATCTAAAACACGCTGAATGAAGGAGTGAAGGGAAGTGCTAGGAAAGACAAAAGATGTTTCTACGATGGGCTGGCAACTGAAGTGGAACAAGCCTCAGGTGGGAAAGACCTCAGAACACTTAATTTTTTTTTTTTAGATTTTTAGATTTACAGCTTGATTCCACACTGTATTTTTGGTACATGTATGGAATTTTCAGCATGGATATCGGTAGCCCAAATTTCGCAGGCCGACCATAGATATCACGTTGCTAATCAGAAAGAGATCAACAGAAATGAAAGCAAAGTTAGATAGTGAAGAGAACCTAATTGCCAAGGGGAAGACTGTGGAGAACAAAAACAAAGGCATACTTTGGATGGAAAAGAAAACTGTAGAACATGTGGACTTTTTGAAAGGTTTGTGAATAATGATATATATATATATATATATATATATATCATTATTATTATATCCTTTAATTCCTAGAGGAACATAGGGCTTCAGACGTGCGTCTCCATTGACTTCGGTTCTCTGCTAACCATTTCACCCCGCTCCAAGTCTGTCCACATGCTTTCATCTCCTCCTCACATGACCTCCTCCAAGTCACCCTCACACTGACGACCAACTCGCCGCCCGCTTCCCCTTCGGCCTGGTTACACTCGAGTGGTGGTTTGGAGTGTGATGTCACTTGAATATTCGTTTCCTCAGAGTATGTCCAATCCATCTCCATTTCTTCCTGCATATTTGTTTCGCAATCGGTTCCTGCTGGGCCGGTTGGTTCGCTCATTGCCAGAGATCCCTGTTGCTGATCTTTTCTGACCGGCCATCTGATCTTGAGTATTGAGCAAAGACAACTGTTGATGAGGGTTTGAAGTTTGTTTCAGGTGCTCTTTATGACGCACAGTGCAAGTATCTGATCCGTATAGTGAGTAGCACTGACTTACTTCACATTGGAGTTGAAAATCCGGATCTTATTTTTGATTCTGACTGCTGTTGACCTCCACACAGACTTGAGAGTAATGAAAGCTTGTCTTGCTTTTCCGATTCTGGCTTTGATATCCTCGTCAGTTCCGTCCGCCTGTAGTTGAAACGATGCTTCCTAGGTAGGTAGGTAGGTAGGTAAAAGAGGCTGTTTCTTTCAGGTTCCTCCCATTTATGCTGGCAGATTGTTGTCTGTTGTTGCTGTTGTATATAAATATATATATATATCTATCCTGAAATGAAATAGTAATATCCACAGTTGGTGTACTGGTGACACAGGATAATTCTTATCTACAGTTTAAAAGTGGAACGTTTATTTAGGTTGTAGTAGGCACCATCTTAATATTATTTTACAGTCTGTGGTCTGTAATAGGATGATAGTGATTACAACGCAAAACTGGCTAACAATGATTGAAAAGCTGTCCCATAAAAGTTGTTACAACTGTTACTGACAATATAATTATCATAACAACTGAAAGATGGGAAAAATCTGGATGTTAGTTTAGTTACTAGGTGAGTGGTGGTAGAATGGATCATGATGAGATTTGAAATAATCAACCATCTCATTTTATATAAAAATATATTTTACAAGAATAATATAAACGGGAATAGCGTTCAACATACTCCTTCCTCTCTTGCTTGTCGAAATTTCTCTATTGGAGACGCGTACATGGAATGCCCTCAGCGAACACCTAAAATAGACTACTCAGTACGAAATCCGTCACAGTAAGCTTTCCTATCAGTATTAAAAAGGAGGCTAAGTAGGTCTTGTGAACTTAAGAATCACTGTAACAAGGAATTAGTTTGCTATTAATTATCGATTACAGTTAACAACTTTAAACAACTTTTTTTTGACTACTGCGCTACACTTCCCTACTTTCATAAAGACTCTCGTTTCTGTAGAATTTCATGCCAAGAGTTTGTGGAAATTATTACAATTATTAAACTTTCCATTTGGTGACAAATTTCATCGCAAAATCAATATTTCAAAGTGGTTGGAGTTTCGTTACGAACGAGAATAAGTTAGAGAAGTCATTGAAAATCAAGGAGCACTGGACAGCTGCTGCGTCCTGTTCTGCGACTCCTCATCACTAAATCCCTGCCCAAATGAATGAATGATCAATAAGCTTAGTCGCATTAAGCTGAGGTCTGCAGTGTACACTGTGAAGAGTCTCGGGATAGTACAGAACACCCGTCCAGTGCTCCCTGGTTTTCACCAATCTCTCTAACAAATGTAACTGAAAACACCTAAGGTGTTTGCAAATGGACCAAATGAAATGAAAGGATGCTCAATTCGTAAACTGACAGCTCGGGATTAGATCTTTCATACAGTATCAGTCTGTGAATTAATCTGGACAACAGAAGACTTCATCTTAGAGTTTATATTGTATTCTGAAACAATATGAAGAAGTATCATCAACCTTATCTCAAATAAAAATTAAATCTCTTCTCAGTAACTGATTACTTTCAAACTTTAATAGAGTTGTAAAATAAAATCGCGAAAACTCGAGTAGTATTCATTCACTTTTTAACAAAATTCAAAGTAAGAGTGAAGTTGAATTCAAATAAACAGGAATTCATGTCACTATCCTATGGTCTCCAGTTATTCAGTGTTACAAAGTGTGTGTCAGTACACTACTAAGACATAGGCAGGTAATCACGTCGAAAATAGAAACGTTTAGAGAATACTGAACATCAAGTGAAATAGCAACGCACCACGAGAAAACACTCAAGGGAACTGACTTAGAATACCACATAAGTAAAATAAACAAGCTACATACGCTTAAGGAGGGTTAATGAAAATGTTTACAATTTTGTATAAAACTAAATAAGGAATGTTCTCAGTTGATTGATTGCTTATATCTTGAGAATTGCGAGTTTGAAGTATAATCGTAAGTTTGGATGACCAGATAAAAACAATTAATTTTCTGAGAGTACAACTATGACATTTTTGTACATTGTTCTAATATTAATGATGAGAATATTTAAAGATTTGTACATTGATTCACTCTACGTGCATTTGAAGTGTACAGTACACCCACAGTACAGATTAATAAGGTATTAAAGATTTTCAAGTACTGGTTTTGTAGGGATTGTTTAGTTTGATTGGATGGAGGATTTCATCATTAGCTGACATCAGTTAGAGAACCACTGGGAAACCACCTAGGAGTACTGGACAGCTATTTTGTCATCCTAGTTTGGCACCCACCGGGGTTCGAACCCAGGACCCTCTGGTTACAAGGCGAGCTCGTAGACCATTGAGCCACTAGGACCCGACTGAAGATTTGAAACTAGAAATTGGTACACATGTAAATTCCCACTGACTATGCATTAATGTAAACGATGTCGACTAGAATAGATTACAATCAACAATAAACCATGGGACATCTTTGCTTGTTAACTTAATCCACTCAAGAGAATTCTAAGTTGAGTGGTTGAGTCCCTGAGCACAGTAAATCGATGATAGAATACTCTGTACGGTTGGCTAAAATGTAAGCACTGGACAACTTTCATCAAACTATAAACACACTATGACTACTGGAACCAAAACGTTATTATTATATGTTATTAACTGATATGTATCCACATATATATGTGTGTGTGTGTGTATGGTGATCTCTCTTTCTGTTTGCTCTCTTAGTCCGTGACTATTTCACTTTGATGAACCTGTCTCCTTTAACAATGTATATTCCCCTTATATTATATATAATATGAGTGTTTGTAAAAAAAAAAAATTATATTTGTAAAATCTCAGCGATATTGAAATGAGTAATTCCAAGGTTTCGTTCGGCAATCTGGTCCGAACTTCTTCAGGGAAATTAATCGAAATTAACATAACAGGTTTATATATAAAAGGAACATCTTTTGTTTTTAAAAACTTTGTCCAATCATGATTTATAAAACAAATATTAACAAGTATAATAAACAAAATTGTACGAGTTGTGATCAAAATTTGACCTCAGACTTACAAATATTGATCTACCTTTGTTAAACACTTTAAACACAGTGTGTATGTGTGTGTGTGTGCGGATAAACAGTTGTAAAACAACGTCTTAACGTCTCCATAAGTAGATATAGACAGTCGGGAAACTTTGACCAAGTATTATTAGTTAGTGATACATATCCATTCTTATTTATTAATCAGGATTTCCTATGCGTCATCTAACATCACACCTTCATTTCTGTTCAAACTGTTAGTATCTAGAATTTTATGATTAGACGTATTTTCAAAATTATGGTGTTTAGGATTAGAGTTTAGTTGAAGCACCCTGTCAAACTCATGACTTTGTCTTCTTTCCGAAAATTGAGCTGCTTTATTCGACCTACTGAAGTTGTCAGGTGACTGGACAGCTACAGTTCATTTGATTTATTTTGTAATCGAATTAAATTAACAAAGAAACTATGTAATTGGCACAATCATCGTGTTTCCACTCTCCGTTGTCTGCAGCAGAATGCGTATCCTAAATTCGTAGCTGTCCAGTCACCTGACAACTTCAGTAGGTCGAATAAAGCAGCTCAACTTTCAGAAAGAAGACAAAGTAATAAGTTTGACGGGGTTGTTCAACTAAACTCTATTCCTAAACACCATAATTTTGAAAATACGTCTAATCATAAAATTCTAGATACTAACAGTTTGAACAGACATGAAGGTGTGATGTTAGATGACGCATAGGAAATCCTGATTAATAAATAAGAATGGATATGTATCACTAACTAATAATACTTGGTCAAAGCTTCCCGACTGTCTATATCTACTTATGGAGACGTTAAGACATTGTTTTACAACTGTTTATCCGCACACACACACACACACACATACACACTGTGTTTAAAGTGTTTAACAAAGGTAGATCAATATTTGTAAGTCTGAGGTCAAATTTTGATCACAACTCGTACAATTTTGTTTATTATACTTGTTAATATTTGTTTTATAAATCATGATTGGACAAAGTTTTTAAAAACAAAAGATGTTCCTTTTATATATAAACCTGTTATGTTAATTTCGATTAATTTCCCTGAAGAAGTTCGGACCAGATTGCCGAACGAAACCTTGGAATTACTCATTTCAATATCGCTGAGATTTTACAAATATAATTTTTTTACAAGTGTCTACTTCTCACTCGGCGCCCAAATATTATAGAACTATTCTGTCAAATCTTGACTACAGTTAATATGAGTGTTTGTTGACAGTCCGTTGCTTGGTGACATATATCCATATATGGTGGTTGTTGACATGTCTGCTATATTTTGCTATGTATATTTGGATCGGCACTCCATTTTAATTAGCCATTCAATTCATGTTAAGACTGTCTATTGATTGTTCACACACTTGTCTGAATGGTCATATATATTTCGCTCACACAATCTTGTGTGACTCACTTACTTACTTACTACTTTGGTGTGATACCACTTTTGCATTCTCCTTGTGTTTGGAAAATAGAAGTATCATCGCAAACCTAGTGGTCTTCTGATTTCCGCCTTCTTGCGTCAGGACTATTAGTTTCTCGACCAGTCCATAACAATAATTAAGCGACGAGTACATAACAATGACGTGGTTCGTTTTTATTATTATATTATAATGTAATATATATTATAATACAATATATATTATGATGTAATATTATTTCCTTGGGTTCCAACTGAAACACTGTTTTAACAGCCAATCTCCATTTCGTCCTATTCTCTCCAGTACTCTTCACCTGGTCCCACGATTCCCCATAATCTTTTGTCTGCTTCTCACACAATCTCCATCATGACACGCTCGGACGCTCACCCCGTAGTTTACCACTGTCCTGGCATGAGATATCACCTGAGGGTTTCCTCACGGTGCACCCTATGCATCTCCAACAATTACTGTTCAAGGTTTATTATTAATTTTTACCTGTTCCCTGTGTTTCAAGTGAAAAATATGGGTTTTCAGCGACATATCTCTTAACTATAAGTTTGTCTAATATCACTTTCATCTGGATTTACAACTCTCCACAATATTTCGTTACTCCAACCACATGATCTTCCTCACACCCCTCCTAAACGCGAGATCAGCTGCTCGCCCCCACCGCAATTCTTTTGCAGGGCTTGCAAGGTGTACCATGTTACTTCAAGGTCTCCTCAGCGTGTGTCTAATCAGTCTCCATTACGTTCTACATGTATCTCTTACGTAATAGGTTAGTGGCTTTTGTCTTGCCTGTCTAGGCTGCTTTTCAAATATCTTTTCCAATCGGCCATCTTATCTTCATTACCGAAGCGGTGAAGACAGTTGTCGATGAAAGTCTGAAGTAGTCTGTTGACTCACGCGACAATTCTTTGAACTATACAGAAGCATTGACTGACTTGTCATTAGTGTTGAAAATTCAGATTTTTTCATTGTGTTGTACGACGAACACTTCTTTTTGTCTTCTTGTTCTGCTCCTGGTTGGCTTTGATATCTTAGTCTGTGCTTTCCCTAGGTGAAACTATGCTGCATAAGTAAATGAAAGAGATGAATTTCTGTAGATTTATCCCACTGGTGACGACTTGTTATCACTGCTGGTCGAGCATCTTTATCACCTCTGCCTTCTCTATGTCCACCTAAAGTCGTTTCTTCGCTACCTTTTTGGCTAATTTGTCTGTTTTCATCACTTGTTTATCTTCAATTTCCAGCAGCACAGGATATAAGCCGCCCATACAAACCTTCTAGGATGCTTTAGTTTGTTCAACGTATGCCTAGCTTCTTATTTCCTGCTGACCAGCACAACATTCAGTCCACCATAAACTGGAAGCTGATAGATCAGAGCAGAGTGTCTTGTTTTTTTTTCTGTGTTCGCTGCAGAAAGCATTACTAACACCCTTTATTGTGAATTACTTCACAAGTGACGTTATGATATAGCTGTTTGTGGTTGACGCAGTTTTCTCTGGCGTAGTCCTTTACAAAGTTGATGAAGTTGAGACAAATAGTTGTGATCGTTATTCTAGGCGCCGTTCGCTAATAATGATATGGAGTATTGCGATTAGATATGTGACTGAAATTGTATACTACCAAATCTGTTTATACCATTACTGCAATTATTTGGACATTAACTTCATAGCTGACATCACTGTCTGCATTAATTTAAGTCATATGACTTATACCTACCACAAATCTACGACGACCCTTTTTCAAAAATTAAATTAAAAATTTTTTTTCAAGTTTTCCATATTTAGCTTAGCTTTAAAGAAGAAAATAAATGGTTTCCTCTCATCTGACTGTCTAACAAAGATGAAAAGAAAAACATTAAAAGAAAGAAATAATGTCTGAAGTAAAAAAAAACAAACAACAGAAAGGCCCTATTCAGGTAGATAGTTACCTGGGTTCCAGTGGGAAGTCGTGACCAGTAGGGTGCAGCAGGTCAGGTGTGAGGACAAATACTCGCCACGGAAGACATTGGCTAGCGGTCGCGCTATGTCGTGAATTGGCAGAAGTTAGAATTCAAGGACCATTGGATCAGGTCCCAGTGGCTTAATGGTATACGAGCTAGCTCGCCTTGTAACCGGAAGGTCCTGGGTTCGAATCCCGGTGGGTGCGTACTACTGGAGAGTCCCAAACTAGGACGAAACAGCTGTCCAGTACTCCCAGGTTTTCACCTGGTTCTCTAACTAATGTCAGCTCATGATGAAATCCAGAAAGACATTAACCTGTACAACTTCAAACAGTATCGAAGACAATAGTAATTAAACATCACAGACATTTTAAATTACACGTAAAAGAAGACACACACGCACACTCATGAATTCATGGAAACACGGGAAACACAAACACTTAATGATATGCCTTTTATCGCCTTTTTATTTCAGTCTAAGCATTTTAAAAATGGATGCATTTATACAATACACATATCATCATATCACGTGTGTCCAGAAAGTCTACTTGCATGACGTCAGAGGATCTTCGTTTACTCTTCTACGACTACACCTAACACTAAAACTAATACTAATACATAGCTTCATGATCTTCGTTTGTTCCACTGAAGAAGAAGAAGAGGAGATTCGCAATCACCTTAAAAAGCCTTTCTTTCTTGTATTAATAGCATATATATAAAAAGTAATGCATTCAAAAAACAAGTTCAGTGCAGGCTTCTTTTACATGTCAGACTTCAGCATGCATCAGCGACACAACTATTACACTAGAATTCTATGAGTTAGGTCAGCCGCATCGGTCAAACCAGTAGATCGGTGGTAATCAGATTATCAGAACATCAGAATTTAGCTAGGGTTGGAATGACTGATCCCACGATGATAAGTAATTTAGAAAAAAAACTCAGCAGTTGCACTGCGTGCAGCAACACACAGTCACACAGTGGGGCGGGACAGAGTCGGAATTCTAGAAAGTAATATAGGTAGGGGGAGAGAGAGACAGTGATTACTGAATCCTGGTTCATTGATTCTACACCCAACACATGCAACAGAAATGACTCAACGCAAGTACCAGAGATATGGAAGGTATTATTTATTACCAGTCAATTCAGAGGATTATAAATAATTTTAAAATGTATTTCAATTCACATTATAGCATTATAACAAATGACTTATTTTTAGCGCAAAAATACCTTATTTCCCATCTGACTGTATTTGACTGATAACACTAATATTATTTTTGAATATGCATTGTCTTATACTGATTTTATTCAAATATCCAACCGATTTCACTCATGTATATAAATGAGGTAAAAAGTTGTGTAAGCGACTTGACATGATTACTCGAAACGTCATCATTTAACATTACTGTATAACCCCACTGTGTGATTTTATCGAAATGAAATCTCATCCATAATGGAATTATACTCTACCGCTATGCTTAAGTTTTATCTTTGAATCATTTTCAGTTTTGATTTGAAAACGATTGCAAGTTGTGATGCAGCTGCAGCTAAGGTTTTTCGAATCGTGTGGACACTTTTAAGAGCCTTTCAAACAATTAAATGTTCCTACATCTGGAGTGATCTACTCAGCATATGTCTGGCTTCATCTGGAATACTGTATACATGCGGCTAGTCCATGCTCCAAGAAGGATGCACTAGTCTTTAAAAACTGCCTATGGTTGGAACTAAATTAATCAGCTGAACATCTAAACCTCTTCTTTTTTGATCATACCAAAAGACGAAACACGACTTAATTTTGGTGTATTGTTTATCATAGGGCAGTTTGGGTACTAGTCCTCCTAGGATATCTTCCAGAGGTCATTATTCAAAAAGGTGCTCAAACCTCTATCGAATAAAATACGTGTAGAATATGAATTCTCACATAGCGTGGTCAACAAATGAAGCTCTTTATCCCCAGCGAATAATACTGGATTTATCGAGGAACATTTTCAAAGAGAAATCAGATATCTACTACAAGGATTTACACAGATTGCCATTTCAGCCTGAATCTAATGAAACACTCTGTGTTTTTGCCCTAGTAAAAAAAGTTTGGAAAAGTTATCTGATTCAAAAAAATTTTTTTAAGCAATTCTTTAACGTTAAACATGCAGCGGAAACCCAGAACTTTAGTGAAATAGAAAAAAAAGGAAGTAGGGAAACAGAGTTTTACATCTTACCAAGTATACTCCTGCGTACTTTACGACTTCGTTTTGCAAATCCTGAACGCTGACAATATGGATCCTTAATAATACTGGTGCATTCAAATGGTTTGAAGTCTTTCGGAGTTGTTTGATAAACCAGTGCACGATCATGTGCTGACAAACTTCTTGGTAATCGTAAATTCTCCATTATATCCTCTGATTCCGTTCGAGCGAGTGATCGAAATATCTGACCCAAACTCATTGTCTGTATATGCGTCTGTGAATGTCTGTGGGTGTTATTATTTGTTCAACAGACTAATTATATTCGATCCTCTTAGTGTATGTATGTTTGTGTGTGCGTGTATTGTGTTTACTTGTTGTTTTAATAAGTCTGATTTATTATGACATTATTTCCAGCTGAGAGAATTCACTTTTGCAAGATTGATAAAGTGTCTCATTTGCAAACTTGAAAAGTTTTCTCCGAAAAAAAATTGAACTAAGCTAAGTAGCCAGTCATAGCTAGTCAGTTAGTGAATTAGATAGTAGCTACAGTCCGTTTGACCTTGTTATTGTGTACTCAAAGATGATTGGATAAGCCTATGGCATCTTAGTTGTACAACACTCCTACGCATTGTCACATGGACACACACACACAAAAACACATATATGTGTGTCGCCTATTTTTATTACAGAAAATAATGTGTAATATTTTTGGAAGAGTGGAAAATATGACAAGAATTTCTTAAATTTTTCTTTGGTGTGCAGCAAGAGTAGAAATTGGAGAATTAAACGAAATACCGAATAGCTTATGTAATGTCAAAAAAACAGTGCCGACTATCAACACAAAGGCATCTTATGTGAAAAACCCTTGACAAGCTGTAACTATGGCTTTCTTAAATCTGTTAGTTTTATTTCCTGAGAGAATAAGTCATCTTTATTCCTAAATCACTAATGTAGGATGTCAGTAGTCGGTGTTATTTTCACTAAGACATTGAGAGGGCAGTCCCACCAAGCCACAAGTGAATTGGACACTCATCGAAGGCTTTAATTGAGGTTAGCGCAATATCGCAAGTTGACAGAAATTAGGATTCACGGATTACTGAATCCCATTTGAGGTGAGTGATTAATGGTCAATGAGCTTGACTTTGTAGTGTAAAGGTCACAAGTTCGTTCCCCGGTGAAGTCAGCAGTCAACACAACAAACAAAGGCAGATTTTCCAACGTTGTCCAGGCCCCTTAATGAAGAGGGAAGAGCTCGACGTGACTCCGAGAATGATATCCGGAAAAGATAATATGCAAAAGAAATAAAAGTATGGGGGCGATAGAACTTAGATAAAAGAGTGTAAATGTTTCTCTAGTATGTATGACGCCAGAAACAACACCATTCCGTTGTTGGTCACATATGAACTTTATTTAATGCCTCGTGTTCCCAGTAGAACACTAGAAATCAAACCGCTTATGATGAATTAGTACCTCTGGTTGCTAGTCCCACATACAACATTCCTTTATTTTCCAGGTTGACTATAAGCATTCACCAACATTTTGTGATTACGTTAGTCAGGAAATGAACCCATACATTCTTCGTCTCTGGCAAGCCTAATACGATTATCCCACTCTCTTTGGAGACACTTCAGCAGTGCTTGGACATGAGCTCTCCAGGGATTCAACCTTTGACCTTCGGGTAACGAAGCCGGCCAATATAAATTAAAAATAAGTGACTAGGATTTAGGAAAAACATCAAATCCCAACGAACCAGAACTTAAAAGTCGACCTAGTACTCATAATAACTGACCGAAAACGGATGAACTTCACTGAGGTATAAAGGAGAAGTTATAACTAGTGGGTGTCAGGGCAGATAATCTCCGATGACACTGGATAATAGCGGGACCACCACGTATATTGCAAGGTGACGATAGGTGGAATTCATGAATTATTGAATTTCATCGGACTGGTTGGATATTCTATGTATCCTGTAGGTTCTAGGGTATTATACTGAAGTAACACTAACTTGGACGGGAAAAGTGTCTACATGATATCGGTCGGTGACGAAATCATTTGAATTTCCACAACCCAACAGTGGAATTTAGCAGGCTCGATGTTATACACCATATCATCTGTTCTTTGAATTAAACCTACATAAATAGTGAACACCTGGCTTCCTGTATTTCATCACCTTTTAATGCAAACTGTACGCACCTCAAACTTATGCGTAGTCAGAAAAAAACAAAGAATAATCAAGTAGAAAACTGTTTCGATCTTTTTTTCACTTTTTTCTATGCACACCATAATTTAATCGATAAACGTGCACACACACACACATACACTCAAAGCTCATACTCACTGAATTACACACTAATGCACTTACACGGCTGGAGGTCAGTATTACTTCACACTGACATTCTTAGGCAGTTTAAACAAATTCATAGTTTAATATGTATACTAAATTTAGTAAAAATCAATATCTCAGTCTTTCACAAGCTTGTACCTTCTCTGCAGGATACTAAAGCAAATACTTATATATATATATATATATATATATATATGTATATAAATTGAGGAAAATCAATAGACTGCATTGACTCACTTTTAATTAATAAAGTTTTCGAAGCCAAATTTGACATAGGAGTTCCCCATGGAATTGATTCTTTGTTGGCACAATCAATACATTGAATTGGAATAGTGTAGTCAGATATTTGCGACCGGACCACATCCCTTAAATTTTTAAGAAAATAATGATAATAATAATAGGCATCATTATTGTACGATCGACAGATTAATGGATGGGCTACAGAGCATGTGCTCAGTTTTACTGGCTAATGGTTATTCTGATTAAAAACGTCATCGTATGACACAGTAAGGAGAGAGAGAGACTATCCTTTGGAAATACCAAAGTAAGGTGTCTTTATTAAACTACCATTCAAGGGTGATCAAATCATACACTCGATAGGTCAAAGTCTTCCGTCAGTACATTCTCTACTATGCATCTCTTTTCCTTACATCTCGACTATTTTCCACTCCTATACACCTTGGTAGTTACGAAATCAATATTAATAACTATTTCTCAATTATTTCGCATAACTCTAATTCCAAGCAAAATACTAAGCCGGATCATCCTCGAGAGAATCAAACAAGCAAAGCTGGATGAAAAACTTCGACCGGAACAGGCCGGATTCAGGAGAAACAAATCATGAATTGATCAAATCGCCACTCTACTAATCATCATTGAACAAAGCTTGGAATGGCAGTCACCTCTCTATCTCAACTTCATCGACTTTGAAAAGGCCTTCGATAGCTCAGCGTCGATCGACAGGTCATTTAGCAACTACTTCGCTACTACGGGGTCCCATCGACAATTATGCATCTCATCCAACAGTTATATGAGAATGTTGCGTGCCAAGTAATCCACAACGGGAAACTTACGGAAGCCTTCGAAGTAAGGACGGGAGTAAGATAAGGCTGTCTACTATCACCAATGATTTTCCTGATCGCAGTAGATTGAATAATGCGACAGACAACGGGCAATGAGGAATCAGGTATAAAATGGACTCACACAAACAGAGACTTGGAGGATCTGGACTTCGCCGATGTGGTATGTGTCTGATTTCCCACAAAATGGAAGATATGCAAGAGAATAGGCAACATGTTGTCCGAAGAAGCATCCAGAGAAGATAGGACTTCCTTCAGGTGAACACAGAGAAAACAGAGGTGATGAACATTCCTGGTCAACACCACCACCAACAACAACAGACGACAATCAGCCTGCATAAATGAGAGGAACCTGAAAGAAACAGCCTCTTTTACCTACCTACCTACCTACCTAGCTAGGAAGCATCGTTTCAACTACAGGCGGACGGAACTGAAGAGGATATCAAAGCTAGAATCGGAAAAGCAAGGCAAGCTTTCATTACTCTCAAGTCTGTGTGGAGGTCAACAGCAGTCAGAATCAAAAATAAGATCTGGATTTTCAACTCCAATGTGAAGTCAGTCAGTGCTACTCACTATACGGATCAGAGACTTGCACCGTGCGTCATAAAGAGCACCTCAAACAAACTTCAAACCTCCATCAACAGTTGTCTTTGCTCAATACTCAAGATCAGATGGCCGGTCAGAAAAGATCAGCAACAGGGATCTCTAGCAATGAGCGAACCAACACAGCAGGAACCGATTGTGAAACAAATATGCAGGAAGAAATGGAGATGGATTGGCTGGCCATACTCTGAGGAAACGAATATTCAAGTTACATCACACTCTAGACCACCACTCGAGTGTAACCAGGCCGAAAGGGAAGCGGGCGGCGAGTTGGTCGTCAGTGTGAGGGTGACTTGGAGGAGGTCATGTGAGGAGGAGATGAAAGCATGTGGACAGACTTGGAGCGGGGTGAAATGGTTGGCAGAGAACCGAAGTCAATGGAGACGCACGTCTGAAGCCCTATGTTCCTCTAGGAATTAAAGGATATAATAATAAATAATAATAATAAAGGTGATAGAAACACTTTTGATTAATCACATACATCACACACACACTGTGTGCGTACAGAAAACAGCAGACTTCATTCCATCTTCGCCTGCCACGGACTACTCGACCTAATAAAGTGTTAAGATCATTTGCAATAGAAGCTGTTTATTAGTCATTTCAAGAATTCGTAAGTATGCAAATTCAATGATCAGTCGTCTGTGTTGACATTAGCAACTATCAAGTGATATTCTGTTTTCAAGTATTGGTTTTTGTAGGGATTTTGTTTGTTTGATTGCTTGGAGGATTTCATCATGAGCTGACTGACATCAGTTAGGGAATT
Organism: Trichobilharzia regenti; assembly: GCA_944472135.2. NCBI lineage: Eukaryota > Metazoa > Platyhelminthes > Trematoda > Strigeidida > Schistosomatidae > Trichobilharzia > Trichobilharzia regenti. The sequence goes on along the minus strand of OX235270.1, from coordinate 132,990,529 downwards.
ACTGGAAAACCTGTACAGAGTACTTGGTAGCCACTTCGTCACCCTAGTTTGGGACTCTTCATCAGTATGCACCCTCCACCAGGGTTCGAACCCAGGACTTTCTGGTTACAAGGTCAGGTAGCTCGTATACGATAAGGCCAATGAGACCCGATCCAACGGCCAGCCCATGAATTCTAACTTTTATTCCTAGTGCGATAAAGATGTCTTTAAACAAGACAACAAACGTTTCAATATCGAATAGTGTTATTTTTGTGGATTTTCAGTTTTTTTCTGCAGAAATTATTATTATTTTTCTTGTTGTTATTATTGTGATTTGGGTAATTAATATGCTCGCTGCAGTAAAATGAAATCAACTTCCTGTTGTGTTTCCTCTCATCAGCTAGTGGCTACACTACAGTGACCAGAGATAGGCACATCACATAGTCCACAGAGATCGATCTATTTTGGTTCGATTACACAAGAAAAACAAAAAGCGAAATTACAAGTAGCAAAATAAAAAGACAACTAGATAAATAAAGGATTTCCTGTTGTTCTTCAGCATTAAACTAAAAAAACAGCCCTACCTCTACCCCCACACAATAAAATAATTGAATTCGATGTTGTTTTAAATTACATTGAATCAGTAGTATTGCTAGGTGATTACAGTTCAAAAGCATCATATGCATTAATATAACAACATTGAACTGACTGAATATCAGATAAATTAAGCTGATGAGTAACACAGACTTCATGCATTTATATATGTTCCCCAGAATGAATAATTAGGTCCGTAAAACAATCGGAGAGGATTATAACTGGCTACACAGAAGCAGTTCAGTTTACAGATACAAGATGAGTTGGCTAGTTTAGTTATCACTTCGTCTTACAGTTTCGGAATCACAACCGGTTCTGTTGTTTGTTTGTTTTTTTGTGGTATAAGCTAGAGTCCTCCAACGTTAAACGTTATTAGGATCGATTTTGTCGACTTGTTGGTAATTTTTTCACTTGGTATATCACCTTGGAACTGTAGTCGTATATACTAAGGTTTCATGTTAACAGATACAGTATAATTTCTTTTCTACTCTCTTGGTCATGTTTTCCTGATGAACATTTCAGAGTATCTGCTTTCAGTTAACATGTCGTATACTACTACTTCAATCGTATCATTTGAACAGATAGCACTGAACCCCTTACTTGAGGGTCTTTACGAAACTTCTTTTATACTGGAGAGAAGCAGAGCTGTGAAAATGTGTTTATTGATCGGTTCGAGTACTTTTCCTGTGCAAATTCCTTTTTATCCCACTGTCTGATCTTCTTCTTGCCAATAGGATGTCGAAAAGGTAATTTTTCTCTCGAATCTTTCTTCACATGTAAATTTCAGAGTTGAATATACTTCATTGAATTGAGATATTTATTGAGTTCCTATCTAAATCATTTTCACAAAGGATTCAGGTAATATCCATATATGCCGAAAACAAAATGAATTTTTTCTAATAAATTTGTTCAAGGAACCATTTTCTAGTTTCGTCAAAAATAAATCAAGTAACATGGGAGAACACATTGCCACCCCCAAATTTAAAATTCACATTCATAGTGCACTTTAATATGAATTCTTTACGGATTTCTACTGGAATCTGAATATTTATTGACATTTTATTTCTTGCTTCGTAGATGTAATTAACCGCTTCAATTAGAGGTACATCTGTGAATCAATAAAATCGATAACTGATAGACTAGGGATGTTGATCACCTTTTTCGGAGGGAAAAGAGCAGGTGTGTGATGGCCAGTCAGGGTTTCAGTACCTACAACCTTATTATTCCTTAATTATTCGCCTACGAAGAAATGCGAGATTTTTGGATGATTATTCAAGGCGTAGAAATGAACAACACCTTAGAAACACTCAGAAGACAAGACAGTGATTGAGCACAGGAATGTTCCTTTCGATAATTTCTCTTCTCTTACAAATGCACACACAAAGTAATTTTTATTGACAGCATTCATGTTCTTGTTTGAATAACATCCAGTTGTTAAGATCAATAGAATTACACTTCAAAACCATGTGTAAGGTGATAATAAACCTTAGAAATGTTAGACTGAATTGATTATCAGGTAAAATTAAGAGAAAAGGTAATGAATTTGACGCTAAAGCAGGCCTTTATGTCAACAAGTCTGAAGAAGTCCTTGTTTTCAAAACTGTAGCACACATAGCTTAAAGGTTGACATGAAAAAAGGAGCATTCAATACAACGGAAGTTCATTGTCTCTTAACAACCATTTTCACGAATGAAGCATAAACTATCCGACCCCACTTCGTCTAATATGTATCTAACAATATGACTGCTTTGTGGGGCTACAATAAGGGAAAGCTATCGTTGGATTTCTGACTAGCACCCTGCATGTTTAAGCAAGGCTTTGTTCGACGCTTACTTTTAGCTCACCATGTAAATACTAAGAATAAAGTTGATGTTAACATGGCATTCTCTCGAAGAAGATGGATCTGTTTTTTTTTCAAAAGAAGTTCATACAGACAGTCTGTTTAAGTTGGTTGTAAAAATCTGCCACTCTCCCAATTCTCTTTAGGCATTTTACAAGCGCTGTCACTATTTTGCACTAGCTTTAATTATCCCATATAGATTTTCTTCTCAATTTTATTTGATAGTCGATTTAGTAATAAATTTTTTTACAGACTTATTATCTTTTACACATACTTCTGAACTGATATTCTATTGATCTAAACAAGGAATAAAATCAACATTATGAATAACTAGTGCTCCTTGAATATTATGTACATGTGATAACTAACTGTACAGCCAAATGAAGAGGAAGTAGAGTAGAAGGGAATATTCTATTTGCGTTCAATCGTTCATTTTATGTCCTCTGCATGTCTTAGTGCAAATTTTTGCTGTATCGAAATCTTCACACAATTCTTGTTATTTATAAACTTGAATATGGCAAGAACGACAAATATGTACGAGGATAAATATCAACTCATCGTTTTTTTGATTATTTCGATGACTCTTCTTAACTGGTTACATTCAGCCTGAACAATACCAGAAATATATATATATATTACATTTAGGACTCGACCGTACTTTTTCCACAATGACAAGGAGTAACTGATGATGAGAATTAGGAGTAACATAATGCGAGGAAGATGTAAATTGTTGAATAATTAATAATTAAAAGGATTGACTATGTATCGGATAATTAGAGAAAGCCTGGGAGTACTGGACAGCTATTTCTTGCTAGTTTTTGACTCTTCAGTAGCAGCCACCCACCGAGGTTCGAACCAGGGCCTTCCGATTAATGGATTAATCTGATGCTCACTGGCGACTAGTCCTATTCTGGCAGTTAACCTGACGTTCTAGTGGGGAGCCGTGACCAGTAGGATACAGCAGGTTGAAGGTGAGGCAGTAACTCGTCGAAGAAGTCATTGTAAATTGGTCTCTCTGTGTCATGGATTGGCAGATGTTAGGATTCATGGGCTGGCCACTGGATCGCGTCTCAGTGGCTCAACGGTCTACCAGCTCGCCTTGTAACTAGAAGCTCCTCGGTTCTTGCTTTGTTCATGTCCATATCGAAATCTTTTGTGCAACAGTATACCTTAGAAACAGCTAGTAAGGATCTGAAGAGGAACTTCGGTAGAAATGATGGAGAAATAAACTGTTGCATTACACGTAAGCAAAACATAATGTGTACCGTGCTCATATTGACATGGTGAAGGAAAATACTTGACTTATTGATAAAACTGAGATAGCCATAAGTTGGTTTACCAATATCTTTGGCAAAGCGGTATATTATGAACAGTGGTTAAAGAAAAATCTGAGTCGTATATTTTACTGACTCTTAGCAGTGTGGATGACTGTTCCATTCGAGTGTTTAGGCCTATTCACCAGTAGAATCTCATGAACCTAACGTATATGGAATCCAGGAAATTAGCAGCACACTAGTGAAAAAAAGGAAGCTTAAATGAAGCTCAATTGACAGCTTTAAACGACTAATTTTTAGTCTGTTGAAGGCTCATAACAAGCGTTTTACAGTTTCCAGCTTTGACCAATAGTCAATGGAAGCAAGAATCGATATCATTTCTTTTGATCTCAATCAACCTCGCTAACCCTCTTTTAATATGATCCTATTTCAGTTAAATCTCTTTACTGAGGACAGCGAAGCTCTACATGATTAACATATGCCGTGGCCAGCTCAGTCAATGAAGATTCATGAACCTGTGAATCAGTTGGTCTTCCTTATTTCACATCCCGCGTCTAGTTTTAACATCACTTGCCATGTTATTGCATCTAACACGAGAAAATAAGTGGTGAATGCACACTAGATCAGTAAAAAAAAATTATATTTACATATCATAAACCATGTCTTGTACAACACTGTCGTTTATCAATAAGCACAGATATGTTCTTTAAAATGGTGTGCATTTAGGAAGCAGCAAGCAACAGCACTTTCAACTGACATTCGAATAGCTGGCGATGCAGATCACTTAATCTATCCATTACAGTCATACAGGAGGTCGACCGCACACAGACTCTGACAACCCAGTAGCAGTGTTACTGAATTCAACACTAATTGACTCAGGCTGGAGTCTCTAATATGGTCATTATTTTCTATGAGATAAGTACAAAATGCCAAGTATTTTGAACAGTTATATTTAACACGGATAAATTTGAATAAGTTTTACTAGTAACACTACATTTTTTCTGTGCTTTTAAGTTTGTATAACTACTGGGTGGATGACAGAGGATTTTGCAGTAAGCCCCTTATCCAACCTTCACTTTTTCGTGCTGAGGAGTGGTCAGTAATGAGAATCAGCAATGAACTCTGCCAACGAACAAACCAAGAACCTATTTTCCAAAAAGTATGCAGAATGAAATGGAGGAGATTGTCGACTGAGATCAAGCTTCAGTGTGGAACCTGGACAGAAAACGACGAATTAGTTGTCAATCCGATGGTGACACTGAAGAAATCAAGTGGGCGAGAAATGGAGCCAGCTATATATTGTATTAACTGAAGTGTTCTACTGAAGCCTTAGGTTCCACTAGGATTATTGTGGTTACTATTGTGGTTTGAATTTTCAACACCAATGTTAAGTCAGCTCTACTATATGGGTCAAAAACGTAGGGCGTCATGAAAACATTTCCAATAGCCATCTGCAAAATTTTACCAACAGCTGTTTGCGCTAGCTTCACAGTGAAGATCAGCTGACCAGCCAGAAGGTGTCGGCGACAAAAACTTCGTGGACGAACCAACTAAGCATTAATTTAAGTGTTAGTTTGTAAGGATTTGGTTGGTTACAGGATTTCATAATGATTTGACAATGGAAAACCACCACTGGAGTACTGGACAGCTGTTTCGTCCTAGTTTGAGACTCTTCATCGGTACGCACCCACTGGGGTTCGAATCCAGGACCTTCTGGTTAAAAGGCGAGCTTGTATACCATTAGATCAGGTCCCAGTGGCTTAATGGGATACGAGCTCGCCATGTAACCAGAAGGTCCTGGGTTCGAACCCCAGTGGGTGCATACCGATGAAGAGTCCCGAACTAGTCTGACGAAACAGCTGTCAAGTACTCTCAGGTTTTCCGCCCATTCTTTAATCAGTGTCAGCTCATAATGAAATCCTGTAAGCATTAATAGCTCACCAAATATTCCGAAGGAAAGGGAGCTGGATTGAGGAGGTGATGTCAAGTGTCAGGCTATTGCTCGAGTGGAATCCGATTAGGAAACGAAGAGTCGGGCGTGTGTCTGAGGGTGATATGGAGGAAATGAAAGCTTATGGGTGATTATGAGGTCAGTTAAAGAGAACTGAAGAGAACAAAACAAAACAGAGATGAGCTAGTGAATCTTTATGTTCCACTCGAAACTTAAAAGAAATAATAATAATACTATTTTTATTAGTGTTATTCATCAACTCTCTGATATTTCTACATCAATCATATTAACGCTAAAGTGGATGAAACAACATTTCACTTGACATATATAAAACATCATACATTAAATAAACAGCACCACTACTCATCCTGTTAAGTAGCTTGAAAAACTCATTTAGAAACACTTAAATACCTTTGCTAGGTGCAAAACAAAACAAAAAAGAGTTTATCTCGATCTTGCTAGTTTTGTTTACATAAGGCTGTCTATCTACCTAGCCAAGTATGCTTTGCGTTGTTTCATATTTTGCAGTATGTGTGTGAGCACGTCTGTGTGTGGATACGCGTGAAATTGCTGTCAGTATAAATCTTAAAAGGTTGTTGTAGTTCTTTCTTTCTCTTCAAAAGCATCAATCACCTTAACTGTTACCATGTGAAACGATGAACAAAGGGACAGCGAGAGAAAAAACAAATGAAGTAATCTCAACTTTCCTTTTTTTGTCTGTAATAACGCAACACATATGTGGGGTGTGTAAGTTTTCACTGTAGATATGCTTTATTTTGCCAAAAATTCATACGTTCAACGTAGTTACCGTAAAAACCGCCTTATTCACGATACAGTCATAGAGAGAGAGAGAGAGAGATAGAGAGGGAGGGAGATATCGATCAGACTGTAGACAAACTGAAGTGAAGTGAATCGGAGGTAAGACTGTTAAGTGCATGTATCTATGCCTTTGTTGTCACTGATATGTTTACTTTATTATTCTGTGAAAAATTGAAAAAAGCTGTCGTAGATGTCAGAAACCGAATACTTTTCACTTTTGGTATTTATAGAACACAATGTAAGCAAGTGAATACGTATATTCGATGAATTACATAGTAACAGTATCAGTCATAGGCATTCGAAACAAGTTGAATAAAATATAATGAGGAATAATGTTAGCAGAATGCGTATTCTAGTAGAGGTAGAAGGGAAAATTATTATTGTCATACAGCAGTTTGATCGATAAGATAATATGGTAATAACAAATTGGGAGACTACGACTAAAATATGCACCCATAGCGCAGCAGGATATCGATAATAAAGTTAGCAGCACGGTTATCCGGTGTTACGGGATAACTATTTTAAGTCGGTTTATAGGCAATGGGGACAGAGGGATTGTGAACATACGTTTTCTGAACACAAATATAAGATTGAAGACTTTTCATGCAACCGTCTCAGCTATGCTCAGGAAGCTGAGGTGTACAAGGTTAGGGGATTGTAGTGGGACATTGTATAGAATTGTAAATGCTGAATTTTTATCAATCTTTTTATGTGTTTCCAAAAGGTAGGTCAATATGGAGCTCCTGACTGTCTTCACGACCCATTTACCTAACCACGTTGGACAATTCTCAAGGAGGCTGTTGTGAGCTTCTTGAGTCGTTCTATCTATGCAACTGTCTCTACAAGTGCAGCTAGATTCATAAGCGAACATTGAATTGGCATTATCCGGGCAATCAATAATGCTTGATGGCATGCGCTATTGATTGATTAATTTATATGAGTAGTCAACCAATAGTGTTTGTTTTCTTGATATAATTATTGTCAAAACACCAAATAGTTATTTCGCTCACTGAGGGTCGAACTCATCGGCTGTGTAGACCAGTTTGACTTAGTTCAAAGATTTTAAACCAGATCAAACCTCCTGAATTCTGCTGAGCAACATGGACGAATTGGTGATAAACAGAATTGATATCGTGACTTTTTTATCGCAGATTTCCCAGGGATAAATAATCTCCACAGTATCTTACGGAGGCTGAAAATATATATTCACATCACATAACGTGCTCCTATTCAATAACATAAATGAAAACTTGGAAAGTGAACAAAATATCACGTTACTACATACTAACGACCAATTGATATACATATAGTCGGTTCACTGCCATAGCTTTTTGCATTGCCAAATTTCTCAGGTATGTGGAAGCAGTGACTTGACAACAGTGTTGAAAATTCGGGTATACTTCCCTTGTGCTGGACGATGTAAATCTCTATATACTAAATTCAGAATAATGAACGTGAATTTTACTTTTTTGCAACTTTTTTGCGCCTCCTGTATTTGAAATGATGCTGCCTGTGGAATAAACAGTTCCCTTTATCTTTGGTTTCCATTGATGGTGTTTTGGTGTCTTCATCACGTGTTCACCTGAAGTTCTAACTTTATCACCACATGTGCTATAATTGATTTATTTTTACTTGCATATCCTTGTGTTGCTGATCTATGCATAGCACTTCAAAATGTAGACCTGAATGACACATACTTTAGTCTTTGAACATTTGGAGTTAGGGGCACTGAGCTAATTTGACAGCTCTTTGACTAATATTGATGTGCTTACCTTTGATTTCGTCTTAGCCTCTTAAACAGTGCATATACTCACTTAGCTCAAATGACAAAAGAATCCTGGCTCGTTAACATACGAAAAATCACTATATCAGGCAGTCATTAAGTTAGTGGAAATCCACTACCCTATGAATTCCGACTAATGTCATTTTATGGTATAAGATTATCGCTATTCATTCTCTAACTGTGATGTCACTTCATGACCTTGTAGCCCTTTGCAAAACTACGTTTCCAGTTATCCTTTGACAATCTGAAAGAAGTCAGATGAATAATATTACTCGTCCCGTACTCTACTAGTTTGATCTACAAGAACCAAATGACTACGACAGTGACGCTGCACCACTACCTCTCCTTGTGTCAACAGACCAATATTATCCAGTTAGGTCTTCTTCGATTGTTCCTAATCACACTGAATTAGAAGAACAAGAAAGAGGAGGATAATTTGTCAACTGATGGTAAGTCTAATTGTGATAGCCATGGGATAACAGATCCAGATGTTTATTTCCCCTTCAGCCATCAGTAGTAGTAGTAGTAGTATGAGCACTAGTATTAATTTTGTTGTGAGTAGTATTAGTGTGATGTGTACTACTGACAAGAATTATAAGCAGAAAATTTACACATACAAAAATGTATATCAACTGATGAAAAGAAATCGATGCATACGACAGTCTTCGCAGTTGATTCCACTTATCGTAGTAGGTTACTTGTGGTCCGTAAATGTAAAGGGACCTTTTATGCAGACACATCCAGTTGCAATCGATTCCTCCTTGGTAATAACGAAACACGCTACACAATCGGATATGCCGTCGCCTTCCAGGATCATCGCGCAAAAACTGTGACTGATGCAATGGTTCAGCACATCGTTACAGACCACGATATACCAAAGACGATACTGACATATCAGGGCCTTTGTTTTAGAAGTCAAGAATTTGCTTCCTATTTGCAATCATGATTATTATTATTATTCCCCTGCGTTGCATAGGACTTAGGGCTTGAACAACACGTCTCCACTTTGTTCTGTTTTCTGCCGTCCTCCACGACTGACCAAACTCTCTAATCTCCTCCTCACACCGCCTCCTCCATGTCATCCTAGGACGACCCACTCGTCGCCTTCTATTGGGTGCCCACTCGAGGGCCTCAATGTATGCTTGATCCATCTCCACTTTCGCCTGCATATTTGTTGAGCGATCAGATCTTGGTTGGTTGGTTTCCATGATTTCTTGTTGCCTATTCTTTATCTCCAGTATGGAGCCAGCAAAGGCAGCTGTTGATGAAGATCTGCAATTGCAGCTGTTGGAAATTCTTTTCTTGACACGCCATATTTCCAACCCGTATAGAAGAACCGACTTGATATTGGTGTTGAAAATCCAAATCTTGTCCTTTACTCTGATTGAATCAGTGCTGAAGATTTGCAAACTGATTTCAGGTTGATGGAGGCGTGTGCGTATCTTGCCTTTCCAATTCTGACTGGCTGGTTTTGACATCTTCATCCGTTCCATAAGTATTTGAAACGATGCCTCCTAGATACGTGAAGGAGGTAGTCTGCGTTAGATTTCCCGTTGGTGGTGACTGGTGCTGGTTGTTGTTGCTGTTGCTGTTGACTAGTTATATTCACTACCTCCCTCTTCTCTGTGTTCAGCTGCAGTCCTGTTTCCGCTGCCTCTTCAGCCAGTTTGTTGATTTTCGCTTGCAAGTCTTCGAGTTTGTGTGACATTCGACTTATATTGTCTGAGAAATCCAGTTCTCCTAGTATCTCCTAGTATCAGTCGTCCGGTGTATTCCCGACTCCTCGCCCCCGTAACAGTTTTATGCATAATCCAGTCCACCACAATTAAGAATATCATCGGTGATAATTGGCAGCCAGCTTGTCTTACTCCTGTATGCACTTCGAACGCCTCGCTGAGTTGTGAATTACTTGACACGTGGCATCGTCATATAGCCAGCTGTTGAATGAGGTTGACAAAGACTTGAGGTATGCTATGGAGTTGAAGTAGTTTCCAAATTACTTCACGGTCAGCTCTATCTGGTGAAGTTCATTTCGAAATCGATGAAGTTGGGGTAGGGGTTTGACTGTTATTGTATGCTTTGTTCAATGATGATGATGATGCATAAAGTTGCAATAGCTGGGGATTAAGAAGATCCGAACAACACCATGCCATCAACAACCGAACGGTTTGACAGAGAAATGACCATTCACTGAAGAAGTTGCTGACCTCAAAGGGAGGTAATTGGGAGACGGGATTTCCACTGATTCTACTGGCATGTTGTGTTTCCACCCAGGAAACAACAAAGAAGTTACCTTTTCAGTTGATTTATGGAAGGAAACCGAGTCTACTAGTACATAACATGATCTGGTCCCTCGACCAAGAGTTGAACATCACAAGGCAACAAACGGAACGGAAAGAAGTCATCAGTAAAGTAAAGCATAAACAGAAGACGGACTCCACTAAATCTGAACAGAGAGAAAAGATGGAAGTTAGAGATAAATTTAAGTGTAGAGAAAGAAAGTGCATGACTGGATACAAGCTAGATTCACGGAAACTCTTTTCAAAGTGGGAGGGACTACCACTGAGAAATGTGGTCCCATTTATACCATTCAGCGTTGAAACAAACGTAAATGCATTTACCCCAGCTAGTGCCGGAAACGGATAAAATAGGATAAGAAAGCTGGTAAAAAGACACAGCAGTAGTGGTCAGCACTGAGAAAGTCGGAGTGGCTATACTGTGTGCTACTGACGAGATTTATAAGTAGTATGCAGACTCAGACATAAATATGTATATCATCTGCAAAAAATATCGAGTAGTAAAGGCCTAGATTGAACGGTGTAGAGAAGAAATGAACGATGTTTGTGAACCAACAAAGAAAAAAAGGAAAAGGAAGACAAACAAGCACAGTACGGGAAGCATGTGCAGATTGCGATTTGGTAAATGGTAGGCGTATTTCGTCTATATTTGCACATCCAGTTGCCTATAAATAATTCCGTCACCAAATACTCTCATGTTCTGCATTTACAGTAGTAGTAGTTAGATTAGTAGTCGTATTAGTAGTAGTCCAACAACCCGAGACTATCCCCAGATAGCCAGTACAACTGATGATGTGTTTAGTTAACAAGTTTGGATCTGTGTCATGAAAGCAAGTCTATCCATTAGCCGAAGACAGTATAATAGATAGTCTAGTTAGCTGTTTCAATTATCTATTACTCCTGACATTTATGTGTGACATTTTTTATTGAAAAAAGTAGAAGTTTTGTGAGAATTTAAATTCCGACGTTTAAAGTTATAGTTTCAAATGCAATTTTGTCCTTCTCTTAGCTTCTGTCCTGTTTTTTTTTTTTTTTGGTTTTACACTTCTGTGCATGTTTTACATTGAAAAATTATGCTTTCAACATGCCAAATCTTGGCACGAGACATGTCTGTAGTCATTTTTTCTCCATGTATTTGTCTTAGATCTATAATCGAAGAATTATTAGTCAATATTATGTAGAAAATTGGTGATAACTTAACTCTTTTCAGGAGTTAGTTTGTAGGGATTTGATTTTTTTCATTTTGGACCACCAACTGTTATAGGTTAGAGAACCAATGAAAACTAGGAAGTACTGAACATCCAACTGTTTCGTCGTAGTTTGGCATCCGTCGACACGTAGGAGAGTTCGAACTTACGACCATCTGGTTACAAGGCAAGCCCTGCTTGGTGGTCCCGCTAAAACGACAAACTAATAGAAGTTAGAACTCGTGGGCCATTAGGTCACAGTGCGTTAGGACCTTGGTAGGTGCACAGTGTCAGTGAATGCCGAAGTAGGACGAAGCAGATGTCCAGCAATCCCTGATTTTCAGTGGTTCCGTGACTAATATTAAGTGGTGGTCAAAACTGAAGCTGAACTCTCTATCAATCAAATTCATGACTAGCGTGATATGACCTATCTGTGTGTGGATGTGTGCGTTTCCTGACTGACGAGTCATACAGATAGGATAGATTAGGCTGACAGTGAAACTCACAATTCTAGACTACATTTTCACTAGACATTTCTGCTTAGCGCCAAAAGTAGTATTCTGCTTATAAACCTGCAACCATATATATATATACAACCTATGCACCAATGAAAAGAGAAAAATAAGTTATAAGGTAATCAAAATCTAATGTTTTCCAAGTCGATTACAGGAATCGAATCACTGGGTAACTGAAGATGTTGTTTAGGACTGACTTAGTCGTCGATGTTTATTAGAAAAATGAATCTTCTTCTTCCATGAGAGTTCCAAACGGTGCGAAATTCTAACATCTAGAATCGAGTGAGTGATTCGAGAAGCATGCAGATAGAGTGAGGATAGTTGAAGTCTCCAGATGTTTAGGTGGACATACGCTGAATCATTCTTATTGTTTCAGTTATCAGTTTCTCCCCCCCCCACCACCACCACCACCCTGTTACCTTAGATTTTACGGCTGTCATCTAGCCTTGCCCTATTGAATGACCATGTGTAACTGCACAACGTACTACAGCTCATCTTTATTCTTAGTTTTTTTTTTTATCATATTAAGGGCTGCTAGTGTAGATTTTTGCCAGGTATTTGCTATCCACTAACCCACCTGAATGTGGTCTACCGATAAATTTGACCTGAAAAACACTGCAACCTATCCATGGGATACTTTAAACTACATAATTTGTTCCTAAGTAAATCTGTGATTTTGAATGCTACTTTTATTCTTGCCTTATAAAGAACTCTACTCAATGGTCCAGAGCACTGTCATCATTTTGTATATGTTTGTCATTCACGTGGGCCAGATTATCCCTATAATTTTCCTGATTAATTCACTGGAATAATTAAATGTCGAATCTGCCACTATATGTCCTACTTCCTGCTGTAGATTTGCCTCAGCATCGATTATTTGTATGACTGTGTTAATTAGGTTCTTCAGTAATCCTGTTTTCACTGACATAGAGCAGGATTAATTCAAATCCAAATACCGGTTTGATTGTGTGGGCTTTCTGTGAACACTAGCGCTTAAATTCCACTCTATTATCTTTTTCTAATACAATCCAACTTGTCATCTTAAAAGTTCATTGAACTGCCTCTACCACTGAGTTGATATGCTCAAAAGATCTATTCATATCCTGTAAACTTGTCATCAACACATCTAGCGTGGGGTTGAATATTTCAATCATTAATTTTTTACCTATCCATGAATATATCTTACACAATCGAGGATATTGGGGACTTCATACAAAATCTCATTGTGTCCGAGTTTTACCTGTATATATATATTCAATTAAGCTACTGAAATCTGGGAAGGCAAAAGGACCGGATAGAATTCCCCCTGGAACACTTAAGTGGATTCAAAAACCGTACCACATATGCTAGCACTACTATCGCAAAACGTTTGGAAGTAAAAAAAGGTACCCATTGACTGGAAGAAAGGCTACATTGCCAAACTGCCAAAGAGGGGCGAATTAAGTCTCTGAAAGAGCTGGCATGAAATAATGCTCTTGTCCACGGCAAGTAATATACTAAGTCGCGTCATCCTGGAGAGAGTAAAAGAGGCATTGGATACAGAAATCCGCCCAGAAAAAGCTGGATTCATGAAAATCAAACCACGTGCTAATTATATCATAGCTTTATGCATCATCATCGGACAAAGCATAAAACGGCGATCAAATCCATACCTCAGCTTCATCGATTGTAAAAAGGCCTACTTGGCACCGTTGACAGCGAAGTAATTTCGAAACTATTTCAACACTGGAGGGTGGTTAAGCCTAAAACCAGCCTATCCGTACTCCACACAAAAAGCCATTGCTAATAAAACTTCCAAGCTCAGACCTGACGCGTCACCCTCAGAATGCAAAGGGTTGAAAACACTGAAACGAAAGTTATGATATCATATTATCTAAATCAGTTTGCGTTGTTCTTGCTTTTTATTTATCAAGTTCATCTTAAGGGAAAGAATTGTATGTATAGGCTTTAAAATTGTTCATCTCTAAAGAAATTTCAAGTCTTATTTAGCTAAGAGGGGATTTCAGTTATCTAAGGGACGTTCAGCGCAAGCCGAATCCGGGCTGGTCCTGAAAGATGTACGAATGAAAAAAGCAGGAAAATACTCTTTGTAAACACTGAACTCGCTCACCTCCTCTACCTCCCTACATCCTTTGATAAGATCTCAAGATGGCTTTATGAAGTGATTATTGTATAACGTCATAGAATTGAAGTTTTGCGCAACCTTCAGCGTTACTAGTTGTTGCACACGCATGCAAGTACGCATACTTGCTTAATTAGCCTACGTATTTTCGAAAGTAAATAAATTGAAGAATGTAAGAAAAAATAAATTTGTTACTGACTCACCCAATTGTTTCTTCTTGTCTTGTTGTTGTTATTCCTGATGTCGATGGTGGTAGTGGTGGTGATAATTGAACTTTGATTTCACCACCATTCCAGAAACGTATTATACACTGATTTTTAAGTGATTGTTTTGGAACACTGTCCAACTGTTGACAGGTATTGCGTTTTCGTGAATGTGTGTGTGTTTGTGTGATTTTTGAAGAAACAATAAAAATAAAATCAGCAAATGACATTTATCTTTGATACATCTTTCATTTATTAAGAAGTCAAGCAATCAAAAAATGATACTTAGCATAAAACGGAATGTGTTAAACGGTGTCCTCGCTAATCACCAGAATCATGAGTTATTCTCAAGACAATATTCCGTGTTGTGCTTCCCTACTTCTACAGTATTGTAAATTGAGGTGGAACAATTGTTTAGTGTTCTGAGTTTTGTGATGATTTGTCCGTGTAGACTAACTGTCTCAGCTGGTTGACCTCGTAATCTGAAAGTATTGGTTTTCATTCTTGGTAGTGTTATCGGTGAGCAACAATAACAATCTGCTTTACTCCAAAGTAGTACTTATGATATATAGTGTGGAATTCTCAGCATTTTGTACAATATTTCATATAATTTACTCACAAGAACAAGAACATTACAGGGTATAGGTAGCAAAAATTGATAATAGTGACTTTTCGTCATTAGCAGGAACAATAAAGTTGAAAATAAACGAAGCGTATGAAGGGATAATAACGGTGTTAACAAGGTAACTGAAATAGTGTCACCATAAATTACAAATCGGAGAAGATGAAAGAGTCATTTATCGAGCTAATTACATAGAATGCTGTAGGTTTCACGCTTAACACAAACTCTGTCAAATAGAACGCCAGTGGGTCAAGTAGGATGTCGTCGAGATTTTGTACTTAGTTATGAGAGCATAAAATCTTTTATAATGATTTCTAGTCCTACTTGACAAAATGTAAGGAAAGAGGTGTTAATAGAGAGGGTGTTGCGAGTCAGAAAGTATGGATTCAGACCATTTATCACATAAGTTCAGGTAGGTATCTATTGAAGACAGCAGTAACGAGGTGACTGAATGAAGCAGAACTTGCTCTACTGACAACCTTTAATACCATTTGCAATCTGACATAGTCTTTTTTGGGTAGTAGAGGAGAGGCTAAAGGGGGGGGGCAATAAAGAACCATAGGTAAGATGCGAAAGTTAACATACTGTAATAGAGTAGACGCTGAATGATTATTGACTGTCATAACTTCTTAATGTAGTTGGTCAGGCAAAACATTTTCGAGTGGAGAGTGGTGGAAGTGAGGAGATTTAGTAAGTAAAAGTAAAATTCACCACAGATATCTGTAAGAATAATTCAAAAGACTGATTATTGAACAAAGAAATAAAGTTATATACCCACAATAACTGAAGAAATATCGTTTTCACGAGGTGGTCCAAAATGGAGCTATTAATGGTTTTAACAATACCTTTCTTTATGCAAACTGGGAGGTGTCCCCGAAAAGGAAAAATTAGTTCCCTAAAGCAATGGTGGATATGACTGGCTCCAAGGGGAGCAGTTGAACTGATAGATATAATTAGAGGTAGCTAGCCTATATGCTTCATGTTTCAGTTGTGGAATCATAAGCGATAGTGTGGATCTATTTTGTCAACTTTATAGTTCACACATGTATTCCCCTTTATGAATTTGAATCAAGCTATGGGCAGTTCATTTAGCCCTGTTTTAGCAGATATCTGAATGTCCAACCTCAAAAGAACAAAGCTGAAGCATGCAATTGAAGAGACAACTTCTTATTGTCAATATGTCTATGAAATATTTGTAGTGTGTAACAATCAACGTCATGCTTCCTACCTACTCAGATTATTCAACAAAATACGTACAAATAATAAATTTAATATGAAATATGAAAATGATGGAAAGTTTCATTTCCCTGACATTACCAAACAACACCTAGAAGCTGGTAGTCTGCAGAAGTCAATTTACCGAAAGCCTACATGGAATAGAGAATACCTACATTTTAACGAGCACTAGTCGAGACCCTATACTATAGAGCTAAGAGAATATACTCTACAGAGAAATAAGAGGAAGACTTTGTGTTTCTCGAAAAGAAATTGGAAAGCAATGGTTATCTTCAAAGATTCATTTACAGGTATGGACTATGTGAAGGCTCAAATATTAAACAAATCACGGTTGAAAAAAGCCTCTCTTCATTCAACTAGATTTTAAAGGTGAAAACATTGCAGCAGTGGTCAACAGAAGACTGAGTATGTCACTAGCCAGAGCCTATCCTGCAGCTAAGTTGGTTCTCGCCCATCGAACAACATGCTTTTTGGTACAATGAATGTTAACTCCAACTATGTATACAAATTTACGTGTATTAGAGGGAATAAGAAAGAAGGGCATACCTCCGATTTTCTGAACATGTACCAAACGACATATGTCTCAAGGGAACAAGTACTTTCAACTGTACCATCGCCGGGCATTTCCTTGATACAGGTCATGACGTGGACGTCTAAAAATCGTTCAAAATTACCAGTAAACTAAAGAGTTCAATTCTTTTTAAGTTTACCAAAAAACTCCCCATCAAACGCCTGAAATCCGATTTATGAGTTCAAAAAGAAACGATTATCAGTCTTTCCTCACCCTAGCAACAAATATTTTCACCCATTTTTTCATCTGATTACGTAATATCAAAAGTTCCCATTGTGTATGATCATTATTGTTCGGGATAAGGTAATTATCACTAGCGTGTATGCATATATTGATTTTTCGTTTAGAAATGAACTCTGTGTAAGCATATTAAAGTTGTTTCTGTAGATAAACTTAATAATATCTTAGGGCTGTAGGCAGCTGATGAGAAGCCAACGAAATAAATAATGTTACCATTTTTTTGGTAAAAACCGTAGTTCTTACTTTATTTTAACTTTATAATTAATATTTAACTTGCCAGGGTGCGTCGGTGGCATAGCGGTGGAATGCTTCGCCATCACGCTGATGGTTCGGGGTTCGATTCCCGGCCAACGCACCCTCTTCACCTCTCTAAGCCAGTAATAAGACCGGTAAAGATGGAAGATTGGACATGAGGCTAGCAACCCCATCCCAGAAACTTCAAGCCTCTAGCTTGAAACCCTTCCTATGTTCCACTGAGAACGTTAAGGAATAAAAAAAATATTCGCAATTAAATCAACCAGCATGGTGAATACAAGTAATGACAATTACCCTATCTGTATTCAACAGCAAGCAAGCATTACTTTTTGCCATTTCTGGGCAGCTAATACACGTCACTCTAGCTTGGACAATCAACAGATGATGGACAACACAGCAAATCTGTGAAACAAACCTAAATTTCATGAATTTCTCTATTCTCTACCGTACTTTTGTTTGGATCAGCCAGTCTTCATTGCATTTTCGTTTGTGTATATGGTCACAAACACCCGTTTACTGTTAAAAAAAATGCTTTTCTTCAAATACATTCGCCAATAACCTTTTCAAAGAATTAGACTTTATGTCATCCGGTTGACAGTGGCTGGCAGGAACGTCCGCTGGGTGCATTTCTTCCTCCTTCGTGATCCTTCAGCTGGATTTATCTACAAATTTTCACTGGCCGATGGTGTCTCCACTGACACTTGAATGCATCACCCATCGTCGCATACGCTAAAGCTCTATTCACCAGTAGGCTACTAGGCCCATAGAACCACTTAACTTTGCAATGGATGTCAATTGTTTAGCCTTTTTCGAGAACCAGTTTGAATTTCCGACTCCAATACAAATCAATCAGCAGGAAATCCAAATTTATAAATAATTTAAACAAAATAATATTTAGTTGGTAGTAAAATTCAGGCTACACTGAAAAGTTGGAGTGGAAACAATATCAATGGTCAACTATAATCCTAACTCTCTCAAGATAGATGGATTCAATACTCACGCAATAAATAACTTTAAATTTGTTTCTTTCACCAAATTTCAAATTACAAATAATAACTATTTAATCTAGTGGCATACATTTTTCAGACAGACAAAAAAAGAAGGAAATTGACCAAAATAATTACAGAAAGAATTTCACTTGATATGGCCTTTCATTTTCGATTACACGGTCAAATGAAGTTTTAGTTCCTCATTATTTTTCTTTTACTCTATGAGGGAGGTGGGGTTGAGGGTAGATTGAGGAAAGGATTTTTAATTACAAGATGGTTGAGATCTACGGGTTTGTGTGTATGCATTATTTCGCTTTCTGCAGAAGAAGTCATCAATTAATAGCTTGACTATGGAATAACTAAAAAATTGACAGTGACGCCTAACGAGATGTATGTTTGTGTGTGTGTGTGTGTAGTATTATAGTCGGGTGATGGATTGGTCAGCTAATTATTAATCGGTTGGACTAATTAACTGATTTATTGCTTAATATATGTGTAAAACTTGGGCACTGTGGTAGTAAGTAATTCCATATTAGTTTGTTTATTAGATGTATCACACAATCAGTAAAACAGTATTATTTACTGGATGACACAGTTTCGAACAAAATTTATTGTTCATAATCATATAAATTTTTTGATATGACTAACGAACGATGATCAAGTTAGTAAACTTTATTTTGATATAATAACAGATATACTATAACCTTTGATATTTGGTTTGAACGATCTTCATTGTTATTTTGACTTTCAATATGTCCTTTTAAGTTGAACTAAGTCTATATTTTTCTCACCCCCTAATTCTTTGTTATATATATGCTGAGATTTTGTAAATTCCGGTTTAATAATACTTTGAGAAAGCTATTAGCATTAAATAGCGAAACGTCAGTAAAAACAATCTCGTTTTGTTTTTTCATTCATTGGGAAATACAAAAACCTCTATTATAGTGTGATACATTTAATAAACAAACTAATATGGAATGATTTATTGCTTCATAGGTGCATAGATAGATAGATAGATAGACAGGTAGATTGTTTGACAAACTAATTTTCATAAATTTAGCGTACAGAATACCAGTATTAGTAGTAGTTAGTTCATCCTGCCTTTGAGATAGAAATGGTAATGTATGATGATGAATAACTGGTTTATCAAGTGTGTTGCCTTGTGTGGATTTGATTTATTTCAAGTGTGATTACGAACTATTATCAGTCAGAGATACATTGGGAACAAGAAAGAGACTACTGGACATCTGTTTCATCCCCGTTTGATACTCTCCAACATTATGCATCCAGGACCTTGCCAAGGATCAAATACAACACACTTAGGTTGCATAGCTAGCTTGTTGGACATTAAATCACTGAGACAAAAATCCAATTGCCCATCAATTCCAACTTCTGCTGATTCGTGGTATATGTCATGACTAGCAGCCTGAAGTTCTAGTGGGAATTCGTGACCAACAGGATACATCAAGCTGGGTGTGTGGACAGATACTCGCAGGTGAAACTGTCTCACGCTCTCGTTATACATCACAAACCAACAGAATTTAGAATTCATGGATCACTGGATTCTTTCGCATATTGCTTGAATGGTAAACGAGCTCGACTTGCAACTTGAATGACTTGTCTTCAGTCACTGCTGATGTGATGTCATGAGGCGTACTGATAAAGAGTCCCAAATTAGGCTGAGCTAACTAAAATAACTGACTGGCTAATGTATCTGACGTCACAACTAATTAGATGGCTTCAGGTAAATCCGACCACTGGAAGTGTTCAGTCGACTGGATTTATTGTTCCTCAGTAACGCGTATCTTACAGAATATGTTTGAGGACAGCCAGTTTATCTCATGTTTTTCGTAGCGTTACAGAATAACACTTAAGCGCGTGTATTTCCATTGTGTTCACATAAAATATTGATAACAGTGATTTCTTTTTTCATTATGAATAATGATCTCAGAGGTACAATAAGGAGACCTCTTATTATGTGCGGAGTGGTCTTGAAAAATATTATGCTGAGATATTTTCTTCTATTCTTTTCTACAAAAGCTGCTCACAATTTCCACGATTGCTTATGGTTATTACATCTACTATTGCATAAGAACGACGATTGATTGACACTCCTCTAAGTTATATGTATGAATAACCATCAGAATAGAATTACATAAATCTTTTGGGAAATCATCTTCAGGATTATTCCTGTCAATAAATCTAGTGTCCGTAAGAAATATATATATATATATATATGTACATATTTGAAGTGAAGCCAAATTAAATAAGTATCTTTGGTGAAAACTCTTCAGCTGATTCGATCACACCCTATATAACCTGTGATTGACTCATTATTTCTTTTTAGGTTAATTTTTCACTCTTTCCGTTGATCGATTATATTGGAGCTAAATTCTCGCTCCATGCTGACATGTCGGCTGCTAGTATGGAGGTATCCATAATGCCTGAGCATGGTGTTCCCACACACCAGGAATTTGGTTACATCTAGCCAATGATTTCAAATTGGATGAAATGTGCATCCCCGATTCCAATGCTAATAACTTTACATGTGTACTGCCGTTCCACAATTGCGTCTATAGCCAAATGACCTTTGCATAAGTGTATGGAGAGTTGGCCGTTCTTTCCATAACATTTGACAGCCAATGACAGCCTCCCCGTCAGTACTAGAACACCTAATCAGAGACTCTTGTGCACTGAGGCCAGTCCTTCCTGACTCACGGACGAAGATCCCGTCCTCCAAACTACAACCCACTGCACAAGAGATCACTTCAGACTGGCCTCGGCTAACAGTTGCCAGCTGTGCCTCGCGGAAGGGATTACCAGTCCTCCGTAGCCACCCGTTAACCGGTTGTTATTGGCCTCGGTCCTCTCATCAGGAATCCACAGATCTACTGGTCCCACCGATGACCCATTCATCACCATAAGGCATAAGGAAGGCACCGCTGCTTCATCAAGACTGAGTAACCAGACACGGATGTTGTCCTATGCTGCGACAAGTCTTTTCTGAGGCTCGGGTTGCCTTCCCGATCATCCCCACCCAGTGGTCCCCACGTGGAGGCGCCTGCCGCACATAACCATACCCCCGTCCAGCCATTACCCATGCCCGGGTGAGTCTCTTCATGTTGATACTCAGTGCACTGGGCGGAACGGAGTAGGCAAATGGAGACTTTGACAAGAGAAGCCAATATTGGAAAGCACACGATGGTCAAAGGTTTTAACACCTCGCACCTCATAGAGGGTCTCTTTGCTAAACCATCCATGGCAGGAGTGTAAATGTAGCAATTAAATGGCGAGGCGCCGGGTCCAGGGTGATCAAGAATGTTCTTACCTCGGATGGAGGCTCACCATTGCACCCCGGTAGGTTGGAACTCGTAACGGACCCGATTCCAATGCTAATTAAACACTGGCTTAAATGCCATCACTGAATTCAGTCAGTCTTGTCAGTCACTGGAGCCAATTCCTCTGGACGCTTTTAATGGTTCTACTACTACTACTACTTGCATGAAAAATGAGATTTATTCTATAGTTGATCTTAACAGGACACTGGTTTTGAAGAAAACTTAGTTTAAAATATTAATTTTTTTTGACTGGCTGAAGAATTTCGTCCTGAGATCACATCAGTTGGAGAACCATTGGAAACCTATAATTGAAAATTTCATTCAATCTATATATATATATATATATATATTCGGCCTCCACGTGCGTGGCTGATGAAAATTTCACTAGTGAATCACCAATACACCAGGTCTACTAAAGAACCATTTTTTACTGGAATTATAACAAGAATAGATAATAGGGTTTCATTTATTATAAGTATGAAACTTGTGCACTGTGGTAGAGTATAACTCCATTATGAATAAAGTTTTATTTTGATACAATCACACAGTGTTATACAATAATATATACTGATGACCACGTTTCAAGCACAAACTATTGCTCATAATCATATCAAGGTACTCACATAACTTTCTTGCTTCTTTTATATACACGAGTAAAAATTGATTGGACATTTGAATAAAATTAATATAAAGTAACTTGTTAGAATGATATGATGTGAATTAAAATACATTTTAACATTTATTTAGAATCCTCTGATTTGACTGGTAATAGTACCTTCCATATCTCTGGTATTTGCGTTGAGCCACTTCTATTCCACGTGACTTATTTCCCATCTGATTGTATTTGATCGATAGCACTAATGTTATTTCTGAATGTACTTTACCTTATATTGATTTTATTCAAATGTCTAATTATCAAGTTTTACTCATGCATCAAAATGAAGTAAGAGAGTTGTGTGAGTAGTAGCTTGACATGATTATGAGCAATAATTTGTGCTCGAAACGTGGTCATCAGTATATACTAATGTATAACACTCTGTGAGACTTTATTAAAATAATATTTTATCCATAATAGAGGGTGTAATTTAGACTAACCCAATCACAGACAAACTTTCTCAGCCTAAGGACCTAACAGATCCATGCAGACTGAGGTCAGTCACCTACGTTGTCAGAATATAGAAATTTAACCAGATCTAGAAGGTTAACACCTCACCAAGTTAAATAATGTAGAAAAACGATGGTGGCATCAAGATGCATGCATTTTCATCTAATCAATCATACAATATGGTGGATGGGACAGAGTGAGAGTATCAAAAAGTAATATAGTTAGGTGGAGATAGAGGTTAGTTAATCTTCGGATTCTGGTCCATCGATTCCACCAACATCACACACATACAATAGAAATGATTCAACACTCATCCCAGATATATGGATAATTACAATTAAAAAATAAATAGAAGGGACCAAGTTAAGAAGTTGTGTGAATACACTGGTATTATCATGAGCAGTGAAATATTGTACTTGAAACGATGGACTACTATTCTTACTGTGTTTTTCGCTTTATTGCATCAAATAAATCTGTCTAGCATGAAATTACAGTCCACCACATTTCTCATGTTCTTATCCTACATACATTAGTTGAGAGAAGACATTTCACTGTAAATTTCAGACTAGTCTTAAAAGATTTCTGCAAACTACTCATTTTAAGTGTTTTTCTTTCTTACAACAGATTGGTCAGCAATTTTTCGGAGGAGGCTGAGTTCATAAACAACTTGGTCATTTCAGCAAACAGTTCCGATGTCTCTGTGATCAGCTATGATTCGGTCAGTTATGATCTGTGCTTTTTGATACCAGTCCAGGTTTCGGTATGATGGTTAGCTTATTTTCGCCGACAGATAGTCAGAGAAAGAAAAATAAATTTAAGGCCGTTTCTCAGTCTGTTTTACATACTAAGATTTTATTGATTAAAAATGCCCATTAAAATTTTCAAAAGAATGGATACTGAACAAAGAGTACTCTTTTCGATAACTTCATCATCAGGCTCTACAGTTATATTTACATTATAGTAAATGAATGAATTAGTTTCATGAACAACATTAATGCTGTTTATTTTATTTTTTTTATTTCCTTCACGTTCCCAGTGGAACATAGGGCTTCAAGCTAGTGGCTTGAAGTTTCTGTAGCAGTGTTTAATTTTACAGGATGGGGTTGCTAGCCTAACGCCCAACCTTTCCTTTTTACCAGCATTACTTCTGGTTTAGCGAGGTAAATAACATCGAATCAATAATATTGATAGATTACAGCTGAATAGCATCAACACAAAATCAGCTGAATATCAGAAAAATTAGGAAATATAATAATACAAATTCATGAATTTATAGTCTCTAATGAAATTCGGTCAGGGCAGTAGTAGTGGCTGACTGGATTTGCTTCTTTTGCACACAAAGCCTTGGTTGTCTGACGCGAATTGCAATAGTCCCTGCTGTTTGGAGGATGCAGTGCTTCGATGATTTTGGCAATTTTTTAGGCACCCAGTAGATTATAGAGAAGGATTCTTTCACGCTGGCTGGTTGGCTTTGTGGCCGCTTTGCACCAGATGGTCCAGTACCGAACTGTTAATGGTTTTGACTACACCTTGACTTAGCCATAGTGGGATAAGTCCTTGAGCACGAAAAGTCGAGTTCCTAGAACAACGGCCAATATAACTCGCTCCACAAGGGCAGCTGAATTCGTAAATGGAATTTGAAGTGGCTAGTCTAGTTACTTCATCTTTCAGTCGAGGAATCACCATCGGTCATGTAGACAATAAGACATGTAGTTCGACAGCAATAAAAGTTATGTGAACTGATTTTCCTAATTTCTTCGTAATTATTTCATTTGGTATATTGCCCGTGAATTGCAGTCGTGTATAAAGAGGCTTCTCGTTTACGGATAGTGAGTAGTCCTTCTCCGCTTCCTTGGTCATGTGTTTCTTGATAAATTTGTCAGGATAGCTATTTTCGATCAAAGTATCATATACAATGCTTAATTCACCTTAAATTACTTCTTCCGAGCATATAGCTCTAACTCTGTGGCTGAGAGTCCACTAAATTTCTTTTGTACTTGATAGGAACGAAGCTGTGAAAATGTGCATCTTGTCCTATCCAATTAATTTTTCTATGCGAATTGCTTCTTATGCTACCATCTGGTTTTCTTTTAAGGAGGACATCCAATTCTGGCAATTCTGTCTTAGGATTCCTCTTCGCACATGAATTTCATAGCCGAATGTACTTCATTGAATTCAGTATTTATTGTACTCCTATCCGAATCATTATCACAAAGAATCAAGGCATCATTCATATATCGGCAATAAAATGAGAATTTTCTCCTTAATTTGTTCAGGGGTTCATTTTCTAGCTTACCTAGAAAGAAATCATCCAGAATGGGACTCAATGGGAAGCTCATCACCACCCTATCCACTTGCCTGTGAAGCGTGGGGTCAAATTCGAAATTCACATTCATGGTACACCTTAATAACAATTCCTTTAGGATTTCAGTACGGATCCCAATACTTATCGACTGGTTATCCACTTGTTCACATATGTAGTTAACTGTATCTACTAGAGGTACATTTGTGAATAAAGATTTTATGTCCAGAGATATCATGGTTTTATCCCTGATATTAATATTTTTGATTTTGTCTACGAATTCAAATACGTCTTTGACTCGTTATTTCACTATCTTATCATGCAAAGGTTTGAGAATATTTACTAACCATCTAGCTAGAGCATGGTAGGGTGAATTTTGCATATCAAGTATTGGTCTTAACGGTACCCCTGCTTTATATGCTTTAGACAGGCCATACAATCTTGGCGTATACGTGCCAGTTGGCCTGATTTCAGAAAATATCTACTCCGGTTAATTCGTTCTCCATTTTGTGACTGAAATCTTTCTTCTCTTCAAGTTTTTGAAACTTCTGTGTGTCTTTCAATAAATCATTCATCTTTTAACATAGTCACTTCAATTAAGGAGGACTACTCCCGATCCTTTATCAGGCTTTGTGATTTACCAGAAAGTCTATCAATTTTGAAAAACGTTGTTTTGCCGGGACAGTATAACGTATGTTTCTGTTACGGTATTCAAAAGCATGAGAGGCAATACATCCAACTTCTAGTTCTTAATTAATAAATCACCACTTACTTCAGTTTCATTTAAAAGCGGCATATTAAAATATAATAAAAGTTTTGCTTACATTCCTAGTGATATATATATATACAACGTTGTGGGTCTTTAAATTAATTGATAATATGATTAGCTACTTAAACACAGAATCATTCATTGATTAATAATTTGAAATCATACTTATTGATTTGTTTTCTTTCTTAAGAAGAATACACTGCGAGTCAGTCATCTTTTAAAATCTTAATATTAGTAGAAGAAACTAATTATTTTATTTAAATGAAGGTGAAGTAAACTCTTTATTCACAGGAATGAGTAGGCAATAGATACGCTTCTTATATATATATATATATATATATGTTTACATGTTGTTTAAGTTTTACCTGAACGACTATTTAAAAATACGTATTGATGAAATGGATTATAATTGTTCAATGTATATATATTCATAAACTAGAGTACAGAACTTTAGCGTGAATATTTACTAGAGTCTGAAGTGATCAAGATGGGAGTAGAGCGCACCAACAAGAAGACCCCAGAAGAGCCGAATTTCGATTGGACACTGGTTACTTCCCAGTGTAGGGTGTCTAGTCTACCTGCCGAATGCTTCCAGCCATCTTATATCAACATTTCACAGTGCACCATAATGGCGAGCCACCTAGAGTGTTGACCACACTGCAGACTTGACTTAAAGAATTCATTCTGAGCCAAACAAAGGACTAGACACGCCACACTAGTTACTGGCTAGTGTGCAATCAGAAATTTCCAATACAGTTCTACAGGAGGTCAATCGCGAGCCCGAATAGCTCAGTGGTAACGCCTCTGACTGCATCGCTCACAAGGTTACATGGGTTGAAATCACAGAAGGGATGTGAGCTCCTTAAAAATTGCAGGTACACCATGCTTATTGGTGACTGTCAACTAGTACGAAACCTATGTCGAGTAAGGCTTCCTACCGACTGCCTCCAACAATCTAATATCAATAGTTCGATTTTTCACAATGATTTATACCTCATGTCCCACAAACCTGAGGACAAACAAGTAAAAAGCAACTAGTTGGCAGAAGAGACAGCCGAAATAAGATTTCAGGTAAATATATAAGAAGATAGAGTTAGTGAAGGCACGACTGAGAAATCTAAAGGAAATCACCTACGATGCTGACACTTACCCAGGCAATAACATGGATGAGGACGTCGAAACTAGCTAACTAAAATCCAGCAAGGGAAGGAAAATGCAAGTTCATTATGCTGAATTCAGCCAGTCAGCATAATGAATAAGATCCATTTAATTTTCAACTCTGATATAAAGTCAATGTGTACTTTTATGTGGCTAAGGGACTTCGTGGGTGTGTAGGTGTGCCACGAAAAGCATCTGCAACAAACTGTTGACTTCAATCAAAACAAGAGGTGTCTCTTCTCTCGAGACTGCAAAATCAAATGACCGGTCAGAGGGGATAAGCAAAAGAGTGACTGACTCTGATGGTGTAGGGAGTCAGGCCTATTACCTCCAAAAAATGTACAGAAGGAAATGGCGACGGGTCGGATATACTCTGAGGGGACCATTAGATAGCATCACACGTCTGATAGTTCATTAACGACCCCCCCCCAATGCAAATCGATGAGATATGTGTGGCTGTGAGATTGACGTGGAGATCATGTGAGGAGGAGAGGAAGGAAGCTCATGGGCAGTTTGTCGAGGCAGCTTAAAGTGATTACTGATAGCCGGGTGGAGTAAAGATGTTCTGTTGAAGCTATATATTCCACTCAAAACTCGAGGGAAAATTAGTTACAATAATTAACGTAAATTGATGAAGAGTTTCTCAATTTTCTGAGGATTCCTCTATTCACTCTAAAGATCAAGTACCAATGAATTTCTTACACAGGGAATAAATTTACAAACTATCATAATCTTAAGAGGTATACGATCCAACAGTTTTGTTATATATATATATATATATATATAGAGAGAGAGAGAGAGAACGCCAGATGTTGTCGTGGACCGATATCAGTTGGAGTACTGGATATATGTTTCTTCCCAGTTTGAGACTCTTCAGTAACACGCACGAACCTCCTCATCAGGTATCGAACGGAGTGTGTGCAGGTTACAAAAGGGAGTATGTTGACCATCCATCAGCCACTGGGATGGAATCTTTTATGCTGTGAATTGCTTACTTCTATTAATGTGCGACAAAACACCACTGTCAACTTGTATGAAGTGGGCAAACATTGACGATGCTGGCTGGATAGAAGTGGTTACTGGTTGACTATTATCATCATTATTATTCCCCTAGGTTGCCAGTGGAACAGATAGCTTCAACAGAACATCTCCATTTTGTCATGTTGTCTGCAGTCATCTTCGACTGGGTCAACAATTGCCAATAGGCTCTCATTTCGTAGTCACACAATCTCCCACCTGTAAACCTCGGACATCCGACTCCCCGTATCACATGTGGATTGCACTTGAGAGATGACCATGTGCGCCATGTCACTCCACAGTCTACTCAGTGTGTGTGTGCGTCTTATCTATATCCATTTTCTTCTGCATATCTGTTGATCGATTGGCTAAGATTCGTTCGTTTCCAGTTTTTGGCTGCCAGTTCTTTCTAACTGGCCATCTGATCTTCAATATGGAACCGGCGAAATGTGTTGTTTATACTGAGCACAGAGGATTTCCATATTGATTTCAGAGTGATGAAGGTTCGCCTTGCCTTTTTTTTTATTCTCGGTGGCCTTAATATCCTCATCCATGAGATGTGTCCGTCGTTAAGGCGACGCTTCCTAGCTGGATAACTGAAGGAAATGACCTCATCAAATTCCCTCCGTTGACAGTGATTGGTGCAAGTTGCTGTTGTTGCTGGTAGGCTGGTTAGCTTCATCACTTCCGTCTTCTCTATGTTCACTTGGAGTCCTGTATTCGCTGCCAGCCCATTCTGACAAATTGTTGGTTTTCGTCCGTAATTACTTGAGTTTGTGTGAAATCGAACACAAGTCATCCACGAAGTCCAAATTTACCAGAGTCCTCTTATCGGTCCGACGTATTTCTGTCTTCGCACTCTTCACGCTACATAATGCAGTCTACCACGATTAGAAACATTATAACTGAGGGGGGGTAAGAAACCCTATCTTACTCCTATTTTCACTTTCAAGGCTTCAACGAATTTTCCTTTGTGGATCACTTGACACGTAGATTGGATAATGCGATAGACAACGGGCAATGAGGAATCAGGTATAAAATGGACTCACACAAACAGAGACTTGGAGGATCTGGACTTCGCCGATGTGGTATGTATCTGATTTCCCACAAAATGGAAGATATGCAAGAGAATAGGCAACAAGTTGTCCGAAGAAGCATCCAGAGAAGATAGGACTTCCTTCAGGTGAACACAGAGAAAACAGAGGTGATGAACATTCCTGGTCAACACCAACAGCAACAACAACAGACAACAATCAGCCAGCATAAATGGGAGGAACCTGAAAGAAACAGCCTCTTTTACCTACCTACCTATCTGAGAAGCATCGTTTCAATTTCAGGCAGACGGAACTGACGAGGATATCAAAGCCAGAATCGGAAAAGCAAGGCAAGCTTTCATTACTCTCAAGTCTGTGTGGAGGTCAACAGCACTCAGAATCAAAAATAAGATCCGGATTTTCAACTCCAATGTGAAGTCAGTCAGTGCTACTCACTATACGGATCAGAGACTTGCACTGTGCGTCATAAAGAGCACCTCAAACAAACTTCAAACCTTCATCAACAGTTGTCTTTGCTCAATACTCAAGATCAAATGGCCGGTCAGGAAAGATCAGCAACAGGGATCTCTGGCAATGAGCGAACCAACCGGCCCAGCAGGAACCGATTGTGAAACAAATATGCAGGAAGAAGTGGAGATGGATTGGCCATACTGTGAGAAAACCATCAAGTGACATCACATGACAAGCCATTGCTTGAGTGGAACCCGAAAAGGAAGCGGCGAGTCGGTTGTCAGTTCGAAGGGGGACTTGGAGGAGGTCATGTGAGGAGGAGATGAAAGCATGTGGGCAGACTTGGAGCGGGGTGAAAACGTTGGCAGAGAACCGAAGTCAATGGAGACGCACGTCTGAAGCCCTATGTTCCTCTAGGAAATAAAGGAAATAATAATTGTCTTATAGCTTCTGAATGAAGTTAATAAGATTTGGCGACTCCACGGTGTTAAAAATGTTTGCAAATTACTTTGCGGTCAGCACTGCGGAAAGCCTTTACAAAGTCGATGAAGTTGAGGCAGAGATTTGGCTGTCATTCTATACCAACGGATGAAGCGGCCAAAACAGTCAAAGGAGCTGACCTCGTAACCTAAAGGTCTAAGTTGAATACTACTGAAAAGTCGAAAACTAGAAGAAGAAGAAGAAGAAGAAGAAGGCAGCAAACATCAACTGCCGTGTTCCCACTAGTTTTCACTGTCTGTCTGAGTGGTCTTTGTCCACACCAAAGTGAAAACAAATTCCTGCAAACCTCAGAAGAAAATTTATAGCAATATTCATTATTTAGAGAATTATTCGTTTTAAATTAGGATGTAAACTTTTTTCGGCTTATAATTATTTCAATGCATTTGTATGGTTTCTTAGTTGAATTAACTTTTTAAATTATACAGTCGTCTTTTTAAAAATTGATATGAGAAATTTAGAACAACACATTTAAGCGAACAATACTGTTTTCAATTAGATCTCATCAGGCTTAACTCTAATATATATAAGTTTACAAATAAAAATTCAAATATAAACCAATCATGGTGTTTTGTCTATAGGATAATACGATGGTGCATATAAATTGTGCAATTAGTCATAATAGTAGTATTGATAATATTAATAATAGTAATAGTAATAATAATAATAATAATGGTCTTATCCATAATAAGGATAAAAAAGCGAGGCAATCTGTGATAACACGAATAATTAAAAAACAGCATGATTAAACAAACAAACAAAAAAATGTTCAGGTGGAAGTAGTCGATTAAGGCTAGTAAAAACAAATGAACCGATTGAGTAATATTAGACTGTAAGGGAAGGAAATGAGACGCGTTTATAATGAATATGTGATAAGATTAAGGGATGATGAGAAAGGGGTTGAAAATATAAACAAGGGGTGGTGTAGAAGTCATTAGTTGGTTATGTCTTATTAGGCCAAGGGAGGGATAATGGCTGTACGAACTTCTTTTGAATGCATAGTTTAGGTTCAATAGTTCGAATGCCTATCGCCTGACTAAGCTGTGTGCAGTAGACGAATACGAAGTCTATTTGAAAGATTCGGTGGGATACGATGAATTACTTTGAAGGCTTTCGTTCTTTCGACTACATGACCACTATCAACTGAATGTGACAATTGAGCTACGGATTGTTTTTGTCTGTCCTTTGCCAAACCACGATGGGAGATGTTCACTAACACGTTGGCTAAGCTGTCTAGTAGTACGCCCAACATAACTGTCACCGAAGGTGCAGTTGAATTGATATATACACATAGATGTGGCAAAACTATCTAGCTTATCCTTCGTTTGCGTCCCAATCATTCGTCAGCTAGAGAATGATAAACATAGGGGTGCTGCGTAAAGTGTTCTTCGTATACTCCTTGAAAGTTTTTGGAATAAAACCTCACTTAATAAGTCACCATTAAATTGTAACTTGATAAATAGAGGTTTCTTACGTGCAGTCAGAGTCTCAGATTTTGTCTCTGATGTTTTCATATGTTTCTTTATGAAACTACTGGGATAGTACATCTCCGTCAAGGAATCGTGAATATATTCAAATTCCTTTTGTAAGAGGTCCTCCGTACATATCTTCCTTGCTCTGCTCGCAAGACATTTTACAACATTCCTTTTATATTTAATGGGCACGTAATTAAGGAAGTGTGTGTAGTGCCCTGTGAATGTGCTTTTTCTGTACACACTTCTCCCAAAGGACCCATCTTCTCTCCTACTTATTAGGACATCCAGGAAATGTAGTTTATTCTCCAGCTCCTCTTCACAAGTAAAGGTGTGCGAAGGGTGGATGTTGTTGAATTTAAGTAACAATTCGTCTATGTAAATATTCTCATCAGCTAAGATAAATGTATCATCGACATATCGGTAATACATATCAAATTCCTTAATGGTATCCTTCAACTTCCCGTTTTCAAGTTTTGCGAGAAAGAAGTCAGCTAATATTGGGCCTAATGGTGAACCCATAGGTATTCCATCTAGTTGTCGATAGTATGAATTATTGAAGACGAAGTGAACATTCATTATGCATTTAAGAAGTAATTCTTCGAGGCTACACAAGGGGATTCCTAAGTCTAATTGCCTATCGGTGATTTCTTGACAAATATAATCAACTGTTTCCATCAGTGGTACGTTAGTCAATAGTGATGATACAACCATGGATAATATGCATTTATACCTCACATTAGTCTCGGATATTTTGGAAATAAAGTCAAAGACATCAATAATTCGATGTTGCACGATTTCTCTGTGCAAAGGACCCAGAATCTTAACTAACCACTTCGCTGTTCCGTGAAACGGAGAGTTATACATATCTAAAACAGGACGAAGAAGGAAACACACACGAATTTTGGCATTACATACATTACTTATTTTTTTTTGTTATTCTTGACTTAAAAACGGTAAGTTTCACAACTGTTCATTTTTGATCACTGCTTGAATTTCCCAGTGACACATGAAACTCTAAACTTGCGCGCTTTGACTTTTTACACTAGCTGTCCAGGATTGATAGCCTGACACTCAAAATTCCCTCTGTTTTCCCTACTCCGCTTGCCACTAGGCTCGATTTTGAAGTCCGTCGACCAGAAATCGACCCCTGAACAGTGCTTACGGTTGGTGGGCATTCTGCTGCTGAACCATCTTTAGTAAGTTTTGTTTCATAATGTACCCTTAGTTAAGACCCTTAATAAACTTTGTGACTAATTATCCTGTACTTATGTTTCATTCCCTATTCCTCTAACGTATTTGAGAAACATTGTTATTATCATTATTATATGCTGATAATTTTGAATTTCCGACAAGTATATGTCATTGCTATGATGAGTCTTTTAAAAGCATTTGTTGCCTGAAGGGTTTATGTTTTATGTTAAAAATCTGTCCGGTGATATGATCATCGTTAAAGTGCTTTTTTATACGAGATACGTTGATGATATTATTGCAATGATATGCAATAAGCATGAAGATATGACTCATCTATTAGGTAGGCTTCACTCTTACATACATATGAAGAGAAACATTTTTATTGGGAGACTGGATGACTCAACAGTGCTGTTGATTCATAAAAAGCCCACTACTTGGAAAGGTTGTTATTTAAATCCTCACAGTTTCCGTCCATTACAATATAAGAGAAGCGTGGTCAACTAGCCTATTCAAGTGGACTTAGCATAGGTTTAATCATGAACTGACATCGGTCAGAGAACCATTGGAAAACCTGCAGTGAGTACTGGATAGCTGATTCATCCTAGTTTGGGATTCTTCGTCAGTCAGTATCCACCGCCAGGGCTCTAATCCAGGAACTTCCAGTTACAAGGTAAGCTCATAGAACATTAAGCCACTGGGACCCAGTCCACTGGTCCATAAATTTTGAATTCCGTCATTTTTACGATATTGTGTGAGTCAAACAAAATCTCTACAAAACCAATACTTGAATACTAGTTGTTCCGCGTATTTCTAACGTAAGGTTCTAATAGAGAGGACAGAGATAGAGAGAGCGGGGGGAGGAAGTAGCTGAGACTAAACACATACTTTCCTAAATATCCACCCTTGAAACGTTGACCTTTTACTAGAATGTCACCTGGTTTTACATAATTAAAATACTATCATCACATGTTCTACTACACATCCATTGGTTTTCGTGGCAATTACCATGGTACCATGAAGTCTATGTTATATAATAATAATGATAATAGTCGAATAGATGATAACAGTAATAAGAGTCGACTGTGTGACGAAATCAATTAGAGAACCATTGGAAACCATAATAGAGTAATGGATACCTGCTTCCTACTTATCCGAGGCTCTTCAGTAGTATGCACTCTCATCGACACCACTGGGGACAGAACTCATAATCTCCAGATTACAACTCGAGCTTGTAGACTATTCAGCCAATGAGGCGCAATCCAATGGTCAATGAATCATAATTTCTACCATTTCGTGGTATGTATATATATATATATAACACAACTTCCACATGATAAAAACAATTTACCATATAAGTCGTGGAAACCTCTGAAACTTTATTCATCAGAGTCAGAAAAATTAGATATCCAAGAAGTAATCACGCGGTGAGGTGAAGTCATGTGAGCTCAAACACTTGGATGACACTGCTGTCCAGTGCTTGGAGGTTTCCATTGATTCGCTAACTGATGTTAGTTCGTGACACATGAGAAGTATTGAACAAACTGGTATTTAATTAAACCTCAGAAAATAGTTGTACATATAGATATCTCCTTTACACATGAACAGGTATGTGCTCAGTGACTGAACTGTAACTTTTTTTTTCTTTTTTAATTTTAAACACATGAGTTGTATTCATGTATATGTATATATGCTTATTTCTACTTTTAACGTATAGATCATTGAACATACTTTATAAGTTTATTCGCTTTTCAAAACATTTTTCATAGTCACATGACAGTCACATGACCTTCAGCAGTATCACGTTGAATCTAAGTTTACCGATTTTGGTTTTTGATTGCTGTTACATTTCAAAAGCAGAAGACTCAAATACATCTTAACGCGCTTTAACAGATAGGTAAGTTACTAGAGCTAAGCTATTGGTGAATTGTAATCAGCCTAATAGGTGACTGAGTATACTTTTTCTCCATTATTTCTTCTTCTTTACATGTTAGATTGATTAAAAGTTTACAATTCAAAATTTCTGGCTTATTTCCTTATATGGTTAAAGCATAACAAGTGGAATTTTGTCAGTACTGACGACTGAGGATTGTCAAACTCATATTTGATATATTTGGTAATTAGCCAATCAAAAAAACAACTACAAAAAAGCAAGTTTTGAATAGGCTCATCGAATACGCCTTAGAATGATATATCCACTGAATGAGCAGTATTAGACGGCTTACGGCGGTGGAACCAGATGGGGGGGTGGGTATTCTGTCCTCTGTGAACGATACTGACACGATTATAAGAAATAAACTGTGGTCGACATGTAATAAGTAATTAGATAATCACTGGTTTAGGAGTACCGCAACCAGGAGATGAACCCAAACCACTGAAATGATTATCAGGAAATAATGCGTACGGTCCCGGTTCGAATCCTGGCCGATGCACTTTTAAACCTCGTCTAACCAGCAGTATGGCTGGTTAA
Source organism: Trichobilharzia regenti (assembly GCA_944472135.2). Lineage (NCBI taxonomy): Eukaryota > Metazoa > Platyhelminthes > Trematoda > Strigeidida > Schistosomatidae > Trichobilharzia > Trichobilharzia regenti. Next base: position 132,955,227 of record OX235270.1, on the reverse strand, counting down.
GGGAAAAGTTGAGCATTAGGCTAGCAGCCTCATCCCGTTAAAAAAAAAAGAAATTCACAGCTACAATAGAATTTTGCTCAACGTTATTCTACCATGATAGCATAAGAAGCCTATTTATAAAATAGATAGCGGTGACTGTAAATCTGATATCATGTGCAATAAGCACTGAAAATACATCGAACTATCAATGTCCAACTTTAGTGTTGACACATGGATTCTCATCAACCAATTAGTGATGTTCTCTGAGCTGGTTGGTTTAATTGTAAATCATCCACCTGAACTACAAATCTTCTCTATTAAGTCAGTAACCGTCTGAATTCAGCTGCTATAACGCGGGACTATTCATTCGCAACCCGTAACTCATATCGCTTTAAGTTATCATCACCTATTATACCACTGGTAGTCCTTGAAACCGAAGATTATCTAATATTACCTCATTGTCAGCATACTTGATATGGGGAATAACAACTACAAAATTATTGTCAGTAATTTTAACTACTTATATCTGTTTAGTAGTATATATATAACAAAATTTATTCACCAGAAAACCTGGATGAAAAGAATGCTTTTTGTCAGGTGTCAGTTTGAAGGTACAGCAGCCAGTAAATGTTGCCGGCGAGTGACCATCATCCTCACACCAGACAAATTGATCGACTCCACTAGTTACACTTTCCCACTAGTATACCAGGCAACTTCGTCACCATGGCACTATTTAATTCTATATTAATTTGTCCTTTGGATATAATCCAACAGTATTATTTACTGCATGACAACGTTTCGAAAACAATCCACCATAAGGAGTTAGTCAGTTGATAGTGACTAGCAGTGGAATCCAGAGTGCGCAACCCTTCCTGTATATGACTCGCCATTTGGATGTATCTGCACTCCACAGTGACGATTTCTCCACCGAGGCTCGCGCTCATTGACCACAGTTGCAAACGCCAAAGTGTTATCCACTAGACTATTTGGACTATGAGAGCCTCCTCTTGTGCAACTAGTCATATTAATTATTTAATTCAGTTTTAGATTCTCCGATGGTTCAAGTGGTCTAGTGGACAACTCTTTGACATTTGAAACTATGGGCACTGAGTTCGAGTCTCGGTGGGAATGCAGGTACATCCAGTTAACGAGTCTCAAACAGGATGAAATGTGCATTCTGGATTCCATTGCTATTCACCATACACTTCTAATTACATGCCTAGACATCGTCGAAGCATCTGCACAAGAAGCCGACATGTCAACCTGAGACCGAGCACTTCGGTCCAATCAATCGACGGGAAAATCTAAAATTGAATAAGACAATTTATTATTGTATATAATAATTGGTTCGGAACTAGAATCCTCCTCTCCGTATATTGTAACAGTAACAGAATCTTCTAGATTTCTGAGTGAACTTTTATTGAATACTTCTCATTGCACGCATTCTCAGCTGATTCGATAAATAAGGCTTCACATATCAGTATTTCCCCCACCCACCCCCTACTGTAAGATAGTGAAATTGCTTGTAGCGATATAGCTAGACTATTTCCTACATTTCTCATTTTATTAGGGTCTACCAGTGTACGTTTTTCTAAGGTTTTGTACTGCACTAATCCAACTGGCACTAACCTACTACTGTGAATTATGTATTTGACAGCACAGTCATTGCAAGGCATTAGATAGTCGGAACTGTTTCGTTTCATGGGCTCCACGGCATCCCTTAACAGACACCGTTTGTTTCTAAGGGAGTATGTGTTAAGATTTGTCCTATGTTAAAGGGTTTCAGAAGTTAAAGCTTTGTATGGATTCACTACTGATGTTTTTAATGCCTCATTGTTGGTGTTGTCATCGTTCTGTTACTACTCATATGATTATGAACAATAATAAACTGTGTTCGATGCATCGTCATCCAGTAAATAATACTTTATCACTGTGTAATATATCCAACAAACTTTAGCCTGTGACGATTAAAATATTTTTCAAGAGCTGGCCTAGAGGTCAGATCACGGACCGATATAACTTAGATGATAGTAGCGATGTAAATCCCGAATTAACCGAGGCCAGAATCCATAGGTCATTAGATTCTGTTCAAAAAGGGTTGAATGGTCAGCGCATTCATCACATAACCTGAATGTTCTGGGTCCGATCCTCGGATGGGATGGATCCTGTGGGTGGACTGATGTGGAGGAGCTCTATGAGATGAAGACGAAATGGCCTTTCAGCCCTATCTCCTATCTTTCAGTGATTCTCTTGTTGATACCAATTTCCGATCTAATTCGAAATTCACTTTCTTTAACCTGACATAAATACATTTCAATGAATATCGATTTTTCTTTATACGCAATTATCGATCGAAATGAATGCATACTTTGCAAAAGTGGAAAATCTTTCTTGTCTAACTAAGTAAGCCATATTATTTTACAACCCCTGCAGTTCACTGAAGTGTTTTCAACAATTGAATAATACCTTGAAAAATTGCTCAGTAGGTTTCACTGGTGTCATATGAATGAATAAGTTCACTTGTAGATAAATCATACGTTGATAACCTGAAGAGTTAGTGCTGAACTTCATGCACACACACAAACACACGCTTGAATAAGTGGCAAAACAATCATAAGATACTACTCTCATCTTTTCACCTATTATCCCTCAAGTGAATTTGAAAATCTTAAAACTGAATCTACAAAATAATAGTCTAATCATCAGTAAGTTTAATTATAAACCCCTATGAATTTTAAGTGAAGCAGAATAAACTGTAAGTTATGCAGTATTTAAAAGTTTCAACATAAGGTCAATCAATAAATCAATACATAATAGAATAAGAGCATAATTCTGATTGATTAACTGAATAATTAATTAAATAAGCGATAAGTGAAATAATCAATAAAAAAGATAGCGTTTACATCTCTAAAGCAATCCAGCTGAGCTGAGACAGTCAATCATTTTAGTCTGATTGAGTCTGAAATGAACAATACTGATTACCCGATGCCTGTATTGTTTTAGCATAAGGTTAAAGGATATTTGTGTTCATTTTATTGTCTATCAATGCAGTGGAGCTCTCATGTGGTCCAAGGTACGATTACCAGCCGACACACACTCCTAAGTCTCGCTTAGCCGGTAGCAATCTCAGTCAATAGAGAAAGGTTGTACGTGAGACTATCAACTCCACTCAGGGGGAAAAACAGAGCCACCTCAACTGAAAATTCAAGGCCTAACGGTGAAGTTCCAGGTACTGCCAGGAAAGCTTAGACAGGAGTGAAGCAAAATGCTGTGGAGTCATTAAGTTAATATTAATGGTTGACACTAGATAAAGATGACAATAGTTACCACATATATTTCCTGTACAACCGAAGATAATACCATGCTATCAACGCTCTCATTGAGTATTTATATGTATATATGTGATGATTAAATCTGAAGACAGTTTCATCAAGAAAATTTTTCCTTTGATGGGATCACCCTTTTTCCATTCCTTATGTTCCCCTTGGGATGGTGGTGTTTCTTCTCCCACTGGGCAGAGTTGACAGCCTCACGCTAAACTTTCCTTTTTTATTCCTGATTTACTATCGTACCGGTAAACTATGCAGACTTTAGAAGGAGTGTGTCAGCCGGGAATCGAACTCAAGAAACATGTGTGGTCGGTTTAATCACTCCCTATGCACTTTAACAATCATGAAGACAACAAAATAAATCACACTTGAATTTCTGTAATCAATTAGCCTGTTGTCATAGTAAAGTCTAAATAATAATAATAATAATATAATCACTTTATTCCACACCACACTTGCATATTCTTTTGGATATTTGTTGTGTTTTTTAAAAAAAATAGTAATTTGCACATTACACAAACCTCAAATAATCGTGGTAATGAATTATGCCATGTTAATCAGACAACAAAAAGCATACTTTAAAAATGACGTCAGTGCGTAAGTTTTTATTTCTGCTGTCTGTGTGCCTGTGTTCATGTATGAATGTTGATTCATTCCTTATATTACCATACTCAGATATGTATGACTAATAAGCACTGATGAGATTGAAAAAACAGAACAAAAAGAAGACAGTTTGTTTTCACAATTATTTCTAGTTGAAAACAGATACATTTTTTAGAAAAGACGAAGAAGAAAATAGACAACTACAGATATTTCACACGTCACACTGCAAGAATTTCATTGGTTCTTAGTTGGGATAATGAACTGAGATCAGGCAGATAACACTTATAAACGCGCAGGGAGTACTAAACAGCTATTTCCTCCTACTTTCTTTGAGACTATTCATCAGTACCAAGAAGCTTTAGGCTGTAAGGCGAGCCCAATGACTATTCACCGCCATATATATACATATATATAATGGTGTCGCCACTAGTCATTGTGATCAACGAGTATCTGAATTCACACTGACCGTCTCAAGCCCTATGTTCCTCGGGGAATTGAAAGAAATAATAATAATGTAATCTGATCTGCACTGTGGAGATAGCGACAAGTCTGAAGTAATCCACTGGAAATGACTTCTTGAAGTGTCAGCCAATTTTCTGACCCATATAAAACCAGTGACCGACTCAGCATTGCTTTTGAAGATCCAAAGTGATCAGATGGGTTGTGCACACACACACACACACACAGAGAGAACACCAAGCACAGGGTTGCTGTGAAGAAATTTCCTCTCAAAGATGATGAAAGTCTTTTCTCCTCTTATGCAGTGACTAAAATTTAACAACTATGACTATAGCAACTCATCATTGATGTTACTACACTCTTTCATAAAAAGAAACTGTATATAAATGCAATTGTAGGGCTAAAGAGCAGAAAGAGGCTCTTCACTGAATCATATATCTTGTTTTCGTTAATGTATGGATGAAGATTATTCATGAACAGTGCGAAATCTCTTCTCTCGACTAATGTATGTAGGATAAGAACATGGGAAATGTGGTGGACTATAATTCCATACCTAGATAGACTTTAAAATTGTCATCCTATCCCATCCTATCCCATCCTATTGTGTGGTTGTATGTAACTGCATGTAGTGCTATAGCTGAACTATTCTCTAGATTTCTTGTCTTAAGTGGGCCAACCAATCTAGATTTTGCTAGGTTTTTATGCTCGGCTAGTCTGACTGCCCCTGTTCTACTATAAACTGCAAAAACATGTAATAGGAATGATTCAACACCTCTCCACCCAGATATATGGAAAATTCTCCTACCCCAACGACAACAAATAGGAGAAGACAAAGAAAAGTATAAGACTCAACTTTCAAAGTCGTGTGATTACAATTGATATGATTATGAACAAATAATTGTGTTCGAAACTGTTTCACTGTGTGATACATCTAATATGCAAACTAATATGGAATAACTTACTACCACAGTGCCCAAGTTTTACACATATATTAATACAAAGTATTTAGTTTGTAAGTTCATTTCGTAGTTCCACTTGTAACCTTGAAGGAACTCATATTCCTTCTGGGAATCGAAACCTCATCACAGAGTACTGCAATCAAAGATGTCTTAATGGCTAGTGCCAGCCAACAAGCAGGAAACCTGGGTCAAAGGCTTTTGCTCTGATCGCCTCCTAGTATCTAATATAACAGAGTGTACTGCGATAACGAGCACATCTAACTTGGTGAAAACATTGTAAACTTGGATGACAGAACTCAATATGTGCCAACACCCATGACTAAATGCATGACATTAGTCACCATACAGTGACCGACGAAGTGAAGAAATAAGTGTTCAATCAATACGAACACATGACTGACTTTAAAGCGTCTAATCAGGGTAACCGGTGTTTTGTTTTCCATAAAAATGTTGTTTATTTACCAGTAAAATACAGATAATGAGATTAAAACTACCTAAGCCTAATCGTAACACTATCCAGCTATCAACCCGCTATCCGAGCAATACTTAAAAACGAGATCCGTAAGAAGTTTGCACCTGGTTTCAGGCACAGAATTCAAAGTGGCACTATAATGATAATAATGGTAAGTCCCGTTATCCAACGAAGAGCATGCGTTCAAGGTTACTGGTGCGTCCTCACTCCTGGATTGCTATTCTTCAAGTTGACCAATCAATATGTATCCTTTACCGTCGTCTCAAATATCAACCATGAGCTCCGAGAGCTCAGTTTTAACGTCTCTGACTGCCGGGAAAAATCCCGATCTAATTTCAGCTCTGTACCAGATAGGTGGTTTCTTTGGGCGTGTTAAGTAATCAAACTGGAAAACTCTGTCCTAAACATTTTTCTTAATTTAAATATTCTCATTCAAAAAATTATAGAGAACAGTTCAAGGAAATATGTGTATTCGGTAATTTCTCGTCAGGTTTTACAATGACATAATAAAATACCAGTCATAGACATTGAAAACCAGTGTGGTTAATACAGTTAAATTTCAGGTATGTGAATTAGTAGAGATGGTTACATAGGTAGAACGACTCGACAGTCGCCTTCATGGATACTGCCCAACGTGGTCAGAAAATTGTAGCTGTAAAGTCAATTGAGAGTTCCATACTGGCACACTTTGTCAATACGGAGTACAAGTTTGATAAAAATTCAGCCTTTACTACTCTGTACAATGGTGCCACTCCGATTCCCTAATTTTGTATGCCTTCTATTAATATTTAGAGCCGAGGTAGTCGCCATAACTGTTTCATTCCAGTCTCTGTATTTAGAGAAGGCTTTACAGACCCTCATCACTCCACTGTCTTCATCTTCAATCTAGAAATGTGGTTATCTCTCCCGGTGACACCTGGTAACCGTAAATATATTATTTTTATTTCGATTTATACTGCTAACTTTACTACTATCAATATCATACTGTGTTATAGTTGCATAATGATAAAGCAAGAAAGACTAAATTTGTCAGCAGCTTGTTTTTAGTTCCTGAAATAATTCCGATCTGCTAAACTCCCATCTTCTTAAAAGAACCTCCGTCGGATGACAAAACCTCATGCTGATTTTTTGAACCAATACTCTTCCTATCTAAAGTCACATCTGGCTACGTATAGTGCCCTACGGAATGAAATACTGCAAAGTTGGTCTCTCTTGCCTCGCAAAAGTTTATCACTTGCGTGAAATTACTGGAAATTCATAAATCCACACAGATTATTAGTGATCCTCTGCATTTCTCGTCTGTTGTATTTTTCACTTGACGCGAGATGTCATTCAACCGTCTTGTCAGTGAGTGCCCGACCCATCTCCATTTCCATCAGAAACAAGTTGCTGACTGGTTCGTTCCTAAGATTTCTTGTTACTGGTTCCTTCTGATGGTCAATGACGAGGCAGATATAAAATAGAGCAAAACAAAAAACCTGGAGGATCTGAACTTCGCCGATGATATATGTCTGATTTTCCACAAATTGAAAGATATGCAAGTGAAAGACACCAGTCAGAAGATGCATCCAGAGAAGATAGGCCTTCAGGTGAACAATGAGAAGACAGAGCTGATGAAGGTATCTGGCTAACAGCAACAGCGACAACAACAGACAAAAATCAACTCAAATAGGAGAAATCTGAAAGAAGCAACCTCCTTTACCTACCTACCCACATACCGGGAAAGCACCGTTTCAACTACAGGCGGAGGAAACTGATGAAGACATCACAGTGAGGATAGGGAAAGCAAGTCAAGCTTTCATTTCTCTCAAGTCTGTGTGGAGGTCAACAGTACTCAGCAAGAAAAATAATATCCGGATTTTCAACCCCAATGTGAAGTCAGTGCTACTATATGGACCAGAGACTTGGCGCTGCGCCGCGTCACGAAGGGCACTTCGAACAAACTACGGACCTTCATCAACAGCTGCCTTCGCTCAATACTCAAGATCAGATGGCAAGAAAAGTTCAGCAACAGGGATCTGTGGGAGTACACCGAAACCTCTTCTCTCAACTAATGTATGTAGGATAAGAACATGAGAAATGTGGTGGACTGTAATTTCATGCTAGACAGATCTATTTGATGCAATAAAGCGAAAAACACAGTATGAATAGTAGTCCATCGTTTCAAGTACAATTTTTTACTGCTCATGATCATACCAGTGTATTCACACAACTTCTTAACTTGGTCCCTTCTACTTATTTTTTAATTGTAATTATCCATATATCTGGGATGAGTGTTGAATCATTTCTATTGTATGTGTGTGATGTTGGTGGAATCGATGGACCAGAATCCGAAGATTAACTAACCTCTATCTCCACCTAACTATATTACTTTTTGATACTCTCACTCTGTCCCATCCACCATATTGTATGATTGATTAGATGAAAATGCATGCATCTTGATGCCACCATCGTTTTTCTACATTATTTAACTTGGTGAGGTGTTAACCTTCTAGATCTGGTTAAATTTCTATATTTTGTCAATGTAAGTGATTGACGTCAATCCACTAAGCTGACCTATGTAATTTACCTCAAAGTCACTACCGGCCCTCTGGTAAGTTAAATTATTTTCAAATTTGCCCTCGGATTGATATCAGTTAGAGAACCATTGAGAATAAACTGGGGGTACAGGACAACTGTTTCGTACTAGTCTAGGAATCAATGGCAGTACGTACTCACTGGGGTCAGCCAATCAGATGGAATGAAATCCCTAAGACTAACATTACCTGTCTCAATCAACTCTATTACACCGCAGCCCTAGCATTGTCATTTCTTACTAACATCCCTTATGAATAAATATGTTGAGTACTTTTTCAATATTTTCTTTTTTGATTTGTTTACACAAAACTTTGTTTAAATTAAAGGATTATTGATCAACATGTGGGTTTGAATTCCACGCCGTTATCACATGTAGATCAACTGCTTTTTGCATACACAAACACACACACACATTTGAAATCTGCATGACACACTGACATACACACACACACATCAATCTTATTACATATAAATATATACTCTACAAATACTCTTGTAAGCAATAATGACATTAAATATCGATTAGTCATCAATCAATCAAGCAAACAAGTAATCATTCATTCATATATACTCTGTGAGAAATGTAAATCATGCCTAAAATGTTTTTATACCTATATTCTGCGTAATAATAATTTTCGATAAATTTTGAATCAGTGTTTCATTTTCTGCAGCGTAATTCAGCGAAAGCTTATTCCGTAGGCAGGCTTAGTGCGAGAAAAGGAGAGAAGTGCACACGCGACCACACGTGGACTCACACACATACACACACAAGGAGATGGGTGAAGAATAGGTAGGAAAAAAAGTTGTCAGATTGTCAGAAAGATGGAACAAAATCAGGGTACAAATTTGTCTTAGATTTTTTTTTCGCTTTGCCTACTTTCTCTTGTAATATCGAAATGCTTCTCACTATGAGTAGATTGATAATGGGCAGATGAAATTACTGAGTTAATCAGTTGAATGATGTATATTCAGAGCAGTTTCAAATGAAGAATTTGTCACCAAGGCAAACAAATCTTAATTTGCTTATTTAATATAGCATACACAGTGAAACAATAGTATTATTTACAGGATGACAACGTTTTGAAAACAATTTATTATTTATTGAATTAAATTTTTGATTTTCCCGTCGATTGATTGGACCAGAGTGCTCGGTCTCAGGTTGACATGTCGGCTTCTTGTGCAGATGCTTCGACGATGTCCGGGCATTCAGTTAGTATACAATTGGTGGATGGTGACTAGCAGTGGAATCCAGGATGCACATTTCGTCCTAATTGGGACTCGTCAGCTGGATGTACCTGCATTTCTCAGTGAGTGATGATGTTCCCACCGAGGCTCGAACCAAGTACCCATAGTTTCAAACGCCAAAGCGTTATCCACTAGACCACTTGGGCTACGAGAGCCACCTCTTATGCAACGGGTCATATTAATTATTGAATTGAATTTTTGATTTTCCCGTCGATTGATTGGACCAAAGTGCTCGGACCGAGTGGAAATGTGCTGAATCCTTCTCATAGAACATGTTATCAGCTGACTCGATAAATAAGGCTTCACATATCAATCTTTCTCCCCGCCCTTCTTCCCCACCCTGTGATATCAGATTTTGAGGCTATCATCTTGTTCCATCCTATTGTATGATTGTGTGCAATTGCATGTAGTGCTATAGCGGAGATATTTTCTAGATCCATTAGCTTATCAAGGTCAACTAATCTAGATTTCGCTCAGCTCTTAAGCTCCACTAGTCTAATGGACGCCTTTCTACTACTCTAACTAACAAATTTCAACCCACAGTCAATACAGCGTGTTGGATAAGCTAAACAGTTTTGTTCAGTAGGCTTCACAAGATTCTGTCACTGACATAATTTGTTTCTATATGAGTTTGTGTATTCTGGATGCCACTTTCTTTCATGCTATGTTATGAATTCCATTTTGGTTTTGAGAAGTTCCTTCATGGTATGGAGGCATTAATGATGTTTAAAATTCCATATCGTCAATGATGTCATCTTTCTGTGTATATTTGTCTTTCATGTCGTCCTTAGTATTATCATAAGCATTATTATAAATTTAATGTTTATGATTTCCTGTATAATTCCCGACAAATTAGTAGGGAAAAATCTCATGTGTTATGTGTCTCGGCTTCGAGGACGATTTCACATAGATTTGCGGATTTACACGCGGGAACCAACAATTCGACAGAAGAACCAGCAAACACAGGATTTCAAGTGAAAATGGAAAAGATAAGGGTGACGAAGTTACCTGATGACTGACAACAGCAACCACGAGTAGACATTTGCAGTAGGTCATGAGGTGACCGGATAGAAAGAGTTAGCAACAAGAAACTGTGGGAATGAACCAACCAAGAAACTATTGCTCAACTGATATTCCGAAGAAAATCGTTGTGTATCAGACACACACGCTCAGGAGACGCGTACGCGATATCAAGCGTCAAGCCATTGAGTGGAACCTGAATGGGAAACAATGAGTTAGGCGCCCGAGGAGATCGTGTGAAGAGAAGATGAGAGAGAGAGAGAGAAATGAGAGCTGATTGGTAATCGCAGGATCAGCAAAAGAGGACCAGAGAGGAAAGGGTGGGTAGAAAATGTGCTATTTAAGCTCTATATTCCTTTTGGAATCAGAGGGAATAATAATAAAGCTCCACGGATGAGTCGCACTTACTAGTGTAGATATTCAGCAGTACGATTTAGTCGTTCTGTTCCGTTATTTAAACATTTTGCTAATTCTGTTTTTACTGACCTATATTAAGATGAATCCCGGAATCGCGATCCCGGTTTTATTATTTTTTTTTCGAAAAACACTGTTGTTAAGCTTCTTATCTTCCTTCCTTTTTATGCTATAATCTAACATTACAAGCCCCCCCATCTCATGACTGTGTAAATCACAGGTGATATGAACCGCTTCCGGCTTTGAGTTGATTTGTTTGAAAAAATCTACTTACACCTTGTATTCTTAGAGCTATGAATGTGTATAGCCATAAATTAACATTTAAATTTTATTCAAATATTGGTTTGTAGGCATTAAGTTGATTTCATCATGAGCTGACATTAGTTAGAGAACCATTGGAAAACCTGCAGGGAGTACTGGACAGCTGTTTAATCAGACTAGTTTTTAGGACTCATCAGCAGTACGGACCCACCAAGGTTCGAACAAAGGACCTTCTGGTTACAGGGCGAGCTCGTATAAAGCCACTGGGACCCGATCCAATGGCGCATGAATTCTAACTTCTACCAATTCACGATATTGCACTACCGCTAACCAATGTCCTCGGCGAGTATTTGTCCTCACACCCAACATCTCAATACGCACGAGTCATAGAGACTATTCTAGCCTCAATAGTATGACCCTAGATCACTTAAATTTAAAGTCTTAATTAGACAGGTTTAAATTTTTCCAAAGGGTGGTTTCCTCAAAAGAAATATATAGCGTTAAAGATGTATTTGAATTCGTAGACAAAACCAAAGATATTAATATCAAGGACAAAACCATGATATCTCTGGACATAACATCTTTATTCACAAATGTACCTCTAGTAGATACAGTTAACTACATATGTGAACAAGTGGATAACCACTCGATAAGCGTTGGAATACGTACTGAAATCCTAAAGGAATTGTTATTAAGGTGTACCATGAGTGTGAATTTCGAATTTGACCCCACGCTTCACAGGCAAGTGGATAGGGTGGTGATGGGCTTCCCATTGAGTCCCATTCTGGCTGATTTCTTTCTAAGTAAGCTAGAAAATGGACCTCTGAACAAATTAAGGAGAAAATTCTCATTTTATTGCCGATATATGAATGATGCCTTCATTCTTTGTGATAATGATTCGGATAGGAGTACAATAAATACTGAATTCAATGAAGTACATTCGGCTATGAAATTCATGTGCGAAGAGGAATCCTAAGACAGAATTGTCAGAATTGGATGTCCTCCTTACAAGAAAACCAGATGGTCGCATAAGAAGCAATTCGCATAGAAAAAGTAATTGGATAGGACAATATGCACATTTTCACAGCTTCGTTCCTATCAAGTACAAAAGAAATTTAGTGAAGACTCTCAGCCACAGAGTTAGAGCTATATGCTCAGAAGAAGTAATTTAAGGTGAATTAAGCATTGTATATGAAACTTTGATCGGAAATAGCTATCCTTACAAATTTATCAAGAAACACATGACCAAGGAAGCGGAGAAGGACGACTCACTATCCGTAAACAAGAAGCCTCTTTATACACGACTGCAATTCATGGGCGATATACCGAGTGAAATAATTACGAAGAAATTAGGAAAATCGGTTCACATAACTTTTATTGCTGTCGAACTACATGTCTTATTGTCTACACGACCGATGGTGATTCCTCGACTGAAAAATGAAGTAACTAGACTAGCCACTTCAAATTCCATTTACGAATTCAGCTGCCCTTGCGGAGCGAGTTATATTGTCCGTTGTTCTAGGAACTCGACTTTTCGTGCTCAAGGACTTATCCCACTATGGCTAAGTCAAGGTGTAGTTAAAACCATTAACAGTTCGGTACTGGACCATCTGGTGCAAAGCGGTCACAAAGTCAACCAGCCAGCGTGGAAGAATCCTTCTCTATAATCTACCGGGTGCCTAACAAATTTCCGAAAATACCACAGAGGCTATTGCGATTCGCCTCAATCAACTGGTGCTTTGTGTGCAAAAGAAGCAAGCAGCCACTACCAATGCTCTGGCCGACCTTCATCGGAGACTATAAATTCATGAATTTGTAATATTATCTTTCCTGATTTTTCTGACCTTCAGTTTATTTTATGTTGATGCGATTCAGCTATAATCCATCAATATTATTTATTGATTTGATGTTATTTAAACAACAATAATGTTGTTGTTGTAACTGAAATCATTTCATGAACAAACTTGAATGAAAACAGTCACATTCCTGCAAGCTTATGCTTTAAAATCCATGTGATTTGCACAATGAAGGTAATGACTGAAATTTCAGCGCCTAAGATAATCAGCCATGTTTGTACTAATCAGCAAAGCATATCGACAATTGTGAAGGGATTTATTCTGCCTCCCTTCATTGTATTAATTACTGTAGTAGGTTCCGAGTTGAACACAGAGATCCAGAAGGATATCTTTATCTCACTTTGTTCCCTGTAAGTCTTCTGATCTGGCTTTCATTTCCTCTTCAAACAGTATCCTGCATATCATCTTCGAACTCAAGCCCATTTCGTTGCTTCTTCACCTAACAGATATCTCTCGCTGATTAGGATTGATGGTTGTTGTTGCTGACCATCAGGTATCTGTGTCACATCCATCTTGTCTAGGCTCGCTTGAAGTTCTTTCTCTGCTACCAGCCTGTTCTGTCAGTTTGTTGGTCTTTGCCTGTAGATTCCCGAGTCTGTGAGACACTAGACACAAATCGTCCGCTAATATCAGATCCTCCAGTATCTCCTCGACAGTTCAACACATATCCGTCTTCTCGTTCCCCACCGTCTGTTTCATGACCGAGTCCATTACAGTGAGGCATATCATTGTTGATGACAGTAGGTAACCACCTCTAAATGCTGTCAGGGAAGACAGAACGAACTGAAAGTGGATCTAGATAAGATGGAGGTGATGAAGATATCCGATGGCCAACAACGACAACAATAAGCACCAATGACTATCAGGTTACCTCTCCTAATTGTCTAGGTAGAATTTTTTCAGCTGCGAGCGGCACAGGTGAGGATATCAGAGGTGGGCAGGATTGAAAGAGCAAAACAGACTTTCATCCTTCTGAAAACAGTGTGTAAGTCTGCTGTACTTAGAATGAGAAACAGGACCCAGATCTGCAATACCTATGTTGAGCCAGTGAGTACAGTCATTGTCATAAGCAGAGAGAGACACTGACGGAGAATTCTACAAAATCAAGGTGACTTAGCTGTCAACATTTTTAAAAGAAAGATCTTACTTTCTCTGAAAAGGACATTCTTTGCTGTCCCTTTGAGAATAGTGTTTTCTAGTCGACCATTACTGTCCAGTAACCTGAAGGAGAGAAAATCCCGCAGTTGATCAACTTAACATGTGTTTACCAGTCCATTTACTCTTGTGGGGACTGATAAGAACCGCAATAAATGAGCATCTGGTCGACATCTGTCACCTTATCTTTACAGAGTTATCCTTTAAAATTATACATAAAGCGAGATATAACCTGCCGAAATCTCTACTTGCCCGATTCATTTGTACTGCTGAAGCTTTGACCTTCAAAATAGGAAGGCCAGATCTTAATATACATCAGCAGTTTAAAAAATTTTCATTGAAAAGAACCTCTTTGCTGAATTACTTGTTTTCATTTTGTAAATGGTCTAATAAAAAATTCCACCAATCAGAAAGTGTGAGTACACCCGTTTAATTAATTATAAGTCATCCAGTTGGACTACTGAGAAACTTCCAGTTGAATAAGACCTTCATTATTTCAAGTTTGCCAAGAGATCGATATCAATTAAAGAACTACTGAAAAATAAAAAGCACTGAACAGTTGTTTCTTTCGAGTTTGAGACTCTTCAGAAGTCACTAATGAACACCACACTAATTTCAGTGAGTCAGTTAGTAGGGACTTGATTAACCTCAAGTTTGATCACAGGTTGACTGGCTCCAGGACGAAGTTGCGTGAAGTTCTAATTAGAAGTCATAACCAGTGGGGTACATCCGGTCTGAAGCGAGGAGAAATACTGGACAAGCTTGCGTCGTAACCACGAGGTCCTAGGTTCTAACCCCGGTGGATGCGTACTACCGATGAGTCCTTAACTGAGATGAAACAGCCGCTCAATACTTCCTGATTCTCCAGAAGTTCTCTGATAAATATATATACTAGTTCACGGTGAAATTTGAAACAAATCAAATCTCTACAAACTAACTCTTGAAAACCATCATTATTGATTTTTCATCACTTATTTTTCAAGACAAGTGGAATATGACAGTAATGAATTAACTGTCTTCATCTAATTCAGCAGTGGTGATATTTAGCTGTCGAAATAGTATTTTTTTTGACTGTATGAAGGATTTCACCATGAGCTGACATCATTTAGAGAACCACTGGAAAACCTGCAGGGAGTACTGGACAGCTGTTTAATCAGACTAGTTCGGGACTCTTCAGCAGTACGGGCCCACCGAGGTTCGAACCCAGGACCTTCTGGTTACAAGGCGAGCTCGTAGACCATTGAGCCACTGGGAACCGATTCAATGGTTCTTGAATTCTAACTTCAGCCGATTCACGACATAGCGCGACCACTTCGCAATGTCTGCCCCATCTTCGACCTGCTGTACCCTACTGGTGACGGCTTCCCACTAGAACCTCCGGTTAATTGCCTGAGTAGGGCCAGTCGCTAGTGAGCATCAGATTAATTTTCAAGTATTGGTTTTGTAGGGAGTTTGTTTGATTGTATGGAGGATTTCACCATGAGCTGACATCATTTAGAGAAATGGGGTAGTAGCCCATCGAGGAAGACAGTGCGAAGTGGTCACGCTATGTCGTGAATCGGCTGAAGTTAGAATTCAAGAACCATTGGATCGGGTCCCAGTGGCTCAATGGTCTACGAGCTCGCCTTGTAACCAGAAGGTCCTGGGTTCGAACCTCGGTGGGCCCGTACTGCTGAAGAGTCCCGAACTAGTCTGATTAAACAGCTGTCCAGTACTCCCTGCAGGTTTTCCAGTGGTTCTCTAAATGATGTCAGCTCATGGTGAAATCCTTCATACAATCAAACAAAATCCCTACAAAACCAATACTTGGGAAATAGTATTTAATAACAAGATTTAAAAACTCTCAAATTGATTGCATGTCTACATTTCTTCAATGTCTAAAGATTTAATATAGAGAACAGAACAGAACAGTCAAGTAAAACTTAACTTTAATATTATCGTTCATTATTTGTATTTGCGGAAGTCATTTTTTTTAATGTACACTCCAAAATCCCTCGTCGGCTGATTTCAGTGTGACTAAATGCTCAGTCTTTGTTGGCATATCGCCACCTAGTATGAATGCTTCAACGATACCCTTAAGCTGATAGGTTGATAGTCAATTGTCCCTCATAGTAGTTAGCAATGGAATTCAAGGCCCCTCTTACTGTCTTTTAAACAGACAGACCGAGTCTTTCCAGATAGGTTCACCTGAACATAACAATTGTGTGATGTTACTCTCATAGAGACTAGAACCTAGCACTTATTGTTTTAAACTCTAGAGCCTTATCTACTGAAGCTATCTATTGTGCAGAAGGTATCAACTGTTGACTAGCAAGACTTTTTCATTTCCTCTTACCTACATCCGTCTGACAAGTCCCAAATGGGATAAAACGTACACATCCACACACATGCCTGAATTTTACTCCTAGCTAATATTGAAGAAAACGCTTACTTCAGAAAAAACAGTTTACAGCTATTGTTTAATGAAACAAAAACTTGATTTCATACGAAATTTCTGTCTGGGATCAAATTCTGCCCTCAAGATAGTTTTTCCGCCTGTCAATATAAAAATCTCCAAAGGAGAAACAATAAAAGCTAAACAACAAAAGTGCACAGGTGTTTCTACTTTGGTTAAGAATTTTACTAGTAAGAAAAATGATGACGACAGAGTGCAGGAATTCCATGGAAAGGAAACTGTACGCCGCAAAAATTTTCTAAAGCAATATCAATTAGAGTGCTAAATTTTAATTTGTTATGGACACCACTTTAACTGCCGATTATCCATGGGATTCGAAAACAGCTCTCAGAGGTCCGGTAAAATTAAAATGCTCAAATCCGTAGTTCTGAAGACAACTAGTCTTATTTGTCAACCAAACCTGGTCTCACAGTAACATAACAAGAAGCTAATGACAGATTTTTCTTCATGTAAAGTTAATCACAATCACTAAAAGACATTGGTCACCATATGTATCATTGATATAAGAATGAAACTTGTGCACTGTGGTAGAGCGTAATTCCATTATGGGTATATTATGTTTTGATAGTCTCACAGTCTTATACAGTAATGTTTACTGGTGACGTTTCGAGCACAATTTATTGCTGCTCATAATCATATCAAGGTAATCACACGACTTCCTAAATTCATTTATATAGTTCCATTATTTTTCACTTGATTTCCACTTGATTTGATTGGTAATAGTACTTTCCATATTTCAGGTATTAGTGACGAGTCATTCCTATTGCATGTGTTGTGTGTAGACTCGATGAAGAAGGATTCAGTAATCAATATTTCTCTCTCTCTCTCCATCTACCTAGATTACTTTTTCGAATTTTAACCCTCTCCCACCCTACTGTGTGGTTGTGTGTTGATGCTTGACACATATAAATTCACTAGTGGAGGGAATAAAATTCACATTTGAAGCGGAAGATGAACAAGGAGAATTGGTTATGTTAGATTGTAAAATAAAACGAATAGAAGAAGGTAAACTGCACACTAGTGTTCATAGAAAACCAACGCACTCTAATAGATATTTAGACTTTAATTCATCTCATCCGTTAACTGTTACGGCAGGCTTAGTCAAGTGTTTAACATACCGAGCAGTGGCACTAAGTAGCACAAGAAAAGACCTAAATGACAAAATAAAACAGATAGAAGAAGCGCTGGTGCTGAATAACTATCCTATAAAATTCATTAGGAAGATCAGTAAAGGCCAAAAACAATAAAAATAATTGTGGAACTAGTAATGATAACATAAATAAGAGAGAATATGAGTTATACAATATAAGGAGGGGACATCTGAGACCCTACGTAGGCTTCTTAATAAAGCAGGAATTAGGGTGGTGGCAATTAAACCTACAAACTCACTCAGGGACAAGCTCTGTAGGTTAAAGGACCCTGTCGGTTGACCCAATTAGACAAAATAATATAATTTACAAAATACCCTGCAATGACTGTGAGGTCAACTATATTGGTCAATCTAGTAGGTCAGGGGTAGTCAGATTGTCAGAGCATAAGAATTTAGCTAAGGTAAGAATGGTTGACCCCGAGAAGATAAGTAATTTAGAAAAAAGCTCAGCAATTGCAATGCATGCGCTAACACACAACCACACAATAGGGTGGGAGAGGGTTAAAATTCGAAAAAGTAATCTAGGTAGGTGGGGAGAGAGGTTGATTACTGAATCCTTGTTCATCGAGTCTACACCCAATACATGCAATAGGAATGACTCGTCACTCATACCTGAAATATGGAAAATACTATTACCAATCAAATCAAGTGAAAATCAAGAGAAAAACAATGGAACTATATAAATGAATTTAGGAAGTCGTGTGATTACCTTGATATGATTATGAGCTGTAATAAATTGTGCTTGAAAAGTCATCAGTAAACATTACTGTATAACACATTGGTCACCATGTTGGACACACCCTTTGAATACTTCAGCCATCATATACAGAATATATATATATATATATATATATATAAACACATACAAAATGGTCTAGGAAAGTCAATGAAGTCTTTTCACTTATCCGGACAGACAGACTACCTAAGCCTCGATTTCGGAATTTCTGCTCAGAATTATGCCACAGCTTATTACACTAAAGTTAAAATTATTTTCAAAAGAATGGATACTGAACAAAGAGTACACGACCGATGGTGATTCCTCAACTGAAAGATGAAGTAACTAGACTAGCCACTTCTAAATGTATCTATTAATTCAACTGCCCTCGCGGAGCCAGTTATATTGGCCGTTGCTCTAGGAACTTGATTTTTCCTGTTTGAGAACATCCTCCAGCATGGCTAAGTAAAGGTGTAGTGAAGATTATTAACAATTCGATATTGGAACATCTGGTGCAAACCGGCCACAAAGCCAGCGTAGAAGAATCCTTCTCTTTAATATACCGGGTGCCTAATAAATTGCCAAAAACATCGAAGCACCGCAGCCTCTAAACAGCAGAAGCTATTGCCATTCGCCTCAAACAACCAGGGCTCTGTATCCAAAAGAAGCAAGTTCATCCCCTACTATTGCCCTGGCCTTCAGTAGAAACTATAGACTCATGAATTTGTAATATTATCTTTCCTAATTCCTCTGACATTTAGCTTATTTTATGTTGATGCGATTCAGCTGTAATCCATCAATGTTATTGATTTAATGTTATTTAAAAATTAATGTCGTTTATAACACTAATTCATTCATACACTATAATGTATGTATAAATGCAGAGCCTGATGATGAATTTATCGAAAAGAGTACTCTTCGTTCAGTAACCATTCTTTTGAAAATTTTAATAGGCATTTTTAATCAGTTGAAATTATTTATTGTTTACACAGACTGAAATCTAATTGGTTTTTTGTGTTAGCCTTAAACTTTAACCTTGAATTAATATTTGCCCTTGACTTACTGATTATACATTGACCATATTTAGTATAGGACAGTGAGTTTTCATTATTTGTGAACTGTGCTTCCTTACGTTCAGATAGAACTATGGATAACCATCTTCTGAGAATGATACCTTAACCATACAAGTAAATTGAATAGAGAAAGGGTTTTTATGAAGACGTTTTCAAGATCCCATATGCGTTATGCACCCCTAACATTGTTGTTATATGCCCTTAATTCCGTGGTGATCTGAGGAGCTTATTATATTAAACATATCAACTGGCTAAACATGGCAATGCACCGAAACAACCGTCATAACCAGTTGGCTCAACAAGTGTGTGTACAGAATACAAATCGAGGAAACCGCTGAATGACAGACATTACATGCCAGGCACTGAAATGAAACCCAGAAAGGAGATGAAGTGTCGGACTTTGATCAGAGCATGACATAAACAGGACCATATGGAGAGGAGATAAAAAACTTTGTGGTAAAAGCCGTATGCAGAACGGCAAAAGATATGCCACTGAGTCTTTATGTTCCATGCCAAATGCAAAGGACAATTAATAAATGGGGACTATTATTCTACTCGACACTTATAATTATAAATAATTATACTTACATTCTGAACAATGTCCACTTTCTTATTCCAACTATCAACAAACAAACTATCCACACTTCTAGCCATACTTCTTGGAAAGTATTTCAAATGTTTATGATGATGTTGCTGCTGTTGTTGTTGATGATAATGGTGTTGGTTTAGAGATTCTGATGATTTTTGACGCTGGTGTTGCTGTTGTTGTTGTTGTGGTGGTGGTGTTTGTGAACTGTTCATCAGATTATCCTCCGGACCCTCCAGACTATTTTCATGCCTACTGACAGATCGAAGTTTAGAATTGGAATCATAAAAGAAAAATTCATCATAAATCGAATGTAGCGCTTTCATGGTATGTTTATTATGCAGACTATGATAGTTACTGATAAGACGATGCTTTCGTTTGAATGCTAATGAATACCAACTTGAATTGACATTAGGCAGTTTTACATGTGTTGGTGACGATGCCATTGAAGAGGACGATGATTTTAGTGATAATCGCGGGTGGGTAGAATTTTCGTTCAGCTTATTTGGACTATTATTATTATTAGAGTTATTTTTTAAAGATTGTCGTTTTATCATCCCATTGTTCTGTAGACTCTCCGCTTCATTGATGAGTGGACTTTGATTGTCAGTCGGATAGTCACTGAATGACACAATCGGTGGAGCTGTCAACGGGGCCTGTCGTGGCAACATTGATGCTGATTTTGGTGTGGATATTGGTGTCAGTGTCGATGATAATGATGTGGTAGTGGTCGACGGTTTTGTAACTATCAGTGGTGGTAGTATGATGATTCTCTTTCGCGCAGAAAATGTCTCTCTAAAACGTCAATCTAGTATGGTTTACATAAGATAATGCTGTGTAAATATAATTCACAGTAAGCGAAATAGATAGAGATCTCTAGGATAAGTGTTTATAAAAAAGATGCTACTTCTCTTATGTCAACCATATTTAATAGATTAATAATAGCAGTAATACAAGTAACATAACACATCTCGTGATTCAGTGTGCAAACACTGACATACTGTGAGTATGCATATCCAATAATTAATCGCCTTTCATTCTTGTTAAGTTACTCATTCAAACATGAGCATATTTTAATAATTAATCATGGTTACCTTCTGTTTTTTTTCTTTCTCATTTGGAAGCTGTACTTAGTAAGTAGTTGATCATAATATTTCGCGGCAAGTTAGATTTAAGGTTAAAAAGGCATTGATACCGCCAACACTGTCTACTGAATATTAGCCAATTAGGGAGAGATCAACTCTTTATGTGTTTAACAATGTTAATGATTGGCTATTTCAGCGTGTGACCTTGTCATCACCAATATCGTTGTAAGTATGTTGACAAACTGTGACCTTTAGACTTAAACATTTTAACGTCTTGTATACATATGAATACACATAACTTAGTGAAGACATTCACACCTAGGTTTGAAGACCTCTAAATATGAGAAGCAACCGTTCGATTCTGAACTAGAACCTCAAGATCTTACAGTGAGACGCAGAGTGTAAATATGGCAACATATGCTAAAATGTCACTAGCATCATACTATACAGTTAACGAATAATCATTTTTATATTTTTGACTTATATTTTTTGCATATATCACAGTTTTTGCACGTTATTACGTAAGCTTCATTTCAAGGTAACCACTAGATTGTTATATGACAATCCCGCATGTCAAGTGACCCACAACGGAAAACTCAGAGAGGCTAGTCAAGTGAAGACAGGCGTAGGTAAAGACTGCCTACTATGACCAATGATATGCCTAATTGTAGTAGACTAGATTATTTATTTTATTTTATCATAGCTTGATTCCACACAGTATTTTTGATACAAGTATGGAATTTTTAGCGTGTGATATCGGCAGCCCAAATTTAGCAGGCCGACTGTTGACATCAGGTGTGCGTCGGCCAAGGATCAAACCCCGGACGAGCCCCAAACTGTAAGTGGGGGACCAGAAGAGAGGAATAGGTTGCACAAGTAAGATAATGATAGAAGATATGAACTTAACGCGGACGACTTATGCCTAATGCCACATAAATTGAAAGACTTACAGGCGTAAACTAAAAAGAGGGCAGAAGAGGCGAGCAGCAAAGACAGAATTTCAAGTGAGTATAGAGAAGATGGAAGAGTAACAAAGATAACCAACCAGCAACAACTAGAAACATCAGTTACTATCAACAGAATGAATTCGAAGTCACTTCCTTCACTTATCTAGGCAGCATCATCTCAGTTAGAAGCATGCCCTTATGGATGAGAATGTCAGAACCAGAATTTGCGAAAGACAAGACAGATCTTCTTCACTCTGAAATCAGCTTCGAAATCTGCTGCACTCATTAAAGAGAACGAAATTCGGATTTTCAACACCAATGTTAGAAACTTGACGCGCCACGAAAAACATTTCAGATAAGCTATTGAAAACTTTTACCAATAGCTGCTTTCACTGGCGCCATAGTGAAGATCAGTTGGCCAGTCAGAAATAAGAACGAACCAATCAAGAGTCTATCTCTTAACAGATATTCCGAAGAAAATGGAGGTGGATCAGACATACACTGAGAAAACCATCGAATAATTCGCCTCGCCAAGAGAACACACATGGGTGGAAGGTGATAGAGAGGAACGAAGAGTCGGGAATGGGTTTGACAGTAACACGGAGGAGATTGTGTCAGGAGGACATTTAAAGCTTACGGGCAATTGTGGAGGCGGTTGTTGAGGACTTCAGGAGACATGAAAATTTGGAGATGTTCTGTTGAAGCCCCATTTTCCATTCGGAACCTGATGAAACAATGATAAAGTAAAATCACATTGTTATGGTATTAAATCTGAAGCTATTTTTCATTACTGCAATGATAACATTTTTGTTAACATTACAGGGTAATATGGGATCGAGTGACAAAGAGGACGGTTTTTCAATAGTGGATGCTTTTCACCTACTGACTGCCAAACGCTATCCTAAACCTCATCTAGCAGGTAATAAGCTGGGAAAAAAGGCGAATTTGATTGTGAGGCTAGCATCCCTATGATATGGTGGTCGAGATCAAGTCTGGAAATTGACCAGTCAGAGTTGACCTCCTTAAAATAACTACCAATATATTATTGACCATGATTACAGACTAACTGACACATCCTTTGCGGCATACGTCATTTTGTCTCCTCATTTAAGTAGCTCATGCTGTTGTATAGTGCTATAGGTGAAGTCGAGGGATAGTGGTAGTTAGCGAGTCTGTGCCCAACTCGGTGTATTGCCAGGCATAAAACCCTAACCTGCAGTAGTAAATACATGCATAATAAAGGGACTAGTGTAGGTTTTAAAGTGAATCTTTAATTCGTCATTATTACCAGTCGTTTTGGTATCATTATATTCCCTATGGCTTATATTGTAATATAAAATCACATTCTGACTGGAAATAGATTGTAAGCATAGTTCTGTTATGAAAGCGAAACACAACGAACCAATCCTCAACCGAATGATTATTCCCTGTATCCACTACACTTTTACTACAGCATTCGATAGTGTGTTTGTCTTTGAATTTCTTAAAAGAAATCACTTCCTTCCAAAGTGTCAAATACACCATATTGACGTGTACCTGTAAACATGAAACCTGGATCCAAAGTTTCCTGCCTGTTGCCTTCAATAACCTTTCATCAGTTTGAATTGGGCCGTAATAACAAGTCATCCGGCTTGATGATCATACTAAAAATATGACTGACAACATTTACACACCGGTAACTAATCAGTGTATCCCTTACTGTACCATATGAGACTAAAGAAAGTTTGGATAACTCATTGGTAGGGTGTTACACTGTAGCCCTTGGTTCAAATCTCCAATAGGACTTGAATCTACACTTTATCGGCGAGTGTCAAAGGGTACGAAACCTAACCGTACGGAACGGCTTGATGCCAACCAAGTGTCTACAACATTCTAACCGGCAATCTGATCTCCAGTTTCCAGAAGCAATTAAGGCGAGTAGCGTGTCAGAAATGCTTTGGGGTGACGCTCAAGCCAAGTCGCTGAACCAGATAGACAAGCTCATCACCTTGACATTGATATTGAAAACTTTAATCTTTTTACTGAGCTAAGTGTTGTGTGTGGATATCCACAGTGATTTTAGAGTAACAAAGACCTTTTCTGCACAGATCCTAGCCAGCACCGACATCCTCATTTGAGCTACTTGCAGCTAAAACGATGCTACCCTCCTGTAGGTTTGCCGCATCAATGATGATTGATGTTTGCTGTGCCATTTCAAATTTAGGTCGAATGAATAAAGTATGCGCGTACAAAGATGAGAGACGGACTCTTTGTCTTTATTAGTTGCAATGATCATAGTAGCTTGATAATTCCACGAGGACTGAAAGATAAAAAATCAAAGCCGGTATCTTCTTTTGAGGCTGTATTACAAGCAGAAAGTGACATCATGTTCCACACCATTTATCCATTTCAAATGTACATGTAAATCCACACGAACTAGAAGAATTTATTTTATATTACAAGTGAACACTGTAAAGGATTATTTGGAGGTGTATTCAAAAGGTTTTGAATTTCCTAGTTAATAACAAGCTCGACGTTTTGTTGCTAAACTACATGTAATCAACCTTCATTACTTTGTGTTCGATACTAAAGAGGCTAATATACACCTAACACACACCCCGTCTCTCTCTCTCTCTTGCCAAATCGGTTTCCATTATTATTGCTATTTTGCCCTTAAAATTTGACCTGTTTTTCCCTTCATCATCCCTTAAAGCTTATTTAGTTTCCATGTAATCTGACTGTTTGAATTGTGTTGCACAAATACACGAATTCAGGAGACTACAATTTTTGAGCGATCAGTTGTTTTCATTAAACTATTCTACAGGCTCTTCAGTAATAAATCTATGAATATTAGAACACAAATAGTCAGTAAAGACAAATCAACAGTCCACATTTTCCTTGCGAAACTAGAAAATGAGCCTTTATAGGATGTTATTAATGAACTGGAATTCTATTGTCGGTACATGGATGATACACTTTTGATTATGAAAATTGAGAAGGAAGCAAAGAAGATCCTGGATAAATTTAACGAGGTTCATCCTGCAATAAATTTTACTATTGACAAAGAAAAAGACTCTAGTGTTTCATTTTTAGACGTCCTTATGACCAGAAAAGAGGATGGCACAATAAGAAGAAGTGTGCATAGCAAAACCTACATCCACGGGTCAGCATACTCATTTTCTGAGCTTCGTGCCCTTGAAATACAAACTCAATCTGATAAAGTGCATGGCTCACAGAGCAAGAGCAATTTGCTCGGATGAATGTCTTGATGAGGAACTTAAACTTAAACGGTTGCTAAATGAAAATGGTTATCCTGAAAAGTTTACTGATAAGAATATGAATCTAAAATCAAATCAAATCAACAGTTCCGAAAAAGGCCTTATTCTTACAAATGCAGCGAGATACGAACACAGTGCCTTAGAAATGCGGTAAAAAAAGCGCATTCCCTAATGTCGAATCACGTTGTGTCTTCAAAATCACTCTTCTTTTTGCATTCGAGAGCAAAAGACAAACTGCCTAATTTCGCCTCTTCCATGTGTATCTACCAATTTAACTGCTCCTGTGGAATAAGCCAGTTACATAGGTTGTACAATTAGGCGTGTTTCTCGTCGAATTTCCGAACATCATCCTGAATGGTTAAGCAAAGGACAAACAAAATCTATTCTCAGCGATATTCTATCTCATCTTGTGGATACAGAACACAAGATTGACGTTAACCATGCTTTCAGGGTCATTTACTGCATACCTACGAATCTCAATTTTTTCCTTAAGAGTTCGACTACTAAATATTGCTGAGGCTGACTGTGCGCATTCATATTAACAAGCCTAATTTATGCGTCCAAAAGAAGTTAGTTCAGACATTATCATTACCTTGTCCATCTAAGTTTTGAATGATCATGAATTTTTGTGGAATTTTCCTAATTTTAGTTGATATTCTATTTGCTACTATATCTTTATTATTATTATTATTATTATTATTATTATTATTCAAGCATCTTTAATGAACTGTAATTCCACTGAGCTTGCCTTACAGATCGATGTTATTTAAAAAACCCACTAATATTGTTATTGGCTACTAATCTAGAATATTCTGTGTATATAAACATATATATATATATATATATATATATATATATATATATATATGTAGAGCCCGAAGAGGAAATTATCGAAAAGGATATTCTTTGCTCACTTATTTTGTGTTTTATAAATCAATAACTGTTGTGGAGTATAAGTAAAATATGGAATAATGCTATTTTGGTGAATAATTCCAAATGTACAAATGTACATAAGACATACAGTCTAAAAGAATAAACCAAATCTGTGTGTTTGGAAATGTATATCCCTCTTCTCTCTGTTAACTCCAGACTATGTACCTTATTTACATATCTTATTTTATCTTGATCATTCCTCCTGTCATCTAGTTCATTCAGTTCACACCACTATTATTTATCACTCTTGGAATTTACAATAAGCTTAGCTTGTCTCTGTTATTTGATTAGAGTGCACTGTTTATGTGTTATTTGACAGCCGTCAAACTTAAGTTCAGTGTGCCTCATTTGTTCGTTTATATTTTTGTGGCGACATGAAAATACTAATGGGAGACATGAACGCCAAACTGGGACCAGACAATACGGGAAGGGAACTCATCATGGGTAGAGAAGCTCTAGGAGAAATGAATGAAAATGGAGAACTCTTCGCCGACTTCTGCGCCTTCAACGAACTGGTGATTGGTGGCAGTGTATACAAGCACAAAGATATCCACAAGGCCACATGGGTGTCACCAGACGGGCAAACCAAAAACCAAATCGACTTCATCTCAATCTCAAGGAAGTGGAGGCGCAGCCTACTGGACACAAAAGCAAGAAGAAGAGCAGACGTTGGATCAGACCACTATCTCGTACAAGGGACAATCCAAATCAAATTAAAAGCTTTCAGGGAAACAGGAGCTGCAGATAGACCACAAGCCAAGTTCAACACTCAAAAGCTGAAGGACCAGGCTACAAAGGACATCTTCATTGCAAGCATAAAGGACAAAGCTGAGATACAAATCAACACTAGCGAAGAGGTCGGCGTTGAAAAGCACTGGAACAACTTGAAAACGGTGTGGAGTCAAACCTGCATGGAAGTTCTAGGCAGAAAGAAGAGACAGGACAAACAGTGGCTCACTACGGACACTTGGAAACTAATAGAAGAGAGAAGGACAGTGAAGCAAAAGATTATCCAGTGCACGGACGAGCAACAAAAACAGGAGCTGAATGCAAGCTACAATACACTGAACAAAAGAGTGAAGAAGAGTGCCAGGGAAGACAAAAGAAAATATTATGAAACCACGGCAAACGAAGCAGAACAAGCTGCAGTGGAGGCAAAGGAGACCTCGCCACACTCTACCAAACAACTAGGCACCTTTAGGGCAAACGTTCGACACAGATTAAGCCAATAAAGGACGACAATGGAAAGTCAATCACCAAAGAGGTGGAACAGAGAAAGCACTGGGTTGAACACTTCAAAAGACTTCTAAATCGTCCGCCACCTACAACACGTCCAGCAATACCAACAACGGAAGCAGAACTACCAGTGAACACTGACCCCCGACGAAATCAGAAGTCCTGAATGCAATCAAGATGCTTAAAGCTGGGAAAACACCGGGACCAGATGGAATCCCAGCAGAGGCATGCATGGATTTTCAACTCCAATGTGAAGTCAGTGCTACTATACGGATCAGAGACTTGGCGAGTCATAAAGAGCATCTCAAACAAACTTCAAACCTTCATTAACAACTGTCTCCGCTCAATACTCAAGATCAGATGGCCAGAAAAGATCAGCAACAGGGATCTCTGGGAGCGAACCAATCAGGAGCCGATTGTGAAACAAATAGGCAGGAAGAAATGGAGATGGATTGGCCATACGCTGAGGAAACCATCAAGTGACATCACTAGACAAGCCATCGCTCGAGTGGAACCCGAAAGGGAGGCGGCGAGTTGGTCGTCAGTGCAAGGGTGACTTGGAGGAGGTCATGCGAGGAGGAGATGAAAGCATGTGGACAGACCTGGAGCAGGGTGAAAAAGTTGTCAGGAAACCGAAGTCAATGGAGGTGCGCAGCTGAAGCCCTATGTTCCTCTAGGAACTAAAGGATACAATAATAATAATAATAACATTAGTATGTCACTTGCTTGTTATTCACACTTTATTGTATGTTTTTAAGATCTGCAGATTTTGTGTATTTAATTTGCAGACTCAACCAAAGGACTTCGATGATTATTCCCTTGGATTCTGAGTGGAACACAGGATCTCAACATCATATCTCCATTTGATCGTAATTCCTGCACTCGCCTCTTGAACAGACCCCACGACAACCCATACGATCTCATTTCCTTCTTACACAGTCGTCTCTACGTCCTCCTGAGAACCAAACCCAACTCGCTGTTTCACAACCAGATTCCACCGGACGTCCTGGCACCAACGGGTCTAACTTAACAGTTTCCTCAAACTTCCAAGTTGCTTATTCTTGTTGAGACATAGAATAGTGATTTATTTTCTACATTTGGTTTGTAAGGAATAGATTTGTTTTTACGAGTTGATCACGAATCGATATCAGTTAGAGAACCATTGAAAACCAGCACTGGAGTACTGGACAGCTGCTGTTCCATCCCAGTTTGGATATCATCGGCAGTACTGCATTCTAACATTCATAGATTTATAACCTTAAAGCCTGAAGAAAAATTTATTGAAAAAAATAAATGGTCTTTCAAAATCTCCTTATTCTGAATAGTACTATAGGGATATTTTAAAAAATATGATCGAATATTGAAACTACTTGTCAGTAGCTAAACGTATAAACTGATAATAATAAAATGGAAGTGCATTCATTCATGGCATATAATGTCCCAGTTAAAAATGAGCGCAATGAAATAATATGGATATAAAAGATTCATTAAAAAAAGGTATTCGAGTTTCTCAGATGCTTTTAATACCAGTGTGGTGTTGAAATACAATTCACATGAGAGTCTTTTCGACTCCAAACAGATTTCAAGCAATTTTCATCCACCTCCTTTGTGGATGAGTAGCTAATAAAGGGAATTAATAAATTTGAAAAAAGTCACTGTAATAAGATATCTCTTACCACGAACTAAGCGATTTGGAAGAATTTAATTTGGCCTTTTCTCCTGAAAAGTGTGGACCTTTAAACTCACTCGGAAACGATCGAATCACAAACCCGATATTTTTACATTACATTTGACTGGTAATAATGATAGACAAATGCTTTTATACCTAACATGCCTGTACCAAACTCCTCATATGACCAGATTGCGAGCTACAGTTATCATGTGTACGAGGTTGTAATACCACCCAGTTTAGAGTAAAATTAAATTTTTTTTCCTTCACGTTCCCAGTGGAACACATGGCTTCAAGCTACTGGCTTGAAGTTTCTGTAGCAATGTTTATTTTTACAGGATGGGGTTGCTAGCCTCATGCCCAACCTTTCCTCTTTACCGGCATTATTTCTGGCTTAGTGAGGTAAAGGAGTGCGTTGGTGGCCGGGAATCAAACCCCGGACCATGTGCATGGTCGGCAAGCGTCCTAAACGCTGTGCCACCGACGCACAAGTTTAAAGTAGGTGAGGTTGAATTCGAACCTCAGAGCCATCGGTTTAAAGTCGAGTATTTAAGCCAGTGAGCTACATCTCCATCAGCCAGTGATGCATACTGAGTTATATGTTACTTTCAGTTATACCGTTGGATCAGGAGTTCGAGTAGGATTGAGTGGGAAACGACGAGTTGGGCGTGCATCCGAGGGTGCCACGGAGGAAATCGTGCGATAGACTATGGACGATCTTGGGGTCAGCTGAAGAGGGCTGCAGAGAATAGCAAAAAGTGCAGATGTCCTGATAAAACCTTATGTTCCACTTAGGACCTTAGGTAATAATAATGACTACAATAATAGTAATAATAATAATAATAAGAAGAATCGTATTCTCTGAAGTAACAGTCTGAAGTTATTTTGATTGAACACTAGTCAGTAACTAGTGTAATGTGTCTAGTCCTATCTTTCATGTAGACTAAATTCTATCAGTCAAGTTTGTAATGTGACCACCGCGCTAGGTGGCTCACCATCACGGTGCACAGTGAATTGTTGTTGTTGGCCACCTAGCATTGTGACCACATTGCAAAAACTTGGCCAGTAGAATTCAGTCTGCACTAAACAAAATACCAGACAAATTATACTAATTCATTGACCAGTATCCAATCAAAAATAACTAATACATTCCCAAAGGAAGTCAATCATTATTCGGAATAGCTCAGTGGTAACGTCTCTGACTGCAGCACTGGGTGACTTGGGTTCAAATCTCAGAAGGGACATGAATTCCTTCAAGATTGCAGATACGCCTTGATGACTGGTGAGTACCAACGAGCACGAAAACTATGTCGAAGGCTTCCTGACGATTGCCTCCAACCCTCTAATATCACGCTGTAGTTATATTTATCCCCTGTTTCCTTGTAAAGCACTACTGAGATGCTTGTTTAACAAAACTTCATGACAAATCTAGGATAAAAAGTCGCTTTCGTGACTGGATAGTAGTCTGTAGAGAAAAATTTCTGATGTCAAAGGCTTCATTGAAGATTCATATATACTTCCTTATTTTCAAGAATTTAATTAATGAATATACAACTGGGTCTTTTGAGTTAAACGAAATCACCAAAAATGACCACGGTTAGAGAGCCAGAGAGTAATGGACGGCTTTTATTTAATCCTAGTTTGGGACTCTTCAAAAGTACACACTCATGAACTTAACTGAGAACGGACCAAGCATGTCCACATTACAAGGTAATTACACTAGAAGTAAGCCAATGAGATTGACTGTTTAGTGTTTTAATGAGAAGTAGTGACCAGTAGCGTCCACCAAATTGAGTGGGCGACATTACCATGAACTGGCAAAATTTAGAACTCACTATAGCCACTGGTTTCAGTTGCAGTAATTGAATATAACGACGTCACCAAGTACCTCGAAGGTCCTGAGTAACCCGTGCTGAAGATTCCTAGACTAGAATAAACTAGGCCTCTAGTACTTCCTATATTTCAGGGGGTCTATAAATGAGATATAGGTTAGTGAAAACATCCAGCTTGAAACCGGTAGAACTCCTTCAAATGAACACTTGAATACAATTTTCTTTATCGATGAAATGATTTTTAGAGGCTGTATCATATTTATGTTCACCAAAAACTTATAATAGTCTCTTATTGAGGTAGTTATAGGGTGAGGAAGTACGTGATATAACTGATATATTCACTCAGGAGTGGCTTCTAAAATAAAATCAGAAATTAAGTAGTAGTCAACCACTTATCCAGATGGCTGACAAAATTTTTCTTATCAGCTGCACTACGGATCAATGTCTACAGTCGACAAATGATGAATGGACGCGTGAAGAACAAACTGTCCCCACCAGCCACTTCAGTGTATGTTTATAAATTTACTAGCTCCCCTGGAACTAGTAATATTGGTCGCACAAAGTGCACACTATCCAAACGCATCTCAGAACATTATCCTGCATGGTTATCAAGAGGACAACTATTAGCTTAAATCTCGAGCACGTGGTGAACTGAAGCCACACAGCTCCACCACACTCGCCTTTTAAAAGTATCTACAAGGTGAGACCGTAAAGCGTGCAAGTGTGCTAAGAAAACCTCTTTTCTGACTGAGCTAGGTATCAATTTCTGCAGTTGACAAATGATCGATAGAGGTGTGAAGCACAAACTGTCACTATCGGTCACTTCAATGTGTACATATAAATTTAGTTGCTCCTGTGGAGATAGTTATATTGGCTTCACAAAGCTTACACTATCCAAACGCACCTCCAGATATTATCCGCAAGAGGACAATGTAACACAATTACTAGCCTAATTTTCGAGCACCTGGTTGACCTAGGCCACAGAGCTTCACCAGACTCGTATTAGTTTTCGGCATATGTGTATGGCGGAGGCACTGGTGATTCGTCAGTATAACCCTGAACTCAGTGTTCAGAAAAGGTTTGTTCAGTCTCTTATTCTAGCATGGTCTAAATCTC
Source organism: Trichobilharzia regenti (assembly GCA_944472135.2). NCBI lineage: Eukaryota > Metazoa > Platyhelminthes > Trematoda > Strigeidida > Schistosomatidae > Trichobilharzia > Trichobilharzia regenti. Next base: position 132,922,844 of record OX235270.1, on the reverse strand, counting down.
TTCCCAAGTCGTTCGCTTATATTTTTTAACAATTAATTCAGTATTATAACTCTTATATGTTCCTTTTGTACATTTTCTCACCTTCTCCACGACTGTCAAGTGAACACTCAACTACCTAACTTTCTCATCGAATAACAATTTTCGCCTTATTAAATTTCAGATCCTTAATTCCATTGTGTCATTGACTATGGCGTAATTATTTATCTTTAGAAACTAATTCCGAGCAGTTGTATCAATAACAGACTACTACTGTAAGGTTTTAGAAAAATATCAGTACGACTGTACAGCCCATAAAGATGATTTCGCCGATAAATAAAAAATTTCCCTCGTTTAATTGTCTTTTATGCTCTTCACGATTCTATTATGCTTTCCTTCTTTCTTACTAACTAATTGTCATCACTTCAGTAGCAGTTAAATTAATTCAAAGTGTGAATTCTGTGAAATAGAAATGAAACAATCAACATTCTCTTTGCAATGAACTGACTCATTTAAGGAATGAAAAAAAATATGATGAAAAACGCGATTGAGCATATGCATTTCATTGTATTCCTCTTCTTCTTCTTATTATTATTATATCCTTTAATTCCTAGAGGAACATAGGGCTTCAGCTGCGCATCTGCATTGCCTTCGGTTTTCTGTCAACTTTTTCACCCCGCTACAAGTCTATCCTATAAAATTCATTAGGAAGATCAGCAAAAACCAAAAGCAAAATAAAAATAATGGTGAGACTATTAATGATAACACAAATAAGAAAGAATATAAGTCATCCACTGTTATACCATATAAGGAAAGCACATCTGAGGCCCTACGTAGGATTCTTAATAAAGCAGGAATTAGGGTGGCCAGGAAACCTACAAACTCACTCGGACAAGCTGTGTAGGTTAAAGGACCCTGTCGGTTGACCCAATTAGAAAAAATAATATAATTCACAAAATACCCTACAATGACTGTGAGTCAGGTCAACTACATAGGTCAAACTAGTAGGTCAGGGGTAGTCAGATTGTTGGAACATAAGAATTTGGCTATGGTAAGAATGGTTGACCCTGAAAAGATAAGTAATTTAGAAAAAAGCTCAGCTATTGCACTTCATGCAATAACAAACAACCACACAATAGGGTGGGATAGGGTTAAAATTCTAAAAAGTAATATAGCTAAGTGGAGAGAGAGGTTGATTTCTGAATCCTTATTTATCGAGTCCACACCCAACACATGCAACAAAAATGACTCAACGCAAATACCAGAGATATGGAAGATATTATTACCGCAGGTCAAATCAGAAGAGGGTAATAAATAATCTTAAAATTCTATTTCAATTCAAACACATCACAACATCCTAACAAAAAACTTATTATGACTATTAAAACACTCGTCGTATCTTCCATCTGATTATAGTAGATCAATAACACTCGTATTATTGCCATCAGTCAAATCAGAAGAAGATAATAAATAATCTTAAAATTCTATTTCAATTCAAACACATTTAAACACAACATTCTAACAAGTAGCTTATTATGACTGTAAAAAACACTCGTCCTTTTTCCCATCTAACTGCAATTGATCAACAACACTCGTACTATTATTTCTGAATGTACATTACCTCACATTGATTTTTAATCCAATATCTAATCGATTCCACACAGGTATATAAATGAAAGAACAAAGTTGTGTGAGTAACTTGATATGATTATGAGCAATAGTTTGTGCTCGAAACGTCATCAGTTCATATAACTGTAAACACTGTGCGATTTATCAAAATAAAATCTTATCTATAATGGAATTATACTCTACCACAGTGACCAAGTTTTATACTTATACCGCTACAAGTCTGCCCACATGCTTTTATCTCCTCTTCATTGTATTGCTTCTGATTATTGTTTCTACAGTTGAACACAATGACACTTGAACGTGTGATTATATTTCCAGTGAATCTGGAAATCATCTTCCAGTGTCTGAACAACTAGCGTATCATTGGTTCACTGGGCTGTATACTGAATGACTGAAGAATCAGCATAGGACCAAGTAGACATGTGGATCAGTTCAGATTTGTTATGTACTGCTGCTGAGTGAGTTATTAGAGTTTTCCCCGTTGCCAATTATGTTATGTACTCGTCGGGTAGTTAATAGTCCTGACGCGGAAAGACGGAAAACAGAAGATCACCAGACACTTGTATTTTCCAGACAAGGAAAATAAATATCACACAAGTGTGTGAGTGAAATGGTACGTAGCGTACGAAAAAGTGTGTGAACAAAAATGAACAAGAATAATAAAGCAAGAGTATATATGAAAATGACTAATACACATGAACCAATAAGATAACGTCCTACCATGATTGGTTGTAATGTCATCTGATAATAAGGTCACATATTGTTTATTTAGTTAGTGGACAGACAAAAGCATATTTTCAGCTATAATGAAATATCGATCCATAAACACAGCAAAATATAATAGGCTGTCAAAACAAAACACACATCATGTGGATACTTATCAAGAATCTAACACACTGAACTAGCCATCTCAAATAATTTGAACAAAGCAAGAACTACACTTATAGTGCGTCGGTGGCATAGAGGTTAGGACGCTCGCCGACCATGCATATGGTCCGGGGTTCGATACCCGGCAACCGACGCACTCCTTTACCTCGCTAAACCAGAAATAATGCTGGTAAAGAGGAAAGGTTGGGCATGAGGCTAGCAACCTCATCCTGTAAAATAAACACTGCTACAGAAACTTCAAGCCAGTAGCTTGAAGCCATGTGTTCCACTGAAGAACGTGAAGGAAAAAAAGAACTACAGTTTTAGCAGAATAAACTGATACCATCATTTATTTCGTTGCCTTCTAGTCAGCTGCTTACAGGCTAAAGACATTATTAATTGTATCTGCAAAAACAATTTTAACGAACTTCCACAGAGTTCATTTTAAACAAAAATCAATCGATCAATATAAAAATACACTAATAATAATAATAATAATAATATATATAATATTAAACATTATTCCGAACAATAATAACCATACACAATGGAAACTTTTCGGCATTTCACATTCGGATGAAAGAGAGATGAAAAATATCCTGTTACCAGGGCAAAGAAAGACTGATAACCGCTTCTTTCTGGACGCATAAATCAGGTTTCAGGCGCTTGATGGAAATGGCTTCAGCAAACTTAAGCTCTTTTGCCTATTGATAATTTTGAACAACTTTTCGACGTCCACCTCATGACCCGTGTCGAGGAGATGCCTGGCGATGGCACTGTTTAAAGCATTTGTTCCCTTTAGACATAAGCTTTTTAGTACATGTTTAGAAAATCGTAGATATGCCCTTCGTTCTGTCCTTCCAACGTAATTGCACCCGCAGATACATGTAAAATTGTATACAGTTGGAGTTAACATGAGAAGGATATCTATCGATTTTTTATTGCACCAAAAAGCAAGTTGTTTGGTAGACGAGAACGACCTTAGCTGCAGGATAGGCTATGGCTAGTGATGTACTCAGCCTTCTGTTGATCATCGCTGCAATGTTTTCACCTTCATAATCAAGGTGAACGTAGACTGGCTTTTTTCCCACTGTGATTTGTTTTACATTCGTGACTTCAGATCTTCCATACTTGTTGATAAACCTTTGAGGGTACCCATTGCTCTTCAATATCTTTTGAAGGAACTCAAATTCTTCCTCTAATTTCTCCATAGAGCATATTCTCTTCGCTCTATAGTACAGAGTCTTGACTAGTCCACGTTTAAAGCTATTTGGACAAAAGCTATTTAAATGTAAGTATTGCCCTTTCCAAGTAAGCTTTCGATAAATTGACATCTGAAGACTACGGTCTTCTAAGCGTTGCATGACAATGTCGAGGAAGTGGAACTTTCCGTCACTTTCATGTTCCATAGTAAACTGAATATTAGTGTGTGCATCATTGTATGACCTGAGTGAGTGTCAAGCATGACTTTCATTTTTGCACACTATAAATGTGTCATCAACATATAGACAGTAGGAAGTTGTTTCGTAGATTGCATGCTTCAACTTTGTTCTTTCAAGGTTTGACATGAAGATATCTGCTAAAACAGGGCTAAGTGGACTGCCCATAGCTACACCATCTATTTGTCGGTAAAGAGTGTTGTCAAATTGAAATTCTCCAATCGCCCGCTGATCTGCAGAAACCCAAAGGACAAGATTCCGCACATGACCACTTCTATGTGTATATATCAGTTCATCTGTTGCTGTGGAGCCAGGTACATCGGTCGTTCAACGGGCATCCTGTCTAAAAGGGTAAAAGAACACTATCCAGCGTGGCTACAGAAAGGAAATAATGGCCATATAAGGAGTGCAATAATCGAACATCTCGTCAATACTGGTCATTCCATCTCAACGAACGCCTCCTTCAAAATAATCTACAAAGTGAAGAACAACCTTCCAAAGACAGTACGATTCCGTCTTCTTTGCATCGCAGAAGCCCTAGCCATCCAGTTAGAGGAACCAGAACTATGCATACAAAAGAAAATTATCCAACCACTTCTACTCGCATGGTAACTACTCCTTTGATTTGACCAAACTTTTCTTTGTTTGTTTGATTTGACCCTACTTCTGTTTGTATGCTTATTTTTCTAACTTAAAACCCTTGTGTAATTCTGTATATTTCATACAACCGGTTCCCTTTATTAGTTTGAAGAGAGAAAGAACGAACATGTTTGCAGAATAATACGAGCTCGTTTTATTTCGTGGATACTCATCAACTGCATACATCCTAAACAAAATCAAATTTTAAGTTTCAAAAAAGTTTTGGAACATACTTTTTCATAATTACTTGGAGTTATAAATAGAAGGTATAAGAAACATAATTCCGGAATTTGATGTAGGTAGACAGATTATTCAGTGTCAAAAAAACTAATTATATATAGTGGAATTAGATAAGAGGGTTTAGAGTTCAGATTACTATTGGGAAACGCAGATTGGTTAGAGGCATATTATAGGGTCAAGGTCAGAGAACAGAGTGAATTTACACATGTGGTGGAGAGTTTAAGAGGGTGGGGGTGAATAGTGAAGTAAAATAAGTAACAAAAAACAAAAATAAAATAGGATTAGGGTTACCAGGGTAGTGAAAGATTAGTCACACTATCTTTCTGTGTACAGAGGTCTGGTCGAAGTCTCTTGATAGCGATGGCTTCTGCGAAACGAAGTAGCCATGGGTTTCTTTGCGTATTGATTATTTTGAAGGCATGGCTGATTTCTACTGTGTGTCCTGTGTCAATTAAATGTCTGGCGATTGCACTCGATAACACTTTTCTTCCTTTTGTATGGAGGCTCTTAGGAATGTGCTCAGAAAATCTAGTAGATGCTCTCCTCTCAGTCCTTCCTATGTACTTGCTTCCGCAGGTGCACGTGAATTGGTAAATGCAGTTGGAGTTGACGTGAGTAGGGTACTCATCTACTTTTGACTGGGTTAATGAGCACACAGTGTTGTGAAATAGGATCAGTCTGGCAGCTGGAAATGTTCTTTTTAATGCACTTGAGATTCTTTTTTGTGTTCTTGTGGATACGTCTTCACCTTTGTAGGCTAGGCAGATGAAAACTGGTTTCTTTTCAACGGTGTCGGGTTTCGGTTTGTGGGTTTCTTCATTTCTATACTTTAATATGAACTTTCGGGGATATCCATTCTCGATGAGGTTCTTTTCGATGACGGCAAGTTCTTCTTCAATAGTGTCTTCCGAACATATTTCTTTGGCTCTGCTGAAGAGCGTTTTTACTAGACCTCGTTTGTAGCTGGTTGGGCAAAAGCTGTGATAATTTAAGTATTGACCAGTCCAGGTTTCTTTCCTGTAGATAGATTTTTGAATCGTCCCGTCGTTTCTTCTTTTTATGTTGACATCAAGGAAATGGAATTGGTTGTTTTTTTCGTAGTCGATTGTGAATGCAATATTGGGATGAGCTGCATTGAGTTTCTCAAACATTGCGAACGCGTGTTCTATATCATTGCAGACTACGAACGTGTCGTCGACATATCTGCAGTAATAGGTGGTTCTTTCTATTTCTTTTTTCATTCGAGTCTGTTCAAGATGAGCCATGAATATGTCAGCAAGAACAGGACCCAAAGGTGAACCCATAGCCACCCCGTCAATCTGCCGGTACAGCTGATTGTTGAATCGGAATTGAATATTCTTTGTACATAGAAGTAGCAATTTTCGTAGCTCGTTTTCTGGAAGAGGAAGTAGTTCGGACTGTTGGCATATGATTTTAACCGTTTCTTCGATGGGTATGTTGGTAAACAGTGAACAAACGTCGTATGACACGAGAAGTCTATCCGAAATATCGAGTTGATCTAATTCTTGTGAAAACTGAAAAGAATCTTTGATACTGTGAGTTGCCAGCTTTTTTCGAATGGGTTCCAGCTTTTGGGCCAACCATCTGGCCAGTTTGTGACATGGTGATTTCACCATTGATATTATAGGTCTCATTGGTACATCACTTTTGTGAACTTTGGGTTGACCGTACATGAATGGCACACGCGAACCCCTTGGTTTAAGGTCGTTGTGTATTATTATTTTGTTTCCATGTACACCCTTTGAGCACAACTCATTCATCAAACTATTCATGCCATTACGTAACTCTTATTTAACAATCGTTTTTGACAACTCATCACTTTTGTTGCTATCCTCTTATCAACAACCATTTCATCTGAACTTACTAATTGTATTTTCGTTTAACAAATTTAATGTATACACACACACAAAATAACCATATATATTTGCGATTGTACAGCTATGAAAATGAATTCGCCGAAAAGAGACTCTTCGCTGAACTACTTGTCTTCTGTCTACAAATTGAAATTGCACATCCATGGTACACATAAGCATCTCAAATAAACTCAGTGAATCTAATGATTCTGAACTGTATAAAACAGAAGAAATAGACAAAGCGTAGTGAAGATGTTCAGAATTTCACTGATCAGACTAAGAATATCTGTTCTATAGTTCATGATTTTGACTCATAATAGCAGCAGTAAACATTTAAAAGTACATCTTATCATGTACTCGTCTCAGTACAAAAACCATTGAAAAAAAAGAAGTATCGTACAGCTTTGTCATCACTCCTATGGATTCTAGCAAGTGTGCAGAAATAATGACTTGTTAATTCTCGAGGTTTAGTTGTTTAGTTACTTTAACGCCATCTTAACTCAGTGTCAACGCGAAGTAATAACTTTGTGTTTAAATCGCTCATGAAGTGGGACTGTAACATTTCACATTCAATTAAATCTTCAACCAACCAAATTTACAAATTTCAAAGGAAATAAAATTTCATCCCTTTAGGAAACTGGAAATATTCAGATTTCACTCATACTTGTTTTCATGGCTGGTATATTTATACTGTGGTGAGAGCAGGCTGCTAGCCAAATTGGTAGGCATTAATTTACGTCTATGTTTGTGTCGCTAATATTGGTCATGAGAAGAATATGAGCAAGACTGATTCAACAACCAATCGCAGCAGACTTTGCATAGGCTGATACAGTTGACATATAGATGACCTAACATTCAAGAAACAACCACAAAGAAATGCAAGGTCAAATTTCGGTGAGAAAGAACCATTCAGAAGACTGTGTTGTTTGCCTAAATAAGCTATAATAATGTACATGAATAATATATATATTTATATATATATATATATATATATATATATATATATATATATATATATATACGTGTTGATTTCCTTAATAAAGGATCTGTTGCCTGACTCTTGCCTTCTGTTGTTACAATACTACTGATTGACTGGTATGAGTAGCTGACAGCCGGTAACATCAAAAATCAGTTCAATTTAACATGAACACATCATAAGGCTGTTTCGCTCCTCCAGAACTGATCTCATCATCTCGTTTGTAGGGATATGGTTGACTGGTTACAGGATGTCATCATGAGCTGACATTAGTTAGAGAATCATTGTAAAACCTGGGAGTATTGGACAGCTGTTTCGTCCTGTTTTGCGACTCTTCATCAGTACGGACCCACCGGGGTTCAAACCCAGGACCTTCTGGTTACAAGGTGAGCTCGTAGACCATTAAGCCACTGGAACCCGGTCCAATGGCCGATGATTTCCAAATTCTGCCAATTCACGATAATAGCGCAACCGCTAACCAATGTCTTCGGCGAGTATTTGTCCTCACGCCCGACCTGCAGCACCCTACTGGTCACGACTTCTTACTAGAACCTCAGGTAACTACTTACCTGGATATGGCCAATCGTCAGTGAGCACGTCATGGATATTCATGTATTGGTTTGTAGGGATTTGGTTTATTGGTTACAGGATTTCATCATGATTCCTCACCTTTAAGCGTATACTTTACGAATGATGACTCTACTTCGTGCAAGTAGCCGGTCTGAATTCGGGTGGTTTCAACTGATTCGTCCATCTAAACTGAATTAAAATGTGTACACTGTTCTCCGGTGTTTAGGTCACTTGTACCTGGTTAGAAGGCAATCTGTTTTGACGTGTATCAAGAAATCAGCCAATCAGGAGTATGTACAGCAATAGTAGTGAGTAGATACCACAGTAAAATGACCTTGAACCGGCCAATCACGTCCTTCCAGGCAAAATGTATGTTTACTGGATATATACTGCTAGCATATTGAAAAGGAGGGGGGTCTCAATTATCCATAGGAGTGGGTGGGCATAGTAAATAAACCACTATCTGTATGAGTACCAGTAAGGTTTGCTTTACTCTGCCCATCAATAGATAAATAGCTTCCTAACTCTGATTTCAACGCACTATTCAATGCACGATTATATGACCACACATACACACATACACGGAAAAGACAACACTGTACATTAGAGTGATATTTATTCATAATGAAATAAGGAGAGCAAATTAATAAGGAAAATAAAGAAACTGAATGAAGGAGAAAGAGAATTCTGATCTTTAAATTTTTTCAAATACGAAACGAAATAATGATGAAAAAGAACTAAAAAAAGAAACGATTCAAGAAAGCATATATATGTATATGAATAGAGTGTATACCAAGTTTCATGATAATTTAAAAGAATTGGTTACTAACTGATATTACAAACTTGAAAAGTTATATTAATCAGAAAAGAAACCGGAAATAAGGAGAAATAAGAGGAGCGGAAGATGATGCGGGTGAGGGAGAAGAGATGGGGACAAATACACACCAAATTCAACTGGGTATACTATGTAAAGTCAAAGAGAAAATGGCACGAGGAAGTATGGATGGTTTTCGTTTTATTATATATATATATATATATATATATATATATCAACATGGTACACATCGCTTCCTGTCAAATTGATGTTGATTTCTATGTGCAAATGAGAACTTTGCTTTTCAGCTAGCTCAATATTAGCAACAACAAAATAGCCAAAAGTAGTGTGAAGTCAATAAATCATATTTACAAAATACGATGGGAAAATTGAAAAAAAAACAAAGCAGAAATCATTGGCATGAAATCGAAATCAGAAAATAAGACCAGAAGCCATCACAGTTAAAAATAAACACTGTATACAAGTTAGTATGCAAAACCAAGTGGAATATATATATTCTCCCATTGCACAAGAACAATGCATACAAACATGTACGCACACGCATACAAGTGACAGACGAATGGTTTTATTCTGTGACTGCAAGTGGCTTCACGAACATACACATAAACGCACACACACACGTACATACATGCATCCAATTGTATTTGATTCTACAAAGTTAATTTAATAAGACGATTGATTGTTAGTGAGATCATCCGTTGTAACAGGAGGCAGTACAGCGGCTAGATATCTACCAATATTAATTGGATCTTCACAAGGATTTGTCTCATTATTATCTCCACTTTGTTGAATATCTATAGTTGTACTCTGTCGTTGAACATTACCTGATGGACAGGCTCCAGCTGCTGTGACAACAAATTTATGCCTTAAAAGGTTATCTAATGATGGACGATCACTAGCTGGTCGTTGAAGGCATGAATCAACTAAGTCGATAAAATCATCAGAGAAACAAAATCGAGGTAAACGTGGCGGTGGTTGATCAACAATATAGGATAATAATTCAAATATTGCCATTGGACCAGAACTTGGACTATTCACAGCTATACCAAAAATAAAAAGGAAAATAGATTATTCAAGAGTTACTCTATATGGATTTATTTTTGTTTCATGTTTGACCATGAAGTGATATCAATTAGAGAAGCATTAAAAATAAGCCAGGAGTAGTACTGGACAACTGTTTCGCCCTAGTTTGGGACACACCGGCAGTGCCCATCCCCACCAGGGTTCGAACGCAGGACCTTCCAGTTACACGTCAAGCACATAGACGATTCAGTCACTGGCACCCAACTCAACCCATTGCCCAACCCATTAATTTTAGCTTCTGCCAATTCGCGATTTTAGCGCGATCACCAGCCAATATCATCGGCCAGTATATCTGTCCTCATAGACAACCAGATGACCCCCACTAGTCACGACTTTTCATTAGAATTCCAAGCAACGTTTTACAATAGCTAGTCACTAGCGAACACCCGTTCGGGTTTAGGACAAATAGACGTCACGGATGACAATGACTGGTCGTCTAGCTAGAATCACACGCTGGTAGAAGTTGGGATTCATGGGTTACTGAATCGGGTCCCAACAACTCAATGGTCTACGAGTCCGAGTTGTAACCGAAAGGCCCAGCGTTTGAACCCAAGTCGGTGCGTAGTGCCAAAGAGTCCAAAACTAGGACGAAACAGTTGCCTGGGACTTCTTCCTGGTTCGCAATGGTTCTCTAACTACTGACATCAATCCGAGATGAAACTAGTAACAAATAAATTATTACGAAAATACTTATTTCTTGGCACTTACACTATAAACAAAAAAATTAGAATGTAATAAATTCATATTCCGCAAACCACGAAAATTCCGGCCTCCTGTAGTCGATGTTAATGTCTCTTTTTGCAAAAACTCTACCTCCACGAAGATCATAAATGGCCTGTCTTTCACAGTCCACCCAACAAGAAAGACAGTCGAACAAAGCCAAGACTTTTCTCCTCTAGATACTGAAGGTGCGCACGGATAGAGAGAAGCAGCCATCCAAACACTTACACATAAGAGCACACAGTTTTTTTTATTCGTCAGTCACTCTCCAAATACTTCACCTTTTTGTTTAACTTTGCAAACATTCTCTTCAACTATCCTTTTAGCCCAATGATAACGTCAGCGATTCAGTTGTACAAAGCTCACAAACCACAAACATGAGCCCGGTTTGAGTACCGACCAACACAATTTGCTTAACTTCAGAAAGCGAGTGGTCAACCTTGGAAAAAAAGTTAAAGATGAATCACCACCGCTATTGAGACTTCATAGCTTAAATCCCTAGGTTCCATTAGAAAATCGCGGAATGACCATTATTAGAAAAATAAGCCGAATAATCACATCTTTCTCTCTCTCTCTATCTATCCATCTATCTAAAAATCAGGTTTTCAACTACATTGATATACGAATAGAAATTGAGCACTGTGGTAGAGAATAATTCCATTATGGGTAAAAAATTTTCATCCAAATTTTTATTTTTATCAACACTTTATCTAAATAAAATTTTACCCATAATCGATGGAATTTTCAACCACATATTGAAGCTTTCGATGTTTTAATCTTAAGTCACATTGGAAAACACGCTGCAGTAGTAGTCGAAAGTTTGTCTATCGATATGTTTTATGCCTTTCAGACATGTATATAAGACACAATTGCAAACATTCACTTAGCAGCACCTTGCTAATTGATATATCTATTAAAATTCAACATATGACTCTTTCAGAACATTGTTTGTACAGTCCTTGTAAACTTCCTAGACTTTAGAACACTGAAATTACCACTGTTTAGAGTTCTAGTTAGTAGTTGTCGGTGTGCTATCCAGTAAAAAGGGACCCTGTAGAACATATCAAACCTTAATAGCTGTCGATGTCTTATACTTGATCGCCACTCATAGATCAATGTAATGTAGTGTCCACTTATGGTAAAATAAGTCAACCTGATATGTTAGTCGAAGTAAGATTAGATTGCAAGAAGGTGAATGGTTGACAGATAAAAGCGTTGGCTAAGGAATGCAATTTGTCTGTGTGACTCTCAAATCTGTTTAACAATCAGAGTAGAATGAATAATTCTCACTTAGTCTGCATAATTATTTAAAATAACACATTTCTTTTAATGCCTCATCCATCATTTATTATTGAAGTACTTTACAAGTGTTCTTCACAAGACATTCACCTTCTAAGAATTGGAATATAATTCGCAGATTTTATATTTTAACAACTTGAACTAATGAACTCAGTTGAGGAGCAGAAATTCCACCTCTGAATAGCTAAGTTATTATTATTGTTTCCTTTAGTTCCTAGAAGAATATAGGGCTTCAGACACACGTCTCCATTGCGTTCGGTTGTCTGACAACGTTTCCACCTGGCTACACGTCTGCCTATAAGCTTTCATCTCCTCTTCGCATGACCTTCTCCATGTCACACTTGGACGAACAACTCACCGCTTCCCATTCATGTTTCACTCAAGGGACTGTTTGGTGATGTTACTTGATGATTTTCTCAGAATATGGACAGTCCACCACCATTTCTTCCCGCATATTTGTTGTACAACTGGTTGCTGTTTGGTTCGCTTCCACATATCTCAGTGGCTGATCTTTTCTTCACCACCTCTGTTTTATCTATGTTCACCTGAAGTTCTATATTCTCTGGATGCTTCTTCTGCCAATTTGTTGCGTCTCACTTGCTTGTTTGTTTGTTTGTGGGAAATCAGACATATATCATCGGCGAGGTCCAGATCCTCTACGTTTTCGTGTGGGTACCTTTTAGGTATGCTTCCTTACTGCCCATTGTCTGTCTGTCACATTATCCAGTCTACTGCAATCAAGAAATGAATCATTTCAGATAGCAGAAAGCCAGCTTGTCTTACTCCCACTCCGAAGGATTCCGTGAGTTTCCCGTTGTGGATTACTCGGTATGCAGCATTTTCGTACAACTGTTGGATGCGGTGTATAATTGTTGGCGGCACGCCGTAGTAGCGAAGCAGTTGCCAAACCACCTCTCGATCGACGCTGTCTGCTGAAGGTATTTTAAAAGTCGATGAAGTTGAAGTAGAGAGATGACTGCCATTCCAAGCTCTGTTCAATGATGATTCGTAGTGTTGATCAATGCGTGACTTGTTCCTCCCGAATCCAGCCTGTTCCGGTCATAGTTTTTCATCCAGAGCGTGTTTGATTCTCTACAGGATGATGTGGTCTAGTGCTTTTCTTGGGACAGATAGGAGTATAATGCCGCACCAGTTCTTGTATTGACTCAAGTCTCTTTTCTTTGGCAATTTGAATGCGTAGCCTTTCCTCCTATCCTAAGGTACCTTGCCCTATTTCCACACCTTCTCCAGTAGTCGTGTCATCAAATCCGCTGATTTTTCTGGGTCTATTTTCAATACTTCGGCTGGGATTCCATCTGGTCCTGCTGCTTCTCCAGGTTTTAGCATCTTCATTGACTTCAGGATTTCTCTTTTCGTCGGAGGGATGATGTCCACTGGTAGTTCTGCTTCCGTTGCTGGTATTATTGAGCGCGTTGTAGGTGGCGGTCGATCGAGAATTCCTCTGAAGTGTTCAGCCCAGTGTTTCCTTTGCGCCACCTCTTTGGTGATCAACTCATTGTCATCCTTCACTGGCTTAATTTATGTTGAATTTTTCCCTCATAGGAACCTAGTTGTTTGGTGGAGTGTTGCGAGGTCTCCTTTATCTACACTGCAGCTTGTTTCGATTCACTTTCCATAGCTTCATTATATTTTGTTCTGTCTTCCCTAGCACTCTACTTTACTTTACTCTTTTGTTCAGTGTATTGTAGCTTGCATTCACCTCCTGTTCTTGTTGCTCGTCAATGCACTGGTTAATCTTTTGTTTCACCATCCTTCTGTCTTCTATTAGTCTCCATGTGTCCTTAGTGAGCCACTGTTTGTCCTGTCTCTTCTATCTGCCTAAACTTTCTATGCAAGCTTGACTCCACACCGCTTCCAGGTTATTCCAGTGCTTTTCAGCGTTGGTCTCTTCGCTAGTGTTGACTTGTATCTCCACCTTTTTCCTTATGACTTCAGTGAAGATACCCTTTGTATCCAGATCCTTCAGTTTTTGAGTATTGAACTTGGCTTGTGGTCTATCTACAACTCCCGTTTCTTTGCAAGCTTCTGATTTGATTTGCAGTGTTCCTTGTACGAGATAGTGATCTGAGCCTACGTCTGCTGCTCTTCTTACTTTTGTGTCCAGTGAGCTGCGTCTCCACTTCTTTGAACACCACTGAGATGAAGTCATTTTGATCTTTGTTTGACCCATCTGGTGACACCCATGTAACCTTGTGGATATCTTTGTGTTTGTATACACTGCCACCAATCACTAGTTCATTGAAGGCACAGAACTCAGCGAAGTTTTTCGTTTTCACTCATCTCTCCAAGAGCTTCTCTATCTATGGTGACTTCTCTTCCTGTCTTGTCTGGTCCCAGTTTTGCGTTCATGTCTCCCACTAGGATTTTAATGTCACCGACTGATGTATTGTCCATTGTTGCCTATAGTTGTCTGTAAAACGCTTTTTTCTTTTCGAGGTCTTTGTTGTTTGGGGGTGCACAGCACTGTATAATTGTCACTTTCCTTCCTTTTGAGTTGAATCTGGTGATCATTATTCTGGGTGAGATCGCCTCCCATTGTGTGCGAGCCTTCGTTGCTGTTGGTGACATCATGATAGCCACACCCTCGGTGTGCTCGTCGTTGTCTTCTGGGTGTCCAGAGTAGATCACTGACTCTCCCGTTGACAATTTGGTGAGTCCACTCCCATTTTATCTGCTTTCACAAATTCACAGTATTTGAATACCATCTCGTTTGCAATCTAGGCAGCTTTGAAATTCTCATACATGGTACGGACGTTCCATGTCCCCAAACAGACTTTTTTTGTGTCAGGGTGACCCATCGTGTTGAAGTTTCTGTAATAGCTTTGTTTACAAGGTGGGATTTCTAGCCTCACGCCTGAGTAGGAGGTCGTTACATGAATATATAGTTTACAGAGTAGCTACTGTTTGGGTTGCTCCCCTTAGAATCAAGAAAACAAAGAGTAAAGCAATCAGAACAACAAGAGAGAAAAAAGAAAAAATCCCAACAGGAAAGACAGCGACAACAACAAAAACTGCAACAGGAATATCAATGTCAAAAACAGTTTACAAAAATGATAACAAAACCGCAGACTCACTGACTTGAGCCAACTTAGGCATGTAAATCTGATAATATATACAATTATATATATTAGTTAGTGTAAAACAGTCACAAAATGCCAAAGTTAATTATAGGTATTAATAGTCAACAAGATTATATCCGCAGATCCAGTGTTCGAAGGTCAGCGAATTACAACAAATTTCACAACTTCCTGGCCAGAAACACCAGAGAATTGAGTGTTTTGCAAAGGTAGCGCAACTAAGCGAAAAGCGCACCCATTGTCACTTAGACTTAATAACTGCTAATGAGCAACCAGAGCTACTACAACGTTGAAACAATGAGAATCGAAATTTAAGGCTACCGAACGTCCCCTTCAGAGGAATCCGAAACAGATTTGACCGCGAGGGTGTTGGCCCCAAGGGTAAAATATAAATACTCATGCGAAGTGTGTGGCGGCTTGAACTGCCGCACATTTGTGCAAAGTTCTATGTCGAAAACAGACAGACTCATGCGAAGAAGAGGAAATGAAAGTTTACAAGCAGTCGTGAAGCAAATCACATGATGAGAAGGTTCGTGTTTCAAGTCTATAAAAATGACCAATAGAGAAGTACATTGACAACCAGTCACGATAGTGATTGGCAGGAGACATCATTACATCATTCATGGAGAATTAAAATAGGTTCATTTTGTACTAAAACCCGTGCTGAAGATACTGTCGACCAGCTCAGAGAACAGAACTAATTCAATAGGAAGTCGTGGATGGCAGAGGAGATGTGCTGCTGAAGCCCTATGCTCCACTTGGAACTCCACGAGTAAATAATTGTAATAATGGTAATAATAACAATGTATCGCAACGAACAAGTGAAAAGAATGAATTAAACTCATGCATTCACTTAATAATCAATAATAATTTATTTCTTACCTGGTAGTGGTTTGCCTTCTTTAGCAGCTTCCAAGTGTTGATCTAAATTGACATCTCTATGAGGACTGAATGCGCTTAGATAGACTTTTTCATCTTCAATAGCTGGGATTGGATAACGTCCAGTTGCTAGTTCCACTAATGATAAGCCTAAACTCCATACATCACTCAGTGTATTGTACTGTTCACCGGTTAATCGTTCCGGTGCCATATAACTTCTTGTGCCAACAAATGAATTGGCCAGTGAATCAATCAACTGTCCACTAACACCAAAATCGCATAGTTTAACATCTCCAGTACGATTGACAAGGATATTTGACGGTTTTACGTCTCTAAAGAAGTTGCATTATATAATAATAACCGTAATAATAATAATGATAATAATGGTAATCATAATAATCATAATAATAATAATAATAATAATAGCAGTAGTACGAGAAATTATAAATGAAGTACTCACTTGCGTTTACTTTCGATACTACTCACAAACTAGTAGTATAAAAATATAGACGGATATTTCAATAACGTCAGAAAAATCATTCCCTAAAGTAGGAATAAACTACACTACGGAATGTAATTCTCAGTCATAAGAGAGAAAGAAAACATCCAACTGGGATGATAGATTGGAGATATTTATTAATCAGTTAGTGTTTTCAGATTAGCAAATTCTGTTTGAGTGAATCTCAACTCCATATAACACAATATAAATATTTGATTTTAACGAGTTGATCACAAATTGATATCAACTAGAGAATCATTGAAAACCAGCACTGGAGTACTGGACAACTGCTGTTCTATCCTAGTTTGGGAATCGTCGGCAGTACGCGCCCACCAAAGGAGGTTCGAACCCTGGACCTTCCGCTTACAAGGAAAGCTAGCTCCTATACCATTCAGCCACTGGGACCCGATTCAATGACCAGTCCATGAATTCTAACTTCTACCAATTCATGATTTAGCGCGACCCCGAATATTCCCAAACTAGGATGAAACAGCTGTTCAGTACTCCCTGGTTTTCCAATGGTTCTCTAACTGATGATATCAATCCGTGATCAACTCGTAAAAACAAAACTATTCCTTACAAACCAAACTATAGAAAATTAATCTGATGCTCGCTAATGACTTGCTACAAGGCGGAAATTCCTGGAGATCTGGTGAGAAGTCGTAACCAGTGAGGTCCACCCAGTCAAGTGTGAGGATGGATGTCCCACTGACGACATTGGTTAGTGGTCGCGCTAAATCGCGAATTGGTAGAAGTTAGAATTCATGGATTGGTCATTGAATCGGGTCACAGTGGCTGAAAGGTATAGGAGCTAGCTTTCCTTGTAAGCGGAAGGTCCTGGGTTCGAACCTCCTTTGTTGGGCGCGTACTGCCGATGATTCCCAAACTAGGATGGAACAGCAGTTGTCCAGTACTCCAGTGCTGGTTTTCAATGATTCTCTAGTTGATATCAATCCGTGATCAACTCGTTAAAATCAAATATTTATATTTATACTTATTATCACAACTGAAGTAAGTCAAACACTCACTAGCGGTCACCTTTGAGATGAATATCTCCATAAACTGTGAGAGAAAAGTCAAAATAAATAGAACCCAGAATATGGACCGTGGACGGAGGACCTCATCGATGTAGCGAGATCGTTCTAGCATTGTCTGACAGATACATAAAAGTGTAGTTATTTTCCGAACAATGCTCATATTGAAGTCTAACAGTTCAATCTTTCAGGCGATCATTTAGATATGTTGTCAGATAGTTTCAAAAAAGTTTACCACAGTTAAACAATGACCAGTGGTTTTCAATACTTTCCTCCCTAGTTTATGTCAGTTTGTGATGAAATTGTTTATTTGTCAAACATATCACATGTTCCAGGATTTCATCATGAACTGACATTAGTTAGAGAACCATTGGAAAACCTCAGAGTACTGGACAGCTGTTTCGTCCTAATTTGGGGCTCTTCATGGGCTATTGGTCCCAATGGCTTAATGGTCTACGAGATCGCCTTGTAACCAGAGGGTTTTGGGCTCGAACCCCGTGAGTGCGTACTGCCGAAGACTCCCAAACTATGACGAAACAGCTGTCCAATACTCAAAGGTCTTTCAATGGTTCTTTAACCAATGTCAGCTCATGACGAAATCCTGTAACCAATAAAATCCCTACAAACCAACACTTGAATATCACATGTTAAGTGGTAACATTAAGTTCATAGTTTTTCAATAGCCTATACACCCTAGAAGTCCAGTCGTTTGATGTTCAACATGAAGACAGTGAAGGTAGCTGTTGATGAAAGTCTGTAAGCCATTGGAAATGCATTTCATGACGCGCGTGTCAAAAATCTGACCAATACAGAAGCACTAACTGAATTACTTACATTGGTGCTGAAAATCCAAATTTCGTTCTTTATGCTGAATTCAAAGGAATCCTGAATTGATTTCAGAGTGGTAAACGTCTGTCTTGCCTTATCCGTTCCACCCGCAGTTGCAACTATTCTGCCTAGATAAGTGAAAGGAGTCACCTCCCTCTAATTCCTCTAGCTGATAATGTTTGGTGCTTGCTGTTGTTGTTGTTGGTTGGCTATTTTCACCACCTCCGTCTTCTTTGTGTTTACTTGAAGCCCTGCTAACGTCTTCAGCCACTTTATTGGTTTTCACCAGTCAGTTTCCTAGTTTGTGTAAAATTATACACAAGTCGTCGGCGAAATCCAAGTCTTCTAGAGTTTGCCTGTCATTCCAACATATTCCGGTCCTTCAGCTCCCCACTCACGGTATTCTGCACAATCCAGTCCAACACAATAATAATAACAATTTGCTTTATTCCAAAACAGTACTTGTGATACAGAATGGAATTCTCAGCATTTTACTACAGCATATTGCATCCAGTTAGTACATACATTATCAATAAATAAAACTCTACATAGATTAAGGAAATCTCAGTTCATTATGACAACAACATATTCATTCGCATGTCGGTAGCAAGCCAAAACTGAACAGACTGTGTGAAGGTGTTAGAAAAGTTAGATACTACTAGCATATTTACTGGCGTCGGTGGTAACAAAAGGTCGAGATATACAGAGTATGAGGAAACGAAGAATTTTCAAGTATTGGTTTTGTAGGGATTTTGTTTGATTGCATGGAGGATTTAATCATGAGCGAAGAATGTTTTAATAGAGTTGGTAAGGAAGAAAGAAACAAAGGAGCACATAACAGAAAAGTGAGAGAGAGAGAGAGAGAGAAAAGGAAAATAAAGAAAGAAAGAAACACGAGATCCAGTTGTTCTACTGACTATTTAATAAGTTATAGGCATCACGCCTAATGCTTTCCTTATCGCACAGAACACGAGCTAAGTAGGATATGGTTGAGTGAGTTTTTGTACTTACTAGTGCGAGCGTATAGTGTTCTATATAGGCTTCTGGTTTTCCCTGATGATGAGATACAAGGGGAGATTTGTGAGTGAAGAGGGTGGTGTGAGTTAGATAAAATGGATTTATCCCATTTTTCACATGAGTCCATTTGGCTGTCAACCAGGATATCAATAAGCTGGTTAAGTGGCACCCTGTGGCTTACCCTGTTGACAACCTTTAATATCCTGCGTGATAAGGTATAGTCTTTCTTCAGTAGCCAGCCCAGGAAAAACTAAGGGGGAACAATAGAGAATAATGGGCAGAATGCGAGAGTTAACGAATTGTAGGAGTAAGGGTTGGGTTATTCGAGAATGTCTTAACTTCTTTCTTGTTGTAGAAGGTAAGACGGAATATTTTCTTAGAAATCGTCAAGATATGAGACGACCAGGAAAGATCAGAAGATAGAATGACGCCTAGGTATTTAATTTCTGACTTGGTTTGTATTTCAGTGCCATCTATGTTGCACACCTCGTGAGTGAGTGCTAACCAGTTTATTTAAGTCGGATTTATCCTTCAGGGTGAAATTGACTGTTTGGCATTTGGAAGGGTTCAAGGTGAGACCGTTTTCCTTGGATCATTGACTGATTTCTGATTAAAAGCCAGTTAGTTTAGTGCAGTCACTTTGACATTTAATAGGCAAAGATACAGTTAGATCATCAGCATACTTGACAAAATTAGTGTCATTTGAAGATGGTAGGTCATATAGAAAGGAAGAGAAGCGGGGAGAGTACAGCACCTTGAGGGACACCAGCTCCAGTGAGCACAGCATTCTGTTTGAGAAGTAGGAATGCAAACAGTTAGTGACCCAGGACTCAGTTTGTGTCACAGAGAGCTGACTTAACAAGAGACATCTAGGTACAGGGTCCAAAGCAGAAGCGAAGTCGAGAAAACGTGCAGCGGACGTATTTGGCACCATTATCTAATGATGAGACGATACTGTTGTGTAAGACGGCTGCAGCGACTAAAGTGCTCCTGCCTTGTCTATCGGAATCTTCAAAGCTTTTAAGGGAGGGTTCGAGTTTAAGAAGTACTAGTTTTTCCATGAGCTTTAGAAACAGGGAAGTGATGGGAATGGGTATGAACTTTACGTTCTTGCTATTTCCAGGTTTAAGGACAGGGACTATTTTAATGTCTTTCCATGGAACAGGTGCAATGAAGAATATAATCACTGGTGATAGCAGGTAGACAGCCTTGGCTTACTCCTGTATTCACTATTCTGAGTAACTGTTAAGCTATAATCTTTTTTTCTGAACAGATCATCCCATCCACATTTCGACACAGAATATTGAAAGATTCTCATGGGACAATTGTGAAAAGTTACAATAAAATTGGTTATCAGCATCACTGAATTTGTACAATGAGCAACAAAAGACAGAAAGCCAGTGATGATATTGACTTTAAACACAAAACTGAAGTTAATCACTCCGACATATTGGTTAAGTCAAGTAACCTTCTTATTTTCATATAACACCCAAGGTTGCTTTGCATGTAACAAAAGTTAACCTGAAACAGACAGACAGACAGATAGAGAGAGAGAGAGAGACGAAAAAGCACGTAGCAGAATTCAGTTATGTTTAATGACATGATTGCTTAATTATTACGTAAATGTATTCTGTTAACTGAATGTTGACACGCATGATTATACTGATAATAAAGTTGTAATTATTTCACTCCAATTGTGCTAACACAGTTTCGATGGATTTACGAAAGAAAAAATAATTATCATCGTACCACCTACTCTTTGCAGACTTCATTTTATTTAACTCATGAGTTGTAGTCATTAGTGTGTTGAACTGCATGAAGTTACAGGGGGTATAACTCTCTCTACCTCTTTCTCAATAGTGAAGGCACTTGACTTTTAGTTACTGAGATGCAGGTTCCTGTTCAGTGCTCTTTACATAATATGCAACCAGTAATTAAATTTTGTGCGTCAGCGATTTGATTACCGGCCTGCGTACTCCTCTACACGTCACACAACCGGGACTGAGACCTGTAAAGAAGGAAAGAGTGGGCATGAGACTAGAAACCCCCCAACTATCCCGGAAAAAAAAAACAGCACCACTGCCACTGGAACTCCAAAGCTTGGCGCCCGAAATTCCTCCCCCCACCCCCACCCCCGCACAGATTGCAAAGGAATGTAAAAAAATGAAATTGAATCATACAGCCGTTTACTTTTAAAAAGAGGAGGGGGAATTAGGCCTGTACGAAAATTAAATTTAAGTCTTGGAACTACCATATATACGCAGAGGGGAAGTCATGGATGAACAATATATACTGAACATACATGTAAGAAAATGCCAAAAACATTTGCCTTGGTGTCAGTAACATTCGTGTATACATTATGAGGCAAACAAGATTAAATTAAGTGATTTTCATCGCAAATGACTAAACCAGAGGTTATATATATATGTATACATATATATATATAGAACATCTGGTCGTGTTAAGGTCAATACACAGGGAGATGAGGAAGATGGGCATCTATTCCCTCCTCTATTGACTGATATCTAATCGAATCACAACACAAAGTAGGTATTCAAACTGCTTTTACCATTACTAACAAACAAAGACAACCGAGCTTACTTCGATTTGCTGAATCTGTTGCCATCAAGTAACTCAAATTAAAAATAAGTGTACCGAAAAAAACAGTAATTAATCCTAGTTTCCACTGGAAGCGTTACCTTGGGTACATATTCTATCTCGTTTAGCTGTTTTTGATTTCTCACCATTCCCATCGTTATTGTTACTACAGCTTTGTGTGATCCCCTAATCATAACTCACATAGCCGATTTTTAATCACTTCCAGGGCTGATTCCTATAGTACTAAGTTATGTGCTGGTTCCTTGTATGTTGTTGGTGCATTCATGGTTGCTGTTGTTAGGTCAAATGACGTGCTGGGAGATGAGAGGATATCAATCGATGAGGCTGTGAAGCTACATCGATTGAGATGGTTAGTACATGTGTTGCGCATGGATGCCTAGACATCGCCTTCCTCGACCGATGGGCAATGCTAGTCAGCTGACATAGGGTTAGGTTGGAAAAGAGCTAATGGTGGTTGTCAAACCAAAACATCACTTCATCAGTCAATAAAATCCACAACAGTTAATTTAAGCCAGCCAGCCAGTCACGTAGGAAGGTGTAGACTTCTTGGCTGGTTGGGTTCGTTGGAACGGTTAAAACCAAATGAGTGGAGACAATTGGCGATATGGCTCAAAGTCGTTGTCAATGGCTTGTGCGAATGCATCCACTTCTTGTGACTTATAATACCCAATGAAACTATATTGTTCTTCGGAATTACTATTCTTTTTGCCTCATATCTCTGTCTACTGTCTCTTTTATGCATTTCTTCTACTTTTTTCTCCCTTGATTTGTGTGCTACATGGAGTGTAGCGACTTGAACTGCTGCACATCAGTGCAAAATTCTATGTTGAAAACAGACAGACAGGTCAGATGACAAAACTTCTCAAATATCCTGACAGCCCTATGATAACCAACCACTTCTTTATTTGTCTTATTTGTAGGTAACTGTGGCATCATCACAGTTCACTCATGTTTAGAAAGGAGAGAACACGAAGTTCAGCGAAGATATCTGTCTTTTCGGCAATTTCATTTTCAAAAGCAGCTGTACAATCACATTTAAATACATAAATTTACATGTATAAAATTATTATTTGATTTCATAGAATATGCATCTAAAAGCTGTGTGTTCAAAAGAAACTAGTCCAAACTGTACAACTACCATGGACCTAGTTCGGTGTTCGGTAGGTTCCCTTAGCCTCCGTTTTTTGTTGTTGTTTTTTTATATTTTTTTTCTCGTTCACTGTGTGTGTGATTCTTATTCTCTCTATCTTCATTCAACTCATACCACTTTTCCAGATATACAAACATTTATTTTAATTTTGTTTCCATGCTTCTCCTGGTCACACAATTCGTTTAAAATAACTACTTTATAATTATATTCTAATCCTGTGTAATTTTTGTTTCTATGCCTCTTGTAACCTATATTCACACCTCCAAACATCCATTTGAAGTTGAAAATCATTATTTCAATTTGTTTCCATTTTCATTTTGTTCACACATGTTTATTATTATTATTGTATCCTTTAGTTCCTAGAGGAACATAGGGCTTCAGCTGCGCACCTCCATTGACTTCGGTTTTCTGACAACTTTTTCAACCTGCTCCAGGTCTGTCCACATGCTTTCATCTCCTCCTCGCATGACCTCCTCCAAGTCACCCTTGGACGACCAACTCGCCGCCTCCCTTTCGGGTTCCACTCGAGGGCTTGTCTAGTGATGTCACTTGATGGTTTCCTCAGCGTATGGCCAATCCATCTCCATTTCTTTCTGCCTATTTGTTTCACAATCGGTTCCTGATTGGTTCGCTCCCAGAGATCCCTGTTGCTGATCTTTTCTGGCCATCTGATCTTGAGTATTGAGCGGAGACAGTTGTTAATGAAGGTTTGAAGTTTGTTTGAGATGCTCTTTATGACTCGCCAAGTCTCTGATCCGTATAGTAGCACTGACTTCACATTGGAGTTGAAAATCCGGATCTTATTTTTGATGCTGATTGCTGTTGACCTCCACACAGATTTGAGAGTAATGAAAGCTTGTCTTGCTTTTCCGATTCTGGCTTTGATGTCCTCGTCAGTTCCGCCTGTAGTTGAGACGATGCTTCCCAGGTAGGTGAAGGAGGTTGTTTCTTTCAGGTTCTTCCCATTTATGCTTATTGTGGTCTGTTGGTGTTGTTGATGTTGGCTAGGAATCTTCATTATCTCTGTTTTATCTATGTTCACGTGAAGTCCTATCTTTGATGCTTCTTCTGCCAACTTGTTACTTTTCACTTGCATATCTTCCAGTTTATGGGAAATCAGACATATATCATCGGCGAAATCCAGATCCTCCAAGTCTTTTGTGTCAGTCCATTTTATGCCTGTTCCCTCGTTGGTTGCCGTTGTCTGTCGCATTATCCAATCAATTGCAATCAGGAAGATCATTGGTGATAGTAGACAGCCTTGCCTCACTCCCGTCCTCACTTCGAAGGCTTCCGTAAGTTTCCCGTTGTGGATTACTTGGCATGCAGCATTGTCGTATAACTGTTGGATGAGGTGTATAATTGTCGATGGGACCCCGTAGTAGCGAAGTAGTTTCCAAATGACCTCTCGATCGACGCTGTCGAAGGCCTTTTCAAAGTCGATGAAGTTGAGATAGAGAGGTGACTGCCATTCCAAGCTTTGTTCAATGATGATCCGTAGAGTGGCGATTTGATCAATACATGATTTGTTTCTCCTGAATCCAGCCTGTTCCGGACGAAGTTTTTCATCTAGGGCTTGTTTGATTCTCTCCAGGATGATGCGACTTAGTATCTTGCTTGGAATGGACAGAAGCATAATTCCACGCCAGTTTTTACATTGACTTAAGTCTCCTTTCTTTGGAAGTTTGAATAAGTAACTGTTCTTCCAATCCTCGGGTACTTTGCCCTCTTTCCACACCTTCTCCAGTAGTGGAGTAGAGTTCAGACATGTAATTCGTTCTAATCCTAAGCAATTTTTGTTTTTTAAGCCTCTCGC
This sequence comes from Trichobilharzia regenti, assembly GCA_944472135.2. Lineage (NCBI taxonomy): Eukaryota > Metazoa > Platyhelminthes > Trematoda > Strigeidida > Schistosomatidae > Trichobilharzia > Trichobilharzia regenti. The sequence goes on along the minus strand of OX235270.1, from coordinate 132,897,757 downwards.
AAACCATATCAAGTTGTAAAATAATTGTCACCTTTTATTCACCTTCGTAATTATGTGAAATCAAATAGTAATTTTATCTATGTAAATTTATGTATTTAAGTGCGATTGTACAGCTGCTTTTGAAAATGAAAGCGTCGAAAAGACAAATATCTTTGTTGAACTTCATGTTGTCGTCTTTCTAATGTCCTAATGGCTATTTTCTACAACCGGTTATTATTGTCTCCCTAAACCACGAGATTCTTGACAAACGTCTGGAAATAGATTTGGAAAAAAATGTATGTTCTTGCTCTTCGAATACTGTGTATATTTTAATCGAATTTTAGATTTTCCCGTCAATTGATTGAACTAAATTGCTCGGTCTCAGGTTGGCATGTCGGCTGACGAGATTCAAATAGGACGAAATGCACGTCCTGGATTCCACTGCTAGTCACCATCCACCAATTAAATTATAATTAAATGCCCAAACATCGTCAAAGCATCTGCACAAGAAGCCGACATGTGGACCTGAGACCGAGCACTTCGGTCCAATCAATCGGCACGACAATCTAAAATTCAATTAAGATTAATATGACCTGTCGCACAAGAGTTGGCTCTCGTGGCACAAGTGGTCTAGTGGATAACGCTATAGCGTTTGAAACCATGGGTAGTGGGTTCGAGCCTCATCATCATCACTCACTGGGAAATTCAGGTACATCCAGCTGACGAGTCCCAAATAGGACGAAATGCGCATCCTGGATTCCACTGCTAGTCACCATCCACCAATTAAATTATAATTGTGTATTTTTTAGGCTGTCAAAAGATGAAGAGAAGAGAAGCTTCATAACAAAGTATTCATGCACATTTTGTACTGCAAATTCAGTTCTTCTGCTTTAACGAAAAATGTTTATAGATTTGCAGCGAAGAAAATTTTCTTTTCGACGAAGTCATCATCTAGGCTGTACATTCGTGTATTTATATCAAATGGATGGGAAAGTTCCAGAATAATATCCGGTCAAGGGTCAAATTAATAAAAATTAAAATTGGGAATTAGAATGCCATAATAAACAGGGGGATGGATAAAACAAACAAAGTAGCATTACAATAACTAAGAAGACTGACATTGTGCAATTAGGGGTTAGAAATGTAGAAATAACAAAATAGACAGGATTATTATTATTATTATTATTGTATCCTTTAGTTCCTAGAGGAACATAGGGCTTCAGCTGCGCACCTCCATTGACTTCGGTTTTCTGACAACTTTTTCACCCTGCTCCAGGTCTGTCCACATGCTTTCATCTCCTCCTCGCATGACCTCCTCCAAGTCACCCTTGCACTGACGACCAACTCGCCGCCTCCCTTTCGGGTTCCACTCGAGGGCTTGTCTAGTGATGTCACTTGATGGTTTCCTCAGCGTATGGCCAATCCATCTCCATTTCTTTCTGCCTATTTGTTTCACAATCGGTTCCTGATTGGTTTGCTCCCAGAGATCCCTGTTGCTGATCTTTTCTGGCCGGCCATCTGATCTTGAGTATTGAGCAAAGACAACTGTTGATGAAGGTCTGTAGTTTGTTTGAGATGCTCTTTATGACGCGCTGGCCAAGTCTCTGATCCATCCGTATAGTAGCACTGACTTCACATTGGAGTTGAAAATCCGGATCTTATTTTTGATGCTGAGTGCTGTTGACCTCCACACAGATTTGAGAGTAATGAAAGCTTGTCTTGCTTTTCCGATTCTGGCTTTGATGTCCTCGTCAGTTCCGCCTGTAGTTGAGACGATGCTTCTCAGATAGGTGAAGGAGGTTGTTTCTTTCAGGTTCTTCCCATTTATGCTTATTGTGGTCTGTTGGTGTTGTTGATGTTGGCTAGGAATCTTCATTATCTCTGTTTTATCTATGTTCACGTGAAGTCCTATCTTTGATGCTTCTTCTGCCAACTTGTTACTTTTCACTTGCATATCTTCCAGTTTATGGGAAATCAGACATATATCATCGGCGAAATCCAGATCCTTCAAGTCTTTTGTGTCAGTCCATTTTATGCCTGTTCCCTCGTTGGTTGCCGTTGTCTGTCGCATTATCCAATCAATTGCAATCAGGAAGATCATTGGCGATAATAGACAGCCTTGCCTCACTCCCGTCCTCACTTCGAAGGCTTCCGTAAGTTTCCCGTTGTGGATTACTTGGCATGCAGCATTGTCGTATAACTGTTGGATGAGGTGTATAATTGTCGATGGGACCCCGTAGTAGCGAAGTAGCTTCCAAATGACCTCTCGATCGACGCTGTCGAAGGCCTTTTCAAAGTCGATGAAGTTGAGATAGAGAGGTGACAGGATGTTTGGATAAAAACTAATGTAAGAGATTTAAGTGAATACAAGAATTATAAGCAATTAAGGAACAGGCGAAGAAACAAAATTAAGTCATCAAAATAAAAATAAAAGCTCAAAACAAATCAAAACATTGTTACCATTGTTACTCTCATGGTAACAATGTTTTGATTTGTTTTGAGCTTTTATTTTTATTTTGATGACTTAATTTTGTTTCTTCGCCTGTTCCTTAATTGCTTATAATTCTTGTATTCACTTAAATCTCTTACATAGTTTCGTATTATCTACTTTGTTTCTATGTGCATCCTGAGTAAAACTCACTCATCAAACTATTCATATTATTATTGCAAAAACTAATGTGATGAATAACTGTTTATGCAATCAGGGATTAAATATGTAGAAATAGTAAAATGACCCAATGTGTATATTCCGTGGTTTATAGACTTACTGGGAATTTAAAAAATTCCGCTGAAAATTATCAAATTATCTGTAGAGAATGTAAGTGATGTCATGTGTCAAGTCCTTAATGTTAGTGCAGACTGAGTTCTGTCAGTTAAGCTTGTAACTTGTACTGACTGACTGACTGACTAACTGATTTCAACACAGAACTTTTCAGAGAAGTGCTGAATTGGTAGAAGTTAGAATTCACAGGCTGTCCATTGAGTCGGGTGACCTGTGGTGGAATGGTCTACAAGGAAAATCTAAGACAGGAAGTGATACACATAAAAGAAGCCTTGAAACTTAATAATTACCCAGATAAATTAGTAAGGAAATACGTTAGGAAATGTAAGAATAAGATAAATAATGATAGCAGTGATAATAATAATAATAATAATAATGACGACACCAACAAGGAATCTGAATCATCAGTAGTAATTCCATACAAGGATGGAACGTCGGAAACCTTACGCAGAATTCTTAACAATTTTGGCAAGAATATAAGTGGCGGGCATTCGAACCAACCGCAAACTCAATTAGAAACAAGCCTTGTCGGTTAAAGGCTCCTGTCGAGCCTCTGAAACAAAAAAATGTAGTTTATCTAATACCCTGCTGGAGTGATTGTCAGGTCAAATACATAGGTCAAACTAGTAGAACAGGGTCTGTCGAACTAGCTGAACATAAAAACCTAGCAAAATCTAGATTGGTTGACTTGAATACGATAAGAAATCTAGATAATAGTTCAGCTATAGCTCTCATTACATGCAGTTACACACAACCACACAATAGGATGGGATAGGATGACGGTTTTAAAATCTAATGTCACAGGGTATAGAAAGAGAGATTGATAACAGAAGCTTTATTTATCGAATCAACTGCAAATACATGTAATAGGAATGATTCAACACCTCTTCACCAAGATATATGGAAAATTCTACTGCCCATACGACAAATAGGAGAAGACAAAGAAAACTATAAAACTCAAGTTTCGAAGTCGTGTAATTACAATTGATATGATTATGAACAATAAATTTTGTTCAAAACATTGTCATCCAGTAAATAATACTGTTCCACTGTGTGATACATCTAATAAACAAACTAATATAGAATTACTTACTACCACATTGCCCAAGTTATACACATATATGAATGGTCTACAAGTTTGACTGGTATCCAGAAAGTCTTAGCTAATTCGAACCCCGATTGTGTGTGTGTGTGTGTGTGTGTGTGTGTACCACCGATGAGTCCCAAATCAGGCTGACGAAACAGTTGTCCAGTACTACAACCTGGTGGTTTTTAATGATTCTCTCTATAGCTGATATCAATCCATGGTGAAACTTGAAAGCAAATCAGACCCCTACAACATAGCAACTCTTGAAGAAGAAAAAAAATCACGTTTTCCCGGTTTCATTTTTATTTTTTCATTTTTGTAAATATTTTAGAAGTAAAAGCACAACAAATAAGATGCGTATTTTTGTTTTTAAAAATAGTAAAATCTTTTATTGACTTCTTTTCTATTTCTGTTTTCATACAAGCAGCAACATCTTCTCACAAGAGTCCAAAAATAACCGGGTAGAATTTAAAACAAAATGACATGTGGAATGAATTATTCTGTAAATAATTTAAAGGAAAACAAACTATTTGCTGATCAGAATAAGTAACTCAGTTGATAGGATGAGATGTGAATCACTCAAGTAACATCAAAAAGCAAAAAGAAATTTCTTTACATATTTTTTAAAATGTTTTTGTGTCCTCTGGATTGAACGGTTTATAAAATTGTAATGCCTTTCAATGCTCTTTTTTTTTACAAACAAGGACATTACACTACACTACTAAGCTCTGATTCCAATGAGAAGTGACATTTTTGAAGCTTACAACGGATAAAATAGTGCTTATCTCTACTGGTGATGTTGTTCATTTGAGATTAATTGCTCCCTTAGGAATTTGGCTACGTGATTGTATCCACTTGTATTTGGTACTGATTCTCTCGTTGATCTGATTACCAGTTGACTGAAGTTAAAGAACCATTGAAAACAGACAGGCAGTACTGGGAGAGTTGCATCGTTCTTGATTGAGACCCAAGACCCCATCAGCGCTCCAACCCAGGACCTACGGAGTTATGAGGAGAGCTCGTTGACCACTCAGCTATAGGAGGGACACAATCCAATGACCCATGAATTTCAATTTTTGTTGACTCATTCATATGTAGTGCAACCGACAGCCGTGTGTGATCGATGAGTTTCTGATGTTGTTTTGTTCTCTAAGCTGGGTGGTTTATTTAAGAAGCTTTTATTGCCTTACTAGGAAACTTCTTCAGCGCATGCTTCAATTTGAAAATGAGCTTATAGATTTCTCTTTGAGTTTATAAGTCATCTCTCTCCCGGTGATCTTAGACGTGAGTGGTTGAATTTGGTGTGCTTTCACATCCTCTAGGCTACTTGTATTGGTATTGATTGCTTCCTTGACCTGCAGTTTGACTCTTTGTATGCGAAATTTTCTTCTTATCGATCGGTAAATTTTGTCTGTGTCAATGTGTCTATTGACAGACGATTCATTGGAATACTAGGCCTCTAAAAATTCTCTACTATTCTTCCTGTTTCCTCTATCTAATATATTTGAACGTTGTCCCAGTCGAGCTGATGTTTGTGGTTGTCACAACACAGAGATATGATGGAGTGAATGACGTTTCTTTTGAAGGCTAGTTTATGTTCATGGATACAAAGACGAAGCAAACGTCCACTTTGGCCAATGCAGTGTTTTTCGCAGTCGTTGCAACTTATTTTGTAGATGGTGTTGGCTTTATTTTCTTTCGTTGTTGAGTCTTTTGGTTGAAACAGAGCCAGATGAGTGAAGTGATTTTGTTTGGTTTGTATGCAACATCGGTGAGTATTTGTCCCACATACAGCTTGGTAGACCCTGCTAGTCCGGATTTTTCAACAGAACTCGAAGCAACTTCATCTTATATATTCAACCACTAGTGAGCACTACACGAAATTCGAAGTGTTTGTTTCCAGGGATATCCCATTAACTTCAAGATTGATCATAAAGTGATTGGATATTCGATCGATATCCTTGGGTTCCAAACGGAACATACGGCTCCAAACTTTGAAGTTTAAGTAGTGGTGATATTGTTTATTTTAATAGGTCTCCTCCTTTTTCCTTGGGTTTGTTACCGGTTAGGTGACATTTAGGAATAGATTTGAGGACCAGGCCTCTAGGAATTCACTGGAGATCTTTTCTGTCTCCTCTGTTTAAGGATATTCACAGTGTCCCAGTTGAACTGAATGATATCAGTAGCTGACCATTTCAATCGATGCGGATGAATGTATACCATGTCTTTTAACCGTTTAGTTTGTGATCATGGATATGACATGGCCAGCATAGTGCTCGCCACAGTCTATTCAATCTAACGTTGGGTTTGTCTCCATTGCGCCTGTTCACCTGGTATGAAAAGAAGGCATTGGGTTAGTTTGTGAACGGTCACGACGCCAAGTGATTCATAAAACGTTCTTGAAGTATGTTAGGACCCTTTTCCTTATCACTTTCGAGAATTATTTTCTGCAGGACAGTGTTCTGAGTAGAAAGTCTTCTCCATCTCTCTTGCTAACCGTCAGCATAGAATCTCCATAGGAGTATCTCCTTTGAATTGTAGATACCAAAAGAGTGGCTTTTTCTCCAATACCACCAGTTCATGTTTGCGGCTATCATAACCCATGTTGGCTTTTATAAACCCATCTGGGTATCCATTTTCGCTTAGAATATCCCTGACTGGCTGACTGACTGTTTTCAACATAGAATTTTGCACTGATGTGCAGCAGTTCAAGTCGCTACACTCCATGTAGCACACAAATCAAGAGAGAAAAAAGTAGAAGAAATGCATAAAAGAGACAGTAGACAGAGATATGAGGCAAAAAGAATAGTAATTCCGAAGAACAATATAGTTTCATTGGGTATTATAAGTCACAAGAAGTGGATGCATTCGCACAAGCCATTGACAACGACTTTGAGCCATATCGCCAATTGTCTCTACTCATTTGGTTTTAACCGTTCCAACGACCCCAACCAGCCAAGAAGTCTACACCTTCCTACGTGACTGACTGGCTGGCTGGCTGGCTTAAACTAACTGTTGTGGATTTTATTGACTGATGAAGTGATGTTTAGGTTTGACAACCACCATTAGCTCTTTTCCAACCTAACCCTATGTCAGCTGACTAGCATTGCCCATCGGTCGAGGAAGGCGATGCCTGGGCATCCATGCGCAACACATGTACTAACCATCTCAATCGATGTAGCTTCACAGCCTCATCGATTGATTTCCCCTCCTTACCTAGCACTCGACCGATGCACAACCTCAATAATGCTCACCCTATTATACCACTTCACACGGGGGATGGAACGCAGGCAGCTAGCCTTTTCATATCTTGATATAAGTATAAAACTTGGGCACTGTGGTAGAGTATAACTCCATTATGGATAAGATTTTATTTTGACAAATCCCACAGTGTTATACAGTTATATGAACTGATGACATTTCGAGCACAAACTACTGCTCATAATCATATCAAGTTACTCACACAACTTTGTTCTTTCATTTATATACCTGTGTAGAATCGATTAGATATTGGATTAAAAATCAATGTGAGGTAATGTACATTCAGAAATAATAGTACGAGTGTTGTTGATCAATTGCAGTTAGATGGGAAAAAGGACGAGTGTTTTTTACAGTCATAATAAGCTACTTGTTAGAATGTTGTGTTTAAATGTGTTTGAATTGAAATAGAATTTTAAGATTATTTATTATCTTCTTCTGATTTGACTGATGGCAATAATACGAGTGTTATTGATCAACTATAATCAGATGGGAATTTTCATGTCTCCCTAATGATCTAGACTTGATTATGTACTCAACGTACAATGTAAATTAAGGATTTTCTTTTATTCCTTTACGTCCCCCAGTGGAACATAGGGCTTCAAGCTAGAAGCCTGAAGTTTCTGAAGCAGTGTTTATTTTAACAGGATGGGCCTGCTAGCCTCATGTCCAACCTTTCCTCTTTATCAGCATTGTTTCTGGCTAAGCGAGGCAAAGGAGTGCGTCGGTGGCCGGGGATCGAACCCCAGACCATATTCATGGTCGGCGAGCGTCCTAACCACCATGCCACCGACGCACAACTTAAGGATAGTTTACGGTTAAATCTGTTGAGGTGTTTATGAATTATAGCCTATCACTTAATCTACAACTATACACTACCTTAGTTTGTGGAATCGTTTTCAACTGTTAATTTTAAACAGATAATCTTCTAGTGAAAGCTTAGTAGTTACTAACTAGTCTTCCGTTTTTACCTTATGACTTTACAATACCGATCACGTCGAAATTTACACACACACACAAAGAAGGCACAATTCACTCACTATCAATAAATAAATGAATAAATAAAGCTAACCTATGAATAATATGCAAAGCCTCACGCAGATAAACTAGCCCACGTATTACTGAATAGAGTATTTTAGCAACAATTGGCTCAGGTATACGACCAGCATGCAATAGAACGATGTCTAGACTCCCACCATCCATATACTCCATACACAGGCTAATATCGCCGTCGGCAAAAAATGCGCCATAATATCCAACGATATAAGGTGAATTACAGTCATGTAATACCTGAAAAGAAATGAATATATACGCATATCAGAAGAGACAAAACAAATGGAGAAAATAATCAATAAAGAATTATGATACATGACAATATATTTACAGAGGAAAAGGAAAGAATTTAGGATACTTTAGAAATGGTCTCCAGCTTTATGCTGTATCCATTGGCGCAACTCTGTCCACCTACACACACGCACACAGCATTATGTATACCTGTTATCTGAATATTACATCATCTATGATATATATATATATACGCTTTTCTCATCACATAAAATATGTGCCTACCAAATAAGGTATTGTAGAGTTTTGTGATACTTAGTTGTCCGAGCATAAAGTCTTCTATAGTTGCTTCTAGTTCTACCTGATGAAATACAAGAGAGGAGAAGGTGTGTGGAAGAGGACGTTCAGATTCCGGAAAGGTGATATGATATGTATCCACATGATGTGTGTTTTGTTTTTGACAGTCTATTATATTTTGTTGTGTATATGGATCGATATTCCATTATAACTGAAAATATGCTTTTGTCTGTCCACTAACTAAATAAACATGTATGACCTTGTTGTCACATGACATTACAACCAATCATGTTAAGACTGGCTAATTATTGGTTCATGTGTATTAGTCATTTTCATATATACTTTTGTATTAGACCCTTGTTCATTCTTGTTCCCACTTTTTCGTACATCTAAGTACCCTTCCACTCACACACTTGTGTGATATTTATTTTCCTTGTCTGGCAAATACAAGTATCATAGTAAACCTGGTGGTCTTCTGATTTCCCTCTTTCTGCGTCAGGACTATTAACTACTCGACTAGTACATAACATAATTGGTTGTAATGTCATGTGACAACAAGGTCATACATGTTTATTTAGTTAATGGACAGACAAAAGCATATTGTCAGTTATAACGGAATATCGATCCATATACACATAGCAAAATATAACAGACTGTCAAAAACAAAACACACATCATGTGGATACATATCATGATATTCGCGGATTTTGCGGACGAGTTCAAGTGTCTGTCTGCAAAAGTATTAACACCTCACTCGCCCAACTGACACCTTTTAGTGCCCTCTTCGCAGTGTCAGTTAGTCTTTCTTAAGTAGTCCAAGAAAGATTAAGGTGTGAGTGAACAATAAACAAGATTGGGGTTGAATACAAAAATTAACAATTCGTAACAGTAGAAACTAACCAAGTGATTACCAGATTGTCTTAACTTCCTTAAGTAACGTTTAATGGAATATCTTTCTAGAAACATGATGTGGGTAGAACAGGAAAGATAAGAGGAAAAATACACAATCCAAGGCATTAACATTCAACTTAGTTATATAACCTGAGTTCCTTCTATGGATTCGAATGCAACTTCATATTACTTTAATGTTGAAAAACAGCTATTCTTATAAACGCATATCTCACGCATACCAGATGTAGCCTACGACGTTACAGCGTGCAAAGGGAATCAGTGGGTTATACAACCAGGACACCTTTATTAGTTTGAATTAAGAAAGAAAGAAAGAACATATTTGCAGTGAATTGAAAACTGAAGTTTGGTAGATCTGACAAGTTTCAAAAACTGACTGGTTTTGAAACACTCCTAGTAGAATTTGATTTTGGAAATTTCTCTCCCTCTTCTGAAAATGTTCTTTCTTTCTTTTTTTTTTATTTCAAACTAATGTGACGATTAGAATTAGTTTGAAACCACAACACAACTGGATTACAACGACGGCGTAAACACAGTACTCTTATTCAGTTGTCATACCAACAAGAACACACTGAATGTTTCATGTCTCATGTTTTTCTACTTGTTTCAATTCACAATACCGTGTCAGTGTTGCATCACTGTCTAATGTCGTCAGTAAATAGTCGATAATCCTCACACGCCAAATAGAGTGGATCATATCAGACTTAACTACTAGTTGAACCCAACCTGTATAAAAACGTGAACCCAGAAGTCATTTAAATCTTCATTGAACTACTCAGTGTCTGAAAATAACCAACGGAGTGTCGTTCGACCAACGAACCACCTTAGAAGATGTGAATTATTTACACAACTGTTCAGCAATCCATTAGTTTTCAACAGTTCTTCCTCAGGTTATGTGAGGTGTCATGACAAAATCGGAATACTTTCAGACTATGCGATATTATAACATAGCAAACATATGAGGGTGAAAAGGCACAGTAATATTCCTGCAATATAAGAGATGGAAATGTGGCTCATTGAATTAACCACCACTTGACTTTCAGTCAATAGGCACCGGATTCAAGTCTTGTCCCACCTACCTCAGCCTAGGATAATTGGGCAGTAAAGTAAATTTCTTCTTGGATAACCTGAAAGTCCAGGGGGAACTGTTTTAAGTCACAGTCAGGCATGGTTTTTATTTCAAGTGATTCTTGGAGTTCGTATACAGATCTCTTCCCCGACTACAGACCGCCACAACGTAGCTCAACTTTTCCTCCACCCGTCTCCCAGAGTGGAGAGGCAGAATAGATGGCTAGCTTATCGGTTGACGGGATCATCTTACTGACACTACAATATCCTTATTGCCCGATGCTACGACCTAAAGTACATTTTTTTCCCAGCCAACCAGTGTAGGTTGTTAGGGTCAAGTGTTACGACCATTCCAAATTCAGAGATGACTCACAACTTAGTGTACATGAAAATCCTCATCCCACATTATAAATTCTATTGAATTACTTGCAACCTAATAATAACAGTCAACCTAGCGTGAGACTATAGCAAAAGCTGATAAATATTAATTACTGATGAAGGACAGCCAATATATCCGGCCTGTTAAACAAAAACGACATTACTATAATTATTATCATTCCCACACGATATAATATTAATTATTCATGCTGATTAGAAGATAGAGAAAGAGAGAGAGAGAGAGAGGAAAGGAATTGATAATCCTATGATTATAGATTCTCCGGAACTAACATTTGGAATAACCTTATTACTATTATTATCATTATTATGAAAATAACCAAACCACTAAAAAACACCTAGCTTCAATTCAGTGGGCAAACCTGAGTCATGAAAGCGAAGTCAAATTTCGGGATAAGACATTTACTTAGATAAACTGAGTTTTACCGCATGGGTAGTGGGTTTCAGTAGCATTCTGCCTACCACTCAATCTGAGCGACTGGCTAGGCAGTATCTATCGTGCCTCTAAGTGTGACTCATAGCCTGGTATCAGATGACACAGTTCTGTTAGAACTTTTCTACTGCTGACAAGAATTTATAAGTAGCGTATTGTTTGTGTGTATGTGTGTGCAGTGTCTTTCACAAGGATCTTATGAACAGCAGAGTGCCGAATTAATAATAATAATAGCTTTACTCCTAACAGTACTTTTGGTGCAAACACGGAACTTTCGGCATGTAATACAATATTGCATCTAATTTTCTCATTACAGGGGTAATAATTAAAATAGGGTATTTACATTAATAATATTGCTCAAAAGGAAATGAATGTAAGATTCAGTCAAGTGAAAATATTAACGACAATGTAACAATGAGAAAAAAACGAAAAATACCGTTTACTTAGAGTTCCTCTGTAAGCTGGTAATGCCCTGATTTACACTTTTATCATCAAATAAAATGTGTGCCTACCAAATAAGGTATTGTAGAGTTTTTGTACTTAATCGTCCGAGCATACAGTCTTTGATAACTGTTTCCCGTTCTGCCTGATGAAATGCAAGGAGAGAGTTGTGAATAGAGAGGATGTTCAGAGTCTGACAGGATAATTTCTTGCATGAATCGAAGTGTCTATCCACAGTAGTATTAACAAGTTGGTTTAGCAACACCTCACTCGCTCCACTGACGGTTTTCAGCGCCCTCCGCCGTATAATAAAGTCTTTCTTAAAATTTAACCGGCAAAGATTGAGGGGGAGTAGTAGAGACGTATAGGCAGGATACAAGAATTAACAGACGGTAACCGAAAGAGACGGAATGATAACAGATAGCCTAAACTCCCTTACATAGAACGTCAAACAAAACACCTTTTTGGAAGACAACAATACGATGTGGGAAGACCGAGAAAGATCATAGGAAATACACAGTCTAAGGTATTTAACATACGATTTGATTTCAACTTCACTGCCATCTACGATAGTGGAACCGTGAGAAGGGGAGAAATGAAGATAACTGTGAAACGATATAGACAGCATAAAGTGAATAAAGGCATAAAAAGTAGAATACGAATAATGAATAGTAAGTTGTAGGGTTTCTATATTCTGCTGCTAAATACCATCGTGTCCTTCCATTACACCACTAACTCACTAACCAGCTGACTAATCAAATGAAAATTCGGAGCGAACACACATAGAGTTCCCCTCTTGAGCAGTACACTAATTAAACAAATAGTCATCAGAAATAACTCCTCAATAGTATGTACATTTACAAATCGAGGAGTGAAAAGGATCTGAGATTTTTTAAACATAATAATAATAATAATAATTGACTGATTCCTCTTCGTGTTTTCAATGCTTATCTAGGTCTTCTGATTCAGTTCATAGTTGAAAACTATGTTGAAATCAATCCAAAGACACCAGCTGGATATTTACAATGTAATAGGAGGATATAATATCAGCGGAGAACTCTAGGAAAAGTGGTAGATACAAGTAGTGAAAATAAGGCGGACAGTGTCAAAAATAAGTTGGTTAGTTAGTTAGTAGGAAATGAGGATGAATCTCAATTACAAAAAACTAAGTTATCTGGACGTAAAACAAATCCTAGTCTCATTTGCCTGTGTTCATTCACGCTTTTCACAAAAGTATTTCTATTTCAACTGGTTGGCAGTAAGTATTTGAAAGCCTGGTACCCTAGGTGTAGGTTTCGTGCCCACCGGTACTCATCAACTAAGGACTTCTCTGATGCAAAGGAAGTAGCACACCTCTAGAGACGTACAATTGTGCCGTCTGATGCCGCTAGTGAGGATTATATTGAGGGATGTTTCATTCACGGGATCACTTATAATATTTCTGAATTGTGTAAAGCATTAGACAAAAAATCAATTTCACAAAATCTGATTATATACACGTATATGTACTTATGATGGGTAATAAGTCAAATTATCAATCGACGGGAAAATCAAAAATTCAATTCAATAATTAATATGACCCGTTGCACAAGAGGTGGCTCTCGTGGCCCAAGTGGTCTAGTGGATAACGCTTTGGCGTTTGAAACTATGGGTACTGGGTTCGAGCCTCGGTGGGAACATCATCACTCACTGAGAAATGCAGGTACATCCAGCTGACGAGTCCCAAATAGGACGAAATGCGCATCCTGGGTTCCACTGCTAGTCACCATCCACCAATTGTATACAAATTATTAAAAGGCTATATATATATATATTATATTGCAGTTCAAAAATAACAAAGAAGAGAGATAAAGCAAAATGAAAGCAGAGCATAACAGCAGAGAGCACCAATTTTGATTTCCATAATGAGTTTATCAAAATAAGCTTTGATCTTCAAGAGTCAGTGTATGTAGGCATCTGATTTATTTTAATTTTGCCCGTGGATTGATGTCAGTTGACTGGAGTTCCAGTGATAAGTAGTAACCAGTAGGGTGCACACACCTCCCCAGGTCGGGAGTGAGGACAAATACTCACCGCACATGACATCGGCTACAAGGTCGTGTTAAAATCTCGAATTGATAGAAATTAGAATTCATGGGTCATTGAATAGGAAGGTCGTGGGGTTCGAATCCCCAAAGGAGTGAGTACTACCGATGAAACGGCTATCCAGTACTCCCTGGTTTTCAATAGTTCTCAAATCTGATATCAATCCCTGGTCAAATGTGAAAATTTAATATAGTCAGAAAGTGTTACCCAGTTTATAAAAGGTAATGCAAAAAACTTCAGGTTACGACTCCCAAAATGGGTCTTAGAGATGGATTTAGAAAGCCGACATTCATGCGTCGTATGCCATTTGAATGAGCATGGTAATGCAATGGGATTTCCCTTGAGTCCGTTTCATGGTAACCCTCAAGAACAGTCCATTAAAGTCAACCATTGACAATTTACAACAGTATACATTAGCAATAACCTCAACCAATTGCTACTAGTATTTAACAACTGACATCCGAGAATAAAATTCACGCTTAAAGTGAAAAACGGATCCAGCATTTTCTTTCCTGACCTGGAAGTGACAAAAAGATCTGACAGAACCTTAAGAAGGTCACTCCAGAGAAAACTCACAGGAAACTATCAACTAAACAGTTTCTAAATTTGGGTGTCTGTTGAACGAAAACGAAATTTAATTCAATCCCTTGCCACACGGATCCGATTAATCTGTAGTCCTGACACCGTACTAACACAACTAGGTCTTTTGAAAGAAGCCTTCATTCCAAACGGACATCCGTGAAAATTCATTGTGAAGAATTTCAAACCAAAAGTCCAGAGGAACAAATAATTACATGGTTCAAAAAAAAGCTTTAGACAGACCTGAATTTCAAGGGAGAATTAACTACAGATCACTTTAAGAGAAGAAGTGCATCATGTTTGAGAGCAATATTTTTCGCATCAACGCTAAGATTAGTGCTTCCCAGGCGTCCACTGGTCTGAAGAAGCCTTAAAGACAAGATCTCACATGTGACCACTTCTGTGAGTATATAACAGTTCATCTGTCGCTGAAGAGCTAGGTATGTTGGTCGTTCGACACGGATCTTGCCTAGAATGGTTAATGGACATTATCCCATACGATTGTAGAAAGGTAGTAGTGGCCCCGCTATAAGCAGTGAGATAATCAATCGAATACCCTCTCAACACTAGTCATTTTATTCCAACAAACGCCTCCTTCAAAGTAATGTACATAGTGAAGAATAACTTCGGTCTCTCTTTAATTAGTGGAGGTCAGCATGCATACAAAAGAAAATTATTTAATCACTTCTACCTTGTAGCAATCTTGTAGATTTCTACTAAGTTTATTTTTGTTTGCTTGCCTCTTTTATCCTTTATAACTCTTGTATATTTCACCTCTTGTTATGCATCAACTCATTTCTAACAACTATGACTGTCAAGTATTGGTTATTATAGGGATTTTGATTGATTTTTTGAAGGATTTCTTCATGATCTGAAATCAGTTAGAGAACCAATGGAAAACCTGCAGGGAGTATTGGATCGGGCCCTAGTGGCTTAATGGTATACGAGCTAGTTCGCCTTGTAACCAAAACGTCCTGGGATTCGAACCCTGAGGGTGAGTGCGTACTGCTCAAGAATCACAAACTAGGCTGACGAAACAGCTGCCCAGTACTCCAGTGCTGGTTTTCCAATGGTTCTCTAACTCCATTATAGACAAGATAAGTCACACAGTGTTGTACAGTAATATTAACTGATGACCACGTTTTGAGCACAAATTATTGCTCACATTCATATCAAGACACTACTCACACAACTTTTTCCTTCACTTACATACATATGTGGAATTGACTAGATACTTGAATAAAATCAATATGGGATAATGTACATTCAGAAATAGTAATATGAGTGTTATTGATCAATTACAATCAGATGGGAAATACGACGAGTGTTTTTATAGTCATAATAAGTGAGTAACTTGTTAGCATGTTGTGATGTGCTTGGATTGAAATAGAATTTCGATTTGACTGGCGGTAATAATATATTCCATATCTCTGGTATTTGCATTGACTAATTTCCGTTGCATGTGTTGGGTGTAGACTCAATGAGCCAGGATTCAGTAATCAATCTCTCTCTCCACCTACATAGATTACTTCTTAGAATCTTAACCCTCTCCCACACTATTGTGTGGTTGTTATTGCATGTAGTGCAGTTGCTGAGCTTTTTTCTAGATTAGTCATCTGCTCGGGATCAACCATTCTTACCGTAGCCAAATTCTTATGTTCCAACAATCTGACTACCCCTGACCTACTAGTTTGACCTATGTAGTTGACCTGACTCACAGTCATTGTAGGGTATTTTGTGAATTATATTATTTTTTCTAATTGGGTCAACCGACAGGGTCCTTTAACCTACACAGCTTGTCCGAGTGAGTTTGTAGGTTTCGTTGCCACCCTAATTCCTGCTTTATTTAGAATCCTACGTAGGGTCTCACATGTCCCCTCTTTATATGGTATAACTGTAGATGACTTATATTCACTCTTATTTATGTTATTATTGCTTGTTTCACAATTATTTTTATTTTTCCATTGGCCTGTTTTGATCTTTCTAATGAATTTTAAAGGATAGTTATTTAACACCAAAGCCTCTTCTACTATCTGTTTTAGTTCATCATTTAGGTCTTTTCTTGTGCTTCTTAGTGCTACTGCCCGGTTTGTTAAACACTTCACTAAGTCTGCCTTAATAGTTAACAGTCAGCTCCTGATGAAATCCTCCAACCAAACTATGATTATGACAAGTCATCACTTCTGTTAGTACCCTTTTCCATGAAAGAAAAAATTGTATATCAATGCGATTGTACAATTAAAGGTGGAAATAAATTCGTTGGAAACAGCCTTTTCACAAAACTACGTGTTTTTGTTCTTTTCATTTAATGCCCAGATAAGGGTTATTCACGGACTCAATATATTATGTTTGATCAATTCTGGCGCGGCTTACACATGTCTACATTTCCAGCGTTAAACAGATTCTGTGGACTCAGTAGTTAGTCAGTCAGTCAGTCAGACAGTTAGTTAGTTTGCTTCTGAAACGACTTAATTAGCTTTTCTTTATCGATTGATATTGACTGATTGATTGAATGAGTGCAAAATATGTTTTGTTGTTTCTCTCTCTCTCTCACTGTCATATCTTCAGCGATAACCACCATCTGACTGTAGTGTGCGTGTTGCACAGGGTATAGATCTCTATCGATTAGTAGTTAAAAGAATATTATTAACTGTGAAGATGATCCAATTATTCTTTCTTTTTTTCTAAAAAAAGATTTTATCTTTTTTTTGGTGTAATTTATTTGGTTTTGGAAAGCAAGAAAAATAATTTTTTCAAAAAATAATAATAGTAATTGATTTAGCCGGAGTTTGCTTGAAGTCAAATCAATCATAAGATTGTTTTATGCATTTATTTGCTCTACAACTGCGCATTATACAGAGGAATAATAATAGAATTCGAAATGATGAAACTATGAAAAAAGAGAAGAAGAAGAAGTAAAAAAGGCACACGAAACTCCCCACTTCTCTTTTCTTTCTTTCTTTCTTTATACATGACATACCGTCTTCAAATGACATTAATTTTGTCAAATATGCTGATGATCTAACTGTATCTTTGCCTGTTAAATGTCAAAGTGACTGCTCTAAACTAACTGGCTTTTAATCAGAAATCAGTCAATGATCCAAGGAAAACGGTCTCACCTTAAACCCCTCTAAATGCCAAACAGTCAATTTCACCCTAAAGGATAAATCCGACTTAAATAAACTGGTTATCACTCACTCACGAGGTGTGCAACATAGATGGCACTGAAATACAAACCAAGTAAGAAATTAAATACCTAGACGTCATTCTATCTTCTGATCTTTCCTGGTCGTCTCATATTTTGATGATTTCTAAGAAAATATTCCGTCTTACCTTCTACAACAAGAAGTTAAGACATTCTCGAATAACCCAACCCTTACTCCTACAATTCGTTAACTCTCGAATTCTGCCCATTATTCTCTATGGTTCCCCCTTAGTTTTTCCTGGGCTGGCTACTGAAGAAAGACTATACCGTATCACGCAGGATATTAAAGAGGTTGTCAACAGGGTAAGCCACAGGGTGCCACTTAACCAGCTTGTTGATATCCTGGTTGACAGCCAAATGGACTCATGTGAAAAATGGGATAAATCCATTTTATCTAACTCACACCACCCTCTTCACTCACAAATCTCCCCTTGTATCTCATCATCAGGGAAAACCAGAAGCCTATATAGAACACTATACGCTCGCACTAGTAAGTACAAAAACTCAACCATATCCTACTTAGCTCGTGTTCTGTGCGATAAAGAAAGCATTAGGCGTGATACCCATAACTTATTAAATAGTCAGTAGAACAACTGGATCTCGTGTTTCTTTCTTTCTTTCTTTTCCTTTTCTCTCTCTCTCTCTCTCACTTTTCTGTTATGTGCTCCTTTGTTTCTTTCTTCCTTACTAACTCTATTAAAACATTCTTCGCTCATGATTAAATCCTCCATGCAATCAAACAAAATCCCTACAAAACCAATACTTGAAAATTCTTCGTTTCCTCATACTCTGTATATCTCGACCTTTTGTTACCACCGACGCCAGTAAATATGCTAGTAGTATCTACTTTTCTAACACCTTCACACAGTCTGTTCAGTTTTGGCTTGCTACCGACATGCGAATGAATATGTTGTTGTCATAATGAACTGAGATTTCCTTAATCTATGTAGAGTTTTATTTATTGATAATGTATGTACTAACTGGATGCAGTATGCTGTAGTAAAATGCTGAGAATTCCATTCTGTATCACAAGTACTGTTTTGGAATAAAGCAAATTATTATTATTATTATTATTAGAATTATAAGGCGATGCAGTAAAAGACATGATTTTGAACCTCAGCTAACGTGACATTTTCCATGAATTGCATAGAATCGATGTAAAGTCTTCATTACTTATGAAAGGATTGCATAAAGTTGACTAATAATGCGAATGTATATATATATAGCTTAATCGGTCACACCAATAAGACTTACACAACCACTCGGATATGTACCAATATCAGTATGTATTCGGTCAGTTGATAATGTTAGTCAATCATTCATTTGATATCGATCGATAAGCAAAAGCTAGTTAAATCGCTTTAGAAGCAGACTGACTGACTGACTACTGACTGTCTACAGAATCTACTAATGCTTGAAGTTTACATCTAAGGTTCCCTCCTACTCACCAAAAACGACATATTATTGAAACAAGGCATAAAATGTAAATATGTAGGCTTTCTAGATTCATTCAATGAACATAGGCAGTGAGGAGTAACTATTGTCAGGCGTCTAGTTCTTTGTTTAGTGAAGAAGATTCAATTTTATCAACAAACAAGGAAAACCTAGCTGCAAGGTTTGCTGCCGATTGCCTCCGACCATCTAATATCAACAATTCTCAGTGAAACATGATACCGAGCCACCTAGCCTGATAGTGGCCGCCACTTGATTGATAGAATTCGGTCTGCACCAAACAAAAGACTAGACAGATTATATTTTGTTACTAATAGGTTTCCAATCAGTGGTATCCATATAGGAGGTCGATTGCCAGCCCGAATAAGCTCAGTGGTTACGTCTCCTCTGACCCTGCATCACTGAGTGACACGGGTACGAATCTCAGAGGGGACATAAATTTCTTCAAGATTGTTGTAGATGAGTCTCGCTGAGTGGTGATTGCCAACTAGCACAAAATCTATGTCGGGTAGGGTGCTCCCTACCAATTGCCTCCAACTATCTGATTATAACGATTTTAAAAGTTGATCCCTAGAATTCTGTTGGAAAGTTGTAGCCCAAAGCTTTGCACTGCCTTTTATCTATGCACTAGTACTTTCTCATTCAACACAGGAGTAAGACAAGGCTGACTGACTAGTATCCCCGATGATATTCTTAATTGTGGTGGACTGGATTATGCATCACACTGTGGGTGCGGAGTGAGAAAACAGAAATGTTACGAAGGTGACTGAGTCTTAGAATGATGAGTGATGCTTGAATCTTGAAAAGACGAATGAACCAAGAATTTAGACTTTATTCATTTTACAATGAAGCCGGAATGGCTTAAACGTACAAAGGAAAAAAAGCGTGTTAATAGCGGAAGGGATAGGAATATGATTAGATACGTATTATAAGAAAAGTTCACAACAATACTCTACCACAGTGCACAAGTTTTATTCTTATATCAGTGAAGAACTCCTTTTTCACATAAAAAATGCTCCAGTTTTAAGTTGCCACACTTTGCGAAAACACGATTATTAAAAGTCAGAGGAAAAGTAATTGCGATGACAATGTAATCGACCAAGATGTTAAGGAGACAGGAAGAGAGAGAGTTGGGGGTAAAATCAGACGAAGATCAGTGAGGATTTTTAGAATCTGAATGATGACAAGAAATGAAGACATCTCCACCACCGTGAACAACTTTGAGCCATTTGTCGGATGGTGACTAGTACTGGGACCCATTTCGTCCCATTTGGAGCTTATCAACTGGACGTGCCTACTGAGTAATGGTGTAATTTCCAGCAATACTCGAACCCATATGACATGCAGACGGATAAATAGTGGATTACCTCTTATTGGTGATATGGCGATCGATGTCCAGTCTGAAAATTGACCAATCAGAATTCACCTATGTAAAGTAACGCCCACTATTTTATTGATCATGATTATAGACTAATTCAAATATCCTTGGTGATCTTCGGTAATCATATATTATTATTGCGACAAATATACCTTGCGGCTCACATCGTTGTGTGTCCTTGCTTACGTAGTGTGGGCTGGGAAAACAGGTAGCTGTCGTATAAAGTTGTTGGCTGTATTCATGTCTAACTCGGCGTCCCCATATCGACCTCAACGTATTAGGAATCATAACACCGGTTACATAATGTTTCAAACGCTAAAGCATTATGCACTAGACTAGCTGTGTCAAGAGCACCACCTCTTGTGCAACGGGCACCAGTTATTTTTTTTAATTCAGTTTTGAGTTTTTCCGTTGACTGATTCCATTAAAGATGCTTAAATTATAATAATAATAATAATAATAATAATAATAATAATAATAATAATAATAAAGATATAGTAGCAAATAGAATATCAACTAAAATTAGGAAAATTCCACAAAAATTCATGATCATTCAAAACTTAGATGGACAAGGTAATGATAATGTCTGAACTAACTTCTTTTGGATGCATAAATTAGGCTTGTTAATATGAATCCGCACAGCCTCAGCAGTATTTAGTAGTCGAACTCTTAAGGAAAAAATTGAGATTCGTAGGTATGCAGTAAATGACCCTGAAAGCATGGTTAACGTCAATCTTGTGTTCTGTATCCACAAGATGAGATAGAATATCGCTGAGAATAGGTTTTGTTTGTCCTTTGCTTAACCATTCAGGATGATGTTCGGAAATTCGACGAGAAACACGCCTAATTGTACAACCTATGTAACTGGCTTATTCCACAGGAGCAGTTAAATTGGTAGATACACATGGAAGAGGCGAAATTAGGCAGTTTGTCTTTTGCTCTCGAATGCAAAAAGAAGAGTGATTTTGAAGACACAAGGTGATTCGACATTAGGGAATGCTCTTTTTATCGCATTTCTAAGGCGTTGTGTTAGTATCTCACTGGTGTTGTCCCCAAGGAACTGCATTTGTAAGAATAAGGCCTTTTTGGAACTGTTGGTAATTTGGGCTGCTTTGCTCTTAGATTCATATTCTTATCAATAAACTTTTCATATGTATATAAACATATATATAAATGTAGAGCCAGAAGAGGAATTTATCTAAAAGGATATTCTTTGCTCGATTATTCTGTGTTTTATAAAATTACTTCAAGTTATTCGCCAAACATCATCGAGGCGTGCATTACTATGAGTCGACATGTCAACAACAACAACAACAACCACAATGGTTGAATACTTTGGTCAAATCACAATCAACAGCGAAAATCAAAAGTGAGTCAAAAAAATTACAAAAAAATAAAAGATAACTTTGAGTTATGTCACGAACAATCTCAAAAAAATGTTAAAAAATTAATAATATCATTGGAAAAAAAACAAGAAGTTATTTAAAAGACAAAAAAACAATTAAACAGCTTACTTACTTGAAGTTCACGTATAATTTGTGTTTTAACAATTGGTTTTATCTCCAGATGAATATTTTTCTTTGCCATAATTAACCCGGTAGCTGTATGACGTACACGACTGACAACACCACCGTTGCCTTTCCCAATTTCACTTAATTTTTCAAAATCTTCTGGACGTAATTCACCAATTTTTTGTTTATCTGCTACAAATGCACTTAAACGACGACGTTGATTATCATCTAAGTCTTGTATTTCTAATTGTTTTAAACTGTTTTTATATACATATTTGTTTATTTATTTTAATGATCCAATGCGAAGAGATGCGAAGGACGAAAAACCGATGGCAGTTGGGAGCAGAAAGTATACAAACAAAGATAAGACATTAATTTTATTTAAAGCTCAGTGATTTCAAAGAAATATTAAAATATTTTCAAGTATTGGTATGTTGTAGGGGATTTTGCTTGTTTGATTGGTTGGTTGGTTGGTTGGAGGATTTCATCATGAGCTGATATCAGTTAGAGAAACATTGGAAAACCAGCACTGGAGTATTGGACAGCTTTTCATCAGTATGCACTCACCACAGGGGTTCGAACACACGACCTTCCGGTTATACAAGGCGAGCTAGCTCGTAGACCATTAAACCAATGGGACCCGATCCGATGACCAGCCCATGAATTCTAGCTTCTGTCAATTCACAATACAGCGCGACCACTTCGCAATGCCTTCTTCGATGAGTGACTGCCTCACCATCAACCTGCTGCACCCCACTGGTCACGGCTTCCCACTAGAACCCCAGGTTAACTGAGTGAATAGGGCCAGTCGCTAGTGGGTGCGTACTGATGAGGAGCCCCAAACTAGCTGCCTAGTACTCCAGCGCTGGTTTTCTGATGTCAGCTCATGATGAAATCTTCTCATCAATCAAATATGAAAAATATTGAAAATTGAAAATTAAGAATTCGACTGAAGGTCGCCGCCCAAGTTGCTAACTAACCACCCAGAAATCGGGTGGTTTGAACTGATTCAGCTCTCTGAACTCGTTTAAACACGGCACACTGCACTGATGAGGCCAACCCGTAAAGAGCAAAACGGTCATCACTTCAATAATCTGGTTGACTAGCAAGCATTACTAGTTGCTGTGCGGGTGGTATACACAACTACTCATCTCAATCAATCAGTAGTATATAGTTTTTTGCATTCATGTTTGCTTTTCCGATTACCGTTTATCGTATCAAGCAGATTACATATATATATATATATATATATATATATATATATATATATATATATATTATTGTGATCTGAATAATTTTGGTTTCAAAAGGAAACTCTCTGGTCAAATTTCACCTTCCCGAACTGTGTAAATTGTAAATTGTGAATTCGATTTACTATTAAGACGTACAAACTACTGGCCTATTCATCAATCTGGTCTACACAACTACATGAAAAGTATGACAAGGTGTGTTTCGAAGTATTTATTATTTCATTTGGAAGTTACATCACGTACTGATATGAATTGCAGAACCATTGAAAATCAGCCGGGAGTACCGGACAAATGTTTCATGCCAGTTTATAACTATTCAGCAGTACTCATGTATGACCCGACTGAGGATCGAACGCAGGATCTCCAGGCTAAGGGGAGGATAGCCCGTTGATTATTCAACCGATAGGTGGGAATCCAATTACGAATGAATTCATGACACAAATAGTGCCACCGCCAGCGAATACTATCTGAGAGTATCTGATCTCAAATCCGACCCCACTAAACACTAATTCCCAAAATAACTCTAAGCACTCCATCTCGTTAATCAGTTACCAGTGTGCATTAAACTGACTATTCTACGATCCTCTACAGGGTCATGCGTGAGTACTGTTGAGGTGTTGCAAACTACCAGTACTTCTGGTTCTCAATTATTTTCAAATCGATTTCAATCCCTGATCTTACCTGAAATTCTGACGATGGTGATGATGACGATGAAATAATAATAGTAGTAACAGCACGTTATTTCTTGGCTGTTGTCATAAGTTCAAAAAACACATATTTCAGAACGTATCTACAAATTAATGAAAAATTACAAATAGGCGAAATTTGTTTTCATCTAGTTGTCATGGTTCCCGACCGAGAAATGTTGCTCGATATACCTAAATATCACTCTACCAAAACAGTGACAGAGTAACTTAACAACGATGCTTCTAAATGCCTACTACTCTTTATTTCAAGTAGTACGCATGTACGCACACACACACACATACATAAATACATACAAACCTAGATATCAACAGAACTACATCCTGAGACAGACTATGCGTCAGTCTTTGGCAGAGTATGTAACATGTGCAACCCACCTATTATAGATAGGTATATAATATAGTGAGAAGCGCGCGCTCATACAAACGTGTATTGATATATGTACACACACATACACACACACGCGCATAACACACACCTTTACATCCTATACAGTGTAATTACTCTTGATGCAATTAATGATAATAGTAATGATTGTAAACTGTGATTTATCATCTTTGTATTTTTATTACAATAAATAGCAATAATAATGAAAGCTATACAATACTAATACAAGTTAAATCACATAATCAAACGAAATGAAATATAAAGGAATTGGTATACACAAACATCCACTCACACACACACACATACAATGAGGAGAGAAACAAAAGCAACGTTACTCCTCTGAATATATATATATATATATATATATATATATAAGGATGTATTAGTACCAAAGTAAAGCCATTAGAAGAAGAAATTATTGATTTGACAGTAAAGCTTGACTACCCATCTGAACAACAGAAAGAGAGAGAAAGATAGGCAAAAGAGTAACTTGAGTTATGCTTCCATGATTGAAATTACCTGATTTGTTTAATTAAGTGCATGTACGATCAGAACTTGGGCGAATTATTTTTATGTGTATACAACAGTTGACGCACTTAAACACCTCTCTCTCTCTCTCAAACACATACACACAGCCTATTGCTTTAGAAACTAGGGTATGAATAAAACCGGTAGTATACAATCTTCGAATAAACGAGTACTGTGAATGCATGCCAAATGTGTACTTAGACTGTTGTTTGTTTGTTTTTTTTATTTTTCAAGGTGTTTGGAAAAATCTAAGCCGCATCTAAACTCTAATCTAACAAGGTATGGGTTAGCTCGTATAATGAACAGATACTGATGGGTACAGTAGAGGTTATAGGTTATACTTTATATAAGACAACTTGAAAAACTACCAAACTGTCGAAACGACAATAAATACAGCAGGATTGAAATCTTTGGTATAATCTTGGTAGATAGCGTCAAAATTGTTGATCTTTTTGACTGCGTGAATTAGCATATATATCCCCCTGTTTCACAATTAGCCTATATCTTAATATTCAAAAAGAAACTGATGTGTTAGGAAATTGTATTAATGGCAGGGATTTGGTTGATTGGTTATAGGATTTCATCATGAACTGACATTGGTTAGAGAACCATTGGAAAACCACCCGGGAGTACTGGACAGCTGTTTCGTCCTAGTTTGGAACTCCTCATCAGTACACACCCACCGGGGTTTCGAACCCAGGACCTTCTGGTTACAAGGCGAGAACATTCTTTTCGACATATTCGTCATCACATGTTCTACGATTATGTGACCATAATAATTTAAAGAAATTTTGCTACTAACACTTTATCAAGAGCATCGACAGATTCCACTTCAAAAGCGTCAGTAAGAGAGATGGATAATGTGCATTATTATAATTTCAAACTAATTGGATATCAAATAGATTAGGGGAAGTAACACAGAATTTATAGCCTCGACAGCAGCCCAGGGTAGCAAAGGTGACTGGCTAAAACTGTTATTACGGCACACACACATACACACACACACATACATACATACATACATACAGAGACCTCTGGTTGATTTAAGCGAGTTTCAGTGGTCTCTGGTGTTTGGAATGTTGTGTACCTAGAGGCCACTGGTAATTTATTCGACACCCAATAGATGACAGAGAAAGATTCTTCAGTGCTAGCTTTGTATCATATTTGGACAAGGTGGTCCAATATAGAACTGTTGGTGGTTTTAACAATACCTGTAATTAAACACACTGGTGAGCGTCGCTGAACACGAAAACTCAGCAATGGCCAATATAACTAGCTCCACAGGAGCAGTTGAACCGATATTTAGTGTAGTTTTATATTAACGCATACAATCTTTTACGCGTGCTTTTGATATGTAATCTATTGATACTGCTGATTCAATATAATTGAAAACATTAATTTTGTTTATAACAATGTTTTTCTAATTATTACTGCCACATAAATGTAGAACGTGATGAAGTTGACGAAAAGACTACTATTTGTTCGCCAGCCGGTCAAGTTAAAGCATAATCATGTGATGATAGCTCGTTGTTAAGGTTACGTTTAGCGTTAGGCTTAAGATTAAGGTTAGGATTAGGGTTGGTACTAGGGTTAGGGGTTACGACCAGGGTTTCGATGAGGCTTAGAGTTGTGCTTTATTTTTATAATCCGCATTTTTCGAGTGAATAGATGTCGACCTTCTAACTGAAATCCATACTAATTCAACTAAGAACTTTTCGGGAAGACTAAAGAAACGGGATAAGAGCGATAAATAGGTCATAAAAGAAATTCATTTTCAGTCGCCTCGATGACTACATGTCCGACTTAAAAACTGAAACTCCTCATTATATAGCTGGGAGATATTTTTAAAGCATTTCACTGAAAAATATGTTGTTTTTAATGTAATTTATCATTATTCTCTGTATTTCTCTCTTAAAAAACATGGAAAAACCAATGATTTTGTTGATTGATGGAATCAAAGTCCATTTAAGCGTCCATATCCCATGGACCGTCAGAGTTTAACTTTGCCCACTAATCAGTCTTTAAAAAAAAACAAAGAAAAAACAGTTATTTACTTCGCATACAGAACTTACACTTCAGCAACATCAACAGGCCCGGTACTAATTCTGTTCGAATAACGATTTTCATTATTCCGATCTACTTTAGAGTTGAATAGATTACCGCCTGTTGGTGCATGCGTTTTCTTTGGAGATAAACGAAGATCTGTCAGGGGTGGTGGGATTCTACGATGAGCGGAATGTGGATGAGAATGATGAGCACTTGGTCGATAGATAGTAGTTTGTTGAGAGTTTTGTGAATAATTCTCAGATGAAATTATCACATTACCATCGTTTAATTTATCTAGAGTTGTATTGACTGTACCGGTTGAATTTCCATTTCTTTTCATCAATGATTCTGATGCATTGTCTGAAGATGAGTGAAGTAAATCAGAATTTGAGCCAATCTCTTCAGGTTTCCTACCTGACAAAGAACCACTATCTGATGATTGAATAGCAGAACTTGGAAGAGTGAGATTCAATCGATTGCGTTTGCTTCCGCTGCCTGAGGATGTTGACATTTAATTTGCTTTTATTGTATATCTTGTTGTAATGAAATAAACAAACAATCAACAATTATTGTGTTGCTAGGAAATTTCATATAAGTTGGTTTGTTTGTTTTTTCCATTTGCAAAATTTCTTAGAATATGAAGACACATACTAACAGAATGTGAATTCATTCACTATGTGCATTCTATTATCAACCATTTTACAACCTGATAAAATATAATATATGCATAAATAAAAAAGCCCTGGATGCAAAACTCCGACCGGAACAAGCTGGATTCAGGAGAAACAAGTCATGTATTGATCAAATCGCCACACTACGGATCATCATTGAACAAAGCTTGGAATGGCAGTCACCTCTTTACCTCAACTTCATCGATTTTGAAAAGGCCTTCGATAGCGCAGCGTCGATCGAGAGGTGATTTAGCAACTACTTCGCTACTACGGGGTCCCATCGACAATTATACATCTCATCCAACAGCTATACAACAATGCTACATGCCAAGTAATCCACAACGGGAAACTTACGGAATCCTTCAAAGTGAGGACGGGAGTGAGGCAAGGCTGTCTATTATCGCCAATGATCTTCCTGATTGCAGTGGTCTGGAGAATGCGACAGACAACGGGTAATGAGGAAACACGCATAAAATGGACTCACACAAAAAAGAACTTGGGGGATCTGGACTTCGCCTATGATATATGTCTGGTTTCCTACAAACTGGAAGATATACAAGTGAAAAGCAACAAGCTGGCAGAAGAAGCATCCAAAGAAGATAGGACTTCAGGTGAATATAGAAAAAACAGAGGTGATGAAAATTCTTGGCCAACACCAACAGCAGCAACAACAACAGACAACAATCAGTCAGCATAAATGGGAGGAACCTGAAAGAAACAGCCTCCTTCACCTACCCACCTAACTGGGAAGCATCGTTTCAACTACAGGCGGGCGGAACTGACGAGGATATCAAAGCAAAGATTGGAAAAGGAAAACAAGCTTTCATTTCTCTTAAGTCTGTGTGGAAGTCAACAGCACTCAGAATCAAAAATAAGATCCGGATTTTCAACTCCAATGTGAAGTCAGTCAGTGCTACTCACTATACGGATCAGAGACTTGCATTGCGTGTCACAAAGAGCGTCTCAAACAACAAACTACAGACCTTCATCAACAGCTAGCTGTCTTCGCTCAATACTACTCTAGATCAGATGGCCAGCCAGAAAAGATCAGCAACAGGGATCTCTGGCAATGAGCGAACTAACACAGCAGGAACCGATTGTGAAACAAATATGAAGGAAGAAATGGAGATGGATTGACCATACACTGAGGAAACCATCAAGTGACATCACTAGACAAGCCATTGCTCGAGTGGAACCAGGCCGAAAGGGAAGCGGGCGGCGAGTTGGTCGTCAGTGACAGGGTGGGGTGACTTGGAGGAGGTCATGTGAAGAGGAGGCGAATGCACGTGGGCAGACTTGGAACGGAGTGAAAAAGTTGGCAGAAAACAGAAGGCAATGGAGATGCGCAGCTGAAGCCCTATGTTCCTCTAGGAATTAAAAGATATAATAATAATAATATAATAAGTAATTAAAGCGAACCACTATTTTTAATAAATCCTTCTTCAGCCCTTACAATTATAAATCCAGTATATTTTACAATACCATATCACAAAAAAGCAGTGAAAACTGGACTCCACGTGAACACGGAGAATTTAGCACGAATCAGCAGCAAATAGAGGCATCTAGAGGAAGTCACCTGTTCCGCACATCTAGATAACACACGGATGAAGATGTTAAAGCCAGCCAGAATCAGAAAAAATCAAAACAGACTTTTACTAATCTGAAATCAGTTTGGAAATCGTCTGCACTCCACCCGGAGCATAAACAACAAAATCTGGACTTTTAACACTAATCTTAAGTCAATCATTGACTCTACTTAGCTCAGAGATTTCGTGTGTCACCAAAAGCATTTCTCACACAGACTAATTCAAAATTTTATCAACCAACAGTTGCCTTCACTGGCTTCATACTGAAGATCAAATGACCAGAAAGGATTGAGCAACAAGGGACTCTGATAAAGGAACCCGCAAAGAACTCATCACTCAACAAATATGCTAGAAGAAAATCAAGATGGAGTGGATATACACACGCTGAGGAGACACCATTGAATGACATAGAGCGGAACCCGAATGGGAAATGATGGCTGGAGCGTCCGCAAGGAGGGAAGGTGGAGGTGGAGATTATACGAAAAAGGAGATGAGAGCCTATGGGCAGTTGTAGAGCCAGATAAAGACGACTGCAGAAAACAGAATGAAACGGAGGTGGTGTGTTGAATCACAATAATAACAATAAAATATAATAGCTATTAAAAGCAAGTTAGAACTATATGACAAAGTATATTGTGGTACAAGTACAAGATGGAATAATGATAATAATAACAGTCAGTGAGTTTTGATTATTGTTTAAATCCATATAAAATGCGTACGATCAGTGAGAACATGATATAAAATGAGATGAAATAATTCAATGATGTGTGCTTATGTATATACGTATACATACTTAACTTAAAGTACAAATTTCAACGGTGTGTGTAGCCAAAAGTGCGACATACAATAAAAATACTATGCAGAAACAAAACAGTAAATAGGGTGACCTAGACGAAATACTAGTGAAATAAATAGAAATAATAATTATATAGTAATAATAATAATAATAATAATAATAATTAAATTAATGCATTTATAATTGAAGAACCCGGAGGAAGAATTCACTGCAAACAACTGTTCAATTCAATTATTTGTGTTCTGAATATATTATAAAGGATATTTGAAAACTATTTCAAAACTACCATTTACGCTGTTTTACCAGTTCATAAAATCGGTTTGCCGCTTTGACCAGTTTTGGACATGTGTAATTCTCCATATCATGCAACAGCAAAATGGTTAGTGAAGCTCCTAAAACATCAGCGAAATAATAACACAGCGCCTGAAGAATGCAGTTAAAAGAGCTTATTATGCAGCAGAGGTACGTTGTCTCTTCACTACCACCCCTATTCTACGTTCGAGAAATAAGGATAAACTACCTAAATTTGCCTTTTCCATGTGTATCTACCAGTTTGACTGCAGCTGCGGAGTCAGCTACATTGGGCGTACAATTAGGCAGGTTCATCATCGTATTTTTGAACATTATCCAACAGGGTTAAGCAATGGACAAACAAGATCTATTCGTAGCTCTATTGTAGCCCATCTTGTAGATAGTGAGCATAAGGTTGATGTGAATACTGCATTTAAAATTATTTATCGCATTCCTACTAATCTTAATTTTGCTCTACGAGTTCTTCTTCAGACAGCTGAAGCAATAGGAATCCACCTGAAGAAGCCAAACCTGTGTGTTTAGAAGAAATTTGTACAGCCACTTTCTTTTCCTTGGTCATCGCTACGTGAATGTATAAACCGGACTACTTCGCCCCCCTCCCCGTAAACATTTAAAAATTATAATTGTCCAAATTATTTTATTTTTCTGACCCCTTCATCTTTGATTATGTATTGTCCTTGTAAAATTAATTTATTCTAACCATTTCTACCTTTTATATCTGTATTGATTTTCTTCGTTAATTATCAACTCATTGACATTTTGACACTGACATATGGCCACTTGATCGGTAAACTGTTGTGTATTGTAATAAAAATGCTATATATATATATATATATATATATATATATATATATATTAGAGTAGAGCTAGAGATGAGGATCTAATTGAAAAGCAAATATTTCTTCGCTCAATCTTTCTGTTTTCTTAATGCCTAAATGGGGATCTTTTGTATATAGATAAACTGTCCATAAAAACAGCTCATTTTTAGTCACCTCGGTGAATACATGTTCAGAAACTAGACTAACTTAGCAAGTGATACTCCTCACTATAACTGGGACGTATTTTTAAGTCATGCCAGACAAAGATACCCTGTTTAGTGTGTTTTAATGCATTTTCTTGTATACATACGTCACTTTTTGTAAAAAAATTCCTCAGTCCTATGACTGGTCGGCTGAGGGTCATCCGTGCGTTCTCATTCCTTGGGACGCTATTGTTGAACTTTACCTGTTAGATGATCCGCCCAGGATTGATATAAAACCAAATTCTAGTTTGGGTTGGGCAGTAAACTATGTTGAATGAGCTAATCACTCCACTTATTCGGAAAATCGCATCAGTCATAATGCAATGATTGTTAGTGAAATCACAGTATGCATGCCGAAGACTGTATTTACCAGACTACGTTGTCTTTGACACAGGCATATCCAGCCATCTATCAAATAATGTGTATAATGTTCTAATCTGCCATATACTTCTTTACGGCTGTCAGACATGGATGTTGAAAGTGGTAGATATGAAAAAACTAGCAGTTCAGGACATATGTCCTTCCACTACGTCTCTAGTGTTCCGTGGGATGATACAGTCATATTATTATTGTTGTTCTCTTGGGTTCCTAGTGTAACATAGGGCTTCAACTGCACCTCTCCACTTGCTTCTCTCTTCTCCTGTACTTTTCACCTGCATCCATGTTAGTCCATACTCTTTCAACTCCTCTTCACACGATCTCCTCCATGTCACCCTTGCACTGACGTCCCACTCGCCGCTTCCCTTTCGGCCTGGTTCCACTCGAGCAATGGCCTGACACGTGATGTCACCCAGCGGCGGCCTCCTCAGCGAGTGTCCAATCCATCTCCACTTTCTCCTGCATATTTGTTGGGCGATTGGTTCTTGTTTTGTTTGTTCTCATAATTCCTTGTTGGTGATTCTTTCCGGCCCGGACATTTGATCTTCAGCATAGAGCCAGCGAAGACAGTTGTTGATAAAGGCAACGTCTGCAACATGCTGTTGGAAATATTCTTTGTGACCCGCCCGCCCGCCAAGTTTCTGATCCGTATAGAAGAACTGACTGACTTGACGTTGTTTGTATTGAAAATCCGACCGAATTTTGTTGTTGATCCTGGCTGAGTGACGAAGATTTCCAGATTGGTTTCAGTCAGGTTGATGAATGTTTGCGTTTCTCGCCTTCCCGATTCTCGCTCGATTTGACATCCTAAGTCCGTTCCGACTGTCTGTAGTTGAGACAATGCTCCCTAGATAAGTGAAGTGAATGAAGTAACCTCTTCCAAATCTCTCCCGTTGATGGTGATTGGCACTGGGTGTTTCTGCTGTTGTTGTTGTTGGTTGGTTGGTTATTTTCATCACCTCCGTCTTGTCTATATTCACATGGAGTCCTGTCTTCGCTGGCTGCTTCTTCGACAAGTTTGTTAGTTTTCGCTTGTAAGTTTTCGATTTTGTGTAACATCAAGCATAAATCATCCACGCGCGAAATCCAGGTCTTCTAGGTTCTTCACGTCGGTCCAGGATATTCCTGTCTTCTCGTTTCCCACTGTCTGACGCATAATCCAGTCAGTCCACCACAATTAGGAATATCATTGGTGATAGTAAGCACCCTTGTCTGACTCCTGTGTTTATTCCAAACACGTCGCTGAGTTTTCCGTTGTGGATCACTTGACATGTTCCGTTGTCGTACAGCTGTTGAATAAGGTTGATGAATATTTGGGGTACGCCGTAGTACCCAAGTAGTGTCCAAATTACTTCACGATCAATGCTGTCTGTCGAAAGCCTTCTCGAAGTCTATAAAGTTG
The DNA here is from genome assembly GCA_944472135.2 of Trichobilharzia regenti. Classification (NCBI taxonomy): domain Eukaryota; kingdom Metazoa; phylum Platyhelminthes; class Trematoda; order Strigeidida; family Schistosomatidae; genus Trichobilharzia; species Trichobilharzia regenti. The sequence goes on along the minus strand of OX235270.1, from coordinate 132,864,531 downwards.
AGGTAGATGTTTGATTGCCATTGCATGCTTTGTTGTGTGATGATGCTTCGTAGAGTTTCAATTTGGTCAGTACATGATTTGCCTGACTTTCCTGAATGCAGCTAGCTTGTTCTGGTCGGAGTTCTGTATCCAGTGGGTCCTTTATTCTCTCCAGGATGATGCGACTCAGAATTTTACTTGGCGTCGATAGGAGCATGATTCCTCGCCAGTTCTTGCAGAGTGTGTCCTAAGTCGCCCTTCTTTGGTAGTTTCACGAGGTCACCTTTCTTACAGTCAGTAGGCACCTTTCCCTCCTTCCAGACCGTTTGCAATAATGGAGTGAGTCAGTATATCTGCTGTTGTTTCTAGGTCCGCTTTCAGTACTTCAGGGAGTATTCCATCTGGTCCAGCTGATTTTCCAGCTTTCAGAGGCTTGATTGCATTCAGCTTTCGTCGGAGGATTGGTGTCAACTTTCAGTTATACAGTCATATCGTGGTGTTAATTAAGGATGGAAAACTTATCAACAAGATAGTGAATTCCCATTAGTTGAGATAGCTAGGACATACGCTAAGCATAATGAGCTACAGTGTTCACCGAAGTGGGCTTAAGTTGGTGTGGTCAAAGGAAGACATGCCACTAGTCTATGAAATCTTTGACTTTTAGTTTGAGCCACGTCGGAAGGTGTCGACTGACATGATACTTTACTGCTAAGATGACATTACACGAAAACACTGTTACCGGTCATGGAATAGCTTTCATACTGACAGCATTAGTAGAAAGCTTAACGAGCAATCATCACATATCTAAGTGACAGTTGCCCTATGGTTGCATCTACTGAGACTATTTTTCTCAGAAACATAAGCTATCATTTTAATAAAAGAAACAAAATTAAAGACGATATGTGACACCATTCATAAGCTAAAATGATTACCTATTTTTCTTAAAACTGTCTGAAGTCACGATGAAGAAATAAAGAGTTCGATATTAAAACAGTTCAAGATATATGTTTATTATTGTAAATAGATGATACTGATAAAATACTGAAATTAAGTAATAACTCTCAGTCATTCTGCCTCATGCACAACCTTTCAAACAAAAACGCAAGGTCACTTTACCAAATTTAGAGTGCTAAATTGGATGCGCGAGTCCCAAATGTTGCATGATAACCAACTAAAGGTGTCACCATTACATTATGTGAGCAAAATCTGTATGTGGAATTAATAGTTTACGGCCATATCAACTTCTACGATAAATGAAAAAACTAATCAGATCTTATAAGCTGAATGAGGTAGGTTTAAAACAAATGTGGCTATAAAAACTATCGAGGGTTGGGTTTTATACCCTGATTATTTCATTAAAATCTACTACACTAGAAGATTCATTTGATACAGAAGATAAAACGGTATAGGTGCACCAAAACATTTGTCCAGTGCTGGTACAATTACAAACCACCTCTGCTAACAATATAGGAAATAAGACTTCAACGTACAATCTACAATACCACCTTCGACGCTGCAACTAACCGAGTTTAGGGACACTACCTCTAACACAGGGATATTCCTTTGTTGTTCAACATCCTGTAAGCCTTTATTTGATAGAAGATAGTCTCCCAAACAGAAAACAACATAGAGAGTATACCAGTATCACAAAATACGGCAATAAATGTACAAAAGCATGCACTTTCAGTGAAGAGACAGTAGTACAGGGAAACTTTCTCGCCAGATAGTAGTGGTGACGTAAGTCACTGGAAACTACTCACTTAGCCTATTTTATGTGAGATATAAGGAATTGGGTGAGGTTATTCCTGCTACAAGCAGAAGCCGAAGTCGATGCTATTTTTCGTTCGATATTTTTTCGTTCCATAACTCTAGCCTAGAATCTACATCTGTATGCATATCTAGTACCAGCAGTCAGACTTTATGGATTTATTCGTTTAATGACCACAAATGCTAGTGATTTCTGCTATCCAACCCCACCTTAATTATCTCAATAAAAGGTTTGCGATCTAATTGGCCGTCATTTTTATCCATATTAGTACTCTATTTATGATTCCAACATATTTAGAGAATGTTACGCCTTAAGAGATGAGATTTTATTTTGATAAGTCACACAGTGTTGTACAGTAATATTAACTGATGACCACGTTTTGAGCACAAATTATTGCTCACATTCATATCAAGACACTACTCACACAACTTTTTCCTTCATTTACATACATATGTGGAATTGGCTAGATACTTGAATAAAATCAATATGGGATAATGTACATTCAGAAATAGTAATATGAGTGTTATTGATCAATTACAATCAGATGGGAAATACGACGAGTGTTTTTATAGTCATAATAAGTGAGTAACTTGTTAGCATGTTGTGATGTGCTTGGATTGAAATAGAATTTCGATTTGACTGGCGGTAATAATATATTCCATATCTCTGGTATTTGCATTGACTCATTTCCGTTGCATGTGTTGGGTGTAGACTCAATGAGCCAGGATTCAGTAATTAATCTCTCTGTTCACCTACATAGATTACTTCTTAGAATCTTAACCCTCTCCCACACTATTGTGTGGTTGTGAGTTAATGCGTGAAGTGAAATTGCTGAGCTTTTTTCTAGATTAGTCATCTGCTCGGGATCAACCATTCTTACCTTAGCTAAATTCTTATGCTCCGACAATCTGATTACCCCCGATCTACTAGTTTAACCTACATAGTTGACCTCACAGTCATTGCAAGGTATTTTGTAAATTATATTATTTTGTCTAATTGGGTCAACCGACAGGGTCCTTTAACCTACAGAGCTTGTCTCTGAGTGAGTCTGTAGGTTTGAATGCCACCCCAATTCCTACTTTATTAAGAATCCTACGTAGGGTCTCAGATGTCCCCTCTTTATATGGTATAACAGTAGATGTGTTATCACTACTAGTTTCACAATTATTTTGATCAATAACACTCATATTATTATTTCTGAATGTACATTATCTCATACTGAATTTCATTCCAATATATAATCGATTCCACACATGTATATGAATGAAGGAAAAAGTTGTGTGAGTATTGTCTTGATATGATTATGAGCAGTTATTTGTGCTCAAAACGTTATCAGTTAGTATTACTGTGTAACACTGTGTGACTTATCAAAATAAAATCTTATCCATAATGGAGTTATACCCTACCACAGTGCCCAAGTTTTATACTTATACACCTTATAAGACTGCAATTTCCTACCTGTTGCGTTAAAAAACGCTGTTTCATAGCTACACAGCAAAGTCTTTAGCAATACACTACACATAATTCCCAATGGAACTAGAGATTATACAATTTAGCAAATATTTAACTAATCTTCTCGAATAATGGAGACTTTATTTGGAGAGACACAACTACCACAAAGAGTGAAAACTACCAAGACCTACTTTTTGCAACATCACCTTATACGTGATAAATGTTATACACACCATAATGCTGGTATGGGTTTTGAGGAGAAATCTTCTACTAACGCAATGGTTTTGGCTCCTTACCTACATTCTATTTTGCCACATCACATTTCAACCCATATAGGAGGATGTTAAATCTATCACAAGTTCTATGTAAATATCTGGTTACTGTTATAAAATCAGGTTTACGAAAATCCTGACTCTCTTAAGTCAGTTATTTCTAAGCATTAATTGCATTCCATATAACTGAAGAATACAGTATTATTCTAAGAAAATTTGTCTTTCCATCTAAATTACAAAGTTAAATTCACAACGAATAGTTCGATAACAAGATTACAATGGCCAAAAAGTGATTTTACAGGTAAGTACAAAGTAAAAGGGCGGGTAAAATACGAATGCTGAAACGCAACAAGTGGGTAACAATAGATAGTGGTATATATAGATGTCTGGAAAACTAGTTTATCATTATGAAATGCGATCCAATTTAGCCTGCATTAGGTCGAACTATATGAAGTCATTAACACCCGTGCGGAATCACTTGGAATATTTTAGAGATTGATGAAGAGGTTCGAAATATTAGTTAATTTGCCTCACATGAAAACAGATGAGAAAAATAAGCCAACACTACGATCTTAAATGCACTTTGTTGACTGCAATATAACTAAAACAGCCATTACAGTACATATATTGTTGCTACGTAAACTACACCAAACAGCAGCAACCATCAATTCTTATTAAAACATAGAAAAAACACTTACCAGAAAAAGAAACAGTTGTGCCTCAATGACCTTGAATCAAGTCCAGCGCTATAAAGCGTCACAAAGATCGATTTATAGTAATCGTCAGTTTCAGTTTCCAAGGTTGAAAATAATCAGCTTAGACTAAATCACTAAATCTACGATAAAGCATAAAATTACGTAATAGTTTTCAAGTAAAAATATATAAAATTTGTAGTTCTGTTATTCAGACTCGAATTATAAAATTACATTTTGAAAGTAAGAAGCAAATATATAATATGAAGTCTCTGCACAGCTAGGATAAATCTCATCAATCCTAATCATTAAATTGAACTCAGCTGTTTCATTTTTTGAGTCACCAGAAAGGGAGCTAACGTGATGACATGTGTAGCTGGGTTATCTTTAAAAAATTCTTGTCAAACACACACTTTGTCCAGGTTCGATTCCTAGCTGACTCACCAATAAAATCGGTAGTAGATTCGGTGAAGAGGAAAAGTAAGGATTGATGTTTGCAATCTCACCCCGAAAGCAGCATCATTATTACTGCTGAAACTTCAGAGCTTGAAGATTTAAGTTCAGTGTTCTATCCGGAATGCGAGGAAAGAGAAAACTCGAGTATCAACAAAAACTCGATTTTTGGTGGAATTCATGCTACACGCAGTGATTCTCATGAATTTGCAAAACTACGGTGATTCCAAGAGTTTTATGGGACAGAGAAATGTAGATTCTACGAATTCTTCATTCCATGGGAACGCAAGACTGTCTTAAAGGGATATTTGACGGTTTCCATTTTTCAGTCTCCTTTATAATAATAATAATAACTCCCAACAACTTCGTCCATTTTCGCCTTCGTATACGAAATGACAACCTAATGATCATCACCGAACGGCACACCAAAATGTCCATCATTTTCAAGTCAGAAAGTTGTTTATTAGTAAATATATGTAGGGCACTATTGGCCAGTGATTCGAATTAAATATTAAATATAAATATGTCCGCTGCACAACCGGTAGCTGATATTAAGACTTTCTGCTTGAATCTAGGTTTAAAGAGCAGAGTAAAACCCCAAGTAGCAACACGATAAGGGCTGTTCCTTCAGCTGATGCCTGGCAGACTTGTGTTATGACCAACGCAAAGTTGCAAAAGACGGTACCTGTTCTTATCTTTCATCGCCTCTCACACAAGACCACCCAAATGACGCTTTTCTGAGCGTAGATGCCAAATCCACGCGTTCAAATCCCCAGATAGTGCTACAAAGTCTTCTGGAGAGCCATCTTCCATGAGCTCATTCGCCTGATAGTATAATTTATCCTCAGTTGCATCCAAGCTGGAATCCACCGATGCGTAATCAGAAATAGCTAAAAAAGTAAGTCTTCTGTGATCATTTGCTTCATAGTGTGGTATAACCTATCATCACAGTGCATAGATGACTCTTAGTAGGGGTCTACTCAGGTTGTGTACCACTGGCTTTCAAGCCTATTGCGCCATCGACACCAGCTAACCTAAATGCCAACTCTATAGGATTCCCTGCTAATCGCACGTTGTGTACGCCATCTGTCAATGTAGTTGAAGATTGAACGATCAATTCATGGTTGTTTGCTCAAACCCAACTTCTCCAATTTTCGCGGAGGCATCAATACACCAGTCATCGTCTCATCGGTCGCTGTTCAGAAAGAAGTCAGGCCAAAACCGTCAGAAGTAATATTGTGATTTATTATTGTAATATTTGTTCACAGACCTTAGTTGTAACATTGTTTATATGTTGGTGTTACAATAAAGAATCCTCGAGTCACCAATTGGTGTTTTGGTTTATTCGTCCGTTATTACTAAGCGTTTCTGAGAAACTTCAAACGACAGCGTGAGCCCGAGCGTAGCAAGAGCTGGGCATTGACGGTTTACGAGACGTGGCTGACACCATCCAAACCCACACACGAATGTATTCAAATGTCTCCACTTCGTTCTTTTATACATGCCTTTATGGAAACAAGCTTATACATGCAATTTCAGAATAGCCACCTTAGATGTTGCTCTGGAGTCCGAAATATTGGAGGCAGCCACTAAAATTGGATAATTTTGGGTCTTCTATAATAACGAATGGCTGATTAAAGTGAAGATATCAGAAAACATAATAGTGATAAAAATAAAACAAAAGACTTATGTGAAAAAAGAAAAGAAAGGGATCTCACTGCCGGGCATATAGTTGAGAAAGTTACTCGTGAAGGTGCACGGTGGGTGTTCCGCATTTATTCTTCCAAGATTTGTGCGAAGGCTGAGACAGCAGTCAGATGACCTAACCGAATTAGGGACCATTCACAGACCCTTTGAATTGATGTGCGATCCACACAACAATGGAGGGCATCAGAAGCTAAATTCACCTGATTATCAGAACTCATACTTCATTAAATCCTTTTAGCGTCCACCACAGGTTTATAACTCAGGTTTCCCTTCTCCACGTGGATCAAGATGTCTACCTGTCTGGTGACAAGCCCTGAGTATCTCATCTAATCCTTCGCTTCATTAGAAAATCGCCCTGGGTGATGTCACTTAATAGGACTGCACTAGTAGAAGTAGTGATTGAGTGATCAAATGTGGGGAGGACAAAGAGACTGAAGTCGACCCACTTCCGACCGAACCAGTTTACTCATGAATCCAGATAGCGATGGGAACTGTTTTAAGAGATAAGATTCATGATGTTATCTCGCAAGAGGCAACAGCATATATTTCGAATACAGTGTGCTCATCTTCATTTGCAAACATTTTATTTATCTGTTCTTGGGTCAAGGTTTCATCATAGTGACTGATTTTTTGCCACTTCACCAACAATTCTGTACTTATTCGGACAGTATTAATTTGATAGAGTGCACACGATTTTGAAAAAGTTTCGCAGTGTTACATAGATGTCCATACTACTAAACTCAAAACAAATATTTTTGCCAGTCCTTTGTCTCAGGAAAAACTGGATATTTTAGCGAAGTAAGTCGATATAAATCTTGCACATATGTCTAAGCTGCAACAAGATTATTCACATCTTTTGACAAGCTATTAGAAAAATCTATATCGACGCTTAGGGATACCCTAATGCTTTTATTTTTTGTAACAACTGTTTAGGAAAAGTGAGCCTGGGTGCACAGCCATTTCTCTAAGGACTTAGTGTTGTACAAAAATTCTCTGCTTTTCATTGGATGGAAAAACATATCACCTGACGATTTTTAAAGCTGCCGATGAACTCCTAGCACGCTATGATTATCACCGTAAATCCTCTTCAAATATGTGCCTGATCACTGCACGAAAAGTGGAGCTATTTGATAAGGACCGCTGGCATTTGGATATGTACATGTCCGACCTTTAACGGGACCAAAAAGATCTACTAGGTTGTCGTTTTGTTCATTAGCCTATTTTGATGAAATTTTTGAACTGAAATTAACTACAACATGTTTTGATCGAAAGACACAGAATTTCAGCGAGCCTAATAGTATAGCTGATAAACGCGCAGGATGCTACCGCATGAATATCTCTACATTTGCTGCAGGATTCATAAGACACATTCCGCGGCTGGAGTCCCTGCCTAATCACGTGGAAACAAAGCAGGACCAGATGAACAGAAGCCAGCATACTGCAATTTCATTAATCGAGAACTTCACGGGCACATATCTACTCAGTATATGATGGGAGTAAATATATAAGATTCCTGTTTCTGCTTAGAGTGGTGTAATTCTGTGTTTGATATTGATTCAGTGAACGAAGATTTTCCCCATCAAACTGCAGTGCCTCTTAATAATGGTCTCTACCCTACCCTGTCGTGTGATCACATGCAAGTAAACGCATAGTAACAGCTTAGATTTTTTCGAGATTTTTCATTTGGCGGTGCTAAGTGGCCTACATCTGTTTAAGTTATTCTCTTCTTATAATGTGTCTGTCCACGGTCTACTAGTTTAAAATGTGTAATTCAACTCCCAGTCACTGAATAAATTAATATTCTTTGTCCAGTCAGTACTTCAATTTGAAGTATGCGCTGAAGATGTCACCTGGTAGGGTCATGAAAGCTTCGCAAATCAACCATCCAGCTCAGAGAACACAAACACATCAAAATTACCTTATTAAACATCACGGTTCGAAAAGGAAGGTAGTAATTTCACGCGGTGAAGCAGTTGCTATTTCGTTGTGTTAATCGCATCAGGTAGTCAGAGAGAAGCAATAAGCTATCATCTCTGTCCGCGTAAAAGTTGTGCGGATAATCTGAATTCGCCTTTGCCCATGAAGACGTAAAACTCCTCCTATCTAGGAATTTAACATTGAGGTAGATATATGGAATCAAGTGGCATATAAAGTTGCTATTAGGGAAAATTCTGTGCTACGCCACGATAGTGAGATTCTACTGGACCTTAGAGTAATGATCGCACATAAGCACAGCTTTCCAAGGAGTCTCGAAAATAAAAAAGGAAAGGCAGCGTCGATACTGCAAAATCAAATGGTGAGATCGTTATGGAGAAGCATGCCATATCGACTGAGAGACTGGTTCCTTCTTGCGGCAGAACCACTACAGGAGAATCTAATGCCATACTGAAAACACCGAAGGGTAAGTAGTTTTGGAAGATGACGATGTCTGCGTGGGTAGACTCCAGATTAGGAGATGGGGGGTATCGACGGTTACGCAAGGTACGCTGTTGACAAACGCAAGTTTTGCCCTGTAAGTCTCAAGGTACTCATTCTACTAAGACCAGAGGTAATAAGAAACTGCAAAGTGATTGTCCCAAGGATGAGATGCATTTCGGGATCAGGAGTGTGTAGCGGTAACGATCACCTAACCAGCTGTCGGCTGTGCAGGAACTTAAAGTTACAGCACACCGTATGTCGCTCATGCTTGACCGCCTACATTCCGTCTAACAATTGGACTTAGATGGTGAAGGTCAGCACTGAACAATGAGTGGAGGATGCTGTACTCTAATAATTTTAGGGGGTTGTTTACCCCTACTTAATGCATCCACCGACAAGAATAATGCTGGATCTGCTGATCAGGTCCCAATGACAGTTGGTGTTGTTTAAGTAATAATTATAATATATTTCATATAAACAGACAGATTTATATGAAAAGCATTACAACTCTATAGGCAAGATTCTACGACTTCAGACTTTGCCTACATGATTATTCAGAATTTGGAAAAAAAGACTAAGGTTGATCCAGTTGTGCTCCATGTTCGTGATCTTGGGGCGATGTAGTCAGTTTTTAGCGACCTACTTCCTCACACGATTGGCAGTGTCCATATAAGAAGGATTATCAAAAATGGGGAATGTAATACCGACATAAGTGAAAGCTCGCGGTAACTACTGAAAGTAGTGCTAAAGAATGGAAAGCAAAGAGATATCATTCTCAACAAGACATTTGAAACCAGGGAACGAAGTTTGAGAATCAGGGCATTGGATAATAATAATGTATATTTTCATATAAACATATAAAATTACATGAAAATGCATGCCATTTTTACAGGCACGACCAAGATGAAAAAATCAAGAGGAGAGAATCAGTAGCAGAATTAAATGCTCTATTAGATTTGGATGAAATGAATCTTCAGATGTCGGGTTTTCACGTGGTGAGGTCTTGGGGATCAATGTTACCAGGTCATCAATTCATAAGTCAAATGAACACCCATTTGTTTTAGTATTCCATACGGACGTGTCCTGTATGAGTAACAACTTTCCTGAATTGTAATTACTGTGTGAAATACTAAATCCTTACTTGAAATCAGATACTGAGAATTAGTTGTTAATGAGTGGTCACCTCACTCCACTCGAGGAATACCTTAGTTGGAGCAAACATAGTTTTGGTCGGACATAAGGTGAACTTGCTGTATATATCCGGGATGACATCGGAGTTGAGTTAACGTTTGTCGAAGAGTGTAACAGTGGCACTGACAAAGCCGCAATTTGTGGTAATAGTCTAAATTAGGGTAATGTAACGATCGGGGTCATCTACTGAAGCCCCAACTTCAGAGCCCCGTATATTGACAGCAGGTAGCCTGGACAACTGTCTCCATTGAAAACGTACTCTGGCTATCCTTGAATATATACATGTGCAGTATGGATATGCATCGACATGATACAACCCCTCTGTCCTGGGTTTTATATCTACAAACCAGAAAAGGTAGCAATAACGAAATTGGGCGGCAATGGTCACAACTCATAACTTCACTTACAAGTAAAAGGAGTCTTCTTGTTCAAACATTTGGAAGTCAGATATATCATTGAATAGGAAAGCAGCAGCCCTATCTCACTAGCTGGTTAAGATGAGTGGTATTTCTGAATAAGCCTGGGGAAATTAATAAGCAAACCAGGATCTATGTGCCTTGGTCAACCCTTCAGAAGTAATCGCGTAAACCTCTTCGTATATAAAAATGGAGCAAGGGGGTTAATAGAGTTGCGAGACAGCTTACAAGATCAGTTAGCTGTAATATGGAAGCGACTATCTCTCACAGAATAGGAGAGACGTTCATACTGCCCTGAAGGACTATACTCATATACAAAAAGTAGGACTAAAATAACTATAGGCATACCAGTACTTACAAGTAATTCAGATGAGGTGGCCAGATCAGAAGAAGCGAAGAACGTAAGAATTTTCCGAATATTTCTGCTATGATTTGTCGCTCAATATTAACATCCATGAGTTCGGATGGCCCCGGTATGGTGAACAGGGATAACAGTCTGATGAGTAAAATTTATATCGATTTCAAAAAACCTTCCATACACTTTTCTACTAAGGCCTCTTCAACCAGCTGAACCGGTTCGAACGAGATAAATACCTATGTATTTACTGGTTAGGATAAAATGACTCTGAAACCAAATCCACAGAAGTATCGGAAAAAAGTAATAATGGGTGACAAGAAATTTGAAATAGTCAAATATAACTAGAGCCTATGGTAAAACTATCTGAGATAGTTGTCAGTTGGTAGGCTAGCTGGTGGAACACGGATTTATAGAGGTTGACGGTATTGACGTTCGCCAATTGCACGGAGTATACTAACGCAAGGTGTTGTAATTATTTGTATTCGTAGTATTGGTATTTCGAGATGACCGAATTACAAGAATCCAACGAAAACAAAGAGAGGGTGGAATTCAGGAATTTGTATTTAGCGGAATTATAATGCCATTCATATAAGAAACATATTAAGAATCAACAGTAAGTATTTAAACAATACAGAGATAGAAATTGTCAGTCACCACATCTGCCACACGTCGAATATCTCCTTGCGTATTTATAACGATGTCTCGGTTTGCCTGCAAGTAGCTGCGACCTTCTAACTGATTCTGTGATATTATTTTCATCAGTATTATCTGGACTTATTTCTGAATTATCCACGAAATCAGGATTGGTAGCGGAATTATTAATATTATAATTGGAACGAACTATGTCAGCCACAACTCGTAAACCGTTAATGCCCAGCTCTTGCTACGCTGGGACTCACACTGTTCATTGAAGTTTCTCAGAAACGCTTAGTAATAACGGACGCAAAACCAAAACACCGATTGGCCACTCGAGAATTCTTTATTGTAACACCAACATATAGCCAACTTTAAAATTAAGCTATAAAACTAAGGTCTATGAACAAATATTACAATAATAAATCACAATATTACTTCTGACGGTTTTCTCCTGACTTCTTTCTGAACAGCGACCGATGAGACGATGACTGGTGTATTGATGCCTCCGCGAAAATTGGAGAAGTTGGGTTTGAGCAAACAACCATGAATTGATCGTTCAATCTTCAACTACATTGACAATCTACTTCATTTATTGTCACTTTGTCCAGGTGTCTGTTATGAACTCAGTGATCTTTGATGTCTAATATCTTCACCACTCGACTTCCCATTTTTTGTAGTATAACTCCAAAAGAAGGTCTATAGTCATCCCCTCTGTAATAATGTACATTAGAAGTCGCGGACATCAGATGCTTTCTGAGAATTCGAGATTTGAATAGTTTTGCAGGACTTACACGGGTACTTGTATGCTCTGCATTCAACAGACACAATCTATGCATATGCAACAATTCCTCCATTTTAATCAGTTGCTCTCTCATCTCATTCAGTTTTTTTCGTGTTTTCGACAGTTCGCATTGTAACTCGGTTACCACATTTTTGAAAAGAGTTGACGCTTGAGTTGGTGAACTTGTAGTGGAGGTTTTCATTGGATGAGCTTGAGTATTTTGAAAAGCTGCAAGACACATTGACTCAATTTTACTAGATAGCTTGGGAGAATTATAAGAATTCTGAGTAACATAAGTATTCGAACTTCTGCAAACGGTCTTGATGTGTCAAACTTTACCACATTTATGGCACTTAGCACCCCGAAAACGGAAAGTGCTTCGTAGATGTAACTTTCCACAGGATAAACACGGTTTAATGTTTTTGATCTCTCGCTGCATTCTATTACCTGTGGACAACAGTTTGGATTGCTTTCCATGAACACTTGTATTTTCGACTTTGGACAACGTGACATCAGATACTGACGTAGTGGGAGCAGAGTATTCACTGTTGACATCTTCATATATAATACATAAATCTTTAGCAGTTTTCAAGGTACAAGAAGGAATCTGAATTAACTCTTTCTCTAACTTAGGAATATTGATTCCAGCAATTAGATGATCACGTAGTTGAGTATGCAGCTGACCTCCAAAGTTACACTTTGAAGCTTGTATTTGGAGTTGAAGAATAAAGTCTCTAATCTTCTGGTTGGGGGAAACGAATCAGTTTATTGAATTGAGCCCTCTCTCTGGTCCCAAAAGCAGTTACATGAAAGTGATGTATGAGAAGTTCACGGATCTTGTCATATGACAGAGAAATAGGTTTATCTGGAAACGCCAGATTCTTCACTAGGCTATATGCATCTAGCCCAATAGCAGTAATGAAATGTGCTGGAATTTTGTCATCCCGAACGTTCTTTGAAATGGACCATGCATCGAAGCATTCAAGATAATCAGCAATTTCCCGCAGTGAACCATTTATAGGAAATTTTCCAAGGTTATTTGGATCCTGCTCGCGACGCCAATTTGTTGTAATTATTGGTAATCGTAGTATTTGTATTTCGAGATGACCGAATTACAAGAATCCAACGAAAACAAAGAGAGGGTGGAATTCAGGAATTTGTATTTAGCGGAATTATAATGCCATTCATATAAGAAACATATTAAGAATCAACAGTAAGTATTTAAACAATACAGAGATAGAAATTGTCAATCACCACACAAGGTCTTATACCAACAACTCCTATACTATTCGCTTCTCGCGGACCAAAGCAAAACAGCTGAATTGGTTGTCCAAATTACGAGTTATATTTCGGGACCCAAACGGACTGCGTGCTGATTGCTTAACTGGCTAGTGATCGTGCACGAACGTGGCACGACGGAGAACCGAATGGCATAGATACTTGACCGGAAGCCTTCAGCTAAACAAGTCGACTTAAACAGTGAGTGTCAGCATCCAATGTTCAGTGATGATTGCTGTGGGAAATAATTTTGGGGAATTATTTACCAGACTATTAGCTCACAGACGGATGTTTTCGGTCTTGTTCAGACATGGATTTTCACTTTACCTTCAGTCAGTATCCTCCATTTTTTTCTTCACGTTCCCCAGTGGAACATAGGGCTTCAAGCTAGTGGCTTGAAGTTTCTGTAGCAGGCATGCGCCACTGACGCACAACTTTCCATCATGAAAAAAAGTATTATCTGTCACTGAAAAATCCTAAGAAAAGTCATTAAGCTTCGTACAAGACGAAACAATGAGCCGGTAAATTGGGAAGCCAATATTAAGTCAATCACTCCACAGTCATTCAGTTAAATTAGATTCAGCGCAGCGGTAGCTGTTGCCTTTGTAGGGGACCGTTATGAGAGCTCACTAACATTACAAATATGAGAATAATAATCCAAGTCAATGAGACGTTGAGTAACAATATATTACCAAAAAATGTAGTAACTGGTAATATCAATAAAAAGGATTACTGGATATAAAGTATAAGTCCTCTGCTACAAATTATTTATATAATCCACGGGAGCGTTCACTGCTGGAGTTGCGTCTGCTTGAAGGTGTTGTGTGCCGGTTGTAGAGTTGTCTTCGGATTAGGATAATAGACTCCTTCAATAAATCCAAAGCATACAACACGGTATGAGTGGAGCGAGTAAGCAGAAATGGCCAGGAAGAAGGCGAAGACTCCAACAGTATAATGTATTTCCAATTGTACACGGAAGTTATATATATTTTAACAAGAATCGTTTTAAACAAAACTCATGTACACTGTCTCTAATTTCTACAACTAACAAGAAGTGTACAATCATACTGTTACGTACTCCACACCCTAGTATGATTGGGCTTTCACATTATGAAGATTCAACAAGTCAGACTGGCTAGAATGCACATGCCTGAAAGTCCCACAATTTCAGAAAGGTCATTAAGACAGCCTTATTTATTCTGTCACATTTAATTTAGCTTAGTATTCAGACACTCAATTTCGCCTAATCGGGAAACAGACTAGCTAGAACTTGGGGATTTGGAGCAATGAATGTGTGGTATCTTCCAGAGACATGTGTGGTTATTCATTTAACCCGAACTAGCAAACATGGTTCTCAGTCACGTCTCGTAAACCGTCAATGCCCAGCTCTTGCTACGCTGGGACTCACACTGTTCATTGAAGTTTCTCAGAAACGCTTAGTAATAACGGACGCAAAACCAAAACACCGATTGGCCACTCGAGAATTCTTTATTGTAACACCAACATATAGCCAACTTTAAAAGTAAGCTATAAAACTAAGGTCTATGAACAAATATTACAATAATAAATCACAATATTACTTCTGACGGTTTTCTCCTGACTTCTTTCTGAACAGCGACCGATGTGACGATGACTGGTGTATTGATGCCTCCGCGAAAATTGGAGAAGTTGGGTTTGAGCAAACAACCATGAATTGATCGTTCAATCTTCAACTACATTGACACTCCCCGGCCACAAATGCATCCATCCCTTTTTTTCATCACGACCAATACATGTTTTCTTGAATGCCATTGCGAGAACCTGGGTCACACGGACAGAGCTGAAATGGAAAACAAACAGAAAAGCCAACACACCACAAGCATACCCACAGCACAATCTCGCACATTAATGACGATCAGCGCCTTCCAGTTAAAGACATCCTCTTGACATCTTGCAACACAATCGCCATTTGCTAGAATGACTCTTGCAGAATGCAACGTGACCATAGCAGCACCTCACGATACTCTACGCACATCCTCTTATCTACTCACTACCAATTACCACTGCAATCGCTTGTCACTCATTCTGCCTCAGTTCTGGTAACGGTGACGTATGCGAGCCTCAGTCGTTTACACTCTTTCTCCCCGGCGTGTCGGACCGCAGCTAACAATTATCTCCGTATGCATTTCATTCTCAGCAATAGCCTCCCCGGCGTATACAATCCATCTGCTGTCTCTAACATCAATCAATTCATTCACGGATGTAGAAGACTCGAAACAACTTCAGAAGTAATCACGACGAAAATTTTAACAAAATTACGCAATAACAACAAGGTACGAAAACAACGAGTAAGCACAATGAATCTAACAATTGATATGACACACCACACAAATACACAAACAGTACACACAAACTGGTGTATCATGTCTTGACGAACTCCTTTGAAGAATCGCAGGACTTACAGCAGTACTCCTACATTCCTTCTCAGGTTGATGATACAAGTGGAAGTCGTCCGGACACAAACAGAATTACCAACAGCTAGATGACAGATGATATCAATTTAGTATATACAATATGAACATATGTACAAAATCACACACCAAGCACATTGGACTGCTCATTGATGCACTACCCTTTGAAGAATTGTAGGACTTACAGCAGTACGCCTACAACCCTTCTCAGGTTGACGCCCTAGGTCGCAGAGTTCATTTGCTGACTTCCCTCTATCAGTTATATCCTCAAATCTGAACGGTAACACGCTCATGTCATTGTATCGTAGAATATAGATGACTAACAAACACACGACATATCTCATCAACCAAGCGTAGGCACAGAGTAATTTGCACCAAAGATAATAGCATTCAAATAGTAACTTGAAACTAGAAATGCCTTTATTCATGCAAGTCAATTTAACAATTACTCTCTCGTTTACATCTGGCTTATCCTCACTAAACTGACCAATATCTTTCGTCTTTTCAAATGCACCAATACTATCATAGTCATTGCACAAGATACATGAGTTGATGGGCGTCTGTTTTATCGTGGATGACAACATCAACGACAACTGATTGATACCAGTTGATGGAGTTAGCGGTGCATCAGAAGCTGTTGTTGTTCGGCTTTCAGAAAGTTGTCTAACTGCAAGATTACCACCACTACTGTCTTTTACTATCAGCTCCCCTTTAGCACTATAATCTGATGATAGGTGGGCTACACGCTGATCAATTACACTGACGGTCTCACAAGTATCCATACCTTCTGCAACTGCATCTGCATTCAATTCTACTTCACGTTGTAGTTGTACAGAACCTGTATTCAACTTAGCAGTAGTAGGCATTCTCCCCATTTCATCATGATCAACCAAAGACAAATCTGCACTGTCATGATCATTATCACGAATATTCAATTTATCATCATCTATCTGGTCGACTTCATCATTTTCAAACTCTATAATAACAGAAGTAGACAATTTTGGTTCCTCCTCACAAATCCCTACGGATTTTATACCTTCACTCTGACTAGTAATACCTTGTAAACTTGTGGAGTCAGAACTGCACTCTGAAACTGTAACTCTCTTGTGTGGCATACTATTCAACAATGACTTACCAGTTGCAACTACAGACTTCTTGACCACACCGTTATCGTCACACAATTCGGAGTCAGGCCTGGAGTTTACACTTAGCTTATCACTAAACTTGCTCACTGATTCACAGCTCACCTTTGTATGCACTTCTTGAAAACGTGTAAAACACAACCGTGTTTGTCTTGCATCTTGCAACTTATCTGTTGAGGATGTACTACGAAACCTGTTACACTCACTAGGTCTATATGCATTACTAGACATCATGGAGCCTTCTCGACATCCACCTCTCTGAGGCCTAGTCGTCATCAATGATTGCGTTTTTCCCTCAGACTGCTCTATTCTAGGGGTGAGATTCAATATACTGGCAAACTTGCTCATAGATTGATTGACACTATTGTTTACCAGTTTCAGAATGACATCGAACTTTGGCTCGATACCCTCATCCTCCATACAGGAGCTTATCTTCACACACTTCCTTTGCGGTCGAGTGGGTAGGCGTCTTGCTATTACTTCTAGGATAAAACTCGAGTTGAGGTCACTCATGCAACTCATCGAAATCAATGCATTCTTGCAAAATAAGCAAATTATCCGAAAACTCAGTGAGTGCCTGGGAGTCATCCTGTAATTGACCACCATTACCCTTAACAGCCTCGAATACTTTCAGTACAATCATCGAAGTTCTTCCAAACATTTGACGTAGTATGCTCATAGCCTCGTAGTAGCCCTCTTTTGGCTTCATAAACTTACAGCACTGTATAGCTCTTGCAGCAATTCCAGGGAAATACCTCATCAAATACGTTAACTACATTTCATCATTCAATAAAAAACCATTTAACATGATTTAGAATCCCCTTACAAACAGTAAATAGTCAGCTGGGTTTCTATCGAAACACCGTGGTTCAAATTTAGGGAGTTTGATGTTCCTATTATCCCTGAACGGCGAAACAGTAACATCAACCATGTCATGCTTAACATCAGACACATCGTTACAATTAACAGACAAGTCACCATGACTTACTTTCCTGTTTGCATCCAAGGCGCTCTGTCCCTTCTTTGACCCAGGCATTGTTGAACATGAACCAATTCCATAAAAGTCCCAGATATTGCTTGTTCAAATTGGACTTGGCCGGCACCAGGAAAGATGAACGGTGACTATCCAAACTGTCACCAGCTATCTGAATCCGTCAGAAAATGTTTCCGCCATCGGAAACTGACTTCACTGTCGGAAACTGTCAGCCACGTCTCATAAACCGTTAATGCCCAGCTCTTGCTACGCTGGGACTCACACTGTTCATTGAAGTTTCTCAGAAACGCTTAGTAATAACGGACGCAAAACCAAAACACCGATTGGCCACTCGAGAATTCTTTATTGTAACACCAACATGTAGCCAACTTTAAAATTAATACCACAGTGCCCAAGTTTTACACATATATTAACATGACTTATGGTCTTCCTGTACGAAGACTTATCAATAAACTCACTCGACTTTCACAAACTGAACCAAGATATGAAAATCACCGTATTTTTAACATTCGATGCTTAAAAAAATGAAATCATTCCTAAATATCTACGTCTACGAGCTCCAGTTCAAACGGACAGAGTTAGAAGCAGAATAGAAATTCTACAAAAATTATGCCTGAAAGAAGAGATCCACAGAATCGTTAAAAAGTTGCAACATATCAGATGTGAAATTGTGCAATTAAAACAAAAGCTAAAAGGAATAGTTACCAATGTAGATTATGATCTTATAACAGAATCCTCCAACAATGCAAAATCAGCCACTTTCAAAAAGTCAAAAAATAGTCAAATCAAAACGTTCAACAAATTATTAGAGGAGAAATCTTCATCTCAGAATAATGAAGTCAACAATCCAAAATCAACGGCGATCGATAAATCAAAGTGGGTTATCAATCTTTCATCACATATATTAAGTCCGATGGAAATAAGTGTATTAGAAAAGGGACTAAACTTCAATGTAGCAGTGGACAAGCTAAAACCTGAGGATGTCATCCCTAAAATAGAAATAGCACTAAGTGGGATAGACAAAACAACAGCTGAAGAAGTACGTGCACAATGTGCACTTACATTAAAACGACAAAAATGTGGAAAACCTAACGTGACAAAACAAGAGACAGAAGCCCTAAAACACCCCAAGAATAACAAGGATATAGTAATCACAAAGTCAGACAAAGGGAACGCAACAGTAGTATTAGACAAATCGGACTATTTGGACAAGGTAAATACTCACATACAAACAGGACCATATGAGGAAATTATTAAATCAATAGACACAGTTATGAATAAAGTTAAGAAATCCACAGCGGACCTTATACGCCGAATGAAGCCGTTTCTAGGTGAGTCTAAGTGGTTTAATTTAATGCCAAAAACTAATAACCCCAGTAGGATGTATGGTGTTGTTAAAATTCATAAATCAGGATACCCTATTAGGCCTATAGTTGATTTTAGAAATTCACCTACCTATGAATTATCTAAATATTTAGCCATGGTATTAAATCCCCTAAAAATCCACTCGAAATCTAGACTAACTAATTCTTATGAACTAAAACACAGATTAGATAATTTAAAATTAGATAATGAAGAAAAAATGGTTAGTTTTGACATTGTCAGTTTATATACACGTATACCAATAAATATGGCTATAGAGGCGGTCAGAAACGAACTCATTTCTGACCAAGAACTCGAACTTAGGACAAAAGTGCCAATTGAGGACATAATGCTGGGAGTGCAGCTTTGCCTGACTTCTACAGTATTTAAATTCCAAGGGAAAATATACAAACAAACTGAGGCAGTTGCCATGGGATCACCAATATCCCCCGTGGTAGCAGATATATTCATGGATAGGTGGGAAAAGATAGCGATTGAAACGTTCACCCCCACCCCAAAAGTATGGTGGAGGTATGTAGATGACACATTCACTGTACTTAGAACACAAGATATAGATAGATTTTTCGAGCACATCAACTCGAAGGCAGAGGCAATTCAATTCACTTATGAATTGGAAAGTCAGGAAGGGGAACTTCCAATGTTAGATTGCAACGTAGAAAGGAAAGAAGATGGGAAGCTAAACACTAGTGTTTACAGAAAACCCACACATTCAAACAGATATTTGGATTTCCGATCATCCCATCCTATGTCAGTAAAAATAGGATTAGTAAAATGTTTAAATGACAGAGCACAAAAACTAAGTAGTACCAAGGAAAATCTAAGACAGGAAGTGACACCCATAAAAGAAGCCTTGAAACTTAATAATTACCCGGATAAATTAGTCAAGAAATATGTAAGTAAATGTAAAAATAAAATAAATAATGATAACAGAGATAGTGATAATAATAATAATGATAATAATAATAATATTAATAACGACACCAACAATAAGGAATGTAAATCATCAACAATAATTCCATACAAAGAAGGAACCTCGGAAGCCTTACGCAGAATTCTTAACAAGGCAGGAAGGGTGAGTATATAGGTTGTCTCGTGTTATATTTTCCGCGAATAATTTTTTTTCGTCTTTCATTGGCTAGAATGGTGGCGGTCAATTGGAGTTTGAATTGTCCTTGGGTGTGTGCTGTCGGGTGCTGTATTTGCGTGGTTGTGTTTGCGTCGTTTGCCAGCATATGTGATTACTGTAAACGTGTATGAAACTATTGTAACGCTTTGTTTTTCTTTGTTTGTGCATGTACTAGGCATTATTTGTCGTACAATTCGTTGTTTGGTCTATTGGTTGCTTGCGATGTCAACGAACCGGTGGGTTCTTGTGTTTTTCTGTAATTTAGGTTATACGTGCGGCATTTTCTTGATGGTTATCGATCATCCCTGTATTTCAATGTTGTTTTTTACGATTTATGTTGGAATAGTTGTGACATAGATGGATCCTAATTGATAACTTTATCTTAGTCCGTTGCAGGTAGTCAATTCGCGTGACAGGAGCACAGATTTAAGTGGAATTTTTGCTGAATACATACTTGGAAAGCGTTTCTTCAGCTGGGATGAATTTGAGAAGTCATTAGCAGAATTTCAAAAAGTGAGGGAGTCATTTAATGCTAACAGTGTAGTTATCCTACACTCACTATGTTCATAATTGCAGCAAAACGATGCCGGATGCCAGGTTTAAGTACGCTTATGTTGGTTTTAGATGCACTTTTGGAGTGAATCGTACAAGACGTGGATTGAAATTGAAAAACAAGTCGTAAGAAGAAGTGTAATATGATTTCATGAATATTGCAGGTCTAAATGTTGCAATTGCTCCTCTTCATTTCGCGTGGTTTTGCATCATAGTGAATACATAATTGCTTCCCACAATATGGTGCATAACCATCCATGCAGCAGGGTGTACATGCAGAATGACCCATGGTATAGACGACTAACAGTTGAAGAGAAAGAAAATATTGAACCACTTCTTCAGCAATCCCACTCATCCGATGAAATAATAATGCATGTTAAGGAGAAGTACAACAAGGATATAACTCGCATTGACGTTAAAAATATGAAAGCCGCAGTGAATAAAGGTAACGTTGACGTACTTGTTACATACTTAAGGTATTTCGAGTCGTCGTGACATTTTTGAATTCCTAAAATCCCGTGGGAAGTTAATGGAGTATTATTCCGATGAACCGATCAGGAATTCACTAACAAGAATTTGTTTTGCAACTTATGAGCAAATGGAATTGTATAAACAGTTCCCTGAAGTTGTTGGTATTGATTCGACGTATAATACAAATAAAGGGAAGTAAGTTTACCAATTCATTAATCAACGTGCAGGTATTCTTTGTTCCAGCTACTTGTGACGGATAATTTTGGTCGTGGACGACCAGTTTTATTTGCGTGGACTAGAAAAGAATTCAAACGAGATGTAGTTTGGATATTAGACTGTTTCCGGCAAATAATGGAAGACACCTCGAAAACAGAATCCTTCATTATGGATTGTGCGCAGGCTGAAATAGCAGCCGTCAAGTTAACGCACAGACAAGCGCACATTGTTTTGTGTTCTTTTCATGTTTGCCGAGCTTTCTGTCGGAAGGTAAGTTTTTCAAAGCATACTTTACATTTTATTCGTAGACAAGAAATCCCATTGTAAAGAACTACTTATGCCGTCTAGTGCAGTGTAAAAGGAGATCAGAGTAATGCCTCTATTGTTCTCATTTTGCAGATTTAATTTCTACTTCAGAGTTATTAGCAGATTGGACGCTAATGTCAGTCAATACCTACAACGTCGTTGGATGCATCGACGAGAATTGTGGGCGGCCTGTTTCAGAGATAACGTGCTGACTTTTGGGAACGATACAAATAATCGTGTCGAGAGTTCCCACAAGCAGATGAAACGGTTTTTGCAAAGATCTGATAGTCTGCATAAAAGTAACATATACGATACCAAAAAGAAGATTATCAATGCGGGTATGGACAGAATTAATGACAAATTTGGAGAAGTGTTTGCCAATGCTTATGCAGACGGAGTAATCGCAGGAATCAATCGTGTTCTTAATATGTAAATAAACTAAATTTTTGTCATAATGAAAATAAAATTTTCATGTAAATTTTGTTGTCTTTCAATTCATGTGTTCACTTTGTGAGCACGGCATGCTAGACCGGTGCTCTCTAGGACTTTCACTACTAACAATACGTAAGTGTAATTGTGTAGGAACGATGTCGGTCAGCATACGTGTTAAATTATAAGTATTTCAGTTAGCTAACGTGCATAAGTATCATAGTCATATACAAGTCTTTAGGGACAATAGTAGGCATACCTTAGGCACTGCATTCGAGTCCCAGTTCTTATACGGTTACGTGTATTCGAAAGTATTGCATTACTAATGTTTCACTTAAAGCGTGATGTCAATCCATATGACTAAGGCTGTTGACATGTAGCGTAAATTCAACTCTACACCAGACGAATTATTGAATTCGTTGAGCTTTAACAATCGTATTTAGATTTAGCTTACACTAAAATATGCCACCAATTACTTCGTCAGTTCTTATTAATAAGTCATGTCTGCACCTAGTCATCATGACAAATACATCTAAACTCAGATATAATAAGAAAGGTCTGGTAAGCAGGATATTAAATGTATTTAATGAAAAAATAATAACAAGCAAATGTGTTTACGCAGTCGATTGTCGGAATAATTTGTGCAATGTCGAATCTCTGTGACTGGGGTGATTGACGTTACCAGATATCTACAAATAAGTAAACAAAGTGTTTTTTAAATAGCTGAAGTAAGGAAGAAGTAATATTAAAGGTAAACGATTTATATCTGCCTACCTTTGCTGAAAATGGTTTGTTCTCCTTTCTCATTCTTTGGTAATGACATCATTATTCTGGGGTTTTCACTGCAACACACATTATTCCTCTTCTAAAGGATAGCAGCAAGCATATAGTAATAATTTCAAATTTCGTTTAAACCAATGTTTACAATGAATGCATGTCATTTCTACAGGCGCAATAAGTTATGTTATAAACTGCAATCGTGAAGTATCATGAATTATAAGAGTTAAATTGTAAACCCTTAATAATGAACACCGTACATTTGGCTAAGTGCTATGTCGTTGGAATGTGAGTATACATCTGCAATGTTTAATGCCAACCATATTGGTGTAAGGATAGAAAATATGATGTTTTCTATGAAAATACAGCTTTGTTCCAACACTGCTGTTGTTGTGTTTCTAATAAAAGCAAATAGACTGTAAGCATAAAGGCATATCCAGTTAACATAAAATGCAGTGTAATAGTGCACAAATGAAAAGACCATAGTGAAGTAGATAAGTGATACTTCAGTGAGAGGTAAATTGAAAGATCTGCAACCTTATAATATGGAAGACAACCTGACATGTAAGATGTCTCACAAATTTCTATAGGGCCTGTGGGGTACCATGGATGGTTTGGCGTCAATCGCAGCTTTGGAATAATGAGTTACAAATGCAAAAGGTAACAACCAACGAAACTGCAGTAGTATTTTCTAGCTGTTCAGCATTTTTTCCTTTGATGCAGTTTCTTATCAACAGTTTGCAGTATTCAGAACATCACAAGTTGCTTACAGATAACTTGTTAATAATAACTGCTTTAAATATATGAGCCATAAGTGCATCTTCTACATCTTTCATAGCCACAATTAAGTCATTAAGGATCTCACAATATCTTAGTGATGTGAAGCAAAATAATTTTTAAGATTGATATAACCTATGTAACAGGTGTAGTAGTTGTACGACACAGCCGCCAGCTACTAATCGACATAAATCTGGTACTAATTTTAAGTACTCTGACATTTGAGAAGGACTATTTATACTATTCTTCCAGACACAATGAACACTGATGTCAATATACTCTGATGCCATTTCATGCACTGAGCAATTAAGGCCTTGTGAAATTCCATGTGCAAATGTCAATTAAACTATTTTCACATCTTCGCCCAAGCACTTTTAACTAGGAACTTCATCAAAATAGATATAATAAACAGGAAATTCAGCAGCCTGTCTCATTCATCGCATAATGTCGTCAATGTGTTATGGAATATTTCAGTCATCCCGGATGATAACAGAAAAGTTTAACATGTTCAAAGCACACATCTAACCTATGCCTGCATGCTATTTATCTTTCATAGGCCAGATTCTAATAGATTCACTGGAATGACAACAGCCATTGACTGCAGTATATTTACAACCTTAAGATCTGAAACAACTCGAAAAAAAACAAACCCTCAACGCACTATAATGCAAATAATAGTCTTTCTATGCGAACTTTCTTAAAAAGGATGACTTCTTCATTGATAATTCGTCCGAGCTATAATATACAATTTTACGCTCTACTAAGAACAAAATACAGCAAAATACTGCCATCCGGCTACATAAGTCTAAAACTAGTCAAATATAATCTATTTCCAAAAAAATAGGTGATTATAACGTCTGTTGACGTGAGCGCGGTAACCGATGGCATTGCGCGATAACACCTGGTGTCGGCCTTTATCCTCACTCGGCAGGAATAAAAGTGGCATTCAAACCCACAAACTCAATTAGAAACAAGCTTTGTCGGTTAAAGGATCCTGTAGAGCCATTAAAACAAAACAATTTAGTTTATCTAATACCCTGCAATGATTGTGAGGTCAAATACATAGGTCAAACTAGTAGAACAGGGGTAGTCAGTCAGACTAGCCGAACATAAAAACCTAGCTAAATCTAGATTGGTTGACCCGAATAAGATAAGAAATCTAGAGAGTAGTTCAGCTATAGCACTACATGCAGTTACACGCAGCCAAACAATAGGATGGGATAGGATGACAGTTTTAAAATCTAATGTCACAGGGTATATATATAGAGAGAGATTGATAACAGAAGCTTTGTTTATCGAATCAACTGCAAATACATGTAATAGGAATGATTCAACACTTGTCCCAGATATATGGAAAATTCTACTGCCCATACAACAAATAGGAGAAGACAGAGAAAACTATAAAAATCAAATCTCGAAGTCGTGTGACAAAAATTGATATGACTATGAACAATAAATTGTGTTCGAAACGTCATCCAGTATACGATAATGTTTCACTGTGTGATACATTTAATAATCAAACTACTATGTAATTACTTAATACCACAGTGCCCAAGTTTTACACATATATTAAGAAGGTATATAGGTGGTAAACAGATAGGCGGTAAGCGACATCCGGTGATTATTTAGACTAAGTAGGGAAAGAGGTTGTAAGAAACCAATAGTAAAAGCAGCAATTTCCGAGAATAACGCTGCTTTATTTACTTTTCTCGATCGAAGACTGGCATATTTTAGGGAACACTTTGGGGCACAATTTAACTCACCCTAGGCAATGTTGAATTTCGCCAGAGTCCTAAATGTACATCGGTTCTATAAATGACTTCAGAAGTGTATAAGTATGATATCGGTGAACTCCTGACTGGCTGTGTCAGAATCTGAGGAAGTTCTGTTGAACTGGTGTAGACTATTGATTATCCCAACATCTAAATAGCAAGACACATATTCTTGTGAAAGATTGGCTTGACTAACATGGTATTTAAAATTCTAGAATGAACATAAATAAATAAATAAATTTGTTCTCATGATACAGTACATGAGGGACGCCAGTTTACAGGCATCATCAAATTGTTACAGAAACAGGACCATATTATTCAGTCACAATTTATAGTCGATAGCAAAATATGTTTAACATGTACGCTGGAGATTATACATACACTTGACAAATGTTAATCTCAATAGTATAAAACAGCCTTTTCACTTATGTACAATCGTTTCTGTGCATAGTTGGAAAAATCCGCTAGATTTTCAGTGAGTGCAACACATCAGGAAATACAGAAGTATTGTCTTCGCATTAACAAAAAAACCAGGTCTTTGGTGAATGGGTTATAAGTGCCTGGGAAAAAAAATAAAGCTTGAAGTCAGTTTTCATACATAATTTTGTTGTGTACAGAATCCTTGATTTGTAGTTCATTGATGTGTTATTTTGAAATCATAGATATGTTTATTTCATTTAAATAAATAAATAGATTTATTCTCATGGTACAGTACATGAGGGACGCCAGTTTACAGGCATCATCAAATTGATTGAGCAGTGCTCGGTATAAATAAACATGGAAAAACTAGGTAGGCTTTAGACCAGGTCGAGGATGTATTCGAGATATCGTCGCACATCTACAGATTCTGGGACACAGAAATACTTACCGGCGTAAAACAACTACTATATTTCATCAACCGACAGAGGAATACAACTCCGTCTCTCTAGAGAAGACTCGGTAATGTCCAGTTGTGAAGGGAGTCTAATAAAGGCACCCATCGTAAAACAACTTAGGCACATGTGTAACAGTTGATGGAGAGTTGTTACCTGAATTGATGGCAAACAGTACTGTCTCTAGGGGATCATCGGTGCGAACCTCATTGACCTGAGTGACTTAGCGACTGACCTGTTACTAAGGTAAAGACTAGTCAACTTAGAGTACGTAGATGATACAGTAATTAGAATTAAAGACCCTGGAAAGTGCTCCACATCTTCTAAACTTTTAGCATGCCCGTTCACCCCTATCAAACATAAGACGATGTTTAAAGACTGACGTGCACTGTTTTCAAGGTAAGAAGAGATAGAGAGTAAAGGAGGTTGAGAGGGTAATCATCCCACTTATTTGGGGATTTACATCAGTCTTAATCAACTGATTAACTATTAACGAAATCTCAGCATGGATATAAAAGGCTCCTTTATCATTCGCTGACACAACGTAATATCCAGCTATCTATCAAAGTTTCGTCTTTCCTTCTTTATTCCTTTCTTTCAAAGTAGAGAACTTGAAGACTCTGGCTTTCTTTGACCATAGGTGTATGAGGTCTATCTCCCTTGTAAAGAGATTTGATATAGTGAGTAATATTGATGTTAGGTGTAAGGCGTTAATCAGGAAAAGAAAGGTGATCAACGAGTGTCAGCCACGTCTCACAAACCGTCAATACCCAGCTCTTGCTACGCTGGGACTCCGCTATTCCTTGAAGTTTCTCAGACACGCTTAGTAATAACGGACGAATAAACCAAAACACCAATTGGTGACTCGAGGATTCTTTATTGTAACACCAACATATAAACAATGTTACAACTAAGGTCTGTGAACAAATATTACAATAATAAATCACAATATTACTTCTGACGGTTTTGGCCTGACTTCTTTCTGAACAGCGACCGATGAGACGATGACTGGTGTATTGATGCCTCCGCGAAAATTGGAGAAGTTGGGTTTGAGCAAACAACCATGAATTGATCGTTCAATCTTCAACTACATTGACACTCCCCGGCCACAAATGCATCCATCCCTTTTTTTCATCACGACCAATACATGTTTTCTTGAATGCCATTGCGAGAACCTGGGTCACACGGACAGAGCTGAAATGGAAAACAAACAGAAAAGCCAACACACCACAAGCATACCCACAGCACAATCTCGCACATTAATGACGATCAGCGCCTTCCAGTTAAAGACATCCTCTTGACATCTTGCAACACAATCGCCATTTGCTAGAATGACTCTTGCAGAATGCAACGTGACCATAGCAGCACCTCACGATACTCTACGCACATCCTCTTATCTACTCACTACCAATTACCACTGCAATCGCTTGTCACTCATTCTGCCTCAGTTCTGGTAACGGTGACGTATGCGAGCCTCAGTCGTTTACACTCTTTCTCCCCGGCGTGTCGGACCGCAGCTAACAATTATCTCCGTATGCATTTCATTCTCAGCAATAGCCTCCCCGGCGTATACAATCCATCTGCTGTCTCTAACATCAATCAATTCATTCACGGATGTAGAAGACTCGAAACAACTTCAGAAGTAATCACGACGAAAATTTTAACAAAATTACGCAATAACAACAAGGTACGAAAACAACGAGTAAACACAATTAATCCAAAACCACAAATTGATAAGACACACCACATGAATGCACAAACAGTACAAATAACCTCGCGGATCATGTCTTGATGGAATTCCTTTGAAGAATTGCAGGACTTACACCAGTACACCTGCAACCCTTCTCAGGTTGACGATTGCAATTTGTGGAATGTACGGACACAAACAAGATTAACCAACAATTACAATAATTGGAACTCACACAATTATTTAACACAAACATATGTACAATCAACACATCAAATGTTGTGGATTCTGGCATGACAAACTACCCTTGAAGAACTGTAGGAATTACAGCAGTACGCCTACATTCCTTCTCAGGTTGATGATACAAGTGGAGGTCGTCCGGACACAAACAGAATTACCAACAGCTAGATGACAGATGATATCAATTTAGTATATACAATATGGACATATGTACAAAATCACACACCAAGCACATTGGACTGCTCATTGATGCACTACCCTTTGAAGAACTGTAGGACTTACAGCAGTACGCCTACAACCCTTCTCAGGTTGACGCCCTAGGTCGCAGAGTTCATTTGCTGACTTCCCTCTATCAGTTATATCCTCAAATCTGAACGGTAACACGCTCATGTCATTGTATCGTAGAATATAGATGACTAACAAACACACGACATATCTCATCAACCAAGCGTAGGCACAGAGTAATTTGCACCAAAGATAATAGCATTCAAATAGTAACTTGAAACTAGAAATGCCTTTATTCATGCAAGTCAATTTAACAATTACTCTATCGTTTACACCTGGCTTATCCTCACTAAACTGACCAATATCTTTCGTCTTTTCAAATGCACCAATACTATCATAGTCATTGCACAAGATACTTGAGTTGATGGGCGTCTGTTTTATCGTGGATGTCAACATCAACGACAACTGATTGATACCAGTTGATGGAGTTTGCGGTGCATCAGAAGCTGTTGTTGTTCGGCTTTCAGAAAGTTGTCTAACTGCAAGATTACCACCACTACTGTCTTTTACTATCAGCTCCCCTTTAGCACTATAATCTGATGATAGGTGGGCTACACGCTGATCAATTACACTGACGGTCTCACAGGTATCCATACCTTCTGCAACTGCATCTGCATTCAATTCTACTTCACGTTGTAGTTGTACAGAACCTGTATTCAACTTAGCAGTAGTAGGCATTCTCCCCATTTCATCATGATCAACCAAAGACAAATCTGCACTGTCATGATCATTATCACGAATATTCAATTTATCATCACTATCGTCGACTTCATCATTTTCAAACTCTATAATAACAGAAGTAGACAATTTTGGTTCCTCCTCACAAATCCCTACGGATTTTATACCTTCACTCTGACTAGTAATACCTTGTAAACTTGTGGAGTCAGAACTGCACTCTGAAACTGTAACTCTCTTGTGTGGCATACTATTCAACAATGACTTACCAGTTGCAACTACAGACTTCTTGACCACACCGTTATCGTCACACAATTCGGAGTCAGGCCTGGAGTTTACACTTAGCTTATCACTAAACTTGCCCACTGATTCACAGCTCACCTTTGTATGCACTTCTTGAAAACGTGTAAAACACAACCGTGTTTGTCTTGCATCTTGCAACTTATCTGTTGAGGATGTACTACGAAACCTGTTACACTCACTAGGTCTATATGCATTACTAGACATCATGGAGCCTTCTCGACATCCACCTCTCTGAGGCCTAGTCGTCATCAATGATTGCGTTTTTCCCTCAGACTGCTCTATTCTAGGGGTGAGATTCAATATACTGGCAAACTTGCTCATAGATTGATTGACACTATTGTTTACCAGTTTCAGAATGACATCGAACTTTGGCTCGATACCCTCATCCTCCATACAGGAGCTTATCTTCACACACTTCCTTTGCGGTCGAGTGGGTAGGCGTCTTGCTATTACTTCTAGGATAAAACTCGAGTTGAGGTCACTCATGCAACTCATCGAAATCAATGCATTCTTGCAAAATAAGCAAATTATCCGAAAACTCAGTGAGTGCCTGGGAGTCATCCTGTAATTGACCACCATTACCCTTAACAGCCTCGAATACTTTCAGTACAATCATCGAAGTTCTTCCAAACATTTGACGTAGTATGCTCATAGCCTCGTAGTAGCCCTCTTTTGGCTTCATAAACTTACAGCACTGTATAGCTCTTGCAGCAATTCCAGGGAAATACCTCATCAAATACGTTAACTACATTTCATCATTCAATAAAAAACCATTTAACATGATTTAGAATTCCCTTACAAACAGTAAATAGTCAGCTGGGTTTCTATCGAAACACCGTGGTTCAAATTTAGGGAGTTTGATGTTCCTATTATCCCTGAACGGCGAAACAGTAACATCAACCATGTCATGCTTAACATCAGACACATCGTTACAATTAACAGACAAGTCACCATGACTTACTTTCCTGTTTGCATCCAAGGCGCTCTGTCCCTTCTTTGACCCAGGCATTGTTGAACATGAACCAATTCCATAAAAGTCCCAGATATTGCTTGTTCAAATTGGACTTGGCCGGCACCAGGAAAGATGAACGGTGACTATCCAAACTGTCACCAGCTATCTGAATCCGTCAGAAAATGTTTCCGCCATCGGAAACTGACTTCACTGTCGGAAACTGTCAGCCACGTCTCATAAACCGTCAATGCCCAGCTCTTGCTACGCTGGGACTCACACTGTTCCTTGAAGTTTCTCAGACACGCTTAGTAATAAGGGACGAATAAACCAAGACACCAATTTGTGACTCGAGGATTCTTTATTGTAACACCAACATATAAACAATGTTACAACTAAGGTCTGTGAACAAATATTACAATAATAAATCACAATATTACTTCTGACGGTTTTGGCCTGACTTCTTTCTGAACAGCGACCGATGAGACGATGACTGGTGTATTGATGCCTCCGCGAAAATTGGAGAAGTTGGGTTTGAGCAAACAACCATGAATTGATCGTTCAATCTTCAACTACATTGGCGACGAACTTATGAGCCTACACCTGTTAAAATGTGTAGGAAACGCGTTGACAGTTTTCGAGTTGTTTGGTCAGCAACGTTTGCCGACGTAGAACGAAGTAGGTTAAGAGTTAGATACAGTGATATCGAGTCACTTCACTGGTCCGTCAAGTAGCTAACAGCTGGTTTGAGTCAGCCATATAATGAGGTGTAAACTGCCTGAATGCCTGTTTGCGGCCCTCGAAGCATTAGAAACCAATAGCTGGAAACTTTTGTTCAAAATGCCTGGAAGTCGTTCTCGATGGTGCAGTTGCACTCACTTTTTTGTAATCTCCCAATTCCATCAGGTGGTCAATGGTTTTCATGCTACTATTCTCCCTTCAATTAATTAAAATTCTCTTGAAGTATCTCTTGGCATTTGTGTGCTACATAGAGTGTGAAACTTGAAGT
The DNA here is from genome assembly GCA_944472135.2 of Trichobilharzia regenti. Classification (NCBI taxonomy): domain Eukaryota; kingdom Metazoa; phylum Platyhelminthes; class Trematoda; order Strigeidida; family Schistosomatidae; genus Trichobilharzia; species Trichobilharzia regenti. The sequence continues at coordinate 132,832,715 of OX235270.1, read as the reverse complement.
TTTATACTTTTGTTCTACTTACAAAACTCAGTCAATCAGTTAACAGAGAGACTGACCGGAAGCATCTGTAGTTGGTAATTTGCAGAACACAGGTTGCTTGATGTACTTTAACACTTAATACACTTCCTTATGCTGTCAGAACATCAGCTACCTTCAGTCTTTATCTTCCACCTGAAGCATGGAATTTAGGTATTATGGTGCAGTATAACCTCATCACCGAACAAATTTATTTGACTATAACCAACAGTGGTACTTCGAAGACAAAAGGATTCAGAGAGGAGATATTTATTTTTCAATTAGACACTCATCTCTGGCTCTACTTTAATATATATACAGAATTTTTATTACAATACACAACATTTTACCTATCAGGTGTTGATGTGTTCATTAACAAAAATTAACATCAGCATTTCAAGGGGAGTGATAATTAACTAAGAAAATTAATACAAATAATTAAAGGGTAGAAATAAATGAGAAAATTAAACAAATGGGGTACTTAAGGCACAATTCTCGAAAAAATAAAGTGTAATTAAGGAACAAACGAGTGTTAAAGTTGGTTACGTAATAAGCAATTAAAGAAGGAGTCAGACATATAAAATAATTTGGACAATGATAACTTGCAAAAGGTTAACGGGGAGGCTGGTACTATCAGGTTTTTACGTTCATATAACGCAAGGCCACACCTCGCCTAGTTAACTAGCTTGCTAGTTTTCAAGCCGGTTCCAAGCACTGGTAAAGAAGAAGGTTTGGGCGTTGGGCTAGCAAACCTACACCATTAAACCTATCAGACTGCTAGAGAAACTTCAACGCACACAAAATACATTAAAAATACAAAAAATTTAAATAACAATCTTATTCTTCGCTTGAATCGCAGAGGTGAAATGACACAGTGGGTTGGTGAAAGCCTGTGTTCGGGAAGCCAGTCAGCCAGCTAATGCGTCTTCTCTGAATGAAAGCAAGAATAAGAATGCGGACGTGGAATGTCCATACAATGTACGGGGCTGTCTGGGAAGCCTGCCCTGGTTAGCAAAGAAATGCGAAGATATGGCATAGAAGTGCTGGTTATCTGCGAGAGCAGACGGAATGGATATGGTTTATCTAAATTGTCAACTGGAGAGAGAATCAGTGAACTACTACAATCTGGTCATCCAGCACGACTACACTGAGGCAGTGAGTGGCTATCATGGCGTCGCCAGTGGTAACCAAAGCAGTAATGCAGTGGGAACCAGTTTCATCCTGGAGTATAATGACAGCAAGATTCATCTCAACAGGCAGAAAAAATCCCAATTATCCAATGCTAAAAACAATTCACGACAAGAGAAGAAGGAAGACTTTTACTGACAACTAGAAACAGTGGTGAACAACATCCCAAATGGTGACATCAAAATCCTCATGGGCGATATGAATGCAACCTCAACTGGGAGCAGATAATACAGGAAGAGAACACATCATGGGTTGAGAGGCTCTGGCTTGGAGACATGAATGAGAATGGAGAATTATTCTCAGACTTTCGCGCTTTCAGTGATTTGGTGATCAGAGGCAGAGTGTAAACACACAAGGATATACACAAAGCAACATGGATTTCATCTGATAGACATACTACAAACCAGATGGATTTCATCTCAATGTTGCTAAAGGAAGTGGACGTGAGGCCTGCTGGATACAAAATCGAGAAGGGGAGCAGACGTGGACCCATATTATCGTCGGGTTCAAGCAACCTTCAACGTGAAGTTGAAATCCGTGTAAACAACTGGAAACAGACCACTATAATTGAAGTTCAACATTCAGAAACTGAAGGACAAAACTACAAGGGATACCCTCACTACAGATTACATCAGAGTAAGGTGGGACACAGTAGGTGGTATCCCTGAGGAAACCTACGTATAAGAACATTGGAGCTATCCTAAGGCTATATTCAAGGAAACGCGTACAACTGTTCTGGAAAGATAGAAAAGACAAGATAAGGAATGGCTCTCAACGGACACCTACCTGGGATCTAATAGAAGACAGGAGAGGAGGATGGTGAAAGAGAAGATGAATCAATGCAAAGATGAGCACCATTAGGAGAAGCTGAGTTCAATGTACACTGCACTGAATAAGGAAGTGAATAAGAGTGCCTTCCGGAGTTAAAACCTATGAAAAACTTTCAAAGAAACCTAATTACCAAGGAGGAGAAACAAATAAAACAATGGGTTGATCACTTTAAAGAACTCTTGAATCGACTATCACATGTAACTCGCTCAGAAATGCCAAAACCACCAACATCACACATACAACTGCTTGCCGATGGACACCAACCCTCCACCAAAAGCAGAAATCCTGAATGCGGCCGAGCTCCAGAATTCCTGGAAGACGGCAGGACCAGACGGAATCCCTCCCACACTGAAGCACTGAAAGCGGATATAGAGACTGTGACAGATGTGCTCAGGCCATTATTGCAGAAGTTTTAGAAGGAAGGAAAGGTGCCTACCGAGCGGAAGAAAGGCTTGCTACCTTGTCAAGCTACCAAAGAAGGGCGACTTATGCCTGTGCAAGAGCTGACGCGGAATAATGCTCTTGTCCACGCCAAGTAAAATGCTATGTCGCATCATCCTGGAGAGAATAAACGATGCACTGGATGCAGAACTCCGCAAAACGAAACAAGTTGGATGCAAGAAAGGCACATAATGTGCTAATCAAATTACAACTCTACGCATCGTCAACGAACAAAGCAGAGAATGGCAGTCAAATCTCTACCTCAACTTCATCGACTTCGGAAATGCCTTTGACAGCGCTGGTCGAGAAGTAATTTGGAAACTACTTCAACACTATGGCGTGCAATGCCCAAGTCTTTATCAATCTCATTCAAAAGCTGACTGTATGACAATGCCATTTGCCAGGTGATCCACAGAAGAAAACTCACTGAGGTGTTTGTAGTGCATACAGGAGTAAGATATGGCAGCCAGCCTATTATCAACTTCGTCGAAAAGAAAATTTTCTTCGCTGCAATTGTCTTCTTATTATCAACTACTATGCTATTCTTAATTGTGGTGGACTGTAACATACTTCAGACTATGAGTGAGGATCGAGGAGGCAGGAATGCACTGGATCGCTGATAGTGTAAGACTCTAGAAGATCTGGAGTTCGTATGTGGATGATTTATGTTTAATGTCACACAAACTCCAAGACTTACACACGCAAAAAACAGCAAACTGGCTGAAGAAGCAGGTTGTGAAAAACAGGACTGCATGTGAACATAGACGGAGGTGACGAAGATAACCAACGAACCAAAACAACAACAACAACAACAACCAGTACCAATCATCATCAAACGGAGAGACTTAAGGGAGATTACCTCCTCCACTTATCTAGGAAGCGTCGTCTCAAATGCAGGCAGAACGGATGAAGGTGAAAAAGCCAGTCAGAAGTGGAAAGACAAGACGTGCCATCATCAATCCGAAACCAGTTTGCAAATCTTCTGCTGTCACTCAGCATAAGGAATAAGATTCGGATTTTCAACACCAATATCAAGTCCGTCCTTCTATTATTATTATTATTGTATCCTTTAGTTCCTAGAGGAACATAGGGCTTCAGCTGCGCACCTCCATTGCCTTCGGTTTTCTGACAACTTTTTCACCCTGCTCCAGGTCTGTCCACATGCTTTCATCTCCTCTTCGCATGACCTCCTCCAAGTCACCCTCACAATGACGACCAACTCGCCGCCTCCCTTTCGGGTTCCACTCGAGCAGTGGCTTGTCTAGTGATGTCACTTGATGGTTTCCTCAGCGTATGGCCAATCCATCTCCATTTCTTTCTGCCTATTTGTTTCACAATCGGTTCCTGATTGGTTCGCTCCCAGAGATCCCTGTTGCTGATCTTTTCTGGCCATCTGATCATGAGTATTCTATACGGGTCAGAAATTTACACTGCATATCAGTCATGAAAAGGATTTCCAACAGGTTGCAGACTTTCATAAACATCTGCCTTCACGGACCTTATACTGCAGATCAAATGGCCAGCCAGTCAGAAGGAATTAGCAATAAGAGAAACTTTGGCTGAGAGCAAACCAATCGAGAGTCTGATCACTCAAAAAATATGTAGGAGAAAATGGAGATGGATCGGACATACGTTGAGGAAACCGTCGAATGACATCGAGCTCAATGTAGGCCACAGCTCGAGTTGAATCAGAATGACAAGCGATGAGTGAGTCATCAGAGCAAGGGTGACATGGAAGAGACTGTGTGCGAAGAGATGAGCTATGATGGTCAATCGTAGTCCAAGCTGAAGAGGACGGAAGAAGATACGATAAAGTGGAGATGTGTTGTTGAAGCCCTATGTTCCACTTGGAACCCAACGGAATAATAATAATAATAATAACGATGGCCGAGGAAAGGTGAGTGGCTTTACGAATTTCTTTTGAACACACAGTTTTGGCTTGTTCAGGTGGATTCCGATGACCTCAGCTGTATGTAGAGGACGAACTTGTCAAACAAAATTAATATTAGAGTGAGATAAATAACTTTAAATACTTTATTAACATCAGCTTTATACCCACTATCTACAAGGTGTGCTAATACAGAGCCACAAGTAGATGTTGTTTCTCCCTTGCTTAACCATGCCGGATTATTATTATCATTGCTTCCTTGGATGCCTAGTGGAACATAGGGCTTCAACTGCACCTCTCCACTTGCTTCTGTCTTCTCCTGTACTTTTCACCTGCATCCATCCATGTTAGTCGATACTCTTTCAACTCCTCTTCACACGGTCTCCTCCATGTCACTCTTGCACTGACGCCCCACTCGCCGCTTCCCTTTCGGCCTGGTTCCACTTGAGCAATGGCCTGATGCGCGATGTCACCAACCTGCCTCCTCAACGAGTGTCCAATCCATCTCCACTTTCTCCTGCATATTTGTTGGTTGGCGATTGGTTCTTGTTTTGTTTGTTAGTGCCCAGAGTTTCTTGTTGGTGATTCTCTCCGGCCCGGACATTTGATCTTCAGCATAGAGCCAACGAAGACAGTTGTTGATAAAGGCAACGTCTGCAACATGCTATTGGAAATATTCTTTGTGACTCGCCCACCCTCCAACTTTCTGATCCGTATAGAAGAACTGACTGACTTGACGTTGTTTGTATTGAAAATCCGACCGAATTTTATTGTTGATCCTGGCTGAGTGACGAAGATTTCCAGATTGGTTTCAGTCAGGTTGATGAATCTTTGCGTTTCTCGCCTTCCCGATTCTCGCTCGATTTGACATCCTAAGTCCGTTCCGACTGTCTGTAGTTGAGACAATGCTCCCTAGATAAGTGAAGTGAATGAAGTAACCTCTTCCAAATCTCTCCCGTTGATGGTGATTGGCACTGGATGTTGCTGCTGTTGTTGTTGTTGCTGTTGTTGTTGGTTGGTTATTTTCATAACCTCCGTCTTGTCTATATTCACATGGAGTCCTCTCTTCGCCGAGTGCTTCTTCGACCAGTTTGTCAGTTTTCGCTTGTAAGTCTTCGATTTTGTGTAACATCAAGCATAAATCATCCGCACGCGAAATCCAGGTCTTCTAGGTTCTTCGCGTCGGTTCATGATATCCCTGTCTTCTCGTTTCCCACTGTCTGACGCATAATCCAGTCAGTCCACCACAATTAGGAATATCATTGGTGATAATAAGCACCCTTGTCTGACTCCTGTGTTTACTCCAAACGCCTCGCTGAGTTTTTCGTTGTGGATCACTTGACATGTTCCGTTGTCGTACAGCTGTTGAATGAGGTTGATGAATATCTGGGGTACGCCGTAGTACCCAAGTAGTTTCCAAATTACTTCACGATCAATGCTGTCTGTCAAAAGCCTTCTCGAAGTCTATAAAGTTGAGGTAGATGTTTGATTGCCATTCCATGCTTTGTCCTCTGATGATGATGCTTCGTAGAGTTGCAATTTGGTCAGAACATGATTTGCCTGATTTTCCTGAATGCAGCTAGCTTGTTCTGGTCGGAGTTCTGTATCCAGTGGGTCCTTTATTCTCTCCAGGATGATGCGACTCAGAATTTTACTTGGCGTCGATAGGAGCATGATTCCTCGCCAGTTCTTGCAGAGTGTGTCCTAAGTCGCCCTTCTTTGGTAGTTTCACGAGGTCACCTTTCTTCCAGTCAGTAGGCACCTTTCCCTCCTTCCAGACCGTTTGCAATAATGGAGTGAGTCAGTATATCTGCTGTTGCCTCTAGGTCCGCTTTCAGTACTTCAGGGGGTATTCCATCTGGTCCAGCTGATTTTCCAGCTTTCAGAGGCTTGATTGCATTCAAGACTTCAGCTCTCGTTGGAGGATTGGTGTCAACTTGCAGTTGTGTACGTGGTGTTGTTGGTATTTCTGGACGGGTTGCAGGTGATGGTAGTTTAGAGGGTGACGGAATTCTCTTACACTGCCTCTAAATTATTCTCGCGTACCCAAAACAAAGCAAAAGCCAATATTTGATCGTCCAAACTACGTGATATATTTCGGGACCAAAACAAGCCTTCAGACGAACGCTTTGCTAGCTAGTGATCGTGCACGTGACACGACGGAGTACCAAATGGCGGGGATGCTTGACTGGAAGCCTTCAGCTAAACATGTCGACTTTAACAGTGGTGGTCAGCATCCAATGGTGAGTGATTGCTGTGGTCAATAATTTTGGTGAATTATTTACCGCTACAGTAGGTTCAAGAGTCCTTTGAAGTGATCCGCCCATTGTTTAATCTGTTTTTCTTCCTTGGTAATTGGGTTCCCTTGAATGTCTTTTATAGGCTTCTCTTGTGTTGATCTCTTCCCGGATAGAGATTTGGTTATCTGATATAGTGTCCTCAGGTCCCTTTTGCCTGCTGCCTTTTCAGCTTCAGTGGCGTGGTTGTCGTAGAATCGTCTTTTGTCCTTCCTAGCACTTTTCTTCACTTCTTTGTCCAGTGCTTTGTAAGTTGAGCTCAGCGTCTCCTTCTCCTGTCCGTCCTTGCATTGAATCATTTTCTCTTTCACCATTCTCCTCTCTTCTATTAATTTCCAAGTGTCCGTTGAGAGCCATTCCTTGTCTTGTCTCTTCTTTCTTCCTAGAACCGTTGAACACGTTTCGTTGAGAATCGCCTTCAGAGACTTCTGTTGTTCTTCCACGCATGATTCTTCAGTGCTGTCGCGTAGTGTTTCCTGCTTTGCTCTGACAGTTGCAGTGAAAGTGTTTTTGTGGTTGTGTCCTTCAGTAATTGAGTGTTGAACTTGCATTGTGGCCTATCCCCAGCTATCCTCGAGGCTTTTAGTTTCACCTTGAAAGTCCTTTCTACTAGATAGTGGTCTGAACCCACATCTGCTCCTCTCCTTGACTTTGTGTCTAGTAGGCTCCGTCTCCACTTTCTTGAAATTGAGATGAAGTCTATTTGGTTCTTGGTGTTTCCATCTGGTGAAATCCATGTCGTCTTGTGTATATCCTTGTGTTTGAACACACTACCACCAATCACCAAATCATTGAAGGCGCAGAAGTCTGAGAAGAGTTCACCATTGTCGTTCATTTCACCGAGGGCCTCCCGACCCATGGTGAGTTCTCTTCCTGTGTTGTCTCCTCCCAGCTTCGCATTCATGTCGCCCATCAGGATTTTGATATCGCCATTTGGGACGTTGTCCATTATTGTTTGTAGTTGTCTGTAGAAAGCCTCCTTCTTCTCTTGTTCTGAGACGTTTGTAGGCGCATATCATTGAATGACTGTAACTTTCCTTCCTTTCGAGTTGAACCTGGCTGTCATTATTCTGGAGGAGATTGGTTCCCACTGCATGAGAGCTTCGGCTGATGTTGGTGACATCGGGTTGGCCACTCCCTCGGTGTGCTCGTGGTTGTCCTCTGGGTGACCGGAAAAGATTACTGTCTCTCCAGTGGGTAGTTGGCACCTACCACACTCGTTCCATCTGCTCTCACAGATTCCCAACACTTATATTCTATATCTCCTCATTTCTGCTGCTATCTGGGCAGCCTTTCCAGTTTCGTACATTGTACGAACATTCCAGGTACCCATCCTTATTTTTGCTTTCATCGAAAGAAGGCATATCGGCTGACTGGCTTCCCGAAGGCTTTCACCAGCCTGAGTCCTTTCACTTCCCCAATTCCAGCGAAAAATAAGGCTATTGCTTATATTTTTAAAAGTTTTAATATATTTGCGCGTTGAAGTTTCTGTAGCGATTTGGTTGTTGGAGTTGCTAGCACCACGCCCCAACCCTCCCTCTTTATCCGGGCTTGGGACCGGGAAGAAAACTAGCGAGCTAGTAACCATGCCAGATGATGTTTGGAAATACGGTGATGAACCTGTCTAACTGTACTCCCAATGTAGCTTACAGGGTAGTTTCAGTCAAACTGGTAGATACACATAGGAGAGGCAAAATTAAGTCGCTTGTGCTTATTTCTCGTGCGTAAAATAGGGGTGGTAATGAGGAGAAAACGTACCTGTGCTGCATTAGAAACTCTTTTAACTGCATTCTTCAGGCACTGTATTACTATTTCGCTGATGTCATCACGGAGAAACTGAAGTTTTATGAACAATGGTTTTTTTTTGAAGCTGTTTCCATACTGACTTTTCTTGCTGCTAAATTCATATTTTTATCGATGAACTTACCGAGACAACCATTTTTACTTAGTACTTCTCAAATAATCTTAAACTCGTCATTGAGAGAATCGTTTAAGAATTACTCAGTAAAACAGCCTTTTTTAGCTTAATGGTACAAAAAGTTAAAGGAAATATTTTTCCTACGAAACATCAGGATGTAGGCTGATCAGGGGAAGGCACAATTCAACAATCCGCTTAATTTTAACTTAAGTTTCATCCATGATACAGCAATCATGAGGACAAATCAGTTCATATAAGTCTCGCCAGTATGGCATATAGTTTAATAAAGTATAGACTGTTTGTTTATATATGCCATTCCGTGTACAAACCAGCTGTTGCAGAAATATTTCACGTGGCTCAAAACCGATTCTTATTCCATACAGAAACACATACCAAGAGTAAGTCAAGCAGTGAAGACTTCACAGTTTACACACTGTTCAGATATTCTCAATTCACCACAGTTAACTAGGCCTTATAGATAGCCATAAAACTTGAATCTGGTAAATCTCTATAACCATAGTGAAAACGTGATAGTCGATAAGAAAGCCTTCGTATGAAATTCCAGTTATCAGTTGACATGAGCGTAGACAACTATCTATTTCATGATAATCAAATGATTGATTAAAGCTTGTCAGCTAGCACTTTCTTCGGACACATTACAGAATGTGGGACTGTGATCTGCAGTGTGCCTGAAATCCGCCCCCCCCCAAGTTTCTGTAACTGACCCTATGCTTCGGCAGTCAACCATCAGTACACAGCCACCACAAATATATACGTATTATGTACACAGCCTGTCGCAACAAACAACATACTTGCATCAACTCAAAGACTTATGATATTAGAAAGCAGCTGAATTTTATTCATCCCAAATGTCTTTACGATGTTTGGACAAATCATACGAGTCAAACACTATATACATAACCAGAAGCATTTAGCCATGTACTTTCTCCGTTTGGTCTGTTCTCCTTGCTCTGGTCGACAGTGATCTGAAAATAAGTGAAATGAAGGAAAATCTTAAGTATTTATACAGTGGCATGTATTTATACAAAGGTGTGTACGTATTAGTATTAATGAAACCGACAACAAAGTGAAACTCATCATTTGATCGTATCCTTGGTATCGGTTCTCTGTAGCTCCATGCTAACCCATACGTAGGCATAAAGTTGCGATAATTTTGCGGTGTGTAAAATAAATATAATCCCGGAATAATGCACAAGAGTTAGGCTAATATAGAAGTTCGCTTAATCATATTTGCAGATGAGATGGTAATAATAACCACCATTAAGCATGCTTCTCCTGGACGTTTACCTATTTGAACTACAGGTTTATTAGAGATCTGTGACCAGACTCTGCAGAAAATGTATGCTCGATTCAAATGGGAATCAAGAGAAAGTGACTAGTGATCCGTGGTGTCGAACTTCCTTACATAAGCAGCTTGAGCAATGCACGCTGTATACCATGTTATCATCCTCAAAGATAGAACTAAAGTGCCTTAAAAATCTAATCAAGACATTTTGATATCATCCAGGTAACACAAAGAGTGAGTTGGATGACTTAAAATGTAACAGGCTGAGAATAAATAAAAATAATTGTCATAAAAGCGGGAAAATATGGTCCACTATGGATGAGATTTTATTTTGACAAATCGCACAGTGTTGTAGAGTAACATCAACTAATGATGTTTCGAGCAAAAATTATTGCTCATATTCACTCCAGATTACGAATTTTAGACTCTTCACCGAGCATTCATCCTTGCTGCTATCCGTTTAAAAGCCAGTATATAAGTACGTAGGAAATCGTAATAAACCAGGTGTTAACAAGTTGTGAACTCGTGGGACTGTCACATCCCATGCAGAATTTAGTAAGAAATAAAGCAGTAAACACCTAAGCTTAATATTGCTCAACTTATTGTACCACTAAAAAAACAATGGAGAGAGTCCGGAGACACATATGATAAAAGCGACTTAGCGTTTTCATGCTTTCCAACTACAATAAGAATTTGTCACAGCCTTAAAGGAGCAAAGAGCGAACAGCTTAGCAGTACACACACCCTCTGTTCCACAGCCAAATATCACATCTAGGCCAGAAATGGCGTGAGTCGGTGTATGCCAAACGAGCCTTTTGTATGTGCTGATATTTCGTCATCGATCGACCAGCTGGCGTTGGCTGATGCAACTCCCAAAATAAGTGAAGTGCTCTATCATTAGAGTCAGTGTACTCCAGTCCTGTACAATCATCCATCTTACGTTTGACAGTAAGAGCGAATTTCATGCCAAACATTCGAAGATTTCAGCTGCTCAAAGTGTTCAGAAAACTTTGCATTTTGTCAGTGTCTTCCTCACCTAGCACGAAGCACTACATCATCTGCGTTATAATCATTTTTCATATGGCGTGAAGTGTTTCTGACAACAGTCACAAAAGCGAAATTCACTAAGAAAGTGCTTCAGTCGAGATAGTGTTTCCTAGCTTTGAGTTTCAGATAGACCACTGCAGTTATGCTCCTAAGAGATGGATGAGTGGCTACGGTGTTAATGTTGTAGACATCTAAAGATTGCACAACATCATCTATGATCTAATTGTATCTCAGAGAAGACTGAAAACTGTAGTGAACTTTACAAGAACTCGATAGCTTCCTTGAAAACTTCTTAATACAGTATTGAAATGCAAACATATTACAACAAAAAAGAGTCCAGCTCAGTCTTTTGAAAAAAAACTATATTTAAGAGCTCAGCTTCACTATGTGCGTACTTCTGGAACAATACATTTCAAAGGTTATGAGTGCGTACCATGTAAACGTATAGTCTTTAAAAGTAATGGGGAAACATCCGTGGGAATCAGTGATTTAGATGATGGCTCATCACATAGCAGACATGTTGATCAAACAAACTTTCCAGAGGTCATTTCTAATCATAATATCGATATTATGATATGGCACGTTTGATCAACATGTCTGCTATGTGATGAGCCATCATCTAAATCACTGATTCCCACGGATGTTTCCTCATTACTTTTAAAGACTATACGTTTACATGGTACGCACTCATAACCTTTGAAATGTATTGTTCCAGAAGTACGCACATAGTGAAGCTGAGCTCTTAAATATAGTTTTTTTTCAAAAGACTGTGCTGGACTCTTTTTTGTTGTAATATGTTTGCATTTCAATACTGTATTAAGAAGTTTTCAAGGAAGCTATCGAGTTCTTGTAAAGTTCACTACAGTTTTCAGTCTTCTCTGAGATACAATTAGATCATAGATGATGTTGTGCAATCTTTAGATGTCTACAACATTAACACCGTAGCCACTCATCCATCTCTTAGGAGCATAACTGCAGTGGTCTATCCGAAACTGAGAGCTAGGAAACTCTATCTCGACTGAAGCACTTTCTTAGTGAATTTCGCTTTTGTGACTGTTGTCAGAAACACTTCACGCCATATGAAAAATGATTATAACGCAGATGATGTAGTGCTTCGTGCTAGGTGAGGAAGACACTGACAAAATGCAAAGTTTTCTGAACACTTTGAGCAGCTGAAATCTTCGAATGTTTGGCATGAAATTCGCTCTTACTGTCAAATGTAAGATGGATAATTCTACAGGACTGGAGTACACTGACTCTAGTGATAGAGCACTTCACTTATTTTGGGAGTTGCATCAGCCAACGCCAGCTGGTCGATCGATGACGAAATATCAGCACATACAAAAGGCTCGTTTGGCATACACCGACTCACGCCATTTCTGGCCTAGATGTGATATTTGGCTGTGGAACAGAGGGTGTGTGTACTGCTAAGCTGTTCGCTCTTTGCTCCTTTAAGGCTGTGACAAATTCTTATTGTAGTTGGAAAGCATGAAAACGCTAAGTCGCTTTTATCATATGTGTCTCCGGACTCTCTCCATTGTTTTTTTAGTGGTACAATAAGTTGAGCAATATTGAGCTTAGGCATCGGTCTTGTGTAAGTTTAGAAGGGGGAAGCAATCGACGAGGTTATGAAGTCACATCGACTTAGAAGGTTAAGACATGTGCTATGGTTGCCTAACCATCGCCTTCCTCGAACGCCAATGTTGGCTGACACATGATGGATCAGTTTGGAACATAGATAGTGGTGCTCAAACCATAGCATAGCTTCATCAGTGAATGAAATCCACAACATTTAGTTTAAACCATGTAGGGAGGCCTAGACTTCCTGACTGGTTTTGCCCGCGGGATGGCAAGAACCAATAGCTGGAGACAATCTGTGACATGACTCAAAATCGTTGTCATTAGCGAAGGTGCATTCACTCGTTGTGATTTTGTCATATCCAATGAAACTCTATTATTCTTCCATATCACTGTTCTTTTTGCCTGACTCACACTTCTGTTTATTACCTCTCTTTTGAATCTCCCTTTACTCTCCTCTCTTATTCTGTATACTACATGGAGTGTGGCAACTGGAACTGGTGCTCTTCTGCGCAAAGTTCTACGTTAAAACCCGTCAGTCAGTCAGATTCTACTGCAATCAGAGCATATTATTCACCCAAAAGAGGATCACGGTAACCAGCATGAATTCTTTTCCAGGGTTTGAAGGAATCCATAGTCCACTTAAATAGGTTGAAGTTACACTTTAACTACACATTTAGAAGAGTTAATTGTTTTGGAAAGTGCATGAGAACCTATCGTGTGCAACCAACACATTAATCGCACTAGCTATTTCACTATACAAAACTTGTTTATTTAGAGTTATGTGTGGCATTACTCTCTGGTCAATTACAGCAAAACAGTCCACCTAAGGTCTCCTACAAATTTCAGGAAATCGCTCTCTTGATTTTTAATTCCAACCCTTTTGTAGTGCCTAATACCCTAATGAAGTAATTCTTCGTTTCTCTAATTAAGTCCTGACGTGATACGAGCTGCGCACAAATGAGAAACGGATAGCTATTGCCGTATTCGTCAATATTTTGAAATTTAGTGTACCTGAAAGAAAAACATCTGCTCGAGGAATTTCTTCTTGATATCGTAGTCATAGGAACTAATAGCCAGGCTACACTTGCCTATCATACCATCAGTGTTCATTAAGTGAAAAAAGCAGCTGCAAAGCTTAGTTATCAAGACCAAGTATGGTAAACTTGGACTCATGAATATTAATGGAGTTTGAGTACTACCCAGAAAAAACACCGTTAAAGCTTCCACTTTGTGTTTGAGAATATTCCCACTCGTTTATAGAAAGTCGCCTTTAAATGTAGATAACATGACCATTGGTTTGTGCCAGGGTAGTGTCGATTCCTACTGAGAAGGCATGTGTAATTCGTACTGGCTTTTCTGTAAATGACAGCAGTTCCAATATTAGTCTTTGGAGAATTTAGTCTATTAGTCTACATAGAGAATTTTCAGGACTTCGATCCTCACTGACTGAACCTGTAGCTTCAGCAGTCATAGTGAAATTAAACTCATCATTCGCGTGAAACTGTTCGTGAATTTTAGATGAAAGAGCTTCAGATCTGGCTACAAAGTACTTAGGGTCAAGTGTGGTAAACCAAACAAGTCAAGTAAACTTCAAGCATGATGACTCCTTGACTCAAAATATAGATTTAGAAGGTCCAATCAACACGTTCTTTCCTTCAAATCTTGTAAGCAACGAAAGCAACCGATTATCATGCTCACGAACATCATTAGCGGCTACAGTGAGTTCATTCTGATAAGCTTCACACCAGGAGAAACACTTAAATCAAACAACAAGAAATGATTTCAATGCTTTTATTTTGGCTAGAGTTTTAAACCCTTTCTTTATCTAGTGATATCTGAAGAAAGTCATTTAACAAATCAAGCTTAGCGAAGGTTTGTCTTATCAAGTAATGAACTATGAAAGACTTCTGGCTATTTTCTCATGACTGCCAATTTATTCTACTTGGAATTAAAGGTCCAAAGAGTATAAACAAAGAAAACGATCGGCTGAGCACTGCAAACGACTCCTGAATCGACCACCACTAACAGCTGCAAAACTGTAGATGAACACCAGAGGATGTGGTGTTTTGAAGAAAGGAAAAGAGCCTACTGACTGGGGGAAAAGTTACTTTATCAAGCTATCAAAGAAGGGGTGACTTAGGTCTTCGCAAGAAATAGCGCCGAAACATGCATTTGTCCACATCAAATAAATTACTAGGTGGTGTCATCCTAGAGAGATGCAGAACTCCAACCAGAAGGTAAAAGCCAAGCATGTAATGATGAAACTGCAGCTTTATACATCTTCACCGAAACAAAGCATAGAATGGCCTTCTGTAGAGTTAATCGCAAGGCGATTTAGAAGCTACTCCAATACTATGGAGTGACTCAAATCTTTACCGACGTCATTCAACATCTAGACGACAATGTCATGTGTCAGGTGATTCACAATGAAAAGCCCAGAGAAGCCTTTGAAGTGAAGACAGGAGTAAGGCAGGGCCGTCTGCCTATCAACGACGATATTTCCGATCTCGGTGGACTGGATTATGCAGGAGACTGTGGGAAGCAAGAAGACAGGAATATGTTCGACCGATAAGAATATTCTAGAAGAATATTCTAACCAGTCAAGAAGCTGTTGCTCAACAAATGTTCCAAAGCAAATTGCAATGGATAGGGTACACCGTGAGGAGACTGTTGGAGGATACAACTTACCAGGATGTTGCTAGAGTTAAACCGAAATGGGAAACAGTGAGTGGAGTGTCTGAAGGGTGACATGGAGGTGGCCGTGAGAAGAGGAGATGAGGGGATATGGGCAACCGTGGGGTCAGCGAAAGAGGACCACAGGGAATGGGACGAAGTGGAGATGTACTGCTGAATATCTGTCCCACTTACAGCCCATGGAATCAATAATTGTAAAAAAAAAAATAGAATTTAGCGGTAATCCTGAACTCCTCATAAATTCTTAGTGTTGCTCAGTCTTTTTTCTTTTACTAATGTCACTGCTGAAGTTGACCAAAATCGGCAGCTGCTGCTGATTGAATGATAACCTCATTTTCCAGTTGTTGTTTATTTTGAGGCTAATCGAACAGGTTCCCTAGGAGCATATAGAATTATTCGTCTACTTAGGAATACATGTTCACCTTCTGCTCGTAGATGTACTTCCCCTACTGTGATCTCTTGTGAAAAGTTGGAGCATGTAACAGTCGAACTGTTAAGGTCAGCCACCAGGCGAACAGTCTCAAGAGGTTTGCTTTGAACTGTCAGGACATAAAGATGTGATCAAAGATAAGAAAAAACTTAATTTCTTCAGGAAGGTAAGGCCAAATATGCACAGACTATTTGTCATAATGAAAAAGACTACTGCTTGCCAGCTTGAGCACTTATTATCCAATAATATATCAACTTTTCTCAGAATTGGGAGCCGGCAATTCATACGTAACTCCACGAATGGAAACAAATAACTTTGTCTTTGAGTACTAGGTGAAATCCATTTGAATTAACTATATGGTATAAGTGTATGGGTTTAGGGTGATCAAGAATGCTCTAACCCCGAGTGGAGGTTTACCATTGCACCTCGGTGGTTCGAAACTCCCGACGGAACCTAATCAGGTGCTCTTGGGCGTGTAGTTTTTGTCACCGAGGAGGCCTTACGGTCCTTCGCTTTTTTCCCCACCCTGTAAAAAAAGCCGCTACAGAAACTTCAGTACGATGAGTCTCCTTGCGACAAAATAAGAAGTCTGTGTAGGGATATGGAACATCTGCATTATGCACGAGACTGGAAAAGCTGCCCAGATTGCAAACCAGATGGAAAAATATGGTATTCAAGTACTAGAAATATGTGAAAGCGGGTGAAGTGGCAGTGGACTCACAACATTTTCAGCGGGAGAGTCAGTGATCAACTCCGGTCACCCAGAAGACAGTCACATACACACCAAGGGTGTAGCTGTCATGATGTCACCAACAGCAACGAAGGCTCTCACACAGTAGGAGGCGGTCTCAGCCAGGATAATGACCGCCAGATACAACTAAAAAGGAAGGAAAGTGACAATTATACAATGCTATGCACCCCCAAACAACAAAGACCTCGAAAAGAAGGAAGAGTTCTACAAACAACTACAGGCAACAATGGACAATACATCAGTCGGTGACATTAAAATCCTAGTGGGAGACATGAACGCAAAACTGGGACCAGGCAAGACAGGAAGAGAAGTCACCATAGATAGAGAAGCTCTTGGAGAGATGAATGAAAACGAAAAACTCTTCGCTGAGTTCTGTGCCTTCAATGAACTAGTGATTGGTGGCAGCGTTTACAAGCACAGGGATATTCACAAGGCTAGATGGGTGTCACCAGACAGGCGAACCAAAAACCAAATTGACTTCATCTCAGCGGTACGCAAGGAAGTGGAGACGCAGATTACTGGACACAAAAGCAAGAAGAAGAGCAGACGTTGGATCAGACCACTATCTCGGACAAGGGACACTGAAAATAAAATTAAAGTCTTTCAAACGGACAGGAGCTGTGGATAGACCACAAGCCAAGTTCAACACTCAAAAACTGAAGGACCAGGCTACAAAGAACATCTTCACTGCAAGCATAAAGGACAAAGCCGAGACACGAATCAACACAAGGGAAGAGGCTGGTGTCGAAAAGCACTGGGACAACTTGAAAACGGTGTGGAGTCAAACCTGCATGGAAGTTCTAGGCAGAAAGAAGAGACGGGACAAACAGTGGCTCACTACGGACAGCTGGAAACTGATAGAGGAGAGAAGGATGGTAAAACAAACGATTATCCAGTGCAGCGACAAGCGACAAGACAGGAGTTGAATGCGAATTATAATACTCTGAACAAAAGAGTAAAGAAGATTGCCAGGGAAGACAAAAGAAAATATTATGAAACCCTGGCAAGGGAAGCAGAATAAGCTGCAGGCAAAAGAGACCTCGCAACACTCTATCTAACAACTATGGACCTATCGGGGTAAAGTTCGACGCAAATTAAGCCAGTGAAGGATGATGATGGGAGTTGAATCACCAAAGAGGTGGAGAAAAGGAAACACTGGGCTGAACACTTCAGAGGAATTCTCTATCGACCGCCACCTATAACGCGCTCAATAATACCAGCAACGGAAGCAGAACTACCAGTGGACATCATCCCTCCGACGAAAAGAGAAATCCTGAAGTCAATGAAGATGCTAAAACCTGGAGAAGCAGCAGGACCAGATGGAAACCCAGCCGAAGCATTGAAAATAGACCCAGAAAAATCAGCGGATTTGATGACACGACTACTGGCGAAGGTGTGGAAATAGAGTAAGGTACCTTAGGATAGGAGGAAAGGCTACGCATTCAAATTGCCAAAGAAAAGAGACTTGAGTCAATACAAGAACTGGTGCGGCATTATACTCCTATCTGTCTCAAGAAAAGCACTAGACCACATCATCCTGTAGAGAATCAAACACGTCCTGGATGGAAAACTATGACCGGAACAAGCTGGAGTCAGGAGAAGCAAGCGATGCATCGGTCAAATCGCAACACTACGTATCATCATTGAACAGAAATAAAAAAAAATAAAAAAACAGAGCTTGGAATGGCAGCCAGTCAATTCTCTACCTCAACTTCACCGACCTCGAAAAGGCCTTCGACAGAGTCGACTGAGAGGTGACTTGGAAAATACTTCGCTACTTCGGGGTGCCACCAACAATTATGCACCTCATCCCAACAGTTGTATGACAATACTGCATGCCGAGTAATACAGAACGGGAAACTCACGGAATCCTTCGAATTGGAGATGGGAGTAAAACAAACTGGCAGCCTACTATCTCCGATGATTTTCCAGATTGCGGCAGACTGGACAAGGCGACAGACAGACAGCGGGCAAAGAGGAGACAGGCATAAAGCGGACCTACAGAGAAATTTGGAGGATCTGCACTTCGCCGATGATATATGTCTGATTTCCCACAAAATGGAAGATATTCAAATGGAAAGCAACAAGTTGGTAGAATAAGCATGCAGAGAAGATAGGACTTCAGGTGAACATGGAGAAAACGGAAGTGATGAAGAAAAGATCAGCAACAGGGATCTCTGGCAATGAGCGAACCAACCGGGAACCGATTGTGCAACAAATCTGCAGGAAGAAATGGGGGTGGATTGGCCATAATCTGAGAAAACAAACCATTAAGTGACGTCACACAACAGTCGATCACTCGAGTGGAACCCGAACGGGGAGCGGCGAGTTGGTCGTCCAAAGGTGACATGGAGAAGGTCATGCGAAGAGGAGATGAAAGCATGTGGGCAGATGTGAAAACGTTGTCGGAGAACCGAACGTAATGGAGACGTTCGGCTGAAACCCTATGTTCCTCTGGGAATTTAAAGGAACAATAATAATTTAGTATAAGTTTATGGTGACTTTCGGTATCCCATATAAAAATGTAAATATACGTATTATTTCGAAATAATAACAGAATTTTTTAAGCTGGAATTCTTATTGAGCTATGCAACTAGGGTCAAATGGTTTTTGATGAGGATTTTGGCTAGGTCATTGCCGCATACATACCTACATTTCACTCAGTGACCAACTTTTGTCGAACTTCCGGTTAAACGTTAACCAGAGTTCAGGTAAATTTTTAACGCTTATTTAACAGGTATTTGATAATTGTTCTGAACACCAAGTTATTCATAACAGAAAGCCCAACGGAGTCTTTGAAGTGAGGATAGAATTAAGACAATGCTACCTACTGTCACCAATGATATTCCTAATAATGATGGACTGGATCATGCTACAGACCGTCGGGAAGATGAGGGCCAGTTTAGGCCTGAATGAACACTTTAGGGGGTTTTAGACTTTGCGGATGATTTATGTCTGATGTCTAACAAACTCGTGGATTCTCAAGCGACCAGAAACATGTCGGTAGAAAAGACATTGTAGACAGGACTCTTCAGGAGGATACAGAGAAGACAAAGATGATGGAAATATCCAACCAACAACAAATACTATCAGTCGGATGAATCTAAAGACATCGTTTCCTCTACTTAGTTACTGAGAATCCTCTGAAATACGGGCAGTTCACAGATAAGAATGTCAAAGTCAGCCGAGATCAGGAAATCAATACAGATCTTCAGTATTCTGAAAAAAGATCCAAATTTTTCATCATTAATATTAAGTCAGTGCTTCTATATATAGTTCAGAGATTTCGAGGGAGGGTGAAATTCGAGCTCAAGGCTTTTATAGTTGGTTCACCGAGGGAGAGGGCTCTCAAGTGGTTGAACCACAGGATGATCCTGCATGCCAGTCTCGTCTCGCAAGAGGCAGGGATGAATGTGCTTGGTTCTCCTGAAGACTAATACCCAGTCAATGGGTGTATCACTGTGTGAATTGTGCGTCGGTGGCACAGTGGTTAGGATTCTCGCCGATCATACACCTGGTACGGAGTTCGATCCTCTGCTGACGCACACCTGATATCTATGGTCGGCCTGCAAAATTCGGTCTACCGATATCACATGCTGAAAATTCCATACCTGTACCAAAAATACAGTGTGGAATCAAGCTGTAATAAAAATTAAAAAATAAAATGAAACACAAGAGAATATCTAATAGGCTACAAATTTTCAACAATTGACGTTTTCACCCTTCATTGAATCCTGTCAGATGGCCTGACAGGATTAGCAACAAGGAACTCTGGCGAAGAATTAGCCACGTACATATCTGTTATGTACTCGTCGAGTAGTTAATAGTCCTGACGCAGGAAGAAGGAAATCAGAAGACCACCAGGTTTACGATGATACTTGTATTTTCCAGACAAGGAAAATAAATGTCACACAAGGGTGTGAGTGTCAGGGTACTTAGATGTACGAAAAAGTGGGAAATTGTATTTGTATTATATAGTAAACAACCTTCTTAAACATGCTTAGCTACTTAAACTGCTAACATTAGCTTACTTTTCATTCTTTATTCTATTCCTTCTTTTGTATATTTACTGGGTCCGACTATATTATCACTATGATTATTACAAAACTGTCCTGTCATTAACCATCATGTAATATTAATTTTTGTGGTTGTTCTTTGTTCAGCACTATTTAATTGACAATCTTGTTTGTGAAAGCCACTATCACCATCTTAAAAATTTTATATTATGCAGGTTTACTCACACTACCACAACAAACACTGCATTAGTGCTGACAATAAAAATAAAAAAAACCCTGAAATTTTTATTTTATGATTGTTTAGTGTAGTTCAATCAAATTAACTGATCATCTTGGCTATAAACATCCTTAAGAACATCCCATAACTTCTTGTATAATTATAACTGTTACTGTTCACCACACATACACATATCATAGCTTCCACTAGCCAATACTGAAATATTTTTTCATTATTGGTGTTTATCTTCCTTTCTACTTGGTATTTTTATTTGCATTTTTTTGTTATTTTTGTGTTTCTTTTTGGTTTTTGTTGTTTTTTTCATATTTATTTTTTGTAATACTCCTTTTAAATGTACGATGAAATTAGATGCAATATTGAAGATATGGGATGAAAATTCCACACTGTACCACTAGTACTGTTTCTGGAATAAAAGCGAAATATTATTAGTATTAGGTATTTCCTGTACCCACTACGTAATCGCTGTGTTTAAAGTTACCTCAACCCTATCATGGTCGATTATTGATTAATATTGTGAGATTGCGTCACAAACGCCTACATAGGTATTCAAATCTACTGAGATCAAGTCATGACTGAATGGTTTTCTAGAGGCTTGGGCATTTCGCAGATGATGAAAATAAATTTAAAAGAAGAACAATTTATTCAGTGACATTTCTGTATTCAGTACTGATAACAGAGTGAATAGCGAAGCAGATATTATGAAATCTCAGTAGGTGATTGTTATGTACTACAGCTGAGTAGTTAATAGAGTTTTCCCCATCGCCAATTAAGTTATGTACTCGTCGAGTAGTTAATAGTCCTGACGCAGGAAGAAGGAAATCAGAAGACTACCAGGTTTACGATGATACTTGTATTTTCCAGACAAGGAAAATAAATGTCACACAAGAATGTGAGTGAAATGGTACGTAGTGTACGAAAACGTGGGAACATGTATACAGTACAAAAGTATATATGAAAGTGACTAATACACATGAACCAATAATTAGCCAGTCTTAACATGATTGGTTGTAATGTCATGTGACAACAAGGTCATACATGTTTATTTAGTTAGTGGACAGACAAAAGCATATTGTCAGTTATAATGGAATATCGATCCATATACACATAGCAAAATATAACAGACTGTCAAAAACAAAACACACATCATGTGGATACATATGAATATCATACCAAAAATATTTCCAAGGAAATGGAGGTGAACTGGACATACTTTGAGGAAAGTGTTAAGTGGCATCACACTTCAGGATGGCGACATGCAGGAGGGAATGAAAGCTAACCGGTAGTCATGCTGCTAGGTGAAAATGATAACGCAGATCTGTGTGGTATGGAGATGTGTTGTTGAAATCTTATGTCCCAATATGAACGAATAGTTAATAGGTGAAAATACCGTATACCGTACAATTTGAGGATAATTCGAAATTTTTATGGGATAAAAATACCTTCGAGATTGCAGATATGCACTTTTGACGGGAGGTAACAAGCGCACGAAATAGAAATTCAAAACATACAGTTGTGCGTCAGATACGTCTTCTCATCTTTATAGGGGGGACACAAAGTATCTACTTAGGGAAGAAATAGCTAAACACATATATCCGACTGATAGGACTAATTTTGAGGAAACCTACCATAATAATCAGTCAGCTATAGAGACAGTTGAATCAACTGTTAGTATCCTGGAAGAACATGTTAAAATTCCCAGTGGATTTTTACTGTTTCACCTCAAATGATAGGTGCAAGAAGGTTGATTCCGACTGGCTCTGAACATAATGACGAGAGTGGAAGCTTTTCAAATATAAGCCGATAAAAAGTCAACGCAACAACCGTGGGCAGTGTTGATCCATAAAGGCTAACAGCATGCAAATGATGACAGTCAGTAGTGTCCGTTAAGGATGTCCATTGTTATCAGTTTTGTGTCACTTCATCATATATGCATTAGTTGATGTGAATTAAGACTTGCATTGCTACTAATGAAGCGATAATTTAACATACAATTCCCCTTCAGTGTTATCCTTCTGACTGATTCAATTTCAGTACAGAATAGAACTATTCACAGAAGTGAAGCACTTCAATTTATCAAACTCCATGTAGTACACAAAGGTAAAGGTGTAGATGCGATGAACAAGGACTCAGTAATCAATCTCTCTCCACCTACCTATTTTACTTTTCTTAGAATTCTAATCCCCTCCCATCCTATTGTGTGGCTGTGTGTTAATGCATGCAGTCCTACTGCTGAGCTTTCTTCTAAATTACTTATATTCGCGAGGTCAACCATTCTTACCTTAGCTAAGTTCATATGTCCCCACAATCTGACTACCCTCGATCTACTATGTTGAGTAACTGCAGCAATGGGAATGACTCCTCACGCATACCGGAAATATGGAAAATACTACCACCAATCAAGTCAAGCGATAACAATTAATGGAATTATATAAACGAAGTTAGAAAGTTATGTGAGTAGTGCCTTGATGATTGTGATCAATAAATTGTGCTCGAAACGTCATCGGCAAATATTAATTACTGCATAACAATGAAATTTTATCAAAATAAATGTTACCCCTAATGGGACTCTGTGTTTAACCTTAATATCGTTGTTCATCACATAATATCGCGTAAAACGGGAAACAGAACGCAGACTCCCAAGGTTAAATATGCAACTGGCCTCTTCCAGTCCTCCACTCTTAACGACCACATCTCTCTGTCATAAGGAAAAACGGAGAGAGAGAGAGTCCTCACATTTTTCGATGGATAGTTGGGATATCACATCTACGTCATGGATGATGTGAATTCGTAAATGCCATATACAAGCCTTCTGTATCCATGTCAAGATTTTGTCAGCAATTAGTCAGTCGATAAGAACCAAAATAACTTCCTCCTCAGTCATCTCACTTTCGATCCACTAACTAGGGATCAGTCCTAGGGGCAAATCGCAAGCCAAAACATACCGAGACTTTTGCTTCAGTTTTCTGACCTGACCTAGTTAGATCCTGAACTCAGTCATTAAATCTAAAATGAAGTTGTTCTATCTTAGCACCAAAAACGTAATTTTTGTTTCTTAACTGTATTATGTTCTTCCCCCACTGCCTAATTAATCTCTACCCCTTATTAACACTGTTGTTAACTTGACTGTCGTCCTTTCTTTCTTCTCCTTCACGTTCCCCAGTGGAGCATAGGGCTTCAAGCTAGTGATTTGAAGTTTCTGTAGCAATGTTTATTTTTAGAGGATGGAGTTGCTAGCCTCATGCCCGACCTATCCTCTTTACCAACCTTATTTCTGGCTTGGCGAGGTAAAGGAGTAAGTCGGCCGAGGATCCAACCCCAGACCGTGTGGATAGTTGGCGAGCGTCCTAACTGCTGTGCCACCGACGCACAATCTTCCATTTTTTGTTGAATTCTATTCAGCTTACTTGTTTAATTTTATCCTAGTTTCTAAGCGATTAACACTTTCTACATTACGAAATTTTTCTAAAATTTACAATTCTAATGACACATATTTGGAAATATTCCCCTTGTTGCTAAGAAAATTTAGAAAATATCTAGGTGATTCTACAGCTTGAGAATCATATAATTGAACGCCCATTCTTTTATATGACCCGATGGGGATTTTCAAGTTACTACACTATCTACGTACCTTCAGTCAACGAGACTAATCTTCGGCAATAGGTCTATCCTAAATTTGCTTGGGGTCACATAAAGTGAAGCTAAACAAGAACTGAGACGCGGATTATCCCTGACAGATGGCCCTGGTTGTTATCACTTTAGATGACAACTCTCCATTGGCTATTACATATTTGTGTAAGCTCTAATATACTAAGTGCCTTGATTAGTGAGACATACTGTAACAACAGAAGACAAGGGCCAGGCAACAGATCGTTTATTTAGGAAATCAACACATGACCAAATATTGGGGACGTAAACATTGACGTGAATCACTGTCTACCGATTTGGTTGGTGGCCAGCTCTCATCACAATACTATCTCTGCACTACCTTCATAACCGCACATTACCCTAGCATCTATCGGTCTCTGGAGTCAAATGTAGCTATCAGGTCAAGTAATATATACATATGTATGTATATATATATATATATATATATATATATCACTAAAATTAAATAAAGGTGTTGTTAATACTGTCGACAGCTCTATATTACATCACATCACCCAAACAGACCACAAAACTAGCACTAAACAATCTTTGTCTGTCATATATCGGTTGTCGAATAAATTACCAAAGAAAGGCCTCTGGATGACAAACGCTACAAACAGCAGATGCCATTGCAGTTCATCTAAATCAACAGCAGCAGGTCCAGACACGTTTAGTATGCTGGCGTGCTCTGTAACCTACAAATTAGTGAAATTAGTGTCTTACCTTGCGTAATTTACCTAAAATTTGGTGTTATTATCTCTCTTTCTCTCTTACTGATGCTTTTGAAATGCAATCACCTGTCGATACTATTGATTAAATGAAATTTAAAACGATACTGATGTTGATTATAAGTGTAATTCTTTAATTAATGCAAAATACGACCACGAATTAATCGGAAAGAACATCTCTTATGCACTAATCAATCTTTCTAATAGGCATCTTCAGTGAATGCAGCAAGTGTTGGACGCGGGAACTATGAAATCGAATAGCAAGGTTTCTTTCCTCTCATGGATCCTTTCTGCTGGACACCACACATACGACTATACACACTGGAATCCAGCCAGGTTGGAATTTTTCAACCCTAACACTCAATGCTATTCCTACACTAACCCTTCTGTGGATAATTTTACACTGAGTTACGTGCTTATTGATTTTCTGAAATCTCACCACATGTTACTGCCTTTCATCATATCATTTAAGTTACCTTAGAACCCAATTTCACAGAACCGAATTTAAGCTGTACTTGGTGTCAGGACTAATGATATACTACTGAGTCGCCACCTTAGGTTGAAATATATATATGGAGCCGGGATTCGAACAGGGTACAAAATTCCATGAACCACCTGCCCTCGATAGTAGGTTAAACCATCTAACTGCATAGGCGATATTAACAACTCCAAAAAGTTCAATGGTCTCGAATAAGCCACATACACGCGAGCGCACACACACACACATAAAGAGAAGTATGTGTAGACACGACTATTCCCTTCGCCTACTGTTTTTTTTTGTTATAAAACACTGGCTAATCGTAAAACTAATCAAAATGTCAGTAGGCCAGTAAGTAATACAGCATAATAATAGAAGAAAAAACAAAAATACTTTTAATATACATTGTGACTGATTTTTTATTATCGTCACAATGAAATACAAAAAAAGAAACAAACGAAAAAAGGAAAGAAAGAAAGAAAATAAAAGGAAAAGAAAGCGGAGATGATGAATACACTTCTTCACTTTCATGTCTTCCACTTGTTCTTCTTCTTCTACTACTTCAAATGTAAAGGTTAAACACACGGCTATGAATCAGATATTTAGGGGAAGAAGATGAAAAGTGAAATGTTGTAATATAAAGGCATGATCAATACAACACAATATGATTTGCACTACTAGTTAGGCATTACACTATTCTCCTTCACAAGTACACAGATAGGCGTGCGTGCGTGCGTGCATGCATACAGGCATGCATGCCTACACGCTCATACAGACGGGAATACCTTCCCGTGTGTCTAAACAAAACAAACATTTGACAATGAAAAATCATTCTCGGGTATTTCACTGTGTTCAATTACACGCTGAGGGTGGGCAATATATATGAGGAAAACTAATGGAATTCATGGAATGTTTATTATTAACTTTACACTATTTAGTCATCGTTGCATATCTTCACCTTTACATTTGAATGCAAGTCTAAATGCAATATGAACAAGTGGCAAAAAATGTAGGCGTAAATAGTAGAGAAAAGGGCGAAGCTGAGAGAGAAAAAAAGAAACGAGCAATACATCTAATTAATTTTCACTTGTTCATCTTTGAAACTTCCTTAAAACACCTAACTGTCTATGACTATATATACATATATATATGCATTTTACAAGAGTTCCCAAACTGACGTCGGTTAGAGAAGCAGACATTGCTAGATACCTATTTTGTCCAACTTTGGGACTCTTCAGCAATACATGCAATCACGATCTCACCGGAGGAGTGAACTTGGGACCTTCAATAGAGAACAGAGGAGTGCACCTGTTTATGTTACCCCACACCATGTGTGTCTACCACTCAGCCAATGAGGCTGAAAGAAATGACAATAAATCTGAACTACCACGAATTAGCGATATGCAGTACCTCAGCTATCTATGTACACTGTCTAAATATTTCTAATGACAATGAGTGTATAGAAGAGAGTAAAGTCACCTAATTTAACTGTCAGACAATTAACAGTAGAATGCTGATACACTCGAATAAAACGTTAGGGCAACCTCCAGTATCAGTCTCGAAGGACAATAGTATGAATCTATGCTTATTCTGGATAACAAGAATTAAGAGAGAACCAATGCGTACGATAGTAACCAACCGACCGACGATTAGAGTATGTAAGTACAGTGTTTTCGGAAGTTAACTACTTGGTACTTTTTGAGGATTATCTCGTGTATATATATATATATATATATATATATATATATATATATATATATATCCTGGTCTTGCCCATGTCTTAGCGATTTCTAAAAGAATATTTCGTTTGATTTTTGACATTAAGAAGTTGAGGCACTCAGGTATAACTTGAGCCTCGCTGGGAACATCATCACTCACTGAGAAATGCAGGTACATCCAGATGACGAGTCCCAAATAGGACGAAATGCGCATCCTGGATTCCACTGCTAATCACCATCCACCAATTAAATACCCTTCTCTTACAGTTTGTCAATTCGTGCATCTTACCTATTCTTCTTTGCTGTTCACTCTTATTCTTTCTTGGATTGCTTAAAAAAGACCATGTCATACTTCGTAGAACCCTGAAAACTGTCGGTCAGTAAGGCGAGTGGTATCCCATTGGGCCATATGGTTGACATCGTCAATGATAGGCACTTGATTTCATGCAAAAAATTTCCCGAAGGAATTTTGTCAGACTGTGGGCATCCACTTTACCTTGTGTCTCCTCAGGCAAAACAAGAAGTCTTTTCAAAAGACTTCATGCACGTAAGTCTAAGTATAAAAATTCCACTATACCATATTTGGAACATACTTTATGTGATGAAAATATTGTTAGGTATGAACTAACTAACCTTCTTTGCACTACTAAATAAACCATTTCTTCCACCCTTACAGTACCAAGCTTTATTGTTATTGTTCTTCTTATATTTATAATCCTCACAATTTTTTGTTTTTTATTCGTTTATTTTTTCATAAGTGTAAACATCAGTGAATCTGTGTTATGACTCACTATACTGCTATATCAACAGAATATTAGATTCAATAATCTATAACATGCTTGACAATACTGTTTGAAACAAACTCACCGTTATTATTTTGTGCTTTGCACATTTCAGACTTCAGTCCTACCGTAAGTATGGGCAAAGTCATGTGCTTAATTTTGTTTTAATTTTATTTATATTTTGAGTAAATCAGATGCAACATTGTGACAAATGCTCAGAATTCCATTCTGTATTATAAGTACTGTTTTTGGAATAAAGTAGAATGTATATATATATACGCCGTCACGCTCGACGAAGTCATCAACTCTGTTATACTTTCGTGTACTTATATAGTAAATGGGTGAGAAAGTCCCGAAAATACTTCCGGCCGAGGGGAAAAGTGTAACAAGATTACAAATAGGCTTTAAAAAATGCAGTAATTCAAAATATGAAGAGGACGATCAGATAAAAAACACAGTAAGATCATAATTACTGAGGAAAGTGGGTTTTTGTGCAATTAGGGAATAAAAATGTAGCAGTAAGAACATGGACAGTAAGTACGCTTAAGAAACGTAATCAGATAATCACACTATTGAGAGAACTGACTTTTTATGATGGTTATGGTAAAAGACAACGGTTGGACATATTTGTTTTGAGTTCATAGTGTATGATTATTATTACTGCTCCCTTGGGTTCCTAGTGGAACATAAGGCTTCAACTGCACCTCTCCACTTGCTTCTGTCTTCTGCTGCTGTACTTTTCACCTGCATCCATCCATGTTAGTCCATACTCTTTCAACTCCTCTTCACACGATCTCCTCCATGTCACCCTTGCACTGACGTCCCACTCGCCGCTTCCCTTTCGGCCTGGTTCCATTCGAGCAGTGGCCTGACGCGTGATGTCACCCAGCGGCGGCCTCCTCAGCGAGTGTCCAATCCATCTCCACTTTCTCCTGCATATTTGTTGGTTGGCGATTGGTTCTTGTTTTGTTTGTTCCTTCCCATAGTTTCTTGTTGGTGATTCTTTCCGGCCCGGCCATCAGATCTCCAGTATAGAGCCAGCTAAGACAGTTGTTGATAAAGGTGTTGTCTGCAACAGGCTGTTGGAAATATTCTTTGTGACCCGTCCGCCCGCCAAGTTTCTGATCCGTATAGAAGAACTGACTGACTTGACGTTGTTTGTATTGAAAATCAGACCGAATTTTGTTGTTGATCCTGGCTGAGTGACGAAGATTTTCAGATTGGTTTCAGTCAGGTTGATGAATGTGTTTCTTGCCTTCCCGATTCTTGATTTGACATCCTCATGGTGTAGGCTTTTTAAAATTTCATATACACGAATGTACAGCCTGGTTGATGACTTCGTTGAAAAGAAAATTTTACTGAAGACGTCTTTTCAGTTTTCCCTATGACTGACGACTAATCACAACGGCACCAATGGTTCTTGGTGAATATAGATAGGAGAGAGTTAAAGGCCACACTGCCACTTCGCCAGTTAAACCTGCGTACTCTGATAGACTCATGCTAACACTGTCGAATTAGTTTCTGGTTAGCCATTTGGACGAATATGTTAATCAGTTAGAAAAATATTGAAAAACCTAGGTGTACTGGAGACGTTTCATCCTAGTCTAGGACTTTTCACCAGTACTTATACACTGGGATTCGAACCCTCGGCCTTCCGCTTACAAGGCAAGCTCGTATACCATTTAGCCACTATGAACCGATCCAATTTCAACTTCTATCGATTCGCTGTATGCATAGCACAACCACTAGTCAGTGTCATTGACGAGCAACTGATCTCTTACTTGACTTTGCAGACCCCACTGCTCACGACTTCTCATAGCTGTCCAGTACTCCCTGCAGGTTTTCCGGTGGTTCTCTAACAGATGTCAGCTGGTGACCAAACCTGTTTCCAATCAAATCCCTGCAAACCAACACTTGAGAATATATTAATGCCAATGTGTGAGATTTGAATACTATAGGTTATTACCAAAGCTAAAATTGTGGTGAATTTCCACCTTTGAACTATGTCATTTGCAAATTTGATTATATGTACCACTAAGTTTCGTTAAAAAGACCAAGTAAAAATTCCATTGATCGCCAAAATTGATGTGCACTGCTGCTACTATTCTAGTGTACATGTTAGAGGAAATGTCGAGATGAAAACGCATTAGAGATTCGTTTGAAAAACAAGATTAATGACAAAGCAAAAGCTGATGAGTACGCAGAAACCATGAACTAAATCAAGGTGATAAATACATCGGACAATTGTTCACCAGAAAAATAATGAAAGCATTCAAATATGTTTTCCAGACATGATTAACGAAATCAGCTGATGCCTTGAAAGACCCTAAAGAAAAGGACTTACAAAGCATCAGTTGCCGTCTTAATTCAATCAATCAATCAGTAGCGACGTGAAAGTTTTTGTTTTTCTACCAGTGAAATTTAGCAGACAAACGAGTCACACATACAACCTCTTTCAAGAATAAATTCAAGTCATATTGATTTTCAACGGAGTTTTGTTACTACTATATTAGAGACAGAAACAGTATGAAGACTTCCAGGTGAAACTGATCGAAGTGCATACTATTAAATTATCTTTACAGTCATTAAGTCCCCCCTCCCCGCCACTGAGACTATTGATTACATCATCATCCACAGAAGTACAGAGCAGTTTATCAGTTGATGTATCATTTGCACAACTGGGTTTGAATGAATCCATGAAAAAATTGATGTTAGAACTCATATCGGAAGTCAGAATTCTATAAATGCATCGAAATCTAGAGAAGGCGCTACTTGTGCAAAACCAAGAGATATATCACCAGTTCTAGTGCAGAGATTTCCACTTCATGAATAAGTCTCCCCAGTTCCCTCTACGTGTCATGTACTACCTAAAAATGCTTCTGGAGATATTTGGGACTTAGTTGATGAAATCTGTTATGATATTCGATTCATTTCAGAGAATTTTTGAAGAATTGTGTCACTATAATTCGATTTATAAACCTTCCCGTTGGGTAGTGCTATCTCGGGATATTTACGGATCAGAGACTTGGCGCGTCATAAAGAGCATCTCAAACAAACTTCAAACCTTCATTAACAGTTGTCTTCGCTCAATACTACTCTAGATCAGATGGCCAGCCAGAAAAGATCAGCAACAGGGATCTCTGGGAGTGAACCAACCAGGAACCGATTGCGAAACAAATAGGCAGGAAGAAATGGAGATGGATTGGCCATACACCATCAAGTGACATCACTAGACAAGCCACTGCCCGAGTGGAACCCGAAAGGGAAGTGGCGAGTTGGTCGTCAGTGCAAGGGTGACTTGGAGGAGGTCATGTGAGAAGGAGATGAAAGCATGTGGGAAGACTTGGAGCGGAGTGAAAAAGTTGGCAGAAAACAGAAGGCAATAGAGACGCGCAGCTGAAGCCCTATGTTCCTCTAGGAATTAAAAGATATAATAATAATAATAAATAATCTCGGAATATTGATGAAACGATGCGAATTCTTCGTAAGATTTTTTGGGAAAGTGCATTAGTATTCACAATACCGGCTACAACTGTTTGATTCTGAACAAGGAATAATGTGATGATTTCTTTACTTTTGTTAATAAATTTAATTGTGCACCAAACAATGATCCTACACTATTTCGAGGGGCGACGGTATCCTAGACGAAGAGTATTTAGATCTATAAGTATCTTCCAGTGGTCCCCAGACTGAATATCTATCAAAAAAGTGGAGGTGTTGGGACGGACCAACTGCCTTTGTTAGCCGTGAAGTTATGACTAGATGCATGCGTCGCCATAACAACCTGACCGAAAAATTTCTGATTGATTATTTTTTCCAAGGATCTCCAGGGTCACGCAGTTAAAGCTAAGCTAATTTCTGTTTCTATCTCAGTGTAGGGGAATATTTTCAAATGACTCTTTAGTTGGCTATAATGGCGCGTCTGGAGACGTATTGTAGTCAAGATAGATGACAACCAACAGGTCAGTAACATTGTGCTTGCTTAATGCCTAACTATTTCTCCTCTTTCATATAAATATATATATATATCCCAAGAACCAGATCAGTCAGCTGATATAACTAATCATCAAGCAACACACTACAACTTCCTTACACTAATCCAATTTTTGAAATCGTCGGAAGAAACAATAAACGAAGAGAACAAATGAGAACAAGTATTATGAATCTTGTATAACAAACACCACTGGTGTACTTATGATTGCACAGTAGTATACAGACTTCATTATCAACTGTTGTTTGAATTAAGTGGAAAACAAACAAGAGAAACGGAGACGGAAGTAGAGAGAGACACACACAGAGATAGTGGAACAGAACAATAACAAAGACATAAACATATATATATATATATGCATGTATGTGTAGTGATCACAACTTCTTGATAAAATAAGGATAAATGCAGAGTACATACATACACACAAGAGGAAATTCAAGCCAAACTTGAAATAATGGCGAAACACAACAAGTACCTGGTTGCTTAGTTCTGCAAATTGCACAAATAATTAGAAAGAAAAGCACAGAACCGAAACACATTTGCGTGAATGAACCAACAAACAAAAACAACAAAAAGAAAACAAGAGAAAAGTCAATGATCCCATGATTGGCGACCAATTTTGACAATAACGACAACAGTAATAATATTAATAATAATAACAATAATAATAATAACGATACAAAATGAAGAAACTGAAAATGTGTACAAAACCTGTTTGTTGAAAATCCCTCGAACAAAAGCATACTTTAATGATTATGTATAATAATATAAATATTCATTTACTTGAAGGTTAGTGTTCCCACGCAGCTACCCCCTCCCCTCCCCAGCCTTTCCGCCATTGGCCACCTTAGTACTCCTTAATAAGTAGTAAGGAAATGAAAGAAAGATGTCTTTTTTCAAGTTAAGTGTACACACAAACACACATAAACGGAAAGCCACAAATAGCGAAGGCGTCCAGCTTAATAGCTAGACACGTTCCCTAGCCGCCTTACCTCCTTCCACCCTACACCTTCAGAAATAGTGATATGGGAGGATTTTTTAAAAACAAAATTCAAGGAAAGTAAAAAGATAATTTTGAGCAACCGTAAGACTAACAAAAAACAGCAAAAACAACCTGTATCAATAGTAGTAATAATAATAATGGTAATATTGGTACTGGTATTATTATCATTATTTATAATAGTAGTATTGTTTACGCAATAGATTTGGTGATACAATACTATTGATAACGGAAGAATTTTGATTTACACTTGAATAATCTAAAATTGGACTTCCGACAGATGAACTGAGTAGGCTTCTTTTATTGCTGTTGTTATTGTTACTATTACTATTAGTATTATTATTATTGTTATTATTATTAGCGATATTACACGAATTCAGACGTGTTGGCGGCGTAAAGTGTACTTGTAAAGATGGTTTCTGTGGTATGGTCAAAAGACTACTCGGTCGAATATTTATCATTGAACGATGTGGTGCGCATATATTTGATACAAATGTTGTTTGACTACTATTACTAATACTGCTGCTACTGGTCTGAGATTGTCCAGTATGACTAGTATGACTAATCGGTGTTGGTAAATGCGATCCAGTGCATTTACTAGTTGTCATAATCATTATATTTGGCTTTTTTGGGAAATTATAAGAACAAACAGGTGATGTTGGCGGATATGCAAGCATTGAATTCGAGTCGATAGAATGACAAGGTGTCAAGGAAGTTGGACTGTTAATATAAACACTAGGAATAACAATATTACTATTAGTTGTATTAGAATCATAAGTTGACATTTGACCGGCAACAACAGATGTGATTGTAGATCGTAGTGGAGTTACCAGTGTATGCAAAGATGTAAGAACAGAAGAAGTAGTATTTGTAGAATGACTAGACGATGATAATCGAGGTGAAGTGCACAATTCAGGAATGATGGATATTTTAGAAGAAGAGGGTTGATTTTTAATGCAACTACTAACACTACTACAAGTTGGAATTTTCAATTCCGATGTGGAATGTTTAACACTGCAACATTTACGCGTTAACAGACCTTCAGATAAAGTGGAATCCGGTTCTAGGCTGGAGGCTTCTGATGATTGAGACTGATGAGAAGAGTTTGAATTCGATACACCTTCATAACTGCCACTGTAATCAGCATCAGGATTATCTGAGTTTCGATTATTAACAACAGTGGACATTATCTGTGCAAAGGAAGGAAACAATAGCATTAAAATTAATTACGTTGCAATCAAGGAAACGTGATTCTTTCGACAACAGTAGGGTACTATGTGACAACACATATGCTCAGTACTTTCACCTGAAACATCAGGGTGCTTTGAGTTCTGTAAATTCGCATAAGACTGATGGCTTAATCCATCGGTAAGGTGATTTAATTCCACACGAACTTAAGCATAAACCAAAGTCAGACATACACTACTAAGGAGCCTGAAAATAGTACACAGCAGAGCGATTCATGCGATTCTTTTTTTATATTGAGTACTTCTCTAACTAATGTTGGTGCAAATAATCCTACTATTGCTCCTTTTAGCAAGGTGTTCTATATATGCCTTCAGTTACTAATGATTATTATTATTTCCTGGGATTCCGAGCGAAAAATACGGCTTCAACAGGACATCTGCATTTGGTCTTATTCTCTGAATTCCTCTTCAGTTGATCCCAAGGCTGACAAAGTGCACTCATCTTCACTTCACACACTCAAACGCTACTCTCTCGTCGTTTCCCATTCACCTTCCACTCGAGCTACGGCCTGGTGCACGCGATGTCAACCAACGGTCTCCCCAGCGTCTATACAATCCATTTCCACTTCCTTCGAAGCAAGTGAACCGCTTGAAGTTGTCGATAAGTTCGTGCATCCGAGTAGTTGTGCGAGTGCTCGTGGAGGTATGACTGATTAGATTTCTAACTATATCATGAAAGCTAGGATGGCATACGCCAATTTGAGCCACGTTGGCCTGGCTGTCAAAGACCAGGTTTACAATGCTTCGGTGCGCAGTCTTACTTTACACGCCTGTGAAACCTGGTCTCTCCGAACGGGGGACATACAGTGACTCTACGTATCTGATCATCGTTATCTTCGTTGCTTGCGTTCGATGGCATCATCGTGTAAGTTGATTCTGATGTCCGGTAGTGTTGAGATCATCACTCGTGTCACCGAGTTCGCTGGCTTGGGGGTGTACTATTAATGTCACCCTACAAGATTCCATACCGGTCTCTGTTCACCAGCCCTGTGATAGAACGAAAGGAGAGGGGATGTCGTCAGCCTATGACGTGGCGTCGTAAGATGAAGAATATTTGTGCTAGGTTAGCAATATTCTGTGGCAATCTAACCTTTACTATCGGGAGAAGGCATTTCCAACGTCTTCATAACAATCCAAATTTGAATATATTAGGGAGATGGAGAGGTAATCGATTAAAACAGTTGGCATTCATCAGTGAGTGGATCTCGTTCCAACTAATTCAATCCAAGCAATTAAGGAGGGTAATATGCTCTTAGTTCTTACTAACACAAGTTAGACTGATGCATAGTCTGTTTCAAATAATTTCATTCATTCGACTGAGAAACAAATGTGTGTGCGGTACGGCAAGAGATGGGGATTGAAGGACAATGTACATATTTTTATCACGGTAACAGTCACAATTAAACAATTTCTTCATGCCTGACGTACACACCTACACACCCAATTCTTAGTGTATCTATGAAGGCAGTCGAGTGCTAGGTAAGGAGAGGAAATCAATCGACGAGGCTGTGAAATTACATCGACTGAGATGGTTAGGACATGTGTTACGTTTGCCTAGTCATCGCCTTCCTTGACGGGGAATGTTAGCTGACACAGGGTCAAGCTGGAAAAGAGCTAGCAGCGGTCAAACAAAAACATGACTTCGCCAGTCAATAAAATCTACAACAGTTATTCTAAGCCAGTCACGTAGGAAGGTGTAGACTTCCGGGTTGGGGTCCTCGGGATGGTAAAAACCAATGGCTGGAAACAATTGGTGATATGGCTCAAAATTGTTCTCAATGACTAGCGCAGATGCACCCACTCCTTGTGACTTATGATTTCAAATGAAACTATATTGTTCGTCGTTATTACCATTCCTTTGTCTCACACCTCTGTTTATTGTCTCTATTATGCTTTTCTTGTACTTTCTTCTCTTGCTTTGTGTTATACGTGGAGTGTGGCGACTTGAATTGCCGCACATCGGTGCAAAGTTCTATGTCGAAAACAGACAGAAGGCAGTATAAGTCAAGGGTAACACACATACACACACAAGTGATAACAGCACACAGCATCCGAATACACAGGAGAAGATTTGTTTTAAATAAAAGAAAATTCAAGAAAACAAAATAAATAAACAAAAATAAACAGTAAACATCGTAATTTGAAAATCTCACCTTATCCAGTGCCTTTGGTGATGATACAGACGTACTAACGCTTGAAGTGATTTTCTTTATTGATGAGACTAGTGAAGCAGCAGCAACTGTGAGTCCACTAGCACCAGAATTTTTACTCTTATTCTTCTTATTATTATTATTACAACTACCACCCCCATTACTACTACCTGTTTGTTTTGTTCGTTTGGTTGATGCGTAAGAAACTTTCCGCTGTTGTTGTTGTTGTTGCTGATGTCCAGTAGAATGAGTTGAAGTAGGACATGGTTTTGCAGTAGTAGTAGTAGTAGGACACAATGATTTTCGTTGTAATCTGCCGGTAGTTGTTGATGCTGTACTTCTTGGCTGAGTAAAACCCACTTTCTCTTTAGACTGTTTAGTATTTTCAACAGCATGTGTTGTTTTACTGGATTTGATCAGAGACGAAGACGATGACGCCGACGAAGTGGTGGTGGTGATGGTTGACATTTTGCTAGCAGGCGTTACTGTTGAAGTTGTTGTTTGCGTTGTACTTGTTACTGATAGCGTGGTTGCAATCACAGCACTATTAGTGTTCAACTGAGGCAGATTACTATTATTACTCTTGTTAGTATTATTATTATTATTATTAGTAGTAGTAGTAGTAGTAGCAATGCTAGTAGTATTATTGTCCGTATTACCCTCAATTATTTGACTATCCACTTCATTACGGACATTATTATTGTTATTATTATTATTACAGTTTATTCCAGAGGCAGGAACTCTATCAACAACACACAATGGATAACAATGATCTAGATGATAGGATGTGACCACTGTACACGTGTTAACACAATGAATTTCATTATGCGGTGATAAATGCCTTAAAAGCATATTACTATCATCGAAGATATCAGATTTTTCAGTCATAAAATTAAGACCAGTTGGTCTGTTGTTATGCCTACTGTTACTATTATCGCTATTGCTATTACCATTGCTATTATTGTTGTTATTGCCAGTTGTACCTGACTGACTTGACTCTTTGGGCATTCGATTTCCTATTTTTAAATGAAGGAAATAATACAATTGACAAAGAAAATAACGAAAATAATGCGCGAGTAAACACAACACATTATTACCCAGACAGGAATAACACATTTAGATGTAATTAAAACATTTGAAAAAGATTTATAGTGCAAGAATTGAAGCACTGTTACACATTCAAATTCTCTATCATTTGAAATATTTAGACAGTGTGTATATAGATGACGGAGGTGTCGTATATCGCCAGTTGGTGGTGGCGTCACTGAATTTCGGCCCACGTAGCTGAATGGTGAATAAGCTTGACCCAGTAATCTTTACGTCCTGAGCTCGACTCCTGGTAAGGTCGTGGATGCCTACTCTCAAAGAGTCCCAAACCAGATCAAAGTACCCAATACTCCCTGTTGACATTCAATGTTTCTCTAACAGACTCCGCCCAAGGATCTCACTTGTAATATATATATATTATCAGGAAGGATAAACGGTAAGTCCTACTCACTGCCTTCACGTGGCGGAGGTGTTTTTCGCCGAAGTGAGAGGGCGAAAGCGGATGCCTAACGCTCTTCACCGGGTTGACTGTCCGTTGGATGACAGTCTAGGGGAGATGGCTAAACCCTGATTCCAAACCTCCAACGACTGGCGTATGAAGCTCACCGGAGCACACCGGCAGACGTATGGACAAAGGGCTTATTGGATACCCTGGATGTCTGGTCCCATTCAAAAAGACATATGAACCGGACTCCGGTCACCGGCTGCCAATGGATAGTGGACTCCCTACTCCACTCCTACTGCCTTGTAGGTCAC
The DNA here is from genome assembly GCA_944472135.2 of Trichobilharzia regenti. Taxonomy (NCBI): domain Eukaryota; kingdom Metazoa; phylum Platyhelminthes; class Trematoda; order Strigeidida; family Schistosomatidae; genus Trichobilharzia; species Trichobilharzia regenti. The sequence goes on along the minus strand of OX235270.1, from coordinate 132,794,532 downwards.
ACTTGGCTGTGTAAAGGCTAGAGCTGCACTCTCAAACAAAAGGCCGAGCGATACTGGGGACATTACTCGTACCTAATTCCCATGAAACTTCATGAACTCTCTACAACATCAACCAAATTCCAGTACTGGTCCAACAACGTCGCCTTTGGTGGTTTGGCCATGTTCTGCGCCGATCAGGTCAAATCAGTTCTAAATCCCTCACCATTTCCATCTTGGCGATGTCGCAGGGGTGGACAGCTGAAAACATGGCTTGTTACAGTCAAGGTTGATATGGGGTGCCTGGGGCTACAAACTGTCTACGGACTCCGCCTGTGGAACAAAAATTGGATAGCCCTGTAGCAAAATCTTGCATCAGATCGCCGCGCCTGAGCAGCGATGATTCGAGATGTTCATGAAGCCGGCTCATCCTCCCGTAGGAGATAGCCGAAGTAAAGTAAGTATAAACGGTAATTATTTACCACCCTGCAACAACTTTGGTGTAGACGTAATATCCTGTTATCCATCAAAGAACGTGTGAGCCGCTGAACAATTAGTATCGTCCCTTCCTTTTATGTAGCATGACCGTGAGAAGTGAGAGACTTTATATGAGTAGCAGTCTCAGATAGCAGGTGTTTTCGTTCTACCTCCCATGTTAAGTGGTATTACACGGTGAGTTTTATTGAGATTAAGAGTAGAAAGCGTTAGTTAGCAAGGAGGAGTTAGATAAGGTTGTGAAACTGCGCCGATTGAAATGACCAGGTCACACGCTATACATTTCGAGCCACCGACTTTCTCGCCGAACAATATTAGCTTACACAGGATCAGATGGCATAAAAAGAGTAAGGGGTAGTGAAATTTAAACCCGTGACCAACAAATCTGTTGGTTTGAGCAAGCCGTATACGGGGTGTGGTTGGGGTTTTTGACAAGTTAAAAACTAATGGCTGGGAATGTTGGTGGCACTTTCCAAATATTATTCTCAATGGAGCACAGATGCATCAACTTATTTATGAACTCGCAGATTCATCAAATTTTAATTATTCCTGTAAACAGTTTTCCCTACTTTTGTATGTTCCTTATAAGGCGTGACAACTTGAACTGCTGCAAAGTTCTATGTTGAAAAGTGAGTTAAGTTCGACATCACTAAGAATGGTGATAAGTGGCGCATACATGTAAATCTAAATGCATATACGCGATAGTACTTAAGACTAACAACTTCAATATATTCTCTTCGCATACGCATTATCAACAGAAATGGCTAAGAAAACTGACAAGTACTGAAAGGAAAGTATATCTGTGATAAATTTTAAGGTTTAGGGTACTCTAGTGAAATGAATCAACTGGCGAAGCTGTAAACATCTTCCAACGAAGTTGCCATTTACACTACATTACAAATCGTCCAACCTAAAGGTCACGGCTATTTGAAGAAGAAATGAGCTGAAGGAAAGCAAAGCATGGCCAAATTAAGAGACAGTATTTTTAAAAAAGAGATCTGTAACTCTAGTACACACACATACACACTAGTACTATTCCTAGCTTAAAGATAGGGGGTGCAGTGGTAGAACGCGTTGACCACTTCAATTATTTTGGGAGTTGCATCAGCCCCAACGGACTAATCGCTGATGAAATCTCACCACGGAAACAAAGGCTCATGTGGGATTTGTCAACTTACGCCATCTATCGCGTAGACGTGATATTCCGCCAGCCATCGATAGAAAGGCGTGTGTACTACTCAGTAGTTCGTTCCATCCTCGATTTATGGCTGTGAGACACGGTTATTGAAGATAAAAGATATGAAAAGGCTAACTCTCTTTGACCATAGATGTCTCCGGACTGTCTTCAGTATTAAGTGGTACAAAAAGGTGAGCAATGTTGTGCTTAGGCATCGGTCGAGTGCTAGTTAAGGAGGGGGAATCAATCGACAAGGTTATGAAGTTAAATCGACTAAGATGGTTAGGACATGTGCTACTTATGCCTAACCATCGCCTCCTTCCACCAGTAATGTTAGCTGACACAGGATGGATCAGGTTGGAAAAGAGCTAGTAGTGCTCAAACCATAGCAACGAAATGCATAACAGTTAGTTTAAACCATGTAGGGAGGCGAAGACTTCCTGACTGGTTTACGCCCGTGGGATGGCAAGAACCAATAGCTAGAGACAATCGGTGGTATAACTCGAAATCGTTCCCATTAGCGAAGATGCATTCACTCGTTGTGATTTGTCATATCTGATGAAAATCTATTGTTCTTCCATATCACTTTTCTTTTTGCCTGACTCACACTTCTGTTTATTATCTCCCTTTTGTATCTCTCTCTCTCTCTCTACTCTCTTCTCTTACTTTGTGCTACAAGCAGAAAGAGTGGCAAACTCGAACTGATGCACGTCTGTGCAAATTTCTATGTTGAAACCAGCCAGTAATCTAGATGGGAGAAGCGGGAAGACTGAAAAAGACAGCGTTATCTACAGAGTTTCGATCAACCAACAATGGCTTTCATGTACCAGTTATGTTCTGAATGGAACAATAAGTTTGTAAGCTTTGAACTTTCAGTAGAGGTATAGTGTTTTTATTTTTACTGGAGAGAGAGAGTTATTAGCCTTCCATCTTCTCTGTGATTGCTGTCAACTATGATGAGTTTATGAGTGCGTCGATCAGGAATTGGTAATCTTGACTTCCCGCGTGGTCAGTAAACATTAACACTATTGAACCAACGATGCACTCTATATCTGTAGTCTATAAAAATTGCTTTACCTACACAGATACTACTGTTGTCGTTTACTATCAATTTCACACTGACAATTCATCAAATAAAATTACAACTGTTTAATTTAATTTAGATTTTCCCGTCGATTGTACTGAAGTGCTCAGTCTCAGGTTGACATATCGGCTCCTTGTGCACATGCTTCGACAATGTCTGGTCATGTCACTTGAAGTCAAGGGTTCGAGCCTCATTGAGGACACCATCACTCACAGGGGAATATAGGCAAACCCAGACGACGAGTCTCAAGTGGGAAGAAGTGCGCATCCTGGATTCTACCGCTAGTCATCATATCGACCAATTGACTTAAAAATTAAGATATTTGCATTACATAAAAACTCACTGATATTTTCTTCAGTTATTTTGATAGCTGGATGAGACAATGGTTTATTAGAACAAATAGGATTAGAAGTAGTCAATACACGTGGTGGAGGTGAACATGGAAATAAGCTGGAATGTGGGATTAAATGAACTGCACTAATCAATGGTGGAATTTGTGTTGTTCGTACAGGACAAAGACGTCGACGATAACTAGGCGAGAAATTTGCATTGTTCGAGTTCAATACAGGTATATTAGGCATAGAAAAGATATCTTCGTTTTTAGTTGTATTCACATAGGCATGATCTCTGGAATACGGTGGATAGACTTCATGCATTGGACATCTTATACAACTACAACCGATATCATTATATGCTGTACACGTGTTTCTTGGCTGTGATGCACGATCCAGAGAGACAGTACGTGGATCCATAGAACGTTTATTGGAATTTGACATAGGAATTCTTTGCTAGAGTAGTGGTAATATTAGTAGATGGAAGAAGAAACAACAACAACAAGAAGAAGAAATATTCATAGACGAGTTTAGAAGAATAATTTCTAGTTTAAATAAATTCATTGTGAAAATCTAGACGAAGTGAACAGTTGCGCAAAAACAGTTTGTTTTTAGGGATTTGATTTGTTCTCAAGTTTGATCAGGGATTGATTTCAGTTAGAGAACCAATGAAAACAAGCAAGGAAGAATACAGGGCAACTGTTTTATCAGCCTAGTTTGGCACTTTTCAGTAGTATGCACAAACTACAGGGGTCCCAATCTAGAACCTCCGGATTGCAAGGAGAGCTCATAGACCACCACCACCACCACCGAGTATTTGTCATCACTCCCTACCTGGTGAACCTCACCACTCACGACTTCTCACTAGAATATTCGAAGGAACTTCGTCCTGCAGCTAGTAGCAGTGTTTCATGGTAAGTTGAGGCGAATATACATATACATACTCAGTATTTTAGCCTGCATATGTGAATATTTGTCACTTACTCAAGTTTAGTAAGTTGCTAACTGAGGTGTTGGTGGCACAGCGGTTAGGACGCTCGCCGACCATGCACACGGTCCAGGGTTCTATCCCCGGCCACCGACCCACTCATTTACCTCACTAAGCCAGAAAAAATGCTGGTAAAGAGGAAAAGTTGTCCATGAGGCTAGCAACCCCTATCCTGTAAAAATAAACACTGCTACAGAAACTTCAAGCCACTAGCTTGAAGCCCTATGTTCCACTAAGGAACGTGAAGGAAAAATTATTTATTGTTATTAACTGAGGTGTTGTGTTGCTTTCATTCAATCCAATAATTATTTTAAAATGTGACGTTAACTGGAAATAAAAAAGAACTACACACCAAAGATCACATAGAACATGATATTCCGGTTACTCTACCCCAGTTACTCTCCAATTTTAAGTGGGATGGCAGCAGCCTCGCTCAGAGGGTATGTTGCGAATTTCAGCGACAGAATGCGCCAATCACCACATTAGTTTTTTTTATTCCTTCGCGTTCCCAGTGGGACACAGGGGGGGGGTCAAGCTAGGGGCTTGAAGTTCCTGTAGCAGTGGTGATTATTTTCACAGGATGGGGTCACTAGCCTCATGCCTAACCTTCTCTCTTCACCAGTCTTACTACTGGCTTAACGAGGTAAATGAGTGCGTCGGTGGCCGGAGATCGAACCCCGGACCACCTGCATGGTCGGTGAGCACTCCTACTGCTGTGCACCCGACTCACCTCAACACCTCAGTCAGTGACGAACCAATATAAAAAACCTCACAGTTTTTACTTTGTCCAGTAAAAGTTATGTTTTAAAAAATAATGTCCGAATAGTTAAGCGGAAAATTTGAGAGACGAGGTAGAAAAAAAATACGGAAGACAGACGTATGAAAGTTATTTTAATCACATTTGTTATCACAGAGGTGAAGAAGAATTTCACGTGAATAATGCTTCCCGAAACATTTTCGATACAAATATTATTGATGTACAAATCATTCAAATAGATCGAATTCTATGCTATCATATTCATGGATGTATTTTTACTTGCTGAGAAATCCACATGAATTGGACAGTTTAAAAAGTGGTCACTTCCTTCACTTGTCTAAGAGAAGCATCGTTTCTCAAATACAGGCAGACACTTCACAGGTGACCGTGTCAAAACCAGAGTAGGAAAAAAGCAAGAAAGAAAGACTTTCATCACTCTGAAAATCAATTTGGAAATCTGCTGCCCTCAAGATGAAGAGAACAAAAAAGTCTGATTCTCAACATCAATGTCAAGACAATCACTCTATATGGCTCAGAAACTTTGCCAACGCGTCACAAAAAGTATTTCCGACAGGATACTGCAGAGTTTTGTCAACAGATACCTTCTCTGACTCCATACTGAAGATCTGATGGCCAAAAAGAATCAAACAGAAGAAACTACGGGAACGAGCCAGCCAACTAAGAACCTATCGCTCAACAAATATTCCAAAGAAAAGGGAGATAGATAGTAAATACTCTGAGACCGTTGAATAACATGGTGTACCACGTCATCACTCGAGTGGAACTCGAATGACAGATGAGGGTGATATGGAGGAGATCGTATGAGGAGGAGATGAGAGTATATGGGTAATAGTGGAGCCAGTCAGAGAGGACTGTAGAGAACAGGACAACATGGAGATGTGCTGTTGAAGCCCCATGCTCCACTCAGAACCCAAGTAAATAATAATTAAACAAAAACATATACATCTATTTAGCTTTTATATTTAGGAGATTTGCTCTGAAGATAATAAGAGAGACATTGAATTGAATCAAATGTCAACTTGACATCTTATTCAATAACAAAAACATCCATCTAGATTTATAACCTGTGAGATGTGAATGTACGTGAAGAAACAACACAAAGGGGACATGATTTTTCCTAAAAACAATCCTCTGAATTTATCTGAAATTTAGTCAGAGGTAATACTGCGCCAGAAAAATCCTATTAAAAATCATCTATCTGTTCAGATCAGTAAAGAAGACATTCGAGACACAGTCAGTTTGTTTATCAGTAACATTTTCTAGCAAAACAAAAAAATCAATCTCTGAATTAGTAGAATACCACTAAAAGTTTAATTTTTCAGCATCTTGCCGTGGCCAGTTCACATTTCCCCAAACGCCATGGTCGAAAAATTTCCACTACAGAGTTTAAAAGAGAGTCGGAACGAGATCTTAAAAGGAACTACTGAGATCTGAAATACATGATCAGGTTACTATGTAAATTTCTGCTTTTATTACACGACTTAGTTAGCAACTAGGACTATTATGAAATAGTTGACCATTATCTAATCGATTCCTCTGTTGAATATGAATGAATACGCGTCACTACAGCTTTGTGAAATGATTCATCAGAAAAAAAAATTAAAAAAAAGTTTTTGATTTTACATCTTTTTCAAAAAAATAATATGGAGGATTTCATCATGAGCTGACATAAGTTATAAAACCACTGGAAAACCTGCAGGGAGTTCTGGACAGCTGTTTCCCCGGTCCTAGTTTGGGACTCTTCAGCAGTACGAGCCCACCGGGTTTGAACCCAGGATCTTCTGATTACAAGGCGAGCTCGTAGACCGTTGAGCCACTGGGATCCGATCCAATGGCTCAGGAATTCTAACTTCTGTCGATTCACGACATAGCGCGACCATTTCGCAGTGTCCTCTTCGATGAGTTACTGCCTTATCTTCAACCTGCTGTAACCTACTCCCAGGTTTTCCAGCGGTTCTCTAACTGGTGTCAGCTCATGATGAAATCCTCCATACAGTCAAACAAAATCCCTATAAAACCAATGCTTGAAAAAATAATAATAATAATAAAACAATCCAATAAGATGTGGCTACATACCTCAGATTTTTCAGATTGTTGTTGTTGTACTGACTGTAATACATGTGGAGCATGAAATCGTGATGGCATAATATTTGGTTGTGTAACTCGCCTATTCATACACTGAGGTATAATATATGGTGGATTCGTCCTATAATTTGTCATCATATTAGTCGGCATAGCAGGTAAACTGCCAGGATTTGCTGGCATATTATGCAATTGATCAATTGGTCCAAAAGGTGATACTGCTGCTGCCGCTGCTGCTACTGACGATGATGATAATGATGATGAATTGGCTAGTGGTGCAGGCGGTGGTCCAGGTGGCGGCTGAGCTGATGGTTTGTTACAATCGAAATCCATTCCAGCACCATTTTGACTTGAGATTGGTGAATAGATTTGTAGTTGATAGTCTAATTCACATTGACGCTGATGTGATACAATCATTGATTCCACTAGTAAACTTAATCGTTGTACATGCCATTCAAGCTAGACATGAGTCATGGCGGGAGAGGGCAGATTTTTGAGGAAGGAATAAGAACAACAACAATGATAACAGGAAACTGAATATACATAGAAAATTTGTGAGTTGTGTAAAAAGTTAGGGAAGAACTATTAGTTGTACGCGCGAATGATATTGTTAAACCTAAATAAGGACAATGACATCATACCGGACTGTTAAGTTTGAATTAGGGGCATGAATATTATAGAATGAACATATCAGCGCGTTTATACTGACACCTGCACCAATGGCATGAAGTCCAACCACTGCATGTGTGAGCTCACATCTACTATTTACTTAACGATTGATTTACGCTTTCCCTGTTTATATCTGCATACCTGCATCAATTGTACGGTCACGATTTGGCATCACCTCTAGAAAACCTGGGAGCACTGAACAGCTACTTTGCCCTAGTTCGTGACTGACTCTTCAGCAATGTGCACCCATTTCAATTTGAACCCAGGACAGTCTGGTTATAAGGCGAGCTAGCTCGTAGACTATTCAACCACTGGGACCCGTTCCAATTGCCCATTAATTCCAACCGCTACCAATGTCGTAGGCGGGTGGTAACTATTCTCATTTCCTAATTTAGTGGTGGATCTCCCTGTTTACGACTTCTCACTAGAACGCCAGGTGGTCTCCTGGACACAGTCAGTTTCTAATGAGCATCAGATTAATTGATCAAGTGTCAGCTTGCAAGTATTTGATTAGTTACACGTTATTAATTAATTAAGTGAGTCATCATTCGTAAGCCGCACAAAAAGGAAATACGTAATAAGGCGTTTGTGAACTAAATAATCCGAAGAGGAGTTTATGCATTTGTGAATCTATAAAAACCAAATTCCCGATCACCTTGAAACAGATGTTTTATGTGCACACGTGAAGACTGATTATATATATGTATATACTACCCAGGTGGCTGCCCAGACCGAAGTAGGTGGGTTGCGATATCCAAACCAGGGATGCGTTGGTCGGAAGATGACTGATTGATTAACTACTCAAAATCAAACACATCCCCACTAAATCAGACCACAATGTGATCCATCTGACATTTGAGGGCTGTGCGTTCATATAACACCGCTGCTAACAAATCTAAGAAATGAAATATTTGTAATTTAACAACAAAAACTCCTTTATTTCGCTTTTAAGATATTCTGTGCAAAGATTTTTATTAAATTACTGTGTCAATAATAAACAATCCATCTAAGGGTTGATTGATACTTAATCCATGTAAGCAAAAAGATTAAAAATAACAATCTGTTAGGCGTATTACTTCGAGTAATTACTATTACTGTTATTATGCAGATTGTTTATATGCAGCATATTAGTTTATCCGATGTATCACAACATAGTGAAACAGTATTGTATCATTCACTGGATTACTTACTACCACATTACCCACCCAAGACTAATATCAATACAATCAGTCAACTTTCGCAAACTGAAGCAAGATATGCAAATCATCGTCGTATTTTCAATATTCGATGCTTGAAAAATGAAACCATTCCTAAATACCTACGCGTCTACGAGCTCCAGTATCCAATCCAGTAAGTAATAATACTGTTTGTTCAACTGAGTGATAGATAATATCTACTAATAAACAAACTAATATGGAATTATTTACTACCACAGTGCCCAAGTTTTACGCATATGTTTGGTATGCATCCAAATATTTTACTATGATATTTGAAGAAATCTCATTCACAAGCTCCACATGACACAGAAGTTTCAAAGATGAAGAAAAAAAGGAAGTTTTTCATACATGTATGCACACCCAAACACACACACACACGATGCGTGCAGAAAGTATTCAGAAAAAACATGACACAAATAATTAGTTCTAAACACCTGAAGAAATGAATGCATACAATATGTCTGTTTCTATATCACCGAGCAAACCCGTAAGTAGGTCTAAAGGTCGGGAGATTTACTAATTTATAACGTACTAACTATAAACCTGAACACAACACGACTGGCTTCAAATAGTTTATCTGGAAGAAAGCAAGAGTGAATAGACGACAGTGTAAACAAACCAACATAATCAGTCGCTTTACTTGATACTATGCAGACAAGATAAACACCACCACCAACAAGCTGAATTGCACCAGTTGTGAAAATCCCTATATTTCAAGTTTGATCACAAGGTGACGTCAGTTAGAGAACCCCTGGAACACTAGCAGAGAGTAATGGACAGCTCTATTTTGCCCTAGTTTGTGACTCTCCACCAGTGCGCACCCACTGCAGTTTGAATCAAGGACCCTCTGGTTACAAGGAGACCATTTAGCCACTGGGACCCAACTCAGTGGCTAGCCCATATATCCCAACTACTAACAACTCGTAATCTTAGCGTGATATTATCAGCCAGTGTGATCAGTGAGTATTTGTCCTCACTCCCGACAGCGTGGACCCACCCAGTCGGTCATGACTTCTCACTAGAACTTCAGGCAAATCCATCCTATAACTTTGTAAACTGAAGGTCCTGAGTTTGAACCCCGGCGGAAGTATACTACTGAAGAGTTCCAAACTACAGTTATGTTTACTGGTGACATTTCGAACACAATTTATTGCTCATAATTATATCAAGGTATTCACACGACTTCCTAACTTCATTTATCTAGTTCCATTATTTTTCACTTGATTTTGGCTTGATCTGATTTGTAGTAGTATTTTCCATCTTCTCGGGGTCAACCATTCTTACCTTAGCTGAATTCTTATGTTCTGACATTCTGACTACCCTTTGACCTACTAGTTTGACCTATGTAGTTGACCTCACAGTCATTGCAGGGGCATTTTGCAAATTATATTATTTAGTCTAATTGGGTCAACTGGGTCCTTTAACCCTGAGCCACCCTAATTCCTGCTTTATTTAGAATCCTACGTAGGGTCTCAGATGTCCCTTTAGCTACAGGACAAATTGCAACAATTGTATAAACATCACATTGGTCAAAGTGGACACCCTCTTCGTCTTCGCATGCATGGACATTCATGAACTGGTCATCAAAAGACAAAATTACTACTCCCTCATACCACCGCATACAGACAACCAAGAAAATCAAATCGATTAGGGTAGTATTTAAATCTTAAACAGGGAAAATACCAAAAACGCCAGAGAATTTCGAGACGCCTGATATTCACGTGGATCAACAGACACAATGACGTTGAGAAGGTTCACTGATCCATAAGAAGGAAATCACACGAACAAAAGATCAACTTTCATACCAAAGAAACAATCAATACCAATATACAAGTGGACTAGAGGGTGAAAAAATGCACAAAAACGAACATTCCTTACATTCAAGTCTACCAGGAGAGATGACTAATAAACTCGTGGAGAATTCTAAAACCTCACTCCGATCTGAATTATGCGCTGAAGATGCTGTCTAGAAAGACAACGAAAGCTTCGCAATTAAACCATACAGGTCAGAGAACACAACTACACCAAAATCAACCACCTGAGCTACAACTCTTCTCCATTATGTCTAATTACAGTTAGCTAAATACAAATGATAATAATAATAATAAACTTGCCTCATCAATGTACTGAAGCCTAGCACTAATATCCACAAGGCGTTGTTTTAATTGTTGATTTTCTTTTAATAGATTGACAAAATCCACTTCGGAGAAATTTTTAAAACCTCCTGATGCAGGATCGAACGGAATATTAGATTTTGATGGAAGAAATAACTCTGGCTTGTTGTTGTGTGGTCCTAGAATAGCGCCACTATGCATATCCGGTTGATAATTGCCAACAAATGGTTGGTTTTGATTATTATTGGTCGTATTGTTGTTATTATTTTTATTAGAAGTATTATACTCACAAGCTGCCGCCGCCGCCAAGGAGCATATATGCGAAGTCGTTGTGGTTAGAACGAAAGCAGCTACAGTCGCTGCTCCACACGACACTGGTAAATTATTGAATGGTGCACAGGTTACCGGGAAACGCGGCAACATACACACACCACGATAGCACCACTGGATGGGGAAACCAAACGCTTGAGAAATAGCTGTAAATGGTGGCATAGCTGAAAAAAAGAGGAAAATATTGCTTCCTAGTGGGGATTTGATACTAACAAAACGTACAATACTGTGGGATAAAAATTGAGGACGTGAATGGAGTGTTTAAATCTCAGTGTATTTGGTTAAGTTTACGTAAGGGAAGGATCAAGACTACTTTTAGGCTGGGGACCTTAATTAGGGATTGAGTCAAGGGCCGAAATTTGCTTTTCATCGCATCTACTAGCTCCGAGGTCATTAGTGTGTCTACGCCTCTTAGGCGTCTAAAGTCGAACTTTGCCTGTTTAGAAAGATTTACTCCACACGCACCTTAAGACACAAACAAGTGAAATGCTTCCTCAAGCACAAAGACAACTATCTCAGGAACGAAGTAGCAGTTTCCAATATTTGACTTTTGGTCTACTTTCTTACTACGACGCACAATAAACACTGTTAGCCAGTTGTTATTTACACAGGTTTTTCAGTTCCAAAAATTATCGTACCTGAGAGGTCAGGTCAAACCAAGGCAATAGATGGAAGGAGGGAGAGAAAGAGAGAGCACTTACCATCATATTTCATCAATCCGGATAATTCTTCCTGATTCTGTGAGCACATTAAACGCCTTGGTATTAGAGCACCTGGAGGTGCGGAAGGTGGAGGGAGAGAAGGAGGAGGAAACGATTCAGGCAGGCAGTTCTGTTTCATATACAACAAGTCATATGGATTATCAAATGTTGGAAGTGTTGGTGATTTTGTCAGGCTGACTGAACTAGTTACAAATCGTTTCGGATCGAATTGTTCCATGGGGGGAATTTTCTTCGATTGACAATGATGCTGGTGACGTGGATAAGGGAGCTGGGGATATGGGTGGTATAAAGGATAGTTCGGTGGTGTCCATGGATTATTCATGAAAACCGGTTCATCAAACGGTTCAAGATGATCAGGAATCTTGTAAGGTGGTGGTGGTGGTGGCGGCGGCGGTGGCGGGGGAGGCATCATACCTTCAGAATCCACATTAACTCCTGCTCCAGAGGGAACATGGTTAGCTAAAAGGAAATATAGAGAAAAGATTCATTCAAACTGCGCATCTTTAACTTTTCATCTTTATTCAGTGTGAATTCAGTATACACTATGACTAATTTCCGTATACTTATTAGTTCAAACATGATGTCTCGAAGACCAACAAATATTGGCCTACTTGATTCAGATGTTTAATATTTGGCATTTGCCAACCTACGCCATCTCTCGCGTAGACGTGATATCCAGCTGGCTATCGACCAAAGGACTTGTATACCAAACAGTTCTTTCCGTCCTGACTTATAGCCGTGAGGCGATCACTGAAAGTGGGAAACATGGAAAGGCCAGCTGTCTTTGATCATAGATGTCTATGTTCTATTTTTCGTGTTAGGTGGTATAATACAGTGAGTAATATTGAGGTTAGGGGCGATGCGATTGTGAAGGTGAATCGTTTGAGATTGCTAGAATATGTGTTACGCATGACTAGCCATTGCCCTGCTGTAAGGCCATTGCTAGCTAATATAGGATGAGGTTGGAAGAGATCCTGCGATAGTGAAAACAAGCTTTAGAATCAGTCCATGAAATCTTAAACAGTTGATTTCAACAAGCCACGTAGGGAGGTGTGCACTGCCCTTCTGGTTGGGGTCCTCGGGATGGTAAGAACCAATGCCTACAGACAATTAGTGATGTGGGTCAAAATCGTCCTCAGTGAAGCAGATGCATTCACTCTTTGTGATTTGTTATATCCAATAAAACTCTATTCTTCTACCACATTACTACTATTTTCCATTATCTCCCGTTTGAATCCTTCTCTTCTTCTGCTCTGTTTGGTAATACGTAGCGTGACATTTCGAACTTCTGCACTTCTGTGCAGTCATTTTGACATTGATCGGTGAAGTGGTTTGGACTGATGTCGCATTAACCATCAAATATTTCACTTTCTTTTTCGTGTTAGATTACGAACTGACATTGATCACAAAACCGTTGTCATGCGGCAAACTCAAAAAAAAAAAAAAAAAATACTTCGAAGCATTTTATGCCGATTTCTCGATTTGATCGCGATTCAAATTAGCCTCATAAATACGGTAAAGGTATTATAACTGAACTGCTTGTATACCCAGATTGAAACACTTAAGGATGTTTACACCACTAAAATTCTAATCATCTGAGCACATCAGTTGTGTGAGAGTTAATGAAACTACCTGGTTGCCCTAATCTCAAGTAGATAAAGTGAGATTCGTACCCATGACTCAGTTAGTTGTAAATCAACGGCCTACACGAATAACCCTAAGTGGTGATGCAACACATTAAGAAGACAACTGGTAGTGCATTCCTGAAAGTAACAATGGCAATATACATACACATTCATACAATGTAGAACATCAGGTTCACTTAATGTCAATACTCCTGTGATCATATAACCTTAATAGGGCGGGAGAATGACATTCAAATATGTGCTAACTCGCTTCAAAGTTGTACACCCATACTTAAAAGTTATACATTTGACCAGCTCTAATAAAAACCAAATTTCCCCTACTGAATTTATTTGTGCGTACAGCACCATTCTTTGTCATCCATATGACTGACTGGCCTCAACATAGAACTTTTACACAGAAGTACACCAGTTGACGTTACCACACTGCATACAGCACAAAAAGGTGAAGAAAACAGCAATTCAAAAGAACTATAACTGAGCAGAATTGTGAGCGAGAAGGAACAGAAGCATGGAAAAACAGGAAGTTCTTTTTGGATACACCAGATCACCAGTCATCTATCTCCAGTCACTGGTCCTTAGCATCCTGAGGACCCCAATCAGTCAGATAATCTACACCTCCGTACATGGTTGATTCAAATCACCTGTTAAAGATCTCATGGTCTGATTGCATAATATGGTTTAAGCACCACTAGATCATTCGCGACCTGATCTTGGGTCAGTTAACATAATCCGTAGCCGTCATTTGACATTGTTTATTTTATAATGACTACCTGATAGACTCTAAAGAAAATACATTGGAGGTTTTTTCTCCCCGAAAATCCAAACTTTATTTGCTTACTGCAAAGGCCATTCAAGTCATAAACAATTTCCTATTTTGGACCAGGTGATTAGTCACATATTGATCGCTAATTATTAATCTAAGCCACTACGAGATCTGTACGTTTCCTAAATGGATTTTTCGGTATGCCAGAGAGACACTTGGTGTGAAATGACTGGAAAGCGTCTAACACACCTTCAATGTGTTCACCTTCTTCTTATCATTTTAGAAATTCTAGGCATTTCTTCCTCCTTACCCTTAAATAGATTACTTTCTCTAGCATATCACTTATTCATTGTTGCAGTATATTTCCTTCTGTTTTGTTCCCTGTGTCTGTGTGTGTGCGTGCTTTCTTGAAATGTGACACTCGGACTTGAAACTCATATAATTCTGTGCTCACATTTCTATGCCCATTTATTATTGACAATTTTTTGTGTTGATCACATCTTCACCCTTCAGCAGATTCCAAAACATAGGCATACTTACTAGTGTCCAATGATTGCCACATTTTTTGACCTGAAGGCCACATTCCACTCCGTCGACGGAGAAAGTACATCCCACTGATCAAGGCACTGGAACTCGAACTCATGCAGCCAGGTAGAAGCCTATGGAGAGTTGTCATCTGAATTGATGACAACCAGTGGTGCCCATCAGGGATGCCTACTATCCCCATTTCTATTTAATTTCACCATGGATATACTAATGGACGTAACACTAACTGCTGACTTCAGCGACTCAGGGATTGACTTTTTACTAGAGTATAGTGTTGTTGACTTAGAATATGCGAAGATGTAGTCTTCCTAGGTGAAAATGCTGATAAAATATACAGGGTCTCCCGAATACATTGAGCAGCAATCCTTAAATGTTTGGTATACAATTCGCTCCTTTTAAATGAGAGACGATGCTGCAAGACTGAACTACACCGATTCCTGGGCTAAAGATAAGAAGTGAAGCAATAGAGTGTGTTGACCACTTCACTTATTTGGGAAGTTTTATCAGTCAAAATCAACTGATTGCTGAAGAAATCTCAGCACGGAAACAAAGGCTCATGTGGGATTTGTCAACTTAGGCCATCTCAGGCGTGGACTTGATATCCGACTTGCTATTGACCAAACGGAGCATGTTCTAATTGGCAATCCGTCCCGTTGTCCTTTATGGCTGAGATATGGCCATTGAAAATAGGAGGTATGAAAAGGCTAGCTCTCTTTGATCCTAAGTGTCTCTGTTCTCTCTCCAGGGTAAGCAATATTAGGGTTAGGCGTCAATTATTAAGTACGAAAGGGAAGTCAAACAATCAACCTGTGAAGTTACATCGATTGACCTGGTTAGGACATGCGTTTTGCATGTCTGTCTGGCTATCCCTTTCTCTAAGGACAATCTTGGCTGACACAGAATTCGGTTGGAAAAGAGCTAGTGGTGGTCAGACCAAAACATGGAGTCAGATCATGCAATCTTTAAGAATTAGTTTTAGCCAGTCACATAGGGAAGTAGAGACTGTCTGGGGTCTCCAGCATTCTAAGGACCAATGTCTGGAAGAGGCAATTGGTGATATCACTCGAAATTGTCCTCCACAGCGAATACACCGTATCCGTTAGACCCTCTTGTTTTTCCATTCCACTATTCTTTCTCCCTCACATTTCTTCTGAATGTGTCTTTCTCTCGCCTTTGTCTTCAATTGTGTGCTACATGGCAGGAGTTCGCCTACTCGAACTGGTGCACTTCTGTGTACAGTTCCATGCTGAAACTCAATCAATCAGTCAGCCAGAAACCGCGTACAAAAAACTACACGAAAGCATCTAACTGTTATGTCATCCAAACCATTGAAATTGCAAGATAAACAACAACAACTACTACTACTACAACGGCACAAAAACGAAAAATCACTTACAATAATCAATACAATCACGATCATAATCACATGGCTTTTGTAAAGAACTAGGTAAATTGAAATGTGAAGATGGTTTTGAATCAATTTGTTCTTCCGAATGCTGCTGCTGCTGCTGCGGCTGATGGTGATGATGATGATGGTCATCAAGATGATACTGTCGTTTTTGTTCTTCTTCTTGTTGCTGTCGTTGTTGAAGTTGCCTTTCATGTTGTTCATGCACTGCAAACAATTCTTCAGATTCATTTACATAAGAGTGTGATGTACGATGTATCATCATCATCATTGTCACTGAGTTGTTGTTGTTGCTATTATTATTATCATCATCATTATCATTATTAGCATCATGAAGATTGTAAGCAGTAGCAATAGTAGTAGTCTCAGTCTCATCATTTTCACCTGGATGATTCGGTGTATCATCATTATCAATGTCATCTTCAGTAACATCATCATCCTGCCCCTGCTCCTCCTCCCCTTCATCATCATCATCATTTTCTTCTTCTCCTTCTATTCCTTCCTCTACCTCGTCTTCGCCGTCTTCTTCACCATCATTATCGTCATCATCACCATTATCGCCGTCATCATTATCATCACCAACATTGTTATTGTCTTCTTGATTACCGTTATGTGTATCTGATTCAATATCCTCTTCATTTAGAGGTGGTGTTTGGTGTATAGCACGATCGTCATCATCATGATCATCGTCATCGTCATCATCATCATCATCGATATCACCGGAACTGGAGGCATTCGTTGAAAACTCTTCACCCTTACTGAACATTTTCTCTTGATCATTCGATTCAACATCACATTGATGCTAATTTAAAGTAACGAAGGAACAAACGAACAAACAAACACTAGAAGGGAACAATCACAATGGTGAACTGCTAGTCTACCAAGTTCTAATACATTTCACGTGGATAATCAATCGACCTTGGCGGCCTGTTCGAATTTTTGGGTCAGCTACTATAATATCTACATTTTGCATCCAGTCTACTGTTTACCAACACTTATTTATCACCTAAATATGAATTCTAACAGAATCATTTACTCTCGTAACTTTATTAATCATTTACGACCAAATGACTTTCATATTCCAAAGAAACCAAGGAGGAAACATCGTAGTGGTTGGCAGAGAGCTCTCAAACGTACACCAATACACTTAACTACGGTCCCCGTCATAATGAACACAAACTGCCACTCTTTGCCAAACAAGATAATGTACCTACAATCCTTGATGTCCACTGATACTTATCATAATACCGCCATAATCACTTTACAAGAAACGTGGTTGCATGAACTGTATGATGACAACCTTATCTCACTAAAGGACTTTATTTTATTTCGTCAAGACCGTCAATGTTGTAATAAGAAAAATGGTGGTGGCGTTGCAACTTTTATTCACTCCAAATGGTCTGTCTCTAATAACGTCTGCTTCACCTTCTCAAATGACTTCATTGACTGTATTACTGTCAAATGTCGCCCCAAACATCTCCCCAAATATAAACAAATCTATATTACAAACATGTACATTTCTCCTAGTTGCTCTCCATCTGATCTATCTAATTTTGCTGATGAATTCACCATGTTTGCTGCTGCCAACTTCGACAACTCTCTATCCGTTATTACTGGGGACTTCAACACCTCAGATTGCTCCTTTCTTGAAGCTCTTGGTCACACAAACATAGTCAAATTTCCCACTCGACTTGACAAAACACTCGATATATTTTATACTAATGACGAAGGAGTATATGAAACACGTAGACGTTCACCGATACTAAACTCAGATCACTGCATTGTCCGCGTTTTGCCAAAAATATACAGCAAAACACATATTAAAATCTTCTCACACCTGTCTACGAAAGCACAACAAAGATGCTACACATCTGACAACCTACTCAATCTAAGATGCATGTTAAAAGATACTAACTGGGATCTATTCTATGAAAGTACATTAGATGACTCAATCACCAATATAATGGATTATCTTAAGTTCTGCCTCGACATATGCTGTCCCAAACAAACACTGTTCAAACGCCTCGACCGCTTCTCGTCTCCCCATCTCAAACAACTTCGCAGGCAAAAAGAAATGTTATATAAATGCAAAGACAAGTTAGGACTTAAAAAGATTAATGCTCAAATCAAATCTGAAATCAAAAATCTTAATGCTATCTATAACCAAACACTTTTATCATGCAAATCTCCTATCAGCATGTGGAAACTTTTCAATGAAATTACTGGCAATAGTAAGCGATGTAATGTTTTTCCCTCTTGTGATGTTAATGCTCTTAATCTGTCTTTTATACGCTCTCCTTCTACTATAACCACTTCTAACGTTACTAATCTTGTAGCTGATAACTTCCAGGACTTTAACACTCTTGATGTTTTAAAATGTCTTAAAACTCTTAAGCCCTCACATAGTCTTGGCCCTGATGGTATACCTGCATATGTTCTAAAACAATGTGCAGATGCTTTATGTTCTCCTCTAACTAATATCCTAAATGCTTCTTTCTCCGAAAACGTTGTACCTGTTCCATGGAAAGACATTAAAATAGTCCCTGTCCCTAAACCTGGAAATAGCAAGAACGTAAAGTTCAGACCCATTGCCATCACTTCCCCGTTTCTAAAGCTCATGGAAAAACTAGTACTTCTTAAACTCGAACCCTCCCTTAAAAGCTTCGAAGACCCCAAACAATTTGCCTACAGACAGGGTAGGAGTACTTTAGACGCTGCAGCCGTCTTACACAACAGTATTGTCTCATCATTAGACAAAGGTGCCAAATATGTCCGCTGCACGTTTCTTGACTTCACTTCTGCTTTCGACTCTGTACCTAGATGTCTCTTGCTAAATAAGCTCTCCATGACACAAACCGAGTCCTGGGTCACTAACTGGTTGCATTCCTACTTTTCAAACAGAATGCAGTACACCGTATACAAAGGTAAATCCTCCTCTGCTGTGCTCACTGAAGCTGGTGTCCCCCAAGGTGCTGTACTCTCCCCACTTCTCTTTTCTTTCTTTCTTTCTTCCTATGACCTACCATCTTCAAATGACATTAACTTTGTCAAATATGCTGATGACCTAACTGTATCTTTAGCCTGTCAAATGTCAAAGTGACTGCTCTAAACTAAATGGCTTCTTATCAGAAATCAGCCAATGGTCCAAGGAAAACGGTCTCACCTTAAACCCCTCCAAATGCCAAACAGTTAATTTCACCTTAAAGCATAAATCTGACCTAAACAAACTGGTTAGCACTCACGAGGTGTGCAACATAGATGGCACTGAAATTGAAACCAAGTCGGAAATTAAATACCTAGGCGTCACTCTATCTTCTGATCTTTCCTGGTCGTCTCATATCTTGACGATTTCTAAGAAAATATTCCGTCTTACCTTCTACATCAAGAAGTTAAGACATTCTGGTGTAACCCAACCCTTACTCCTACAATTTGTTAACTCCCGTATTCTGCCTATTATTCTCTATTGTTCCCCCTTAGTCTTTCCTGGGCTATTGAAGAAAGACTATACCTTATTACGTAGGATGTTAAAGGTTGTCAGCAGGGTAAGCAGTTTGCCACTTAGCCAGCTTGTTAATATTCTGGTGGACAGGCACATGGACTCATGTGAAAAATGGGCGAAATCCATTTTATCTGACTCACAACACCCTCTACATTCACAACTCTCCCCATGTATCTCTTCAGGGAAAACCAGAAGCCTATATAGTGAGTACAAAAACTCATCCATACCCTACCTAGCTCGTGTTCTGTGCGATAAAGAAAGCATTAGGCGTGAAACCTTTAACTTATTAAATAGTCAGTAGAACAATGGATCTCGTCTTTCCAACTCACATCATTTACAGGTACAACGTTTTTTCTCTCTACTTTTTTTTTCTGTATTTATTTTTGTTATGTGCTGTTTTGTTTCTCTCTTCCTTACAAACTCTACTTAAAACATTCTTGTTCGTTCTTTCACACTCTGTATATCTCGACCATTTTGCTATCGCTTACGCCAGTAAATATGCTAGTAGTATCTACTTTTCTAACACCTTCAAACACTGTTTTTTAAATTTTGGCTTTGCTACCGACATGCTAATATATTGTTGTCAAAACTGACTGAGATAACTTTAATCTATGTAGAACTTTATTTATTGTTAATGTACTAACTGGATGCAATATTGTAGTAAAATGCTGAGAATTCCATTCTGTATCACAAGTACTAATTTGGAATAAAGCTATAATTATCTTATCTTAAAAGACATGACTAAACAAAAAAATTAAATTAGAAATCTGGAGTCAACTAACAGATCACCAGAATTCGTAGAAAATTCCCTGGACCGTCGTGAAGAACCTAAAAGACCTGGATTTCGCGCGTGGATGATTTATGTTTGTGTTTGATCTAACACAAAATCGAAGACTTACAAACGAAAACTGACAAACTGGTCGAAGAAGCACTCGGCGAAGACAGGACTCCAAGTGAACATAGACAAGACGGAAGTTATGAAAATAACCAACCAACCAACAACAACAGCAACAACAACAGCAACAACAACAGCAGAAACACCCAGTGCCAATCACCAACAACGGGAGGGATTTGGAAGAGGTTACTTCATTCACTTCACTTATCTAGGGAGCATTGTCTCAACTACAGACAGTCGGAACTACTTTAATCCCCATTCATACTTTGGTCCTATTCATTTTCTGTTGTGCTTTTTTTTAATTCAATTTGTATATCCTTCCCTTATTATGTCGACTGTTACTATTATTATCATTATTATTCTCACTTTGAACTGTTTCCGGTATTATATCACTTGTCCCACTTATCATTGTAAACAAAAAAAGAAAGTCTTTTGCAGTGTTAAATTACATCTTATAGAATTTTACATCAAGTTGCGCAACGTTTTTTATTCGCTTACTTACACACCACCCCCTTCCAACATCTATGCATCTTATGAACCATTCTATGCGTGACATTTACTTGTTTCACCTACCACTTGATATTTAATTATGATGATAATCACAAACATACTAATTGCATTTCATACTTCTACTACTATGATTATTTTATGTATTCACACCTTTGATTCCATTCCCTCATAGGATATAATTACTTAGAGAACCACCCTAAGCCAAGATTCTACGTGTAGCAACATTTATCAAGAGGGTGTAATTTTTACTATTTAAAAGTTCACACTATTACCAAATGATCGGTGCCTACCATTCAAAATTAAGCTACAGTGCATGTTTTTTGGAAGCATGTGGGCGGTTGCTACACATCCCGAGTGTCTACACCATAGAAGCTGATTTTCTCTTCGGATTTCTGAAAAAGAAAGAGCATTAGCCTTGCGTCACTGCATAACCCAGGGGACAACTACTTGAGGTCAGTTACACCCGACTTGTTTGAGCTGGTTGTTTTCATATTAGTGATTCAGGACGTGCAATTTTCCAAGTGGACCTTCTGTAACCCCCTCCCTCTCCAGAGTGGAGAAGTAGCACGGCTGTCATGCTGATCATCGAGGGAAACACCTTACTGCCATTAGATCGCTATCTCCCAACAGTACGGACTTTGCCCAGAAACTCCCAGCATAGATGTAAACAACTTACATTATGCCAGAGACTCCTTGTGGTCTAAATGCTATCCGAACAACCTTTATGGCATGATAAAACCTACAGGAACAATAATCCTAGCTAGTGCAGCTTGTTGGGTCATTGAAGTATGCAAGTAGCTACCACAATGTTACTTCATTAGTTGGCTTACTTCACAATCCCGATCGGTAGACTTTTATCCGTACACTTATGATTGGAAAGTTACATTGACAGACTGTTATCCCAGCATCTTAATTCGAATGAAATGGGGCTTAAAGGTAGAATATCCTACATCATTAACATCACTATTGGAAGCTATATGTTCCACTGAGAACACAAGGGACGCATAAAACATGCTTATAGTGTCCGCATCACCTAGTGTCTCCTTCTTCAAGAAAGTAAGAAAGAAGGGAAAAAAATACGAATCAATCAATTGCACATACCCGATTGAAAACTCCTGGTGAATCAATACTCGACTCCATTTCATCTTGTGTACCTGATGAACACGTGTTCGAAGATGACTGATGTAGTATATTTTCATTTGTTATGTGTACAGATGTTACTGTACGCCAACACTGACTATCAGGAGATGGTTGAAAATTAGGTGAACGATTTTTCGACTGTACAACAGATGATGCTGGCTTACCAGACCAATCGGTTATCTCACGCCAATCACGATTAGTTGATTGCACATGTGTTGAAGACGATGGTGAATTCTGTGTGTTGAAAAAGGAAACGAAAACTGGATTTTTAAAGAAATAGAATCACTTTGAAATTTTTACCCATTATTACAATCGTCTTCGAAATGCTTCGGCGACTCGACACTATCTAAACCACAATATCCAACAAGTAATAGGGGCATAACACTGAAAAGATGTCGGATTTACACAGCTTCGGTATGTGTGTAAGAAATGAACACCAGTGAGGAATACTTCCTCTAATCTGACTCGGCAACTATCACAATACATGTCTGATCATTGCTGCTTTTGTAGGATTTTTTACGTCCAGTGATAGCACTGTGTAAGTGACTCTGAGGTCGAGAAACGTATGTTCTACCGAACCGGATTTTTCGGAAATCAGGATATGAACCACACTTACTGCATGAGGGTTAATTTTATATTTTTTTTAAATATTTTTGATTTACAGCTTGATTCTACACTGTACTTTTGGTAAAAGTATGAAATTTTCAGCATGGATATCGGTAGCCTAAATTTTGCAGGCCGACCATAGATATCAGGTGTGCGTTAGCAGGGGATCGAACCTCGGATCATGTGTATGGTCGGCGAGAGTCCTAACCACTGTGCCACCGACGCACCAGTAGTAGTGTGGTGAGAGCTGGCTGTTAGCCAAAATTGGTGGACAGTAATTTACGTCAATGTTTATGTCCCCAATATTGGTCATGAGAAAAATGAGAACAAAGGCTTTGTGTAGGTGGACACAGTTAACATATAGATGATCTGACATTCAAGAAACAGCCACAAAGAGATGCAAGGTTAACTTTCTGTGAGAAACAACCAATCAGAGGACTGTGTTTTTCTGCTAACAATAATGTATAATATGTACATTAAAATCTATAAATATGTGTCGATTTCCTTAATAAACGATCTGTTGCCTGGCCCTCGTCTTCTGTTGTTACAGTAGTAGTAGTAGTAGTAGTAGTAGTAGTACTCAGCTATCTAGACTGAAGTAGGTAGGGTGGAACTCAAACCTAGGACGTACTGGTTACAAGTAGAATGCTTAAGTCACATTTACGCCTATATTGGACTTAGAATCACTTCGAGATGCTCGAAACAACATCACCCAGTTAATAATAACACTGAAAATATTATTTGCGACATAAAATATAAAAGTCAGGATATTCGACTGCAATACCAAAGCCCATACAGTGTGATTTACAAAACACTGTAAAAGTGGTGATGATGTGTACTTAGTCGAGAGGTTACAGTCACATAATTATCTGTAATCAGTTTACAAGAACAATTTCAGTAACCTCAACACATTTTATAATGCCAAGTGAATGTTTTAATTCAGATTTCTGTTCAAAAAGCAACAAGATTTTAACTTTAAAGTAGGACTTATCTTATTTATAGAATATTTATTAGCGTAACAAAACTACCTAGTTAGCTCTATAACCTGGAAACTGAAGACAGAGGTATGAATACACATTTTGTGATTTTATTTCGTCCTCTCGAGTTCCGAGAGGAGCATAAAGCTTCAACAGCACATCTCTGCTTTCTTCTGTTCTCTACAGTCCTCTTTGGCTGACTCCACAAGGGTTCATAAGCTCTCTCATCTTCTCCACGTCACCCTCAGACGCCCACTTGCATCCCATTTGAGGGCTTGACACGCTTGACGTTATATAAGGAGCTCCCCGGAGTGTGTCTAATCCACCTACATTTTCTACGGCACATTTGTCGGGTTATGGATTTTTGGTCTAGTTCATTCCCAGAATTCCGTGTGTTGCTGATCCTTTTTGACCCGCCATCTGATCTTCAGTATGGAACGAAGACGGTTGTTCATCAAAAGACTGAAGTCTGTTCGAAATACTTCTGTTGACACTCCAAATCACTGAGCCAACACACTGACTTAAAGCTAGCGTAGTGTTCACATGGAAATTCTCTTCTCTCATGATATCATAACTCAGATATCCTCTTTTCTCTTTACAACAAACCTAACCAGATCATCATTGTCTAACAATAATGATAATAACTGAATATCACCGAGCCAAATGAAATGGAATACCAAACATTTATAAAAGACAATTTTTTTTAAAAAAGAGCTGACAATTACCCAAGAGACATTTTCACCATCCTTCTTTTGATATTCACCAGAACTTGTTAAAACTTGAGAAAGACTATGCCCGTCCAATCCCATTTCTCGTCTATTCATTTCAGTTAACAAATCTCTAGGTGTTGAAGAACTTGGAACTGGACTTCGATCGCTTTCCGATGATCCGCAACTTTGAAAACTACCTTTCCTTTGATTTGAATTAGTATTAATAGTTGAACTGACTACTGAAGTAGCAAAACCAGGCGCCAGTAGACGTGACAACAACGGTGTACTTCTAGGATCCGTCTGACACAAACTATCAACTTTATGCTTTGTGATTGCGATTGACGTCAACTTTTCATTACTACTACTAGCTGAAGGAGTAGTATTAGTGGATGCTGTACTTGTATTCGTGGTATTAGTAGTAGTCAGTGTAAACGGTCGAGACGGACGGTCTACAACTGGAAATTGTCTTTCGGAGCTGCTATTATTACTAGTAGTAGATGAGCCAATCTGTGGCTTCCTGAGACTTTTGCGCTCCCCAGTACCATCTAACAAATTAAAGTAGAAATAAGAATCATACCATTAAGTGGTTTCGAAAGTTCTGAAGCGCAATTTCATAATCACGCTCATTTTGTGCTAGGCTACAAGACAAGTGGATAACACGAGTTCTAGGCAGGAGAGTAAGATCCAAAATTATAGCTTAACAGTTGGATATCAGGACTACGTGACATACAAACATACATATACAGGTGAAGAATGTCAGTATTCGAAAAACAAGGCAATCAGTCTGTGATCCAGTGAAAGAAGGCAAACAACCATAAACTGCAACCTAACGGTCTTAAAAAATCACTGCTTAGGAGACGAAAGAGCCAACCAGTGGATTTGATTTTCTTTAATTAGACGATTTCATAATGAGCAGACAACAGTTACAGAACAATTGGGAAACCTAAGAGTACTGGACAGCTTTTTTGTCACACTAGTTTGGAACTCTTCGCCAGTATGCACCCGCCGACAGGGTGCGACCCACGTTACAAGGTGAGCTAGAGCTCGTAGACCATTAAGCCACTGGGACCTGATTTTCACTAATTCTTTAGTTGGTGTCAGTTTGTTAATGAAAACCACTACGGAACTGACAAAAAATCCCAAAACACCTCCCAAAGTAAAAGAAAAAGAAATACACTGTCTACACTCTGAGATCTAGAGACATCAAAATATCCAGTTCTGTTTTTATCACAAGCCAGGATAAATAAAAATTAGAGCTGTGTACAAAATTTTATCAATGAAAATGAACAGGCTATAGAATAGCATTGATTGAAAAGCGGTAAAGCGTGAGTGTAACAGGAAATAAAAACAATAATGTAAGAACCACTGAAAGTATTTAGAGTTTGGTAGACAAAGTGTGAATGTGTCATTTATGCTGCTATGAAAGATTTTACACCGTCACTAGGAATTGCTAACACTTGATTTTTCACTTCAAAGCAGACAACTTTCGCCACAATAATACATGGCTAATAAGTATACTGTGTCTAAACTTTACTTCTACATGCTTAATTCGTTTATAGACACGCTAACCTCTATTTGGCGTGTGTGTAGACGATGACAAGTAAAAGGGAAAGGCATTTACAGAAAAACTTCCACTAAGAAATACTGAACACTGTAACAACGTACTGCCTACCTGAATGTGTTGATTAAAATAAAGACTAATGGAGGTATATCCAAAATAACTGATGACGTCAAAGGAAACCAGAGAACATGAATCCTGTTCGAATTAATTTTTCGGATGTGTGTTTCGTCTTATTTGGGACTCGTCATCTAGATGTGCTTGCATTCCCCAATGAGTGACGGTGCCCCCATTGAGACTTAGGCGCATCCAGATGACGAGCCGCAGACGAGACGAAACGCGCGTCTCGTCTGGGTTCCATTGTTAGTCACCATTCACCACATTATTTCAAGTTAATCATTAGACATAGGCCAATGCGTCCGGCATCAGAACTGAGGCAAAACATTTCAGTCCAATCAAAAAACGGGGAAATCATATTTGAATTTCAAAGCAAATAAGAATGGTGTTCGTTTGATGAGATTCCACAACCAATTGATGAATACTTATCACCAAACTTGTTTGTTCTAACGAAATATGCCGGTTACTTGAAAATAAGCGAGCTACACATACTAACAATAACAATTGTCAATAGGGTAGGTGAAAAAATGTTGAGAAACAGTTGAGTCGTGACCAGTAGGGTGCAGCAGGTCGGGTGTGAGGACAAATACTCTCCACGGAGGACACTGGCTAGCGGTTGCGCTATATCGTGAATTGGCAGAAGTTAGAATTCATGCACTGGCCACTGGATCGGGTCCCAGTGGCTTAATGATATACGAGCTCATTGACCTTGTAACCAGAAGGTCCTGGGCTCGAACTCCGATGGGTGCGTATTGTGAAGAGTCCCAAACTAGGACGAAACAGCTGTCCAGTACTCCCAGGTCTTCCAATGGTTCTCTAACTAATGTCAGCTCATGATGAAATCCTGTAAACATCTGAGTTGTTCATTACAGTTGTAAAATAAGTCCACAAAAACCACACCATTTAAAAAACACATCAACTTGGTTTGTACAATAAGCGTTGGTCAGAGTCGACTAGAAACACCTGCTGCATATATATTATATGTGGTGCCAGCAGCTTTACTGTTACTATTGATAACAACAAATTATGTGAATTATGTGTTCTGGAGAAGAAAAAACAGCTAACAATTACACTTCACTTGTGAATCCTACATGCTGGGTGGATCGACTAGGGTGCGTAAACACAGAATTACACTCATCTAACTAAAGGATTGAGAATAAAAACATTCAAAACGACTTACCCATCAGTTAACAAGAACTAATATTTTCCAGCAGGTAATATTGAGTAAGTTTAAATTTTTAACAATCATGAATGTTTATTGAGACATCTCAAAGAAGTAATCTCATCATATGTATGACATACAAAACACATAACGTTAAACAAAAAACACAAAAGAGAATACACAATTTAAAGGCCAGGAGGAATTACCCGAAGGAAGATGATTAACAGTGACGATGAGGAAAGCGACAACAACAATAACAACAGAGATAACACTGACAACAAGCATGAAAGAAAAGACGAGAGAGGCAAAACACCGATGGTTAGAGCTAGTTTTACGTTATTCTAACAAGTGTTATGAAAAACTACGTGTGCAAATGTAAACATTTCGTTTTTTTATAAATCATTTTTACCACTCAAAAACAAAAAAAAGAAAAATAGTGCTCTTTTAAGAAACAAAAGCGTGTACTAAATGCAGTTGAAGTGTCTATGGATTATTGATTTTGACTGTGCTTAAGTGAATATTACATCGCAGATTTGTTCCTACTCCATCTATCCGTCAGTTAGTGACTGGAGACTGTATCAAACTAAACTCGAAATAAAGTCACAGCTTACATGTTATTACGGAAAAGTGTGCAGAAGCACTGACCTGTGTGCTTTTGTGCGCTACAGTTATAATGTCAAAAAAGATGCATGTTTACTGGTAACTTAATTAGGTTTAAAAAAAGTATTCTGTTTTTTAAGAGGTGTTGAGCGGACTTACAATAAACACTCAAATACAATTAATATGACAAAGTCGATTATTCAATTGACCGTAACTATAATCGGAGGGATGATTAAAACTTGGGCTAACTAAAACAACAAACCTCCAACAAAATATCGTATACAATGTCTCTTTTCCAGGTTCTTTAAAGTGTAGTAAAATACAACCTCTAATAGTACTGTTTACTCTTATGAGTAGTATTCAAAGCATTTACGACGTGCTTATTGGCAAGTTTCTACTAAACATGAGAAAAAGCATTATCACCGATATATGAGATAACCATTGTTGAGTGGTGTCGTTGGTTCGCAAAATGTACTCCTGTACTATTGATAATTGGCATTCAACAAAATGCCATGTATTTGTCGAAAGAGAAAAAGAAAAGAGATATCATAATGAATATGGTTTGCGCTTCAGATCAGATAGAACTGTGTCACACAATCTACTGTCACAGTCTTTTTTATTTGAAGATCCTGGACGAAGAGAAAATGTCATGCAATGAACGCCGCTGAAAATTCTGTCCATTATGTAAACACTGTTCAGAGTAAAGCTATTACAATAATAATGATAACTGCCTTTATAAACTAAACTGAGACAGTCAGTCTACTTAAACATGCGGAATTCTTCCTTTTAACTTTAATTTTCACTAATAATAAATTCTGACTACTATTGGTTACTAATAAGTTACGGTGCTTAATCTTACTCTGTCTAATTCAGCTAAAGTATGAGTTCACGCAAGTCCGTCAAACAACTAATAATCTACGAAAACCTATGACACCAAATGGCCGGGTCAAAGGAGACAAACAAGTTTTTTAAAGCGCTTAAAAAGGAAGCCACAACACTCTTGCTAATTAAAAGTGAGTTGAAAAATCAAATTTTGATGAAGTAAAACAATAAGCACGTTGAGAAGAGTTCTCCCTATAAAGGCATTAAGTTGATTAGCCAAAGCACTGCAAAAATATATTTTTAAAATATTTGATACAATGTACGCACATTTATACACGTGGATTTAAAAAAAAATTTTCGCCTGAACAACAGTGTGTACTGCAGAACAAAAACGAAAACCACCATAACACACACACACACAGAGTAAAACAACAGCTTAACACTAAGCAAAAACTCACTTATATTCAGACACTATAAAGTGATAATTGTTCAATAATATTTATCTGACAGCAAGAATATCAAAAACAAAATGCATAGAAATAACGAATTATAAGAGAGCAAAGTTAATAGTTAATGCCTTATAGCAGATCATATATTATGGTATGAATACATTCGGGGTTTTCAGGATGAAATGATTTCAAGATGTAATCACAACTACACTTTCATTGTCTTATATAAATAATAAATTTATGAGGGTGCAACTAAAGCGTTATTGAAAGACAACCTATAATTCGGTCCCTATATGATTGTTATAATAAATTTCACTTTATATAATCAACAGTGTTGGACAGCCAGACTAGAGACACATACATTAACAGTCGATTTTCATCGTAACCGGATATTTAGCTGGTTTTTCTGATTCTTATGAATCTCAATTAGCACCATTCACTGATTAACTTCTATCAAAAAAATGGTGAAATAGCGGCTAATACTCTCCAATCATTAGACATAAAAAATACTACAGAGAGACCTTTCACTCAGTTTAACTGATCTTTGGTTCGGTGAATTAGCTTCCGAACCTTCAATCACTAGATCATGGGGTTGAATCTCACTACTAAGGTCCATGCATTCCAATACTAGCATACACAGTAAGGTGGGGCTCATTACTAACTGCATTACTGATAAAAGCCAAAAACCAGATTATTTTCAATTATGCAGAAAAATTAAATTCCGTGGATAAGAGGTTGACTTACATGCTGCAGGTTGTGCAATACGTTCACGTGAGCCATACTCGCGTTTTAACGGAATCCCTCTAGGTCTTAACGAAGAAGTCCTTGGTGGAGACTTTGGCGTTTGTTCACCAGATGCACTAGATACTCCATATCCAGTGTGTGGAGAAAATCCGTCACCTGTCAAGGGATATCGGGGTGGTGGAGGGGGTGGTGGCGGTAAATTATTCGATTCAACAGAATCGGGATGTTTCTTCAAATTTGCATTATGAGAAGAATTTCTTGAAGAATCACTGCCGAAAATTAAACGAGTACGGCGAGATAATTTGCTGTGCTCGTTTGATTGCATTTTAAATGTATTGCGAAAAGTGTTTAACTTGAATTGATGTAATCTTTGTTAAATTTACAAGAAATGTATCGTTGCTTCTCATAACTGATAGATATCTATAACATAAATGGAAAATTTTAGACCAACACGCAAACTAGATATGATAGAACGGATCCGATTATACGGTGGAAGTCAGTTCCGTGAAAAAAAGACACTTGAAACTTAACTATCAAAATAAATTTGGACTCGCACCGGTGAATATTTGATTTCGCAGAATGGTAGCTGACTGTGAAGTAAAAACCTGGGTGATGAAACAGGTATATCTGAAACAACCAACTAAACACTAAGGTGGTGCTACTGCAGAAGAATTCGCCACGTAGCACTTCATGGCTGCGATGCAGCTCCTGAGATTTAAAAAGGGCAGATCTCTGATCAAAGATATCTTCGTTCACTTGTTGGCATTAGGTATAATATGATAATTAATTCTGAGACGGGATGATGTGTTATGAAGACAAGTCAATTGATGAGGTTATGAAAATGCGTCGACTAAGGAGGTTAGTACATTTGGTGAGTATACCAAACTAGTAACGTCCTACACCATTATATACACCTATATAGGAAACTATATGCCCGCACTAGCAACTACAAAAGCTCATCCATACCCTACCTAGCTCGTGTTTTGTGCGATAAAGAAAGCATTAGGCGTGAAACCTTTAACTTATTAAATAGTCAGTAGAACAAATGGATCTCGTCTTTCCAACTCACATCATTTACAGGTACAACGTTTTCTCTCTACTTTTTTTCTCATTCTGTATTTATTTTCGTTATGTGCTGTTTTGTTTCTCTCTTCCTTACAAACTCTGCTTAAAACATTCTTGTTCGTTCTTTCACTCTCTGTATATCTCGACCTGTTGTTACCGCTTACGCCAGTAAATATGCTAGTAGTATCTACTTTTCTAACACCTTCAAACACTGTTTAAATTTTGGCTTTGCTACCGACATGCCAATATATTGTTGTCAAAACTGACTGAGATAACTTTAATCTGTGTAGAACTTTATTTATTGTTAACGTACTAACTGGATGCAATATTGTAGTAAAAATGCTGAGAATTCCATTCTGTATCACAAGTACTAATTTGGAATAAAGCTATTATTATCTTATTATCTTATTAAGATAGCAGTAAGGTGTAGGAAGAGCTAGGAGTGATTACGCCAAGACGTGATGTCAATCAATGAAGCCATTAACTACTATTTCGGGCAACATAAAGTCTGGGTTTCCTGGCTACAGGCATCTAGACACTAAGAGTCGATGGTTGCATACTCCCAGTAAAATAACACAAAGTCTCTCAACATTGCACAGATATATTTAATTCTCGCCATCTTTAGGGTTTTGGGCACCTTTGATTATCCTTCCTCTATCCGATGCAGTATTATCAGATTTGATTTTTTTATCCCTTCTTTTAGTGTCATATAAGGACTTACACAATCAACTCGAAATGAAAAACATTTTCCAGCCAGCAGAACTTTGTCATCTGTTTATTGTATATCAACTAAGTTTTACTTCATGGAGTCAAACTCTGCAAACTGGACATCACAAATATATATGCATTTCAATGTTTGATAAGGATGGAAGGAAGGATGATGCAAACAACTGATAATACAATACGACGCACTTACGAGGGTATGAGTATAAAGCCTTTCATTAGTTGCATTTCACCAATTTTCAGTGAAACAAACTCACAAAACGTCCTGATTAACGAGATTATGAGCGACTATTAGGTGTGTAGGCAAAATTTACGAGGAAGTACCTAGATATCCGGACTCATATTTGCAATGTGAAAATAGGTGATGAAAATTGAGCCTTAAATGTATATCCCAAAGAAAGAACACAGCAATACAACCTGAGCTGGGTAGTGAGACTTACTTAAACGAGACACTACCAGTAACGAACGGGAGAGTTAGTTGAAAATATCAATTTAAAATACTGATAGTAATGTACATTCTTCACATCCTGTCATCACATAGCAATTATTGGTAGCTTCTCGAAGTACTAGGAATAATTCTGAGCGTAAGCCATCTAGAGCACTAATATGCATTTAGTTGTAAAACTGAGCTTCGCTTTAGTATTAAGTTGTCGGACTTACAGGATTTTGTACTATTATCACTGTCCGAACAAAATAAAAAATTATTGAGTAATCCTAAGGGGTTTTATTTTTAGGTTTGCACGAGGCTACGCTCCTCCCCCCTAACATTAATTTAAGTGTTAGTATATTTTAGTGACGGGTGAAAATGAAATACAGTTCGCGAAAATTCTCTAAGTACTTAGGACATCCCTGGGTGGATTTTTGCCTAAACGAACTCGGTCTCTACTTCTGAATAGGTACGCATTATTCAACAGACCATACTTATCTATGAGTAATTTCATTAAATTAAAGAATAGACACCAGACTCAAATGACCTTGAATCTGCCAGTTATATTCTTCTAGGTAAAAAGTGGCATCTATTTTAAAATAAGTGTATTTATAAGACATATACGTGATAAAACTGAATTATACAGGGTATATATCTCCAACGTGCTGTAAAACTGATCCCAGTTTTTCATAAGAGTGTCTGTATTCATATCAAACCAATGTCGATACAAAAAATCTAAGTGGCTGTATATCATATTAGAAACCATTTACTATTATAATACATTTTCCAAGTGGACGCAGATTCCTTCACTAGAACTAGTATGAGTTCCAATTATAGGATCTACTAATTCAGAAGTATGATTAACTTTATAATGAATGTAGTCTATTGATGACAGTTGCGAATAACCTTTCCACTCGAGTGTATTGGTATTAAAACATCTGGATGAAACTTACAACGAAGATTATGAACATCCGTGCGTATTACTAAGACACCTTACTGGACGATTCAAGGCCAATTGACCTTGGTGTCTATTCTTTAGTGTTGCCATTAAATGAAGTCTTTCACCGCTAATCAGAGCAACATAAAAGTCATCGAGACAATCAGAACTAGTGGCTTCGAAACAGATTTGACATTTCCCCAAACCGACTTTAATGAAGCAGAGACACGTTCACTTAGACTGAACTGCGATGAGAACTTTAAAAGGAAAATTCTTGTGATTACAATAAATTAACCTGGCACTCATTTTTCCTATGGTCCGAGTCTTTATCTTATTCCACCTACTCATTAAAGATATTAGAGGCAGTCATCTGTGATTTTCTATATTGTACAGTAATATAAGGTAAGAAAATATGACTGCTGAACTTCTAAGCTACAGCTTATTACTATTTATTAGCAGTGATATACCTCCATGGTATTGATATGATAATCTTGTATGTGCGAAATAAACATATCAGATGGTAAAAATGAATTATGAATTCGAGTGGGTACCGTAAAATTACCATTTTCAGCTGATTTGAAGACCGTAATTCAATGACACAAAACACCTACAATGGACGACCGTAAGAGCTGTAGCGCAAAGCATTGAAAGACGCTGCATAATGTTTATTTTTATCCTCAACTGATCCAATATCCAATATCGTTTTTACGAGCAAGTGTAAGCCAATTTGATTTCTTTGTGATTGCTTCTTGATTTAAAGGTAAAGGCTCCTGGTCCTCCCTATACTTCTGCGCAGTTCGGCCTGCCAATCGACTGTCGTAGCTTTGATCGGCTCCAAAGTAATAGTGCTGGGATAAATTATGTTGTTTATAGTATACTGTATTAGGAATTTATTACTACTGTGAGCGGAGTTTATCCTTTCCCCAGTTAGTCCTCAGTCAAAGGAAAAGAGACAGTGATAATAATAACATATAATTATTATTATTATTCAGAATAAAACACAGAGAAAGAAATTAAGAAAACGTAA
The DNA here is from genome assembly GCA_944472135.2 of Trichobilharzia regenti. Classification (NCBI taxonomy): domain Eukaryota; kingdom Metazoa; phylum Platyhelminthes; class Trematoda; order Strigeidida; family Schistosomatidae; genus Trichobilharzia; species Trichobilharzia regenti. Next base: position 132,760,237 of record OX235270.1, on the reverse strand, counting down.
AAACAGACGGTCAGTTAATTTTGAAGTCGATATATACACATTTATAAATATATATGTGTACAGTATCAGTAATAATGATAAGTGTAGGCGTAGTGGTTGGAGTAGTCAGGAAAGTAATACGGGAGAGACTGTAAAGAAGTGGAATGACGACTGTAGATGTCTATCCAGTTATGGTGTATGCGATTTTACGAGGATAGTCCATTTGGACGCAGTCGTCGATAAAAATCAAAAAATCAGTGACCCGAGGGCACAGCATTGTGACACTACCGATGACGAGCTGTGCCAGGGTGATCGGAGTCGATTAACCTTAGCGCGTCATTGGCACGGCGGTTATGACTGTCGCGATCATGCACATGGTCTGGGGTTCGATCCCTTGAAAACGCACACCTTATATCTATGGTCAGCCTGCAAAATTTGGGCTATCAATATCACAAGCTGAAAATTCCATACCTGTACTAAAAATATGGTGTGAAATCAAGCTGTAATCGAAAATTTTAAAAAATTTAGGAAAATAAATAATTTCATTTCAGCCAGGTAGTCCTCCGACCATTACAGAAACGGCTCACCCACACCTTCCTGACTTGACTTGGGTAAAAGATCAGCTAGAACTATGTCAACCGCTTTCTCAAAGTCTGGGAAGACCATATATATTGAAATATTCGTATCCTGCCATGATGTTCAGCCGTTTCAAGATGACGTTGGGTTCGTCAGACAGTATCTACCCCTCATGAAAACATGTGCTTCATGGAGTCTATTAGTCCTATCAAGATGCTCTCTGATGCGAACATCAATTATAGTTTCTAGTACTTTTGGCACTATTGGGAGTAGGGTTACTAGTCTATATCTAGTGGGATTTCACCTATCCCCACCCTTGAAAATCAGGGAAAGATTGGCTCATTTCCACTCCCTTGGCATTTTCCCCGAACCCATCGAGTGCTGGAAGCATTGCATGAGGGCCTATAGAGAGCTTTTGCGAACTGTTTCAGAACGAATACCCTGACGTAGTCGCAACCTGGGAACTTTCCAGGTGTGAGTCTCTGCAGCTTCATCAGTACTGTTGATGGGTTTATTTGGGAAGTAGCCACCAGGTTTTCCTCCGGTGAAGTATTAGTGCCGCCATTCTGTTCCGTAGCAGCAATACCCACTTTGCTGTTCAACTGTTTGGCGAAGGCTAAATTGAATGTCTCAACCATCTGTAGACTAGTGAGGTATTGGTCATTTCGACTTACTTAGGCACATGCCCTCTGGTTGGTTGGCCTTCTTTTCGATAGGAATCGGTACAGGCTCCTGAGGTTCACCAGGGGGTCAGCTTGAAATGACCACCTGTCACTCCTGACTCTCACGCTGGACTGGTTTCTCAGTTCCACATATGCATCTTGGTTTGTCAGACTTTTCGACACATGCCACGTAAACCAAGCTTTCCGCTTTGCTTGTAGAATACGTTGCGCATTGAATGTTTAGTTTCATCCTAGTTCAGAAAACTGTTTTCTGATAGAATGCACTGGGAAAAAGTCCTCTCTGACGTAGATGGTCGATCCTTTGATATTATGAGCATTGTTGAGGATTCCGGCTACGCTACTTTTTGAATTTACTGTGGTTTTAGGGATCCATAAAGATTGAGTTATTATTTGAGCTGATTCTGCCTAGCTTGTGGATAGGTACACTCACTAGTCTCACTGGGGGTAGCATTTTCTATAACTCTTTTACAGGAAGTTGTGTTCAAACCTAGCCTTGGGGTCTGAATCATGTGAATTGTCCATTCAGTCGGGCGACCTATAAAAAAATCAGGTTGGCTATTTTGCTTGAAGACACTGGCATCATCCGTTCTTTCGAGGGTAACTCATCTTCCTCTAATGTTTTCCGTGGTCCTTTGCATGACACAATACCTCGACACCTCAAATTTTTGTATTCTTCAATGTATAAGTGATTTTTTATTTTAAGACTGCGTTATGGAAGAGACCAAACCTGCAGTGTCGGATGCACTTGTAAAATTAACAGTGATGCCTTCCGTAGATCGTGGACCCTCGGTAATCCCCTTCCTTGGAGAGGGTGGGTCAAGGGCATGCCGAATAGGATTGTTCAGCAGTGCCCTAGCCAGGTCACTGTTTTATATATTAGCACTTATTGTTTTTCGTCAGTGATGTGATGCCTCCGCTATCAGGACACTTCAGTGATACACCAGATATTACATTGGTCTCCTTTGTGATGTCTTCCTTGGAACCTCAACAGACCTGCGATTGCAGCAACGTTTGGATCCCTTGTTGGTTGGCAATGTGCTACATAAAACAGACACTAAAGAAGAAGAAATGATACCGCATTTGTACAACTGACATTTTTTGAGTAAAAACTTCTAGATTCCCCTAAAGGTCACCCCAAGTCACTCCCTATACGGCTTTATTTTCCTATTTTATTAGCTATCATCAAGTTGTCCGTGATTACGTGGTGGATAGTGGCATACCGAAATAAACTTTTAAGTCACTCGTCCCACAGAAGGCATTTAAGTCCATAGGAGTGCTTCCTTTCTATGAACACGTTCGAAAAGACTGACACCCCTCTTTGGGAACGGTATTGTGACAGGTATCGTGGAAGGTTTCACATTTCTCACAGCCGCGTAAGCGGCCCAGTTCTAACCACATGTGACTACTTGGGAAGAGAGTAGTGAACTTTGGCAGCAACAGTCCCATCACCCGTCTATTTGGAGCTTGCATCATCTTTCACCGTCGGTAAAAGCCCTGCTGGTTGGTTGTGTAGTGAAGAAAGTGGAAACTACGAAACGACTGGAAACGGGAAATTCAATAGGAAAGACGAACAATAAAATAGGTTGATAAATAGCAGTATTACTTTACTTTATGAATTGCTAGAAAAGAAACTTTAACCTGTTCCGTAATGGTGTACTACATACATTGACTATCTTCATGCTGTGAAGGTGCTATGTAACTACTCGTCAGCTAACATCATAGTCCAGCTGAGCGTAAGTCTGAAATCACTGATTGAAAATAAATGCAATCAAAGGAAAATCTTAGATATAGCTCTAAAAAATGGATTAATAGGGGCTACATTCCTAGAGACGTCCTTTCTAGGTGCGAGATGGTGTAAGATCTTTTCAGCAAAGAACAGAGATACCCAGTGATTGAGGAATTAAACGGAAAGAAAGAGGTAGCTAAGTATTTGCCATAGCTCCCTCACGATTTGTAAGTCTCTCTTTGTCGCTTGAGTGATGAATGATCTTCCATGCGCTCAACTAGGTGTCTTCGCTTCAAACATGCTCAAAAAATGATTAGACAATCTAAACCTCAAAAATTGGCCGCAAAGAGGTGAAAGATTAACGTTCAGAGAGAAACCACCAATCAGAAGACTGTGTTTGCTTGCTTTATGTTTGTTCGCTTACAATAATCCATGGTAATGTGCACGAAAATCTATAAACAGTTTCTTGCCGTAAAACACCTGCCTCTGGATAAGGCTGTGATGGTACCAGAGGTTTGTGTACGGTAATTCTGTGGCCACCTTACGGTCGTACTGATTCACAGAAGCTAAGGGATACTCAGGGGATGTAATGAGTTCGAAGACTTACGGGTTCATAGTGTTGGTGTGCTTCAGGAAGTTTACATCTTGTAGTGACTTTCCCTTTTTAGATAATTTCGACGAAGTTGTTGGAGCTCAAACAGCAACCGAATGACCTAAGTGAGCACCCATGAAGTTGTCATCTGAGGTGACTGAGCCTGCAACTCACTACAGGGTGGGCCAATGAGCTGCGTTTCGTGTTTAGTAATCACAGTGTTTAGAAGCAAACAAAAAGTTTTAGTTGACGTCGTAACAAATAATTACCCATCTCGGTTCTTAGCTGATAAAGAGTTTCAGTTCGATGCTCACATTTTTCGTCAATCACTACAGCTTGACACTCATAAGAGGCATGTTAAAGTTCATTAACAACATATCTCAGCCTGTTCGAATTCGCATACCCACCGAACGCATCAGGAATGTATTTATGTAGCCCATTTAAAACACTGTATTTTCATAGGCAAGGATGAGGATAAGGTGCCTGTTTCCACTGGTACGCCTGCAGTTTTCATTTCACTCATTTTCAGACCGTCGTTATTCTGAACATGGAGAAAACAGAATTCGCAGAAAGTACCAGACTGTCTACTTTATTTGTTTCAAATGATTTCTGATTTGTATGTGATCCCCATACTATAAATATATTTAGGATGAATAGTAAATATGTGCTTTTAAAATTTTAAATGCCTTCTAGTCTTTGGGTTGACAGAAGTACATGAGCTGTGAACATATTAGGTATGTCTTACGTGCGGCTAAAGACCTATGTTCCACTGCATAACTGTTGATGAGTTGTCGGGGTTCAGTGCAGACACTTTGAAGCAGATGTCAGGGTAAGACTTTAGACAACCGTCCCGCTTTCTTCATTCAACACTAACTTTTTTGCCTAACTTTTGTCCGCAGAGGACCAGAAGAAATCGCTAACCGGAGAAGGACCCAAAACATCTCCTAATCACTTCAGATAGAGTACTGTTAAATATGAACACACTGGAGACACTGCAACATTGTTATGTTTTACAAATACATGCAGTAATTATAAGGTAAACCTCAAGGTATGCGGTCATGCAGCGACCAAACACAAAGTGTACAATGGCTAAGCAATGTCGATTGTGGTCAACAAAGATGTACATTTAAACAAACAACATACGACGGTTGGTAATGAATATTGTCTAGTTTTCATAAAGACGAAAAGCAAACTGTGAAATACATTTCTGGTATTTGACAACATAATCTTGGTGTAACAGTCTTGTTCTCAGTCCTTTGTGTTGAAGCTGAATAAATTCTATCTGTCATGTTCGGTGTGTGTTCACCAAGATAGGCGACTCAACGACATGGTGTATTTGACATTAGTTTTAGGTGATCGAGTCTACTCGGCTGGAAGCCTGATGTCAGCTAGCAAGTGTCTTTTCCATTTGGCAGATGTATTATGCCAACATGTGCCAACAAACACGGAATCAAGGCTCATGGCCTCCTATCAACTGATTCCAAAAGCGCAATACTAATATTGGATACTTTAAAAACGTTTTTATCGGGATAACCGGTATGACCTCCAGCCAGTTCCACAGCTATCTACCACCACTCAGTCTGATACATCATTTGTTGGGCAGAAGAGCTGCGTAGAGATATGAAGGTAAGGAGCGTCTGCTTGTCGTCATCATTCGGAAGCTTGCCGGTGGGTAAAGTTCTACTGATAGCTAACATTGCTGGGAGGAGCTAAACCATGGTCAACCTAGAGAACAAACCTATTGCATTAAAATGTCAAATTTAGGCGAAAAAAGAGAACTCGGGTTGATTAGTGACAACGAATTTTGTTCAGGGTGGAAGGTAAATTTGTTATCCGCTGAGTGTCTTAGGTCAAATTCAGTTTGTCCAAAAACATGCTGAAACTTCCTCGAAGGTTTTCAAGAGATGAAGGGATTCCAAAGATTAGTAATTTTGGTGAATTGTCTACAGCCCAGGTTAGGCTCATGAGGACCCTAAAGCGAAACCAGCTGGGAGCAAAGGACTGGCAGTGTTACCTTCAGTAAAACTTACGATGGTTATGATGGAACGAAGTGCCTACTGGTCGACCGTCTACTCTAATATGGTACATGCACGTAGATTCATTAATATTTGTCCGTTGGATCTCGTTCTATTCGTCCAGTGTCCCGAAAGAGGAAACAAGAATGTGTAGAACCTTGACGAGAGACATATATCCATATAAACCAAATAAAAAATGTAACACCGCAAAAATTTTATGGGTAGTTGTTATGTTGTGTGTACGGCCACAAAAAATGCATTTTATCGCTGACTCTGGATACATTGAAAAATGTATATGCGTAAATGGAAGTACCATAAGAAGAACATATTACCTTGTTCAATAGGAAGTGGCACGCATACGTCTTACCCTGTAAGATGAGTGCGCAGGTGCTCTGGGAATCTCGGAACGTCTAGAACGTATTTTTTAGTCTTGTAAGAGGTCCCGTTCGCCTTCGCAGGGCTGGTTGCTTCTTCAAGAATTGTCGGGTATTCAGTCGTCTTTGGATCATTCGCCATGACTGTTTCAGGGCTCATGGAATTGGCTTCTAAGTAGGTGGGTTTCTGACGATCAATACTAGTGCAGTCTTCGTAGTGTTCTTATTCGTGGGAGAAGAATTCGCGCACATGCTTAGTGACTTGGTATGACCCACCGTGAGATGCACAGAGTAATGACTCACAAATACATGTGAAGAAGTTATCTGGCATGTGTCGGTTGTACGAATCAGATTCAAAATCTGACTACCCACAGACTATGAAGATGGCTCTGCTTCCAGAATACCATCCGCTACAACTCTGAATATCATACACACTAATTGACTCGAGAATATCAAAAAAACAGTTTGGCGTTTTGAAAATCGTTTATTTGTCTACTGACACTGAAGCAGTGCTGTAACGGCACAAAGTCTATGAATAAACATCAACACAAATCACAATAATGCTTCTTGTCTTCTGGCAAACAGAGTCCAATCATGACAGCTGCCATTATTGTCTCTCACGAAAATGGAGACCTATTAGAATAAATAAATCATATGTCGCTCACTCAATGTGTCACAGAGGATAGTTTGTTTACGTATGCCCAGTGATTTTTCTCTTAATAGCGGAGTTGTTACAAAAAATTCTATTCGGTATCCCGTTTCTGAAGACGCACCAGTTTCACTAGGTTCATGCTATCGACTGAGACAAGGAAATAGGTGTACGAGAAGGCATCTGCCACAACTCTATTGAATGCGGATACACGGTGAATATCTGATGTAAGCTGTGAAACGTAGTCTAGCTGGTGTGACTGCACTGGGGAAAACCTACTGAAGTTGAGTTCAGGGGTACAAGAGGGCTTTGCGTAGACAAAGCCTAGCCTTTGACTGTTACAGTGTCTTCTACAAAACCATTTAAAATACGAATAGTAACTTTATCACTGACTAAAATTTGATCAATACAAGGGAAGCAAGTGCTCATTATCTTTGAAAGGCTGCTATTCGCTCTACAAGTCACTTTGAAGTTGGATTTTGTTGAGAGTAAGAGGTCAGTATCGACAAGATGTTCCACCAATGAACTATTTATGTAGAGTGTGCTACTGTAAAAGTTTGTGAGCAGTATGTGCCGCTTATATCTTCTACAAGAACCTTAAATAGCAAAGCGATAGACAAGGCTTCAAAGAGGAGAAATAAAGGTCACTGTGGGATATAATATGGAAACCATTAAGATAAAAAAAGCAGAGTATGGTAACTAATTGCAAACTGACGTTTCAATGTAATACATTTATATTTCGTCAAGTCAGCAATTCTGATACAAAATACTTCTGTTTTGCCCCTAAACTTATACAACTGGTGTTAGGATTTTATCGTGAGCTGACATCAGTTAGACAACCATTGGAAAACCATCTGGGAGTACTGGACAGCAGTTTCATCGTACTAGTTCGCGGCTCTTCAGAAGTACGCACGCGTCACCAGGGTTAGAACCCACAACCCTCTGGTTACAAGGGCAGCTAGTTCATGAACCATTAAGCCATTGTGACCAAATCCAGTGGCCAGCCGACTAATTCCAACTTCTGCCGTTTCATGACACAGAGCGACCACTTCACAATGTCTTCTTCAATGAGTTACTGCCTCATCTTTAACCTGCTGCACCCCACTGGTCAAGGTTTACCACTAGAACCCCAGGTTAACTGCCTGAATAGGACAAGTCGCAAGTGAGTATCAGATCAATTTCCAAGTATTGGTTTTGTAGGGTTTTTCTTTGATTGGTTGGAGGGTCAGGTCCTGGTGGCTTAATGGTCTACTAGCTGGTCTTGTAACCAGAAGGTCCTGGGATCAAACTCTGGTGCTGGGTGCATGCCAATGCAGAGTCCCAAACCAGTCTGACGAAACAGCTGTCAAGTAATCCCTGCAGGTTTTCCAGTGGTTCTCTAACCGATGTCAGCTCATGATGAAGTCCTCCAGCCGATCAGACAAAATCCCTTCAAAACCAGCACTTGACAACTGCTGTTAGCTTTCCACAACCATACGGGATACGCAGCTGTCGACCAATACACCAGAAATCGCTTCTACCATTATGGTAGTAACCATATTCATCTTCTAACCAATTTATACAAACTTTCTCTAACTCTTTCATCCTTTCTGAACCTTGCGTAATGTCACAGTCCTTTTGTTTCTCTTTGAACACGGATCCCAAACCATTCATTCACTGATTTAACTCATTTTAAATGCGACTAACCAACTAAAGAAAATGGTAGTGTTGCAATGGGAAGAACTTAGTTACCACTTTTTTCAGACACTTTCCTATCAGGCTTAGAAGCTGGCATTTTGCTACAACGTATGCACCAAACGGAATCATACATAAGATACCAAAAGGATATTTTTATGGACTGCGAAAGTAAATTGAAGGCGGAAAATTTATTGGTGGAACTCAGCTCATGTTTTCTTTTAATAATAATTATAATATCTTTATTCCGGAGAATGGGCCAAATCCATTATATCTAACTCACACCACCCTGTTTATTCACAACTCTCCCCTTCTATCTCATGAGGGAAAACCAGAAGCCTATACAGAAAACTATATGCTCGCACTAGCAACTACAAAAACTCAACCACATCCTACTTGGCTCGTGTTCTGTGCGATAAAGAGAGCATTAGGCGTGAAACCTTTAACTTATTAAGTAGTCAGTAGAACAACTGCATCTCGTCTTTCCAATTCATATTTTTTTATAGGTACAACGTTTTCTTTTCCTTTTCTCTCTCTCTTTTTTCTCTGTTATGTGCTACTTTGTTTCTTCCTTCTGCTTACGCCAGTAAATATGCTACTATCTACTTTTCTAACACCTTCAAACCAACTGTTCAATTTTTTGCTCTGGTACCGACATGCCAATATGTTGTCATCATAATGAACTGAGATTTCCTTAATCGATGTAGAGTTTTATTTATTGATAATGTACTAACTGTATGCATTATTGTAGTAAAATGCTGAGAATTCCATTCTGTATCACGAGCACTGCTCTGGAATAAGGCAAATTATTGTTATTAGAATGTGTTGTTGAGTGTGTTATTTGATGAAATCAAAGTACACGTATTTCCTAGTACTTCTTCACTTTTATTAGTGTGCATAGACGTTGTGGCTACTCGACGCCCGCAACGTAAAACCAAAAGGCACTTGCGAAGAATACGATCGTGTATTATAGCGGTAGTCAAATTTTAAAAATTGTGTCAAGGTAATGTTCAACAGTAAATTGACAAACGTTTGCGAAGTACATATAAAGTCGGTCTGTGTAAACATATAATATAAGTATACAAATTAGATTAAAAAGAGTGTGTACATTTGGTATGGGGGTACTACATGATTCCCTCACCAGAACATTGAAACATAAAAAAAATACTTTTAAGTTTTCGAAAATAACATGAGTCAGCGTAATACGTGGCAGTGATAGGACATAGAAGGCGATTTGTTGAGCTGAAAAATGAGCAGTCCAATGCGATTAATAAGATCGATAATAAATGCGATAATCTAGGAAAAGTGCCATCGACAACCATGATAGAATATATAATGAATGATAAAATCGTACGAGGATCTGTAGTTTGTAGACGGAAACGATACGTGAATAATAAGAGAGATGCGATTAAATGTAATAATGCAGGAAATATTGATGTTAAAATAGTAGTGTCGCGATTTATGTACGAAAATATTAATCAGTTAAATGAGTAGTCGAATGAAAATTACGAATAACAATAAGAAAAATGGAGCGACTTTATTGCATATCCCCTCAGTGACGCTTGTTGCTATGTTGCTATTGGTTTCAAGTGGCCTTGGTTTTGGGGGAAGATTTAACTGATGTAATATTGTGATTTCCTAGACATAACTCAGGCTCATAGGTGAAAAAATTATAACCCTGGAATAAGGACAAGTTGTTCAGAAGGTAAGGAGGACATTATTTTTCAGTTTATTTGTATATATACTATTGTGTATCGAGCTGCGTTGAGTTCTTAGTGCAACTGTATGTAACTGCATTTACATAAAGTAAAACATTACGAATGCTCCTGTTTTTGAAATAAAAAACATGATTCTTTTCATTAAGTGTAGTAATGAAGAATGGAATTTCTTCCACGTCAGTGGTATTTAATTGAAGAATTAATCTCTGTAGGCCCTTGAAGGAATAAATTCGGCACGGAGAACTCCTGTGGAAACCGAAAGCACTTTTAGTTTACTAAATCTTACTGACTTCCTGTATAAATTTGATCTGTCAAGTGTTTATGTAAAGTCTGCTGGTGTATTCAGTAAAGTAAAAGTTGTAGTGCATAAATCCCAGACTTGTTGTAGTCATTGGTATTGCCAGGATACTACTTACTCGTTTTATGCAGCCGAAATATTCAATTCTCACTTTATTGAGGAAATACTATATTGCCTGCAAAAGTAGTGCGTCAGTTTACGAGTTTCATTAAGCCTACAGAATGTTTTCTATTCACTGAATACTGTTTGCGAATTATCCGAGAAAACACATTTCCGAGTGGGATGTAATACAAGGCTGAATTCTTAAACTGTCATCCTTATATCAGTTCAATTCAATCACACATATATTAATAGGATAGTCTGTAATTGACTTTAGAGACTTATCAGGGAATATTCTCATCAACTTACGGTTTGCTGATGATATTGTCCACCTAGACTATGAGAAGTAACCTCTGATGCTGTAAAATATGAAAATAATACCGGTGTTTGATTATAGGTGTCCGCGTTCTATCTCATGAGTAAAGCAGTATAATATGGCGAGTGCTGTTGAGGTTACGCATAAATGTTTAGGTGGGGAGGGTTAGTCTTCAAGGTAGGGAAGCTGAATAGGTTGAGATGGCTAGAACACGTGATGGCATACAAAGCCATCGCCTTTCTCCAGGGACAATGCTAGCCAGCACATGTTAAGGTTTAAAATGTGTTTGGGTCGGTCAAATGAAAAAGTGATATTGGTTCATAAAATTGTTGACAGTCAGCTGGAAGAACTACCGGAGATGTGACTGCAAATCTTTGGTACTGGTACAGGTGCATTCACTCTGTGTAATCTCACGTATCTATTCAACTCATGTTTTTCCTTGTCACTATTTATTCTCCCTCACATTTTCGCTCGTTAAACTTCCATTTAGTTTTATGTCTCTACCTTTGTGTGCTACATGAAATGTGGTAAATTAAACAGGTGGACTTCTCTGCAAACTCATACTGAAAGCTAGTCAGAATGACACAGTCTGGGCATAACTAAATGCGAAACATTGATAAATGATCTCCAAAATTTCAACAAATGATAAGTGTAGTTCTTAATCTTGTTCTTTGCCAAATGAAAAATAGATACCTTTCAGTAATCTCTTCTTCCACCCGGGACTCGTCTCCTACTTTGCAACTGGATTTGTGCTTTGTCACTTTTGTGCTTAGCTTTCGGTCATTCAGCATTCGCCGTTGTTGTTGACTCAGCGCCTAGATGACTTTAGTTGAATAAGGTTTCGATCGTGCAAACTTGGGTCCTGGGCAGTTGATTGGTTGCATTATCATTTCTCAAATGGAATGCAGCATACTGTATATTAGGGTAAATCTTCCGCCTCGCTTGCTGAAGCTGGTGTTCCTCAGGCTATTTTTATCACTCCTTTTCTTTTTTCTCTCTCGTCTTACATGACTTTTCTCTTTCTAACGAGAGCAACTTCGTCAAATACGCTGTTGATCTGACCGTCTCACTTCGTGTCATGTTACAATGTGACTGCAGCAAACTTAACTGGTTCCTGTCTGTAGTCTAAGGTACGTGGTCTTGCGTTAAATCCCTCTAAATGTCAGGCAGTTAACTTTCCCCTCACTCATAAGCGTGAACTGCAAGAACTGTGTCGTTCACAAGATGTTTGTATCAAAGAGGGCACTGAAACAGAAACTAAGTCTAACAGAAAATACCTTGGAGTAAATCTATCCTCTGGTCTTTCTTGGTCATTCTATATCTTGTCGATTTCTTCAGTCTAGCTTACCATGTTATGTAGTCAAGACAGTCAGGAATCATTCAACCTCTCTTTTTACAACTTGTTAACTCTTGCATTGGTCTTTACTGCTCCCCCTTATTCTTTCCTGAATTACTCAAAAACGACTATGTCGTATTGTGCAAGGTATTAAGGTTGTCATTAGGGCAAGTGGTGTACCATTTAGTCAACTCGTTAATGCATTAGTTACAAGACATCTAAACTCATGTGAGAAATGGTCTAAATCTATACTGTCTAACCCTCAACATCCCCTCTATTCTCAGCTCTTCCCTTTAATTTCATCTGATGGAACCAGAAGTCGGAATAAAAGATTATGTGATCGTTTTTGGAATTAAGTAATACCAAAAATTGTTGTCGTTTTCATTGTCAGCAGTTCACAGCCTATTGAGTTTACGCAAGTGGAATGCTCATTTCCCACTTTCCTGAGGAGACATCAGCTAGGATTCTAGGAAAGTAGTACGTGAGTATGCGAATTTCATGAATCTGTAGACTGCATTCCATTCACTTATTACTGAAACTAGAGATTAATACAGTTAAAAGTCTAGAAAATAAATTTAGGTGGAATTAAAACCACATATTGGAGGTCAAAATAACAATGAAGACCACTAAACCAAATATCAGACAGACTATTACATCTACACTGACTAGTATCAAAACGAAGTTTAACAAAGAAGGTTTCGTGTGATGACGAATAGTCTTGGAATTCACAAAAGTGGTTTAAACTTCCTAATCACACTTCGACTTCCACAAACTTTAGGATGCAATCCAAACACGTTTTACAGATAGGTTCAAAAAATGTGCAAACGCCAGTTTTATGTCCTGTCACTATAAAATGTTTCGAAATAGATTTGCTGGGATCCCATTCATAACTTCTGAAGGTTCTGTTGCTTCTGGAGGCATTTAGGAATATGATGCGTAGCCCTTACTTGCAGAAATCGATGAGTCTTCCCTAAATGGATACAGCAACCACTTCTAAACCTTACGTCCATAGCTTTAAGAGATGTCGGACACTACTTCTACGTGGTTTTAAAATAATTTTGTGAATTAACTTCGAACAAGCGCGAATAATGTGGCGTCAGGACAATAACAAAAATCGGAAGTTTATGAAACCAAACTCACTAATAGGACAAAGTGACGTACACGTCAGATGTCTTTACGTGCCTGATCACAAGGATGGTATTGAAATCCACCAAGTTATTAAATGTTGCAGTGTGCATTTAACTCATTCAAAAATTTTAGCAGAAAACACTGGATGTTGTATGTGATCGTAAAACATATTGTAGTTTCTGCCCATTTGTGAACACTAATTTTCGCTTGTATCCATGCATTCTATTGACTTTCAGCTATCAAAACACCACACAAAAATGCGGAAGGGTGCACAAATTTGATATCAGATTCAAATTTATTGGTTGAGGATAGAAGGCTTGCAGCCTATGTTAATCCTTTTCTAGTAGATTTCTGTGCCATCAACCATATTCTTCGGTTCCTGCAGCAGTAATAGGTACTGCACAATAGCTGATAGGGAAATTTCAGATCGAGTACAAGTTTCCGCCAATCTGCAAAGAAATTTATCGAATGACAGTCGTTGAAATGTACGCGAAGCTTACTCGGCATGCCAAAAATCACTGCATGAACCATGTATTTAAGCGTCCTGTCACACAAGCAATAAATAAATGCTCAAGAACAATATCAAACAATAATTTCCATATAAATTCATCCAACAAGACCAAAATAAGCACCGAAATCGCGTCTACTGCGTTTGCTGGACGACTAGCTCCAACTCGAATCAACGAAGCCGCGCAAATGCCGTCAAGGTTAAGCCAGAGGCGCCACTTCAAATAGGGGATATGCCTTATCAACGCCCGAAAAATGAAAATTCGTAGTAAGTTATATATCGATGATTTGCACGTAACTTTTAGGCCAATGGACTCTCTTACCCGATCGCGTTGTTTTCACCGGTTTCTCTGGTGACGTTGAAGCTTGCGTGGATGTAGGTGTTGGCACGTCGTTCAGCGGCTCCTTATTGTTGACTTCGAAATCGTCCAGGAACGCTGGTTTGACTCTGTCGATACTGACGGCTTCTGCCTTATTCAGTCGCTCTATCGTGATAACTGTCATTTCTGTTTATAACTTTGAATGGGATATCTTAAGCGGGTTGAAGTGGCCGTTGTGCACCTTCTCTCCTGACGAAGACGTGAGTGCAATCTGTCAGTTGTGGCGGGATGTATGACACTCGCTTCTGCTGACGTGGAAGTGATATCTTGAGCTCATTCATATGCTATTTTAGCTGGTGCACGTAACCAGTCATATCGTGTGGAAGTTGGTTACCCGGGGTGAAAAAATTCTCCTGGTAATCGTAATGTTACTCCATAGACTAGTTTGGAAACGCAGCAGTCAATATATTTTCTTATAGCAGCTTGTATATCAAGTAGTACTAGTGGAAGTTTGGTTGACCAGTCGTTTTGAGTCAAAGAAGCAGCGAGCGCAGCTTTGAGTTGTCGATGAAATCGTTCAACCACAGCGTTGGAACTAGGATGATACGCTGTTGTTTGGATTCGCTTAATGCCTAGTAATTTAGTTACCTGATCAAAAAGTCGGCTTTCAAACTGGCCACCTCTGTCTGTAGTGATAATTTATTGGACACCAAAGTTGGCTATCCAGTTTTCGACCAAAGTTTTAGCTACCGTTTCAGCTGAGACGTCGATTAATGGAACTGCTATTGGCCAACGAGTAAATCTGTCAATGCAAGTTAGAATATAATTGAAACCATTGGAAGGAGGCAGTGGACCAACCATGTCTACATGTATGTGGTCAAATCTAGAGTCGGGGTTAGGGAAGCGACCAAGTGGTGCATTGGTGTGCCGGTTGATTTTGACTCTTTGACAAGACAAGCAATTTCGTGTCCACTTCTTAACATCGCTGTTAATGTCTGGCCAGATAAATCTTTCTCTTAGTAGCTTGGTAGTAGCGCTAATACCAGGATGCGACAAGTTATGTAACTTCTCGAATACTTTATGTCTCATAGCTGTTGGAACGAAAGGTCGATATTTACCTGTAGAGGTGTCGCAGATAACTTCTGTCGTGCCAAAAGGAATTGCCTCGAGGTTTAGAGATTTTGTTTGACATGATCTTTTTTAGTTCGGCGTCATCTCGTTGTAAGTTTGAGAGATGTTCGTAGTCTGTGTCTGGGCATACAATGTTGTCCATGTGCATACATGATAAAGAGTCTGCCACTTCATTGTTTTTACCCTTTACGTGTCACGGATTGGAGGTGAACTGGGATATAAACTCGAGATGTTGTAGTTCGTGCGGGGAGTAATTATCCTGTTTTGCTGATAAGGCTTTCGTTAGAGCTTTATGGTCTGTTGCTCGGAAAGAGGGTTGTAGAAGATCAGGGAACTGATTTACCAAGTCAGTATAGGAGATGCTGGTGTGCGTGTGACCACCAAGTTCAACGATGATGCACGGCTAATCGTACCAGCGCTGTACGTTTTATTGAGCGAGTCTATTAGCTTAGGGACTACCGGATCAACTAGCAGTTTGTGTTGCTGTAGAAAATCGATACCGAGGAATGGGGATGGAACGTCTGCAATGATGAAAGGCCAAGTGTAGGTATTCTGCAGACCAAAGTCCAAAGTCATTCGTTTACTTCCGTATGTAACAATATTGGACTTATTAACGGCTTGGAGCGTAACTGCGGGGTCAGGATGTTGACCTTCCTGCGTAGACGGAGGGAGAACACTAACCTCTGCTCCTGTGTCGACTAAGATTTTAAGATAAGATAAGATAATAGCTTTATTCCAAATTAGTACTTGTGATACAGAATGGAATTCTCAGCATTTTACTACAATATTGCATCCAGTTAGTACGTTAACAATAAATAAAGTTCTACACAGATTAAAGTTATCTCAGTCAGTTTTGACAACAATATATTGGCATGTCGGTAGCAAAGCCAAAATTTTAAACAGTTTGTTTGAAGGTGTTAGAAAAGTAGATACTACTAGCATATTTACTGGCGTAAGCGGTAACAACATGGTCGAGATATACAGAGAGTGAAAGAACGAACAAGAATGTTTTAAGCAGAGTTTGTAAGGAAGAGAGAAACAAAACAGCACATAACGAAAATAAATACAGAAAAAAAAAGTAGAGAGAAAATTCGTTGTACCTGTAAATGATGTGAGTTGGAAAGACGAGATCCATTGTTCTACTGACTATTTAATAAGTTAAAGGTTTCACGCCTAATGCTTTCTTTATCGCACAAAACACGAGCTAGGTAGGGTATGGATGAGTTTTTGTAGTCACTATATAGGCTTCTGGTTTCCCCTGAAGAGATACAAGGGGAGAGTTGTGAATGTAGAGGGTGTTTTCAGTCAGATAAAGTGGATTTTGCCCATTTTTCACATGATTCCATTTGGCTGTCAACCAGAATATTAACAAGCTGGTTAAGTGGCACCCTGCTTACCCTGTTGACAACCTTTAACATCCTGCGTGATAAGGTATAGTCTTTCTTCAGTAGCCCAGGAAAAACTAAGGGGGAACCATAGAGAATAATGGGCAGAATGCGAGAGTTAACGAATTGTAGGAGTAAGGGTTGGGTTATTCGAGAATGTCTTAACTTCTTGATGTAGAAGGTAAGACGGAATATTTTCTTAGAAATCGTCAAGATGTGAGACGACCAGGAAAGATCAGAAGATAGAGTGATGCCTAGGTATTTAATTTCCGACTTGGTTTCAATTTCAGTGCCATCAATGTTGCACACCTCGTAAGTGGTGATAACCAGTTTGTTTAGGTCACATTTATGCTTTAAGGTGAAATTGACTGTTTGGCATTTGGAGGGGTTTAAGGTGAGACCGTTTTCCTTGGATCATTGACTGATTTCTGATAAAAAGCCATTTAGTTTGGAGCAGTCAATTCGACATTTGACAGGCAGACAGATACAGTCAGGTCATCAGCATATTTGACGAAATTAATGTAATTTGAAGATGGTAAGTCATAGAGGAAGAAAGAAAGAAAGAAAAGAGAATTGGGGAGAGTACAGCACCTTGGGGGACACCAGCTTCAGTGAGCACAGCAGAGGTGGATTTACCTTTGTATACGGTGTACTGCATTCTGTTTGAAAAGTAGGAATGCAACCAGTTAGTGACCCAGGACTCAGTTTGTGTCATGGGGAGCTTATTTAGCAAGAGACATCTAGGTACAGAGTCGAAAGCAGAAGTGAAGTCAAGAAACGTGCAGCGGACATATTTGGCACCTTTATCTAATGATGACACAATACTGTTGTGTAAGACGGCTGCAGCGTCTAAAGTACTCCTACCCTGTCTGTAGGCAAATTGTTCGGGGTCTTCAAAGCTTCTGAGGGGGGGTTCGAGTTTAAGAAGTACTAGTTTTTCCATGAGCTTTAGAAACGTGGAATTGATGGCAATGGGTCTGAACTTTACGTTCTTGCTATTTCCAGGTTTAGGGACAGGGACTATTTTGATGTCTTTCCATGGGACAGGTACAACGTTTTCGGAGAAAGAAGACTAAGAACGTAGTGCCGGTATTTCTGTCTGTTACATAAAAGAAACGACTGGTAGATCGTAGATTACCAAGAGTAGATGTTTTCATGCATGACGATACATCTTTTAGTTTAGCCTGCAAGTTGCAGGGTGAACGGCGCCTTTGTGCGTTTGTGAATGTATTTGAAGATTGAACGATCAATTCATGGTTGTTTGCTCAAAACCAACTTTCCCAATTTTCGCGGAGGCATCAATACACCAATCATCGTCTCATCGGTCGCTGTTCAGAAAGAAGTCAGCAGTAAACCGTCAGAAGTAATATTGTGATTTATTGTTGTAATATTTGTTCATAAAGCTTAGTTTTGAAGCTTAATTTTAAAGTTGGCTATATGTTGGTGTTACAATAAAGAATTCTCGAGTAGCCAATCAGTGTTTTGGTTTTGCGTCCGTTATTACTAAGCGTTTCTGAGAAACTTCAAGGAACAGCGTGGGCCCGAGTGCAGCAAGAGCTGGGCATTAACGGTTTACGAGACGTGGCTGACAGCATTCATTGCTTCCGTAACTACGGTGGTACCAGTAAATATTATCGTGATATCGTGACGTGCTGGGTGACCGAGAAAGACGTCGATGAGACGAGCTTCTAGAACGGCTTGGTCGTGTGCGTGTCGTCAGTGTTGCTAACTGACTCAGTAGGGCGTCGGCTTTGTGTTCTAGAGTCTGTATCCTGTCCTGAGTGTCTGGTATTCTGCTAGTGGAAGAAACAGATTGAGGTGTTGGCCTCTCATACGTGCGATCCGGGATTTCGGCAAGTTCTTCTATGTCAATGTCTTCGTCTCCGAAAGCAAAAACTTGCTGGATGTTTGCAGGAAGTCGACGCAGCCAGATTTGGTAAAAGAGACGTTTATCGACTTCTCTTCCTGCTACCAGGCTTCGTATATGCCTCATGAGTTGCGATGGGGTTTTATCACCTAGCTCTACACTGCTTAACAAACGATCAAGTGACTGCCTATCCGAAAGCGAAGTGCATCGAAGTACCTCTTGCTTCAACTTGTCGTAAGGAACGCCTGTGCTGGGTTGAACGATGAATTGTCGTGCCTGCTCGGCGACTTTTATCTGGTAGTAATGTACTCCAAATGCGGAATTCAGCCGTCTATGACGTGAGCTTATTGGCAGTGAAATAAAGATCCACTCGTGCAAACCAAAGATGGGGTCTCTGGGTTTAAAAACTGGTACAGTAAGAGAAATAGTACTAAAAAATCCCAGCTCTAAGTTATTAGAGGTATTGGAAAACATGTTACAATTCGTAGAAAAATGGTTTAAGAGTAACAAAATTGCAAAAATTATGCACACTAAGAATGTGGCAAAGCAGAAAAACATGCCAGGGAGATGCTAACCGCAAATTACTGCAGGTTGTGCAATGAGAAAGCACAAGAATGAGTTTAAAATGTCTATTATATATATGTATGTACATATAATGATCCGAGAAAGTTAGACTTTTGTTAATCCATCAAGTGTAATGTTGTGTCGGGGTCAACAAGTTACCGTCGGCTCACCAAGTTGTTGCGTGCGTTATTTGACGAAATCAAAGTACACGTATTTCCTAGTACTTCTTCACTTTTATTAGTGTGCATAGACGTTGTGGCTACTCGACGCCCACAACGTAAAACCAAAAGGCACTTGCGAAGAATACGATCGTGTATTATAGCGGTAGTCAAATTTTAAAAATTGTGTCAAGGTAATGTTCAACAGTAAATTGACAAACGTTTGCGAAGTACATATAAAGTCGGTCTGTGTAAACATATAATATAAGTATACAAATTAGATTAAAAAGCGTGTGTTCATTTGGTATAGAAGTACTACAATGTTAACATAGTGGAGAATTTTCAGCCTATTTTAATTACAAATTATCTACTTTGCGTGAAATGATTCACGTGAAATGGTTTTCTGAAGTACATCGTGTGACGCTTTGTTGTTCCATCCCAAGCAGTATCCTCATTTTACCCATTTCTGTTGAGAAGTGCTTTGCTTTATAGGTAACTACAACTGTTCATATAGCGACCCAAAACATAGTTAAGTGATTGAAACAGTAACAAATAGAGAGGAATTTATACATTATAACGGATGGAAATTTAGATCGTTCAGTGATTTAAGCAGGCTTAATCTTAACTTCTCAAAAGAAGACCAAGAAAATCATACTATTCGATTCGCAGACGTTTCTCTAGTGAAAAGAACTCATGGCACAATGGGAAGATCTATATTTTGCAGGTCTTCAGGGACGAAAGGGTGCATACAACTTAAGAGCTATAAACTCTTGCAGTAAAAAAGCACCTAGTCGGAACATTCTTCAATACGGAATAGAAACTTTGGTCGATAATATAGCAAATTTTCTGAGAAAAGTGTAGCAAATATAAAGCAACTCTAGAATATAATGCCATCGATAATATATACGCCAGAAACCAAATTTTGAATGCAAATTATCACTTAAAAGGCTTACGAAAAATGTAAGTTGCCATTAAACCACCATAGCAACGGACTAAGACGCTACAGTTAGCAGGGATATGCAATAAAGCCACTCAATAATAGAAATGGCGTACAAGAAGTAGTCAAACGAAGACTTGATGATGTTATTATGAAAAATCGTATGTCGAAAATCTAGAGTGGCTTTATTTCATATCCCTGCTAACTGTAGCGTCTTAGTCCGTTGCTATGGTGGTTTAATGGCAACTTACATTTTTCGTAAGCTTTTTAAGTAATAATTTGCATTCAAAATTTGGTTTCTGGCGTACATATTATCGATGGCATTATATTCTAGAATTGCTTTATATTTGCTACACTTTTATCAGAAAATTTGCTTAATGCTGATATATGATCGATATAATGGATTAAGGGAGGTTTAGAGGTTGACAGCATTAAGTTCAGAAGTTTAACGTATATCGCTTCTCGGCTCTCTGAGCTAAGATCATGTGTAGTGAATTTCCTTGTGAGCATGCTGGTAAATTTCGGTCAGTTTATTGAAATGCCCTTATATATAAGGGCATCCGGTGAATATATTCACCGGATGAAGTTAAAAGGATATACTGCATAATCGCGCATCTGTTTATTCCTTCTGTTATTATTACATTCGGCTCACCTAAAACCATATTATCTCAATGTCATTAACTAAACTAGTTCCACGATTATTACTGTCAAGTTTCCAATCCTTGGCATTTCCAGGTTTCCCCTCAGATTTGATGAATTTGATGAAATAGTTTAACCCTGGTTTGTTAACAGTTGTAGTACCCAATTTTCCGAAAATGAACTCCTCAAAAATAATTTCTTTGAAGAACTACTAGTTTTGCGTTTTCTGAGAAAAGATTTTTTGGATGGGGGGGGGGGTATTCACTGAATAAGAGTTATCGTTTGTGACTGACTACCAATGCTACTTTTTAAATTGAAGCATGCCTTAAGTCTTCGTTACGCGTTTCGCACATTCCCTATAGAAAAAAGCATGCACGTCACCAAAAGCATCTCTTACAAGCTGCATACTTTTATCAACAGCCGCCCTCTCTGGCTCCATATCGGAGATCAGATGGTCATAAAGAATTGACAACAAGAAACCCTAGGAACGAACCAACAGACAATAAACTAATTGCTCAACAAATATGATGGGAAAAGTGGAGACGGACTGGACACAGGCTGAGGAGAACATTGAGAGACATTACGCAGCAGGCCACAGCTCGAGCGGAGGATGAATGGGAAACAACAAGTTGGGCGTTGGTCCGAGGGTAAGATGGAGTAGATTATGCATGGAGGAGCTGAGAGACTATGAACAATTTTCGGGCCAGCTGAAAAGGACTGCGGTGAACCGGATGAAATGGAGATGTGTTGTTGAAGCCCCATGTTCTACTTGAAAGCCAAGATAGTAGTAGTTATAGTAATGACGTCATTATTGTCTTCTTTAGTTCCTAGAAGAACAAAGGGTTACAGCCACACGTCTCCACTGCTTTTGGGTCTCCGCCAACATTTTCACTTGGCTGCATGTCTGCCCACTTGCTTTCATCTTCTCTTCGAATGACCTCCTCCATGTCACCTTCGGATGACCAACTCAAAATTTCCCGTTTGGGTTCCACTCGAGAGCCTAAAGAGTAATGTCATTTGATGGTTCCCACAGAGCATGGTCAACCCACCTCCATTTCTTCCTGCAGATTTGTTGTACAATCGGTTCCTGTTGCTGATGTTTTCTGACCGGCCATCTGATCTTGAGTATTGAGAGAAAACAGCTGTTGTTGAAGGTGTGTAGTTTGTTCGAAACGCCCTTCGTGACGTGCCAAGTCTCTGACCCATAAAGTAGAACTGAATTCACACTGGAGTTGAAAATCCGGATCTTGTTTTGCATGCTGAGTGCAGTTGATCTCCACACAGATTAAAGAGTGATGAAAGTTTGCCTTGCTTTCCCAATCCTAGCTTTGATATCCCCATCAGTTCTGTCTGAAGCTGAAACGATGCTTCGCAAGTAGATAGGTAGGTAAAGGAGGTTGCTTCTTTCAGATTTATCCCATTTATGCTGTTGTTGCTGCTGTTGGTGTTGACCAATAATCTTCATCACCTTTGTTTTATCTATGTTCACCTGAAGTCTTATCTTCTCTGGATGCTTCTTCTGCCAACTTCTTGCTTTTTACTTGCATATCTTCCAGTTAATGGGAAATCAGACATATATCATCGGCGAAGTCCAGATCCTCCAAGTTTTTTGTGTGGGTCCATTTTATGCCTGTCTCCACACCAACGGATTGAAATTTGTTTAAAAGTGTCAGTGAGTACAGAATTACAAAAATTAGAAACATAATTCACATTATTATTTATTACTATTCTGTTGAGTTCTGGATGGATAATTGGGCTTCAAGAGAACATTTCCGATTCATCCTATTCTATGCATTCTTTTTAGCTGGTCACATGACTACCCATAAACTTTCACCTTCTCCTCACAATATCGCCTCCTTTTTATCCGTGGACACGCAATTCGTTGTTTCCCGTCCGGATTTCACCAGAACACGTGGTGTCTGATGTTGTTCAACGATATTCTTAGCAGTTTATATTATTGATGAATTCAAGCCATTCGCCAGTGTATACACACATACATTATTAACGCTCATAACACCAAGCCACACAACAAGAAACGATTAAATGATTTCTCCTGATAAAAGATAACTTCTTCAGATGCAGAACAGTTCAATAAAAAAAATTATCTTGCAACTTTAAGGGAAAACAAAACCAACACTCACACAAATACACACACACACACACAAGAGTTCCACTTCAACTGCCCATATGAGTTAAAATTGTTGATTTTAATTCTGGCCCAGTTTCCATCAAATTTGTCAAATTATCTTTTTACTCTCTCTCTCTTTCTGTATGTATGTTTTAGTGTGTGTGTGTGTGTCGGGATAAAAATTATTTAATTAAGCCAAGAAACTCAGAACAACACAAGAAAATATATATATATATAAATAGATTGATTGGTTTATTGAGGCAAATTATATCATGATGGAAATACAACTTGCGTAAAAACAGATGACCTTATTTTTCTCCCTATCATGCAACCAACTCATTAAGTATGACCATATTGACGGTCACATTATAAATTAGTTAGTTATAAGTTGATTAGCCTTATTATTTCACTTCATTTTCCCCATAATGATAATAATAATCACTTAAAACACTAAAATGTTGCCAAATTCTGAAGTTCTCTGTCGAAATTGGCCAATAAAGAAAACCACAATTATCAACTGTTGGTATGCAGGGACTTGATTGGCTACAGTTGATGTCAGTTTAAAAAAAACCCTTGGAAAACCTGGGAGTTACGAATAGCTGCTTTGTCCTAGTTTGTAACTCTTCATCAGTACAGTATACACCCACCGGGTCTTAAACTCAGGACCTTCCGGTTACAAGGCGAACTTGTGGACCATTCTCCCAATGGAACACTATCCAATGGCTGATGAATTCCAACCTCTGCCGATTCGCGATACATGTAGCGCAGGTGATATGATTATGAGTAATAAATTGTGCTTAAAACACCATTCATTTTTCAGTGATGCATCGTTGTGTTATATGAGAATAAACCCATCTAATACAACTGTATCCTAACCTGAAAAGTCTTGGAAATGTCTCACTTTCTGCCAAATTTAAGGGCATCTTACAATCAAGTTACTCAGATCCAGTGAGCTGCGACTGAGGGTGATATGCGAATGTGGGCCACTTCGGGATTCGAAGTTAAGCAAAGGCCACTAGAAGTTTAATTCACTTTTAAATCAACTGCGTCAGCTGCTTTAGAATATGAATATGGTAGTCTGCGAAGATTTGTTTTTAGTGCGGTTCACTATATTTTTGTTGAAGTGAACCGGATGAATTTAAATAGTCAGTTTTACGAAGCTATTTCAACAAGTTGGTGCACTGATCTGGGCATAAATATTTGTCTTAAAGACAATCAACAGCTTTAGGTAAAGAGATATGCCTTCATCTTGCTTCCTTCAAGGAAGTGCACTTTACAACTGTTGAATCATGCATATACATGTGAAAGTTGATCCCCAGTTTAATCACCGAGAAATCTAACAATTTTGAATGTGTGACTTCATATAATTATTTTGTTTTATAGTGCTGAAGAGTTTGAAAATTGAGAAAGAATAGAGAAAAACAACACTGATGAATAATGGTCCTGAGATCTCTGATGTATTCCATTGTTAGTTGGTTAGTTTGGATAAGCACACAGGGATGCAGTATTATTTATTATTTTCCTGAGTTCCTTTGTGGAACTTATTTTTCAACAGCACAACTCCACTTTCTTCTATTTTCTGCCGTCCTCTTCAGCTGTGTTCACGAATGCCCCTAATCTCTCATCTTCTCCTCCCCCACACGATCTCCTCCAATGTCACCCTCGCATCGACGACCCACTCGTCACTTCCCATTGGAACTCCACTCGAACGACAGCCTGGGTTGTGCGCATCTCCACTTTCTCCTTCATATTTGTTAAGCGATTGGCTGTTGGTTGGTTTGTTCCCAGCCAGAGTTTCTTGTTACTAATTCTTTCTGGTAGGCCAATTGATCTTCTGTATGGAGCTAGAGAAAGCAGCTGTATATAAGAGTCTGCATCTTGTTGAGATGAAATCTATCTAGTTTGTGGTGTATCGCTTATGCATGTTTCATGTTGTTTTATGCATATCCTTGTGCAGCATCCGATCACCAAATCATTGAAAGCACAGAAGTCCTGGAATAATTCTCCGTCCTTATTCATTTCTCCAAGTCAGAGCCTCTCAACCCATGATGAGTTCCTTTCGTGTATTATCTACTTCCAGTTCGGCTGGCATTCATATCTGCCATGAGGATTTGGATATAGCTGTTCAGGATGTTGTCCATTACTGTTTGTAGTTGTCTGTAAAAGTCCTCCTTCTTCTCTTGTTTCCGTTGTTTGTAGCATTGGACAACTGTGACCTTCCTTCCTGCCTTCTGAGTTGAATCTCGTTGTCATGATCAAGCAGGATGAAACTGGTTCCTACTGCATTACGGCTTTGGTTACCTCTGGCGACATCATTATGGCCGCTCACTGCCTCAGTGTGATCGTAGTTGTCCTCTGTATGACCAGACCGGAGAAGACTGCCGACTCTCCAGTTGAAAATTTTGACAGTCCACATCCATTCCATCTGCTCTCGCAGATACCCAGCACTTCTATGCCATACCTTTGCATTTCTTTGGCTACCTGGGCAGCCTTCTCGGTTAACCTCGTACATTGTACGAACATCACTAATTCCCATTCTTATTCTTGCTTACGTCAAGAGAAGACGCTTCCTGAATTCAGGCCCACTCTGTCATTTCGCCTCTCCAATTCGAGCGAAGAATAAGATTTTTACTTGAATTTTTTATATTTTTAATATATTTTCTGTGTGTTGGAGTTTCTGTAGCAGTTTGATAGCATTTATGGTGTAGGGTTGCTAGATCCACACCCAGCCTTCCCCCCCCGCATCATTTGAGCACAGTTCGTCAAAGTGGTAGGCAGTGACCATGAGTTATTAACTGTGCTCAACATGCCACATAAGGAAAGATCACTTTATCAGTGTTTAACTTACCAATTATATAACCCAATGAAGATTTATGTTCGATAGGGATTCCTAAATTCACTTTCGTGTTCTGATGTGATACGTTAATAATAATAATAATAATAATAATTTACTTTATTCCATAAACAGGACTTGTGATACAGAATGGAATTTTCAGCATTAATCACAATATTGCATCTAATTTCCTCAAATTCTAAATAAAAATTAATCACACAAAAAATTTTCCACATTTACAATAGAGGTAGTGTCAAAAACATGCAGCATATAAAATGGAAATAACAATCATAATGATAACTGCTAGGGTAATAATAATAAGAATACAAGTGAAAACTGCCGTTGGCTTGTTTCACACAGTATTGGCAATGTGGTATAGAAATCCTAATATGTTTAAAAATATTGAATATAATGTTCTCTTTACATGATATGGTGAAGGGAAAAACAAAGAATACAGCCGTCATGGAGATAAGTTGGTGTTTGCAATTCTGAGAGTAAAAAAAAACAGAGAAGTAACAGGATCATAAATATAATAGAAACAATAAAAGCAAAACTTGAAGGTGTATAAGGATGGATGGAGGAAATTGTTTATTTACATATTAACGAGAAATCTACATAGTGAAAATTCTTATTCAGACGTTTAGAAGACGAAAGAAAGTCTGAGCGATAATATTCTCTTCAACGAATTCCTCTTGCGGCTCTACATATATATATATATATATATATATATATATATATATATATATATATAATCTAGAATAATTGTCATTATCAATATTGATGTTTTTTTAAAATATTATCGATTTTTTAAGACCGATTGAATTACATTTCGAGAAAGACGCTTAAGTTATAATCAGCATAAAAATGTAATACTAAGTAAATTACCAAATAAAATTGGGGAAATTCCTTCAGAAAATTAAGGATCATTAAAACCTTGACGGCCAAGATTAAGACAAGCGTTTGAGCCAACTACTTTTGGATACCTAATTTAGGCTTCTTAATGTAGATCCCAACGGCTTCAGCAATATGCAACAGACGAACTTTTGAGGTAGAATTAAGATTATTTAGGAATATTCCAGACGGATTTGAAAGCCTTGTTAACATCACTTCTGTGTTTCTGTTCATAATATAAGAATGAATAGAACTATAAATGAACTTTATTTGTCCCCTGCATTTCTATATCCTTTATCAAAGAGCTTCTTATGATGTTGACAATGAATGCTGATTTTTTATTTAATAAGAAATTTTGCAAACAGACTGATGGCGTGCCTATGGAGTCGCCACTAGGACTTAGTCGAGGTGACATTTTTGTTGCAAAATTAGAAAATGAATTCTTGAATGCAAAACTCAACTTTTAACTATCTGAAAGTGACAATGTCTGCGAATTTCAAGAGATTTTAGCTAGGCTTTTGTTTAGACTTTTGAAAGAATTCATGATGTCTCACACTGTCAGTGATGTCAGTATATATTACTGCATAACAATGTGAGACTTTGTCAAAATAAATTTGACCCGTAGTGGAACTATAATTCATCACAGTGCCCAAGTCCTATTCATATATATTAGAGGCCAATGGTCACCACTTAAATCAGCTGTGGTTTTGTATGGAAACGAAACAGCTGCAGCTGTAGCGACCTATTTTATTACTCATCATCGTAGTATACTTTCACTATGTAATTGGACTTTGATTTGTTTATCACTATAAAGATTGCGTGTTCACAACTGATACATTTATACTCGCTCAACTTTTGAATTTTGATTACTGCGATTATACACGTTCGTACACCTTCTCAAGTGCCTTTTGATTTACGTTGTGGATATCGAGTGATCACAACGTTAGGATACAATAATAAACGAGAAGAAGTACTACGATACATGTGTATGCTAGTTTGGTCAAATAAAGCACCACGACACAGCCACTGTTGCTACCCTGGTCTGCTGTGGAACGTGCGGATTCAAAAATTCTGCTTTAATTTCCTTAATTTATCTGGTACTCAGTTTAATGTTATATTAATGCATATTATCTCTCTCTTACTGATGCTTTTGAAATATCTGTTTACACAACTGATTTAATGTGATTTAAAACATCATTAATGTTGTTAATAAGAATATTTCATTAATTATTACTGTATATAAATGCAGAACCTGATGAAGAAGGATGTTCTTTGTTCATTAACCAATCTTTAAAAAATAAACATATTAGATTAAAGATTGACAGCCAAGTGCATTCACTTACAGAGAGCAAGGGACTTACTACAATGTGGATACATTTTCCTCTGCTATATCACGTATGCTGCTTCAAGAGCACGCTTCCACTTTCTACTTTTTTCTGAGGCCGCCTTCATCTGGTCCCACAGTGGCCGACATTCTAGAGTGCGTCGTCATCCACTAGTCTGATCAATTTCCATTTTCTTCCATATACTTGTTGAACAGTAGCTTCTCGATTGCTGCCTCTTTCCCAGAGTTACTTTTTGTCAATTATTTTCGACCAGCTGGCCATCTGATCTTCATTATAGAACCAACGAAGGCAGTTGTTCTAACGAAAACTATTCTAACCGTGTAAGTCACAATGTCAACTACAAGAACCAAATTATCACCGTAAGGCGAAAACAAGAAGAGATGACGGAGTGTTGACAGGAGAGAACTCTGACTGCCTCAGACAATAGTTGCAAAATCTGAAAGTGATTTTAAATACATGCCTTTCAAAATGATCCAGAGTAGCCCTAAATTTAATGATAAGCTTAGTGGCTAGCAACCAGTACAGGTTAAGACTTCAGAAAGAGATTAGCATGTACGGTGAGTGCACAATAACTGTGAAAAATGAGGTCTTTTTTGAGGCTAAAGGCCTATGTGAAGAGAAAACTTTGACAGATATATGAGCTATGTAAAAAACAGTTGATGTTATTTGGTTGAGGGAGTCTAACAGTTGTAATGAGCTGACGTTAGTAGAAGCGTTCCTAATGGAGGCTGATATCTTCGTCCAATACTAGGAATCCACAGGAAATTCATATAATAAGTATAATGGATACTTCATAGCGCTTCGTCTTATGCCTATTTATTTTTAATCAATATTCAACTGAGTAATAAATTTTGTAATCAATAAATTACTATATATATATATATATATGCCTACCATTTATTTCATTTAAATTATCATTGTTATTATTATCCTTATTATTCAAATTCCCAATTTTATTAGCTTGTTTTGTTTAAAATGATACTGATGAATAAAGTGGGTGAACTGAATGTGTAATTATCAAATTAGATTGAAAAAAAACTTGGAAATTGTCTCAGAAGGGTAAAAGGAAATCGCCTAAGAATTTATTTATAATAAAATAAATTTAATTACTTCAACATTTCTAATATATGTAAATTGCACTAGTTATAGAGTTAAAATGTTGAATAATTAAAGAATGGAAAATAAGTCAGTGAAACAATTGCGATCATTCTATTAAATATCTTCTTCGGGCGTTTCATGCTGTCTCTGTTGACTATCTACTTCGCTCTGTTCCGTTGTCCTAGTGAAATTTCGTCAATCCCACAAAGTATTCCTTTTATTACTTGCATTCTGACTGGTACGCAGTGCTTCAAACTTTGTGTTTTGAATTTTCAGTAGCTATGGACTTGCTTTTACTGAGTAGGATTGCCACACCCACACCGCACTTCCCCTCTTTTCTGGGCTGAATTCTCACCAGTAAACTAAGCGAGGCTTAGCAGTACCTTACTTGGTAATCAAAACTGAACCTCCAGTGTGGTTGGCGAGTATTCTAATATTGAGTCATAGATTCAAATGCCACACAGTTTACTAAACTTATTCTTTTCCCTTCTTAAGACATCCGTTATTTTATTCTTATAAAGCAAGAGGGGAGTGTGAAAACGAACATATATTGGACTGAAGAAAGACCAGAAAAGATTCGATTTTCCGTATAACTTTTGTCTCTGGTTTCATGAACTCAAAAATATGCAAGCGACAGTCAACAATTTGGAAGAGGAGGCAGTGAAGGCTGGACTTCAAGTGAGCAAAGAAAAGGCAGATGTGATTAACATACTCGAGAAAGGATCAACATCAGTGAGATAAATCTCGAGGAAGGCATCTCTTCCACTTAACCTAGCAGCATCAATTTAGCCTTAGGCGTGAATATGGGTGAAGATTAAAAAGGCTGACAGCATTGGAAAAGGAATACAGGGGTTCATCACTATAAAATCGGTGCACAGATGTTCACATGGCGCTGAGCACGGGAATAACATCCCAGTTTTCAATACTAATTAATGGTGAACCAGCGTTTTTTATATGTTTCAGAGATATGGAGTGTTTATCACTAAAAACAATTCCGACAGACACTTCTAGGCTCTTATCAACAGTCTTCTCGGCTATTTTGAATCTGAAAATCGAGCTGTCGGTTAGAAACCATAAACGACAAGTAACTCCAGCAGTACAATGAAGCAACCAAAATTCTATTTTGCAAGAGACATGAAGAATGAAGTAGAGGCGGATTAGCCATACATGTAGAAGACAGCTGAAAGACATCACACATCAGAGTGGTCGTCGAGTAGAACTCGAATGGAAGATGGCGAGTTGGGAGCTGATTTTATGGTGAGATGAGGGAGATCACATGAAGAAGAAATGAAAGCTTGTAGGCAGTCATAAAGTCAGTTAGAAACGATTTCACAAAACTTATTGCATTTGAGATATACAGCTTAGGTCCTATGCTGGGCTTGGAACGAACAATAAATAAGGCAACTGTAAATTTGGCAGCAAGAAACTCTGTGAACGAACCAACCAAGAATTTATTGCTGGACAGATCTGTAGAAAAACATGGACAGTTATAGGATGCATGGTGAAGAGACCGTTGAATGGCATCACGCACCAGGCCCTCTAGTGGAAACCGAATAGGAAGTGTCTGAGAGTGACATGGAGGAGACAGTATGAAGAGATGAACTGAACTTGTGTTTCCTAATTTCCTGTGTTAATTCTCTTGATTGAGACATCTAAGAAAGGGACTTTATTCTCTGATTCTTCTTCTCTTGTGAATTCAATGTCTGCAAACATGTTGAACATAATATTGAGAGATAGCACCACCATTGATCTTCTTACAATAATACATTTGTAATAGAATAGCTAACTCAAATTCTTAGGTAAAACTTTGCGCAAATGTTCAGCGTTTCAGGTTGTCACACACAGTCAAGTTACTTAAATAGTTCGAAGAAATAAGTGAGATAAAACTACAGTGAGTTGACGTATTCAGGAGAATGAATACTTACGTGAAGGATAACAGTTTTCAGCCATGTAACTAAGTCTCCACCTATGGTGAAGAGTTGGTTTGTAGGGATTTGATTTGTCTCAACCTTGATTACGGACTGGTATCCCCTACAGGATAATTGGAAACCAGGGATTACAGGGTAGCTGTTTCTTCTAAGTTTGGGATTTATTGCCAGTACACACCCAATGGGGTTTCAATCCAGAACCTTCCGGTTACAGTCAAGCTGGTAGACTATTAATCCCCTGGGACCCGATTCCATGGTCAGTTCATGAATTCTAACTTCTACCAATTCATTATGCTAGCACAATCACTATCCAGTATCATTGGTGGGTGTTTTTCTTGACTCCTGACCTGGTGAACTCCACTAGTTATGGCTGTTAAGTAGAGCTCCAGGTAATTTATTCCTGTAGCCAGTCACTACTAAGGTCCTGAGTCGGACTTCTGGTGGATGCGCAACGCCGATGAGTCCTAAACTGGGGCGAGACAACTATTCAATACTTTGGGGTTTTCAGTGGTTCTCTGGCTGATATCAGTTCGTCTCCAGCAGTCATATATTACCGTTTCCAGGACACCGACCAGACAATATACACCTCCCTACATGACGCATACCACGAAGTGTTATCAGATTTGGAAATGACCAGTCTTATCTCTTTCTCACCCTAATCCTATGTCAACTAACACTGGCCGACAAGGAAGGCGACAACCCTGTATCCGTAAAATGGGTCCTAGACATCTCAGTTCATTCAGCTACATGACCTCATTGTTAAACTCTCCGAACAGTCTATGCATACTCTTGACATTACTCATCATATCATTTGGCCAAACCCATGAGATAGAACGAACGCACTTATAGCCATCTTTCAACGGCCAAGTCTCACAGACATAAAGAAGAACGGAACAAACTGTCGCTTATTGCATATGTCATTTAATGGATATTAGGATATCACATCTGCGTCGAAGATTACGTGAGTTAACAAGTGCCAGTATTGCTTATAAATACGTTCTTAACTCACAGTATTCATTTACTTGGTGAATGATACTGGCAGTGGAATCCAGGATGCATATTTCGTCCTGCTTGGGACTCGTCAGCCGTGTGTACCTGCATTTCCCAATGAGTGATGGTCATCCCACTGAAGTTCGAGCACAGTGCCCACAGTTTCAAACTCCAAAGCATTATCCACTAGGCCACTTGGGCCACGAGAGCCACCTCTTATGCAACGAGTCATGTTAATTTTAATCTCGAAGTCATGTTAATTTAATTGAATTTTAGATTTTCCCGTCGATTGATTGCAGCTTCAGAGAACCAGAAATTCTGCCCTCCTCCTATCCCTTGAGATTGAAATTCACTCATGCTGACCTGATATTGACAAAAATTAATTAATCTTCTCTACAAAATTTTTCTGGTTTTCCTTTTTCTTTCGGCTTTAGTTGACAGGAATCTGCAACCAGTTTTGAGATGTAACACTCGATAATGATGATGTTAAACGATGCTCACTTCAAACTGATAGCAATTGAACTAAATCAGTGACAATCTATGCATTTTCTTGTAAGAAACCTTGTTACCCGCCCACCCACTAGGAGAATTTTGTAACTAAACTAAAGTAGACCTTCAAAGTTCCTAAATTCTACAGATTTCTTATTCAGTGTGTCTATTTGTAATAATAAAAAAAAAATCGTTCTACTATAAAATAAAATAAAACCCTAACCTTTTTCATTTCCTCTTAATAAAACTTTATTTATTGACACGCTCAAATTATTGATCTTTTCAAACAAATTCAATTAATTAACTTGAAGCACAAGTATACAAATAGAAGGGTACGTCTACTGTGAGAATGACAAATACTCCTCTTGCATAAATCTACGGACATTCATACACATACACACACACTTTCATATGTCGGTTTGTATTAGACATAATCCAGCAAAACACTGAATCACTTTTGTAAGCATTACAAAAAGAAGATTTGGGGTGGTGGTGGGGAGGGGTGAGGACGAGGGTAGAAAGTATTATTGGACTTTTTCACTCATGTGTGAATTCATCAACTTGTTTATTTGTTTGGGCGGGTAATTTGACGTCTGGAATTACCACGATACTGAAAAACAATGGAAAATAGCACGTCATAGTGTTATAATCCATGTTAGGGATGAAAATCACCAATTTCCTTTTTTTCTCACTATCACTGCTTTGATTATTGTCGTTCACAAGTTTTCTAAAACACTGGTGAATTGTCGTGCCTTTTGAAGAGAGTAAAAAAAAGCCGTGAACCATGTCGAATTTCTACGTGAGAAAGGAAAAGTTTCGACATAAAGCTGTCACTGTCTCTGGATGATGTCTCATACAGATAGTAATAAAAAAGTAATCTATCAATGGACTGGTTGATTTAAGCAGAAAAGTGTTTTCAGCTGCCAGCTTTTATAAAACTACATACTACTGATTGACCGAGATGAGTAGTTGTGTACCACTGAAATCAATTAGTTATACTTGTACAAACCAAATATAGAGGTGGCCTAAACACTAGATGACCGTTTCGGATGGTTTGAACTGATTCGACTGTGTGAGCTGAGTCAGAGACCTGTTGCACTGAAGATGAACTGAAATAAAATTGAACCGAATGCACATCCAGTGTTTAGAACACCCAAATCTGATTGGCTAGTAAGTAATACTGGTTGATGTGTGGGTGGTAAACACAATTACTCATCTCAGCCGATCAGCAGTAAATACTGCTTCATGGAATTATGTTTGCTTTCTTGGTTACCATTCACTGTATCAAGCAGATCACATGTATCCCTGTGACCTGAATAATTTCAGTTTGCAAAGAAAACTGTATTGAAGTAATAACCTTCTCCAACTGTGTAAATTGTAAATTAATTTACAGATTGTGACTTTGACTTGCTGCAAAGTTGTATTTCCTTTTTTATGACTTACGAATTAATCTTATAATAGGTAACATCATTAAAACCCAGCGAGCACTGGACAGAGTTTCGGTGTTAGTATCCAGAACTCTTCAGTAGCCTTCACCTACGACGCTGAAATCTTTGTGTGTAACAAGGCCGGCTAGTTGAACGTTTAGGCCCATCGGGTGGGAGCTGAGAAATACATGAATTCTAATTATGTCGTCTTGTGATAAAGCCCTGCCACCGCCAAACAATGAGATCAAAGGGTATCCATTTCACTTTGACAATGCTACGAATTATCACTAACATTTTTAGGACAGTTGAAGACTCACCAACTAGGACGAAACGCATCTGAGTTTTTCTATATTGAGTGTAGCCATGTGTTTGCTTGACTTATTCACTTATGCCTATGCATTCTAACATCCTTCACAATTTTCCATCTTATTATGTATCAATAAACTCCACTTGTTTAACAATCTCAATATCAGCTATCTTGTGCTCATGTCACGTGTTTCACTACCATGCTAATAATAATTCAATGCCCATCAAGTTTAAACACTGTTAATCTGATGATCAGTCTACACCTCATCGATGGCTACTAGGCGGATGTCCTCAAGTTGTACTGAGAAGTTGTCACCATTAGGGTCCTTCATATCAAGCTGGAGTAGATGCATATCTAAGGAATTGGTTGGCGATAGAGCTATGTATAGAAACGACAGAAGTTACAATCCGTCAATCACTGAATTTCCGATCATGTGACTGAATGGTCAACGAGTTTGGTCTCGTAAGATAACGGCTGTGTGTTACAACACACATTGGTGGGATCTTGACTGTTGAAGATTTCGAGACGAGGATGACCCAGCTGTCCAGTACTCCATGGTTTTCAGTGATCTTTGTATAACTTATGTTACTTCATGACAAAGTCGATATTTTAATTAATCCAAAACTCATAAGCTAAATAATGACTATCAAGGGTACCAGTGGTGTACTTCACCTCCCAGTAGACGTTCATAGGCTAGATGCGAATCCATTCCAATGAAGGAGAGTATAAACTTGGTCAGCGACGTGTTCTGGTTGCTGATCTCCAACTTCAGATACTTCATGGTGTCCTGTGTTATACTGAGTCGGCTAAAAATTCCTCTCTGGAAGACGGATGCGTTGTAGGTAGCCTTCTAGATATCATAAAAGCTATCAAGGTAACCAGCATCGGTGGTGAACAAGAACCATAAGAATTGAGTTTCAAAGTTGTTGTTTAGTTACAACTGATGTTATACTCTTAAAGAAGAGGAGGAGGTATCATGAATTGTGTTAGAGAAATCACCATCCAGTGAATAATGTTGTTTCCCTGCCATGCAGTATGCATCCAATAAACAAACTACTATGGAATCATAATAATTGTCAAAACAGATAGCCTAGATAGTGCAAAGTTCACTTTTGGGATGCTTCTTTTAAACGAAAACAGAAAACGTAATTCTGCGAAGAACTCCAATGGATGACTGGAGAACACTATTCTCAGCGTTTCCGCTAATATTGTTCTCCAAGATGCTGCAATTCTTCCCTTAAATGTATCGAAGGTTAAGTCTCTTTAAAAATCTAGGTTCATGTGAAGTTTCACCTATTTCCCTCTTCTTTTTTCATGACATTATTCTCCATTCGCTTAGATTGAATCGTTTTGTTGAACCAACGTTATTTTGAACGATATTTGACTCAAAAATGATTACAATACCATTTCTGTACCCCTTCTGTAAGTGATTACTATTTCACTCATTCAAAAATAAACACTTCGCATGAAACGAAGTTTGACATGACTTCTCCTCTTCCTCCCACGAATTAATGCTGTCAATACATTATATGTGGAAAAAACCTTTCAATTTCATAATTAAATATTGTTCACGTAATTCATATATTTATCAAATCTAACAATCTACTTGGGTATATTTGAACTCAGATCGGCGAAACTGATATTTATTTCATGCAACGGGGGAAATAAGTCACTCTTCTAGTACTACTTGTTTGCCCAGGCTAAGGAGTAGGCGGAGTGGAACTCGAATCCATGACCAGTTATCTGTAAGTCGAGTGTTTAAGCGGATGGGACACCTTTTTATTTCTCTCTATGAATTCATTGGTGTTATTTATTATACCCTTGGGTTGCGAGTGGAATATACGGCCTCAGCAATACATCCCCACTGTGTTCTATTCTCTACTGTCCCCTTTAGCTGGCTTCACGACTGCCCATAATCTATAATCTCCTTCGTGTCACTCTCGCACCAACCAACCAATCATCATTTTATATTTGGATTCCACTCGAGTGATGGCCTGCATTGAGCGCGATGTCATTTGACGGCCTCCCCAATGTATACCCGATCCACTTCCATTTTCTCCGATATATTTGTTAAGGAATCGGTCATTGGCATAACAACGTGGAATCACTTCAGATATAATAAGTACCTTTCTAGAGTTACTGCATTATCACTGATATGTATCCACATGATGTGTGTTTTGTTTTTGACAGTCTATTATATTTTGCTATGTGTATATGGATCGATATTCCATTATAACTGAAAATATGCTTTTGTCTGTCCACTAACTAAATAAACATGTGTGACCTTGTTGTCACATGACATTACAACCAATCATGTTACGACTGGCTAATTATTGGTTCATGTGTATTAGTCACTTTCATATATACTTTTGTACTGCATACATGTTCCCACGTTTTCGTACACTACGTACCATTTCACTCACACTCTTGTGTGACATTTATTTTCCTTGTCTGGAAAATACAAGTATCATCGTAAACCTGGTGATCTTCTGATTTCCCTCTTTCTGCGTCAGGACTATTAACCACTCGACGAGTACATAACTTAATTGACGATGGGGAAAACTCTATTAACTACTCAGCTGTAGTACATAACAATCACCTACTGAGATTTCATAATATCTGCTTCGCTATTCACTCTGTTATCAGTACTGAATACAGAAATGTCACTGAATAAATTGTTCTTCTTTTAAATTTATTTTCATCATCTGCGAAATGCCCAAGCCTCTAGAAAACCATTCAGTCATGACTTGATCTCAGTAGATTTGAATACCTATGTAGGCGTTTGTGACGCAATCTCACAATATTAATAAATAATCGACCATGATAGGGTTGAGGTAACTTTAAACACAGCGATTACGTAGTGGGTACAGGAAATACCTAATAATAATAATATTTCGCTTTTATTCCAGAAACAGTACTTGTGGTACAGTGTGGAATTTTCAGCACATATCTACAATATTGCATCTAATTTCATCGTACATTTAAAAGGAGTATTACAAAAAATAAATATAAAAAAAAAACAAAAACCAAAAAGAAACACAAAAATAACAAAAAAATGCAAATAAAAATACCAAATAGAAAGGAAGATAAACACCAATAATGAAAAAATATTTCAGTATTGGTTAGTGGAAGCTATGATATGTGTATGCGTGGTGAACAGTAACAGCTATAATCATACAAGAAGTTATGAGATGTTCTTAAGATGTTTATAGCCAAGATGATCAGTTAATTTGATTGAACAACACTAAACAATCATAAAATAAACATTTCAGGTTGTGTTTTTTTATTGTCAGCACTAATGCAGTGTTTGTTGTGGTAGTGTGAGTAATCATGCATAATACAAAATTTTTAAGATGGTGATAGTGGCGTTCACAAACAAGATTGTCAGTTAAATAGTGCCGAACAAAGAACAACCACAAAAATTACTATTACATGATGGTTAATGACAGGACAATTTTGTAATAATCATAGTGATAATATAGTCGGACCCAGTAGATACACAAAAGAAGGAATAGAATAAAGAATAAAAAGTAAGCCAATGATAATAATTTAAGTAGCTAAGTATGTTTAAGAAGGTTGTTCACTATAGAGTACAAATAAGAGAGTATAAGGGGGAAATAAAAAGGGCCAAAATTATGTTATTAACAACAAAGCAAGTCATAGGTTTCACGCTTAACATTGTCTCTGTCACTTAGAACACGGGCCAAATATGGTATCGTTGAGTTCCTATACTTGGTTGTACGAGCATATATTATTTTGTACTGATTTCTGGTTCTACCTGATGAGATGCAAGGAGAGAGTTGGGAATAGAGGGGGTGTTGGGGGTCAGAGAGTATGGTTTTAGACCATTTCTCGCATGTATTCAGATGCTTATCCACTAATGTTGTGACGAGCTGACTGAGTTTTACACCGCTAGTCCTACTAACTACCTTCAACATCCTTCTCAGGATGGTATAATCCTTTTTCAGTAACCCAGGA
Organism: Trichobilharzia regenti; assembly: GCA_944472135.2. Lineage (NCBI taxonomy): Eukaryota > Metazoa > Platyhelminthes > Trematoda > Strigeidida > Schistosomatidae > Trichobilharzia > Trichobilharzia regenti. The sequence continues at coordinate 132,722,151 of OX235270.1, read as the reverse complement.
AAGACTAACGGGGAACAGTAAAGTAGAATAGGTAGGATACGAGAGTTGACAAATTGTGAAAGCAGAGGTTGAGGGACTCCAGTTAGTCTGAGTTTCTTAATGTAGTAGGTTAGACGAAACACTTTCTTGGAAATCATTTGGATATGAGATGACCAAGTAAGGTCGGAAGATATAACTAATCCGAGGTATTTTGCATTAGACTTTGTTTCAATTATAGTCCCCTCAATTCTACAGGCATCATGAGTGCTTACTAGTGTTTGTAGATCTCGTTTATGCCTAAGTCTGGCATTTTGAGGGATTCAGCGTGAGGCCATTTAGTTTAGACCACTGACTGATGTCCGACAGGAAGCTATTTAATTTGAAGCAGTCTGACTGAGACTTAACGGGAAGCGAAACAGTCAGGTCATCTGCATATTTGACGAAGTTGATTTCGTCTGAGAGAGGTAAGTCATGTAAGAAGAAGGAAAAGAGAAACGGCGAGAGAACAGCACCCTGAGGAACACCAGCTTCAGTAAGCAAAGGAGAGGAAGCTACACCATTATATACCGTGTACTGCATCCTATTGGAGAAGTAAGAGTGCAGCCAGTTGATAGCCCAGGACTCAGTTTGTGTAAGGCTAAGCTTGTTTAACAAAAGGCCTCTAGGTACAGAGTCAAAAGCAGATGTGTAATCAAGGAAAGTACAACGGACATACTTGGCCCCTTTGTCTAAGGAGGATACAATGTTGTGATGAAACACAGCAGCAGCATCCAAAGTACTTCTACCCTGTTTGTAAGCAAACTGCTTTGGATCATTTGAGAAGCTTAGGGAGGGAATGAGTTTTTGTAGAAGTAATTTCTCCATCAGTTTCAAAAAAGGAGAGGTAATGGCAATTGGTCTAAACTTAACACTATCTCCAGAACCAGACTTGGGTACAGGGATGATTTTAATATCTTTCCACAGAGAAGGTACAACATTATTAGAAAAAGAAGTATTGAAAATGCTTGTAAGTGGGTTACTTAAAATATCAGCACATTTCTTTAAAACAATGGCAGGTATACCATCAGGGCCTAGACTCTGGGAAGGTTTAAGAGATTTCAAACATTTAAGAACATCAGAAGTATTGAAACGATGAAAGTCACTGGTCGTGTTATTAGTTAAATTGAAGGCAAAAAGGACATTTGGAGGGCGGATGAAAGATCTATTGAGAGTATTTACATCAATAGAAGAGGCAAAATTATTATGCTTACCACAACCAGTAATTTCTCTAAAAAGCTTCCATATGTTTTCTGAGTTTTACAAGATAGTATTGTTTGATTATAAATGTTGTTTAGTCTCTTGATTTCAGATTTAATTTGGGTGTTTATCTTCTTAAGACCAGATTTATTCTTTGTCTTGTACAGCTTCTCTTTTTCTCTACGAAGTTTTTTGAGATGAGGGGAAGAAAAACGATCCATTCTTTTGAAAATTATCTGTTTTGGACAGCATATATCAAGACAGAATTTAAGATAGTCAGTCAAATTGGAAATAGTATCATCCAGTTTGTGTTCGTTGAAAAGTTCCCAGTTAGTGTCATTTAGCATACATCTTAGTTTGAGCATATTTTCTTGTGAGTAACACCTTTGCTGTGTTTTCTTGGACAGATTTGAGAAGATATTAAAGTGAGATCTGCTGTATATCTTAGGTAATATCCGAATAATACAATGATCTGAGTTCATGATAGGAGCACGTCGGCGTACTTCATATATTTCCTCATCATTAATAAACACTAGATCAAGAGTTTTATCAAGTCGAGTAGGGAATTTAACAATATTGGCATGACCTAATGATACGAGGAAAGAACAATCACAGCAGTTAAAATCTCCTGTGACAACTGATAAAGAGTTTTCAAGATGTGTAACGGCGAATTCAGTGAATTCATCAGCAAAATCAGATAGATCAGAGGCAGAACAGCCAGGAGTAACATAAATGTTAGAGATGAAGACGTATTTAAACTTGGATAAGTGTTTCGGGCGGCATTTGACCGTTATACAATCAATAAAGTCATTAGAGTAAGAAAAACATACATTATTTGAAGTTGACCATTGAGAATGAATGAAAGTTGCAACACCTCCACCTCTTTTCTTTCTGGAGCATAGTCGATCTTGTCTAAACAATGTAAAACCATTTAGGGAAACCAGATTGTCATCATAGAGTTCATGGAGCCATGTTTCTTGTAATGCAACAATCGCCGTATTGTGATAAGTATCAGATGATAAGAGAGACTGGAGATGCATAATTTTGTTGGGAAGTGAACGGCAGTTTGAAGTGACAATAACAGGAATGGTTGTACGATATAAAGGTGTCTGTTTAAGTGCACGCTGCCAGCCAGCGTGATGTTTTCTCTTAGTTTTATTGGATGTATGAAATTTATATGGTTTGAAACGTTTAATGAATGAATTACTGTATTTTATGCGATTTGTGATCATATTTTATTAAAATTAGGAATGAAAACATGACTTATTAGATGCAATATGTAGATGCAGGAAAAGTTAGCCCAGGTGTCAAACAGGCCGCCGTAGTCTTAATTTAAACAGTAATTATATCTCTCGGTGGGATTGTTCTGCTTTTTTTATTATACCTGCCTAATCAGCGTGTTTATGCATGTGTGGATGTGTGTGTGTGTGTGTGTGTGTGTGTGTGTGTGTGTGTGTGGGTATCTTGCAGCTTAAAAACGTTAGAAACGGAAGTACTGCTGGACTCTGATGAACAGCTCAACAATTAAAACAGAACCGAAAAATCAATGCCTCTCCTTAGATACTAGAAATTTCTAAGGACTTCTCAAAGTTCAACTTCCTCCCTCGGTAAAGTTTTAGTTACATAAATGTGCTAGTTAAATCAGTTACCCAGATTCGTTCCACTTAAGAAATGTCAGCTGAGTTTTGGCACATTTCATGAAGTTATATTCTATTCTGTTTATTTCATTGCTCCCTGAATGAAACATACGAATTCAAAATTAGTGCTTTGAAGTCGCAGCACCGATAGTACTGTTGTACGCGGGCAGGCGTTGCACAGATTTCTCCTTTTCCCGGGCTAGTAAACAAAGCAAAGTGTATTACTAGGGAGTTGGTCGGGAACCGAATCAGCACCGCATGAATGGTTAGCAGTGGTTTATCACTCATTGTCTACAAATTGATTTTTGACAACATTCAATTCTATAAGGAAATTGTCTAGAGTGCCTTCACAGTATTTCGAGAATAATAGAAATGGTCTAGTTCATGTAAATACCCACTTGGATATTACATTTATTTTATTGACACTTGAAAGTTCACTTGTTCAAAATTTAATGACAGTAACCATATAACCAGTTGATTCCTAATAGCAATAATAATAATAATATTACAGAATGAAGTTTTCAGGGTTTTATTTATATTTACAACAATTTAGCTACATTTATAAATATATGTATACATAAAATTGAAAACAGATAAAATCCCAAAAACTGAAACTTAGTGGCAAATAACGAATCATAAATAAATGACGTAATAAATAATTTACGTAATAATAAACCTTTAAATCTCGCAGTTCATTTGCTGATTTGAAAAATTTTATAAGTCCTTTGTTGGCACTTGCATCTTTCACATAAGACCATTGCTAAATATGCTATCATAGAATTCTTTTTATATTTAGCTGTACGAGCATTTAAATTCTTATGAAATTTCTCGTGGTTCTAGCCCCCGGAGAGATAGAAGGAGAAAGTAGAGAATAAGGAGGATGTTCAGCATCAGACAAGATAGCTCTAGCTAACTGCTTGTAGGAATTAAACTGCCCATCAACAATAATGTCAGTTAGTCAGCTCAGTCAAAGGCACCCACCACCACCAACCTTACTTCCACCCTTGAATGCTCATTGTGTTATGACATAGTTTTTCTTGAGAAGTCCACGGAAGAATAATGGCGAACAGTAAAGGAAAATTGGCAGAATACGTTAATTAATAAATTACAAGAGAAGAGGTTGATTCGTTATTCCAGGAAGTATCAACTTCCTTATGTCGCAAGTCAAACGGAAACTTTTCTTAGAAGTCAGCAAGATATTAGACGACCAACAGAGATTCGAAGAGAAACTGATGCAAGAACAGATAATATCTGATCTGTATTTTATCATAGTGCTGCCAATATTAGAATAATCACGGGACTGAATCAGTCGACACAAGTCTTGTTCCCACCTGTAACTAAAATCGGAGGTTGGTCATTTAGAGGGGTTCAGTTTAAGACCATTCGACTGAGACTACTGGTCAACCTCAGACAAGAATCTATTCATATCAGGACAATACAATAAAGATGCTGTGTCAGATCATCAGGACATGCAGACCACATTGAGCGAAAACAAAATAAACATCGATGAAAATCCAAGTAATACGTTGACAATTGTAACAAAAATTGATCAAAATCCATTGTTAGTAGAGCAAAATCAATGCTGTCGGTTTGTCGTATTCGATGAGGCAATTTAGAAAACTTGATAATTGTTATCAGTTATATTTGGTAAGGGAAAGTAACGTCTCGCTTGCTATATTCTCTTGGATTCCTACTTGGTCGTCAACAGCTATTGTAAGTGGCATGACATCGTATTTATTATAATCATTGATTATTGTTCCCTTAGGTTCCGAGTGAAACATAGGACATCAAAAATACATCACTTTTGTTCTATTCCCTGCATTTGTCTTCAGCCGGCCTCACGATTGCCAACGTTCTGCCATCTCCTCCTCAGACAATCTCCATCTAAAACTTAGATGCTCAATTCATCCTTATACACTCAAGTTCAGCTTGAACAATGGCCTAGAGTGTGATTTCATCCACCAGTCAGATGAATTTCCATTTTCTTCCACATATTTGTTGAGCAGCAGCTTCTTGATTGCTGGCTCGTTCCTAGAGTTAATTTTTGTCAATTATTTCTGGCCAGCTGGCTATCTGATCTTTATTATGGAGCCAGTGAAGTCAGTTGCTCATCAAAGTTTGAAGTAGCCTGTTCAAAATGCTATGCATGACGCACCCACGATGTTTTCGACCCATATAGAAGCAGAGGCTGACTTCGCACTGATGTTCAAAGTCTGAATTTTGTTCTTTGTGATGAGTGCAGAAGCTTTACAAACTAATTTCAGAGTGATCAAGGTTTGCCTTGCCTTTCCAATCCTGTCTGGATTTGACGTTCACATCCGTCCAGCTAGCCTGTAGTTGGAACAGTCCCTCCTACAAAAGTGATGGACGTAATCTCTTTCAAATTTCTCCAGCTGATAGAGATTGATATTTGTTGCTATTGTTGGCTGGTTGGTTGGTTGGTTGATTTGTCATCATCCTCGCCTCCATTTTCTCTATGTTCACTTGAAGTCTTATCTTTATTGCTTACCTCTTTGACCAGTTTGTTGGTTTTATGCCTGTAAGTCTCTGAGTTTGTGTGACACTGGACATAAATCATCCATGAAGTCGATTTCCTCTAGAGTTGCCATGTCAGTTCAACATATTTCTGTCTTCTTCCTTCTCATAGTCTTCGCCATAATCCAATCCACTGTAATCAGGAAACAGCTTTGTCTTACTCTTGTTTTCACTACAAAGGCTCTTCTGAGTTTTCCGTTGTGGATCATTTGACTTGTGGGACAGTCATATAGCTATTGAATGAGGTCAATATATTAGGTACTAGTGACTGATTGATATGATGCCACTTACATCAAGTAAGTAGTATTTCCTAGTCAGCCATAGTAGAGTGAATTAAACACCAGAATGACGTCTCTCGCTAGTTTTTGGCCAAGTTCATCAACGCTGCACCAGGCTTGATTTGGCTTACAAATCCGAATCAGTTGAAATCACTCGAATCCTGGTGATGTATTTCGGCGAACTCTTAATACCGTAAAACAGAATTCGCTATCAGCAGTTTATACATTTGACATGAAGATATCACTTAAACTTCCTCTGAAAACCGTAATTATATATGGATCACAAGAGATATGTGGTCTGTTTGATACCAAAAATGGTGATCAATCGGCAAGTAACGATTTGTATTGTGAATATTTCTTATAGAATATTTTTCTTCTCTTTTTGATGGCGCAAGACAGAAAGGACCACGAGAGATCAACACTGGCTATACACATGTGATCAACTTTTTCCACCTATTACGAAATGGGGTTCATCAATTACTTTTCTGAGGAAAATGGAAAGAAAAGGAACGGGGGTGGCGGGTCAAACACATAGAGGGTGTGAAAAAGAAGTAGATTCATGCGTAAAATGCATGATAAATCATCAGTCAAATGAGCTAATGTAACTTTTTGCGTCAGCCTATCCAGAAACACAGGCGAAAAAATATTTTTAATGGTGGAAGTGTGAAAAAAAACGAAGAAAAATTATTCAGTCAATAAATACATATATGTGTTTGTATTCACATATATTTCTCTGAACACTTCAGAATATAGGGTTTCCCTGATTGTATGTAGGCCGGTTTGTATTTGATATTATTGATCCACAATCTCCATACGATATAATTATGTCAACCTGCATTATACAGTATATTCTGTCATCTCGCAACGAAGCGATATGTAAACTAGAGAAGTAGGCTGGTATGCTAGATAAAGCCTAATGTATCAACCAGCCAAAGTGACAGTTGTTCACTAGCTATATTTGTCATCACTTATCTAATGTTATTATCAAATCCAATAGACGTGTTCGATCTTTCTTGGTTGCTTGAAATGTTTTTTTTCGCGAAGTTCACCATCGAATATTCAGACGATTCAGAGTATTTCTAGTCGAAGAAGATTATTTCAGTTCCACTCCTGATGTCCGAATCAAGCAGCCTATTTGTGGCTCTTTCGTTTTTATGCTGTAAATATTATCTAGATATAGGTGGGACAAGCACAAAAAAGAGTTTTCAAGCAGAGTGAATCTGCTGTCACTCCATCATTCCGAACAGTTTGCTAGATGATATTCTTCAATGGCTAGATCCACCTTCATAAGCCGTTCAAATCTTCATCAGTTAAAGAGATGTACATGTTTTCCTGTTGGAGTTAATTTCAAGCAGCTTATCACTCAATTTCATTCAGCCTTGAGATAATAGATACCAAAATGGAGAATTATTTTAATAGTAAGAGTTCAAGTCTCCGGTGCAGTGACTGTTAACTAACAGTAATATTATTTTTCGATGGAGAAAGAAAGACCAGATTTGCAGTAGAAAATGATATCATTCTATTTCACAGGTTCTCCTCATCATCTGCCAACTACCTGAAATTACAATGGTTATAAATAATAACATTTCATACTTCATTGTTTGAAAGGTAATGGAGAAAACATTATAAGGTGAACGCATCTGGAATATAAGTATTACAATTAGCTGCAGTTTAAGCTTTCATCAATTTATATACTATCAAACTATGTAAAAAGAAAAGAGGCGGGGTGTGTGAGAGAAGAGAGAAAACAGAAAAATCTAATAAACAGTGTCAACATGGCAACTCAAGAAGGTCAAAGTTCATCAATTTGAAAACTTGCTTAGTGAGTTGGGCCCACTAGTGTGTATGACTAATCAGTGTAATGAAAGTGATATGGTTACCAAGGGAGTGAGAGATTAACTACACTCTCTTTCTGTGTGCAACAGTTTGGTCTGTGACGTTTGATTGCAATTGCTTCAGCAAATCGTAGTAGATTCGCTGTCCTTTGTATGTTTAATATTTTGAAGGATTTGGAAATCTCAATAAAATGCCCCTTATCCGTAAGGTGTCTGGTAATTGAACTTTGTAAATATTTGCTTCCTTTTAAGCATAAGTTTCTCGGAATATGCTCTAAAAACCGGGTAGAAGCCCCTCTTACGTAACAACCGCTACTTTAATTATTTATTCTACACACCTAATAAATGTCCAACTACCATACTTGCTTCTAAGATATCCACTTAGCTTGTATATATATATATATATATATATACGCAAAGAAAGAATAGTGACCGTGGTGTGCGAACGCACCAACGACCTTGAGCTCTTACCATTCGTTAGATTACAGAACCTGTCGTTACTACAACACCAGTATGAACGCAGTGCACAAACTGATGTGCAAATTTCATCCCGATGTCATTTTCAAGTACTATTTGAACAATGGACTGATAGTACGTTAGGGTTAGGATTATTATTAAAGTTGGGATTAAAGGTAGAGTGTCTCATTATCATCTGTATTTTTCTAGTAAATAAATATATATGGGAGGAGAGTATTTCCTTGCTTATATGGATGCAGCTTGAAATCTGATATCCCTCATTGTAATTGGGAAGTATTTGTCAGTTGCCTGAGGGTAAAATATCGTCTTTAATGTGTTTCATTATCACTAGGTTAATTTTACTTCTAAATAAACGGCTTTTTTACTGAACAGTACATGACAGATCCTGCAATACAACGAATGGTATGCGTTCAAGGTCACTGGTGCCCTTACACTGCGTGGTCGTTATTCTCTATGTCTACCTATATATATATATATATATATATATATATATATATATATATATATATATATATATATATATTCAACTACTCATTCTCACGTAACACAATAATGGTTGTCATCTCCTAACTGTTTCATTAAAGTAATGAGAAAATTCTGTATAATGATATTGTAATTGTTTCAGGTTGTATGCGATTGATAAGATCCGATGAAATAAAATGACATCCTGTTCAGTTTATTGTTCTCGCCTTTGTTCCAAAAGAGTAGCCAGTGAAGTATTCGTAATCAGGATTCAATTGTTGTACAGTGTATCATGTATAATATGAAACTAAATAGCTGAGCTGTGTTGAAAAAACGGATAGCAGGAATTACACATGGCTGCAGAGAAAATTTAATTTCACGCCTACAGTTTGATTGTATATCAACACTTAGAACGAATCCTTAAATTTAGAAGTGTTCATTCCAGTAATTTCGAATAACTTTATTGCTTATCCCCACTAACTGTAGCGTCCTAGTCAGTTGCTATGGTGGTTTAATGACAAGTTATATTTTCTATATGCTTTTTGAATGAATTTTTCATTAAAAATTGCCTTTCTGACGTACATCATATCTTAGGCGTAATGTACTTGAATTGTGTTGCATTTGTGTTCCACTGGTATCAGAAAATGTTGCTTGATACTAATATCCGGTCAATGCAACGAATTAAAGGAAGCAGTAAGTTCAAAAGTTAAAAGCATATTATTGAATTTTCATGAAATCATGCTGGTATATTTTCGCCTATTTACTGAAATGTCCTAATGCCCAATGGATAAAAGTGGCGCCACTTCAAAAAAGGGATACACCAGTATATGTTTAACATTGAACTTAAAGTTTAATAAGTATTCCAATGACCAACATGAAACTGATTCACTTTGTTTTGTTTTGTTGTTTTAGACTTGACAACTTTCTCTTCAATAGAAGGGGAATCAAATATATGTACATACCAGCATAATAAATATCTCATATTCTACTTTCAACTGATGTTAAGTATTGTTATGAATGAGATGAGTCATTATAAATTATTATTATTTTTAAAAATAAATTGATAATTTATTGATTATTTCGGTTAAACAGTTAGAGGAATGAGTATTTACGCTAAGGCTAATAGGATGAACTATATGTAGGTTAATTGTTGAATATGGATAACTTTAAATAAATCCATTGAACAAAAGCGAAAAAGCGAAGTTATTGCCTATAGTTGACCTTGCTGTTTGAGGTGATTTTTGTAGGTCATTATCTGGAAGCTTACAGAAAGCACTTTCATAATTAACCATTGTCTTGTGGAAAAAAGAAAAAAAAACTCGAGAAGCAGAAACAACTATTCTAAATTAAATCCGTTCATCCATTCGCTCATCCATTCATTCATTCAGTGTAAAAAAATAAATGTTAAGATTATGTAAATTTATACTCGGGGAAAATAAATACATCTGTCTCTGTTTGAACAAATGTTATTTGCATAATTTAGGCGATTTAAACTTAATTGTTTCGGTATTCTGTTTTGCTATACAGAACTATATATATCGTTTTCTGTCCATCTATCTATTAAGTTTTAGTATGAAGTTTGAGTTTTACTCATTTAAAAAATACATTATTTTAACTTATATAAATACGAAAGAATTTTGAAATGACCCAGTCGATAGATATGTTCATATGCGAATAAATTCATTTTTTTCTGTTTAATTTCTTTCCAGTTGTACATATCTACACAAACTAATGTGAACATGTTGGGATTATGGAGATTTGATTGAGATTTAATTGGTTTATTATGTCGCAAAAAGCGATACGAAAGCAGCCTGGTTCGAACATTATTCGATAGAACAAGAAAGATATGTTCAAGTAACAGACTAGACTATAAAGTGAAATTCCTGAGGGAGATACTACTGAGAAATGAGTATTCGAAAAAGTTTATAAATAAGTATGCAAAAGATAATGAAGGAAAAGCAATATGAGAGACTGTTTCTAAAGTGAAGGTTTATATAAAGCCACCTAACTAAGAAAGATAATGTCACTCAGTTGGTCAGACGTCATTTGGAGAAAGCAATTAAACGAACCTATTTTTCAGCTGTTATGTTGCTCATAAACACAACAAAGGCTATAGTGCAGGCAAAAGGCAAAGATGAGAAAACGACCCTAGACACATCAAAATGTGTACATCAGTTTTTACATTGTGTTTGTGAAAGCAAATACATTGGACGTACAAAAAGATTTCTGTTTGTTTACTTTGTCAAATACTGACCCAAATGTCTTTCGAGTACTCACAGTGACATCCTTAGGAGCGCGATCACATGACATTTATTGTACTGTGATCATACGGTGACGATGAGGTACAGCTTTATAGTGATTTCTAAGTAAGTCAATAAAAAGGTTCATGCTTCTACTGGAGCCTGTCCAATCAGATTAGAGAAGCAGGTTCTGTGAGTACGAAGTGAAATAGTAATCAGGCTAAATCTACTTTTGTAGTACACTTTAATCATACCTTTGTAATTTTCATTCCCCTCCCTCCTCTCTTTGAAGTGCTTTTTTCCATTATTATTATTATTATTGTTAGCAGTAATAGTATTATTATCATCAATAATTTATCTGACATACTGTTAGCTTTCTTAGGATATATGCAAATCCAAAGTCATTGTTGAGTATAAATCTCGGTCGGTGAAGAGTGTACCAACTATCGCTTATGCGATAAAACCAGTCATGTTAAAATTTTGTTATTTGGTCCGATATGATTTACCTATGTGAAATTTATTTATGTATTTTTTCTAATAAGGTTTCTTTGTATTTCAATACTATTATTATTATTATCATATCTAGATGTTTATATTAATAGTACCATACATTCTACTAGCATTATTAGTTTTAGGCATTAAATTAAACCATTTTGACTCACTCAGTCACGGCTTCATTCTGCGTATTAGTTCTGCTGCAGATTTCTTAACCTTATTCATTATTGTGTCTACAGGCTTCTTAATTTCTTCATATGGACCCATTTGAATATGTTCAGTAAAGTTTTTGATGTAGTTAGATTTACTCAGAACTACGGTGGCGTTTCCTTTGTCAGCTTTTGTGATGACAATATTTTTATCCTGTTTTAGACTAATTAAAGCTTTTCTTTCCCATTTTGTTAAGATTGATTTTGTTTTCTTTTGATTTTTCAGGGTCAATGCACATTGTGCTCTAACCTCTTCGGCTGTCATCTTATACATTGAGCTTAGTGCTACTTCTGTGTTAGGAATGACATCCTCTGGTTTTAATTTATTAACTGTTACGTTGAAATTTAGTCCTTTCTCAAGTACTTTTATCTCACTAGAGCTTAGCTGCCTTGATGAGAGGTTGATCACCCACTTTGTCCTGTCGATAGAGGATGAAGTGTTGACATCAGTTTCACTTGTTGTGTTCTTTTCTTCAATTAGTTTGTTTAATTTTTTGATTTTCTTAATGCTGATTCGCTGGCTATTCCGGATGTTTCAACAACAATTATATAATCTTTGTCACTGACCATATATTTGAGTTTGCGTTTGAGTTTCTCAATTTCATTTCGTATATTATTTAGTTTCACAGTAATTTGATGTAGTTCTTCACTTAGATATAATCTACTTATATGTTCCGTTGCCGATGTTATTTTTCTTGAAGTAATTGGAGTACGTAGACGTAAATATTTCGGAATTATATGAGGTTTTAAACATCGACTGCTAAAAATCCGATGATTTGTGAATTTTGCTTCAATTTGACTAAGTCGTGTGAGTTTGTTGATAAGCTTCCTAGTAGGAAGACCATAAGTATCATTGATATAAGAATAAAACTTGTGCACTGTGGTAGAGTGTAATTCCATTATAAAACTGTGAGACTTTATCTAAACAAAATTTATCCATAATTGATGTTTATAATTGTATTGATTCTGTCACAATAACTCCAGTTTATTCATCAGGATGTGCTTTCATTGATGAGTATTGCTCACATAATAATGATCGTGTTAACAGATTATCTAGCATTCACTACTTATAGATCATATTATTGTTGAAATTGATACCTTATTGTCGCTATTACAATGATCATGTGTTTGCATGGATGTATGTTAATCTTAAAGAATTTTCCTGAAAATAACAATGTCTGTAGAGGAGTATTATTCAGCTGACGAGTCCCTCTACCGAAATTTATGAAGTCATTCAATACTGCTTTTTTTCCACAGTAGTTGCTAGTTTTAAATCTACAACAGGAGAGAAACGTTTTCAATCACAGAACTATGGAAAACAAAGAAAGTACCGATGACATGTTCTGTGTGAGTTTGGGGTTTTACTGACTGCATTTACTAAGTTTCAACATAGAAATCAACAAAGAAGCGAGGCAGTTCAAGTTGCAAAATCCATGCAGCCCTCAAAGGTAGACATAAGAGAGAGAAAAAAGGTGATACAACACAACGATAATAAGCAGAAATGTGAGCCAGAAGGTGGGTGATTATGAAGTAGATATGTACTCTGATTTTGGGTATTTTACTTGCAAAGCTTTCAATGTCTTACTGGGCAGCATCTTCAGTTAATGCTTCAATTTACAATGCAACTACACCATAATCCTCAATAGTCTCAAACTATTGGTTTTTAAAATTCTGGGTGCCCCAGTCAGTCAAGCAGTCCTCACCTCCCTGCGTGACTGGTTCTAAGTAACTGTCAAAAACTTCTGTATCAGTGCTGATATTATGTTAGTGGACAACCTGGAGGATGCAACTCCACAAATTAGTGAAGTAGTCAACACTCTCAATCAATTCACTTCCTTCATATCTTTGATTTAGGTTGAGATTGACTAGAAGCACTTATCCCTGACCTCACCTAAGGATGGAACCAAACTTCTTCAAGATGTGAGGCCAACACTCTGTTATTCAACCATTAGGCCTGCCGTCTTACAAATTAGTTATTTTAACTTTTGTCAGTTTACAGTAGTTTCTGTATGATCGCAAATCAGAATAGAATTGCTCTCCAGTACTCCCTGATTTTCATTGGTTTTATAACTGGTTTTTCTTGTCAGGAAATTTACCTACATACGTTAAAATTTCAATTAAGACACACAAATCATAATGACAGTGATGCGAAGTTTAACAAAAATTCACAGAATTTATTGAAGCACTTCCACGACAACTGGCTCCCAGTGGAATTAGAAAAGCAAATAGCAGTCATCAACAGAGTACCAGAGCATGTGTGTGAACACCTGATTAGATAACCTGTAAGGCTATACATTTAAGCTGTATGACTCCCTTTTTTGTTTACAACTGTTGGTTACTAGGGATATGACTGTAATCAAGTCCCAGTGGCTGATTTATCTATGAGCTTGCCTTGTATTCGTAAGGTTTTGCGTTTAAACCTAGGTGAGTGTGTACTGATGAAGATCCCCAGACTAGGACGAAACAGTTGTCCAGAACTCCTAGGTTTAAAAGGATGAACTGGGTGGCCCGTTTAAATCACCGGGCTATCTAAATTTTCTGTCTATCAAAATGCACTGAGTTCACTCCATTTCGTATTGTTTTCACCATCTAATCACCACAATGCGTCACAATCTCTACCCGCGCACAGCTTCAAATGGGTTTCTGCTCATCGCTGAGACATTTTCCAAGGAAATGGAGGAACAAAATCGTGGAGTAGTTTTGGGACATGTCTCGGATGGATTGATGTGGCTTAAGATGATATATTATCGATTATCATATTATTTGAAGATTCTTAACAAGGAGTAAATACCTTTCTATGAAATTCGCTGAAAATTCTGTACTGAGTCTGATTCCACTTTTCAGAATAAAGCTATCAGTGTTGTTCTTGTGAACTTATATAATTTTGAAGAACTTCTGAGAAGTAGGCAGAACCGTGTAGATGTTTCGTCCTAGTTCGAGACTCCTTAGTAGCACTCATCCATGACAGCACCAACAATACAACTGAGTACCTTCAGGTTACAAGCCGAGTTCACTGACTATTCAGTCATTGTGACGGCAAAAAATTTATTTCTAACTATGGAATGATTGCAGGGGTTAATTCCTTAGAGGTCTAGTGAGAAGTCATACACAGCTGGTTGCATGTGGTTGGATGTGAGGGAAAAACCTCACCAATGACACTGGCTCAAGGTGGTATTAACATACTATGAACTGGAAAAAGTTGGAATTTATCCAGCATCGAATTGGCTCTCATTGGTCACTCAGTTTCCTCACAATGTTTAGGTCCTGATTTCGATCTTCAGTGGGGTCATAAGTGAGGATCGATAACAAGAACCAAACTTGAACAAAACATCTGCCCAGTACTGGTACCAGTTAGCCATCTTATATATGACTTGCTACCTAAGATGAAGGCACCCTAAATGATGGATTACTTGGACTTAAATAATTCTGTTTTCTGACGTTAAAATTTTACCTCACTTGAACGAGCTTGTTTACCAATCAGAAGCACCAATATAACTCTCTAGTTAAGAAAAGAAGCACAAGTTACTTTCTTCTTCTGTTAGCTTCACTCCTCAACATCCCCCCCCCCACTTTTCAAAAAGGAATCAATAAACAGAATTCATAATTTAATATAGAGACAAAGTAAATGGTAGAGTAGCAATATTATGTTGTCAAGGCAACAGAAGACTGAACACCCAGTCATTCCCTGTTTAATATACATATATAATGCTATACTACAGAGTATTTGTGATGATTTCCCTGTAGACGAAAATACCCTGAAACTGTATACTGATTGTTAAATGATGATTACTCTCACTATATATATTGCTTATTGCATTATATTAATATTGAATACAACTTGTAATAAGGTAAATAACTAGATATTAGTTTCAGGTTACAACACGGATTGGTATCAGTTAGATGACCATTGAAAACCAGAAGGGACTACTGGATAATTGTTTCGTCCTAGTTCAGGTCTCCCTCCAGGGTTCGAACCCAAGACCTTAAGGCTACAAGGCAAGCTAGCTCGTAGACCATTCAATTACTGGGACCAATTCAATGATGCTTGCATGAAATCTAACTTCTACTAAACCATGATTTTAGCGCGACCACCATCCAGTGTTGTCGGAGAGTATTTTCCCTCACTGCCGACCTGGTGGACCCCTGTGATCATGACTTCCGACTAAAACTCCAGTCAATTACATCCTTTAGCCAGTCACTAGCTTGCATTAGATTAATTTTCAAGAGGTAATCTGTAAGGATTTGTTTTGTTCGAAGTTCCATTACGGATTGATATCAGTTAGAGAACCACTGGAAAACCAGGGAATATTAGTTATTGTTTTTTTGAAGGTAGGCATATACTGTCTTCTTAGCGATTTCATAAACATAATTAAGATATCTCTTAAAGCTAGTTATCTAGTTTTTAAAGTTTTCTGTCGAATTCTCTATGCAAGTCTTATACCTAAATTGTAATACTGTTAGAATATGAATTGTGTTTCTTTTCACAAAAAGAGATGTAATTGAAGGTGAACTTAAGACTGTGTACAACATATTAATTGAAAACAGCTACCGTGAAAAGTTCATCACAAAAAAAAACCAAGACCTAAAGCGTAGAAAAGAATTCCTCTGCATCTACTAACAAGAAGCCTCAATATATTATATGACCACAATTCAAAGGTGAAATGCAAAGCGAAATAATGACTAACAAGTCGAGAAAATCGATTCACAAAGAACGTACAATGGGAATAACCTGTAGCTTATATTTCGTGGAAAAATCCCACAAAGCTATCTAAGCATTGAAGAGTCTTTCTCTATAGGCTGTCGATTATCGAACAATTTTTCAAAAGCCTGTAGATACTAAACACTCCACGCGGCAGAGGCCAGTGCAATTCGTCTAAATCAACCGGAGATCTGCATGCGAAAGAAAAAGGTCCAGCTAGCCACCAGTGGTACCCCTACCTGTTGTCGAACCTATAAAATTCTTGAATTCCGTAATATTTTAACTAATTTATCTGACATTTAGTTTAATGTCAAATTAATACATGTTATCTCTCTCTCTTAATGATGCTTTTGAAATGCAGTCAGCTATCGATACTACTGATTTAATGTAATGTTAAACACCACTTATGTTGTTAATAACAATATCTCAATATTATTATGGTCATGTAAGTGTAGAACGTGATGAAGAATATTCTTTGTTCCCTAATCAACCTCGTAAATTCTGAAATACGTTGAATAACGTATATAAATATATGTTTCATAGTTCTTTGGATATGTTCGGAAGGTTTCATTATGAGCTGACATTAGTTAGAGAACCATTGGAAAACCTGCAGGGAGTACTGGGCAGCTGTCTCCTCAGTCATAGTTTAGGACTCTTCATCAGTACGCATCCATCACCAGGGTACGACACTAGGCGAGCTAGCTCGTATACCGTTAATCCACCGGGACCCGATCCAATGGTCCGTGAATTCTAACTTCTGCCAATTCACGACATAGCGCGACCCCTGGCCGATGTCTTCGGCGAGTATTTGGATCGGGTCCCGGTGGCTTAATGGTATACGAGCTCGCCTTGTAACCAGAAGGTCCTGGGTTTCAATCCTGGTGGGTGTGTACTGCTGAGATATTACTTGTGCCAAAAACCTTCTAATCCCACCAATGCTATTTTCATTGAGAAATGCTTAACATCAGTGTCGTACATAAATTTCAAGGGCTTGATTGCGTCAACTAAAATGTACATATATGGTGACAATGACAAAAATATGTTGCTGAATACCAAAAATATAGTCAGCGTAGAAAACTTTCACACTGACTTTAGTTTAATGCAGGTTTGTTTTGTCTTTCTGATAATGATTTTAGCATCTTCATTTGAGCTGTCGTCTGTATTTGAAGCTATGCTTTCTAAATAACTGTAGGAAGTAACCTCCTACAGATTTTTTCCATTTTGCAGTGAGTGATTAGTGTTGCTTAATATCGTTGATTGATTAGCTGATTATCTTCACTTTCTCTTTCTTCTCCATGTTCACTGGAAAACTTGTCTTCAAAGGTAGCCTCTTCTTCCAACGTTTTGGTTTTCGTTTGTAAGTCTTCGAGTTTATTTGGCAGTTAACATAAATCATCTGCAAAGTTCAGATCTTCTACAGTCCTCTTATTAGTCGAACGCACATTTGTCTTCTCTCTCTCCCTTTACAAGGTGTACCGTATAATCCTGTCCACCACAATCAAGAATATCATACGTTATAGTAGGCAGCCTTGTCTTACTTCTGTCTTGACTTCAAAGGCTTTGCTAAGATTTTCTTCATTGATCACAATACATACACGACACAAAACACACTAACAGAATACAAGCATAAGACTGCTGTATACAGTGGGGAAAGGTTACCCATCTTAGAGTTGAACAACGTGATCTATGTGTTTTGTTTTAATTAATGCCTGGATGGGGATTATCCATGAACATTTAAATCAGATTATATTAAGTGAGCTGTTATAACATGAGATCTTTTGTTCATAAAAGCGATCACAATAATATTACATGAATTCAATACGCTTATTCAACTTTTGTTATGCATTTACTAATATTAACAACTATGACAGTAACAACTCTTAACTTTTGTTACTACGCTCTTTGATGAAGAACAGATTGCTTATAAATGCGATTGTACAGCCAAAGTGGAAAATGAATTCGCTGAAAATCGCCTCTTCGCAGAACTACGTTTTCTATTTTCGTTTAAAAGTAATACCCCAAAAGTGAACTTTACACACTTTGACAATTATTATGATTCCATAGTAGTTTGTTTATTGGCTGCATACTCCATGGCAGGGTAACAACATTATTCACTGGATGGCGACTTCTCTAACACAATTCATGATACCTCCTCCTCTTCTTTAAGAGTATAACATCAGTAATAACTAAATAACAACTTTGAAACTCAATTCTTTTGGTTCTTGTTCACCACTGATGCTAGTTACCTTGATAGCTTTTATGATATCTAGAAGGCTACCTACAACGCATCCGTCTTCCAGAGAGGAATTTTTAGCCGACTCAGTATAACACAGGACACCATGAAGTATTTGAAGTTGGAGATCAGCAACCAGAACACGTCGCTGACCGAGTTTATACTCTCATTCATTGGAATGGATTCGCATCTAGCCTATGAACGTCTACTGGGAGGTGAAGTACACCACTGGTACCCTTGAAAGTCATTATTTAGCTTATGAGTTTTGAATGAATTAAAATATCGACTTTGTCACGAAGTAACATAAGTTATACAAAGATCACTGAAAACCATGGAGCACTGGACAGCTGGGTCATCCTCGTCTCGAAATCTTCAACAGTCAAGATCCCACCAATGATACAACACACAGCCGTTATCTTACGAGACCAAACCCATGTGACCATTCAGTCACATGATCGGAAACTCAGTGATTGACGGATTCTAACTTCTGTCATTTCTATACATAGCTCTATCGCCAACCAATTCCTTAGATATGCATCTACTCCAGCTTGATATGAAGGACCCTAATGGTGACAACTTCTCAGTACAACTTGAGGACATCCGCCTGGTAGCCATCAATGAGGTGTGGACTGATCATTAGATTAACAGTGTTTAAACTTGATGGGCATTGAATTATTATTAGCATGGTAGTGAAACACGTGACATGAGCACAAGATAGCTGATATTGAGATTGTTAAACAAGTGGAGTTTATTGATACATAATAAGATGGAAAATTGTGAAGGATGTTAGAATGCATAGGCATAAGTGAATAAGTCAAGTAAGTTGATACATCAGCAAAAAATTAACTAAATTTATGCCCAGACAAAACAGAGGTGATGCAGATACCTAACCTACAGCAATAAGCATCAGTTACCTGTTTTACAGCAACATATGATGATATTAAAGCCAGCCAAGATCGGAACGGAAAGAAAGGCTGCAATTAATCGAAAACTAATGTGGACATCACCAGCACAACATACGGATGTTCAACACCAATGTCAAGTGAATTACTGCTTCATTTTGATTGAGAGACTTGGCACGTGCTTCACGAAAGGCGTTTTACAACAGACTGCAAACTTTCATCAACAGCTGCGTTCACCCAGTGTTGCAGATCAGATAACCATCTGGAAAGAACAGGTAGGCAGTAAGAAACCCTATCAACGAAAAAAATAAAACCTTACGTCCAAAGTTCGGTAAACACGTGGAAGGAAACGGACTGGACATGCTCTGAGAAGACCATTGAGTGATACAGAAAGCCAGAACCTATAGTGGAATCCAAAATGGGAATAGCAATTCTGACGTTTCGGTCAACTGTGACATAGTAAAGATAGTGTGAAGAGGAGTAAATGGAGGCAATCATGAGGCAAGACGAAAAAGTCAGTAGGGTACAGGGTGTAGTGGAGATGTACTGCTGCCCGACGTTCCGCTGGAACCTATAAGAATAGTAATAATAATAGTTAACAATGATTAAAACAATCAATTTAGCTCAATGAGTGAAAGTTTAAGAGAAAACGAATAGACGTTATGACGTAACAATCAGGATGTAGTAGTAATAGTTCTTTTGTCCTAGTTAAGGACGCTTCAGCATTGTGGATAACTGACCCCACCAGGAATCCTGAATGATCAGCTGGCAAGCCTCTCAAACTGAAGATAGTGGTTTCGACCCTTGGTGGGGCCATGGGTGAACACTATTGAAGAGTCCAAAATTAACAGGACGAAATAGCCGTCCCATACCCTTTGTTTTCCAATGACTGGTTCTTGGCAGAATCTATGTTGTAAATATAAGTTAAATTTGTCAGATTTATCGTTGTTGAAGACATAATAAATAGATTATAAGTGAATACTTGGGTTGTGGCAGCATTCAGTCAGGTGGCCTCGTAGTCAATGGGATTCTCTATGCGAAGAGCATAAGATTAGACACACACACACACGATGACAACTACACACATGGAGACAAAATGATCAAATTGCCCTTATGCAAATCAGTGCAGTGCTCAACTAAACAATTAGTTATATTAGAATAATATTAATAAAAATTAGAAATAGAAGGAAGAGTTTGCGTTGGTGGAGCTATTGTCATAAATAGGATTAACAAGGAAGACTAGGTTTCTTAATAACAAGATAATAGAGTAAAGAAGATACAAGGGGTAGAAAGATCGTGTTACAAAGCCACAAAATGGACACATCTCAATACCAGTAAGTAAACAGGCAAACATCATTATGAGGTACTTGATAAACAAAGTGGAAGGATGATTCATTCGCTTTTATAGGCGTCAACAATCGTTGACTCGCCCTGATATACAATGTGGATTCTGAAAAGTAGGGACAGCTAGAATACTTATAGAATCTACTAGGATTAGGAATGTATATCACAGTCAATATCACACAATCAATAACCTTCTTCACAAAAATGTATTTCCTGTCCCCATGTCATATATGATTTTCAAATAAATATGACATATGTGTTTAGGTTGTGAAGTATTTTCTCCAGAGCGCATCTGTGTAAAGCAGTTCTTGATTTTGATTCTATACTCCTAACTGTTCTCACTGCAGAGTATCAAGAATGCTGAAAAGCGGAAGTCAAATCACTAACCCTATATTGTAAATATATAAAAATATATAAATAAGTATATTTGACAGGCAGACAGGCCAAATGACTTCGTGGTTCGAAACCTCAGGTGTTGAGTTCGAGATCCGGTGGGAATACTACCACCCACTGGATATGCAAGTAAAAAATAAAAACTGATGGATCCCAAACAGTCTGTGAATTCTGTGAGTCGGTGGCACAGTGGTTAGGACTCTCGCCGACCATGAACATGGTCCGAGGTTCGATCCCCTGCTGACGCACACCTGATATCTATGGTCGGCCTGCAAAATTTGGGCTACCGATATCCATGCTGAAAATTCCATACGTGTACCAAAAATACAGTGTGGAATCAAGCTGTAATCAAAAATAAAAAAAATAAATTTAAGAACCTTGTTAAATGTAAAATATAATTAGTTCCAGAATTTAAGAGTAACAAATTAAAGTGTTCACCAAACAGTTAGGTGTGAATATCGTTTGACATCTCTATTTTTACTATATTCATCATCTTTTCATTCAGAATGAAATATATTTGGATGGAGAGTTTTTTTAAAAGACTAATTAACTGACAAAGAATATTCTTTTCGATAAATTTGTCATCCCGTTTTACATTAATATGGTGGTAAAAATTAAGAAATATTCTTATTAAGCAACATTAAGTTACATTGAATAAGTCAAGTAGTATCGATAGTTGATTACAGTTCAAAGGCACCTGTAAGAGAGAGAGACTAATATGCACTAATATAATAAGACCAAATTGATTAAATATCACATAAATTAAGGAAAGTAACCCAGCGTTTGTGAATTTTTGGCTCGATAACAACCCATGGTAGCCATAGTCACTGGCTAGACCTGCTTCTTGTGCATGCAGAGCTCTGGTTGATTTAAGCGAATTGCAGTGACCTCTGCTGTTTCAATAATTTGGTGCCTTGAGGCTTTTGGAGATTTACGAGAACGAAACAGAAAAAGATTCTAGAATAACCAACATTAAGTTTGATTTCGACTAGGTTATCTATCAAGAAGCTACTGATGGCCATATTATTATTATTAATATTGGCTTGGGTTCCTAGTGGAATGTAGGCCTTCAACAGAACTCCTCAATTTTCTCCTGTTCTCTGCAGTTTTCTCTATCTCGCCCCAGACAATCTCCTGCAGGTTATCCTCGAACCCTTTACCTCGCTTAGCCAGAAATGCTGCTGGTAAAGAGGAAAGGTTGGGCAACCCCATCCTGTAAAAATTAAACACTGCTACAGAAACTTCAAGCCACTAGCTTGAGGCCCTATGTTCCACTGGGAATGTGAAGGAAAAATATCCTCGAACCCACACTCACAACTCGTCGTTCTTCACCCACATTCTTCCACTCAAGCGATGCGAGTAACGTCACTCACTAATCACCTTAGCGTGTACCCAGTCCACCTCCACTTTCTGCCACAATTTTGTTGAGGACTAGGTTCCCGCTTGTTAGTTGGCTCCACAGTTTCTTGTTGATAATTCTTTCTGGTCAGCTGGCCCAGAAAATGCAGATGTTTATGAAAATCTGAAGTAACCAGTTAGAAATGCTCTTCGTGAGTTATGCACCGTGTTTTTGATTCATATAGAAAAAGTGACTGACTTAACATTGGTGTTGGAAATCCAAACCTTGTCGCTTATACTTCAGAAGAATGAGGAATATTTATACACTGATCTCATAGTGATGAAGACCTATCTTGCCTTTCCGAGTCTGGATGGTTTTGACATCAACATGCATGGGGTGTATCTGTATTTGAAAGGATGCTTCCCAGATAAGTGAGAGAAGTGTTGGTGTTTGCCTGTAAGTCTTCCAGTTCGCGTGACACTAGATATAAACCGTTCGCTAGCGAGAAAAACAAATTTCCCATAACAAAGGTCATTGTGGCTGGCTCCATGGAAGCAGATGAATCGGTGGACATCGGAGAATATAGCCAACCTAGTTTCTTCATCTCACAGCTTATGAATCAAAACCGGTTGTATGGAAAATATCATCTGTAACATATCGTCATTAGAAGTCTTTCAAATCGACTTTTTTCAACTGATTGTTTAGTATTTCTCTGACTTCCTTTTCAGCCTTTAGAGTTACAAGTTCATAAGTATTGTGTAGCACTTGCCTGAAACAGAATAAAAGATGCTGACTGAATTAACCAAGTGGAACTTTCAGTAAAAGTTGTTCATTTCAAGCTGTCATTAATTTACTAAAGGAAACGTAGAATTAAAGCAAAGAAATACAAGAGAACAGCTAGGAACAAGGATGTGTGAAGGAAAGGATAACAGACACAAGATACAAGGGATATTTTTTGAATCTCGAAGACAACGACGAAAAAGACACAAAATAAATGTGAAACATTTAGATTACAGCCTGTGTTGTCAGAAATCTAGGTAACACGTATAAACATTTGGCCTATGAAGTCAGTGACACGACGCCGCTAAACTCCGACAAACTCTTCACTTGAATTCGCTGATTTCACTCCTTAGAGAAAAAAAGTTAGAACTATGCGAAGAAGTCTGATTTCATCATACAAGACTGCAGACACATAGGAATAAACTAGATCAGTGGCATGCTTAAAATTTGGGCTACCGAAATCACCCACCTCTATACTGTACATAATTCTTTTCTTAAATATCTAAAGTGCTGACAACCTGCTGATTCACAAGTTTCCACTAGACTAGAGAAAAACAACATAACCTTGGGTGGCAACATATCCCAAATAGATCAGACAACTGTTCCTAAATTATGTTCTTGAGTCTCAAAATTTACTTCTAAACTTTTTGGCTTTCAGGCAAACTTCGTCTATTGCTCGAAGAAGACAAAAAGGAAGTACAGAAAAGAGGAAGATTGAGCAGCGAAGAAGTATTCACTTTTCAATTAGATCCTCATCTCACTCTGGCTCTACTCTACTCTAATATACACGTATAGCATTTTTATTACAATGCACAACAGTTTACCAATCACCAAGTGGCACTGATATTTTTGTTAACAATAATTAGTCAGTGTCAAAATGTCAATGGGTTGATAATTAACGGTTTATACAATCATGTAACGGTCGCCAAGGTAAGGAAAGTGGTTGTATAAATTTCTTCTTCTGAACACACAGGTTTGGCTTCTTCTTCTTCAGGTGGCTTCCTATTGCTTCAGCTGTATGTAGAAGAGGAACTCGTAGAACAAAATCAAGATTAGTAGGAATGCGATAAATAATTTTAAATGCAGTATTAACATCAACCTTATGCTCACTATTTACAAAGTGTTCTACACTAGAGCTACGAATGGATCTTGTTTGTCCCTTGCCTAACCATACTGGATGATGTTCGGAAATACAATGAGATGAACCTGCCTAATTGCCTAAAAAGGAAATATCACATTATAAATTGCTTTGGGCTTCAGGTTCAACAGCACTAAGTCACAGGATCTACTGTTAATTGAAAGTTTAATTGAAGATCCCGTACGAAGAGAAATTATCAAACAATAAAGTCCGCTGAAAATTCTCTCCAGAATACAGCTATTACTATTACTACTACTATCAAGCGTCTATTATCGCCAATGATCTTCCTGATTGCAGTAGACAGGATTATGCGACAGACAACGGCAACCAACGAGCGAACAGGCATAAAATGGACTCACACAAACAGAGACTTGGAGGATCTGGACTTCGCCGATGATATATGTCTAATTTAACCACAAACTGAAAGATATGCAAGTGAAAAGCAACAAGCTGGAAGAAGAGCAACCGGAGAAAATAGGACTTCAGGTGAACAAAGATAAAACAGAGGTGATGAAGATTCCTGGCCAACACCAACAGCGACAACAACAACAGACAACAGTCAGCCAGCATAAATGGGACGAACCTGAAAGAAACAAACTCCTTCACCCACCGACCCACCTACCTGGGAAGCATCGTTTCAACTACAGGCGGGCGGAACTGACGAGGATATCAAAGCCAGAATCGGAAAAGCAAGACAGGCTTTCATTACCCTGAAGTCTGTGTGGAGGTCAACAGCACTCACCATCTAAAATAAGATCCGGATTTTCAACTCCAATTCACATTGCAGTCAGTGCCACTCTATGGATCAGAGACTTGGCCAGCGAGTCATCAAGAGCATCTCAAACGATCTTCACACCTTCATTAACAGTTGTCTTCGCTCAATACTACTCTAGATCAGATGGCCAGCTAGAAAAGATCATCAGCAGAGTGGGATCTCTGGCAATGAGCGAACCAACCGGCCCAGCAGGAACCGATTGTGAAACAAATAGGCAGGAGGAAATGGAGATGGATTGGCTGGCCATACTCTCAGGAAACCGTCAAGTGAGTGACATCACTAGACAAGCCATTTCTCGAGTGGAACCAGGCCGAAAAGGAAGCGGGTGGCGAGTTGGTCGTCGATGCATGAGTGAGGGTGATTTGGAGGCGGTCATGTGAAGAGGAGATGAAAGCATGTGGGCAGACTTGGAGCGGAGTGAAAACGTTGGCAGAAAACAAAAGGCAATGGAGACGCGCAGCTGAACCTTTATGTTCCTCTAGGAATTAAAGGATATAATAATAATCAAGTGTTGTTGAAGACTTAATCTGAGATCCTTCCTTCTATTATTCATATGCAGTAGTAATTTGAGAAATTACTTCTAAAATTCACTACTCAACAGATCAAACTAAAATGCGAAATTCAAATAAATATTAATCCAGATAAAATTACAACTGTCTTTAAGTTATTCACAATTCTCTTTTAGACTAATTTTAACACTTTAGACTTCATCTCCATCAAGCAACATTATATTCCGTTTTCATTTTTATTACTATTATTATCATCTTCAGAAAACAAAGATGAGTATTCCTCTTCTTAGTCTGCTGTCATCAACTCGTGTATCGTTACATTTTTATTAAACACATTATTCTCGTGTATATATCTTTGAAAATTCCACTTTATGGAAATAAGTTTACCAATTGAATCCATACGATCAATTAGAAATGTCAGTTGAATTGTATGCACAATTCGATACATTTATCATTTTTATGTCAGTGAACACTTCAGTGAATTTGATTTTGCAGTTTTATGTTAGTATAGTTCTTAAACATTTTTTTTGTATTGTAAAACTTCAACTTATTATGACAAAAAATACTTCGTGTAGTTGCACCTACGTTCACTACATGGAAATCTGCGTTCAGGCTAACAATACTAAGAAACGGGATGTGAATTTTCGAAAACTAATGTGAAGTCATTCAGAAACTTGGCGAAACACATGCATCACCTAAAGCATCACTACTAGGCCATCTGGGACTTCCATCAACAACTGACTACACGCCCATGACAATGAAGATCAGATGGTCGCCTGAGAAAGGTAGGCAGTACGAAACTCTTACAATGAACAAACTAGCAATCCGTTGGTCAGTAAGTATGCAGAAAAGGATACAGGTGGATTAGATGTTCGCCTAGAAGGCTAGTGAGTGGTGTCATACTCCAGACTCTTGAGTGTAACTTGGATGGGTTGCAATGAGTTGGTCACGGTTCTGAGGGTGACACGGAATAGATCGTGTGAAGAGTAAGTGAGAGATTGTGGGAAATCTTGGGACCCGATGAAAAACAACGTAGAGAACGGCGTATAGTGCAGACGTGAATCTATATATTTGAACCGGAATTCCAGCGAATATATATATAACAATTGCTTCTGTAAATACACGATGTACTCATAGATGAAGCTAACAAGATATGGTCAACGCAACTCAATTACCAAAGAGAAGGGATGAAGAAAACAATGAGCTGATTTGGTGATCCAAGATAGGAAGCTCAAAGAAAGCTTTGAAGTGAAGACAGGAGTAAGACAAGGCTGCCTACTATCAATACCGACGATATTCCTACCCGTGGTGGACTGAATTATGCGTTAGACTGTGCGAGGGAAGCGAGAAGGCAGGACTATGTTGGACTGAAAAGAAGACTCCAGAAGATCTGGACTTCGCGGACGATTTTTGTCTAATGTCATGCAAACTTGAAGACCTACAGGTGAACACCAGCAAACTGACGGAAAAGGCTGTCAGTCTTCAGACAAGACTTCAGGCGAACATAGAAAAGATGGAAGTGGTGAAGATAAGTAACAGAATTAATTTGAGAAATTTTGCTTCCTTCAGGTATCTAGGAAGCTTGGCTTCAAATACAGACGACAGTATGGGTCAGGTTGTCGAAACCATAGTCAGAAAGGCAAGAGAGACATTCGCCACTCAGTATGGAACTCTTCTGCACTTCTCTGTAGCACTATAAACAAAATTCGAATTTTCTATACCAATGTGGGTCGAAAACTTGGCAAAGGGTGTCATGAAAATCATTTACCTCAGGGTGCTATCAACATATACACCTTCGCTAGCTCCATACTGAAGATCAGATAACCAGAAGGAATTAGCGGTAAGAAACTGTGGAAACAAATCAACCAAGTACCTACTGCTTAGCAAATAATTTGGAGAAAGTGGAGATGGATCGGGAACACGCTTTGGAGACACCGCACTCTATTCGGCCCCTCTCTCTAGTGAAAAGTGGATGATAAACGACAAGTTCGGCGTAAGTTCGAGGATGAGATGGAGGAGATAGTGTGAGGAGTAGTGTGACAGCATATGTGCAATCAGAGGGGCAGCTAGACGGGATCCTAGAAAAAAGGACAGTATAAAGAAATTCCGTTTCAGTCGGAACCCAAGGGAACAATCATAATAATAATAATAATCCTCCACAGGTGGCTTCTTCTAAAGTCACTTTTTATATTCTTACTGAATACTTTCAATTGTAATGCGTGTTCGTTTTGTAAGCGAACATTTGCCTTTAAGTGTCTTGTTGACTGAATAGCGACTACCGGCCTGTTTGTTTACTCTTCTAGATTCGACTTTCCTACAGCTATATATAGTTGGAAACATTTCCTTCCCTTTAGTAAATTCGAAACCAGTAATAAATGTGGAAAACGTAGCATTGACGTTTCGAAACGTCATCAGTTATATTAGTGTATAACACTGTGTGATTGATCAAAATAAAATCTTATCTATAATAGAGTTATACTCTACCACAGTGCCCAAGTTTTATGCTTATATCAATAAAACACAAATGAATTTAGTGGAAACCAACTAGGCTGTTACCATGACAGTAGAGGTGGTTGAATAATTTTCTTCTGTATGCATGACTCCAGTTTCTCTAACTGAAAAGCTAGAGCTTCAGCTATGCAAAGAAGACGAAAGCGTTTCGCTTTCGGCAGGTTATTCCTCACTTTTTAGATTACTTTTAAGTAGTAATTTTTTGAGAACGAATGACCAGTGTTGAGAGGGTTTTCGATTATCCAGCTCCTTATTGTGGAGCAACTACTGTAACAACAAAAGACAAGGACCAGGGAACAGATCGTTTATCAAGGAAATCAACACGTATTTATATATTTTCATGTACATTATTATAGCTTATTCAAGCAAACAAACACAGTCTTCTGATTGGTTGTTTCTCACAGAAAGTTGACCTTGCATCTCTTTGTAACTGTTTCTTGAATGTCAGGTCATATATGTGTTAACTGTATCTGCCTACGCCAAGTCTGCTGTGATTGGTTGTTGAATCAGTCTTGTTTATATTTTCTCACCACCAATATTTGCGACATACACATTGACGTAAAATACTGTCTACCACTTTTGGCTAGCAGCCACCTCTCACCGCACTACTACCTTCCTGAAACCATGTGAAAGAATGTTGCTGGACTTTCTTATACAAAATACGCCTTGAATGACCAATATACTTGGTTCCATAAGAACAGGTTGACTGATGTATACACGTGTAAGTGATCAGATGCGAGATCCTGTCTTTGAGGCTTCTGTACACCAATGTATTGGTAAAGAACACCATTCTTAGCGTTTCTAAGAAGAATGTTGTTCTCAAGGTTAATGAAATTCTTATCCTAAGAATATAACAGATTCAGTCTTCCTCAAAATCCAAGTTCATGATAAGTTTTTTTTTTGGAACAAGTTATATTTCGTTCCTCTGAACTTTTGATTTGATATTCTTGTCAATAAACAGTGACAGGTATCCATTTTGGATGAAAATTCCTTTGAGAAAGTCGATTTCTGCTTCTGGGGTGTCAGGAATACAAATGCCACATGAAATGCTATTGACAAGGGATTTAATAAAGTTTTATTTTCTTTCAGCGGGAACTCTACTGTAGAGGCTCATTAGTTGACTGTTCCAAATAGGGGGTTTTCAATGGACTCACTTTCCTAAGGTTCTGTCAGTTCTTATTGTTAGGGAGGGAATCTTGGATTCATTTTTGACTTCAGCAGTGAACCACAGTAGAACTGTAACCCACAGAGAAGTGTATCGTTTCAGTATTCTCAACTTATAAATTAGTATGCATGCACGATAAAGACATATATAACAATGAAAATGAAATTATAAAAGAAAACTAAAACAGTGGAAATGTTTAGAATTTATTTGGGAGAAAGATTTTAGGCTGTTTTGTCAAGGTCTTATAACTGCTCAATCATAGCAACCAGAGGGAACGTTAGTCAGTAAATTTACATCTGAAAAAGAGAAGACGTTCAGCGAAGAGACACTTTTCACCGGCGAATTCATTCACATAGCTGTACAATCGGATTTATATATAATTATTTGTGTGTGTGTGTGTGTGTACATGAGGTTTGTCAAGTTTAGATAATTGATCAGATAATAAAAGAATGATCTAATATAGAAAAAAGGTTAGTTGGAGTGCAACTAAAGTAAGATTGAGTTAGTAAGTTAGATGACGTAATATAATTGACTAAAATGTTTCAACTTGGGTCAGGGAAGCAACAGAGGTAATTATAGGTAGAGACTAAGTAGAAGTGGTAGTGAGGTGCAGAAATTCAATTGTATGGGGGGTAGAGAATGTAAAATATTACAATTGAGAAGACAAAATAATACTAATGAAGAGACAGAAGAGAAAAGGATTAGGTAGAATTCGCCTATCGTGTAATAAGATAGATTACGTCCATTGCAAGTGTAGTGATTGAACGAACTTCTTCTGTATGCAGAGTTCAGAACTTAGCATGTGAATCACCATTGCTTCTGTAGTTTGAAGAAGTCTGATTCATACACCTTTAGGAAGACTACTTCTTACTCTGTAGACCACTTTGAAGTTTGTTTGAGGTGCAGCTTGGTATCCGGATTCTATCAGATGTTCTAACATGGAGCTGAGGGGACATCGTTTTTCTCCTTTGTAAAACCATGTTGGTAAGTGTTCGGTGATACGTTTGGAAAGCGAATGCTGGGTACGGCCGAAATACCTGGCTCCACACGAGCAGATGAATCGGTAGATACACATTGATGAGGCCAGCAGTGGTAGCTTATCCTTCACGTTCACATGAATCATAGATTTTGTGGAGAAAGTTCATCATAGTTCAGCTGCGAAGAAGGTCTTCTTGAGTGAGCGCAACAGTCGATTTTTTAGTGTTTCCGCAGATATATCTCCATTGAATTGAAGGTTCATGTAGAGTGATTTCTTTGGGACGCTAAGCATGGGTGGCTTTTGTGGTCTAGGATTCATAGATTTTGCAATAAATCGTTCTGGGTAACAATTCTCGACGAGAATTCTCTTGAGATTGTCCAGTTCATCTTCTACGGTGTCCGGGGTACAAATTCTGCGAACTCTGTAGCTGAGTGAACGGATCAGGTTTCGTTTGGTGTATAGGGGTACCCAACTGTGGAAGTTAATAAGCTGTCCGTTCCATGTTGACTTTCTGTAGATAGATCTTTTCAGTGTTCCATCCTGTTCTCGTCCTGCTAGTTGTGTAACAACAGAAGACAAGGGCCAGGCAACAGATCGTTTTATTATGAAAATCAACACGTATTTATACATCTTTCAACTACATTATTATAGACAAGCGCAGTCATCTGATTGGTTGTTTAGGTAGACAAACGCAGGCTTCTGATTGGTTGTTTCGGGATTCCTTGACAAATAGAGTTCTCTCTGCGAATCATATTCTGCCACGTTAACTTTGCTGTGATTGGTTGTTGACTCAGGCTTGTTCATATTTTCACACGGCCCATATTAGTGACCTAGACCTTAACGTAGATTAGTGCCAACCAATCGGCTAGCAGCCTGCTCTCACCACACTCGTCCCCCCGTCAAATACGTGCGACTGAAGTCGGCTTGATCTACTTGGTGCAGGCGTCATCGTTGGCTTGTCTCGCTGTATCCATTTCTGGAGCTCGCTGACGTTCACGCGCCTCTCATTGTTCGCCATTGCGACTGTGTCTGCGTAACCCCATCTCGAAGTGACCATATATGGTCCTTCCCACTTTGGAAACTGTTTGCCTGACCCTGTCGAACATTCGTCCATACTTCGGCCCACACCTTCATATGCTGCTTTCGCCCGACCTCCCAGCAGCGTCTCAAGTAGCAGCTCCATCGCTGACAGATCTTGAACGCCACTCAACTGCGCAGAAGCCTTGAAGTCCTGCCCGAAGATCCATATGTCTCCATCAAAAACTGCAGGGTATAGGCTTTTCATTTGTCGGTAGGCAGCGACACCAAATGTAACAACAGAAGACAAGGGCCAGGCAACAGATCGTTTTATTATGAAAATCAACACGTATTTATACATCTTTCAACTACATTATTATAGACAAGCGCAGTCATCTGATTGGTTGTTTAGGTAGACAAACGCAGGCTTCTGATTGGTTGTTTCGGGATTCCTTGACAAATAGAGTTCTCTCTGCGAATCATATTCTGCCACGTTAACTTTGCTGTGATTGGTTGTTGACTCAGGCTTGTTCATATTTTCACACGGCCCATATTAGTGACCTAGACCTTAACGTAGATTAGTGCCAACCAATCGGCTAGCAGCCTGCTCTCACCACAGTTGGACGTCAACAAAGGATATTTTGGAGTTGGACTCTTTCTCCAGCGTGAACTGAATCGCGGGGTGGCAGTTGTTAAACAACTTCAGGATGTCGTCTAGATTTTCTTCATTGTTACGATAATGAAAGTGTCGTCGACGTATCTCTTGTAGATTCCAAAGGTATCGATCATTTTCTTCATGCATGTGTTTTCGAGTTTCGCCATGAAGAAATCTGCAAGCAATGGGCCTAGTGGTGAGCCCATCTCCCAGTGTGATTGAAATAAACACCCCGTGGTTTCAGGAATGTTGTTTGGCTAACACAGGTGTTGTGCAACACCTTCTGTTTAGCAAGTTAGGCATCCTCAAAGGGAACTCTTTTCATGACTTCACTTCAGAGCACTGTAGTTATTCAGACGGCTTATAGACGCAGTGTAGATTAACAACAGAGGTCCCAGGTTATTATCAGATAGTACCAGAGCAAATCAAGGTCAATGAGTAATAACTATGTTTGAGAAATTACTGGTTGTATTATGTAATCAGGTGGGTTGACAACTAATTGATTAATTAGTTGAGTGATGAATACTCGTTAGGAAATAGCTGATAAGACACAACAGAAAAAATACTGAAAATTAGTTGCACAAAAAACAAAAACCGGACTGCATAGAACTTATGATGTACACTCGTTCAGTGTAACAAAGGTAGGAAGAAAGAAGAAAGTAGTATCATAGGCATAGTAATAAAAGCAACTGGAAAAAACTTTTCTGCCAAATATCCAGATTTAGAACAACACATTTAAGCGAACAATATTGCTGTTTTCAATTAGATCTCATCAGGATTAACTATAATATACAAGTTTACAAATAAAAGTTCAAATATAAACCAATTATGGTGTTTTGTCTATAGGATAATAAGATGGTGAATATAAATTGTGCAATTAATCATAATAGCAGTAATGACAATAGTAATAATAAAAATATTAATGGTCTTACCAATATAAAGGATGAAATAAGGATGAATAATGAAAAACAGCATGATTGAACAGACAAATATTCAGGTGGAAGTAGTCGACAAAGGCTAGCAAAAACAAATAAACCGATTAAGTAATGTTAGATTGTAAGAGAAGTAAATGAGACACGTTTATAATGAAGATGTGATTAGATTAGGGGATGATAAGAAAGCGGTTGACAATACAAACAAGGGGTGGTGTAGAAGTCATTAGTTGGTTATGTCCCGATAGTCGAAGGGAGGAATAATGGCTGTTCGAACTTCTTTTGAATACATAGTTTAGGTTTAATAGTTCGAATGCCTACCGCCTCAGCTGTGTACAGTAGATGAATACGAAGTCTATTTCAGAGATTCGGTGGGATACGATGAATTACTCTGAAGGCTCTCGTTTTCTCCACTACATGACCACTATCAATTAAATGTGACAAAATTGAGCTACAGATTGTTTTTGTCACGATGGGACATGTTCACTAACACGTTGGCTGAGCTGTCTAGTAGTACGCTCAACACAACTGTCACCGCAGGTGCAGTTGAACTGATAAATACACATAGATGTGACAAAACTATCCAGCTTATCCTTCGTTTGAGTCCCAATCATTCGTCTGCTAGAGAATGACAAACATCGATGTGCTGCGTAAAACGTTCTCCATATACCCCTGGATAGTCTCTGGAACAAAGTCTCACTAGATAAGTCAACACTAAATTGTGACTTAATAAATACAGGTTTCTTACGTGCAGTCAGAGTCTCAGGTTTTTTCTCTGATGTTTTCATATGTTTCTTTATGAAACTACTCGGATAGTCCATCTCCGTCAAGGAATCGTGAATATATTCAAATTCCTTTTGTAAGAGGTCATCCATACATATCTTTCTTGCTCTGCTCGCAAGACATTCCACAACATTCCTTTTATATTTAATGGGCACGTAATTAAGGAAGTGTGTGTTGTCCTTTGAATGTGCTTTTGTTATATACGCTTCTCCTAAATGACCCATCTTCTCTCATACTTAGCAAGACATCCAGAAAATGTGGTTTACTCTCTTTCTCCTCTTCACAAGTAACGGTAAGTGAAGGATGGATGTTGTTGAATTTCAGCAACAGTTCGTCTATGTTAGCGTCCACATCAGCTAAGATAAATGTAACATCGACATATCGGTAATACATATCAAAGTCCTTGATGATGTCCTTCAATTTCCCATTTTCAAGTTTTGTGATAAAGAAGTCAGCTAATATTGAGCCTAATGTTGAACTCATAGCTATTCCATCTACCTGTCGATATATACATATATATAATCTACTGTTTCTATAAGTTTCTGATATTATTTTCATTTGCTTTTATTTGCTATATGTACTCTATTATTCATGGATTTATAACTGTAGAGCCTGAAGAAGAAGTTATCGAAAAACAATTGTTCGCTCAAAATCTTGTTTTGGTTTCTATAAGCGGTACACTAGTGAATAGTGATGATACATCCATGGATAACATGCGTTTGTACCTAATATTAGTCTCGGATATTTTAGAAATAAATCGAAGACATTACTAATTCTATGTTGCACGATTTCTCTGTGCAAAGGACCCAAATCTTCACTAACCACCTCGCTGTTCAATGAAATGGAGAGTTATATATATCTAAAACAGGGCCATTATTCCCCTCTTCGACTATCGGGACATAACCAACTAATGACTTCTACACCACCCCTTGTATATATTTCAACCCTTTCTATCATCCCTTAATCTAATCACATCTTCATTATAAACGTGTCTCATTTACTTCTCTTACAATCTAACATTACTTAATCGGTTCATTTGTTTTTGCTAGCCTTTGTCGACTACTTCCACCTGAATATTGTCTGTTCAATCATGCTGTTTTTCATTATTCATCCTTATTTCATCCTTTATATTGGTAAGACCATTAATATTTTTATTATTACTATTGTCATTACTGCTATTATGATTAATTGCACAATTTATATTCACCATCTTATTATCCTATAGACAAAACACCATAATTGGTTTATATTTGAACTTTTATTTGTAAACTTGTATATTATAGTTAATCCTGATGAGATCTAATTGAAAACAACAATGTGTTGTTCTAAATTTTACCGTGGGAATATTCAATATATTGAAATATCCAGATTACAGAGATCCTTGATTTATTGCTGTTTTCAGAAGATTATGCCTAATACACAAAACATTATCCACAGTAAATGACGTGGAACAACATAAAACTGGAATGCAATGCATCTGTTTCATCCTTCCACCGATAGTGAGACAGAAATACGGGTTACTGTCAGCAAGGTCTGTGAATCGACGTTAATAGAGTGTACGGTACTGCTTCTTACCGTATTTCTCTCGTCTTCTGCCAACTAGTAACCGACTAAGCAACAACAGACTTCTTGCCCCCCTCCCCACCATCGCCAAATGGAGACCAATTTGAATAAACGCATGGCTCAATAAGCACCAGCATTCGCAGATTCTGAACGCAAAGTTTAGGTTCCTCCTTAAGGATTGATAAGGTTTTAGCTTCATGCAGAAGATGTAAGTGAAGTCCTTTTCAACGACTTGCTCGTACTTTATATGTGACTATGAAAGAAGTCTCTGCTAATGCTGCATGCCCAGAAGTAATTATAATATACTATAGTAAGCTAATGCTGAAATATGACATAAAAGTCTCCAAGACACTTATTCTTTTCATGCAAACGAATAAATTTAGATGCCGCGCAAATTTTCTGCCATACACCAGTTGACGACTTGAAATTGTTGATTTTAGTTATAGGTACTCATTGTTTTTTCTTCTTCTGAAAGTGATTAGTACTCACAGTCGTGTTGATTGACTGACTAACCATAATTGCCTATTAGTTTATATTTAACCACAACAACGTTGGTCTCCTTCTTAGTCTCTGCCTAAACATCACACAAAGTAGTCTTCAACTTTCCTCTGGTATACAGCATATAAGTGTGAGGTTGGATAACACAACACAGTTGCAACGCATTGTACTCACCGTTCACCAGTAGTCATTCAGGTATTCAGTAATTCCACTTCAAATATGACGTAAGCTAGGGAATATCAAAAGAAAGAAAAAAAAAACAGTTTTGCTTTATGTATGCTGAGATATCGTGATAATATACTAATAAGGGGGTAGTGGTTGTTTTTGTTGCTGTTGTTGAAACTTTCCGAATATGCAAAACACCTGAAACATCCGGCCACTTCATTGCTTATCCTTAAACTAGGCTGGTTAGTAAGTGGGAACACAGTGTTTCCACTAATAATAATAATATTATTATTATTATTACTATTATTTATGAAGTTATTTCTAGCTGTGTTTCACACCTGGGTTGTGCAATAACAAAAACACTTTTCCATCTTCGACTCAAGTAGTATTCATTTCTTATGGAAATAAGTATGCACTACACATTTGCGCTACTTTTTTTTCATTCAGTATTCTCAAGTAAAACAACTGTTGACTTGTCTGAGAGTTGAAACTTTCAGACAGACAGAAAGGAAGAACGAAAGAAAGTAGGAAGTAAAGAAGAAACAGTCAGCTCTGTTCACACGTATTAGCAATGGATGTGAAACAAAAAGACGTAAGTCGACTGAGTAGAATATTACGATAATAATAATAATAACAATTGTTACCTATATAATAAGTTATAATTCACTAAATTATCCATCGGAAAAGAAACTGAAGATTATTCAGCTAACCAACTTGTAACATAATCTTAAACTGATAATGTGGGAATGAAGAAAACAGAAAAACCAGTGAGTTCATCTGACCAACAGTTCTTCACTGTAGTGAAAATTCCCATTGAGAAATTTAGAAGATAAAAGAAAAGTCAAGCCAAAAATATTTATTTTCAAGTATTGACTTGTAGGATTTGATTAACTGCTCAGAGGATTTCATCATGAGCTGACATCAATAATAGAAGCATTGAAAAACGTGCAAGGAGTACTGGACATCTGTTTCGCCCCCCTTTTGTGGGACTCTTATGAAAAAATAAATAAATAAAAACAAAAAATTTAGAAATGATAAATATAAGAAATACAATAACAATAAAGTTTGGTACTGTAAGGGTGGAGAAAATGGTTTATTTAGTAGTGCAAAGAAGGTTAGTTAGTTCGTGCCTGACATTATTCTCATCACATAAAGTACGTGCCAAATATGGTATGGTAGAACTTTCATACTTAGACGTACGTGCATAAAGTCCTCTGCAAAGACTTCTTGTTTTACCTGAGCACCCACTCTACCCGTAGCTCCAACCTTGTGTCTCCTCAGGTTAACCTAACTGACCACTACTTCTAACTAGAACTAGAAAGGAAATAACAAGAATGCTAGAGAATTTTTAGAAGCTTAGCATTCCAGTGAATCATCAATCAATAGACACATCGAGATAGACAAAATTTATCAACCAATAAGAAAGAAACTTCACACACAAAGGGTCAAAGTTCAAGTCACAGAAACAATCAGTTCCAACACAAGTAACCTACAAGGTGTGAAAACACACATAAACAACCAATCACGTCCAAGTCATCAGGAGAAATGATTAATAAACTCGTGGAGAAACCTAAAAGCTGACTTCAACAGATTGAAGTATGCGCTGAAGATGTCACCCAGTAGGGCAATGAAAGCTTCGCAAACTAACCATCAGCTCAGAGAACAAAACCACATCAAAATTTATGCAACTTCATGCTGCAGCCAGTCACTAGCGACCGACAAATCAATTTTCAAAAGTTGACTCCCAGCGGTTGGGTCCTAGTGGCTGAATGATCTACAAGCTCGCCTCATAACCAGAAGGTCCTTGGTTTGAATCCCACTGGGGGTTCCTCACCGATGAGGAGTTTCAAAGAAGGACGAAACAACTATCCATTACTCCTGATGGTTTTCCATGGTTCTCTTACCGATACCAATCTGTAGTCAATTTGAAGAATATTAAGATACTCACAGTGTTGTACAAGTTGGCAGTCAAACTTTACTTCGTCTTATTGCAGTTTCAAGGAGAACAGTATTTCGAAGGAAAAAATGTCTGAAGACTGTATCCATCAGTGTTGTGAAGCAACACTCTGTAGTATCACTTATTAAACTTCTGATAGTTGAAGGTAAGTACTGAGTGGGTAATCCTTCCTGACTTCGAATCTATGTTTTTAATACAAAAATTTTAAAGTCACACAGAATTTTCCAAAGGAACAGACATAAACCACTGATTCATTATAATTCCGTAAATACTGGGCAGGGGTTTCGTTTGCATTTTT
Organism: Trichobilharzia regenti; assembly: GCA_944472135.2. Classification (NCBI taxonomy): domain Eukaryota; kingdom Metazoa; phylum Platyhelminthes; class Trematoda; order Strigeidida; family Schistosomatidae; genus Trichobilharzia; species Trichobilharzia regenti. The sequence continues at coordinate 132,684,133 of OX235270.1, read as the reverse complement.
CCCGGCAGTGCGTACATTTAATCTTATCAAGAGTCGAACTAAGAATTTGTATAGAGTGACGTGAGCCCATGGCTATTTAGCCACTGAGTTCATTATAAGATCAACCCTTCAAATCTACTAAGTTCTTATTAGTTCTTCTGGAATTCGTTAGTTGAAGCAATCACACATCACGAAGGAAATGTCATCTTGCAGTGTCACCTCGAAGTAACTAGCAGAGGCTAGTGGATAGTATGAATACTATCCAATCAACTGCATCAATTTCTACTGTATACCACCTAGCTATTTCTGCCTAATTTCTTGATTTGAATAAGGCGTTTAGAAGACAAATTTCGCGAGATGATATCTTCATTTCGTAGTTTCTTTACAACTGCTTTATAAATAACATGGTCAACAATAATAATAAAATAAAGATCATGACAATTACTCAGTTAAATAAAAAAGTACATACTTCCTGGATTGCTTAAAAAATACTATATCATACTTCGTAGAAACCTGAAGACTGACTGTCAGTAGGACGAGTGGTATCTCAGTGGGCCATGTCGTCGACGTTGTCCCTGATAGGCACTTGATGTCATGCAACAAATTTGCTAAAGGAATTTTGTCAGACTCTGAGCACCCACTCTACTCGCGGCTCCAACCTTGTGTCTCCTCAGGTAAAACAAGAAGTCTTTGCAGAGGACTTTATGCACGTACGTCTAAGTATGAAAGTTCTACCATACCATATTTGGCACGTACTTTATGTGATGAGAATAATGTCAGGCACGAACTAACTAACCTTCTTTGCACTACTAAATAAACCATTTTCTCCACCCTTACAGTACCAAAATTTTTGTTATTGTATTTCTTATATTTATAATCCTCTCAATTTTTGTTTATTTTTTCATAAGTGTGAACATATTCAAGCTGTGGAATAACTGTTGATTTTGTATTTCCCCTCACTATACTGCTATATCAACAGAGCATTAGATTCAATACTTTATAATAACATGCTAAAATTTCCAAACTGAATCGACAATACTGTTTGAAAGAAACTCACTGTTATTATTATTTTTATTATTAATATTTAGTGATCTCAATTCGTACTTCCAATATTTTTGACTTTATACCGTAAACGTGGACAAATTCCTCTGGTTACTTTTGTTTTAATTTTTATCTATATTTTAGTTAAATCAGATGCAATATTGTGACAAACGCTGAGAATTCCATTCTGTATTACAACAACTGTTTTTGGAATACAGTAAATTATTATTATTCTTACGACTTTGGGTGTGCAGTTAACGTTGCAACTATGTGAACGAAGCGATGGATCACTGGTTTCAAGAAAATTGATTAGACTGAATGGGTGGTATCGAAAAAAATATCTCACCTATTGCAATTTTTAGAGGTCGATTCATGCCTCTTTGTAATCATTGTAAGTAGCGTCACTCAACCTTTTGGACGACATTCATGTCAAAACACCGGTATACCTATGCCAAGAGGAACAAGAGGACTGTTATTCAGAATAAAGGCATCCAAAGGTGAAGTTTTATGTTTCTGATTGTCGAAAAATAATACTTAACTGGGGGAAACTACCGTCAATCTTCCTAAACGGATCGCCGTTTTTTTTAAATTTCTTTAGGTTTCCGGAGGTAAGATGAACTTTGAAGATGGAGTTTGTATACGGCATCTATGGAAAATATGTGACACATCACTCCACGGAATTCCTAAAGTGAAGTTTTTGATTAGGAACCAAAGTGAGCTGTCCATTCGCAAGCGACGCTTTGTTTAGAGTGCTTCACAAGCCATTCGTTGATAGCATCGGAATTCATGCATTTATTCCCCTTGATGAATTTTGAATAAAGCAAGAACAACAGTGGAGGTTTGTGCAGAATAATATGGTGCCATCCTGTGTTTATTTCGTTGGCTTCTCATCAGCTGCTTACAGCCTAAATAAATTATGAGGTTTATGTACAGAAAAGTTTTAACATATTTGCAAATTTTACATGTTGTCAGTTGACAGAAAGTTCCACAATTAGTAAACAGTGCTCAGAAAATTGCGCTTATTTAGTTTTTACACTGGCAGTTCAAGTTTAAACAAAATAAATATATGCATATAATGGTAAAGGAGTTACGCAATAAAGGTGAAATATGTGTTAGATGCAGAGTGACTAATAAATAAAAAATAAAGGTAACAATGTACTGAGTTGAAATGAAATCAAAGAAACAAGAGACAAGCAAAATTACACTACGTCAAACGGGTGAGGTTAAAGACAAAGTTTAACTACGGAATGATGTCATTTAGAGAATCATTAAGAACTGCAAAGTAATGAACAGCTGTTTCGTCCTAGTTTTGAAACTCGTCATCAGAACGTAACCACTGGAGTTCCAACCCAGCACCTTCGGGTCACAAGTCAAGCTAGTAAATCATTCATGCACTGGGACCCGATTTAATGCCCCATGAATTCTAACTTCTACCAGCTCGTAATTTCAGCGCTTCCACCAATCACTGTCACTGGCGGGAAATCCATCCCACTGGCCGTGACTTCTCACCAGAACTCTAGGCAACTTCTAGCCAGTCACCAGTGAGCATCATAATTATTTTCAAAAGTTATTCTATAGAGATTTAATTTGTTTCAAGCTTGACTGCGAGTTGATATCAATTAAAATCAAGACTGGTAGAAGTTAGAATTCATGGACCATTGAATCGAGTCCCAGTGGATGAATGGCTTACAAGCATGTCTTGTAACGGGAAGGTGGTGTGTTTGAACCCCAGTCATTAGGAACTTATTATTATTATTGCTCCCTTGGGTTCCTAGTGGAACATAGGGCTTCAACTGCACGTCTCCATTTTCTTCTGTCTTCTGCTATACTTTTCGCCTCCATCCATGTTAATCCATATTCTTTCAACTCCTCTTCACACGATCTCCTCTATGTCACCCTTGCACTGACGTCCCACACGCCGCTTCCCTTTCGGCCTGGTTCCACTCGAGCAATGGCCTGACGCGCGATGTCACCCAGCGGTCTCCTCAGCGAGTGTCAGATCCATCTCCACTTTCTCCTGCATATTTGTTGGTTGGCGATTGGTTCTTGCTTTGTTTGTTCCCATAATTCCTTGTTGGTGATTCTTTCCGACCATCTGATTTCAGTATTGAGCGAAGACAGTTGTTAGTAAAGGTCTGCAGCCTTTTGGAAATATTCTTTGTCACCCGCCAAGTTTCTGATCCGTATAGAAGAACTGACTGACTTGACGTTCTTTGTATTGAAAATCCGATCGAATTTTGTTGTTGATGCTGAGTGACGAAGATTTCCAGATTGGTTTCAGTCAGGTTGATGAATGTTTGCGTTTCTCGCCTTCCCGATTCTCGCTCGATTTGACATCCTCGTCCGTTCCGACTGTCTGTAGTTGAGACAATGCTCCCTAGATAAGTGAATGAAGTAACCTCTTCCAAATCTCTCCCGTTGATGGTGATTGGCACTGGATGTTGCTGTTATTGTTGTTGTTGGTTGGGTATTTTCATAACCTCCGTCTTGTCTATATTCACCTGGAGTCCTCTCTTCGCCGAGTGCTTCTTCGACCAGTTTGTCAGTTTTCGCTTGTAAGTCTTCGATTTTGTGTAACATCAAGCATAAATCATCCACGAGCGAAATCCAGGTCTTCTAGGTTCTTCACGTCGGTCCAGGATATCCCTGTCTTCTCGTTTCCCACTCACTGTCTGACGCATAATCCAGTCAGTCCACCACAATTAGGAATATCATTGGTGATAATAAGCTCCCTTGTCTGACTCCTGTGTTTACTCAAAACGCCTCGCTGAGTTTTCCGTTGTGGATCACTTGGCAGGTGCCGTTGTCGTACAGCTGTTGAATAAGGTTGATGAATATTTGGGGTACGCCATAGTACTCGAGTAATTTCCAAATTACTTCGTTGTCAACGCTGTCGAAGGCCTTCTCAAAGTCTATAAAGTTGAGGTTGAGGTTTGATCGCCATTCCATGCTTTGTTCGATGATGTTGCGTAGAGTTGCAATTCGGTCAGTACATGATTCGCCTTTCCTGAATCCAGCCAGCTTGTTCTGGTCGGAGTTCTGTCTCCAATACGTCCTTTATTCTCTCCAGAATGATGCGACTCAGAATTTTACTTGGCATCGATAGGAGCATGATTCCTCGCCAGTTCTTGCAGAGTGTGTCCTAAGTCGCCCTTCTTTGGTAGTTTCACGAAGTAACCTTTCCTCCAATCAGTGAGCACCTTTCCCTCCTTCCAGACCTTTTGCAATAATGGCGTCTGCATGTCTGCTGTCGTCTCTGGGAAGGCTTTCAGTGCTTCAGGGGGTATTCCATCTGGTCATTAGGAACTGCTGAATGGAAATCCCAAACTAGGATGAGACAGCTGTCCAGTACTCCCCTCTTTCTTTCAATGGTTCCTTAACTGATATCAACCTGTGGCCAAACTTGAAAAAAATCAAATACCTACAAATGGCCCCCCAAAATGTTTCTGTCAGCAAAAAATTGGTAAGAATGACTAAACATTATGATATATGTCATGTATTGATGATATTTATGTCATGTATACAGCCGAATTTGGAGGTTCGCTGTCTCTTTTTTAGGTCTCAGAATATTGACTGACTAGTTTGTTGGTCAATAGAAAGGGATGCAGATATATTTATGATGGAGTGTAGTGGTAGAAAGGCTTTCAACTGCTCTCAAGCTTTTCCTTTAATCTTGTAACACTGTTTTGACTTGTAAATTATAATGGTTTGGCTGATTGGTGTAGACTCCCGACTCCCAGCAAACAGGTCACGGATTTGAACACTGCTCCAGCTACTGAGATTCGGACACTAGCCCCGACACAATATGTTTGACCTATTACAAGCGATTTGTTCACTAGCAATTTATTTCATTCGCTAACACTCATGCAAAAGGTCCAAGTACGCTTCTGATGACACTTATCTTCGTAAAATTGTTCTAAGTTGTTCCAGTCGGTTCAGAATTTAAAAAGCTATGTGGTCTGCTGCGTGGACTACACACAAGTGGGAATAAGTAGTATGAAGACTGTCTATCAATGGTTCACTAGTAAAATAATCGCCATTAGCGTAAGTGGTCAGGAGAGACAGATACATAGGCATAATGGCTCGACAAGCCGACCATCGCCTTCCTGAGCGATTTCCAGCATGGTAAGATAAAAGAGTCGTAAGGTCAATCAGAAGTTTCATACAGACTGGCACATCTTGTGGATGCGAATCACAAGATTTACAAGAAAAAATCAGCTTCTACAATTCTACACATGGTGGCACCCGAATTCCCTAAGTTTATACGTCTTCGATTATTAAACAGAGCTGATACAGTCGCCATAAAAAATATCTGCTCAGTCTTTGTGTTGAGCAAAGGTTTGTTCAGTTCCTCTCCCTCTCCTCCCTCATTTATGATTATTCTACTAAATATTCTCCTTGATTATATTTGATTGTATTGATCCACATTGCTTCAAATGTATACTTTTCGGCGATTTCATTATCAAAAGCTCTACAATCGCATTTACATAGATTAGTTTACATGGATACAATTATTGTTTGTTCAATTCTACATAGTAACGAAGGTGATAGTAATTTTCAACTTGATATGACAGAAAGACGCGATTGCTATGGGCTCTCCCCTTGGCCCACTTTTGTCAGACTGCTTCATGACCAGCCTGGAAAACGGCATCTTAAAATCAACAATCGACAAATTTCTGCTGTACAAAATATACGTCGATGACACTTTTATAGTTTGTCAAGATGATTCCGATTTAAATTGTATCTTACAGGAGTTTAATAACTACCATCCTTCAATTAAATTCACAATGGAAGTTGAAAATGAATCAAAGATTCCATTCCTGAACGTCGAATTGACAAGAAGAGATGACGGAACTCTGAAAAGATCTATCCACAGAAAACCAACATGGAATGGTCAACTGACAAAGTTCTACAGTTGGATACCTATCAACCGTAAAAAAGCTCTCATCATCTCGCTAGCCCACCGTACCAGAAGAATTTGTAGCGATGAATGTTTAGAAGGAGAGCTGCTATTTTTCAAAAGCATCCTGCTTCAAAATGGATACCCACCGCATTTCGTGGAGAAGAAAATGAAACTAAGGCCAAAAAGAGAAGAATACGCTTCAGTGCAAAAGAAGACATTCTCTTTTAATCTGGAATTCAGGGGAGATCTAGCAGCAGATATCCATGAAAGGAGAATCTCCAATTCCGTGAAGAAGACTTTTCCGGCAGCAACTCTAAGAGTGATATTCACTGGCCATCCACTACTTCGGAGCAACGGGAAGGACAGACTTCCGCATATGAACACTTCATGTACATATATCAGTTCACCTGCTCTTGCGAAGCTAGGTACATAGGTCGTTCTATGCGGGCCTTATCAAAACGTGTTAGAGAACATCATCCACCGTGGCTACAAAGGGGAGGCACTGGTTCAATCAGAATCGCAATAACTGAACATCTCGTCAATACCTGTCACAGAATCTCAAATGACTCATCACTCAGGGTCATTTACAAAGTGAAGAAAAATCTACCAAAGGCAGTGTGTTTCCGACTTCTTTGTACTGTGGAAGCTTCGTCATATGCATTGGAAAGCCAGAGCTATGTGTTCAAAAGAAACTAGTCCAGCCTTTACAACTACCATGGACCTAGTCCGATATGTTCCCTTATCCTTCAGTTTTGTTTTGTTGTTTTGTTCTATCTGTGTGTAATTTTCTTTCTTTACTTTCGTTCAACTCATCCGATTCTTTCAGTTATAAAATAACTTATTTTAATTTTGTTTCCATGCTCCCCGTGATCACACTTCTAATCCATTTAGAATAACCATTTTACAATTATATTCTAATTTTGGTTTCTATGCCTCTTGTAATCTATATTCACACCTCCTAACTTACATTTCAAGCTGAAAATTTTGATTTCAATTTGTTTCCTTGCTCATTTTGTTCACACCTGTAATTCGTTCTATCCCTGCGTCTCCAAGCCTCCTGTAATTCATATCAAGCTGAAAATAATTATCACCTTGTACTCGCCTTTAAAATTATTTCTCCAGTAATCAAATATTAATTTTTTGCATACGTTGTAACTGTTTTCTAATCCTATGAAATCTTGTCTCTAAGCCCCTTGTAATCTATATTCGTACCTTCAAACTTTCATATCAAGTTGAAAATTACTATCACCTTCGTTACTATGTGGAATTGAACAAACAATAATTGTATCCATGTAAACTAATCCATATAAATGCGATTGAAGAGCTTTTGATAATGAAATCGCCGAAAAGATATCTTTGCTGAACTTCGTGTTCTCTTCAAACTAATGTTCCAATGGCTATTTCCACGATTTCAAATGTAATGACTGATATTTTTGATTGTGTAATTGAAAATCTTGATGAAAATATCTGCTTATTATTATTTATTATTATTATTATATTCTTTAATTCCTAGAGGAACATAAAGCTTCAGCTGCACACCTCCATTGCCTTCTGTTTTCTGCCAACGTTTTCACACCGCACCAGGTCTGCCCACATGCTTTCATCTCCTCCTCACACGACCACCTCCAAATCACCCTCACCCATGCATCGACGACCAACTCGCCACCCGCTTCCCTTTCGGCCTGGTTCCACTCGAGCGATGGCTTGTCTAGTGATGTCACTCACTTGATGGTTTCCTGAGAGTATGGCCAGCCAATCCATCTCCATTTCTTCCGCCTAACCGACAGAGCTTGTTTTTAATTGAGTTTGTGGTTGGTTTGAATGCCAGCGACTTTTATTCCTGCCTTGTTAAGAATTCTGAGAAAGGTTCCCGACATATGTATGAAATTACTGCTGATGATTTAGATTCCTTATTGTTGATTTCGTCATTAATATTATTATTATCACTATTATTATTATGATTATTAGTGTTATCATTATTATTATTATCACTATCGCCATATCATTATTTATTTTATTTTTAGATTTCCTTACATATTTCCTGACTAATTTATCTGGATAATGATTAAGTTTCAAGGCTTCTTTTATGTGTATCATTTCTTGTCTTATATTTTCCTTGGTGCTAATTAGTTTTTGTGCTCTGTCACTTGAGCATTTCACCAATTCTTTTTTTACTGATATAGCATGGGATGATCGGAAGTCCAAATATCTGTTTGAATGTGTGGGTTTCTTGTAAACACTAGTATTTAACTTCCCATCTTCTTTCCTTTTTACGTTGCAATCTAACATTGGGAGCTCCCCTTCCTAATTTTCCAATTCATAAGTGAATTGAATTGCCTATACCTTCGAGTTGATGTGTTCTATCTACATCTTGTGTTGTAAGTACAGTGAATGTGTCATCCACATACCTCCATCATACTTTTGGGGTGGGGGTAAACGTTTCAGTTGCTATGTTTTCCCACCTGCCCACGAATATATTTGCTACAACCTGTGATATTGTCGGTCCCATGGCAACTTCCTCAGTTTGTTCGTATATTTTCCCTTGGAGTTTAAATACTGTGGAAGTCAGGCACAACTGCACCCCCAGCATTATGGCTGAACATAAAAACCTAGCAAAATCTAGATTGGTTGACCCAAATAAGATAAGAAATCTAGAGAATAGTTCAGCTATAACACTCATTACATGCAATTACATACAACGACACAATAGGATGGGATAGGATGACAGTTTTAAAATCTAATGTCACAGGGTAGGGCGGGGGAGATTGATAACAGAAGCTTTGTTTATCAAATCAACTGCTAATACATGTAATAGGAATGATTCAACACGTGTCCCAGATATCTGGAACTTCTACTACCCTCCGACGACAAATAAGAGAGGACAAAGAAAACTATAAAACTCAAGTTTCGAAGTCGTGTGATTATAACTGATATGATTATGAACAGTATTGAGATGAGTTCGAAACGGCGTCCAGTAAATATTACGTTTTACTGTGTGATATATCTAATAAACAAATTAATATGGAATTACTGACTACCACAGTGTCCAAGTTTTACACATAAATTAATCGTCAACATATCCACTGTAGTCTGTGGATCTGCTTCTATTGCTTTACGTGGAATAACATCCAGTCCTGCTGCCTTCCTTGCTTATAGCTTGATCTCATTCAAAATTTCTGCTTTCGTTGGAGGATTAATGTCCACTGACAGGTAGTTGTATGCGTGATGGTCGATTTAAGAGTCTTTTGAAGTGATCAGCCCATTGTTCCATTTGTTTCTTCGCCTTGGTAACAAGGTTTCCTTGAACATCTTTTATTGGCTCCCCCGGCATTGATCTCTTCATGAATACCCAGCCGCCTGGTTATCTAATTTAATGTTTTGAGGTCTCTTTTTCCCTACGCCTTGTCTGTTCTGCTTCAGTTGCCAGCCATTGTGTCATAGAATTGTCTTTTTCAGCCACGGCACTCTTCTTCACTTCCTAATTCAGTGAGTTTTAAGCAGACTACAACCAGGTAACGGCAGATTTTGTAATTAAGTAACTCAAATACATATGTATATATATATATATATATCAACAAGCTGACTCAAAAGTATATTATCTAACCACTGGGAAGTAAGCTGGACGTTGTTTCCATTGTTATTGCCCTACTAATAAACGTCAAATAAACTGCGATTGCGTCCAGTCATCTAGTGTCATTCTAGAGCAACTTTCAATCGGGTATTCTATTTAGCCATTCGATAGAACACTAGGCAAAGATACCAGTACTGTTTACAGAAGTTGGGTGTTTATGCTTATTTCAAAAACAAAAACTAACGCTATTGATTAGTTTATCGATAATCGTATTGTTTTGATATATATATATATATATTACTGTTCTTTTCTGTATGAAAAATAACTTTATTATTAATAGTTTTATTACTGCATAAAAGATAAGTGAGAATAGTAACCAGATTACTTTCTCGGAATTTTGTCACTTTAAATAGCAGACGAATATATATATATATATATATGAATACGGGGAGAAATACAGACAGACTATGAGAGAGAAAAAAAGAGACTTCCAGCGCCAGTTTTAGATTAGTTTGCTGTGATATCTTTTTAATTTTTTTTTCCTGAAAAAAATTCTCAGTCGATAAGGTGAATTTTGCGAAGCTTTTTGTTGAATTTCATGTACACAGCCAAGAGAAGTGAGCACGTTTTTTAAAAGTTAAAGTTACACGGCAAGAGCACTGAAGCACTGAAGGATGTTAGACTACGACAAGCCAGCAGTAAGTGATTTTTTACCTAAAGTTATTAACAAAAAAAATCAATTTTAGTATACTACTGGTTGTTTCGTCCTAGTTCGAGACTCACTGGCAGTACGCACCTGCCGGTAGGGTTTGAGTCAAGGACCTTCCGGTTACAAGGCAAGCCGGTAGATTATTGAGCCAATGGGACGCGACTCAAAAGCCCATGAATTCCAGCTCCTGCCACTCTGTGTTATATATGCATATATATATATATCGCAGCTGCTAACCAGTGTCATAAGCGAATACGTGTTCTGTTACTTGAATTGGTGGACTTGACTAGGCCATTGAATCACGTGGCAGAGGTTGGATAGTCTACGAGCTTGCCTTGTAACCGGTCCCCGGTGGTAAATGCGTACTACGCCAGCGAGTTCAAAACTAGGATGAAACAGCTATTCAGTACTCCCGAATTTTCCAGTGGTTCGCTAACTTAGGTCAGTAATGCGTTTGTCTGGCAGATGTGGAGTCGATTTCTAAAGAAATGAATTCACAGTGTTTAAAAATTAGAAGACGAACATAAGACTTGCATTCGGTTTTGCTTGATGGTCATAATTTTTTGGCTGATGTCATCTTGTAAAGCACTTCTATCGTTTACCGTACTTTTGATGTCATGGTTATTATATTATTTCAGTTACTTATACAAATATGCCATCCGTGTTGAAGTGGGCCGGTAGAAATCAGAATTGTAGACTTGAAATAGTAGGAAAAAATGTATTATTATTATATATCCTTTAATTCTTAGAGGAACATAAAGCTTCAGCTGTGCGTCTCCATTGCCTTCGGTTATCTGCCAACGTTTTCACACCGCTCCAGGTCTGCCCACATGCTTTCATCTCCTCTTCACACGACCGCCTCCAAATCACCCTCACCCATGCATCGACGACCAACTCGCCACCCGCTTCCCTTTCGGCCTGTTTCCACTCGAGCAATGGCTTGTCTAGTGATGTCACTCACTTGACGGTTTCCAGAGAGTATGGCCAGCCAATCCATCTCCATTTCCTCCGCCTATTTGTTTCGCAATCGGTTCCTGCTGGGCCGGTTGGTTCGCTCATTGCCAGAGATCCCACCCTGCTGGTGATCTTTTCTGGCTGGCCATCTGACCTAGAGTAGTATTGAGCGAAGACAACTGTTAATGAAGGTGTGAAGTTCGTTCGAGATGCTCTTGATGACGCGCTGGCCAAGTCTCTGATCTATAGAGTGGCACTGACTGCAATGTGAATTGGAGTTGAAAATCCGGATCTTATTTTAGATGGTGAGTGCTGTTGACCTCCACACAGACTTCAGGGTAATGAAAGCCTGTCTTGCTTTTCCGATTCTGGCTTTGATATCCTCGTCAGTTCCTCCCGCCTGTAGTTGAAACGATGCTTCCCAGGTAGGTGGGTCGGTGGGTGAAGGAGTTTGTTTCTTTCAGGTTCGTGCCATTTATGCTGGCTGACTGTTGTCTGTTGTTGTTGTTGCTGTTGGTGTTGGCCAGGAGTCTTCATCACCGCTGTTTTATCTTTGTTCACCTGAAGTCCTATTTTCTCCGGTTGCTGTTCTTCCAACTTGTTGCTTTTCACTTGCATATCTTTCAGTTTGTGGGAAACCAGACACATATCATCGGCGAAGTCCAGATCCTCGAAGTCTCTGTTTGTGTGAGTCCATTTTATGCCTGTTCCCTCGTTGCCTGTTGTCTGTCGCATAATCCAGTCTACTGCAATCAGGAAGATCATTGGCGATAGCAGACAGCCTTGCCTCACTCCCGTCCTCACTTCGAAGGCTTCCGTAATTTTCCCGTTGTGGATTACTTGGAATGCAGCATTGTCGTACAACTGTTGGATGAGATGTATAATTGTCGATGGCACCCCGTAGTAGCGAAGTAGTTTCCAAATGACCTCTCGATCGACGCTGTCGAAGGCCTTTTGAAAGTCGATGAAGTTGAGATAGAGAGGTGACTGCCATTCCAAGCTTTGTTCAATGATGATCCGTAGAGTGGCGATTTGATCAACACATGACTTGTTTCTCCTGAAAAAATGTTATCATATAAAAAGTAAAAATGGAGTCGTTCGGCATGTCTATATCATCACATGGATAGGTCAACAAGATAGCATACTTACCTGTGAACTAATTCATTTACCAGCCTGCTTAATTAGTTAATTAATAAGGTTATTAGTTAAGCTGTTGCGTAATAATACTGAATAGACTCAGCTCTGTACAAATTCACAACATAAGTCTTACATGTAAGGAATTACGTTGTAATCGACTCGCATTTTAGAAAGCCTGCCTACTTACTTGTGCAGTGCAGCATTTCAGTTTTCACAGTTTCTAACCACTGGAATTCATCGTATTTGCACATTTAACGCTATAGATAATGAAAATGATTTAGTGATAGATCCACTTGTCATAACAGATATTTTCAGTAATCAGTTTGTAAGGATTTAGCTTATTTCAGGTCTTTATATGAACCTAGACTTCAAAGGAGACTTACTTAGTGACGTCTCCAGAAGGAAAATTTCCACCTCTTTAGGAAGAACCTTCCCTGCGGCAACATTAAGAATAGTGTTCTCTAGTCGTCCGCTGATCTGCAGAAGCCCAAAGGACAAGATTCCGCACATGACCACTTCTTTGTGTAAATATCAATTCACCTGTTGCTGTGGAGCCAGGTACGTTGGTCGTTAAACGCGCATTCTGTCAAAAAGGGTCAAAGAACACTATCCAGCGTGGCTACAGAAAGGAATTAATGGCCATATAAGGAGTGCAATAATCGAACATCTCGTAAACACTGGTCATTCCATCTCAACAAATGCCTCCTTCAAAGTAATCTACAAAGTGAAGAACAACCTTCCAAAGACAGTACGATTCCGTCTTGTTTGCATCGCAGAAGCCCTAGCCATTCAGTTGGTGGAACCAGAACTATGCATACAAAAGAAAATTATCCAACCGCTTCTACTTGCATGGTAACAACTTTGTTAATTTGACCTAACTTTAGTTTGTTTGTTTGATTTGACCTTACTTCTGTTTGTATGCGTATTTTTTATAACTTAAAACCCTTGTGTAATTCTGTATATTATTTTGTTTCCATGTACAGCCTGAGCACAACTCACTCATCAAACTATTCATGCCATCACGTAACTCTTATTTAACAATCGTTTTTGACAACTCATCACTTTTGTTGCTATCCCCTTATCAACATCCAATTCATCTGAACTTACTAATTGTATTTTCGTTTGACAAATTTAATGTATATACACACACACACACAAAATAACCACATATATTTGCGATTGTACAGCTATGAAAATGAATTCGCCGAAAAGAGACTCTTCGCTGAACTACTTGTCTTTTGTCTACTAATTTCCGAATGGGAATTATCCATGAATTATTTCAGGTCTGACCATAGACTTATATCAGTTAGAGAACCGATGAAACCAGAAGGGAGTACTGCACAGCCGTTTCGTAATAGTTTGGTAGAAGCAAGTAGGAGAACTGGTAGAAATTAGAATCTATGGGCTGACCTTTTGAGTTGGGTCGCAGTGGATGAATGGTTCACGAGCTCACTCGGTAGCAGGAATGTCATGAGTTCGGCCGCTAGACGTGTGTGCGTACTGCCGATGAGTCCCAAACCAGAACTCAGAGAAACATATCAACATAGAGTTAATTTACAAAGGGGAAATAATTAGTAGGACTCCAACACAGTGGCTGAATTCTGTCACCTGTAAAATTCACTATACAGTCCAGCGTTTAATTACTGAAAAAGCCAGAAGTATGCTTTGGCACAAGCGTCAACAATACACAAGTAATTACATTATATCCCATACTATGTACCAATTTACGTATATATATATATATGCGGTCATACACACATAGGGATGATTAGTCGCACTTTGCAGGTGAGGGTGAGAGAATATATACATAAACGGCTAGAAAAACTAGTGAACAGTGAAACTAAGATAAATGCAGGTAACAGACTACTAACCTTGTCTACAGTAGAACACTTAGTCTTGCGATTCATATCGAAATAGCCTTCAAGGTTATCGTGGCTACACACTAAAGTACGCTGAGACGATAGCTATCCCTAAAATAAAGCCTTCCCAGCTTCGTGTGTGTGAAAGCAATTTATCACCACCCTTCACCTGGCTTCGCAGTCTTTATCTGAATGTGTATATTATCAGAAGTAGGGTTAAGTATTATCCTAAATACGCTTAAATCCCATGGCGGGGTTCTATTGGATACTTCTAAAGGGTTTTCTTTGATTTTCTCCAACAAATTTTGATTTGTCAAGTAATCCACACTGGAACTACTTGTATCATTAGGAATTCACGTTTGACTATCGGTTGATATCAGAAGGATTATAATTGGACACCTCTTTAGTACCTTTTACAACATCTCAAGTGACTCATCACTCTGAGTCATTTACAAAGCGACCAGTGGTAGCGTATTTCCGACTTCTATATACTGCAGAGGCCCTAGTAATATACACTGAGGAATTGGAGCTATGAGTTCAAAAGAAACTAGTAAAAACCCCACACTTACAAAAGATCTAGTTCTATGAAAAAGAATACGTTCAGCGAAGAGACTCTTTTCGACGGCGAATTCATTCACATAGCTGTACAACCGCATTTATATATAATTATTTGTGTGTGTGTGTGTACATGAGGTTTGTCAGGTTTAGATAATTGATCAGGTAGGTAATAAAAGAATGACCTAATATAGGAACAAGGTTAATCAGACAACAACTAAAGTAAGATTGAGTTAGTAAGTTAGATGACATAATATAACTGACTAAAATGTTTCAACTTAGTTTTGCCTCCTTGATTGTTCTTTTTTAATTCCCTTCATTTTTTCACCTTCGGTTATAAAAACTATTATCTCAGTTTGTTTTCATACACAACACATTCACATCTTTTGTTAATAACTACTTTAGATATCTGACAGCTATTTTCTAAAACTGTGTGGTTTATTTCAAGTCTGACCATGGATTGGTACTAGTTAGAGAACCACTGGAAATATGCGGAGAGTTTCGTCCTAGTTTGGGATTCATGGACACACCATACACCCCATCGGGGTCCAAATCTCAGGACCACTTGAATCTCACTCAGTGCACCATGAATTCTAACTTTAATCAATTTGTGATTTTAGCACGACCACAAGTCAGTGTCACTGGCGTATATTTGTCATCATTCCCAACCAAGTGGCCCCCAATTATCATGTCTACTCAGCAGAACTTCAAGGAACTTCTTCCTGCGACCAGTCACTCGCGAGCATCAGATTAATTTTCGACAGTTAGTTATTAGGGATTTAATTTGCTTTGGGTTTGACCAAGGAATGATATTAGTTAGTGAACGATTGGAGAACCTGGGAGTAGTGGACAGCTGTTGTGTCCTCATCATTACGCACCCGCTAGTGTTTCAACGCAGGACCTTCCATCTACGAGGTAATCTAATAGGCCACCCAGCCATTGGGACCCAATCTAATGACTTATGAATTCTACCTTCTAGCAAATTAGTGAATCATTAAGAATTTTTCACTGATGGAATGTTTCTGATAGACAGTACTTTGTTGACTGTATCGGACACTGGACATTCTAGAAACAACGTTTTAAAGGCGACACCATTTTGCATACATTTTCAGAGATCACCCAGTACAATGAATCATGTGAACTTGAAGAGGTCTAGGCAAATCGGTTGAAATTGGATCAAGTAAGCAGAAGTAGATTCCACTTGCTATCAGAATACAAAATGAACTGCAAGTTACCGCCCCTCCCCCCAGACACACACACACCTTCTGATGCAAATGTTTCTCATCAAATTGTCGCTGAATCTTCATTCGAATATACGGACAACTTCAAATCACACAAATACACACACACACACACCACTTCTCAGTCAGTTTTTATGACCTACATACTATTCGTCAGAAGTTACGCCCACATATTTGGGAAAAACAAAAACTATGGTTACCGTTCTAGTCAGATCGATTGATGCATAGATTGTTTTAATTACTTCCAAAGACAAGGTAAATTATTATTCTTATTATTATTACCATTAAGATTAGTTTCATTAGGCAATACACATAAAAATTAATACTTCAGGTAATACAATATCCAAAAGAAAAGGGTTTACAGAGTTAAGCTATTAACATGTGTACTGTAGATGACATACTTTTTTCTCTTTTAATCCAGTGCACTTTTGTTTCTGACTTAGTCTCCTCTTTCATCACAATATGCATGACCACAATTTATACCTTTTAGTAACCAAATTACATTCAACTTTGGACTTTTAAGTTAATGTGATGAACTGAATGGATCAAACATTACCAAACAACCTTGACTGCTGAATAGATGTTCTCTTTCTGGCACTTCATCTTTCATTTGTCTTCTTTTTTCAGAAAGCAGTGCTGGTATTCTATCACTCAGATTTACAATGTGGGCACCATGTCAGGTGACTCACTATAGAGGTGCACTGTGGATTGTTGTTAGATGGTCAGCGACAATGTGTAGCATAAACCAGATTCTTTCAGAATTGTCTGGCTTGCCGTTAGTTAGACTTTGATTTTATAGATACCTAACTGTTTATAAAAGGACGCCTTATACACATCCACTCACTCACTCACACCAGTCAGGTACTGATCAAAGCGAAAAAATTAAGATGGCTATTTAAACACCAAAAGGTTGGATCTTTTCGCCTGAAAATCAATTTATTATTGATGTAGACTGAATGACTGAATCTAAACACCTGATTTATGTGAAATCATGTTAATTTTATGAAGAATATCCTTGTCAGTTACCTTGCAGTCTTACAAGACTTACTTTGTGAGCCCAAATAACCCATTAACGACATGTGACTACAGCATTGAATTGGTGTGTGTTCAAATTATGCGTGATTTTATTAAATTGAGAGAATTCATCTAATTAGACGCAAAATACCATATAAGAAACAAAAAAAATATGATTCAGTGATTAGCTCTCAGTATCATCTATAGTCTCAAGTGAAGGCGACACGGATGTAGAAGTCGTACTCAGAACAAAGAACGAGATTCAGATTTTTCAGCATTAATGTCGAGTCACTTCTTCTATATGGCTCAGAAACTTGGTGCACGCGTCACCAAAAGTATTTCCAAGAATTTACTTTCACCTTTTATCAACAGCTGCCATCGTCGGTTGCATACTGAAGCTCAGATGGGTGATCAGAAAGAACCATCAGCAATAAACTCTGGGAGCTAAACGACACGTAAGAACCTATCGGTTGACAAGTATTTCGAAGGAAATGGAGATGGGCTGGACACACATTGAGGAGAACATAGGGTGATATCATTCTCCATGCCATACCCAAATGGGAAACGTTGAGTCCGAAGGTGAGATGTAGCAGGTCATACAAGAAGCCTCTGAGAGACTATGGTCAATCTGTTCGTCAGCTGAAGAGGGCTGTGGTGAGCTGGGAAAGAAAGACATGTGCTTTTGAAACCTTATGTTCCACTCGGAACAAAAATGTATAATAATAATAATCACCTGTTTAATCCAAGACTGTCTTGAAGACTATGCCTCACCAAAAACTCACAGTCTACCTTTCACCATTCTAAATCGGAATAAAAATAGAGTTAAAGTGAAAACACCGGGTTACTCAGTTTATGTAACGGTTCTAGACGGGAAGTTACAAGTGCGTCGGTGGCACAGTGGTTAGGACTTTTGCCGACCATGCACGTGGTTCGGGGTTCGACCCCACGCCGACGCATTCCTGATATCTATGGTCGGCCTGCGAATTTTGGGCTACCGATATCCACGCTGAAAATTCCACACTTGTCCCAAAAATACGGTGTGGAATCAAGCTGTAATCAAAAATAAAAAAATAAAAAAATAAATAAATTAAAAGATGTGGGCTAATCTTTTGATGTACCTATTCCACTGAAGACGTCGTAAGAGATGGTGTTTCAAATAGCTGGCGACCGACCTAGCTATCTAAATACTAATGATTACAATCCTAATGTCACCCACTGTTTCCAGTACCTCCATCAAGCACCGCACAGATGTAAACTTATGCGAGGTGATCGTAGGGTCTAGTGGTGTGGCCAACAGTTCCACCGACAGTGAAGATATGCTCAGCTGATGAAATAAAATATACTGCTTCTGTAAGCTAATAAGTACTTGTATTGCGATAAGAAGCCACTCATCTCGATGACCATTTCGCACGTTCAGTCTATAGAACTCAGCCAACACTGCGCATCAATCAGTTTGAAATTAACTAGTCATCAGTTACAGTTAGTTCAGATGTCCACCACGTCCACTTGCTTGATCCTACGTAACAAACTCAAGTCTGAAGTTTGATCATGGATTGATATCAGTTAGAGGGCCATTGAGAAACAGGAAATACTGTACAGGTGTTTCACGCTACTTTGAGATTCTTCATTAGTTTTGTTTGCTAACACTACTGAGAATTTTCAGATTACCAGGCGAGCTCATTGACTGTTCAGTCACAGGGACAGAATCTAACTGCCCATCATTTCTAACCTCCTGCCGATTCCTTTTAGCTTTTGTTTTAATTGCAATTAAAACAAAAGCTAAAAGGAATAGTTACCAATGTAGATTATGATCGTATAACACAATCCTGCCGATTCACAGTTTTTATCTTCACCACCTGATACCGACTACTGACTGATTGCAAGACGAAGTTGTGACCAATTGGATGTACCAGTTCGGGTGTGAGGAAAAATACCGGCGAGTGACATTGGCTGGCGATCGCGCTAAACGTTGTCAACTGATAAAAGACAGAATTCGAGGGTCAATGAATGCCATTCCAGTGGCTGAATGGTTAACTTGTTGTCCTTGTCCTTGCTCTGTGTTCGACCCCTGTTAGGGTCATGGGTGCGTACTGCAAAAGACTCACAAACTCGGTGTTTTTCTAAATGATACCAATCCACGAATAAATCTGTAACCCATCAGTTGTCTGCAATCTAACATTTGAAAATTCAAACCTACTTCGCTTCAGACAAATAATTGTTCAAACAGAGAATATTATTCTCTGTGTATTGATATATAGATATATACTAGAAAATTGACCAGACCTCATAGCGATGAATATTAGGTCCGAATATGAACCGTTCAGTGTGAGGACTACTCAACAGAAACTCCTCTTAGCAGTCTGTAATTTTACTTGATTTTTTTTTAGATTTCTACTTTGTGTGATACGTTTCTTGAAATTTAGGTAGCTGGATTCCAGAAATATGAAGAACAGTATTCCTAAGACTCATATTATTTGGGAAGGTGATATATTGCTCTGGAGTCATTCCCACTTGTCATATTCTCACTTGACAAGTACCCTAATAAATTAATCATACAGAATATAAAAAATTATATGAGTGAAAATAACCATAACAGTGCTAAGAATGACAAACAAACACAGAAATATGATAACACTAGGAAGATAGAACTGAAAATTATCAGCAATGCTGTCATACGAAGTAGGAATCTGTGAAACTCTAAGTGGAATTCCTTCCTAATAAGTCAGGAATATGAGTGACATTCAAATTGGCAAACTCATTTGAAATAGACAGTGTGAATTAAAGGATCCAGGAGAGCCTGTTGGATGAAGAAAGTTTCGAGAGAAAAGAAGAAGAAACTAAGCAAAGTTGTCTTTCCGGCGTTTTCATCCTCAGAAGTTAGTAAGTTAAATATAAGATCAAATTGATTGGATGTCAACTAACCAATGTTCTCAGAATACTGAAGAATGGCTATCTCAGAAGTGAGGTTCGTTTTGAACACTAAAAGTTGGCAGGATTGAAAGTTATTCCCCTATCTAATGATTTATCAAAGAAGCACAAATCTTGCCTACCACTTGGACCAATTCTTGACATGTCACAGTTACCCTGATATTATACTAGAAAATGACTTTTCGAAATATAAGAGAACATCTCCCAGTATGGCTAAGTAAAGGTGTACTAAAAACCATCAACAGTTCGATATTAGACCATCTGGTTCAAACCGGCCACAAAGCCAGCATTGAAAAATCCTTCTCTATCATCTACCCGGTACCAAGTAAATTGCCGAAAACATCCAGTTACCACATACTCCAAACAGCAGAGGCCATAGCAATTTGCGTGTAACAACCAGTGCTTTCTGTGCAAAAGGAGCAAGTTCAGCCATTACCACTGCCCTAGTTATCCTTCAGTAGAGACTGGATGTTCATGAATTTGTATTATTATCTTTCCTAAATTTTCTGACATTCAGTGTATTGTTATGTTGATGCTATCAAGCTGTAATCTATTGATATTATTGATTCGATTTTATTTAAACAACATCAGTGTTGTTAATAACACTAATTCATTCATTCACTATAATGTATATATAACTGTAGAGCCTGATGATGAATTTATCGAAAAGAGTACTCTTCGTTCAGTAACCATTCTTTTAAAAATTATGCTGGTATTATCTTCGAGATAATTTTGAATTTATTGATAAAACAAAAGACTTGAATGTAACTGGTAAGCGTTTGTTATCACTATATGTAATCTCTAAGTTTATCAGACATGCCGCTCACAGAAATAACCTATTTCCTGTGAAAATATATGGATGATAAGATTTGTTACTGAGATGCACATTGAATATACTATTCACCTTCAACAACGATATATACAGCTAAGAAGATGTAATTGCCATGGACTCTCCTCTTAGCCCAGTTTCAGCAGACTGCTTTTTGCCCACTTTGTAAAGCAGAATCTTAAAATCAACAATCGATAAATTTCTTATGTACAAAAGGGTATGTCGAAGACTCTTTTACAATTTGTCATAATGATTACGATCTACACTCTATTTTACAAGAATTTAACGGGTGTCATTATTTAATAAAATGTACACTGGAGTCAGAAAATGCAGATGCGATTTCTCCATATAAAGTTGACAAGAACAGATGATGAGACTCTGAAATGTTCTATCCAGAGAAAACCATTATGGAATGGCCTAGTAAAGAACTTCTGTAGTTGGATACCTGTAAGTTGAAAGATTTCTCTCACCATTCCACTGGCACACTGCATCACAGGATAATACAACATTGACTGCGTAGAAGAGTCTTTCGTCCTCTAAAACATCCTGGCTATGAATGCATGTGCGACACGTTTCTTGGCGAAGAACACAAAATCAAAGCCAGTTAGAGAAGAATACAGTTCAGTGACAAAGAAAATACTGAATACAGATATGGACTTCATCGGTGGCACAGTGGTCAGGATTTTAAAAATGAAGTTCCTATGTTGTATAGTTACAGCTGATGATATGATCATGAAAAATAATAATAACAATAATAATAATAATAATAATAATAATAATAATAATAGTGCTCGAAAAGTTATCCAACGAATGATACTGTCTTGGCTGTCGACGTTTCCAGTAAGTTTCTGTACCCCCTGCCTTGATTACTGGCAAAAGGAAAACAATGAATATAAGGATGTCAATCCCATAGCGTAAGAAAAAACAACGTTGATACTCAAGAATTCAAGGTTTGGAACCTTATGTTCCAGTAGAAGATTGGTTATCAAAAAAGAAAAACAGATTCGTCCATATATGAAATGTGCTGGACTACTTAATACACGCAAGTAGTAGACAAAATACTATTAGACATCAGCGGTCAGAAAGGGTATGACTGATATTATTATTCCCTTTTTTCAGAGTGGAACATATGGCTTAAACAACACATCTCCACTTCGTTCTGTTTTCTGACGTCCTATTCATCTGGGTCCACGATTGAACAAACTCCCTCATCTCCTCCTCACACGATCTCTTCCATGTTACCCTTGCACCAACGACCCTCTCGTTGCTTCCCGTTCGGATTCCACTCGAGGGCCTGGCGTGCGATGTCATTCGGTGGCCTCCTCAATGTATACTAGATCCATCCCCTTTTTCTCCTACATATTTGTTGAGCGTTGGGCTCCCAGTTGGTTTATTTCATAGTTTCTTGTTAATAATTCTTTCTGGCCATTATATCTTCAGTATTGAGTCGGTCAAGGCAGCTGATGATGAAATTTCGCAACCTATTGCAGCTTGTTTTCTAGCCAGTCCCAAGCGCGGATAAAGAGGTAAGGTTGGAGTGGAGCTAACAATTTTACACCAATAAATCTTTAAAACTGCTAGAGAAACGTCATGACTGACACTGGAAACGATGAACAATTTACTCCCTACAGTTCATTTTGTTGCTGAGTGTTAATTTTATGTGACTCTAGTGGATAAAATCTAGACAGCACATGAAACAGAATAACATGAATCCATTTGGTTTCGTCAACTTCTGTTCATCTCAACTGCTTACAGCCCCGGTGATATGTTACTTTAAGGCAGTCCTCAGATGTCATCGAAGTGTCCGTACTAGGAATTGACATGTCGATAGAGACCAATTATTTCAGTCCAATCAATCAACTGCAGAATCGAAATTGAATTATAACATACTTAGTTCATTGGAGATGAAATGTCGAACAGTTATTTGGAAATATCGTGATACACCAAATGAATCTAAATAATAGTAAAGTATACAATTATTGTTCTCTTGTATATATAAAGTGATTGAAATTTATTGTGTGAAAGAGAAAGTGTGTATCAAGGGAAATGACTACATGTTAAGGCACATAAATTATCAGATTACTTAAATCATTAGAAAACTGCTGATAAACAAGTTAAATATGAAATAATATTTATTGTGGGTAAAGCTCATTTAGTCGGATTCCTGACATATCATACACAGCATTTATTAAATGTAGAAGTAGCCAGGGAGGCGTGAAAAGAAGTCAACACTTACATTTAGTGCAAGATGATATAATCAAGTGAGGATAAAAGCCGATTTGACGAGACAGAAGAAGACTTACTATAGTCATTTGACAAGAGAAACCAACGAAACATAAGTGATCCGTTTTATTCTTCTCCAAGGTGCGCTATCGCTTTTTCAAAACTAACAAGTGGAACTCGTGTGTGAAACTTATATATCAGCTGTATTTCGTGTAACTGTTAGTCAACCTTTAGGCCAGTAATCAGTCTTACTATCAGTATTTCATAAGCAGGAGAGATTTGAGTTGATAGGTCATCACTTCAAAGAACTCCTTAACCCAACATCACCTGCAGCTCATCCAAAAATATCACCAACAGCAGCCACAGAACTGCCAGTGGATACTGATCGTGCAACAAAGACAGAAGTCTTTCATGCAATCAGGCCACTAAAGGCCGGCCAGTAAGGTAGTGGCACCAGATGGAATCACTCCCAAAGCACTGAAAATGGACGCTGAGACCACAGTGGATATATTTACTCCATTACTGCAAAACATTTCGAAGGGAGAAGAAGTACCTACTGACTGGAAGGAAGTCTACCTCGTTAAACTACCAAGGAAGGGCAATTTGGGCCTGTGAAAGAACTGGTGAAGAATCATGCTCTTGTCCACGCGAAGAAAAATACTAAGTCGGGACATCTTGGAAAGGTTAAAAGTTGCTCCGAATGCAGAACTCCGCCAGCCTGGAACAAGCTGGATTCAGGAAAGGCAATTCATGTGTGGACCAAAAAACAAATCTACGCATCACCATCAAACAGAACATAGAATGGCAGTTAAATCTTTACTCTAACTTCATCGACTTTGAGAAGGCCTTCAGTAGAGTTGACCGAGAAGTAATTTGGGACCTAATTCGACACTATGGCGTGCCCTAAACCTTTATTAGTCACATTCAGTAGCTATATGGGAATACCATGTGTCAGATGATTCACGACTGAGGAGTCAGTAGAGCCTTTGTAGTGATTACAGGAATAAGACGTGACAGCCTATTATCACCGATGAAATTTTTTATTGTCGTGAATTGAATCATGAGATAGACTGTAGGGTGTAAGCAGAGGAGAACAAACCGGATCGACGAGGAGCCACCGGAAGATCTTAACTCGTGGATGATTTACGTAAAATTTCATTCAAAAACTTGAAGATTTGCAGGCAAAATCGAACAGTTGGTAGGATAGACAGAGAAGACAGGGCTCTTAGTGAACACAGGGAAAACAAAGATAATATACATACTTGACGAACGACAGCAAGCATCGACAGCTATCAACGGGAGAAATCTAAGGGAAGCTACCCTCTTCACTTATCTACACAGCATTGTTCCAACTGCTGGCAGAACCAATTACAGTGTAAAAAGGAGTAACTGTAAGGCAAAACGAACCTTCACTGCTGTGAAATCAGGCAGGAACCCCCTTCACTCAGAATAAGAAACAACACCTGAATCTTAGACACAGAGGCTTGGCACGTCGGTCAACAACTGTCATCCCTCGATATTCGAGATCAGACAACCAGATAAGAAGTGAATTTATGAACCCTATCAAAGAAACAAATGAGAACACACTACCTAATCTATAAGCCTAAGACAGTGCAGATAGACTGGGTGCACTCTGAGGAGACCTCTGACTGATGCCATGCACAAGGCAGGTCTTTGAGTTGTATCAGAATGGAAAATAACGAGTTGTTCGTCTGAGAGTGACATGGAGGAGGTCGTGTGCACGGAGGAAATGAAATTTGGTGGGAGACTGTGAAGTCAGGAGCAAAATTAAACTGAAGAGAACTAAGTGAGATGAAGCTGTGCTGCTGAAGCCTTATATTCCACTGGGAACTCAAAAGAAATAACAACAATAATCTAAAGTTATCCAAGGCGTCTCATCACCAGATAGAAATTAAGTGAGTGCCAAGTAGACGTCCTCTTTCATTGTTTCCTCTTGTAATTTTATTAAATAACTCATGTAATGCCTGGACTGAAGTCAATCACTTCATCCATTGTCCCCTTTTATAAGGAATCCGGTTCGAATCCGTCGATTATTGACCCAACTATCTATGCATCATATAATGCTAGTGATTTAATCATAGATACAAACTTAGGTGGGTTGGGATGGCGCCTGGGATAGAGGTGAAGTGGGTGGAGAAGAAATTAACCACAAAACACGAGAATTATACTCTAAAAATGCCTATTTTACTTATATTGACCTGCTTACTTGCGTAGAATAACATATATTTAAGAAATATACGAAAGTAGGTCTCTGAAGAAATGTGAAACTCAGTATACGTACGCATAAGCATAGTAGTAGTAATAGTTGTAATAATAATAATTTTTTCCAATAAAAAAGAGAAAGGTATCTACCTTTTCTTGGGCGTTACCTTGGTAACTGTCAAAAAAATGTTTGCTTTTTTAGACTGGTTGTCCTCAATTTAATAAATATATACATACATATAGATGTATGTGCATAGTATGCACATAGTATGTATTATATCTGAGCATATCCTCATACTTTTTACGATACTCAATCTGTCAACATTCTAACCATCAGTAAGACTAGGGAATAAATCGATATCTTTTTATTAGTAATTATGATAATTATTAGTGATAATATTAATTTTTGTCAATTTCTATCAGTACTAGTAGTAGTAGTAGTAGTGTGAGTAGTCATCATAATAAGAGTAGCATGTACTGACAGTATAATCATCATTTTCGTTTTTCTAATGATGAGGTAGAGACGATATTACTGCTTCTAAAGATCATACTGTTGATGATGTTAATGATCGAATAACTAATTCTAGAGTGTTTTGTTCATATCTAAACAAACTTCTTCGTTCGTTCGTTCGTTCGTCCATTCATTCATATATTCATTCAACAATCAATTAGTCAGTGATAATCATCTCTTGAGATATACAATATGAGCAGGTGAGTGAGTGACTGAGTGAGCAAGTAAGTGAAGAAAGAAGTAAACAGGGAATAACTGGTGCAGTGACAGAAGCAGCCGTAGTCTCACTAGTAGTAGTAGTAGTAGTAGTAGCAGAACTAGAGTTGCCTTCCTTTGGATAAGTGTACTTTTCTAAGTACTTTTCTAAAAATAGATTTGACTAACTTCATTTTTGTTTTTAATGAAGCAAAAAAGCTCTTTTACTTGAATATTACTCACAAGAGATAAATTATAAGCTTGATATATATATATATATATATTATTGTTCCCTCATGTTCCAAGTGTAACATAGGGATTCAACAGAATATCTCCATTCCTCCTGTTTTCTTCAATTATCTTCAGATGGTTCAAAGCTGCCCACTTGCTTTCATCTCCTCTTTACACTATCTCCACCGTTTCAGCCCCTCCACACACACACACCCTACTGGCTGCTTCGTTTCTCTGTTCCACTCGAGTGACGACACGACGCGCGATGTCACTCAACGGTTTCCTTATTGTGTGTCTGACATATAACCATTTCCTTTGTCATATTTGTTGAACATGCAAGTACTAAACAAGCCCAACGTTGCTTAACTTTGATGATAGGAGGAGAACCGGTGCTTTCAACGTGGTGTGGTCGCCGACAATACAGTAAATATTACTGTACAGTACTGTGAGACTTTATCAAAATAAATTTTACCCACAATCGAATTATACTCTACCATCATTTGGTCTTCAGTATGAAGCCAGTGAAGGCGATTGTTCATAAAAGTATGAAGCAGCTTGATCAGAATGCTGTTCGTGACTCGCCAGACAGGTTTCTGGTACATATGCAAGCAATGCTGACTGATTGACTGACGGACAGACTTAATACTGGTGTTCAAAATCTGAATCTTGTTGTTTATTCTGTTGTTTATCACTACAGAGTGATAAATGTCTGCCCTACCTTTCGGATTATAGTTTTGACATCCCCATCTGTTTGACGTGTCTGTAACTGGAACAGTGCTTCCTAGATAAGTGGAGGAAGTAACGTCTTTCAAATTTCTTCTGATGAAAGTGATTGGTGCTTGCTGTTGTTGGTTGGTTGGTTGTCTTCGTCACCTCCGTTGTCTCTTATTTCACCACACTGAGGAATAACGTCGGTGATAATATATATATATATATATATATAGGCTTTAGGTCTGAAGTTTTAGCAGCATTGACGTTATTTGTACGGGGTGAAACTGCCGGACTTCCGCCCATCGTTCTCTGTTTAATGAACGGAGTATTCACATATTGGGTCATAAGATAAAGAAGATAATAATAAGATGATTTACTTTATTCCAAAAACGGTACTTGTGATACAGAATGGAATTTTCAGCATTAATAACAATATTGCATGCATCTAATTTCCTCAAATTATAAATAAAATTAATCACACAGAAAATCTTCCTTATTTACAATAGGGGTAATGTCAGAAACATGCAGCATATAAAATGGAAATAATAATAATGATAACCGCTAAGGTAATAATAATACAAGTGAAAAATTCCGTGGGCTTGTTTCACACAGTATTGTCGTTATATGTGGTATAGAAATCCTAGCATGTTTAAAAATGTCGAATATAACCTTCTCTTTACATGATATGGTGAGGGGAAAAACAAAGATTACAGCAGTCATAGAGATAATTGGTGCTTGCAATTATGAGAGTAAAACAAAGAAGTAACAGGATCATAAATATAATAGAAATAATAAAGGTAAAACTTGAAGGTATATAAGGATGGATGGAGGAAATTATTTATTTACTGGATGAAAAAAGGTTAGTTAATTGTTGCCTGACACTATTTTCATCACATAAAATACGTGCCAAGTATGGTATCATACAATTTTTATACTTAGACGTGCGAGCATACAGTTTTCTGAAGTTACTCCTTGTTCTACTTGAGGAGATGCAAGGTGAAAGCTGAGCGTGAAGTGGATGCTCCAAGTCAGACAAAATCCCTCTAGCAAATTTATTGCATGAAGTCAAGTGCCTATCGATAACAACATTAACTATGTGGCTCACTGGGACACCACTCACCCCACTGACCGTCTTCAGCATTCTACGAATTGTGACATAGTCCTTTTTAAGCAAACCAGGAAAGAATAAGGCTGAACAATAAATTTTTTTAAATTTTAAATTTATTTTTGATTACAGCTTGATTCCACGCAGTACTTTTTGGTAGAAGTATGGAATTTTCAGCATGTGATATCGGTAGCCCAAATTTTTCAGGCCGACTATAGATATCAGGTGTGCGTCAGCAGCGCATCGAACTCCGGACCATTTGCGTGGTTGGCGAGAGTCCTAACCACTGTGCAAGAGTTTATGAACTGTAAGAGGAGGGGTTGAGTTATACCCGAGTGCCTTAACTTCTTAATGTAAAATGTCAGGCGGAATATTTTGCTGGAGATCGCTAAGACATGGGAAGACCAGGAGAGATCAGAAGAGAGAATAAGCCAAGATACTTGATTTCTGATTTAATTCCTATATCATTGTCGTCAATCTTACAACTGTCATGAGAATCGATGTCTTCTTTTAACTGTCTTTTACATCTTAAGCTAAAATTAACAGTTTGACATTTAGAAGGATTCAGTTTAAGACCGTTAGACTCAGACCATTTGCTGACTCCCGACAGATATAAACAGCAAAGAGAATTTTATTTTCGGTGATTCATTTTCACAAGCTGTACAATCGTAATTATATTCAACAAAGAATTCATAAGACAAGTAAGATACTGGTAAAATTTGTCCCAAAAATGCATTACGTAGTTTAGGATGTAAACTGGACGGAGATGACAAATCGTAAATTAGATCAAGGGGGAAGAAGTTGGGAGGGTGTACTAGGTATGAGACAAAACGACTAATCAATATAATTGTATGAAGTGGACAAAAACTATTGGACAGACGATAAAGTGTTTTAATAAAATCTATGTAAAAATTCAATGTTATTAACAAAGAGCAATAGAGTGATAATAAAATAAAAATAATGAGAATGATAATGATAATCAGAAAAATGATAGTACACTTACATAATAAAATGAAGTAGAATTATTAGTAAGAACGTTACTGTGGCCACGGTAGGGCAAGTGAATTTATGTAGTAATTTTGAACTCAGAGATCCGATTTCAGATTACGAATAGCCTGTCATTCACTAATGTAAAGATGGCGTATTCGAAGTCCTATCGTGCGGTATTGAGGTATTCTGTGTGGCACTGTGAAGCAGCTATGAGCGGGATGCCCAGTGTGCAGAGTTGACAGGGTGTTCTTTGGAGAGGTCTACTGGTATTCTTCTTTTCTCCTCTGGCTAGCCAAGCTAGACAGTGTTCCAGAACACTTTTGCGAACATGACGATATTAACGGCCAATAGGCTTTGCTCCACATGAACAAGTAAATTGATAAATATGCACTGAAGTGACCAAAAGCGGTATCTTATCCTCAACGCTTGAATGGATTTAATGCATGCTGGAGAATGTGATACGTAAAGTGGTCGTTATAACTAATCATCTTTCATTTTCCACTCTAATTTTTAAGGGAGTTCTCTATCCTTCCTGAGGTCTGTCTATGTTTAGAGGATTTGAAGAATTTGGTACTGTCTGCCGGTAAATACGTTTGTTAATTTTTCAACATTGATCTGTTCATTACTACAAACCTATTGTCCTTATCAGGACAGACAAGGATTATGTCTTTATTTTCCTGAAGTTCTTTAAGTTGTTTTCTGTGTTCTTCATCAGCAGATAAAATGATGACTCGGTCGTGCACCAATATACTTGTAGCGGCTATCGTAGCAGTTCCCCTGTCCACCTGCCTTTTTACTCGCTATACAAGGTTCAGGTATACGTCAGCCGGTGAGTGAACCTGGACCACCTACGTGACTGGCGAGCATTCGACCTTAAAACCATCAATATTGATTATCAGGTAGGAAGTACAATCTTTCAAAAATCGACAATATCTGTCCGCGTCTTTTGTATTAATTAATTTGGCCGGCGTGTGACATTAGATGCTAAATGGCCTCATTTTCTTATTATTCCATGGAATTGTGTGGTTGGTCAGAATAAAATCTTAATATTTTTTATATTGTTCTCAACACTGATATAGGTGTTAGCCAGGTGAAGGCAATAATTTACAGAAAGCCATGGACCTAGATTTCGTGTTTCTTGGTGCATGCCATTAAAGAGTTTCTGTGACTTTGAAGGAACTTATACCTCTCTTTTTTAGCTTATAACATGCATTATTTTCTGCTGCAGTCACCGACGTTAGTGATGAGCTATAAGGGTTCATGATCCACCTCTTGTGCTTTCGTAACCACTAAACTGATTGGTCACTAGAGATGAATCAACTTCTTTCATATGTCTTGAAGTTCTGATAACAGAATTTTATCAGTCAAATAAACTCATATACATTACCTTATCATATATTATTCTCTTGAGTCTGATGTCAGGCAAATCATGTTCTGACCAAATTGCAACTCTACGAAGCATCATCATTACAGAACAAAGCATGGAATGGCGATCAAACCTCTACCTCAACTTTATAGACTTCGAGAAGGCCTTCGACAGCGTTGATCGTGAAGTAATTTGGAAATTACTCGAGTACTATGGCGTACCCCAAATATTCATCAACCTTATTCAACAGCTGTACGACAACGGCACCTGCCAAGTGATCCACAACGGAAGACTCAGCGAGGCGTTTGGAGTAAACACAGGAGTCAGACGAGGGCGTCGCTTATTATCACCAATGATATTCCTAATTGTGGTGGAGTGACTGGATTATGCGTCAGACAGTGGGAAACGAGAAGACAGGGATATCCTGGACCGACGTGAAGAACCTAGGAGACCTGGATTTCGCGCGCGGATGATTTATGTTTGATGTCACACAAAATCAAAGACTAACAAGTCAAAACCAGTAAGTTAGCAGAATAAGTTAGCAGGCAGAAGAGAACTTCGAGTGAACATAGACAAGACGGAGGTATTGAAGATAACCAACCAACTAACAATAACGAACACCAATTACAATCAACGGAAGAAATTTGAAAGATAGACATTTATCACTCTGGAATGAGTGTAGAAATCTTCTGCACTTCACAGCACAAAGAAGATGATTCAGATTTTGGACAACCATGTTAAGTCAGTCACTGCTTGCATATGCGCCAGAAACTTGTCTGGAGAGTTACGAAAAGTATTTTCAACCGGCTGCTTCAGGCTTTTATGAACAACTGCCTTCAATGATACCATAGTGAAGATTAGATGGCCGGTGAGGAAGAATTAGCGAGAATAAACTCTGAGAACTGACCAACCAAGAACATGTCCAGTAAATATTCCGAAGAAAGTGGATACAGATCGGACACGCATTGAGAAGACTGTTGGGTGACATGCAGACCCACGTAGGCACTTGCTTCAGCAGAATCCGAGTGGGAAATGACGAGATGAGCGTCGGTTCGAGCGTGATATGGGAGAGATCAGAGACTATGGGCAATCATGGGGCCAGCTACAGAGGACTTCAGAGAATAGGACAAAATGAAGTTGTTCTACTGAATCCACATTTCCCACTGAGAACTTAAGGAAACAATAATAATAAATTACATTGCACTGAAAAGCTGAGTATCTGTCGGCATGTCAGCCCAAAGTTCACATGCTTAGACAATACGTCGAGATAAAGATGACCTTATTTACTCTAAAAAAGGAATCTTGGATGCACGTTTCGTCGTGTTTAAGATGCACTGAATAGAATCATCTACATCCACAGAGAATGGCGATGTTCCTTAAGGAAACTCGGACCCAGTACTCGTCAGTTGAAACACAAAATAGTCAGTTTTATAAGCCGAAGGTTCACGATAACCAGAGTATCACTTGTCATTCGAAACAATGCCTGCTGTGTTCCTTTCTCAGTCACTAGCGTCACCAACACTCACTCAGGACTCATATACCTTCACTTGACGAGTCGTAATTCACATGAAATACACATCCTGAATTCTACCAGCAAACATCAACCAAGTAGCATTCATAAGAATGCATCTACGTCTTCAGAAAAAATGAAATAATCTTAGGCAATGAACGATCCTCTATCTTTTTTCGAAGGCTGATGAAGAAACACCACCACAAGAGAAACCAATAAATTTATGCTATAAATTCATTAGCACATTTATTGTTTTTCATAATTTTTGTTTTGTCTTATTTATTCCCCCATTTATTAAAATGGATGTGGACATATCTATAATTATTTCTCGTAATGTTTATAGTCTCCCTGGGAATACATATATATATCCCTAATTCCCACTTTCCCAACACGTAGTGTCCATATCTGTCCCTCTTCTGGCTGTCTAATCAAAATATAAATGAAGTTGACAGTACAGTTATTTTCTGTTATGATATCACCACATCTGTACTTCACACTATCATTGTAATCGAGATAGGAGTTGGACATAGCTGCTAGTCCCGGTTGAACTGTTTATTCTTCAGCTGGATCTTGTAAAGCCAGAACCATAAACAACGACGTTGGCCGAAAAGTATATTTTACAGAATATAAAATAACACAAAAGATATGTCAATTAGTATATTATCATGACTGATAACATAGTAGGCGTTATTTTACCTAGGCCAATTCTGATTGGTTTATTTCCAGACAGACCTTGCTCACCATGTCACCAGTAAAGGACAGTCCTTTGCTAATTTATCCACAAACCATTCTTAAAGTCAGATTATCTCATCACCGCTAAGGTGATTCAGGCCAGTAGTTACCTGTTACGAATTCCAAGTAAGCAGTCTCATTCAGACAAACAATATCCATTAAAGTGCACATGTATCTGTCTAACTAATTAAGAGTTTACTTTAAGAATTAGTTAATGACTACTTTGAAAGCTATTCAGCACAGTCATAAATGAAAGGGATGCCCCATGCTTCTGAAAGACATTTTCATTCCAAATGGTGACTTACTCACCACTCCGCATCATCCGGAAGAACTAAGCTTATCTGATGACAGCTGTTTCATTCTTGTTGCAGAATATTTAGCAATGAGAACCACTTTTTATAAAGAATCAAGCTCTAGTGCCATTAGCTTCCAAATAAAACATTCTGGCATTCAGTGACATAGTCAGAATCAAATCCCTATGACTTTGAGCTACGAACGATTCGCAATATAAGGTCACTGCAACTAAGTACTTCCACCGATAACCATAAGAAAACCACCTCAAAGCTAGTCACTTGAGAACAGTCGGTTAGTATTGGATCTCTTGAAACCCAAATGTCGTGAGTCATATCCTTCATCTATTCCTCTGCATGCGCATGTGTGTGTACCACTGATGAATACCAAATTGAGAGAAAAAGTTGTCTAGTTTTCCCAGGTTTTCAATGTGCACTAGAATTATTCAGATCCCCAAAAATATTCCATTGGAATAAAGGAAATCTTCTTCTCCTCAACAATGATGGTAATTGCCTTAATCCTTAGGGAGTTGCTTTATCCACCGCAGCACTACATCGTAGCAACGTACTCAATGTCTACTATTCAGCTCTACTAAAATATTGATTGCAACAATGTTTTTGCGTGATTCTTATTTTTTTCTTCATTTTTATTCGTTTTTGTCTAAACATGAAACTATGTTTCTCCGCATTTTATTTTATTTTGAAGTGAATCATTCATTGGAATGCACGAAAATACTTTGACGGTTAATTATGCTTGCATGATGTGAATAACTTACACTGTCTGCTTTCTTTTGAATCTACCGGGTAGGGCGGGGGGGGGAGGGCGAAAGGGCTTTTTTCCTGCTTAGTTCGTTTTGCGTCTTTAAAAATATCCACCCGAAACATTCCATTAATATATATATATATATATATATATATATATATATATATATATATATATATGCAAATGATGAAGTTACCTCGTAGTTTAATATCGATTATTAAAAGAGATGGAGAAGGGAAGACAGAATTAGGCTGCATGATAACTCACTAATAATAAATAATAATAATAATGAATAGTATACTGATAGCGAAATTATCTTAGACTGTCGTGATCTGGTAGGCTGTTTCTTCACGAAATGAGTGATGTACCACTGAAGGTGGAATTGACATCTGGATTACGGCAGCCTTTGAATCGACCAAAAGAGGCCCTAGAAATTTAAAAAAAAATTGATTAATGAAGAAAGAATATTCCTTTTTATGACCTCTTTACCAAGTTCTACAGTTATATTGTAACAAGAGATGGCAAGACACGGAAGCAAAGGTATACTTTTAAGTGATCAAACAGCTTTTATATATCTACTGTTTATGTTCTTTAATCAATCACTGAGCGTGTGATTTTGGTTTACTTTAAATGACATGAAATAGAATGTGAAGATACACATGTAGTATTCTGTTGCTAACTAGGTAGTGAACTGTGGGGAATATGTAAGAATCATATTCCATTGGCGTGGGTCGGTGGCACAGCGGTTAGGACGCTCGCCGACCATGCACATGGTCCGGGGTTCGATTCCCGGCCACCGACGCACTCCTGTACCTCGCTAAGCTAGAAATAATGCTTGTAAAGAGGATAGGTTGGGTATGAGACTAGCAACCCCATCCTGTAAAAATTAAACACTGCTACAGAAACTTCAAGCCACTAACTTGAAGCCCTATGTTCCACTGGGGGACGTGAAGGAAAAATTATTAATTATTATTATTGATAATTTACATTTCAAAAACGTCTGTGATTGTTATAATATGCACTGATGTCACACTAAACTGAATATCAGATAAATTAAGGGAAGTAACACTGAGTTTATGAATTTATATGATCAATAGCATTGTTCTCCTGCGGTATAAAAGAAATTTTGATAAAGGCACTCAGCTGTAGGGTCAAAGCTATTTGTTCAGAAGATGCGACTAAAGACGACAGGTTCAGTGAATACAGCTACTGTGAAAAGTTCATCACAAAAAAAACAAGACCTAGAGAGTAGAAAAGAATTCCTCTGCATCTACTAACAAAAAGCCTCAATATATTATATGACTATAATTCACAAGTGACATGCAAAGCGAAATAATAACAAGCGGAGAAAATCGATTCAACGAACGTACACTAGGAAAAACCTACAGCTTATATTTTACACACAGCTGGTCGTGATTCCGAAAGTGAGAGATGAAGTTATGACTAGGCTAGCTACCTCTTCTAATTGTATCTATCAATTTAACTGCTTCCGTGAATTCACTTGTACTGACCACTGCTCTTGGAACTTGATTTTTCGTGGTTGGAAACACCTACGAGTGTGGTTCAATAAAGAGGCTGCTAAAACCATTAACAGTTCTACACGGGACCACCTCGTGGAAAAATCCTACAAAGCCAGCATTGAAGAGTCTTTCTCTATAGGCTATCGATTATCGAACAGTTTACCAAGAGCTTCTAGATACCAAACACTTCACACAGCAGAGGTCAGTGCAACTAGGTTATCAGTTGGCGCACACACTTCAGTTGGCGGGTAATCAATGAAGTTTTCTTCTTAGAAGCTGACATTAAGTTGAGTCTGCGCTTTACCTCCAAATGACTCTTTTAAGCATTATGATATTTGGTTATTAGGTCTGTAAAAGTAGTCAAAGCTCTACCTCATCTTTGAAAAGTAGTTGACCGTGAAGTAATTTTAAAACTACTTCATCAATACGGAATACTTCAAAACCTTATTAATCTCTTTCAACAGCTGTATGATTACGTCAAGTGATCCACAATGGAAAATTCAGCTATACTTTAAAAGCGGAGACAGGATTCAGACAAAACTACTACCTACTATCACAGATGGTATCCCTGATTGTAATAGACTAGATGATGTGACTATCAGTGGAGACGAGAGGATGAGAATGCGCTGGACCAATAAGAAGACGCTAGAAGATCTGGATTTCGTGGGTGATTTGTGTTTAATTTTACACAAACTCGAAGACTTACAGGTGAAGATCAGGAAGCTGACAAGATAAGCAGTAAATACAAGACTTTATGTAGATATACAGAGGACAGAGATGGTGGAGATAACCAACCAACTAACTGACAATAAAAAGCACCAATCACTATCAACGGAAGAAGGTTTTAAAGACGTAACTTCCTCCATTCATCTAAGAAGGACTGTTCCAGTTACAGACACGCCACACAGATGAAGGTGTCAAAACCAGAATCGGAAAGGCAGGACAGACATTTTCACTCTGGAATAAGTGTGGAAATCTCCTGCACTCCACGGTAGCTTTTGAACACCCTTGTTAAGTCAGTCAGTCAGGCAGGCACTGCTTGCATGTGTGCCAGAAACTTATCTAGCGAGTCACGAACAGCGTTTTGATCAGACTACTTCAGACTTCTATGATCAACTGGCAGGTGAGAAAGAATCAGTAGCACGAAAGTATAAAAATGAACTAATGATGGTCAAAAGATGTTTCTAAGCAAATGGAGATCGATCAGCCACACGCTGAGGAAACAGTTAGGTGACATCGCGCCTCACGCATATCCAAACAGGGACTGACGAGATGAACATTGTATGCAGGCGATCATGCGAGGGCGAGGTGAATGAATATGGAAAGCCTCTTGGTCAGTTGAGGAGGACTGCAGACAACAGGAGGAAATAGGGATGTGTTGTCGAGGCACTATGTTCCATTCGAAACATAAGGAATTAATAATATGAGAATAGCAATTTAAGTCTTGGTGTTTTTTGTGTTCTACATCAACGTTCATAAGGTTTAGTGTGAAACACTTAGTTAACGCCGCCTTAGTAGGAAGTAATTAGCCCTTGGATGTCATCGACCTGCTCATTTTGTCTGGATTCCACTGCTGCTCTAGTTCTGAGATAAGATGAAACTCACTCCTAGTGCTCGTCAGTGATTTCCATTAAGTCTCCAGATGATATTACTGCATGATAAGATATGTACCTTGAAGTTTGAGAAATTCTCTAAAATAAAACCAATCCAGAACAGATTTGTCATCAAATGTAACATGCTACTTAAATTCGGTTTGTTGAGTATGGTGTGTGAGATGATTAAAACAGTTTATTTCATCCGATCCTGGGAACTTAACTCTAGCCTTCTAGCATACTTTGTTAAGCTTACTGTAATGAATTGATTGACCTGTGTGTAAAAGGAATGTGATCCTCTTTTACTGCTAGTCAGTGTCAAAAAGAAATAGAAGAAACCTATCTGGTCAGATAAACTATTTAATTCTTTCAGTGAGATATGATTTCGAGTGAGATTTAGTTCAACTATATTAGATAATCTGCAATCTGCATAGCGAAGGAAATTCGAATTTTCAGCACCAGAGTTAAGAGGCTTAGTGAGCTCGTCCCCGAAAACATTTCCAACAGCCTACTCCGGACTTAAATCCCCAACTACCTTCACTAGTTCAACATTGGTCATTAAGCACCCACTCTGAAATGATTAGCAACAAGAGACTATGACACTCAGTGTGTCAGTCAGCAGCCGAAGGTCTGAAATAAACACAGAAGCAGACGAAGATGAATCAGACACACTCTGAGGAGACTGATAGGTGACATGGAGAAGATCGTATTAGGTGGAGATGAGAGCATATGGCCAGCTGGAGAGGACTTCTGACGACAGAACTAATTGGAGATGTGCTGTTGAAGTCCTATTTTTCACTCAGAATTCGAAGGAAAATTAATAAACAAAAATTAAGTTTATTCGATGTACCGCACAGAGATGCAGCAGTGATTAAAGCCATATAAAAGAATTTATGAATCCCTATAAATACACTTATATTAATTATGAGCAGTAATAAATCGTCCTTGTAATACAATCCACTAATTAATAATGTAAGATTGTGTGTGTTATATCAAAAAATAAAGTTATCTAATATACCACAAGTCTACTCTTACATAAGGCTGAAGTGTACTTTGATTGACCGGTATCATCGGTTTAGGAATATCACAGACTCACTTAACAACCTGCTTTCCAAAAGAACACTAACGCACATTGCATGGGGTTAAAATTGTATAATCGCTTCAATGACCAAAGAAGAAAATTTTGACAGTACAGTGACACTGAAGGTCTCACTATCATTAGCAGCTGCTGAAGAGTCCCAAGAACTAGTCTGATGAAACAGCTGTCCGGTACCCACATCAGGTTTTCTGCAACTGGTGTATCAGCTCATGATAAAATCCTCAAACCAACTACGTATTACTAAAAAAAGGATCGTTATTCATTCTTATGAATTATGTATCGACAACATCTTATGATTTATACGTGTATAAATATTTCATGCATGTAAATACATGCCTAGATGACAAGTAATATAAGTAGCTTTTTTTTAATGACGAATAGCAGTAAACATAAACATTCATAAACAATAATATTTTTTGTTAAATAATTAATACCTCGTAATTTATCTTATTGATGATGACATTGTTGACTGTAGGGGGATTTCTTGAGCAGTCTTCAACTTTATGTACATAAATGACAAGTCATCTTTATTTATATTGTTAATAAAAAAGTAATCATATAAGGGGTTGTACAAAGTGCGTAGAGGGGAAACAGAAATAAGCTGTCAGGTAGATTTCATTACGGTCACTGAAAACTAGAAAGGCATTTGACAAGTTTCACAACACAGATAAAGACTCTTCTGCTAAACACATGAGTGGTCAGCAAACATTTCTGGGTTTTGATTTTGCAATCAAGTGTACTCATATCAATGTATGAATGCTTTGTATTACATACCTATTCCAACACAAAAATAAGGTCGCAGGGCGAACACTGATTCACCATAGGTTAAAAAGAGCAGCTAAATTTAAAGACAGATAGATAGATAGATAGATAGATAGATAGATAGATAGATAGATAGATGCATGAAGGTTTCGCTAACCTTGTGACTGATTAGTTTTTCGATTCCGGAGTTTCACACAACCAAGCGCGTAGAAAACCTGAACTGCAACTTATCAGAATTCAAATTTCTCCGAATAAGTCTTTCCTAACATTTTGGTTACTATTTATTCTGAATACAATTTTGATTTTCCGGTTGACTGATTCAACAGAAATGTTCAGCGTCTGCTGACGTGTTGACTGCTTGTGAGGATGCGTCGACGATATCTGAACCATCTGAGAGATGGTGAATAGCAGTGGAATTCAGGATGCTTATTTCCTCGTTCTTAGGACTCATCATCCCGGTCTGACTGAATTCACCAGTGATTTATGGTGCTTGCCCCCCCTCCGCCCACTGAGGCTTGAACCCAGCCACCATCTTTTCAAACGTCAAAGCCCTGTCCACTAGAACACTTGAAACCTGAAAACCAACTCAGTGAGAACATTATTACCGACTGGGGAATGCAGGCACATCAAGCTGACAAGTCACAGGTGAGACGAAATGTGAACCCTGTATTCCACTGCTAGTCACCATCTATCAAATTATTTCAAATTTTAGTTACCACTTCACTTTATACGCCACTTCTAAATTGCTCATGCGTATACAGTGATGTCTTGTTTATGGATACTAAAAGTTCTTCTCAATATGACTACGAAATATCTCTTATTTATGATTTAACTGGTATGAACAAACTTTTCAATTTCTTAAATTAGGCATAGTAATTGACCTATATACTGGCACACATCCGTATAACATCCCACTCTATTTTCTGTCCCTGTTTGTGATATTACTGAAATTGTAACAACAGAAGGCAAAACAGTGAAGTCAAGGCATATTTTGAATTGATCAAACCGCTATTTACTTATATACATTTTTATGTTCTCTAACCAATCACTCAGCGTGTGATTTTGGCTTACATTAAATAACATGACTTCAAATATACATCGTATTCTGTTGCTAATGTTGTATTGAACTGTGGGAATATGTGAGAATCACACTCGATTGGCACACATTGTCTGTGTCACACTGCCACAATATGACCAAAACCGACTTGTTGCAGTCTGAACTCAGGGAACCGATCTTACTGTTCTACTCCGTAGCTCTCTGAAACTTCCTTGAGAGACACACAGTTACAAACATTCCAAGGACAGGAAAAAGACGATTATTTGTTGCTGGATTCTGTAGTTTCACTCAACAATATTAACGTCGGAAATTCAAAATTTACTCAACAAGGCCGTCAGTCAGCTGTACACTTCAGTCTAAGTATTAAACAGTGGGATCGAAAACTCTGTCCACGAGAGTTACATGACCTCGCTTATTCAAAGACACTTCAAGGTCAGAAATCGCCTTCATTCACTCAAACAAAATCACGTCACAAAACAACACACTACCGATGTATCGGACAACCACAAATAGAAGTATCAAATTAGAGACTAAACAGTGACGAAGACAAATGAATAGGGAGTGAATCAACATGTGATGTGTAAATGTGAGAACAACGATACATGACAGTCTAGGAGAAAAACAGATAATAATAATAATAATAATTGCAAATTTAGTTGAAACATCCAAATAAGTAAAGATATTGTGATTAAATCGTTCAGTGGGACGTATTTTCCAAAAACAATCTTCCCCTTGCAATTATCATTCATCCATATGATGTTTATTATCAGCCTGAATAAAATTCAAAGGTGGATATTAATCATGAGAATTAGTTACTATCATATTCGTTGTTATTCATGGTCATACTTTTGGAAAATATGATCTTCAATTTACTGTTATATTTACACACATTATGACATACACACATATTTTGAACAGTATTCTTTTTGCATATACGCCTTTTGAAATGTTAATGGTTCGTTGTTATTCAAAAGAAAACATTCATGTTTTCAGTTACAGTGATTCCCCACTCATAATAGTTTAATGAAACTGTAGAATCTGAAAATGTAGAAATCATCACAAAATCCTCCAACCGATTAAATAAAAATCCCTACAAAACCAATACTCGAAAATTAATCTTATGTTCACTAGCGACTGGCCCTATTCAGGCGGTTAACCTGGTGTACCCTCACCAGTAGGGTACACCAGGTTGAAAGTGAGGCAGTAACTCATCGAAGAAGACATTGTGAAGCGGTAGCGCCATGTCATGAATGGACAGGTGTTAGAATTCATGGGCTGGCTGGCCATTGGATTGGGTTCCAGTTGCTGCTGAATGGTCTGCGAGCTATCTCACCCTGTAACCAGAAGGTTCTGGGGTCGAACCTTGGCGGTGGGTGCGTACTACTGAAGACTGCCATAGAAAGGGTGACAAAACAGCTGTACACTGATGCTTGCAGGTTTTTCAATGGTTCTCTAACTGATGTCAGCTCATGATAAAATCCTTCAACCAATCAAACAAAAAATCCCTACAAAAACTAATACCTGAAAAAATTCCTTCTCCAGAAATCTCTATTTTTACTATTTATACTCTGGTCATCTGTAAATATCCCTGGAGTAAATTGAGGCAGAATAATTGGAAACACTCGTTGTTTTGTCAGTAACTTCTTCTGTTTAGGCCTTTACAGCTTTAAATTCATTTAATATAAGAATACAATAGTTATTATCGGATGTGATGAGTCAAAAATCAACTGGGATTGTAGCCTATATACCGCTAGTTTGAACCTGATTACAAGTAAAATTTGTAAACCTGATTAAGTTAAAAGAGAGAGATATTCGCCTCAACACTGACTATGCATAATTTGAACAATACCAGAAAATTATATTTAGGTTACATTAAAGATTTGAACATACTTACTCCACAATGACAAGAAGCAACTGATGACATAATTACGGGAATGATGTAAGCTGTTAAATAATTAGTTAATTAAAAGGCAGGCCTAAGCATTGGATAATTTAGATGAATAAGCTTGAAAACAGAAAGACAGTTTGGAAAACCTTTTGGCGGAAACAAAATTTAATCACAAGGAGTAAAACAATATAATAGGCTATATAACTGTAGAAAACAATTAAATACTCCTCACAGCACATAAAATTTAAGAGGGAGAACGCATTACTTATTAAAACTGTGTAGTTTGTCATGTAAGGCTAGTCATTAATGTAGTGTAGAATACATCAGCAACTCTTTCTTCAATAGTTTGATGGTAACTGCCTCAGCAAAAATAAGCAGGTTAGGTTTTTCCTGTCTGTTGGTTATTTTCAACACCTTTAGATTGTCGACAATAGTGAACAGTTGCCTATACAACACAACGCACAAATTGTACTGTTCAACGCCTCTTAGCGCTTTACTCTCAGTTTCTTTGATATGTTTTAAAAAATACGCACAATAACCCTTCGCTATTTTGATTGGACACTAATTAACAACTAGTGTAATTTGTCTAGTCCTATGTTTAATGCAGACTGAATTCCATCAGTCAAGTTTGCAATATGGCCACCGTCAAGGTAGGCGGCTCACCATTAAGCTGCACTGTGAATTGTTGAGGCAACATAGCTAGAGGCAATCCGCAGGAAGCCTTGCTTGACCTAGGTTTCGTGCTAGTTGTAACTTGTCAGCAAGGCGTATCTGCAGCCTGAAAGGAACACTTTTTTAGCGAGCCACCTAGAATGGTAACCACATTGCAGACTTGACTGATACAGTTCGATCTGCACCGAACAAGGGACTAGACACATCACACTTATAACTAGTGTCCAGTCGAAGTATCCAATACAGTCCAATATAGGAAGGAGGTCAATCGTGAGCCGGAAAGCACAGTGGTAACATCTCTGACTTCAGCACTAGGTGACGCGGGTTCGAATCCCAGAAAGGACACGGGTTCCTTAAAATGTTCAGGTACGCCTTTCTGAATGGTGAGTGCCAACTAGCAAAAAACCTAGGTCAAGCAAGGCTTACTGTGGATTGCTTCCAACCATCTAATTTCAACTCTTCTCTCTGTTCTTCCAATGTATGTGGGTTGGAACCTACATATAAAAACTGTTAAACACAGTTGGAGGTAACATGAGGTGGGAGTTTGTTCACTTTTGATTGTTTTAAACAACTGGTCGTTTGGTAAAGGCTTACAGGCTTGGCAGCTAGATATATTATTCTCAGGACAGTGTTCAGTCCTTTAAACTCCTAATAATTTAACAACTTACGCTACACTTAGCTCCTACTAAGTGCTATTTTAGAAGGCAAGAGAATTTAGCAAAGACATTTATTTTTCAGTTAGATCCCCATCTCTCGCCCCACTCTGAAACACATAAAATAAAAAAGAAATTTACCAGTCCAGTGGCGATAAGTTTGTTTACTGTGACAACTAACCAAGAAAATTAATACAAATAATTAAAAGGGTAGAAATGATTTCTACAAGTGGATCGGATAATCCATTATTTAATTTTGGAAAAAACTGAAGACTGATCAATGAATTTATTGAGTGTTCAAGTTGATTATGTAATAGACAATCCAAGAAATATAAAGCAGTTTGGACAATGGTCATTCGTAAAAGCCTTAGGGGAAGGGTGGAATAGTCAGATTTCTACTTTTAATGTAATGGTGGCTAAAGTATGGAAAGTAAGTGGCGGTACGAATTTCTTCTGAACAAACAGGTTTGGCTCCTTCATGTGGATTTCGATGACTTCAGCTGTATGTATGCATGTATGCATGTATAAGACGAACTCGTCAAGCGAAATTAATACAAGTTGGAATTCAATAAATAACTTTAAATGCTTTTCTAATATCAGCTTTAGACTCATTGTTTACGAGGTGTGCTAAAACAGAGCTATGAACGGATGCTGTTTATCTATTGTATAACCCTGAAGTATGATGTTCAGAAATGCAATGACTGAATCTGAGTAGATTTACGCCCAATTACTCTTTGTCTTGTAGTATGTAGCAATATATATGTTTCGCTTTCAAACACCATCACGTTGCGAGATTCCGTGATTTTTTCATTTGACCGAGGTGGTAACAGTTTGCTGTGTCTGCAGTTGGTAGGAGCACTGTGGATCACTTTTCAGCACAGATGTATACTGCCTGTAGAGTGACTAACCCCCCTCCCCCTACCCCCACTGCGCTAGCTCTCTTGAAAAAACAGAAACAGAGAAAAGGAAGAGCTTAAAAGACGCCTAGTCTATCACTGGAGCAACAGTACTCTACTGAAATACATAAGTGTACATACAGAAACTGACCTATTCCCTGCCTAGCAAATTAATTCTTCTCTTTATCAGATACCTACAGACGTAATTTTGTCTATATATATATATTAAAAATGCATTATTCATTTTTTCAAATTTTTATGGAATGTATAAGTAAACATTAGATAATTTGGAGAAAGTATAGACACACGGACACGCATACATGCAAAGTATTCCTATCAATTAATACATGAATATTCTATATGTATGTAAACACGTATAACAGTTTATGTTTTATTAGTTGTACTACATGCGTATACACATTGGTGCATATTTTTGTATACATACATACACACATACATATAGAGAGAGATGAACTCACAGAAGCTAATTTTCTCACTCACTCACTCACTGAATTTTCGATAAGCTAGCAACTTACTCACATAAATATACACACAAATACACATATACGCACACACACACACATGAAAGAAAGTCACCCATTCCCTGAGTACACAACATATCTTTTTTGCCTACTATTTTATTTGGTCAAGTGTTCATGCGTATACAAAGAGAAAGGAACATATATATCTCCAACTGTGATGAGAAGACTGACTCCTTCTAATACTACTGCTACAGCTATACTACTACTACACTACTAATACTACCACTACTGTTGAGTGAGTGAGTGACTGAGTGGATGAGTGAGTGTGTTAGTGAATAAGTGAATGAGTTTTAAAAATCTAGGGAAAACACAAAGATAATTGGTCAATTTAGGGATTCATGCCCAAATATTTATAATAAATTCTGTGTGTGTAAAATAAAAGTTATAAGATATTAACAAATGTTTATATTTAATTACTTATAGCAGAATCGAAAAGGAGCACTACATACATTTAATAATAATAATATATTATTAGTTGAATAAAGGATGCAAATATGATTACTCACACACATATTATAAAAATATTGCTGAATAGTGTGAAATAGCAAAGAAACGGAATAATCTTGTTTAAAACACGCAGAAATTAATTAATTAATTAATCAGGTTTTTTTAAAATATTTATAAAAGTGATGCTCCATGTTAATTGAAACGGAATC
Source organism: Trichobilharzia regenti (assembly GCA_944472135.2). Lineage (NCBI taxonomy): Eukaryota > Metazoa > Platyhelminthes > Trematoda > Strigeidida > Schistosomatidae > Trichobilharzia > Trichobilharzia regenti. Next base: position 132,639,226 of record OX235270.1, on the reverse strand, counting down.
TCTTCAATGCGTTCAATAATAACAATAATGATAATAATAATTACTATTTTAGTGTTGACGATATCAGCATCAAACTGAACTGACCCGATCAGGAGATCGTCTCACCCATTTCCTCGAAACTGAGAAAAAGAAGAAGACAAGGAAGAAGGCATGGAATTTCGTGAGGTCGGTCATCACGGCTTATTTGTCAGATAATTAGTCAGTTATTTCATCAGCAGTAATTTTCTGTTTACTCCTTCACTGCCCACTGAATGACAACAATCAGTGATCCCTATTTTGGATATGAATCTTTTAAGAATGAAACAACAACTACAACAAAAAATGTATGCGAGAGAAAATCACATGCATATATACCCCCCTGGATATATAATGTATCTGTTGCATGATATTGTAGCATCAGGTGTGATATAATCAATCAAATTAACATAACATAAAAATAGTCAAATTGACTAATAGCTAGCCGAGAGCTAGAGAGAGCAATCACCAGTAGCATCAGAAGAAGAAATGAGTGGATCTAGACGTGGTCTTGTTGCACCACAGAATACATTTCTAGACAAAATTATCCGTCGATGCAATGGACAATGTGAGTTCTATTAAACAATACCACTTTTTATTTATGCATAGTGCCCATCCTCACTTTCTTTTATTTATATATGATTCTATGCAGTTTTCAGTCCATAAAATCATGTTTAACGCTTGATCCTTCAGTTGTTATCATTTTTTTAATTATAATTCCTTTACATTCCCATAGGGTTTCAAGATAGAGGCTTGAAGTTTCAGTAGCGGTGGTGCTTGTTTTTTTTACGGGATGCGGCTGCTAGCCTCATGCCCAACCTTCCCTCTTAACCAGTCTTATTACTGGCTTAGCGAGGTGAATGGGGGGGCGTCTGTGGCCGGGGATCGAACCCCAGACCATATGCTTAGTTGGCGAGCATCCTTCAGGTTGTAGTCTCCTGAAATTACCACCACCAGTGCCTTATGCGAAATGTGGAATATTGAGGCTGACACTGACAACTCTGACACCTAATCGTTAGAAAGCCATATTATTATTACTATTAAGAGCTTGATAGTATGTTTATAAAAATATGTAAAATAATACTGCTCAAGCAAAATTAGCTCCGATAACAGAAAATCTAGTTATATATATATATATGCACTTAGAAGCAGGGTACCTGTGTATACGAAGAAAACTGATCAAGTCCTGTCTCATATATGCACATATATTTCATCTTCAATCTCCAAAAGTTTTTTTCTTTATTCAAGCCTTGATCATATCTAAGTTGTATTCGAAAAATTGCCATATATATTGCACAACTATATTCATGATCGCAAATATATCCAGACTATAGATGCTACTCATTTCTCGGAATAATTTGAACACTCTGAGTCCGCATATTTTAATGGTTAATAAGTCCGCATTAATTCTGCTAAAGACGTAGTATCTTACTCAGTGAAAGGTTCAGAAGAAAAAGTAAATACGCTGGGATACACTGTTAAGTAGTCTGCTTTTATATAATTGAGTATGTTTTGTGACTAGTATTCACGTCTTCCGACAGTAACGGATTCTTTTTTGTCATGTTCAAAAAACAAAGAGATGATATGCTCATTTTAATTTTTCCTGAGTCACAATATGTAGACTTACAAGAGCAGCTTTAGTGTGAGAAAAAAATAGGAAAGACATCTTTGCGCTGATTTCATTGCAAATAGATGACTAATTCCTGTGTAACACAAAAATACGCAAAATAGTGTATTCTATAGACTTCTATGCCCCCACCACCACCACCACCGCTTTCTACCTTGTGATTAGTATTCATTTGTCATCCAAACTATCAAATTTTATTACGGTATTTTATGAATTTCTAAAATTCAGTAAGTTGAAAATTATAACCTCCCTTAAATTGCACCTTCCTTAGAATACGGAATTAAATAATAATAATAATAACTTGATGATGCCCATAAAAAACTGAAAAGACTGAGTTTAATGAACAAAGAACATTCTTTTCGACAAATTCGTCATCACGTCCTACATTTTAAATGAAAGTATTAATTAAAGGAATATATTGATATCAACAACATTAATTCTGTTTTAAATTGCGTTAAATCAATAGTATCGATAGGTGATTACAGTTCCAAAGTATCAGTAAGTGAGAGAGATTAATATGCACTAATATAATTACACTGAACTAATTGAGTATGAGATAAATTATGAGAGGTAGCACAGAATTTATGGACTTGTTCCTCAGCGGCATAAAAGAAATTTAGTAAAAACCTTCAGCTACTCTGAAAACTTCATCACAAAACACACCACCAAGAGAGTAGAAAAGGATTCTTTTCTATCTGTTAACATGAAACCTCCATACATACGACTGTTATTCAAAAGTGATATATCAACAAGTCGAGAAAGTCGACTCAAAGAACATTTAATTCTGGTCAAACTGAAGCTTCTATTCTCCACACAACTGGTTGTGATTCTGAGACTGAGAGATGAAATGATGACTAGGCTAACCACCTCATCTTGTATCTGCCAGTTCAACTGCTCCTGTTCTCCAGTCAGTTGTATTAGCCACTGCTCTAGGAACCTAATTTTACATTCTCAGGAACACCTACCAGTGCGACTAAAACAAGGGTTCCGTAAAAATCACCAGTGGTTCGATATCATAGCACCGGATCACAAAGCTAGAATTGAAGTGTCTTTGCCTATTGTCTATGGGGGATTGAATAAATTACTAAAGAGCTCTATAAACTGAACACTCCAAACATCAGTGGCCATTGCTACTCGCTTAAATTAATTGGATTTCTTTGTGAGAAAGAAGCAGTTTCAGCCACTATTACTACTCTGGCCCTCTTTCAATCCTATAAATTCATAAATTGTGTATGTGTGTGTGTGTGTATAACCACCTATCGATACTACAGATTCAATGTTATTTAGGAGAAAACAATAGTGTTGTCATTAAGAATATTTCTCTGATTATTTTATTTTATTCCTTTAGTGGAACATGGGGCTTCAAAATAGAGAGGCTTGAAGTTTCGGTAGCAATGATGATTATTTTTTTTTAGGATGAGGTTGCTAGTCTAATGCCTAACCTTCCCTCTTTAACAGTTTTATTACTACTGGCTTAGTGAGGTGAATGGGGTGTGTTTGTGGCCGGGGATCGAACATCAGACCACCTGCGTGTTTGGCGAGTACTCTACCGCTGTGCCACCGACACACTCTTTAATTATTACTGCTATATAAATGTAGAACGTGATGACGAATTTGTCGAAAAGAATATTTCATACATTTGGTTTCTCTATAAAAAAGAGTATTCTTTGTTCATTAATCAGTCTTTTAAATAATAATAGTAGTAATAGTAATAATAGTTACTATTCCAGGTCTTGTTGTATCAGCAGAAGGCAAAATACGGAAGCCGGGAAATATTTTCCAATGATCAAACCGCTGTTTATATACTCATTAACCAATCATTGAGCGTGTGATTACATCAAACTACATGAAATGGAATGTTCAAATAAACATAGTATTCTTTTGTTAGTGCAGTATATAACTGTGGGAAAAGTATTCTCTGTCTGTAACATCAAATAGAATGTTCAAATGGGTATTTCGTGTTCTGTTGCTAATGCTGTACTTAACCATGGGAATATGTGAGAGTAATATTCCTTTGGTACACATTGTCTGTATCACACTTATCCAATGGTAAAATCAATTGACATTCATAATAGAGAACTTGATATTAACACGAAATTATGGGTATATAACAACAACAACCAGGGAATATATAGAGCCAAGCCACAAATTCCCCCTGTCATTTCGATGTAACTTAACCCGATGAGTATATTTCAGCATAACGCAAATTATTCGAACGATTGTAGGGAAAAAAAGAGAATATTAGCTTCCAGTTTTTTTTATCACAGATTGACTTCATTTAGAGCACCACTGAAATCCAAGGAGTACTGGAAGCCTTTTTCGCTTAGCTTGTGACTCGTCAACAGTCTGTATGCAAAACCCAATCAGAAAAGAATCAAATCGGTTGGGTATCTTTTCTTTTCTAGCAAAATTAATAGCGACATTGTTTTCTTATTTTTGGTCACACTAGAAAAATGGAGAATTTCTATGCAGGGAAAATATATGGTGTATGAAAACGGCATTACGATTCTTATGTTTCTGTTAAACAAATTAGTAATACTACAGTAGAAATAACCTATTAGAATTAGCTGTATCTAATACCATACTACTACTACTACTACTGGAAAGGTGGGTTTCGATTTCAGATTGACATGAGTTCAAGTTAGCCATTGAAAACCAGTGAGCGCTATGAATAAATTAAAATAAGACAAAGATGATTAGATTTCGTCCAAGTCAATTAATGACACTGAGCATACTGAGAAACCTAGACGTCTTGGGATGTATTCCAGTGGGCGCCTGGGTGTGAAAGTGCGTGAAAGAGTATCCGTGTATTGTTTAGATGAGACTAGAAATTAGAAGAGAAGCAACTATCCGGCTACTGTCAGCTTTCTCCTTCATTCACCCTCTAAATATAGTTGTTTCTTGAAAGCGATCATCATTAATTTGCTTGACTACTGGTTACAAGTGGTTTCAGAACACCTGCATAACTAATTCATCTAGAAATTAAATACTTTAAAATACTGATTAGTGGACAAAGAATATTCAGCTCGAAAACTCTTCTTTTGCTTCAGGTTCTACAAGATTATCGATACATTGTAATTAAATAACTATTGTTGTCATTGACAACATTAGTGTTTTTCTAAATAATAATGAATCATCATTAAGATTAATAAATTGCATTGATTGTATAAATGTAATACTAAACTGAATATCACATATCAGATTCCACAACCAACCAAGGTAGTAGCTGGATCTCTTTCTATATTTTACTCAGAGTTCCCACTTTTTTCTCAGAGACTGGCTATGGCTTCTACTGTTTATAGTACTCGGTATCCAGAGGCCTTTAGCATTTTATTTAGTATTCTATAAACGATTTAATCCTCTGTTTGAACCAGTGTTTCCTAGAACGAGAAATCAAGTTCTTAGGGCAATGACTGATCTACTGTGAACATCTTTAATTAATTTAATATTTTGTACTTGGAAACCAGGACTGTTTCTAGGCGCAGCAATATAAGATCATTTGAATTCAAGGCTTAAGTCCCATGGATGACTTGAACACGGGGAAAACTGAATTCTGTAAGAAGAAGAATATGGATACACAAAAGTTTTTTAAAAAATCAGGTGTTGATTTTCAGGGATTTGATTATGTACAGGTGATGTCGGTCAGAGAACCATTGGAAAATCTGGGAATACTGGACAGCTGTTTTCAGGTTTTCACAGGTTTTCAAGTGGTTCTCTAACCAAGAAGTTATTATTTCTTTGCATTAACCAACTGAGGAAATGGCGCGTTTTTTAAACTTTTTCTCAATATTTGGTAGATGAGCTAGATATTTGATTGATTTTGTGTATGCAGGTGTGTACTAGTGCAGTTTATCGCACCTTCACCCCCTGTTAATCTCAGTAATTAGACCATCTGAAGTGTATTCTGCCTTTCATTAAAGGGACTAGAAAATATTGATGTGACTGGATTTTATTTCATAGTGTAATTACTATACTGGGTCACTTTCAGTATTAAATGAAGTGAAATTTTGCTGATTATAAGTAGTTTGTTCAAAAGGGATTTTTACTTCTTGTGTAGTTGTCAGAATCAGTGTGAATAAATTGAGGTTGTTTACACAAGAGTAATGTGCCCATTTATGTTACCAACTATGAGTTAAGTTGATAGCTGAACTCATTCTCTCAGTTTGCACAACTGTTTCCACAAATACACTAACCGTATTTTTTTCACTTTGAGATAGTTGACTCTTACCTATAGAGAAATGTGACAGAGGGTACTTCCTTCGCTTATCTAGGCGGCATTGTTTCAATCACAGGGGAAACAGATGAAGACATCAAAATCAGAATCGGGAAGTCAAGATATAGCTCCAACAATCTGAAATCCTTCACATGATTAGTCTTTTATCAGTTAGTAAATTTGATGCATAGTAATGAGTTGTGTTCAATGCCTGATTGATTTGGCGCCCAGGCTTTTGGAAATTCCCTGAGTGCATTTTCGGTGTTTCCTCTGATTGCCGTTCCTACATTCTCCCAATCGAACTGGCGTGTGTAATTGCTTATATGCAGCGATCTGAGTGAATACATACCGTGTCTTTCCCCCAGCTAATTTATCATCTTGGAGTTCTGAGTTGGAGAAAACGCCTACTTCGACCGACGTAGGTATTGATCGCATTTGAATTCACTTTATTTTTCAAATGTTGTCGACCTTATCTTTTTTTTTCATCTTCTGTTGTTGGCTCCTTTGTTAGGCACAATACTGAATGAAGTTGATTGTGTTGGCTTGTGTGGTATGTCTGCTTCAAATTGTTCCAGCATTCTAGTCGTTATTTCAGAGATATTGTTTATATATATATGGTAGAGTGAATTTTCCTGTGGCTTTTGAGGATGTTTTCTTGTTTGCATTTCGATTTGAAGAAAATAAAAGAGATAATTCAGCGAAGAAAATGCTTCTTTATCGACTAAATCATCTTCAAAGGCTGTGCAGTCGTATTTATGTTTACCAGAAATGTATAGTAGTCTATTATTGAGTAATAGGGGTGGCATAATCTATATAATTACTCAGAAGTGGCTTTAGGAGTAAAATTAAAAGTTGTACTTTACATAATACTCGATGACACAAAGGAAGAAAGGGTTACAAATTTGATAAGGTTAAAATCCTTATTCAGTGAAAATTAAGGTAGTTGAGTGTCCATGTAAAAAGCTTTTGGAGGGTAAGAAAATGTACAAAAGGAACATGTGAGAGTGGTAATAGTAAATTAGTTACTAAAAATAAAAGCAAACTAAATATTAAAAATAGAAATTAAAAAATTCCCGGAAACGATTAATGAAGAGATTAAGACCACAGTATAATAAGAGACTGGACAAAACTTTTCTATAAATACAGTTCGAGGTTGTATTGGCGAATTCTGAGCAGCTCTGCTATACACAAATTCAGAAACTCCCTTTGTACCATTGTACCTCGTAGATAATTTTAAAAGACGGTTGTTGTAGAGTTGCATGAGTTCACCGAGTGGTCAAGAATCGTGCCAGTAATAGTCTTGCATTGTTCTTTTGCTAACCATTCCGGGTAATGTTCAGAGACGAGTTTGGAAAGTGTGAGTTTTGTGCAGCCAATATAACTAACTCCACAGAAACAAATGAATTTATAAACACACATTGAAGTTCCCTCAAAGCGTTGATTTATCCTCTACACATCTATTAATCGCTTGTCAACTGTACAAACTGATTCGCAGCTCAGCCATAAAAGAAGCATTTTATCAGTGATCTAGATAAGCGGTTCTTCATAATCTCAACTGAGGTATCACCTTTAAATTCAACGCTCATTATACAGCAGATTCTTCAACCTTGTTTGGGGTTCTTTTGTGCTTTTGCTTTACTTTCATGTTTTCCTCGGAAAATCTTGAAAGTTGTCCATTTTCCATGAGGACTTGTTTAAGTCTCTCCAGTTTACTATCGATTGTATCATTGGTACATATCCTACTTATTTTTGAGGATAAAGAGTTGATCAGATTTCTCTTTCTTCACAAATGGACCCAAGTATGAAAATTTGTTTATTAACCATTCCATGTTGATTTCCTGTAGATTGATCTCTGAAGAGAATCGTCAAATCTCCTTCTTAGCAGAACATGCAAAAAATGGCATCTCTGATTCCGTCTTGAAGTGGATAGAATTATGGCAGGTGCTAAACTACTTTGGTACCATTTTGATGTTAGCATCCTTGTCACATATGGTAAAAGTATTATCTGCTTATCTTTGGTACATATGAAAACTATCGACGGTGGGTCGTAAAATGCTATTCTCTAGACTTGCCATGAAGCAGTCTGCAAGTAAAGCTCCCAACTAGAGTATGAACTTGAACTGGACATTGAAAGTGAATCTCAATATTATTTCTTTTAGGTTTCAGTGAGTTTCTTTCTCCACTACTCGTGAAAACCTCCTTATCCACTAGATACCAACAAAAGAAATTTAAGTCTCTAATTAGTACAGTTATAATCTCATAGACAGAGGTAATCTTTCATCCAAAGCAATAATCTTCCAGTCGGATACGTACATACTGTTTTCTCTGTATTAAGTGTACATTATGAAAGCCGATTTCAAATGCTTTCGTAACCACGACAACCAATAAACACTAGCTAAGCCTCAGTGATTTTTCTTTGTAACAAATATCTACTGACACACGATATTCAATTTTTTTCTTGAATTTATCTAGTTTTTTTCCAAAATAATTTATCTGTCTTATTTGGTTGGCATTATTTTAAATTAATCTATAATACTGCTACTGATAATAAATTCAAATCCATCAGCAACTGTCCAGCTGAAGTGAATGAATTTGTCCAATGTTCAAAGTTGAATTAATTGGTGGAAAGTTTAATTAACTGTAATTCAATTTTATTTTGACTAATTGATTAACTGAACTGACTGACACATGAGGATATTTTTCAAATGAATTTCGAATGCCTTTCAAGATGCATAAAACTAATAAAACAGTCAGGATTAGATATTTTTAGCATTAAGAAGGGGAATTTCTTTCCACAGCTGAAATGAAAATAACGGAATATAGAATTTTGTATGTAATTGAGAATTTTGAATGAAAATGTAGCCTGTAGATTTTTTCATTATCTTATTGTCAAACAGACTCTGTGTCGGACACAAGCCTGTCAGAATATTCTATGCACACCTCACTTATTTGAAAGTACCTCTGATTCAGAAAAAACTTAGAATACGAAAGATCTTGGGAAAATAGAGTTACTACCTAAAAATTTTATAGACTGAGTTATATTCGGTAATTACTATGCTTCAGTGAGATTTTAATTAATTTGCCTAGGTCAGTGAATCTACTTTTCTCTCTCTCTCTCTCTCTACCTGATACAATACTACGGTAGACAGATGAACATGTACACTTATTGATCATTGTAAGTAATCACTTATGTTGTGTTCAGTTCTATCTGTCAAGTGGTCTCTGAACTATAAGACTCTTTATCCTGGTAGGACTTGTCAGATCGGCATATCTGAAACCTCTGAAAACAAATTCAAGCTGCAGTCAGGGATTCCCAACTCTTGTCATCCGCTGTTGCAATCAGAGAATGTATTATTAAGTTGTACCGCTGTTACTTCGTACAAGACTGTAATGCATATAGTGACTGGTGACAGGGTTTAACGAAAAAGTTTAGGAAGTCCCTCTAACCTAATCACAATATCTTTACTTATTTGGATGTTCAACTAAATTTGCAATTATTATTATTATTATCTGTTTTTCTCCTAGACTGTCATGTATCGTTGTTCTCACATTTACACATCACATGTTGATTCACTCCCTATTCATTTGTCTTCGTCACTGTTTAGTCTCTAATTTGATACTTCTATTTGTGGTTGTCCGATACATCGGTAGTGTGTTGTTTTGTGACGTGATTTTGTTTGAGTGAATGAAGGCGATTTCTGACCTTGAAGTGTCTTTGAATAAGCGAGGTCATGTAACTCTCGTGGACAGAGTTTTCGATCCCACTGTTTAATACTTAGACTGAAGTGTACAGCTGACTGACGGCCTTGTTGAGTAAATTTTGAATTTCTGACATTATTATTGTTGAGTGAAACTACAGAATCCAGCAACAAATAATCGTCTTTTTCCTGTCCTTGGAACATTTCATTACTGCGTATGTCTTGGATAATCTTTCTTAGTTATACAGCAGGACGCAGATATCGGTTTTTGGTGATAACACTGGGGAGTAAATATTCTCCTTGTGTCTAAGCTCAGATCTCCATCGAGTTTTTAGATATGCTGCACTAACGATATATATATATATATATATATATATATTACTGCAAACAGATATCATTTAACTCAGGCAACAATTATTTAAGTGAAGGGACTCACTTTGTTTGAATTTCTGCTCAACTATGCTTGGATTCCAGTGTGTTAAGAATATCTATCTCATTTTTTCTCAGACAAATCCATAAATATCCATAAATTCTACGATTAGGTCGTTAATAGTCGCCAATTGTTAATAATAGCCATTAGGATATTAACAAATCCACCTTCACTAATAACTTTAATGGGCAATGCAATCAATGCCTACCTGCATAAATGTCAAATCTTGAGCACCGGTTATCTAGGTAGCAGGCGTGTAATTTAATTTTAACGGTTATGAGGATGGTAGGGGAAACTGGGAATAAACTGTGTATTGCATACCTTTCTTTCTTGTCCTATTTTTCATCGTTTCTCATTGATATCATATCTCTTAAGCGTTAAATACTCCTAATATTATATGAGTAAAGCTCAGTAACAAATAATACTCATAATTGAGGGATGATATATATTATCGTTGTTCTTATACCCTCTGATGTTATTATGGTGTTATCGCTGAGCAGATTTTATTTGACAGGGAAACGAAAGTTTCGCAGTTACAACCGTATAGCTCAAGAGTGGGGTTGCCAGCTTCATGCCCAGCCTTACCTGCTTACCAGGCTTACTTACAGGCTAGGCGAGGTTCACCAGGAGTAAGTCAGTCGGGAATTGAACCGTCAATGCACAGTGATTAAAGGTGTCCCATATACATGTTAAAAGACTAATCACTGAATACTGAAAGTTTTTTCCAGTAACTAAAGTTTACTTTATCCCTAATAGTAAAGGAATTATTTTTATCGGTAACATTAATGTTCTTTTTCAAAATAACATGGGATCCTTGAGAACTACAGATTACAGTTAGAAACGAAATGTGTAAGTGATAATATGTATAAATATAACACTAAAATGAACATGAGATTGATTAGTAGAAAAATAATACAGAATTTATGGAGTTATAGATTCAATAGAACTGTAGGCAGCTGTTTCTTTTGCATGCAGAGTCGGCGTTGCTTTATTTGAGCCAACTGCAGTGGCATCTGCTGTTCAGAGTATTCCGTATCTAGAGCCTTTGAAAATTTACTTGGTACTCAATGGGTGATAAAAAAAGATTTCTCATTGCCGGCATTATGGCAGCATTTGAACTAGGTGGTGTAATATGTAATTGTAATGGTTTTTATTACACCTTCCATTAGTTATAGTGGTGGGACTCCTCGACCAAGAGAAAATAAGTTACCAGAGCAACTGGGAATGTCAAGTGACGTAAGCTATTAAACTGGTTGAAACCCATGTGTTTAGAAGACATTCGTGCAGCCACTTACTTTCTTTACTTTGGCCATCATTACAAGAGTGTGAAAACCTGAAAATTTCGCCCTCCCCTAAAGAATTTTACAAACTATAATTTTCCAAATTATTTTGTTTTCCTGACTATTTCAGTTTTCTTCAAGTTTGATAATGGATTGATATCAGTTAGGGAAGCATTGAAAACCAGCAAGGAGTATTGAAACAGCTGTTTCGTCCTAATTTGGGACTCATCAGAAGTACGCATCCACCGATCTTGGAACCGAGGACCTTCCGGTTGCGAGCTCGCAGACCATTTAGCCACTGGGACCTGACTCACTACCCAGTGCATGAATTCCAACTTGCACTAATTCAAGATTTTAGCACAACCGACATGCATCGTCATTACTGAGTGTTTGTCCATACTCCCAACCGAGTAGACTTAACTTGTCAAAGCTTTTAACTAGAACTACAGGTGATTTCGTCCTGCAGTCAGCTACGAATTACTAGGAGTTAAAATTCCTGGGCCATAGAGTCAGGTTCCAGTGGCTAAATGGTCTATGAGCTTGACTTGTAACTGGAGGGTGCATTCTCCCGATGAGCCCCAAATTTAGGACGAAATATCTGCACAGTAACCTCTTCTTGTTTTCATTGGTTCTCTAACTCGTATGAATTCGTGATCAAACCTGGAAAGAATGAAATCCCTATAAACAAACTCTTCGTTGTTTCATTTTTAATTGTCTATTACACAATCAACTTTAACACTCAATTATTCCTTAATTACTCCTTATTTTTTCCAAAATTATGCCTAGTGCACTCCACTTGTTTAATTTTCTTAGTCAATTATCATCCCCTGACATCAAACAAACTTTTCGCCAATAGGCTGGTAAGTTTCTTTTGTATTGTATTTAAAATGCTACGTATATACATGTATATACATGCTAGAGAAGGAAGGGCCATAAAAGGGCTGAATCTAATTGATGAAAAGTAAATACTTCTGCGCTGCTAAAAATATCTCAGTGGTGGTATTTTTTCTTATATGGACATCTGATTTATCCAATGTCTGCGGTAGTTTTGATTCCTCATGGACGTATAAGATGGCGTCTAAAGGCACAAAATATGGTTTAGAAGCAAACATACGTGCACACATACACAAAACTGTTGTTGTTGTTCATGTTAGGCAGATATTATTCTCTCCACACACACACACACATGCATACATAAACAGGCAACGTTAGGATGACGTGAATGCGAACACTTAATAATATAATTGAATTACTTTAATAGGACAAAGCGTTTGACTAAAATCTATGTTTATCTTCTTCAATGAGTTATCGTTTTAGCTGAAAAGTAGAAACACAGAATACTTTTACTATCTTGGCTTAACTAATTTAAACATTCTCCTTAATTAGGAATGGACAATAATTGTAATGCATGGCGCAAATCCACACATTTGGCTTTGGGAAATAAGGCAGTAAGAATCTGTCTGTCGATTGATGCCTCTAGCTTTTTGAGGACACACATACACATTTAGAAGATGTGTTTTACATGCAGTGAGAAATAATCAATAGTGAAATAAAACTCTAAAATTCAACCAGTCAGCGTTGAGGTTTGGTAACCTTCCCTGAATAAGATGTTTATTTGATTCTTAAAATATGAATATGCATTGTTGATCAAGGATACACCGTACTGTCTGTCTGTCTGTTTTCGACATAGAACTTTGCACAAATGTGCGGAAGTTCAAGTCGCCACACTCCGTGTAGCATGCGAAGCAAGAGAAGAAAGTACAAGAAAAGCATAATAGAAACAGTGAGCAGAGGTGTGAGACAAAGGAGTAATAACGAAGAACAAAACAGTTTCATTGGAGATCATAATTCACAAGGAGTGGATGCATCTGCGCCACTGAGAACGATTTTGAGCCATGTCACCAATTGTTTCCAACCATAGATTTCTACCGTCCCGAGGACCCCAGCCTGGAAGTCTACACCTTCCTACGTGGCTTAGACTAACTGTTGTGGATTTCATTGACTGGTGCCAAGTTTTTGTTTGACCGCCGCTAGCTTATTTCCAGCCTGATCCTATATCCGCTAACATTACTCGTCGAGGGAGGCGATGGCTTGGCATACGTAACACATGTCCTAACCATCTCAGTCTTTGTAGCTTCACGACTTCGTCGATTGATTTCCCCTGTTTACCTAGAACTCTACGCCTAACCTCAATGTTGCTCACCTTATTAAGCCACTTCACACCGGAAATAGAGCGCAGGCACCTATGATCAAACACAGCTAGTCTTTTCATGTCTTCCACTCTCAGTGGCCAGGTCTCACAACCATAAAGGAGGACGGAGCGGACTGATGAGCTGTACACCCGCCCTTTGGTTGATAGTCGAACATCTCGTCTACGCCAGAGTCGGCGTAAACTGGCAAATGCGAAACGAGCCCCCTGTATTCGTGCTGAGATTTCGTCAGAGATCAGCCCGTTGGCACTGGCTGATGGTACTTCCCAAATAAATGAAGCGGTCAACGTGCTCTACCACTTCACTTCCTATTTTTAAACTATACACCGTACTCCTTCCTGATGAGTGGCGAACGAGCATTAAAACTCAAATAAGTCAGGATTACCTAACAACTGAATTGTAGAGCACCCAACACATTGTGCAACCTTGTCGAATGCATGATCCTTATAACCATCATAATAATAGGTTGGAGGATTTCATCATGAGATGACATCAGTTAGAGAACCATTGGGAAACCTGCACGGAGTACTGGACAGCTGTTGCGTCACACTAGTTTGGGACTCTTTATCAGTAAGCATCCATACTACGGTTCGAACCCATGACCTTTTTGTTACAAGGCGAGCTAGCTCGTAGAACATTAAGCCACTGGGACCCAGTCCAATTGCCAGCCAGCCAGCCCTTGAATTCTAACTCCCCCTGAAGAGTCTCATACTAGGATGAAACAGCGTCCAGTACTCCCTACAGGTTTTCCAATTGTTTCATAACTGATATCAGCTCATGATGAAATCCTCCAACCATCAAACAAAATCTCTACGAAAGCAATATTTGAGAATATTATAAAAATAAAAATAATAATGATAGCTTTTTTGTCAACAAGACTTTATCATGCAATGCAGAATTCTTGACGTATTTTGTTTTAAAGTATTCCCGCCTTTGGCAAGATTTTCAAGTAAAGAAACGATTGATAGTGTAACATTCCACTCAACTATAGGATTCACTGTACAGGTCTGAAAAACACTTTCTAACATACTTGCATATCTTTTTTCACCATGTAAATTATATTTGGGAGTCGACTTTTATGACAAAGGCTCACACACATAGATGTTTCTGTCCCTCAATCATAGGTAGTAAGTGATACTTTGAGAAATTGAAATGATGATGAACATCGATAAATTATGCTCGAAATGTCATGCAGTAAATAATGCTCTTTTATTGTTTTATATATATATATATATATATATATATATATATATATATATATCCAATAAATAAATAAATATGGAACTACGCACCTGTAAAGGTTCAATACAGTGTATAAACCTTTGAGACTAGCTTCATTAGCTAATAATTTCTGTTTGAATCATGTGCATTTTTTCAAAATATTCTATTAATTAATGCCAGAACCTTAGTATTCAATTGGCAGTTTTGTTTTCTTTAAACAGGATGATTAGTATAGCCTTTTTATCATGTTTTATTTGTTTGTTCAGGAAATACACTGACCTGGTGTTGATCATAGCAACCTATATCTACGAAATCGCTATCTAGTTCACTTTCGGCGTAGTTTCTCTGTTTACACATTAGTACAAAAATTTCGATTAATTTTTAGGGTGTCTGTGTGTGTGTGCGATGAATTACTCCTGTTATATTTATCGGATGAGCGAGGATATGTTGTAAACAATCTAACAACTCCTACCCTTCACCTATTCCTGATTTTTCCGCCTGACTGACCATGTTGTTTATCGAAGTTACAGTGTACAATGCAACAATGCAACAATGTCGCGATGTATGCGCAACTGTAGCTAACTTTTTCTCCCATGTTACTTACCAGTTCCAATGCAAAAATATTATTTCAAAACTAAGCTAAACACCTTTTTCTTGTCAGTCTGACTCATTTTGATGGTTGAGTATGACTTCCATACTTATAAAATAAAGTCACTCTGTGATGATTATTTTATGTAGGTAAATTCCATCATAATGTCACCACTTTTATTATTTCGGAATAACAGTGAGATGGAAATAGGGACACCAGGTTAAAACACAGACGCGCTGATCACAACTGTTGCTATCTGCTAGTTCCCCAACCTGCTCTACTTAATCCAGAACACACAACAAAGTTAGCCGCAAAGTATACTTCACACAATAATAATGTTTACTTACTTACTTTATTCCTTTACGTTCCCAGTGGAACATAGGGCTTCAAGCTACAGCTTTGAAGTTTCAATAGCAGTGGTATTTATTTTTACGGGATCAGGTTGCTATCCTCACGTCTAATCTCCCCTCTTTATAAGTCTTCATAATAGCTTAGCGAGGTAAAGGAGTATGTCGGTGGCCAGGAATCGAATCCCTAACCACCTTAGTGGTTGGTGAGATTTCTACGGATGAGCCACTGACGCACTACACAATAATAATGTATGATTCAAAATATCACCAAGGTTATGTCTATTAGTCTGTAATAATCACAATCAATAGAATGGTTTGTGTTATTTTACCTAGGTCAATTCTGATTGGTTTATTTCCAGACTGAACATCGATCACTTATGCAGACCAATTCTGATTGGCTTACTTCCAGACTGGACAATAACCACCATATCACTAATAAAGAATAATCCATTGTTTATCTGCCTACATTTCAGTTCAGATCTCTCTAGCCTTCTCTCTCTGCATCCCTTAGCCAATGATAGTAGTGTTCAAAACTGCGTAAGTCTTATACTGTAAACATTCTTTTTCATTCCTATTAAAACATAAGGATTCAAACTTGAGTATTTTTAAGCTTCAAAAGAGGTGTTGTTGCCTTCCAAACCTTCCCTACACACCTGATTCACCACCACGTTAGTGCGGTTTGTAAGTGTAGGATTTATTCAACAGCTTCCTATGCATGTACATATACACTAGTTATATGCATTTTTCTGTCAATAGCACGCATACATCTTAGCATGAGTTTATTCCTTTCAAGTGTCCGTATTATCATAATTACTGCTATTACTTATTATGATGGCTATTACCAATGCACTCATTTATTTATTCTATCAGATATTGACGCAGTAGACTGACTATCCTGCTGGCTGCTTGTGTAATGATAATATCATCAGACTGTTTGAATAAATATAAAATTTAATTCACTTCGTTGCGACCATAATAATAAAAATAATAGTAGTCATACTGATATGCAGTGAAACAATTCATACATACACACATATAGGAAAAAATGTCATGATAAAATTAATTAATTAATTAATTTAACGATGAATGAATAAAATAAATAAATAAGTATTAGTCATAAAATTTATTTTATCTCAGACAAAAAGTAACGCAACTGATTTATTGTAAGTGATATACTGCCGATACACATTTCGTCTTTTACACTTGTTCGACGACAAATATGTAAACCTACACATATAAAGATACATGGATGGATGAACAGACACTAATGCATGCAGACAGACTGGTATATAGAGAGATAGACAGTCGAAAAGTTAGATGGTTAGATAAACAGGTGGTATGCACTACTAACAGTTTGATATCAGTAGTTAAATACCTGTCACACTACCCGATAATGCTAGCTACACAGGCAGATCGAAACTGTCTAAACGTCTGATAGCTGCTGGGTTCGTCTTGGGGTCTTGAGCGCCTCTGGTGAATTACCTAACACAAAGCCGAATCATTTCCCCTACTTCCCAGTTGTAGCCAGCTAGCTACTTCGGCGAACTTATAAAACCTTAAATAAAATTTCGCCATATGCGCACTTGACTCGTGGTGATTATTTCCGCCAAAATTACGTTATAAAGACTGAAATTGCAAAGAAAAATCTTTTGAAAGGATATAAAAGGTTCTAAGGAAAATCTTTTATTCAAAAGATGAAATCATGACTTCGCAATAATTAATATTCCGAAAAGAGGTATTACTAATAATTGATGGAGTTTGTCGTCATCGCTCTACTGTACAAGTCACTTTCCGACTATGTAAATAGGCAGAGAAGTTTCCTCCCATGATATTTTCAGTGTTCCTACTACATAACTGAAGAGTACACAAGAAAGTTTTCTTGTAATTAATTTCAAAACGGCATAGACAGACGAATTGATGGATAAAAGTAGTATGCTGACTATCCAAGGTGAATAAATTATGATCAGGGGTGAGGGAGGGGTGCGGGGAGCATCGTCGAATATTTACTACTAAACGCTGACACAAAATTAAGGGGAATCTAAAGACAGAAGACTGACAGTCTAAAAGTAATATGAGTGGTTAGAACAAGTTAGTTTAGTGCACAGAATTGCAGGTTTTTTTTTGCTCTACAGTGTAAAGAAATCCTAAGTCAATATCTGCGTGCATCTGTGCACATCAGCACATCTACATTCATAAGTAAGAATTAGCATTTTAAATGAAAGTTTTTTAATTGTATATATTTTAAATGGGAGATAAAGATAGACTGTAAAGGTTGATGGTGGAAACTAGTTGGCTAGATTAGCGTAGTCTACAGTCAGTTATTATGATCATTTGTCGATTGGGTTTCCAGTAGAATATAAAAATTACAGCTGCACATTGCCATTTCACTTCATTCTCTGAAGTCGTCACCACAAGCTATCATCACATGATCTCTTCCATATCACCCTAGGACACACATCCAACTAACTTTTCCCTGAACACGAAAGTTACTATTTAGCTATTTTAACTGTGGGAGTTTCAAGAGGTCAGAGACTGCCGGTTTGTTTATTATCCTGAAGGAATTCAATTTGTCTGCCTAATGTCCTGTGTCAGTCAAGTATTTCATGATCACCCTGGTCAAAAACTGACTTCCTTCTAAACAAAAACTTCTGGGTATGCCTTTGGAAAACCGAAAATTGGCCTATTTTCCTGTATTTTCCATTATATTTGATTTGTCAACCATTGGAGCTAACAAAGTAAGGGATAGTATCTGTCGATTTTTGACCTAATTAACGAAGATACTGTTCGGTACACACTGAAATCAATGTTGTCTCAAGGAATGCCCTAGCCGCTGTTTATCAAGCGTTCACCCTTCTGATATCGTCACTTTTAAATTTTAGACGGATGAATGAGGGGTCTTCGAGTAATTTACTAGGCAACTGACTACAGTTTCATGCTCACTTTATAATCTGATCCAATCTTCAGTGAAATACCACATCGAAATGACCTCAAAGCCATAAAGTGTGACTGCCTTTCCAAGAGATCAAACGTTTTTAGTCGTATCTTATCTTGTGTTGATTCTGTCTGCCTGTCTGTCTGGATTCAACATAGATATTGGCACCGAAGTGCAGCAGTTCGAGTTGCCACGTTCCAAATAGCACACAAAGGTAGACAAGAAGATGAGTGAAGAGAATCAATAGAGTTTGACAGGCATAAGGGTGAAACAGAATGGGTAATGGTAGAAAGGAATATGAAAGATTGCAGAGACTGAATACATCTGCGCCACTGACAACGATTTTGAGCCATGTCACCTATTGTCTCCAGCCATTGATTCCTAGAGTCCTGAGGGCCCCAACCCGGAAGTCTGAATCTCCCTACCTGCTGACTCAGTTTAACTGTCAAGGATTTCATGGATTGATGCCATGGTTTTTTGTTTGTTGAATCAGACCAGTAAAGCAGTAGTGCACGTCTCCTGCTTAACCAATATTTATTATACAACTGTCAGTAATGAAAGCAACAAAAGGCAATTACCCACTTGTTTCATTATTCTCCGAGGCTCTTCAACGCTCCCTAATCAAGAGTTGATTTAAGAATGGAATCAAAGTTATGAAGGATAGGTTAAGTTGGGTTGTCCAGCAAACTCGTACGTCAGTCTGAACTCACTGACTGATGATTCCATAAAACTGTCGATGAATCATCACCTCTATACATGAAATTTTGTTAACCTGATTGAAGTTAAACTTCAGAGTAAATTAGTTATTTCTTATTTGTTTCATTTGCGGAACAAACACATTCAAAAACGCTATTTATCCAAGTAGGCAAGATTACTTCAGATTAGTTTATCCACTGTACTCTGCTGCTTTCACACTGTCCACTGAGGATCATGTCCTAAAAAAAACTTCGTGTAAAACCGTAACGACAGAAGACAAGGGCCAGGTGACAGATCGTTTATTGAGAAAATCAACAGATATTTATAGATTTTTATGTACATTATTATTCGTTATTCTTAGCAGAGATGCAGCGCCTTCTCACTGGTTGTTTTCTTGCCCAAAGTTATTCTGTCATCTCTTTGTGGCCGTTTCCTAGAAAGTCAGGTCATATATCTGTGAATCGTATCCTCCACGCAAAGTTTGCTGTGATTAGCTGGTGAGTCTCTCAAGGTTAAGTTTTGTTATTGTTTTTTCTCACGACCCCTGTTCGGGATGTCAAAATTGAGTTAAATTGCTGTCTACCGATTTTGACTTGCAGACAGCTCTCATCACAAAACAACCGTAGAGGGTTTCCCATTTTTAAAAGAAGAGTAGAACTGTCGCCAATCACCCAAGTACATGGTCTAGGGTTTGATTTCTGACTGACTCACTCCTGAGGCTCACTTAATCGGTAGTAAGCGTGGAAACGAAGAAAGATTTTGCATGAGACTATAGTAATCCCCCCCTCACCCAATCAATATAAAGAAAGAAAAACACTAAAGCTGCTTAAATTTCAGTACTCAAGCCTTAACCTCACTTTCCACTGAGAATGCACAGGAGTAAAAAAAGCCACCACAAAGAGACAAATCAATAAAAGGCTTGATTACGAGTTCACACCAGTTTAGGCAAGCAGTTGGAAACCAAGGGGAAATGGGAAAACGTTTCATCATGGTTTGTGACTCTTCCACAATACGTGACCACTGGGGTTCGAAATCAAAGGCACACTCGGTTAAAACTAGAACGAAACAGATGTCCACCACTCCCTGGTTTACCAGTGGTTCCCTTACTGACTTAGCTGTTACCAATGAAATTCCAGCAAACCAGCACTTGAAAATTGATAAAAGTGTTAGCTAACTATGGAGGTCAGTGAATACAACTTTATTTTGATTGCCCTCTGTAGCATTCAGATCTCCTCCTTGAGTCTCATTCAATAACCCGAAATATCATTGTTAACTTTAGTCCTATCCTCGTTGGATTATAATAATAAAACCCAGAGACCACTGATAAGCTGAAAAAGTGAGTTTTCGGGATAATACTGAGAAATATCGATCGACATTATTCATTCAATTTGTAGAAATCAAGCATGACAATATATCGCGACCTTTTTTGGATACCACTTACTTGTGTACAGGCTCATTTGCATTTTACTTATATTCATGCCTACTTACTACTCAATAGCCGAAAACCTGTACACACGTACACACAAATACACAGACATGTAAAGATATAAATATGAATAAACTCGTACACATCAATGCGAAAACATTCATCAATAATCGATTATTGACTTGATACAAATTGCTATGGTTTTCAGTGATGTTTGCATATATATATATATATACATATATATATATAATAAACGATATCATTAGATTAGTTATCACAACTCCATCTGTATACATTATTCACTGTACTGTCAACTTCATTTATATTTTGATTAGACAGCCAGAAGAGCGACAGACATGGACAGTACGTGTTGGGAAAGTGGGAATTAGGGATATATATATATATTCCCAGGGAGACTATAAACGTTAAGAGAAATAATTATAGATATGTCCACATCCATTTTAATAAATGGGGGAATAAATAAGACAAAAAAAATTGTGAAAAACAATAAATGTGCTAATGAATTTATAGCATAATTTATTGGTTTCTCTTGTGGTGGTGTTTCTTCATCAACCTTCGAAAAAAGATAGAGGATCGTTCATTGCCTAAGATTATTTCATTTTTTCTGAAGACGTAGATGCATTCTTATGAATGCTACTTGGTTGATGTTTGCTGGTAGAATTCAGGATGTGTATTTCATGTGAATCACGACTCGTCAAGTGAAGGTATATGAGTCCTGAGTGAGTGGTGGTGACGCTAGTGACTGAGAAAGGAACCCAGCAGGCATTGTTTCGAATGACAAGTGATACTCTGGTTATCGTGAACCTTTGGCTTATAAAACTGACTATTTTGTGTTTCAACTGACGAGTACTGGGTCGCAGTTTTCTTAAGGAACATCGCCATTCTCTGTGGATGTAGATTATTCCAGTCAGTCCATCTTAAACAAAAAGAAACGCTCACCATTGATTTTACTATTGGATACCATCAACTCTGTGTTGTCATGTCAACAGATAACTAGTGTGTCGGTGCAATATCAACAGGGAATTCATAAAGGATTAATTTCAGTAAATTAGAAAAAAACAAAATAATTGAGCCAAAGAATATCCTTTTCGATAATTTCCTCTTTTGGCTCAACAAGTATATAAATGTCTATCTACATAGAATATTCTAGAATAATAAACAAATTACTAACAAATACTATTTAGCACAAATATAATTAATTCCCTTTACTTTCTACCTACTAAGCGATTCTGCCTCCCTCTGATGTTTACTCATGAGTGAAAACAAAAAGGTAGACACGTTACTGTTCTCTATGCACCTTAGAACACCGTTTATTGCCTTGCGAGAATGTGAAGCATGTATCGATTGAGTCGTCCTCCAGTGTCATTCTTTAACTTTCTCAAAAAATTATGTTTATGTATGTGTTTTGACTAAATAGGGTGTACAATACTACTCAATAGTCACTTACATTTCTATGCACTCTGAATAGGGCCACATCTACTGCCTGAGGAGCTAATTATACTGCCCAAAAACCTGTGTAGGTGAAGCTGTGTTCAATTCCGCGACTCAATGGATAGAAGTTAGGCCCCTGCAGAAATGAACCACAGCTTTGCGTATTGGCTAGGTATATGTAATATACCTAAAGCTCACGTCAAAGGTCAATCTTGATTATTTTATCAATCGGCTTAGTGGTTTTTATAATTATGTGCTATACCTGTGACTTTGTGTTTTTGGTCCATGTGCACCTCTCGTAGCATTATGAAACTGATGGTGATCTGTATTCATTCATAGCCATAAGACGCAGTAGATTTTGTCAGTGTTCAGTGAAATAGGCGGTCAATGGATAGCTTGATGTTTAGCAGACATCAAAAATAATACAAATTAACAAATAAACAAACAAGTCTATTCTGTTCATGTTGATATTTCAATTGTAATAAACCCATCACACTGTTGAAATGAATTCTCATTTATGTGTACTTTTCAAAATACCGAACACCTTGTCTGTTCACCAGCATTTGTTTCTATTGTAGTGCATTTAAAACACCATGAGAATTATTATTATTATTATTGTATCCTTTAGTTCCTAGAGGAACATAGGGCTTCAGCTGCGCACCTCCATTGACTTCGGTTTTCTGACAACTTTTTCACCCTGCTCCAGGTCTGTCCACATGCTTTCATCCCCTCCTCGCATGACCTCCTCCAAGTCACCCTTGCACTGACGACCAACTCGCCGCCTCCCTTTCGGGTTCCACTCGAGGGCTTGTCTAGTGATGTCACTTGATGGTTTCCTCAGCGTATGGCCAATCCATCTCCATTTCTTTCTGCCTATTTGTTTCACAATCGGTTCCTGATTGGTTCGCTCCCAGAGATCCCTGTTGCTGATCTTTTCTGGCCATCTGATCTTGAGTATTGAGCGGAGACAGTTGTTAATGAAGGTTTGAAGTTTGTTTGAGATGCTCTTTATGACTCGCCAAGTCTCTGATCCGTATAGTAGCACTGACTTCACATTGGAGTTGAAAATCCGGATCTTATTTTTGATGCTGAGTGCTGTTGACCTCCACACAGATTTGAGAGTAATGAAAGCTTGTCTTGCTTTTCCGATTCTGGCTTTGATGTCCTCGTCAGTTCCGCCTGTAGTTGAGACGATGCTTCCCAGGTAGGTGAAGGAGGTTGTTTTTTTCAGGTTCTTCCCATTTATGCTTATTGTTGTCTGTTGTTGTTGTTGCTGTTGATGTTGGCTAGGAATCTTCATCACCTCTGTTTTATCTATGTTCACGTGAAGTCCTATCTTTGATGCTTCTTCTGCCAACTTGTTACTTTTCACTTGCATATCTTCCAGTTTATGGGAAATCAGACATATATCATCGGCGAAATCCAGATCCTCCAAGTCTTTTGTGTCAGTCCATTTTATGCCTGTTCCCTCGTTGGTTGCCGTTGTCTGTCGCATTATCCAATCAATTGCAATCAGGAAGATCATTGGTGATAGTAGACAGCCTTGCCTCACTCCCGTCTTCACTTCGAAGGCTTCCGTAAGTTTCCCGTTGTGGATTACTTGGCATGCAGCATTGTCGTATAACTGTTGGATGAGGTGTATAATTGTCGATGGGACCCCGTAGTAGCGAAGTAGTTTCCAAATGACCTCTCGATCGACGCTGTCGAAGGCCTTTTCAAAGTCGATGAAGTTGAGATAGAGAGGTGACTGCCATTCCAAGCTTTGTTCAACGATGATCCGTAGAGTGGCGATTTGATCAATACATGATTTGTTTCTCCTGAATCCAGCCTGTTCCGGTCGAAGTTTTTCATCTAGGGCTTGTTTGATTCTCTCCAGGATGATGCGACTTAGTATCTTGCTTGGAATGCACAGAAGCATAATTCCACGCCAGTTTTTACATTGACTTAAAACACCGTGAGAATGCTTCTTCATTATTACTGTTCGTTTCTAGGGTCCTCAGTGTAACATAGGCTTCTACAGTCTCTTTATATGGTTACATGTAATTCCTTTTTCACACGATTTACACCATGTCACCACAGACCTATGTCCGAATTGTCACTTCTCATTCTCACGTCTTAATCAAAGGCCTATATGGTACTATCAATATATGTGTAAAACTTGGGCGCTGTGGTAGTAAGTAATTCTATACTAGGCTGTTTACTAGATATATCACACAACAGATCTTATAAGCCGAATGAAGCTGTTTCTAGGTAAGTCTAAATGGTTTAATTTAATGCGGAAAACCAATAAACGCAGTAAGATGTATGGTGTTATTAAAGTTCATAAGTTAGGATACCCTGTTAGTCTATAGTTGATTTTAGAAATTCACCTACTTATGAATTATCTAAATATTCAGCCACGGTATTCATCCCCTTAAAAGCAACTCTAAATATAGACTACCAAATTGTTATGAACTAAAACATAGGTTAAATAATTGAAATTAGATAATGAAGTAAAAAGGTTAGTTTTGATATTTTCAGTTTATAAAATCCATTAAATAATACTGTTTCACTGTGTTATATATCTAATAAACAAACTAATATAGAGCCTACTTGGTGCGCTTAATGTTACTCGGTGGCACAACGGTAGAGTGCTCACCGAGCACGCAGTTGGTCCGGGGTTCTATCCACGGCCGACACACCCATTTCACCTCACTAAGCCAGTAATAAGACTGGTGAAGAGAGAAGGTTGGGAATGAGGCCAAAAACCCCATCCTGTAAAAATAATCAACACTGCTACAGAAACTTCAAGCCCCTATCTTGAAGTCCAATGTTCTACTGGGAGCGTAAAGAAATAAAAACTATTACTCATTGGTCTTATATAAGTGTATGTTGTTCGATCAGCCTTCATCTCCTTCTGTGTATTATACCGGATAACAGGTTCTTGCATGGTCTACCGCCGCATTTTCCGCTCAATTAACCTTTCCAAGCAAAAATGAATTTTTCAGTATTCAGCTAACAAGAAACGGTTGTTGACAAAAGTCTACTGCAGAAACTTGTTTGAACTGCTTTCGGTGACGTACTGACACTTAGCGACTTGCCAACAGTGCTGAAAATCGAAATCTTGTTTCTTGTGCTGATTCAGAGTAATAAGTGCCTGTCCTGCAACTCTTATTCTGACTGACTCTGACTTCTTCATTTATGCAGACTGTAGTAGTTGAAAAAATCAATGCAGCCGAGATAAGTAACTGAACAAAAACATTGCATCACATAAATAATTCCGCTAAGCTACCATAAAATATCTTCTACAGTTTACAGGCAACTCAGCTATGAGTTATTTGAACGAAATACAATGAGAATAGATTTTTCAAGCTAAGATAAATTGTCCACTACTGAGCTATTCGAGCTCCAGATCGACCGCCAGTATGGCTGTATTGGGTATTTTGATTGGACACAAAATCTAGATTGAAGGCTTACGGCTAAGCGCCTTCCAACCATCTAATAAAAACAACAATTCAATGTATTGGCCATATTGCAAACCTGTGACTGACAGTCACTTCAATCTGCACCGAGCAAAGAATTAGACACATGATACTGGCTACTGCTAACTAGGTGTCCAATCAAAATAAATGCATTTTATTACCGTTTCATAGACTTTTCATTAGCTACATCATAGAACCTTGATAATAGCTTCTGAAAAAAAAGGATTGTAAAATAAATCAATGTGACATAATTTTAACATACTTCTTTAACTGAACAACTGGTTCATTTTGTTAAAGCAGATTTTTTTTTAAATAAGCAAAGACAATGTTCATACTGTACAGGAAGTTAGAATAAACAGAATTATAATCATAGTAGACAGATAGAGGCAGACATTCTTATATTCTGAAAAAGATAGAAGAAGAATGTGGACAGTATTCTTGAATTTCAAGGTGAATTCAGATATAAGTAGAAGTGGTTATTACACAGTCAAATGTGGACAATTATCTAAATAAAATGATATAGATAGGTAGATAGGCGGGTGGCTGATGATAATGAAGACATTGGTATACACATTATTATTATTATCATTATTCCTTTGGGCTCCGAGTGGAGCATAGGACTTCAACAACCCATCTAAACTTTGTCCTGTTCTCTGAAGTCCGCCTCGTCTCACCAACTCCCCTATGTCACCCACCATAGGACACAAACCCAACTCATCGTTTCCCACTTGCGTTCCACTCGAGCTATGGCCTGGCGTTCGATGTCTCCACAGTGTGTGTGTGTGTCTGAACCATCTCCATTTTCTTCGGAATATTTCTTCAGCAATAGGTTCTTGCTCATTGGTTCGTCCTCACAGTTTCTTGTAGCTAATTATTTTTCACCAGCTGGCCACCTGATCATCAGTATGAAGTCAATAAAAGAGGCATCTGTTGGATAACAGTCAAAAGCCTGTTCATGACGCTCATTTCAAGTTTCCAACGCATGTAGAAGCAGTGACTGACTGACTGACTAAACATTGGTGTTTATGCTGCTGCGGGTTTCAGATGATTTCCATTATGTTTTCAGGGTGATGAAGGACTGTTTTGCCTTTCTCATCCTGGTCTAAGAATCCTCGTCTGTGTCTGCAGCCTGTAGTTGAAATGATGCTGCCTATTATTATTAGTAGTAGTAGTGTAACAACAGAAGACAACGGCTGGCAACAGAGCGTTTTATCACGAAAATCAACACGTATTTATATATATTTCACATACATTATTATACCTTATTCAAGTAGACAAACGCAGTCTTCTGATTGGTTGTTTCGGGTAACCTCGGAAAGTGGAGCCCTCTATCTGTGAATCATATTTTCCCACTTTAAGTCTGCTGTGATTGGTTGTTGAATCAGCCTTGTACATATTTTCTCACGGCCTGCTCTCACCACAGTAGTAGTAGCAGTAGCAGTAGCGTTAGTATAAGTGGTAGTAATTTTCGTCTTCTTTATTATCGTAGCTATTAACATGTGTAAAAAAGCTGAAAACTCTTTCTAGTGTACTCCTTTTCCTAAAAAAGCAATAACTACTAATAACATGAGTATCGTATTTTTGTTTATATATATATATATATCACGTATTCGCCCTTCCATTATATACACTTCGTATATTTATCTTCAGACATCGTCGCTACAGCGTGCATATTATTCCACCCTAATATATTTACACTAGAAACAGTTAAACAATTCTAGTAGGCTGGTGTATTGTCAGTGATGCATGGAAATGTCAGTCATTGATACCTTTTCTTGTTTGTTTTTTCGCGAGAAAAACGAAATTAGGACGACATACAAAAATATTGATTACAGAAAATTGATTACCAGTCAATAATAAGGAGTAGAAATTGCATTGTGAATCGATTTTAGTCATGTAGTGTGTATATTATCCTTCACAACGGTATCCTAGTGTAAACGGCTTTGAGAATTATTTCAAAAAAAAATAATGGAGAATAAGCTAATATTATGTGAATAAAGCAAGAACAACAGTGGGGGGTTGTGAAGAATAATACGGTACCATCCTGTGTTTATTTCGTTGCCTTCTCATCAGCTGCTTACAGCCTAAATAAATTATGAGGTTTAAGTACAGAAACGTTTTAACATACTTGCAACTTTTACATGTTGTCAGTTGCCAGGATGTTCCGAACTTAGTAAACAGTGCTCAGAAAATTGCGCTTATATAGTTTTTACACAGGCAGTTCAAGTTTAAACTAAAAAAATATATGCATATAATGGTAAAGGAGTTACATAATAAAGACGAGATGTGCGTTAGATGCATGGTAACTAATAAGTTAGGCAACAATATACTGAGTTGAACTCAAATCATAGAAACAAGAGACAAATAAAATTACAGATTATAAAAGGAGGGTGAGGTTAAAGACAAAGATTACGAAATCAGACGAGAGAAAAAAGACATCCAGTTACCAAGGCAAAGAGAGACTAATAACTGCTTCTTTCTGAACTCATAAATCTGGCTTCAAGCCTCTGATAGAAATTGCTTCGGCAAACTTGAGGAGAATGGAGCTCCTTTGTCTATTGATAATTTGATAATAGAGTTTGTTTCCTTGAGACGTAGGCTTTTCGGCACATGTTCAGAAAATCGGAGGTGTGCCCTTCTTTCTGTTCTCCCAATGTAACTGCTCCCGCAGATACACGTAAATTTGTATACACAGTTGGAGTTAACATGAGAAGGGTATCTATCTACTTTTGACTGCACCAAAGAGCATGTTGTTCGATGGACGGGAACCAACTTAGCTGCAGGATAGGCTGCGGCTAGTGATGTTCTCAGTCTTCTGTTGACCATTTCTGCAATGTCTTCGCCTTTAAAATCTAGTTGAATGAAGACAGGCATTTTTCAACTGTGATTTGTTTGATATTTGAGCCTTCACATCTTCCATATTTGTTAATGAATCTTTGAGGATAACCGTTGTTTTTCAGCACCTTTTCGAGATTCGTAAATTCTCCCTCTAGTTTCTCTGAAGAGCATATTGTCCTCACCTTATAGTACAGAGTCTTGACTAGTGCTCGTTTAAAGCTATTTGGACAAAAACTATTAAAATGTAAGTATTGTCCATTCCATGTGGGCTTTCGGTAGATTGACCTCTGGAGACTACCATCTTCTAGGCGTTTTATGGCGACGTCAAGGAAATGGTACTGTCTATCATTTTCATGTTCCATAGTAAATACAATATTTGTATGTGCGTTGTTGAATAGTCTGAGTAGGTAGGAGGCATGACTTTAGTTGTTGCATACTACAAATGTGTCATCGACATATCGACAATAGGAAGTTGTTTGATCATTTGCATGCTTCAACTTTGTTTTCTCACGGTTTGACATGAAGATATCTGCTAAAACAGAGCTAAGTGGACTGGCCATAGCTACACCATCTATTTGTCGGTAAAGGGTGTTGTCAAACTGGAATTGTACACCCATGGTACACATTAGCAGTAGGCGTTTGATATGTATATGTATTATGTATAGCTTATAAGTACAAGTCTACTCGTGAAAGGCTGGTATTACTCTTGCTTAGACTGAAGTGTGAGACATCAGAACTCTTACTGAGAACTTCTCTATGCAGATAGCTATGGCAGAGATTTGAAGAGGATTCAGTCTATAATAAATCACTGAGTGAGTGTTGCATCACTTCCCTCACTATATGGCACATATATGTTATCCTTGATGAATGTTAAATGGGATGAGACTTACTCTTCCCTATAACTTATCTTGAACACCATGCTAAACAGAGGTGTCCTGTTGTTCAGTTTAGTGATTTCACCATCAATTGACACTATAGCTGGTGCACCGTTTCATGACTTATTGTCTTGGAGTACGACTAATCAAATGGTTTTTTCGCATTTTAGAAACTCACTCGTTTAATTTCCATTCAGAATAACACTGTCCAACTAGTACACAGTGATTTTAAGGCTACAGCCGCCTATATAGGAGAATTCGTCATTTGCAGATTAAACACACTTTGAAGTGAGAATCTATCACTATCGCTTCCTTTTTGGAAACCAAAATTATTCAGCAAGTACTACCATTTAAGATAAGTGATGTCTAACTACTCAAGATATAATAATAATAATTTTTTTTTAATATTAACAGCTTTATTCCAAACGGTATTTCTGTTGAAGTTATGGAATTTTCAGCGTGCATTACAGTATATTGCATCTAATTACCTCATAAATTATTTAGGATTTTTAAAATCAAAAGATAAATAAATAAATAAAAATAAAATAAATAAGAATAAAAAACAGCGTAGAGTTTTCATTTCAAACAATGCACCACATGATATGAAATATAAAGTTGATGTGTGATAGAAGATGAGAACAACAGTGTAGTAGTAACGACGAAAGGAAAACAAAAACTAAATGGGACTATTTGTTAGAGTGCCGCAGTAAGTTTATCATGTCATACCTAACGGATTTCTCATCAAATATTCGCTAGTTTCTTACATGACATAATATGTCTATCCACAATAGTGTTAACCAGTTGGTTTAACGATATCCCACTCGCCCTACTAACGGCTTTTAGTGCCCTTCTCAGCGAAGCAAAGTCTTTCTTAAGTAGTCCAGGAAAGACTTATGGGGAGCAGTAAAGGAGGATGGGTAGAATACAAGAATTTACAAACTGAGAAAGCAAAGACTGCTTTATGCCAGACTGCCTAAATTCCCTAATGTAGAACGTTAAGCGAAACATCTTTCTAGTAACTAGTGTTATCCATTCTATTCCATATATAAATATATTAGGTTTCATACACCATGGTGGGATTTCGCTTTCTGTCTCCAATGCTGTTTAGCTTATCAAACTAATTGAATCTTGTTTTCTGAATATTTCTGGTTTCTAAAGTAGCGAGGGTCAGTCATATTGCTGACAACTGTGTAATCTATAATTATATATTAACAATCGTTAAGGTCGGTATCAGCATGTCAGTTGGGAGGTGGAAATTAACCAAGAAAATTCATACATATAATTGAAAGGGTAGAAATGATTTCTACAAGTGGATCGGATAATCCATTATTTAATTTTGGAAAAAACTGAAGACTGATCAATGAATTTATTGAGTGTTCAAGTTCATTATGTAATAGACAATCCAAGAAATAAATATAAAGCAGTTTGGACAATGGTCATTCGTAAAAGCCTTAGGGGAAGGGTGGAATAGTCAGATTTCTACTTTTAATGTAATGGTGGCTAAAGTATGGAAAGTAAGTGGCGGTACGAATTTCTTCTGAACAAACAGGTTTGGCTCCTTCATGTGGATTTCGATGACTTCAGCTGTATGTATGCATGTATGCATGTATAAGACGAACTCGTCAAGCGAAATTAATACAAGTTGGAATTCAATAAATAACTTTAAATGCTTTTCTAATATCAGCTTTAGACTCATTGCTTAACCCTGAAGGATGTTCAAAAATACATTGATGAACCTGCCTAACTGTACACCCAATTTATCGGGTTCCGCAGCTGTGTTTACCAAATTGACTGAATTTTGAAATAATAAAGAAGATTTGCTGTTCGGATGGATGACTTTTATATTTCAGTAAATGAAAAATCCCCATGTTGAAATCAAAACAAGATTTTGAGCGAACAGTTGTTTTCGATAACTTCTTCTTCTTCTTCAGGCTCTACAGTTATAATTCCATGAATAATAGAGTACATATAGCCAATAAAGGCAAATGCAAATAATAATACCAGAAACTGTATTGGGGTGCATGTGCAAGTTGTGATGATAGTCCATTAGTTAGTTAACATAGTCAATTAAATGTGTATAGAGTGTATAGTCAGAAAAAATGTGATGAAGTGTGAATGAACAATTGGGTGATTGATATATGTGTTTGTTTGACAGTCTGATCTTGGTGACATGTATCCATATAAATTGTGTGTTTGTTTGACAGTCTGATATATTTTGCTATGTATATATGGATCGATATTCCATTATAATTAACCAATCATGTTAAGACTGTCTATTGATTTGTTCATTTTGATTATTCGCTCTCACACTTGTGTTCACACACTTGTTCGGACATTTATATATATATATATATATATTTTTGCTCTCACACTTTTGTGTGACATTGATTCCCCTTGTGTTTTGGAAAATAGAAGTATCATCGCAAACCTAGTGGTCTTCTGATTTCCGCCTTCTTGCGTCAGGACTATTAAATTCTCGACCAGTACATAACAATAATTTGGCGACGAGTACATAATAATCTGGCGACGGGGATGGGATGAAACCTTCTAAACTGGAATTACTATTTGAACGACAAATGAATTTCATTATAAATTATTTAAATTAATCCCAGCGTGTTAAGAAAATCAAAACAAGATTTTTCTGAACGTTTCGCTGTGTAAGCCACAGCTTCTTCAGCAGATTTATTCGGATTATTATTAATCATCAAAATATATAGTCAAAATTTCTTACATAAGATGAAGTCAGTTTATTTGAAGGTCATTTGTCTATGGACATTTTTTACCAATAGAAGTATGTAAGCTGTTCTCCCATATATTTGTAATGACTAATGTCAAATTGTTGTTGTGTTTACTCTTCTATAGTTGCTTTGTAAAGATTAGTTTTGTGTGAGTGTGTGTATGTATGTTATTTGTCATATGGAAAATACGTGAATTCATATGTGATAAACATGATACTACATGTTTTAAAAGCTAATGGAGGCTCATTGAGTGTTTGTTATTTTTTCACTCGTCTTGCTGCATAAGAGTTTGCCATATAGGTGACCATTGGATCGGGTCCCAGTGGCTCAATGGTCTACGAGCTCGCCTAGTAACCAGAAGGTCCTGGGTTCGAATCCCGGTGGGTGCGTACTGATGAAGAGTCCCAAACTAGGACGAAAAAGCTGTCCAGTACTCCCAGGTTTTCCAGTGGTTCTCTAACTGATGTCAGCTCATGATTAAATCCTCCATGCAATCAAACAAAATCCCTACAAAACCAATATAGGTGATAAGTCTATCCCTTCTTTCCTATTCACTGCATTCAATGTGGTTAAAATGTGCAAGACTTCAGAAGTCAATCTTTCTTTATGTGAATGAAATCCCCTTCCTAGAATTTAGACATTGTCGAAATCAATCTTATATCCGCTGTCTATCGAATGCATTGCTACAGCCGATTTTTTTTCTAGACTTTTTCATTCTACTTCATTTTCAGGTGGACGTTTCGTGCATAGTCTTTGTTCATTTTTTTTTTTTTTTTTTTTTTTTTTTTTTTTTTTTTTTTTTTTTTTTTTTCATTCTGAACACTTTATCTTGTAGACACAACTACTTTGTGACATTTTGGGAACTATATCTTTGACATGCACCAGCGCTTTCTCCAGAGAATTAGAAGGTTTGACATAGACTTTAATATTATATGAAGTAAATGTTCAGCTGTGTCCTTTCGATATGGAATGTTTTTTTTTTTTTGCCAGTACTTTTCAATTTTTTGTTTTCCCTCATGCTTTTCTATTGATGATATTATCTAGTAGCTTTTCAGGATAACCATTTCCAGTCAAAATCTGTTTTATATTGTTTATCTCGTTCTCCATATCATTATCTGTTATAATGTTTCTAGCTCTGTTAATGAGATTCAAAGCTACTGAAACTTTCATTCCTATTGGATGATCTGATTGGAAATTCAAATGCTTGTTGGAATGTGTTGGCTTTCTGTATATGGTAAACTTTAGTTTCTCATAGGTTTGTCTTTTTACAAGACAATCAAGAAAGTTTAGAGTTCCCTCAGCCGATTCCATTTCATCAGTAAACTCAATATATTCTGAGATTAAGTTAATTTCTGTTAGAAAGTTTTCTTTTTCAGCTTTCTTCATGATGATAAATGTGTCATCTACGTATCTGTATCATATTCTAGGATGACAACTAAGAGTTGTCAATGCTTTCTTTTCTAGGGCTTTCATATATAGGTTTGCTACAATTGGAGATGTTGGTGAACCCATTGCAACTCCACTTGTTTTTTTTTTTAGTTTGTCTTTAAAGGTAAAATATGCAGATTCCAAACAAAGTCTTAAGCATTTTATAACTTCATCTATTGATAATAAAGATTTAGTTAATACTTCTTGATTGTTTTCAAGTTCATATTTCATAATATCAAGTGAATCACAAATAGGAATATTAGTAAATAAAGAAACCACACCAAAACTTGCCATAATTTAAATAATTTATAATGAGTCAATCTGACTCGGCGCTCAAATTATTCCAGGAAGATCGTAACACCTACGGTATGGAAACCTATAATCCTACGTCAGTTTTCGTTCTCCACCGAGACAGACGATGGCTCAGAACGCGCAACGCATATCCTATCCATCTCAATCGACGTAGTTTCACAACCTCACTGATTGACTTTCTCTCCTTACCTCAGTTTTCGTTTAACCTCAGTATTACTCACCCTGTCATATTACCGAATACGAGAGACAGAATTCAGACACCTATGATCAAAACAGCAGCTAATCTTTTCCTATGTCTCACTTTCAATGACCATGTGTCACAGCCATAAAGGAGGATACAAAGAATTGCTCTGAGCAGTACACACATCGTTTCATTGATAGACAAAAATCACTTCTACTGCAGAGATGGTATGGGTTGACAAATTCCATCAGAGCTTTTTGTATCCGCGCAGAACCAAATAAGCTCAGTCACCTGAACTCTGGACAGTCACTTTACCGAAATGGTGTTACATTGAATGAGATTCACAATATATGTAAATTCATTCGTGATTTGTAATTCACCCATTTCGATATGATTATTTAATCAAAGAATCCTTCAGAAACCGAAATTGTTCAGATTACAGAATATATATATATACATATATATATCCTACTTGATGCTATAAATAGCAATCAAGCAAGCATAATTGCACTATGCAACATATATTCTTCATTGATTGAGATGAGCAGCTGAAAACTGCGAATTTGACTCAAGTGAAAGGTAGGGGGATGTGTGGGCAATCAATATTGATGAATATTTGAGTTTTTGACAATTTTTTTTTTTTTGGGGGGGGGGACTAGTGTTTCCATTATCATGATCACATAAAATTAATTTGTTTATGACAGTTGAAGAATATGCACATATATAAATTTATATATATATATGTATGTATACTTTCTGACAGAGATATGATAGCCGCCCTTATTTTATGAAATTATGAAATCACTATGTTTTTATTACAGTTAATGACAAAAATATTGTGGCATTCATTATTCCTGTTGTATTTTAGTTAGTTTGTTTGTTTGTTCGTCCGTTTCCAGTAGCGACTTACAATGAGGATATGTTAAAATCTATGTTCCAGACAGATCAATTCTTTAAGCTCTGAACACTTATCAGATAAATATGGATGAAGGTATTAAGCAACAGATATTATTGATTAGAGTTAAATGTGAAGGCATGCATTAACATTAAGAAACTGCTATGAAATATGACTCAATAACGAGTTGCATTTTCATGCAGTTGGTGTAATGAGCAGCACATTTTGTGTGCATATATATATGTGTGTGTGTGTGCGTGTGTTTGCAGGAGGGAGGCTTAAAATTTACATTGAAAATATTTCTTTCCCTCAACAAATTCAAAGCAAACAACAGGTGTGAAAAAAGCAGCATTTAATGAATTCACAGACTTCGGTAGAAGCGCTCTTCAGCTGAATACTCTGCTGCAAACGCTGTTATTCGTACAATTATTTCAAGGTTAATACATAAAGATTGTTACGACACATAAGAATCAGTCTCAACAAATATATATTCTTTGATTGGACACTAGTAACTAGTGTGATGTATCTAGTCCCTTCCTTCGGTGCAGACTGAATTCTGTCAGTCAGGTTTGCAATGTCACCACCATTCTCGGTGGCTCGCCATCACGCTGCACATTGATTTGATGATATTAGATGGTTGGAGGCAATCGGCAGGAAGCTTTGGACCTAGGTTTCGTGCTAGCTGACACTCATCATCACACTGCGAACCTGACTGACAGAATTCAGTATGCACCAAGCAAAGGAATAGATATATCACACTGGTTACTAGTGTCCAGTCGAAGTATCCAATACAGGCCTACAGAAAGGAGGTCAATCTCGAGCCATAATAGCTCGATGGCAACGTCTCGAACTGCAGCACTGGGTGAAGCTGGTTGGAGTCTCGAAAGTGACATGAGTTCCTTAAAATGTGCAGGTACGCCTTTCTGACTGGTGAATGCCAACTAGCACGAAACCTACGTCAAGCAAGGCTTCCTATGGATTGCCTCCAACCATCTAATATTACCGAATATATGATCTACAGACGATGAATGAGTGACAATCTATTAACATGACTAACAGATGAATAATGTATGTAAATCACATAGGACACTGCATCGGTGGCACAGCTATGGAACGCCCGCCAACGTGCTGGTGGTTCGGAGTTCTTTCTCTGGCCGGCGCACTCCTTTGCCTCATTTAGCCAGTAACAAGACTGGTAAAGAGAGAAGGTTGAGCATGAGGCCAACAACCCCATCCTGTAAAAATAATCACCACTGCTACAGAAACTTCAAGCCTCTTTCTTGGAGCCCTATATTCCACTGGGAACGTAAAGGAATGAGAAATGTAAAAAAAATTTAGGAAACTTGCCAAAATGGCTTTCTAGTACTCATGATGGCATCCCAAGGAGGTGAATCACACGGTATCTATTGAACTTTGATCATATAATGACTTTGAAAAAAGGCTTTCCATTTATTAGTAAGCAAGGTAATAAAATGGCTTTTGCTTTTTCTGAAAACTGTCCAATAAGATTACAAAAAACAGGATCTATGTGTACAATATGAATCGGTAATTAGACTAAACCCACCCTTGTAGCACACTTTTATCGTACCTACATAATTTTGAATGAAGCAAGAACAACAGTTTTTTCCAGAATAAAATGGTACTATTATTTATTTCGTTGGCTTCTCGTCAGCTGCTTTCAGGTCAAAGTCATTCTTAAGTATATCTACAGAAACAATTTTAACATGCACAGGGTTCCTTCATTTCCCTTCCTCCTTCTCTTTACATTGCCTTTTCCATTATTTTGATGATTATTTTATCTGATATACTGTTTGTTTGCCTAGGATATATGCAAATCAAAAATCATAGTTGAGTATTGATGATTTTGATGTGAAGCTTCAACCAGACACGTAAAAATCATGTTAATTTATTCCTAAATGGTATATATCTGTTTATTATGAAGTTTCCTTGAAATTTCAATATTATTATCATCATATCTAGACGCTTATAACTTGATTAATTCTACGACAATCATTCCATTCTGTAATGTTAATAGTTTGCCTTGATTGGTGAATATTATTCACTTAATGATGACGTTAACAGGTTCATTCATCGTTTTTAGATCATAGATTTCTTGAAACTGATCCTTAATTGTTGTTAAAATGTTCATGAGTTTGCATGTATGTACGTTAAAAGCAGTTGTATAAATAACAATGTTTGTAGAGGAGTATTCAGCTGATAAGCAACAATCTACTAGATCAAGAAGCTTATTCCTGACATCGTATAATGACCATGTAACATCCAACAAACTTCATTACTATGTTATATAACAAAGCTGAAGTCTGACAGATGAAAACTGATCGGAGAAATTGCATGCACACATATAAATGTACCCAATAACTTAACTCTGCATTCTCAGTAGCAGTGGCGTTTCTAGTCCCATAGTGAACCTCTCCTCTTCTCCAGACTTACTATCGGCTTGTAAGTTAGGCAAGGTTCAGAAGAGCTTGAGAACTTCCCGCATGGTGACTGTCAATTATTCTATCGCTGAAGCACTGACGCACAAAGCATATGCCTTCGCACAGGCGAAAAAGTCGTCTTCAGGTCTGTAAGCTGAAATACTCACTCCAGAAGTCTTTTAACGGTGACCGATGTATTGACACTTAACAAAAGAACAGTTAAATCCGTGTTGCTTGTTTTGTTGTGTTTTCCGTGATCACGTGATCATGGCGTGTTTTTTCCCTTGCTTTCTTGCTCAAAATGTTTAACTTCATTAAGCGCTACAAGGTTTTTGAAAGTTTATCACACTGAGTTTATCTTTTTTTCTCTCAATTTATTTTCTCTATGTGTAATCTATGTGTACTATCGTCTATTTAATATTCAACTAGCTACTCCAGTCTACTCGCTTCTTGTTCTTGTTCTTCTTCTTCTTACCCTGCATATTGATTAAAACTCAAATGAACTTAACTGAATCATTCTGACCTGAGACAATGGAGGGAAATTCGCATTAAACTATTGCGGAGACGAAGATAAGAAAAACAAATTAGTAATTTACAGTTAGAAGAAGGAAAATAGCTGCTTTCTCCAAAAAAACACTATCCAGAGAGTTATTCAGTAATATTTGTACAATATTCGACACATATTACTATTATTATTATTACTATTAATTGATTGGATTGATAGGGTGTGGTTGCATTAACCTCTAACTATCCTTCAAAGATATCGTAAAGTATACTGTCTTCATAGAGAGAAAAAATGGGATGGGTAGTAGTCCGTTGGTTGGTTTTCATGCTTCTTACAGATCATAAGGAATGCGTAACTGCAACCTCAAAAAGGCATTTGAAGGTGTGCTGTGATACAGAAAGACTTCAAACTTGATGGCTACATTGAAAATTTGACTGGGATAGTATTCATGTACAGTTATGATTGGAGACATCAGACTTGTTATTCCCAAGTGATCAATAAGTGTTTATGTAGGTGAATTTACGCGGCAATCACTTTTCATATTTTCCAGAGACAGTTTGTAGGGATGTGATTTGTTTCAGGTGTGATCATGGATTGAGATCAGTTACAAGACTATTGAAAACCGGGAGGGAGTATTGGATAGTTGTTTCGTCATAGTTTGTCCAGTAAAGAAATGCGTGGAGACAGTCTAGGTTACTTTGTAGATTGGCACAGAGTAAAAAAACAGACCTTTGTAATCTCTAAATTCAAATAGAATACCACATTAAAAGGTGGTAATCTCGTGTTCCGAGTAGAACATAGGGCTTCTTTTCAACCTGTTTCACTTGGCTCCATAATTGCTTTCAAACTTTCATTTACCTCTCACATGATTCCTTTCATATTGTCTTCTGACGCAAGGCCAACTAGTTGTTTCATATTCACCTTCCCCTGGAGGGCCTGACACGTGATATCACCCAATGGTCTTCTCAGAGTATATCCAGTCAATCTCCTCTTGCCGACAGGTTACTGGTTTGTTGTTTATCCTATCTGATAGGCCATTTGGTATCGTTTGCTGAGGTAGACAAGACAGTTGTTGATGCATACCTGTAGTTACGTGTTGAAATCGTACTGGGTCTCTGAAGCATACAGAATTTATCCCCTGGTGAGAATTCGGTAACCCATGTCACCAGTAAGTTTCCGTCCTCACATTAGACTTTGTGGCTCCCACTGGCAAAGATTTACGAACTACATCGCAAGCAAGCTGATATTTTAATTAGTCACCAACTAGTAAGCACTGAATAAGTTTTCGCTTATGCAGTTTCTGCTTACATAGTTGATTTTAATGATGATTTCGTCACAGATCAATATCCAGCTTGGAATACGAACCCAGTAACTAAAATTACCAGTCTGATGATGAAACATTTCCTGAACTCCCCCTGTCAAATTCACTGAAAAATGTAATCAACAAACTCTCATTCCACTGTAGATAAACAGATGATTTTTTTATCTTGCATAAGAATAAAATCATTACCGGAGTACCTCTCAAAACGTTAAATATGACCGCATACGAAACAGAAAAAGGCAATAATCTATCATTTCTTGATGTCCTGCTACTAAGAAGACAAGATTGAGGTAATAAGCGCGGTATTTTTCGCTTCAGATGGTTTGTTCCCCTGCATAAAAATGAAATTTCATCGGTACACTGATGAGATTCCATGCTAGAAGAATCTGCCCAACCGACACTGTTGACAACGAAATAAGGAAAATAAAAAAAACATATTATATGACAACAGATATCTCGGAAAATTTGTTAAGTTCTCCGTGTTGAGAATATAGATAGAGTGAAATGCCTGTAAACAGTACAGAAAAAAGTATATTTATGATTTTCCTTAACGAAGGAGACACAGCCACTGAATTGCTGTCATCGGAACTCCGAAAAGTGATTGTTGTTAGGACATTTTTGCCCCAGCACAAAGCTTAAAATTCACCACTCGTTGTATAGTCGCAATTCACGTAAAGAATAATCTACCGAGTCTGGCTACCTCACTGTGCTTCTATAAATCAAACTGATCTTGTGGAAAGAGACAGTTATATAGGCAAAATCACTCGGTAAGCCCACCGTCACCTTCTTGAGCATCCCCCCAACATGGTTATATAAAAAAGTTGTAAAGTCAATCAATAGTTCCATATAAACCAGCACATCTTGTGTTTACGAATGAGAAGAATGATAAAAATTCAGTCTTCAAAATTCTATACAAGGTGCCACCTGAATTCCCTAAGTCTGTACGCCTTCGATTACTAAGCATAGCAGAGGCGGTTGTCATTAAAAAAATTTCAACTCAATCTTTTTATTCAGAAAAGGTTTGTTTATCCCCTCTCGAATTACAACAGTTTTTCCGATAATTAATCTTCCTGATTATATTTAATTCCATTGAACCACCTTGTTTCAAATGTTGTCTGTATTTATGAAGCCTAATAAGAATTTACCGAAAATATGAATTTAATTGCCTAAATATTTAAATAATTGCAATAAAGTGTTGGCCACTGTTGACAGTGTGACTACAAATAATCTAATCATCGTTTCTTCCACACCAACGGGTTTCCTTACTGTGTATATTAGTTCACCTTCATACACCATCAGACTGAGAAGAAAAAGACTGTCTATTCTTTTTTAAACTACTCCCACCGTAGATGATTAATTAAAATTGTGATAAAAGTGTACCAGATGTATAATACAAAAATTTTTACACCCAGCAGTAACACACGTGCCACCTTCTTATCGCCTTATCCACTTATCATCAATTATATAATACACCGCTCCACTCCACTCCACTCCATCCCATCGCATTGCATTCCATTCCACGCTACCTTTTATTCTTAATTTTTTTTTTTAACATTTTTGCTTTTGTCTCTATCCTCACGACACAACTGGAGATAACCATACACTTTTGATTAATGATGATTAGTTATTGCGTCACTGGATAAAATAGAAGGAGAATAATTATTTAAAAGAGTTGGTGACGTAACTGACTGACCAGAAAATGTGTCATGAAAACTGCACAAAGACGGGTGAGGGGGGAAGGAGAGACTGATAAGCTTTTAAGTCACAACATATATAGTATATGTATGGTTTTTAAATATGAATATATCTCTTCAGGATGCAGTTGGTCACGTCATATATACTAAATTAATATTTCTTCAGAATATAATAAAGATTAAAAGACAATTACGTCGGTAGACACAGGTACTGAGAGTGAGTAGATTGTATGGATAAGATACATACGGGCTGTGAAAAGGAAGCAGTTGGAAAGTGCCCGTTAACTAAAATTTATCTTTGATATAAACTAATGAATTAGAACAAAAAGTTACGCTTATCTCCACTTCTCAGTAAGGCGTATCTCAAGTCTCCAAAATAACCGATGTCTTCAGTGATATTCTAACTCACCTTACCCAGTGTTTCAATCAAAGATGTTACCGGTGAGATTTTCGCCCGCTGGTTTTATAATAACAGTAGAAGGCAAGACACGGAAGGCAAGGTATATTTTCAATTGATCAAAACGCCGCTATTTACACATACATACAGTTTTATATTCTATAACCAATCACTGAGCTTGTGATTTTGGTTTACATTAAATGACGTGAAAATGACGTGAAATGTTCAAATACATACATAGTGTTCTGTTGCTAATGTTATATTGAACTGAGGGAATAGTGTTCAGACGTTTAGACCAACTAATACTATGATTCTTACTGTGAGAATAATATTATGTTGGTACCCATTTTCTGTATCACACTACCACAATTATATTACTAAAAAATACATATGGTATGAATGAGTAAATAATACACCTTGCTGACTTCCACCGTAGAATCAAACCCTATGTATAATCTAGGAAGATGTAGTGGTGGTTCACTAGCAGATTACTCGTCAACTATGCTGCACGTGGTCCGAGTTCGATCTCCAGCACATACTCTCCGGTATTTCGCCTAGTTATTAGTAAGCTTGGTAGACAGAGAGAGAGAGAGGGAAGGTTAGGCGGGAGGTTAGTAGTCCCACTGACACCACGGCCACTGAGATTGCAAAGCTCAAAGCTTCAAAAATCCTATGCTCCGTGGGAACGCAAAGAAATAAAATAAAAACCTAACAAAATAAGTAATCTATGGAAAGCCATAGCCAGTAGGTTGAAGATGAGGCAGTAACTTCATTGAAGAAGATATTGCTAAGTGGTCACGCTATGTCATCAACTGGCAGAAGATAGAATTCATGGGCTGGCTAGCCATTGATTGGATAGGGTCCCAGTGGCTTAATATTCTACAAGCTAGCTCGCCTTGTAACCAGAAGGTTGTGAGTTTGAACTCTGACGGTGTGTGCGCACTGCTGAAGAATCCCAAAGTGGCCTGACGCAACAACTGTCCAGTACTCCCTGCAGGTTTTCCAATGGTTATCTAACTGATATCAGCTCATGATGAAATCCTTCAACTAATCTATGGGGAGTAACTCTGGTACAAATGAACCAGACTTTTTGACACAGACCGGAAAACGAGGTACGCTTGGCTAATGACTGCTAACAAATAGGAAATAAGACTTCGTGATACATAGAATCTTAGTATCTGTTATCAAATTACTATTATGGGATATTTTTACTTCAACCAACCATTAGTCATAATACCGTAATTTAATACAAGAATTACAGTCAAATATGAAGTATGTGTGATTGTGTTTTCTAGCGTTTAGTGACTAACTTGTCGACAGATATAATTCAATAATGGAAAGGATGAATCTTGGGTTGATCAGGAAAATTGATGATTGATGTTGAAAGCAGAAAGGCTTTGAATCTGAAAGGAAGCAGTTACACAAGAAAGACACTGAAAATTTTACCGTTACCTAAATTGTCTTATAACATTGAAGAGTCGATTGATTGGTTACAGGTCTGATCACGAGTTGACATCAGTTGCAGAACCATTGGAAAACCATGGAGTACTGGACATTTTGTTTCGTCCTAGTTAGAGACTCTTCAACAGTGCGAGACCACTGGAGTTTGAATCCAGCCGGGTACTGCAGTTACATGGCAAGCCCAATCCGACGGCTCATGAATTTCAACTTCTTGCAATTCGCCGCATATATATATATATGTCATGAATGTATAACTGATCTCTTACCTAACTTGATGGACTTCTCCGGATACAACTTCTAACTGGAACTCCAGGTAGGTGACTTTCTGAATACAGCCAGTCACCAGTGAACATCAGATTGATTATTGAGTCCCAATGGTATACGAGTTCGCCTTCTAACAGTAATCTCCTGGATTCGAATCCCAGTGAGTGCGTACTGCCGAAGTATCCCAGACTAGGATGAAA
The DNA here is from genome assembly GCA_944472135.2 of Trichobilharzia regenti. Classification (NCBI taxonomy): domain Eukaryota; kingdom Metazoa; phylum Platyhelminthes; class Trematoda; order Strigeidida; family Schistosomatidae; genus Trichobilharzia; species Trichobilharzia regenti. The sequence continues at coordinate 132,596,079 of OX235270.1, read as the reverse complement.
TAACTGTCCATTTCTCCCAGGTTTTGAAGTGGTTCTCTAAATTGTACAAATATTATATTAAAGTTAAAAATTAGTAAAAATAATGACAACAGCATTTTAATGAAAGAAAGAATAAAAAGGACAGTTTATTTGCTGTTTTGCAGTAAGTTAGTAGTTCCTTGCTTAACACTCTTCTCATCACATAGATTGCGTGCCAAACACGGTATTGTAAAGTTTTTTATACTCAACTGTCTGAAAGTAAAACCCTTTGTAGTTGCTTTTAGTCTTATTTAATGAGATAAGAGTGCTCAGCGTTCAAAAAGACGATATTCGCCAATTTTTTCCCATTAGTTCAAGTGTCCCTTCATAACAGTATTGAAGAGTTGGCTTAACATCAACTCACTCGCACTAGTTACATATTTTAAGACCAAGTGTTCATTAAGTAGCCCAGGAAAGATTAAGGGGGATCAGTAAAAAAGAACAGCTAGAATAAAAGAATTAAAAAACTGTAACAGTAGAGACTGAGTGATGCCAGACTGTCTTAACTTCCTTATCCAGAAGGTTAGACGATATATCTTTCTGGAAATTAACATATTGTGAAAAGATCAGGAAAGAATAGAGGAAGGTAAAAAGCTGAGGTATTTAGCATTCAGCTTAGTTCCAATTTCAGTGCCTTCTATGATACAAGAAGCATGGAACCCAGTCGTTTCATGTATCTGTATCTGAAAGCTTGATATCTATATCCATCTGACGAATGCCAACTAACACGAAACCTAGGTCCAAGGCTTCCTGCTGACTGCCTCCAACCACCCAATGTCAGAAAATTAAAAAGAAATTGAACTCAAGGTGTCTAGTACATGTCTCACTATCTCTACAAGTTTTCCGGTGACTAGACTGTTTTAACCTTACTCTACCTTTAACACGTAGACACTTTAGCTCATCACTTTCACGGAACACTGTTCTTTGTTGTCATGTTGTGCTACAAAAAAGTCACTTTGTTAGTCATAGAACTATATGTGTACCCAGTTTTGCAGTACTGGTCATTCTTTGGTGTGGTTGAAGACGGCTGAGCGGCATCACGCACCAGATACTCAAGCGGAAAACGATGGGTTGGGCGCCTGTCCAAGGCTGATATGGAGAAGATAATGTGAGTGGCAGACGAAAGCTTTTAGGCAATCTTTGTGCAGCCAGGTTCAAAGGACTTCGGAGAACAGAGTGAAATGGAGTTGTGCCGTAGAACTCAAGGCAGACTATAGCCAGGTCCAGTAATCGACCGGACAGGTAAACAGGACACAGTAAACGACTGGAACAACCAGTTTGTGGAAACAAAACACCTTATGATGAAATAGGAATCACATTTTTTTAAATAATAAAGGTTATTGAAATGAAAATATACCAGATAAGTGAATAAAAGTCAACAACCTGATTGGAAATCACATAACTGTTGGAACAGGCGAGGTGGAAAGACGAAAACAAGTAGAAAAAATAATCGAACAAGCCAACGAATGTAAGAAATGAGCTGGCAAGGACAATGAAGTGCTTGTGTGTGTGTATGCAGTGCACAACTGTAGAAGAAGCAAAGGAAGAGAGATTAACTCGACTAGTAAATATAAACAAGGTTGAAACAGTACAAAATATTTTTATTATCACAGTATCATGTTGGCTAGATTAGTAGGGATATAAGCTAAGTGAGAGGGAAAGAGAAGTAGAGAGAGAGAGAGAGGCAAGGTTCACCCTGTTGACATGAGAACAGAATCATACAATGTATCTTTTGTTTTTGTTGACTTCAACAGTGTGGTTTGAATAGGGTGATGATGGTGATTCTGTAGGATGAAGCCATCATGCAGTAAGCTTTCGAGCAAAACAGAATCACAGATTATCCGCTTATTCACACTATATACATATGTATGTAGCATGCGCTTGTGTACATGTGTGTGTGCGTGTTTCTGTGTAAGTTTGTGTACTATTATTACCAAAGGAGAATTAAGAACGAAATTAATTTTATATTGTATAAAAATCTGGCTTATTCTTAATTCGTTCCAGTATTAGTAAACTCTCTTCTTATCCCTTCTCATTTTCTTTACTTTAATGACCCCACGTCACGAACATTAATTCGCTTATTCACTTCTCCGTTTTGTTTGCACGAACCGACAAAATCTTGAGCATTGAACAGATTCAATCTTCCCCTCCTTTTCTCATATGCGTTTGTGTGTTTGTGCATTTGTAGACAATGAGGGATTCTCATCTATATTTCAAACTAAAATTAAAAAAGATGAAATGGATAAAAAGAAAACTGCTGAAAGTATTTATTAACAAACATTATTATTATGATTATTTTCACGAGTTGAACTTATTATTTATTCATTCTATTTTTTAAATAAATTAATTATTGATTTTTTTTCTTCAAATTATTGTATTAGACAATATGAGGCCATGTGAAGGTCACCCTTGATAATCGAACTATCACTTTTTGAATAGACAAATAAAGATGGTTTACAGAGATAAATGGATAGATAGTATAGGATAAGCGATAGGTAATTGCCTGTATGAATAAGCTAACTCATGTATCTGTCTGATATCGGAAAGTAGTTTCACGTCAATGGGGCAGAATACAATTTCATGCAGTACAGACTCACTTAGCTGTCATGTTTACTGGTGATCATCGGTGAAATGGTATCCATTAACTTGAATAAGGTCCTGTACTGTCTTTAATCCACGTCTTCGTGACTTATATTACAAAAACGATTCTTAACAGAGTAGTCTGATGAGGGCAGAACCTTACATTGCATTCACAATTTGCAAGTAATTGTACATTATCACTTTTTTATTTATTTTATTTTATTCCTTTGCGTTCCCACTGGAACATGGGTCTTCAGGCTCTGAGTTTCTGAAGTTTCAAAAGCAGTGGTGTTATTTTTTTATGGGCTACAGCTGCTGGTCTCACGCCTGAAATTCCCTCTTTCCCAGTCTAGCTACTGAGGTTCGGGAGTGGATAGGCTGGGGATCGAACCCCGAACAACGTGAAGCGTAGTTGGCGAGCATTCTATCTGTGACCAACTGATTCACTATGCATTGGATACATTATGTTTTCATCGATTTTATGTTTGGTAATTTGATTCTTTCTGGCGTTGTTACCTTCATCTTGTCTTTCTTCTTTTACTTCTGAAGCTTTTTTGTTGACCCACTCCTACTTTAAAAACTTTACATCGATGTACTATAGAAGTCTGTCTATCAACAGTAGAAAACATTGCGCTTCTACCTGTGAGACCGTCTGGTATACATGAATCTGTATGTATTCCGACGGTACTCAATACAGTTGTTTATAGTTGTGCATTACTACTGAAGTGCGTTGGTGGCACAGGGGTAGAATGCTCACCAACCATGTGGTTGGTTCGGGATTCAAACCCCGGCCACCGACGCCCTCCTTTACTTAGCTAAGCCAGAAGTAATAAGACTGGTAAAGAGGGAAGGTTGGGCCTGAGACTTGCAACCTCATCCTGTAAAAATAAATACCACTGCCATTGAAACTTCAGAGCTCTAGCTTGAAGTCCTATGTCCCACTGGGAACGTAAAGGAATAAAATAACAAAAATAACTACTATTGAAGCACACGAAAGCCTGAAACCAACGTGTACTTGTTTACCTGTAGAATCTGTATCCAGTGCAACAATATTAAAAAAACAAACAACATACTGTGTTGGGGAAAAAAGAGTAATTAAGCATAGATAGATAGATAGATACCAAGGGACAGTGAAAGATAATATATATGAGATTATAACGAAAAACAGTAATGCCATGGAAACGTTGTAGTTGGATTGATTGATTTTTAAAACATAATCAATCAATCAGTCACTGTGATGGCTGCTGGCTGAAAAATGTACTAGCGATTCGAGCCGTTACTCACCCATCCCACCCCTCCTTATTGAACTAGTATCATCAGTGCATGAATGTATGTGTAGGTATATTATGGTCTACCTTTTTCGTCTCCATGTCTTAATGGTTAGTAAACTGTAAATTACTAATATAAAATAATATGACCTAGCTTATTCACTAACATAATATTACACATTTTACAGGCAACAGATCATTGGCCAAGGGTAATTCAAAAGTTTATTAGGCAGTCAGTGAGGTTGTGTTTCTATATACCCTTTTTCAAGTGTCAATTATTAAACAGTCCGGTTGACCGCTTATAAATAGCTTATATTCGTAACCAAACGAAGACATTCATATTCCTATTGGATAATGAAGGGGTTTACATCCCTAGGTGAACAGGTATTTGAAGTATTTTGGTAGATGATGACTAACAGTGAGATCCAGGACAACGTGCATCGCGTCCTGTTTCGGACTTGTCATTAGGATGTACCTTCATCCCATCCCCCAGTCAGTGATGGCGCTCCTGCTGGAACTCGAACCGGGTGCTCATCATTTCAGACACCAGACCGTTATCCACTAGACCAGTTACACTAGGACGGCCACCAACTCTTTTGCAATTTCGGATATCCTGTTTACTGATACTAGGTTCTTCTATTCTCACTCGGAACACCATTGCTCATTGGGGAATGCCGGCATATCCGGATGACAAGTCCCAAATAGGACGAAATGTGCGTTGTCCTGGATTCCACTGCCAGTCACCACTCACTTATTTGTTATTGTTGCTTATTCCAGTCATTTTCGTATCAATCTGTGAAACAAATCAAACCCCTATAGACTAACTCTTGAAATTAATCTGATGTTCACCGGTGACTAGCTATAGGAAGAAGTCGCCTGGAGTTCTAGTGAGAAGTGACAACCAGTGGGTTCTACACTGTCGGGATTAAGAGGGAATATTAGATGCTCTAAAATCATGATTTGGTAAAAGTTGGAAGCAAGCAAGTTAGGTAAGCCATTGAATCGGATCCCAGTGGTCAAATGGAGCTTGACTTGTAGTCCGAAGGTCCTCCATCCGAGCATCGGTGCATGCATACTTCCGATGAGTCCCAGACTAAGATAAGTCAGCTTTCCGGTACTCCAGTGCTGGTTTTCAATGGTTTTCCAAAAACTTCAGTAAGGTGATCTGCTTAAATCACTGGGCTACCGAAATCACTTTCCTCCAAAATGCTTAATTTCATCTGGATTTATCATTGTTTTAATCATGCAGTTATATCAAATGACTTATATATAAACTTGCGCGAAGATTTAACTTGCTCTCAAGTAAACGCTGTACAATTCTTCAACGAAATGAAGATATACTTCAGATTATTAATTTACATGTGAATCCTGTGTGAAGGAAAAAGTACTTTAGAACTGAATACGCTGAAAATTTTTGTACCGTATATTCGCATACTGTCTCAAATAAAGCTTTACCATTACTATTATTATTATTATTATTTTATCAATCCGTGGTCAAACTTGAAATATAATTTCGTATTTCCAACTGATTAATTTTTCAAGTGTTGGTTTGTAGGGATTTGATTGGTTTACAGGATTTCATCATGAGCTGGCATTAGTTAGAGAACCATTGGAAAACCTGGGAGTACTGGACAGCTGTTTCGTCCTAGTTTGGGACTCTTCAGCAGCATTCATGGGTTATTGGATCGGGTCCCGGTGGCTTAATGGTATACCAGCTCGCTAGCCTTGTAACCAGAAGGTCCTGGGTTCAAGTCTCGGTGGTTGCTTACTGCTGAAGAGTCCCAAACTAGGACGAAATAGCTGTTCAGTACTCCCGGGTGGTTTTCCAATGGTTCTCTAACTAATGTCAGCTCATGATTAATTTTTATTAGAGAGAATTGCCACGTCTCTGTCTACAAGTCGGCTCCCGAGACAGACACTTTAGCGATACATGAAAGTTAACATTATGCCATTTCCCTGATAGTTGGCAAGCAGTGGAATCTAGCTCTCGTCACTTTATTAATGTTTCACTTAATTTCCAAATCATAGTTATTAAACGACGATAATTCAGTTAAACCAAATTGTAAAAAATTTTTTTACCTGCTAAACATTATCTTCAGCAAAAAATAAAGAGAAAGAGAAATTAGAAGCAAAAGGGTCCCAAAGGTAATTTTTCTTACCATTAAACAGGAACAATATTAACTGACTTTTTTCCACTCCCACTCCCCCGTCCCGCCACCCTGTCATTCTCAAGCCACTCATCCCCCTTTGGTTCGCCCATTCTCCTTGTTGATAGTTAACAAAACTCGACAACCATTTTCATTCATCTAGAAGAGTAAAATTTTTATTTTATTTTATAACTAGTTAAAAGTCGTTAAGTGGACAGGCATTACTAAGGCTAATTCGTGAAATTACTTCACACTAACCAGTATTTACCTCGTTTTAGTCCACACATATTAATCATAATAGTAATAATGATAATAATAGTAATAGTAATAATGGCAATAACCACATAGGTAAAAGTGTATGCAGTATAGTTTATTGTCCCTTTTAAAAAACGTCTTCTTTTCACTTTTCATTGATGATTAGTTAGCTGACGAAATCTACATTATTTAAATAATTTATGTAGATGGAGGCAAAATCAATTGTACGTACATGCACACAAACACACATACACACACACACGCTTGGTCACATGTACAGGTATACTTGCAACAAAAAAGCTCATACAAACGATGATTATTAATGCACAGATCTCAGCCTAAACAACTAACATATAAAGAGAAGTAAGCATGGATGCGTTCATTACGTGACCGTGAGTACTTCAAATACGTGGATATGCGTTGGATGAATTGTTCAATTTATGTTTTTATAGGTGTTGAAAACTTGAGAGTTTTGAAACACTTTTGCATTACAGAAAGTTAGTTTGTTCATGATTTAAATCATTTCGATAGCAGCAGTTTTCGTCAGAAAATGGCAAATTACTGCAATAAACTATGGTGAACTGAAAACAGGTTATAACACATTATCTTGATGTGCTTTAGCATACTTTACACCCCACCTACAACCTCACCAGATATCAGGCGAACTGATTCACAATAGATCCCAATGGATCATAAATTCTCACATTCTGTCAAATTGGTGATATTTTTCCTGTCACAGCTAGTCGATGTCTTCATATCTCATTTTGTAATTGATTAATGACGGAATGGCAATATTCTTGCTTGATAACCTAATTGATGAATAATCCGCATACGGAAACTGATGAAAACAAAACATATAGTTCAGTGAAGAGAGTCTTTCCAGAAAATTCATTCTGCTCTTTAACTCCACAATTACATTTATATGCATGCGCATGGAAATACAGAAAAATATGAAGTTTTCAAGTATTGATTTTTTGTAAGAGATTTTGTCTGATTTGTTGGAGGATTTCATCGCGAGCTGACATCATTCAGAGAACCATTGGAAAACCTGCAAGGAGTACTGGACAGCTGATGCTCACAAGCGACTGTCCCTATTCAGGCAGTTAACCTGGTGTTCTAGTGGGAAGCCGTAACCAGTAGGCTGCAGCAGGTTGAATGTGAGGCAGTAACTTCATTGAAGAAGATATTGCTAAGTGGTCACGCTATGTTATCAACTGGCAGAAGATAGAATTCATGGGCTGGCTAGCCATTGATTGGATAGGGTCCCAGTGGCTTAATATTCTACAAGCTAGCTCGCCTTGTAACCAGAAGGTTGTGAGTTTGAACTCTGACGGTGTGTGCGCACTGCTGAAGAATCCCAAAGTGGTCTGACGCAACAACTGTCCAGTACTCCCTGCAGGTTTTCCAATGGTTATCTAACTGATATCAGCTCATGATGAAATCCTCCAACCAAAATATGGAATTATTTAAAGGTTCTGAAGAAATACAGGAGTTATGAAGATTTGGAAAGACAAACAAACAAAAGTCAAGGCAGCAGAAGTTAAAAAAGATTGTTACAATCATAGTAGAAATGACTGAATAATTTCCTTTCGTATGCATACTTAGCTCCGGTGCTTCTAACTTAACGGCTAAAGCTTGAGAAATGCAAAGGAGACGAAAGTGTACTGCATTTGTTAAGAGTGACAATTGTTGATAAGATATTCGATTTTTATACTCCTCCTTATGGTGGGCCAACTAATACCTTACTGGAGTCAGATGGGATAGTGTTGTTGAACGCTTTTACACAGGATATGCGTCGAACAATCAATACACCTGGCTTCAAGAGAACAGGTGAAGTAATAAAATGCATATAGAAGTGGTCAGATGGGAAAATTATCCTTTGGGTTTCAGGAAAGACCAATGCTACGACTGGAAGACACTACTCTTCGGGTTTATGTGAATGATATTCTTCTCAAAAACGACGAAATTCGTCTCGCCTCTTATGCAATGACTAATATTAACAACTACGATCATGACAACTCATCATTTTTGCTACTTCCCATTTGCATTAAAAAAGAGATTGCTTATAAATGCAGATGTCAAGGTAAAGAGCAAAGCTAGTTAGCTAGCTAGTTTTATTTTTGTTTATAACTCAATCTTCCAGTGTATCATTGACTTAGTTGTGGAATGAGTGAGAACCATGTACGTCTGCTGGGTCCTACTGTCAACTATCACACCCCTTAACGTGGCTCAGAGTATAGTAAGTCAGGGAAAGAGGTTAGGATGGTGGTGATCCTAGCAACTTCACCCTATTAGAAAACACTACCGCTACTGAATACTCAAGTTTGAAGCCCTATTTCCTACTCGGAGCTCAAAGGAAGGCAAAAAAAATAGGTTCCAGAGAATGAACCCTTTGTGTACAACAAAGTGCGCAACGTATAGCTGAATAATCTCACATTAAAGTCATAAACAACCACCCAGAGTTCTCTACTCGGTTTTCAATAGCTTCCGGAATAACATCGTTTCAACAATACAGACTATTTAAATAAGCTGTGGAGTTAAGAATTATTTTTACTCTGGTGCTTCATTCAAACAGTGCTTTGTTTGTTTACAAAATGCTAACTTTAATTTTTTTTTTAAAATTTTTCCTCTACCTACTTTCACTTTATTTGACTTGATTTTCATGCTACTACAACTACTGTAACAACAGAACGCAAGGCACGCAAGCCAAAGTGTATTTTTTATTAATCAGACAGCTCTTTATATATCTATAGTTTAAATTCTCTAACCAATCAGTGAAGGTGTTATCTTGGTTTAAATTAAACAACACGATATGTAATGTTCAAATACATGTGCATCGAAGGCACAGTGGTTAGGACTCTCGCCGATCATGCACATGGTCCGGAGTTCGATCCTCTGCCGACGAACACTTGATGTCTATGGTCGGCCTGCGAAATTTGGGCCACCGATATCCATGCTGAAAATTCCATACTTGTACCAAAAATACAGTGTGGAATCAAGCTGTAAATCAAAAAAAAAAAAATTATCGGCCTGCAAAATTCGGGCTACCGATATCACATGCTGAAAATTCCATACTTGTAGCAAAATTACGTTGTGGAATCAAGCTGTAATCAAAATTTAAAAAAAATAAATATATAGTATTCTTTCGCTAATGCCGAACTGAACTGTAAGAATATGTGAGAATTCCATGCCTTTGGAATACATTGTCTGTATTGCACCACCACACTACTTCTGTGACGACAGAAGACAACGGCCAGGCAACAGATCATTTATCGAGAAAATCGATGGATATTTATAGATTTTTAAGTACATTATTATTCATTATTGTTAGCAGAGAAGCAACGTCTTCTGATTGTTTGTTTTCTTGCTCAAGGTTATTGTGTCATCTCTTTGTGGCCACTTTTTAGAAAGTTAAGTCATATATCTGCGAATCGTATTCGCCCATACAAAGTCATTGTTCTTATTTTTCTCATGACCAAGATATAGGACGTAAACACTGACGTAAATTGCTGTCTACGAATTTTGGCTAGCAGACAGCTCTCGCCATGCTCCTGCCTACCCCTCCCCTAAGTGGCCTCCAAGCACGACGAACAACAGCAGCTTCATCGCCAAACGTTTGCTGAGAAATGAACCATCATTCTTCAAACTGTTTGAAGTCAAACTGAAGGAAGGCCTAACTGACCTAAGTTTCTTGCTTGATGGAACTCACCAGTCAGAAAGACGCATCTGCAATCTTGAAGGAACTCATCCCCCTTCTGAGTTTCAAACCCATGTCACGATTGATTTCCTGTAGCACAATATTAGGTACTCTGATTGTACACTAGTTGGTCACCAGTATCTCATGTCTAGTTTTTTGTTTACTGCAGACTGAATTTCATCAGCCAATTTTGCACTGGTTGACACGGGTTCGAATCTCAGAGGAGACATAAGTTCCTTCAAGATTAAAGATACGCCTTGCTGACGATTGCCAACAGGCAAGAAACCTAGGTTAGGTAGGATTTCCATCTAATACCAGCAATTCACAATGAACGGTGATGGAGAGCCACCTGGCTTGATGTTGGCCGCATTGTAAACTTCACTGATAGTCGATTGAGCCTGCACGAAATAAAGGACTAGACGCTTGATACCATTCAGTGTCCAATCAAAGTTTAAAAGTGTTTGAATGACTTGTTGATAGACTATGTTGTGTTAGTTTACCAGTTAAACTGTTCTGTTAAAAAGGGATACAGTAGGACTTTATGTTATAAAAACGATGTGACAGGAACCAGAAGACCTTGTTATTTGTTTATTCAAAGTGTAAACTGTTTGTCTTTCGCATTATTTATTTCGCTGACATTTTTATATAAAATATATTTCAAAATATAGTAGGAGAACAATTTGGCTACATCATTTCCTAATATATGTGCATTTGCATGGCTGTGTGTATACATGTGTCTGACAACTACAGAGGGCAGTCGAATAGGAAATTAGACAAACCAAACCACATGTAACGAAACCTAGCTGTATCAATCAGTATATATATATAGTTTCAAGGTTATTTTAGCGTTTTGATTATATCGATTAAGCTGGTTTATGCATACGACCGGTAAATGAGCAGAGATCACAGTTGCACAAATAAATCATACTCGCCAAGCTGAAACATACCGTACAGCTCATTTTTTCAATTAAAAAAACAAAACAAAACAAGACATTTCTAACAGATGATGTGATCAGGGATAGTAATTTTTCCCCGAAATATTACCAAAAACATAAAAAAACTTATAGCTGAGTGTAAACTATTGAAATAGAATTATAATTTATTTGATCTATTCCACAATGCTCAAGCTTTTTACTGACGAATCAAGCATTGACAGTGTTGATTACCTTGCCTTCTACTTCCAGAAGTCTTCTTTAAGGCATCAACAACAATCTTTATGTTTGGAAGCAGTTTATATGATGGTTAGCGTTGAAGGTTATTCATCAAAATCTTTTGATGAGGGGATAATTTTTGAAAAATTTAAAACAAACTTAACTAATTTATATTTGAAATATAGAAGTCAAGTGGACATTATTGATGATATAAGGGATGTTGGTCACTACTGATGTTCATACTTATAACCAGTGACTCACACTTCTCTCCCCACCCACCCCCACCCTCACACCAAGAATCTCACTTAAGTTATAAACTCGAAGAAAAGAGGTCAGATAGAGCAGTTGAACAATTTCAACGTAGATGTCGCTATGAATTAACATTAGTTGGCAATCACTGAAAACCGGAGATCTTCAGGTTGTGAGACCAAGCTCCACGTGAACATTCAGCAAGTGTTCAAAATTTAGACTGACATATATTGTTTTACTCGTGATGTATTCACCACAAAGCACTGAGAAGATTCAGCTACCTTAATAATAACAAGTTTACATGGAAAAAAATCAGAAAAATTGACGTGGACGTATTCACCTTTCATGAACAAAAAATATTTTTTCTGAAAAAAAATGTTTTTTTTTGACTGGACACTAATTACTGTCCTTCGTTTAGTGTAAACTGAAATGACTATCAGTCACGTTTGCAATGTGACCATAATTAAGCTAGTTGGCTCGCCATCACGGTGCATTCTGAACTGTTGTTGTTACTAGATGGTTGGAGGCGATCGGTAAGAAGCCTGAAATTCTTCGGAGATTCAAACCTGTGTAACCAATCGATACATCCATTCAGAGACTTTACTACTGAGCTACTTGGACTAGCAGATGGTCACCTGTAGAAGGGACACAAGTTCTTTCAAGACTGCAGATACACTTTACTGACTGGTAAGTGCCAACAGCGCCAAACCCAGGTCAAGTTGGGCTCCATGTTGACTGCCTCCACATCAATTTAATAACGAAAATAGTTTTTACTAAGAGTTTTTCTCTAGCTTTCTATGGACAGGCGAGGGAATTCCTTATCACTGTCTTTACCATCCTGTTGACCCGATATTTGACCATTTGATGTCATGACTAATATTTAGCTATCTAATAAATTTGATTTGCATTCTAAATGTCTCTTGGTTGAGAACTGATCTCAGTTCAAGTCTTACACAGTTTTTTTTGAGGTGGTTGTGTTCTCTGAGCTGGATAGTTAATTTGCGAAGCTTTCATCGCCCTAGTAGGCGACATCTTCAGAGGTACAAATCTTCTCTACCATATCTTACACAGTTTCTCCGGTACTGTCGGTGTTTTCTCTCCCTCTCTCTCTCTATCACACTCTTTCTGTCTTCTTCTCTAAGAATTTTACCTTTTTCCCTCTTTCAGGCTGATGGGAGCATGAACTGAATTGAAGTGAAGTGAATGAATGAATGTATGATGACAACCCTTTTGTTCATTATAGTGTTGATTTTTAAACTTGTCGCGAAGTTTGACACAGACGAGATAATTACAAATATCGTTTGTTGTACTAACAAAGTACACAACACCTAATCGATTTATCAGCCCGCAGCCCAAGAGAGAGTGCACAGAAGGCAAAGGTGTATTTACATAGTAACATATGGTTCAAAAAATCACCAAGGATATAATAATTAGTATATTATCATGATCAGTAAAGTACAAGGCTGACTGAACAAAGAATATTCTTTTCAATAACCTATTCTTCATCAGGTTCTACAGTTATATATCCATCCATAATAGAGAATACATTAGTGTTATTCACAAGATTAATGTTGTTTAAATAACATCGAATCAATAAATAATAATATCAGTGGATTACAGTTTGCTAGCATCAAAATAACAATACACTGAGTACCAGAAAAATTAGGAAAAATGATAATACAAATTCATGAATTTATAGTCTCTACCCAGATGTTTCTGGCAATTTATTTGTTACCCGATGGGTGGTAAAGAAGGATTCTAAACGCTGGCTTTGTATCTACCAGTTCAAATGCACTTGTGGAGCAAGTTGTATTGGCCGTTGCTCTAGGAACTTGATTTCTCGTGCTCGAGAACATCTCCCAGTATGACTAAGTAGAGATGTAGTAAAAACCATCAACAGCTCGATATAAGATCACCTTGTCCAAACCGGCCACTAAATAAATTGCTAAAAACATCGAGGTACCAAATGCTCCAAACAGCAGAAACTATCGCGATTCGCATGAAACAATCAGTGCTTTGTGTGTAAAAGAAGCAATTCCAGCTAGCCACTACTACTGCCTCGGCAATCGGTAGAGACTATATATTCATGAATTTGTATTATTATTTTTCCTAATTTTTCTAATATTGTTATATTTATGCTACCGAACTATAATACACTGATATTATTATTATTAGTGATTAGATGTTATTTAAACAACATTAATGTTGTGAATAGCACTAATTGACTCACTATTATTATGTATACATAACTGTGGAACCTGATGAAGAACTGATTATCGGAAAGAATATTCTTTGTTCAGTAAGCAATCTATATTGAAAAAGTTTAATCGGCATTTTCAATCAGTTAAAGTAACGTGCGTTATTTCACGTAGACCGATCCTGATTGGGTTAATTCCAGGCTGGATATTGGTCATCATATCAAGGTGATGAAATTCAAAAAGCTGCCAGATCACATTGAAGTCTCCAGTGAATATATTGTGTAGCGAGAAATTGTAAGCTGAGCAGTTAGTTAAACTCTAACAGCAGAAGGCAAGACACGGAAGCCAAGGTGTATTTTCAAGTGATCAAACTGCTATTTATATCTTCTTTACAGTTTATATGCTTTAACCAATCACTGAGCGTGTGATTTTGGTTTACTGGGTTCGAATACCGGTGGGTGCATACTACTGAAGAGTCCCAGACTGGGACGAAACAGCTGTCCAGTACTCTCAGGTGGTTTTCCAATGGTGCTCTAGCTAACATCAGCTCATGATGAAATCATGAAACCAACCAAATCCCTACAAACCAACACTTAAATTTTGGTTTACATTCAATGAAATGAAATAGAATTTTCAAATATATATATATATATATGCATAGCATCCTGTTCCTACCACATTATTGAATGTGAGAATAACATTCCGTTGAAACCCACTGTCTGGTATCACACCACCACCATAAAACTATCCAGCTCAGAGAATACCACAGCCACTTGACTTACAATTCTTCACGCATTATTATTTCAACTAAACTGAATATAAATATACTACGGTTTTTTCTCCCCTAGTCTAGAAATAAATTTTAGACCTATTGAATTTTTAAATCAATAGATTTCAATGTATCACTTCAAAAATAGCCTAATATTTTAAATAACTTCATGAGGAAAAATAAAAAAGGTGTTTTTATATTTTACTAAATTAGTGAACTGAAAGCTATTTTAATTCCCGGGCATTTTTGTCTGAGTACCACAGATAAAATATTGCATCTTTTTATATATATATATATAATTTTGGCCAGTTAAAGACGGAGAAAAAGATGAAATTCACGATTTGTGGTGAATATGCTGCTATCCAGAAGGACAATAAAAAAGCTTTGCAATTAAATCAACCAGCTTTAGAAAGTTCACCGGCATCAAAATAATTAGCGATTTAAACGCAGTTGCCAGTGAAAACTTACCATATATAGTTCACCCAAGTAGCTAGGCAGAATTCGGGTAATAAGAACTGATTCGGGTTTTCAAGCTGAATTAATATGGGTGCAGCACTAATGAGTTCGATCAAAGACGACTGAAACACCCGGCCAGTGTTTAGATATATTTGCGGTAATCTGTCCAGAAAGCCCTACTGATTGAAGTGACTGGTACCCGACTATTCACAATGCACGCCTGACGTCTATGGTCGGCCTGCAAAATTTGAGCTACCGATATCACATGCTGAAAATTTCATACCTGTATCAAAAATACGGTGTGGAATCAGGCTATAATAAAAAAAATCAGTTAGTGGGAGGAAAGTTATATTCAGTACTCACTGACTTTAAATACTCTTTGGGATAACTTGACTGCTTTGCAGTATGTTGACATTCACTGCTATCTGATGAAAAAACGTGACAGAGAGTACCCTTATTCAGGGGAAAGTGTTCTATTTAGGACTGAGGGAAGTGTCACAAGTTGCAATGTATATATATATATATATATATATATATATATATATATTATTGCTGTTATTATTTCTAGTATTTTTACTTCAGTCAACCACACAGTCTGTTTTAGTGTAAATGATACTCTAGGCTTTCATTCCCACTGTAAGAATGCAAAACTGCTTGAAACAGACATCTGATATGAATCCAGATTATCTCTGCAGCACGACTCCTGCCTTTCTACACCGAACACCACAAACAGCAACCCGCCAACCACCTTAGAAATCATTTTGTATTGTATTTTTTTTTGTTGAATTTTCCTAAATTCGCCATGATATCACCATGACTACAGGTAATGCTTACTTACTCCAAGTGGAAGTTTCAGGAAAACAATGTAATTTATAAAAATCACTGAACCATCCAGATTAAAAACAACGATACAAATACATAAATGCACACATACGCGCATAGATGCACAGAAAGATTCACAAAGGATACATAAAAACGTTTAGCTTCAGTAGATTAAACAAGATGGAGAAATATATATATATATATATATATATATATAAGTTATAACTCAACAGACAGATGGTAACAGTGCTTAGAAATTTATTTTCCTAGCCAACGCATGAACTAATTAGTTAGTAATAATAGGACTAATTAATCAACAATTATTGTATGAATTCTATCACGGCGATGAGGAGTTGTCACTACAAGATGATGGTGCAGCATCTAAGCACTATGAATGGCGGAAAGTAGAAAGAGAGAGATAGGTTGTCTTAGTTTGGTGTAATTGCGTTCGCTGAACTGGATGATTTAAATGTGCGAAGTTTTCATCATCTTTCCAAATAACATCTTCAAAACGAAGTTCGGTACTGATGAGAAGTGAATTTTGAATTCTCTATGAATGGTAAAATTATATTAAGGAGAATTAGTAAGATGGCGGATGGATGACCTTGAACCAGCCAGTCAGAGTGAATCATTCTTAAATAACACAAAGATGTGTTATTTATATTTTGGCTACCCGATGGAAGTTTGTTAGTGTGCCTATTTAGTTGGGATCTTATGTGACTGTGAAATTAGTGAGACGATTTTAAAGACAATAAACTTTAATGACTAAAAAATATATTCAGTTATTAGTCGAGTCTGGTACACGAGGAATTTTGTTCTGAGAAAGCTTTTTACGGTCTTCTAACATGTGTTTCGACTTAGCATGTGTGAGTTGAGTCCTCGTGACTACTAATCAACAGTTAGTTACATAGGAAGGTATATTTTTTACATTTTACAGGTACTCCTCTTCTGAATTTCTAGCAGCTACAGAAGAATAAATGGGTGACTCATATGAAATACTGAAACGATAGTGTAGAAAATTAGGAAATCTGAAATTCCGAGTATTCCTCGCTTATATTATCCATCAATTTATATGCATTATGAGAGCAAGCGTTCACCAAAATGTAAATAAATAAACACCTAGTAGTGATTCGTGATATGGCGCCATTAACAAAAATGTGAGGAGCATAAGGGTGATTAATTTTCAAGTCTAGGTTTCTAGGGATTTGATTGATTTCAATTTTCATCACGAACTGATATCAGTTAGGAAATCACTGAAAACTAGGGGAAACCTGAGAGCTGTTTCATCTGCATTTAGGACTTTTCAGTGATAAATATGCACAACTCCAATGGGGATCTAACTGAAGACCTTTATTTTACAAGGCAGAAGTTAGAATTCATGGATCATTCATTAGATTGCATTCCAGTGGCTGGTATACCAAACGGCCGACCTTTTTTTCTAAAGATTCTGGATTCGACTCCAAGTTGCATCATGGGTGCATTCCGCTGAAGAATCATAAACCAAACGGATTCACGCAAGGGTTGGGATCAGTCATATCATGTTTTCAAATTCTTCATCCAATCACACACTGAACTTATGAGCAAAATTTTTTTTTCTAAAATCATCACGACATCAGAAAGCGGTTGGCAATGAACCAGCCCCGAATCTATCGCCTAAAAAATATGCAGAAGGAAACGGAGATCTATCAGCGAGATGCATGCATCTCAGCTGAATGAATAGTTAGAGTATGAAAAGTTGCGTATCACACATTCACATAACAAATCAGTGTAGGTGATGGCTAGTAGCACTGGAATCGAAAATGCGAATTTCGTCCCCTTCGGGACTCGTCAGCTACATGCCAAGATGTTATCAATTGAATGACTGAGTCATGATCTGGTGTTGTTGTACTAGGAGGCAAGTGAGATTTTCACCGTAATTTATCAACAAAGAACATATTCAAAATAGGCATTCCAGTGAGAAAACTAATGTCTTCTGAGTGAGTTAATTACAACTTTCGGTTGTCCGTCTGAATTACCTACATTGCCTACATGCACCACTCATAAATAACGCGGGGTTATTATTCAGGAATACTTTTTTTTTACTTTCCAAGCTTGAGAAGCAAACAAAAGAGGTGAGATAGAGAAGGAGAGAGACGGACAGAGTGTGAGGGAGAGAGAGAGACACACACACAGGGAGATAGTAAACTTTTCCTTTTTCATCTCATTCTATTGTTAAGCAGTGACAAATATGACAGTGAGTACTGATCACCAATAGAAATACTCATTCGCAAAAGGATAATCACAATAACAACAGATAAATGCAGTCAGTTCAACATGAGACAAGTGAATTTACCGTCTAAGTTATTACTCCCCTGACTTTTGATATTACTATTATTATTATTATTATTACTGTTATTCACTTTGTGATGACTACTGTCCATGTTGGTAGTGTTGATAAAAATGCTTTTCAAAACATGAATGAACACAAGAGACAAAACAGAATAGGGCATACATAGTTTAACAACAAGATGAAAAAAAGTTACAGCGATATTATAGGCATAGATGAATGGAAAGCACTGATATTGGGCGAAAAAAAATTTTTTCTTCACCCCGTAGTACTATCACTACTAAAACTAAGTCAATAATATTACTATTGAGTGTAACAGTACAAGTGAGAGTACGAATATTATTATTATTATTATTATTATTATTATTATGAAGTCATCAAGTGGACCAACTGTTAAGTTCAGAACTATTGCCAATATACTTCACTTTTTTTTAAAATAATAGAAAAACTGTTTTTACTTAATCTTGAATCGTTATTGAAGGCGTTTAATGACCTTAAAACATTATAAGCTTATAAGCATAGTAGGTGTACTTTAGATGCTACTGTCGTCTTATATCAAAATATTGTCACTAATTTAAACACAGATGCCAAATATGTACGGTGTTCCTTCCTAGATTACACGTCTGCCTTGGACTCTCTACCTAGGCCTCTTCTAATAAAAAAGCTTGCTGATACACAAGCAGTGTGGTGAACTAATAAGCGATTGTATTTCTATTTTCTGATAGTAGGTAGTACTCTGTTCACAATGGGAAGTCCAACACAGCTTCACTTACTCTAGTTGATGTTGCGTAAGGAGCTGTTCTTTCTCTCCTCCAGTTTTCTTTCACATTTTACATGATTTATCCGATCCTGAAACCAATCAAATCCCTACAAACCAACACTTGAATACCAATGAGATGCTCATTGGCGACTGGCCCTATTCAGGTAGGTAGTTACCCGGGTTCCAGTGGGAAGTCGTGACCAGTAGGGTGCAGCTGGTTGGGTGTGAGGACAAATACTCGCCACGGAAGACATTGGCTAGCGGTCGCGCTATGTCGTGAATTGGCAGAAGTTAGAATTCAAGGACCATTGGGTTGGGTTCCAGTGGCTTAATGGCATACAAGCTCGCCTTGTAACCGGAAGGTCCTGGGTTCGAATCCCGGTGGGTGCGTACTGCTGAAGAGTCGCAAACTAGGATGAAACGGCTGTCCAGTACTCCCAGGTGGTTTTCCAATGGTTCTCTAACTAATGTCAGCTCATGATGAAATCCTGAAACCAATCAAATCCCTACAAACCAACGCTTGAAGCCAATTATGTTAAGTTTGCCGGTGATCTGACAGTTTCTATCTCTCTTGCTTCTCAGTCAGTCTGTTCCAAAATGAATAAGGTTTTATCACAAATTAGTCAGTGGTCTTGGTAAAATTCTTTTGAGCCTAATCCCTCCAAGTGTCAGGTGTTTAATTTCACTTTCAGAAGTAAGCGTGACTTACATGAACAATATCGAATGAAGTGATTGTGCTGGCTTATTTGCCATATCTGTTTCAGATGATACTGTGCGTCTGTGGCACAGCGGTTAGGACTCTCGCCGACCATGCACTTGGTCCGAGATTCGATTCCCGGCCGACACACATTCGATATCAATGGTCGGCCTGCTAAATTTGGGCTACCGATATCACATGCTGAAAATTCCACACTTGTATCAAAAGTACCGTGTGGAGTCAAGCTATAATTTTAAAAAATAATAATATTCTAGTCATTATTTTAGGTATTTTTTTTATAAATGGTAGGATGAATCTTCTTTTGGTCTTTGATATCGGTATCATGCTGGTATTAGGATTTTAGTTCAAGCACTTATTGATGAAATTGTGAGGATATCCTTGCTCTTCAACACTGTAGTGCTACAGTATGTTTCAACTCTTTTAAACAGTGACTGTACACAGTTTCTTATGTGATTAATTGGGCTATTGCTATTATAGTTGAGTATTTGATGTGTGTGTATGTGTCTGTTGATTTTCTGTTGTGTTTCTAAATTCCTTGTGTTTGTTCTCTTGATTAAGACATCTAAGAATGGAATTTTGTCATCTAATTCTTCTTCTCTTGTGAATTTAATGTCATCAAATATATTGTTGTCTTAATCAAGAGAACTAACATGAGGAATTTAGAAACACAACAGAAAATCAACACACACACACACAGAGGGATCAAATACTCAACTATAATAGCAATATTGAATTGAATTTTTGATTTTCCCGTCGATTGATTGGACCGAAGTGCTCGGTCTCAGGTTGACATGTCGGCTTCTTGTGCAGATGCTTCGACGATGTCTGGGTATTTAATTAGTATACAATTGGTGGATGGTGGCTAGCAGTGGAATCCAGGATGCACATTTCGTCCTATTTGGGACTCGTCAGCTGGATGTACCTGCAACCTGAGACCGAACACTTCGGTCCAATCAATCGACGGGAAAATCAAAAATTCAATTCAATAATTAATATATGACCCGTTGCACAAGAGGTGGCTCTCGTGGCCCAAGTGGTCTAGTGGATAACGCTTTGGCGTTCGAAACTATGGGCACTGGGTTCGAGCCTCAGTGGGAACATCATCACTCACTGAGAAATGCAGGTACATCCAGATGACGAGTCCCAATTAGGACGAAATGCGCATCCTGGATTCCACTGCTAGCCACCATCCACCAATTGTATATAATAGCAATAGCCCAATTAATCACATAAGAAACTGTGTGCAGACATTGATTAAAATAGTTGAAACACACTATAGCACTACAGTGGCGAAGAGAATAGGATAGATATATCTTCTAAATTTCTTCAAGAAGAATGGTAGATCCAGTGATTTGCAGTGTAGAATTATTTGTCGTTTTTATGTGTTAATCTATTTAGCCAGAAAATACGTGAATACAGGTTTCTCCAAACTCTGAAGTAATGTGAATTCCCAGATTTACCATCTTTGGCCAACCATTTTGTTTATCCCACCCTGGGTACATTTATGAACGATCCCAATTTTCAGTCTACTTTCAATGTTTTGACTATAACTGTAACAGCAAAAGGCAAAACAAGAAAGTCAAGGTATATTTACCAATGTTCAAACCGCTGTTTGTATCTCTACTGGTTATATTTATTAACCAATCAACGAGTGCGTGATTTCAGTTTACGTCAAACCAAATGAAATAGAATGTTCAAATATACACATGGCATTCTGTTGTTAATGCAATATACAACTGTGGGAAATGTATTCTAACACTAGCATCAAACAGAATGTTCAAATAGATGTATCATATTCTCTTGCTAATGCCGAGTTGTGAAATGTGGGAATGTGTTGTGAGAATCATATTCTGTTGGCACAGATTGTCTTTATCACACTACCCCATTACTACTACAATTCCAAGAAGTTCAGTTGCGTAAGCCTCCACATTTTTTTCGGCCAAAAAACCCACAAAGTAACATTATCAGATCAGTCGATACTTGAACACCAAGTAGCCAATTAAATAAATAAAAATTTATGAATAATTAATTTGAAATTTATAAAAAAAGAAAAAATTGTTTTAATTAGTCTAATTTAGTTAATTTTCCTTCAAGGAGTGAAGCAAATTTACACTGAGAAAGAAAATTACATTACCCAAATTAAATTATGCGCGCATTTAAGTAGCAAAGACTTGTTTGTATAAACTAATTAATTATTGAACTAATGAATACCGCAGCGTTTGAATCTGTTTCTATCTAATAGGCATTAATAGACATTAATAGGCATTAATATTTCTTCTTTGAATTTTTGTAAATTTTGATAATAATTTGCTAATATAAAGTATTACTTAACCAAGGTGTTAACGTGAGCCAGATATTTCTTTAGATATGTCATGATGTAGTGATAGAAGACGAGAGATTTGGCAATTCTGTATCTCTATGTAGCCAAATTATGTACACCTTATCTTCAGCTCACTATCTGCAGAGATCTTCCGTGTTGTGCTACTTCTGGCCTTCCTAAATATTGCGTTTCTATGTGTTCATTTCACATCTCGCATATATCTCCACAATGCTGTATTCTTTGATTTCTCTGACATCAAATCTGTCTCCCTGCTATTTCGTGTTTTTATGCCGACGACCATCTCTTTATGTGCTACTGATTTTAGAGTTATCAGTAGCACACTCCACAACACACTTCAGTGATACTGTATACAGACCTGAGGTAGGTGAACTTTGTAAACGGGAAAGCAGCGGACAGCTGTTTCGTCCATGTCTGGGCCTCAGTACATACGAAACACTTAACCTTCATGTTGATAGTCGACTAGATTTACCATTCAACGGCTGAATCACAATCCGACGTCGACCTGGGTTGAGCACACAAGCCGAAGCGCTCACTGAGTGAAATCACACTCTAGGCGCTTGATTGAAACTAGAGTGGGGGAAACGGCGAGTTTGGCCCGGGTAGGAGACTGACACTCACTTTATGGTTTGATGACACTTCTATACAATGTCATCACTTAGTATCACTCCTCATACTCGACTAGGTATATCTTACCAGCCACGAGATCACCTATAACATCCATCCCACAGTCAGTTAACTAATAAGTTGACTGATTAGTTTTCATATGTTTATTGTTTACTATTCACACTCCAGGTGTATTATAGTTCATTGTTGATGTGTACATTTAAGCAGTTGTGATATCAATACTAGTTGATCAATTTTATTATTGTTATCGCAAAAAAAAGAAACGAAGCCAATTCTAGTGAAAACGTCTAGACAGATATTTGAAAATATTTTTGCATTTCATAAACAATTATCTTTTCATTTTTGTAATACACTTTAGCGCATAATTAATAAGGAGTTATGTTTCCATCACTGAACTAAAATTCTGAGTCAGGTCGACATTCGGACGTCTCAACGGTGTCTGGTATCACTTGGTGACAGGATTTCATCATGAGCTGACATCGGTTAGTACACCACTGGAAAACCTGGGAGTAGTTGACGTCTGTTTCGTCACCCTAGTTTGGGACTCTTCAGCAACACGCGCCCTCCAGGGTTCGAACCCAGTACTTTCTGGTTACAAGGCGAGCTAGCTCGTAGACCATTAAGCCACGGGGACCCTATCCAATGGCCTATGAATTCAGACGTCTGCCGATTGCCCCCCCCCGTTCATGAAGAAATCCTGTTACCAGTTAATCAAATACCTGCATACTTCGACCATTTGTGGAACTCAGAAGGGAAGTTTTGTACCGTGCTGAAAATCCTCAGCCAGACCTACCTGCAAGCTCACTGAGGAGCTATGCTGTTCCCGTTAAGAGTGAAATCCAGTTTTAAAGTTTTGTTTCATTCTCAATGGGACCAGCATCGCTCACTGAAGATGCAGTAGCATGTATCCGATAAGCTGTAGATAGAAGCAGACATTCATCGCTAGCCCCTAATCAGCCAAGTGATATTTCGTGAAAACTTAATATTTTATTGTGTTTCAATGACTACTTTAACGTTTAAATAAAAATTCTAAGTTCGTATTATTATTGCTATTATTATTATTATTGGTTTTAATTAAAATGACTACCGACTAAATTTAGAGAAGAGAATTTTACTCGCCCTGATTTCCAACTCTGACGAGATATGTTTATCTAAAACTGAAAAAACCATAAAATGAAGTGAAATAACTCTTCAGCGGTTTCCAGTTTCCAATGATTATCCAGCTTACATTGGTTGATGATTATAAATACACTGAAATTAATTAACCACTCTCCAGGAAAGTAGCACATCAGTGACTCATCACAAGATAAATCTTCCTAGGATCTAAAGGGACGTTATGATAGGTGGGGTCTAGCAATCCAGAAGTCAGGCCAGATGAACACTGTGAATACTGCCTGGTGTTGTCACCATTTAGTGAAGTGATAGGGTAAGAGATAATGGATCACTTATTGTATTCCAACACACTGGGTTAATACTGATGAGGTCCCCTCCCAAACCAAGTATTCTGGGTTCGACTCTCAAGACTTTCTTGTGAGCGTTTTCTTGAAGAATCCTACTTAGCTGGTGAAAAGTTGTTCATCTCGTAATCTAATTTGTTATTATTGTCTCCTTTAGTTCTTATAGAAACGTAGAGCTTGAGCCACTAGTCTCCAATGAGTTCGGTTCTCTGCCAACTTTTTCACCTGGCTCCACCTGTGTCCACTTGCTTTCATCTTCTATTCACATGACCTCCTCCATGTCACCCCATCCTCGCACTGACGACCAACTCGCTGCTTCCCATTCGGTTTCCACTCGAACAATGGCCTGGCGTGTGATGTCACTCACTTGATGGTTTTCTCAGAGTATGGTCAATCCACCTCCGTTTCTTCCTGCATATTTTCTGCACAATTGGTTTCTGTTGGGTTGATTCATTCATTGACAGAGATCCCTGTTGCTGATCTTTTCTGCCCATCTGATCTTGATTACTGAGCAAAGACAGCTGTTGTTGAAGGTCTGTAGGTTGTTCGAAGTCCCCTTCGTGACTCACCAATTCTCTGATCCGTGTAGTAGCACCGATTTTCTCAAGTACACATACTATTAATAAAACATCACATTGGGAAAATTTGACTTCGATTCTCAAAATCATGTTATTTCTATAATCAAACTCCGAAGAATCGAACACGTCTGAACACTTTAGCGTTCAGTAATAAATATTTGTTGTGCGTTCTCATGAATCCTGAGTCAATGAAATAAAATGTTACCATTTACAGTAACTTTTCCATATCGGAGTTTATAAGGTCGCCTAATCATCTGATGACTGAACCTTCACCAAAATAAATATGCAAAACAAAGCTGGAGATCGACAGACAGTAATTATTATCCTCATTCATAACGCTTAATTTTCTCCATTATAGTCCATTTAAGTGAGTCTCTCTCTCTCTCACACACACACTCTCTCTCTCTGTATCTCTTCTGTTTCTTCTCACTATTGTCATGGGAATTTTTCGGAAGTGCTCCAATTTCATAAACAGTCGAATTTCATTAAAATATCCAGACTGATTAATAAATTATTACCAGTGTTAGCTTTATATCTGAATTAAAGATAACTGTCTGGATATTTGTGACATTATACAGTATATGAAAAATGATCATTAAATTGATTTGTAATGGACATACTTTAAATTCAACCAGTCACGTGTTTACGTATGTTGTGATGCTACATGGATCAAATAATCAGCCACTAGATTGCAACACTTGACTCTAGGTCTCATAATACCGACATCATAATCCCAAATTAGTAGTCCCAGTTGTGCTGTTTCCACCTTGAATATTCACTCTGCTCAGATGATCTTGGAAAATCTTGTCAAAAATTCAAAACATAACACGATGTTAGAATATAATTAGATATAAGAAATGTAAGCCAATTATAACTATTCCTCCGGGTACCATGTAGAACACTGGAATTCACAAGTACATTTCGATTCCACCTTGTTGTTAGAAGTCTTTTCACGCTGGCCTCAAGATTGCCCATAAGGTTTCATCTCCTTCTTAAAGCATTTCCTTCGTGTCACTCTCGCATTCATGACAAACTCTTCGTTTCAAATTCAAATTGTTGGTCAATAGGCTCTCGGTTAGTTAGTCAGTCACCTGTAGGAGTTTCTTCTTGCTTACACTTTCTGGCTGACCATCTGATACGGAACGAAGGCAACTATTGATGATGGTTTGCGGTGGTCTGTCTCTGAACCGCATAGAACCATTCATTGATCTGACATAAGTACTGAGAATTCGAAAGTATAATAATAATTACTAAATTGGTTGTGTCCTGCTAGCTGGCTTCAACAGCAATAACGACTAGCAACAATCACCATCAACGGAAGAGATTTAACAGATATCACTTCCTTCAGTTATCTGGGAAACATCGTCTCATTTACAGGCAGTCGGAACGGACGAATATATCAAAGTCAGAATCGGAAAGGCAAGATACGCACGCCTTCATCAACCTGAAACCAATTTGGAAGTCTTCCACACTTAGCATAAGGAACAAGATTTGCATTTTTAACACATTTTCAATGTGAAGTCAGTTCTTCTGTACGGGTTAGAAACTTGGCCAGCGTATCACGAAAAGGATTTCCAACAGGTTACAGACTTTCACTAACAGCTGCTTTCGATGGCTCCATACTGAAGATCAAGTGGCCAGAAAGAATAAGCAACAAGCAACTTTGGGAACAAACCAACCAGGAGCCGACCGCCCAACAAATATGTAGGAGAAAGTGGAGATGGATCAGGCATACATTGGGGGGGGGGCACTGAATGACATCACACGCCAGGCCAGTGCCCGAGCGGAATCCAAATAAGAAGCGGTGAGTGGGTCGTTAGTGCGAGGGTGACACACAGGAGATGGTTAGGTGAGACAGTTTGCTCAGTCCTGGAGCCAGATGAAGAGGACGACAGAAAACAGAACAAAGTGGAGATGTATTGTTTAAGCTGTATGTTCCACTTGGAACGCAAGGGAATAATTATAAATAATAATATGACATGGCTGATTTAACTGCAAAGCTTATGTCGTCCTTCTAGGCAACATCTTCTGCACAGGTTTTAGCGTAAAACATCTGCGCTGAAGATGTTGTTCTAGAAGAACGATGATAGCTTCGCAGTTGAATCAGCCAGGTCATAGGACACAACTAATTCAATTTCATCCACGTGTGCTACAGATCTTCTTCATTTGTAATAATAACTAATTATTATACAAAAATTGAAAAGAGAAAGCTGCATTACTCTGAGTATGTTTCAAAATTGATTCTTTCATTAAGATTGACAGGGAATATTACTCACTTTTACACTTACTAAAACGCATCTTTTTTTATTGAATTCTCAAAAAATAGTTTTCTGCGTACAATGTCTACTAACTAAGTACACTGTATGAGAATGCAAATTCAAAATTAGAACTAGTACAGCATACGCTAATAACATAAATTGAAGAGTCTTGATTTGACTTAAGTAAGCTGTAGAGATGTCATGATAGCTACTCCCTCAGTATGCTTATAGTTGTTGTTTAAGTGACCTGATTAAATTATTGACTAGAGTTCACTTCATTCCATCCAGTCTCACAGATTCCACCACCACTTTTATACCATAGCTTCACATTACTTCTGCAGTCTGAAGAGCCATCCTAGCTTCGAAAATTCCATGCATTCATACTTATTCCTCTTTCTGGCTAAAGCAAATAGATTGGCTGATTAGCTTTTTAGAGGCTTTCATCAGCCACACCACCGATAACAACAAATGTCAGTTACTGTCATTAGGATAAATCTAAAGCAGTCACTTCTTTACTTAGCTTGTCGGCATTGTTTCAACCACGGACGGCAAAACAAACTTTCATTACTCTGAATCCGATGTGGAAATCTGCTGCACTCCATGTAACGATCAGGATTTGGGTCTTCGATAGCAATGCAGAATCAGTGCTTGCATTCGGTTTAGGGGCTTGGCGCGCATTACGAAAAGCATTTAATACATGCCCTGAAGACTCCTACCAACATATGCTTTCGTTGTGTTAATGATAACGATTTGATGGCCACTCAGCAAAAACAAACAACAACGGACTCTGGCAATGCAAAGAACAGAGAAAGATCCTATCGTTCAATAAATATGCAGAATGAAATGGAGATGGCCTTCACATATACTGACGAGACAGCACTGCGATATCACGCTCCCAAACCCTAGAGTGGAACTCTAATCGGATGCGACGAGTTGACTGGAGCTACAAGAATGACATGAAGGAAATGGTATTTAGGAGGGGATAAAACCTTATGGACCATCTGGAGTTAGACTTGAGAGAACAAGTTGGAATGGAGGTGTACTGCTGAAATTCTGTGTTCCACTTGGTACCTAAGGTGGTGACTGCTTAAAAAATGACTTGCTTGAGTTTAGACCAGCAACTGGTTACGGGTCATCAGTGTCCAATAGTCCCAAAGTAGGCTTGGGTAGCTCTTCAGTTAAACAAAGCTGTTCATTTCTCATTTCACATTGGAGTAATCTCTGAGGTTGTTGTCTAGAGAGTTGTTCGCTTACTCTATCCAGCTTGCGGACGACAACCACTTTCTCAGCTGACCTGCTTATATCTCTGAACTACATAAATCTCCACCAATCTGATGCTCACTGTTCACTGGCTCTTTTCAGGTAAGTATTTACCTGGGTTCCGGTGAGAAGTCGTGACCAATGGAATACGACAGGTCGCGCCAGTCGCCGTACATCGTGAACTGGCATAAGTTGGAATTCAATGACTGGCCACTGGATGCTTTCCGTGGCCTAATGGTCTATGCGCTCACCTTGTTATCCGGAAGATCACGCATACTGATGAAGAGTTCCAGGATAAGACGAAACAGCCGAGAAGTATTCTCAGGTTTTCGAATGGTGTACTAACCAATTTCAGCGGATGATGAAATCCTGTAGTCGATAGTGTATAAACTCTTCTTCATTCCTTACTGTCACTATATAGGGTTGTGCACATTTTTATTTTGCTGTCGACTCTAATCCAGAGCACTTCTCAAAGTGAATGAGGGCAAAAGATATCGCAAAAGCCTGAATATTGCTTCAAGTGGAATATTACAAAGTCACACTATCCTGTAGGAGGGGTAAATATTTTGTGATTAAAATAAACTCAAAATTCCACAATACGTACTAAAACATTGTTTAGAATAAGGCTGCTGATATTATTATCATTATTATTGTTAAGAAGAATACCTGGTTGAATATTTCGTCAAACTTCTCTTCAGCTTAGCGTTGTTACCCACTCAACCCTTTCATCTAGATCACATATCAATCTGTCTAACAATCATATCATTGGACAGCATAGTTAAAAAAAGCCTAATCATACCAATAAATCTGTAATTAGTTTCACGCTTGACGATTATTTAAATTATTTTCTTTTTGCTTTTTTTGTTAATTTGATATGCAGAAGTGTTTATTTTTACGTCATATTCCTCGTAAGGAGGCTGAGGCATACTACTGCCTAGCAAAAGATACATGTGAAAACGCTTATAAACCGAAAGATAGAGAGAAAGAAGGCCACATTATTACTCTTGTAATATGTCAAATTTACTACCCACCTAACTACCTACCTACTTAACTAACTATCTACCTATCTATCAATCGACTTCCCACTATCTCCTATTCGTCTGTCTCATGTCAT
This sequence comes from Trichobilharzia regenti, assembly GCA_944472135.2. Classification (NCBI taxonomy): domain Eukaryota; kingdom Metazoa; phylum Platyhelminthes; class Trematoda; order Strigeidida; family Schistosomatidae; genus Trichobilharzia; species Trichobilharzia regenti. The sequence continues at coordinate 132,567,033 of OX235270.1, read as the reverse complement.
TTCATTATTTTAGAGATTACAAAGTATTCTTACGATGTAAAACCAACATTCAAAGAGAAAAGAACGACATGAGGAAAATTCGAAATTTCCGTCATAGTTTGCATTATCCCACACTTAATTATTCTGTCTTTGTAAATCTTCGGATTATCGTACAGCAGACACAAGGCTTTAAAAAAATGTCTGTTGATTTAGTTTTCTGGTGGAGTATAATGAATTTAGAGGCGAAATTAGTAGTAGTAGTAGTAGTAGTAGTAGTAGTAGTAGTAGTAGTAGTAGTAGTAGTAGTAGTAGTAGTAGTAGTAGTAGTAGTAGTAGTAGTAGTAGTAGTAGTAGTAGTAGTAGTAGTAGTAGTAGTAGTAGTAGTAGTAGTAGTAGTAGTAGTAGTAGTAGTAGTAGTAGTAGTAGTAGTAGTAGTAGTAGTAGTAGTAGTAGTAGTAGTAGTAGTAGTAGTAGTAGTAGTAGTAGTAGTAGTAGTAGTAGTAGTAGTAGTAGTAGTAGTAGTAGTAGTAGTAGTAGTAGTAGTAGTAGTAGTAGTAGTAGTAGTAGTAGTAGTAGTAGTAGTAGTAGTAGTAGTAGTAGTAGTAGTAGTAGTAGTAGTAGTAGTAGTAGTAGTAGTAGTAGTAGTAGTAGTAGTAGTAGTAGTAGTAGTAGTAGTAGTAGTAGTAGTAGTAGTAGTAGTAGTAGTAGTAGTAGTAGTAGTAGTAGTAGTAGTAGTAGTAGTAGTAGTAGTAGTAGTAGTAGTAGTAGTAGTAGTAGTAGTAGTAGTAGTAGTAGTAGTAGTAGTAGTAGTAGTAGTAGTAGTAGTAGTAGTAGTAGTAGTAGTAGTAGTAGTAGTAGTAGTAGTAGTAGTAGTAGTAGTAGTAGTAGTAGTAGTAGTAGTAGTAGTAGTAGTAGTAGTAGTAGTAGTAGTAGTAGTAGTAGTAGTAGTAGTAGTAGTAGTAGTAGTAGTAGTAGTAGTAGTAGTAGTAGTAGTAGTAGTAGTAGTAGTAGTAGTAGTAGTAGTAGTAGTAGTAGTAGTAGTAGTAGTAGTAGTAGTAGTAGTAGTAGTAGTAGTAGTAGTAGTAGTAGTAGTAGTAGTAGTAGTAGTAGTAGTAGTAGTAGTAGTAGTAGTAGTAGTAGTAGTAGTAGTAGTAGTAGTAGTAGTAGTAGTAGTAGTAGTAGTAGTAGTAGTAGTAGTAGTAGTAGTAGTAGTAGTAGTAGTAGTAGTAGTAGTAGTAGTAGTAGTAGTAGTAGTAGTAGTAGTAGTAGTAGTAGTAGTAGTAGTAGTAGTAGTAGTAGTAGTAGTAGTAGTAGTAGTAGTAGTAGTAGTAGTAGTAGTAGTAGTAGTAGTAGTAGTAGTAGTAGTAGTAGTAGTAGTAGTAGTAGTAGTAGTAGTAGTAGTAGTAGTAGTAGTAGTAGTAGTAGTAGTAGTAGTAGTAGTAGTAGTAGTAGTAGTAGTAGTAGTAGTAGTAGTAGTAGTAGTAGTAGTAGTAGTAGTAGTAGTAGTAGTAGTAGTAGTAGTAGTAGTAGTAGTAGTAGTAGTAGTAGTAGTAGTAGTAGTAGTAGTAGTAGTAGTAGTAGTAGTAGTAGTAGTAGTAGTAGTAGTAGTAGTAGTAGTAGTAATAATAATAATAATAATAATAATAATAATAATAATAATAATGTGGTCTTTGATGACTTCCCCCTTAATATCCTTTGATGTTGGTTACAATATAATGTATTTTCCCTAGCATATTCTGATAGATAAATTTTGTGTTGTTTCTTTGGTTGAGGTCTACTCAATATTTTAATTCCCACTCTCTGCGTTTATTTGTATATACGTGTGTGTTTTTGTGAATGTGTGTATGTCGACGTACTTAACACATGCATAGACATGGACACAGGAACACACTTTGAAAATTGCATATACACTTTTTTAACAGCCTAAAGGAACAAATAATAAAAAAAGCAGTTACTATGGTTACCGGTATTGACTAGTTAGGTATCTTTGTTTACTGAGAAAAAACGTAGGCAAGAGCGAGAGTGCGCGCGCGCGTGGAAAATTACTCATTTCTTTAATTGTATGTAACTAAGTAAACAGTTTTGTAGTTATTCGTTTTGTTTTGTTCTCCCCTGTTTGTTTTCGTATGAAAGTTTACTTTTAAATGCCTTTGGGGAATAAATAAAATAAATAACATGATGACGAAAAGTATTTAAATGATGAGTCATCAGTGTTGTATCGACTGTTCAGTAGTCAATTGGTCATTGTATAGAATTGTAGAGATTCTCACTGAAAATACCCAAATCCTAAATGATGATTATTGCCTACTACTGTTAACATTTGTGACTGCAATTCCTAATGGATAAAATTTTATTTTGATAAAGTAACACAGTGTTATACAGTAATTTAATAATGTCAAATATTCCCATATCATTAATAAAAAGTCAATCTGAACGAAGAATATTCTTTTCAATAATTTCTCTTCAGGTTCTTACAATTATAAAATACAATATTTGTGTTTGTTACAATAAAGGCCAGCTATGCGGCAGCGGATACATTTTTTACGTAGAATAACAGATTAGCAGCTATGGGGTGTCAAAATGAATAGTCGTATTTGTGTGACAAACGTGCTAGGCTGAAATCGATTAGAAAATATTGTAAAATTGGGGACAATGGTGGTGATTAGTCATAATAGATTTGCAGATTGTGGGGTATGAAAATTGACAAATCAGTTCAAGGTTATAAAAGGTGTCAGGTGAGTGGCTAGTACAAAGTGGTCTGTGTTAAACAGAAGATAGTAAGACTGCAATGAGAGGTTCATAGTGAGATAACGAATATGTTAAATGAAACAGGTGGAGGCATATATTGAAGAAAGAGATAACATCACAAATAATAAGTCCGTATAGTATTAATGGAAAATTCGATAGTATTGAGGGAATGTTTGCATAAAGGGCATAAATTATGTCAAATAATAATAATAATAACTGTAATAATAAGCAAAGTAAAAAAAGAACCAAGAGGATTAAGGAGAAGGAGCACTCTTGGTGAGAAGAAAAATCTACAATCCAAGTTTGGCCACGGTAGGAACAACGTCTGGGCGTGTTGTTTTTGGATATAAAGTTCTGGTTCAGTCGATCTTATTGCAACAGCTTCAGCTATGTGTAGGAGACGTAAGCGAACTGTACGTGATAACGACTTCGTATATTCGGTATATGACCCTGAAAGCTGTGTTGACATCGATGCGATGTCCAGTATCGACCAAGTGTGACAGGATCGATCTTTTTATGCACTCAATTTCCGCCCCCCTGCTGAACCAAGCTGGTAAATGTTCTCGAACCCGTAGACGAAACTGCCTAATCGTGCGCCCTATATAACTTGAACCACAGAAACAGTTGAAATGGTATATGCATGAAGAAGAGCTAAAGTTAGGTAAGGCATCTTTGAGTTGCTGGGTGAACATTGGACGGCTACTGAAGGATAGACACAGACGTGCAGAGCAGAAAGTTTTCCTTATCGCCCTGGTTAAACGTTGCGATAGAATCTCCGCTGGAGTATCTCCCTTGAATTGGAGAAGTAAAAACAAAGGCTTTTTCTCCACAGTTGCCAGTTCATGTTTACGACCTATGTTGGCTTTAATGAACTTCTCTGGATATCCATTCTCGCTTAGAATGTCTCGGATGACCCGGAGTTCTTTCTCTACGCAGTCTTCGGAACAAATGGACCTCGCTCTAAATGCTGAGCATCTGATCAGATTACGTTTGTATTTCATCGGTACGAAGCTAAGGAGGTGTGTATACTGAGCTTTGGTCTCTAGCTTTCTAAATATGGTTCTTTTGACGGAACCATCCTCTCTTTTCGTTAGTAGGACGTCGAAGAAGTGTAGACAGTCGTTGTATTCTTCTTCGTAGGTGAAATGGAACGCTGGGTGAGTATTATTGAGGTTGCTCAGAATCAAATCACTACTTAACCATTCATCGTGCACTACAAGTGTCATCCATGTAACGACAATACATTTCCATTTTTGCTATTTCCTCTTTCAACGGACTATTTTCTAGTTTTGCTAGAAATATGTTCGCGAAAATAGGTTCCAGTTGGGATCCCATGGCTACTCCATCAACCTGTCTGTACATTTCATTATTAAACAAGAACTGAACATTTGTTGTACATTTAACAAGTAGTTGTTTCACATTACTAATAGGAGTATATCAGTGTACAATTTCCTTTCTATAACCTGTTCGCAGATATAATCATCAATGGTTTCCACTGGAGGCACATTAGTGAATAGAGGTGAAACATCAAGTGATGTCTGTATTTGCCAGTTGCGTTCAAGTTTTTAATCTTGTCAATAAACTGAAAGGTATCCTTGACGCAATGCTTCCTTAACTCGTCATGCAAAGGATGAATTAGCTGTACCAGTAAATATTATATCTTATAGTTGTAGGAACCTGAAGAGAAATTAATAAAACACAAAATAATCGAGCAAAGAATATTCTTTTCGATAAATTCCTCTTCTGGTTCTACAATTATATACATGTTTATTATTATTATATTATTATTATTGTATCCTTTAGTTCCTAGAGGAACATAGGGCTTCAGCTGTGCACCTCCATTGCCTTCGGTTTTCTGACAACTTTTTCACCCTGCTCCAGGTATGTCCACATGCTTTCATCTCCTCCTCGCATGACCTCCTCCAAGTCACCCTTGCACTGACGACCAACTCGCCGCCTCCCTTTCGGGTTCCACTCGAGGGCTTGTCTAGTGATGTCACTTGATGGTTTCCTCAGCGTATGGCCAATCCATCTCCATTTCTTTCTGCCTATTTGTTTCACAATCGGTTCCTGATTGGTTCGCTCCCAGAGGTCCCTGTTGCTGATCTTTTCTGGCCATCTGATCTTGAGTATTGAGCGAAGACAACTGTTAATGAAGGTCTGTAGTTTGTTCGAGATGCTCTTTATGACGCGCAGTGCAAGTCTCTGATCCGTATAGTAGCACTGACTAATTTCACATTGGAGTTGAAAATCCGGATCTTATTTTTGATGCTGAGTGCTGTTGACCTCCACACAGATTTGAGAGTAATGAAAGCTTGTCTTGCTTTTCCGATTCTGGCTTTGATGTCCTCGTCAGTTCCGCCTGTAGTTGAGACGATGCTTCCCAGGTAGGTGAGGGAGGTTGTTTCTTTCAGGTTCTTCCCACTTATACTGATTGTTGTCTGTCGTTGTTGCTGTTGGCTAGGAATCTTCATCATCTCTGTTTTATCTATGTTCACGTGAAGTCCTATCTTTGATGCTTCTTCTGCCAACTTGTTACTTTTCACTTGCATATCTTCCAGTTTATGGGAAATCAGACATATATCATCGGCGAAATCCAGATCCTCCAAGTCTTTTGTGTCAGTCCATTTTATGCCTGTTCCCTCGTTGGTTGCCGTTGTCTGTCGCATTATCCAATCAATTGCAATCAGGAAGACCATTGGTGATAGTAGACAGCTTTGCCTCACTCCCGTCCTCACTTCGAAGGCCTCCGTAAGTTTCCCGTTGTGGATTACTTGGCATGCAGCATTGTCGTATAACTGTTGGATGAGATGTATAATTGTCGATGGGACCCCGTAGTAGCGAAGTAGTTTCCAAATGACCTCTCGATCGACGCTGTCGAAGGCCTTTTCAAGGTTTATATACACAGAATATTCAAGGTTGGTAGTTAATATCAATATTAGCGTTTCTTAAATAATATCGACCGTTGTTGTCGAAATGAATATTCTTCGTTCAGATTGACTTTTAATTAATACAGTAATATTGTGGTGGTGTGATACAGACAATGTGTGCCAACAGAATACTATTCTCACATATTCCCACAGAATACATTTCCAACGGTTCTATACTGCATTAGCAACAGAATACTGTGTCGATTTAAACATTCTATTTCATGTCGTTTGATGTAAACTGGAATCACACACTCGGTGATTGGTTAACGAATATAAATTGCATTTATATAAAACAGCGGTTTGATCACTGGTAAATATACGTTACCTTTCGTGTCTTGCCTTCTATATGTTGTTACAATATTTACTGATGACCTTGAAATGATAATGAACAATAAATTGTGCTGGAAACGTGGTCATCAGTAAATATTACTGTATAACCATGTGTGACTTAATCAAAATAAAATTTTATTCATGATAGAATTATTCTCTACCACAGTGCCCAAGTGTTATTTTTATTTGTGACTGCAACTCTGGATGATGCGAAATGACATGAATTTTGGTATCGTCAGCTCTCTCAAAAAGCTAACCAGAAATTGAGTGTGGTTTGAACTGATTCGGCCTCTTCTCTTAGCTTAGTCAAACAGGGAACACTGCATTGATGAGCTCAGTCTGAAACGAGCGAAACGGTCATCCATTGTTTATATCACTGATTGACAAGACTAATTTCTAGTTACCTATCATGCCTATCGCCACTTAACACGGGAGATGGAACGCAGACACCTATGATGAAAGACAGCTAGATACGAAAAGTCTGGTTGCCTTTGATCATAGGTGTCTGCGTTCTATCTCCTGAGTGTGTCAGGTTGTATGATACAGTGAGTAATATTGAGGTGAGGCATTGGTCGAGTGCTAGTTAAGGAGGGAATACCAATTGACGAGATTGTGACGCTACATCGACTGAGATGGTTAGGACATGTGTTACGCATAGATGCCTTGCCATCGCCATCCTCAATGAGCAGTATTAGCCAGCTGACAAAGGGTCAGGTTGGAAAAGAGCCGGTGGTGGTCAAACCAAAACTTACAGTTAGTCAAGTGGCCTAACTGATCAGTGGCGCATTACTGTTTGACATTAGTGTTCTCTAACTACTCACACCAGTCCATCAGCAGCATATAGTATCAGGCTATTCCATTTGGTATCTTGATTACCAATTATAATATCAAGTATATATATATATATAGCGAATAGTTTTGACTGCCGAAGGAAACTTTGGTGATGATGTCCTACCTTGGAATTGTGTAATTTTCGCAAATCAACAAAACTATGGTTTGGATTCATTCCGCTACACATTAGAAAAAGGCGAACCGTCTGAAATCAGTATGGACGGACAGCTAAATCAATAAAACTTCTAGAGTTTTTCATCTTACGTGAAGAAAAGTGTCACTGTGACAATATCATTCGTCTACTGATACGCAAAACACTTTGAAATAGAGACAAAACTAAGGTGAACATACTTTAAGGCCTTTAATCCGATTACGTTTAACTGTTGACACAGTTGCTATAGTGATGTATACATGTTAGATTAGATGTCACGCCCTAACCGCCTACGACTATTACACAACCATATTCGTCAGTTGAACTTTATAATTAGAGTTTACTTACGCTGTTTCGCTCACTTATAGCTGTACTTAAAAAATTGTTTGGAAAATCTCCCTTCTGAACTGTCCAATCACAATATCTTTACTTATTTGGGATGTTTCAACTAAATTTGCAATTATTATCTGTTTTTCTCTTAGACTGTTACGTATCATTGTTCTGACATTTACACATCACATGTTGGTTCTATCCTTATTTATTTGTCTTCGTCCCTGTTTAATTCCTAATTTTAATGTTTCTGTTTTTGGTTGTGTGCAAACTGATAATGTGCCTTAAAGTGTGATTTTGCTTGAGTGAGTCATTTCTGATTTTGAACTGTCCATAGAAATCGTTGATGTGGAGAGAGTTTTTAATATGGACCCTTCTGGGGATATTCTTCTTGTCTCTAGGTACCTCTTTTATACTTAGACTGGCATGTAAAGCTACTTAACGGCACTGTTGTGGTGATCTTAGGTTTTTGATGTTATAATTGTTTAGTAGAACTACAAAAGTATTCCAGAAAAATCGTCCTTTTCTTATCTTTTGAGCTTTTTCATGACTGTATATGTCGCAAGAAAGTTTGCCACCTATACGATAAGACGCAAAGAGCAGTTTCTTGAGTTCAGATCACAACGATTCAGTTTGGGTTACTACATTTGTTGCTATTGTTGTTTCTAGTGACATTGCCTTTCTAAGAAATTGGACGGAGAGGCTATTTCTATATATATATATATATATATATATATATATATATATATATATATATAATATTGATTAGTTAATTTGTTTAAATTAAATTGACAGTTTAGCATTGATTACTCATCAAACAGCGCCAAAATCAAAATCAAATTCTCATAAAATTAATCAGATAAATCCAATTTATTACTTATTAGTCCATGTGTTGTATATGCTTGTAGTATATGCATGCCTGCTAGGAAGAATTGGTGACATTTTACCTGTTAGAATAAACAATGAACAGATGAATTCAGGAATTTGTTTGTTTTGTTTCACTGTTTGTTATATTATAAACAAACAACAATAACTAATACAAATTTGAAATAGATAAATATAAATGTAAATGAAACTAATTGTAAGCAAGTTTTATTGATGCTTGCCTGTATTTATTATCTATTTCTTCCTATGAATCGCCTGTTAAACTGAGTTCTCTTACTTTTCTATTACTGAAACCACAACTGAAGTCAACACTACTCACAGACCCATAAACACACATGCAGATACACACACAAACAGAGACACAAATAATGACATGACAAGAATATAAAACGCTATAACTAGAATTCACTTTTGGGGAGATTTAATTAAACACAGAGAAAGTGGGGATAAGAGTAATGAATACATGTTGAAAACAATAAGTTTTCTTTTTGTTCACTGAGAAGGATTCAATCACAATATTTGCCTAGATTATTTTGCAATAAATTTGAACTGTTGAAAAGGAAAAAAAGAGATTGAAATTGAAGACAAATTTGATTGACAAGAATAAAGAGGGAAAAAACAAAAACAAAACGTTTTGACATCCAGATATGATGAAAATGATACTTGCTTAGTTTCTTTTAACTTCTCCTGTAGATTTCATTTGGATGCCTTCATGAGGAGTACAGGCTATTAGTCTTTTGTTCTTTTGGCGCAGAAATTCAATCATTCTCAGTATATGGTTATAGTGGGTAAGAAATAGTGCCCAGATTTTGATGTGGTTTTGTTCTCTGAGCTGGATGGTTAATTTGCGAAGCTTTCATCACCCTACTGGGTGACATCTTCAGCGCATACTTCAATCTGTTGAAGTCAGCTTTTAGATTCCTCCACGAGTTTATTAATCATCTCTCCTGGTCGGTGACCTTGGACGTGATTGGTCGTTTTTGTGTGTTTTCACACCTTCTGGGCTACTTGTATTGGAACTGATTGTTCCTTTGACTTGAACTTTGACCCTTTGTGTGTGAAGTTTCTTTCTTATTGGTTGATAAATTTTGTCTATCTCGATGTGTCTATTGATTGATGATCCACTGGAATACCAGGCTGGCTTCTAAAAATTCTCTAGCATTCTTGTTGTTTCCTCTGTCTAATATTTGAACGTTTTCCCAGTCGTGGAGAAATCTAAAAGCTCACTTCAAATTGAAGTATGCACTGAAGATGTCACCCAGTAGGGTGATGAAAGCTTCGCAAATTAACCATCCAGCTCAGACAACAAAACCACATCAAAATCATCCACCTGAGCTACAAATCTTCTCTATCATATCCAAATAGTGCCCAGAATTATGCATTTAGATTGGTAACATTGGGAAAAAATTACCTTCGTTAATTAGATAGACGGCTTGCCTTCAACTGGGTGCTTAAGCATTACTTCAGTTTCCATGAATAACCATGCTAGCAGGTTGGGAAGGCATTTTTTTGGCTTTCTTAGTTTTGCTCTCATCGTCTCTAGCTAACTCAAGCGTTATTAGCAATATAAGTTGAGATCCTTTTCCCCTTAAGATTATCTTGACCACTATTCTGCTCTCTCTCTCTCTCTCTCTCTCTCTCTCTCTTATATATATATATATATATATATATATATATATATATATAATGCCTTGCCCTCGAGAGCTGTTTTTTTTCTCTCCTATTTCTGTGTAAAAAAACAGGGCTTTAGAGTTGATATTTCAGTAACTGTAGCGTTTATTATTTTTACAGGATGAGTCTACTGACCTCACATCCACCAAACCTTCTCTCTTTACCTGACTTGCAACCGGTTAGACGAGATTTATTTATTAGCTCATCGGCTGGGAGTTATGTTCGGACCACGTAAGTGGTTAGCAGGTAAACTACACTGAGCTATCAGCACACCCTCATAACAGCTTACCGAGAAATAATTTGATCTTTTCGATTTTGTGTATATGCATCACTACTCATTCTTTAGGCAAGTAATACCGCTTAAGTAGGTGATAGAAAACATCAGTTTTGGTAAAACTGGCGGATGTTACGTAATAATAACAAATGCCAAAGGTCAGTGTACATTTGTGTTCGTTTCCTCCTGTTATGTATCATTATGTATTCTATTCCAGTCAAGTATTACTGAAGTTCAGTTGAAATTTGAATACTATTTGAATACTGTTCAACTTATGTAAACTTACATGTCAACAAAGTCTCATTTCCAATGATCGATTATGTCTGACTGAAATACTCCTAATCCAAACTCTTGGAAGATGTCTATGGATTAAATGAAATTGTTTCGGTTGATGGTGACACCTTCAAAGTGGCTGCCGGACTAACCGACTTGTCAATAGAGAACGAAGCTTAACATCCAACATAATCAGTGGATAGCAAATGGGAAATTACTCTAAAAGCAGTTAATAACTGATACCCGTCACACAAGAGATGACGGTCGTAATGTTTTGGCGTTTGAAATGACGCGTGCAGGGTTGGCGTCTCAAGGGGAGAACCATCACTCACTGGAACCAGAGATAGTTCCGCTAAACTGATGTAATTCACTGATTATCCGAGATTATCGAAAGGGAGACAAGTCTTCCTGTGATAATCATACAGAGATTTGCTTGATTAATATAGGATCTAAAGTTCAAGGTGCGATAATCATGCAGAGAGTTGATATATGAAGTGGTGACAGCCGGTGGTGACCGTCAGAGTTTCCCACTGATGCTTCGGACGACGAGATCGCAGTTCGGGAACAAAGGCCTAGTGTGACATTTGCCAACCTAAGTCATCCTTGCGTACACGTCTTTACTGCGCAGTTCTTCGCTGCGTCCTCATTTATGACTGTGAGACACAGCCATTGGAAAGATTAACTGTCTTTGATCATAGGCATCTGCATTCTATCTTCCAGCTTGAGTGGTACTAATATGATAGATAATAAATACTTAGGTTAGCCCTTGATTGTTGGTTCGGTAAGGAAGGTAACTCAACAGATGAAGTTGTAAAGGTGAATTGATCAGCACTGCTTGATGAACATGTATTGCACACGACCAGGTATCTCTTTCTTTGACAGGGGGGGTGATAACCAACTTTGGATTAGGTTTCATTAGGGTTGGTGGTGGCCAAATTAAAACCTGACATCAATCCATCAAGTCTTTGGCAGTTAGTTTGAGTCATGTAGGAAGGTGTAGATTGCCTGGTTGGGGTCTTTAAGATTCTAAGAACAAATGGCTGGAGACATACGTGTTTATATGGCTCAAAGTCGTTCTTAACGACACAGATGCATTCACCCTCTGTGATCCCTTATATAATCCACTAAACGGTATTTTTTCCATGCTCCCATCCTTCTGCCTCACGTTTCTGTTTATAACAATAATAATAATAACTATTATTATTGTAATTAACAATAATGAGAATGTTTCTATAGAAGTCTCATTAGAATTGTAAAGCCTAAATAACAATTACATAATACTCAACGTGTTAATCAAGTAGAAAATGAAATGAAATCAATTATGTAAATTAAATGTCACAATATAATCGGCGGGATTAAGTAGAACTCAACTAAGACTAAAAGAGAGTCAAGTTAAGAACAGTTATAATAATTGGTAGAAATGTAATAGATGCTGGGAAGAAACAGTAAACTTAAAAGGAAGTAAAGTTAAGTATCTAGGATTAAGAAAGATAAAGTCCAAGTGTTGGTTTGTAGGGATTTGATTGATTTCAGGATTTCATCATGAGCTGACATTAGTTAGAGAACCATTGGAAAACCTGGGAGTACTGGACAGCTGTTTCATCCTAGTTTGGGACTCTTCAGCAGTACGCACCCACAGGGATTCGAATCCAGGACCTTCCGGTTACAAGGCGAGCCAGCTCGTATACCATTAAGCCACTGGGACCCGATCCAATGGTCCTTGAATTCTAACTTCTGCCAATTCACGACATAGCGCGACCGCTAGCCAATGTCTTCGGCGAGTATTTGTCCTCACACCCGACCAGCTGCACCCTACTGGTCACGACTTCCCACTGGAACCCAGGTAACTACCTACCTGAAAAGGGCCAGTCGCCAGTGAGCATCTCATTGGTATTCAAGTGTTGGCTAGCGGTCGCGCTATGTCGTGAATTGGCAGAAGTTAGAATTCAAGGACCATTGGATCGGGTCCCAGTGGCTTAATGGTATACGAGCTGGCTCGCCTTGTAACCGGAAGGTCCTGGGTTCGAATCCCGGTGGGTACGTACTGCTGAAGAGTCCCAAACTAGGACGAAACAGCTGTCCAGTACTCCCAGGTATTCCAATGGTTCTCTAACTAATGTCAGCTCATGATGAAATCCTGAAAAAGATAAAGTCCATTGTGGGTCAAACGATTTAACAGACATCCGTATTTAGAGTTCAGAATTTAAAAAAAAATGTGAATTGCTTCTATGGTTTGAAGAAATTCGATACCTACTTCTTCTTCAGCAAGATCCCTATGTATTGTGTAGATTACTTTGAAGTCAGTGTGTGTAAGTTAGCTTGGTGTCCTGATAGGTCTGCGGGGACAGGGGGTGGGTCGTTCTTCTCCTTTATAAAACCCTGAGGGTAAGTGTTCAATGATATGTCTGGATAAAAAATGCTGAGTGCGGCCGACATATCTAGCTGCACAGATTTTCCTCGGAATTACATTTCTACTCCTTATTATTACTGTTCTTAACTTGACTCTCGTTCAATTTCAGTTGAGTTCTACTCAATCTCTACCGATTATATTCCGTCACTAAATTTATTTAATCAATTTTATTTCAGTATCTGCTCGATTAAAGCTTCCCGTATTACATACATAACCATTATCCAGGATTTTCAATTTTAATGACACAACTTTGGAAATATTCTTTTTGTTGCGAAGAGAATTCACTATTTGTATGGGAATTATATCACTGAAAGGAGAAACGCTTCACTGAACGCCTTTTACTTTGACTTACGATTTTATCTAAATTCTGTCTATGATTATTCCTACTCTGTTTCCAACTTGATTTCCTATCATGGTGTCTAAATTTCGATCAGTTGATAAATGAGTAAATAAATATGTCGATTATATGTATATGTATGTGTATATGCGATAACTGCAGTTGATAGCGACAATCAAGTCAAATTTCCCACTTTTGCTATAATAATAATTATAAACAATAATGACCTGCTTTATTTTAAAAAAAAGTACTTATAGTATTGGTTAGGGAACCGTTGGAAAACCTGGGAGTACTGGACAGCTATTTCGTCCTACTTGGGACTCTTCACTAGTACATATCCACCGAAATTCGAACCCAGGACCTTCTGGTTACAAGGCAAGCTGGTAGACTAATAAGCTACTGGGACCCAATCCAAAGACTGTGATTGAAGAGTCCCAAACTAGGGCGAAACAGCTGTCCAGTACCCCCAGGTTTTCCAGTGGTTCTCTAGCCAATGTCAGCTGATGATGAAATCCTGTAACCACTCGAATCCCTTCAAACCAACACTTGAATACCAATGAGATGCTCACTGGCGACTGGCCCTATTCAGGTAGGTATTTACCTGACGGAAATCATGACCAGTAGGGTGCAGCAGGTCGGTTGTGAGGACAAATACTAGCACTATGTCATGAATTGGCAGAAGTTAGAATTCATGTGCTGGCCATTGGATTGGGTCTTAGTGGCTTAATGGTCTACGCGCTCACCTTGTAACCAGAAGGTCCTCGGTTCGGATTTCAGTGGATGTGTACTGTGAGGAGTCCCAAACTAGGACCGAGGAACCAGCTGTCCAGTACTCCCAGGTGGTTTTCCAATAGTTCTCTAACCAATATCACCTCATCCTGTTACCAATCAGCCAAATCCTTACTTATAATACACAGCATGGAATTCTCAGCATTTGTCACAATATTGCATCTGATTTGCTCAAAATATAAATAAAATTAATCACAGGAATTTGTCCATATTTACTGTAGGAATAAAGTCAAAAGTGTGCAAAGTGCAAAATGACAATAATAACTATAATAATAATAATAATAACACTGGGTATGTTTCAAACAGTATTGTCGATACAATTTGGAAATTATAGCATGTTATAGATTATTGAATCTAATGTTCTGTTGATATAGGATGGTGACAGGAAAGACAAAAATTGACAGCTATTACAGAGCTTGAATGGTGTTTACACTTATGAGAAAATTAAAAAAAAATGAGACTATAAATATAAGGAGAATAATAACAGTAAAGCTTGGTGGCATAATGATGGAGAAAATGGTTTATTCACTAGTGAAGAGATGTTTAGTTTGTTTGTCCCTGACACTATTTTCATCACATAAAATACATGCCGAATATGGTGTCAATGGAATTTTTATACTTAGACGTGTGCGCATTAAGTCTTTTGAAATGACTTCTTGTTGCACCTGAGGAGATGGAACAAGCTGAAAGTTGTGTGTGAGGTGGATCCTCGCAGTCTGACAAAATCCTTTTTCGCAAATTTGTTGCATGAAATCAAATGCCTATCATCAATGACGATGTCAACGATATGGCTCAATGGGATATCACTCGGCCTATTGACAGTCTGCAGAGTCCTACGAAGAATGACATCGTCTTTTTTCAGCAACCCCAGGAAAGAATAAGGGTGAACAGTAAAGAAGAATAGGTAAGATGCACGAGTTGGTAAGCTGTAAGAGAAGGAGCGGTTGAGTTATGCCTGAGTTCCTTAACTTCTTGATGTAGAAAGTCAAACGGAACACTTTTTTTGAAACCGCTAGAACATTTTAATTTTAATTCAGATCTCATCATTCCGACTTCATTTAGTGAATCATTGAAATCAGAGAAGTATCGGAAAACTGTGTTTCGTCCTTCGTCTGAGAAACTCTTCATTAGTGTGTCTATCCATGCATGATTCTAAACAGGGTAACCGAAATTAGTTTACTATCGTATTTATTCATCATCATCATCATATATATGTATATATATATGCCTCATTCTTACCAGTTCACTCTAACTCCGTCTACACTTACTCACCAGTGCATTTCGACTAAAGCACTATTTAATGACTTCATAAATTTTAGTAGGTATTGTCACCTTTTACTCAAGGTCACCGTATGACCACAGCCTAATGCATGCCGTGTTATTGAGCTACTTAGGATGCTACAATGAGTACTGGTAAACGGGTTGGCAGCAGTTTTCGACAACACGAACCGACAGTTATCTTTCCATACACCCAATGTATTTGGCTATACACATTTTGATGCGGCGAAAATTGATGCCTTGTATTTGCCTGTTGAGTGCACTATAGCCTTTGTTGTGTTTATGAGCAACATAACAGCTGAAAAATAGGTTCGTTTAATTGCTTTCTCCCCAAATGACATCTGACCAACTGAGTGACATTATCTTTCTTAGTTAGGTGGCTTTATATAAACCTTCACTTTAGAAACAGTCTCTCATATTGCTTTTCCTTTATTATCTTTTGCATACTTATTTATAAACTTTTTCGAATACTCATTTCTCAGTAGTATCTCCCTCAGGAATTTCACTTTATAGTCTAGTCTGCTACTTGAACATATCTTTCTTGTTCTATCGAATAATGTTCTATCCAGACTGCTTTAGTATTGGGTGGGGAGGAAGCTATTGAAATGTACGAATTTTCCTCTCTAAGTTGGCTATCTATATTACAGATTATCACTCACCACCTAAGGATCATATATTTTTTGAGACTGAGTCCTACAGAAACTTATGAATTCATTAAATACTTCTTTTATCACAGCGATTGCTCGTTTCTAAATATATTCAGAGAAAGAAATGCTTTTACTTATAGTAACTTAAACACAACAAAACAACGAATGCAGTTTGAAGATATCAGTCACTGTGTGTGTGTGTGACACGTATGAAGGATACTAGGAAATATTTTGTCAGGTTGTCAACTGTCACTAATTATGTAAAAATAGTAAGAGAGAGGATACTGAGTGAACTGGCCAAAATAAGTAGTAGTGATACGGTGGTACAGTGGCTAGGACTCTCGCCGACCATGCACACGGTCCGGAGTTCGAGCCCCTACCCAACGCACACCTGATATCTATGGTCGGCCTGCAAAATTTGGGCTACCGATATCCATGCTGAAAATTCCATACTTGTACCGAAAATACAGTGTGGAATCAAGCTGTAAATCAAAAATAAAATAAATAAAGGGACGGTAATATTAAAATATCAAGTGGCAATTGGTTTTCAAAAATTCGCTAAATGATGTTTATTCGTGATGAATTCGGCCCTAAAATCAATGCCTTTCTTATTGTTGGCTGTCTTCAGGATACTCACCATTGAGGTTCTTATCTGATGTCAGATGTGAGGAGGTCTACTCATCTGTGACATTGGCTAAGACTGTTGCTTTACAATCATAATTCATGAGTGACTGCATTCCCACCCATTGACTGAATATTCAATGACATAGTATTTATCTGTATGCCATTACAGAGTAAAAATGTTTAATGCCTTTTGCGCCCAAATGTAGCAAAACTATACTGAGTAGAGTCTTATAGAACGATAGACATGTATGTGATTATTATGACTATTTGCACTAACGAATTTCCTACCAAGTCAATTCGCAAGCCTACTGTTCTAATTATTACTAAAAACAACAATGACACGATGCGATACCACACCGAATATGAAGACAGACCTTTGACGTGGAGAGTTTTTACTGTCTCTAATCAATAGTGAAGACGGATGACAGCAACTACGTATACATATGCTTTAAATTGCCTTGAGAGATACTGATTACACTGATAAGTAAGAACAGTCAACAACCAATAGGATACTAAGGTCGTGAGTGTGTGTGTGTGTGTGTGGAGGGGGATTGGAATATAAACAGCACTTTACTGTAAAAAGGAAATGTAGTATTTTAGGAAAATCAGGCACTCGAGTGGAACCCGAACGGGAAGCGGCAAGTCGGTCGTCAGTGCGAGGGTGACATGAAGGAGGTCATGTGAAGCGGAGAAGAGAGCATTTGGACAGACGTGGAGCCAGGTGGAAACATCGGCAGAGAACCAAACGAAATGGAACCGTGTGGCTGAAGCTTTATGTTCCTCTAGGGATTAAAAGAAACAGTAATAATAAAAATAGGTCTATATATCATTGATACTTTTAGGTAACTATTATCCACGAATCTGCACTGTTTATGATATAGTAAGAGATACTATAAGAGATAATTTTAATCATAATCATGTAATCACTTGATTTCAAACACCAATAATAATAATAATATTACAGAATGGAGTTTTCAGCGTTTTACATATATTTACAAGAATTTCGCTCCATTTAGAAATATATGTATATATAAAGTTGAAAAACAGATAAAACCGCAAGAAATGGAAGTTAGTGGAAAATAACGTACAGTAAATAAATGACCTATGTAACAATAATCCCATATATCTCGCAGATCAGTTGTTGATTTAAAAAATTTTATAAGTTCTTTGCTGGCACTTGCCTCTTTCACACAAGACCCTTGCTAAATATGCTATTATAGAATTTTTTTTTTAAATATTTAGCCGTACAAGCATTTAATCTCCGGTTTTACCCCCGGAGAGATACAAGGAGAAAGTAGAGAATAAGGAGGATGTTCAGCATCAGACAAGATAGCCCTAGCTAACGGCTTGTAGGAATTAAACTGCCCATTGACAATAATGTCAGTTAGTCATCTGAGTCAAAGGCACCCACCACCAACCTTACTTCCATCCTTGAATGCTCAATGTGTTATGAGTCTTTCTTGAGGTCTCAACCTTTTTATGTAATAAGTGAAACAAAAGATTTCCTTAGGAATCAACAGGATATGAGACGAAGAGAAACTTATTCCAAGATAGGAGATATTCGATTTACTCTCTATCACAGTACTGTCTATATTACAGGAATCATGGGACTGGATCAGTTCACGCAAGTCTTGTTCACTTCTGAAACTGAAATCAGCAGTGTGAAATTTTTATGGAATTAGTTTAGGACGATTCGGGTGAGACAATTCGTTAAGTCATATAAGAACAATAGGCGTCGGCGGCACAGCGGTTAGGACGCTCTCCAACCATGCATATGGTCTGGGGTTCGATCCCCGGCCGACGTACTCCTTTACCTCGCTAAGCCAGAAATAATGCTGGTAAAGAGGTAAGGCTGGGCATGAGGCTAGCAAACCCATCCTGTAAAATTGAACACTGCTAAAGAAACTTCCAGCCACTAGCTTGAAGCCCTATGTTCCACTGGGGAACGTGAAGGAAAAAAATATGTAAGAACAATCCAAAACGGAAACTGGTGGGACAGAAATAGTTAGATCATAGGCATACTTAATGAAGTCGGCTTTGGGAGAAAATGGAAAGTCAAGCAAAAAGAAAGAAATGGGCAAAGTACAGCCTCCATAAGCACAGAGGTGAAGCACTTTTAGAACTGCTGGATCTGTCTATCTAAATATTAAATTATATGAAGGGCACACTTCCAATTATCTGAACATGTACCGAAAAGCCTACGTATCAAGGGAACTAACGTTTACAATAGTGCCATTACCAGGCATCTCCTTGATAGGAGTCATGAAGTGCAAATCGCAAAATTATTAAAAATTATCAACACACAAAAAAGCTCATTTCTCCTCAAGTTTGCGGAAGTCAACTCTATCAGACGCCTGAATCTCAATGTGTGTTCAGAAAGAAGCAGTTGCCAGTCTTTCGTCACCCTAGTAGCTGGATGTCTTTATTCTCTATTTAATTTGATGACGCAGTCTTTAGCTTTAACCTCACACCCTCCCCTTTGATGTAGTGTAATTGTACTTATTTCTGTTTCCACGATATGAGCTGAACTCAGTATAATGTTACCCAATGCTTTAGTTACTCATTATCTTGCCCACCTCTCGTATTTATTACGTAACTCATTCGCCATTTCATGCATACATTTATTTGGTTTAAACCTGAGCCCACTAAGTAAAAACTATGTAAGCGTAATTTTCTGAGCACTGTTCACTAAGTTCGGAACATCCTGGCAACTAACATCATGTAAAAATTTGCAAGTATGTTAAAACTTTAAATTATATCAACTGTGGTCAAGATTCGCCCAGATAGTTCCACAGTAACTGTGCTGTCAATGAAACCTAGACATTGAAAAAAAAATTAATTTGTTTTGCTTAAAACATAACGAACCTAGGACCAGTCTAGAACTGAAAACATTCACACCGGAAAAATACATTTCTCATACTCAAGATTGGGAGATACACCTGTTTGTGTGAAGGCTGATGCTAAACACCCGACTGTAAATGTTGCAGTAGGTGTGGTCGGATTCAAATCCAAGACCCTTTAGGGTAAAGGTCAATAGGCAATACATCCACTATGATACAAAATACACTATAAGACAACTTTCTCTGATTAGTGAAACACTTGATTCACGTATGATCAATGAATGACAGACAAGGACATTATGAAAATGCACTGAAGGTCATGCCGACACTCTTTTTTTTATCTCTTTATGTGTACTTGTAGTAATTTATTCAAAAAATATTACTGAAATTTTTTTACTTATTCGTGCCAAACAAAAACTAAAGTTCAACAAGAGATGAATTAATCATTGTTTACAGTAAATGAACTCAGTGAACACTTTGTCTTAGTGTGTTACTGTGGCAATAACCTATGTTTGTTTGTTTGTCTGTTTCTATACTTGCTGCCTGTCGGCGTGTTTGCTCACTTACTTCTTAAGGAGATAAAGAATAAAAACAATTAATTCTGATTAAATATTAGTTTCTTTCTTTAATTATTTGTCATACTATTTTATTCATTGAAACATTTAACCAGTGTTCCGCTCTTTTAAATCGTCTTACGCGTCAATTTCAAACAAATTTTGTGCATATATATATAAGCTTGTATGTATGTATAACTTTATTGTATAGATAAATTATTAGCCATGATAAAAAAGACATTTGCCATTAAGATAACTGCGATTCATCAGGAAAATATGCCTGAGCATGTATGCAGGCGTGTTGTGCGTCTGTATAACTTTGCACTTACGTCGGCATATATATATATATAAAGAATAATGAAAGACCTTTCATGATAGCGTCTAATGGCTTCTTTAAAATTTCTTCCACATACTACTCTTATTTACTACTTAAGTTGCCGTTATTTTGTTCACACGTGTAACTAATTCCTCTAGTCAGTGTTGTAGTTAAAGTCGTCACCGGTCTTATAAAATATGTCGGCTTAATTTACTAAATTTATTTATGTATGCTAATTTATGAGTTGTTTATTAGTAAATATGAAGTAAAACATTGAATTTTCCCTGAAGGAGATTTCTGTAAAGGATTATTATCATACCAAAGATTGTTAAATTTACCTAACTTATTAATTCAAACCGCTTGGTAATGACTGATATCATGCTGTGTCGTCCTTAGAACTAACTAGATTTGTTTAATTTAGATTAACAAAGCGGATACCAAGCTAGAACTGACGTTAATTTGGAGTTGATACTCATCAGAGAAAGATGAATTTACAACCTTGAAAAGATCACTTCTTCATTGTGTCTGTTCAATTAAGCAAGATCATTTCATTTCGCAGACATGAGTATAGACTGGAAATCTATTTTTGTTCTGGCTTTAGCTGGAAATCTTTCACCAGTTGATTGTTAACGTGGTTCTGTAGTTCTGACGTTCGATCCGAGTACAGTGAAACCAACTGCACACTTTATACCATCATTTTCGATAACTCCTAAAGTCATGTCACCTGGTGACTTTCGACTTTCAAAATTACTAATATAAACATTATGCAAACTGCTCATAATATCCAACTTCTGTTGTATATTATTCATCTTGGAACTAATCTCCAAGTGATGACTGAACACTGTTGCAGTATTCTATATTTTTCTAATGGTTATCATTCCCTTGGGTTCCCAGTGGAATACAGGGCAATAGGAAAACATTTCAATTTCATCTTGTTCTCCGTAGTCCCTTTCATCTGGCTCCCTATATACGATCTCCTGCATGTTACACTAGTAGCCAAGTCAAAATTGCGGTTTCCGTGCGGCTTCCACGTGGTGGACTGGTGCACGATTTCATTCAGTGGTATCTTCAGCTTTTGTCCAGTTTATCATCGTTTCTTTCTGCATATTTGCGGGTTCTTGTGTAGTTACTGGCTAGATTTCTTTGTAAATTATCCTTTCTGACACACGATCTGATCTTCACTATGGAGTCAGCAAAGTAACTCTACCGATGAGATTCTGTAGCCTATCGGAAGTGGCTTTCATAACGCGACAAGTCTTTGAACCACTATCCAAGCAATAAATTAACATTCATGTTGAAAATCCAAAACCTATTCCTTTTGTTGACTTCGTCACTTTGTCACACTGAATCGAGAGTAATGATGGCCTGTCTTGCTTTTCTTATTCTTTAGATGAAGCAATAAGAAGGCGAAATTTGTCTGAATCGTGTAATGTATTTGCGCAACACATTTCGAACAGTCTGATCACACACGGATTTGTCATAACAACGTATATATATATATATATATAAAATTAATAAAGAGGTAAGAGGTGAGAAAATAAACTTGGGTCAAGTTAAAAGGACTTATTCAAGGTCAAAATAACAATGAAGACCACTTAACTAAATAATAGAGGTAATAGTACAACTGCCCTGACTGGTATGAAAACAAAGTTTACCAAGGAAGGTTTAATGTGTTGACGAATTGTTTTTGAAAGCATAAAGGTGGCTTAAACTTTCTAATTGCTAGGGCTTCCACAAACTTTAGGATACGCCCCAAACACGTTTTAAAGATAGGTTTAAAAGATCTGTTAACATCAATTCTATGTTCTGTCTCTATAATATGTTTCGCAATAGAAGAGCTAGGTCTCCTGTTCTCACCGTTATTAGGTTCTGAAGATTCCATTTGTTTCTGGAGCCATTTTGGAATATGCTCATGCGAAACATATTATACAAACAGGACATAGAATTGATGTTAACAGATCTTTTAAACCTATCTTTAAAACGTGTTTGGGGCGTATCCTAAAGTTTATGGAAGCCCTAGCAATTAGAAAGTTTAAGCCACCTTTATGCTTTCAAAAACAATTCGTCAACACATTAAACCTTCTTTGGTAAATTTTGTTTTGGTCCCATAGCAGATGTAGGTCTTCATTGTTATTTTGACCTTGAATAAGTCCTTTTAACTTGACCCAAGTTTATTTTCTCACCTCTTACCTCTTTATTAATTTTATATATATATATATACGTTGTTATGACAAATCCGTGTGTGATCAGACTGTTCGAAATGTGTTGCGCAAATACATTACACGATTCAGACAAATTTCGCCTTCTTATTGCTTTATCTAAATTCATAAAAAGGGGACTAATTGTTTTAAATCTCTTATTATGTCTTGACATTCTTACCAATGCTGCCTGTAGTTGAAACGATGCTGTTCAAATAAGATGAGAGAGGTCACTCCCTTCAAATCTCTCTCTCTCTGTCTCTTTGATGGTGACTGGTGTTTCTAGTTGTTCATTAGGCATTTTCATCATCCTCGTCTCTTCTCAATGTTAACTGAAACCATGTCTTTACTGCATCTTCTGCCGACATCTTAGTTTTAGACCGCTGTTTATTTTCCAGTATATTTCAAACTAATATCGATTCGACGATGAAGCTATTCGAAATATTCTTCGGTTTTAAAGATTGCTCCTACTGTGCTAGATGATCATGATAAGTGAAGGTGACATGGGAAGATTAAAACCACAGGCCAGCAAATTATTATTCAGGTACTCTACTAGCTGAGCTAGGAGATTTGGCTTTCAGTTAGGTTGGAATACTTCCACAATCCATAAAATTCACTTTCGCTCATCACCAGTTGAATTCACACGGATTTGATAATTAAATCTTCCAGCATATCAGTTAAATCCACCTCCCTCCCTCCCTCCCTCCGTTATTTGGTTGTCTTATAAACGCTTAAATATTTGAAGTATGAGTGCAACTCACTCACTCACTCACTCACTCACCCACTCCTTCACTCCATAACAGTTTATTTCTTCTGCTTTCATTATTAATATTGATATTATTTGATATTAAATTCATATACGTTAAGAACAACACAAGTCGATTTTCCATCGTCTTTCACCTTTAAGCGTGAATAAGATGATGAAGAACAAACGAAGTTACTTCTTTCTGTCTTTCTCTCTCTCTCTCCCTCACTGTGTATTTCCGAAAACTACAAGTTAAATTTTCACGCGTTATCACTCTCCAGTATTTGTTTTTCTGTTACAAACTTCACACCATCCCCACCACTGGCCCCTCCAATGCGCGTGTGCACGCACGCACGCACAGACACACACACACACATAGAAGAACTCAAGTTAATAATGACAGACAGAAGATGAAAACAACTGAGAAAAGTGTACTTAAATTGTAACAACATTTATAATAATACGGAAATTAAAAACTTATGTTTTTGAACACCTTTCGGAATATGTATTCAAATAGTGTTTTATTGAAGCGAAAATTAGATGGGAAAAAAGCAGTTAAAAACAAAAACACAGGCAAACTTCATGTCACCTCTGAATCTAAGTATCTTAATATTTTTCAATTTTGACCACGGATTGGTGTCGGTTAAAGCGTCATTCAAAATCATCAGGTAGTACCGGGCATATTTTTCGTCCTAGTTTGTGACTCGTTGGCAGGGTTCGAACCCAGGACCTTCTAGTTATGAGGCAAGCTCGTCGACCATTCGGACTAAAACCAATGATCAGTGCATGAATTCTGACAAAATTCTAACAAAATTGCATTTTTAGACGTCTTAATCAGGAGAACCAACACAGGAAATTTAGAAACACAAGTATATAGAAAATCAACGCACATAGATCAAATACTCAACTTTACTAGCAATAATCCAATTACTCATAAAAGAAACTGTGAGGTAGACATTGTTTAGAAGAATTCAAACACATTGTAGCACGCCAGTGTTGAAAAGAATGGAAGAAAGGGTTTTCAAGAAGAATGGTTATCTAAAAAATTTCATCAAAAAGTGTTTAAAGTCGAATCAAAGCACCAACAAAGAACCATCATCAAAAACCACAAGAAAATTCATCCTACTATACATGAGAAATATCTCTGAAATAGCAGCTAGAATAATGAAATCATGTGATATAGATTTAGCACATATGCCAGTCAAATCGCCTAATTCGATATTATGCAAACCGAAAGATCCAACAGAAAAAGGAGACACAATTAATACCATTTACACAATAAATTGTATGAACTGTAACACAGGTATTACATTGGCCAAAGTGGGCGTCCTCTTCGAATCAGAATCCAAGAACACATATCAGCCGTGAAAAGACACGACATATATATTCTTTCATATCAATGCATATGGACAATTATGGACATCAATTTGATTGGGATAATGTCGAAATCTTAGACAGAGGAAACATCAAAAGTGCCAGGGAATTCTTAGAAGCCTGGTACTCAAACGAAAATGCAATTAACAAACACGTTTATATAGACGAGATATACTAACTAATAAAAAGCAAATCATGTGACGAGAAAAATTAAAATCCAAGTCAATAGAAAATGATCAATACATATGCAAAGATAGTTACTCAATAAAAATCTAAATCATTTCACTTTATGCTAAATATTGCTCTGAAGATGTTGTCCAGAAAGACGACGAAAGCTCCGCAACTTAACCAACCAGCTCAGAGAACACTATTAATTGCAAATTGTCCACCTGAGCTACAAATGTTGTCTATTATTTCAATTCTGACTTCTACCAATTAGTGATTTTAGCATAACCACCAGTCATTGTCCACACAACCGATCAGGTTGACCTAACTGACCACTACTTCTAACTAAAACTTTATGCAACTTCATGCTGCAGCCAGTCACTAGCGACCGACAAATCAATTTTCAAAAGTTGACTCCCAGCGGTTGGGTCCTAGTGGCTGAATGATCTACAAGCTCGCCTCATAACCAGAAGGTCCTTGGTTTGAATCCCACTGGGGGTTCCTCACCGATGAGGAGTTTCAAAGAAGGACGAAACAACTATCCATTACTCCTTGGTGGTTTTCCATGGTTCTCTTACCGACACCAATCTGTAGTCAATTTGAAGAATATTAAGATACTCACAGTGTTGTACAAGTTGGCAGTCAAACTTTACTTCGTCTTATTGCAGTTTCAAGGAGAACAGTATTTCGAAGGAGAAAATGTCTGAAGACTGTATCCATCAGTGTTGTGAAGCAACACTCTGTAGTATCACTTATTAAACTTCCGATAGTTGAAGGTAAGTACTGAGTGGGTAATCCTTCCTGACTTGGAATCTATGTTTTTAATATAAAAATTTTAAAGTCACACAGAATTTTCCAAAGGAACAGACATAAACCACTGATTCATTATTATTATTGCTCCCTTGGGTTCCTAGTGCAACATAGGGCTTCAACTGCACGTCTCCACTTGCTTCTGTCTTCTGCTGTACTTTTCGCCTGCATCCATGTTAGTCCATATTCATTCAAATCCTCTTCACACGATCTCCTCCATGTCACCCTTGCACTGACGTCCCACTCGCCGCTTCCCTTTCGGCCTGGTTCCACTCGAGCAATGGCCTGACGCGCGCGATTCCACTCAGCGGTCTCCTCAGCGAGTGTCTGATCCATCTCCACTTTCTCCTGCATATTTGTTGGTTGGCGATTGGTTCTTGCTTTGTTTGTTTGTTCCCATAATTCCTTGTTGGTGATTCTTTCCGGCCATCTGATCTTCAGTATAGAGCGAAGACAGTTGTTAATAAAGGTCTGCAACAGGCTGTTGGAAATATTCTTTGTGACCCATCCACCAAGTTTCTGATCCGTATAGAAGAACTGACTGACTTGACGTTTGTATTGAAAATCCGAATTTTGTTGGTGATGCTGAGTGACGAAGATTTCCAGATTGATTTCAGGTTAATGAATGTGTTTCTCGCCTTCCCGATTCTCGATTTGACATCCTCGTCCGCTCCTCCTGTAGTTGAGACAATGTTCCCTAGATAAGTGAATGAAGTAACCTCTTTCAAATCTCTCCCGTTGATGGTGATTGACGTTGGATGTTGTTGCTGTTGTTGGTTGGTTATTTTCATCACCTCCGTCTTGTCTATGTTTACCTGGAGTCCTGTCTTCGCTGGCTGCTTCTTCGACCAGTTTGTCGGTTTTTGCGCTTGTAAGTCTTCGATTGTGTGTGACATCAAACATAAGTCATCCACGAAATCCAGGTCTTCTAGGTTCTTCACGTCGGTCCAGGATATCCCTGTCTTCTCGTTTCCCACTGTCTGACGCATAATCCAGTCACACCACAATTAGGAATATCATTGGTGATAATAAGCCAGCACCCTTGTCTGACTCCTGTGTTTACTCCAAACGCCTCGCTGAGTCTTCCGTTGTGGATCACTTAACATGTGCCGTTGTCATACAGCTGTTGAATAAGGTTGATGAATATTTGGGGTACGCCATAGTACTCGAGTAATTTCCAAATTACTTCACGATCAACGCTGTCGAAGGCCTTCTCAAAGTCTATAAAGTTGAGGTAGAGGTTTGATCGCCATTCCATGCTTTGTTCTGTGATGATGATGCGTAGAGTTGCAATTTGGTCAGTACATGATTCGCCTTTCCTGAATCCAGCTTGTTCTGGTCGGAGTTCTGTCTCCAGTGCGTCCTTTATTCTCTCCAGGATGATGGGACTCAGGATTTTACTTGGCATCGATAAGAACATGATTCCTCGCCAGTTCTTGCAGAGTGAGGCGTAAGTCGCCCTTCTTTGGTTGTTTCACGAGGTAACCTTTCCTCCAGTCAGTAGGCACCTTTCCCTCCTTCCAGACCTTTTGCAATAATGGAGTCAGCATGTCTGCTGTCGTCTCTAGGTCCGCTTTCAGTGAGTGCTTCAGGGGGTATTCCATCTGGTCTGGCTGCTTTTCTAGCTTTCAGAATCTTGATTGCATCCAAGACTTCAGCCCTCGTTGGAGGATTGGTGTCAACTTGCAGTTGTGTGCAAGTTGTTGTTGGTATTTCTGGACGGGTTGTACGAGGTGGTCAGTTCAAGAGTCCTTTGAAGTGATCCGCCCATTGTTTAATCTGTTTTTCTTCCTTGGTGATTTGGTTCCCTTGGCTGTCTTTTATGGGTTTCGCTTGTGTTGATCTCTTCCCGGATAGATACTTGTTTATCTGATATAGTGTCCTCAGGTCCCTTTTGCCTGCTGCCTTCTCAGCTTCAGTGGCCAGATTGTCGTAGAATCGTCTTTCGTCCTTCCTAGCACTCTTCTTCACTTCTTTGTCCAGTGCTGTGTAAGTTGAACTCATCGTCTCTTTCTCCTATCCGTCCTTGCATTGAATCATTTTCTCTTTCACCATTCTCCTCTCTTCTATTAATTTCCAAGTGTCCGTTGAGAGCCATTCCTTGTCTTGTCTCTTCTTTCTTCCTAGAACCGTTGAACACGTTTCGTTGAGAATCGCCTTCACAGACTTCCAATGTTCTTCCATGCATGATTCTTCAGTACGTACTTGTATCATCATTCATGGAGATTTTTAAATCATTTAACTTTATGCTAAATATTGCTCTGAAGATGTTGTCCAAAAAGACGACGAAAGCTCCGCAACTAAACCAACCAACTCAGAGAACACTAATAATTGCAAATCATCCACCTGAGTTACAAATCTTTTCTATTATTTCAAAACACAGGCATTGTTGGTTTGGATAATAAAAGAACTAGGTTTTTGTTTTTTGTTTTACTATGTTCAGTCCCATAAATCTATGTGATTTGGATATGTACACATAGGGTGTGATAAAGATAATAATAATACTACTACTAGTAAAAAGAGTAATGTAAGATTATACGCCTGAAAGCTAGTCAATAAGTGTATATAAAATACTTCCAGTTAATTTCTTTTTTCTAGGCCAGCAGGCAAAATCTTCACTTGATCAAATTACTATTACTGTTTACTCAGTTAAATCACGCAAATTAACAAACAGAAATAAGATCTATAATAATGACAAGAGAATTCTGAATGCATGATGTTGACAACGCAAGTTCCAATACATTTATGTACACAATACTACCTATACATACATATATACATGTATAAAAACCTATAATAAAAATGAGTAGTTCTACCGCTTCAATAATTAAAAATAGAAATTTCTCAACAGATGAAAAGAATATTTATAGCTCAGAGTGTGCAACGTGATATTTTTAACCAATCAGATTATATATATATATTATATATATATATATATATCAGCATCCATGCAGATCAACCAATTAGGTTGAAGGTAGGCAGTCAGGCAGGCAGCTATTTCTCCTTGATACAGTTTAGAATTCAACAACAAGTCAACTAATTATAATTGAACCCAAATGAAATATAACTCACAGGTTATTATAATTACTCTTAAGTAGTCGAAAAACATACTTCAGCGTGAAAAATACGTTGACAGCCTAGAAAGAGACACTAGCAATAACCTTGTCACTCACCTCATTATTCGGGAATAAAATCAGCCGGCCAGTATGACAAATACTCTTATTCAGTTCCCGTCAATATTTCAGCTCTCTATCCTCAATTACTTTGTTAAGTGGCTATTCTAGTTATATAAAAACTATCATACTATTTATGAGAAGACGTCACACAATGTCTATTACACATTCATTGTAAGTAAATCATACCATGCGTGTATTCGCCATATATTCCACTCCAGCCCACATTTTAATCGCCTTGTCTTTAGAAATGTATGTTTTCAAAGCAGAGGAGAAGCAAAAAGAAATGCTATCACAGATTGATTATTTGTAAAATATTACAGTAATACGCTGTTACATAATACATGAAACATGAAATGTTTCGTCATATAGATAAACTTCCTTGTAACTTCTTATTCCCTTCCCTGCCAATAATCTATTTATTTTTTTTCTTGTTCTCCCTATCAACTTTCTGAGTAGTTAGGCTAGACGCCAACATCGTTTTCACTTCCAACTGATTGGTACCATTTATTTTCTCTCTGTTTGGAGGAATATTCTATTCACATTTGGTTTAAAGTGAAAAAAATATTAGTGTGATTAACAGTAAAGTACGCACACAAACATTCATAAATACACCAAACTAAATGATGTAATTGCCAAGCTTTAAATGGCTTTAGATTCTGGAATTCTCCATAAATTTTAAGTAACCTCGTCTGTGGGTAAAATGTTTACGTTCAGTATTTGGAGATAACCGAACACAGTCAAAGTCACCAGGAAAATGGTCATTATTTCCTTCCTTTACAGAGAATTCCAAATATATACATATATATATATATATATATATTTATCAAAATAAGGCAACATGGTCATGTTCTTTAATCACGAATGTAATATTAAATTAGACGATTTAAACATAGCGCTATGGTTCCTTATATTTTTCTACTGTTGGAATGATTTTAGGCACAATTCATATGGAATATCGATTAGGACGCAAAAATCGATAGTCAAACAGTACCTGGTTGCTGTTTCTTTCTAATTAGAGACTTTTCAGCAGCGTATACCTATGATCCCACTGAGGAACGACAACCCAGGATCTTAAGGTTACCTAGTGACCATGGTGCATACATTTGACCTGTAGGTGGATTAACTTCAGAACACCACGAGCCTGTTCGACAAACGCTCATCTATACTAATTATTAACTGTGGTGTCTTGCATGGTTTTTCATGCATCTCTAAACTCGTTATCTCGATAATCTTTCCAGAGAGAATAATTGTTAACTGTGTGAAGCGAACCTGAAGGTCACCGGCTTGTTTAAGTTATGTGCATATCTGTAAGTAATGTAAGTATTTTCTAAGTGGCTTGAAAATAAACCTACATTATAGTAAACACAACAGTGAGTTTAATCGAGAAATCCGCATATATATATATATATATATATATATATATATATCTTAAACACTTTTATTTCCCTTTTCTTAGTGAAAAAATTCACAAAATTCCCATTTCTAATACAGACATCACCCTCTCTCCTGCGTTTGTGTATCCACACATAGGCAGTGGGAGAATCAGGTGGAAGGTGGGGCAGGAGAAGAGTGGAGCGGAGGGCGTGATAAAGAAGGTAGTGCACAGTGTGAAGTAATATTCACTTTGTCTATGCTTATTACAACAAAGAACACTCATCCATGGGAATATTTCCACGGGATTATGCTCCCAAGTGGAAGGAAACAAATAAATACAACTTAAGGGAATGGATGGAGAAGAAATTCTCTCGCCCTCCCCCGCATCGTTCTCCTTCACCATAATCAATGATCTTTAACTAAGTAAACAAAAATTGTCACGAAATACGCGTGACAATAATCAAAATAATAATAATAACAATAATAATGATCTGCTTTCTCTTGCCTCAATACTTTTCCCTATTTTTGTACAGAACTACACAAAGTTATAAAATTAAAATTAGTACTCAGTAATAGTTTGAGTGGTAGTGGTAGCATTCTTATATCTACTTGTAGTATAATAACAACTTACTTCAGGGAGCCATATTCAATGTCAAGAACAAATAACACTCGACTTTCAGATATGCATTGCTTTAGTTGAAAGAAGAAAGTAACAGGCAAAAAGTCCACTTGCATCGTAGAAAATATATTGCAAGTTTATACAATCAGTACTGCAGATATCTTGGTGACTAGTGTATTAAAGTAGTGCAGTGAGGAGAGAAATTTTTAATTGCGATAGATCAATCCTAGACTTTTGATATGTTTTATTATTATTATTTTTTCATGTTCTGCTGATTATTTCACATTATTAATTGCGTGTAACCGTAAGAGGTAAAACGCTATGTGCTGACGTCACAAGAAAACAACTTATTGATTAATTAATCAAGAATATTCACTTATCAGATGACACTGACCACAGTTGATGATGGAGTGATACACTGTTCTGCCTGACTGTAATATTGCATTAAGGAAATTTCGTCCCTATTTGTCTTCATTATATTACAATTTATCCTTCAGCTCAGATATCTGATGCAATGAAGGTGTATTGTTATATTTTGGATTGTACACTAGTCAGTAACTAGTGCAATGTGTCTAGTCCTATCTTCGGTGCAGACTGAATTCTATCAGTCATTCAAGCTTGCAATGTGGCTACCATGTTAGGTGGCTCGCCATTACGGTGCACTGTGAGATGTTGGTATTAGACGGTTGGAGTTACTGACTAGTGTGCAATCAGAAATATCCAATACAGTCCTACAGGAGGCCAGTCGCGAGCCTGAATAGCTCAGTGGTAACATCATTGACTGCAGCACTGGGTGACTCAGGTTCGAAACTCAGAAGGGACATGAGTTCCTTCAAGGTTGCAGATACGCCTTGCTGATGAGTGCCAACTAGCACGAAACCTAGGTCCAAGGCTTTCTGTAGCCGATTGCCTCCAACCATCTAATACCAACATCTCACAGGTGTATTGTTATTTGATATTAAGGAGACTCTACCTCGCCAAATTTTTAGACTAACCATGTATTAAAGTCAGTCTCTCCTTAAAATACACTCACCATCTTGAACTAATTCAATGATATTGCAGTCATTTTAAGCTGTTTGGTAGATTTTGTGTTTTCAAGTCAAAAGGATCTTTGGGCTTGAAGTGTTGACTACTGAAGGATTTCTAAGGTCAATAAGAGCTTGACATTCAAACCAACCGGCACAGAGAACCCGACAACGCCTAAAGTCAGCTGCTTGCTGTGTGAAATTTCTTAATCATTTCAAAATAACACAAATGAATACAACTCCATTATAGGATAAGATTTTATTTTGATAAATTACACAGTGTTATACAGTAATATTTACTGATTACCACGTTTCAAGCACAAATTATTGCTGATAATCATATCAAGTCACTCACACAATTTTTTTGCCTCATTTTTATACATGAGTAAAAATTGATTGCACATTTGAATAAAATCAACATAGGATAAAGTACATTGGGAAATAATATCAGTATTATCAATAAAGTAAAATAAATAACTTGTTATATTGTTATAATGTGAAGTGAAGTAGAATTTTAAGATTATTTATTATCTTCTGATTTGACTGGTGGTAATAATATCTTCCATGTCTGTGGTACTTGCAATGAGTCATTTCTATTGCGCATGTGTTGGGTGTAGACCTGATGAACCAGGATTCGGTCATAAATCTCCCTCTCCACCTACCTATATTACTTTCTAGAATTTTAACACTATCTGAGTTCAATGACTGTGAGGTCAACTAGATTTGTTAAACTAGTAGATCGGGCGTAGTGAGATTATTAGAATCTAGCTAAGGTTAGAACAATTGATCCCACGAAGATGAGAAATTTAGAAAAAAGTTCAGCACTACATTGCACTACATGCATTAACACACAACCACACAATAGGGTGAGAGAGGGTTAAAATTCTAAAACGTAATCCAGGTAGGTGGAGAGCGAGAGAGGTTGATTACTGAATCCTTGTTCATCGAATCTACACCCAACACAACACATGCAATAGGAATGAGTCATCACTCATACCGGAAATATGGAACATACTACTACCAATCAAGTCTAGCGATGGAAAATAATAATAGAATTATATAAACGAAGTTAGAAATTTGTGTGAGTAGTGCCTTGATATGATTATGAGCAATAGTTTGTGCTCAAAACGTCATCAGTATACATTACTGTATAACACTGTGTGATTTTTTCAAAATGAAGTTTTATCCACAATGGAGTTATACTCTTCCACAGTGCCCAAGTATTATCCTTATACAAATGAATACACTTCTACTCAATACTTCCCTAGAATGCTAATTATTCCAAAGTGGTTGTATTCTCTGAGCTAGGAGATTAAATTGCTGAGCTTGCCTTGCTCATCTAAACAACATCTACAGCGCAAAGTTTAATATGAAATGAACTTATCTGAATACTCAGTTAATGGTATAATTGTAACAGGTGACTAAAAAGCTGAAAAAAATACATACATAATCTACATATAAGTTGTACATACACTAGTACATTAATACCATTTTCGTCTGTAATAAGATGGAAAACGGAATTATGTCGCCCTGTCAAAGATAGAATCCTTGTGCTGGGTGCGTACTGACCATGAGTTTCAAACTAGGGCGAAACATCGGTCCACTACTCCCTGGTTTTTTATGATTTGAGTTGAACTCACTATGTTCTTACTTATCTTATTTGTTACTCTTCACCTTACCCATTCCCCACCTCTATTACGTAACTCCATCGCTACTGTAAGCAAAACATTTATTTTTATTTCAACTAGAAGTGTGGAGGTAAACTTTTATGAGCAGTGTTTCTTGAGTTTGCAGCCTCCTGTCAACTGACATCATGCGACATTTGTAAGCATGTTGGAATTTTTCTGTACTTAAAGTTAATAATTTATTTAGTCTGTATGCAGGTGAGCAGAAGCCAACGAACTGCTGTTATTGCTTTATTCACAGTTTGTCAAATGACAAAAGACTTAAGAATAACAAAAATGACAATTTACACTATTATTTTATTACGATCATTACTCCATAAGTTCCTAGCGAAATACAGGTCTTCAGCAGCACATCTCTCCTCCACTCAGTCCATTTCCAGCATTCTCAGCAGGCTCTACCATTGTCCACAGGCTCTTAGTTCCTCTTCATATGATCTCCTTCAGTGTCACTATTAAAAAGCCGAACCGGTCAATTCCGGCTCAAGTTCCATTTGATCACCTGTTGTGTGATGTCAATAGCAAATTGACACAATTCAGAATTCGTGACCTGTAATAATCTGAAGGATCTGGACTTCGCCGATGATATTTGTCTGATTTCCCACAAACTCGAAGATATGCAAGTGAAAAGCAACAAGCTGGCAGAAGAAGCATCAAAGATAGGACTTCAAGTGAACATAGATAAAACAGAGGTGATGAAGATTCCTGGCCAACACCAACAGCAACAACAACAACAGATGACAGTCAGCATAAATAGCAGGAACCTGAAAGAAACAACCTCCTTCACCTATCTGGGAAGCGTCGTTTCAACTACAGGCGGGCGGATCTGACGAGAATATCAAAGCCAGAATCGGAAAAGCAAGACAAGCTTTCATTACTCTCAAGTCTGTGTGGAGGTCAACATCACTCAGAATCAAAAATAAGATCCGGATTTTCAACTCCAATTCACATTGGAGTCAGTGCTACTTTATGGATCAGAGACCTGGCCAGCGCGTCATAAAGAGCATCTCAAACAATCTACACAACTTCATTAACATTTGTCTTCGCTCAATACTCAAGATCAGAGTTGATCAGCAACAAAGATCTCTGGCATTGAGTGAACCAACACAGCAGGAACCGATTATGCAACAAATAGGCAGGAAGAAATGTAGATGGATTGGCTGGCCATACTCTCAGGAAACCATCAAGTGAGTGACATCACTAGACAAGCCATTGCTCGAGTCGAACCCGAAAGGGAAGCGGCGAGTAGATCGTCAGTGCAAGTGTGACTTGGAGGAGGTCATGTGAAGAGGAGATGAAAGCATGTGGGCAGACTTGGAGCGGGGTGAAGACTTTGGCAGAAAACAGTAAGCAATGGAAGTGCGCAGCTGAAGCCCTATGTTCCTCTAGGAACTAAAGGACATAATAATAATATTAATAATAATAATAATCCGAAGTCTCTGAGAGTGCAACATCTGATGAAAGATCAAGTGCCTAGTGCTCCCTAGTTATGTTGACTTGCTGGCTAATCTTTGTTCTTGAATAAACTAGCTGTTCGTTCTATTTTGCATCTGATTTATCATTGTTTTTTTCTTTCTTTACGTTCCCAGTGGAACATAGGGCTTCAAGGTAGAGCCTTGAGGTTTCGGTACCTTATTTTTTAAGGGATGAGGTTGCTAGCCTCATGCCCAACCTTCCTTCTTCATCACTTTTGTTACTGGCTTGACTAGGTAAAGGAGTGCGTTGGTAGCCGGAGATCGAACCCCGGATCACTTGTGTGGTCGCCGAGCATTCTACCGATGCGCCACCGACTCTTATTATTAACTCTTGCTGATACCTATTTATTATCATTTGAGATATAATATTTTTAGGCATGTATCATATTTGGACCCCTGTTAATTTATGAATTCGTCTCAGTCACTATCACCATCATTATCATCAGTGATATTGATTAATATTTTGATAAGGTTAGATTATTTCAATGAATAATGGATAATTAAATTCACAGGAAGTGAAATTCATTCACTCAAGTACACTTTTTAATATTTTAAATTAATGTTACTACTACTACTACTAATAATAATAAACAATAATAAAAACAACAGTTATTACCTCATATACAGACAAAATGATAAGTTGTGGAAATGACATAAAATTAATTGAGAAGTTATTTATAGATTGATTTTTAAAGAAAATCGATAGTGGTTAGTATGTAGTTGACTGCATTTCTTTTTGTTATGTATTTTATTCAGGTTAGCAATTATTCACAGCTGAGATTATGAGCGAATTTCCGGGAGAGGCACAGGTTTTTGCTGTTTCTCTTTATACCCGTGTTCTCTTTTCTCAGCTTCAGTAGTTGTGTTGTCTTCATTAATAACATCTGATTTTAAACACAAAAATATTGATCCTGTGAGGCGAATGTGGAAAAGATAGGAAAGCACATAACCCGTTTGATTTCGTTCTGTCTGTTTAAAATAGTCTACAAGAGTGCAGCAGTTACTCCTCTATGTAATTTATTGTTTTAAGCCTTAATTAAAGCCAGTCGCTCAAGTAGTCTTTATGATTTTTTTATTTGTTAGAATTATTATTCCCTTGGATTCCGAGTGGAACATCTACATTGCACTTTGTTTTCTATAGTCTTCACGATAGACTTAAATCGCCTACTCATAAGATCTCCCCCATGTCACCCTCGAACTCACGCCAAACTCCGTTTTGTTTTCTATTTAAGTTCTGCTGCAGTACCTGCTAGGTATTATGCGCTGTTACTTCATGGTCTCCTCAGCGTTTGTCTATTCCATCCCCATTTTCACCCACATATTTGATATAAGGAGGCAGATTCTTGTTATGTTTGTTGTTCTGTTAGAGCATCAAGCCAGCGACAGTAGTTATAAATAAAGGTCTATAGTAGCTTGTTGGGACAATGACGTGAGCGCCAAGCCTCTG
Organism: Trichobilharzia regenti; assembly: GCA_944472135.2. Lineage (NCBI taxonomy): Eukaryota > Metazoa > Platyhelminthes > Trematoda > Strigeidida > Schistosomatidae > Trichobilharzia > Trichobilharzia regenti. Next base: position 132,530,746 of record OX235270.1, on the reverse strand, counting down.
AACCCTACAGAATGCCTTAGTGACTTGACATTGGTGCTGAAGGTTTAGGTCTTGTTCCTTAAGCTGACTGCGGTGGATTTTCATACCAGTTTCAGAGCAATGAAGGTGTGTCCCACCTTTCTAAACCTACATTACCTGCATCCAGAAAATCAATACAATTGCTACCAAACATAGAAAATATCGTCACTATAGTCAGGTTGAGTGATGTTACACTGTGACAGTTTTTAATCCACCTTCCAGTTTATTTTTTACATCACGAGTAGATGTTAAGCGAAGCAATCAGCAATAAATAAAATGCAAATTCTTTGTATTGATTTTGTGGTATTCTAGTGAAAAGACGGTAGCTATGCTTAACATTTTGGACATCGTCTGTGAATCTGCCGATTAGAATAATGTCTGAAGGCCATTTGCAATACTGTAATACCATTCTTTCTGAAGATGAAAGAATCGTGAACAATATACAAAGTACTATTGTGGTGAGAGCAGGCTGCTTGCCAATTGGTAGACATTAATCTACGTCAATGTCTAGGTCACTAATATTGGCCGTGAGAAAATATGAACACGGCTGATTCAAAAACCAATCACAGCAGACTTAAACGTGGGAAAAAATTCGATTTGCAGATAGATGGCTCGACTTTCCGAGAAATCTAGGGAACAAGCAATCAGAAGACTGCGTTTGTCTACTTAACTTCCGAGAAACAACCAATCAGAAGACTGCCTTTTTTACTTGCTTAAGCTTTAATAATGTACAGGAAATATATATTAATACGTGTTGATTTCCGTAATAAAACGATCTGTTGCCGGCCCTTGTCTTTTGTTGTTACACTATATTACAACAGGCGAACATATAGAATAAAGACCACGGAGGGCGAACGCACCAATAACCTTGAACACACACCATTCGTTGGATTATAGAATCTACCATTTATTATACAGTAAAAGCCGTTAATTTAGAAGAAAAATTAACACAATAATAATAAAAATAATAAAACACAATAAAGACCGTATTTTACCCTCAGGTAACTCACAATACTTCCCAGTCACACTAAAGCGTATCAGTCTCCAGGTTTCATGGCTGTCAAGACAGTTCCCTTTACAAGAACAAGGAAATAGTCTCCTCTTATATATGTTTATTTACTAGAAAAATACAGATGATAATAAGACATCCTAACTCTAACCCTAACTTTAACCCTAATCCTAACCCTAACCTGCTATCAGTCCATTGTTCAAATAATACTTAGAAATGACATCGGGATGAAATGTGCACATCAGTTTGTGCACTGCGTTCATGCTGGAGTTGTAGTAACGACAGGTTCTGTAATCCAGCGAATGGTAAGAGCTCAAGGTCGCCGGTGCGTTCGTACCCCATGGTCGTTGTCCTGAAAAGACATTACCCAAATGGATATTGTAGAGGGACAGCATACAATAAGAAAATATTTGGAAATCGAATTAATGCAAAATATAAAACTCTAAACTTCAGGCATCTGAAAACTTATCAGACAAAGAAAGCAAAAAAAAAATGAATATCAGTATAGAAACGAAACATGAAGCTTAGTTCAACAAAGCTAGCTGGCTAGCTATACAATGTGTTCAAATAAGAGTTATTTACCATGTAAAGCCCAATAATTGCCGATGGGTTCAACGATATGAAAGGGCAACAACTAAACAAAAGTAATCCCAGAAGCTGAAATTCGCAGAAGATAATGATTATAAATCAACTAATAATAAAGGCGACCAGTCCTGCACCGCAGTAATGCGAAACACTGACTAAATGATTGACTGGTTTCAACATAGAACTTTCCACCTTTGCACAGCAGCTGGAGTCGCCACACTTCACTCAGCACACAAACCCAGAGAAAAAAATAAAAATAAATGCAAAATAGAGGCAGTAGACAGGGATATGACACAAAAGGAATAGTAATATCGAAGAACAATATAGTTTCATTGGAAATTACAAGTCACAAAGAGTGGATGCATCTGCACAAGCCATTGAGAACGATTTTGAGCCATATCACTAATTGTCTCCAGCCATTAGTTTTTACCGTCCCGAGGACCCCAACCTACTAAGATATCCACACCTTCCTTCATGGCTTAAACTAACAGTTGTGGATTTCATTGACTGATGAAGTTATGTTTTGGTTTGACCACCTCAAGCCCTTTTTCAGCCTGACCCTATGTCAGCTGACTAACATTGCCCATCTAGGAAGGCGATAGCTAGACATACGTAACACATATCTTAACCATCTCAATGGATGTAACTTTACAGACTCGTCGATTGATTTCCTCTCCCTCCTTACCTAGCACTCGACCGACGCCTAACTTCAATATTGCTCACCTTGTTATACCCCTTAACATGACGGATAGAACGCAGGGACCTATGATCAAAGATAGCTAGGCAGCCTTTTCATGTCTTCCACTTTCAATGGCCATGTGTCACTCACAGTCATGATGAAAGAGGACGGAGCGGACTACTGTGCAGCACACAGGCTCCTTGGTCGACAGCCAGCCGGATATCACGTCTCTGCCAGAGACGGCGTAAATTGGCATATGCGAAATGAGCCTTCTGTATCCTTGCTGAGATTTCGTTAGCAATCAACCCGTTGGGGTCTGAAGTGAAGTGGACAACACGCTCCACAAACCACTTCACTTCCTATTTCTAAGCTAGGAGTCGATGCAATCCAGACTAGTCCTTTAGCATCATCTTACATTCGGTGGGAGCGAATGGCTTATAAATCCTCTGGAAAAGAATAATGAATTCATTTTCAAGTTAAAGCCACAATCAAGTGGATATTATAACAGCTGAAAGTTGTTTGTTTGCATGTATTACGTCTATAAATGAAACTGATCTTACATCTCAGCAGCATTATTGTCCATTATTTGTTTTCTTTATTCTTCTATAGTTTATAGTTTTGTACTGGCCAATGCACGTATAGTCGACTATCCCATTGTCTATTGTAATGAAGGATTCTCACGGTTAACTGGTTACAGTCGTGTGGATATTATGCAGAAGAGTGGAAGTTGTGCATTCTTCTACGGAGAACAGACAACTAAAGAAATGCGTGAACGTCTACTTAAAGCACTGGATACTCAAACACCAGACCAAATTGAAATGTTATTTTATAAAAAAAATCGTAAGTGTTTTTTATCTTTTAATTGAGAAACATGAAGAACACATTTATTGATTTGTGATGATTGAGGTAAAATGCTATTGAATTGCCAGGCTAGTTAACCGAAGGGTACCTAGTGTAAATCAAGATTTTAATTCCACCTTCAAACATGATGGAATTTGAAAAGGGAGAGCACGTTATTGCGATGGTCTCCTTTAGAATGCGACAGGAAAGAAGATGTGGCTGACTGCAGATTGCGCGTTACAGAAGTGAATTTATATCCTAAAGATTAGGACTCATTTTTGACGAATACTTGTCCATTCCCTCAAAATGATTCGACTGACTAAGGTGTGCACAGATTGATAGGACTAATACCCTACGATTAGAAGTTTATTTTTATGTAGTCATTTCACTTAAGAATAGATAAATGCCGAATGCCTGCAGATGAGACGGGAAGTAAGCATGTTTACACACAATAAAGTATAATTCAAAAAAATCAGCATGGACATATCAATTGGTCTATAATCATGATCAGTAGAATAGTGGGCGTTAATCTCTGTAGGCTAATTTTAATTGGCTTGTTCCTCGAGTGGACATCAATCACTTAACTAGGCCAATTCTGATTGGTTTCCTGACAGACTGGACATTGATTCCTATAGTAGCGGAATACTTGCAGATGTCAATACTTTATTCAACGTCTTTCTGGCAGATATTTCTCCATATACAACTTACAAATTCTTCTTTTAGCGAAACACACCGCATAAGTAGTAGAATTGGAAAATTAATTTCAAGGTTGATCCCACTGCAGAGAGAATTTATTTGATAAAGTCCCTGTTATAAATTAGCACTTACGGATGACGTTTCGAGCATAATTTACTGATCATGATCATATTAGGTTGGTTCCGTTATCGATTTATCTAATCTAGGAAGACTGTTACTAACTTATTAACAACCGACACCAATTTCATCATACTTCGATACTTTCAAAAGCATATGCACCAATAACCAAGTTCCTGATTGTTAGATAACACAACAAGTTTCCCTGATGAGACTCCTGGATGCATGACATCCTAAACTTGTCAATTCAAAGTATATTGTGTCACCTGAAGAATTTACGGGGTAGGAGGTGACTATTAGAATCGGACATCCTTTGAGCTGATTCTACATGACGTTTTCGGTGAATGTAGTTGATAAACGCCTCAGTGGTCTTCAAAGAATGATTAACCAAAGGTAGTCTACCAGTTGAACAAGATATGTCAAACCATCGATGTTAACAGTCGATTATTATGATAATAAATGCCTGTGTGTCGGTGGCACAGTGGTTAGGACTCTCGTCGACCATCCACATGGTCCGGGGTTCGATCCCCTACCGACGCACACCTGATATCTATGGACGGCCTGCAAATTTTGGGCTACCGATATCACATGCTGAAAATTCCATACTTCTACCAAAAAGTACTGTGTGGAATCAAGCTGTAATCAAAAATAAAAAAAATAATAAATATCACTTCGTTTTTGTTTGTATCTTTATTATTGTAGGTCTTCCATTTTGGTTGCTTGTTTGTGTTGCTCCAGTAAGAAATGAATGTGAAGAGGTTGTACTATTCTTGTTGGCGTTTAGAGATATAACAGCTCTGAAAACTCCATTCGAAGATGAGGAGACAACAAAAGGTAAGTAACAAGAATAAAAGATAATGATAATCCCCACGATTATTGCATGAATTCATCGAAGTCATTTCTCAGTTTTTCTGTTGATTGATTTTTGAATATACCATATATTTTACGCCTTTTTTCCCCATATATATACCCTAGAGTTTCGGCTGAGTATAAGTGGAGAAAACGTAAACTTCCAGGTTGACTGAATTTATTAATGTGAATAGATCTAAGTGACAAACACCATGTGAGGTTGAATGAGCTGACTCAAAGAGTTGGTTACAAATGGAGGACTGCGTCATCCTATATTCATCTTTTACCAGCCGGACTAGACAGTGTTCAGTTATATGTTTCCGGAGAACAAAGTTCTGTGAAGTCAGCTTCACAGCAGCACATGAAATAGTAGATGTAAGTAGAGGTAGACATAAGCAGTGGTTTGTCTTTCAGTCATTGTTAATCATATTACCGCTAGCGAATACCAGGTATATAAGTCTGTGGCATGAAGATAGAGTTGAATGCACTTGGATAGAAGATTTTCAATAACTTCAGCAAAGGTATTACATTTGAATGCCAAACTTATACATAGTGTCTTCCGTATGCCTATACTTCCTCTGGGAACGACTTGTTTTTTTTTGTTAATATTCCTTTCAATAAACCTTCTAGCATATCCATTATTTAGGAGTGTTTTAGAAAAGGTTTTCCACTTCTATGTCAGCCACATCTTTAGAACAGATTTTCAGAACTCTGAAGTTTAGAAAATGGCTTAAACTTATCTTTCTACATATGTATAACTTCAACTGCCAGCAGTTAGAATCGATACGCTATGTAATTCTAGTAAACGATTATTTAAGCATGCTCACCTCATAACTTGAAGATCTCCAGTCCTATACCTGATGAGATCATAAGCGTACACTACTGGACAGTCCTGAAATAGAACGAAACAGCTACCCAGTACTTCTACTTTTGCTTTCAATTGTTCTTTAAATTAAAATTGGTGCATTTTAAAACCAACTCCGAAATCAGTCAGTCCCCGTTTAGCTGATTACTGTATTTACTGTGCATACAGTAAAAATAGACGGTGGATGAGAGTAAATTTTTACCAAATGTACTGCATTTAAAAAAACTTCGTAAAATTCAAATATTGTCTTTTTCGAGGTGTTTGGAACAATTCTACTGCATATATCATTACAAACGAGAAGTAGTTAGATATTTATAGAAAATCATTCAGGATTGGACAGCTGGTCCATCCTAGTCTACGGCTGTTAACCATCATGCATCCATGAACCGGCCTGGGTTAGGTATTGAGCACACTGACTGAATGGTAAACGAACTAGTATCCTGAAATCTCTCTTCATTCGTTGCAGTCGATTCTTGATTGATGGCGATTAGTAATGACACATGGATACGTTGTTCAATAATCAGCTGTATACTCTCCAATTATTATCATTCTTTTATAAAGTACTTTGAAGTGAAACGAGTAGTGAGACACATATGCCAGTGGACACCAATGCTATTCATAACTGTGATGGACTGGATTACGCCAAACAAGAGAACAATAGGAAGACCACAGAAGATATGGATTTCACCATCAATTCATGTCCAGTGTCAACACAAACTAAGAGATCTATAGGCGAAAACCAACAACCTGACCGATAAAAAAACTGGCTTCCAGTGAACACAGAACTTCAAGTCAACATAGACAAGATGGAGGCAATGAAGATAAACAACACAACCAAACAACCAACCAACCAACCAAACAACCAACCAACCAAACAAACAAACAATCACCAACACCACCACCAACAACAACAGAAACAACAACAAACATCAATCACTATCAAGGGAGGAAATTCGAAGGAGATAACTTCCTTCACTGGTCAACGAAACATCGTCTCGAATGCAGTCACTCCACACAAATCACTATGTCGAAGGCAGGATCGGAAAAGCAAGACACACATTCATCAGTCTGAAATAACTCTGGAAATCTTCTTCACTCAGTCACCGAATAAACAACAAGACTCACATTTTCAACACCAATGATAAGTCAGTCAGTCGGTCAGTCAGTCAGTCACTGTTTCTCATGGGTTAACCATCTGACACGCATATCATGGACACTACTACAAACTTTCATCAACACCTGACTCTTCACTGCCTCCACACTGAAGATCAGATGGCCATGCAGAAAGAATTAGCGAAATCACAATTCTGGGAACCAATCAACAAGCGACGACCTATTGCTCAGCGAATATTCTGAAGATGGAGATTGACTGGACACCCTTTCGGAGGAGACCGCCGCGTGACATCGTGTGCCCGGTCATCGCTAGAGTGGAACCGTGATAGGGAACGGTGTGTTGGACGAGTGTTTGAGGGTGACATGGAGGAGATTGTGTTAGGTGGAGGGAGATGAGAGATGAGATGAGCAATTGTGAGGTCAGCTAACGAGGAGTGTATAGAATAGGAAGGAGTGTAGAGTAGCTGTTGAAGCCCAATGTTCCGCTCAGAACCCAAGGCGACCATAATAATAATAATGTGCTTACACAGCTAATTCATATAATATTATTGTTAGTTTTTGTGTATGCATTTGAGTGCGCTCTAAATAAGTCGTGTCAGTTAACCCCAGAATGGACAGTAAATATACCGACTAGAATGAAACAGCTGGTCAGTGTTCACCAACTTTCAAAAAGTCTCCTTCATTTGATCCGTGATACTTAATTACTGCAGATAATGTAGCCATAGTATGTTTGTTTGTCTTCATGAGTGCTCATATCGATGCTGTAACGGCGATATTAGGAGCAATTCAGGGGTCAGCTGAAGTGTAGTGCATAGAATAGGAAGGAGTGTAGATTTGCTGTTGGAGCCCAATGTTCCGCTTGGATCTCAAACTTGAGATTTAAGTACTACTGATTGCCATACATAGTCGACTACTGCTCACAGTTAGTTACATAGCTCATTATTTAAAGAGCAAAGGTGATCTTAATGCCAAAATGTGATTCTACTCATTATTTGGCCATTTTAATTATCAAAGATTTTGTAACCAAACTGACTAAGTTCAGTCGGTAGCAGTATTCAAAACCATATAAACTGAGATCGGTTACTTCGATTATGTGATAACACAAAATGAAGTTCAGCTTTTATACAGAATTGATCGTATGGAATCTCCACCTCTGTGTTCCAGGCCATGCTTGGGTATGAATCGATCGGGAACGGAATCCAGACCTCCTAAGTGGTTGGCAAGTGTCCTCCTACTAAACCGCTGACAAACCGAACGCTATCAGTTAGCCTGACTCATTCTCTACTGCTCATCTAAATTAGTAATATATATATGTATAGTACGGAGTTATGAAGTTATGAATTAGCCTCTTTAGGTTTCTTTTTCAAATAATATCAACATTTGAAGGCAATTATCTTTAGGTAAAAGGTGATACAATTCATAAGGTCAAATTTCTGTATGATACAAAGCTTCAGAAAGATAACTTTCAACCGGATGTTTTAAATTACAAAAAATATTATAATTTTTAAATTATATTCTACTATTAAGTAAACTATTTGAAAACATCATTTAAAGAAGAAGAAGATTTCAAAGTGAGGGATAAAAAACAAACTCAGGATAATTATTATCCTTCTACAGTAACCTATTCTCTCCCTCTCTCTCGTCATGAATGCAGATATCCAAATAGCAGGTGAGGACAGGCAATTAAAAGTTTGACGGACAGTTAAGTTCTGTTTTTTTATGAATAAATAGAAGAGAAACAGGTCAAATTTGAATTTTATCTATCTTGAAATGTCCTCTTTTCATCACATGATACCGTCTTAATTGACACTGTTATTCGGGGTAGACATTTTGAATTGAATTGGTGTTGATTTACGGTGATGATGATGATGAGAGTAGTGGCGAGGTGTTTTCGCGCATAGTATAACAAACAATAGGAAAATAAAATACTCCAGTTGGTATTAACCATCAGTAAAACATTTTAAAGACAGACAAATGTAACACATGAAATGTTTTCGCCTACATTGTGGGCATAGAACTAGAGGTGGTCAAATATACAGACAGTTTGAATTTCCCCAAGTGGTAAGTGTTGTGTGAAGGGACTTGTGTAATCTTGTGTTGTGTTCTTAAAAGAAATACTGCAACAATTTCAAATGTTACATCTGAAAATGTTACGTCGACTTTTTGCCCCTCCTGAATTTATACATTGAGCTTTTTTTTTATGGTGTACGCGAAAACACCTGAACACATAAATTGTTTTTTTTTACCTGTTGATTAAAATAACCCCAAACTGTTTACAACCAGCCTCTTTGATTCTTTTAAACACAGACAGGACGAACACATTTTTTTTTCAATTTTCCAGAGTACAAAAGAGCTCTTGCCTATGTTTTTTTCCAGTTGACGTCTTTCCACCAACCACTGAGAGCGCCTTTGCGAATGGCGCGACTTGTTTTGAATCTTCTGCTTGATTTACTTTAATTGTTTCTTCACGCAATAACTTCAGCTGCCATTAAGCTTGTCGTCACGTCCTACATTTATATGGAAGTATTAATTAAAGAAATATATTGATATTACTAAACATTAATGGCGTTCTAAACTACATTGAATCAATAATATTGATAGGTGATTACAATTCCAAAGCATCAGTAAGTGAGAGAGACTGATATGCAATAATATAACAACAATAAATTGATTGAATATAAGATAAATTATGACAGGTAGAACAGAATTTATGGACTTGTAGATTACACAGCTTTGTTCCTTCTCGATAAAGTAGAAATTTGAGGTAAACCTCTAGCTATAGCGTTAGATCGATCAAAGACAACATGTCAACTGATAAGAGCTACACTGAAAACTTCATCACAAAACATTTAGCCAAGAAAGCAGAAAAGAATTCTTCTGTATATGTTACCATGAAGTTTCCATATATACGACTACAGTTCAACGGTAATATATCAACAAGTCGAGAAAGTCGACTCAAAGAACATTTAATGCTGGCCAAACTGAAGCTTCTATTCTCCACACAACTGGTTGTGATTCTGAGACTGAGAGATGAAATGATGACTAGGCTAGCCACCTTATCTTGTATCTACCAGTTCAACTGCTCCTGTTCTCCAGTCAGTTGTATTAGCCACTGCTCTAGGAACCTAATTTTACATTCTCAGGAACACCTACCAGTGTGACTAAAACAAGGGTTCCGTAAAAATCACCAGTGATTCGATATTATAGCACCGCGTCTAACCATTTCACAAAGCTAGTACTGAAGTGTGTCTGCCTACTGCCTTTGAGGGATTGAATAAATTACCAAAGCGCTATATATATATATACACCGAATACTTCAAACAACATTTCGTGAAAATCAACCAGAATTCTGTGTGCAAAATAAGCAGGTTCAGTCACTGTTGCTACCCTGACTTTCTGTTGAAACTATAAATTCATAAATTTTGCTATGTGATACACAATCAATTTAGTCTTGTTATACTAGTGCATATTGGCCTCTCTCTCTCTCTCTTACTGATGTTTTCAAACTGTAATCACCTACTGATACTATTGATCCAGTGTTATTTAAAACAGCATTATTGTTGTTAATACCAATATTTCGCTAATTATCATGGTTATATAGCTATCGAATCTGATGAGAAACTCATCGAAAACAATATTCTTTATTTATTCATCAGTCTTTTAAATTTCTGATGGGCACCTTTCATTTTTGCTTGCGATTCTTTCTTACTTCAACTCCCCTCTCCTACTTGAATGTTCCATCACACCATTCATATTCATCAAACTCTGATTCTTTGATTATTAACTATTTTGTATTCCCAACTGTTGTAACACAGCTATGCATTTCGAGGTTAAATAGTTTGCGATGTTGTACTTTTTTTATTAGGCAGTTTTTAGGCAACTGATGAAAAGCCATGAAATAGAAGTCCACTAGCTCTACTTATCCCGTAAGCATTTTCATTTGTGTATGGAGGAGATGAAAGCCTGTGATGTGTGGCGGTCCACCTGAGGAAGAAAAGGGTGGTGTGCTGTTGAGTCACGGTGCTCCACTCGAAACTCAAGGGAATAATAAATAATAATAAATCAATAAATCCTTCGTTTTTCTGGGTAAAATTTTGTGTATTCCTGTCTTATAGTTCTGAAATACGAATATATATATATATATATATATATATATATATATATATATATCACTGAACATTTAGGAAATGTAAACAGCCGAAAGACTTGAAAACAACTCCAACGGTTTCTTAGCTTTTATTAATTCTACAACTGACGTCAGCTAATGACAAAATCTATCTTAGAATAGCTTCGCCTTGTGTTCAGTGTATACTGGCTGATAGACACCGTGGTTAGTCGTGTTTTTAATGCGTCATTACTTCTGCAGCCACACCGAAAAATAACTGTAATTCCCCCCCCCTAATATCGCCGTTACACCATCGATATGAGCACTCATGAAGACAAACAAACATACTATGGCTACATTATCTGCAGTAATTAAGTATCACGGATCAAATGAAGGAGACTTTTTGAAAGTTGGTGAACACTGACCAGCTGTTTCATTCTAGTCGGTATATTTACTGTCCATTCTGGGGTTAACTGACACGACTTATTTAGAGCGCACTCAAATGCATACACAAAAACTAACAATAATATTATATGAATTAGCTGTGTAAGCACATTATTATTATTATGGTCGCCTTGGGTTCTGAGCGGAACATTGGGCTTCAACAGCTACTCTACACTCCTTCCTATTCTATACACTCCTCGTTAGCTGACCTCACAATTGCTCATCTCATCTCTCATCTCCCTCCACCTAACACAATCTCCTCCATGTCACCCTCAAACACTCGTCCAACACACCGTTCCCTATTACGGTTCCACTCTAGCGATGACCGGGCACACGATGTCACGCGGCGGTCTCCTCCGAAAGGGTGTCCGGTCAATCTCCATCTTCAGAATATTCGCTGAGCAATAGGTCGTCGCTTGTTGATTGGTTCCCAGAATTGTGATTTCGCTAATTCTTTCTGCATGGCCATCTGATCTTCAGTGTGGAGGCAGTGAAGAGTCAGGTGTTGATGAAAGTTTGTAGTAGTGTCCATGATATGCGTGTCAGATGGTTAACCCATGAGAAACAGTGACTGACTGACTGACTGACTGACCGACTGACTGACTGAGTGACTTATCATTGGTGTTGAAAATGTGAGTTTTGTTGTTTATTCGGTGACTGAGTGAAGAAGATTTCCAAAGTTATTTCAGACTGATGAATGTGTGTCTTGCTTTTCCGATCCTGCCTTCGACATAGTGATTTGTGTGGAGTGACTGCATTCGAGACGATGTTTCGTTGACCAGTGAAGGAAGTTGTCTCCTTCGAATTTCCTCCCTTGATAGTGATTGATGTTTGTTGTTGTTTCTGTTGTTGTTGGTGGTGGTGTTGGTGATTGTTTGTTTGGTTGTTTGGTTGTGTTGTTTATCTTCATCGCCTCCATCTTGTCTATGTTGACTTGAAGTTCTGTGTTCACTGGAAGCCAGTTTTTTTATCGGTCAGGTTGTTGGTTTTCGCCTATAGATCTCTTAGTTTGTGTTGACACTGGACATGAATCGATGGTGAAATTCATATCTTCTGTGGCCTTCCTATGGTTCTCGTTGCTTCCACAAGGCGTTTGGCGTAGTCCAGTCCATCACAGTTATGAATAGCATTGGTGTCCACTGGCATATGTGTCTCACTACTCGTTTCACTTCAAAGTACTTTATAAAAGAATGATAATAATTGGAGAGTATACAGCTGATTATCGAACAACGTATCCATGTGTCATTACTAATCGCAATCAATCAAGAATTGACTGCAACGAAATAAGAGAGATTTCAGGATACTGGTTCGTTTACCATTCAGTCAGTGTGCTCAACACCTAACCCAGGCCAGTTCATGGATGCATGATGGTTAGCAGCCGTAGACTAGGATGGACCAGCTGTCCAATCCTGAATGATTTTCTATAAATCTCTAACTACTTCTCGTTTGTAACAATATATGCAGTAGAATTGTTCCAAACACATCGAAAAAGACAATATTTGAATTTTACGAAGTTTTTTTAAATGCAGTATATTTGGTAAAAATTTACTCTCATCTACCGTCTATATTTTTACTGTATGCACAGTAAATACAATAATCAGCTAAACGGGGACTGATTGATTTCGGAGTTGGTTTTAAAATGCACCAATTTTAATTTAATTTAAAGAACAATTGAAAGCAAAAATAGAAGTACTGGTAGCTGTTTCGTTCTATTTCAGGAGTGCTAGGCAGCTGTCTCTTCTTAGTTTGGGGCTTCTCGACCATATGCACTCACTAATATTCGAAAGAAGGACCTTCCAGTTACATTGAAATATTGTAAACGATTCAGCCAATGGTACCTTATCCAATGGCGAGGCCACGATTCCAAGCTTCTGCCGATTTTTGATATATAAAGAGCAGCCTCCAGCCAATGTCATCATCGACTAACTGACCTCTTACCTGACTTGTTAGATTCCGCTGCTTACGACTTCTCAGGGGCTACATGGGTTGGCCGGTGGATCAGGTCTCGGTGGTTGAAGTGTCCACAAGCTTGACATTTCACCGGAAAGTCCTGGATTCGAACCCCGGAGATGCGTCCTGCTGAAAAGTCCCAAACCAGAACAAGACGGCTGTCCAGTACTCCTAGGTCTTCCAACGGTTCTCTTAATGATAATCACTCGTGACCACGCAGGTAAATCACTTCTCCTAAAGCTTAAACTCATAGACGTAGACATCTGTAAATCAATCAAACTAAACTAGGCTTATTTATCTTTAGAAAATTTTTTAATTATAATGTGGTGCTTGTTCATCAAATAAATAAGATGAAGAAAGCACTGAAAAGTTAGACATGCTAATTAAAATGTTACATTTATAATACAAAGTTAAATTGAAGCGACAACAAACAATAAAAAAATGACTATTTTTAACAAGCAGTGAATTCTGTGTCTACAATTTAGCTAGTTAGATTAAAACCATGTATATTGTACAGAGTGGGAAACAAGAAGAGAACAAGTGAAGAGGAGCGCGAAAGAGAGGTGGTGGGTGTAGGAAGGATAGGCAGCAACAGCTGTCGTAACAACATTCACTAATTTTTCAAATGTTGTTTTTTTTAGAGATTGTCTTTGATTGGCTGAAGGATTTCATCATCAGCTGACATTAGTTAGAGAACCATTGGAAAGCCTGAAGGGAGGAGTACTGGAGAGTCGCTTCGTCCCAGTATGGATTTCTTCATCGGTATGCATCTACCGAGGTTCAAATTCATGGGCTAGTGGATATGATTGCAGCAGCTTAATGGCCTAGGAGCTCACCTTTTAACCAGAAGGTCATGGGTTCAAACTCCGGCAGGTTCATGCTGCTGAAGAGTCCCGAACTAAGACAAAAGAGCGATCCAGTACTCCTTGAAGGTTTTCCAGTGCTTCTCTAACTGATCTCAGCTCATGATGAAATTCTCCACCCAACATTCATTAAATAATGAAGTTCATTATATATATATATATATATATATATATATATATATATATATATATATATATATATATATATATATATATATTCACATACACATAACCCGCATATATGAAATGATCCCATTCTAAATTTGTTTATTTGTTCATGTGTATGAGAGACATAGCAATCAGAATCAACTCTCTGACTTTGAATAAATTCAACCATCTATATTCTTGATTTCAATAGTAATTTATTCTTTTCAAATCTCAAACGGATGGATTAGGAGGATTCGCTTCATCGGCTAAATGATGAAAATGTATCATCTGTCATAACTTTTCTGATCACACTGTCAACTGTAAGTTAAGATACAGTCATACTCAAAGCCTATAGACCCGAAATTGGGATGTCACAATTTCAATATGTGAGTATTTCACACAAGTGTTTATGTTGTTGATTAGCTTTCACGTAGACGATGTGAGAACCTCGTGAAAAACTCATGAAGGAGATTGCACAAGAAATTAAACAAGTGAACAATCAGTGGATGATGTGCTACACTATAAGGGCGGGGGGGGGGACAAATCACCTTAGAATTCGGTAGCAGATTAGTGCTGGTAACTTAATGCCGCTCACTGACGTGGATTGAGCAGTTCTAGAGTGCAGTCTACACAATGTATTTCTGTGAACCTTCGTGAGAAACTTATTATTAGCCGGTTGTTAGAGGAAAACCGCCATTGGGACGTTCATTTTTGTATTGATTGATTACTTTATTGTAGTCCTACAGGAGATTGATAGTAAGGTTGAATAGCTCAGTGGTAACGTCTCTGACTGCAGTACTGGACGACTCTGGGAAATGAGTTTCTTCAAGGATTGTACAAAAACCGACAGGCACAAACGTAAACCATCTGATAGCACTTATTTTTTGTTAGTGAGATTGATCGGAACACCCACAGATTGGCGGACTGATACTAACATAATAGGTGATAGTCAGAAATGAAGTGAAAATCTCAGTCGGTAAAAAGCTTGAACTGCCAGCCATTACAAGCAGTTTTTGACGAAAAGATATCTTGGCAGTAGCCCAATCTTCTCTGAACAAAGCTGATCATCTAGAACTCTTATACTTAAGGAAAAAACAAACACTGAATCCAATGAGTTTTCCCTCTTCCTAGGCGTTCCAACTAGGAAGCCTCAATGTATGAAGTGACATAAGCGTCGGCACCAGCATCACATTCATGCTTCCCTCTTCTCCAGCCAAAAATGGAAAATGCACTTCCCACATAGCTAGCTAGCATTCAACCATTTAGCCACTGTGACACAATTTCATGACTTCGAATCAACGAATCGGTTGTCATTATTGGTCTGTTACAAACTATATATGAAGTAAATCTCTTAATCATGTGCCGAATAACATTATTTCTGTTCATTTATAACATGTGTCGTTTTCCTGAAGTCACGTTCACACCTTTTGATTTTGAAGAAGTATTCACTACTTCTACTACGTATACGGATTGAGGGGCATTCACTGTCAACCAGGTGAGGCCGAATCTACATTAATTAACATCTCTCCCCACTAGCCTGCATTCTTCCTCATGATCCTATCACACTGATATATATATATATATATATATATATATATATATATATATATATATATATATATATATCAGATGACAATTACATGTACATAGTATATTTTATTCTATCTTAGAATTCATTGGTCAGATGCGTTTACCTCTTGAAAGTCGTCGGCAGTGTCATTTCATTTTTAATGAGTAGCTTTTATAGACAATTTGACGCAAAATGATGACTCTTTTTAAAATACGAAAGTAAATTATCCAACTGTGAACTAAACCAACACTCAGAATAGACACTTTTATTTACTGAATTCTATGAGGATTGATCATTCAGTTTTGTCTTTTTTCCTATCTGTATCACTTACTTTCTCCCCAAAGGTTTAAGTAAATTCGCTCGACTGGCTCGTTCAGTTACAAGAAATCGTTCAGTGCTACAACAGCTGTCAGTATCTCAAACATCTTCACAGAACACTGGCATGAGTTTATATCGAAGTAATAGGCTAACAGCATGTGGTGGGGGTGGAGGTGGGAGTGGTGGTGGTGCCGGCAGCGGTGGTACTGACAGTGATGGTGGTCAAGTGGAACAGTACGGTTCACCGGGTCTATCAAATTTTCAAAATCTCATCGCTAGTAACAGTTCACGATTTCATGACTCTTCAAGGTCAGATCCAGAAAAAGCTGCAATGGTGAGTGATTTTGTTTTTCTTTTTGCCATTTTTTTGTTGGTTAAACCGGGCATATTAATAATACTGTTAACTGACATAGAAGCTCTAAAGGCGGTCGGTTAGTTTTGCTTTTTGCCTGAGTTGATGACCATTCATTATTATGTCATGGCAAACCTATCCGCTGTGAAAAAAACATCAATCATTCAGTAATCATCGTGGATAAGGTGAAGATGTGTGACTCCACGAAGACACCTTTCTGGCTGAAGGTAATGCCTTGTCCATTGGAATAGAGAAGCCGTAGCTTTGTTCAAAGAAAAACTTTTTCAAGCATTTCTCCCTTCATATTTCTTATCTGCTTCTGTTACACTATTCATAACAAAAAACCTACTTCTTATGCGATATCATCACATTTTTCTGCTAAAATGTTTGTTTTGACGACGACGACAACAACAACAACCACAGCTCATTCTCTAAACAGCTTCTTACTATTACACATCGCTTAATCTATCAAAGAATTAGTGTTGCCTTGACTTCCAAGTGGAGCAGAACATCTTCACTTCACTCTGTTCTCTGGAGACATTTTTAGGTAATTTCGCTATCGACAATAAGCTCTAATTTCCTCCTAACATGATCTCCATGTCTAGTTTACTAGCCGATCTAAAGCGAAACGGATGTGTAACTACTGACACCAGCCTGGAAAGGCAAATCGAATTCAAATTCAGGTGATCAGTTCTATTTTAAAGCAATGAGTTCCCCGTATTCATTTTTTTAAAAAACAATGAGAAGACATTTATCTGAATAGTCTTATCTTTCTTTGCGCAACTTATTTCGGGCAATCTGATCATAGATGCGCTTGTCATATGAATAATAAAGGATAATAAAGTGTTAAGGGGTGAGAGAATAGACATGCGTCAAGCTGAAAGGCTATACTGAAAACTGTGGAATCCCAGTTGCAGCACATTTTAGCAGATTTCTGTATGGCGTACTCTAGAGAAGATATATCGATGACATTAAATCATAAGTGACAATTTTTGTTCTACTGTTGTGAGAACAGGCTGCTAGCCAATCGGTGGACATTAATTTACGTCAATGTCTAGGTCACTAATATTGGCCGTGAGAAAATATGAACAGGGCTGATTCAACAACCGATCACAGCAGACTTGACGTGGGAAAATAAGACTCGCAGATATATGGCTTAACTTTGCAAGAACCAGAAACAACCAATCAGAAGACAGTGTTTCTCTGCTTGAATAAGCTATAATAATGTACATGAAATATCTATAAATACGTGCTGATTTCCGTAATAAAACGATCTGTTGCCGGCCTTTGTCTTCTGTTGTTACACTACCAATTGAATTTTAAATCGAATGAATGAGGTTCAGAATGGCATATCACGTACATCTATAGAAGAGGAAGATAATTCATACATTTGGTTCCCTTGATAAATTTCGATAAAGAAAGGAGGACGAAATTTGCGGTATAAAATGATATCATTCTATTTCACAGGTTCTCATCAGCTGCAGACTACCTGAAATTACAATGCTTATATAGATGATAACAACATACTTTAATGTTCGAGTGGTGGTAGAAAAGAGATACTATAAAATTGACGCATCCAAAATGAAAGCAGCATTACAATTTTTTTAGTTTAAGTTTTCACCATCAATTTATACGCTTTTAAAGTTGAAAAGAGGGGGAGGAGTAAGAGAGAAAACAGAAAAATTGATTTACAGAACAGTGTTAGCTTTTAGGTTCACATAGCAACTCAAGAAACAAAAACGGTTACAGTTTATGAGATTAAGATTTGTTCAGTGAGTTGAGATCACTGAATTAGATGACTAATCAAAATCAAAATTCTGTTACCAAGGGAGTGAGAGGTTAATCACACTCTCTTTCTGTATGCATAAGTCTGGTTTAAGTCTTTTGATTGCGATTGCTTCGGCAAATCGTAGTAAATTTGCTGTCCTTTGTCTATTTAATATTTTGAAGGACTTAGAAATCTCTACGAGATGTCCGGTACCAATTGTTTATCTTTCCTAGATATTTTGCCTAGTTGACCACCTGGTGTATCTATACGACAATCGCTGCATAGAAAGCCTTCTTGGAGAGGATGGCATCTCAATCACCTCAGCTTCTCTCCTGTTCATTAGAAAAGAACCTTACTGAGGTGCAGAGGATGTACTTGAAGATGAGTAAGGGAAAGTAACGGCAACTCTTGCTGATAATAATTATCCAGAGGAGTTCATGAGGAGATAGATATAAAGGGGTCAGCACGTCAACACTAATTCTTCAACTTGCCGCTAAGAAGGGCATATACATCAAACTACCCTACATGGATGATCATACAAGCTTGGTAACTCTGCGGTTGAAAAGACCTATTATGCAGCTGAGATCTGGATAATTGAGAATATGAAGCCTAAATATCCATTTCAGCCCTTAGAACATATGAAAAATCATGTCACATCCCACTGTATCTACCAATATAAATGTGGGTGTCATCACACAAAATAGAAAGAACTAATAGGTCTTTGCAATTAAGGACATCAGAAGCAAACCGAATCACCTGAACCCATTAATGATGAAAAAATAACCTGATTCTTATATGTTGAGACATACTATAGAGACAGGACAGAAAATTGATGTTTACACCTCTCTTACACCTATCTATAAAACATGTTTGGGGCGTATCCTAAAGTGTATAGAAGCCCTAGCGATTAGCAAAATTGTACCACCTTTATGCGTTCATCAAAAACAATTTGTCATCACATTAAACTTTCTTTGGCAAAAACTTTGTTTTAATACCAGGGCGGATGTACTATTATCTCCCTTCTATGGTTTAGTGACCCCCGTTGTTATTTTGATCCTCAGTATTGCCTCTTAACTTGACCCTAATAACGCTTTATTATTATTTTCATTTATGTTCCTTTGGCAACCAAATGTGTATGATCAGATTATTTGAAGTATGTTGGGAAAATGCATTACACGATTTTAGACAAATTGCGTCTTCTTCTTCTTATTGTTTTGTAGAAATTAATTGTATAAATAATGTGCAACTGGATAGCTAGTTGTATTACACGAAATCTCCGAGAGGAATCTATTCGCTTAATATTGAGTTTGCCTTTTATAGTCGACTGATAGGCTTGAGAATATTTGTTGTTTAATGAATTGTGCTTAACTTGAGTGTAAGCGTTCATTCAAAATTTACTGAAATACGTACTTACGAGATGAGTTTTTAAAACAAAATTTGTTTGATGCTAACTAGAGTGATAACTAAACACCTGATGTCCAAACATTTTTTTAAAGATAAGATAATAGCCTTATTCCAAAACAGTACTTGTGATACAGAATGGAATTCTCAGCATTTTACTACAATATTGCATCCAGTTAGTACATTATCAATAAATAAAATTCTACTTAGATTAAGGTTATCTCAGTTAGTTTTGACAACAACATATTAGCATGTCGGTAGCAAAGCCAAAATTAAACAGAGTGTTATAAGGTGTTAGAAAAGTAGATACTACTAGCATATTTACTGGCGTAAGCGATAGCAAAATGGACGAGATATACAGAGAGTGAAAGAACGAACAAGAATGTTTTAAGTAGAGTTTGTAAGGAAGAGAGAAACAAAACAGCACATAAGAAAAATAAAGACAAAACAAAAGGTAGAGAGAAAGGAAAAGAGAGAAAACGTTGTACCTGTAAATGATGTGAGTTGGAAAGACGAGATCCATTTGTTCTACTGACTATTTAATAAGTTAAAGGTTTCCTATATAGGCTTCTGGTTTTCCCTGAAGAGATACAAGGGGAGAGTTGTGAATGTAGAAGGTGTTGTGAGTCAGATAAAATCGATTTCGCCCATTTTTTACATGAGTCCATGTGCCTGTCCACCAGAATATTAACAAGTTGGCTAAGTGGCACACCGCTTACCTTGCTGACAGTCAGTAGATGCCAGTGTTATCATATTTCGCCTATTCAGAAGTTTGACTATCTAGACATATAGTTCACTAAGCGTTGTGAAGATCTGGAAAAGTAGAAAAACCTGCAGGGGAATTGTACGAATTCACTACGGTTTCTGGTGAAGTACAAAACTATTCAGGCCACAGTGTGTGTGTGTGTGTGTGTTTGTATGTGTGATCTGCATGACACTGTAAATGCAAAACAAGAATGCAAGCACAACTGTAAAACTGTGTACATAATACTGATTAATTGATATGACATGATCGTTGTTCTTTATTATAACATCTAGTTTAACCATCTGCGATGTGAATCACTTTGTTGAATAGCCATCTGTGTTTACTATAATCCATGTGTATGTTAGTCGTAGCCTATGGTGATACAGTCTCAATTGGATAAGACTTACCTACTGAAGACGAGTTCTTTCAAAACATCTGTGTGCTAGATAAATGGGTTCTAGACTGCCCATAATGCACACATTAATGTTTCTGACACCAAGACAAATCTTTCTGAAATTTTGCTATATGTTTGCTATATATTAGCTTTATGCGACCTGCACATCGCTAAACTGGGTACTTCTGAACTTGGATTTATTTTTTGTGCAGGCTTAATTCTTTTGCAAAGTAAATGGTACAACTCAAATTACTGCTTCACTACTTTCGTTCCAAGGGGAACACCAAGCTCCAGGCTTTAAGCTTTGAAGTTTCATCACGGGTGTTGTCTTTACGAGGCGATATTGCTGGCCTAACTGTCAACTTCCCCTCTTTTCCGGTCTTACCACTGGTGAGACGAGATTTACGGGAATCTAACCTTTGGCCATCTATGTGTTTGGCGACTGTTCTTTCATTAAACCACATGACACACAACTCAACTACTGGCTGCAGACTTTTGTGTGATACGGAGCTCGAACACAGATCTCAATGACTCATAGTCAAGCGTACCCTACCAATAACACTGCTTCCTAATCAGATCATCAAAGTGGTCTAAACACATGCTTCTAACCTCCACTGATACAGACAATTGCAGCTGACGAAAACTCGACAGGTAGATAGCCAGCGAGAAGGACATCCACTGAAATTTTACTACATAGGTTTTTCTTCACTTCACTATCTCCCTCTCTCTCTCTGTGTGTGTAGAATAAATGAGGCATTAAATATTTTCAATCAATTAAAATTAATTTTAATAAACTTACTTTTGCTATTTTCACGGTACAAAGAGAAACAGGTGAAAATGAATTGAAAAAAAAACACGATATTTAAAACAGAGAAAACTGAAGAGAACAAACAGAAAAACGAAAATAAGTGTATGAACTGTTTCTTTCAACTCGCTTAACTTTCTGCTCTCTGTTTCACATACATGTCATCCAAGTATTTACCTATTTACTTATGAACACTTCCGGTCACCCGTCCTCATGGTAACCTAATTTAACAACACTTTTAAATTAGCCTCCGTGTTTATGCATATATGTATATGGACTAATCCGTCCGGATCACTGCGTGTGTTCATCTTTGTTGCATCAATAAACAGCGTACAAGTTTATTAATTAGGAACTGATTACTATTATTCAATTAGTTTTTGTAGTTGTCCCAGTCAAATAATTATAATTAATATACTGTATTGCCAGTCATTAAGTGAAATAACAGTGTTTTTTTTAATCATCCAGAAAGCACATGAGATGGATATATGCTGTAGCTAGTTATAGTAAGGGTGATTATGCTCTATTATGTATGCTATGCATACATGACAGGAATTCTTCTCCACCGGTACATTTTTTCTTACACACTTCATTAATCTTGGAAATGGGAAACAACTTCACTATATACACTTTCATGATTCTAACTAATTAATAGGCTCTCTCTCTGTCTCTCTAGTGAAGTATACTTCCGATTTCAGTTTAGTTAGTTCATAATGTGAGATAATTTAAAAAGTGAAATCAATGAATTATTGACCAGTTTATTATGTATGGCAGGAGTAAGACAAGGCTGAGCACTACTATCATCACTGATGAAGCGGCTGGTAGCGAAGATACGACTCCAGGTGAACATAAAGAAGACGCAGGTGGTGTAGACAACCAACCAACAGTTACAACAGGCAGCACGAATCACCATCAACGAAAGAGAGATTTGAAAGAGGCTACTTCCTTCATTTATTCATCCAAAAAGCGCGGTTTCAACAGGTGATTACAAAGCTAGCCAAAATCGGAAAGGCAAGATAGGCCTTCATCATCATGAAACCAGTTTGAATATTTTCTGCACTCCACATCAGCGTAAATGACAAGATTTAGATTTTCAATACAAATGTGAAGTCAGTTCTTTTATATGAGTGAGAAACTCGCACTGCTTGTCAGTCACGAAAAGGACTTGCAACACGTCACTGAAGACTGTTATCTATAGTTGTCATCGCTGGCTGGCTCCATACTGACGATCTAATGCCAGCCGGCCAGAAAGAATCGACAGCAAGAAATTCTAGCGGAGAACAAACCAACCTAAAGCCTATTGCTGAACATATATGTAGGAAAAAATGGAGATGAATCGGTGATACGTTGAGAAGGCCATCGAATGACATTGAGTACAATGCTGGCCATCAGTCGAGTGGAATCTTAATGGGGAGTGACGAGGGTGACATGGACGAGATCGTACTGGTAGGATATGAAAGACCGTGGTTAACTATAACACCGGCTG
Organism: Trichobilharzia regenti; assembly: GCA_944472135.2. Classification (NCBI taxonomy): domain Eukaryota; kingdom Metazoa; phylum Platyhelminthes; class Trematoda; order Strigeidida; family Schistosomatidae; genus Trichobilharzia; species Trichobilharzia regenti. Next base: position 132,507,630 of record OX235270.1, on the reverse strand, counting down.
AAGAGAACAACGGGAAATAGAGGAAAGTGGAGATGTGTTGCTGAAGCCCTATATTCTACTCTGAACTAAAGGGAATGATAATATTATCCATTGTACCTCCTTCTCTGATATCACTTTCAGCTGGCATAATGAATACCTACAAGTTTTTTATTTCCTCTTCACTTGTTTTTTTCCCGTGTCACCTTCGGATGCGCAGATCTCTTGGGGGGTATGGCACACTTGATATGAAGCGAAAACTTATCCCCTACGTTATTATTCCTTCGTCTCCTTTGACAGGTGTATGAAAATAGACCGAAAGAAGCTAGAAGTTAGAATTCATGGGTCAATATGTCGGGTCCCAGTGGCTTTATGGTGTGCTGGCTCGCCTTGTAACCAGAAGATCCTGGGCCCGAACCCCATGGTGGGGGTGCGTACTGTGAAGAGTCACAGACAAAGACGAAACGGCTGGCTGTCTAACTGATGTCAGCTCATGATGAAATACTTGGGAAAAAAAAATCGAAAGATTGTTAGAAATGTGCCAGTGTACATTCTGCAACCCAAGGACATAATTCAGTGATTAAAACAAGACATGGAGGATTTCGATGAATTTAACGATGCTGTCAGCTAATAAAATACCAAATTATTATCCTAGATTCTACTTTTACCTGTCATGAGCTTACAATATTTGGAAAATTATTGAAAAGTTCAGAGATTCAGAGAGAGAGAGAGAGAGACCAGTCATTATGTCTGTTGTCAAGACTCTTCAGTGCTGTTAAAATAGTATCTTTCTGTGAAACCTTTACAGAATAATTCTGATTTTCGCATAGAAGAGCCAGAGTTTCTAAAGACTACTAACTTTTCGCTTCAGGAGGTGAAGTTTGGACTAATTTGAGATTAGGCTGGAATATGATCCAGGTTATGATGACATATTGCTGGCTAGCCTTTTCCTGTGCAAAATTCATTATTAGTATTTAACTTCGTTTCTATTTCTTCACTGAAATTGGTGAGCTGGTTTGGCTGGCTCAGTTTTCATCAGATAAAACTAAATGTTTCAACCAAACCTCGGATTTATATCAGTCAGTGAGACTTTTATCACACTGTTATGAGGAAGAGAAACTCTCAGCTGTCATTGATTCCCAATTGTCTAATAGAATAGTTTAAGTTTGAATTAAGTCATCAGCGCACTAGTAGACTTCCATGAGAAGTTTACTTTATACAGTTTGACAAATCTAACGAATTTCACTGGACATTAGTTAGTTACTGGTATCATTCATCTAGTCCTTTGCAATGTCGCCACCATCAAGTTAGGTGGCTCAATTATGACAGTGCACTATGAAATGCTGATATTAGATAGTTGGAGGAAACTTTCGACATAGATTTCGTACTCGCCGGCACTCGCCAGTTAGCAAGGAGTCTTGAAGGAACTCATGTGCCCCTGATATTCGAACCCGTGTCACCTGTTGAATGCTCTAGTTAGAGGCGTTACCACTGAGCTATTTGGGCTTGCGATTGGCCCCCTGTAGGACTGCATTGGATGCCTTAGATTGGATACTAGACGACAACTAGTCTAGTCTTTTGTTTGGTACAGACTCAGTTCACTATAAGTCAAGTTTTCAGATTCATAGACTTTCTGCTCATCAGAAGTAGTTCACCATTGAAGAACTGCTTGTTTCTTCTTTGTGAAACATCTTTATTCTTCTCTTCTGCCCGTTTCTCCTATTTTCTCTCTGTCTCTTTTTTCTTTTTTCTACAGTCCACATCTTCATGGATTGATTTAGTTCCACCGTATAAACAAGAAGCCCCAAAAACCCCACCTCATATCATATTACATTATGTTGCATTTAAAACTACCTGGGATTGGCTGATATTATTTTTAACCGGTTATACAGCTGTCATGGTACCATTCAATGCAGCATTTAAGAGTAAAACAATGGATGATGTCAGCTTTTTAGTTGTTGACAGTATTGTCGATGTGATATTTTTTATAGATATTGTACTTAACTTTCATACAACTTTTGTCGGTCCAAATGGTGAAGTGATATCCGATGCAACAATTATACGTATTAATTATTTAAAAGGATGGTTTATAGTCGATGTGTTATCCTGTCTACCGTATGATGTATTCAATGCATTTCAACCAGAAGCAACACAGGTAAGCTAAAATGGAATTTTATTGCCTTTTAATGCTATTAAAATTTTCATTATAATTAGCGTTGTATAACTCACCCACCATCCACTATGCGGGAAGATAGCCACTTACTGGTAAAACAGGAGAGTAATGTCAGAATCGTGATATCTAGTAAGTTACTCAGCTGTGAACTGCTGGTCGGACGACAACCATTTGTCATTGAGTGAAATATGGCAGTTGCGGTGTCGGTCTCACTCACTCCTTGTGAAACCTGCCTAGAAGAAAAAGCTAGTCAGTAAAATACAGTCTCTAAGGCGAATGAAATAAAATTTGTTTACTTCAGTGGATTTCTGAATTCAAAACTTTGACCTCAAGAGTAGCTGATTTCCCTTATTCATGCGGGGACATAGACTAAGATGAATCACTGTTTCTTTTTCTGCTGTTTTTGCCTATAACTTCTGAAAAGAAACGAACATCTGACAGGTTACTTGCCTGTCACAGCATATGGTGTAGCTTTTCTCTCGTCTTAATTCTAAAAAGCTTGTAAAGCTCTACACATTTTATAGACACTGAAGTTAGACTTTATCTGTATTCCTTTTTCAAGAATCGGTGGCCAATGAATAACCAGGGAAGTGGTTTTGGATTTCAGGGTGGCCGTCAATATTTGTGTATCAAGTAGCTAACTTTATCTTTAAGCTAAGTAAAACGATAATATTTTCTACTATACTAGTGTCAACTGTTAGTGGTCAAATAAAGTCAAAGAATACGTCTTGCTTCTTTGTTTTCGTAATAATTTGAGAAATGTGTATGACCGGGTGCGTCGGTGGTTCAGTAGTAGAACACTCATCAATCACGCACGTGGTCTGGGGTTCGATTCCCAGAAAACCCACTCATTTAACTTGCTAAGTCGATAGTAAGACTAGTAAAAATGGGAGGCTGGGTGTGAGGCTAACAACTCTATCCCGAAACTTCAAACCTCTAGCTTGAAACCCTGTGATCCACTGAGATCGTAAAAGGTAAAAATAAAAAGTAACTGACCACGTTAAAGTATGAATTCTGGTAGTCATAAGCATCAAGAGGTTAGTTTTCCGACAACAAACTCACCCTATCTCCTAGAGTAGTCTAAAAATCATCACCTGCAATACTAGATGAATCTAGCTTGAAAGATTTTCATACTGATTTTCAAGGACACATTTGCAACAGCGAAGAAGCTTTTCTTTTCAACGGATCTTATTTTTTCAGAAACTATACATACCTATTCACATTCAAGAGAATTTTCAATAAAATTAATGATTTACCGATATGTTACCAACAACTAACAGTTAATGTATAAGAGGTGTCTTTCTTGAAGAGGGAGCTATTGGAGTAAAACTTTAAAGCTACTTTCCAGTCTCACTGAGAATGGATGCAAATATCCGTGGATGATGAGTCCAGGCTGGGACGAAACGCACATTATGAATTTTATTACGACCAGCTAACACAGTATGAAATTGGAGTATATAAGATGCAGTTCAAGCATGGATAGTAAATTAGGTAGCTCAGTCACTCAAACTGTCCGCAGGGAAAATGCAATTAAACAGTGTCTGTAAAGATGATACATGCCTAACGGTTAATGACTATGTTATGAAGCATATCTTTTGCCATGTCTAGGAAGAACGGATTTTCTCGTTTTTCACTTTTTTTAAATAATACTAATAATATTTTTGATTACTTTAACAATATTCGAACAGATTAATTGATTAAATCACCTATTTTCGCCTTTCTTTTTGTTTAACAAAAATAAGAGTACAATTAGTTCATTATTTGGTGCATTAAAAGTTGTTAGATTATTAAGAATTGGTCGAGTTACACGTAAATTGGATCAATATTTAGAATATATGGCAGCTAGTTTATTATTAATGATATCTGGATTTGTATTACTTGCACACTGGTTAGCTTGTGTATGGTATAGTGTTGGTCAGACTGACTTGAAAAATGGTATTTATTATGGATGGATACCAAGATTATTGAATGATATTGATCAGGGAAAATCAATACCAACCAATTGGACAAGTGGCGTAAGTTTTGTTTGTGTAATTCAGTAAACGTTCTTTTGTTTTTGTTTTTATCCCCTTTATTCTCCAAGTGCTGGCATGAAGGGATTTCACTGCATTTAGTGTAGTACACTTTGGCAGTACTCACTGATGATCCCACTGGAGGTCGATGGCAGGAACCACAAGTTATGAAGCCAGCTCACTGAACACTCAGTCATTACGGTTGAATCGAATAATCTACAAGTTCTAACTGGAACATATAATGTCATCGTTAGCCGACGCTATTGAAGAGTATTTGTCCATGTACTCCACTTGGAGTTTGCTGCTAGTCACAGATTTTTACTTCAAACTCCGAGAGACTGATCTCCAAGTCATTCAACAGTCAACAGTGCTCTTTTAATTTCCAGTTGTTTGTTTGGAATGGTTCCATTGAGTTCTGATCAGATCATGAACTGACATCAGTTAGTGTTAGAGACCTCTTGTGAAAATCATCTGAGACAAAAATGTTTCATAAAACCGAAGGGAATTGGTCAGTTGTACATTATTAATCCAAATCATTACATTTATAAAAGCATAAATAAATGGAAGCAAAGCGAACTTCAAAATATTAAGATGAGTGAGTGAAGCGAACATGTTTACAGTCCTGTGAACCGGTGTGTTTCAGTCCTAGAATGCTTACCAGCCATGCACTTACTCGTGATTCGATTCTCGCCTGAGGTACTCTGAAATCTCGCCTAGTTTACTAGTTAATAGAAACTCCGGTAAGGTGAGGTTAGCACCCCTACCCCATATAACATACAACACCACTGGTACTGAAATTTCATAAACTTGAAGTCTTATGTTCCGTTCGGAACGGAAAAATAAAAAAACAGCCCAGATACTTGTTGATTTTTAATATACCAACGACCTCCGACGAGCGACCAACATCTCTGTTTACATCTCAACAGAACCATGTTTTCTACACTGATACAGATTTAATCAACAGTACCTGTATGGGAGTGCAGTGATTCGGAATATCATGGGTGACCAAGACATCTATGAAACAAGGGAGGATTTTCTTAAATGTTTATTTTACCTAGTAGCTTTGATCGCTTTCCGAAAGCAGTATAACTAATCTCACTGAAAACACAACTTTAAGACAGACGAATCCCCTATGAACCTGAGCTATCTATAACAGGAGTGAATCATAAAGTTTCAGTAACAGCACTCCAAACCCCGCCCCCTTATTTACCACTAAAGAATATGAAAACGAAGATATGAGTTCAGGGAACAGTCTAAAATTCAAAAAGTCTTTGATTTCTTTACTTCCCCAGTGGAACATAGGGCTTCAAGCTAGAGGCTTGAGGTTTCAGTAGCAGTGGTGTTTAATTTTACGTGATGGGGTTGGTATCCACTTGCCCAACCTTCCCTGTGTACCAGTTTTATCACTGGCTTAGCGAAGTTTAGGAGTGCTTCGTCCAAGGATCAGCCCCCAGATTGGGGAGCGTCTTATCGCTGAACCACAGACGCACATGCTACAAAATAATGATGAATAATGTATTAACCAAAAGATCCAGCAGTGAAAGGAGACAATATCAACATCAGCCATAGAGTCTACTGCACCGACTGAGAAAAACACTATATTGGCCAAAGCGGATATCCCATACCTCCATTTACCTGTAATCACTAACTAACAGTTAAAAGACGTAACATGCAACGGGCCATAAAAATCACGTGGATAACTACGGCTTCCAATTTAACTGGGAAAATCTTAGACGGAGGGAATACAAAGAATGTCAGAGACATTTCTAGATACGTGGTACTCAGGTCAGTATGAAATCAATAAACCCGTTAAAATTTACCGAATTCGTTGATCAATAAGAAATGGTTCAAAAGATTGAAAGATCATCATCACTGCCGATACAAGTGGATATGAGCATAAGGAGATTCGGTGGGAGCACAGTGAACAACTTCATCAGGAGAAACAAACAATATTTTATCCACATAGAATTCCCACAGTTTAGTTAATACTAAATTCAACTCTGAAGACATTGTCCACTAGGCCAATAAGTTTTCCGCAATTTAAGCCTCCAGTTACACAGGAAACAAAACCACTGACAAGTGGTGGTAATAGTCTTTCAAAACGGTACAATTGGTTAGGCGTATATTTCATATTCAAACTTTATGTGAAGCAAATAGAAACAAATTTTGGTGACTTTATTATCCATTTATTATTGACTGGCCATCATATTTAGCCTATAAAGGTGAAAATTATTATTATAAATTCAAGAATCAGTATATTGGTCCGCGAGTCAGTCAGCCATTCAGCCGTTCATTCGGTGAAATGCTAACTGACACCCAACGGATTAGTTAAGTTGGTAAAACCTGTATTATCCTGATTACTAGAGTGAAACAGTTTTTCGGAATACTGCTTTCTCCTCGGTATGCTTTAGACGCAACACTAAAAACACGTAGGCAGCCGACATTTATACTTTGTATGACCGAAGTTAAACTTGCCTACGCATTGATTTATTATTATTCAAGGTACAAGAAGCTGATGTTTGTTAACACTGATATACAGACTAAAAACTGTGTAAAACATAAACGTGTATCACTCGGATTTGACCAAGATTCATCTTACTTGAAGTCAGTGGTTAGCGCGCCTGACGAGAAAAGTCTTTAGGGTAAAGCTGCAACTTCAAACCTAAACATGACGCATCCATCATACAGAGTTACAGAAAATTTTCAATTATTGGAGGTTAATCAACATTTTTTCTTCAAATCAATTAAGTCTCGTGTGTATGTATGAATGTAGCCTTTCTGGTGCGTCTCGTAGGTCAGTGAAATAGGGAGGCTTTGGAGTTCGCAATCGATTCTTCTAATATTACAGAGGTGTAAAATGATCCTGTGTTTGTTTGAATATTGTAAGCGAGTCACATACACATACAGGTTATGACCACAGTTATAACTAGTAATGCAAGGATTATATAACGAGAGAATACTGTTTTCTAAGAGAATACGGTTTGGTCACAGGATTTCATCATGAGCTGACATCAGTTAGAGAACCATTGGAAAACCTGCAGGGAGTACTGGACAGCTGTTTCCTCGGTCCTAGTTCGAGACTCTTCAGCGGCAGATTTTCCAATGGTTCTCTAACCAATGTCAGCTCATGATGAAATCCTGTAACCAAGCAAATCCCTACAAACCAACACTAGAATACAGTTTAATAAAACCTCTACTTAGATCATTCTGACTGATTTTGTATACTGCAAGATACCAATAATAATAGGCTTCATGTGGTTTTTGACACTTCCTTTTATACTGAAGAAGAATCCTCCAAATGACGTTGTTATTTCCACTGAGACTCGAACCTCAAACCTCCATTTTCCGAAGCCAAAGATTTGCCCGCTAGGCTGGTGAATCCGGCTTAGGAGTCCCGAATAGGATGAAATACACATCCTGGGCACCCCAGCCAAAATGACATTGTGTTATTCCTCAGATATCAAGAAAATAACACATTACTAGGAGCCGACATGTTAACAGAGACCAAGCATAATCAAGCGAAAAGTCAAGGAAAAACGTCTAGAAATGCCAAAACGCCTTAAAATATGACTTGATTAAATAAATAGCAAATACATTCAGACAGCCAAAGGGAATAATAATAATAATGAGTTTTCTTGATGGGTGTTTAGCATTTCAGTCATGAGATGAAGACTGCTGAGAGATGATATCATCGCATAGTCGTTTTTCAAGTTGCCTGATTAAAAATGTCATTAACAATAAAAATAACAATAGTGGAGATTAATTAGTTGAAAGAAAACAGCATTTGTCCAGCCCTGGACTGCTTGACGAATTGGAATATTTTTTCCGATAAATTTGTCATCAGATTCTACAATTATATGAGCGTAATAATTACAGAATTTATTCTTATTAACAGCATCAATGCTTTAAATTATATTTAATCAATAATATCGATAGGTGATTACATTTAAAAAGCCTCTGTAAGTATCGTAAAAAGCATTAATTTTACACTAAACTGAGTGTCCAATAAGTTAAAGAAAGTAACATAGAAATTATGAATTTATAGGTTCGATAGGAAGTCGCGATAACACAAGTGCGTGCCACTACTTCTTTTGCACAACAGAACTCTGGATGATTTAAACTAAATTGCAGTGGCCTCCGCTGTTTGGAGTGTTCAGTATATAGTGGCCTTTAGTAATTTATTCAATCCCCCATAGACAATAGGCAAAGACACTTCAATTCTAGCTTTGTGATCCAGTGCTATGATATCGAACCACTGGTGATTTTTACGGAACCCTTGTTTTAGTCACACTGGTAGGTGTTCCTGAGAATGTAAAATTAGGTTCCTAGAGCAGTGGCTAATACAACTGACTGGAGAACAGGAGCAGTTGAACTGGTAGATACAAGATAAGGTGGCTAGCCTAGTCATCATTTCATCTCTCAGTCTCAGAATCACAACCAGTTGTGTGGAGAATAGAAGCTTCAGTTTGACCAGAATTAAATGTTCTTTGAGTCGACTTTCTCGACTTGTTGATATATTACCGTTGAACTGTAGTCGTATGTATGGAAACTTCATGTTAGCATATACAGAAGAATTCTTTTCTGCTTTCTTGGCTAAATGTTTTGTGATGAAGTTTTCAGTGTAGCTGTTGTCAGTTAACGCATGGTATACGACTTTGAATTCGTCTTTACTCGCGTCTTCTCAATAAGTAGCTCTGACTCTATAGCTGAGTGTGTTTACTAAACTTCTCTTATACCAGAGAGGAACAAATTCGATTTTTATGCTACCGTCTGATCTTCCTGTCATTAGGACTTCGAAAAATCAATTTTACCTCGGGCTTCCTCTTCACACATGAAGCCGATAGCTGAATTGAGATATATTGTTGTGTTCCTGTCTAAATCATTTCCTGAAAAAATAAAGGTATCACCAATATACTAGTAATAAAATGAGAATTTCCTGATAAGGTTGTTTGAAGGATCATTTTCTAGTTAAACTCAGAAAAATAAATCTGCCAACAAGAGGAACAGTGGAGAGCCTATCACCACCCCACCCACGTGTCTTTAGAGTCCATCATCAAACTCAAAATTCACAGGTTTATGTACTCTGGGTAGGAAAATGTAGAATCTGATGACAAATTTATTTCGAAAAGAATATTCTTTGTCCATTAATCACTCCTTGAAATTAGTAGTACTAGACAATAGTTTCGTCTTTATTTTGGGACTCTTCATCGGGAATGTTTATTACGTTTTGAACATCTATCCTGGGACTCTGGCACAGTATACATTCGGAGGATTTCGAACACAGGACCTCCAGGTTGAAAAAAAAGTTCTCCTAGACCATTTAGTTACCGAAACCAGATCAAATGGTCCATGAATTGCATCTCCTACCATTTCTCAATATGTAGCGCAAATACCAGCCATTGTCACTAGGAAGGAAACTGACAAACTTAGTGGATCCTGGTGGTCGCAAATTTTCACTAGAACTCCAGGTGACTTCCTGCACAGAGCCAATCGCTAGTGACGATCACTGCTGGTTAGAAAAATAGTAACACTTAAGCATAACTTGGAAACTATTTGGAGTTGTTCAAAACTATAGACCTACGGCTTAAGGAGGACCGCTGAACACACTAACCAAGAGAATGGGGTTTTATTATTCAGCATTGCAGTTAGTAATGCATCCGGTGACGCTGCTCACACACATACAAAATTGTGGGATTAAGTAACAGTCTTAAATTCGTATATAGTAGGATATTAAAAGAGTCTGATAACCGAAGTCTTCTTTATTGGAACACTTGGGAGAATGTGCTATGATTTAGCAGTTCCAGAGATTTCTGGATTGAATTTGAAAGACGTTGATTTCTTCATTTATCTGAGAAGCATCGTCTCAACCACAGACGCGTCCCATGGATGACGGTGTTAAAACGAGAATCCGAAAGGCAAAACAGACATTCATCTTCTGCACTCCGCTGAAGTATAAACAATAAATTCCGATTTTGATTGGACACCAGTGTTTGCTTAGTCAGTCACTATTTTTATATGGATAAAAAACCTGGTGGGCTTATCACGTAAAGCATCCCCAACAGCTGCTTCCACAAGCTCCATACTGAAGATCAGATAGCCAATCAGAAGGAATTAATAACAAGAAACTTGGCGAACGAACCAACCAAGAAGTCATTGCTCAAGAAATATGTAGACACACTCTGAGGAGACCCATAATTAAAGTCAAGCGTCTGGTCCTCAAGTGGAATCCAAATAGTGAACGACGAGTTGGGCATGTGGCTGAGGGCGACATGGAAAAAGTCATTTGAGGAGGAGGTGAGAGCTTATGTGGAATCTTGGCGTCAGATAGCGAGGACTGTATAGAACAGGACGAAGTGAGGATGTACTGTTGAAACTGAATGTTTCACTCTGAAAGCAAGGGAATGATAATATAATAATATGGTTTTGTAGTATCCGTAATGTGAACGCAAGAAAAGTAATATCATCCAGTCAATAATGCTATCTCACTCTTCGCGGTACACATATCCAATAAACAAGGTAATATGAAAGGTCATGAATTGACAGAAGTTGGAATTCATGCACTGGCCGGTAACTGGATCGAGTCCCAGTGGCTTAATGGTCTACGAGCTAACCCTGGCGGTGGGTGCGTACTGATGAAAAGTCACAAACGAGGACCGGGGAAACAGATGTCCAGTACTCCCTACAGGTTTTCCAATGGTTCTCTAACTGATGGCAGCTCATGATGAAATCCTCCAACTAATGTGAAATAAGACGAAGCCAAAGTGTGGCAACATTTTGAAAATTCGCATTGGTCATCAATGATACTGTTTTTCTCAGCTGCTTGAGCTATCGACGTCTTCCGTCTGTTTTCTTATTTATTTTGTTAAAAACAATGCAGAATACTGTAAAACTATTCTACCCTACCCTAGCCTTCCATACCCCACCTCAACCCCACAGAAGATAAGTTGGCAACTGTTCTGTGAAACCGGAAAAATAGAAATCTCTATCAGTTCATAATTCACCTAAATTAATTAAGTTCCTTTTGATGTGGTTTTGTTCTCTGAGCTGGATGGTTAGTTTGCGAAGCTTTCATCACCTTACTGGGTGACATCTTCAGCGCATACTTCAATCTGTTGAAGTCAGCTTTTAGATTCCTCCACGAGTTTATTAATCATCTCTCCTGGTCGGTGACCTTGGACGTGATTGGTCGTTTGTGTGTGTTTTCACACCTTCTAGGTTACTTGTATTGGAACTGATTGTTTCTTTGACTTGAACTTTGACCCTTTGTGTATGAAGTTTCTTTCTTATTGGTTGATAAATTTTGTCTATCTCGATGTGTCTATTGATTGATGATCCACTGGAATACCAGGCTGCTTCTAAAAATTCTCTAGCATTCTTGTTATTTCCTTTGTCTAATATTTGAACGTTGTCCCAGTCGAATTGATGTCCGCGGTTGTCTGTGTGTAGTGAAATGAGGGAGTGGATATCATGTCTTTTGACGGCTAGCTTATGTTCGTGGATACGAAGACGAAGGGGACGTCCACTTTGGCCAATGTAGTGTTTTTCGCAGCTGTTACAATTTATTTTGTAGATGATGTTGGTTTTGTCTTCTTTCGCTGTTGAGTCTTTTGGTTGACATAGAATTGAGTGAAGCGACTTTCTTGGTTTGTGTACGACGTCAATTCCTAAAGGTTTGAAGAGTCTTGTAGTGATTTCTGAGATATCGTTTATATATGGTAAGGCGAATTTCTTTGTGCTTTCCTTGGTGGCTTTTGCTTTGGTAGGTTGGTTTGGGGGTATATGTCTCTTGATGAAATTCCGTGGATATCCATTGTTTTTAAGACGTCCATGAGATATCTCTCTTTAATTTCCTTTTAGGTGGAAATGGTGCAATGGGTCCTTGCCATCTTGAATAATATTTGTATGCAATTCCTTTTTGTGTATTATTGTATGGTTGCTGTTGTAATTCAGGATTTGGTATGTGTGAGTTGAATCAACTCAACAAATAACAAGAATGCTAGAGAATTTTTAGAAGCCAGCCTGGTATTCCAGTGGATCATCAATCAATAGACACATCGAGATAGACAAAATTTATCAACCAATAAGAAAGAAACTTCATACACAAAGGGTCAAAGTTCAAGTCAAAGAAACAATCAGTTCCAATACAAGTAACCTAGAAGGTGTGAAAACACACACAAACGACCAATCACGTCCAAGGTCACCGACCAGGAGAGATGATTAATAAACTCGTGGAGGAATCTAAAAGCTGACTTCAACAGATTGAAGTATGCGCTGAAGATGTCACCCAGTAAGGTGATGAAAGCTTCGCAAACTAACCATCCAGCTCAGAGAACAAAACCACATCAAAATCATCCACCTGAGCTACAAATCTTCTCTATCATATCTAATTACGTTCAATTTTGAAAATCACTGACATTTACACAACCTCGGAGTCTTTTCAGAATTTTTCTTATGAACTCCTGTATACCCCACCCTACCGGGTTTGATATATATATATATATATATATATATTAGTGTTATAGTCAAAAAGTGATTAGTGTGTGTTCTCATTGTTGTATCGTTTTGTCAGAGTTAAAATTTAACACAACACATTACTGTTATGCGTTCACTGTTTCAATGACCTGAATAACCTAGATATTAATTCAGACACAAAGAAATGTGTCATTTACAGTTTCGGCTTAGTTCGTGTTTATTATACTTATATTTAAATGTTTCCTTTGAGAAATTAATGTTTTTAAATAGTGTTCTGGTTCTTTTCCTCTCATTTTTTAAGAGAAATAAAAAAAAGACATTCTGTTTATTATTCTCATTGTTTTATGTGCGTGTGTGTGTGTGTATGTGTTGTAGAATCCTCCACTTCCGCGGACAATGACTTATGTAACATCCCTGTACTTTACATTATCCCTCATTACAAGTATCGGTTTTGGTAATGTATCAGCTACAACATTCGGTGAGAAATTGGTTGCTGCTGTTTTTATGCTTATAGGAGGTGAGTTATGCTGGTATCTTTTGTGAAGGAGTCTTTATTGATCTATCTGTCTTTCTCTGTGTCTATCAGCTGTATAAATAATCATAGGAACAAAATAAGGTTAGCAGTTGAAATGACAAAAATAATAAATAAAAAAAATGTAGAATCCAAAGCCTCTATAGTATTGCTCTGTATAGCGAAGGAACATCAAAGGCCCTATGTAGGATTCTGAATGAGGCTGGAATCAGTTATATCAGCATTTAAACCAACCAACCAACCAACCAACTCTCTCAGAGATCAACTTTGTTGACTAATTAAGGAATGCCATGCATCCAGTTAAGATAAAGTACATGATATACTAAATATCATATATTGACAGGTTGCAGACTTTTATGAACAGCTACCCACTCCAATAGCTTCATACACTGAAGACCAAATGGCCACCTGACCAGAAGGAATTAATAACAACAAACTCTGGCGAAGAACAAACCAACCTAGAGCCTGTTTCTCAACATATGTGAAGGGAAAAATGGAGATGAATAGCACACACGTTGAATAGGGCCATCGAATGACATTGTGCTCAATGCTGGCCATCGGTCTAGGTGAATCTTAATGAGAAGCGACGAGAGTGACATGGAGGAGATCGTGCCAGTAGGAGATGAGAGACTATGGTTAATCATGAAACCAGCTGAAGAGAGAATAGTGGGAAAAGGAGAAAAAAAGTGGGGACTTGTTGTTGAAGCCATATATTCCATTTGGAGTTCAAGGGAATAATAATAATAATAATGTACTTACTGTGAGTTCAGTTAAACATTTTAGCTATACCTAAAATGATTATTGATCGTGTTAAGCTAAATAACCCAGAAAAGGCTAGATTCACTTGCATTTAATCACAAAATAGGGTGGGACAGAGTTAGTTAGATTATTATTCACTATTACTATTGTTTAACACTTTAACCAACACATTCGAGGAATATGTAGAAGGACTGAACACTTTCGCTGAGAAGACTTTCAATTGACACAATATGTCATGATGTTTGAATGGAATTAAAATTGCAAGCAACAGATTGAGCTTTGGTTCAATGGTGACATACTGAAAATCATGTGAGCAGGAGACTAAAGTTTATGGATGGTTGTGGAACCAGTCGGAAATTATCATTGCAGAGGAACCGATGGAATGAAATTCCACTTACTTCTTACTTCTCAAGTCATATTTTCCTTTGGTTACTCAAGTTCTGAGTAAATAATAATGACACCTCAAATGTATATCAAACATTCCTCTGGTTGTACCGTACTGTACTACGGGTACCCTTCAGTCACAAATATGGGGGAGTTTAAAATAGTATTTGATGCTAGTGAGATTCAAATCGGCTCAATTTGTTGCTACAGTAAGCGTCACGATTTATCCTTCGATTTTAATTAAACTTTTAGGTAAATACTGCTGTGGTGGTGGGATACAGACAATGTGTGTCAACGGAATATTATTCTCACATATTCCCACAGTTCAATACTGCATACAATATATCTATTTAAACATTCTATTTGATGTTATATATATATATATATATATATATATATATATATATATATATATATATATATATATATATATATATATATAACATGACAGTATTCTATAACTATCGTTGAAGTAACCAGCACATCCCGGATAGTCTATACACCTCATTTTTCAAGATTTTTATGCAAGAATTAAAACATTTAATCTAAGAGTTATATGCAATACGTAGTACAGAATTCTAAAACAACCAATCTAGTCCAGTGTGAACGTTAGATTGGTTAAAAAAGTAGTGCAGATCGCCAGACCTTTCAAAATCTTTGCATCAACCACTGGCGACATAACATCTGGTCTTACCTCAAACGTTCATCGTTCTAGTTGCTCACACAATACCAATCAACTCCCAGAGATGAAACCTTCATCATCCTGCTTGGTATTTCGTCCTTATAAGCAAAACCGATGCCAAAACCGTAATAATGTTTGACACAAAGATAATCTTAGCCAGCAACACACACAACGACATTCTTAATGGCTATCCTTGACAATTTACTGAAGACGCTGTCACCAGTCAACACCTGTCTGCCAAATATTCGTCAGTGTTCTGTCTCTACGTTCCAAAGGTGGTGCTAGACCATTACCACAACTCCTCACCAAACTCTCCCGTCTCGAACAACAAGTTGTTCTCAAGCGCACTACAGCTTTTCACTCTCTGATCGGGAGGAGGCCACAAATGCACCATATCTCCAGTAAACATTAGATCACTCCTTCGGCGTCCGCCAACCAGGTGCAAAAAATAGATGGTGCGGTCCCAAGTTGACCCCAAGTAATACGTCTCTTCTAAAAAGGGAGGCCATATGGTGGCTGGTTTCCAGTATAGGAAATGAACCAATCAGAATCGAGTTACCTAAAATAACGCCCACCATTCTATCGATCATGATTACAGACTAATTGACATATCCTTGGTGATATTTTGAATCATACATTATTACTACGTGAAATATACTTTTCGGCTCAAATCATTGTATGTCCTTGTTTGATTAGTGTGGGCTTCGAGTTACTGCAGCCGTTACCATTCGAAAAGCGACGCCTGAATAATGAATTCATGATGACTTTTACGAAAAAAAAGCTTTCACCTATTTTACTATTGATATTTATTTCTTGTTTCCTTTTCTCCTTTCCTCATGCTTCAAGCGTTTGGTTATGCTACAATTTTTGGTAATGTAACAACAATATTTCAAGGAATGTATGCCACACGATCACGATATCATGATATGATGGCGTCAGTGAAAGATTTCATTAAAACGCACAGTGTTCCAAAAGATCTAGCTGAACGTGTAATTGATTATGTGACGTCGACATGGGCGATAACAAAAGGAATAGACACAGCCAAGGTGAGTTAAACTGTTTTGGCGACAGTGAAGTTGATTCTGACTGTTAAAAAAAATAAAGATGATAAATTGTAGTCATCAGCCAACCGACTGCTATTTCCAACTGATTACTGCTGATTAAAAATAACTCCTCCAAATCATTTACTTTTTAATAAATAGTAAGCACTAATGAATTACCTTGGGGATTTTTAAATGGTATGCCTGGATCAGTTATGCAAAAAAAAAAATAGAAACACCTGTGCACTACCATCCTTTCAGATGCTTATAGGGCAAACATAAAGAATAGCGACCATGGAATAAAAACGTGGGAGTGCCTTTGAAACGACCAATGAGTGCAAGCCGTGATTTTCTCACGGAAAAGCGGTTTATTTACGAGAAAAATGTACATAACTGCAATGAAACACATTGAAGATGATATTTTACACTGGCGTAAGCAAGAAATACTTCGCGATTACAATCGGAAGGGCTGGGGGCGGTGCGGTATCAGTTTTTGAGCTTCATATTTATCAAATCAGTTTTCTCTGTGTGATTAACAACCCCGTCCAGTCGCATTTATTTATTTACAATGGAAATATAGATAATAATAATAATAATAACAGTAGTGAAACACTCTGACCCTAACCACAACTTTAACGCACTATCCACCCATTGTGCAAACAGTACTTAAAAACGTGATCAAGACGAAATCTGCATCTCATTTTGTAAACACCGTTCACATACTGGCACTGTAATAACGGTAGGCTCTGTAATCCAACGAAGCGTGAGTGTTCAAGGTCGTTGGTCGTTTTCGAATAACATATTCACTGCTAATTGCAATATGAAGTCAGCTTTTAAAAATTTCAATGAATAAAGTTTTCATCTTTTTTGATTATCTTAAATACTTCATCATGAGCTGACATTGGTTAGAGAACCATTGGAAAACCTGCAGGGAGTACTGTTTCCTCGGTCCTAGTTTGGGACTCTTCGTCAGTACGCACCCACCGGCAGGTTTCGAACTCATGACCTCCTGGTGACAAGGTGAGTTCGCTCGTCTACCGATCCAATGGCTGCTGCTAAATAGTCCCAAACTAGGACAAAACGGCTGTCCAGTTCTCCCTGCAGGTTTTCCAATGGCTGTCTAACTAATGCCAGCTCATGATGAAATCCTGTAGCCAATCAACCAAATCCCTACAAACCAACACCTGAATATCTTAAATATGATTAGTTAATCCCGGAGATTTCTCCTCTCTTGTATTGACCATTTGTGTATCGAATATTTGACCTTTCAGCATTCCATTCATTCCTAACTGAATATGTAGATTATCAAGCTTTTGAAGTTGATGTTACCGGGTGGAATTTTCGGTCTCATGTGCAACCTTCCCCTTATTGTGGACTTACTACTACCCCGGCTTGTACACAAGCCGAAATGAGTTGACCCGGAATTGAACACTGAATACCTGTGTAGCTGAAGAACATTTCATCATTGAATCACCTATGCATCAATAAAGGTACTGAACTCAGTTTTCATCATTCAAAAAAAAGAAGAAAAACAATTAAACTTGACCAATATTTTTAGTTTTTTCGAGGGGGTGGGGTGGAATCAGTTTGATTTAGTTAGCGTCTTAGTGTTCGCAAGTGTTTCGCCAAAGGAATCTGTGAATGGCTTCACCTTCGTATTCAACCTAATGGTCAGCTTTGATAACACAGAAAGCCGTTTCTGAGAAAATGACTCCTTACCTTCACAGATTTGCAACAAGAATTTAGAAAATTATTTGTTCATATCCTCAGAAACGATTGGATCACAACTGATCGGCGTAACTGCCACCCAGTTAATAGGTTAAGTGGCGTCTGTAGTTTGATTTCTCGCCAACTGACTCTAAATGATACCTAGTTTATTAGTCGATATTAAGTGTGTATAAGAGGAATGGTTGTATGTGAGGCTAGGAAACCCAACCTCTAAAGTGATTAACACCACTGTTACTGAAATAGTAAAGTTCTAGTTTCCACTCGGAACGCAAAGGAGTGAGTAATAGTAATATAACGCACGATTCCGTAAATCAAATTACAAGTGACAGAAAAATGTCATATTTAACCCTGCTTGCATTTTAAAGTGTACTTTTAACAGCCATAATTATTTATGTACAAAGGCCATCAGCTGTTTCAGTTCACTCTAATTCCCATTGTTTGTAAAACTGTTTAGAAAAGTAACCTTACAATTATGCTATCTTAGAATGCGCTTCATGACACGATTTCATGGTTGCTTCTCCCTTTTTTAAGTACACTCACAAATATATATATAAATATATATATATATGTACCGACGCAGATAATACTCGAGTTCTTCCATCACATATTTCTGCTCTCAGCTTCTTACAACTTGTCTTCTTGGTGTCGTTTGTGTTGGCGTTATATTAACTAAGATTCACTAGTCAAATTTTCTGCTATTTTTCAACATCTCGAATCAATGTATATATATATATATATTCCCCTAGAGCTCTAACAACACATCTCCATTTTGTTCTGTTGTTCTACTGTCCTTTTCTACTGGGTTCACACTTACTCATGATCTCTCATTTCCTCCTCTCACTATCTGCTCCATGTCACCCTCGCCCCGACGACCCACTTGTCGCTTCGCATTGGGATTGCACTCGACCGAGGATCTGCTTTGCTTGCGATGTTATTCGAGATGGCCTCCTCAACGTATGTTCAATCCATTTCCATTTCATTCTCCTACATAATTGTAGAGCAACATTCTCTAGGTCGGTTTGTTCTCCGCCAGAGTTACTTGTTGCTAATTCGTAGGTGTTGATGAAAGTCTTAAGTGAATTCTTTTAAATAGTTTACATCATATTACCAATGAGAAGTTATTAATACTGGTAAATCAGTAGTACATGTTACTGAAATTCCTCTCTCTCTCTCTCTCTCTCTATATATATATATATATATATATATATATGCATTATTTCGTTTCTTCCTTTTTTCTTTTTTAAGGTATTAAATTACTGTCCAAAAGACATGAAAGCAGATTTATGCATTCATTTAAATCGTATGGTGTTCAATGAGCATCCAGCCTTTCGACTAGCCAGTGACGGGTGTTTAAGAGCACTAGCTGTTAACTTTAATACTATACACACAGCACCAGGGGATTTAATATTTCATCAAGGTGAAAGTATTGATCAATTATGCTTTGTTGTCTCTGGTTCACTTGAAGTAATTCAAGATGATGAAATTGTAGCATTTTTAGGTAAGTCTCACTACTGGTAATTATGTAATATTCAAGTACGGAGTGTTTAATTTTGGACCCACCCCCTCCCCCAATTCATAAATATGATATTTGAGACTAGACAGACAGCCTGTTGTCTAACACTGAGACATCAGTTCAAACTAAGTTCATTCATAATATCCTCACTCATGTAACTGCATATTACATGAACCATATACCATATTATCCAATTCATGAATTTACTAGTAGTTAAAATAGTTCCATCAGTATTCCGAAGTTACTGATTGAATATTAACATTCTCATCGGGACAGCCGAACCATTTTGCTTTTGTTTCTTCACTCAGTCAGGGATTTACACCATACTACTGAATCAAACAATAACAAGAGTCGTTATGCGTCGGTGGAACATCGGTAGAATGCTCATCACCGACGTATATGGTCTGGGATTCGATCCTCGGCCACCGACCCACTCCTTTACTTAGCTAAGCCAGCCACAAGACTGGCGAAGAGGGAAAGTTGAGCAAGAGACTAGCAACCTCATCCCGTAAAAATAAATACCACTGCCACTGAAACTTCAGAGCTCTAGCTTGAAGCCTTACGTTCCACTGAGAGCGTGAAGGAAAAAAAAAACAGTCGTTGTACAACAACTGTGACTGCTATGCAGATACAAGTGGTGGTAACAGGTGATGTCAGTGGTCTCATATGTTGCTGTAGTATTTACGGTAATGCCAGTTGTACCCAACACTCCTTATTTGTAAAAGACTTTCTTGAGTTTTGAGGTCATAATGGGAAAACATGCTAAATGGGTACTTGAAGAAGCAGTTTATGGCTACGTGTGTTATATCTTAGTAGACACTTGTGGTTTTGCCGTATTTCACATGAATGCCAGAAGACAAATGACTGGAAAATATTTTTTGAAATCTTAATAACTCACTGTTTTTTCTGGCGCTATTCTGGAAAGCAAATTACTGCAATCAACTCCAGCAAATGTCTTCACATTTTACGGGCACCATTATCAGAAAACTTTAGTGATATTATTCTAACTCATAAGTAGCTTATGAAATAGAATAAATGTTTTATAGCACTATATTATTTCAACTGCATTAATAAAGAATTATTGTAACACAGCCCGACACCATTTGGGTTTTTCATCTGGTTGTCGTTTGATTGCCTTGCTAGCCATTCATATAATATTTGTGTGGTGTAAAAGTGAAATTTATTCGCGTCAGTAGTCGATGATATCCGCGTGAATTCATAAAAGCATGAAGAATTTTTGAACCACCTATGGCCTGTAAGAATCGCTGAATAAAATACCATAAGGGATAATAACATAAACTGAAAGCATAGAATAACCAACAGTTGTCAAAATCAACAAATATGAACTGGTATAACTAATGGACTAAATTTACCAAAAGATTGACAAACTACTGAAATTAATTGCAAGTAGGCAAACTAAATTAACAAAACTGTTTTGACAGAAAGCAGCAAATGTTAATACAGAAGGGTTTAATGAATTCATCGAATTTCGGCAAAACTTATCATCTCGACAGTCTCAATACAGTGATATATTTATATATAACTACACACCACTGACTGATTGAGATGAGTGGTTGTAAATCATTCATATCTATCAGTAGTATTTGCCAAGCAGATGTGATGGGGATGTGAACACCGGGTGGTCGTACCGCTCATTGGAAATCGGGTGGTTTGGATTGATTCGCTTATGGAGATGAGTTAGTTTAGATCGAGTCAATCTGTTTAGGAAGAACCATCGATCGATATGAATGATGTATGTTTGCTTATCTCAAATATGTTTCACTTTTCGATCACCATTTGGGGTATTAAGCGGATCACATACTGTGATAGGAATAACTTGGTTTCGAAAGGAACCTACAGTTGCATTTAACCAATCGAACTGTGTACATTGAAAATTTGTCAGCAATCTGCTAATTGTGAATTTGATTATGTGATATATATATACTTTAATTGGACATTGGTAACTAGTTTGATGTATCCAGTCGCTTCCTTTGGTGCGGACTGAATTCTATCAGTTAGGTTTGGAATATGGCCACCATTCTAGGTAGCTTGCTATCACAGCGCACATTGATTTGATGATATTATATAGTTGGAGGCGATCGGCAGGAAGCCTGCCACCTAGATTTTGTGCTAGTTGACACTCACCAGTCAGTAAGACTTATCTACTACCTTCAATGAATTCATGTCTCCTCTGAAATTCGAACTCACATCACCCAGTGCTGCAATCAGAAACGTTACCACTCAGCTATTCGAGTTCGTGTTTGACCTCCTTCCTGTAGGACTGTGTAGGATACTTAGATTGGAGACTAGTAACTGCAGGAGGTCAAACACGAACTCGAATAGCTGAGTGGTAACGTTTCTGATTGCAGCACTAGGTGATGAGAGTTCGAATTTCAGAGGAGACATGAATTCATTGAAGGTAGTAGATAAGCCTTACTGACTGGTGAGTGCCAACTAGCACAAAATCTAGGTGGAAGGCTTCCTGCCGTTTGCCTCCAACCACCCGGAAATAGACTGGCAGATTTATGACTAACAAGAAAACAGACCACCAAGAAACACAGAACGAAGATTTCATCAGAAAAAGCTGTCTTTTCGACGATTTCATTTTCTTAGTTGTACAGTCATACAGTGAATAAATCATTCCAAATGACAGGCGAGAATATTTCACAGATCAGCTTCACATAGACCAGAAGGAAGGCGTATAAGGGATTAAAATTACGATTTTTACTGAATTACTGTTCATTTTTTATATGGCCCTTCATCCTGTACACATAAATTCCTCTACCCCTTGTCATTATACTTGTATTAAATAACCATCTGTTTTCCTATGTAAACTTAGTGGTTAACTTATGCATTGACACACATGCTAAGCACATAAAATGCTGCCGCGAAATTCTTCCTCTCGCCTTCCGTCCTTGACATGATCATTCGCCCATCTGAAG
Source organism: Trichobilharzia regenti (assembly GCA_944472135.2). Taxonomy (NCBI): domain Eukaryota; kingdom Metazoa; phylum Platyhelminthes; class Trematoda; order Strigeidida; family Schistosomatidae; genus Trichobilharzia; species Trichobilharzia regenti. The sequence goes on along the minus strand of OX235270.1, from coordinate 132,485,417 downwards.
TTTATAATCAACACGAAGAAGAATTTACTATGAACACGACTCATGAGAATTTATTACTGTGCATTCGTTTTCATTCATAATCACTTTACTTTGTAATATTGGTGTTCAATTTAGTAGTACAATTTTACATATTTTGGACTATAATCTAATAACATTCTGGTTGCAGATAACTTTTGAAATTCTGATCTAAATGATTCGATGTTACTCTCCTTTTAAAATTCACTAATGTTGTCAATAACAGTCATTCTTTCATTATAATGGATACATATAACTGTAGAACCTGATGATGAAGTTATAGAAAAGAATATTCTTTTTTCCGATAATAAGTCTTTTGAAATTTCCAATGGAAATCTTTAATCTGTATCAAGAACTGCAAACTGGACAATAATAGTAATGGAACGAGTTTGCGATATGGTGCTTATAAAAGCCTCTACAAATGCCTAAATCTTTCTCTTTGTTTGCCCATTGACAACAGTGAATAACTCGACGGCATCATTTTCATATCTCAAGTCTATAGGATGCTGTGTTATTGAAATTTTTGTTACCATGACTTTAGTGTTGTTAAACCGCTTAGACGAATGTTCCACTACACATGCGAGTAGATAATCGCACTTCCGTACGACCTATGTATTTGCCTTAGCTGATAAAATTCTTGTAAATCAGAAACACCAAGTAGTTCATAAGGCTTTAGAATGTTCAACATTGTTTATAAAAATTGACAAGGCTGAAGTTATGTGCAGTTAGAGTCTAATCTCTGCAAAAATAAAATGAGCAACACTGAGAAGCATCAATAGCAAGAAGATGAACAAAATTGCAGGTACACAGACGGCGAGTTAACCTCCCTGATATCACGATAATAATTAGTAATACATACTAGTTCACGATTATATTTTTCATGAAGAGATTATACCTGTGTGACTACTTCAACTTTATACAGCTCTTAAAAGTGAATTACTTCTAATTATTCAATGCAAAAACTGGCGTGGAACTATGCTCCTGCCCATCCCAAGCAAAATACTAAGCCTCATCATCCTGGAGAGAATCAAACAAGCCCTGGATGCAAAACTCCGACCAGAACGAGCTGGATTCAGGAGAAACAAGTCAGGTATTGATCATATGGCCTCTCTACGAATCATCATTGAAAAAAGCTTGGAATGGAAGTCACCTCTCTATCTCAACTTCATCGACTTTGAAAAGGCGTTCAGCAGATAGCGTCGATCGAGAGGTCATTTGGCAACAACTTCGCTACTACGAGGTTTCATCGACAATTATACATCTCATCCAACAGTTTTACGACAATGCTGCATGCCAAATAATCTACAACGGGGAGCTTACGGAATCCTTCGAAGTGAGGACAGGAGTGAGGCAAGGCTGTCTACTATCACCAATGATCTTCCTGATTGAAGTAGATTGGGTAATGCGACAGACAACGGCAACCAACGAGGGAACAGGCATAAAATGGACTCACACAAACAGAGACTTGGAGGATCTGGACTTCGCCGATGATATATGTCTGATTTCCCACAAACTGGAAGATATGCAAGTGAAAAGCAACAAGCTGGAAGAAGAAGCATCCAGAGAAGATAGGACTTCAGGTGAACATAGATAAAACAGAGGTGATGAAGATTCCTGGGTAACACCAACACCAACAGCAACAACAACAACAGACGACAGTCAGTCAGCATAAATGGGAGGAACCTGAAAGAAACAACCTCCTTCACCCACCGACCCACCTGCCTGGGAAGCATCGTTTCAACTACAGGCGGGCGGAACTGACGAGGATATCAAAGCCAGAATCGGAAAAGCAAGACAGGCTTTCATTACCCTTAGGTCTGTATGGAGGTCAACAGCACTCAGAATCAAAAATAAGATCCGGATTTTCAACTCCAATGTAAAGTCAGTGCTTCTATACGGATCAGAGACTTGGCGAGTCATAAAGAGCATCTCAAACAAACTTCAGACCTTCACCAATACTCAAGATCAGATGGCCAGAAAAGATCAGCAACAGGGATCTCTGGGAGCGAACCAATCAGGAACCGATTGTGAAACAAATAGGCAGAAAGAGATGGAGATGGCTTGGTCATACTCTGAGGAAACCATCAAGTGAGTGACATCACTAGACAAGTCATTGCTCGGGTGGAACCCGAAAGGGAGGCGACGAGTTGGTCGTCAGTGCAAGGGTGACTTGGAGGAGGTCATGTTGGGAGGAGATGAAAGCATGTGGGCAGACTTGGAGCGGGGTGAAAAAGTTGGCAGAAAACAGAAGGCAATGGAGGTGCGCAGCTGAAGCCCTATGTTCCTCTAGGAATTAAAGGATATAATAATAATAATAATAATAAATTCATATGAAAGCCTGATGGTTTATTGGTATAGACATTAACAAAATGAAACAATTAGCCCCTTTGATAAATTTGAATAAGGCATTAAGAAGACAAATTTCGCGAAATGATATCATTTCGTAGTTTCTTTACAACCGCTTTACAACTAACATGGTTAACAATAATAAATAAAATAAAGGTCATGACAATTACTCAGTTAAATAATAAACAAAAGTACATACTAATGACCAATCATATTTAGATAGGTCATGTTATCCATGGTAGGCGAAGATTGAAGTCTATTGTTTTATTTCTGTACACACGGTTTAGGCTGTATGCGATTAATCCAAAGGGCTTCCATCACCTTCAATAACCCTGAATTAGAGTTATGTGAAATAATTGTGAAACAGTCATTAATATTGATTTTGTGACCTGACATTGTTAAGCGGTTTGCAATGGATGATGCTGGATTTCTATTCAGATTAATCGCATTGGGATTTTCTATATGATTTACTAGCCATTTTGGAACATGTTCTTCTCGACGACATGGGAACATTCTGTTGGTTCCACCTATATAAGTGTCACAGCAGCTTCAGATACAGTTTGAAGTAGAGTCCACAGAATTTCGTCCTTTAATCGTAGGTACAGGGATCGAAAATGTTCGGCAAATGAAAAAAAGAGATGTGGCGGCGTAGAATATGCGTTTGATGGCTGACCGAAGTCTTTGAGCTAGCTTTCAACTGCATAATCTGGTCGCCCTTGAATGGTAGGTTAATAGAGATAGCTCTTTTTGATACAGAAGCTGTCGTTTCTAGATGTGATCTATCCTTATTGTGACAAGTGATGAGGTTCGCTTGATAACCATTAGCTAATAAAACTGAATGTATATGTCGAAACTCACCCATCAGTGTGTAACTCGTGCATATTTTTCGAGCACTTGGGAACAAACATTTCACTAGGGAACGTTTATACTGGATAGGAACAAAACTGGTAAAGTGAAGATATTGTCCACTCCATGTCTGTTTACGAAAAATAGATCGTTGAATAGTTCCATCATCTCTACTAGTCATTATTAATATCCAGGAAACCGAGTTTGTTATTCGATTCGAGTTCGGAAGTCACTCGGATATTTAGATGTATATGATTGAATAGGGTAATAAAGTTTTCAATAGGTTTACTATTATTACCAATAATGAGAGTATCATCTACATAACGTTTATATAGCATAAATTCTCCAAGCATACCTTGCATTTGTTTCTGCAATTTCGAAATGAAAATATCTGGAAACAAGATGATAGAAGTTACATCGAAGATTGACTGTCTGCTATATTAATGCATATCGCCCACAAGCATAAAGGTAGTTCATCAAAATCGATTCGAAATACACCTGCTGCTGAAGTAAGAAAGTGTGTCAACAAGTCAAAGAAATAACAGGTTTTTGTCCATCACTTGACTAATCTATGTTTAGATAAACGGGTTGTACTCCCGCACGTTAAGTCAACTCCTTTGTTATCCTTCTTTCAAAATTGTTTGCATATTCTGACTGATATGTTTATTTGTTATTTCACTGCATAATTTATGTTTATTCACTTCAATTTTGTACAACCCTTTCTAATTTTCAAGGTCGTGGTGATGTATTTGGTGAACCATTCTGGAAAGATCCCAACAGTATGAGTCATTCGGCGGCTACAGTCCGTGCACTCACCTACTGTGATTTACATTGTATTAAAAAAGATTGTTTACTACAAGTATTAAAGTTCTACTCGGCATTTGCAAACAGTTTTGCGCGTAATTTAGTGCTCACATATGATTTAAAAACACGGGTAAGTAAAAACCGAGATTATTATTATCACTATTATTATTATGATGATGATTGTTCCCTCGATTTCGCAGTGGAACACAGGGCTTCGACATTACGCCTCCAGCTTATCCTTTACTGTGTGATCCTCCTCAGCCGGCACCACGATTTCTCATAAACTGTCATCTCCTCAAACAATCTCCTCCATACCAGTCTCGGATACTCTTCCATCTCGTCGTATCCCACCCGAGCGATGGCCTGGCATGTGATACCTGTCATCCAGTGTTCTCAAAGTGTGTTCCATCAATCTCCATTTTCTTTGGAGTATTTGTTGAGTAATAGATTACCGCTTGTTGGTTCGCTCGTAGAGTTTCTTGTTGCTAATTTTTTCTAATCGGCCATCTGATATTCAATATATGGAATCAATGAAGGCAGCTGTTGATAAAAACAAACTGCACTGGCGTTTTATAGACGCTTTTGGTGATGTGCTCACCGAGTTTCTAACCTACGTAGAAGCAGTGATTGACTTGACTTTGGTGTTGGAAATCCGAATTTAATTTTTTTTGGCTAAGGCAGAACGCTGAATATCTCAAAACTGATTTCAAAACGAAAATTAACACTGGCAGGACTGTCTTCTCCGACCAACTTCCTTTTTTGTAAATTGACGCTTTTTCGTTCTAAAGGCTACAGTAAAGTTATGAAGTTAGATAACTATGAGCTGGAGTTTTATTAGTTTAAACCGACTGCCTTCACTACTGCCTCATTTGATAAAACGTGGTTGTTCATTAATCCTTATACGGGATGGGCGTGTGGGAAAAAATCTGTCTTCATGCAACTATGTCTGTTATCACTTACCGACTACGTTTTCAATTTGGTAACTGTTATGTACTCGTCGCCAAATTATTGTTATGTACTGGTCGAGAAACTAATAGTCCTGACGCAAGAAGGCGGAAATCAGAAGACCACTAGGTTTGAGATGATACTTCTATTTTCTAAACACAAGGAGAATGCAATAAGTGGTATCACATCAAAGTAAGTGGACACACAAGATTGTGTGAGTGAAATATATATAAATGTCCAGACAAGTGTGTGAACAAATCAATGGACAGCCTTAACATGAATGGCTAATTATAATGAAGTATCGATCCATATATACATGGCAAAATATAGCAGACATGTCAACAACCACACATATAATATGGATATCTGTCACCAAGCAACGGACTGTCAACAAACACTCATATTATATATAATATAAGGGGAATATACATTGTTAAAGGAGACAAGTTCATACAAGTGAAATGGTCACAGACTAAGCGAGCAACCAGAAAGAGAGATCACCATACACACACATATATATATATATATGTGGATACATATCAGTAACATTATTTTATTTAAGTTGACTGACTGAACCCAAATGTCTGGATTCTGTTGACATGTACACTGATATTATTTGATGGGTAGATGGTGACTAGCAATGGAATCCAGGATACGTATTTCATCTGATTTGGTGCACCTCCAATCTCCAGTGACTGATGGTAATCTCACTGAAACTCGAAAGGCAAAAATATCAGTTCATTTTGACAGAAGCAGAAATAACTGAAACAAATCGACTTAAACAAAGTAGTGACTTGTTACTGTTGGACAAGAGGTGCTTGTGGTAGCCTGAGAGGTCTAGATGATGACTCTATGGCGTTTGAAACCAGGGGTAACTGATGGTTGCAGGTACACCCAGATAACGTGTTCCAAACGGACAAAGTTCTAGTCTTGGATTCTCGCTTTGCAGCACTAATTCTACAGGAAGTTAGATCAGGAAGTAACACTGAACACTACTCCAAAACAGTTTCGTCCCAGTTTTGAACTTTTAAGCGGTATGCATCTACCACTTCATCAGGTCTCGAACTTGGGATATCGAGGTTCCAAGGCCATCCTATTTACAATTCAGTCACCTGGTTAGATAGGATTTGATGACCTTAGAATTATAACTTCTGCCAGTTCATGATGAACACCAGCATCGCTAGCTAGTGTTATCGGCTAGCAGGTATCCTCACAGCTAATTTTTTGAACTCTGCTGGTCACTACTAACCAATAAGTGAAAACTAGTTCTGTAAATAAGGGACGTTGGAATCAGTTTTAGCCAAAAAAGAGTACACATTTTCAATTGTCAAGTGAATATAACAGTTTTTTTCTATTCCTTCACGTTCTCAGTGGATCATAGGGGTTCAAGCTAGAGGCTTGAAGTTTCTGCAGCAGTGGTGATTATTTTTACAGGGTGGGGTTGCTAGCCTCACGCCCAACCTTCTCGCTTTACCAGTCTTATTAGTGGCTTAGTGAGGTAACGGACCAGGGACCGAACCCTGGACCACCTACGTGGTCGGCGAGCACTCTACCGCTGCGCCACAGACGCATATAACAGTTTTTACTATTTTGTCAAGTGTGATTCGTTCATTTTTTCTCATAGATTATTTAGTAATATTTTGATTGTTGTTCAAAAAGTATAAAAGAATAAACTCATGAAAAGCGCGATTTAAATATGATGGTATTATGATGCATGCATTTCAATTTATCAGTGGACAGCTGAGTATGCATGTTTTTCCTAATGATGACGGCTAAGCTTTTAGTAACCAAAACTGACTCGTTTTGATTGCAACTCAGGGAACCGATCTTTACATCCTACTGTGTATTGAGCTTTCCAAAACTTCTGCGAGATATATGCAGGCAGTTGCTTCGTCCTAGTTTGGGACTCTCCAGCAGTGCACACCCACCGCACTCAGGACCTTCCAATCACAAGGTGAGCTAGCTCGTAGACCATTGAGCCACTGGGACCCGGTCCAATGGCCAGTCCAAGAATTCTAACTCCTGCCAATTCACGATATAGCGCAACTACTTCGCAATATCTTTTTCAACATTTTTTCTGCCTCATCCTCAAACTGCTGTACTCTACTGGTCACGGCTACCCACTAGAACCCCAGGTCGCTGCGTGAATAGGGCCAGTCGCTAGTGAGCATCAGATTAATTTTCAAGTATTCGTTTTATAGGGATTTTGTTTGATTGGATGGAGGATTGCATCATGAGCTGACATCAGTTAGAAGACATTGCGAAATGGTCGCACTATGTTGTGATTTGGCAGAAGTTAGAATTCATAGACCATTGGATTAGATCCCAGTGGCTCAATGGTCTACGAACTCGCCTTGTAACCAGAAAGTCCTGGGTTCGAGCCCTGGCGTTGTGTGCACACTGTTGGGGAGTCTCATACTGGGACGAAACAGCTGTCCAGCAGTCCCATATTTTCCGGTGGTTTTCTAACTGATGTCGGCTCATAAGGAAGTCCTCCATCCAGTCAAACAAGATCCCTTCAAAACCAATAATTGAAAAAACAGTAATAATATCAAAAATTCAAAATAATCTGAATAGTGTCGTTAAACAGCTATACAGTCCAGGTTATTTCCCAATTACAAAAGGAGTACTTAGAAGCGAACAGAATATTCCTAACAGAGTTGGATTATAAACACTTTCCACAATAATCAAACACCAATACTTCCCTAACACTGTCCAAGGTCAGAATGACCTTGACTGAGTCAAATAAACTAGCAACGTAAAGCAACACATTATCAACAGTTTTCGGGTGCAGGACCTTGACATCTTTAACACGCATATATAACATATAATTTCAAAAAATGAATTCCTGTGCAATTGTAGAAGTTCTCAGGGTAAATGTAACTTGAAACAGAGTGTTTCTAAAAAGAAAAGTCACTAATCCCTGAGTTTTAGCGGGGCTAAACATCAATGACTGACCATACAAGCTATGGAATTTCCCAAGTTTATAAAAATGATAGCTGAAAAGGAAGCTAATCAAGCCAATAATATCTTGATAATTAAAATAAGCCAGAATATTTCATGCTATCAAATAGGCTTGTTGTAAAGGTTCTTCTTCATTTAACCTTCATTTTTTGGTGTTTTCCTGTCTATATTTCAGCTTATTTTTCGTAAACTTGCTGATGTCAGAAGGAATATGAACTGGCTGAACATCGTAAAGCAGACAACGCTCTGTCTAGTTTACGTGCAGACCATCCCGTCAGACGGATGATACACAAATTCCGTCGGATAGGCACACATAATCAGTCGACAAATGATTCTCCAGTCGGTAGTGGTGGTGGTGGTGGCGGTGGAGGTGGAAGTGGTATTGGCGGTCTAACTGACAGTGAAATAATGCGTATAAGTCGGAAATCAATAACACTAGGCGATTATGATGATTTCGGCAAGGAATTCGATTTCACTGTTAAAAGTGAAGATAAACAAAGAAGTCATAGTAAAGAAGGAGAAAGTCCAAGTTCGTCAACTGGCAATAGTAATAACAATAATACAACAGTCACTACTACTAATAATAATAGTAACAATAATAATAATAACAATAACAACAATAGTAATGCGGTAAGTGCATTGGATGAAATCGCCTCTAGATGGGGTAAACGTATGGAGTTGAAAGGCGGCAATAAGACAAATAATTCCACGTCTATTCAACAATCGAATCCAACTACTAATAAGGATTCAACAAATAACGAGAATAATAGTTATACGCCTACTGCTACTAGCAGTAGCAGTAACACTAATACAACTACATCAAAGTCATTGTTACAATCCAAATGGGGCAGTCTAATGAAATCATCAACAATCCAAGAAGAACAGGATCAACAGCATCAAAATAAATCAAAACGTGTATCCAATGCTACTACTACTACTACTACTGCTACTGTAGCGGTGAAAAAACGAAGTATTCAAGTGGCAGACGTAGGAGAAGACAAAGAGGAGGAGAATTTAGGCATAAAAAAGTCACTCTTGGAGAATCAATCAAAAATGATAGAAGAACGCTTTAGAAAACTGGAGTTATCCAATGATACAATATTAGAATGTTTAATAAAAATGCAAGATGAATTAAAATCAGAATTAGGCAATTTAATGAATCGTATGAACAGTATTGATGATAGAGTAGCTCAACTGGTTTCAACTATTGAAAGTAGGACTGCACAAGATGATGAAATTCGTCAAGAATTTAGGCATTCTCAACAGAAACAACAACAGCAGCAACAACAACAACAAGATAAGTTACAGAATCAAAAAAGTCAAAGTACAAAATTTCCTAAAACGATATTCACACCGCCATCATTATCGTCAACTACTGCCACTGCCAGTGCTGCTGCTTCTGAGTCACCTACCTCTTTAAAATCCCGCCGCACTTCCAATCTAACTAATTCGAACAAAATTCATCCATTAGAATATTCGATCGATTCGAAATTCAGTCACCACCACCATCCCCACCATCAACAACAACAACAACAGCAACAACAACATCTGGATAGGCGATTAAAACAAGGCGTTTCACATGGATCCTACCAACAAAGTAAAGTTGAAAGAGATTTGTTTAATTTGAATAAAATCGATGCGTATGGTACACAGTCACGGCGTAGTCCACCAAGACAACGTATATCACAATTCTATAAACAGTATTCAGGTGAAACAGACAGTCAATTAGAGCCTTTATCAACTGAAAGTGAATCATCACTTCAGTCGAATGAACAAATCAGTATGCATAATCTTCCTTCACAGATTATCTCTCCCAGATATAAACACACACCTCATTATCAGATGCATCCATCTATACCATCAACTAATTTCTGTTCTGTTTCACTGCCAACATCAATTACTGAAATGAAGAGTACACGATCATCTGTGCCCACAGAATACAGATTATCTTTACCATCAGGGGATAGTGAGAATTTTTTATTTCAAACACTTCATTCACCACAAGTTGATTTCAGTGTTGAAACACACTCTTGTCGAAATCCTTTTATTTCAAATGTTAGTGTGTCTGCTGAAAATGTTTCCACGCATGTTACATGTCATAGTGTAACAACAAGTTCACAAGCATTAAAATTTCCACGCTTAGTTGTCTCAGAAAGTCTGTTACACCAACCATCGAGTAATATGTTGGTTACTCCGTCTGGAAGGACAACACTCTTCTCAGATACAAATCTATTCTCACCTACTACCACTGTGCCTAATTCGTATATTACTACTACTACTACAGATAACTATCAGACGTTTGTAAATCCATGGAATCTTATTGACAGTCTATCATTGTCAGATACAATGTCCACTGAGCCAACAAGATTATTTGTACCAGACTCTTCAATAGTGACAACAACAACAACGACAACAACAATAACATCAATACCATCAATATCATCTGGTCAACATCCGACCATTTCACAGCACACACCATCTGCATTCACCCACAGAACTACAACAACGCCTACTAGCACTACTAATAGTAATAATAATAATAATAACAACAGTACTAAACAGCGCACTTCTAGGGATTTCACTCTGACTAAACAATAAATATATTTTTGTGTTGTTCTTTTTTTTTTATTATCCACTGCCCTGTTCCTTCTCCAACCCCTTCCTTTACCAACTATTCAAAACTTCCATGTAATAATGAAGCGTCAAATTAGTCACAGAACAGAAGTGCATATAAATACATTAATATCATTTGTTTAACATTCAACGCACACGCACACACACACACACATACACACACATATACTCACATAACATTCATCCAATCATCCCTATATGACGATAATAATAACAATATCTTTCAAAATACAATGTGAATGAATGTCAATAAATAGGTGTACAAACTGTCATGCAAATAAAACAAAAAGGTTAATTAATCTAGAGAGCAAATTTTTTGAACAGAGGACCATCTCGACGATTTTATTAGGATCCTGTGTTTCACACAAGCTAGAGAGACAGAGGAACAACAGCAACAGCAACAACAACCACAAAAGAGTACAGATAATAAAATAAAATATCGAAATTGTACATAATTATCTAGTGAAATTTTATTTTAAATCTTAAAAAAAATATTTGAAATCTTATTGATGACTTTTGTAAAGTTATATAGCTACTACTACTACTACTACTACTACTACTACTACTACTACTACTACTTCTATAACTGAAGATGGATTGAGTGATTTCCAGAGTTATTTGCCGATGACAGATCTTGCCATTCTCACAGAAACAGTGTCTCATATAGGTTTCCAGTGGAACATAGGGCTTCAAGCTAGAGGCTGTGGTGATTATTTTTACAGGATGGAGTTGCTAGGCTCATGTCCAACCTTCTCGCTTTACCAGTCTTATTAGTGGCTTAGGGAGAGGTAAAGGAGTGGGTCGGTTGCTGGGGATCGATCGAACCCCGGATCATGTGCATGGTCGGTGAGCGTCCTAGTCACTGTGCCACCGATGCACTGTATAGCTTGTAATACATTATAAACGGCTAATTCATGTATAATTGTACTGTACACTGTTGATTCTCGTAAGCAGTTGGAAATTGTTCAAGTCAATCATCACAGGAGTGCTTGTTAGTCAAATGGAGAAGGTTGTAACACAAGAGGGCTTTTAAAGTCTTAGCCCATTAGTGAGTGCGCTCTTACTTCAGCTGACAAATTTCAACCGGGTTTCTTTTAGGGAACACGATATTCAGTGTAGCATACAGACTCATTTCAACGAGCTTTACTTTCGTACACATACACGTACATGTATATAGTTTTTAAGAAACCATATATCCTGTGGTAATAGTGTTAAATGCGTTAAGAATGTTTGCAGTTATAATCATAGTTCATTGTCAAGTGACACAATAAATAATTTCATGCATAGAATAGTTCGAATAAATATATGAATGTTGGCAAGTCATGTAAGCATAATAGGATTAGTGAACGATTACAACATTAAGTAACCTGATGCGAAATTTGATAAGATATAATTTAACATTGCGTAGCAACTTTGCATTTAAAATAAAAAATGCGAGCGACGAAAAGGAATAATACATCCATCAGTTCAAGGTGAAAATAGGAAAAAGACGAATCGTAGTAATGTGGAAAAGGTGCATAGATCAAATAAACAAAATGGAAAATAAATATACTAAGAAATGAAAAGGGGTTCAGTGAAGAATTGCTCTTTTCAGCAATGTCATTCTCCAGCTATGCAATCGCATATATATATATATATATATATATATATATATATATATATATATATATATATATATATACGTACAGTAAGTTCTCCTAGAGACAAAACGAATATTCATTATACCTGTAAATTTTAGATAGAAAATTACGTAACGCCGAAAGCGTAAATGAGCTAGACATTGAAATAAAATCAGGCAAATGAAGTGACGTAATACAACCGACGTGAATGAGTACAATTCAACTAAAAAAATTTGAATGAGAGTCAAGTTAACTACAGGGGTAATAACCGGGGGAAAATTTAATAGGGGGTGGGTGCGGGGGAGAAAATAATGCAGATAGGAAGGAAAAACAAAAATTACGTATTCGGTGTTAAGATAGATGGGGCTCATTGTAAATTTAATGGCTTTCACACCAAGACTATATGGCTCGCCTAAAGTGCACAAAGATGGTGTACCGCTTCGACCAGTATTAGATATGTTAAATTCGCCATACCATCCTGTAGCCAAATGGTTAGTTGAACTCGTACAGCCGCTTCATACCGAGTTGGTGAAACACAGTGTAAAGGATACTTTCGGATTTGTGGAAAGGATAAAGGATTTAAATGTTGACAATAAATTCATGATATCATTTGACGTTTCTTCCTTATTCACCAATGTACCACTTATGGAAACAGCGGACTTTGTATGCGAAGAACTCAAAAGACGAAACACCGATGTTGGCATTCCTATATCTTTTATGAAAGAGCTTCTCTTGAAATGTACAATGAATGTTCACTTTTTACTTAATAAGGAACTATATAGACAAATTGACGGTGTGGCAATGGGGTCACCACTAGGGCTTATTCTAGCCAACATTTTCCTTGCGAAACTAGAAAATGGGCCTCTGAAGGATGTCATTGGTGAACTTGAATTTTATTGTCGGTGCATGGATGATACTTTTTTGATTATGAAAAACGAGAAGGAAGCAAAGAGCATCCTGTTGAGACTATCGACTTCATGTGTAAAGAAGCTGAAGACATACCCATTCCAACATCGGAATTGAGGAAATTACTACTTTTATGTACTAAAAATGTCCAATTCCAATTCAACGGGCGTCTATTCCGTCAAGTTGATGGTGTCGCAATGGGAAGCCCTTTGGGACCACTTTTCGCCGACTTATTCTTGTCACGCCTAGAAACCGGTGCTTTGCAGCAGCACATACAAGAAACAAATGTATACCTAAGATATGTTGATGACATTTTTATTGTCTGTGAAAGCAGATCAAAAGCGGAAGACATGTTGATAAAATTCAATTCATGCCATCCGAATCTCAATTTCACAGTAGAACACGAGGAAAACAATACTATGAAATTCCTAGACGTTTTTCTAGCCAAAATGAATGATGGCACAATCGAAAGATCTATATTTAGAAAGTCTTCATGGACAGGACAGTACATGCATTTCAAGAGCTTTGTCCCAATCCAGTACAAAAAGAACCTAGTCAGAACACTGTTCAATAGAGCACGGAAAATTTGTTCTGACAGTACTATTGAACAGGAAATAAAATCTCTGAAGGATATTTTATCTAAGAATGGATATCCTGAGAAGTTCATTAATAAATACTCCAAAGAAACTACCCCCCGCAAAACAATTCAAACAGTTCCAAAGAAACCTGTTTATATCAATTTACCGTTCAAAGGAGATGACGTACAAGAAGTAGTGAAACGAAGACTCGACAAAGCCATCAAGAGAACTTATTATGCTGCAAAACTTGTTATCCTTAACACCACCAAGCGAGTGCTTCAACAATCTGGGAAAGACCAGTCGCCAATCCTCGACACTTCAAACTGCATATATCAATTTGAGTGTGTTTGTGGCAGCAAATACATAGGTCGTACGGAAAGGCGATTGTCTACTCGCATGATGGAGCATTTGCCAAAATGGTTGAAAACAGCTGAGTTCAAAGTGCCAAAATCCTCAATAACAAAACATCTTGTAGATTACGGACATGATATCGACGCAGTCAAGTCATTTACCATTGTCAGCAAACAAAGAAACAAGAAGATGCTTGCAATTGCAGAGGCTTGTGCAATTCGAATTTATAAACCAGCTCTCTGTATACAAAAGGAGATGGTCGTAACTCTTAATCTACCATGGTAATACGTTTTATTCTCTACTTGTTATTATTCTACCTCTTCTTCTTCTTACTATTATTGTTATTATTATTACCATTATTCTTGATTCATCTAAAACTATGCTTTATCAGTAAGATTATCTTAACTCACTTCAACACTATTAAAACTGTTATTATAACTATTACTATTGATATTAGTCTGTTTGCAATTCTCCTTATATTCCCTAGTGACTAATTGTTTATCTAAGTGATGCAATTGAAGCGTAATGCCATTTATCTTAATTTTGATCTCTCACACTCTCTCTCCCCTTATCTATTTGAACATGACCTGGAAAATATTCGCACCTGTCTCTCTGCATGATTAATTCAATGTAGTTTGTTTACTTATCAGTCTTATATCTCCCAATGTAATTTCAAAAGTATATATATTCGTGTATGTAGAGTATTCAACTTATCAGTCTTATATCTCCCAATGTAATTTCAAAAGTATATATATCCGTGTATGTAGAGTATTCAGCTGACGAGTTCTACCGAAATTTGATGAATTCATTAAATCCTGCTTTATTAACCTTTATTGCTTGTTTTAAATTCGTATCGGGAAATAAATGTTTTCAATTTATTTTGTCATCAAATTAAGACAATCATCTGACCCAATTAGTCTGATCGGATTTGTAATCAGATAATCAAAATATCAGTGAACAAAGTCACATATAGAATAATCCCAATTAAATTGCTCACTGGATTCAGTTCACACGCACGCACGCACACACACACACACACACACACACACACACAGCGTCTACGATAACACATACGAAGGATAGATCAGTCTGAAAATTATCCTGGACACATAATCCGTTTGTCAGCTTTCAAAATGAAAGTCTGCGTACCAAAATAGCCTATTCAGTCCATCTCTCATTCCACACTGAATTGTATTCATCATTTATGTGCACATCTTGGAGGAAATGTATTCAGCATTATGCACCTCAGTAACATGATTACCTAGATAGATAAGTTGTAACAACAGAAGACAAGGACCAGGCAACAGATCGTTTATTAAGGAAATACACACGTATTTATATATATTTCATGTACATTATTATAGCTTATTTATTCAGAAAAAAACACAGTCTTCTGACTGGTTGTTTCTTGCTCAAGGTTATTCTGTCCTGCTTGTGTCTGGTTTCTCAGAAAGTTAAGCCATATATCTGCGAATCGTATTTACCCACGTCAAGTCTGCTCTGATTGGTTGTTGAATCAGTCTTGTTCATATTTCCTCACGGCCAATATTAGCCACATAGACATTGACGTAAATTAATGTCTACCGATTGGCTAGTAGTCTGCTCTCACCACAAAGTGATAACTGCTGATTATTAATGCAAATATCATCACTTCTCATGATAATCAAATATCTGTCTCATTGGTGTTAACTCTGTGCATCACAAACAATGTCCTAGAAAGCATATCAAACACATAGCCAATCAGTCTTGGAGAAAGAGTGAGAGGTTGAGAGGGACGGGGGGCGGAGGGAGACGGTATGATCCCGATCACGTGAGTGAATAAGTATAGATGACAGTTTATTCCATGTGACTTCAAATACAATAAATTCAGTTACCTGGATAGTAGCCTTTCTGTATGACCAGTAATTAACACAGTCAACATCTACTTCATACATCATTTCGACAACATCCACCACAAATGGATCCCTAATGAACAAAGCGAGTATTGAGTATCTAAAACTAGTCGAAATCCAGTCGAGTTGACTTTCCAAACTAAAGCTTAAGTGGGGTTGATTGGCGTATATATTCTGGTCATTTGTTCGATCTCACTAGCCAACAAAAATGCACTCCGATTAATGAAGGCAACAAAATATAACAGCAAGACTCAATAAAGTACGCACAAGTATAACCTTCAATTATTCAGCAGCTCTGGATGTTACATTTCTGGATACATGTATTTTGTTTTCTCAGTTAGTCCGCCAAACGTTAAACAGCAAAATGATCGTTAGAATGGAGGGATGGTACTCTTGAGATTGTCTGAACACAGGCAACAGTACATCAAAACGACTATTCATTTCAAGAGATAAAATCCACGTCTAAACAGTGAATAGGATACTTGCATTGCTAATTCAACACCACCTCACAGAAGTGGGACAACACTAACAGTGTTATGAAACGGGAATGTAGTTACATAGATAAGCAATCAAATATCAGTAAAGTTCAATTTAAACTGGAACCATATTATGTAGCTTTATGTTGCCAATACTGAAACTCTTGGTTTAAGACTATGATAGTCAGTCATTGCTGCCAGTAACTTGTTTCTTGAGAATCTACGAAGATGCTTGTGTTATGTACTGGTCGAGTAATTAATAGTCCTGACGCAAGAAGGCGGAAATCAGAAAACCACCAGCTTCACGATGATGCTTCTATTTTTCAAACAAGGAAAATCAATGTCACACAAGTGTATGAGCGAATCAATAGATAGTCTTAACATGATTGGTTGTAATGTCATATGACAACAAGGTCATACGTATTCATTTAGTTAGTGGACAGACAAAAGCATATTGTCAGTTATAATGGAATATCGATCCACACACACAGCAAAATATAATAGACTGTCAACAACAAAACACACACACATCATGTGGATACATATCAGCTTGTTAACTGTTTTAGAAGCCTGTTATTCCAACGCCTTTTGACTTTTCTACCTAGTACCACTATCGTAACACTTTTTTTAAAAAGACAATCCTGTAGGTTCATTAATACAAATTCAGAAAGTTTGTCATGTCCAGGATGATCGACCAACTTTCCTTTAGAAATTTGCAAAGAAGTGCACAACTTCAACTTGCCACACTCCGTGTAGCATGAAAGTGTTGAGAAAAAGAGAAATTCATAGAAATGTATAGATGAAAGAATAATTATTTTGAGACTAAAGAGGATTTAACGGATCTGTAGGATGTCAGAGAGTGATAATCCATATTCGTCACTCAGGACGGTTCTGAGCGATGTTACCAGTTGTCTCAAGCATTCGCTTCTTTATGTCTTGGTCACACCAATCAGGCAATCACACCTCCGTACGTCTAAGCTAGAAAGCAACAGCCAAAGACTTCATGGAATGATGGAAAGTTTCTATTTGACCACACCTAACTCTTTTACAACCTAACACTGTGTCAGCTGTAATTGCTCGACGAGCAAGGCGATAACTCGTATGCGAAACAAGTAATGTGGACTTTCCTTCCTTACCTAACACTACACTTAAACCGAATATTTTTTTCCTTCACGTTCCCCAGTGGAACATAGGGCCTCAAGCTAGTGGCTTGAAGTTTCTGTAGCAGTCTTAATTTTACAGGATGGGGTCGCTAGCCTCATGCCCAACCTTTCCTCTTTACCAGCGTGATTTCTGTCCTAGCGAGGTAAAGGAGTGAGTCGGCCGGGGATTGAACCCCGGACCATGTGCATGGTCGGCGAGCGTCCTACCGCTATGCAACCGACGCCCCAAACCGATTATTATGTACCGCATTCTACGGCTTAACACCGGACGTGGATTTCGAATTTATGTGAACAGGGAATGCTAGACATTGAATAGCTTCTATTCTCAATGACTACGTTTCAAAGCCACAAAAAAGGACAGCGCAAATTGTTGCGCACTACACAGGTCTTTCCATCCTTAGGCGGAAAACATTTCTACTCGAGTAATGACGTGAATCGACATACGCCACATGAGCCTTTCGTGTCCATGCTGAGATTTCACATTATTCAGTCAACTAGGGTTGATTCAACTACCTAAATAAGCGGTCAACACAGACAACCGCTTTAGCCCTATCTCTACACATGGTGTTGATGCATACTAGTCACGCAGATTCATCTTACACTCGACAGGATTAAATCTCATGCCAAAAAACTCGAAGATGTCTGCTCATGGTTTCCGAATATTCGTAATTTCGTCCACGTCTTCACCTAGGGGGAATATGTCATCTGTACACTGTATATCAACTGCGCTGTACCATAGAAACAGGTTAATCCCTAAACCTTTATATCGATCAGGGCTACAAACATTAGTACATCCATGATGAAAGTGAACAAAAATGGAGACCTCGAGCAATTCTCACGGGCACCGTTGGTTGTCATGACATCAGATTATGACTCTCCACGCTCTTTTTCACGTCTTCATAAGTTCGATTAAAGAGAATGCCTTGATGAGTGTAATACACTTTATCAACAGTTGACTCACGCGCAGAAACTGTCACAGTACACCTCGATCGAATTCAGTTTCAGTTCAAGAAATATGGCGAGTTTTTAAAGTTGATAGGCCAACCGCGAGCCACTATCTCAATCTTCTTTATCGAGAAACCTATAACTTTTGGTGTTGTGAATATTTGTTGAGTCGATGTTTCTACGAGAAACCAAATACAGTTTTTGATCAGCGAAGAAATATCTCTTTCCAATCGCTTCATTTCGAAGCTGTAGAGTCGTAACTACAATTACGGAAAAAAAGCATTAAGTGGCATTAGAAATTTCTCAGTCAATATGCACATGATAAGAATTAGGATAATTAAAATGATGCACCAAGGGTGGGCGGGGGTAGAGTTGAAGTGGATGGATTACAAAACTATTTAATTTGTAGGTCAGGTGTTGCCTAAAATATTAACAGTACGATGACGGTAACAGTAAAGACGGCGAAGATGAAGTGAAATGGGATGAACGAGTATCTGTACATAGAGGTGGAAATAAGCGGTAGTTTATCCTCAACGCATTGTCGAATCATATTTCAGCTGGTAAACACTAGATGAAAGTCAGCTGCATAAAAAACGCTGTTTCTCTTTTCGTAATATAAATATGACTGTACAGGTTGAAAATGAAGTCTGTGAAAAAAGAGGGAGATATCACTTCGCTGAACAAAAGCTGTGCTTTCCTTATGAACTACTGGGTATATTTCGAGAATCGAAATGCTAACATTTCCCTTGTCCACTAAATAATACGCATTAGTTATTAAACTGTCTAGTCAAAAAAGAAGACAACTGAACTGTGGAGTTTCAATAAACGTGTTTTAGGCACACGTCTGCACTGTACTTCATTTGAGTATTAGACAGTCAGCAGCTAGGAAGATCCTACTGGCATCACTTCTGGATATAGTTTCGACTCATTATTGTGAATAAGTGATTACGAAATCTCTACTACAGAGTGTTCTCCGAAGTTACAAAGACTGACTGAATGATAAAGTGATTTCTACTGGCTATCAGAGTCACCATTTCATGCTAACTTCAAGACATAGAAAGTGACGCGTCTTTCGTTCTGTATGCCCTCATCCTCCTCACCAATACCACAACTGACTAGGAATGCATCGTTTACACTTCCCAGATCCATACCTGGTGAAACCAATCGTTGAATAATGATACTTGACAAAAAGAGAAAAGGAATCAGTCTGACACTTCAACAATCCCCGAATCGAAATGATCGTATGTTGTACAAACTATATGACTGACAGTCTTAAAACACGACTCTGGAAAAAGTGAGACTGGCGCGGAGAATTTCCTCTATCAAAGCTTCAGTATGCCATTAGTTAAAGAATTCACTGCCTGTATATCAAAGGCGGATGGGAAGTTGTAGTCAATCAGGTACGGGATCTGCACATTGTCAAAATACTTATTTCTTCCATATTCTCTGGTACTTCAGACGGCCCATGTGAACTGCACAGGTATATTCACTTCATGAATCACCTAATTTTCATCTAGTTAAGATGTCTGTGATTACTGTTGTCTTTTCATTGTGATATCTGTTACCGAAGCACTCATAAGTATGGTTCTACTATGCACCGAGATTTCCTTAAAAATTAGGCGAACTATAAATACTTGATCTGACCTTCAGAAACCAACCATAAACATAATTTCATGGATGTAAGGAAGTCGGTGGCATTGCGGTTATGACTTCTGCCAACAATGCGCATGGTCCGCACACCTGAAATCTATGGTCGGTCTGCAAACTTTGGGCTACTGATATCAAATGTTGAAAATTCACACCTGTACCAAAAATACGGTGTGCAATCAAGCTATAATCAAGAACTATGTATGTGTTTTCTAGTTTTGACATGAAAAAATCTGCAAGCAACGGGCTCAGTGGTGCCATTGTTGTTATTACTATTAGTAGTACTATTAGAAGTTCGTGTAATTCTGTAGGTGAATGCAGATGGTGTGTGCTGTGAAATGCTCGGTTGTTGACTACATGAGACTGTAGAGTAAGACGAAAACAAGATGGTGGGTTAGATACTAACTAGCATATGTGGGAAAGCGACATATTCTAACAAATACTCAAACTGTAATTCATCCCCATTTAGGTTTAACTAAGATTTTATATGATCGAGCCTGATGACTAGTATGTTTGAAGATTTAAATGATGAAGTCAAACAAACAGGAAGAAGATTATCAGTGAACTATTGCTCACTAAATTCTATTCCAAAAGTTACCATGAACCTTAAAGAAAATAAGAGGAGTAATGTAAATGTCTGTCTGTCTGCCTGTTTTCGACATAGAACTTTGCACAAATGTGCGGAAGTTCAAGTCGCCACATTTCGTGCAGCACGCGAAGCAAGAGAAGAAAGTATAAGAAAAGCATAATAGAAACAGTGAGCAGAGGTGTGAGACAAAGGAGGAGTAATAACGAAGAACAAAACAGTTTCATTGGAGATCGTAAGTCACAAGGAGTGGATGCATCTGCACCAGCCATTGAGAACGATTTTGAGCTATGTCACCAATTGTTTCCAACCATAGATTTTTACCGTCCCGAGGACACCAGCCAGGAAGTCTACACCTTCCTACGTGACTGGCTTAGACCAACTGTTGTGGATTTCATTGACTGGTGAAGCCAAGTTTTGTTTGACCGCCGCTAGCTTTTTTCCAGCCTGACCCTATATCCGCTAACATTGCTCGTTGAGGGAGGCGATGGCTTGGCATACGTAACACATGTCCTAACCATCTCAGTCTTTGTAGCTTCACGACTTCGTCGATAGATTTCCCCTGTTTACCTAGAACTCTACGCCTAACCTCAATGTTGCTCACCTTATTATGCCACTTTACACGGGAAATAGAGCGCAGGCACCTATGATCAAATACAGCTAGTCAGCCTCTTCATGTCTTCCACTCTCAGTGGCCATGTCTCACAACCATAAAGGAGGACGGAGCGGACTGATGAGCAGTACACCCGCCCTTTGGTCGATAGTCGAACATCTCGTCTACGCCAGAGTCGGCGTAAACTGGCAAATGCGAAACGAGCCCCTTGTATTCGTGCTGAGATTTCGTCAGATATCAGCCCGTTGGGGCTGATGGTACTTCCCAAATAAGTGAAATGTAATGTAAATAGTATAAAATAATAAGAAATTTAGAGTTTTGATACAGCTTCTAAATAAAGAACCAATATCAGAAGTCCTACAAGTATAATTCTGAATAAGGCTGGTAACTGGGTGGCATTTAAACCAGTCAAATTACTTAGACATTTTTCGGCCTAAATACGCAACGGGTCCAATTATCAAAATAATATGATTTACTAAAGACCACGTAATCATTCTGAGGTGAATTACACAGGTCAAACTAGTAGAATGCAGTCAGTTGGCTTGTCCAAAGGTAGAAATTTAACTAGGTCTAAACTGATTAACCCTGCCCATGCTAAATAATCTAGAGTAAAGCTCAGTTACTAACGAGTTATTACATGAAAAAAGGGAATGGGAAAATAACTTTCAGAAAGTAACATAGTCACGGGTTGAGGGAGGTATGTAGGGGACTGTGAGAAGAGTTCATTAACATTACAAATATGCGAATAAAAATTCAAGTCTATGAGATGGTAGAGTAACAATATATTATCAAAAATTGCAATAATGAGTTATATTAATAAAAAGGTTTCTTGGATATAATGTTAAAGTCCGCTACTACAATTTATTAATATAATCCACGGGAGCGTTCACTGTTGGAATTGCGTCTGCTGGTAAATGTTGTGAACCAGTTGTAGAGTTGTCTTCGGATAAGGATAATAGACTCCTGCAATATGAGTGGAGCAAGTAAGCAGAAAGTGTCAGAAAGAAGGCAAAGCTTCCAACAGGTGATTCACACTGAGTCCCTGTTCACCGCATCAACACTAAACACGTACAATCGAAATGAAGCAACCTTTGCCCAGGGTATATGGAGAATCGTAACCAAAAGCAAAAGGTAACCAGTTATCAAATGGTGTTAATATATTGATATTACTGTGCTCGAAACGTGATGCAGTTACCAGTACTGTATCACTGTGGGTTATATCAAATAAGCTTATGGAATGAGAAAATCTTAACTACCTAACTTAAAATTGCCTTTTGTCTCACGATAATTTAAAGGTGTAAATTACTGTCGGCATCCCAAAATAAAACAAATATTTATACAGTGAATGACTAACGGTTATTCTGAATTGTAGTAATTATTATTATTATTGCTCCCTTGGGTTCCTAGTGGAACATAGGGCTTCAACTGCACCTCTCCACTTGCTTCTGTCTTCTGCTATACTTTTCGCCTGCATCCATGTTAATCCATCTTCTTTCAACTCCTCTTCACACGATCTCCTCCATGTCACCCTTGCACTGACGTCCCACTCGCCGCTTCCCTTTCGGGTTCCACTCGAGGGCTTGACGCGCGCGATGTCACCCAGCGGTCTCCTCAGCGAGTTTCCGATCCATCTCCACTTTCTCCTGCATATTTCTTGGTTGGCGATTGGTTCTTGCTTTGTTTGTTCCCATAATTCCTTGTTGGTGATTCTTTCCGGCCATCTGATCTTCAGTATAGAGCGAAGACAGTTGTTGATAAAGGTCTGCAGCCTTTTGGAAATATTCTTTGTGACCCCCGCCAAGTTTCTGATCCGTATAGAAGAACTGACTGACTTTACGTTTGTATTGAAAATCCGAATTTTGTTGTTGATGCTGAGTGACGAAGATTTCCAGATTGATTTCAGGCTGATGAATGTGTTTCTCGCCTTCCCGATTCTCGCTCGATTTGACATCCTCATCCGTTCTCTGCTGTAGTTGAGACAATGCTCCCTAGATAAGTGAATGAAGTAACCTCTTTCAAATCCCTCCCGTTGATGGTGATTGACGTTGGATGTTGTTGCTGTTGTTGGTTGGTTATTTTCATAACCTCCGTCTTGTCTGTGTTCACCTGGAGTCCTGTCTTCGCTGGCTGCTTCTTCGACCAGTTTGTCGGTTTTCGCTTGTAAGTCTTCGATTGTGTGACATCAAACATAAATCACCCACGCGCGAAATCCAGGTCTTCTAGGTTCTTCACGTCGGTCCAGGATATCCCTGTCTTCTCGTTTCCCACTGTCTGACGCATAATCCAGTCAGTCCACCACAATTAGGAATATCATTGGTGATAATAAGCACCCTTGTCTGACTCCTGTGTTTACTCCAAACGTCTTGCTGAGTTTTCCGTTGTGGATCACTTGACATGTTCCGTTGTCGTACAGCTGTTGAATAAGGTTGATGAATATTTGGGGTACGCCGTACTACTCGAGTAATTTCCAAATTACTTCACGATCAACGCTGTCGAAGGCCTTCTCAAAGTCTATAAAGTTGAGGTAGAGGTTTGATTGCCATTCCATGCTTTGTTCGATGATGATGCGTAGAGTTGCAATTTGGTCAGTACATGATTTTCCTTTCCTGAATCCAGCTTGTTCTGGTCGGAGTTCTGTCTCCAGTGCGTCCTTTATTCTCTCCAGGATGATGCGACTCAGGATTTTACTTGGCGTCGATAGGAGCATGATTCCTCGCCAGTTCTTGCAGAGTGAGGCGTAAGTCGCCCTTCTTTGGTAGTTTCACGAGGTAACCTTTCCTCCAGTCAGTAGGCACCTTTCCCTCCTTCCAGACCTTTTGCAATAATGGAGTCAGCATGTCTGCTGTAGTCTCTGGGTCTGCTTTCAGTGCTTCAGGGGGTATTCCATCTGGTCCAGCCGCTTTTCCAGCTTTCAGAAGCTTGATTGCGTTCAAGACTTCAGCTCTCGTTGGAGGATTGGTGTCAACTTGCAGTTGTGTGCGCGCTGTTGTTGGTATTTCTGGACGGGTTGCAGGTGATGGTCGGTTCAAGAGTCCTTTGAAGTGATCCGCCCATTGTTTAATCTGTTTTTCTTCCTTGGTAATGGGCTTCCCTTGGCTGTCTTTTATAGGTTTCGCTTGTGTTGGTCTCTTCCCGGATAGAGATTTGGTTATCTGATATAGTGTCCTCAGGTCCCTTTTGCCTGCTGCCTTTTCAGCTTCAGTAGCTAGATTGTCGTAGAATCGTCTTTTGTCCTTCCTAGCACTCTTCTTCACTTCTTTGTCCAGTGCTGTGTAAGTTGAGCTCATCGTCTCCTTCTCCTGTCCGTCCTTGCATTGAGTCATTTTCTCTTTCACCATTCTCCTCTTTTCTATTAGCTTCCAAGTGTCCGTTGAGAGCGATTCCTTGTCTTGTCTCTTCTTTTTTCCTAGAACCGTTGAACACGTCTCGTTGAGAATCGCCTTCAGAGAGTTCCAGTGTTCTTCCACTCATGATTCTTCAGTGCTGTCGCGTAGTGTTTCCTGCTTTGCTCTGACAGTTGCAGTGAAAGTGTCTTTTGTGGTTGTGTCCTTCAGTAATCGAGTGTTGAACTTGCATTGTGGCCTGTCCCCAGCTATCCTCGAGGCTTTTAGTTTCACCTTGAAAGTCCCTTCTACTAGATAGTGGTCTGAACCCACATCTGCTCCTCTCCTTGACCTTGTGTCCAGTAGGCTCCGTCTCCACTTTCAAAACTAGCATTAAATACCAAGGATTACTGAACAGTCGTTTCCTCCAGGTGTGAAACTTTGAACCAGTGTATTCATAGTGTTATTAACAGGCACTGATAGTTGTCAATTCACTTACTAATTATGAAACTCATACTTCTTAGTGAAATGAGCTTTGAAAATCTAAATGCATGCTACATAAATATTCGACTATCGTTTTGACATTTCACCACCGAAATCATCATCAGTATGCGCAAATGGGTTCTGCTCAGATGGCCAAATCGTTCAGTCTCCTCCCTCAGTTCAAAGAAGTTATGCTGATGAATAGGAAAGATGAAATAGATTTAAGCATTCGCGAAACGCACGGGTCGAGTTTCACTTTCACTTCAATATAGTAAAATTATTCATTCAGACATCTATGAACCGCAAAATAATCGAGCAAAGAATATTCTTTTCGATAAATTCCTCTTCCGGCTCTACAATTGTATATATGTTTATACACAGAAAATATTCAAGATTAGTAGTTAATAACAATATTAGTGTTTTTTAAATAATATCTATTTGTAAAGTATGATTAATGCAATTACAGTTCACTAAAGATACTTAAATTATAATAGTAATAAAGATATAATAGCGAATAGAATATCAACTAAAATTAGGGAAATTCCACAAAAATTCAGGATAATTCAAACCTGGATAGCCAAGGTAATGATAATGTCTGAACTAAATTCTTTTGGACGCATAAATTGGGCTTGTTAATATGAATCCGCACAGCCTCAGCAATATTTAGTAGTCGAACTCTTAAGGAAAAAATTGAGATTCGTAGGTATGCAGTAAATGACCCTGAAAGCATGGTTAACGTCAATCTTGTATTCTGTCTCCACAAGATGAGATAGAATAACGCTGCGAATATATTTTGTTTCTCCTTTGCTTAATTACGCAGGGTGATGTTCGGAAATTTGACGAGAAACACGCCTAATTGTGCGGCCTACGTAACTGGCTCCACAGGAGCAGTTAAATTGGTAGATACACGTGGATGAGGCGAAATTAGGCAGTTTGTCTTTTACTCCCGACCGCAGAAGAGGAGTGGTCTTAAAGATACAACGTAATTCACCAGCAGGGAACGGTCGTTTTACCGCATTTCTAATGCGCTGTGTTAGTATCTCGCTAGTGTTGTCCCCGAGGAACTGCATTTGTAAGAATAAGGCCTTTTTTGGAACTATTGGCAACTTCGGCTGCTTTGGTTTCAAATTCATATTTTTATCAATAAACTTTTCAGGATAACCATTCTCACTTAGTAACCGTCTAATATTACTTAGTTCTTCATCATGACATTCGTCCGACCAAATCGCTCTTGCTCTGTGAAACACGCACGTTATCAAATTGCGTTTGTATTTCAAAGGCACAAAACTGAGAAAATATGTGTACTGGCCCGTTGATGTAGGTTTCCTATAAACACTTCTTCCTATTGTGCCATCCTCTTTTCTGGTCACAAGAACGTCTAAAAATGGAATACTAGAGTCATTTTCTTTCTCAATAGTAAAATTTATTGTGGGATGTACCTCGTTAAATTGATCCAGGATGCTCTTTGCTTCCTTCTCGTTTTTCATAATCAAAAAAGTATCATCCATCTACCGACAATAAAATTCAAGTTCACCAATAACATCCTTCAGAGGCCCATTTTCTAGTTTCGCAAGGAAAATGTTGGCTAGAATAAGCCCTAGTGGTGACCCCATTGCCACACCGTCAATTTGTCTATATAGTTCCTTATTAAATAAAAAGTGAACATTCATTGTACATTTCAAGAGAAGCTCTTTCATAAAAGATATAGGAATGCCAACATCGGTGTTTCGTCTTTTGAGTTCTTCGCATACAAAGTCCGCTGTTTCCATAAGTGATACATTGGTGAATAAGGAAGAAACGTCAAATGATATCATGAATTTATTGTCAACATTTAAATCCTTTATCCTTTCCACAATTTCGAAGGTATCCTTTACACTGTGTTTCACTAACTCGGTATGAAGCGGCTGTACGAGTCCAACTAACTATTTGGCTACAGGATGGTATGGCGAATTTAACATATCTAATACTGGTCGAAGCGGTACACCATCTTTGTGCACTTTAGGCGAGCCATATAGTCTTGGTGTGAAAGTTCCAGTGGGAAACATTTGAAACGACTGAAACAACAAGGCTTCATCTCACAGAGTCAGTACACATCCCTTAAACCCACAAAATTTCAGCACATTTCATTACTGCTATTTGGCTAGATGCGTATAGCCCATTTCTCTGTCATATGACAAGATTCGTGAACTTCTGATAAATCACTTTCATGTAACTACTTTTGAGACACGAGCGAGGGCTCAATTCAACAAACTGGTTCGTGCTCCCAACCAGAAGATTAGAGACTTCATTCTTCAACTTCAAATACGAGCTTCAAAGTGCAACTTTGGAGATCAGCTGCATACTCAACTACGTGATCGTCTGATTGCTGGAATCAATATTCCTAAGTTAGAGAGAGAGTTAATTCAGATTCCTTCCTGTACCTTTCAAACTGCTAAAGATTTATGTATTACATATGAAGATGTCAACAGTGCATACTCTGCTCCCACTACGTCAGTATCTGATGTCATACTTTCCAAAGTCGATAACACAAGTGTTCATGGAAAGCAATCCAAACTGTCGTCCGCAGGTAATAGAATGCAGCGAGAGATCAAAAACATTAAACCGTGTTTTTCTTGTGGAAAGATTCATCTACGAAGCACTTTCCGTTTTCGTGGTGCTAAGTGTCACAAATGTGGTAAAGTTGGACACATCAAGACTGTTTGTAGATGTTCGAATACTTATGTTACTCAGAATACTTATA
The DNA here is from genome assembly GCA_944472135.2 of Trichobilharzia regenti. NCBI lineage: Eukaryota > Metazoa > Platyhelminthes > Trematoda > Strigeidida > Schistosomatidae > Trichobilharzia > Trichobilharzia regenti. The sequence continues at coordinate 132,457,541 of OX235270.1, read as the reverse complement.
ATTCTCCCAATCTGTCTAGTAAAATGGAGTCAATGTGTCTTTCAACCTTTCAAAATACTCAATCTCATCCAATGAAAACCATCACTACAAGTTCACCAACTCAAGCGTCAACTGTATCACGTGTTTTGAAACATGAGGTAGCCAAGTTACAATGCGAACTGTCGAAAACACGAAATAAAGTGAGTAAAACGGAAGCTGGCTGGTTGTCTATTCGTCAACAGCTGAGACCAACTGATTAAAATGGAGGAGTTGCTGCATATGCGTAGATTGTGTCTGTTGAATGCAGAGCATACAAATACCCGTGAAAGTCCTGCAAAACTATTCAAATCTCGAATTCTCAGAAAGCATCTGATGTCCACGACTTCTAATGTGCATAATTACAGGGGGAATGACTATAGACCTTCTGCTGGAATCATACTACAAAAAATGGGAAATCGACTGGTGAAGATATTAGACATCAAAGATCACTCAGTTCATAACAGACACCTGGACAAAGTGACAATAAATGAAGTAGGTCGTTCCGATTATAATTTTAATGATTCCGCTACTAATCCTGATTTTGTAGATAATTCAGAAATAAGTCCAGATAATACTGATGAAAATAATATCACAGAATCAGTTAGAAGGTCGCAGCTACTTGCAAACAAACCAAGATATCATTATAAATACGCAAGGAGATATTCGACGTGTGGCGGATGTGGTGATTGACAATTTCTATCACTGTATTGTTTAAATACTGACTGTTGCTTGTTAATATATTTCTTATATGAATTGAATAATAATTCCGCCAAATACAAATTCCTGAATTCATCCCTCTCTGTGTTTTGGTTGAATTCTTGCAATTCGGTCATCTCGAAATACTAATACTACTAGTACAAATAATTACAACAATGCACCAGCGCTTTCTCCAGAAAATTAGAAGGTTTGACATAGACTTTAATATTATATGAAGTAAATAGTCTTTGAAGTTGTTCAGCCGTGTCCTTTCGATATGGAATGGCCAGTACTTTTAATTTTTTGTTTTCCCTTATGCTCCTTTCTATTGATGATATTATCTAGTAGCTTTTCAGGATAACCATTTCCAGTCAAAATCTGTTTTATATTGTTTATCTCGTTCTCCATATCGTCATTATCTGTTATAATGTTTCTAGCTCTGTTAATGAGATTTAAAGCTACTGAAACTTTCATTCCTATTGGAAGCTGTGGTTTGTATAGCTTAACGTCCAGAAAAATCTTGCCTTGATATTTTCTTAAATACGCTGGTGTTGTGTTAAATAATTTGTAAACAGACTAGTGGTATAAAATGTGTTCGGGATTACATCCTAATACTTGGTAAGAAGACATCTTTTGGCAGGATGTGGACTATTAACGGTATGTTTCAGATATTACTGTCCAAGAGCAACTGGAATTTGGAGAGTGTGGAACATGGTCACTGTGGTGGGATGTAATTCCGTATTAGATGAGTTTATTTTAATAATCACACAGTGGTGTAGTATCAACAACTGGATGACAAGGCTTCCAGCATAAACTACTGCTCATAATCTTATCAATTTAGTCATATGTTTCCACAATTTGTCTTATACGTATTTTCTCCCTTTCTGTCTCTCCAACTCCCCTCTGTTGTTTGTCACCACCTTCCATATTTCCGGCATTGGTGTTGCGTCACCCTGATTGAACATGTGTGGTGTTGAGTCGATAAACAAAGCTTCATTGATTAACCTCTCTGTCTCTCCACTTAACTGCATTACTTTTCAATACTCCCACCCTTTGGTAAGTCATTGCATGCAAGTGAATGTAATGCAATGACTGAGCTTTTTTCTAGGTTATTTAACTTAACAGGATCAATTATTCTAGGTCTAGCTTAACTTTGTGTTCTAATGATCTAGTTAACCCTGATCTACTAGTCTGACCGACCTATATAATTGACCTTAAAGTCAGCACTATAAGGTATTTAGTAAATTATATTATTTTTTCTTAATTAGATCCATTGGGTTCTTAAGCTGACAAAGTTTAACTCTGAAAGTTGTTTGGCCTAAATGCCACCCTAATTCTAGCATCATTTAGAATCCTACTTAAGGCCTCTGACATTCCTGCTTCATACGGCAACGCTACAGAAGCTGTGAATTCTATATTATCTTCGTTAATTTCGTCACTTTTATCGCTAGTCTTAGTTTTATCATGGTTCTTCACATATTTCTGAATAAATTCTGGTGGGCAGTTATTCACTAGTAATATTACCTTTATTTATTTCATTTTGTTATTTAAGTCTTGTGGCTTACTAATTTGGCTCTTGGTCCAATCATATAGGCTTTTAACTAATCCTATCTTTACGGATTCTGGATGGGATGAATTAAAGTAGTCTAGGTATTTATTAGTCCGTCGGCTTCCCATAAATGCCAGTGTTTAACCCACTAACTTGTTTTTGTTCGATTCTACAGCCTAGAATGGCCAACTCACCCTGTTTATTTTTCTAGCTCAGAAGTGAACTGGATTAGATCCAATATTGAGTTTATTTGTGTGAGAAATTGAGGGATATGTTCAGACTTTAGCACGGTGAATGTGTCATTCACATACCTCCACCATAACCTAGGAGCCGGATTCAACGTTCTAAGAGTCTTATGTTCCAACTATCCATAAATATGTCTGCTACTATTGGGGATATTGGTGATAACATTGCCACCCCATTTGTTTATTTATATAGTCTATTTTGAAATTTGGATACAGCGGAGGTTAGACCTAACTGAACACCTGATATTATTTCGGCAACCGAGAGCTTAGTCCTACTTTCGAGTTCAGGACCGATGTTCAGTTCATTCCTAACAGCCTCTGACGCTGTATTAATGGTAATATTAGTATACAGACTGGTTATCTCAGAACTAATCATCTTTTTCTAATTGAATTCCCTCTAGTCTTTGTTTCATTACATTGGAATTAGTTACTTCAGAATTTGATCTAACTCTAATGGGATTTGGAGAACGTGATGAAAAAGTCATGGATGCGGTAGTGCTTTCTACTAACTACATGGGCTGCAGAGAAACACCTAATTCTTTTCATTGCAGAAGTCCCGTAGCGTCAGTCAATCTGTTCACAGGAATTCAACGCCACTCAAATAATTTCTGTACATTTATTCTCGATGAAATATACCTCACAACCGGTATACAGCATTTTTCTTAATCTATTTAGTCAAAGTGACGTTGTTATTCAGAAAAGATTATGGCTTGATTTATTCATAAAAGGCTGAAAATCACTTGGCATAAGTGAGTGTAAGTGAAGTAGTGTTGTGCTTGCTACAGCTGCATTTATTCCTCTCATAAAGACATCATGGTAAATAATATGTTAACACCCATAATCGTACGGTTTGACATTGCACTTTGACTGAAATAGTTTAAATAATTTACTGCATTGGGTGATATTGTTTCATGTTGTATACAGCCAACAGATAATATTCGGATCATGTGAGTTTTTACCATGTTTCAAGCAGTGATTTTAAAGTCATTTGACAAGAAGTGCTCATATATCAATGCATGCCTCTATCAATGTCTGGTTTCATATTTTTAACGTCATTAAGGGTTAACTCCTCGTGAAATTCCCCTTTCGTCTGTTTCGTAATGTCATCCAAGGAGCGCGATCGCTGCAAAGGCAGTTCCAAATTTTTTGACTCTTATACAATTGATCGCCTACTGCAAGAAGCATTCTTCACGTACACCCGTGTGCACCGATAGCAATTAATCATTTTTCTACACTGCAATGCAACAGTATGTAGTAAGAAGACGGGTAATGCCCAAATTTGATCTTTAAATATACAAAAACAGTTTGCTTAACGATGTATTTCTCAGTTTCAGGCCTCGTTTTTGACCTGTCACTCCGAGACAACATACATAAACCTATATCTGTCGAACGCCGTTTGTTTGTTCAGAGTGTGGACGTAGTGTGTGCAGCAGATCTACACTGTTAGTAATAAGGCTCTGATTTCCTGAATGTCTTTCAGTGCATTCGCAACTCCCTCCTAGCTGAGAAAATGTCTTCTAAGCAGTCTCACGAAAACTGTCACTTACATCCGTGCTGGTTTTACTCACACTGATGATTACCTGCGATGAACTTCTAAAAAGAATTCGTTAATTACTACCCATTATTACCACTGTGGTGAGAGCAGGCTGCTAGCCGATTGGTTGACACTAAGCTACGTTAATATGGGCCGTGAGAAAATATGAACAAGGCTGAGTCAACAACCAATCACAGCAAAGTTAACGTGGCAAAATATGATTCGCAGATAGAGAACTCTATTTGTCAAAGAATCCCGAAACAACCAATCAGAAGCCTGCGTTTGTCTGCCTAACTTCTGATAGACAACCAATCAGATGAATTCGCTTGTCTATAATAATGTATGTGAAATATGTATAAATACGTGTTGATTTTCATAATAAAACGATCTGTTGCTTCGCCCTTGTCTTCTGTTGTTACATTTGGTGTCGCTGCCTACCGACAAATGGAAAGCCTATGCCCCGCTGTTTTTGATGGAGACATATGGATCTTCGGGCAGGACTTCAAGGCTTCTGCGCAGTTGAGTGGCGTTCAAGATCTGTCAGCAATGGAGCTGCTACTTGGGACGCTGCTGGGAGGTCGGGTGAAAGCAGCATATGAAAGTGTGAGCCGAAGTATGGATGAATGTTCGACAGGGTCAGGCAAACAGTTTCCAAAGTGGGAAGGACCATTTATGGTCATTTCGAGATGGGGTTACGCAGACACAGTCGCAATGGCGAACAATAAGAGGCGCGTGAACGTCAGCGAGCTCCAGAAATGGATACAGCGAGGCAAGCCAACGATGACGCCTGCACCAAGTAGATCAAGCCGACTTCAGTCGCACGTATTTGACGGGGGGACGTGTGTGGTGAGAGCAGGCTGCTAGCCGATTGGTTGACACTAAGCTACGTTAATATGGGCCGTGAGAAAATATGAACAAGGCTGAGTCAACAACCAATCACAGCAAAGTTAACGTGGCAAAATATGATTCGCAGATAGAGAACTCTATTTGTCAAGGAATCCCGAAACAACCAATCAGAAGCCTGCGTTTGTCTGCCTAACTTCTGATAGACAACCAATCAGATGAATTCGCTTGTCTATAATAATGTATGTGAAATATGTATAAATACGTGTTGATTTTCATAATAAAACGATCTGTTGCTTCGCCCTTGTCTTCTGTTGTTACACCACTGCTTGTTACAGTAAATTCTCATGGAAGGTAGAATATTAGACTAAATAAGTGAAAAATATTGACTCATGAAATATTCCATAAGTAACCACAACTTAAAAAATGGAAATAAACGCACAAGTTCGTAGTCGTTGATACAGTATTTGGTGCAATAAATCTTTCATCTGTATGAAAAACGGTGGAATACCTTTAGAATAGCCAAATGATACATTCGAAATCAATACAGCAGATAATTACTAAGTCCTGAATATCGCTATGGGAACTATTTCATCTACAAACCACAGTTTCCAAACCATCCATCATGTAGCTGACTAGAATCTATTCCGACTTCATGATGATTGCATCTGGAACATAACAGCTACATCAGTTACCATTATCATGCAAATTATTCACGAGCACTGCCGTAGTTAGGTTAATCTTTTTTATACTGAATGAAGAGTGATTAAGTTCCCGCAACAACATGAACTCCACCTAAGATTACAGATACACTTCGCTAATGTATATCGATGAAAACGAAATGTGGGCATTGAGACTGGATGTGCCGTTAGTTTCGTAGCGTTTCTATCGAAATTGATGTGCATAAGTATCCACCTAGTGAGCAGTTTACCTAAGGAGGTCTCCGATTTGGTGTATATTCGGGTTATCTCTTATTCATGTACCTAGTGGGAAATGCGACCCTTCCAATGACACTGAAACATTGTTATTTATTACTAAATGTGTGTGTGTGTTTGCACGGTAACATGTGGATTCACATACATTAGAAAGCCGCCTGTTAATCGTAGTCACTGAGGAAAAGAATTTCTGTGAGACTGGAAAAATGAGTGAAATGTAAAAGTTGCGTTTGATAGCCTGTCGAAATATTTAAGAGTTAATTCCCACGATTTGTTCTCCACTAAGTGGCAACCAAGAAGAGACATGTCACTGACACAGTAGCTATCTGCTTCGTCAGAGCTTATTCTTTATCATAACACAGTGATGTTTTCGGAATACAATGGACTGATATCATGTCACAGTATTTACCTTTTGAATGTCGCATTTAAATTTTCCACAGAGAAAACAAACAGTTTCCGACTAGTAAGTCAGTAAGTTCAGGGAATACGACACATTTATTGAAAACTGAGGACCAATCAAAGTAGAGAATCGGTCGAAACTCTAAGAAATGGCAGTGGTAAAACCAATGATGCTAGGTACAGTTGTTGGGTCAAGGGATTAGTCAAACAGAATCTCTGTAGACAGGTTAATCATAGAATTCGGTCGCCACCCACACTTCATTCATGATATGCTGGGATGTATTTCAGTTGCTCTTAAAGTTGCACTGTGGACAACATCCAAACTAAATCTAAAAGTTCCCCTAGATGATGAGGAGACTTCGAATTCTAACAAAAGTCATCCTCAACGTAATTTCTCCTGAATATCTATTACATTGGGAAAGCTCCAAATTCAAAGATAATTGTTATTCGCGAAAGAGAAACCATATGATTTGGAGCAATAAATTGTGCCAGTTATTAAAACTGAATCACAGCATGCTATATCAAACTAAATTACCGAAAAGGGAATCTCATTCTACCACAGTTCCCATGTTATACAGTTTCACTAATTATTCCATCTACAGTCAATCAAATTTAACTCATGAAGCACCAATAATTTAACAGTTACATTTCACCTACTATTATTGGTTGGAATTTCCACTCGTTGCTATTTGCATTTCCTTATTTAACTGGTTTCAAGATCAACTTCATCTCGATACAGTATCAGCTAGAGAAACACTTGATATCTACTCCTTTCTGGTTGGAAGAAGATGTGTGGTGCACACACACACCATAGCATTTCAGCTCGACTCAAGTACATTACAATTGCGTTTCTGAGACATTTCTTCACCGATTACATGATTATCGAATTGGCTGGTAATCCAAGGTCACCAAGGTCGGTTATCTACTCACACTGTCAGTGAACCTTATGTAGAGAAACAACACTTGACTAGAGCTTTCAGTGCTTCACTGAATCACGTCGTCATCGAGGGCATTGACTACTTCGCTTCAAAAAACCTGTGTCGAAAAACACAATGGTGAACAACATGCTTGTGGAAAACTAATATCTCTCATTGTTATTTCCCATCCTATTTCAACAGCTGATCAGAACTTATGACTAAACAATCCACATTTATAATTCGGAAGTTGGAGAGAATGGACATCTTTTCAGTCACCCTTTAAGACAAGAAGAGAGATGACATGTTAAAGACGAAATACTTCAATACCTCCTTCACCATTCACTGAACCAACTCTCCCCAAGCATTCTACACACTCACTTGAACAAGATAACACAGAAAAACCAAACATTTATTTTGAAAGAGATTGTAAAAATTCAGAAGAGCGATTGTCAAATTATTGCACTGATAATGGCATCATCTAGAGCACACCATTCAGGCAATTCTGACCCATTGTTCCTCATGTGTGGTCTGGATATTCCAACTTCCCCCCATTCCTATATTCCAAGTGTCTCCAGGTTGGGTAGTGGCTTTTCCATTCAGATTCGTCCGGTTTAAGAGAACACAAGGATTAAATATTAAACAATACACCAATACAACCAGAAACATAACCCTTCAGAGAGATGGCGACGATTCACTCCGAGTTTATGCACAGAATGCATATCAGTCAACAGAATCTCCTTCTCATTCACAATCTTAATACAACAGTATTTGCATTCAACAGGGAATTATCGTGTGACCAGTGGGAAACAGCTTTCAGCCACACCACTGAATATCTAACAGTACACAATTCACTCTGGTGTAAAACACATAGACCATGAGTGTTCTGTAGGACACTGTCCGGATTGGCTAACCAGAGACAAGACGAAGAATACCAGCACTTCAATCACCCATCCGATATACCACTCTGGACAGCAGGAATCTCTGAGTGTCACCGCTCTACCACATGAATAACATTTCACCCAGCCATTCGATTTCTCCACTGACCCACATTTTCATCTCAATTTCGCTTATCACCCATTACATCAGTAGGAAGTAGTCTGCCACAACTACAACACTATCTCAGATACTCTCACCACCAAAACTGAAAGCGTCACTACTCTTCCTTGTCTATCACCTCGGAGGTTTCATTGCTTGGGCGCTCACCCTAGAAGAATGCAGCGTAATATTCTCCAGGTATTGTGCTTCGAAGTCTCAACTGCACGCACAAAGTCACTGAGACGCCATCAGTATTCCATTGGTCATCAAGTAGATGGGTCTGTCTACACGGAGAATAAATCACACACATGAGGTTATCGCCTCAAAATCTCAGGATCCCCTCCTTCAGATTCCAGTCAGCATATTCTGAATAAATGGGGTGAAGGGACCTGAATGCTTTGTGCTGGAGATGTGAGTGCGTATCTCAGACGTCGAAGCACACTGGGGCAGGAAATGGTGTGTGGTTGTTCAATTCTTGACAATTCCCAACTTGTGTTTAGGAGACTCACACACCTTAATAATGATTATATAAAGACAAACGTTCTCAGTCAAGAGCAGGCACTCCAATAATGTTGAGTACTTCTAAACATCCAGAACCGATATAAGAATGAAACTTGTGCACTGTGGTAGAGTGTAATTCCATTATGGGTAAATTTTGTTTTGATAAAGTCTCACAGTGTTATACAGTAATGTTTACTGATGACGTTTCGAGCACAATTTATTGCTCATAATCATATCAAGGTAATCACACGACTTCCTAAATTCATTTATATAGTTCCATTGTTTTTCTCTTGATTTTCACTTGATTTGATTGGTAATAGTATTTTCCATATTTCAGGTATGAGTGACGAGTCATTCCTATTGCATGTATTGGGTGTAGACTCGATGAACAAGGATTCAGTAATCAACCTCTCTCCCCACCTACCTAGATTACTTTTTAGAATTTTAACCCTCTCCCACCCTATTGTGTGGTTGTGTGTTAGCGCATGCATTGCAATTGCTGAGCTTTTTTCTAAATTACTTATCTTCTCGGGGTCAACCATTCTTACCTTAGCTAAATTCTTATGCTCTGACAATCTGACTACCCCTGACCTACTAGTTTGACCTATGTAGTTGACCTCACAGTCATTGCATGGTATTTTGTAAGTAATATTATTTTGTCTAATTGGGTCAACTGGGTCCTTTAACCTACAGAGCTTGTCCCTGAGTGAGTTTGTAGGTTTAAATGCCACCCTAATTCCTATTTTATTCAGAATCCTACGTAGTGTCTCAGATGTCCCCTCTTTATATGGTATAACTGTGGATGACTTATATTCTTTCTTATTTATGTTATTATTACTAGTTTCACAATTATTTTTATTTTGTTTTTGGCCTTTAATGATCTTCCTAATGAATTTTATAGGATAGTTGTTCAACACCAACGCTTCTTCTATCTGTTTTAATTCATCATTTAGATCTTTTTTTGTGCTACTTAGTGCCACTGCTCGGTTTGTTAAACATTTAACTAAGCCTGCCTTAACAGTTAAAGGATGAGACGAATTAAAGTCTAAATCTAAAGTCTAAAAGTTACTGAACATATTCACACGGGTCCATATGAGGAAATTAAGAAGCCTGTAGATACAATAATGAATAAGGTTAAGAAATCTACAGCGGAACTAATACGCAGAATGAAGCCATCACTGGGTGAGCCTAAATGGTTTAATTTAATTCCTAAAACTAATAATGCTAGTAGAATATATGGTACTATAAAAATACATAAGCCAGGTTACCCCATAAGACCAATAGTAGATTTTAGAAATACCCACACGTATGAATTATCAAAACACTTAGCTCTAATACTTTGTCCCGTTAGAAATCGTTCAAACTCAAGATTAACTAATTCATATGAGATGAAAAATAAAATAAATGACATTCAACTAGCAAATGATGAAACAATGGTTAGTTTTGATATAACTAGTCTTTATACTAATATACCAGTTAATATGGCCTTAGAAGCAGTTAAGAAAGAATTAACTGCGGATCCGGAACTCAGTCATAGGACAAAGCTGTCCATTGAAGAAATTATTTTAGGGATTCAGTTATGCCTCACATCTACTATCTTTAAGTTCCAAGGCAAAATATATAGACAAACAGAAGGTGTAGCAATGGGATCACCAATATCCCCTATCGTAGCAGACATATTTATGGACAGCTGGGAAAATAGTGCCCTCAATACATTTAACCCTACTCCGAAAATATGGTGGAGATATGTGGATGACACTTTCACAGTGTTAAAAACAGAACACATCTCTAGCTTCTTGACACATATAAACTCACAAGTTGAGGGAATAAAATTCACATTTGAATCAGAAAATGAACAAGGAGAATTAGCTATGTTAGATTGTAAGATAAAAAGAATAGAAGAAGGCAAACTACACACTAGTGTTTATAGAAAACCAACGCATTCTAATAGATATTTAGACTTTAATTCGTCTCATCCTTTAACTGTTAAGGCAGGCTTAGTTAAATGTTTAACAAACCGAGCAGTGGCACTAAGTAGCACAAAAAAAGATCTAAATGATGAATTAAAACAGATAGAAGAAGCGTTGGTGTTGAATAACTATCCTATAAAATTCATTAGGAAGATCATTAAAGGCCAAAAACAAAATAAAAATAATTGTGAAACTAGTAATAATAACATAAATAAGAAAGAATATAAGTCATCCACAGTTATACCATATAAAGAGGGGACATCTGAGACACTACGTAGGATTCTGAATAAAATAGGAATTAGGGTGGCATTTAAACCTACAAACTCACTCAGGGACAAGCTCTGTAGGTTAAAGGACCCAGTTGACCCAATTAGACAAAATAATATTATTTACAAAATACCATGCAATGACTGTGAGGTCAACTACATAGGTCAAACTAGTAGGTCAGGGGTAGTCAGATTGTCAGAGCATAAAATTTAGCTAAGGTAAGAATGGTTGACCCCGAGAAGATAAGTAATTTAGAAAAAAGCTCAGCAATTGCAATGCATGCGCTAACACACAACCACACAATAGGGTGGGAGAGGGTTAAAATTCTAAAAAGTAATCTAGGTAGGTGGGGAGAGAGGTTGATTACTGAATCCTTGTTCATCGAGTCTACACCCAACACATGCAATAGGAATGACTCGTCACTCATACCTGAAATATGGAAAATACTATTACCAATCAAATCAAGTGAAAATCAAGAGAAAAACAATGGAACTATATAAATGAATTTAGGAAGTCGTGTGATTACCTTGATATGATTATGAGCAATAAATTGTGCTCGAAACGTCATCAGTAAACATTACTGTATAACACTGTGAGACTTTATCAAAACAAAATTTACCCATAATGGAATCCAGAACCAACTTCAGTCGAAGTATTCCTCGCTGCTATCACTCTACCAGGGTGGTGTGTGTGTGTGTCTGTGTCCGTGTATGTATCCTCACGCATGAGAAGTAGTCTCCAGTAACAAATCTGCTCCCTGTCAATCCTGAAAGCTACTAAAGTGTGCCCACCACATAAGTCTGTAAAAAGGAAGCCCCTTTATATACGACTACAATTCATTGGCGATATACCAAGCGAGATAATTGCTAAGAAATGAAGAAAATCAGTTCAAAGAACTTTTACTGCTGGCGAACTACACGTCTTATTCTCTACACGACCGATGGTGATTCCTCGACTGAAAGATGAAGTACCTAGACTAGCCACTTCTAATTCTATCTATCAATTTGACTGCGCTTGTGGAGCGAGTTATATTGGCCGTTGCTCTAGGAACTTGATTTTTCGTGCTCGAGAAAATCTCCCAGCATGGCTAAGTAAAGGTGTAGTGAAAATTATTAACAATTCGATATTGGAACATCTGGTGCGAACCGGCCACAAAGCCAGCGTAGAAGAATCCTTCTCTTTAATATGCCGGGTGCCTAATAAATTGCCAAAATCATCGAAGCACCACATGCTCCAAACAGCAGAGGCTATCGCAATTCGCCTCAAACAACCAATGGCCTGTGTTCAAAAGAAGCAAGTTCAGCCCCTACTACTGCCCTGGCCTTCAGTAGAAGCTATAAACTCATGAATTTGTAATATTATCTTTCCTAATTTTTCTGACATTCAGCTTATTTTATGTTGATGCTATTGAGCTGTAATCTATTATTATTATTATTATTGAGTCGATGTTATTTAAACAGCAACATTAATGTCGTTTATAACACTAACTCATTCATTCACTATAATGTATATATAACTGTAGAGCCTGATGATGAAAGGGTTATCGTAAAGAGTACTTTTTGTTCAGTATCCATTCTTTTGAAAATTCAAAATCACACATCCATTTTAAAACTCAAAAAAATATCTCATATAAAATGAATATATATACAAAGGATGTTTTAAGATCTGTTATGCACAAAATACTACTGAATAATGTTTCTATTTATAATAATCAAGAATTTATTGGCACCATATAGCATTTCTTTTCCGTACTATGCTGAACACCGACTAAATACAATTCAGTGCATTGAAATAGATTTTCAAACACATGATAGCCAAATTTACCATGTGTACGATTCATTAAATGTTTCAATATATGCGAATCTTCTTCCAAAATCATCTCTGGTGGTTTAGTTAGGTCAACATCATCATTTTTATACTGAGTTAGTATATTATTGACACATTGAACATATTCCTGATAAAATCCAATTGGTATTTTCTCTAAATGCTTCTGAAGTAAAGAATTTTCAGCAGTCAATGGGCCATGTCTAACTCTTCTAGCCTTTGATAACAGAGTGGCTGTACGTAATTTTGGACCGAGATTAGCAACAAGATTAACAAGAAACTTCATTGTTTCATGTGCAACTTGAATTTCTGTGTAGAAAAGTTAGCAGGTAACAACAAAGTAACAAACGAAAATATCAACAATTAACAAGGCTGTTAGACACTTTTGTAAATATTTTAAAATTTTAGCGTGTATCTCACACTCAGATGGGTACAATATTAGTGAGGCTTTGTTTGCTTAGCTGGACAAATCAAGTGAAAAAGCTTTCACTGTCCATCTAAACAACACCTTAAGCGCAAATTTAATTATGAATTGAACTCATTTGAATTCTCCATTAACGTTGACATAATTGTATTCTATATAGTTTGGTTTGTAAGGGTTAGTTTTGTTTTTATGAGTTGATCACGGACTGATATCAGTTAGAGAACCATTGAAAACCAGGGAGTACTGGACATTGAATTGGGTCCCAGTGGCTGAATGGTATACGAGCTTGCCTTGTAACCGGAAGGTGCTGGGTTCGAATCCCAATGGGTGCGTACTGTCGATAATTCCCAAACTAGGATGAAACAGCAGCTGTCCAGTACTCTCTGGTTTTCAATGGTTCTCTAACCGGTATCAATCCTCGATCAACTCGAAAAAAACATAATTGTATCTCCTCTTGACAACCTCATTCGGGTTGTCATTGGTTGTTCATTTACATGCCTGTTGATCATTTTTTATTGAGTTGGAGTTTCTTGTCACATGATTAGTCTTTTATCAGTTAGTAAATTTGATGTATAGTTGTGGTGAGAACTGCCTGCAACGCGAAATTGCTTTGAACCATTTCAGTGTGTGTTTGGAAATTCACCTGCTCATGTGGAGCTAGTTATATTGGCCGCATAAAGCGCACACTTTGAAAGCACATCTCTTAACATCATCCAACATAGGTAGTTAAAGGACAATGCAAGACAGTTACTAGATTAATTCTCGAGCAATTGGTGAACTCAAGCCACGCAGTCCCACCACAGTTGTCTTTCAAGATTATCTACAAGGTGAGGCCAAATGGAACAAAGGGTGTCAGGTTTCGGCGTCCATGTATAGCGGAGGAGTTGGCAACCCCGTACACAGAAAATGTTTGTCCAGCCTCTTACTCTACCATGATCTAAACCTCTTCACTAGTCGTTCCCTGTAGAAAATTTTAGGTTTAATTTCACTTTTATTTTGCTTTTACTTTATTTTCTTCAAATAGAAATACCAACAAGAAACCATCCTCAAAAGCTACAGGAAAATTCACTCTACCATATATAAATAATATCTCTGAAATAATGGCTAGAATCTTTGGACCATTTAAAGTAGACATTAGATATGATAGAGAAGATTTGTAGCTCAGGTGGATGATTTTGATGTGGTTGTGTTTTCTGAGCTGGATAGTTGATTTTGAGAGTCAATCAATTTTCGTAACTTGATCTCAACTCACTGAACAAATCTTAATCTTATAAACTGTAACCGCTTTTGTTTTTTGAGTTGTTATGTGAACCTACAAGCTAACACTGTTCTGTTAATCAATTTTTCTATTTTCTGTCTTACACCTCCCCGCTCTTTTCAACTTTAAAAGCGTATAAATTGATGATGAAAACTTAAACTAAAAAAATTGTAATGCTTTCATTTTGGATGCGTCAATTTTTATAGTATCTCTTCTCTACCACCACTCAAACATTAAAGCAGTCTGCAGCTGATGAGAACCTGTGAAATAGAATGACATCATTTTATGCTGCAAATTTCGTCTTTTTTTTTCTTTATCGAAATTTATCAAGGGAACCAAATGTATAAGTCAAAATCATTCACAAAATCTATCTACAAACCTCCGCTATTAGGATATGATTATGAGCAATAAATTGTGCTCGAAACTTCATCAGTAAACATTACTGTATAACACTGTGAGACTTTATCAAAACAAAAATTTACCCATAATGGAATTATACTCTACTACAGCGCACAAGTTTTATTCGTATATCAGTCCAGCTGAACTCTTACCTACCGATAATCTAAGTCACGCCAGACTACTTGTCTGACAAATACAGTTGACCTCACAGTCACTCTGCTTGGTACTTAGTAAATGTTAATTTTCCCGAATTCTATCTATGAAATCCGTCTTTGGTTCGTTTAAGTGTCACGCAGTACTTCCGAGGATCCTTATTAATACGACAGGATGAGCTAGGCTTTGAATTCCTTATTATTTATACTACTTTCATTATTCACAACATTACTACTTCTTTTTATGGACCTTCATAAATTTTCGAATACTTTCTCATGGGTAGGTACTGACCATCAAAATATCCAGAATCAGGAGATACTGATCATCCACACATCCCCCAATCTATCAGCACACATGCATATTGTCAGCTAAATTATATTGGAGGTACTTTCCATGACTTTAAGTACCATGTACTGTTTCATAAAAAGCGTACATCAACACGGAATCTTAGAAAAAGAAGCATCAATTTAAGTTGTCACACATGAAAAACACTACGCACAGAAAGAATACAAAAGAAATAGGATGACATTGCTTACAATGGACAAATACGAGTCTGGCAGAGGGTAATATTTAACGGAGGCTAATTAATACGGCGTGAATCGTTGGTTCACATGTAGCACGCTCACCAGCCACCACCAACGGGGCTCCGTGACTCAAACCCCAGCCAACGCAACCCTAAACCTCGTCTAGCCTGTGGATAAGCCTGTTGAAGAGGGAAGGATGGGTATAACCCTAGCAACCACAAGCCGTGAAAATAAAAACCACTGCTACCGAAACCTCAGAGTTCTAGCTTGAAGTTCTATGTCTCATCGGGAACGTAAATGAATAGAATAAAATAAATTATAAAATCGCAGAAATAACAATAATGGGTAGACATATCTGTCTGTCTGTTTTCGACATAGAACTTTCCACGTATGTGCGGCAGTTTAAGTCGCCACACTCCATGTAGCACACAGAGCAAGAGAAGAAAGTACAACAAATGCATAATAGAAACAGTAAGCAGAGGTGTGAGACAAAGGACGAGTATTAATGAATAACAAAACAGTTTCATTGGAAATCATAAGTCACAAGAAGTGGATGCATCTTCGCCAGCCATTGAGAACGATCGTGAGTCATGTCAACAACTCTTTCCGACCACTGGTTTTTACCGTCCCGAGGAACCCAACCAGGAAGTCTACACCTTCCTACGTGACTGGCTTAGACTAGCTGTTGTAGATTTCATTGACTGGTGCCAAGTTTTTGTTTGACCTCAGCTAGCTTTTTTCCAGCCTGACCCTATATCCGCTAACATCGCTCATCGAGGAAGGCGATGACTCGGCATACGTAACACATGTCCTAACCATCTCAGTCTATGTAACTTCACAACCTCGTCCAATTGATTTCCCCTCCTTACCTAGAACTCGACCGAGGCCTCACCTCAATAGTGCTCACCTCATTACACCACTTCACACGGGAGATAGAACGCAGGCACCTATGGTCAAAGACAGCTAATCTTTTCATGTCTTCCACTCTCAGTGGCCAGGTCTCAGCCATAAAGGAGGACGAAGAGGACTGATGAGCAGTACACCCGCCCTTTGGTCGATAGTCGGATATCTCGTCTACGCCAGAGACGGCGTAAACTGAGGTTCTACCATGCCAGAAAGGTTGTTTGGATAGCGGTTAGACAAAAAGCAGCTACCCAATCTAACACTATGATATATACAAACTCACAAGTATGCCGGATCGGCCGTGGCCCGGATTAACAACGACCGCGCTTCCTGCTGCCGTGTCACAGGGCAGGAGTGATAAATCTGCTACTGAGACACACCAAACAAAAAGAACAAAAAAACAGGCCGCGTGTGACCGGCCTCAAGCAGTTGTCCCCTGGGCTCTGCGGTCACGCAACCAACTTCCACGGTGTGGGCAGCCGGGAAGTAACAATCGCCCTCACAATCCGAAATGCACACGAAACCTCTCTATTACTCACTCATCTTTGTCTTCATCTTCATCTCTATCATCTTGCCTTCCTTCCACTGATGCAACTCCTCGACTTGATAGCTCTCCACTTCCTCTCCACTCTGCGTCCACTAAAAACGATGGAAGCCAAAAAACCACCACCGACAGCCTCTTAAAGCCGCGCCACCAATTTCATATAGGAGCTCTTAATGTTAGGACACTTTGCCAAATAGGACAACAAGCATCACTAGCCAAGACCCTGGCATCACGAGCCATTGATGTATGCTGTGTTTCAGAAACACGCATACAAGACCCAAGTGTGGTTATTCACCTAACCCCACCTGGCCAACAGGTTGAATCTGCAAAATTCACCTTGAGGGTGTCAGGAGATGCCACAGCTAGTTCACGAGGATTAGCTGGCGTAGGGATAGCTTTGAGTACTAGGGCAGAAAAGACATTGCTTGACTGGATCCCGGTAGATAGCCGAATGTGTGCTGTCCGCCTGAACGGATCAGTAAGAAGGAGGAAGGACTGCACTACTCGCCGATGCCTTTTCGTAATCTCCGCCTACGCCCCCACTGACTGCAGTTCAGATGAAACGAAGGATGAGTTCTACCAAAAGCTGTCTAGTTTGGTGAGAAAGGCTAAACGCTCAGACATAGTCGTTCTAGCTGGTGACTTTAACGCTCAAGTAGGGAAATTGTGTCAATCTGAGAAGGATGTCGGTGGCACCTATGGAGTTCCGTGCCAGCGAACCGACAACGGTGACCGTCTCCTACAGTTCTGCTCTGATAATCATTTGTTTCTTGTAAGCACTAACTTTAAACACAAGGAGAGACACTGTTTGACTTGGAGACCCCCTTCATCAAACCAACGCTGGACACAAATAGACCACATAGCAATAAGCTATCGTTGGCGTGGGTCGGTAGGAGATTGTCGCTCCTTCTGGAACACGTGCGTAGATACCGACCATGCACTGGTCCGCGCTCGGGTGTGCTTACGACTGAACGGACGTAGGAAACAGCTGGCGGTAAAACCATCACGTCCCCAGCTCGATCAGGAAACTAAATCCGTATTTGAGGAAGAACTAGCTAAACACATATCTGTGTTCGACAGCTGTGCTCACCCTGAAGAAGCTTGGAAAAATATCCAGGCAGCCATAGATACAGCTGTAAAAGCTGTGAATAAGGTAAACCCAAAGGTGAGTAAAAACCACTGGATCTCCACCGCCTCATCCGAACTGATAGATGCTAGAAGACTTATTCCGGCGAGCTCCGAATTCAATGAGGAGCGAAAGCTGCACAAGAGGAAACTTACGAAAAGTCTCCGCAAGGACCGTGAACAGTGGTGGGCGACAAAAGCCAAAGAGATGGAGAAAGCTTCGAGGATAGGCAACACCAGGCAACTCTTTGGACTCATCAGGGAAACGGGTGGGAGAAGACAAATCATCAGTGAGACAATCTCGGAAAAAAATGGCACTATAATTAGCTCACAGGATAGACGACTGGATCGTTGGAAAGAGCATTATGAGGAGCAGTTTAATTTGCCCACAGCCACGCTCAACCTTCCGAGCATCCAACACCTCCCTGAATGGGATATAGACACAGGTCCTCCGTCACTAACTGAGGTTACTAAAGCTGTCACCAATCTGAAACTAGGCAAAGCAGCGGGACCTGATGGAATGACTCCAGAGGTATTTAAGTACGGTGGAGACAGCTTACTGTCCGGATTAACTGAGGTACTAGGCAGCGTCTGGGAATCAGAAGAAGTCCCATCGGGTTGGTGTAAGTCACTGATTATCCCCATATACAAGAAGGGAGACAAGTCTTCCTGTGATAATCACAGAGGGATTAGCTTGACTAATATAGTATCTAAAGTCTTAGGCTCAATAATCATGCGTAGACTGAGTGGTGCTCGGGAAGCACAAACACGAGAGAGCCAGGCAGGCTTTAGACCAGGAAGAGGGTGTATTGATCATATCTTCACCCTCCGACAGATTCTAGAACATAGGCATTCCTACCGGCGTCCAACAGTCATTATATTTCTTGACCTAAAGGCAGCATTCGACTCTGTCGATCGGGAAGTTCTCTGGAGATGCTTGGCTGTAAAGGGAATTCCAAGAAAATATATTGCACTGATTAAGGCACTCTACTCGTACTCATACAGCCAGGTGAGGGCTTACGGCGAGCTGTCATCTGAACTGATGACGACCAGTGGTGTCCGTCAAGGATGCCCATTATCTCCTTTTCTATTCAACTTCATCATAGATGTGTTAATGGACTTAACCCTAGGTGACTTCAGCGACTCAGGGATTGACTTGCTACCGGGAATAATCTCGTTGACTTGGAATATGCAGACGATATAGTCCTTCTAGGCGAAGACGCTGACGAAATGCAGAGTCTTCTAAACACCTTGAGCCGCAATCTACGAATGTTTGGCATGCGATTCGCTCCCGCCAAATGCAAGATGATGTTACAGGACTGGACTACATCGACGCCTAGTTTAAAAATAGGAAGTGAAGTGGTAGAGCACGTTGACCGCTTCACTTATTTGGGAAGTACCATCAGCCCCAACGGGCTGATCTCTGACGAAATCTCAGCACGAATACAAGGGGCTCGTTTCGCATTTGTTAGTTTACGCCGACTCTGGCGTAGACGAGATGTTCGACTATCGACCAAAGGGCGGGTGTACTGCTCATCAGTCCGCTCCGTCCTCCTTTATGGTTGTGAGACCTGGCCACTGAGAGTGGAAGACATGAAAAGACTAGCTGTCTTTGATCATAGGTGCCTGCGTTCTATTTCCCGTGTAAAGTGGCATAATAAGGTGAGCAACATGGAGGTTAGGCGTAGAGTTCTAGGTAAACAGGGGAAATCAATCGACGAAGTCGTGAAGCTACAAAGACTGAGATGGTTAGGACATGTGTTACGTATGCCAAGCCATCGCCTCCCTCGACGAGCAATGTTAGCGGATATAGGGTCAGGCTGGAAAAAAGCTAGCGGCGGTCAAACAAAAACTTGGCATCAGTCAATGAAATCCACAACAGTTGGTCTAAGCCACGTAGGAAGGTGTAGACTTCCAGGCTGGGGTCCTCGGGACGGTAAAAATCTATGGTTGGAAACAATTGGTGACATGGCTCAAAATCGTTCTCAGTGGCGCAGATGCATCCACTCCCTGTGACTTATGATCTTCAATGAAACTGTTTTGTATTTCTTTATTACTCCTTTGTCTCACACCTCTGCTCACTGTTTCTATTATGCTTTTCTTGTACTTTCTTCTCTTGCTTCGCGTGCTACACGGAATGTGGCGACTTGAACTTCCGCACATTTGTGCAAAGTTCTATGTCGAAAACAGACAGACAGACTGGAAAATGTGAAACGAGCCCCCTGTATCCGTGCTGAGATTTCATCAGAGATCAACCCTTTGGCACTGGCTGGTGGTACTTCCCAAGTAAGTGAAGCGATCAACGTGCTCTATCCCTTCACTTCCTATTTTTAAACTAGGCGTCGATGTGATTCAGTCCTGTAACATCATCTTGCATTTGGCGGGAGCGAATCGCATACCAAACATTCGTAGATTGCGGCACAAGGTGTTTAGAAGACTCTGCATTTCGTCAGCGTCTTCGCCAAGAAGGACTATATCGTCTGCATATTCCAAGTCAACGAGATTATTCCCTGGTAGCAAGTCAATCCCTGAGTCACTGAAGTCACCTAGGGTTAAGTCCATTAACACATCTATGATGAAGTTGAATAGAAAAGGAGATAATGGGCATCCTTGATGGACACCATTAGTCGTCACCACTTCAGATGACAGCTCGCCGTAAGCCCTCACCTGGCTGTATGAGTACGAGTAGAGTGCCTTAATCAGTGCAATATATTTTCTTGGAATTCCCTTTACAGCCAAGCATTTCCAGAGAACTTCTCGATCGACAGAGTCGAATGCTGCCTTTAGGTCAAGAAATATAATGACTGTTGGACGCCGGTAGGAATGCCTATGTTCTAGAATCTGTCGGAGGGTGAAGATATGATCAATACACCCTCTTCCTGGTCTAAAGCCTGCCTGGCTCTCTCGTGTTTGTGCTTCCCGAGCACCACTCAGTCTACGCATGATTATTGAGCTTAAGACTTTAGATACTATATTAGTCAAGCTAATCCCTCTGTGATTATCACAGGAAGACTTGTCTCCCTTCTTGTATATTGGGGATAATCAGTCACTTACACCAACCCGATGGGACTTCCTCTGATTCTCAGACGCTGTTTAGAACCTCAGTTAATGCAGACAGTAGGAGACTATCGGTGGTGGTTTTTTGGCTCCTGTCGTTTTTAGTGGATACAGAGTGGAGAGGAAGTGAAGAGCTATCAAGTCGAGGAGTTGCATCAATGGAAGGAGGGCAAGATGATAGAGATGAAGATGAGTAGTAGAGAGGTTTCGTGTGCATGTCGGATTGTGAGGGCGATTGTTACTTCCCGGCTGCCCACACCGTGGAAGTTGGTTGCGTGACCGCAGAGCCCAGGGGACAACTGCTTGAGGCAGGTCACACGCGGCCTGCTTTTCTTTGTTCGTTATTGTTTGGTGTGTCTCAGTAGCATATTTATCACTCCTGCCCGGTGACACGGCAGCAGGAAGCGCGGTGGTTGTTAATCCGGGTCTCGGCCGATCCGGCATACTTGTGAGTTTGTATATATCATAGTGTTAGATTGGGTAGCTGATTTTTGTCTAACCGCTATCCAAACAACCTTTCTGGCATGGTAGGACCTCAAGAGACATAAGTCTCAGCCAGTATAGCTTGATTAGGTCATTGTGGTGTTCAAGCCCGACCACCACGTCAAGGTAGCAGTTTTCGGTCGGGTATAGACATATCCGTGCTGCTGCAATCGACTTCAGAGCTATGTCACCGACCGAAAGCTGCTACCTTGACGTGGTGGTCAGAGTTGCATATTACGGTGACCCAACAAGCTACACTAACTGGAACCAATGTTCCTGCAGGTCCTACCATGCCAGAAAGGTTGTTAGGATAGCGATTAGACTAAAAGCAGTTACCGGCATCCTGTAAGAATCTTTCTTACACTATGCTGGGGGCCTGTGGGCGAAGTCGCACTGCTGGGGAACAGGGATGTAACAACAGTAAGCTGTTTCCCTCAGACGACCAGCATGCCAGCCAGCTATGATGTCTCTCCACTCTGAAAAGACGGGGTTAGAAAAGGTCGACCCCAAAAATTGTACATCCCGAATTACCCTACGGTGGTCCGTAACCGGCCTTAAGTTCACTAATACGGAACCAATCCCAGAAACCAGTTCATACAGACCGTGTGTGACCGGCCTTAAGCAGTTGTCCCCTGGGCTCTATGGTCACGCAACACTAACCCTCTTTCTGTTTCAGGTACCCAAAGAATCAGTCAACTTCCATGGTGTGGGCAGTCGAGATGTAACAACCGCCCACACACTTCCAAAAGCACACGAAGCCTATGTCACTAGAATTTCCAAATTACTGGTTTTTAATATCTCGAAGGCTTTTACCAAACTGTCTATACTCTCATTATATGACTCAGACGGACACTTACAGAATTCAGCCTAGTCCTATACTAACCTGTAGTGAAATTCGAGGAAGACAATAATTCACCGAACGCAAGGTGTCTCTTAGCCAACCTAATATATGAAGATCCACAATCTCACTACCAAGGTTGCCTTCCTGCCTAGCCCTGAGGTCCCACATGTAAGGCCGATACTAAAAGGTCAATCGTGGTTAAGAACTAATCTCATCAGATCATCTGTCACCGTATTTTGTATCCGTACAGTAGAAGTGAATGCCAAGCAGTGAATCTTCTCGTTGACTAGTCCTTGAATATCATATCAACACCAATGGTGACAGAAAGTAGAGATTGCCAGGTGAGCTCTTCTGTATTTGCGTTGAGGATTTGTTTGTAATCATTCTACTAAGAATGATGAAAATTTTCAAAAGAATGGATACTGAACAAAAAGTACTCTTTACGATAACCCTTTCATCATCAGGCTCTACATTTATACATACATTATAGTGAATGAATGAGTTAGTGTTATGAACGACATTAATGTTGTTTAAATAACATCGACTCAATAATAATAACAATAGATTACAGCTCAATAGCATCAACATAAAATAAGATGAATGTCAGAAAAATTAGGAAAGATAATACTACAAATTCATGAGTTTATAGCTTCTACTGAAGGCCAGGGCAGTAGTAGGGGCTGAACTTGCTTCTTTTGAACACAGGGCATTGGTTGTTTGAGGCGAATTGCGATAGCCTCTGCTGTTTGGAGCATGCGGTGCTTCGATGATTTTGGCAATTTATTAGGCACCCGGTATATTAAAGAGAAGGATTCTTCTACGCTGGCATGCTTTAGAGGCAAGTGGACGGGGTGGCCATGGGGCCCCCATTGGGTTTCATTTTGGCCGATTTCTTTCTAAGTAAGCTAGAAAATGGACCTCTGAACAACCTTATCAGTAAGCTCTCATTTTATTGCCGATATATAGATGATGCCTTTATTCTTCGTGATAATGGTCCTGATAGGAGTACAATAATTAATGAATTCAATGAAGTACAATCGGCTATGAAATTCACATGCGAAGAAGAATCCTAAGACAGAATTGCCTTCTTGGATGTCCTACTTACAAGAAAACCAGATGGTAGCATAAAAAGATATTTGCACAGAAAAAGCACTTGGACAGGACAATATACAGGTTTTCATAGCTTCGTCCCTATCAAGTACAAAAGAAATTTAGTGAAGACCCTCAGCCACAGAGTTAGAGCTATATGCTCAGAAGAAGTAATTGAAGATGAATTAAGCATTGTATATGATACTTTAATCGAAAATGGTTATCCCGAAAAATTTATCAAGAAACACATGACAAAGAAAACGGAAAAGGACTACTCACTGTCTGTAAAAAGGAAGCCCCTTTATATACGACTACAATTCATTGGCGATATACCAAGCGAGATAATTGCTAAGAAATTAAGAAAATCAATTCAAAGAACTTTTACTGCTGGCGAACTACACGTCTTATTCTCTACGCGACCGATGGTGATTCCTCGACTGAAAGATGAAGTACCTAGACTAGCCACTTCTATTTCTATCTATCAATTTGACTGCGCTTGTGGAGCGAGTTATATTGGCCGTTGCTCTAGGAACTTGATTTTTCGTGCTCGAGAAAATCTCCCAGCATGGCTAAGTAAAGGTGTAGTGAAAATTATTAACAATTCGATATTGGAACATCTGGTGCGAACCGGCCACAAAGCCAGCGTAGAAGAATCCTTCTCTTTAATATACCGGGTGCCTAATAAATTGCCAAAATCATCGAAGCACCGCATGCTCCAAACAGCAGAGGCTATCGCAATTCGCCTCAAACAACCAATGGCCTGTGTTCAAAAGAAGCAAGTTCAGCCCCTACTACTGCCGTGGCCTTCAGTAGAAACTATAAACTCATGAATTTGTACTATTATCTTTCCTAATTTTTCTGACATTCATCTTATTTTATGTTGATGCTATTGAGCTGTAATCTATTGTTATTATTATTGAGTCGATGTTATTTAAACAACATTAATGTCGTTTATAACACTAACTCATTCATTCACTATAATGTATGTATAAATGTAGAGCCTGATGATGAAAGGGTTATCGTAAAGAGTACTCTTTGTTCAGTATCCATTCTTTTGAAAATCTTAATGGGCATTTTTAATCAGTTTAAATGATAAAAATCTCCAAGTGGATGGAATAGTATGTACAATCCAATATTTCACGATCTTAGCTTAAATTCAAAATCGGTTCACACGAGTTCAGTTGCATTATGCAATCTTACATTCGATTCGGCGAAACACATGCAATGGACAGTCCATTTTTGGGCACATTCCTGTAGAAAAGACTCTCCACTCTTTTACGGTGCACCATTTCAAACAGAAGTAGTATAAACGAAATAATCAATCAGTAACTTGTTTATAATATTACACATACCGACTGTAAAGAATGGTGGATCGAAATCAATACAATGTATGGCGTTGACATAAGGAGCCATTCGTCTTCTTTTATCTTCTCGAACAGACTTACGACGAGGTAGAGTTTTTGGAGAGGACATTTCACCTGGAATTTGACGTTCCCATGGTGAAAGTAGGTGTTCTTGTTCTTCAAAATCTTCTGTAGTCTGCACAGCTTTTACAGGACGTAGATCATTGTTAGCACTACGACCACACAATGCTAAATAGGCATTCTGAGAGTTAGGGCGAAGACCTGCCTGTAATAGTGTAGAGGTATTAAACTGAGCTTGTAATCCAACAAGAGCTGCGTCTACTTTGCTCTTATGAACATGTCCTGCGAAACAGATTAAAAATACATTTCACTTTATTAATGTGTGGTTATACTAGAAAAAGATCACAGTTAGAGTGGTGAATAATAGTCAGACAAACTAGGATAACCTAAGATTAGCGGACTAATATTGAAGAAAATGAAAGACAGATTCAGTGAAAAACATTTTCTTCATCGACGAAACCATCTTCAGAGTAATTCAAAACAATGGGGGCTCTACGCAAAGCATAATAATCCACACCAATTCATATTACACTTAAACGCCACTCAGCGGTGAAATATATACTTGGTTTGCAGCCCTGTAGTAAATGTTTACAAAGAATCACTTTCACTTCAGTATAATTACAATCTACAATATAGAGTCATTCCGAAAATTTCTGATAGCATGGGTGGCTCTATATTAATCTTCCAGGGAGCGATAATCACCCGAACACCTCCATAAGTAGAAAAAGCTCTCCTGATTATCACCGATCTTCATCTTCTTGCCTTTTTCCCAGTGCTAATGCCATTCCACAGGTAGGTTCTCCACTTCCTTTAAAATATATATAACAATATACAGTCAAAAGGAAATGGATAGACGACTAGAACGTTGGAAAGAATAATTTGAGGAGCAATTTAATTGGCCTAAAGCAACGCTCAACTTACCCAGCAGCCAACATCTCACTGAATGGGATATAGACACAGGTCCTCTATTAAACTTTGATAAAGCTAATAGCATTATATAGCGAAACGTCAGTAAAAACAACATCGTTTTGTTTTTTCATTCATTGGGAAATACAAAAGACCTTCATTATAATGAACAGGCCCTCCATCCCTAGATGAGGTTACAAAACCTGTCACAGTCTGAAACGAGGCGAAGCTGAGGGACCCGATGGAATGACTTCAGAGGTGTTTAAAGGTGGCGGAGACAGTTTACTGTCCCAGTTAACTAACGTATTAGGCAGCGTCTGGAAATGAGAGATAGTTCCGTTGGTCTGGTGTAAGTCATTGATTATCCCAGGGAGACAAGTCTTCCCGTGATAATCACAGAGGGATTAGCTTGACTGATATGGTATCTAAAGTCCTGGGCTCAATAATAATGCGTAGACTAAGTGGTGCTCGGGAGGCACAAACACGAGAGAGCCAGGCAGGCTTTAGACCAGGAAGAGGGTGTATTGATCATATCTTCACCCTCCGACAGATTCTAGGACAGACATACTTACCGGCGTCCAACAATCGTCACATTTCCTGACCTGAAGGTGGTATTCGGTTCTGTAGACCGAGAGGCACTATGGCGACGTTTGGCCGTGAAGACAATGCCGAGGAAATACATTAAACTGATTGAAGCACTCTACTCGAATTCATAAAGATGTACTAATGGAATTAATTCTAGCTGCTGACTTCAGAGACTCAGAGATTGACTTGTTGCCATCAGGGAATAATCTGCTTGACTTCGAATATGCAGATGATATAGTCCTTCAGCTGACAAAATGCAGTCTTCTGAACACCTTGAGGAGCTGAAATCTGCGGATGCTTGGCATGTCATTCGTTCCCTCTGTCAAATGTAAGATGATGCTACAGGAGTAGTCTGGACTACACTGACTCCTAGCTTAGAAATAGGGAGTGAAGTAGTTTGTGGAGAGTGTTGACCACTTCACTTATTTGGGAAGTTGCATCAGCCTGCTCCAACGCGCTGAAAGCTGACAAAAGCTTAGCACGGATACAGAAGGCTCGTCTCGCGTATGCCAGTTTACGCCGTCTCCGGCAGAAACGTGATATCCGGCTGACTGTCGATCAAAGGGCATATGTACTGCACAGCAGTCCACTCCATCCTCCTTTATGGTTGTGAGTGAGACCATTGAAAGTGGAAGACATGAAAAGGGTGACTAGTTGTCTTTGACCATAGGTGCCAGGGTTCTATCCGTCATGTTAAGTGGTATAACAAGGTGACCAATATTGAGGTTAGGCGTCAGTCAAGTGCTAGCTTAAGAAGGGAAATTAATTGACAAGTACATGAAATTACATCGACTGAGATGGTTGAGACATGTGTTACGTATGTATAGCTATCGCCTTCCTAGGCGAACAATGTTAGTCAGCTGACATAGCCAGCTCGATCAGGAAACTAAATCTCTATTTGAGGAAGAACTAGCTAAACGCATATCTGAGTTCGACAGCTGTGCTCACCCTGGAGAAGCCTGGAAGAATATTCAGTCAGCTATAGATACAGCTGTAAAAGCTGTGAATAAGGTAAATCCAAAGGTGAGTAAAAACCACTGGATTTCGACTGCCTCATCCGAACTGATAGATGCTAGAAGACTTATTCCGGCGAGCTCCGAATTCAATGAGGAGCGAAAGCTGCACAAAAGGAAACTTACTAAAAGTCTCCGCAAGGACCGTGAACAGTGGTGGGTGACAAAGGCAAAAGAGATGGAAAAAGCATCGGCGATAGGCAACACTAGGCAACTCTTTAGACTCATCACAGAATCGGGCGGGAGAAGGCAATTCATAAGTGAGACTATTTCTGAGAAAAATGGCTCCTTAATTAGCTCTCAGGATAGACGCCTTGAACGCTGGAAAGAACACTTTGAGGAACAATTTAACTTGCCTACAGCCACACTGAACCTCCCCGCCATCCACCACGTACCCGAATGGGATATAGACACTGGTCCGCCGTCTGTAGGTGAGGTTACAAAAGCTATCAGTAATTTGAAACGAGGCAAAGCGGCAGGACCCGACGGAATTATTCCGGAGGTGTTTAAATATGGGGGTGACATACTAGTTTGTAGATTAACTGAGGTACTAGGCAAAGTCTGGGAATCAGAGACAGCCATCAGACTGGGGTAAGTCACTTATTATACCGATATTCAAGAAGGGAAACAAGTCCTCGTGTGATAATCATAGGGGGATCAGCCTAACGAACATAGTCTCTAAAATCCTAGGCTCAGTAATCATGCATAGACTAAGCAGAACTCGGGAGGAACAGACAAGGGAAAATCAAGCAGGCTTTAGACCAGGTAGAGGGTGCATAGATCATATCTTCACTCTTCGACAGATTCTAGAACATAGACACACTTTTCGGCGTCCAACAATTGTCATATTTCTTGACTTGAAGGCGGCCTTCGACTCCGTGGATCGAAAGGTACTATGGCAATGTCTGACTGTGAAGGGAGTGCCAAGAAAGTACATTGCACTAATCAAGGCACTCTATTCAAACTCACGTAGTCGTGTAAGGGCTTATGGGGAATTGTCATCTGAATTGGTAACAACCAGTGGTGTCCGACAGGGATGTCCACTTTCCCCATTTCTGTTTAACTTCATCATAGATATGCTAATGGAAGTATCCTTAACTGAACGTAATGACTTAGGAATCGACTTGTTACCAGGGAATAATCTTGTGGACTTAGAATATGCAGATGACATAGTCCTGTTAGGGGAGGATGCTGACAAAATGCAGAGTCTTCTGAACACCTTGAGCAGCAATCTTCGTATGTTTGGCATGCGATTCGCCCCTGCAAAATGTAAGATGCTGCTACAGGACTGGACCACGTCAACTCCTAACTTAGTGATAGGGAGTGAAGTGATAGAACATGTTGACCACTTCACCTACTTGGGAAGTTGTATTAGCACCAACGGACTGATTGGCGATGAAATCTCAGCACGGATCCGAAAAGCTCGAGCTGCTTTCGCTGACTTACACCATCTCTGGCGTAGGCGTGACATCCGGTTATCAACCAAGGGACGTGTGTACTGCTCATCAGTTCGCTCCGTCCTTCTCTATGGCTCTGAAACATGGCCAATACGCGTTGAAGACATGAAAAGGTTGACTGCTTTCGATCATAGATGTCTGCGATCTCTGTCTCACGTTAGGTGGTTTAATAAGGTAAGTAATGTTGACGTTAGGCGTAGAGTGTTGGGCAAAGAGGGAAAATCAATCGACGAGGCTATAAAGTTACATAGACTAAGATGGCTAGGTCACGTGGTGCGCATGCCTAACCACCGCCTCCCCCGACGGGCATTGCTAGCTGATATAGGTTCAGGTTGGAAAAGAGCCAGTGGTGGCCAAACAAAAACATGGCATCAATCCATGAAATCCTTGACAGTTAAACTGAGTCAGGTAGGGAGATGCAGACTCCCGGGTTGGGGCCCTCGGGACTCTAGGAATCAATGGCTGGAGACAATAGGTGACATGGCTCAAAATCGTTGTCAATGGCGCAGATGTATTCAGTCTCTGTAATCTTTCATATTCCTTTCTACCATTACCCATTCTGTTTCACTCTTATACTTGTCAAACTCTATTAATTCTCTTCACTCATCTTCTTGTCTACCTCTGTGGGCTATTTGGAACGTGGCAACTCGAACTGCTGCACTTCGGTGCCAAGTTCTATGTTGAATCCAGACAGACAGACATAGGGTCAGGTTGGAAAAGAGCAGATGGTGGTCAAACCAAAATATTACTTCATCAGTCAATGAAATCCACAAGTGTTAGTTTAAGCCACGAAGGAAGGTGTGGATTTCTTGGCTGGTTGGGACGGTGAAAACCAATGGCTGGAGACAATTGGTGATATGGCTCAAAATCGTTCTCAATGGCTGGCGTAGATGCATCCACTCCTTGTGACTTATAATATCCAATAAAACTATATGGTTCTTCGATATTACTGTTCTTATTACCTCATATCTCTGTTTATTGTCTCTATTTTGAATTTCTATTTACTCTTTTCTCTTGCTTTTGTGTGCTGAATGAAGTATGGTGACTCGGACTGATGCACATCAGTCACTCAGTCATACAATTAATAGTGACCTAACCGAGAAAACAGCCTAGAATCAAAGAACCATGCTGCCAACTTCCTTTTACGACTTTCAACGCCTGCAAATTATGGTAAATCAGACAGAAGACCTCACCGACTCAGAATTTCCGCATCTGTAGCCACGAATAGACGTTGTGTTTCGGAGACACGCATATATCACCCCACATGCAAAATTCACCTTATGGGTGTCAGGAGATTTTTTCGGCTAGTCTGTGAGGTGCTGGAGTGCAAAAGTCCTTTGTAGACTGGATTCCGGTAGGTAGTCGTATGTGTGTTCGACATCCAAACGGATCCGTAAGGAGAAGGAAGGACTGCATTACCCGTCGATATCCTTTCATAATTTCCGCCTACTCTCCAACAGACTACATTTCGGACGAAATAAAGAATAAGTTCTATCAATAGCTGTTTAGTCTGCAGGTAAAAGCAAAACGCTCAGAGATGTAGTCATTTTAGCAGCCAACTTCAATGCCCAAGTACGGAAGCAATGTCAGTGAGGAACGTGTATTGACAGAGTTGCATGCCAATGAAATGATTGCAATGATAGTCCTCTAAAATTCTATTCAGACAATCGTTTGTTTCCTCTTAGTATTAATTACGAAGATAAAGGGACAGATTGTCTCAACTGGCGATGTTCATCATCAAACCAACGATGGATTCAAATAAATCCCTTAACTATACGCTCACGACGGAGAGGGTTGGTAGAAGACTCCCACATCTCCTGGAGCACCTGTGTAGACTCCGATTGCGCTGCTTACGACTAAACTGGCATTGAAAGCAGGCGCCCATGAAGTCTACACACCACCCAACTTGACGTTAACAAAAAGTCTTTATTTGGGGAAGACGGCAAGAACCATCCAGACGAAGCCTCGCGTAACACCCAATCAGATGCAGAGACAGTGGTAACAATTATTGATAACCTGAAACAAAAAGTTCAAAAATGCCAGTGGATTACTACTGCACCGACTTAAAAGATAACCAATAAGTGGAACGATTTCTGATAATGATGGCGCTATAATTGCCTCTCAGGATAGGAGACTGGAACTCTGGAAAGAGAACTTCGGGGAACGGTTAAATTGGCCCACAGTAACGCTAAATCTCACCAGCACACAAACCTCTGCTCATTTAACATATGGAAATGCTTGCACTAAGTGTAATGAAGGCAATTGGTACAATAGATAGTTCAGTAGTCGTGTAAAAACTATCACTTTTCAACTTTATTGGAGACAACAGCGTTTGAAATACAGGTACATTCAGATGAGGAGTATGAATAGAACGAAATGCATCCTGCACCAGGAACACGATAATAACAGTAATAATACACCTATACTAACACTGATAATAACGATAATACAAATCGACAATGGCATAAGGGCTCCGGGTAAAAGCACACGCACACTTCATAACCCGATAAAATTTATCTCTATAGCCTCCGCCTTTAAAGTCATCTACAAGGCAAAGAGTAATTTGCCCAAATCCCGACGTACTCGACTCATCTGTATTGCTGAAGCTTTGGCTATCGAAACAGAAAGGCCAGATCTCCGTGTACATAGAAAGTTCGTTCAACCCCTCCAACTTTCATGCTCTTAATCCCTCTATGCTAAAATATGGTAATCCCCAATCATATTTTAGCTCTACCAATTTTTCATTTTGTCTATTCAATTTGTATACTCTTCCTTATTAAGTCAATTGTTATTATTACTACTCTCACTTTGAACTGTCCCCGGTATTATTTCACTTGTTCTACTTGTCATTCCAAATCAATTCTTTTTTACAACGATAAATTCTATGCCATTAAATTTCACACACTATTACGTAACGTTTTTTGTTTTATTCCATTTGTTTACTAATCCTAAAATTGCACATCCTTTTTCACGTTCTATCCCTCCTATGAATTATTCTATATATGACATTAATTTGCTTTGCCACTTGACATTTAACTACGATTATAATCACAAACATTTTAGTTTTAATTGAACTTCATATGATTATTATTATTAATTTATGCATTCACACCTATGATTCAATTCCCTCACAGGATATAACTTCTTAAAATTTAAGTAATCAAAAATGAAGCAACAATCTTTCGATTTACTGAAAACAGTATTACTAATTACCAACAACAAAGAAAATGCTTACTCCAAGAAGTTCTTAAAAGTGTAGTACTATTAGCTGTTCCATCTGTAGACGAACGTCCCATCATACAGGTTAAGTGGTAGGTTTTCAGCCAAGACGATTGTTCAAATTTACTTGCATGGTTGTAAACACCATCTTCGCCAATACCGTAAACTATTGAGTAGAAAAGGGATACAGATTATTCAAGATAATCTTACCTTGTACACCAGACATGAAATCATTCAGAGGATCAATAGGATACAGCACAATATCACCTGGCATGAAACGTCTACCCAACACTTTGAAATATAATCAAAGAAAAATTATTTCAAGAATTATGCAGATACCATGATCACTGTCTACAAGATCCGGTTCTGTAGTTATTTTCAATAGTTGATTATTATGGCTGCATGCTTGAATCGATGTGCGTACAGATTGTTTCTCACAAGGAAGTGAGTTGAAGGCTAGCAGAAAAAGAATTTATACGGCCAGTAAAACGACAAACCATCCGCTAAAGAACGCTTTATACATCTGGTTAATCTATCGATATTTGTCTCTGGTGATTTATAAACGCATAATATTCCATTCAGTAGATTAAACAATTGAATACGTCCAGGGTTATACATTGCTTAAAATACCTTAAAATGAAAACAATGACAAAAGTTAGTACAACACTGACAGCAACTATAGCTATAGATATTAGCACAGTCTATAACCCAGGACACACAAACAATGAGTTGTATTAATTCTAGCTACTGATTATTATAAGCGTTTGTGTTCAAGCGTTCCTGTTACGTATGGCCAGAAATAATGAGGTTAGGCGTGAAGTTATATCGCCTGAAATGGCTACGGTATAGGTTGCCTTGTTGCTTTCACAGGAGCTGGTTAGATGAGTGTTTTGTTTAAACTTTTTGTTGCAGTGAAAGCCATTTTCACTAACTATTAAAACGCTGAACTGTGTTAACACACCTCATACGATTTCACTTTTGTACCTAAAATTCTTCCACGCCACAACTTGCCATACAATTCAGTTTTCCCAAAAGTTCCATCACCACCCAATACGTTACATCTCAATTCAACACTCATAACACATTCTTCGCATATGAAATACTGCTTCATGTTTTTCAACAGTACACAAATGGACAATTGAAATGCATATTATACTCACCATCCTTAGCATATATATATATATATATATATATATATATATATATATCTGTCTTTTTTCGACATAGACCTTTGCACAAATGTGCGGAAGTTCAAGTCGCCACATTCCGTGTAGCACGCGAAGCAAGAGAAGAAAGTACAAGAAATGCATAATAGAAACAGTGAGCAGAGGTGTGAGACAAAGGAGTAATAAAGAAAAACAAAACAGTTTCATTGGAGATCATAAGTCACAAGGAGTGGATGCATCTTCGCTAGCCATTGAGAACGATTTTGAGCCATGTCACCAATTGTTTCCAACCATAGATTTTTACCGTCCCGAGGACCCCAGCCTGGAAGTCTACACCTTCCTACGTGGCTTAGACCAACTGTTGTGGATTTCATTGACTGGTGCCAAGTTTTTGTTTGACCTCCGCTAGCTTTTTTCCAGCCTGACCCTATATCCGCTAACATTGCTCGTTGAGGGAGGCGATGGCTTGGCATACGTAACACATGTCCTAACCATCTCAGTCTTTGTAACTTCACGACTTCGTCGATTGATTTCCCCTGTTTACCTAGAACTCTACGCCTAACCTCCATGTTGCTCACCTTATTATGCCACTTTACACAGGAAATAGAGCGCAGGCACCTATGATCATATATATATATATTTAGTACGCAATGCGTACATATCGTCAGCACTTCAATTTCTCAATTCAGTACTTCTTTTCAAGACTTATCAAGGAGTGATGTCAGTTTTGTTTTTTCTTGCATGACTTGCTTCATTCTGATGTAGCCACTTTTGTTAAGTATGCCGATGACCTCTATGTTTCTATGCTTGTCAACTCTCAGCCAGATTGTTCCAATTTAAATAACTTTCTATCGGAAATTAGTCAGTGGCTCTCTTCAAACGGACTTAAGCTTGATCCGGCTAAATGTCAGGTAGTCAATTTCACTTTCACACGTAAACGTGACCTACAACAACTAGTTAGCTCACATGGCCCCACTATCATTGACGGCACAGAGGTTGAAAATACATCTAGTGTCAAGTACCTTGGGCTGAGTTTTTCCACCGATCTTTCCTGGTCCTCCCACATCTTGCTAGTTACTAGAAAGATGTTTCGCTTAACGTTCTACATTAGGAAATTTAGGCAGTCTGGCATAAAGCAGTCTTTGCTTTCTCAGTTTGTAAATTCTTGTATTCTACCCATCCCCCTTTACTGCTCCCCATTAATCTTTCCTGGACTACTTAAGAAAGACTTTGCTTCGCTGAGAAGGGCACTAAAAGCCGTTAGTAGGGCAAGTGGGATATCGTTAAACCAACTGGTTAACACTATTGTGGATAGACATATTATGTCATGTAAGAAACTAGCGAATATGTGATGAGAAATCCGTTAGGTATGACACGATCAACTTACTGCGGCACTCTAGCAAATAGTCCCATCAGTTTTTGTTTTCCTTTCCTCGTTACTATTATATTGTTGTTCTCATCTTCTATTACACACTAATTTTATATTTCATATCCTGTGATGCATTTTTAAAATGTAAACGCAACGCTGTTCTTTTTATTTATTTATTTTTTGGGTGCTACTTCTTGATTTTAAAATCTTATATAATTTATGAGGTAAATAGATGCAATATATTGTAATGCATGCTGAAAATTCCATACCTGTACCACAAATACTGTTTGAAATAAAGCTGTTATTATTATTATTAGTTAGAGGACCAGTGAAAACCAGGAAGTACTGCACAACGGTATCGTTTCAGTTTATGACTAAGACTGTACACACCCACCGGGTGCAAACCTAAGACCTACAAGTCAAACGTGTAAACCATCCAGTCACTAGGACCTGACTCGATGGCTCATGAGTTCCAACTCCTGACAATTCGTGACTTTAGAGCGGCTGGCACCAGTCAGTGTCATCGGCGAATATCTGTCCTCACTCCCGACCAGGTCGACTCCATTGGTCACGACTTCTCACTAGAACTCCAAGCAACTTCATCCTGCAGTCAGTCACTAAAAAGCATCACGTGACTGTGAGATATTTTATCAAAAGCTAATAATTAACATTTTGCTTTTAAAATACAACTTGATTATGCAGTTAAGACGAGAAATCCCCATCGGCTTTTGTTTGATCACTGATGCCATAAAGAATGTGAATTTAACAAACATATTAACAAGATCACTAGATAATTCATTGCGATTCATGAACTCACCTTTCTTAGTACAAGTTGTATTTTTCTTGAAGTAGATTCAGTACACATTTACAAAACTTATGCACTCGAGCATAATATTTGACAACGGGATAGTGAAGACAGATTTTAAGTGGCTGAAGTTAAGTTGACTTTCACCGAAAAATGCAGGCTAACTAGGCTACCTACCAAAGAATGTAGAATCGACGTAATACCACAATTTAAACCAGACTAGTGTTCACAAGAATCTAGTGTACTAGATGGTCATTAAGGGTAAAATAAAAACATGTGATGCAACCACAGCCTTGATTGGTCTAAAGACTAATACAGCACTGCGTTGGTTGAAGGCTGGACTTAAGACTTCTGGAGAAGTTACATTATAACAACCACCTCGATTCACTTTACCAAACACCATGAGCAACTAGACAGAATTAAGGAGCAATAAAACTCACGAAGTTGTTAAAGATAACGACGGACCATGGTATTCTGAGGTCTGTTTACCTTACAGATTCTGTTGTTTACTCTACCCAAAAATTCGAATCTTCTTAAAAGACCAGTTATCCTAGCAAGCTTCCCCTACATGTGAATGTTATTCTAGTTAATCCAATCAAACACCCTGTCACCAAACAATCATGGAATTTGTCAAGCAAATCCAGAACAGAAGGCTTGGTTTGACTTGGTTGTAACACACTTCTAAGTGCTTTTCAACAGTCATATAATGGAGTGATTGCTAATGGTTTAACACCCCCCCCCCGATGTTTTTGCCTAAGATACTAACCTAAACTGTTCCTTGACATTTGCCTAAAAAGTCAATTTGGTGAATTATGAAGCCCAATCCACAGGTTCTACCTTGACGTGATGGTCTGGCTTGCATATAGCAATGATCCAACAAGCTACAATAGCTGGAAGTAATGCTTTTGCAGGTCCTACTGTTCCAGGAAGATTGTTAGAATAGTGATTGGACTAAAAACAGTTACAGACATAGTGTATGATTTGTTACACCATATAAATTTGTGTTTATATGAAAATATAAATTATTATAAACTAAAACAGATAAGATAATTGGAAGTTGGATGGTGAGGAAAAAAGAGTAGTTATAACATCGTAAACTTTTATACAAGTATGCCTATAAATATGACTATAAAAGCAGTCAAAAGTGAACTCATTTCTGACCAAGAACTTGAACTTAGAACAAAAGTGCCGCTAGAACACATTATGTTAGGAGTGAAGCTGTATTGACTTCCACAATATTTAAATTCAAAGGGGTCACCAATATCCCTCAGAGTGGCAGATATGTTTATGGATAGG
Organism: Trichobilharzia regenti; assembly: GCA_944472135.2. Classification (NCBI taxonomy): domain Eukaryota; kingdom Metazoa; phylum Platyhelminthes; class Trematoda; order Strigeidida; family Schistosomatidae; genus Trichobilharzia; species Trichobilharzia regenti. Next base: position 132,420,768 of record OX235270.1, on the reverse strand, counting down.
TGAGAAAACTTGAAACATTCAGCCCTACGCCCAGAGTATGGTGGTGGTAAGTATATGACAAATTTACCGTACTTAGAACACAGGACGTTAACAGATTTTTCGAACAAATCAACTCGAGAGTAGAGGCAGTTTACTTCACTTATGAATTGGAAAGTCAGGGAGGGGAACTTCCAATGGTACATTGTAGTGCAAAAAGCAGAAAAGGTGGGAAGTTAAACATAACGTTTACAGAAAACCTGCATATTCAAACGGATATTTAGATTTTGGATTATCCCACCTTATGTCAGTAAAATTAGGATTGATGAAATGTTTAATTAATAGGACACAAAACTAAGTGCCAAGGATATTCCAAGAAAGGAAGTCAGGTATATAAGAGAAGCTTTGGAACTTAACCTACTTTTCCTCTCAGCCCCCTCACATTGCTATATAGGCAGCTGACAGTGTGTTCAACAACCTCAGAGTATTTTAGGGTAGTTGATTTAGAACTGTCTGCTGGTGGGGGAGTTAATGTTGGGACTAGTTGGCCGATTCCGACAGAACCGGCCCGTTATAGTTTTTTCCATAGATTTAGGCAGGACACTTGGGTGACACAGACTGTTATTCTCAGAACTGCATCGCTCTAGTGTCACTGAAGTTTGGGGACGTATTAAAGCCTCAGTTTGCTGCCTCCTTATAGTTCGGGGTCTGCTTTCGCAGCATCGGATGTGTACTATTTTTCCCTTGGTCTCATACCACCGTTGAAGTGCTATGGACAACTATCCGTAATTTCAGTTGGGAGCAAACCCAACTCAGAAATGTGGTCAGTAGTCAATTATCCGGGACAGAATACTGCTGAATCAGCAATGAAATAAGGACTACGTAGGGTCGAAGTCAATCATATATATTGTCTAACCTTACACAAACGTGGTCCAAGCACTGAATTTGATTTCATAATAATGTCATATAAATCGCCAACGTAAATCCACATACAAATAACATGCATAGTTTGCATGGATTATGAAACTGTATGCTTTAGAATGGAAATTTTAGAAAGTCGGAACCGTGTGATGGTAAATTACTAAACAAGTGTTCGCTCTCACACTAACTGAGTCGACGGAAGTGTAGATCAGATGTACGCCTATCTCGTCCGTCAAAACCCCATCAGCCTACACGGTCTTCACGTTCGAGAAAATTAACCCAACTTATCTAATCAGAAGTGAAAATATCAGATGCATAATGGATCACATGAACAGAGTATCACAATCTACCTAGAATAGGCAGGTTAAGCTCGATGTATAATCCTTTATAATTTCTATCCTCAGAATATAGTCTTACCAGGAAGAGAGAAAAACCAATGATCATAGCATTGTAAATAACCCGTACCTCAGGCATCTGGTTTCGCACCCATCGCTTCAAGGTCAACCGGCGACACAGTTATGTACCCAATGGTGGATTAAAAGAAGTGGGGAAAAAATATTTCTATGACAAATCTAAAAAATACTGGCCCATACGAATCATTCATGTAAACTTTTTAAATTCGAAATAACAGGTTAGACAGTTATGCTGTTTCTGTGTTTTTGGAGACTACCGGTTTATTTGTTAACCTTACTTTGTCCTCCAGGCAGCAAATTCAGTGCCATAGATATGGTCCAGAAGGCGCAAATGGTGACTGGAAGCCACCTGCTAGCGACGCCATCGTTGTGAATTATCAATCCAGGCCTAATATGTTTCAGAATTTTGGACAGCTAGCTGAAATAAATCGTTTACTCAAATATAAACAGTAAATGTTTTTATCTAATAACTCGTAGAAGGAATCAATCGGGAGAAACAGTTCTTATAACGGGTGGCTGTAGTTAAACAGACATCATGGAGCAGAGTGACTTTTAATTAAATTGGGTAATCTAGAATTTTATCTCATACGTCAACCAAACCACTGTCTTTACTCATTGTTAGACCTGGCGGTTGTCATGAAGATGTCATCTCGTTCATGATTCAGCTTAGATCCTCGTCAGCTATAAGGATATGTGACACCTAATTGAGGAATATGTGATTGCTTTTCACAAACCACAATTTACTACTTCCAGCGTTATCCAAGCATTCCAACACGGCATATCAGTGCGTACTATATATCATGCGGTATGACTATTCGCTACATCTTCGCATGTTTTCGCTCGTATGACCTGCCTAAAAATGTTTCTTCTGGAAAACGATGGGAAACGACTGACTGATATCAGCCGACTGCGCTCCCTATCCATTTCTAACGTCTTAGTTAAGGCGTGAGACTAGCGACCCCACCCCATAGAAACAAACAGGCTCCCCTGCTACTGAAGCCGCGTTCCATTCGAAATACTGACGTATAAAAAGAAATCATACTCTAGAATTAAGGAAAAGTAAGCAGTGCGCTTGATAGCAGAATAGACTACTGCCTCAAATTTCTTGCATATTTCTGCTGCATCACCTCAATGAAGAAACACAGGTCAAAGGCAAATGATAGGCGAATTAATCTCTAAGAAAAGCGGAACTCTAGTTACCTCTTAGTATAGGCAAGTGTAACGCTAGAGGAAATAATCTGTAGATCAACTTAACTGATCAACTCTCAATCTCTCCAACAGGTTGGGTCTCCAACTGTAAAGAGATTTGCGAATTATTTATTATATTATCATTACATCCTTTGGTTCTTAGTATAACATACCGCTTCGGCCACACGTCCCCACCGCATTTAATTCTCTGTCAGAGATTTTGCCTGTCTCCACATACGCCCACATGCATTCGTCTCCTCTTTTCATGACTGCAACTCCAAGCGCTGAACAACGATGATCCGTTGTCAATGTAGTTGAAGATTGAACGATCAATTCATGGTTGTTTGCTCAAAACCAACTTCCCCAATTTTCGCGGAGGCATCAATACGACAGTCATCGTCTCATCGGTCGCTGTTCAGAAAGAAGTCAGGAGACAAATGTCAGAAGTACTATTGTGATTCATTATTGTAATATTTGTTCACAGACCTTAGTTGTAACATTGTTTATGTTGGTGTTACAATAAAGAATTCTCGAGTCGCCAATCGGTGTTTGGTTTTTCGTACGTTATTACTAAGCGTTTCTGAAAGCATTCGAGGGACAGCGAGAGGGCCGCCGTAGCAAGAGCTGGGCATTAACGGTTTACGAGACGTGGCTGAGAGTTTCTGACAGTACAACGTCAGCTTTAAAACGGTTTCGGACAGCTGGCACGAATTTGGATAGTCACCGTTCATCTTTCCTGGTGCCGGTCAAGTCCTCTTTGAACAAGCAATATCTGCAACTTTTTTGGAATTCGGTCAAGTTCAACAATGCCTGGGTCAAAGAAAAGACAGAGCGTCTTGGATGCAAACAGGAAAGTAAGTCATGGTGACTTGTCTGTTAATTGTAACGATGTGTCTGTTGATAAGCATGACATGGTTGATGTTACTGTTACGCCGTTCAGGGATAATAGGAACATCAAACTCCCTAAGTTTGAACCACGGTGTTTCGATGGAAACCCAGCTGATTATTTACAATTTGTAAAGGAGTTTGAGATCATGCTGAGTAGTTTTCTATCAAGTGATGAATTGAAGTTAATGTATTTGATGAGATATTGCACTGGAGATGCTTCAACAGCTATACAGTGCTGTAAGTTTATGAAGCCAAAAGAGGGCTACGATGAGGCTATGAGCATACTACGTCAAAGGTTTGGAAGACCTTCAATGATTGTAGGGAAATTATTCGAGGCTGTTAAAGGTAATGTTAGTCAATTACGAGATGACTCCAAGGCACTCTCTGAGTTTTTGGATAATTTGTTGATTTGCAAGAATGCAATGATTTCGATGAATTGCATGAGTGACCTCAACTCGAGTTTTATACTAGAAGTAATAGCAAGACGCCTACCTACTCGACTGCAAAGAAAGTGGGTGAAGATAAGCTCCCGTATGGAGGATGAGGGTATCGAACCAAAGTTAGATGATATCCTGAAACTAGTAAAAGATAGTGTCAATCAATCTATGAGCAAGTTTGCCAGTATATTGAATCTCACCCCTAGAATAGAGAAGTCTGAGAGTAAAACGCAAACATTGATGACGAATAGGCCTCAGAGAGGTGGATATCGAGAAGGCTCCATGATGTCTAGTAATGCATATAAACTTAGTGAGTGCAACAGGTTTCGTAGTACATCCTCAACAGATAAGTTCCAAGATGCAAGATAAACATGGTTGTGTTTCACGCGTTTGCAAGAGGTGCATACAAGGTGAAATGTGAACCAGTAAGCAAGTTCAGTGATAAGCTAAATGTAAACTCCAGGCCTGACTCCGAATTGTGTGACGATAACGGTGCGGTGGAGAAGCCTGTAGTTGCAACTGGTAAGCCATTGTTTAATAGTATGCCACAGAAGAGAGTTACAGTTTCAGAGTGTAGTTCTGACTCCACAAGTTTACAAGGTATTACTAGTTAGAGTGAAGGTATAAAATCCTTAGGGATTTGTGAGGAGGAACCAAAATTGTCTACTGCTGTTATTGAAGAGTTTGAAAATGATGAAGTCGACCAGATAGATGATGATTTGTCTTTGGTTGATCATGATGAAATGGGGGGAATGCCTACTGCTGCTAAGTTGAATAGGGGTTCTGTACAACTTGAACGTGAAGTATAATTAAATACAGATGCAGTTGCAGAAGGCGTGCATACTTGTCAAACCGTAAGTGTAATCGATCAACATGTAGCCCACCTATCATCAGATGCTGGTGCTAAAGCGGAGCTGATAGTAAACGACAGCAGTGGTGGTGGTCTTGCATGTAGACAAACTTCTGAAAGCCGAGCAACAACAGCTTTTGATCCACCGCTAACTTCATCAACTGATATCAATCAGTCGTCGTTGGTGCTGTCATCCACAATGAAAAAGACGCCCGTCAACTCAAGCATATTGTGCAATGACTATGATAGTATTGGTGCACTTGAAGAGACGAAAGATGTTGGTCAGTTTAGTGAGGATAAGCCAAGTGTGTACGAGAGGGTAATTGTTAAATTGACTTGCACGAATAAAGGCATTTCTAGTTTCAAGTTACTATTTGAATGCTATTATCTTTGGTGTAAATTACTCTGTGCCTACGCTTGGTTGACCAGATACGTCGTGTGTTTGTTAGTCATCTATATTTTACAATACAATGACATGAGCGTGTTGCCGTTCAGATTTGTCGATATAGCTCATAGAAGGAAGTTAGCAAATGAACTCTGCGACGATTTTCCAACCTAGGGCGTCAACCTGAGAAGGATTGTAGGCGTACTGCTGTAAGTCCTACAATTCTTCAAAGGGCAGCGCATCAATGAGCAGTCCGATGTGCTTGGTGTGTGATTTTGTACATATGTTCATATTGTATATACTGAATTGATACTATCTGTCATCTAGCTGTTGGTAATTCTGTTTGTGTCCGTACGGCTTCCACCTGAATAATCAACCTGAGAAGGAATGTAGATGTACTGCTGTAAGTCATACAGTTCTTCAAAGGAATTCCATTGAGACACGATCTGCGAGTTTGTGTGTACTGTTTGTATATATGCGTGGTGTGTCATGTCAGTTTGTGTTCCTGGATTCATCGTGTTTACTCGTTGTTTTCGTACCTTGTTGTTCTGCATAACTTTGTTAACACTTTCATCGTGATTACTTCTGAAGTTGTTTCTAGTCTTCTACATCCGTGAACGAATTGATTGATGTTAGAGACAGCAGATGGGTCGTATACGCCGGGGAGGCTAGGCTAGTGCTGAGAATGACATGTACACAGGGATAAGGATTAGCTGTGGAATCAATGATTGGGATTGAATGTTTCTATTTAGGCCGTGGTTCCACACGCCGGAGAGCGGGAGTGTAGACGACTGAGGCTTGCATACGTCACCGTTACAAGAACTGAGGCAGAATGAGTGACAAGCGATTGCAGGGGTAATTGGTAGTGGGTAGATAAGAGGATGTGCGTAGAGTATCATGAGGTGGTGCTTTGGTTACGTTACGTTCCGCAAGAGCCCCAGAAACCGTACCGCATCTAAAACGTGATAAAACCAACCCAATCTCTCGCAAACGCCTTGACTTAATGTTCGGTTTTTCAGTTTATCAGGGGTTCTACCAATATTTGATCAATCAAGTTTATAAACTCACGAGACTATCTATAATTATCCTGGACCTATAATCCCAAATCAGTTGTGATAGTTCTTCCATAATACAAGCAAATCGGTACTTTGTAATGTCTAAAGCATCTCATATGAAAAGCGGCCAGGAAAACCTAGCAATAATTCCAGCCATGTTCTGACCATGTCTTCTTCTATGACCACCAGATGCAACTTCAAAGCAGGCATAGTGTCTGTCAGTGTAGTTGAAGATTGAACGATCAATTCATGGTTGTTTGCTCAAAACCAACTTCCCCAATTTTCGCGGAGGCATCAATACGACAGTCATCGTCTCATCGGTCGCTGTTCAGAAAGAAGTCAGGAGACAACTGTCAGAAGTACTATTGTGATTCATTATTGTAATATTTGTTCACAGACCTTAGTTGTAACATTGTTTATATGTTGGTGTTACAATAAAGAATTCCCGAGTCGCCAATCGGTGTTTGGTTTTTTCGTCCGTTATTACTGAGCGTTTCTGAGAATCTTCAAGGGACAGCGTGAGCCCGAGTGCAGCAAGAGCTGGGCATTAACGGTTAATGAGACGTGATTGACAGTGTCAGTTATGCAATCCTTTGCACCCACAAAAAAGCAGACCTCGAAAAGAAAGAAGATTCCTACAGACAACTACAAACAACAATGTACAATACTTCAGTTGCCGACATTGAAATACTGATGGGAGACAGGAACGCCAAACTGGGATCAGACAACTCAGGAAGGGAACTCATCATGGGTTGAGAATCATTCGGAGAGATGAATGAAAACGGAGAACTCTTCAATGACTTTTGGGCCTTCAATGAACTGGTGATTGGCGGTAGCGTATGCAAGCGCAAGGATGTCCACAAGGCTACATGGGTGTCACCAGACGGGCGAATGAAAAACCGAATTGACGTCACCTCAATGCTGCTCATGGAAGTGGAGATGCAGCTTAATGGACACGAAAATAAGAAGAAGAGCAGACGTTGGTTCAAACCACTATCTCGTACAAGGGACCATCCAAATCAAATTAAAAGCTTTCAGGGAAACAGGAGCTGCAGATAGACCACAAGCCAAGTTCAACACTCGAAAACTGAAGGACCAAGATACAAAGGACATCTTCATTGTAAGAATAAGGGACAAAGCCGAGACACAAATCAACACTAGCGAAGAGGTCGGCGTCGAAAATCACTGGAACAACTTGAAAACGATATGGAGTCAAACCTGCATGGAAGTTCTAGGCAGAAAGAAGAGTCAGGACAAACGGTGCCTCACTGCGGACACTTGGAAACTAATGGAGGAGAGAAGGATAGTGAAACAAAAGATTATCCAGTGCATCGACGAACAGAAAACAGGAGTTGAATGCAAGCGACAATACGCTGAACAAAAGATTGAAGAAGAGTGACAAGGAAGACAAAAGAAAATATTATGAAGCCATGGGAAGTGAAGCAGAACAAGCTGTAGCGCAGGAAAAGGAGACCTCGCCACACTCTACCAAACAACTAGACACCTATCGGGCAAACGTTCGACACAGATTAAGCCAGTCAAGAATGACAACGGAAAGCCAATCACCAAAGAGGTGGAGCAAAGAAAACACTAGGCTGAACACTTCAAAAGACTTCTAAGTCGTCCGCCACCTACAACGCGCCCAATAATACCAACAGCGAGAGCAGAACTACCAATGGACACCAACCCTCCAAGGAGAACAGAAGTCTTGTATGCAATCAAGATGCTAAAAGCTGGAAAAGCAGCAGCATCAGATGGAATTCCAGCAGAAGATTTGAAAATGAACCCAGAGCGAACGGCAAACTTGATGACGCCATTACTGGAGAAAGTGTGGAAAGAGGGCAAAGTACCCGAGGATTGGAAGAACGGATACTTATTCAAACTACCAAAGAAAGGAGGCTTAAGTCAATGCAAAAACTAGCGTGGAATGATGCTCCTGTCCATCCCAAGCAAAATACTTAGCCACATCTACTTGCAGAGAATCAAATACGACCTTGGTGAAAAACTTCGACTGGAATAGGCTGGATTCAGAAGGAGAAAGTCATGCATCGATCACATCGCGACAATACGGATGTCAGCCGCGTCTCGAAAACCGTTAATGCCCAGCTCTTGCTGCACTCGGGCTCACGCTGTCCCTTGAAGATTCTCAGAAACGCTCAGTAATAACGGACGAAAAAACCAAACACCGATTGGCGACTCGAGAATTCTTTATTGTAACACCAACATATAAACAATGTTACAACTAAGGTCTGTGAACAAATATTACAATAATGAATCACAATAGTACTTCTGACAGTTGTCTCCTGACTTCTTTCTGAACAGCGACCGATGAGACGATGACTGTCGTATTGATGCCTCCGCGAAAATTGGGGAAGTTGGTTTTGAGCAAACAACCATGAATTGATCGTTCAATCTTCAACTACACTGACAGACACTATGCCTGCTTTGAAGTTGCATCTGGTGGTCATAGAAGAAGACATGGTCAGAACATGGCTGGAATTATTGCTAGGTTTTCCTGGCCGCTTTTCATATGAGATGCTTTAGACATTACAAAGTACCGATTTGCTTGTATTATGGAAGAACTATCACAACTGATTTGGGATTATAGGTCCAGGATAATTATAGATAGTCTCGTGAGTTTATAAACTTGATTGATCAAATATTGATAGAACCCCTGATAAACTGAAAAACCGAACATTAAGTCAAGGCGTTTGCGAGAGATTGGGTTGGTTTTATCACGTTTTAGATGCGGTACGGTTTCTGGGGCTCTTGCGGAACGTAACGTAACCAAAGCACCACCTCATGATACTCTACGCACATCCTCTTATCTACCCACTACCAATTACCCCTGCAATCGCTTGTCACTCATTCTGCCTCAGTTCTTGTAACGGTGACGTATGCAAGCCTCAGTCGTCTACACTCCCGCTCTCCGGCGTGTGGAACCACGGCCTAAATAGAAACATTCAATCCCAATCATTGATTCCACAGCTAATCCTTATCCCTGTGTACATGTCATTCTCAGCACTAGCCTAGCCTCCCGGCGTATACGACCCATCTGCTGTCTCTAACATCAATCAATTCGTTCACGGATGTAGAAGACTAGAAACAACTTCAGAAGTAATCACGATGAAAGTGTTAACAAAGTTATGCAGAACAACAAGGTACGAAAACAACGAGTAAACACGATGAATCCAGGAACACAAACTGACATGACACACCACGCATATATACAAACAGTACACACAAACTCGCAGATCGTGTCTCAATGGAATTCCTTTGAAGAACTGTATGACTTACAGCAGTACATCTACATTCCTTCTCAGGTTGATTATTCAGGTGGAAGCCGTACGGACACAAACAGAATTACCAACAGCTAGATGACAGATAGTATCAATTCAGTATATACAATATGAACATATGTACAAAATCACACACCAAGCACATCGGACTGCTCATTGATGCGCTGCCCTTTGAAGAATTGTAGGACTTACAGCAGTACGCCTACAATCCTTCTCAGGTTGACGCCCTAGGTTGGAAAATCGTCGCAGAGTTCATTTGCTAACTTCCTTCTATGAGCTATATCGACAAATCTGAACGGCAACACGCTCATGTCATTGTATTGTAAAATATAGATGACTAACAAACACACGACGTATCTGGTCAACCAAGCGTAGGCACAGAGTAATTTACACCAAAGATAATAGCATTCAAATAGTAACTTGAAACTAGAAATGCCTTTATTCGTGCAAGTCAATTTAACAATTACCCTCTCGTACACACTTGGCTTATCCTCACTAAACTGACCAACATCTTTCGTCTCTTCAAGTGCACCAATACTATCATAGTCATTGCACAATATGCTTGAGTTGACGGGCGTCTTTTTCATTGTGGATGACAGCACCAACGACGACTGATTGATATCAGTTGATGAAGTTAGCGGTGGATCAAAAGCTGTTGTTGCTCGGCTTTCAGAAGTTTGTCTACATGCAAGACCACCACCACTGCTGTCGTTTACTATCAGCTCCGCTTTAGCACCAGCATCTGATGATAGGTGGGCTACATGTTGATCGATTACACTTACGGTTTGACAAGTATGCACGCCTTCTGCAACTGCATCTGTATTTAATTATACTTCACGTTCAAGTTGTACAGAACCCCTATTCAACTTAGCAGCAGTAGGCATTCCCCCCATTTCATCATGATCAACCAAAGACAAATCATCATCTATCTGGTCGACTTCATCATTTTCAAACTCTTCAATAACAGCAGTAGACAATTTTGGTTCCTCCTCACAAATCCCTAAGGATTTTATACCTTCACTCTAACTAGTAATACCTTGTAAACTTGTGGAGTCAGAACTACACTCTGAAACTGTAACTCTCTTCTGTGGCATACTATTAAACAATGGCTTACCAGTTGCAACTACAGGCTTCTCCACCGCACCGTTATCGTCACACAATTCGGAGTCAGGCCTGGAGTTTACATTTAGCTTATCACTGAACTTGCTTACTGGTTCACATTTCACCTTGTATGCACCTCTTGCAAACGCGTGAAACACAACCATGTTTATCTTGCATCTTGGAACTTATCTGTTGATGATGTACCATGAAATCAGTCACACTCATTATCTTTGCATGGATTATCATAAATCTTTCTCCATATCCGCTTCTCTGTGACCCTTTGGTGAAAATTGATTGCGTTTTGCTCTCTGATTTCTCGTTTTCAGTAGCCGGAAGCAATATGCTGGTGAAGTGAGTCATAGTCTGGTTACCATTATCTGTCACTAATCTCAGGCTATCCTCGATCCCTGTCCCTAAACCTTCAACCTCTATGCGAGAGCTTATCTTCACCCCTTTTCTTTGCAGTCGAGTAGGTAGGCGTCTCGCTATTACCTCTAGGACGGAACTTGAGTTCAGTTTGCATGTGCAATTCACCGAAATCAACGTATTCTTGTAAGTCATCAGATTATCCAAAAACTCAGAGAGTGCCTTGGAGTCATCTCGTAATTGACTAACATTACCTTTAACAGCCTCGATTACATTCATTATACAATCATTCACAATACAATCATTGAAGGTCTCCCAAGTCTTTGTAAAAGACACGCGTCGTCTCAGGATATCCTTCGTTTGGGGGCATAACCCTAGGGCACCGTATAACACTTGCAGCAACATCAGTGCAATAACTTCATTTTGTCACTTAAAACTAGCCCACTCAACATGATTTCCAATTCCTTGATAAACTGTGAGTAGTCCGCGTGAGACTAGCGACCCCACCCCATAGAAACAAACAGGCTCCCCTGCTACTGAAGCCGCGTTCCATTCGAAATACTGACGTATAAAAAGAAATCATACTCTAGAATTAAGGAAAAGTAAGCAGTGCGCTTGATAGCAGAATAGACTACTGCCTCAAATTTCTTGCATATTTCTGCTGCATCACCTCAATGAAGAAACACAGGTCAAAGGCAAATGATAGGCGAATTAATCTCTAAGAAAAGCGGAACTCTAGTTACCTCTTAGTATAGGCAAGTGTAACGCTAGAGGAAATAATCTGTAGATCAACTTAACTGATCAACTCTCAATCTCTCCAACAGGTTGGGTCTCCAACTGTAAAGAGATTTGCGAATTATTTATTATATTATCATTACATCCTTTGGTTCTTAGTATAACATACCGCTTCGGCCACACGTCCCCACCGCATTTAATTCTCTGTCAGAGATTTTGCCTGTCTCCACATACGCCCACATGCATTCGTCTCCTCTTTTCATGACTGCAACTCCAAGCGCTGAACAACGATGATCCGTTGTCAATGTAGTTGAAGATTGAACGATCAATTCATGGTTGTTTGCTCAAAACCAACTTCCCAATTTTCGCGGAGGCATCAATACGACAGTCATCGTCTCATCGGTCGCTGTTCAGAAAGAAGTCAGGAGACAAATGTCAGAAGTACTATTGTGATTCATTATTGTAATATTTGTTCACAGACCTTAGTTGTAACATTGTTTATGTTGGTGTTACAATAAAGAATTCTCGAGTCGCCAATCGGTGTTTGGTTTTTCGTACGTTATTACTAAGCGTTTCTGAAAGCATTCGAGGGACAGCGAGAGGGCCGCCGTAGCAAGAGCTGGGCATTAACGGTTTACGAGACGTGGCTGAGAGTTTCTGACAGTACAACGTCAGCTTTAAAACGGTTTCGGACAGCTGGCACGAATTTGGATAGTCACCGTTCATCTTTCCTGGTGCCGGTCAAGTCCTCTTTGAACAAGCAATATCTGCAACTTTTTTGGAATTCGGTCAAGTTCAACAATGCCTGGGTCAAAGAAAAGACAGAGCGTCTTGGATGCAAACAGGAAAGTAAGTCATGGTGACTTGTCTGTTAATTGTAACGATGTGTCTGATGTTAAGCATGACATGGTTGATGTTACTGTTACGCCGTTCAGGGATAATAGGAACATCAAACTCCCTAAGTTTGAACCACGGTGTTTCGATGGAAACCCAGCTGATTATTTACAATTTGTAAAGGAGTTTGAGATCATGCTGAGTAGTTTTCTATCAAGTGATGAATTGAAGTTAATGTATTTGATGAGATATTGCACTGGAGATGCTTCAACAGCTATACAGTGCTGTAAGTTTATGAAGCCAAAAGAGGGCTACGATGAGGCTATGAGCATACTACGTCAAAGGTTTGGAAGACCTTCAATGATTGTAGGGAAATTATTCGAGGCTGTTAAAGGTAATGTTAGTCAATTACGAGATGACTCCAAGGCACTCTCTGAGTTTTTGGATAATTTGTTGATTTGCAAGAATGCAATGATTTCGATGAATTGCATGAGTGACCTCAACTCGAGTTTTATACTAGAAGTAATAGCAAGACGCCTACCTACTCGACTGCAAAGAAAGTGGGTGAAGATAAGCTCCCGTATGGAGGATGAGGGTATCGAACCAAAGTTAGATGATATCCTGAAACTAGTAAAAGATAGTGTCAATCAATCTATGAGCAAGTTTGCCAGTATATTGAATCTCACCCTAGAATAGAGCAGTCTGAGAGTAAAACGCAAACATTGATGACGAATAGGCCTCAGAGAGGTGGATATCGAGAAGGCTCCATGATGTCTAGTAATGCATATAAACTTAGTGAGTGCAACAGGTTTCGTAGTACATCCTCAACAGATGAGTTCCAAGATGCAAGATAAACATGGTTGTCAGAAGACAAGTAGTTCAGCGAAGAGTCTCTTTTCGGCGAATTCATTTTCATAGCTGTACAATCGCAAATATATATGGTTATTTTGTGTGTGTGTATACATTAAATTTGTCAAACGAAAATACAATTAGTGAGTTCAGATGAATTGGATGTTGATAAGAGGATAGCAACAAACAAACATGGTTGTGTTTCACGCGTTTGCAAGAGGTGCATACAAGGTGAAATGTGAACCAGTAAGCAAGTTCAGTGATAAGCTAAATGTAAACTCCAGGCCTGACTCCGAATTGTGTGACGATAACGGTGCGGTGGAGAAGCCTGTAGTTGCAACTGGTAAGCCATTGTTGATTAGATTGTCACAGAATAGAGTTGCTGCTTCAGAGTGCAGTTCTGACCCTACAAGTTTACAAGGTATTACTAGTTAGAGTGAAGGTATAAAATCCTTAGGGATTTGTGAGGAGGAACCAAAATTGTCTACTGCTGTTATTGAAGAGTTTGTATCGCGGTACGTTCAACGTTTGCGTTACATTTTTACGTGATTCGTTACATAAAATTTATCTTGTTGTAGTACTTGCACAAGTACTATACCACTTCCATACTTGTAACCACTAACTCTAATTTCTAATAGTTATGGTTAATCAAAGTAAAAAGCAACGAACCCAATCCCCTGTAAAACTGGTGTCTAATTTAACGTCCTTGATTGCTACATCAAGCAACACACCCCCTACAAACGGCTATAGTGAGTCACATAACTCACGTGTATGCCGTAAGCGTCGAGCTGAAACTGAGGATAAAACTGTACTGACAGCCAGTATTAGCACTACTCCTAAAAATTCGGTACCCTCTGCTCATACAGAACTCCTCCCTTCACCTTATGTGCTTATGGAGAAACTCCAGCCATCAAGCTCTTTTTCAGTACTATCTTCAGAAATAGAACTTCTAAAGTTGTCTATAGGAGAACTTAAGGCTGAGTTAAGGGAAATAAAAAACAGTAAGTCAGTAAATGCTGGAAACATCGAAACCAATACCGAGATATCCAAATTATCAGATCAGATCAGCGATATCAGATCGCAGGTCTGTGAACTGACACCTCTAACTATCCTCATGAAAACGGTAAACCTTAACAAGCTTGACACAGAATCGGTAACTAAGGTAGATAACCTCATTAACTTTGTTACCACAGAAGTAACAAAACGACTCGACGCAAAACTGAGTGCTATTGTCTACAACGTTCCGGACAATGAGGCACTAAAAAAGGTACAGCGCATCTTACTTAGTGAAGCGAAAATGCCTAACTCCAAGACTAAGTGCTACAGGCTGAAGAAGAGTCAACATGAAAAGTGTTGTCCTATTCGTTTTCAGTTCGAAACACCGGCAGAGACCAGAAAATTCATTCACTCCCAACACACCCTATCGCAAGCCAGAAACTACAAACATATAAAGGTCGGGGTGGAAAAAACAGTTATAGAAAGGCGCGCACACAACTATCTCACTAAGACTAATTGTGAAATAGGTAATAGGACATTGCAGCAAGCCATTATCCCCAACCCTGTGAAAGATACAGTAGACCCCACCGCATCACCCCTCTCAAAACACACAGAAATATCCCATCAGAGTGCAACACCAGCCGAAAGGCCACTAGACTGTAACCAAATAAATAATAAAACCATACCACCCATCACCGCAGAATCTAAAATGCCACTAAATAACCCCAGAAAAAAAGTTAAAACCCCCCGAAACTCGACTTTGTCCTCTCCTAGCTATAATTCCATTGGTAAAGATAAGGAAAATATGCCCCTAAATCATACCAACAAAAACAGTGGCAGCTTAAATAAGCCCACACTCCCCACGGTTAATAGTATTAGCACTCACAACGTGCTAAATCGCACCGTGGCACACACTAATA
The DNA here is from genome assembly GCA_944472135.2 of Trichobilharzia regenti. Taxonomy (NCBI): domain Eukaryota; kingdom Metazoa; phylum Platyhelminthes; class Trematoda; order Strigeidida; family Schistosomatidae; genus Trichobilharzia; species Trichobilharzia regenti. Next base: position 132,405,555 of record OX235270.1, on the reverse strand, counting down.
TCCAATGTCACAACGATGTCACCCTCAATAGTACAAGTGGTAATAGTCAGAACTCGGCTACCAACAACTCAGGGTCTTCAGAGTATGGCACACAAACAAATTTCGACCGGATATATGGTACAAGTCTGCTGGGAACTAACCCACAATGCAGTACACACGAAACCCACACAAGGACACAACTAGCATCAAACAATAGGTGGAATAATAAGCCATGGTCATCACAAGGATCCAATCATTTTTTATCCCCCGCGTCCCTGTCAGCGTTGAAAAAACAGCTGGTAGGGATGTTAACACTCCTAAACCACTAGTGCTGGCTCCCTCCTTGCATGAAAACAGGAACGGTCTAGTGCACCCGTATCCATTGGACACACTTGACACTTGCACAAGTATAGGCCAAATAAAGAACCCTACCCACTTCTGTAACCTAACTAAAAATAAAAGTTCCTTAGTCTATAGCAAATCCAGTACTCCAACTCCTAATTCTTCACCGAAAACAGCACACACCAACTCGATAGACATAGGTGAGCATGATGCTGAAACTCCTCTTAACATAGGATCGTCATGTCCAGCAGAACTACTGGGTGCTGAACCATATTCGGGGCTGACTAACGAACTTAAATACTTCAAATGCTACTTCAACTCTCATCTTTACGTAATCCTCATAAATGCTAGATCTGTTCTAAATAAATTGCCGATGCTCAGAGCACTCACAGTAATATACAAACCCCCTGTAATTGTCATCACTGAATCTTGGTGTCATTCGGACATCCTGGATGATGAAATAAGCTTAGATAACTACACACACTTTCGGTGTGACAGGGAAGGTGGTAAGGGAGGGGGTTGTCTCATGTACTTTTGAATGAACTTACTGTATCACAGCTAGAAAGTAGTACACTTAACATGCCTGAGACTCTATGGGTTAATGTACACTTAAATAACGTAACAGCATTAATTGGATGCACCTACAGAGCACCTGGCACCTTTAGTAATTACGAGACCCAACTTATTAATACTCTGGAGCAATTAACCGACTTACAATACGATCATAAGATCCTATGTGGGGACTTTAACTTACCTGAAATCAACTGGGATATACCCACAGGTCCAACTAAATTTGATAAGTTCTTAGACACACTGGATATACTTGGCTGGAAACAAACTGTCACTACTCCCACAAGAGGTAACAACGTACTAGACTTAATCTTCTGCCACAATATAAGCCCCCTTTCAACGCTAGTAGGTTCTGAGTTCCCAGGGAGCGACCACAAAACAGTAATGTGTGCACTGCCAATTCCGCTGAGTAGCAATGCATCTCATACCTCCACTTCACAACAAGTAATATATAGGAACTATAGTAAGGCAAACTGGGCCTTAGTTGAATCGATGCTAAGATCCTCCAAATGGGATGAATACTTCACTACTGATGACCTATCGAGAGCCCTAACCATCTTCTACCATAACTCAAACATATGCTTAGATGCTGTCATTCCACTCCAAACACTAAAGGTTTCCCCACACAGAAAGTCATTCATAAAACCAAAGGATCGTAAGAAACTGAAGAAACTCTCAACAAGTTACTTCAAACACCACGACTTTGGCACTCTAGGTCTAATACTTAAAACCCTTAGCTCCATCACACAAGCTCAAGATTTCCGTATGAGAAAGGAAGAACGCATCGCAGTAGCCAGTCCTGCTAGAGTGTATGCACTCACAGAAATCTTAAGGAAGCGAATGAATCGCAAAAATCACAGCATTTCTCTCCTCATAGACAAAGGTAGGCTATGCACTAACTCTGCAGACATATGTGAACTATTCAACAAAACGTTTGCAGGTAACTACCTTAAGCCCTCAGTCCAGCTACTCGATATACACCCTATTACTAAAATGGCACCAACTCCACTGACACCAAACCAAATTAGCACTGTTCAATTCACTTACGCTGACATTAACCAAACTATAAGAACCCTCAAAAGTTCAAAAGGTTTCGGTACCGACGGTATATCATCTTACTTCTATAAATATGGTGGCCCTGACATTCCTCTACTACTGCTTAAAATATTCACAATGTCCCTAGAAACCCAAACTTACCCTGACATATGGAAGACTACATTCATTATGCCTAAACACAAATCTGGCTCGAAAACTGAAGTCAGTAACTACCGGCCAATCAATATCACACCTATAGCATCTAGAATCATGGAGAGACTAGTCAAAGATAACTTAATCAAACATATGCTTAGCTGCAACATCATAAGTCCGAACCAACATGGATTCCTGAAATCCAGATCATGTTTAACATGTCACCTAGACTTCTTCAATTTTGTAACCAGCAGTCGTGACAGACGGCAACTAGTACTTGTCATCTACTTTGACATTTCTAAGGCATTTGACCGTGTTGACCATTTACTGCTAACAAATAAACTGAACTCCTTAGGAATACGTGACCCATTATTAGGATGGCTTAAATCATTCCTTAACAATAGGTCCCAAATAGTTAAACTCGGGTCTGCAACCTCCAAACCTAGCCCTATCACTTCTGGTGTAGTACAAGGTAGTGTCATTGGACCCCTCCTATTTACACTATACATCAATGACATATGCGCTTGCTTCACGCACGGGAAACCATTCATCTTTGCAGATGACCTAAAAGTAGCTTATACATTCCAACGTGATGACTTAGGGAACTTCGAGAATGTAGTACAGAAGGAATTAGATAAAATGGCTGCTTGGTCGTCCCTATGGAATCTCCAATTTAATCTGAACAAATGTGGCTGGATCTGCTTCGGTGCACCCTCAATCGACCTGAAATTAACGCTCCAATCTGCTAACCTAACAAGACTCCGAAGTGTCGTTGACCTAGGCTTGAGGTACTCTAGTGACTTGACATTCTCAGAGCAAGTAGCATCACAGACTAGAAAATCGAGGATGCTCTTAGGATGCATACTCAGGAACTTTCACGACAATGAAGCCAAGCTAATTCTGTACAAAACATGTGTCAGACCACTACTAGAATACTGTCCATTTATTATAAGCAGCACTCGCACACGCGACAAGCTAAGGATGGAAAGTATCCAACGATATTTTACCTCAAAACTGCTTGGCTACGATTGTAAGAAAGACTACATCTCACGGTGCATGATCCTAAAACTCGACCCACTTTGGACAAGGCGACTTATTATAAACCTAATATTCTTCTTTAAGGTCCTTCACAAAATATCTTTCTCAGGTAACAGGGACATACAATTCGCACAGGAAGGTTCTTACGATCTGCGTAACCAAACTTCCACAGTGACAACTCATTCTTTTAAGTCAACACTCCGTGAAAACTTCTTCACAGTCATGTATTCTAAAATATGGAATAGCCTACCCCTAGATATCAGAACTTGCTCTTCGGTTACAAGCTTCAAACGCTCTCTATACAGACTGTTTCACTCTACAGATTATATTAATAAACTATTTACTCCTAGAACGAATCAAGCACTAATCTACTACAGCACCTAAAAGACGCACTTCAACACCCTTAGCAATCTTTAAACTATAAATAAACTAGCAGCATGGATGCATAAAGACATAGTACGGAACATACAGGATTAGTTTACCCTTAGAAATAGGACCTATCCCTCATTGTAACCTTCAAACGCTTGCTATGTAAACTGTTTTGTCCAAATGACTATCCCTACCAGAACCCATCACTTATTTCTAAAACGCATCAGTCATTAGAACAATAAAAACGCTCAGACTCATTAATACACATTATGACATTAAATAAACTCTAAGACTTCGCATAAATACAATATAGAAAAAAGTTTACTTAAGTATTATATACAACATTTATAAATTCACAATATATATATATGTCCTTTTCATGTTCACATACTTTCTCTTTCTGGTATTTTGCTGCTCCTATTCATCTTCTGGTCGAGGTCGAACAACCCTGCATCTAAACTGAAATGAGGATTAATTCCAAACCGTCTATCTCATAACCACTCAAATTCCATGAACGATCCAATTCTACCATTTGAAGACGCTGGCGAACATGCTGTAAATGAGTATTCATGATCTGAAATGAAGAAGCAACTGGTTTTCAAACAGTTTTCAACATTTTACTCAACTTACGAATACAGTCCGCCATGCAGACACAAATGGAGCAAATGGAGAATTCTGGAATCGACCTCGGCACCATTTGATGCAGTAAAACAACCCAACATGACCTTATCTAGTTTTCGTATCCACGATCAAATTTCTTTCCTGTTATAAAACTACGATAAGACTACTGAAAAAATGGAATAAATATATCACTGATCTCAACATAATACATCAATAATCTTTAAGCCAAGGGTGCTGTTCACAACAAAGTTATATAAGAGAATTGACTTCAAGCTTTATTTTTCCCAGATATTTGTATTACATTCATCTGATGTCTGGGTTTTTTGTTAATGCGAAGACAATATTTCTATATCTCTTTATGTGCTACACAAACAAACTTTATAGCAGACTGTTCCGACTGACTTTGATGTCAGAAAGAACAACCAAACTGTAAATCCATTATACATCAAATTTTGTGTAATTTATATAATAACTTATCCATGCCTGTACAATTGGTATGCTCCTGCATAAACAGGAAGAAATATATTATTAAAATGATAAATTTGACGGTGAAGTGAATAGTCGTGATAATGATCATGATACTTCACAGTTGTCTTTGGTTGATCATGATGAGATGAGGGATATGCCTACTACTGCTAAGTTGAATACAGGTTCTGTACAACTTGAACGTGAAGTAGAATTGAATGCAGATGCAGTTGCAGAAGTTGTGGATATTTGTGAGACCGTCAGTGTGAGTGATCAGCATGTAGCCCACCTATCATCAGATGCTAGTGCTAAACCTGAGCTAATAGTAAAAGACAGCAGTGGTGGCGGTCTTGCATGTAGACAAACTTCTGAAAGCCGAGCAACAACAGCTTTTGATCCACCGCTAACTTCATCAACTGATATCAATCAGTCGTCGTTGGTGCTGTCATCCACAATGAAAAAGACGCCCGTCAACTCAAGCATATTGTGCAATGACTATGATAGTATCAGTTCGTTTGAAAGGACGTATATCAATGGTCAGTTTAGTGAGGATAAGCCAGGTGTAAACGAGAGAGTAATTGTTAAATTGACTTGCACGAATAAAGGCATTTCTAGTTTCAAGTTACTATTTGAATGCTATTATCTTTGGTGTAAATTACTCTGTTTCTATACTTGGTTAATGAGATATGTCATGTGTTTGTTGGTCATCTATATTCTACGATACAATGACATGGGCGTGTTGCCGTTCAGATTTGTCGATATAGCTCATAGAAGGAAGTTAGCAAATGAACTCTGCGACGATTTTCCAACCTAGGGCGTCAACCTGAGAAGGGTTGTAGGCGTACTGCTGTAAGTCCTACAATTCTTCAAAGGGCAGCGCATCAATGAGCAGTCCAATGTGCTTGGTGTATGATATTGTACATATGTTCATATTGTATATACTGAATTGATACTATCTGTCATCTAGCTGTTGGTAATTCTGTTTATGTCCGTACGGCTTCCACCTGAATAATCAACCTGAGGAGGCATGTAGGCGTACTGCTGTAAGTCCTACAATTCGTCAAGGGTAGTTTGTCATGCCGGAATCCACAACATTTGATGTAGTGATTGTACATATGTTTGTGTTAAATAGTTGTGTGAGTTCCAATTATCGCAATTGTTGGTTAATCTTTTTTGTGTCCGGACATTCCACAAATTACAATCGTCAACCTGAGAAGGGTTGTAGGCGTACTGGTGTAAGTCCTGCAATTCTTCAAAGGAATTCCACCAAGACATGATCGTCGAAGTTGTTTGTACTATTTGTGTATACGTGTGGTGTGTCATAGCAATTGGTGTATTTTGGATTTATTGTGTTTACTTGTTGTTTTCGTATCTTGTTGTTATTGCGTAATTTTGTTAAAATTTTCGTCGTGATTACTTCTGAAGTTGTTTCGAGTCGTCTACATCCATGAATGAATTGATTGATGTTAAGGACAGCAGATGGGTCGTATACGCCGGGGAGGCTAGGCTATTGCTGAGAATGAAATGCACACGGAGATAATTGTTAGGTGCGGTCCGACACGCCGGGGAGAAAGAGTGTAAACGGTTGAGGCTCGCATGCCTCACCGTTACTAGAACTGAGGCAGAATGAGTGACAAGCGATTGCAGTGGAAATTGGTAATGAGTAGATAAGAGGATGTGCGTAGAGTATCGTGAAGTGCTGCCATGGTCACTTTGCATTCTGCAAGAGTCATTCTAGCAAGTGGCGATTGTGTTGCAAGATGTCAAGAGGAGGTCTCTGTGTGGAGGCGCGGGTTGTCAGCAATGTGTGAGATTGTGCTGTGGGTATGCTTGTGGTGTGTTGGCTTTTCTGTTTGTTTTCCATTTCAGCTCTGTCCGTGTGACCCAGGTTCTCGCAATGGCATCCAAGACAATGTGCAATGGTCGTGAAGGAAAAAAGGGTTGGATCCCTTTTTTGCCGGGGAGTGTCAATGGAGTTGAAGATTGAACGATCAATTCTTGGTTGTTTGCTCAAAATCAACTTCCCCAATTTTCGCGGAGGCATCAATACGACAGTCATCGTCTCATCGGTCGCTGTTCAGAAAGAAGAGTGAAACATCGTCAGAAGTAATATTGTGATTTATTATTGTAATATTTGTTTCAGACCTTAGTTCACTTATTCCTTTTATATGTTGGTGTAACAATAAGGAAATCTCAAGCGGCAGATCGGTGTTTTGGTTTTTTCGTCCGTTATAACTAAGCGTTTCTGAAATCTTCAAGGAACAGCGTGGGCCTGAGCGTAGCGAGTGCTGGGCATTAACGGTTTATGAGACGTGATTGACAACTACTATCCCTAAATGGCGAAGCATGAACATCAGACTCATCATGCTGAGCATTATGCATATCATCACAATTAACAGGCAACTCATCGTTACTTACTTTCCTGTCTGCTTCCGAAGCGCTTTATCCTCTCTTTGACCCAGGCATTACTGAACTTGACCAAACAATCCAGAAAAGTCCAGAAAACACTTGTGGAAAAAGGCGGGCAAACACGAGGAAAAACGAACAGAAACTATCAGAAACTCTCAATGTCCAGGTTTACTACACTGGACCTCACGACGTCCTTGGAAGACTTTCAGAAACTATGCGTAATAACTAACACGAAAAGCCAGAGAGCAAATTGGTGTTTCAAGAACCGTTTATTCTTGCACCAGTGCAGAGCCAGCCATTAAGTTATTGTATACAAAGTCTGAGAATAAATGTTACAACAATAAATCACAATAATGCATCTGGTTGTTTTCTCTCTTCCAACGAACAGCGAACAATAAGACGATGACTGCCGGACTGGTGACTCCCGCCAAAAATATGGAAGAGTTGGGTTTGAGCAAACAACCATCATTGATCGTTTAATCTTCAAATACACTGACAAATGGAATGTGTAAGAATAATATTCCGTTGGCAAAGATAGTCTGTCACACTGCCACACTAATACCGGGACAGATACACATCACTCCATGAGTATTTGTTGCTTCTTCCCCGTGCAGAATAATCTTTACAGGACGCAGGCTTCAATGCCCCAATAATTTATACGATTTTCTGTCATTCCGTGAGAGTCATCCCACGACACCATGATTTAAAGGTCTTTCTAACTATAGCGTGACATGGATAATTGTCAACGGGAAGTAATTTCTCAAAATGACTGGTCTACATCTCCGACCACTGTACTCACCACCAACCTTCAAGGTCTAGGTAAAGTGGTTATGCCTGGGTAGGCAGTCAAGGCAGTGTAACAAGTCTCAGTTCCGACTGCAATGCAGACCACTAACTAAGCTCAGAGCCCTATAGTCAGAGACTTCAAAATCCCATCAGTTGTCTGGACAACCCCTAATAATAACCTGACCACAGACAGTGAGAATCTGTTATTTAATTTGGCCTGGCACAACATAAGATTGGAGGACTTTCTGAATTCTGAAACTAGTTAATCCCATGAAGCCAAGGTTAAAGGTTCAGATCTTGTTCACTTGCTGCGTGCGTTATTTGACTAAATCTGCGTACACGTACTTCCTAGTACTTCTTCACGTTTATTAATGTGCATAGACGTTGTGACTACTCAACGCCCACAACGTAAAACCAAAAGGCACTTTCGAAGAGTACGATCGTGTATTATAGCCGTAGTCAAATTTCAAAATTGTGTCAAGGTGGTGTTCAACAGTAAACTGACAAATGTTTGCGAAGTACATATAAAGTCGGCCTGTGTACACACACAATACAAGTATATAAATTAGACTGAAAAGCATGTTTACAGTTGGTATAGGGGTACTACGTAATCCCCCAACCAGAACACTGAAATATAAAAAAATACATTTAAGTGTTCGAAAATAACATGCGTCAGCGTAATACATAGCAGCGATAGTACACAGAAAGCAATTTATTAAGCTGGAAAATGAACAGTTTAATGCGGTTAATAATATCTGTAACAGCAGAAGACAAGGGCCGGCCACAGATCGTTTTATTACGGAAATCAACACGTATTTATATATATATATATTTGCTGTACATTATTTAAGCTTATTCAAGTAGGCAAATGCAGTCTTCTGATTGGTTGTTTCGAGTAACCTCGGAAAGTGGGGCCATCTATCTGCGAATCATATTTGCCCACGTTAAGTCTGCTGTGATTGGTTGTTGAATCAGCCTTGTTCATATTCTCTCACGGCCAATATAAGTGACCTAGACATTGACATAGATTAGTGTCTACCAATTGGCTAACAGCCTGCTTTCACCACATATCGATAACGAATGCGATGGTCTAGGAAAAGTAGGAGTTCTAATCATGATAGAATATATAATGAATGATAAAATTGGCCAAAGGTCTGTGGTCTGTAGACGGAAACGATACGTGAATAATAACCGAGATACGATTGAGTGTAGTGATACAGGGGATATCGACGTTAAAATAGTAATGACGTCATGTATGTATGAAAATAATTATCAATTAAATGAGCAGTCAAATGACAATTAAGAATAAAGATAATAAAAAAAGAAAATTCTTAGTAAGTTATATTTTGATGACTTGCACGTAACGTTTAGGCCAATGGACTCTCTTACCGGATCGTGTTGTTTTCGCAGGTTTTTCTGGAGACGTTGAAGCTTGTGTGGATGTAGGTGTCGGCATGTCGTTCAGCTGGTCCTTATCGTTGACTTCGAAATCGTCTAGGGACGCTGGTCTGACCCCGTCGATACTGATGGCTTCTGCCTTGTTCAGTCGCTCTACTGTGATAACTTTAGCATTTCTGTTTAGAACCCGCCATCATAAGCGAGTTGAAGTGGTCGTTGTACACCTTGACGAAGACGTGAGTGCTATCTGTCAGCTGTGGTGGGATGTATGACGCTCGTTTCTGCTGATGTGGAAGTGATATCTTGAGCTCATTCATGTGCTGTTTTAGCTGGTGCACATGACCAGTCATATCGTGTGGGAGTTGGTTACCCGGGGTGAAAAATTCTCCTGGTAATCGTAATGTTGTTCCATGGACTAGTTCGGAAACGCAGCAGCCAATATCTTTCTTCATAGCAGCTCGTGTACCAAGTAGTACTAGTGGAAGTTTGACCAGTCGTTTTGAGTCAAAGAAGCAGCGAGTGCAGCTTTGAGTTGTCGATGAAATCGTTCAACCATACCGTTGGAACTAGGATGATACGCTGTCGTTCGTATTCGTTTAATGCCTAGTAATTCAGTTAGTTGGTCAAACAGTCGGCTTTCAAACTGAGCACCTCTGTCTGTAGTGATAATTGATGGGACACCAAAGTTGGCTATCCAGTTTTCGACTAAAGCTTTAGCTACCGTTTCAGCTGAGACGTCGATTAATGGAACTGCTACTGGCCAACGAGTAAATCTGTCAATGCAAGTTAGAATATAATTGAAACCATTGGAAGGAGGCAGTGGACCAACTATGTCTACATGTGTCAGCCACGTCTCATAAACCGTTAATGCCCAGCTCTTGCTACGCTCGGGCCCACGCTGTTCCTTGCAGTTTTTCAGAAACGCTTAGTAATGATGGACGAAAAAACCAAAAGACCGATTAGCCACTCGAGAATTCTTTATTGTAACACCAACATATAAAAAATAATGTTTTTACTAGGGTCTGTGAACAAATATTACAATAATAAATCACAAGATTACTTCTGATGGTTGTCTCCTGACTTCTTTCTGAACAGCGACCGATGAGACGATGACTGTCGTATTGATGCCTCCGCGAAAATTGGGGAAGTTGGTTTTGAGCAAACAACCATGAATTGATCGTTCAATCTTCAACTCCATTGACAACATGTATATGGTCAAATCTAGAGTCGGGGTTAGGGAAGCGACCAAGTGGTGCATTGGTGTGACAGTTGATTTTGACTCTTTGACAGGACAAACAATTTCGTGCCCCCTTCTTAACATCGCTGTTAATGATCGGCCATATAGATCTTAGTAGTTTGATGGTAGCGCTCACACCAGGATGCGACAAGTTATGTAACTTCTCGAATACTGTACGTTTCATGGCTGTTGGAACGGAAGGTCGATATTTACCTGGAGAGGTGTCGCAGATTACTTTTGTCGTGCCAGAAGGAATTGCCTCGATGCTTAGAGATGTTGTCTTAGAAGACATGATCTTTTTTATTTCGGCATCATCTCGTTGTAAGTTTGAGAGATGTTCGTAGTCTATGTCTGGGCATACTATATTGTCGATGTGTATACGTGATTAAGCGTCTGCCACTTCATTGCTTTTACCCTTTACATGTCACAGATCGGAGGTGAACTGGGATAGAAACTCGTGGTGTTGTAGTTCGTGCGGGGAGTAATTATACTGTTTTGCTGATAAGGCTTTCGTAAGAGCTTTGTGGTCTGTTGCCCGCAGAGAGGGTTGTAGAAGATCAGGGAACTGATTTACCAAGTCAGTATAGGAGATAATAATAATATATATTTCTTCCTGTTAATGCAGGTACGTACCAATTGTACAGTCATGAATAAGTTATTATAGAAATTACACATAATCTAGTCAGATTTTTTTCAGGGAAATTAATCGATATTAACACGACAAATTTATATATAAAGGGACATCTCTTGTTTTAGAACTTGGTCAAATCATGAGCGATGCAAAAGGTGTAGGTGTACTACACTCTGTACTCATTGCAGTAGACTTGAGTTAACTCACTTTAGATTTATCCTACTGACAGTAATTAGTGTTCGCTGTTGGTCAGGCATCCCTATCACCTCTGTCCGCAATAAGTCAAGGAAGCTGAAGAAACAGTATTATTCCACTAAGCATATATCACTATTGCCCTCAATCCACGAGTCTCTTGAATCTATCAAGCGCCTACGCTCTCAAAAGGACCTCGACGAAGAGTTAACGGCACTTGAAAGTACCTCCAAAGTTTATAACTTAACGGCACTTCTTAAAAAACGAATGCAGTCGGCGAGGGAAATCCCCTACTTACTTCACGACAAAGTAATCTACAATGAACCTGCCACTATCTGTGAACTTTTCAGTGATTGGTTTGCAAACTTTAGTTTAGAAACACATATGCCTGGTGAAACCGCCCCCCTTACTAGCTCTTCCCTTGAAAGCATTGTGTTCACTAATCAACTAATAGTACAAGCAATTAAAAGCCTTAAACCTTCCACTAGTACGGGACCGGATGGCCTCGCTTCGATAATTTTCAAAAACAGTGGGTGTGATATACCCTTGTTACTTCTTAAATTCTTCTCAATATCTATGGACACTGGCACTTACCCTAGTGAGTGGAAAACTAGCTTCATAATTCCACATTACAAATCTGGTGATAGGGCAAACGTCCGCAATTACAGACCCATAAATATAACCCCAGTTATCTCACGAATCATGGAGAAAGTTGTAAAAGATCAATTGTCAGACTACCTAATTAGGGAAGATCTTGTTACAAGGTCTCAACACGGATTTCTCAAAAATAGATCCTGCGTTACTTGCCACTTCGACTTTTTCAACTGCATCACTAGTAGTCGCGAAGCACGTAAGCTAGTCGTTGTTTTCTACTTCGATATATCTAGGGCATTTGACATGGTATCTCACAGTATTCTCTTTGAGAAGCTGTACTCTTGTGGAATTCGCAACCCATTACTGAACTGGTTAAAATCATTTCTAAGCAACAGGGTACAAATAACCAAAGTTGGATCTGTATTGTCTCATCCTAGGCAGATCTCAAGTGGGGTCGTGCAAGGTAGTGTCCTAGGTCCACTTTTATTCACAGTTTACATTAACAGCATTTGCAAGTGCTTCACCTCAGGTAAACCATTCCTATATGCTGACGACCTCAAAGTCGTCTACTCCTGCTACACTCATGAATTAAGCGATATGGTTACTAAAATACATCTTGAACTAAGTAGTCTCGCAATGGTGTGCTGAATCCTGTCTAAACTTTAACATTGACAAATGCGGCTGGATTTGTATCGGCAACAGTAACCTTGATCTAACTCTTGAAATAAATGGGCGAAAACTAGCTAAGCTCAACTCAGTCGTAGATCTCGGTATTAGATACTCTAGTAACCTAACGTTCGCTGAACAGACTGATTATGCCAGACGTAAAGCACGAAGGCTGATAGGATGCATAACACGCAATTTCTTTTGTTGTGAAACTAGGGTTTTATTATACAAAGTATGTGTCCGACCTATCTTAGAATACTGCCCGTTTATTCTTAGCGGACTCAGACAAAATGACAAGCTTAAATTAGAGGGAGTGCAACGGCAGTTTACCTCAAGAACTCTTGGTTTAGAAAGTGGTCTGGAATACCATGAGCGATGCGAAAGACTAAGATTAGAACCCCTCTGGAAAAGACGCCTTAAGCTAAACCTTATCTTTTACTATAAGCTAACTAATCTTCTCTTGCATTCCTCCGAGCCAATAACTAAACCTACCACTGTCATCAGTTACAATCTTAGAAATCATCACAACCTAGCTGCTATAGAGCACTGTCAGACTTACGTGCGGTACAACTTCTTCTTAAATAAGTTTTCAGTCATTTGGAATAGACTACCAGCTAATGTGCGCGATGCAAACACACTTCCAGTGTTCATCTCCTCAGTCACCAGACTGCTCAAAGATGACAATGCACTTTTGCGCCTGACTCTTACACCTTCTTTTTCACCCTACATAGATATTTTAAGTTCTTTAAACGTGTAGTTACAACAAACTACAATTATAAATTTTAATATTATTGGAACTAGATGATAAACATTTCTACACAGGACAGTAATATTAGTTCACACATAATATAAAAGTTAGCATAACGGGACTAGTTAGTTAGTGAACAAAAACAACCATAGTTACTAGACAGAATATATAAGTATATATTTATTAATCACTCCTTAAGGACTCCTCTTGCTTTCTTTTGCGTTGCTGTTGTTTGTCTTCTTTTTTCTCTCACCATTTCAGCTTCCATTTGACTTTTTGAATGAGAATGAATAATGTGGATATTTGACCATTTACAATGACAAATGATCTGCAAACATTATTGGTCCCGTATCTTTCAGTTGCCTAGTTAATAACGAATTAACTTTCCCCACGACGCAACCTGGATTACATTTGTGGAATATACTCTTATACCAATGGAAAAGTATCAATTTGTAATACAACGTCACGATTGTAACTTATAACATAACTGATCGTATCTGTAAAAATAGCTTTCTTATTACCCAATTTGGATATAAATCAAAAATGAGATTCGGAATTACTTCAAGCTTTATTTTTTTCCAAGTATTTGTAATCCATCCAAAACATACTTGGGTTTTTTTTTAATGCGAAGTCAATATTCCTATATTTCATGATGTGCTCCATTGAATGATTGGTTATCATATTGTTCCCACAAATCAAAGACAGAAACGTCAGCAACCATGTAACTTAACTATAAACCAAATTTATGAAATTTAAATAATGCTTATCCATGCCTGTACATTTGATGTGTCCTACACAGGTAGGAAAAAATGTGTATTTTATTAAAACATTATTATTAAGTATGATTGCTAATCGTATATGTAATTTATCATATTGATGATGCCTGTAAACTGGCGTCCCTCATGTACAAAATGAGAATATATTATTATTATTACATCCACCTAGAGTTTTGTCTTCTGTGCCCTTTTGGCCCACTTATCTGTTATCACCTACAGATATTCGAGTTTGTGTATTATCCACGAAACCCAATAATTCGTCTCTTAGTTAAAATGGTGGCGTCAGCGCCCCTAGTTAACTCGTTCAAGAGGTATTCAAGCAAACACAAAAGCTTACTTGAAAAGGATTAACATCAGTGCATAGCCTTCATGTGTTCATCAATAAATTCGAAGCTGCATCCGAATGGCTAAATGCCTGAGTTATCTTTATCCCTTTCGGTAAGTTATGATTCCCAGAAAAGTTGTGACCACTCTGTCAGTCGACGCATTGAAGAGTGATAGGCGTAAGATAAGTTGTGAATAAATGCAGGATAAACTTAAAAACCAGTGCGTAAACGAACGTCTACGGAACTGCAATCCAACGTGACCGACTAACATGGACGAAAATAACTTTTGAGCGTCTCACTCCACCAATGACCTTGTACGTGACAGGCAAATTTCAGCCATAAGACCTTATTCAGTAGGATTATCCAACTCTTGTACTCATCTGTATTCAACGAAAGGTCTGAGTGGGGTTGACACAGAGTAGTGCGTCAATTGAATTCAAGGTCAGTAAGATGCATCTGTTTCGGAAGGCGTGGTCTTCTCAGCGTACATCTCGAACAGTTCTCAGATACCTCTCTACTAACAACGTAATTGACTTATTAAATGTTGAAATTTTTTTAGAATGTATCCGATTTGTCCAAAATCCGTAATATTGGTATATCTGCTCACATTGATAGCGGCAAAACAACACTTTCGGAGAGAATCCTTTTTTATACAAACAGAATAAATGAAATGCATGAAGCAAGTTCTTTGATTTTTGAATTTATCTTTCATCGTTTTTTGCCTCACATAATTTATAAAGACTTTTAGTGAAACATTATGTTAGTACTTTGTGTCATTAGTTTGATACATGTATTTGCTGCTATGCTGGGGTACTTAGTTTCTGTATTTGAATATTTTTCTTGAATATCTTTCAGACTAAGGGGTACTGGGGAATACCTAAGTGCAATGATTCATGGAAAGTGACTGACTGGCTGGCTGGTTTCAATGTAGAACTTAGAGCAGATGTGCAGCAGTCCTAGTTGCCACACCCCATGTAGCACTAAAAGCACGAGAATAAACAGGAATTTGAAGCAAAAAGAATAATAATATGCGAGAACAATGTAATTTTATTGGGTATTGCAAATCATGAGTGATTGCATCTGCGCCATCAGTGAAAACGATTTTGAGATACATCATCAATTGCCTCGAGATTTCATTAGTTTCCATCGAACTGAGGGTCTAAACAGGGAATCTATACGTCCCAGCATGGCTTAAACTAACTGTTGTGGATTTCATTGACTGAGGAAGGAATGTTTTGGTTTGACCACGACTAGCTTTTTCCCAAATTCATTTAGCCTATGTCAGCTGCCATTGCCCGTCGAGGAAGGCGATGGCTAGGTATGTGTGACACATGTCCTAACCATCTCAACCGCTGTAACTTCACAGTCTCGTCCATTGTTTTCCCCTACTTCATTAGTACTCAAAGCCTAACCTCAATACTAATCACGACATTACACCAGCCAAAACACGAGATAGAACACAGGCACCTACAATCAAACACAGCTAGCCAACCTCTTCATGTCTTCCACTACCAATGGCCATGTCTCACTCACACACAAAAACGAGAATGGAGCGAACTACTGAGCATTATACACCTACTTTGGTAGACAGCCAACCGGATATCACGTCTACACCACAAATGGCGTAGGTCAACATATCCCAAACCAGCCTTCTGTGTCCGTGCTGAGATTTCGTCAGCCAGTTGATCGCTCATGGGACTAATTCAACTCCCCGAATAAGTGAAGTGGTCAACACACTACACCACTCAACTCCTCCACTCCCCATCTTTAGGCTAGGAATCAGTGTACTCCAGTCTCGTAGCATCACCTTACATTCCACGGAGGGAGGGAATCACAACCCAAGCATTCGGAGATTGCTGCTCCTCAACGTGTTCAGAAGACGCTGCAGTTTGGCAGCGTCTTCCTCACCTACCAACAAGGACTATATCATCTGCATATTCCAAGTCAACCAGATTATTCTCTCATGGTAACAAGTCAACCCCTGAGTCGCTGAAGTCAGCAGTCAAGCTTCATTAAGTCGATTAGTACATCTATAGTGAAATTAAACAGAAATGGGAATAGTGTTGGACATCCCTGACGGACACCACTAGTTGTCACCACTCCAGATGACAACTCCCCCACTACGATCTCACCTGCCTGACACCATGTGTTCCAGTACAGTGAGTGTCTTCTTCAGTGTGATGTATTTTCTCGACATTCCCTTCACAACCAAACATCGCCACAGTCCTTCTGGGTCGACGGAATCGAATCCCGCTTTCAGGTCAAGAAATATGATGATTGTTGGACGCCGGTAAGTATGACAGCTGTGTTCCAGAATCTGTCGAAGGGTGAAGATATAATCATTACATCCTTTTCTTAGTCTGAAGCCAGCCTGGTTTCCAAGGAGTTGCTCCTCCCAAGCGTCACTTAGTCTACGCGTGATTATTGGGTCTAGAACTTTAGATGTCATATTAGTCAAGCTAGTCCTCCCGTGATTATCACAGAAAGACTTGTCTCCCTTCTTGTATATCAGGATAATCAATCACTTACACCAACCTGACGGGACTACTTCTGATTTCCAGACGCTGGCTAATACCTTAGTTGACGCAGACAGTAAACTGTTCCCAGCGTCCTTAAACATCTCTGGAGTCATTCTATTAGGTCTCACTGCTTCGCTTAGTTACAAACTAGTGACAGCTTTTGTAACCCCACTTAGGGCTGGTGTCTATATGCCGTATAGTGAGGTGTTGGCTGCTGGGTAAGTTGAGCGTGGATTTGGACCAATTAAATTGCTCCTAAAAATGTTCTTTCCAGCATTCCAGTTGTTTATCCTCAAAGCTAGTCGTAGTGCCACTTTTCTCAGAGATTATTTCACTTATCATTTGCCTTTCGCCATCTGTTTCCCTCATGTCTAAATGTTTGTCTGGTGTTGCCAATCGCCGTTGCCTTTTCCATCTCTTTCGCTTTTGTCGCCCACAACTGTTCTTGGTCGCTGCACAGACTTCTTATTTATTTCGCGAGTGAGCAGCTTTCGCTCCTCATCATACTCGGAGCTCGCTGGAATCAGTCTTCTTTCATTAATCAGTTCGGATGAGGTAGTGGAAATCCGATAACTCTTCCTACCTTCTGGCTTCAGGTCATAAACAACTGTGTACCCAGCTAACTGTATACTGTTCCAGACATCCCCAGGAGGAGTCTTGCTATCCATTTCATATACATACATGTTTAGCTATTTCTTGCTGAAGTAGGGAGTCAGTATCTTGATCTAGTTGGAGGCGTAACTGGTTTGATACTATCAGTTTCGACTTCTGTTTAATCGTAACCGTAAATGTGCACGAACCAGCGCGTCATCGGAGTCTACAAACGTATTCCAGAAGGAACGGTGGTCTTCTACTGCCCCTCACCAGCGCTAGCCTATTGCTATGTGGTTCATTTGAGTCCTACGTTGATTTGGTGATGGAGCTCGCCAGATTAGACAATGTCTTTCTTCCTGAAGCTAGTACTGACCAGGAACAGATGATAATCTGAACAGATCCGTAGAAGACGTTCATCGGCTTAAATATGTGCACAAATTGCATTGAAGATATTTTTGGTGGCACATAGCATAACCCAACTCCACTAGATCATTGGTAGTCATATAAAGTGGGCACGAAATTGTACATACGAGTGCACTACTTCGTGATGTGGCGCAAAAGGTATAAAGTTAAAAATTATTTCTGGATAAATGAAACAGAATGCAAATTGAATAAATATTGCTCATCCGCACTTTAATAAGTAAGCGTTGATGTTTTTCCTGAAGGCAGTGCCCCATTAATTATTTGAGTTTATATTTCTCCCAGGTATATTTGGTGTTGTATTGTTATTTTCACAATCTAGGTTAAAGGAAAAGATGGAGTCGGAGCCGTAATGGATTCAATGGAACTGGAAAGACTTCGCGGTATTACGATCCAGTCAGCATCAACATTTACTACTTGGAAAGACTGTACCATAAATCTCATTGATACGCCTGGCCATGTTGATTTTACTGTGGAAGTTGAAAGAGCACTTCGAGTACTCGATGGTGCAGTCCTCGTATTGTGTGCTGTTGGTGGAGTCCAATGTCAAACCCTCACAGTAACCAGGCAGATGGAACGTTATAAAATACCACGGCTTGCATTTATAAATAAACTCGACCGACAGGGAGCAGATCATGTTCGTGTTCTGAAACAAATAAGGTAATCAAATGTAATTTTATGGGTCCCCATGGTCTCACTTCTTACGTCGTCTCTTTTTGTTTCGTTTTTGACATTTTCACGTTGCCTTATCTTCATTTCGGTAGTATGCCTTAAATAAAACTAAAAAAACTTATACGTTATTTTCTAAGAGGTATTTATGTCACTGGTATGGAGATAAAATTTCAGCTTAGTATTATTATTAATAATAAGAAAATCTAATGTTATCGTGAAAACTTAGGATCGGTGTTGATCACCTTTACTAGAAGTGGCCTGAAAATTCCGTTAGCTGAAACCACGTCTCAACTAGAGGAAAGTTTACCTCGTCAAACTACCAAAGGAGGGCTACTTAAGACTCTGCAAGAACTGGCGAGGAATCATGCTCCTGTCGACACCAAGTAAAATTCTGAGTCGCATCATACTGGAGAGAATAAAGGACGCACTGGATGCAGAACTCCAACCAGAACGAGCTGGATTCACGAAAGGCGATTCTTGTTCTGACCAAATTGCAACTCTACGTAGCATCATCATCACCGAACAAAGCATGGAATGGCAATCAAACCTCTACCTCAACTTTATAGACTTTGAGAAGGCCTTCGACAGCGTAGCGTTGACCGCGAAGTAATTTGGAAACTACTCGAGTACTACGGCGTACCCCAAATATTCATCAACCTTATTCAACAGCTGTACGACAACGGAACATGTCAAGTGATCCACAACGGAAAACTCAGCGAGGCGTTTGGAGTAAACACAGCAGTCACACAATGATATTCCTGATTGTGGTGGACTGACTGGATTATGCGTCAGACAGTGGGAAACGAGAAGACAGGGATATCCTAAACCGACACGAAGAACCTAGGAGACCTGGATTTCGTGCGTGGATGATTTATGTTTGATGTCACACAATCGAAGACTTACAAGCGAACAAAAACCGACAAACTGGTCGAAGAAGCAGCCAGCGAAGACAGGACTCCTGGTAAACATAGACAAGACGGAGGTGATGAAAATAACCAACCAACAACAGCAACAACATCCAACGTCAGTCACCATCAACGGGAGGGATTTGAAAGAGGTTACTTCATTCACTTATCTAGGGAACATTGTCTCAACTACAGACAGTCAGAACGGATGAGGATGTCAAATCGAGCGAGAACCGGGAAGGCCAGCGAGAAACACATTCATTAACCTGAAATCAATCTGGAAATCTTCGTCACTCAGCATCACCAACAAAATTCGGATTTTCAATACAAACGTCAAGTCAGTCAGTTCTTCTATACGGATCAGAAACTTGGCGGGTCACAAAGAATATTTCCAACAGCCTGTTGCAGACCTTTATTAACAACTGTCTTCGCTGGCTCAATACTGAAGATCAAATGGCCGGAAAGAATCACCAACAAGGAATTAAGGGAACAAACAAAGCAAGAACCAATCGCCAACCAACAAATATGCAGGAGAAAGTGGAGATGGATCAGACACTCGCTGAGGAGACCGCTGAGTGACATCGCGCGTCAGGCCATTGCTCGAGTGGAACCAGGCCGAAAGGGAAGCGGCGAGTGGGGCGTCAGTGCAAGGGTGACATGGAGGAGATCGTGTGAAGAGGAGTTGAAAGAGTATGGACTAACATGGATGCAGGTGAAAAGTACAGCAGAAGGAAGATAGAAGCAAGTGGAGACCTGCAGTTGAAGCCCTATGTTCTACTAGAAACCTAAGGAAACAATAATAATAATAATTAGGCAAGTGTATTCGATTACATGTAATTAAAGTATTAATAACTGGGTGGTATCGAGCGCCATTTAATACTCATGATCATATCAGTATATTCACACTTCCTAAATTTATATTTAATTTATAATAATAAATTTATAATTTTCTTTTGTTTTCTAGTATATTTTTACATATATCCAGGACATATGTCGCATCATTCGATACTGTGATTATGTGCAAATGCATGTAGAGTAATAATTGGGCTTTTCTGGTTTTTATTTAACATAGCAGGTCGTGTATTTCCTCAGATAATTGCTCGATAAGGCATCACACGAACTTTTATGGTCACGATAATCAGGGATATCCCCTGTCTGCCACCATTACACAGCCGTTGTATAATTTCCCTAGATGCTACTTAATTAAGGACACACTAATAATTGTAGTTAATGTTATATTCACACAAGAGAAAAAAGTATAATTATAAGAAAATGTCAATTAGTACAAAATAATTGGCTGACTGGCTTTCAACGTAGAACTTTGCGCGAAATTTCAGCAGTTCAAGTTGCCTCACTACATGAACCGCACAAAAGTAGAGAAGAGAAAAAAGAACTATTGTGTATGGAAAGGTGAGAGAGAAGATTAACAATATGGAGAAACATGAGGCTACACTGGATTTAGATTACAAAAAGCCCATGCATCTGCGCCATTGAGAACAATTTGAACCTTATCACTAATAGTCTCTAGCCATTGGTTCTTAGAGTTCTGAAGACCCTAACGAGGCAACCTGCACTTCCCTAAATTTTTGGCTCAAACCTCATAGACCGTTGTCAGGTTTTGTCCTGATCACCCGTTAAGCTTTTCTGGCCTAATCTAGTGTCAGCTAATACCGCTGTTCCAGGAAGGAAGGAAGGTGATGGTTTGGCGTGCGTAACTCGTGTCTTAGCCACCTCAACTAATATAGGTTCGCAGCTCGATCGATTGAAAGTAACTGATAATAATGGCTGAGAGTAGTAAGCGTTATTTTGAAGAAATAAAATCAACTGATGAACCAGCTATCAATCCCATTGTCACCTCCCTCTTTCAGAAGAGATATTATCTGGGTCAACTTGGAGGCATTAGACTTCGTTACTATTCATAAATTTTTTTTAAAATACTGAGGTTGTATTATTTGTGATATATATATATATATATTTTTAATTTTTTTTAGATCTAAGCTCAATTTTAACTCAGCCTTTATTAATATTCCTATGAGTAAAGAAACTAACAGTACAGGAATAATTGATCTGATTGGTGAGACAGCTGTTTACTTTGAGGAGCCATTCGGGTACATTAAGTTGTATAATGAATTTTTTGTTTTCTAATTTTTATTATTATTGACTCCTTTTTACGTCATTGTCTCTGTCTGTCTGTTTTCGACATGGAACTTTGCACAAATGTGCGGAAGTTCAAGTCGCCACACTCCGTGTAGCACACAAAGCAAGAGAAGAAAGTAGAAGAAATGCATAATAGAGACAGTAAACAGAGGTGTGAGACAAAGGAGTAATAACGAAGGAGAAAACAGTTTCATTGGAGATCATAAGTCACAAGGAGTGGATGCATCTGCGCTAGCCACTGAGAACGATTTTGAGCCATATCACCAATTGTTTCCAATCATTGGTTTTTACCAATGTCATTGTATTTTGCTCAGCCTAGGAGAATTGTGACTGAAGTTCTTTCTGCCTTTGCCATAGAGGCAATATCACATGATCCCGTTAAATGGGGCTATTTATCCTTTCTACTGAAATCTGTTTTTTGATGTCTTCGTTGATTTTTTGTGCATTAGTTCTCATCATCCGACTGCATTCTAGGGTGTTTCTTTAGTAGCTTTCAAAGGCAAACACATGTAAATTAACACGCATTACCTGCCCTCAGCCCTGTTTTGTCTCATGCATAAAACAAATCTACAGAAGGTGGTAAGACTGAGCATTCCGTTGGAAATTATGTCTGAATACAAGAAATGAGAGTGTGGTCAGAGGAATCGAATGTTATCTTTGAATTTCTGATCTATATATCTGGTGGTGAGTGATAGATAATGCGAAATTGATAAGTACACTGAGATTTATAATACAATTGTTTAATACAGAAGGATAAATAAAAATGACTCAGATGTTGTTTCTGACTGAAACATAAAATGACAGTAGATACAGATCAGCAGTTGAATTTATGAAAATAAATTATAAATGGAAGTTAATTGGTGGTGGATGGTGACTAGCAGTGGAATCCAGGATGCACATTCCGTCCTATTTTGGGGACTCGTCATCTAGATGTGCCTGCATTCCTCAGTGAGTGATGTTCCCACCGAGTTATAAATGACTTAAATGTATAAATTTCTTCTCTCAATTTCGGAATGATTTCATTTTTTCATTACCGTTCAACCATCTGAATTTTGTTAGTATAAGGTTAAAAGTTCGATAATTTAGTGAAGTATCAGTTAAATAATATTAGCTTGTCCTGCTTTTGTGTATTTTCTACACAAACCTCTAGACTGAAATACATATTTGTCTGTTTGCCTGATTGGTATATTGGAACATAAGTTTGTACTCATATTCATGCACTTACCGCAGTTACTGAAAAGACTTGAAATTTGAATTATGTCAGACTAATTGTGGAATTATAAGTACAACTCAATTATGAGGTCATAGCTTTTTCAGGTGTCGAGCTTTAGTCATTTGAAGACTTATTATGGTAAATAGTTAGCGCCAGACTGGAAATCGTTGAGGAGGGTGTGAATTCTAGAGCAGATGGTTTCAATTATCCAAGTAGTGTATTCTATTAGATTTCTGAAGCATGTGAGTGAGTAATGCATTCTTATTGATTTATTAAACAAATGAAGTAGCATAATGCGATTTTATTCCATTTATCCCACTACTTGACTGTTAAAAAATTAGCGAAATATACCCATTAATTCATAAGGAAAAACAGCTTTTTTTGTTCAGCGAAGAAATATCTCTTTTCAACTGCTTCATTTCGAAGCTGTAGAGTCGTAACTACATTACGGAAAAAAGCATTAAGTGGCATTAGAAATTGCTCAGTCAATATGCACATGATAAGAATTAGGATAATTAAAATGATGCACCAAGGGTGGGCGGGGGTAGAGTTGAAGTGGATGGATTACAAAACTTTTAGAGTCTATCAAATAAGTGAACTGGTGTAAAGGTTTTAAAATTGTAGGTCGAGTGTTGTCTAAAAATTTACAGTGTGATGATGGTAACAGTATAAAGACAGCAAAGATGAAGTGAAGTGGAATGAATTCAATTGGTACAATAAAAATAAAATAAAGGAACATAACTATGGCCAAGGTAAAGAAAGGGACATTTGTAAAAAAAAATGTATTTGTAAAATCTCAGCGAAATTGAAATGATTGATTCGTTTCGTTCGGCAATCTGTTCCGAACTTCTTCAGGGAAATTAATCGAAATTAACATAACAGAGGTTTATATATAAAAGGACATCTCGATTAATTTCTCTGAAGAAATTCGGACCAGATCGTCGAACGAAACGTTGGAATTAATCATTTCAATTTCGCTGAGATTTTACAAGTATAATTTTTTACAAATGTCTACTTCTCTCTCGGCGCCCAATTATTTTGGAACTGTTCGGTCAAATCTTGATCACAGTTCATATGAAAAGTCAGTATTGATCATAATCATATCAGTTATAACCATACGACCTCAACACTTGAGGTTGTTTGTTCTCTTCTATTGTCCTAAGGTTAGTGTAATTTTCCAGATATCCGGGTGGACGGGTGTTGAATCACTTCTATTATACGTGTTTGCAGTTGATTCGATAAATAAGTTATATTATTATTGTTATTATTCACTTCTTAGTTGTCAATATCATTTTGCGAGATATCATACATTCTCTTAGTATTACTTTTCTTTTTTAATGTCTAATAGTTTAACTGTAAGACAAGATGCTATTCCATCATCGATGTTAGCTGAAACTAAAGAACGCCGAGCTGAATTTATTGGTAAGATTTATTTTGCTTAGTTTTCTGTTGAGAAGTACATGATTTCTTTTTACACCGGATTTTCTCGCCGTAGTAAAAATGTTAACGCTCAGCTGATGAAGATGGATTGATTGATTTTGAGGGCATCATTTCTGTTCAGAATATAAAACAGTAAATTACTAGTCTTAGATTTAAATCAGGTTTTTGTTAGAACTCAGTGCTAAACAGGTTGCTTGTGTACAACAAAACTATAAACCATATGTATAATGTGCAGACTACCCAGTCGCTTAGACTGAAATAACTAGAATCATATTCGAGACTGGGATCTATTGACTGAAAGTCAGTCGAGTGCCGAGGCCAATAATGCATATCCCTGCATTTTGAAACTTTACACCAGTGCACATAATCAGTAACATCCTATAATCAACAAGTAAATTTTATCTACCTCAGTATATGTTGGTGTTCCGACTGAAAGTGGGGTTGCAAAGGCTGTCTCAAATTCGAAATGAGACAATGCAGAGCGAGACCTGATAGAATGACTCCAGAGATGTTTAAGGACGCTGGGAACAGTTTACTGTCTGCGTCAACTAAGGTATTAGCCAGCGTCTGGAAATCAGAAGAAGTCCCGTCAGGTTGGTGTAAGTGATTGATTATCCTGATATACAAGAAGGGAGACAAGTCTTTCTGTGATAATCACGGGGGGACTAGCTTGACTAATATGACATCTAAAGTTCTAGGCCCAATAATCACGCGTAGACTAAGTGATGCTTGGGAGGAGCAACTCCTTGGAAACCAGGCTGGCTTCAGACTAAGAAAAGGATGTAATGATTATATCTTCACCCTTCGACAGATTCTGGAACACAGCTGTCATAATTACCGGCGTTCAACAATCGTCATATTTCTTGACCTGAAAGCGGGATTCGATTCCGTCGACCCAGAAGGACTGTGGCGATGTTTGGTTGTGAAGGGGATGTCGAGAAAATACATCACACTGAAGAAGACACTAACTCTACTGGAACACATGGTGTCAGGCAGGTGAGATCGTAGTGGGGGAGTTGTCATCTGGAGTGGTGACAACTAGTGGTGTCCGTCAGGGATGTCCAACACTATTCCCATTTCTGTTTAATTTCACTATACATGTACTAATCGACTTAATGGAGCTTGACTGCTAACTTCAGCGACTCAGGGGTTGACTTGTTACCATGAGGGAATAATCTGGTTGACTAGGAATATGCAGATGATATAGTCCTTGTTGGTAGGTGAGGAAGACGCTGCCAAACTTCAGCGTCTTCTGAACGCGTTGAGGAGCAGCAATCTCCGAATGTTTGGGTTGTGATTCCCTCCCTCCGTGGAATGTAAGGTGGTGCTACGAGACTGGACTACACTGATTCCTAGCCTAAAGATGGGGAGTGGAGGAGTTGAGTGGTGTAGTGTGTTGACCACTTCGCTTATTCGGGGAGTTGAATCAGTCCCATGAGCGATCAACTGGCTGACGAAATCTCAGCACGGACACAGAAGGCTGGTTTGGGATATGCTGACCTACGCCATTTGTGGTGTAGACGTGATATCCGGTTGGCTTTCTACCAAAGTAGGTGTATGATGGTCAGTAGTTCGCTCCATCCTCATTTTTGTGTGTGAGTGAGACGTGACCATTGGTAGTGGAAGACATGAAAAGGTTGGCTAGCTGAGTGTTGATTGTAGGTTCCTGCGTTCTATCTCCCGTGTTGAGTGGTATAACGAGGTAGGCAATATTGAAGTCAGGTGTGGAGTGAAAGGCAAAGCGGCCAAGTTAATCAGCGAGGCAGTGAATTTCCTTCGATTGTGACTGCTGAGACACGTGCTGTGTTCACCCAGCACGATCAATGATAAGTAATTAGTTATAGGATTTCATCATGAGCTGACATTGGTTAGAGAAGCATTGGAAAACCTGGGAGTACTGGACAGCTGTTTCGTCCTACTTTGGGATTCTTAAACAGTACGCACCCAGCGGGGTTCGAACGCAGGACCTCTGGTTACAAGGCGAGCTCGTATAACGTTAAGCCACTGGGACCCGATCCAATGGCCCATGAATTCTAACTTCTGCTAATTCAGGACATAGCGCAACCGCTAGCCAATGTCCTCGGCGAGTATTTGTCCTCACACCCGACCTGCTGCACCCTACTGGTCACGACTTCCCACTGTAACCAGAAGGTCCTGGGTTCGAACCCTGCTGGGTGCGTACTGTTTAAGAGTGGCAAAGTAGGACGAAACAACTGTCCAGTACTCCCAGGTTTTCCAATGGTTCTCTAACCAGTGCCAGCTCATGATGGAATCCTATAACCAATCAACCAAATCCCTATAAACCAATACTTGGATAAGTAATTAGGTTGTAGGTAGTTAAAAAACTGGTCATCTGTCCTTGATATATTTGCTTATTGGTGTAAGTCACATGAGTAGGTGTAGAGGCTTGCTTGTTGGGATCGTCGGAGATGTTAAAAACCGATTGGTTGTATGACATAAAAAAATAAAGACGAAGTGAATAAATAAATCCTGCTTGTATCAGAGTTATGATGAATCTGTTGTAGCTAATGTAAAACGATATTTTCGTAAGTGTGAATAAAGCTTTAGTTTAGTTATCAGTGCTGAGCATAATTAATCAACATGTTCGAGACAATCAACTTGATATTTTGTTGCTTGAATGGAAACATCGTTACCTGTCATTTTTTGCTAGTACATATAAAGAACTAAAGATCACAAGCCAACAGCCATCTAGTTCGAATACTATGCAACGCAAATTTCAATGAATATTATGACTGACAGTTGTGCCGTTCCTCGTTGGCTAGTAGTCATATTATTTATTTCCACTTTAGTCAGCAATAAAAGTTGCTTAGCAGCTAGCAGTTGGTGTTCACTGCACATATTCACTCAGTCGTAATCAGGTGTAAAGTGGTACTATTCCTCCTGGTATGCGACGATATTTTTTGAAATTAGTTTGCAGTTGGTTATAAAAAGGCTGTTAGTGATTCGATTAAGATAGTTTCCGGAAGTAATTAAACATCAAGAGAGAGAGAGAGAGAGAGAGAGAGAGAGAGAGAGAGAGAGAGGGAGAGAGAGAGAGTGATATGTATCCACATATATATTTATGTGTGTGTGTGTATGTTGGTCTCTCTTTCTGTTTGCTCGCTTAGTCTGTGACCATTTCACTTGTATGAACCTGTCTCCTTTAACAATGTATATTCTCCTTATATTATATTATATATAATATGAGTGTTTGTTGACGGTCCGTTGCTTGGTGTCATGTATCCATATATGGTGGTTGTTGACATGTATGCTATATTTTGCTATGTATATATGGATCGATACTTCATTATAATTAGCCATTCATGTTAAGACTGTCTAGTGATTTGTTCACACCTTTTGTCTGGACATTCATATATATTTCGCTCACACAATCTTGTGTGTCCACTTACTTTGGTGTGATACCACTTATTGCTTCTCCTTGTGTTTGGAAAATAGAAGTATCATCGCAAACCTAGTGGTCTTCTGATTTCCGCCTTCTTGCGTCAGGACTATTAAATTCTCGACCAGTACATAACAATAATTTAGCGACGAGTACATAACAGTTTGGCGACGGGGAAAACTACTATTAACCACTCAGCAGCAGCAACATAACAGAGAGAGAGAACCTGGTTAAGCAGTTTTCTCCTGCTTGAGAGTTATTGTGTTCGGAGCATATATGTATTGTTCTGCCTGTTTTACAATTTAAGTATGCTGCAGTAAGGAGACCATCTGCTGAAATGTTTGAAGATTACTTCTTTCGTCTTAAGTGCTGTGATATTCTGCTTCATTAATTCTGTATAATATTGAGGAGACGAAATTCACTACTTAGTACTTTAAAATAGGTAGTAAGTACCTAGTCCTTTGTTCGACGCAGACTGAATTCTGTCAGTCAGTTTTTCACTATGACCAGCATCAAGCTTGGTGCCTTTCCCTCTTTCACAGTTCACCCTGAATTGTCATTAGTAGTAGTTTGAGGTTTGCTTTTAATGGTTTTTATTTGTACCTTCATTACTTTAGAATGTTTGGCCAATGCCGATGATGAAATAGGCGAAGCATTTTTATCAGAAAAACCAATTGATCAAGCAACCTTAAAAGCTGCTGTACACAGAGCTACACTGTCGCATCGATTCGTTCCTGTTTTAGTTGGATCAGCCTTACGCAACCGTGGTGTGCAACTGTTACTTGATGCTATTGTGGATTATTTGCCTAACCCAGGTGAAGTAACCTACCATGCTTTGAATGAAACTTCTGGGTAAGTATCCTTTGGAAGGGAGAGGTAAATATGATTTCTGGTAGAGGTATCCACACGGTGTGAGTGAGACGTGGCCATTGATAGTGGAAGACATGAAGAGGTTGACTAGCTGTGTTTGATTGTAGGGGGCCTGCGTTCTATCTCGTGTTTTGGCTGGTGTAATGTCGTGATTAGTATTGAGGTTAGGCTTCGAGTACTAATGAAGGAGGGGAAAACAATGTACGAGACTGTGAAGTTACAGCGGTTGAGATGGTTAGGACATGTGTCACACATGCCTAGCCACCACCTTCCTCGACGGGCAATGGCAGCTGACATAGGCTAAATGAATTTGGGAAAAAGCTAGTCGTGGTCAAACCAAAACATGCCTTCCTCAGTCAATGAAATCCATAACACTTAGTTTCAGGCAGTGACGAAGCGAAGAGTCAACTTCCTGGCTGTTCTGTTTCCTCTGGATGTTAAAAAGCAGTGTTTGAAGGCAGTTGTTTGTATGATTGAAAGTCGTTCTCACTGTTGCAGATGCTTTTGATTAATCCGATAAAAGTGTATTGTTGTTCCATATGACTATTTTTTTTATTCCTGATGTTTCTGTTTATTATCTGTCCCTTGAACATCCCTCTACCCTCTTGTCTTGCAACTGGGAACTGGGACTGCTGCACCTCTGTGCAAAGTTCTTTGTTGAAACAAGGCAGTGAGTCATACAGAAGACTTATTCTGCTTTTACCAGGCAAAGACTGTTTCGGTGTTGACAAGACTTTCGAAACATCTATGTAAGTTTCTGCAATTTATTTTTAACAGACATCTTATGAGTACCGTGTATAGAGAAGCGGTAAAGAGAACCAGACAAACTCCTTGACTAAGATATTGGCGTTATGAATGAGTGGGTATTTCTTGAAATGCTTTGAAAGGGAAGATTAACTGTCTATGAAGTCATCTGTCCCGATAACGATGGAATGTTGTTTATCAAATACAAAGCTTAGAGAAGCCTTATCGTCATCCTTGGCTAAAATATCCTTATAACAACTGTAAAGGATGAAATGTACATTCTGATGATTTCTATTTTCGAAAAGTTTGTAGTCTACAATTTTCACCATTTTAAAAAAAATGAGCCTATGAAGTCTTCTGAATGCGTTTTTCTTTTCTACTACAGTGAGCCTCAAAAGGTTCTTCTTAAACCACAACGAACTGATGAAAATCCATTTTTGGGACTTGCTTTCAAACTAGAAGTTAGTAATGTTTTTTTAAACTATATACACGCATTTTTTAAAATAATACGTGCCCACATTTGTGTATGTGTGAATTACAGCTTTTTTCAATTTTGCTGCTTTTTTGGTCGATTCATTAACTAATCGGCTGCCCTAGCTCATCATAAGGATACTGAAAATAAGTAAAACTGTAACTGCATCATTCAGACACTCGAGCGGTTATTCAAGAACATTGAATTCTTCTCTAATGTAAAAGTTAGTCTGTAAGAACTTATATATATAGCTGATAGTCAGTGGTGTCTGTTAAAGATGCCAAGGTCCCCATTTTTGCTTAATTTCACCATACACATACTAATGGATGTAATCCTAAGTGACTTTAGCAAGGTAGGGGATGCCTTGCTGCCGTTTATTTAGAGTATGCAGATGATAACGTCCTTCTGGGTGTCGACGATGATAAAATATTGAGTTTTCCAAATATCTTGAGCAGAACTATAAGAATTTTTGGTATACGGTGTGTCGCTTTCAAGTGCAAGATGATGCGGAGTGACTGGTCTGCACCAACACCCAGCTTAAAGATAGGGACTGGAATAATTTGGCGTGTCAACCACTTCACTTAATAGAGGAGTTGCATCAGCCTCAACGAACTGATTACTGAAGGTGTCTGAACACAAGATGCAAAACATCTGTTTTGAATATGTCAACTTGTGTCATATCTGGCGTAGAGACGTGATATCCGTCTATCGACCAAGGACGTGCGCAGCAGTTTGTTATGTTCTGCTTTATTGCTGTGGGATATGGTCATTGAAAGTGAAGGACTTGAAGTAGTTACCTGTCTTTAACTACAGATGCTTGCGTGCTGTATTCGTGTTAATTGGTATCATACTGTGAGTAATATTGAAGTTAGATGTAGAGTATTAGGTAGGGAGAGTGAGTCAATCGAGTTGGCTAGGTCACGTGTTGCGCATGGCGAGATACCGCCCTCGTCGATGAGAAATCTTAGGTGTATCGGATTAGTTTGGAAAGAAGGTAGGGGTTGGCGAACCAAAACCTGTTATCACTCCATGAAGTCTTTGTTTGTTTGTTTGAGTCAGAGATGTAGGTAGATGTAGTCTGTGGTCAGGAAGGCTTCGTGTGCTCCTGAAAATAGATGTAGACTATCTGAGTGGGTTCCAACCAATGGCTGGAGGCAATTGTTGATATGGCTCAGAATCGTTCTTAATGGTGCAGATGCATTCACTCTCTCTCTCTCTCTCTCTCTCTCTCTCTCTCTGTGATCCTTCATATCCACTGAACTGTCGTGTTATTCCATGTTATTATTCTTCTCCCTCAATTTTGCTTATTAGAATCCTATTGTATCTGTTTTTCTCTTTTATTTACCCTTGTATTTCACATAGATTGTGGCAACTTGCACTATTGAACTTCTGTGCAAATTTTTGTTTTGAAGTTCAGTGTGTCAATGTATATTCATTGTTATCTATATAGTTTTGTGATTTTTTATTTACAATGGCTTACAGTTATGTATCAGCATGAGGAATTAGCATGCAGCGTTTATGTTAATATTTCGAAAGATTACTATAAATACTATGAACTTCTTAATTTATTTGTGTCATCATTAGTGAGTGGGCCTAGTGACTCGTCTTTCACCTGGCACTTCCGGGTTTGAATCCCGTTACTCCTAATTCACTCCGAACAACTGGGTAGTACGATCGACCGTCAGATAATAAGTGTGGCTGTTAACTTTACATGGATTACGGAGTTCTAAACAAGGAACTCACAATATACACTTCATTCTTATTTACTTCCTTAAGGTTAAATTAATTGGCCGGTGGTCATTCCACCTGTTTATTTCAATCTCGGTTATATGCGTTTAATGCACGAATAACAAATAAACACATATACAAATTGACAGTAATTATCATTTTGAACAAAGAGTTGTTGTAAAGGTGGCATTTTGATAAACAATACACATGATTACAAATCAACATTGTGGCTGATGGTTGGGTTTGAAACGTGGGTTGGAAATCTGCTACACCTTGCGTAGTTCGAGTCAGGTAGTTTCATCAATAAGGTGTTTGTTCATGTCTATATTCAATTTGCGATAGCATGCAGGCTACCCAAATTGCACTTACTCAGTTGGCCATCAGTGTCTGTAAGTATGGTATGTGCTTTGCGCCGTCTAAGTGCAAAGTACTGTTACAAGATTGGCAGGAGCCTGTACCTGCACTCACTCTTGCGGGTGAACCGTTTGAAGTTGTTGATAAGTTTGTGTACCTGGGTAGTTGTGTGAGTGCTGGCGGAGGGGTGACGGATGAGATTTCCAACCGTATAATGAAGGCTAGGGTGGCATACATCAACTTGAGCCACCTCTGGCGCCGTCGCGACGGTAGCCTGGCTGTCAAAGGTCGGGTATACAATGCTTCGGTGCGGCCTGCGCTGCTCTACGCCTGTGAAACCTGGCCTCTCTGAGTAAGCTGAGGGTGTGTGGCGACTCTGCGTGTTCGATCATCGCTGTCTCCGCGGGATTGCTTGCGTTCGGTGGCATCATCGCGTAAGTAATTCTGAGGTTCGGCGGCGTGTGTTTGAACACAGTGGAGATCACCATTCATTGAGTGTCGTCATCTGGAAACACTGGCTCCCGTAACTTGGACATGTGGTGCGAATGTCACCCCAGAGGCTTCCATACAGGTCTGTGTTCGCTAGCCCTGGGACGGGATGGAAAAGGCGGAGAGGTGGTCAGTCCATGACGGGGTCGTGGGACGAAGGATTTTTGTGCTAGATTAGCATCGGTTGGTGTGTCACGACTCCCTGGTTGGGGTCCGAGAGATAGCTCAAATCGATGGCTCGAAACGTTATCGGATATGGCCAAGAATCGCAGTCATCAATGGCGAACGTGTTGCAATTTCCTTCTTTCTTCCCTCCCCGATGATAGTTAACGAATACTGTTTGAACTTGTTAAGCATGACTGTCTTCATTCAAGATGAAGTTCTTTATCCGTTCTCTACTTATATATATATTTTCTTTTCCTTCCTTCCTTTTTTTTGATCTATGTTGTTTTATTATTATTGTGTGGCGCATCCTTCTTGGTGCCATATTGTACCAATTTTTTATGCGTTTAAATAAATAAATAATAAATATAATTTGTGACTTGTGGTAGTATGTAGACTTTTTGTTGTACTAGACAGTGGTATAACATATTCTTGCTTGATTACACATCTCATTCAACAGTTGTACGGCAATGCTGAATGCCAAGTCATCCACAACGGGAAACTTACGGAAGCCATCGAAGTGAGGACGGGAGTGAGGCAAGCTGGCTGTCTACTATCGCCAATGATCTTCCTGATTGCAGTTGATGGGGTAATGCGACAGACAGCGGGCAACGAGGAAACAGGCATAAAATGGACTCACACAAAAATGAACTTGGAGGATCTGGACTTCGCCGATGATATATGTCTGATTTCCCACAAACTGGAAGATATGCAAGTGAAAAGCAACAAGCTGGCAGAAGATAAGACTTCAAGTGAACATAGATAAAACAGAGGTGATGAAGATTCCTGGCCAACATCAACAGCAACAACAACAACAACAGACAACAATCAGCCAGCATAAATGGGAGGAACCTGAAAGAAACAGCCTCCTTCACCTACCTGGGAAGCATCGTTTCAACTACAGGCGGACGAGCCCGCACCGACGCACACCTGATATCTATGGTCGGCCTGCAAAACTTGGGCTACCGGTATCCATGCTGAAAATTCCATACTTGTACCGAAAATACAGTGTGGAATCAAGCTGTAAATCAAAAAAAAATATATATATCAAAGCCAGGATTGGGAAAGCAAGACAAGCTTTCATTACTCTCAAGTTTGTGTGGAGATCAACAGCACTCAGCTTCAACAATAAGACCCGGATTTTCAACTCCAATGTGAAGTCAGTGCTACTTTACGGATCAAAGAGCACTTCAAACAAACTACAGACGTTCATCAACAGTTGTCTTCTCTCAATACTCAAGACCAGATGGCCGGAAAAGATCAGCAACAGGGATCTCTGTCAATGATCGAACCAACACAGCAGGAACCGATTGTGAAACAAATAGGCAGGAAGAAATGGAGATGGATTGGCCATACTCTGAGGAAACCATCAAGTTACATCACTAGACAGGCAATCGCTCGAGTGGAATCAGGTTGTAAGGGAAGCGGCGAGTTGGTCGTCAGTTCGAGGGTGACATGGAGGTGGTCATGTGAAGAGGAGATGAAAGCATGTGAGCAGACTTGGAGCCAAGTGAAAACTCTAGCAGAGAACCAAACGCAATGGAGACGCTCGGCTGAAGCCCTATATCCCTCTAGGAATTAATGGCAATAATAATAATAATAAAATTACAACTGTATTCTAATCAATATATTTCTATTTTGAAAAGTCTTCCATGAGTTTTAGAGAAAAACTAAACAACTTACACGCGAGCTGTCATCTGAACTGGTGACGATTAGTGGTGTCCGTCAAGGATGCCCATTATCTCCTTTTCTATTCAACTTCATCATAGATGTGTTAATGGACTTAACCCTAAGTGACTTCAGCGACTCAGGGATTGACTTGTTACCAGGGAATAATCTCGTTGACTTGGAATATGCAGACGATATAGTCCTTCTAGGCGAAGACGCTGACAAAATGCAGAGTCTTCTAAACACCTTGAGCTGCAATCTACGAATGTTTGGCATGCGATTCGCTCCCGCCAAATGCAAGATGATGTTACAGGACTGACTGGACTACATCGACTCCTAGTTTAAAAATAGGAAGTGAAGTGGTAGAGCACGTTGACCGCTTCACTTATTTGGGAAGTACCATCAGCCAGTGCCAACGGGTTGATCTCTGACGAAATCTCAGCACGGATACAGGGGGCTCGTTTCGCATTTGCCAGTTTACGCCGTCTCTGGCGTAGACGTGATATCCGGCTGTCGACCAAAGGGCGTGTGTACTGCTCATCAGTCCGCTTCGTCCTCCTTTATGGTTGTGAGACCTGGCCACTGAGAGTGGAAGACATGAAAGGACTAGCTAGTTGTCTTTGATCATAGGTGCCTGCGTTCTATTTCCTGTGTAAAGTGGCATAATAAGGTGAGCAATATTGAGGTGAGGCGTCGAGTTCTAGGTAAACAGGGGAAATCAATCGACGAAGTCGTGAAGTTGCAAAGACTGAGATGGTTAGGACATGTGTTACGTATGCCAAGTCATCGCCTCCCTCAACGAGCAATGTTAGCGGATATAGGGTCCGGCTGGAAAAAAGCTAGCGGCGGTCAAACAAAAACTTGGCACCAGTCAATGAAATCTACAACAGTTAGTCTAAGCCAGTCACGTAGGAAGGTGTAGACTTCCAGGTTGGGTTCCTCGGGACGGTAAAAATCTATGGTTGGAAACAATTGGTGACATGGCTCAAAATCGTTCTCAATGGCTAGCGAAGATGCATCCACTCCCTGTGACTTATGATCTCCAATGAAACTGTTTTGTTCTTCGTTATTACTCTTCCTTTGTCTCACCCCTCTGCTCACTGTTTCTATTATGCATTTTTTGTACTTTCTTCTCTTGCTCTGTGTGCTACATGAAGGGAGTGTGGCGACTTGAACTGGCGCACATTTGTGCAAAGTTCTATGTCGAAAACAGACAGACACTTACACGTACAGACTTTACAGAAAATGTTATTGGCGCAGAAATAAACTAGTCAGCATGCTCGTGATAAATTCTCTCAATCGTGTTTATAAGTCAAGCAAATACCTTCTGGTTTCTGTGATGAATCTGACTGATTGATTGATTGACTATTCTTTTCTCCTGGTGATTGGTTGTTTCCTCCAGTCTACTTTGCCCGAATCAGTTGTATTATTCCACTTTGTTTAGTCAATTAGTTTAATATGCTTCAGCTTCTTACAGTACATAATCATGTGAAAGCTTTTAGATCACACCAAGAATAAATTATAATACCATCGAGTATTTTGCCGTCAGTAAACACAATCTGCACCACCCACACTGTTGACGGTGAAATAAAGAAAGTAGAAAACTTGTTATCTAAGAACGGATATCCAGAAAAATTTGTTCAAGTCTCCATGATGAGAAAAAATAAAGAGAAATGCTTGCAAACTGTGCAGAAGAAACGTTAAAAGGAGACAGCCTTTGGATTACTGGAATCAAAACTTCGAAAAATAATAGCTAAAACATGTTTTGCCGCAACACTTTGTCTAAAAGCCACCACTCGTTGCATAATTTCAATGCAGGTGAAGGATAAACTACTGAATCTGGCCATCTCAAAGTACATTTACAAGTTTAGCTTCTCTTGTAGAGACAACTGCATAGGTGAAACAACTCGGTAAGTCGATCGTCGTGGTGTTAGGTTAAGGAGTCGAAAAGTCAATCAGGGGTTCCATATTGACACACCATTTCGATACAGACCACAAGATTGATAAAAATTCGGCATTTACAATTCTGTACAAGGTGCCGCCTCAATTCTCTAAGCTTTTGTATGCTTGTACGATTGTTAAGCGAAGCCGAGACAGTTGTGAATTCAAAAAGTTTGTTGAGTCCTGCTCCTTCCCATCGCCTTTAACCCCTACTTAGAATAGTTATCCTGGTGTGGTGAGAACAGGTTGCTAGCCAATTGGTAGACATTAATTTACGTCAATGTCTATGTGGCTAATATTGGCCGTGAGAAAATATGAACAAGACTGATTCAATAACCAATCAGAGCAGACTTGACGTGGGCAAATACGATTCGCAGATATATGGCTTCACTTTCTGAGATACTAGTCATGAGCAGTACAGAATAACCTTGAGCAAGAAACAACCAATCAGAAGACTGTGTTTGTCTGCTTGAATAAGCTATAATAATGTACATGAAACATATATAAATACATAATGATTTCCTTAATAAACGATCTGTTGTCTGGCCCTTGTCTTCTGTTGTTACGCTGGTTTTTATTGTTATTCTATTGATTCTATTGACCTACATTGTCTCAAATATCCATGATTAATATTTTCTTATGTAATAGTAAAGAGAAAAGTTAGCGAAAATACGTATTTGCTTGTTTAAATTGTGTTCTAAAATATAACTTAATTGATTTTTTGGAGTTTAGTATTACCTGTATACGTATGTGTAGCTGGAACGCATACCAAATGCTTTTCTAGTCTTGTTGCTCATTCCTTTCTCATCACATTGTTTTTAGGCAAGCAAATATGGTCAATTAACGTATATGCGAATCTATCAAGGTTGTCTACGTCGTGGTGATGTGGTGAAAAATTCTCGTACTGGTCGTCGTATAAAAATAGCTCGCCTTGGGCGATTAAATGTTACTGACTTAGAAGACTTGGAAGCTGTTTATGCTGGAGATATTGCTGCACTTTTGGTGTTGAATGCTCATCTGGTGATACACTCGTTGATGTAAATATGAAAGAACCATTAGCCATGGTAAGTTATTGATTGTATATATATAGCGAAGGGATTAATTTTTTCAGGTGTGGTCCCTATATCCAACCTTACACCTTCTCAGTTAGTAAAGTAAACGAAGTATTAATGTTAACTCATGGCTTCAATATAGTCCAGAGACTTATCACGCCACCGAAGACATTTTTTTAACCAACAGTCGCAAACTTTCATCAACATGTGCCTCGTGCGAAACTGAGTCTTTATTGTTTGAACGCAGAAAGCCGATCTCTGCGTTCTACTGCATGAGGTGGCAAGACTTATTTGGAGCATTTCGTGATTATACATACAATCACGAAATGCTCCAAAGACAGGAAAAAGGCAATTATTCTAGAACAGTTTTTTTGTTTCTTTTAAACGATAATAACCTCAAAAACTCAAAATCACCTCAAGAGTGCCGTTAGGCAGCTGTGTAGTCCAATCCAGATACAAAACGAGCACTTAGAATGAAGCAGAATATTCCAAAAACTCATTCCAAAAGAATTACACACCAGCATTCGTTGTTGACAGTCCATGGTCAGAAATGACCTTGATTCACTCGGGCAAAATCATAACGTTCAACGCATTATGAATGACTGTGCACAACCACAAAGAGAAGCATTAAAATTGGACAAACAATGAGTATTAAATCGGTATGTGATATACAAACGTTAAAATAATGATATACAGTCTAGGAGAAAAACGGATAATAATTATCAAGTTAGCTGCAATGTCCAAATAAGTACAAATATTGTGATTAGATCATCCAGAAGGGATTCTACAAACAATTTTTCCGTTACACTACCTTCGGTTGACGCGGAAGATCAGACGGCCGGAAGGGATAGGCAACAAGGAATTATCGCAGCGAATTAGCCAACAAGAAATACACAGAAGTAGATAGACTAGACAAACGCAGAGAAGCACTTCAAGCGACTTCACATTCCAGCTCCTCGAGTGAAACCTTAGTGAGAAGCAGTGGATTGTGTGTCTGAGGGTAACATGGAGATGATTATACTTGGGGGTGGGGTGGGGGGGTTGAAAGCTTATCGGCAGTCGTGGAGCTAGTTGAAAATTATGATGACGATGATGAATCCAGTCGAATGCGTATGCACCGCTGAAGCTCAGTGTTCTGCTCGGAACACAACAAGTGAATAGAAAAAGCCAGGAGACACTATCAGAGTGAGTTTCAATTCTATGTAAGACTTAATCATTCTAACTGATAAAAAAAATCAATGGTATTATTTTAAAATTAATTTTTTAGAATTTGCTGACTTCAGGAAGCACTTAATTTACATGTCACCTTCAATTCTTTTTTTTTTCTAGTTCAGAAAAAATACGGGATTTGTCTAAAATACGGTACTATGTTAAACACGAAATATAAAATATAGTTTATAAACCTCAGTTGTGAGGTGACTGGCTGAATGCTGTCAGTGTATGTCAATAAGTAAAAACAACAAAGCTGTGTCAAAGGAGATCCACGTGCTAGTCAAACAGCATGCGGATACCAAACACAGGATTAAGGGGTACGGCTAAACAATTTTCAACAGTAAAGGGTGCACGAATAAGGCAAAAGGAGCAAATAGTGTTCGATTATAAGAAAATAATTATTTTACATCTAATGGATTATGAATACATCTAGTGAGATGAACTTCAATAGTAAATAAAGACATGGTTAAGAATTAACCAATACAACTTGTACTACTTACCAGATATAAGTAGTATAAATTTGACACAAGGAATTAAATGGAAGAATTAGGAAAGGAATTAACACTTACATAGCATTGTTTATGCTTAAATCTTTTTTTCTTTCTTTTAGGAATCGATGTTCATTCCAGAACCTGTGGTATCTATGTCTATTAAGCCGACAAACAAATCAACTGTTGAATCGTTTAGTAAAGGTTTAGCCCGATTTACACGTGAAGATCCAACCTTTGTTCTTTCACAGGATCCAGAAACTGGTGAATCATTGGTATCCGGTATGGGTGAATTACACCTAGAAATCTATGCTCAACGTTTAGCTCGAGAGTACAATTCACCATGTGTATTAGGTAAACCTCGTGTGGCGTTCAGAGAAACGCTATCCGAACCATTTGAGTAAGTTCTTTTTCAAAATGACATCATAATATTACCAGGAGTATTCTTGGAACAATATTTCCCCAAGGTCTTCAGATGCTAAGACTACTATACTTATAAGAAAGTGGAAAGTTAATGGAGCTGGAGTGTTTGTTGCCGAAATAATGGGATGCCTATTTGAGTCCTTAGTAATGATTCTGTTTTCACACTCCTAGTCTTATGTAGATATTTTACAATATGGAGATGACTGCCTCCAATCTTATCGTTTGACCAATGTTTCCATTGCTCTTGGACTTTGAGGCAAGAAACTTAAGCTCATCATTAGCCTGCTTCACCGTAAACTTAATCTCACGATGAACTTTATTGAAACTGTTAGACACTGAAGATGTCTGGTTTATATCATTGGAACCGATGAAAATCTCAACATATCTGTGATAGCAAGTTGTTTATCGAATTACTAAGTCCAAGTGTGTCCGTTCATCACGATAATTCATAAAGATATTATGGTTCGTTCTGTTCTTTGGAAATAAGCATTCAGTTTTTTTAGCCGGTCTGACATCAAGAATGCGCGAACCCAAGTTCAATGCTATCTATATTACTGATCGATAATAGAAGTGAGAAGCCCGTATATCTAATTAAAAGTATCAACAAGCATTTGGATACTTTTGTTGAATTAATGCCAAGTAAATAGTTGATATGTTAGTTTCGCATATGCCAGTTTACGCCGTCTCTGGCAGAAACGTGATATCCGGCTATCTATTATGGGTAAAATTTTTGTTTGGACTTTTCGAATCCCAGTGGGTGCGTACTGCCGATGATTCCCAAACTAGGGTGAAACAGCAGCTGTCCAGTACTCCCTGGATTTCAATGGTTCTCTAACTGATATCAATCCGTGATCAACTCATAAAAACATAACAAACCCTTACAAACCAAATTATATAATTATTTCCCTGGGTTCTGAGTGGAACATAGTGTTTCAACAACCCATCTCCACTTGGTTCTGTTTGGTCCTGTCCTCTTCAACTGGGTCCACGATTGACCATAATCTCTCATCTCCTCCTCCTCAAACGATCTCCTCCATGTCACGCTTGCTGTGACGACTCACTCGTTGCTTCCCCTCGAGGGCCTGGCGCGCGACATCATTCAACAGCCACCTCAACATATGACCGATCCATCTTCATTTACTCCTACCTATTTGTTGAGCTATAAACCCTCGGTTGGTTTGTTGCCAGTCACAGTTTCTTGCTGCCAATTCTTTTTAATCGACCGGCTGTTTGAACTGCAGTATGGAGCAAAGACAGCTGATGACAAAATTCTCCAACCTGTTGGAAATCCTTTTTGTGACACGCATGTCAAGTTTGTGACCCGTATAGAAGGACTAAATTGACATTTGTGTTGAAAATCCGAATCTTATTCCTTATCCTGTGTTCAGAAGATTTCCAAACTGGTTTCAGGTTGCAGTAGAGAAGGTCAGGCATAATACAAGAATTAAAAAAAATGGTAACAGTAGAGACGAAATGATACCAGGTCGTCTTAACCTCCTTACGTAGAACGTCAAACGAAATATTTTTGTGGAAACCAACATGGTGTGGGAAGACCAGCAAAGATCAAAGGAAATACACAGTCAAATGTATTTAACATTCGATTCCGTTTCAACGTCTGCGTTGTCTATGCTTGTGGAACAGTTTGAAGTAATCAGTTCATGTGAGTCGCACTTGCGACTGAAAGTGGAATTAACCACATGACATCTGGAGGGATTCAATTCAATACCACTTGACCAGTACCACTGAGTAATTTCTGATAAAAAACATATTCATTTTGAAACAGTCCGATTGAGAAGTAATCGGCGTAGAAACAGTCAGATTATCTGCATACTTAACAAAATTGGTTCCATCAAAATGGGGCAAGTCATGTGAAAGGAAAGAAAGCTGGAGAAGAGAAAGAACAGGTCTTTGAGGAACACCAGCTAGAGTAAGTAAGGCAGTGGTGGACTCTCCATTGTAAACAGTGTGTATTGCTTCCTGTCAGAAAAATGGGAATGCAGCCACCTATTAGTCGAGCACTGTGCTTGTCTCGCAGCAAGCTTGTTGAACAAAAGAGACCTAGATACTTATTCAAAGGTGGGTGTGTAACCTAGGAAGGCACATGGAACATGTTTGGAACCTCTATCTAAATTAGAGATATGAGACGACAGTGGCATTTAAAATACACCTACTATTTTTATAAGCAAACTGATTAAATGAAGGTTCAAGGTTAATTGAAAGCAGTCTCTCCATTATTTTTCAAAAAAGTGAAGTAATGGCAATAGTTCTTCTTAACTTAACACTTGGTCCACTTGATAATTCAGGTACAGGAACGATTTTAGTGTCCTTCCAAGAAGCAGGAAGACGATTCATTGAAAATACTACATGTGTTGGTTAAAAGTATTTCTTCTATAACTATCTACTTATGAAAGTCATTTACTTCAGCTCATAAATCTAATCAACAATCTGCAATGTACACAGTTTGAAGGACGAAATTTTCACCACATTTTCCTTTGATACCAAATTGTTCGTGTCTCAGCATTTGTTGAAGCATTTCATCATGAGCTGACATCAGTTCGAGAGCCGTTAGAGAACCCGGGAGTACTGGACATCTTAATCAGTACGCACCCGCCGGGGTTCAAGCCGGGGACCCTTTGGTTAAAAGGCGAACTCTTAGCCCACTAAAGCACTGGGACTCAGTGTAGGGGCTCATAAATTCTAACTTCTGTCAATTCATGATAAAGCGCAACTACTTCGCAATGTCTTCTTCGATGAGTCACTGCCTCACCTTCAACCTGCTGTACCCCTTCTGGTCACCTCTTCCCACTTGAACCTCAGGTATTCGATTTGCTTGATACAGTGAATAATGATCAAGGAAGCGAGCATATTTGTATAAAACTATGCACTAGTGATTGTTTGAGATGAGTAAGTGCACACCATTCGCATCGACAAGTAGTGCGTACTCGCCAGCCGAAGTAGGCTGGCTAGAAATCTGGTGCTGTCAACTGATTCGCCTGTTCAAGCTGAGTCAAACTGAGTACACCATCAAGGAGCTTTGCAAGTAAACAAGTAAAATGGCCGTCCAGTTTTTAGACCACCCTGTTCTGACTAGCAGGCACTGTTTGTTGATACGAGTGGTATACGGCCATTAATCTTAGCCAGTCAGTCAGTAGTACATAGTTTTATGCGAATAGTTTACCTCAGCTAGTTGGAATTGTTAAACCCCTTTAGAATCTCAACATGCACCTTTTGCTGTATAAAGTAGGTTGTACAGGTTACTAAACTATAAATCTCTTTTCATGTATAAGTTATTCATTTTTAATGGTTTCGGTTGGAGTTAATGCCTTCTCGTATATGATTCATAATCTTGGCTTTCGCATATTTACGTAAAGGGTTAGGCTGACTGTGCCTTTGTCTTGGAGATAGATATCTTGGTGTTTACTGTGAAACAGTTCACAATTGAATTACAGTGAATCATGAAACATCTTCATTTGGGAATGCTTATCAATTAACTATCTGATAAATTAGTTAAGGTTTTGTAGAATGAGATGTAGATTTTTTGACTGGATTTCCTGCCTAATTGATGTTAAGAGTTAGGGATTGATGATCTTCAGTAATGCAGCTGAAAGTTTATCACCATAGGGAAAATCCTATTCATCACTCATCTCTATTGAAATTGTAAGAATTTCCTTCCATCTCCTCTCATGATCTCATTTTCCATGTTAACATTCTTCTTCTTCTGCTTCTGCTTCTTCTGTT
Source organism: Trichobilharzia regenti (assembly GCA_944472135.2). Taxonomy (NCBI): domain Eukaryota; kingdom Metazoa; phylum Platyhelminthes; class Trematoda; order Strigeidida; family Schistosomatidae; genus Trichobilharzia; species Trichobilharzia regenti. The sequence continues at coordinate 132,362,559 of OX235270.1, read as the reverse complement.
CACTCGGCCTTTTATTCTCTTTCAAAATGTGGTCACTTAAATTTATGCTTTTCTATGCAAGTTGTTATATGACTCTGCTCATCTCTCAGAATTCTAGATGCAATTCTAAATAAAAGTCTTGCGTTCGGTTACAAAACGTTTATGGTAACAGTAAGGAATAGATACCACAGTCGAATGAACTTGAAGCGGCCGATCATATGCTTTTAGGCGAAAAGTCGCCCATATAGTATAAAATGTATGTTCACTGCATGTATGTATACAAAAAAAAGGAATTATGTGGGGTATATGTCTCCAGTATAATTACAAAAAGAGGTCTCAGTTTTCTGTAGAAGTGGTTATAGCAAATAAACCATTCTAATCAGTATTTTCGATATGCCTGAGACCCTTGTGAACAGAATCTTTTTGAGTAGCAGTTATAGGATACTTACTTACTTTACTTCGGCTATCTCCTACGGGAGGATGAACCGGCTTCATGAATATCTCGAATGTTTGTAAGAGAGTTGATGAAATTTCATGGGAATTGGGTACGAGTGATGTCCCCAGCATCGCTCGGCCTTTTGTTTGAGAGTGCAGCTCTAGCCTTTACACAACCAAGTGTGACCTACAAGGCAGTAGGAGTGGAGTAGGAAGTCCACTATCCATTGGCAGCCGGTGACCGGAGTCCGGTTCATACGCCTTTTTGAATGGGGCCAGACATTCAGGGCATCCAATAAGCCCTTTGTCCATACGTCTGCCTACCGGTGAGCTTCATACTCCAGTCGTTGGAGGTTTGGAATCAGGGTTTAGCCATCTCCCCTAGACTGTCATCCAATGGACAGTCAGCCCGGTGAAGAGCGCCGGGCATCCGCTTTTGCCTTCTCACTTCGGTGAAATGAACACCTCCGCCACGTGAAGGCAGTGAGTAGGACAGTTATAGGATCCACTAATTCTGATGAATGATTGACTGTATGGTGAATGGAATCTAACAAGGATGGTGACATCGCCTCAGCACTTCAAGTGGATTTTGCCCACAATCTTCGTCTATCAGTTTCACCCTAACCTTAATTAACCATCGCTCAACCTTAGTCCTACCCTAACCCACAATCAGGGTAGGACTTGCAACGAAGATTACAAAAAGCATTTAATTGTAATGGTGAGGGGTTTGATTGGTTGATTCAAGGTCACTTGACTGTGTTGTCCCTTCTTTACTCTTGCCAAGTCTACACTGTGATATCCGGCCACTTGAGTGCACAGCTCGCAAATTTTTACTCCTAACTAAGATGAGCACTAAGCAATTTTGTTGAGGTCCATTCCTTTAGACACTTGACTCTCAACCACTGAGTCACGGGTTTGAGTCGCACTCCGTCTACCAAGATTCAGATAGTCAGGTTGTAATGTTACTAGTCCTCACACAATGCGTCTGGCTGATATTGTAACTATAGTGAAATAACTCTTTTTTCAAATAAGCACTAAGTGTGTGATTCTCATTGCATTGCTTATTTAATGTTTTTGTGTTTTGTCTGTTAGATTTGATTATCTTCATAAACGTCAATCTGGTGGAGCTGGTCAATATGGTCGAGTAATCGGTATCCTGGAGCCTTTACCACCTGACTCTTATACAAAATTGTTATTTTCTGATGAGACAGTTGGTACACATGTCCCAAAAAATTATGTCCCTGCCATTGAAACTGGTTTTCGTAATGCATGTAATTCAGGACAGTTGGCTGGACAAAAAGTTACCGGAGTAAAATTTCGTCTACAAGATGGTGACCATCATATGGTGGATAGTAGTGACTGGTCTTTTCAACAGGCTGCCGAAGGTGCTATGAAACAAGGTGAATTCCATTGTGAAAAGCATTTTTTTTTGTATTGTCTAAGAGAATCTTGATTGTGGATATGTTCATGTTTTAGACATCACTCTGTCTTGTGTTTGAGAGTGTATTTATATATATAGTTTTCGACGTTTCCATTTCTTTTGTACATTTCCATCCATCTGTAAATCCATCTACATTTCTGAATCGTTCGAAGTTAAAAGTCACAGGTCTCCAATTCTCAACCCAGTGGGCGGGGAGGGGTTAATAATCTGGTCGTCGTATACTTCTTCAGAATGGCAAACTTGGACCAGATAGTTAGTTGTCTAGCACACTTTGGCTTTCTTCAATGATCCTCTCACACCTGATGAACAGTGTGTCTGGATTGACTCAGCAGGCTGCTGAGCGTTGGAGATTGACATAAGTAGTCCCGAATCACTCATATCAGTATTGTTTCACACTGTGGTCGCTTTCTTGGTACAATGTAGATATGCATACACATATTTTCTGCTCTATCGTATGTTTTGTTTGTTGTTATTTGTGTTATTCGAACTTAAGTAGGGAGAATGAAAGCATAAATTTCCGAGTCACTGTTATTATTATGATTATTATTCTTAATCTTATATTTCTGATTATTAATAAATCTCTAATCTTATGAAAGGATAAATAAGGTTAGAGAAATTGACTTAGAATATGCAGACGATATAGTCCTACTAGGCGAAGACGCTGACGAAATGCAGAGTCTTCTAAACACCTTGAGCCGCAATCTACGAATGTTTGGCATGTGATTCGCTCCCGCCAAATGCAAGATGATGTTACAGGACTGACTGGACTACATCGACGCCTAGTTGAAAAATAGGAAGTGAAGTGGTAGAGCACGTTGACCGCTTCACTTATTTGGGAAGTACCATCAGTCAGTGCCAACGGGTTGATCTCTGACGAAATCTCAGCACGGATACAGGGGGCTCGTCTCGAATTTGCCAGTTTACGCCGTCTCTGGCGTAGACGTGATATCCGGCTGGCTGTCGACCAAAGGGCGGGTGTACTGCTCATCAGTCCGCTCCGTCCTCCTTTATGGTTGTGAGACCTGGCCACTGAGAGTGGAAGACATGAAAAGACTAGCTAGTTGTCTTTGATCATAGGTGCCTGCGTTCTATCTCCCGTGTAAAGTGGCATAATAAGGTGAGCAACATGGAGGTTAGGCGTAGAGTTCTAGGTAAACAGGGAAAATTAATCGACGAAGTCGTGAAGCTACAAAGACTGAGATGGTTAGGACATGTGTTACGTATGCCTAGTCATCGCCTTCCTCGACGAGCAGTGTTAGCGGATATAGGGTCAGGCTGGAAAAAAGCTAGCGGAGGTCAAACAAAAACTTGGCACCAGTCAATGAAATCCACAACAGTTGGTCTAAGCCAGTCACGTAGGAAGGTGTAGACTTCCAGGTTGGGGTCCTCGGGACGGTAAAAATCTATGGTTGGAAACAATTGGTGACATGGCTCAAAATCGTTCTCAATGCTTAATGCAGATGCATCCACTCCTTGTGACTTATGATCTCCAATGAAACTGTTTTGTTCTTCATTAATACTCCTCCTTTGTCTCACCCCTCTGCTTACTGTTTCTATTATGCATTTTTTGTACTTTCTTCTCTTGCTCTGTGTGCTACAAGAAGGGAGTGTGGCGACTTGAACTTCCGCACATATGTGGAAAGTTCTATGTCGAAAACAGACAGACAGACTGACAGACACTCTTTCTTCAGTTATATTATTTACTAGCTGTACAAACGCGTATAATATGTGTGTCTATATTAAATAATCTGAGCAACAAAATGAATATTTCCGAAAATTTGTCATTGGAATTGTAATTTTTTTCCGATAATAATAAATTACGTCATATGAAAACCGCTAGTCGATTGGAAGGTGAAATGAAATTAATGAAATAAATTGGGTGACGCAATATAACTCTGACGAGATTGAGTAGAGCTTGATCGAAATTAGGACAGAGTCAAGTTGCGAACAATAATAATAATAATAAGGAATAGAAATGTAATAATGGGGGGGGGTCGGTGGATGTGTGTGGAGGAACAATACAGTTAAACACCTAAACGTAACGAACACATCCTGCGTTAGTTTGGATTACGTTCATTGTAGTGACTGATCAGACCTCTGCATGCAGTTTCAGTTTTCGCCCGATTGAAGTGATTTTTATCTCTGACATTTACCGTATGCTTGCGATTGTGTAGATGTTGAGAATTATTCTGTTGAAAAGAGTAACTCCTTGATGATGAACGCCATTTTTACTAAATGGTAGTCTGATCGATTGACACTTGTAGTGTGACTGGAGTTCATGGGATTCTTCTCCATACTCTATACCTCATGGATGGTATATAAGAGCTTCAGACTCTGAAGTCTCAGTGACGGTGGTGTTATTTTTATACAGAGCACAACTGTTAACCTAACACCGGGTCGTCATTCTTTTTCCGGCTTACCATCGGTGAAGCGAGATTTAGGAGAGGCGTCAGCCAGGAATCGGATGACGATGTCTTGCGTGATTGATGAGCCTCCTACCATCAGACCACTGACGCATCAAATCATGGGATGATAGATATCAATGGTTGGATTTCTCTGATACTATGTTAAATAACCACTCACAATGTTCCTGAGTTCTGTCTCCGTTTAAATAACCATATTATAGCACACTTATCATTTATCATTTCTATCTTATTTTTATTTATCTTTGTTTTATTTTACTTTTGACGCCTCTATTCCCTTATCTCCCTTCCCATTAATGACCTCATAAATTGACAGTCCTAGATTCGATTCCTTTGTTAGGTTATAAGTATGTATTATTGAGTCCTCTTGCATAGTAACGAAACAACAAGGCAGTGTTTCTTTAAAAGACTCTAATTGTTGGCGAAATCATCTAGAGATGTTATTATAAATACTTATCCCTTGTTTGGTTTTTATCATTTTCTCCTAGCCATGGATGAAGGAAAATGGTTAATATTAGAACCAATTATGTATGTTGAAGCAACTGCACCAACGGAGTTTCAAGGCGCTTTAATTACTATTGTAACACGACGTAATGGTCTTATCGTCAGTACTGAAACCAATGAATGTGACGCTATCATTCAGGCTGAGGTAGGTCTGACTGGCAGTGGTTTGCATTGCTTTGCAACGTACATATTGTTTCATTTTCTCGTAAGAAGATAGCTGTCGTTATTGAGTGTACACCTATAGCTTAGTGTTTCTGTCCCTGCGGAGATGTGGTGTTGACACTTGTCGTTCGAGATCCTGAAAGTTTGCAGAGGCCCCTAAGTCATAATGGTCAAAGTGTACTAGTTTCGTTATTATTATTATTATCATTATTTCATCGGGTCCCGAGCGAAACATAAGGCTTCAGCAGCAAATCTTCTTTGTGGATCACTTGTCATGTAGCTGTTGAATGGGATTTATAAGGATTTGAGGCACGCCGGAGTGTTGAAGTAGTTTCCAAATTACTTCCCGGTCAACGGTGTCTGTCGAATGCCTTTCCAAAGTCGACGATGCTGACGTAGAGGTTTGTCTGCATTCTCTGCCCTCCTCGATGATGATTCGTAGAGTTGAGATTTGATCAGCACATGATTTGCCTTTCCTAAATCCAGCTTGTTCCGTTTGGGCTGCTGAAGCTCTGCATCCAGTGCATCTTTCAGTCTCTTCAGAGTGACGTGACTTAATATTTCACTTGGTGTTGTTGCAGACGCCTAATTCGTCCTTCTTTGGTAGTTTGGCGAGGTAGGCTTTGTTCCAATCAGTAGGCACCCTTCACTCCTTCCAAACCTTTTGCATTAGAAGCGTGAGTCCATCCATATATATATATATATATATATATATATATATATATATATATATATATGGATGAAAAAGTTGTCAGAAAACCGAAGGCAATGGAGGTGCGCAGCTGAAGCCCTATGTTCCTCTAGGAACTAAAGGATACAATAATATATATATATATATATATATATATATATATATATATATATATATATATATATATGGTGAGAGCAGGCCGCTAGCCAATTGGTAGACATAAATCTACGTCAGTGTCTAGGTCATTAATATTGGCCGTGAGAAAATATGAACAAGGCTGATTCAACAACCAATCACAGCAAACTTAACGTGGGCAAATATGATTCGCAGATAGATGGCTCCACTTCTCGATGGTTACCCGAAACAACCAATCAGAAGCCTGCGTTTGTCTACTTGAATAAACTATAATAATGTATGTGAAATACATATAAATACGTGTTGATTTCCGTAATAAAACAATCTGTTATATATATATATATATATATATATATATATATATATATATATATATATATGGATATGTGGATCCGTCCTCAGTGTTTCAGGAGGAATTCCGTCCGCTCTTAATTACTTCCTGGCCTTCAGTGGCTTGATTGCATTCAAGACTTATGCTTTTCTTGTGGGATTGGTGTTTGCTGGCAGTTCTGTGGCTGTTGTTGGTGGCATTTTTGGCCGGGTTGCAGATGATGATCAATTAAAGAGTCTTTCGATATGATCAGTCCATTGTTTTCTTGGTTTGTCCACTTTAGCAATTATATCCCCTTGACCATCTTTTGCCGGTCTCATCTGCGATGTTGTCTCCCCGAGTAGAGACCTGGTTATCTGAAAAAAATGTTCTGTAGTTTCTTTTTCATCTTGCCTGTTCTGCAGTGTACATTGAACTTAGCTTCTCCTTCTTCTCACCATCTTTGTATTGGTTCATCATGCTTCACAATCCTCATCTTCTATGCTGTCCTTCACTTGTTCATAGAGTTATTCCTTGTCTTGCGTCTTCTTTCCTCCTAGAGCGGCTGTACACGTTTACTTGAACATCACTTTCAGAGTGTTCTGTTATTCTTCTACACATGTTTCCTCAGTGATGCTACGTAGTGTCTCAGGCTTTGCTCTGGTAGCTGCTGCAGTGATGGTGTCTTTTGTAGTTTCGTTTTTCAGTTTCTGAGTATTGAACTTGAATTTTGGTCTATCTTCAGTTGTTTTGAAGGCCTTCAGTTTAGCATAGAAGGCTCCTTGAACTAGATACTGGTTTGAGTCCACGTCTGCTCACATTCTCGACTTCATGTCTAGCAGACTGCGTCTCCACTTTTCTTGGACAGTATTGAAATAAGGTCTGTCTGATTTTTGGTGTGTCCGTTAGGTGAAATATGCATGTCTCTTTGTGTATATCCTTGCAATTGTACACACCACCTCTGATCACCAAATCATTGAATGCAGAGAAGTCTGCGACCAAATCTTGAATGATCATTTCAGTCCTACATATCAAAAACAGTAAGAATAAAAATATTTCACTAACAAGACAAATCAATTGAAAATGTTAGAAATGAGACTAGGTCAAATGAAAAGGTTAACTTAGAGATGAAATAGCAGTGAGGATTAGTCGAGGGTGGAAACAGAATTTATCCTGTGAATATTAAAAAACTATTTTAATCTCTTATTAACTAATGTTTCAGCGATACTCCACTTTGATATAGTGGTGAATTCTGGTGTGTCTGTTCGCAGCACTGATTGATCAAATCAAGTTAACTGGTTTTCTGAAGCCACTAAGGAATATGATGTGTAGCTTGGCTGTTTATTGGTGGAAATAATGACTGTGTAATCTGGTCTTCCACTTTTATATGGACTTCAAAGTTTCAGTCTTATGAAAGTTAAGTGTATATGCTTTGTCGACATTACTTACTCGACATTAATTACCGATTGTTGGTTTGCAGTAATTTGATTGCTTACAAGTTGATATCAATTAGAGAGTCATTAGAAAACGAGGGAGTACTGGACAGATGTTCCGCTTTAGTTCGTCTTCTTCTCACCCATTAGAGTTCTGATTCAAGATGTTCCGATTACAAGGCGAGTTCTTGAATCTACAGAATTTGGGCAGTAATGAGTCATTAGGTCGGGTCCAAGTGACTGAATGCTTCACGAATTCATCTTGTCACTGGGAAGTTGTGGATTTGACCATAAGAAGTGCACACTTTTTGTTTAATGTGTCTTTATTTTGTCAGAGATGATAACTGCTTATCTATTTTCAGGTACCATTGAATGAAATGTTTGGTTTTGCTGGTGAATTACGCAGTCTAACCGAAGGGAAAGGTGAATTTTCTATGGAATATCTAAAGTATTGTCCAGCACGACAAGCCACTACAGACACACTAATTCAAGAGTATGAAGCAGCTGTAGAGGCGAAATTGATTGCCAGTGGTAAAGTCAGTACTAAGAAGAAAAAGAAAACCTAATTTTAGCCTTTCTTGTAGAAAAATGTAACTACTGTGAGTTTATATAGCTATAGCTATAGATTCTTGGTTATTATTTGTAAAATTTGTATTCAATTGCATTGACTACGACTCAGTCATCATCACGTGGACACACAGTATTTTTCACTCATGTACAACAGGCTATGAGACACAACTATTTGTATATTGGTTGATGATAATATACAGTTGCGCCAAAAGATTGAATTGGGTGAAGCAGGATTCGAATAGGTTACATTGCACTAATCAAGGCACTCTATTCAAACTCACGTAGCCGTGTAAGGGCTTATGGGGAATTGTCATCTGAATTGATACCAACCAGTGGTGTCCGACAGGGATGTCCATTTTCCCCATTCCTGTTTAACTTCATCATAGATATGCTAATGGAAGTATCCTTAAATGAACTTAATGACTTAGGAATCGACTTGTTACCAGGAAATAGTCTTATGGACGTAGAATATGCAGATGACATAGTCCTGTTAGGGGAGGATGCTGACAAAATGCAGAGTCTTCTGAACACCTTGAGCAGCAATCTTCATATGTTTGCCCCTGCAAAATGTGAGATGCTACTACAAGACTGGACCACGTCAACTCTCAACTTAGTGATAGGGAGTGAAGTGATAGAATATGTTGACCACTTCACCTATTTGGGAAGTTGTATTAGCACCAACGGACTGATTGGTGACGAAATCTCAATCTCAACACGGATCCAAAAGGCTCGAGCTGCTTTCGCTGATTTACGCCATCTCTGGCGTAGGCGTCACATCTGGCTATCAACCAAGGGACGTGTGTACTGCTCAGCAGTTCGCTCCATCCTTCTCTATGGCTCTGAAACATGGCCAATACGCGTTGAAGACATGAAAAGGTTGACTGCTTTCGATCATAGATGTCTGCGATCTCTGTCTCACGTTAGATGGTATAATAAGGTAAGTAATGTTTACGTTAGGCGTAGAGTGTTGGGCAAACAGGGAAAATCAATCGACGAGGCTATAAAGTTACATAGACTAAGATGGCTAGGTCACGTCACGTGGTGCGCATGCCTAACCACCGACTCCCCCGACGGGCATTGTTAGCTGATATAGGTGCAGGTTGGAAAAGAGCCAGTGGTGGCCAAACAAAAACTGGCATCAGTCCATGAAATCCTTGACAATTAAACTGAGTCAGGTAGGGAGATGCAGACTTCCGGGTTGGGGCCCTCGGGATTCTAGGAATCAATGGCTGGAGACAATAGGTGACATGGTTCAAAATCGTTGTCATTGGCGCAGATGTATTCAGTCTCTGTAATCTTTCATATTCCTTTCTACCATTATCCATTCTGTTTCACTCTTATACTTGTCAAACTCTACTGATTCTCTTCACTCATCTTTTTGTCTACCTTTGTGTGCTATTTGGAACGTGGCAACTCTAACTGGTGCACTTCGGTGCCAAGTTCTGTGTTGAATCCAGACAGACAGACAGGTTACTCCTTTGGTTAAAGGTAAGTGATGAGACTGATGAATGACATCATCGAATTTTCAGTAGAAATAAGTAATAATTAGTCAAGCGTAGTTAAAATCCTACGTTGAATAAAAGTGACATCTTGGAGGTAATGAATTGTGATTTCTTTTGTCACCTTGATTGGACACTGCAAAATTCCTGTGAAAAGACAAGAGATGCACACTGTAAGGAATTTATTAACACGAGAACGCAAATAATATAAATGATAAGGTAGGGTATGCAGACATTATTAGTCCACATGGCCTAAGTCCATGTTATACAACTATCCTCTTTTCTGTTCACTCTCATCATACAGGTATTAATGGAATTAACACTAATTGAAATGAACGACTTAAGGATTGGATTGTTACCTGGGAGAATAGTGTTATTGATTTTAGATATATACATGATATAGTCTTTCTAAAGATGAATACGGTGGTAAAATGAAAAGTTTCTCGAACACCTTGAGCAGCAATCCTCGAATGTTCAACATGTGATTCGCCACTGTAAAGGTACTATGATGCTGCAGGACTGATGTACACCTGTTTCTACTTTAAAGATAGTGAGTGAAGTGGTCAACCGTGTTGGGAAGTTACATCAGCCGTAACGATCTGATCACTGATGAAATCTCAGTACGAATACAGAAGTCTCGTGTGGAGTTTACGAACTAACTCCATCTGAGTCATAGATGTGATATCTGGCAATACCACTGATCATTTCACTCCGTCCTTCTCTATGAATGCGATACATAGTCGTTGAAAGTCGAAGGTATGAAAAGACTAGCTGTCTCCGATCATAGATGTCTACGTTCTGTCTCCCGTGTTAGGTGATATCACATGGTGAGTAATATTGCGGTCAGGCTTCGAGTATTAGGTAAGGAGGGCAACTGAATCGATGAGGTTGTACAGCTACATAGATTGAAATGGCTGGACATGTGTAGCACATGTGGTATCCATCGTCTTCTTCGACATGCATTGGTGGCTGACATAGGATCACGTTAGCAAAGACCTGGTGGCGGGCAAGCGAAAACATTGAATCAACCCACGAAATCTTTAAAAGTTAGTTTTAATTACGCACGGAGTGTAGTCCTCCTGGATGTGGTCCCTGAGATGGTGAAAAACAGTGGCTGGGGACAATCGGTGACATGTTTCAAAATCGTTCTCATTGTTGGCTCAAATGCATTCACTCCCTCTAACCTCCCATATCCACAAAAGCTTACTCTTCTTCCATGTCACTATTCTTTCTCCCTCACATATCTGCTTATTATCGTTCTTCTGAACCTCTATTTTTACCTCTTTTGTCTTCCTCTGGGTGCTACATCGAGTGTGGGAACTCGAGCTGCTGTACTTTTGTAGAAAGTGCTGTGTCGAGACCAGTCAGTTAGTCAGTCGTCTTACACCAGCGCTCTCAATTGTCAACCTTTTCACCATCCGTCTTTAACAGCGTATTGTCCAAATATTAGACCACTTGCTTACGAAACCCATACTAATACTTAGGTTTCAGCTGCATCTGGGTCCGGCCATCCTTCATAAAACAATAATAATAATAATAAAATGAAGTGATAAGAAAGGGGAAAGATGAATGCACGGAATAGTTGAAGCATAACTGCCTTACATTTTACATTGAATACTCTTTGTTTGTTTAACAAATTTTCGGGTCATCTGCGAAGATGACACCACAAACTGATGATTAATTATGTTCTGCTATTCTTTTAATCTTTTGTGTATACTATGACAGGATTTGTTGGTAACGAGAAGGATCGTTTGACGCGAGCTGGAGATGATCGGTATCAATCAATCCCGATGTGTATATACATATGTCTTTCGTATATGAGATAGAACAGTTTAGATCTTGTATATGTTATATTAACACCATTTGCTATGTCTCCTGTATTTCGCTAAAATATATTGATTTGACAATGCAAAACGGTACATATTCACTGCATATTTTAGATTGTTACAGCGGCAGAGAGAGAGAGAGATGATTGACATTAGACTCTTTTATGAAGCTTTCTTTGTACCGTTTATTCGTTTTCGCATATGCTTGGACGAGATAGCTACCTAACAGTGTGGAGGCTAGATAAGAACTGACTCCCAAATAATATCCTGGTAAGGCTGCAATATTAAGCGCCGTGTGTTGACTGAGGAAGATAAGTCAGGTTTTCAATATCTGTCGGTTGCAAGGACAGTTGTTCCCCGTGTTGAGTAGTGTCATCTGACCCAAGGGCGAAGTTGTGGGTGAAAAGGTCTAGGACAACCTGTTCATCCTACTCCAGGACTCTTCACAGCACACACCCACAGGGGTTCGAACCCAGGATCTTCCAGTTAAAAGGCGACCTCATGGACCATTCAGAATCTATCTAATGACCCATGAATTCCAACCTATGCCGATTCGCGATATATATATATATATATATTGCAGCCGGTGTCATCGGGAAGTAACTGTTCTCTTACTGATGTCTACTCGTGACCAAATGTGTAGCCAATAAAATCCCTGCAAACCACCAACACTTTGATCGGGAAAAGGACACTAAATCATTTAGCTGTTGATCTAAGTCACATGGAGTGGTGTGGACTTCTGGACTTTGCTTCATCCTTTCCTTTTACTGATACAAGTTCTAAATTATTCATTGTGGCCTAGGTGTATATGGCTCTTCTCATCTTTAAAGGCTAGAGAACTTTGATTTATCTTAGGATTGTGGTTTTCACAAAGTTTTATGAAAATTTTGTCAGCAACCAATAACACCTACAGAATCACTGGAAGTGAAGGGGCACTGGACAGATGTTCCATTCTAGTTCGGAACTCTTCAACACTAGGTACCAACTACCACACCAGGAATAGAACTCAGGACTTTGAGACTGCAGGGCATGCGTGTTGACCATTCTGCCGCTGCATCTGAATCCGATTAGCTGAGGACTCTAATTTCTGCCAGTTAATTCCTTATATGAACTTCGAAAGGCAAACAATAAGAGTTGTGTAATGTGTGCTGCATTCGTGCAACATATTTCAAACAGTTTGACCACTCACGTGCTTCTTATAGGAATTTATAGGAAGGTTAATCGGTGAGAAGATGAAAACAAACTTAATTTACTGACAAACAGTTTATGTACACATAGGGAGCCTTGTTCTTCATGATCGCTAAGTATCTGATACAATTTAGGATATGATCTCAGTCTCAAAAGATTTCGTGAATAAGGCCATCGAAGTTTTTCAATGTCCCGGGTGAAACATACGGCTTCAGTCTTGAGCTTTGGAGTTCCACTAGCAGTGATGTTTTTTTCCTATGAGGTGGGGCTGTCAGCCTCACTTCCATTTTAACCGGGCTTACTACCGGTTAAGTGAGATTTCGGAGTGTTTCGAAGTGACTAATTACCATTTCGTTTAGTCTTTGGAAAGCTTGTCTTCAACAAATGTACTTTTTTAAATCAAGCAACAAAGGCAGGATTAAGTGAATTCTTCAAATTTCGGTAAAAACTCTTCAGATGAATACTCATCATAAACAGAATGACTTAAATATATCAAAAATTGCGAACTGAGTAATATTAATAGTGATAGCAATAATAGTAATAATCTTGAAACGAGTTAAAATAGTGCTACTGATGATAAAAGATAGTTTTAAATGAATCAGGAATAATAATAATAAGTTAGAATGGAATGCTAATAATAATAATAGTTAATAAGTAGAACACATCACAATGGTAGATTCAGAGTGACGTCCGTTTCATTTTGTACAAAGAGACTCGGTTTATATCTCTTAATGTATTTCTGATAGTATAAATATATATCTCTGTATGTAGATTATTCAGCTGAAGAGTCGTACCGAAATTTGATGAATTCATTCAATCCTGTCTTACTTAAATTTGTTGCTTGTCTTAAATTCGTAAATTAGTAATTGAGTAGTCAAGAATTTCGAACATAATTTTCTGGTGGTTTCAAAATTCTTAGCACTAGGACTTCCTATTATTTCCACTGTACCTTTTTTACAAACGTCCAAATTATGTTCAGATTTTGAGTGTAGTAGTCAAAAGTGCATATAAGTTTCTTACTAGTCAATTGCTCCTTCCTTAACAGTTCTCTGCCTTTCTTATTAGACCGCCCCTCCCCCCAACCCGCACACCAGTGTGTCATATATCTTCGAGTAGCTTGAAAATCCCCATTGAGTCATATGAAAAAGAGAAGACGTTCATCGAAGAGACTCTTTTCACCGACGAATTCATTCACATAGCTGTACAATCGGATTTATATATAATTATTTGTGTGTGTGTGTGTGTGTGCACATGAGGTTTGTCAAGTTTAGATAATTGATCAGATAATAAAAGAATGATCTAATATAGAAAAAAGGTTAGTTGGAGTGCAACTAAAGTAAGATTGAGTTAGTAAGTTAGATGACGTAATATAATTGACTAAAATGTTTCAACTTGGGTCAGGGAAGCAACAGAGGTAATTATAGGTAGAGACTAAGTAGAAGTGGTAGTGAGGTGCAGAAATTCAATTGGATGGGGGTAGAGAATGTAAAATATTACAATTGAGAAGACAAAATAATACTAATGAAGAGACAGAAAAAAAAGAGATTAGGTAGAATTTACTTTCCAGGTAATAAGATAGATTAAGTCCATTGTAAGTGTAGTGATTGAACGAACTTCTTCTGTATGCAGAGTTCAGGACTTAGCAAGTGAATCGCCATTGCTTTTGCAGTTTGAAGAAGTCTGATTCATACATCTTTAGGAAGACTACTTCTTACTCTGTAGACTACTTTGAAGTTTGTTTGGGGTGCAGCTTGGTATCCGGATTCTATCAGATGTTCTAAGATGGAGCTGTGGGGACATCGTTTTACTCCTTTGTAAAACCATGTTGGTAAGTGTTCGGTGATACGCTTGGAAAGCGAACGCTGGGTACGGCCGACATACCTGGCTCCACACGAGCAGATGAATCGGTAGTATCTACTTTTGTAACACCTTCAAACATTTTAATTTTGGCTTTGCTACCGACATACTAATATGTTGTTGAGATAATCTTTAAAACTATGTAGAACTTTATTTATTGTTAATGTAAACAAAAAACTGGATGCAATATTGTAGTAAAATGCTGAGAATTCCATTCTGTATCACAAGTACTGATTTGGAATAAAGCTTATATAATAATAATAATAATAATAATAATAATAGATACACATTGATGAGGCCAGCAGTGGTAGCTTATCCTTCACGTTCACATGAATCATAGATTTTGTGGAGAAAGTTAATCATAGTTCAGCTGCGAAGAAGGTCTTCTTGAGTGAGCGCAACAGTCGATTTTTTAGTGTTTCCGCAGATATATCTCCATTGAATTGAAGGTTCATGTAGAGTGATTTCTTTGGGACGCTAAGCGTGGGTGGTTTTTGTGGTCTAGGATTCATAGAGTTTGCAATAAATCGTTCTGGGTAACAATTCTCGACGAGAATTCTCTTGAGATTGTCCAGTTCATCTTCTACGGTGTCCGGGGTACAAATTCTGCGAACTCTGTTGCTAAGTGAACGGATCAGGTTCCGTTTGGTGTATAGGGGTACCCAACTGTGGAAGTTAATAAGCTGTCCGTTCCATGTTGACTTTCTGTAGATAGATCTTTTCAGTGTTCCATCCTGTTCTCGTCCTGCTAGTTGGACGTCAAGAAGGGATATTTTGGAGTTGGACTCTTTCTCCAGCGTGAACTGAATCGCGGGGTGGCAGTTGTTAAACGACTTCAGGATGTCGTCTAGATTTTCTTCATTGTTGACGGTAATGAAAGTGTCGTCGGCGTATCTCTTGTAGATTCCAAAGGTATCGATCAATTTCTTCATGCATGTGTTTTCGAGTTTTGCCATGAAGAAATCTGCAAGCAATGGGCCTAGTGGTGAGCCCATAGACTCTTATTCGAAGTCTTTCACGACACACTGACACATGTCCTCGATACAATATTCTTTTGTCAGTTCTCATTTCAGTCGTCTTTCACCTGTAAATCAAAGGAGTTAAAAATCTTCATTTACAATATAAATATACAAGCAAATAGTGATTGTAAACAGTTCAATTATAATTGCGAATTTAGAAATTGTAGAAATTTTCATGGTGACCAAGTGTAGATAGAGTTCAGTGACTCTGACTGGACACAGTGAAATAGATTAACTGGAAAGAGAAACAAGTTCTGTATATTTTACGCCCCAAACATATTTCTGACCGAAATTTATCCGGCGAAATACTGGGAAAGTTATACATATGTGATCACTGAGAATTAAAAAAAAAAAACTCACGTCAGATTGATTTAAGCGTTGCGGGTATCGTCCAGAACGATAATGAGAGCTTCACTATTGAACTACCCGACTGAAAGAACCCAACAACAAAATAATTATGGATACACCAGCTATGTTCTCAGGGGAAATCATCTTCAGGTTTCCGACTTTCTAACATATTATAATGAGTTTCAATCATCTTCTTGGTCAGTTCTATCGCAATGCACCGTGGAAATCCCTTGAAAGTTATTTCATCAATACCAGGCTTCTTCTTTTTCTCTAAATCCGAATTTTTTTTTTTCGAAGACAGTTGATTTTGCTCAAGTAGGCTTCATTAATCTAGGGTGTGTATGGCATCCAGAAACGAGACTGTGTCTTCGCTTTTCCCTTCAATTTGTAGTTTTATTTAATTATTTCTCTTATCTGTTATAAGCACAGAATTCCTGATCGACACTTGAACAATGTTTCACTTCACCTACGTTTCTTACGTATAGCATCATAATTTCATTGAAATAATTCTACCTTTATCAGTTAATATATAGGCGGGTATAGAGATAATATTGACTTTCACGTGTATTTCAATATTAGTTACTTACCAAACTGTCTGACCTAGACTGGATATCATGTCAGGCTTCTATGATCCAATTACAGAAATTTGTTCTGTACTCCAAGCTCCGATAGTCTTGGTTGGTGCTCAGTTTGTTGAGGTGATGTTTTGATGTCTGGAATGAGTTGCCGCCATGTTGTAAATGTATGTGGCCTTGTTATTATCCCTTTCTAAAAGAGATTTTGGATGTTGCACACATTAAAGAAGAAATATAGTCGTTGCTGGTGCAGCGGTTGAATGATTGTCAGTCACACATGTGGCCTGGAGTTCGATCCACGTCCTAAATCTCACTTGCCCGTATTAAGTCTGTTATAGCTGGAAGGTTGAGCGTGAGCCTAGCAACCCCACTGTGTAGGAACTAAACACCACCACCACTACTACTATTGTGGTGAGATCTGGCTGCAAGCAAGCCGAAATTGTAGACAACAATTTACGTCAACATTCACTTCCCGAATCAGAGTCATCAGAAAACAACAACAAAGCTTAACCTTGAGAAAATCACCAGCCAATCACAGCGGAGTTGCCGTGTAAAAATATGATTTGCGGATATATGGCTTGATTTTCTGAGAAATGGCAACAAGGAGATAACAGAATAACGTTCATTAGGAAAACACAACCAATCAGAAGACGTTGCTTCTCTGCTAGCAATAACGAATAATAATGTGCGTAAAAATCGACGAATACCTCTTGATTTTCTCAATAAACGATCTGCCCTTATCTTCTTCTGTCGTTGCACTAATACTGAAATTTCAGAGCTCAGGCTTTCGGCCCTATATTCCACTCGGAATTCCGAGGAGTAGAATAATAATTAAAATGAATAGAAATGCAAGTGGATCAAACAAAGATTTCATTGTAGAGATTAACTAGCCTCTAATTGAAATCAAAGTATGGCCATAACACATAGGAGTTAGTGTTACACGTATGAAAATATGAGGTACTGTATTACCTGTCGAAAAGGCAATACATTTACATAAAAGCCAACTGGTTAGTACTAAGTTGAAGAAGGTGTTTCCACTAAATTTCATCACTGACCAACCATTCAATATTGACTATATCAAGATGTCCGTAAACTGATTCCATTTAACATACAATGACCGACATTTCAGTCCAATTAATAGCCAAAGTTGCACACAACAAGATGTCACGAAACGTTTCAGCTTGATAAACTCTCATCATGCATTTTTATGAATTCGAAGTATTTTCGCCTAGTAAAAATATTTCTATTTCGAGGTTTTTGTGTTGATGAGTAGCTTACACATCACAGCTTTAGTTAATTCGCCTAGCTAAACTGAGTAGAGTTTATCATCTGACAGTTTGAATACAGGGACTTGAGAAATGTGTTCCTTTTTTTGTATAAGACAAAGCGGCAACGCCAAGCTGCGTCATAATGAATTTTCGACAGCTCTTTTGAATGAAATAAATTTTAATCACTGACTGACTTGCTCTTTTTGTGTAAGAATGAAAGTAAATTCGTCTTTATTATTCTATTCCTATACGATATATTACTTTTTATCAGCAACAGGGAATGCAATTAATGTTCGTTTCTAGATCGGACTACATATCTTTGAGTATTGAAGAAACTGTTCTTTTTTTCTCAGGGCTTATTTATATGGATTTCCAATGCTGGTTATATCAAATTAGCAAGGAATGTTAAGAAACCGATTATAATTTCAATATTAATATGGTTACCTTGAGTATCAAGTGGAACATTCACCTTCAACACCACATATCAACTTTGTCCCATTCTCTACGATCCTCTCTAGGTTGACCAACAATTCTTCATAGTTTTCCATGTCTTTCTCGCACGATCTCCTCGATATCATCCTCGCACACCCCACTCGGGTTCCGCTAGAGGGCATGTAGAGTGATGCCATTCGATGGTCTCTTTAGAGTATGGCCAATCCATCCCATTTTTTTCGGAATACTTTTCGAGCAATAGGTTCTTGGATGATTCGTCCCCATAGATTCATGTTATAAATTGAGAGAAAGCATTTGTTGACAAACGTCTTCAGTAGGCTGTTGGAAATGATTTTCGTGACGCGTCCGCCAAGTTTCTGACCGATATGGGGAAGTCAGTCAAAGCTGGTCAACTGTTCCTTTCTTCCATGTCTTTCTTCGTATCTATGAGTGCAACTACCGCCCCGGCATCTATTAGACACATAACTTCATTGTCGTTCTTTCCTAATTACTTATGCATTTACATGCTTTCTCACTTCCTTTATTTAGTTGCTTACTTACTTATTTAATTACTTGCACAATTACTTGCATACTTATTTACTTGCCCAATTAATTTATCAATCGCTTACTGCACTCACGCGATAACTCCTTAATTTACCATCAGTACCTCATTACTTACTTACATGCTCACTTTCTAGCCTCTTCACATAATTGCATACTTGTTTACTCGTTCATCTACCTTATTACTTACCTAATAATCAACTAGCATGTATCCTTACGTTCGTGAGTATTTACTCACATACTCACTTACTTACTTGCTTGCTTACTTACACACTCGCCTACTTGATTAATTGCCTACTTGCTTAAATAATTTCTTATTTATTCAGTTGCTCACTCAAACGCATACTTACTTCTTTCAATGCCCAGTTAACTACTTCCTAGCCTACTCACATACTCACCTGATTTCGTGATAAATTATATCCCAAATGAACCACTCACTCACTCACATATGTTCTCAATTAGTTATTCACTTACATTTTTGCCTGCTTAACAATTTCTTTATTTACCAGCTTCTTAACATGGCTACTGAATTACTTCTTAAGTAACATACTTCATTCTTTTGTTACTGTCATAATATTACTGTCGCATTATGTTTTATTTATTTTATCTTTTTAATTTTTGATTACAGCTTGATTCCACACTGTATTTGTGGTACAAGTGTGGAATTTTCAGCATGGATATCGGTAGCCTAAATTTCGCGTGCCGACCATAGATATCAGGTGTGCGTCGGTGCGGGCTCGAACCCCGGACCATGTGCATGGTCGGCGAGAGTCATAACCACTGTGCCACCGACGCACAGTGTCGAATAAAATAATCCTAATCTGCTTGGGCTGAGTCAGCCTATTAGCGCAAATACTAGAGAAAGTAGTCTGATTTGAAAAATACAATAAGGTTAAGAGTTTGGGTCAACGCAGTAGATTAAAATAATTTAGGTTATTGGTGTGGGGGGAGGGCGAAGCGGAAGGAAGAAAGCTGGAAAAGTTTATAATATAAAGTAAGTAAACTTGATGACGTAACACAGTTGACATGGTTGACTAGAGTTCAACTAAAATGTAGAGAGGTTGACCGAAAATTGAAGCCAAATTAGAAAAAACAACTATTAGTTTGAATACATTGACTGACAAGTAATCAACCCATAGGTTAAGACGGAATATTGATTTTATTTGCACCCAATAATAATGACGATAATATTTGTGTGAACACTGATCAGTTATCTGTTTAAAAGAATTGCATTCACTTTGTCAGTCATTTCGATTTTAATCGAGAGGAGAAATCTGTACGCGTGTGACTTGTGAGCTTTTCATTACGGATTAGATTTTTCGAGAGAATTGAAGGTGAGTTTGCCTATGGATGTGCTGGTTAATTGTTTATCTGTGTAACTATTTTGAATGTCGTTAGGGAGAATTATTTAGGCTTAATTTGACCCTGTTGTAGGTAGTAAGTTGTGGTGGTTGGTGCCTCTTTATTGATGTACTGGTGATTTAGTGGAAACAGGAGCCCTGCTCTAACACTAGAAGTAGGATGTATGTGACACTTCAGTCGTAGAAATTCGTTGTCTTCATTTCATGCATTCGTGAGGATGATATTTGTCAAGCAGTCTCTTTTGTAAATGTTCACTCTTAGATGTCAATTACTTCTCATTGAAATGTTCATCGTGGGCATGTAGGCATTACTGACTGACGCCTTTTGATGCGAATATTGAGCGTTTGCGATGAAGTGATGGATCTTACGGTCGCTGGTGAACGTAAGCCGTGTTCCTTATTATTTCAGTGCAGGATTTGAAATCGAGATAGGAATTGATTTCCATTTTAAAATCGGTGTTCTTACGTGGAGGCTAGAAATTTTGTTGTTTGTCCTCGCCTTTGCTTTTATTAGCTCACAAGATTCGCATTGTCCCCTCTAAAGCTGTCCACAGGTCGACCTAGTCCTTTCCTCTTGAATAAATCAACTTCTCTCTTTGTACCAGACGGAGTCAGATGCTTGTGAGCTGAAGAGTACAGTTGGCGTGCAATGTCTAACATGAGTTCTCCAACAAATTCAGTTGTTCACATAGAAGTAATTCTTGGGTCTCCGGCTGCCGGTAACATGGCGAAAACTTGAAAAACAGTGTGCGTCGGTGGCACAGTGGTTAGGGCTCTCGCCGACCATGCACATAGTCCAAGGTTCGACCCCTTGCCGACTCACACCTGATAGCTATGGTCGGCCTGCAAACTTAGGGCTACCGATATCCATGCTGAAAATTCCATACCTGTACCAAAACATACGGTGTGGAATCATGCTGTAATCAAAAATAATAACAAAAATAATTATCAGTAAAACACAATGGTGGAATTAACAGAATGAATATGTCCTTTCGGAGATGAATAATGAGCTTCTCGCCTTGAAAGCTGAATGATAGTTATGAGTTTCATCTGTCTTCCGGCATTGAGTGTGCAAAGATGAAGCGTAGGAAATTTGGGAGAACCGTTTATTCATAGCCTCTTAGTTTCCAGTGGACATCTGACGAAGTTACATCAGAGCGGTTGAGTAAGTTACCCTTAATCAAGCCAAAATCCTAGCATTGCAATTCGCTTAACTCCTCGAGACTGCAGGAGATGTGTCGTGAATGATTTGTTCACAGTGCAAGAATCATTCGAAGTCAAAACACACCATCTCTCACCACTTTGAAATTAGATATCAAGCATAGGTTTGTAAAATTCTGTGTTCCTTCTGAATAGTGGATTGCCTTTGATTTTATAGGTGAACAGAGGATCCAGGTGTATTGAGAGACAAACGACGGGTGAGGAAAAATTGATAATTGTGAAGAGGGAAGAAGAGGACCAAAGCCACACGTTGCTCACTTCAACTTCCCATGAAGTGGTTTCGGTTGGTGCTGAAATCTCCAGAATCGATGGAACTATATTGAACTCAGGGATGGACGAGTGCATCGAACAGAATTTTGCAGAAGACAATATCGATGCATGGATCAGAGTGGTGGTACATAGAGATATCCCATGCGTTTGTTATGGGAAATTAACTTGTGTGTCAGACCATCGAAAGTTCTTTTCAATGCGAAACGTGATCGAGTTTGACCGGTCGACATTTGACGAGAGAATCATCTGTGAATTGAATCCAGACAAGTTTGTCCGATCAGGAGAGGATATCGAAGAATTAAGAAGTCTGAGGCCAACATCGCCATGTCTTCGCTGTGAAGAGTGCTTTTGTCCCTTGTCAGAGTGAATACATTTTCGAAAATCAGTGTTTCCTTATTTTGTTATTCCAACGTGTATTCTTATTTCTTCTCAACACACTTTCAGTATTTACCCTGAGTCGGTTTATTTACGAAATCTGGATGGTGTTCGCTGACGAATGAGTTCCTGTGTAGGTGATGTAAAGCTGGCTAATGGTGATGGTGTTGATGATGATGTAAGAACGTCGAGTTCGACATTCGCCTTTATTCCCACCCGTAGCTTGTCAGCTAGGTGTAGCGTATATCATCAAATCAGTTGACTATATTGACTATGCTCTGAGCAATGAGTAGCAGTTAATCAACTTGAGCACACTAACTTATTCCGTCTAGAACGATTTGTGAATCATGTATCCACCTTAAAATGTTTATTCCTCGAATTAGTATGTCATTTCTCAGAGCTCGAAAAGAGTAGGTGAATGACTGCCGAAGACTGAGTCAGGCTGTTCTTATTTCTGCTGAAATATTGAGAAAACCTGAACATGAGCTGGTTGAAGCCTAAAGATGTTGTCCATGGAGGAGGAGAGTGTATATTCTGTACTGTACTTACAGCTAGTTGGATTACCAGCTTTTGAAATTTTACTCTTGACAGAATGACTAACACTAAGTAATTGAATCTGATTAGACCATTTGACAGACTAGGTATGTTTTCCGATTTCAGTATTCCTAAAGACTCATTGATTTATTAGCATGACAACTGGTGATAAGAGAAAATTCGAAACCTGTCATGTAACCTACTTTCCACCTACATTCGTCTGTTTATATTCCGTAGTGCGGCGGTGGCGAACAAAGCGGATTTCATGTGGACTGTGATCTGCTCTTGATTTATGACCCAGTTCTCTCTCACGCTACTCATGAGCTTTGAAATCCTATTGGTTGTTCACTGTCTGAATGACATTAATGCTTCTCAAAGTCACTGTAGACATTTATATACGCCAGCGCTGTCAATCATTTTTGACTATTGTTTTGAGATAGTAGGAGCTCTTTTCTCAACGTCTAGTCCTCTCTTCTGTCTTTGTGTGCGGGTAGTGTCACTGTTGTCGTTGGTGGTGGTGTTGACGTGCCGTTAGGACAGATTAGCCAGCGCATTAAGTTATTATTCGCTCATAGTCTGCCAGGTCGTAGTTCCGGACATAACAGCTCTAGAATTCATCCATGTATCCTGTGGGTGACTGGACAGTTTGCTTCCTCGAATGTTCTAGAACGGTGCATATTTGTTGATATATGACTTCTGAAAAGCGGTACTGAGCTGCTTACCTGTCGAATTTTTACTGCACGAGGTATTTATTCTTAGACCACAAGTGAAATAGTGAATTAAATAGTCTTCATAACTAGATGTTGGTTCTCGTGTCTTTCATCGTTTGTTCTCATACAAAACTAGGAGAGAAAAGTTTCAGTTGTGTCACAGCCATCTTCGACTCCTATGTGTTTTGGGAACTTGAAACAGTTGATGAATTTGTAGCAGGTGTCTTCGCCTTGTCTGTGATTGGCAGTCAGCTGTACGTAAGCACTGAATCCTCCGAGTTTGGATTTGCTGAAACCAATCAGACTGAACTATTAATAATTAACTTGAAATGTGATTGTTCATTGATGACGTTTGAGTTCTGGTGTTAACCTGATGATATTTATTACAGCTCCCTAACTGATGTTCGCGTTCATTAAAATTTCCGTATTTTGTAGAGTGACGACACAGGGTGTGAAGACGTCAGGAGGTTTGGAAGGCAAGAAATGTACTCCACTTGACGTTCCGTTGATGATTATACCAGGTTGTGTATTAGTTCCTTTCCGTAAAGTTCTCAGAATGGAGACTTTTCCAGTTAAACTTTCTCAGCAGCCTAAAGGTTTCCAGCAGTTTAACAGAATCCCACTGACAAGACAGGCCAATGAAGTGAAACACGGTGGCGACAGTGACGAACTTTTGAGGAGTGCTAAGACTCCGACATCACCAATGCGTAAGAATTCACAATTTGCCAATGAGAGAAGTACGCATTGTGGGAGACAGAGTGTGAATTTGCAGAATAACCCCGAGGTAGGTCATGCTATTCCAGTTGTTTTTATCTACTCATGTGGTGGGCACACTTTAGTAGCTTTCATGATTGACAGGGAGCAGGTTTGTTACTGGAGACTACCTCTCACGTCTCCAGCACAAAGCATTCAGGTCCTTTCACCCCATTTATTCAGAATATGCTGACTGGAATCTGAAGGAGGGGATCATGAGAATTTGAGGCGATAACCTCATGTGTGCGTGTGTGTGATTTATTCTCCGTGTAGACAGACCCATCTACTTGATGACCTATGGATTACTGATGGCGTCTCAGTGACTTTGTGCGTGCAGTTGAGACTTCGAAGTACAATACCTGGAGAATATTACGCTGCATCCTTCTAGGATGAGAGCGCAGGCAATGAAACCTCCGAGGTGATAGACAAGGAAGAGTAGTGACGCTTTCAGTTTTGGTGATGAGAGTATCTGAGATAGTGTTGTAGTTGTGGCAGACTACTTACTACTGATGTTATGGGTGATAAGTGAAATTGAGATGAAAATGTGGGTCAGTGGAGAAATCGAGTGGCTATGTGAAATGTTATTCATGTGGTAGAGCGGTGACACTCAGAGATTCCTGCTGTCCAGAGTGGTATATCGGATGGGTGATTGAAGTGCTGGTATTCTTCGCTTTGTCTCTGGTTAGCCAATCCGGACAGTGTCCCATAGAACACTCATGGTCTATGTATTTTACACCAGAGTGAATTGTGTACTGTTAGATATTCAGTGGTGTGGCTGAAAGCTGTTTCCCACTGGTCACACGATAATTCCCTGTTGAATGCAAATACTGTTGTATTTAGATTGTGAATGAGAAGGGAATTCTGTTGACTGATATGCATTCTGTGCATAAACTCGGAGTGAATCGTCGCCATCTTTCTGAAGGGTTATGTTTCTGCTTGTGTTGGTGTATTGTTTAATCTTTAATACTTGTCTTCTCTTAAACTAGACGAATCTGGATGCAAGCGCTATTGTCCAACCTGGAGGCACTTGGAATATAGGAATGGGGGGAAGTTGGAATATCCAGACCACACATGGAGAACAGTGGATCAGAATTGCCTGAATGGTGTGCTCTAGATGATGACATTATCAGTGCAATAATTTGACAATCGCTCTTCTGAATTTTTACAATCTCTTTCAAAATAAATGTTTGGTTTTTCTGTGTTATCTTGTTCAAGTGAGTGTGTAGAATGCTTGGGGAGAGTTGGTTCAGTGAATGATGAAGGAGGTATTGAAGTATTTCGTCTTTAACATGTCATCT
Source organism: Trichobilharzia regenti (assembly GCA_944472135.2). Lineage (NCBI taxonomy): Eukaryota > Metazoa > Platyhelminthes > Trematoda > Strigeidida > Schistosomatidae > Trichobilharzia > Trichobilharzia regenti. The sequence goes on along the minus strand of OX235270.1, from coordinate 132,337,381 downwards.
CTCTTCTTGTCTTAAAGGGTGACTGAAAAGATGTCCATTCTCTCCAACGTCCGAATTATAAATGTGGACTGTTTAGTCATAAGTTATGATCAGCTGTTGAAATAGGACGGGAAATAACAATGAGAGATATTAGTTTTCCACAAGCATGTTGTTCACCATTGTGTGTTTCGACGCAGGTTTTTTGAAGCGAAGTAGTCAATGCCCTCAATGACGACGTGATTCAGTGAAGCACTGAAAACCTGAAAGCTCTAGTCAAGTGTTGTTTCTCTACATAAGGTTCACTGACAGTGTGAGTAGATAACCGACCTTGTTGACCTTGGATTACCAGCCAATTCGATAATCATGTAATCAGTGAAGAAATGTCTCAGAAACGCAATTGTAATGTACTTGAGTCGAGCTGGAATGCTATAGTGTGTGTGCACCACTCATGTTCTTCCAACCAGAAAGGAGTAGATGTCAAATGTTTCTCTAGCTGATACTGTATTGAGATGAAATTGATCTTGAAACCAGTTAAATAAGGAAATTCAAATAGCAACGAGTGGAAATTCTGACCAATAATAGTAGGTGAAATGTAACTGTTGAATTATCCGTGCTTCCTGTGTTACGTGTGGTCATGAGGATGCGTGAGAATCGCCACACATATTGTCACAGAGGCTATATTCATTCCTCAACATGTCAGATACTCGATGGAAATGTGAAGCTTTTAGGCCGAACCTGGTTTTCCTGATTTCGCTTCTTTATGCTGAGTGTAGCAGATTTACACAATGTTGCTATTACTTTTATTTCGAGTTATTTGGTCTAATGGCATGGATGACTGTTTCACCTTTTCTGATGTTTGTGGCTTCATAAATGGAATTTCACAAATGAATGTGGAATATCGGTAATCTCTCCTCCGGTTGATCACTGTTAAGTGAGGTGAGGTGGGAGGGGGGAATTTTCAATTAACCAAATTCATGGTGTTCCGGTGATCGTATGTCCTCAACACATGAGTTTGATGAATGCATCACAATGCATCTCGTAAATATCATAGTTATATTGGTATGGTCTTTCTGCCCAAGGATAACTTTGTTAGGCCAACAGTAAGATTTCAGCCTTGAACTGTAGATCATTGTCTTACTTCGTGTAAAACACAAGAGATTTCGAAGTCGAACAGACCGATGCTGACACACTGCTTATTGAAGAGGTGAAGGAAAAAATCTTTCATTGAGGGGATTCACTTTATTAGTAATAGGTAGATTATGACTCTTGATGTAGTCAGTCCTTCCTATGAAATTGTATTTCCCTTGTGACAAACTGATTCAACAGTGTACTGGAAACTGAAACTTGAAATGATGCATTAGCCTCCGGACATTTTTTGGTGACATGATTCAATCGTCTTTACGTCATCACAACAAGGTTTAAATAACTCTCACAGTATAGTGCTGAGTAATGCTCAATAACATTTTGTTTTGATTATAGCTTGATTGCACACCGTATTTTTGGTACAGGTGCGAATTTTCAACATATGATATAAGTAGCCCAAAGTTTGCAGACCGACCATAGATTTCAGGTGTGCGGACCATGCGCATTGTTGGCAGGAGTCATAACCGCAATGCCACCGACTTCCTTACATCCATGAAATTATGTTTATGGTCGGTTTCTGAAGGTCAGATCAAGTATTTATAGTTCGCCTAATTTTTAAGGAAATCTCGGTGCATAGTAGAACCATACTTATGAGTGCTTCGGTAACAGATATCACAATGAAAGGACAACAGTAATCACAGACATCTTAACTAGATGAAAATTAGGTGATTCATGAAGTGAATATACCTGTGCAGTTCACATGGGCCGTCTGAAGTACCAGAGAATATGGAAGAAATAAGTATTTTGACAATGTGCAGTTCCCGTACCTGATTGACTACAACTTCCCATCCGCCTTTAATATACAGGCAGTGAATTCTTTAACTAATGGCATACTGAAGCTTTGATAGAGGAAATTCTCTGCGCCAGTCTCACTCTTTCTAGGTCGTGTTTTAAGACTGTCAGTCATATAGTTTGTACAACATACGATCATTTCGATTCGGGGATTGTTGAAGTGTCAGACTGATTCCTTTTCTCTTTTTGTCAAGTATCATTATTTAACGATTGGTTTCACCAGGTATGGATCTGGGAAGTGTAAACGATGCATTCCTAGTCAGTTGTGGTATTGGTGAGGAGAATGAGGGCATACAGAACGAAAGACGCGTCACTTTCTATGTCTTGAAGTTAGCATGAAATGGTGACTCTGATAGCCAGTAGAAATCACTTTATCATTCAGTCAGTCTTTGTAACTTCGGAGAACACTCTGTAGTAGAGATTTCGTAATCACTTATTCACAATAATGAGTCGAAACTATATCCAGTAGTGATGCCAGTAGGATCTTCCTAGATGCTGACTGTCTAATACTCAAATGAAGTACAGTGCAGACGTGTGCCTAAAACACGTTTATTGAAACTCCACAGTTCAGTTGTCTTCTTTTTTGATTAGAGAGTTTAATAACTAATGCCCATTATTTAGTGGACAAGGGAAATGTTAGCATTTCGATTCTCGAAATATACCCAGTAGTTCATAAGGAAAGCACACCTTTTGTTCAGCGAAGTGATATCTCCCTCTTTTTTCACAGACTTCATTTTCAAGCTGTACAGTCATATTTATATTACGAAAAGAGAAACAGCGTTTTTTATGCAGCTGACTTTCATCTAGTGTTTACCAGCTGAAATATGATTCGACAATGTGTTGAGGATAAACTACCGCTTATTTCCACCTCTATGTACAGATACTCGTTCATCCCATTTCACTTCATCTTCGCCGTCTTTACTGTTACCGTCATCATACTGTTAATATTTTAGGCAACACCTGACCTACAAATTGAATAGTTTTGTAATCCATCCACTTCAACTCTACCCCCTTCCCCCTTGGTGCATCATTTTAATTATCCTAATTCTTATCATGTGCATATTGACTGAGCAATTTCTAATGCCACTTAATGCTTTTTTTCCGTAATGTAGTTACGACTCTACAGCTTCGAAATGAAGCAGTTGGAAAGAGATATTTCTTCGCTGATCAAAAACTGTATTTGGTTTCTCGTAGAAACATCGACTCAACAAATATTCACAACACCAAAAGTCATAGGTTTCTCGATAAAGACGATTGAGATAGTGGCTCGCGGTTGGCCTATCAACTTTAAAAACTCGCTATATTTCTTGAACTGAAAACTGAATTCGATCGAGGTGTACTGTGACAGTTTCTGCGCGTGAGTCAACTGTTGATAAAGTGTATTACACTCATCAAGGCATTCTCTTTAATCGAACTTATGAAGACGTGAGAAAGAGCGTGGAGAGTCATAATCTGATGTCTTGACAACCAACGGTGCCCGTGAGAATTGCTCGAGGTCTCCATTTTTGTTCACTTTCATCATGGATGTACTTATGTTTGTAGCCCTGATCGATATAAAGGTTTAGGGATTAACCTGTTTCTATGGTACAGCGCAGTTGATATACAGTGTACAGATGACATATTCCCCCTAGGTGAAGACGTGGACGAAATTATGAATATTCGGAAACCATGAGCAGACATCTTCGAGTTTTTTGGCATGAGATTTACTCCTGTCGAGTGTAAGATGAATCTGCGTGACTAGTATGCATCAACACCATGTGTAGAGATAGGGCTAAAGCGGTTGTCTGTGTTGACCGCTTATTTAGGTAGTTGAATCAACCCTAGTTGACTGAATAATGTGAAATCTCAGCATGGACACGAAAGGCTCATGTGGCGTATGTCGATTCACGTCATTACTCGCGTAGAAATGTTTTCCGCCTAAGGATGGAAAGACCTTTGTAGTGCGCAACAATTTGCGCTGTCGTTTTTTGTGGCTTTGAAACGTAGTCATTGAGAATAGAAGCTATTCAATGTCTAGCATTCCCTGTTCACATAAATTCGAAATCCACGTCCGGTGTTAAGCCGTAGAATACGGTACATAATATTCGGTTTGGGGCGTCGGTTGCATAGCGGTAGGACGCTCGCCGACCATGCACATGGTCCGGGATTCAAGCCCCGGCCACAGATGCACTCATTTACCTCGCTAGGCCAGAAATGACGCTGGTAAAGAGGAAAGGCTGGACATGAGGCTAGCAACCCCATCCTGTAAAATTAAGACTGCTACAGAAACTTCAAGCCACTAGCTTGAGGCCCTATGTTCCACTGGGGAACGTGAAGGAAAAAAATATTCGGTTTAAGTGTAGTGTTAGGTAAGGAAGGAAAGTCCACATTACTTGTTTCGCATACGAGTTATCGCCTTGCTCGTCGAGCAATTACAGCTGACACAGTGTTAGGTTGTAAAAGAGTTAGGTGTGGTCAAATAGAAACTTTCCATCATTCCATGAAGTCTTTGACTGTTGCTTTCTAGGTTAGACGTACGGAGGTGTTGATTGCCTGATTGGTGTGACCAAGACATAAAGAAGCGAATGCTTGAGACAACTGGTAACATCGCTCAGAACCGTCCTGAGTGACGAATATGGATTATCACTCTCTGACATCCTACAGATCCGTTAAATCCTCTTTAGTCTCAAAATAATTATTCTTTCATCTATACATTTCTATGAATTTCTCCTTTTTCTCAACACTTTCATGCTACATGGAGTGTGGCAAGTTGAAGTTGCGCACTTCTTTGCAAATTTCTAAAGGAAAGTTGGTCGGTCATCATCCTAGACATGACAAACTTTCTGAATTTGTATTAATGAACCTACAGGATTGTCTTTTTAAAAACGTGTTACGATAGTGGTACTAGGTAGAAAAGTCAAAAGGCGTTGGAATGACAGGCTTCTAAAACAGTTAACAAGCTGATATGTATCCACATGATGTGTGTGTGTTTTGTTGTTGACAGTCTATTATATTTTGCTGTGTGTGTGGATCGATATTCCATTATAACTGACAATATGCTTTTGTCTGTCCACTAACTAAATGAATACGTATGACCTTGTTGTCATATGACATTACAACCAATCATGTTAAGACTGTCTATTGATTCGCTCATACACTTGTGTGACATTGATTTTCCTTGTTTGAAAAATAGAAGCATCATCGTGAAGCTGGTGGTTTTCTGATTTCCGCCTTCTTGCGTCAGGACTATTAATTACTCGACCAGTACATAACACAAGCATCTTCGTAGATTCTCAAGAAACAAGTTATTGGCAGCAATGACTGACTATCATAGTCTTAAACCAAGAGTTTCAGTATTGGCAACATAAAGCTACATAATATAGTTCCAGTTTAAATTGAACTTTACTGATATTTGATTGCTTATCTATGTAACTACATTCCCGTTTCATAACACTGTAGTGTTGTCCCACTTCTGTGAGGTGGTGTTGAATTAGCAATGCAAGTATCCTATTCACTGTTTAGACGTGGATTTTATCTCTTGAAATGAATAGTCGTTTTGATGTGCTGTTGCCTGTGTTCAGACAATCTCAAGAGTACCATCCCTCCATTCTAATTATCATTTTGCTGTGTAAAGTTTGGCGGACTAACTGAGAAAACAATATACATGTATCCAGAAATGTAACATCCAGAGCTGCTGAATAATTGAAGGTTATACTTGTGCGTACTTTATTGAGTCTTGCTGTTATATTTTGTTGCCTTCATTAATCGGAGTGCATTTTTGTTGGCTAGTGAGATCAACAAATGACCAGAATATATATGCCAATCAACCCCACTTAAGCTTTAGTTTGGAAAGTCAACTCGACTGGATTTCGACTAGTTTTAGATACTCAATACTCGCTTTGTTCATTAGGGATCCATTTGTGGTGGATGTTGTCGAAATGATGTATGAAGTAGATGTTGACTGTGTTAATTACTGGTCATACAGAAAGGCTACTATCCAGGTAACTGAATTTATTGTATTTGAAGTCACATGGAATAAACTGTCATCTATACTTATTCACTCACGTGATCGGGATCATTACCATCTCCCTCCGCCCCCCGTCCCTCTCAACCTCTCTCTCTTTCTCCAGGACTGATTGGCTATGTGTTTGATATGCTTTCTAGGACATTGTTTGTGATGCACAGAATTAACACCAATGAGATAGATATATGATTATCATGGAAGTGATGATATTTGCATTAATTATCAGCAGTTATCACTTTGTGGTGAGAGCAGACTGCTGACCAATTGGTAGACATTAATTTACGTCAATGTCTATGTGGCTAATATTGGCCGTGAGGAAATATGAACAAGACTGATTCAACAACCAATCACAGCGAACTTGACGTGGGTAAATACGATTCGCAGATATATGGCTTAACTTTCTGAGAAACCAGACACAAGCAGGACAGAATAACCTTGAGCAAGAAACAACCAGTCAGAAGACTGTGTTTTTTTCTGATTAAATAAGCTATAATAATGTACATGAAATATGTATAAATACGTGTTGATTTCCTTAATAAACGATCTGTTGCCTGGTACTTGTCTTCTGTTGTTACAACTTATCTATCTAGGTAATCATGTTACTGAGGTGCATACTGCTGAATACATTTCCTCCAAGATGTGCACATAAATGATGAATACAATTTAGTGTGTAATGATAGATGGACTGAATAGGCTATTTTGGTACGCAGACTTTCATTTTGAAAGCTGACAAACGGATTATGTGTCCAGGATAATTTTCAGACTGATCTATCCTTCGTATGTGTTATCGTAGACGTTTGTGTGTGTGTGTGTGTGTGAACTGAATCCAGTGAGCAATTTAATTGGGATTATTCTATATGTGACTTTGTTCGCTGATATTTTGATTATCTGATTACAAATCCGATCAGACTAATTGGGTCAGATGATTGTCTTAATTTGATGACAAAATAAATAATTTGCTTAGATTATATAAATCTGATAAGGGTGGATGTAGTTGAATTGTTACTGTGTGGATAGTTAGTTATCTGACTTCAATTTACTCGCATAACATTTACATTTTATTATTTATACGATTTTCGATTACAGCTTGACTCCACATCGTATTTTCAGTACAAGTATGGAATTTTCAGCATGTGATATCGGTAGTCCAAATTTCTCAGGTCAACCATACATATCAGGTGCGCGTCGGCAGGGTATCGAACCTCGGACCATCTTCATGATCCGCGGGAGTCTTAACCACTGTGACACCGACGTACGATGTTCATCACATGCTTGTAATATGCCATAGCTCCACTTAAACTATTATAATGATATTGTTTAATCACCCATGCATTTTGTTGATCGTTTTAAAACAACACAACTGAAATTACTTGGTATCCCTTGCTTCATTCTAGTTCGAAATTATTAAGCTGTTCCATATTTGTTTGTTCATCAGATATATAGATACACTTAGTGAAACAGTATTATTTACTGGATGACATTTCGAACAAAATTCACACATACATATATTATTAAGCTGTGATTATCCATCATGACTCCAAGCATGGATAAGACTACAACAATCAACACTGCAGGGATAATTAGTATTTGCTTCAATCGTAAGGAGAACTCAGCACAGTACGCAGCTCTCGTCATTATTACTTAGCTCCTTTACCAGTGCTTGCATACATTTATTTTGGTTAAACTTAAACTGCTTGTGTAGAATGTATATAAGCACAATTTTCTGAGCACTGTTCACTAATTTCGGATTCTTCTGTCAACTGACATCGTGAAAAATTTGCAAGTATGTTAAAACTTCTCTGTACGTAAACCTCATAATTTTATTTAGTCTTTAAGCAGTTGATTAGACGCCAAGGAAATAAATGATGGTAGCATATTATTCTGCAGAAACCACTGTTGTTCTAGCTTTATTCATATTCATCAATGGGGAGTTACCGACGGTTACAGATGGAATCTTAGAGAAAAATGGAGAAATACTAATGTGGAAACGAAGCAGCCGCTTATCAGCATGACTTCGTCTGCCTTATCATAAACCAGCAATACATAAAAAATAACAAAATGGTAGTGTTTAGCTAAGTTAGCTACAAGTTCCAAATTTAAGTAAAACTGCCTTTTCGGTTATAATATAGGCAAACGAGTATATGTTGTTCAGAGGTAAACCCATGAGTTTCTTTATATGAGTGATTTGTTTGAAGTCCATTGACATGTTGTTCATGGATTATGCAAAATAATCTTTAAAAATTTTTCTACAAGATAAGGATGTTCACAGACAAGATGGCATGATACATGATATTGATATTTATTTCGGTTAACAAATGAACAATAGTTTCTTTCAAGTGTTGGTTTTGTACGAACTCGAGTAGTTTAAAACTCGATTAATTAACAGGCAGTCATCAGTTAGAAAACAATCGGAAACTTGGATGCACCAAACTACTATTGAATGGTTGTGTGTTGAGTGGCTTCGACAATTTTTAGTGGTGAATCTCCTAGAGTTGAAAATTATGAGCCTAAGGCTATAAGCACATCACATTACCATTCAGGTATAAAAAGCCACCAACAATCAGTGGCATGATTAAGTATCATGTTCACACTGAGTCTATTGAACGGCATCAGATGTGATTTCATTTTTGAAATTCATATTATATATCTTGAATCTGTCCTCCAATTAGCTAAGGGTTGTGGCGAGTGCTGCTGATAAGATTTTTCATTAGTATGTGATGAGAGGTTCATTGGTATAAAAACATCAAGTAGCATGGAGAAACATTTGATTTCAGACAAGGCAAATGGTACAACATTGTATGGATACATGGGAGACATAAAATCATCAAGAAAGAAAATTATATAAAGGTCAGAGGTACGAAAACACGACAGTATGTGGAAATGATGTATTAAAGATAAGGTGTACATAATTTGACTTAGTAGATATCTCTTAGTCCTTAGCCAAACCATTAGTATTGCGCCCTCTACCGGTACAGGATGTTTGTTGATTTTAAAATCTTGTACACTTTATTGGCATTCTACTTCTATCAACACAAGTGATAGTTAAGTTAGGATTCCTACCCAACCTCAATACAAGTGCACTTTACACTCATATTTTTATCTTTATTTATCTCTACATATAGACTCTGCATTTATAATAATCACTAAAAGGCTCCTCTGTCCTGCTGTCCTCATAAACTGCCTCCAAGATTGCTCATTACCGTTCACTTTCTTCTACCCAACATTCCTTCACCTCAAAGTCCGAGGCTCAAATCGACTTCTCCCAACAAATGAACACACAACGTCAAGAATATCCAGTGATGATAACCGACGGTTTGTTTAAAGACTATACAATCAATCTCCGTTTGCTTCCACATATAAGTTGACAAATAGCTTCTTGAATGTTGGTTCGTTCCCAGACCTCCTTTGTGCTGATCATCTCAAATCAGTCACCTGATATTCGCTATGGAGCTAGGGAAGTCAGTTGTTCATAAAAGTCTGCAGTAGCCTGTTAGAAATACCTTCCGTGACGCATTGTTCGAGTTCCCCACTCATAGATATGGGCACTGACTGACTGACTTAACATTGGTGTCGAAAATCTAAATACAGATCTTCATTCTGGACAGCGCTGAATATTTGCAAACTGATTTCAGAGTGATGAATGTCTGTCTCGGCTTTCCGATTCTGGTTGATTTCCAAATCTTCATCTGTGAGGCGTGTCAGTGGTTGAAACGGTGCTGCCTAGATTAGTGGTTCAATGACCGCCTTCGGATTTCTTTGGTTGACACTGAATGGTACTGGTTGTTGTTGTTGGTGGTGGTGGCGGTGGTTATGTCGGTGGGTGTCTTCATCACCTCAGCCTTCTCCGTGTCTACTTAGTCTTCTATGTTCGCTGCCGGCCTCTTCTTGCAACTTGTGGGTTTTCGCTTGAAAGCCTTCGAGTTGCAGTCTGATGCATAATCCAGTCCACCACAATCAGGAATATCAGCGGTGACAGTTACCAGTCAGCCGTGTCTTACTCCTGTATTCACTTCAAAAGCATCTTTCAGCTCTCCGTTGTGGATCTCTTGACAATTTGCATTGTCATACAGCCACCTCTTGTATGTGGTTGATACAGATTTGGGGTAATGGACTTCGTAGTGTTGGAGTAGTTCCTAGATGACTTCGTGATCAACGCTGTCGAAGGCCTCTTCAAAGTTGAGAAAATCGGGGCAGAGGTTTGACTAACAGTCTATGCGCCTTCTGTTCGGCGATAGTGCATAGATTTGCAGTTTGATTAGCGAACGATTTACATTTCCTGAATCCAGTGTATACCGGTCGGAGTTCCACATCCAGTGTATGCCAAGCCATCGCCTCCCTCGACGAGCAATGTTAGCGGATATAGGGTCAGGCTGGAAAAAAGCTAGCGGCGGTCAAACAAAAACTTGGCATCAGTCAATGAAATCCACAACAGTTGGTCTAAGCCACGTAGAAAGGTGTAGACTTCCAGGCTGGGGTCCTCGGGACGGTAAAAATCTATGGTTGGAAACAATTGGTGACATGGCTCGAAATCGTTCTCAATGCTTAATGCAGATGCATCCACTCCTTGTGACTTATGATCTCCAATGAAACTGTTTTGTTCTTCGTTATTACTCCTCCTTTGTCTCACCCCTCTGCTCACAGTTTCTATTATGCTTTTCTTGTACTTTCTTCTCTTGCTTCGCGTGCTACACGGAGTGTGGCGACTTGAACTTCCGCACATTTGTGCAAAGTTCTATGTCGAAAACAGACAGACAGACAGTATCTTTTAGACTTTCCAGGATAACATTACTTATCAATTTACTTTGCTTGAAGAAGAATATGACTCCGTGGCAGTTGTTGCAGCTTGACAACGTAGTATTTCTTCTGCTGATAAGGTACCTACCCTTCACTTCAAACCTTTTGCAGTAGCTGCGTGAGCACATTTGCTACTGTTTTCAGGGGCGCTTTTGTTCCTTTAAGGGGAATTCTTTCTGGTCTTGCTGTATTCACACAATTCAGTAGCTTGAGCGCATTTTCTTTTGCTGAAGGATAAGTGTTCACTTGCAGTTCTCTGCCTGCTGTTGTCGGTATTTCTGGATGATTTGAGGGTGATGGTCAGTTCAAGAGTCCTTTGAAGTGAACAGTCCGTTGTTTTATTTGTTTCTCAATCTTGGTAATTAGGTCCCCTTGGCCATCTTTTATAGGTTTCACCTGCATTGATCATTTCTCCGAGGTGTTTGTAGGCGGTTAGTATTGGATAATTGTGACCTTGCTTCCTTTTAGGCTGAATGTCGCCATCATTATTCTGAAGGAAAGCACAAGAGCTTTTGTCGCTATTGATCACGTCATGATAACTACTCACTGCCTCAATGTACCCGTGGTTGCCGTCTGGTTGACCAGACCGGAGTATAATTGCTGACTCCCTAGTTGACAGTTTTGATGGTCCACATCTATTCCATCTGGTCTAGCAGGTTCTCAGCACTTATATACTATATATTCTCATATATTTAGTTACCCGAGCAACCTTCCCAGCTTCGTACACTGAACAAACATACCACGTACCCATTCTTATTTATGCTTTCATTGCAGTGAGACATATCATCTGACTGCCTTCTGGGAGTCTTTCATCAGCCCACGTCATTTTCGCTCCTCGATTCCAGCGAAAAATAAGTTTGTTTTAAATACTTTTCTGTATTTTTAATATTTTTATTTTCCATTGAAGTTTCTGTATCAGTTTGATATGTTTACTGGACTAGGGTCACTGTCTCCGCCACACCTCTTTCCTCTAGCTTGGGACTGGCTAGAAAACTAGCGAGCTATTAAACTAGTTGAGGTTATTCATTTTGATACTTACGCCTTATTCCTTTCAAATAAGGTCGACTGCTGCTGTCTGTACTGAGCAGATGTAAACAGGTGTTACTGATGATAACACAAGCTAAAGGGATACTAATTATGTCGGCGTATAACTAGGCTACGCATAATTCAGTCACCTGTCAGCTGAGCAGAAATTTAAATGTTTGCAAGGGTATCAGGTTAATACTGGCGGTTTATTCTCTCAGTTCAACCTCCAGAATATTTTAGCAGTTAGTTAAAAGCAACTGATTCAAATTCTACGGCAGAATTAAACCCTTATCCTGTCACAATAAACATATTCAGTTCATTAAAACAAGAACATCTTGGATATTCTGTTTAATAGTGATTTATTATGCCAACTGACAGTTGTACTGGTAAAATTTCCTTTCATACTGTGGTAAGTGTCTTTTTCCTGTGTGAACTTATATATAAGAAAATTTTCTTAAACATTCATTTCAACCGTCGACTTCGCTACTCATCAATCACACAAAATACAGAATAGGCTTATGAATGACAGACTAATGCATAGATTGTTCTATAATTATTTTGCGTGGATTGTATTATTAGAAAATGTGTAAGAGTTTGCTAATCGTCTTCTAATACAATTCCCCTACAATGTTGTTATTTTATCCTGGTAAATCTAATTTTTCTTTTCCCTATAGTTACTTATTAGAATAATAAGGCTTAACAATATTTGTTTACAAGAAGAGTGAAGGGATTATAATTTAAATATTCATTTACGCTTAATAAATATCTCAGAAGAACAAAATAGAGTGATTTTGTGTTACTCAAATCACTTTGTACAGTATAAACAAATATAATTGTTAGTTCAGGAATATAACTAACTATCTAGATAATTATTTAAAAGATTTACATTTAGTTCTAAGTAGGCAATCACTAAACTAGATAAAATTCATCCAATTAGTCGTAAATCCCATAACAACAGATCGATTCACTGTTCATAAGCTGAGAAAAAGTTCAGAAGTGGACATACCAAGACTTCTAGTGGAAAAAGTGTCAATCAGTAATGTTGGATACGAGAACAGAACTAATACTTTGTATTACAGTGGAGATTTTTAAAGGATTCGTAGAAAGATGATAGATAATCTTGGTGTGTGTTGGACTGCAAAAATTGTATCTTGTTTGTCCGTTTATAATCAGAGAAAATCTACCTGAATTCCCGGAGTGAATTATAATCAACAAAAGCTGAGTTATTCAAGTGTTAGTTTCTAGGGATTTGATTGGTTTCAAGATTTCATCATGAGCTGACATTAGTTAGAGAAGCATTGGAAAACCTGGGAGTACTGGGCTGCTGTTTCGTCCTAGTTTGGAAATCTTCAGCAGTACGCACCCAGCGGGATTCGAACCCAGGACCTTCTGGTTACAAGGCGAGCTCGTATACCATTAAGCCACTGAGACCCGATCCAATGATCCTTGAATTCTAACTTCTGCCAATTCAGGACATAGCGCGACCGCTAGCCAATGTCTTCGGCAAGTATTTGTCCTCACACCCGACCTGCTGCACCCCAGGTTTTCCAATGGTTTTCTAACTAATGTCAGCTCATGATGAAATCCTGTAACCAGTCAAGTCCCTACAAACCAACACTTGAATTCCATCAGTCAGGTTTGCGATGTCACCACAATTCTAAGTAGCTCGCCATCACGGTGCACATTGATTCAACGATATTAGATTGCCTCAGTGTTTATGATTATTCTTCATTAAACGCTTATAAGAATAAGCAACAGAATACTACAAAATAAATAAAACCAAAGGGGATCAAAAGGCTTCAGGCTACTTTATCACATGCTTATATGTACATACATATGTGTTACAGGTTTGGCAACATTTCATAAACAACTTATCAATAAAATTCGTATCAAAAAATGTGACCGTAGTTTTCATTTATATTCAGACTAAACGATTTGTCCGGACTCTGGATTGTTTACAATTACTAAATTTACATCACAAACCAACATGAGTTATAGAGAGAATTTTAAAAGCCAGGGATGCCCTAGATAGCTGTCTCGTCCCATTTTACAACTCTTCATCATTGCAAACTCACTTCACCCTGACATGATCGACCGTACTGGTCACGACTTCCTATTGCAACATGAGGAAGTCCACCTAGTAGACAGCTCACTAATGACTTGATGAATAATCTCCGAAGGCATTTTTGAGGGCACTGTCATATCGCTAGTTGACAAAGGTGAGCAATACTGAGGTTAGGCGTCGAGTCCTAGGTAAGCAGGGGAAATCAATCGACGAGGCTGAGAAGTTACATCGACTAAGATGGTTAGGACATGTGTTACATATGCCTAGTCATCGCCTTCCTCGACGAGCAATGTTAGCGGATATAGGGTCAAACTGGAAAAAAGCTAGCGGAGGTCAAACAAAAACTTGGCATCAGTCAATGAAATCCACAACAGTTGGTCTAAGCCAGCCACGTAGGAAGGTGTAGACTTTCTGGTTGGGTTCCTCAGAACGGTAAAAACCAATGGTTGGAAACAATTGGTGACATGGCTCAAAATCGTTCTCAATGCTTAATGCAGATGCATCCACTCCTTGTGACTTATGATCTCCAATGAAACTGTTTTGTTCTTCATTATTACTCTTTCTTTTGTCTCACACCTCTGCTTACTGTTTCTATTATGCATTTCTTGTACTTTCTTCTCTTACTCTGTGTTCTACATGGAGTGTGGCGACTTGAACTTCCGCACATATGTGGAAAGTTCTATGTCAAAAACATACAGAGAGACAGACAGTTGACAAAGGGCCAGAGTTCAAGGGACACTGCATTCCACTCGAAATAATAGAATGGCCGATGAGCTTGGTCTCATGACCTGTACTCCCGGGTTTAATTTCAAACAAATCACTGTGGAGAAAAAGCCTGTCTTCATTCAACTCCATTCTAAAGGTGGAAACATATTGCAGCAATAGTCAAAAGAAGACTGAGTACGTCACTAGCCAATGCCTATTCTGAAAGTAATCTGGTTCCGGTCTGACGGACAACATCCGCTTTGGTGCAGTCAAAATTCGACAGATAGCCTTCTCATGTTAACTCCAACTGTGTATACAAATTTACGTGTATCTATGGAAGCAGTTACATTGGAAAAGCAGAAAGAAGGTCACACCTCCGACTTTCCAAACATGTGCCGAAAAGCCTACTTCTCAAGGGAACAAATTCTTATAATAGCGCTATTACCAGATATTTTTTTCTAGATGGGTCATGAGGTGGAAATTGCAAAATACTTTAAAATTATCAATGGACCAGAAATCTTAATTCCTCCTCAGGTTTGTCGAAGCAGTATCTATCAAATGCATGAAACCCGATTTAAGTGTAACTGGATGTCACGTTTCTTGCTTTCAGTCAATTACTCAAACCAAAAAAATTCCATTGTGTATGATTATTATTGTTCGGGATAAAGTGATTATTATTATTTGCATCGTAGGCATGTATTGATTTTTTAAAATTTAAAAATGAACTGTCTGTGTGAGTAAGTCAAAATTGTTTCTGTAGATAAACTTTATAATGTCTTTGTGTTTTCTAAGCCACTGAAACAAAGCCAACGAAATAAGCATTGGTGATGCCACTTTATTCCAAAAAAATGTTCTTGCTTTATTCGGAAATCTAACAGTTGTAGTTAGTTTTTGTACTTGTAATTCTTTGCTTCTGTTTACTCTTGGCTGTAACATGGGTTAGCCAAATATCTGGTGTATGAGATGAAGTATTTTTTGTTGATTAGATAAACAGCGAGATTGTTAGTAACCTTTCCGAAAACCCTGGTATATTAGATTTTAGTAATGTCACTTTGTCCCATTATTTCGTAGGTTTTGTGTGATTGGTTGTTTACTAACTTGATCATTGTTCGTCACTCTGGGGTCATTTTTCGTTGTCAAGTTGGTCAGTTGGTAAAGATAACAAAATCAAGTGTAGATTGTTGGATTTGATCAGTGTGTGTTTACACAGTGAACTTGCATATCACATTCGTGTTGATTTTGTCACTTCATGGGAGAGGGGGGTGTTGTAACCAGGTGAGATTCTGTTTTAGTCCATCATTCCTAATCAGGCAATTTGGATTCCACTTGATATGAATTGCTTCTGATATTAGACGTTCTTTGTGGTTTCTGAAGTTTTTCTGGATTATTTCAATATTGTCAAAATGAATTTTGTGGCCTGATTCTATAGCATGTAGACCTAAGGACAGATCATTATATGGATGAAACTTACAATAATAATCATATCGAAGTTTTATTTTAAAATCCTCATATGTTGAGTAGAATTTACTAGACAGAATGGAATGTTTGAGATCTTGGAATTGTGTTATCCTACGGTCGAACTGACTACTGCCCAACTATTTTGGCCTAGGTGTATTGCTTCATGTTTATTGCAGTGGAATTAAATAAATGAAATCATATGACATGTCTAATATCAACTATTCAGTGCGAAAACACACACACACACTGTCGGACTGCTCAATTTTTAGGGATATCCAGAATCACTAAACTTTTAACGAATCTTGATAAAAAAAGATATAACATTCAATGAATTATTTGCAAAAAACTGAGAAAACGTTCCTGGCGGGATTGATATGGATATGCATGTAAGTAAGAGGAAGTCCTGTGAGATTCTGACAGAATAGATTACATTGTTTCATAGATGAGACTGTTCGAGCTGGATTTCACCCAGTTTACTGGTCTGCAGTAATCCCGGAGAAAGAGGGAATTCGTGACTTGGTGCTAGCTAGCAATTCCACCACTGCCAAATAAATTCAAAAGGTTTGAAACCTTATACTCTATCTGGAAAGCAAGGATTGGGAAAATTACCTTGGATACCACTTATGTCAATGTTTTAATTGGGAAACAGTTTCTATTGAATTTCATCTGATTATTTATTCAGTTGATTTTAAGTTTTAAGGAAAACAGAACTAAAGGCAAACGAGTAAGTACTTTGATTAGTTACAAGATTGTAATCTGTGTCATGTGTCTAGTCATCACTGTTTATTGTGACTGAATTCCACGAGTCAGGCGGGAAGCGCCAGTGACTTAGCGGTTAAGACGCTCGCCGACCATGCACATGGTCCGCGGTTCGATCCCCGGCCGACATACACCTGATATCTATCGTTGGTCTGCTAAATTTGGGCTACGGACATCACATTCTCAAAATGCTATACTGATACCAAAATACCAAAATAAAATTAATAAATAGATGAAATATATTGTGACCACCATGCAATTACGGTGTACTGTGAACTGGTTCTAGGTCATTAAGGTCGGTAACCGTTTTCTGCAAATGTGACTGATAAAATTCATTAATAACAAACACTAATGACTTGACACACAGCATTGATTGCATCCAATCTTTGTATCCGTTCCAGTCCTGTTGGGCATCAGTTATCAGATGAAATAGCTCAATGATAGAATTACGGACAGTAGTGCTCGGTGGAGTGGGAATTTTTGAGAGAGAAGGTGTACCTTTCAGACGAGTTGCAATGTGCATCTTGAAGATTACCTCCAACAATCTAAAATCAAAAATTAGGAGCGAATGATAAAATGCTAGCAATACCAATACACTTTAAGAAAGAATACCACATCCTACCCTTCAGTGAATACCAAAATTTCTGAATACAAAAGTAAGAAGTGACTTAAGTATCACAATGTAAAACCTCCTGAAACCAGTCTGCAGCTCAACTGTGAGTTTCAAGTGTCTATCAACAATCTGGTCAATTCAGTGAACTGTTTAATCAAGTCTCTGAGGTACAATAATGCATTATTTTGGTTATAAGGTTTCATCATGAGGTGACAATGGGTAGAGAACGATTGGAAAACCTGGGAGTACTGGACAGCTGTTTCATTCTAGTTTGGGACTCTTCATCAATACGCACCCACTGGGTCCGAACCTAGGATCTTCTGGTTAAAAGGCGAGCTCGTAGACCATTAAGCCACTGACCAATGAATTCCAGCTTCTGCTGCTGCTGAAGGATCCCAGACTAGGACGAAACAGCAGTTTGGTACTCCCAGGTTCTCGAATGGTTCTCTATCCAATGCCAGCTCATAATGAAATCTTATTACCAATCAATCAAAATCTCTGCAAACCAATACTTGAATTTATTATTTTGTTCACTTTATTCCAATGCGTTACCACGAACTTTAAGTTATGAAGCTTCACTAGCACTGGTGTTTCTTTTTACGGGGTGGAGTTGTTAGTCTCACTCTGAACCTTCATTCTTTGTCAGTTTTACTACTGGCAAAACTTAGCCGACCACTTGAGTGTCGGCGACTCACTGATTCATGCAATAAAAGAAAGTGATGACAGTTTAAAAGAGGAGGAATAATTCCTAGGGTGCAGTTTTTGTTTTTATTATCACTGCTACTCCTTCTTCTAATACTACATTTATTAATAATAATAATAACAGTACAAATACCACCACTAATACTGCCACAACTAATGCTGATACCAACACTAATAATAATAATGATAACTATGAAAATACGTTATCATTACTACTACTACGACTACTACGAGAATTAACGCTACTACTGTTACTATTTAGTGGGCGAAATATGCCCTAATTACAACTATTAATATCGCTATTTTTCATTACAGTAAAGTGACTTCCTGTTTTGACAATAATTCATTATTATCCTTCTCTTCAATAATTGCACGAATCCTTGAAATTTGAACATGCGGGCAATTGAAATTATTAAAAGTTACAAAACTTTTAATTTCCTAATCTATACAATAAATACTTATATATATTTCATGCTTAATACAAGAGTAGAATTTGGGCACTAAGGAGGAATATAATTCCTTGACTAGATAAGTTTATTTGCATCAGTGGCACAGTGGTTAGGACTCTCGCCGACCATGCACATGGTCCGGGGTTCGATCCCCTGCCGACTCACACCTGATATCTATGGTCGGCCAGCAAACTTTGGGCTA
This sequence comes from Trichobilharzia regenti, assembly GCA_944472135.2. Taxonomy (NCBI): domain Eukaryota; kingdom Metazoa; phylum Platyhelminthes; class Trematoda; order Strigeidida; family Schistosomatidae; genus Trichobilharzia; species Trichobilharzia regenti. The sequence goes on along the minus strand of OX235270.1, from coordinate 132,318,691 downwards.
CCGATATCCATGCTGAAAATTCCACACTTGTACCACAAATACAGTGTTGATTCAAGCTATAATCAAAAATAAAATAAATAAATAAATAATAACTAGATGGCGTATTCACATTTTGATGCCATTAAGAACACTGAACTTCAAATGGATTATGCTAATTAGCGTAGAAATACCGAGATTTTTTATTGATAGCAATACTGAAATGTCCATGAAGAATTCGCTGTGATAAAATGTATATTGCACTGGCACTGCTAGTTGTCCAAAGAATACTACACGTCAAAATGACACCGGTGCTTTAATGCTTGCTTGCTACTGTAACAGCTGACTGATGAAAATTCCACACTTTACTTATTCAAACTTTCCAGTGTGTGTATGTGTGCGTGTGTTAGATATCTTAAACATGAATCCGAAAAAGGCAGTGATGCCTAAAAATAACTCAGTGTAATAAACTACCAAGCTCAACAGTTGGACAAGAAATAACGGTTTTGAAAACATAGATCATCAATGAAACCCTGATATTTAGAAGACTACATACCTTGGATATTACATTTCACGAATCTCTGGTAATGCACTTCATAAACTAGAAGATGAAATTGTACGGCTATAATGATGTTTTGAAAAGTAATAAGCGGACGATTTTGGATGTTGGTGACTAGCAGTGGTATCCATGATGCGTATCTTGTTCTAATTGGAGGTCATCTTCTGGGTGTACTTGCATTAGCAGTAACTGGCGGTGTTGCCATCGAGACTAGAACACTGCACGCATAGTGTTTTGAACGCCAAAGCATTGTTCATTAGGCTACAGGAAGATAAATGTTTGGCATTAAGGTTTCGTCTGCATTTTCTTCATTTTCATAGTTTTAAAAATAATCAACACTTTAGCTGTTCATGAACGTTAAAAATTGAAACTAAGTATAATGCAAAATACCTTGGATTAGTTCTGTCTTCCGACCTTACTTGGTCATCTCATATCCAAATGATTTCCAAGAAAGTGTTTCGTCTAACCTACTACATTAAGAAACTCAGACTAACTGGAGTCCCTCAACCTCTGCTTTCACAATTTGTCAACTCTCGTATCTTACCTATTCTACTTTACTGCTCCCCAGTAGTCTTTCCTGGGTTACTGAAAAAGGACTATACCATCCTGAGAAGGATGCTGAAGGTAGTTATTAGGACTAGCGGTGTAAACCTCATTCAGCTCATGACTACATTAGTAGAAAGGCATCTGAATACTTGCGAAAAACGGACTAAAACCATACTCTCCGACTCCTAACACCCCCTCTATTTCCAACTCTCTCCTTGCATCTCATCAGGTAGAACCACAAATCAGTACAAAATAATATATGCTCGTACAACCAAGTATAGGAACTCAACGATACCATATTTGGCCCGTGTCCCAAGTGACAGAGACAATGTTAAGCGTGAAACCTATGACTTGCTTTGTTGTGAATAACATAATTTTGGCCCTTGTTATTTCCCCTTTATATTCTATTATTTGTACTCTATAGTGAACAACCTTCTTAAACATACTTAGCTACTTAATATTATTATCACTGGCTTACTTTTTCATTCTTTATTCTATTCCTTCTTTTGTGTATCTACTGGGTCCGACTATATTATCACTATGAGTATTACAAAATTGTCGTGTCATTAACCATCATGTAATATTAGTTTTGTGATTGTTTTTTTGTTCAGCAATATTAAACTGACAATCTTAGTTGTGAACGCCGTTATCACCATCTTAAAACTTTGTATTATACAGGATTACTCACACTACCACAACAAACACTGCATTAGTGCTGACAATAAAAATAAAAAAAACCTGAAATTTTTATTTTATGATTGTTTAGTGTAGTTAAATCAAATTAACTGATTATCTTGGCTATAAACATTCTTAAGAACATTTCATAACTTCTTGTATGATTATAGCTGTTACTGTTCACCACGCATAGACATATCATAGCTTCCACTACCCAATACTGAAATATTTTTTCATTATTGTTGTTTATCTTCCTTTCCACTTGGTATTTTTATTTGCATTTGTTATGTTATTTTTGTGTTTCTTTTTGGTTTTTGTTGTTTTTTTATATTTATATTTTTTGTAATACTCCTTTTAAATGTACTATCAAATTAGATGCAATATTGTAGATATGTGCTGAAAATTCCACACTGTACCACAAGTACTGTTTCTGGAATAAAAGCGAAATTATTATTATTATTATTAACGTAAATCAAAACTATGTGTTGAATGTTTTTTTGTTCCTAAAAACTCTCTTTTGGTACAACAGTCTCCTCATGTTAAATTATTTTACTTTGTATCCAATAGTTACCAGTCTCATAATGAAGTCGGCTTCCGATGTTATTTTACATACTTTCTATTAGGAATTCGGAAAACAACTCATTTTACTTTGACTGAACTGTCTCGGACTTTTTACAATGTTAATTTATTATTTTGTTTATTACTTCAAGTCGAATTTTTCATTCGTTTCTAAGTTGCATGTATCTTATACATGTTTCTTACTATCTTACTAGGCAATTTGTTAACATATAAGGATTACTTTCAGATTAATAGTTATGCTTTTAATCACATAGGCTTATCATTTTTATTAACTTTTGTGTGAATTTTGTCATGAAGCGAAACTGATAACCACAGGACACTGAACAGCTGTTTCACCCTAGTTTAGGACTATGTATTAGCACAAACATTTGACACTATCAAACAACTAACCTGGTGACACTTACCAGTCAGTAGTTCTGAAGTCTTAGTGCGAAATCGCGATTGATTTTTTTACCACCAAGTCAGATGTGAAGTGAGCGCTAAGTGAATCGGTTAGTTGACTATGGTGCAGTATATTACAAAACTGGCAGAGGGTACGATTCACAGGTCATTTAATTCCAGCCCAGTGAATAAATGTTAGACTGCCAGCCTGAAGTTGTGGATTCATGTGCTTCATAAAGACTGATAGACTGAGAAGAAACAGCTAGCTATTCAGTGCAGTTTGGATCTCGTCGATCGTCTAACTGATGTTAATTCGTGTCCATAAGAAAATTAATCAGATGGGTATCAACACAATATTAGAGTTTTGCAGTTTTATTATATATATATATATATATGCATATTTGATTAAGGCTTGATTCCACACCGTATTTTTGGTACAAGTATGGAATTTTCAGTATGTGATATCGGTCTACCAAATTTTGCAGGCCGACCAATTGATATCAAGTGTATATTTTGATAAAAAATTGTTTACAACTGTTTTCCTTGTTAGTAACAGTAATACTCAGTAGATCAGTAATTTGTAATTAATAGTGTTCTCTGAGCTGGTTGAGCTGAAGCCGTCATGCAAAGATTAGAATTAATAGCTCTATCAACTATAATTAAACCGAAAATCTGGATACGTGCGTCGGTGGCACAGTGGTTAGGACTCTCGCCGACCATCCACATGGTCCAGGGTTCGAGCCCACGCCGGCGCACACCTGATATCTATGGTCGGCCTGCGAAATTTGGGCTACCGATATCCATGCTGAAAATTCCATACTTGTACCAAAAATACAGTGTGGAATCAAGCTGTAAATCAAAAAAAAAAAAAATAATTAAGAGAAATGATTTAGAATATACCCATAAATTAATAAACAACATATTTGAAGACATCAAATTCACCACAAGAGAAGAAGAATTAGATAAAAAAAATTCCAATTTTTGATGTCTTAATCAAGAGAACCAACACAGGAAATTTAAAAACACAAGTATATAGAACATTAACGCACACAGAGCAAATACTCAACTATTCTAACAAAAATCCAATTACTTTAAAAGAAACTGTATGCAGACATTGTTTAGAAGAATTCAAACACATTGTAGCACTCCAGAGTTGAAAAGAATGGAAGAGAAATACCTACAAACGGTCTTCAAAAAGAATAATTATCCACAAACTTTCATCAGAAAGTGTTTAAAGTCGAATCACAACACCAACACAGAACCATCATCAAAGACTACAAGAAAATTCATCCTAACATACATGAGAAATATCTCTGAAATAACGGCTAGAATAATGAAACCGTTTGATATAGATGTAGTACACAAACCAGCCGAATCGCTTAATTCGATATTATGCAAACCAAAAGATTCGATAGAAAAAGGAGACAAAATTAACACCTTTTACAAAGTAAATTATATGAACTGTATCAAACATTACATCGGCCAAAGTGGGTGTCCCCTTCGAATCAGAATCCAGGAACACAAGTCAGCTGTGAAAAGACATGATATAAATTCTTTAGTACCAATGCATACAGACAATTATGGACATCAGTTTGATTGGGATAATGTTGAAATCTTGGACAGAGGAAACAGCAAAAGTTTAGTCAAGGAATTCCTAGAAGCCTGGTATTCAAACGAATATGCAGTTAAAAAACACGTTAATATAGACGAAATATACCAACTAATAAAAAATAAATCATGTGACCAGAAAGTTTAAAATCCAAGTTAGTGGAAAATGATCAATATATATGTAAAGATGGTTACCGGGAGACACAATTCTATCACTCATGAATAAATTTAAATCATTTCACTTTGTGTTAAACATTGCGCTGAAGATGTAGTCCAGAAAGACGACGAAAGCTCTGTATCAAAACCAACCACCTCAGAGAACACTCATAATTGCAAGTCATCTACCTGAGCTACAAATCCTCTCTATTATTTCAAATATCAGTAAATTGTTACTATTACTGACGACTTACAAAACAGAGAATGGTTGCATTAAAAGAAGCGTAGTGAGAAATCCAGAGACAAAAGATCAATTTACACAATTCCTGAGCTTCGTACCTATGACATACAAACGTAATCTAACCAGGTTCTTCGCATTTAGTATGGGGTTGATTTAGTGAGAAGACTGTGTGTATAGGAATTCCAGGTTACTCACGACATTTTAGGCGAAAATAGTTATCTAAAGAAGTTTATTAATGTCAAAATATGTTATAATAGTCACAAACATGAACATGTAGTAGAGGAGAAAAAACCATTTGCAATTAGTAGTGTACTTTGAGCTGGTTGGTTTAGTTGCGGAGCTTTCATCGTCTATCTTGACGACATCTTCAGCGCAATATTTAACACAAAGTGAAATGATTTAAATTTATTCATGAGTGATAGAATTGTGTCTCCCGGTAACCACCTATACAAAATTGGATTATTACTAGCATAGTTGAGTATTTGATCTGTGTGCGTTAATGTTCTATATACTTGTGTTTTTAAATTTCCTGTGTTGGTTCTCTTGATTAAGACATCAAAAATTGGAATTTTTTTTATCTAATTCTTCTTCTCTTGTGGTGAATTTGATGTCTTCAAATATGTTGTTTATTAATTTATGGGTATATTCTAAATCATTTCTCTTAATTATTTATAACGTATCCAGATTTTCGGTTTAATTATAGTTGATAGAGCTATTAATTCTAATCTTTGCATAACGGCTTCAGCTATTAATCCTGATATGGGCGATCCCCATATTATTTTTGTGTCTGCAAATTAAATGGAGATTCTCCTACACATATTCCTTCTCAAGGTCTAACCAGAGCGATGAAGAAGATTTTTCACTCTGCACTTCTGTTCTTGTCCTTCAGTAGCTGTCCGGTGTTCACTCAGATACTTAAAGACCTCTTAAATAACCTAAGCTATTCCTGATGCATATGCCGTTTTAACTGTTCCTGTGGCCCGAGTAATGCAGGTTGTACGACCAACCTGGTTAGTCTGTGGATTCGAGAGCATATACCATCTTGCTTCAGCAGGGGGAAAATAAAATAAGCCAGAAGTTCGATTCTATCACACTTGGTCGATAGTGGATATCGCATCGAAACCAGCATAGCCTTCAGAGCTATATTACACATTCCTAAATTATTATCACACACATATACTTGATGTGACTTGTTAGTTTACTCTCCCCACACTATATAAATCTTTTATGACTAACCATCATCATCATTTCTCATTTCACACTATTTTATTACTGAATGCATCTCAGCACATTCGTCACACAGATACTATTTTTTTTTGACATCATATAAGTAATCTGTTCTTGTAAGTAAAAAATGTATCCACCGTATAACCGGTAGTTACTATAATGATAACAAATATTATGTTGTATAATTGTAAGAACCTGAAGAGTATTTATTGCAAAGAATGTTCTTCATTCACACTGACTTTCAATTCACAGAAGCCACTTCCACAAAAAAAAAAATAAAACAACATTAATTACATCCTAACTACTTTAACTTTATTTTTAATTTTTTGATTACAGCTTGATTCCACACTGTATTTTTGGTACAGGTATGGAATTTTCAGCATGGATATCGGTAGCCCAAATTTTGCAGGCCGACCATAGATATCAGGTGTGAGTTGGCAGGGGATCGAACCTCGGACCATGTGCATGTTCGGCGAGAGTCCTAACCATTGTGCTACCGACGCACAAAATACTCCGTCCGAAGACAGAGCTGAAAAAAATGAAGCAAGACTTATTGTATTGTGCCTCCCTACGGAAATCTTTAGTAAAAGGGGAAAGATTTATCCCCAAATGAAAAGACACTAGAGTTATCAATATATGTATCGTCCACAGAAATGACACGTGTAATAATCATATGACGTCAGAAGTTCCCTTTTCTAAGTCATTTTCACCAGCAAACATTTAATCAATTTTGTTTTATCGAACGGACTTTAGGTATATACACATTTGAAAAGGTACACTTTACATTTTTTAAAATTTCATATGGATATATAAAGGGAGATACAAATATTTTCTGATTTGTGAGTTCTCTGGTGATTGCAAAGATTATAACAATACAGACCTAACCTGAGGTCAAGATCAGTTGGGGGGAAAATTCAGTAAATAACTCTTTTGCACTCTTAATCAGAATCGACTAAATTACTTTAATTACAAAATTTTGTATTTTGATATTACATACTATTTCGATTAGAATGGTCATTAAGAATAAAAGTAGCAATGATTTTAATTTAATACAACAACTACACCGACAAGTGAATGTGTACATGTTTGCATATTTTAAGATTTTACACAGAATGATATTCCTACAAATCTAGGCTTTTTATACACTTTAACGTGCATAGTTATTTATTCATCACTACTGTAATGAAATGTATAATCAGTGGAGATTTTCAGTTCCCATAGCAGCAAAGATTATATCTTTAAAAACTATTAGCTTCATAAAAAATAAATCATATCAATTATAAACGATTTACATGATAATAGCGTTAATCCTGGCCACAAATAATAATTACCAAGTGAATAAACATAGTGGCGGTACATAACTACAGAACACAAAAATGATTTTTTGTATAAATAATCTTTTTCTTATGTTTATAAGCTTATAATTACTTTGCTGTTATTAATTAACAGCATTATTCCATTTTCAGACCATTTGTTGTATTGAAAGATAATTAAAGAAATAAAGAACACCCAGTCCTACGTCTACCTGCCTATGATAAACGGTCTGATGTTCTAATCAACTAACAGAAACTACCCACTGAATCATGAAACAAACAGAAGTTGAATTAAGTTACTTGTCGGCTTAGCAGTGAGTCACTCTGATGACTTTAGATGGTCAGAATCTACTAGAGTCCTACAGGAGGTCGAATGAGATCCAAAGCAGCTCAGTGGTACCGCCTCTGACTGCAGCAATGGGTGATGCAGGTTCAAATCTCAGAAAGGGGAATGAATTCCTTCAAAGTTTCAGACACGTCTTGCTGACGAGTGCCAACATGCACGAAACCTAGGTGGAAGGCTTCCTGTCAATTGCCTGTAATCGTCTAATATGAACAAGCCAAAGTGCACTATGATAGCGAGCCACCTAGGATGGTGGCCACTGTGCAAACTTGACTGACGGAATTCAGTTGGCACCAAACAAAGGACTAGACAAATCACACGAGTTAATAGTGTCCAATCCAAGTGAGTTATTTTTTTTTTTTACTTCACAACGAATTGTAAAAAGAAGTAAGTTCGTCAGAATGTAACAGTGCTGTAGGCACCAATAGGCTTTGAGTTCAATACAAAAGTGTAGATGAAGAAGTATATTGTCTGAGTCATCGTTTCATCATAATCATGTTATTCTTCTTTACTCTTTAATTCTGTTCAGGAATCAGACATGTTCATTTATCTGTCAAATAATAGTTAACAATGGAATTTTTGGGTAGAATTTATCATCCTTTTCACCTACTGACAGCTAGATGTAACAACCTATGAATAAGTTACGACATTCCTTATTATTATTATTATCATTTTATTTCTTTGCTTTGTGAATACAACATAGAGTATCAGGCCTTTAGTTTTGAAGTTTCAGTAGCACTGATGTTGTCCTTTTTTTAACGGGTGTATTTGCTGGCCTCACGCCTAACCTCCCCTCCCTACCGGGAGTTTACTGTCCGCTGAGTCGGGGATTGAACACAGGACCACATGCCAGTGTGGTGAGCATTCTACTGCTGAACCGACAATATGGCATTCCGGCTGATGTTATTTTCTACTGTTGTTGTCACTTGATTCTTTTCCCATCTTCTTCACACTTACCTGAGGATTATTTAATCCAACTGCTTCATATCCAGAAGTACTTCTCAATTTTATTTACTACATCATTCTTTGTTACTTTTTCAGTCTTGGGAGTAGGACGTATTTATCTTGGACATCCTATTATTCTTATGATCCAAATGCTATGATAAATAATTGACTTGTCATATGGATGCTATTTTACTTTATTTATTGGGCTACAAGCCAGTATATGGATTGTGATATTGTATCAACAACTACGAAGTGTATCTGATTCTGCGTATTTTATATATACTACTAACTAGTCAATTAAATTACATCCAGTTAAAAAAGTTTTAAATCATTGAGTGCATTTTTTTAACCAAGTCAGGGTATATATTTGTTGAAGAGAATTGTATTTATTCCTAGTGAAAATATAAGAATTACACTTCTACCCATCGAAAATATCGCAAAAACTGGGAATATGCTTTCGAAATAGAAAAAAAAACAAACAAATTTACCGAAGGAAAATATTACTTCTTAATTAGTTCGTCATGCGCGTCTGCGCGCATAGTTGTAGAATGCTCACCAACCACGCACGTATTCCTGGGTTCGATCGACAGCCTACCCACTCCTTTGCCTCGCTAAGCCAGTAACAAGACTGGTAAAGAGGGAAGGTTGGCCATGAGGCTGCCAACCACACCCCGTCAAAAAATAATCACTACTGCTACGGAAACTTCAAAGCTGTAGTCTGTTCCAGTGGGAACGTTTTCATTAGCTCTACACTAATAAACAGTTTTTACATCAGAATTATACCAACCATGTGGCTATTTTAGGCCATAAAAATTATCAGTTTTAGGAGTAGGAGAGTGAAAATAGGCTCACTGAACTAGTTATAATTGTAATCAGAATAAAATAATAAAGCCAAGAGATAGTTAGTTACAAAAGGAGGGGAAACTACCTTTTGATTTTGTTTTTATTTATTTATTTTTCCTTCACGTTCCCAGTGGAACATAGGGCTTCAAGCTAGTGGCTTGGAGTTTCTGTAGCAGTGTTTATTTTACAGGAAGGGGTTTGCTAGCCTCATGCCCAAGCTTTCCTCTTTACCAGTCTTATTACTGATTTAGCGAAGTAAAGGGGTGTAACATCTACTAGTTTGATTGTCTTGAGGACTTTTAATCTCTTATTTCCAACTTCATCCCCCCTATACTCTACTTGTTGTCTAAAATAACCAGATGATATATACAATTTTGATGTAAAAAAGCTATACATTAGTGTAGAGCCGATAATTAGGAACTAACTTAGAAGTGGTATTTTTCTTCGTCCAATGTGTCGTTTTTCCAAGCTATTGAGATTGTCCTAGAACAGATATGTCTCTTCAACAGATAAGACATCTTCAAAGAAACATATTTTAGCCAAGTTGTAGTAGTGATAGGAGTTGTTACTTTAGATGATGAAGTCTTCTTATTACACAAATGATTTATATGCATCAGATGGCATCAGACACTTAACAATCTGAAATAATTCATTTCAATACATGTACATCAACCTGGTCTGGTATCAACCTTGACTTTAAAAAAAATTTCGAAATTCAGAATACATTCCATAAATACTAACGATTGTTACAGGTAAGAGGAAATTCAAAGAGTCATTAGTAAATCGGGAAATTCTTACCCCGATAGATATGAGACTGCCTTTCTCCTTCTTATAACAATTGCATTCATGTAATGTGTATTTCACTTAACTTAAACACTCTTTATACAACCGCATGGGTAAGGTTGTTTATGTTGCTTTCGACTGTAATAATTAATACATAAGTAATCACTGTAAAGAAATAGTTCAGTAAATCAGTGTTATGCTAAATACTCTTGGGCAGAAAAACTCCTGTTAACCAGTCATGCACCTGAAAGTGCAAGTAAACTACTGAACTTTATACAGAGTGGATATCATTTCCACTTTCATGGAGTGAACACAAAATGCAAATGTTTATCTGACACAAAGGATGATAATGAACTGGGCACCTTCAAGAAATTTTTGACCTGTGTAACGTATCTTTTGAGTTAGGTAAGTAAATATAAGAGGTAAAAGGTGAAATGATGAATAGGAGGACAGTACTATGGTAGTTAGTATGTAATTCCACATTAATTAGTCTCTTAGGTATACTACACAGTCAAACAGTGTTGTTTATTGGATCCTATTTCATCGCGTGATATATTTAGTAAAAACATTTATGTGGTAAAATGTATGTTTCCCGTACATCCAGCCACTGTTGATAATTTAGCCTCAAAGTTAAATTCTGAATACAATCCATTTAGATGTGTGCCTGTTCAGCTTTTAAATGAAATACTAGGTGTGAGAAAGAATAGGAGAGTTTGAAACTGAACAGGCCATATTTAATCAGTTACAGTGTGTTCACTGCAGTCTTCTTTAGCCGCCTGCACCATTGTTCACACGCTACCGTATCTCTTCCACACGCTATCTCCCCGATGGCACCCTTGGACCCATGCTCAACTTATCGTTTCCCATTCGCGTTCCACAGGAGGGCCTAAATCATAGTGTTACTCAACAGACCCTTCGGCAGCTGATGGCTTATTAGTTTGTTCATGAGTTCTCAGTTGGTTGATTCCCAGGATTCTTTATTGCCAGTCATCTCCTTCCGAACATCTGAGATTAAGTATGCAGCGACGACAGCTGCTGAAAATAATTGTCAAGCTGTTCAAAATGGCTTTAGTGACGCACTAATTCCCTTAACCGTACAGAAGGACTAACTTCACACCAGTGCTGAATGTCTGAATCACGTTCCTTTATGCTAAGTGAAACAGACTCCCACATCGATTTCAAACTAGTCAAGGTTTCGAATTTTTGATTTTCCCGTCGATTGATTGGACCGAAGTGCTCGGTCTCAGTATACAATTGGTGGATGGTGGCTAGCAGTGGAATCCAGGATGCACATTTCGTCCTATTTAGGACTCGTCAGCTGGATGTTCCTGCATTTCTCAGTGAGTGATGATGTTCCCACCGAGGCTCGAACCCAGTACCCATAGTTTCGAACGCCAAAGCGTTATCCACTAGACCACTTGGGCCACGAGAGCCACCTCTTATGGCTCCATCAATTGTATACTAATTAAATACCCAGACATCGTCGAAGCATCTGCACAAGAAGCCGACATGTCAACCTGAGACCGAGCACTTTGGTCCAATCAATCGACGGGAAAACCAAAAATTCAATTCAATAATTAATATGACCCGTTGCACAAGAGGTGGCTCTCGTGGCCCAAGTGGTCTAGTGGATAACGCTTTGGCGTTTCAAACTATGGGTACTGGGTTCAAGCCTCGGTGGGAACATCATCACTCACTGAGAAATGCAGGTACATCCAGCTGACGAGTCCTAAATAGGACGAAATGCGCATCCTGGATTCCACTGCTAGCCACCATCCACCAATTGTATAGTCAAGGTTTCCCCTACTTCTCCGATTCCACTTGGCTTAGTCGTATTCATCCATCCGGCCTGCAAGTGAAGCAGTAACACATACATAAATGAAAGAGGTAACTTCCTTCAAATTTCTCCCACACATAGTGATTAATGTTGTTGATGATTAGGTATCTTCATCATCTATGTCTTCTGTATGTTCACCTGAGGTTCTCTCTACCATGCAAGCCTCTCCCTGACAACTTGTCTTTTCATATTGTAGATCTTTGAGTTTGTATGACGCCAAACATAAATCATCGACGAAGCCTTTACTTCTCATTATCTGACTGTTGGTCTGGCGTATTCCCATATTCTCGTTCCATACTGTCTACCGCATGATCTATTTTAGATATGATAGACAGTCTTACAAGAGTACGTACGAATATCCAACATACTGAAAACCTATTTCAGGGACACTTATCGCCCAGTTTTCACAGAATAAATTCTTAGATATATGAATTAACAAATAAAAAGTTGAATTCCCCAAAATAATGCCTGCATTAGGTTTTTTCAGTATATACTAAATGGCCATAAATCAGCGGTTTCCCAAATGATGTCAACTAGCGATCAAGTCTTAAACTGTCAGATGCCTGCAGACGAAATACTTGATTATTTATTGCTCCCTTGGGTTCCTAGTGGAACATAGGGCTTCAACTGCACGTCTCCACTTGACTCTGTCTTCTGCTGTGCTTTTCACCCGCATCCATGTTACTCCATACTCTTTCAACTCCTCTTCACACGATCTCCTCCATGTCACCCTTGCACTGACGTCCCACTCGCCGCTTCCCTTTCGGCCTGGTTCCACTCGAGCGATGGCCTGACGCGCGATGTGACCCAGCGGCGGTTTCCTCAGCCAGTGTCCAATCCATCTCCACTTTTTCCTGCATATTTGTTGGACGATTGATTGGTTCTTGTTTAGTTTGTTCCTTCCCATAGCTTCTTGTTGGTGATTCTTTCCGGCCCGGCCATCTGATCTGATCTTCAGCAAAGAGCCAGCGAAGACAGTCGTTGATAAAGGTGTTGTCTGAAACAGGCTGTTGGAAATATTCTTTGTGACCCGCCCGCCCGCCAAGCTTCTGATCCGTATAGAAGAACCGACTGACTTGACGTTTGTATTGAAAATTCGACTGAATTTTGTTGTTGATGCTGGCTGAGTGACGAAGATTTCCAGACTGGTTTCAGGTTGGTGATGTTGATGTGTTTCTCGCCTTTCTGATTCGATTCTGGATTTGTCATCCTCATCCGTTCCCCCTTTAGTTGAGACAATGCTCCCCCCGTTGATGATGATTAACGCTGGATGTTGCTTCTGTTGTTGTTGTCAGTTGGTTGGTTATTTTTATAAACTCCGTCTTGTCTATGTTTACCAGGAGTCCTGTCTTCGCTGACTGCTTTTTCGACCAATTTGTCGGTTTTTGCTCGCTTGTAAGTCTTCGATTGTGTGTGACATCAAACATAAATCATCCACGCGCGAAATCCAGGTCTTCTAGGTTCTTCACTTCGGTCCAAGATATCCCTGTCTTCTCGTTTCCCACTGTCTGACTCATAATCCAGTCAGTCCACCACAATTAGGAATATCATTGGTGATAATAAGGACCCTTGTCTGACTCCTGTGTTTACTCTAAACGCCGCGCTGGGTTTTCCGTTGTGGATCACTTGACATGTTCCGTTGTCGTACAGCTGTTGAGTAAGGTTGATGAATATTTGTGGTACGCCGTAGTACTCGAGTAGTTTCCAAATTACTTCGCTGTCAACGCTGTTTATCGAAAGCCTTCTCGAAGTCTATAGAGTTGAGGTAGAGGTTTGATTTCCATTACATGCTTTGTTCGGTGATGATGATGCGTAGAGTGGCAATTTGGTCAGAACATGATTCGCTTTTCGTGAATGCAGCCAGCTTGTTCTGGCCAGAGTTTTGTATCCAGTGGGTCCTTTATTCTCTCAAGGATGATGCGACTCAGAATTTTACTTAACGTCGATAGGAGCATGCAGAGTGTGACCTAAGTCGCCCTTCTTTGGTAGTTTGACGAGGTAACCTTTCCTCCAGTCAGTAGGCACCTTTCCCTTCTTCCAGACCTTTTGCAATAATGGAGTCAGCATATCTGCTGTCGTCCGCTTTTATTGTTTTAGGGGGCATTCCATCTGGCCCAGCTGCTTTTCCAGGTTTCAGAAGCTTGATTGCATTGAAGACTTCAGCTCTCGTTGGAGGATTGGTGTCAACTTGCAGTTGTGTACGTGTTGTTGTTGGTATTTCTGGATGAGTTGCAGGTGATGGTCGGTTCAAGAGTCCTTTGAAGTGATTCGTCCATTGTTTAATCTGTTTTTCTTCCTTGATAATTGGGTTCCCTTGGCTGTCTTTTATAGGTTTCACTTGTGTTGATCTCTTCCCGGATAGAGACTTGGTTATCTGATATAGTGTCCTCAGGTCCCTTTTGCCTGCTGCCTTCTCAGCTTCAGTGGCCAGATTGTCGTAGAATCGTCTTTTGACCTTCCTAGCACTCTTCTTCACTTCTTTGTCCAGTGCTGTGTAATTTGAGCTCAGCGTCTCCTTCTCCTGTCCGTCCTTGCATTGAATCATTTTCTCTTTCACCATTCTCCCTCTTCTATTAATTTCCAAGTGTCCGTTGAGAGCCATTCCTTGTCTTGTCTCTCCTTTCTTCCTAGAACCGTTGAACATGTTTCGTTGAGAATCGCCTTCAGAGACTTCCAGTGTTCTTCCACGCATGATTCCTCAGTGATGTCGTGTAGTGTCTCCTGTTTTGCTCTGACAGTTGCAGTGAAGGTGTCTTTTGTGGTTGTGTCCTTCAGTAATTGAGTGTTGAACTTGCATTTTGGCCTACCCCTTTGTATCCTCGAGGCTTTTTGCTTCACTTTGAAAGTCCCTTGTACTTGATAATGGTCTGAACCCACATGTGCTCCACTCCTCGACCTTGCGTCCAGTAGGCTCCATCTCCACTTTCTTGAGATTGAAATGAAGTCTATCTGGTTGTTGGTGTGTCCTTGTGGTGAAATCCATGTTGCCTTGTGTATATCCTTGTGTTTGAATACGCTGCCACCAATCACCAAATCATTGAAGGCGCAGAAGTCTGAGAAGAGTTCACCATTGTCGTTCATTTCATGGAGGGCTTCTCGACCCATGGTGAGTTCTCTTCCTGTATTGTCTCGTCCCAGCTTCGGATTCATGTCGCCCATCAGGATTTTGATATCGCCATATGGGACGTTGTCCATTGTTGCTTGTAGTTGTCTGTAGAACGGCTCCTTCTTCTCTTGTTCTAAGACGTTTGTAGGCGCATAGCATTGAATGGCTGTAACTTTCCTTCCTTTTGAGTTGAACCTGGCTATCATTATCCTGGAGGAGATTGGTTTCCACTGCATGAGAGCTTTGGTTGCTGTTGGTGACATCATGATGGCCACTCCCTCGGTGTGCTCATGGTTGTCCTCTAGGTGGCCGGAATAGATTACTGTCTCTCCAGTAGGTAGTTGGCACCTTCCAGTTCCGTTCCATCTGCTTTCGCAGATTCCCAACACTTCTTTTCTGTACCTTCCCATTTCAGGCTATTGCTTATGTTTTTAGAATTTTTAATATATTAGTGCATTTAAGTTTCTGTAGCGATTTGGCTGTTTTATAGGGGTGGAGTTGCTAGCTCCACGCCCCAACCCTCCCTGTTTCTCCGGGCTTGGAACCGGCAAGAAAACTAGCGAGCCAGTAATCTAGGTGAGGCAGACAAACACTTGATAATTAACGCAATATTTACTACCAACTGGCTGAGTACGGGAAGCTACCTGGAGTTTTATTCAGAAGTCATTACCAACAGGGTTCACCAAGTAAGGTAACAGAAGAGTAAACACTCATGACATTGACTACTAATAATGGTATATGTCACGAAATGGCATAAGTCGGAATTCATAGGCGATGTGATCGACTTCAAGTTGTTAAGTGACCTACAAGCTCACCCTGTAACCGAAAAGTCCTGGACTTTAACCCCGGTGGGCGAATCCCTATAAAAATTCCTATACTAGGACGAAACAGACGACCAGTAACCCTGAGGGTGGTTTCCAAGCGGTTCGCTAACTGATATCAACTCGTGATAAAACCTGTTACCAATCGACAACCTGTTCACCAAAAACTAAGAGATGATTATTCTCGAAAATTATTATTATGTTTAAGTTAATAATAGAATAAAAGTGAGGAAAATAATTTTTCCTTCAATAATTCAAACTCGATCAAATGATAACTATGAAGCCTGAGTGTTAATGCTTAACGTTTAGTTAGGCAAGACGTTTTATCATTTTTGTTGAAACAATTAAATTTGTCGAAATATTCTCCAGGGAAATATAATCTCAGGAGAAAACAACCACAGCCTTTGAGTTTTTCATTTTCTTCTATGATCTCTTCTTAGCCTACAAAGTGAATTCATAATTTAAACAAATCCAAATAGACACATTAATAAAACCAACATGATCATCTGTCAGTCAGTGAATGAAAATATGTATGTAGTTGCTATATATGAAGTTTAGCATAATTGCAACAATCGAATGGAAAACGTTTCAGAGAATGTTCAGTCTCCTTGTTGAATTCTTTCCTATTCACTAAGGTTTTTAGCTTACATGACAAGCTGAAGCTACATTCGTTATTGACAAATTATTATTATTATTGTTCTTTTGCTTTCGGAGTGGAACATAGGGCTTCGACAACACATCTGAACTTTGTTCTGTTTTCTACCGTAATCTTCGGGAGGGTCCACGATTGACCAAATTCTCTTATCTCTTTCTCATACGATCTCCTTCATGTACCCTACAAGCACCTACATCCCATTCTACGCTCCCCATCTGGATTCCTCTCGAGGGCCTGGTGTGCGATGTGATTCAGTGGCCTCCTCATTGAATGTCCGATCCATCTGCATTTTCTCCTGCATATTTGTTGAGCGATCAGCTCCCGGTTGGTTTGTTCCCAGAGTTTCTTGTTGTTTATTCCTTCTGGCCATTTGATCTTCAGTATAAAGTGGTCCTCTTCAAACGGCCTTAAGCTTAATCCGTCTAAATGTCAGGTGGTCAATTTCACTTTCAGACGTAAACGTGACCTACAGCAACTAGTTAGCTCACATGGCCCCACTCTCATTGACGACAGAGAGGTTGAAAATACATCCAATGTCAAGTACCTTGGGCTGAGTTTTTCCACCGATCTTTCCTGGTCCTCCCACATCTTGCTAGTTACTAGAAAGATGTTTCACTTAACGTTCTACATTAGGAAATTTAGGCAGTCTGGCATAAAGCAGTCTTTGCTTTCTCAGTTTGTAAATTCTTGTATTCTACCCATCCCCCTCTACTGCTCCCCATTAATCTTTCCTGGACTACTTAAGAAAGACTTTGCTTCGCTGAGAAGGCCACTAAGAGCTGTTAGTAGTGCAAGTGGGATATCGTTAAACCAACTGGTTAACACTATTGTGGATAGACATATTATATCATGTAAGAAACTAGCGAATACAATATTGTCGGACCCCGAGCATCCTCCTTATACGCAGCTGTCTCCTTGCATTTCATCTGGTAGAACTAGAAGCAGCTATAGGAGGCTATATGCTAGGACCACCAAATACAAAACTCCACAATACCATATCTGGCACAGCTGTTATGTGATGAGAAATCCGTTAGGTATGGCACGGTCAACTTACTGCGGCACTCTAACAAATAGTCCCATTTAGTTTTTGTTTTCCTTTCCTCGTTACTATTACACTGTTGTTCTCATCTTCTATCACACATCAACTTTATATTTCATATCCTGCGGTGCATTGTTTGAAATGTAAACTCTACGCTGTTTGTTTTTTTATTTTTATTTATCTTTTATTTTTTTGGCGTTGGTTTTTATTTATTTATTTATCTTTGATTTTAAAAATCTTATATAATTTATGAGGTAATTAGATGCAATATACTGTAATGCACGCTGAAAATTCCATACCTGTACCACTAAAACCGTTTGGAATGAATTATTATTATAAGCCGGGGAAGACAACTGTTGATTGAAAAAACCGCAACCTGTAGGAAATCCTTTGCTTGACTGACACATAGTGCAAATTTCTGACTTGTAGAGAAGAACCAACTTCACATTGGTGTTTTAATAATGCGAATCCTACTCTTTATGTTGAATGTGGAAAATTTCCAAACTGATTTCTGGTTGATGAAGGCTATTGTCAAATGCATTGTTTCTTTTTCAATATCAGCTTCTATTTTTCATGTTGGTTCCAGCAGCATTCACTTTTGAAACGCAGTATATGTATCACTCACTGGATCAGTTAATAGTCTCTATGGAATGAAGAACGCAAAAGCTAACATTTCAAAAACGAAATTTTCAGTCAAAGTACAAATCATAAGAAAAAATACGAATTCATTTTGACAGTTATCTGTCGTTTCAATCGCTATGCACTTATATTTGTTTGTCTTCGGCAGGAAAACATTCACTCTTAACTGACGATCGCAAGGAATAATCTTGCCAAATCAATTCATTTGTTCGAAGTTGACTAATTCAAAGGTTGGTTATGAATGCTTAAATATGGGAACTTACATCTCAGGCGTTGTCTTTGTCTTCCTAAACGACAATTTTGTATCCTGCCTATGATTTCTTAATATCACCCTCTTTTACAATAATCACATAATGGTAATTTGATCCAGGACCTTGAGTACTCTCTGCTTATTCAACAGAATCAATAGATATGAAATTATCACAGCATTTTCTTAATATTTTAATATATCCTAACTTTTATTAAAATTTATCTTCTAATAGGAAAATTCTATCGTGAGATTCAGTCCAAACAATACTTTTGCTCTACTCCTTGAACCTACATATTTGTATGTATTCTAGAAAGATGATAAATCCTATTCATAATGAAGTTAGAGTTCCACCCGAGAGACGGCGTGGGGCGCAGTGTCATTCAACGGTCTCCTAGACATGTGTCTGACGCGCCTCCATTCTCTTTCCAATATTTATTGAACAATCGATGTTGGTTGGTATGTTTTCTGAGTTTTTTGTTGCAAATTCCTTCTGGCCATTTGATCTTCACTACAGAGCAGTGTTTGTTGATAGACATTTGTAGTAGCCTGTTCGGAATGCTTGCTATGACGTGCTAGCTTAATGACCTATATAAAATAACTGACGAAATTAACATCAATTTTGAAAATTAGAATCTTTTCTCTTACTGCTTCAGTGGGATACCGGATATTTTCAAACTGATTTCAGAATGATGAAGGCATATAATGCCTTCGCGATTCTGGCTGGTTTTGACATCCTCAACCATGAGGCGTGTCTGTAGCTGAAACCAGGCTGCCTAGATTAGCAGAAGTGGGTCTCATTCAAATTTATTCCGTAGTAGTAGTAGTTCCTACTTGTCGTAGTTCTTTAGTTATCTTCATCACCTCCGTCTTCTCTATGTTCACTTAAGTGCGTCGGTGGTATAGCGGTTAGGACGTTTGCCGACCATGCATATGGTCCGGAGTTCGATCGCCGGCCGGTGCACTCCTTTACAATAACAAACAATAACAATAACAATAATAATTTCGCTTTATTCCAGAAACAGTACTTGTGGTACAGTGTGGAATTTTCAGCACATATCTACAATATTGCATCTAATTTCATCATGCATTTAAAAGGAGTATTATAAAAAAAAATATTTAAAAAAAAACAAAAAAAAAACAAAAAAAACAATAACAACAAAAAAACCAAAAAGAAACACAGAAATAACAAAAAAAATGCAATAAAAAATGCCAAGTAAAAAGGAAGATAAACACAAATAATGAAAAAATATTTCAGTATTGGTTAGTGGAAGCTACGATATGTGTATGCGTGGTGAACAGTAACAGCTATAATCATACGGGAAATTATGAGATGTTCTTAAAAAAATGTTTATAGCCAAGATGATCAGTTAATTTGATTGAACAACACTAAGCAATCATAAGATAAACATTTCAGGTTGTGTTTTTTTTTTATTGTCAGCACTAATGCGGTTGTTTGTAGTGGTAGTGTGAGGAATCATGCATAATACAAAATTTTTTAAGATGGTGATAGTGGCAATAACAAACAAGATTGTCAGTTAAATAGTGCCGAACAAAGAACAACCACAAAACTAATGTTACATGATGGTTAATGACGGGACAATTTTTAATAATCATAGTGATAATATAGTCGGACCCAGTAGATGTATAAAGAAGGAATAGAATAAAGAATAAAAATGTAAGCCAATGATAATAATTTTAAGCAGCTAAGTATGTTTAAGAAGGTTGTTCACTATAGAGTACAAATAAGAGAGTGTAAGGGGGAAATAACAAGGGCCAAAATTATGTTATTAACAACAAAGCAAGTCATAGGTTTCACGCCTAACATTGTCTCTGTCACTTAGAACACGGGCCAAATATGGTATCGTTGAGTTCCTATACTTGGTTGTACGAGCATATATTATTTTGTACTGATTTCTGGTTCTACCTGATGAGATGCAAGGAGAGAGTTGGGAATAGAGGGGGTGTTGGGGGTCAGAGAGTATGGTTTTAGACCATTTCTCACATGTATTCAGATGCTTATCCACTAATGTTGTGACGAGCTGACTGAGTTTTACACCGCTAGTCCTACTAACTACCTTCAACATCCTTCTCAGGATGGTATAATCCTTTTTCAGTAACCCAGGAAAGACTAACGGGGAACAGTAAAGTAGAATAGGTAGGATACGAGAGTTGACAAATTGTGAAAGCAGAGGTTGAGGGACTCCAGTTAGTCTGAGTTTCTTAATGTAGTAGGTTAGACGAAACACTTTCTTGGAAATCATTTGGATATGAGATGACCAAGTAAGGTCGGAAGATATAACTAATCCGAGGTATTTTGCATTAGACTTTGTTTCAATTATAGTCCCCTCAATTCTACAGACATCATGAGTGCTTACTAGTGTTTGTAGATCTCGTTTATGCCTAAAGGAGAAGTCGACAGTCTGGCATTTTGAGGGATTCAGCGTTAGGCCATTTAGTTTAGACCACTGACTGATGTCCGACAGGAAGCTATTTAATTTGAAGCAGTCTGACTGAGACTTAACGGGAAGCGAAACAGTCAGGTCATCTGCATATTTGACGAAGTTGATTTCGTCTGAGAGAGGTAAGTCATGTAAGAAGAAGGAAAAGAGAAACGGCGAGAGAACAGCACCCTGAGGAACACCAGCTTCAGTAAGCAAAGGAGAGGAAGCTACACCATTATATACCGTGTACTGCATCCTATTGGAGAAGTAAGAGTGCAGCCAGTTGATAGCCCAGGACTCAGTTTGTGTAAGGCTAAGCTTGTTTAACAAAAGGCCTCTAGGTACAGAGTCAAAAGCAGATGTGTAATCAAGGAAAGTACAACGGACATACTTGGCCCCTTTGTCTAAGGAGGATACAATGTTGTGATGAAACACAGCAGCAGCATCCAAAGTACTTCTACCCTGTTTGTAAGCAAACTGCTTTGGATCGTTTGAGAAGCTTAGGGAGGGAATGAGTTTTTGTAACAGTAATTTCTCCATCAGTTTCAAAAAAGGAGAGGTAATGGCAATTGGTCTAAACTTAACACTATCTCCAGAACCAGACTTGGGTACAGGGATGATTTTAATATCTTTCCACAGAGAAGGTACATTATTATTAGAAAAAGAAGTATTGAAAATGCTTGTAAGTGGGTTACTTAAAATATCAGCACATTTCTTTAAAACAATGGCAGGTATACCATCAGGGCCTAGACTCTGGGAAGGTTTAAGAGATTTCAAACATTTAAGAACATCAGAAGTATTGAAACGATGAAAGTCACTGGTCGTGTTATTAGTTAAATTGAAGGCAGAAAGGACATTTGGAGGGCGGATGAAAGATCTATTGAGAGTATTTACATCAATAGAAGAGGCAAAATTATTATGCTTACCACAACCAGTAATTTCTCTAAAAAGCTTCCATATGTTTTCTGATGTTTTACAAGATAGTATTGTTTGATTATAAATGTTGTTTAGTCTCTTGATTTCAGATTTAATTTGGGTGTTTATCTTCTTAAGACCAGATTTATTCTTTGTCTTGTACAGCTTCTCTTTTTCTCTACGAAGTTTTTTGAGATGAGGGGAAGAAAAACGATCCATTCTTTTGAAAATTATCTGTTTTGGACAGCATATATCAAGACAGAATTTAAGATAGTCAGTCAAATTGGAAATAGTATCATCCAGTTTGTGTTCGTTGAAAAGTTCCCAGTTAGTGTCATTTAGCATGCATCTTAGTTTGAGCATATTTTCTTGTGAGTAACACCTTTGCTGTGTTTTCTTGGACAGATTTGAGAAGATATTAAAGTGAGATCTGCTGTATATCTTAGGTAATATCCGAATAATACAATGATCTGAGTTCATGATAGGAGCACGTCGGCGTACTTCATATATTTCCTCATCATTAATGAACACCAGGTCAAGGGTTTTATCAAGTCGAGTAGGGAATTTAACAATATTGGCATGACCTAATGATACGAGGAAAGAACAATCACAGCAGTTAAAATCTCCTGTGACAACTGATAAAGAGTTTTCAAGATGTGTAACGGCGAATTCAGTGAATTCATCAGCAAAATCAGATAGATCAGATGCAGAACAGCCAGGAGTAACATAAATGTTAGAGATGAAGACGTATTTAAACTTGGATAAATGTTTCGGGCGGCATTTGACCGTTATACAATCAATAAAGTCATTAGAGTAAGAAAAACATACGTTATTTGAAGTTGACCATTGAGAATGAATGAAAGTTGCAACACCTCCACCTCTTTTCTTTCTGGAGCATAGTCGATCTTGTCTAAACAATGTAAAACCATTTAGGGAAACCAGATTGTCATCATAGAGTTCATGGAGCCATGTTTCTTGTAATGCAACAATCGCCGTATTGTGATAAGTATCAGATGATAAGAGAGACTGGAGATGCATAATTTTGTTGGGAAGTGAACGGCAGTTTGAAGTGACAATAACAGGAATGGTTGTACGATATAAAGGTGTCTGTTTAAGTGCACGCTGCCAGCCAGCGTGATGTTTTCTCTTAGATTTATTAGATGCATTATTAGTTGCATGAAAGTCATATGGTTTAAAACGTTTAATGAATGAATTACTGTATTTTATGCGATTTGTGATCATATTTTATTAAAATTAGGAATGAAAACATGACTTATTAGATGCAATATGTAGATACAGAATAAAGGTAGCCCAGATGTCAAACCTCACTGAGCCAGAGATAATCCTGGTAAAGAGGAAAGGTTGGGCATGAGGCTAGCAACCCCATCCTGTAAAAATTAAACACTGCTACAGAAACTTCAAGCGACTAGCTTGGAGCCCTATGTTCCACTGGGAATGGGAAGGAAAAAAAAATTTCACTTAAGTCCCTTCTGCACTGCCATCCTCTTCTGTCAACTTGCTGGTTTCTGCCTGTAAGTCTTTGAGTTCACGCGACATTAGACACAAATAATCCACAAAGTCCAAGTCTTTTAGAGTCTTTGTATCGGTCCAACTTAATACTGTCTTATGGTTTCCCAGAGACTTCCGTGTAATCGACTCCACACAGTTAAGAATATCCTCGGTGATAAGAAACACACAGCTTTGCCTTTCTCCCAAATATATATATATATATATATATATATATTCTGTGGACAGATTTGAAGTATGTGAAATCTTGAGGCTAATAAAAAACATTTCCTATCTTTATAATTGTAAGATTCTAAATTTCTATAGACAAAATTTCGGTGCTCGTAACTCTTACAAATTTTTATATTTGAACGTAAGGTATTTGTTTGCTTACCACACAAGTCATTAGATATAATCAAGAAGATTTGTAGCTCAGGTGAATGATTTTGGTGGAGGTGTATTCTGTGAGCTGAATGGGTTAACTTCGCAACTAAACTATCCGTTATAACAGACAGACCACATCGTTGGTTGACACCAGTATCTTCAGGTTGAATAAGAGACAGCCACTGGGATGTATTCGAATGAAGCTTATGAATACTACTAATTTTCTATATTTCACGGTATATGCAGTGCCACTGTAAGTCACATTAAAATTTCACATTTCACTAGGCATAAATAACATCTCAGCAAAACGGAAATTCAATCCAATAACACTGTGTATTTTTTATGTGAACATAGTGGAACTAGTGGAACAAAATCTATTACCGCAAACAAATAATAGTTAATTAATATTATGCCTAAAATTCAAAATGTCAATTTTTCGCTTACAAGTGATTGGAAGAACAAAAATATTTCTCTCTTCAAAATATTTTCTGATAATAGATAGATAGATAGATGGCAAGTAAAGGCGTTGTGTCTAATTCCCCATCTAGATAAGGTTAGTTAACTTCTTTTCTTGTCTTGCTTCTCGTTTCTTTTTCTCTCTAATTTTTTCCTGTTTTGTTTTTGATATTTTCCAGGTGTTTCAATCAAGCGTATTTTTCCTGTACACTATTTGATTGTTTACTATTACTAATTTTTGTTTTTCGTTTAAATCAACTGGTGGATAAGATTAGTAGTAATAATAATAACAACAACAAGTGAATTAGGGGGTTTCGTGTTTTCTTTTCTTTTCTTTCTTTCTTCGTGATCTGATGGAATTCTACAATCGTAAATAATGCGTATTACACCACTGATATTTAATGAATGAATATGTGCCCAAAGTGTTGTAAACGCCCAGAAAAGATATTTGACTGTTGATGAAACAGTTTTTTGTTTAACTGTTTCATTGCTGTTACGTGTCGTTTTGTTGAACGTTCGCTTCACTTATCAGTGGTTAGCTCAAAACGTGATACTAACCAGAAAATTGTGTGAAAATACATCGTCATCCCTAATAATTTTGAATTGTATATCAGCTGATAGTTAAAAAAATAAATAAATAAAAGAAAGATGTTAATGAAATTTGTCAAGCATAAAATTATGTCATCATGAATAACTCTTAGAGAAAAAGGCCAAGAGGCAGTGGATAGAAGTTTAAATCCCATTTAACCGTTTTCTGGAATATTCACTTAAACAGCATGCGTGAGATCTAGCCACAGATGAAACTATGTTTGCGATAATTACAATGTCATTCACTAAATAATTTACCAAGCTATTGACTTGTCTTTTACAAACTTACAGATAGATTTATTTAAGTCTTACAAGGAAGCTGTGGTTAATGGGATTATTCAAGGAGTTGACACGAACAGTCACTATAAAAGAGGAACCGAATTCAGGAGCCATAAATTAGACAAGCAAGTGGCTGGATAAAGTCAATAAGATTATTGGCTAATTGAAGTGGAATGAAGTCTATTAGGAGGAATATTATTCAGCTGAAGAAAACAAAAACCGAGTAAACCAACAGTTGTGAATTGATGCAATACTCAAAGAGGGGTTAGCAATTACGTGCCGCTGAAAAATACCAAAACTTTGAAATAAGGAAAAGTGTTTCACAAAAAGTCAGTGAATATAGTGTGTTGTGTTTTTTCTTCGATATATATATATGGTCAGTAGTAGTTAAGCTACACTTAATCAATGAAAAGGCTGTCTACTATCACTGATGACATTCCTAATTGTGTAGACTGGAAGAGAGCAATGAGAGACAGGAATGCATTGAAAAGACAATACAACTCTAAATGATCAAAGCTTCACAGAGATGATTTGTGTGTAGTGTCACTCAGACTTACAGGCAGAATCCAACAAGCTGACAGAGAAGGCTCCAAAGCTCCAAAGACGGCAACTCAAATGAACATAGAGAAGACGGAAGTGATGAGGATACATACTGATCACCACCAACAACAACAAAAAACCAATCACTATCAACGGGAGAAATTCTATGGAGGTCACTTTCATCACTTGTGTAGACGGCATTGTTTTAACCATAGGCATTCTTAACGGATGAAGAGTTCAAAGCCAGCCAGAGTCAAAAAAGTATGGCTAACGCTCATCATTCTGTAACCAGTTTGGAAGTCCCATGCACTCTACAGAATAAAGAACAAAATTCTGATTTTCGACACCAATAAGAAGTCATTCAGTTCTTTCATATGGGCCAGAAATATTACTAGTCGCCCAAAAGCATTTCCGACAGGTTTCAAACTTTTGTCAACATCTGCCTTCCCTAACTCCAAAATCGAATGGCTGGAAAGAATTAGCAACAACAGAAAAACCTTGGGGATGAACCAACCTATTTATCAGCAAATGTGCAAGGGAAAGTGGAGGTGGATCGGACACACGATGAGGAGACCGTCAAATGACATCCTGAGATAGGCTGTTGAGGGGAATTCGAGTGACTGACTCAGGGTCGGACATCTGTTCCGGGGTTAAATGGAGGAGATCGTGTGAGGAAGAGATAACAGACCATGAGCAGTCATGAAGTCACCTTAACAGAATCTCAGGGGATGGGACTAAGTGGAGATATGCTGTTTGAGCACTATATTCCACTCGGAACCCAAGGGAACAATAGTAATAATAATAATGGAAATTTGCAGAACACATGAATGTAGTTCCATGGATTACTTTCAAGAGTAATTCAGAATGATCTGATTAATCCAACTGTATAAGATGCTCATCTTCCATAACGTAAATTGCATAACAATCAACAGTATACTGCTGAGCTTGAAAACATATAAAATTATCTGCTTTTTCTTGTGAAGCTCTTGAACATTAGTTATTGAAATAATTGACTATACAAGCGTATAATCTGCCGCTGAGAACTTGCATACGATGTTATCTACTACTAACATAATGTAGTTATTTATAGGTGAAATTTAAATTAAACTAGACTAACTTTCTCTACTCTTTATAAAAAAAAGGAATGAAGTAGTCATTCCCTGTATGAGAGAAAGAGTTCGCTAACACGATTGGTTAGTAAGGAAGGAAGTTAGAGACTAGTAACTACTTGCTAGTTAGCTTATAAATCTCCTTCTGTGCATTTAATATTTATTATCGTAAAAAAAGGAATGGAGAAAATTGAAAAAAATGTCCCGTTTGTTTGTTTATACTTTTGTTGAGAACTAGTCTTATATATATATATATATATATATATATATATATATATATATATATATATATATATATATATAATGAAATAAAGGCTGAAACTTCGCTGTATAGAATCTGCATTCATTTAAAGAGAATTGGATGTGTATATAAAAATACGAAAATCAGTCGAAACTGATAAACTGTTTGGCAAGAATTTCAACCTGAT
This sequence comes from Trichobilharzia regenti, assembly GCA_944472135.2. Classification (NCBI taxonomy): domain Eukaryota; kingdom Metazoa; phylum Platyhelminthes; class Trematoda; order Strigeidida; family Schistosomatidae; genus Trichobilharzia; species Trichobilharzia regenti. The sequence continues at coordinate 132,291,523 of OX235270.1, read as the reverse complement.
GAAAGTAAGTCATAGAGAAAAAGCGAAATTAGTTCACTCACTCTGCATATCGTTTGTTTGTCGGAGGAAATAATTCTAGTTATGCTGCCTTATTTAATCTGAATCCGTTTTGTATTTTTGACTGGAAGAACAATTACAATTTGCATAGTTTGAATGTGTAGGTTCTAAGGAGGAAAAAAAAACTAATAAATGTAATGGTGAAATATAATGGTAAGATGTAATAGGATAGTGGAAAACTGATTGGCTTAGTGTTGATGCTGCAAATTGTGACAAATAATGATATTAGTAATGTTGGGAAGTGAAATTGGTGAAAAAGGAGTAAGAAAAAAGGAGATAATTACATCTCTGATGATATCATGGTTGATGGGGTATACGAATAGGATGAAAGTACTTTTCTCAGCAGACAGGATACGCTTGGTATTATTAATTCCTTTAGCTTCAGATATGGCTGGAAGGCGTACTGGTGTATTTGTACGCAGATTGATTTTCGAGTGGAACACATCGCTTCAGCGGCACAACGCCATTTCACCCTGATCTATGCAGGATGGCTGTACAATCGCCTATAAGTTTTCGTTTCTTCCTTGCATGATCTCTTCCATGTCACTTTTGGGTTGAGCCCAACTAGTCACCTCACACTCCGGTTCCACCTAAGGGTCTGTCGCATGAGATCATTCAACGGTCTGTTCATTGTGTATCTTATCCACCTCCACTACCTTCTGCACAGTGTTGGTTAGTTCTTTGTTTATCCTTTCCAGTCGGATGTCCAGTCATAACCTTCAGCCAACGATGGCACTCACGGATGAAACTCTTCCGTAGCCTGTCGGAAATGCTCTTCGTGATGCTCCCAACATACACTGTGGAGGGTCCCTACCTTTCTCTTTATAGTGAGCAGAAAGGATTTCCACACTGGTTTCGGATTAATGTAGTTGCGTCGTGCATTCCCTATCCATCCTGTGTCACATAAGGCAAAGAGATGACTACTTTTAAATTTCTCTCACCCAAGGTTAGATATATCCACCACTCATGTCTTTTGTATATTCACTTGAAGTCCTAACTTCAATAACACACTCTTCTACCAGCCTGTTGGCTTTCTGTCATATATCTCTTTTTTTATGGGATTAAAGGCATAAATCACCTGTGAAATCGAAATCTTTTCGGGCTATTTTTATTGGTGTAGCTTATACTCATATTGCTACTCCCCACTTATTGTTGCATGACCTAATCCACAACAGCTAGAACGATTATCGGTGATAATGGAGAGCTTGTTTTTCTTTTGTATCCACTTCAGAGGCCTTTCTGTTTATAATTCATTGTGAATTACTTAGTATGTAGCACCATCATATATCTATTTAAAAAAGTTTATAAGTGCTTGAGGCACTCAGCAGTGTTGAGATACTCTCCGAATTACTTCACGATGAAAGTTGTTGTAGGTCTTTTCAAATTACATGAATCTGAGTTAGAAGTTTGACTGCTATTCTATGCTCTGTGCTGTTAAGACTCCAACAAACTGACAGAGCAGGTTTATGGATAAATTGCCTACATCGAAAATAGTGAGGCGAAGTAAACTGCTCCAAAGGTGTAATCTTGTGTTCCTGAAGGAATTCAACTTTACAACCAACGTGATAGCCTAAGTGATTCTAACAATTCTGAGTAGCAGTCACATAAGCTTAGCACAGGCTGCTGGTAGGAACCTCTATATAAACTACTGACATACTACCTTTACTGCATAAGTTACTGTCTAATTATTTTATGCATAGTTTCAAATTAACAACCAAACTAAACTGACAAGCTGTGGTTCAGTTAACTTGTATTCAAGGTATTCCGAAAGTTTACGTGAAAACCGAGACTAACTAAAAGTCCCAAAAATCAAAGTGAGTACGAGTAAGTTCATTTTTACTGAAAGTGTCATAAATTATTTCATTCCCTATTCTTTAAAACACTCAGTTGGCTTATAATCTGCAAAACTGAAAACTTATCATTGGACATTATAAGTTTCAACTATAGGCTGTACAGTTAGCATATAAACACATCTGTGAATTTAAATTTCGTGACAGTCTCTTTTTTCAAGAATTCTACATAGTGCTCTGATATTTCTCATTTTTCCAGAAGCTTTTCACTTCATTTGAAGGAGATTACTACTTCGAGTTATCTAGACAGCATTATTTCAGCTGCAAGCAGCACAGATTTGGAGGTGAAATTCGGGATCGTGGAAGCAAAAGATACATTCATTTCTCTGAAATCAGTAATTTAATCCACTTCACAGAGCATCAGTAACAAGTGAGTAATTTTATATGACTCAGAGATATGCTGCATCACCAAAAACATTTTGAACATGGTATCGACTGTCGTTAAAAGCTGCCATCATTCCGTACTGAAGATCATATTTCATGCCGAAAACAATAAGTGGAAAGGAATTCTGGTAGTATAGTAAACCAACCAAGAACCTGTTGTCTAAGAAGTATATCGAAGGAAATGGAAATGGATCGGATATACTCTGAGAAGACCCTTCAAGTAACCTTGTGCGTCAGGCCTTCTAGTGGAATTGGAATGGAAACGAAAACTTGGACGTATGACTGAAGGTGACATGGAGGAGATCGTGTAAGAAAGAGGTGAGAGTTCGTACAGCCAACCAAAGAGGAATGCGTGGAACAGCATGAAATAGAAATGGTCCATAGGGAAGCTCTATGTTCCACTTGGAACACAACTGTGCGTCGGTAGCACAGTGGTTAGGACTCTCGACGACCATGCACATGGTCCGGAGTTCGAGCCCACACCGGCGCACACCAGGTATCTATGGTCGGCCTGCGAAATTTGGGCTACCGATATCCACGCTGAAAATTCCATACTTGTACCAAAAATACAGTGTGGAATCAAGCTGTTACCAAAAAAAATTAAATAAAAAAACAATGCTAATGATAAACAATAAGTATTTCATCTAGCATAATAATAAAGTCATAACTTCTACTCATTGTTATAATAGAGGCTTTTTGTATTTCCCAATGAATGAAAAAACAAAACGAGATTGTTTTTACTTTTTTTTTCATTCATTGGGAAATACAAAAAGCCTCTATTATAATGAATATCATATACCCAATGCCCAAATTTTTTCAAACCGTTAAAAGTGAACTTGGTTTGGATATATATATTCTACTCATTGTGTTTATTTCCGTCACGGACGTCCCTAGAGACTTTGGAAAAAAATCTGTAAGACTAGTCAGGGACACTTTTGATGTATCGTTTTGTATTCCTCACTCGGGGTTTTTGAATCTACAGCTAAACTCCAAACATTTTTCAAGCTTTATCTAACAAATATTATGTGAGATCACGTCTACACTATATGTTTTGCTAAGTAAATAAATTTAGCATACGATTATCTTTATCTCTATTACATGTATACCTACCATATATATATACACATGAGAAGTTAGTAAGTTACAGGAATCAATATCAATGAGTTATTCTGAATGTATATTATCCTATATTAATTTTTATTCAAATGTCTAACCAACGCCACACATGTATATAAAGGAAGTAGAAAAGTTCTTGGAGTGACTTGATATGATTACGAGCACTAGTTTGCGCTCGAATCGTCATCAGTAAATATTAGTGTTTAACACTGTGTGATTGATCAAAATAAAATCTTATCCATAATGGAGTTATACTCTGCCACAGTGCCCAAGTTTTAGACTTATATCAGTAATTTCATCTTCTAGTTGTACATGCATCGGACATTGAAAATTGCAGAAAGGTTATCCACGGCTATATTCCTAAACTAATATTTCAATCAGCAGTCTGGTTCTGACAAAAAATTATTAAACAATCCTCAGTGATATTTTAGAACGGTTATTCATTTTCCACTAATTCGATTGTCTTTCTTCAATTTTCTGTTAACTTGTATATAACTTTTCATTATTATTGTTATATCATTTAATTCCTAGAGGAACATAGGGCTTCAGCTGCACGTCTCCATTGCCTTCGGTTCTCTGCCAACTTTTTCACCCAGCTCCATGTTTGCCCACATGCTTTCATCTCCCCTTCACATGACCTCCTTCAGGTCACCCTTACACTGACGACCAACTCGCCGCCCGCTTCCCTTTCGGCCTGGTTCCACTCGAGCGATTGCCTGTCTAGTGATGTCACTTGATGAATTCCTCACAGTATGGCCAGCCAATCCATCTACATTTCTTCCTGCCTATCTGTTTCACAATCGGTTCCTGCTGTGTTGGTTCCCACATCGACAGAGATCCCACCCTGTTGCTGATCGTTTCTAGCCGGCCATCTGATCTTGAGTATTGAGCAAAGACAACTGTTAATGAAGGTCTGTAGTTTGTTCGAGATGCTCTTTATGACGCATAATGCAAGTCTCTGATCCGTATAGTGAGTAGCACTGACTGATTTCACATTGGAGTTGAAAATCTGGATCTTATTTTTGATTCTGAGTGCTGTTGACTCCCATACAGCCTCCAGAGAAATGAAAGCTTGCCTTGCTTTCTCGATTCTCGCTGCCTTGATATCCTCGTCAGTTCCGCCTGTAGTTGAGACGATGCTTCCCAAATAGGTAGGTAGGTGAAGGAGGTTGTTTGTTTCAGGTTCCTCCCATTTATGCTGGCTGATTGTTATTTGTTGTTGTTGTTTCTGTTAGTGTTGGTGTTGGCCAGGAATCTTCATCACCTACCTCTGCTTTCGCTATGTTCACCTGAAATCCTATCATCTCTGGATGCTTCTTCTGCCAACTTGTTGCTTTTCACTTGCACATCTTCCAGTTTGTAGAAAATCAGACATATATACCACATCGGCGAAGTCCAGATCCTCCAAGTTTTTCGTGAGGGTCTATTTTATGAAAATTTGTAATTTTCATGATTTAAGTTGTTTTACATATTTACTAATTTAACTCAAATTTTTGCCTGTATTCCAGAATAGTTTTTCTTATAAGGTACATACTACAATATTACATGTACAATTTTGAGTTCACGAGCAGAGTTTCCTTCAAATCTTTTATCTTTAAAGTTAGATTACTAACTGACATCATTTAGAGTGTCTCTGTGAACCAGAGAGTTTAGAATATCTGTTTCATCCAAGCTAGGGACCCTTCAACAATGTGTCCTTATGACCCTGCCAGAGGTAGAACTTAGGATCTTCGGGTTAACTGACGAACCCATTGATTATTTATCCACTTGGATGGAGGTCAGTGACCTGTGGATTCTAACCTATGTTACTTCGTCAGTAAATTTGTTAACTGGCCTACTGGAAGAAATTAACTTGAAAACTACAACTTCTAAAGATTTATGAACCTAGGTCCAGTAGTTATAAATAAAAAGAAAAGAGTATTTGAATTTATGAATGAAATGTGAGCTTTAGTTCACTCTTCTACATACAGCATATGGGGCATTGTAGGTGTATACTAATTCATTTTCCAAGAAATCACCCGCACAAATTTCTCTCGCTGTATAGAGTAATGACATGGTCCAAATGGGTTATATTACGAGACAACCTAGTACAATAAAGAGAATCAGACCACGGTTAGGGAGAAAGAGTTGTTCCCGATGCTCCAGTCCAGTGAAAACGTAGCTAGTGAAGTCGAAAATTCAAGATTATCTAATGCCACAAATCTTATACAGGTTCCACCTTCTGTTTGTCATCTTCTAGCCGACTAATCATGACTGATCAAGAGGAAGACAAACTACTTAGCTGCGCTAATTCCTGTAGAGAAAACTAAATGAGGTGAACAACTGGACAGCTTAAGAAACCCATTACTAAGCATCTTTCTTAATAGATTGGAAAGTCCAAACAAAATCTGTAGAAAGCTCTGTTTTATCTCAATTGCTTGATAAAGAGGTCACCAAGTGGTCAGAAGAAGCACTTTCAAGGTTATTGCTCACATCCAATTGAACCGCCTGGACGGAATTCGACAGAAGAATACTCGTCTTTGCATAGCATGGAATTTTCTTCTCTCTTTGTCTGTCCCTTGGCCTGAGTAAATTGAATAAACTAATAACAACTTGCTGCCCCTTCTTATATGATATGATTATGAGCACTAAATTGTGCTCAAGACGTCATCAATTAATATTAATGATTAACACTGTGTGATTTATAAGAATAAAATCTTATGCATAATGGAGTTATACTCTACCACAGTGCCTAAGTTTTATAATTATACCTTCTTATTTTCCGATTATTTCATAATTTATGGTGTTTCTTTAAACACGGATTACTCATCTACTTTATGTTTAGTATTGAGAAAGTTTTAATTTTATTATCCTTTGACCTAATTTAATTAGTGAACCATTTACATTATCATATCATCTTCATTATTCATATCTCTAACTGCGTCTATTGCTTGTACTTTCGACTGTCATTCTTACTGCTGTTATTATAATCGTCATTGTCACTAACATATTTACAACGGTTAATATGTATTTATAATTAATTATAATTATAATAGTTATTTTTTGATCCGCTCATTCACCTTTATTGATTCAAAACTTTTCGTGCACAAAGCAATGTGTATTAGAGTAAAGCTATAGGAAGATCAAATTGAGACAAATATCGTTAGTCTATATGTCTTCTTTCAACTAAAAAATAGGTCACATGTTTTCAACCAAATCTACCAAAGAAAAGAGACATAAGTCGATACAAAAACTGGCGCGAAATTATCCCTTATGCTCCTGTCCATCCCAAGCAAAATACTAAGCCGGATCATCCTGGAGAGAATCAAACACGCCACCCTCGATGAAAAACGTCGACCGGAACACAGCTGGATTAAGGAAAAACAAGTCATGTATTGACCAAATCGTCACACTACGGATCATCATTGAACAAAGTTTGGAATGGAAGTTGCCTCTCTATCTCAACTTCATCGACTTTGAAAAGGCCTTCGATGGCGCAGCGTCGATCGAGTGGTCATTTCGCAACTACTTCGCTACTACAGGGTGCCATCGACAATCACACATCTGATCCAACAGTTATACGACAATGCTGCATGCCAAGTAATCCACAACGGGAAACTTACGGAAGCCATCGAAGTGAGGACGGGAGTGAGGCAAGCTGGCTGTCTACTATCGCCAATGATCTTCCTGATTGCAGTAGATGGGGTAATTCGACAGACAACGGCAACCAACGAGGGAACAGGCATAAAATGGACTCACACAAATAAAGAACTTGGAGGATCTGGACTTCGCCGATGTGGTATATATGTCTGATTTTCTACAAACTGGAAGATATGCAAGTGAAAAGCAACAAGTTGGCAGAAGAAGCATCCAGAGATGATAGGATTTCAGGTGAACATAGCGAAAGCAGAGGTAGGTGATGAAGATTCCTGGCCAACACCAACACTAACAGAAACAACAACAACAACAAATAACAATCAGCCAGCATAAATGGGAGGAACCTGAAACAAACAACCTCCTTCACCTACCTACCTATTTGGGAAGCATCATCTCAACTACAGGCGGAACTGACGAGGATATCAAGGCAGCGAGAATCGAGAAAGCAAGGCAAGCTTTCATTTCTCTGAAGGCTGTATGGGAGTCAACAGCACTCAGAATCAAAAATAAGATCCGGATTTTCAACTCCAATGTGAAATCAGTCAGTGCTACTCACTATACGGATCAGAGACTTGCATTATGCGTCATAAAGAGCATCTCGAACAAACTACAGACCTTCATTAACAGTTGTCTTTGCTCAATACTCAAGATCAGATGGCCGGCTAGAAACGATCAGCAACAGGGTGGGATCTCTGTCGATGTGGGAACCAACACAGCAGGAACCGATTGTGAAACAGATAGGCAGGAAGAAATGTAGATGGATTGGCTGGCCATACTGTGAGGAATTCATCAAGTGACATCACTAGACAGGCAATCGCTCGAGTGGAACCAGGCCGAAAGGGAAGCGGGCGGCGAGTTGGTCGTCAGTGCAAGGGTGACTTGAAGGAGGTCATGTGAAGAGGAGATGAAAGCATGTGGGCAGACGTGGAGCTGAGTGTAAAAGTTGGCAGAGAACCGAAGGCAATGGAGACGTGCAGCTGAAGCCCTATGTTCCTCTATGAATCAAAGGAAATTGATGAGATTAATTGTATGCTTCGGAAAAGCTTCACAAATGATGATGAAAAATTCTAGGCCAATTATCTCTCATAAAATGAAAACAAAGCTCCATGATGTACTTAGGAAGAGAAATCTGGCTTCGTGTCGTTCCAAGGAATAAATAAACCGAAGAATAGGTGACATTATCGTCATTATACCCAATCTCTACAGATGTATTTATTAAAACTGGGAACTTATATTCTAGCGCAGATTCTCTTCAGAGTCATCATGAAGACAGCTGAAGAATAGAAGAGAAAAGACAGAAAGTCACAAAATGGACACTGCTATTAATAATATCTTACGTAACTGCTTCGACAAATATCACGGAAATGAAAGAAGAGCAGACGTTTGATTTGGGAGTTACGGTGACAATAAGGAGATCCAACTCTACACACAACCACTGTGTAATAAATGTGTATCGTAAGACTTCTAAGGGATTACTAAAACAGATGAGTTATCATTGAATTCTGAAAATGTGGCAGGAAATCAGCATCATCAATTTATGATATAGTGAACACTGTACAGAAAGATAATCTGACGTTTCAAGAAGCATTTAATGGTGACAAGATGATGGATTGTAAATCCTGATCAAGATCACTTTGGCGATTTGTTCTTTGAAATTCATTTGACTTCACACTGGTAAATTTCAATAAAATAAGTGATTAAGGAGAAGAACTCGTCTGTCACTGTGTATAGGGAAACACATAATCATACAATAAAATGAACTGAATTAGAAACCTGGAAACAAATGTAATTTTATTTATTTATTTATATTTTTGATTACAGCTTGATTCCACACTGTATTTTTGTACAAGTATGGAATTTTCAGCATGGATATCGGTAGCCCAAAGTTTGCAGGCCGACCATAGATATCAGGTGTTCGTCAGCAGGGGAACGAACCTCGGACCATGTTCTTAGACGGCGAGAGTCCTAACCACTGTGCTACCGACGCACAAGTGGCCCTAAAAAGGGTCAGTTTCACGTTCTCTGGCTCCCAAGCCACATACCGAAGATCTTAGGCCTTCACCTTATCAGTCTTCTTTGGCAGCAGCACAGCCCGGATATTAGGCAGGACACCACCCTGGGCAGTGGTAACACCACCGAGCACTTTGTTTAACTCCTCGTCGTTGCGGATGGCCGATTGCAAGTGACGAGGGATGATACGGGTCTTCTTATTGTCACGCGCGGCATTGCCAGCTAATTCAAGAATTTCAGCGGCCAAGTACTTAAGAACAGCTGCCAAGTAGACTGGCGCCCGAGCACCGACGCGTTCGGCGTAGTTTCCCTTGCGTAGAAGACGATGAACACAACCTACTGGGAAATGAAGGCCAGCACGAGCAGATCGGGCCTTTGCCTTCGCACGAGACTTTCCACCTTTGCCGCGAACACTGAGGATTGTACGTTAGAGCAGCGAAACATGTTCTAATTCAGGAGAAAAAAACAAAACACAGAGTGTTTATTTTCAAATTAACACTTCAAATATTCTAAAGATATATATATATATATGAAGAAGTCAAAGGAACACCCATGGGATCACCAATATCAGGTTTGACTGGAGAAGCAGCGATGCAGAGGCTCAAAAACATAATTCTACCAAAGATCAAAGCCAATATTTGGGTCGATACGTTGACGACACATTTATAATAATCAAAAGAAACAAGTTATATAAAACTCACAACTTAATAAACAACGTCTTCAACGACATCAAATTCACAAGAGAAGACGAATCCTAGAACTAAATCCCATTTTCGGACGTCTTAGTCTTAGGGGAATTAGAAACTCAAGTTTATAGGAAATTAAACCACACAGACCAAATCCTGAATTACAATAGCAAAAATCCAGTAACACACAACAGGAATTGCATACAAACACTATTCAAGAGAGCAAGGACTCATTGCAGCACTCCCACCTTAAGGAAAATTGAAGAAAAATATCTCATGGATGTCTTTCAAAGGAATCGATATCCACGGAATTTCATCAAAGGACATACACCCCCAAGCCAGCCTACCAAACCAAAGGCCAATAGGGAAAGCACAAAGAAAATCGCCTCACCATATATAAAGGATGTCTCAGAAATCAGTACAAGATTCTTGAAACCTTCAGGAATTGACATCGTACACAAACCAACAAAGTCACTTCACTCAATTCTATGTCAATCAAAAGACTCAACAGCGAAAGAAGATGAAACCAACGTCATCTACAAAATAAATTGTAACAACTGCGAAAAACACTACATCGGTCAAAGTGGACGTCTCCTTCGTCTTCGTATCCACGATCATAAGCTGGCCTTTTATCGCCTCACCTCATACAGACAACCACGGACATCAGTTCGACTGGGACAACCAGCGTTCAAATATTAGACACAGGAAACAACAAGAATGCTGGAGAAATTTTAGAAGCCGGCCTAGCATTCCAGTGAATCATCAATTAATAGACACATCAAGATAGACAAAATTTATCAACCGATTAGAAAGAAACTTCACACACAAAGGGTCATATTTCAAGTCAAAAACACAATCAGTTCCAATACAAGTAATGTGTAAGATGTGAAAACACACAAAAACAACCAATCACTTCCATGATCACCAGGAGAGATGATTAATAAACTCGTGGAGAAATCTAAAAGCTCACTTCATCGATGTTATAACTGTAGGGAATTAGATGAGGACGTTGTCTCCTTGTTCTGTCTGCGCCTGACTAATATACCTATCTGCTTGTGGTACCTTCCGATTCAGTGAACCACGCAAATATCAAAAGACAAAGGCTGCCTGTGACTGTATATTGTAGTACAACATCTACGACAAAGAACTTATTTAGGAAAACAACACATGGTATTTATACATTCTTACAACAATACACACAGCTAACAGCATTTGAAGTAATTGATCGTAATAATCAATAACATAGTGCATGGGAAATGATGAAATACCATTTTTGCGAGATTAACAGCCGTTGAAATAATTGATCAGTAACAAAGTGCGTGGGATCCTATCAATCGAACTGAAGTATGCGCTGAAGATGTCGCCCAGTAGGGAGATGAAAACTTCGCAAATCAATCATCCAGCTCAGAGAACACAACCACCTCAAAATAACGTAACACTAATTCACCAATTCAAAGAGCAAACAAACTTGACTGATAGCATTCACTATGTATTAGAACTAGACACATTACACTAGTAACTGACCAGTTTCCGACGAAAGTATCTAATAAAGCCCTACAGGAGGTCAAATGAGATCCAAAATAACTCAGTGGTAACGTTTCTGACTAAAGCACTGGGTGATGCAGGTTCAAATCTCAGAAAGGGGAATGAATTCCTTCAAGGTTTCAGACACGTCTTGCTGACGAGTGCCAACATACACGAAACCTAAGTTGAAGGCTTCCTGTCAACTGTCTGTAATCGTCTAATATGAACAAGCCAAAGTGCACTATGATAGCGAGCCACCTAGGATGGTGGCCACTGTGCAAACGTGACTGACGGAATTCAATCGGCACCAAACAAAGGACTAGACACATTACACTAGTAACTGACTAGTTTCCAATCAAAGCAAACCAATAAGTTCGTGTTAACTACAGACAATAAATTACGTCTGATTTGTCAGCTAATAAAAGGTGGCGAATCACTGTGGGCTTTATCATATACACTTCACTAAATGTAATTAAATACTCCTAAATGTAAAGATATACAACTATTTTAAGCGATTTCGTTCGCACAATACTTATCCAGGAAAGTAATTTACTTTTCTAAATTTTATTTCCTTATAAGATATTACGACAAATTACAGTTAATGCATGAAGCAATGAACACTCAAATATCTTGGTATCACAGAGTGAATGATATTGCTTGTCCTGTAATTAAAGAAAGTTACACACAATTGTCTGTTTTATCTCTTCTTCACTAAAGGCCACAGAGTAATGTTAGTTCCTTCACACTTTCATAACAGAGTGAAAGGATTATTTTGTCTGAGAATGGTGTCTCCTAAATAATTTGTGTTGGTAATAACTTAGGAGTATAAAAAATACAATTTTATCTTTCGGGTTGGTTCAAGAATGTCACAGAAGTAATAAAGATATTTGCATACTGATGGAAAGCACAGCTGAAGCATTTCAAGCCTTCTTTTTGAGGGCGTTTGTCGATAACGCAAATATAATCACTCTTATAGTAGTTATATGCAAGTATAAAGGAATTAATTAGTGTTAGTAGGTGTAAATCTTTGATTCAGTTATATTCTGATTCAGTGTGTGAGAATGGAAAAATGCTACATTGTAGTACTGAACCCACCCATCAATAAATGCACTACTTTATTTCACACAGATTTGTTAAGCCAGCTAACCTGTTCTATTTCGATGGTGGAGATGATAGCAGTCTTATAAAAGCTGCATTTGAAAGCTGAATACACGTCAGTTACATCAAACAACAATCCATTTCACTTTATTATGATAATATATAAAACACGATATATGTATGCATACATAATTTTACGCGTTTGGTCACGGATTGATTTCAGTTAGAGAACCACTGAAAACCAGGGAGTACTGAACCACCGTTCCATCCTAGTTTGAGAATCGTCGAGAGTATGCACCCATCATACATATATATATATATATATATATATATACATAGTTACGAAAATTCAAAAGTAATTACTAAGCCTTTTCATTGATGCCTGAGACATTCAGTACTGTGTTTCCATAACCCTGTGAAAGGTCGATCTCGTTGCCCTCAGACGACGGGGTGATCACAATTCTTTATTTTGTTTGGTTCTCTGAGTGACCCAGTTGCCCAAGTAAACCTACGCTTTAATGAGGAGAGACAGATAATTTGTTGGATTATTCCTTACTATCCTTTATGCTCTTGTCCATCCCAAGCAAAGTACTAAGCCTCATCATCCTGGAGAGAATCAAACACGCCACCCTCGATGAAAAACGTCGACCGGAACACAGCTGGATTCAGGAAAAACAAGTCAAGTATTGACCAAATCGTCACACTACGGATCATCATTGAACAGAGTTTGGAATGGAAGTCGCCTCTCTATCTCAACTTCATCGACTTTGAAAAGGCCTTCGACAGCTCAGCGTCGATCGAGTGGTCATTTCGCAACTACTTCGCTACTACTGTGGGGTGCCATCGACAATCACACATCTGATCCAACAGTTATACGACAATGCTGCATGCCAAGTAATCCACAACGGGAAACTTACGGAAGCCATCGAAGTGAGGACGGGAGTGAGGCAAGCTGGCTGTCTACTATCGCCAATGATCTTCCTGATTGCAGTAGATGGGGTAATTCGACAGACAACGGCAACCAACGAGGGAACAGGCATAAAATGGACTCACACAAATAAAGAATTTGGAGGATCTGGACTTCGCCGATGTGGTATATATGTCTGATTTTCTACAAACTGGAAGATATGCAAGTGAAAAGCAACAAGTTGGCAGAAGAAGCATCCAGAGATGATAGGACTTCAGGTGAACATAGCGAAAACAGAGGTAGGTGATGAAGATTCCTGACCAACACCAACACCAACATCAATAGCAACAACAACAACAAATAACAATCAGCCAGCATAAATGGGAGGAACCTGAAACAAACAACCTCCTTCACCTACCTACCTATTTGGAAAGCATCATCTCAACTACAGGCGGAACTGACGAGGATATCAAGGCAGCGAGAATTGAGAAAGCAAGGCAAGCTTTCATTTCTCTGAAGGCTGTATGCGAGTCAACAGCACTCAGAATCGAAAATAAGATCCGGATTTTCAACTCCAATGTGAAATCAGTCAGTGCTACTCACTATACGGATCAGAGACTTGCATTATGCGTCATAAAGAGCATCTCGAACAAACTACAGACCTTCATTAACAGTTGTCTTTGCTCAATACTCAAGATCAGATGGCCGGCCAGAAACGATCAGAAACAGGGTGGGATCTCTGTCAATGAGCGAACCGACACAGCAGGAACTGATTATGAAACAAATAGGCAGGAAGAAATGTAGACTGATTGGCTGGCCATACTGTGAGGAATTCATCAAGTGACATCACTAGACAGGCAATCGCTCGAGTGGAACCAGGTCGAAAGGGAAGCGGGCGGCGAGTTGGTCGTCAGTGCAAGGGTGACTTGTAGGAGGTCATGTGAAGGGGAGATGGAAGCATGTGGGCAGACTTGGAGCTGAGTGTAAAAGTTGGCAGAGAACCGAAGGCAATGGAGACGTGCAGCTGAAGCCCCATGTTCCTCTGGGAATTAAAGGATATAAAATCATAATTATTGTTTTTTGTCTAATCCTTGTAGACGAAATGGTGGTAGTTTCATTGGATTTAGCAAAGGGATCCTCATCAGACAGACATATATTAGAAGTCTGTGTGAAAGTTTGAATCTAAAATAATAGTAATGAATTTTATTTCCTGTAACAGTCATCTGAATCGAATACTTGACATTTATATTTCATAAAGTGGTCGATAACTGAACGCAAAATTGTAAATCTGGGTCTTAATAGGACTCAAACTATATGCTTTCAAGTTTCTATTCCACTACTCTACCATTTGAGCCACGAGACAAAACCACTGTCATAACAGGTAGTGTTGCATCACAAAATCTAAATGATTTACTGATGAGATCTCGTCGTAATCTATTTAGAAATGACTTTATTAGTTTCTTTCGCGACCAACTCAGTGATTTTTCCTGATAGGACCATTTTTTATTCTTTTACGTTCCCAGTAGAACATAGGCCTTCAAGTGAGAGGCTTGAATTTTCTGTAGCGATGGTGATTATTTTTACAGGATGGAGTTTCTAGCCTCATGTACAACCTACCCACTTTAACAGCATTATTAGTGACTTAGCGAGGTAGGAGTGGGTCGGCTGGCGATCAAACTCTGGACCACCTGCATGGTCGGCTAGTATCCTAACGCTGTGTCACCGACGCACAAAGCGGGTAACACCGGGTATTCCCAGCCGGTCACCCATACAAGTACTGATCAAACCCAACGTTGCTTAACTTCGGTGATCCAACGAAAATCAGTGTTTTCAACGTGGTATGATCGCCGTCGTTGATGGGTCTGGATGTGAGGGGAGCAGTTGTTTACCACTCATATCAACCAGTAGTACCTGCTGACCAAACTACCGAAATGATCAAAACACTGGATGTCCTTTTCGCTCGTTTGCTGCAGAGCTCCTCAGTGGTGTAACCTATTTGGCTCAACTCAAAGAGCCGAATCAGTTAAAACCCCTCGATTTCTGGTTAGACACTTGATTGAACTGATTGTTCCACTGATCATATCCTGAATTTGTAGGTTAATTTGCGAATTCGGATTGATTATAATAATTTCTTGTGATCATGTTTTCATTACTTTCTCAAAATTTTTGATAGCTGCTCGTTTTGAATCAGTGTTTACACGTCCTACTGGATCAATTTCACTATATGTATGGACTAGTTTTATTCTTAATCTAACCCTAATCCCTTACTTCCTATGATTGTTCATTTGCATTAATATGGATACAAACAAATCATAAGGCTTGATTGCTTGATGCACAGATGAAACCGTTTAGTATACTACATTTTTAATTAACTCATATTTTTTAAACGAATATAACTACTTTGTTCAATTACTGGTTTTTTAGGAATTTTGTTTCGATGGTTGAGGGATTTCATCATGAACTGTCATCGGGTAGAGGAACACTGGAAAACTTGCGAGTAATGGACAGCTGTCTCGTCCTAGTTTGGGACTGACTCTTCAGCAGTGGGCACTCACCACCAGGCTTCGAATCCAAGACCTTGCGGTTACAAGGTAAGCTCGTAGACCATTAAGCTACTGGAAGACGATCTAATGGTCCATGAATTCTAACTTCTGTCGATTCATGACATAGTGCTACCACTTCGCGATGTCTTCCATAATGAATTACTGCGAATTTGTCACAATGGTTATCGAACAGGTGTCAGCTTGTGATGAAATTCTCCAAACAATATCTACTTTGTTCTTCATCCTCCCACATGAGACAGGAGGAGGGGACTACACACTTTTCGTGAAATGTAATCATTCTAACAGTTCCAGTTGTCTAATTTTAGTCTTTGAATATTTTCTTTATTTACAGTAAAAATATTTCTTTCCACGTTCATCAAAAAAGAAACAGTTATTTTTAGAAAGAGTGATAAAAAAATATACTTCATTTCCGAACAAATTGCAACAGTTTCTAACTTGTTTTTACATAATCGTATAGTTGATGAAAATAGTAATCATAATGTCTTTGCTCTGAACAGTTCTTTTGATACAATGTGAAACGTTTAGCATGTAATACTTTATCGCATGTGATTTTCTCTTTGCCGCTTACTGAAATTAGTGGCAGAAAGCAAGTAAATAACTGGTGCTAGTATGCTTAATAATTCCCCTCCTATATCGTTCAGCAGATGTTATGATGTGTTATTGAGTCCCGTGGGCTGGATGGCATAGTGGTGAGGCATCTAAATTGATACAGTCTACGGATACCTTGCTACCTAAAGCAGAGGTTTTTAAGAATTAATGTTTATCATGCAAGAGTACGTTGACTAGTCGCAATACTCTGAAGATCCTGCTTGCCAGCACAGTCAAAAATTGATGTTATCTGCAATTGTTTAAATAAGTTTACGTAAACCTGTGGAAGTGGTAACATTGGGAGGACAGAAAGAAGAGCCTGTCAGATTTTTTGAGCATGTAGCAAAAAGCTTTCTATTAAAGAGACAGAAAAGTCTTAACTTGTCAACCGCCAAACACCTTATAAACAAAAGACGCCCAAGTTCTCTTCGGTGTCCTAAAGCAATCTCAGTAAAACCACTATGAGCTGACTTATGTATTAAAACATAATCTGTAGCGGGACTTTAGTTATTCTGGTATTCCTCTGTTTAGCAACTCTTTTTCCTCTGATTTCGTCATTTTGTATCCACCCCCAAGTTTCTCTTGAATGTGATATCAGACTTAGTTTTTGGTAGTCTGAATTCGATTCACTCCATTGCATTATCATCTTTTCATTCACCTTATTACGCTAAATTGAGATTTTTCAACATTATGATTTCTAACCACCACGTTTTGTTATCTCAGGTTACGCAATTATCACTGAATTTTTCACCACCCGACGGACAACACTGTCTACTTTTCACCAGAAAGTTCGCTCTTGTAAAAGTACGTATATATATATATATTATACGCATATATGTACATACATATACTAGTAATTTAAGATAACTTTATCATCCTTATGCTTTGCTCCACTATGACTTTCTTACAACAGTCCTTAGTGCAGGTCCGGCTCTTAAAATAGCATTATAACTTATTTTAATAAATATTATAGTTTGTAGTCGACTTACCACAACCGACAAAATAAAACTGATCCATATTATTGCGCACTAATGTTTGTTCGCGTCGGTGGCACACAGGTAGAATACTTACCGACCACGGATGTGGGCCGGGGTTCGATTCCCGGCCGAAAAACTCCTTTACCTCACTAAGCCAGTGGTAAGACTGGTAAAGAAGAAAGGTTGGTCATGAGGCTAGCCACCAAATTCTGTAAAAATAATCACCACTGCTGCCGAAACTTCAAGCCCTATGTTCCACTGGGAATGCGAATGAATGGAATAAACTCTTTGTTCCAATACACAAAAAATAACTGGTATGATGACAATCTTGAAATCAACGAACTCCTTAACGTCTTACGCACAAGTAGGTATCCTATCCACTAATTACTAACCACGCTATAATATTCACTCCCATCAATAGTAAAAGAATAACTTTGTTCTGAATACCACGTTTATTGATGGTAAAGAATTTTCAGAGTGTTTAAATTTCAAAATATCTACTTGTTCTACAAAATCTCTGACTAAAATAATAAATGACAGTATGTCATGTGACACCATACTGTTTTGTCTGTAGCACGCTACAACAACCCATCACGATATTTCTGTTTCATTTTCACCAAAAGATTCCCAGCAGTAAGTTTAAAAATTTAAAAACAATTGTGCATATTTTCTGACTGCTTTTCTACCAGGTATATCAGATGATAAGAAACGGCGTAAATCTGTTGCATTACTTATAATGAATAAAAAAGCCACTGAATCTCGGTCTATCTAAATGCAATTTGATTTTGAAACTTTGACATTTTCAAGTGTTATTTTGCAAAGATTTAGTCGGTCAAACTTTCGATCACGAGTTCATATCAGTTCATACCAATGGAAAATCACTATGAAGAAGTGGGCGGTCTTTTTTTGTCCTAGTTTATGACCATTCAAAAGTAGGCACCTCCTGAGGTTTGAACTTGGTCACAAGGAGCTCTCGTAGACCATTTTATCCATTAGAACTAATCTATTAGCCTATGAATGTTACCTTCTGCCAGTTCACGATATATATATATATATATATATATATATATATATATATATATACATGTAACGAAACCTAGGTCCAAGGCTTCCTGCCGATTGCCTCCAACCATCTAATATCATCGAATCAACGTGCACCATGATGGCGAGCTACCTAGAATGGTAGCCACATTACAACCTGACTGATAGAATTCAATCTGCACCAATGAGAGGACTAGACACATGACACTAGTTACTAGTGTCAAATCAAAATATCCACAACAGTCTTACAGGAGGTCAGTCGCGAGCCCGAATAGCTCAGTGGTAATGTCTCTGACTGCAGCACTCGGTGACGCGGGTTCGAATCTCAGAAGGGACATGAGTTCCTTCAAAGTTGCAGATACGCCTTGCTGACGAGTGCCAACTAGCACGAAACCTAAGTCCTATATATATATATATATATATATATATATAGCGCAATCCCCGGCCTGTGTTATGGGCGCGTAATTGTCCCCTTCTCAGATTTGACCGACTTCTCCCTAGAACTTCTGGTAAATCCCTGTATAACGCTAATCACCAGTGAGTATGAAAACAATTTTGAAGAGTTGCTTTGCAGGAATTCAATTGTTTTTTCAAAGGTTTGATCGCTAGTTGAAATCAGTTATGGGCCTTTGGGTTTAGTCTAGATATAATCTGCTTAGTTCTTATACTTGAGTGTATCACGTTTATCAAAACAAATTTCAGATTGACTTTGATAAATCACAATATCCCACTAGCTAGCTTCGTGTTTCTGTTTAGTTTACAGCCCACAATTAATTATTGCATAGCGCGACGATCTGCTAGACGGATAACAAACCGAAACACTATCACTAGCTAAATTAAACAAGTTATTGTCTTCAAATTGGAACAGAAAGAAGCATAAATTATTTCTTTCGTAAAACAAAATCAAGTAAATTCATTCTGCTCTCATTTCATGGTTATTAGATGAAAAATAAAAGCTGTGGTATTTCATGTTATTCAGTCTTAAATTATTTATTCATTTGGTTTGATTCAATGTCGGCCTGACAAACTTTGCATTTTTTTGTATGTATGTATGTATTTGTGTGTTTGTGTGTGCGAGTGAAAGAGTGAGTGATCTACGCAAACTGGAGGTAAATTTTCACAAGGACTTTTCAGCAGTCTTTTAGACCTTCTTTGCCAAAGGGCATAATGCAGCTACAAAATGGCGGGGACAACAGGTGACTGAACAAATGTGGTTTCGTATTTCCATTCATCTCAAATCCTTTTGGTTTAATATATATATATATATATATATATACCACCTGCCCGTAAATACCAAACAGAGATAACTTGTCAATTTGCGTAGAGTTAAACACTTTCAAACAGGTGGACAGTATTTATTCCAAACTAAGTAAAAATGATGCAGTCACTGTTTCATCGATAACGAGTTTTGCCCTCATTGTGACATTTTATACAGACAGGGTTCTCGTCAATAATGCCTAAGAAGAACAAGAAGATGAAGGAGGAGTAGGATAAAATTACACAGTCGGCGAATAAAGTTGAATATCTGAAGGGTTTTTAAAGGCGTCTAAATAATATTCAATATGACATTCAGCGTGGGATATGCGGTTTAAATCTACAAGATATTTCTAATAGCACAAGACTGAATAACCTTGCAACTATCCCTTGTACTCATTTATATTTGAATGTCTTCAAAATTTCCGGTGGATAAATCTAAGAAATCTGACATTTAATATTTCCTTTGTTTACTGTAAATGTCATCTGCATCCAAACGACCACAATATGAGAATGATTCATAATATAAAGACACTAGTAAATTCATTCATTCTTCAACCTTCAAATATAAATTTTTTTTTCTAGAAGAATTTTATAACTTAAAGCGGATATAAAATATGTAAGTGAAAAAAAGTGAACAGAACACTCTCTGAACTATTTCGGAGACATGATGATGAACAGGAGAAAAGAAATCCATTATTCTGTATTTGTCTTCATCTCTGTAGAATTCAGAAATCCCATCTCATTTGACGGAGCTTAGAGAAATGTTATAAGGGGGAAGCCAATTATCTATAGGGAGTTTTTCCCTAGAAAATGTGAGAACAGTTACAAGTGTTCAACTTAAAATGGCCAGCAACTTTACACAAAATTTGAACAAAGCAAGAACTGTAGGTTTTTCAGAATAAAGTGGTACCATCTTTTATTTCGTTGCCTTCTCTTCAGCTGCTTTCAGGCCAAAGACGTTATTAAATATATCTACAGAAACAATTTTAACATACTTGCACAAAGTTCATTTTAAACAAAAATCAACCGATCACTATATACATACAGTAATAATATATACATATATATATGCAATATTAAACACTCTTCGGAACAATAATAATCATGCACAATGGAAATATTTTGGCATCACGCATTTAGACGAAAGAGAGATGAAAATATCCAGTTACCAGGGCAAAGAAAGACTGATAACTGTTTCTTTCTGAAAGCACAGATCAGGTTTCAGGCGCTTGGTGGAAATGGCTCCTGCAAACTTGAGAGAAATTGATCTCTTTTGCCTATTGATAATTTTGAATGACTTTTCGACGTCCACCTCATGACCCGTGTTGAGGAGAGGCCTGGCGATGGCACTGTTTAAAGCATTTGTTCCCTTTAGACGTAGGCTTTTTGGTACATGTTCAGAAAATCGTAGATATGCGCTTCTCTCTGTACTTCCAATGTAACTGCTGCCGCAGATACATGTAAATTTGTATGTACAGTTAGAGTTAACATAAGAAGGATATCTATCGATTTTTGATTGCAGCAAAGAGCAAGTTGTTCGATAGACGGGAACGAGCTTAGCTGCGGGATAGGCTCTGGCTAGAGACATACTCAGTCTTCTGTTCACTACTGCTGCAATATATGTTCACCTATAAAATCGAGTTCAATGTAGACAAGCTTTTTCTTCAATGTGATTTGTTTTACATTTGCAACTTCAGATCTTCCATACTTGTTAATGAACCTTTGCGGGTAACCATTGCTCTTAAACATCTTTTCAGGAAACGCGAATACTTCCTCTAATTTCTCTATAGAGCATATTTTCCTCGCTCCTTAGTACAAAGTCTTGACTAGTCCGCATTTAAAACTACACTTCAAGTTGCTGCATCTCCAAGAGGCATGTATGAAAGCAGAAAATATAAACACAGTGAAACCAAGGTAAATGGAAGTGCATAGGACAAAGAACCATTGCATAGAGTGTATGAAGGACTTTAATGATCTGGAAAAGCAGTTGAATAAATCTGTGTCACTGGGAAGATTTTTGGAGCCCTGGACTCCAACGAACTGCAAACATAGGCACTTAGCATTCCAGCCATGCAGTCTACACTTCTCTATTTGCTTAAGACCGACGGTAAAGACTTCATGAATTGATGCAGTCTATTTTTATCTGATCATATTCCAAAGATATCAAGGAGGAAACATCGTAGTGGTTGTCAGAGAGCTCTCAAACGTACACCAGTACACTTAACTACGGTCCCTGTCACAATGAACACAAACTGCCGCTCTCTACCAATCAAGATAATGTACCTACAATCTCTGATGTCCACTGACATTTATCATAATACTGCCATAATTACACTACAAGAAACGTGGTTACATCAATTGTATGATGACAATCTTATCTCATTAAAAGACTTTATTTTATTTCGACAAGACCGTCAGTGTTGTAATAAGAAAAATGGTGGTGGAGTTGTAACTTTTATTCGCTCCGAATGGTCTATTTCAAATAATGTCTGCTTCTCATTCTCAAATGACTTCATAGACTGTATTACTGTCAAATGTCGTCCCAAATATAAACATATCTTTGTTACAAACATGTACATTTCTCCTAGTTGCTCACTATATGATCTATCTAATTTTGCCGATGAACTCACCATGTTTGCCGCTGCCAACTTCGACAACTCTCTATCAGCTATTACCGGGGATTTCAACTCCTCAGATTGCTCCTTCCTTGAAGCACTTGATCACACAAACATAGTCAAATTTCCCACTCGACTTGACAAAACACTCAATCTAGTTTTTACTAATGATGAAGGAGTAAATGCAACACGTAGACGCTCACCTATACTTAACTCCGATCACTGTATTGTCCGTGCTTTACCAAAAATATACAGCAGAACTCATATTAAAGTCTTCTCACACCTGTCTATGGAAGCACAACAAAGATGTTACACATCTGACAACCTAATCAATCTAAGATGCATGTTAAAAGATACCAACTGAGATTTATTCTATGAAAGTACATTAGATGGCTCAATTACCAATATAATAGATTATCTCAAGTTCTGCCTCGACATATGCTGTCCCAAACAAACACTGTTTAAACGCCTCGAACGCTTATCGTCTCCTCATCTCAAACAACTTCGCAGGCAAAAAGAAACATTATATAAACGCAAAGATAAGTTAGGACTTAAAAAGATTAATGCTCAAATCAAATCTAAAATCAAAAATCCTAATGCTATCTATAACCAAACACTTTTATCACGCAAATCTCATATCAACATGTGGAAACTTTTCAATGAAATTACTGGCAATAGAAAGCGATGTAATGTTTCTCCCACTTATGATGTTAATGCTCTTAATCAGTCTTTTATACGCTCTCCTCCTACTATAACCACTTCTCACGTTACTAATCATGTAGCTGATAACTTTCAGGACTTTAACACTCTCGATGTTTTAAAATGTCTTAAAACTCTTAAGCCCTCATATAGTCTTGGCCCTGATGGTATACGTGCATATGTTCTAAAACAATGCGCAGATGCTTTACGTTCTCCTCTAACCAACATCCTAAATCGTTCTTTCTCCGAAAACGTTGTACATGTTCCATGGAAAGACATTAAAATAGTTCCTGTCCCTAAACCTGGAAATAGCAAGAACGTAAAGTTCAGACGCATTGCCATCACTTCCCCGTTTCTAAAGCTTATAGAAAAACTAGTACTTCTTAAACTCGAACCCTCCCTTAAAAGCTTCGAAGACCCCGAACAATTTGCCTACAGACAAGGCAGGAGCAATTTAGACGCCGCAGCCGTCTTACACAACAGTATCGTCTCATCATTAGATAAAGGTGCCAAATACGTCCGCTGCACGTTTCTTGACTTCACTTCTGCTATTGACTCTGTACCTAAATGTCTCTTGCTAAATAAGCTCTCTACGACACACACTGAGTCCTGGGCCACTAACTGGTTGTATTCTTACTTTTCGAACAGAATGCAGTACACCGTATACAAAGGCGAATTCTTCTCTGCTGTGCTCACTGAAGCTGGTGTCCCCCAAGGTGCTATACTCTCCCCACTTCTCTTTTCTTTCTTTCTTTCTACATAACCTACCATCTTCAAATGATATTAATTTTGTCAAATATGCTGATGACCTAACTGTATCTTTACCTGTCAAATGTCAAAGTGACTGCTCCAAACTAAATGGCTTTTTATCAGAAATCAGTCAATGGTCCAAGGAAAACGGTCTCACCCTAAACCCCTCCAAATGCCAAACAGTCAATTTCACCTTTAGGCACAAATCTGACCTAAACAAACTGGTTATCACTTACGAGGTGTGCAACATAGATGGCACTGAAATTGAAACCAAGTCGGAAATTAAATACCTAGGCGTCACTCTATCTTCTGATCTTTCCTGGTCGTTTCATATCTTGACGATTTCTAAGAAAATATTCCGTCTTACCTTCTACATCAAGAAGTGAAGAAATTCTGGTATAACCCAAACCTTACTCCTACAATTCGTTAACTCTCGCATTCTGCCCACTACTCTCTAGTGTTCCCCCTTAGTTTTTCCTGGGCTGGCTACTGAAGAAAGACTATACCTTATCACGCAGGATGTTAAAGGTTGTCAACAGGGTAAGCCACAGGGTGCCACTTAACCAGCTTGTTAATATTCTGGTTGACAGGCACATGGACTCATGTGAAAAATGGCCTAAATCCATTTTATCTAACTCACAACACCCCCTTCATTCACTACTCTCCCCTTGTATCTCATCAGGGAATACCAGAAGCCTATATAGAAAACTATATGCTCGCACTAGTAAGTACAAAAACTCAATCATACCCTACTTATCTCGTATTCTGTGCGATAAAGGAAGCATTAAGCGTGATACCTACAACTTATTAAATAGTCAGTAGAACAAATGGATCTCGTCTTTTCAATTCATATTATTTATAGGTACAACGTTTGCTTTCTTTCTTCTCCTTTTCTCTCTTTTTTTTTCCCTTTTCTCTGTTATTAGCTGCTTTGTTTCTTTCTTCTGATTACGCCAGTATATATGCTAGCATCTACTTTTCTAACACCCTCAAACACTGTTCAAATTTTGGCTTTGCTACCAACATGCCGATATGTGGTTGTCATAATGTACTGAGATTTCCTTAATCTATGTAGAATTTTATTTATTTTACTGTAGTAAAATGCTGAGAATTCCATTCTGTATCGCTAGTACTGTTTTGGAATAAAGCAAATCATTATTATTAAAAGAATTATCCGGATTTTAGAAGTTGATAGGGCTAGTTCAACAAACAGGCTGAAAATACTCACACGAAACTGAGGTAAACGTGATAAAGTAACTTGGTAATCTGAACCATTAGGCGATTTGTTTAGCAGTAAATCACGAAGGAAATGCCTACAAGATGACGCAGTATAACTGTGTCACTCACTTTTGGATATGGTCTTCTTCCTACCTTAAATTTTTACGGTATATATCCTGTGTGCACTAATTGGACACTAGATACTGATAAATGTCATGCACTCAGCTCTTAGCTTTACTGCTGACTAAATTCTGCCAGCCGTCAAGCTGTGTGACTCATCAGGTGGTTGTAGGCAGCTGACCACAACCATGTAGATCTAGATTTTGTGGTTATCATCACCTGTCAGCGAACTATAACACATATCTATAAAGAACAAAATGCCTCTCCCCTCCTGTCAACTTGGTGTGCCTGTAACGTGTGAAGGAATGCACTTCACATATAAAGTGTTCCACATCGTAATTTTGCACACTTTTATATATATAAATTATATACAAAGACAGAGATTACTATATTCTAATACTTATTGTCAGTCATTAATTTACTGTTCATATGGTGAACACAATTCTAGTGCACTTCGCATAATTCATTCTATAAGCTAGCAACTGAAATGTCATTCAAAAATAATCCGAATGTACAAAAAATAAGTACAGTGTTTAAAAAAAAAGCAGGTACGTTTCCTAATGTCATTTAGCCTGTTTCTAGTTTTGCCCCAAAAGAAGAAAAGCTATGAGATTTAATTAGCTGGCAGCTGGAATACACCGTTGAAATTTTTTTTATCTATCGTCGCTTATTTTTACTAGGTCGTAAATGATCAATCAATATTTGTAGAAGGATTATCCATAGAAGTGTCTGTCAAATTGAAAAGAGGTGAAAACACACCCTTTTCTAGGATAATAACATTTATATTTATATATGTATATTACAATAGGCGATTTGAACATTTACAATAAAAATATAAAATATTATTTGAAAAATGTTTTGTTTGAACACAATTCTATTGTTACTGTTGTGTTTTATGTGAGCTGGATACTATAATTGCAAAGGTTTCATTGTCTCTGGGGGCAGCAGCTTCAGTGTCAAGTTCACCTGACTCGAAGACACAACTAGGATGGTTTGTTTACTTACATACCTTTTCAATTTCAGCATCTCCTTCTCATTTACTTGAGGAATAAGAAAGAAAATGAAAACATACATTTTCACATGTAAATTAAATATTCCCATAATTTATTCAGAACAAAATATTTAGAGCGAACAATTGTGGTTTCAATAAATTCTTCTTGAGGCTCTACAATTATAAATCCATTAATGTAAGCATACAATAGCCAGTAAATAGATACTGGACACCCGATAAAACTTGACCAAGCGTTCTCAGCTATTTATCGCGTCCTGAGTAATTTATCTAGAGGAGCTCGACTACGTCTTCTATCAGTAGCTGAAGCAGTTGCAATTAATACCAGAAGACCATCCCTCTGCATACAGAGGAAGTATGTTCAACCTCTACGTTGACCTTGGGCCTACAATAAAGCCAACAAATCCTCCATTAACACTATAAATTCCTTTCACAAATTTCTTTTCTTTTCCTTCTTCTGTTCCTCTGTTTCATTGACAAACGTTCATTTTCGACTTTTATGATTTCATGACCTTTCTTATGATTCTATTACCTTAGGTTTAAATAGTGCTTTTCTGACTTGCTATCGTATTTACAAAATCCTGTTCATTCCACTTCATTATATTCATTATTATTATTATTTGACAATCATTCACCAATAGTACATTTAATTTTAATTTTACACCATATCATCGTTATTATTTTACAATCATTCTTATTGTTGTTATTTTCAACCTTGAACTTATGTCTAGACCGCCTCATTCGTTGGTTTATTTTCATATTGCCTCAGACACCCTGATTACACTCACTCTCGAAACCTGTATTTTCTGTTAACTATATTTATATATATACACACATCATTAAATTAAATTATTTCATCTCATTCTGTCCCATGTTGTTATTGACCATGCATATTAAAAAAACTATATGACTATTGTTTCATCCCATCTTATATTTGTTCCACACAATACACTTTCTGATATGATTCTAATTCGCCTTTACTGGCCGGCTATTGTATGCTTACATTAATGGATTTATAATTGTAGAGCCTGAAGAAGAAGAATTTATTGAAACCACAATTGTTCACTCTAAATATTTTCACATGTGTTTAATTTAGGAATAAAAGTCAAAACGAACGGATGTTGTAAACAATATGTGTAACTTTCAACTTTTATATTACCTCATAACTGTATTTAAACAAAGAGAAGACAAGATTTTAAAATTTTACTTTCAAAGTCATCTAACATCTCAATCTTACGTCAGAAGTTTGCCTATTGCACATTGCTGAGGCTGTTGAGATCTACACACTCAGAAACCAAACTTGCGTATCCAACAGAAATTGGTTCAGACGCTTTCCCTATCTTGGCTACCAAGGTTTTAATGATCCTCAGTTTTCTGTGGGAATTTCCTTGATTTTATTTGACATTCTATTTGTTACTGCATTTTTATGCTTATTGTAACCTAAGTGTCTTTCTTTAACAGTAATTTCATTGATCTTAACAATTCTATGCTACTTAGAAACACACCGATATTGTTAATGACGATTATTCTAGAATATTCTGTTCAAGAGTTGGTTTATAAGGATTAGATTTGTTTTTTACAAGTTTGACCACGGATTGATATCAGTTAAAGAACCACTGGACGGCTGTTTCATCCTAGTTTGAGAATCATCCGCAGTACGCTCCCACTGGGGTTTGAACCCAAGCCAGCTCGTATACCATTCAGCCACTGAGACCCGATTCAATGACCAATCCATGAATTCTTACTTCTAACAATTCGTGACTTAGCGCTAGCACTAAACAGTGTCATCGGCAGGACTTCCATCCCCAGTAGCTTAATGGTATACGAGCCTGCCTTGTAACTGGAATGTCTCGGGTTCAAACCCCAGTGGGTGCGTACTGCCGATGGTTCTCAAACTAGGATGAAACAGCAGCTGTCCAGTACTCCCTGGTTTTCAGTGGTTCTCTGACTGATATCATACTCGTAAGGATATATATAAGATTAGAGCCGGAAGAGGAGATTATCGAAAAGAATATTCTTTGCTCAGTTTTCTTCTCTGAATGTCTAAATGAATATTTTCACAATAATAAATTCATTTATTCAAGCTTAACTGCCATTTGTTAAAAGTTAC
This sequence comes from Trichobilharzia regenti, assembly GCA_944472135.2. Lineage (NCBI taxonomy): Eukaryota > Metazoa > Platyhelminthes > Trematoda > Strigeidida > Schistosomatidae > Trichobilharzia > Trichobilharzia regenti. Next base: position 132,263,307 of record OX235270.1, on the reverse strand, counting down.
TTTATTGCATTCTGAGTGGGAAAAAGGTCTTCAGACTTGAGTTTTGAAGTTTCTGTGGCACTGGTTTTTTTTTAAGGTTGAAGTTGCTGGCTGGGCCTCCCCTCTTTACCAGGCTAACATTCGACTAGGTGAGGTAAAGGTGTGCGCCTGTAAGGAGTTGAACCCCGGGCCACTGGCGCATACTTCCATTATTATTATTATTATGAGAATGGGATTTTCGAAATCCATTCTGTGTAGCTTTTAATGGCTGTCTGATGTGTTTATCAGAGTTTAGAGACTGCAGTATTTCTAGATGGAATTAGGAGTTTTTCTGTCGCTTTTTAAAACAGATAGATTGCATGCACGAAAGATCTATGACGTTACAGGGTTTAAATTTACTAAAAATGCTGGGCTGCGGAATCATTCGGAACACCACTACTCGATGATGCATATGATCGAAGAGTCCCGAGTAGGACATAACGCACCTTCTGGATTCCTCCACTAGCCAACCAAGTAGGATTATAGTGACTTTACGTCAATGTTGAGTAGTCTGTAGTGAAAGTCAACCAACATTGAACATGCTGGTCAAAGGGAGATTTATAATAATAGTTCAAAAAGTTACCCAGTGGACTACATTTTGAAAAACCTACCGTTTACAACATGGACGTATCTGGTTTCAGCTACAGTTTATTTGAACTTTGTCTTTTCATTATTTATCATTGTGAGCGGATACTTACACTGCTTCATTTATTTAAAGGGATTTATATTCAACCCTAATTCTCCAGCTGTCGAAGTAATTAAAAGTTTAATTTGCTTTTATCTTGCAGAGACCAAATGATCTGCGAAATCAGTCTAACATGAGAAATTACATGCTGTATGTAGTTAAGGTAACTCAGCGTTCAAACTGGTTTTCCTCAAATCCCTTTAGCCTGCTCAAAGCCTCGGTCCCGTTGGTATATCAGCTGCTTATCATCAGAATATGTGCCGAATTTTTATGTTATTTTCTTACAAACACTTTCGGCGCTTCTTTTCCTAGTAATGTACACATTGCATGGAAATATATTAAGATTATCTCAGTACTGAAATCACGTAGTGGTGCGAATTTTAAATACAAACCTATTGCAAATACTTCTCCATTTTTTAATTAATGGAAAACGTGCTCTAACTTAACCCTAAACCTTCCTCGGAAAGTTTTAACGACGCTTAACAGTTGGTATATAAACTGAACAGAAGTACTTTAGGTGCTTCTGCAGTGCTACATCATAACACTGTTTTCTGATTAGACAAAGGATCCAAATGTATTTGATGTACTTGTCTTGACTACACATACATGTTTGACTATGCATGCACATGCCTTTTGTTAAATGAGCTATTTCTAACACAAATCGAGTTCTGGGTTGTTAATTCTCGAACAAACTTCAGTATAATGGATATAAATGCAAGTCGTCCTCCGTCTTGCTTGCTGAAGCTGGTGTCCCTAAGGATGTTGTTCTCTCTCCTCTTTTCTTTTCCTTTCTTCCTACATGACTTGCCTCTTTCGGATGAAATCAACTTTTTGAGCACGCTGATGATCTGACTGTCTCGCTGCCAGCTACGTCCCTATCTGACAGTTTCAAACTTAATAGATATTTGTCGGACATAAGCCAATCGTCCAAGTTTAGTGGTTATACGTTTAATAGCTCCAGATGTCAGACAGTTAACTTCATCTTCAGGCACAAACGTGATCTACTCAAAGTGGTCCGTTCAAAAGATACCCACAGCATAATGATCTTTGAAATAGATACCAAGTCAAGCATAAAATGTCCTAGAATAGTTCTGTCCCCTAACTTTTCCTGGTCATTCCATACCTTGTCCATTTCTACCAGAATGTTCCGTCTAACATTCTACATACAACACGATCAGATTGGTGTCATTCAAACTCTACGTTTAAAGTTCGTTAACTTTTGAATCTTACTTATTGTTTCTTACTACTCCCCCATAGTCTTTCCCGGACGACTCAGGACATTAAAGGTTTTTACTAGTGCAATTGATGTGCCGCTAAATTAGCTCATTACTATTTTAGTTGACAGACATCTGAACAACTCATGCGTGAAATGGTCTAAATCGATATTGCCGGACTCTCAGCCACCTTTCTATGAACCATTCTCCGCTCGCATCTCATCAGGTGGTCTCACGCGTGAAACTTACAACTTACTGTGTAATTAGCAGAATAAATGGCTGCTTTATCTTCTCTTGTTAATAATTTATATATGTATATATAATTTATAGGATATTTATTTAACACCAACGCCTTTATTACTGAATCCTTGTTCATCAAGTCTACACCCAACACATACAATAGGAATGATTCATTACTCTTACCTGAAGTATGGAAAATACTACTACCGACCAAATCAAGCGAGAATCAAGTGAAAAATGATAGAACTATATAAATGAAGTTAGGAAGTCGTATGAGTACCTTGATATGATAATGAGCAATAAATTTTACTCAAACAAAAATAATCCACAGCTCCATTTTATCACCTTTGGTTGATACTGGTCATGTGGTGGAGAAAACAGAGGCTTTCAAGGTAATTCATTGTATCCCATCGAATCTTTCAAACAGACTTCGTATTCGTCTGCTACACACGGCTGAGGCGATAGGCTTCAGAATATTAAGCCTAAACCATCCATTCAAAAGAAGTTTGTAGAGCCGTTACCCCTCTCTCGGCCTATTAAAGCCTAGCCAACTGATGACTTCTCCATCACCCCTTATCCATATTTTCCAACCCTCTCTTGTCATCACTCAGTCTTATCTTCATAAAAATTATTGTATTTACTTCCCTTACAATCTAACATTACATAATTGAGTCCATTTGTTTATCTTAGCCATTATCGACTTCTTCTACCTGAACATTTGTTTGTTTGTTTGTTTAATCACGCTGTTTTTCGTTATTCGTGTTATCACAGATCGACTCATTTTTTCATCCTTATTATTGTTAGAACCATTGCTATTATTATTGCCATTATTATGACTAATTACACAATCTTATTATCTCATTGACAAAACACCGTGATTGTTTTATGTTTGAATTTTTATTTATATAGTTATGGATATTAGAGTTAAATCTGATGAGATCTAATTGAAAACAATGTTGTTCGCTTGAATGTGTTGTTCTAAATCATTGTTATTATTATTCTGGCGAAAACTGTGGAGTTAGTTAATTAAGAAGAAAATTAATTAATCAGTAATAATAATTATTATATTATTATTATATCCTTTGATTCTTAGAGGAACATGGGGCTTCAGCTGCACGTCTCCATTGCCTTCGGTTCCCTGCCAACTTTTTCACCCAGCTCCATGTTTGCCCACATGCTTTCATCTCCCCTTCACATGAACTCCTACAAGTCACCCTTGCACTGACGACCAACTCGCCACCCGCTTCCCTTTCGGCCTGGTTCCACTCGAGCGATTGCCTGTCTAGTGATGTCACTTGATGAATTCCTCACAGTATGGCCAGCCAATCCATCTACATTTCTTCCTGCCTATTTGTTTCACAATCAGTTCCTGCTGTGTCGGTTCGCTCATTGACAGAGATCCCACCCTGTTGCTGATCGTTTCTGGCCGGCCATCTGATCTTGAGTATTGAGCGAAGACAACTGTTAATGAAGGTCTGTAGTTTGTTCGAGATGCTCTTTATGACGCATAATGCAAGTCTCTGATCCGTATAGTGAGTAGCACTGACTGACTTCACATTGGAATTGAAAATCCGGATCTTATTTTCGATGCTGAGTGCTGTTGACTCCCATACAGCCTTCAGAGAAATGAAAGCTTGCCTTGCTTTCTCGATTCTCGCTGCCTTGATATCCTCGTCAGTTCCGCTGGCCTGTAGTTGAGACGATGCTTCCCAAATAGGTAGGTAAAGGAGGTTGTTTGTTTCAGGTTCCTCCTATTTATGCTGGCTGATTGTTATTTGTTGTTGTTGTTGGCCAGGAATCTTCATCACCTCTGTTTTGTCTATGTTCACTATCAGTCCTATCAGTGATAATATTTGACAGTATTTATACCCTTCAACAATCAGTAAAAGCTAAAAAATGTCGATAGTTGGAACCTATCACCTAAATACATTATCTCTAGCTAGTGTTTGGCTAACCTAAGTCTAATTACCAATGTTGGAATCATGGCTCTATGCCTATGAATTCAGTCACTAAAAAGAATCCGATAGACAGACAGCCTTTTCTTATTTTGCTGTTTACTGGAATTCAATTTATAGCGGAATAATATTCCCAAATGATGAAGGTAGATCATTGTTGTTCTGATAGACTACGGTTTGTTTGCTCAAAATATGACGTAGTAAAGAGAATTGCTTCACAGTACAACATTTCTGTCATTCAGTAATAATAATAATGACACTAGGATTAATTGCATACATTTTGGAAGCACTCATTGCAGTCTTTTCTTAAAATACTAGTTAGTCTTCGCACTCTCACAGTTGGCTTTGTATTTTATTCCAGTTAGGTTTCTCAAATACTTTTAGAATTTCAAGAACTTGAAACTTAAGTGGCTCCTTTGATCATCCATTCGTGTATGCTTATCATAAAGAAGGGACATGAAGTCCGTCAAGGTTGCAGATACGCCTTCTGACGAATGCTGAAAATAGCACTAAACCTAGATTCAAGGCTTTCTGCCGATTACCTCCAACCGGCTTATATTATCACAGCTTATTTTAATCGGTTCGGATAATATCAACAGTAATAATAATAATAATAGTAATAGTAATAGCAGCTTCAGTGTACAGTATCACATCTCATTTTTCTTTAAAACACATAGTGTAAGGTAAATAATTTTCATTTGCATTAATCATAGTGTCATTTGAAATATAACTGTAAAATTAAAGCTGGAAATTAAAAGAGATGGTCACAACAATATACTTATGTTAGAAATAATATAAAAAGCCACTAATCTGTTGTTTCAATGTATGGTATTAGTCTTATGTCTCACACTTCACTCATCACATCAAATTATTATTATTATTATTATTATTATTATTATTATATAAGCTTTATTCCAAATCAGTACTTGTGATACAGAATGGAATTCTCAGCATTTTACTACAATATTGCATCCAGTTTTTACATTAACAATAAATAAAGTTCTACATAGATTAAAGATTATCTCAACAACATATTAGTATGTCGGTAGCAAAGCCAAAATTAAAATGTTTGAAGGTGTTACAAAAGTAGATACTACTAGCATATTTACTGGCGTAAGCGATAGCAAAATGGTCGAGATATACAGAGTGTAAAAGAACAACAAGAATGTTTTAACTAGAGTTTGCAAGGAAGAGAAAAACAAAACAGCACTTAACAAAAATAAAGACAAAAAAGGTAGAGAGAATGGAAAAGAGAGAAAACGTTGTACCCATAAATGATGTGAGTTGGAAAGACGAGATTCATTGGTTCTAGTGACTATTTAATAAGTTAAAGGTTTCATGCCTGATGCATTCTTTATCACACAGAACACGGGCTAGGTAGGGTATGGATGAGTTTTTGTACTTACTAGTGCGGGCATATAGTTTCCTATATAGACTTCTTGTTTTCCCTGAAGAGATACATGGGGAGAGTTGTGAGTGTAGAGGGTGTTGTGAGTCAGATAAAATGGACTTCGCCCATTTTTCACATGAGTCCATGTGCCTGTCCACCAGAATGTTAACAAGCTGGCTAAGTGGTAAACTGCTTACCCTGCTGACAACCTTTAACATCCTACGTAATAAGGTATAGTCTTTCTTCAATAGCCCAGGAAAGACTAAGGGGGAGCAATAGAGAATTATAGGCAGAATACGGGAGTTAACAAATTGTAGTAGTAAGGGTTGGGTTACACCAGAATGTCTTAACTTCTTGATGTAGAAGGTAAGACGGTATATTTTCTTGGAAATCGTCAAGATATGAGACGACCAGGAAAGATCAGAAGATAGAGTGACGCCTAGGTATTTAATTTCCGACTTAGTTTCTATTTCAGTGCCATCTATGTTGCACACCTCGTGAGCGCTAACCAGTTTGTTTAGGTCAGATTTATGCCTAAAGGTGAAATTAACTGTTTGGCATTTGGAGGGGTTTAAGGTTAGACCGTTTTCCTTGGACCATTGGCTAATTTCTGATAAGAAGCCATTTAGTTTAGAGCAGTCATTTTGACATTTGACAGGTAAAGATACAGTTAGGTCATCAGCATATTTGACAAAGTTAATATCATTTGAAGACGGTAGGTCATGAAGGAAGAATGAAAAGAGAAGTGGGGAGAGTACAGCACCTTGGGGGACACCAGATTCAGTGAGCACAGCAGAGGAGGATTGACCTTTGTATACGGTGTACTGCATTCTGTTTGAAAAGTAGGAATGCAACCACTTAGTGACCCAAGACTCGGTTTGTGTCGTGGATAGCTTATTTAGCAAGAGACTTCTAGGTACAGAGTCGAAAGCAGAAGTGAAGTCAAGAAACGTGCAGCGGACATATTTGGCACCTTTGTCTAATGATGAGACAATACTGTTGTGTAAGACGGCTGCGTACCGATTAAAGTATCCTTGACTTTTCGTATTCGGCTGTATGAGAATACACTCTCTCATAATTGCTTTTAGTCCTACCTGATGAGATAAAAAGAAGGAGTTGAGAAAAAGGGCGCTCAGAATCCAATAAGATAGATATGGGCTGTGTCTTACACGAGTTCAAGTGTCTATCTAAAACAGTATCAACAAATTGGCTTAAGAGAACACTACTCTTTCTACTAGACAGCTTTACATGTCTTCCGCAATGTATCTAGGCTCATTTTTATTAGCCCTGGAACGATTAATTGAGAGCGGTGAAAAAAAAGTATAGGCAAAAGATGTGATTTAGCTAACGGTAGAAGTAGGAACTGACAGATATATGACTGTCTTAACTTACTTACTTTATATAAGATTAGATGAAATACTTTTCTAGAAATAAACATCTTTTGGGACGTTCAGGAGAGATCAGAGGAAAGAAAATAATTCAACACATTTAACATTCGACTTAGTGTCAACTCTAATATAACTGGAACAAACCATTTCACATAAACCACATTTTTGTTTAAAAGAGAGATTAAGAATCTGAAATTTTCAGGGAAATTAGCCTAAGACCATTCGACAAAGACAAGTCACTACTTTCTGATAAAAAGTCAATCATCAAAATGTATATGTAACTTGGGCACTGGGGTAGTACTCAATTCCATATTGGTTTGTTTATCAGATGTATAACACAGTGCAACGGTATTATTTACTGGATGACGTTTCGAACAGAATTTAATATTGTTCATAATCATATCAATTATTTTTGTCATCCAGTGAATAATACTGTTTTCACTGAGTGATACATCTAATAAACAAACTAATATGGAAATAGTCAATCACTTTGGAAGAACCTGACTGAGAAGTAACAGACATTAGAAAATATTCCGATAAACAGCTTCATAAAAATGAAACAAGAAAGGAACAAATAAAACCATCTGAAGGGACATTAGTAAACCTGTTTAAGGAGTTTCTTTCTACCGTTTTCAATCAGGAAAATAAGCATGCAACCAATAATCAATTCTTTAGCCCATCTGGGTCACGGCGAGCTTGTTTAACAGAACGCGTTTGGCCACAGATTCAAGGGCAGATTTGCAATCCAAGAAGGCACTTGCGTCTAAGCTATCAAAAAATATTATGACGCAATAATAACAGACATTCACCCAGCAAAAGGGAAATTACTACAAGATGAACAAAGCAATATCAGTGTTCATTCTAATGAAACAAATTCAAATATACAAAAAGCTATCCAACTGTTCATCAGTTTTTAATTACACTGAGAATGACTTTGAGAGAGTTGCACCTAAGGACGGCAACTACTAGATAAATTCAACTTGTTCAGACAGTGGTATCTGAAAATAGATCTAGAATCATATTTCCTTACTGAGCCCTTACAAATCTTAAAGTAAACAAATATACAGAATAATGTAATACAATTTTTCTCGCATAAGTATCTCTTCAACTGTATTTATCTTGAATAATTTTGAACTAATGTTCTTCTAGGTTTTATCCCGGATGGACTTATAGATGCTCACTACTAAAGGTTCTCTAAGATTCTTTAAGCGATGTCGATTCTTTGAACAAAACCTACATCAAAATAAATCGAATTCTAAAAGAATCAACATCTAGATTTTGCACAGTCTCTTCATTATGTAGACTGATGAAGAAAATCACTATTATTTAACATATGTGGTTCAATCATGTATAAATGCACATTCCTACAATAAAAATTTGAAATTACTATATTCCAGTGAGAGAGAGAGAGGGTTCCTGGATAGACTGACTATTGCCTAATTATGTAAAATGTTCTGTTGACAGATTGACAGATGACAGACTGCAATTTGTGAGTTAATATCGGCAATAATATATTCATGATGACGATGACAGTATGAATCCTGAGATTAATCTCAGAGATTAGCGAATCAAAACGGATGCAAAAATTAGTGAATAATTTGATGAAGAAGTGAAGAAAGCTCTTACCGCCAAACTGATTACAGATTTCACCATAGAAAAGATATTCATTCAAACATCTATAAAATACAAAATAATTGAGCAAAGAATATCCTTTTCGATGAATTCCTCTTCCGGCTCTACAATTATATATATATATACATATGTTTATATACATAGAATATTCTAGATTACTAGTCAATAGCAATATTAGTGTTTTTTTAAATAATGTCGATTTGTTAAGTAAGATCAGTGGAATTACAGTTCATTAAAGATGCTTAAATTATAATAATAATAAAGATATAGTAGCAAATAGAATATCGACAAAAATTAGTTCAGACATTATCTTTACCTTGACCATCTAGGTTTAAATGATGCTGAATTTTTGTGGAATTTTCTCAATTTTAGTTGGTATTTTATTTGCTACTATATCTTTATTATCATCATAATTTAAGCATTTTTTAATGAACTGTAATTCCACTGATCTTACTTAACAAATCGACATTATTTAAAAAAACACTAATATTGCTATTGACTACTAATCTAGAATATTCTATGTATATATATAATTGTAGAGCCGGAAGAGGAAATTATCGAAAAGGATATTCTTTGCTCAATTATTTTGTGATTACAGATTACTGAATATATGTTTTATTCCAGACACAGATTGTGTTGCATTTGAGTTAAAGATTTTTAAGTGTATCTTTTGTTTGTTACCAAGAGTGAATGGCTTCAAAAATCAGTCTTATGTATCATGTCATCCATATGATGCATATTCATAATTTCTTTATAATTTACTAAGACTAAATAATGTTATTGCTGCTCATCCTGGGTACCTGACCTAATAATGTCCATGTAAATTGATAAACGCCCTAGAAAATACTTGCATTCGGTGTCTTTTCGACTTGAGTCAATAAGTACTATGTTTACTATACTATGAGCTTGTCTTGTAACCAGGAGGTCCTGGGTTCGAGCCCCGAAGGGTGCGTACTGCTGAGTAGTCACAAACTAGGACGAAACAGCTGTGCACTATCCTCAGGTTTTTCAGTGGTTCTCTAACTGATGTCAGCTCAAGATAGAAATCTCGCTTTCGAAAAGATTTCATCTGTACTATTTCTAAATTTCCCGCCTTAGACTTAATAATAATTGTGATTTATGAACAGAATTTTTTGTATGAACAAACGCTTACTTATTCCGAAATTGTCAACGGGGGATACTGAGTACAGACAAATAATTTCATTTTATACCTGTTGCCCGTAAAGGTGACCTTCTTGAATCTGTAGCCTAATTGATAACGCTTTGCAGCTTGAAACAATCGGTACCAGGTTGGAGTTTCAATGAGAAATACATTCGTGAGTTAGGAACAGATACATGTTGCTGATGAGTCCCAAATGGATTTAAAGGTGACCTCAGCATTCCAGTGTCAGACGCAAACAAAAATACCTGCAGTTTGATTTTTGATTTTTCTTTAAACTTTAGAATTAACTAAGCTTTTATTAAATTTATCCATGAAAATGCCTGTCAGCATAACCGGGGGGGGGTAGAAGGTATAATATCTAGTACTGTAGTGAAATCAGTAGTGCACCGACTTTGCTGAAATTTAATAGGGACTTTAATGTATCCGGACAATTTTATAAAAAAAACTGTTCAACATATGTAACTAGTACGAAATTAGTCACTTCCGGAAATAGAGATAGTTTCATACATTCAACTTTGTTGTTTCTCACTTATTAATACTTCTGTGTTCCTAATTCTGTCTGTCTGGATTCAACATAGAACTTGGCACCGAAGTGCAACAGTTCGAGTTGCCACCTTCCAAATAGCACACAAAAGTAGACAAGAAGATGAGTGAAGAGAATCAATACAGTCTGACAAGTATAACAGTAAAACAGAATGGATAATGGTAGAAAGGAATATGAAAGATTACAGAGACTGAATACATCTGCGCCATTGACAACGATTTTGAGCCATGTCACCTATTGTCTCCAGCCATTGATTCCTAGAGTCCCGAGGGCCCCAACCCGGAAATCTGCATCTCCCCACCTGACTCAGTTTAACTGTCAAGGATTTCATGGATTGATGAGGCCATGTTTTTGTTTGGCCACCACTGGCTCTTTTCCAACCTGCACCTATATCAGCTAGCAATGCCCGTCGGGGGAGGCGGTGGTTAGGCATGCGAAGCACGTGACCTAGCCATCTTAGTCTATGTAACTTTATAGCCTCGTCGATTGATTTTCCCTCTTTGCCCAACACTCTACGCCTAACGTCAACATTACTTACCTTGTGAAACCACCTAACGTGAGACAGAGATCGCAGACATCTATGATCGAAAGCAGTTAACCTTTTCATGTCTTCAATGCGTATTGGCCATGTTTCCGAGCCACAGAGAAGGACGGAGCGAACTGCTAAGCAGTACACACGTCCCTTGGTTGATAACCGGATGTCACGCCTACGCCAGAGATGGTGTAAGTCAGCAAAAGCACTTGTAACTCTAATGATTTATCTAACCCAACTGACTGTCGCTACTAGGTTAACACTTATAAAGAAACAACACTTCAAATATATACTCCATTTCTATAAGAATGAATTGGAGTTGAAAAATAAACTCTAAAATATGTATAGAAAAGATAGTTCCCGTCAATAAATTAAAGATGCATTGGAATAAAGAAGGAAAAGCTTTCTAAATAAAATAATCTGTAGACAAAATGATCCGATCATTTAAATGAGGTATGATTTATAGTATTTTGTTTTCAGTTATTTCCTTGAGTTTCAACTGGAACGTGCCACTTCACTTCATGCTTGAGCTCTGAAGTTTCAGTAGCAGTGGTGTTTATGTTCACGAGGCGAAGTTGACATCGTCACACCAAATCTTCCATGACGTATTTCTAGGATTGAATTGGTATCAGAATACATTTTTCGGAAGAAAGACCTACATAAAGATTTATGCCCTGTATGGAGGTACGTGACTGATGAACTAAAACTAGACCATATATATCAGCTAACTCTGCATTAAATTTTCAAAATTTTCAGCAAAAAAATATACTATACATAAAATTTTTTACAGATGAAAGTCAAACAGTTATCAGTCTGTTCAGTAGCCTATTGTGAAACTGAATTTTAAGTCGAAAAAATACAAAATAAGAGTCTAATGCTGTCAGTTGAAACTTGTAGCTGAAGTAACCACACAGATACCCCTTTAGGCGTAGCGAAAGCCCTTGTCAGATCTATGGTGAACTAGCAGAAGCCCTTAGTGGTCAACTGGTTAGTCTTACAATCAATAAAGGCCAAGGGATCAATGGCAGGTGGGATAATGGATGCATAGCGCCAAAGAGTCTCAAGATAGAATGGAACATCTAATCAGAATGCCCTGGTTTTTAGTGGCTCTTTAACTGATATCACTTCATGCCCCTAACAGATATCACTCAGATCCCTGCAAACAAACACTTGAAAGTTTCAGGGATATTGGATAGTTTGAGGCGATTGACTACAGGAAGCCTTGGACCTAGGTTTCGTGCTAGTTGGCACTCAACAGCAAGGCATATCTGCAACCTTGAAGGAACTCATGACCCTATTTAGATTTGAACCCGCATCATCCAGTTCTGTAGTTAGAGACGTTACCACTGAGCTATTCGAGCTCGCAGATATGCCTTGCTGACGAGTGCCAACTAACACGAAGCCTATGTCCAAGGCTTCCTGTAGTCGACTGCCTCCAACCAACTAATATCATCAAATCAATGTGCACCGTGAAGGCGAGCTACCTAGAATGTTGGTTACATTGCAAACCTAACTGATAGAATTCAGTCTGCATCAAAGAAAGCACTAAACACGTCGCGCTAGTTACTAGCGTCCAACCAAAATGCTTGAAAGTTTCATGATTATTGTTATTCAAAATTTCAGCAATGAGAGTTTTGAATATATTACTATAGTAGTAACATTGTTAATAACTTTGGTGATTCCCCTTTTATAAACCTGATGCCAGTTATGAATAAATTTGTCAGCTTATATGTTACAATTGTATTCTTTATTTTTTGGGGGAATGATTTACAAACAAACTGAAAAACATGACATTTAAAAGAAGAAACACATTTTCCTGATGTTATATTGTTTTCTTCTTGAGGGCACACTAATGAAGTGTCTTAAACTAGAATGACACAGGAATTCATCGTTCCCTGCTTTTTCATAGATTCTTCGTCCGATTTTCCTTTATGGCAAAATGTGGCTTCGAATACGGCCCCAATTTGTTTTACTAATTGTGACCGTTTGCGGTGTATGAGAACGTTTTAATTATAAATAATTGCGGGTAGTGATGTTACTGGTGATGCAGTTACCAAGATTCGGTTTCTAAAGATATGAAAGACACGGTTACGCCATAATCAACAAGATAATAGGAGTGAACGTTTGGAACTCGACAACACAAACCACTTATTGCCAGCTAACAATCTGAAGAAAAGCCAAAAAAGCAGGCTGACTGCGAAGTAAGTTGGAAACTAGTCGAACATTATGGAGTGCATTACCCCCAATCTGTATCAACCTCATACTAGAGCTGGCTGTATGACAATGCCCACTGTCGAGTGATCCACAGTGAAAAACTCAGCGAAACCTTTAAAGTGAATACAGGAGTAAGGCAAAGTTTTCCACAGTCACAGCTGATATTTCTAATTGTGGTGGACTGGATTTTGCGTCAGACTGTGAGTGGAGGAGCAAGATGACAGGAATATGCCGGACAGATAAGAAGACACTAGAAGATTTGAAATTCTCAGGCGACTTATGCATGACGTCACATAAACTCAAAGATGTACAGGCGAAAACAAAAAATACTGGACGAAGATGCTGGCAACAAAGACAGGACTTCAAGTGAACATAGATAAGACGAGGATGATAAACACAGTCAGTGAACAAAAACGAGCACCAAACACTATCATCGAGAGAAATTTGAAAGATTTTAAATTCACAGGAAATACTCATCCAAACATGAATATAAGAACAACAAAGTTCAGCGGAGTCTCTTTTCGGTGAATTCATTCAATTAGCTGGAGAGTCATATATATATATATATATATATATATAATTATTTCGTGTGTGTGTACATTACGATTGTCAAACAAAAATAAAATAAAAATTAGTTAGGTTACTGTTTACGTCATCAAAATGTTTCTAAAATGTGATGAATAATCAATATTGTAACTAGGGGCGGTGAAGATTTGTGTGCATTGACAAGGGTTGCGTAATATGAGATAGGATGTTAATGGAGACACGCGCCCAGAAATAAAGTACGTATTGAGTAGAAAGAGTAAATAAGGGGTTGGTTGTGGAGAAGATGTTACTAAGATGCTATACGAAATTTCCAAAAACAAAAAAACGAATTAAAACACTATTGACAAAGTCGTAGAACTTGACAATCCTAATGTACACACACACTTACGAAATAATTACATATATGAGTGTTATTGTCCAGCTAGGTGAATGATTTCGCCGAAAGGAGACTCGTCGCTGAACTTTATTGTTCTTAAATTTGAAAGAGGTTACTTCATTTACTTATCTGAGAACCATCATTTCAACTACAGGCGGAACAGATGAAGATTTCAAGGCTTCAAGGTCCAGAAAAACAAGGCAGATGTTCAACACTCGGGAATCAGTTTGGAAATCTTTTGTACTCTGCCGCAGCATGAAGAAGAAAATTCTAATTTCAAACATCAATGTCAAGCCAGTCAGTTCTTCTACATGGGTCAGAAACTTCACCAGCATGTCACAGAAAACATTTTCAACAACCTGATGCAGAATTTACCAGTGAATGTTTTCGCTCAGGATTGATGATCGAATGGTGATCAAAAGAATCAGCGACATGAAACTTTAGGAACAAACCTACCAATTACCTGTGGTTCAACAAATATGTAGAAAAAAATGTAGATGGTTTGGAAACACACTGAGGAGACCATTGGATAACATCTCAATCCAGGTGGTAGCTCAAATTCAATCTAAGTGGCAGATGACCACTAGGGCCTCTGAGTATAACATGGAGGAGGTCGTGTGATGAAAAGATGAGAAAGTATGCGCAATCGTGGGGTTAGCTAAAAAGGACAACAGATAACAGGACAAAGTGAAGACGTGCTGTTGAAGTCTTGTGTTCTATTCGGAACCTAAGAGAACAGTAATAAATAGTATAACCATAAGCACAAAAGAAGCATATACAAGTAAAAATTGTCAACTACTTACTAAGATCATGATAGACTGACAAAGTGATCAAACATTTTCCGCTATCCCTCAAGTTTTCGAATATGACACTTCTTCTAAATAATTTTGAAAGGAAAATCTGGTGAAGCGATATGACCTGAATGTGCCAGATCGTCTAATACTTAGGTAGCGATTAACTTGTATTGTTATCTTAATAGTCCTGCCAGATACTGGTCTGAGATGTATTCCAAAATTATGCACTTTACACAGTCTAAACAAAAACAGTGTTTTTCGTAGTCTGTAAGCTAAAGGTGTTTAGATGCTATCGCACTTCTTCCACAACCTGTATTCTTAATCCTCTGATAATAACTATAATGGTATTTTTATTCTGGACAATACTTTTATACACAGCGTGCATTTACTTTTAAATAATTACCATGCATACTAGAATAAATGTCAGTATATTACGCTACTATATTTTTGGTTCATTTCAAAAGATGCATAACAATCGGTTGGAAGCCGTTTAGAAATGCGCGTAAGTACAAGAGAGTAGTTGTTAGCATGAAATCAATGGAAAAGCTAACTGGATCAGCTATTTAATGACAACATTTGGACGTAGATGTGATTCAATATCACTGATTGTTTTTTTTTTATGTTTCCTTTACTGAAGAATCCACATAACTTATTTTACTAATCGTAATGAACTTCCTGTTAATTCCTGGCTTAACTGCACCAGTTATCACTCACAGATCGTTTCATCTTATTAAGTCATTACTTCAGCACTAATTACTGCAACTGATAAATGTGAGAGAGTTGTGAAGAAAAATCTAATTTAAAATCGATTATAAAGATGCCTCAATAGTTGCATTGTTCAGCATGATTGTTAAGGAATAACTGTTAGACTGTATTTTGTGCAGGAAATCTATGCTTCCTACCTCTTATTCTATTCTCAAACACACTTAGAAATACGAGACAGTCCATTCCATTTTTCTTATCAGTTGACTTTCAACGCTATTCAATATTGAAAATAATTCAAATGAAAAACGAGATCGGAATACAAATATTTCATTGATTATTTTCATTTCCATAAGAACAGAATAGAATTCAACTAATTAAATCGAATGTCAATCAAGCAAAAAATATCACCGTGACTTTTATTTATCATTGTTTTAGACATTAACTCCATTTTTTCACTCAACTTAAGACAAGGGAAATAACTGATATATGTATATGTATATATATATATATGTATATAAACATAATATCATAATTCAAGTGATGGTTTGCAGGGATTTGATTGGTTTCAGGATTTCATCATGAACTGACATTAGTTAGAGAACCATTGGAAAACCTGGGAGTACTGGACAGCTGTTTCGTCCTATTTTGGGACTCTTCAGCAGTACGCACCCACCGGAATATCAATGAGATGCTCACTGGCGACTGGCTCTATTCAGGTAGGTAGTTACCGGTCGGGTGTAAGGACAAATACTCGCCGAAGACATTGGCTAGTGGTTGCACTATGTCGTGAATTGGCAGAAGTTAGAATTCAAGGACCATTGGATCGGGTCCCAGTGGCTTAATGGTATACGAGCAGGCTCGCCTTGTAACCGGAAGGTCCTGGGTCCGAATCCCGGTGGGTGCGTACTGCTGAAGAGTCCCAAAACTAGGACGAAACAGATGTCCAGTACTCCCAGGTTTTCCAATGGTTCTCTAACTAATGTCAGCTCATGATGAAATCCTGATATCATAATTCCTCGGAAAGTTGGGCAGTTGTTTCGTCCTAGTCAGAGACTCTTCAGAAGTACGCGCCCACTAAGGTTCGAACCCAAGACCTGTCAGTTATAGAGTGAAGTCTCAGAACATTTAGCCAGTAGGACCCAAGGTTTGATCTCCGGCTTACTCACTCTAATAGCTGGTAGTAAGTCTGATGAAGAAGGAAAGTTGGGCGTCAAGCTAGCAACCCTACCTCGTAAAAATGAAAACACCACTGCTACTGAAACTTCAAACATGAAGCTTCAAGCCTTATATTCCACTAGGAACACAAAGGAGTATACCAAATAAATAATAAGAATCCCATAAAATCTGTCTTGAACTCATTATACTTCTTTTAGTCTCTACAGTTAGTGAAATGTTTGTGTGATGTTCAAGATATTCATGTGACTGACGTATTATTTCTTATGTTTGCATGATCGGATTTATTTGAAGATGAGCCTATTCCATTGTAACCTTTTGTTTGTCAGCATACCTCCGACTGGTCTTTGTAACTGATAACTGATTACAGTCTGTTAGTGAAGTCTGAAAGAAGTAATTTCATTTCGAATTTTACCTTTTCGAAGCCGAAAAAAATTAGAACGTAATCCATTTTGAAAATTATTTTTTTTACAAAACATGAGCTAACTGTCGCTTATTATGAAAGCTGACTAAAGTCTACAGTGAAGACTTCAAATATTCTCACCTCATTATAGAATGAAAACAACCTCATTTAGATGGCATCGGTGGCACAGCGGTTAGGACTCTCGTCGGCCATGCAAATGGTCCGGGGTTCGATCCCCTGCCGACGCACACCTGATATCTATGGTCGGCCTGCAAAATTTGTGCTACCGATATCAAATGCTAAAAATTTCATACTTGTATCAAAAATACAGTGTGGAACCAAGCTATAATCAAAAAAATAAATAAATAAATGAAACGACTTAGCGGAAAGATATTCACTTTTCAATTCCATCCTCATCTATAACTCTTCACTAATATATATATATATATATGATTTAATACACTGGGAACAATTTCGCAGTCTATGAGAGATACATTTGTTAACAGAGATAAATGAATATTAACAACATTACCAACCAAACACTTTTTGAGTCATGCATGCAAGCAAATAAGGCTGTCTAGATAAGTTCATTGATAAAAATATGAATTTAGCACCAAGGTAAGTCAGCATGACAAGAGCTTCAAAAAAGCCCTTGCCCATGAAACCAAAGTTTCTTGGTGATGAAATCAGTGGAATAGTAACACAGAGCCTGAAAAATGCAGCTAAAAGAGCATTCAATGCAGCAGAGTCAAATTTTTTCTTTTCACAACTGCTCCAATTTTATGCTTGACAAATAAGGACGAACCGCTCAGTTTCGCCTTCTTTTTGTATACCTGTCATTTTGACTGCTTCACTGGAGCTATTAACATTTGGTCTACATTTAGACAGGCTCACCAATCGATTTCTGAACATCATCCTACACGGTTAAGCAAAGGAAAAACAAGATGTATTTGTATCTCTGTTTTAGCACATCTTGTAGACAGTGAGTATAAAGTTGATGCAAATAAAGCATTTAAAGTTAATTAACATACTCCTACGAATAATAATCTTGACTCATGAGTCCGTCTTCTGTATGCAAGTGACGCCATCAGAATCCATCTGAAGAAGCCAAACTTGTGTGTTCAGAAGAAATTCGTACAGTTACTTTCCTCACTATGACCATCATGAATGTATAAAACTAACAATTTCTCCCCCACCCCTTCCTTAAGCCTTTTACAGGTTATACTTCTCCTCATTAATTCATTATTCTGACTACTTCATCTTTAATTGCCTATTACATAGTCAATAGGAACACTTATTCATTTCTTAATTAAACCTTATTTTCCCCAAGTTATACTCTGTTAATCCAATTGCCTAATTTTTGCAATCGTTTCTACTCTTCAATTGTTTGAATTATTTTTCTTGATTATTAATTATCACCCTATTTAAATGTTGATGTTGACTAATTATTAGTAATAAACTTATCACTACTAGATTGGGACATTTTTGCGTTTTGTGTTGAAAATCCTATACGTATTTGTGTACAGCCATAGATGGGGGTCGAATTGAAATGCAAGTATTTCTTTGCTCACCCTTTTTGATTTCATTATAAGAATTATTTGACAAAATGAGTGTTATTCAGGTAATTTAGTTACATACCGAAATTGTGTATTCTACTGACTGGCATGAGTATTTAGAATCCGCTTACATCAACTGGTACAACTTGTAGCTAAGTCCATTATTTAATTAATATAACTAGATAAGATTTCCCTTGTTGCTTTAAATTAAATTCATCTCTGAACCTGATCAATTGTAGCTAAGTCTTTTTACTGCATAGATTATTTTTTATATGGATAGGAATAAAACAATGGATTTGAGTCAAACATTATTCAGCATCAGGGCTGAAAAGCTTAGTAATTCAAATTTCCGTTTAGAGGAGATACCAAAAACCTCGTTACCGAAAGCAAAATAAAGTTAAATAAGCCTAAACTCATACACTGTAATGCATACAACTTCAGGGTATACAAAAGAAGTTTCGTTTTTGTAGTATCTACATTCTTCCTCATGAGTTAGTACGATAATATTTCAGGTACTTAGTAAAAGTGAATTCACCTGAGCTAGTTTGTTTCCAGTCGAGTTCAGACTGTGTTTTCGTACTGAACACTGAATCCCAGCATCAGTATTCTTATTTTTTTCATATCAAACCTGGCGGAGGTTAAAAATGGTTATGAATCCTTCAATCTTGCGGAGATCAGTGGGAAAGCACCTAAAATTAATTAAAACGTTTGTCGATTCATAGATATTTTCTCTTACTGATTCATCTCCAACCAGTGATAACATTCGAAGCAGAATTTCAGAATTTTTTTATTACCTAGTTTCATACTCTGTTTCGCTGTTATGTCTTGTTCGAAGTAGGTTTTTTTGAGCAGAGACAATGGCTGGAAAGTCGAACTCCTGCTATGGAAGTTCGGTGCAGATAAATTACTACGCCTCAGAAGTCCACCAACTTAGCTCAGTCTGAAATTTATGAGACACCAAAAGTGCATACAGTGCATCTAGCAGCATCAGTGTCAAACTCGCTGCAACCTTAATAACAGAGACCACCTCGAGCATACTGGCAGTGAAACGTTTGATAGTGTGTCAAGCTATGTACATTCAGAAGAATTAGGTGCCGACTCTACCATAAAGCTGGAAAGAAACCACAAAAGTCTAGAAACAAAAGAAGGTTAAGATATGGGGAATCATTGGATGCTGAAGCGATAAAGTTAGAAGCAAATCTTATTGGAAAATGTTTGACACCAGTTAAATTAGTTCAAGACTGTTCTAACTTTCGAAGTAATCTTAACAGTAATATACATATATATATAGTGTATCGTTGACTAATAAACTGAACTGTTCTTGCTGGCTTGCGTCAGTTTGCTTTCTGCCTTAAAATGTGGCAGTTCAATTATTTCAACGGCTGTTAATCTCGCAAAAATGGTATTTCATCATTTCCCACGCACTTTGTTATTGATTATTACGATCAATTATTTCAAATGCTGTTAGCTGTATGTATTGTTGTAAGAATGTATAAATACCATGTGTTGTTTTCCTAAATAAGTTCTTTGTCGCAGTTGTTGTACTACAATATTCAGTCACAGGCCAGCCTTTGTCTTTTGATATTTGCGTGGTTCACTGAATCGGAAGGTACCACAAGCAGATAGGCATATTAGTCAGGCGCAGACAGAACAAGGAGACAACGTCTTCATCTAATTCCCTACAGTTATATCATCGATGAAGTGAGTTTTTAGATTTCTCCACGATTTTTTCATGTATATGAAATATACTAGTCATGTAGGAGGAGAAATGTTCGACACTGTTCACTTTATCTCATATGAATAGCCTTTTTGAAATTGTAATCTCGATAGTGAAATATTTTTGAAAAGAATGACCAAGTATATGTCATGGATAAGCATAATCTAGATATGATAGAGAAGATTTGTATCTCAGGTGGATGATTTTGATGTGGTTGTCTTCTCTGAGCTGGATGATTGATTTGCGAAGTTTTCATCACCCTACTAGGCGACATCTTCAGTGCATACTTCAACTCGATGAAGTCAGTTTTTAGATTTCTCCACGGGTTTATTAATCATCTCTCCTGGTGATCATGGACGTGATTGGTTGTTTTTGTGTGTTTTCACATCTTCTAAATTACTTGCTTTGGAACCGATTATTTCTTTGAATTGAGCTTTGACCCTTTGTGTGTGAAGCTTTTTTCTTATCGGTTGATAAATTTTGTCTATCTCGATGTGTCTATTGATTGATGATTCACTGGAATGCCAGGCTGGCTTCTAAAAATTCTCTAGCATTCTTGTTGTTTCCTGTGTCTAATATTTGAACGCTGGTTGTCCTAGTCGAATTGATGTCCTTGGTTGTCTGTATGAAGTGAGGCAATAAGAGGCTAGCTTATGACCGTGGATACGAAGACGAAGGAGACGTCCACTTTGACCAATGTAGTGTTTTTCGCAGTTGTTACAATTTATTTTGTAGATGACGTTGGTTTTATCTTCTTTCGCTGTTGAGTCTTTTGGTTGATGTAGAATTGAGTGAAGTGACTTTGTTGGTTTGTGTACGATGCTAAATCCTAAAGGTTTCAAGAGTCTTGTAGTCATTTCTGAGATATCCTTTATATATGGTGAGGCGATTTTCGTTTTGCTTTCCTTGGTGGCTTTTGGTTTGATAAATAACTGGTAACTGATTACTTATTTCCACTACTACATTATTCAGCTTAGCGCTTCATGCTGGTGGTTCAGCAATAGAGTTCTAGCTGTCTACGCATTTATTCCGCGTTTCGATCTCTGGTCGACGCAGTCAAAAGCCTCACTTAGGTAGTAATACGCTCGGTATAGAGGAAAGGTTGGGCTTATTGACAGCAACCACAACCCGGAGAAATAAAACCGTTGATACTAAAACTTCAAAGCTCCGGCCTTAAACCCTATGTTACATCCAGAGGGCGAGGGAATGAAATAATAATTTGATATCTAATTCACTTTCACGTTTCGCAGTACTTTCATATTATAGATTGATAGCATCCAGACAATATTCAAGTCTAGTTTCTAACTTACCAAATGGCACGATGTGTTCTATGGACATACTGATTAACAAGACGTATTCGTATTTCAGTCCTAATATGTTATTAATTAGGCATAGTACCATTCATATGACATTGAACTCATTCTTTTAAACCTTCGTTAAAAGCCAACAAACAACTCAAACTACGAGAAGGATCCAACCGTCTATGAGATGATAAAGCAATTCGAGCCTTTCAATTTATAACGAAGATTTAGGAGATAACTCAAAAAAATTCTTTCACAACATCGAGTTATAATTTGGCCTGATTTTTTATTTGGTCATGATAAAACTGATTTTTGAGGGCTTTTTCCGTTAATCTCATTTCGTGACAAAGAATGCAACTTTCGTTTATCTAAAAGTCAAAATCGTTGTAAAATATTTGCACAACTGGTAAGGAAATGATTCTTCTCCAACCTAATTCCGTGAGGTACTAAAGTAAATTCATGCAAACACAATAAAGGATGACGTGTTTAAATAAGAGTGTAATCAGAATTTTTATTAAGTCCACGGAAGGTAATCTTTAAAAATACATCACTGTCAGTCTTGTTCATAGAAAACATAAAGCTGACTACAATTTCCCTTTTTTATGGACAAAAAGACACATTAGCATAGGAATTTGTAAAGGAACAAAAAATTAAAATATGAGCATCCTTACACCGATAGAGATCAGTCAAATTTACATGACTGCAAGTACTGAAGAAAAACTCCAATAATTACTACTATGAACAGTCACTTCTTTGTCCAATCCAATGATATTTTCCAAATCATATGAACAACAAAGCAGCACATATATAATAATTTTTTTTAAATAATTTTTCCTTCACGTTCCCAGTGGAACATACGGCTTCAAGCTGGAGGCTTGAAGTTTCTGTAGCAGTGCTTATTTTTACAGGATGGGGTTGCTAGCCTCATACCCAACCTTTCCTGTTTACCAGCTTTATTTCTGGTTTAGCGAGGTAAAGGAGTGCGCCGGACGGGGTTCGAACCCCGGACCATTTGCACGGTCGGCTAGCGTCCTAACCGCACATATATACATAATATATATTTATGCTTATCTAACCGCATCATGAAACACACAGACCGAGAGAACTCAGCACATAAGCCAATAAATAACACCATATGAAATAAAAATTTCTTTATACCCCATAAATGTGTGATTATTAAAATTAGCGTATCTAATATATGGAATTAGAATCTACCACAGTGGCTAATATCTACACACCCTTTATTAATAAGGCCTCATGCTTCTCCAGTTTTCAGTGGATGAAATTCCTAGCAGCATGACTAACATTACCTCTTTTCAAGCCTTACTATTAGTATTATTCAGTAAACTTGGTGACGCTTAGGAGTGCATCAATTACGAGGTGAACCCGAATCGTGTTCAAGGTCGGTGAACATTCTACAACTGAACCACTGACACAGTGAAAATGCAAACTATCAGAATTCGTTAAATATTTTTCATCACCTGACAAACAAGTGAATATTTTTAAAAGAGTTCCGTTGGTAATGGAGGTGATAAAAATATAACATACAATATAAAATGCATGCTATCAGGGCACATTTATATACGAATATCAAAAGCGGTGAATTAGTAGAACTGCTGGCCTCTCCTTAAACAGACTAAATCTAACTAAAAAGAACCGTCTGAATTTTCAAAAAATTCATCTCTAATTACTCAAGATATTCAGTAGTATACATAGTGAAGAATTTTGTTTAGACTAACTGTCTGGTGAGTAGCTTTTTGTGATAGTGAGGTAGGTCGTTTTATCCTCGATAGAGACCAGTATTCCTTCTGTCCGTCAGCTCTCCTAAAGCATATGGCTCGTGTATCAGTGACAGATGGTAACTCGAACAACGGTTGTGTAGCAGACAAAGACAGTTTTGGGTAGTTGGTCAATGTCCTCCATCTAGTCAAGTCTACTATAAATTTACTTCATGTGAATTCAATAGGCTTCTCTTCGATTTGTAGTGAACTGCCAACGTGAGGTTAATCTGATTTTATTCTCGCTGATGCTAGGTAGTATTCGAATTGTGGAAGAGCGTTTCATTGTATTTGGGATTCGTCTCCTCGATGTGAAGCGGCTCATGCGGAAGTTTTATTTGCAAAGAAAGAAGTCGAAAATTCAAATGCTTGTTCCTACTACTTGTTCAAACTACGGAAATATAGTTCGTGGAATTACTACCGCGAAGTGCTTGTAGATATCTGGTTTCACTTCGACATTACATCATACAACACATCATTGATTATAGTTAAACAGCGCCCTAATTCAAGCTAGATAATGTTCGTATGCAACACAGGAGGGGACTCTGGAATACTTAATCTTGTAATGAGTTTGACGGTAACAAAAAGCATCAATCCACATCTTAAATTGTTTTCCTATACCATTTCAAAAAAGCTTCTCTTGAGATTCCCTTAAGGACTAATCCAAGTAATTGAAACCAACGAAACACATTTTCCTCCACTTTTGAAAGAGTAAAAGATGAGAAACGCCATCACGTGGCATTCTGTAAATCTCATGAGATATTCATCATTCATCAAACAATGCGAGTAAAACATGCATGGAGAATTAGGGTATGCACAATTCAAGAATTATTTTCTGCATATATCCTGATTGATGTATGTTATAATAACAACAATAACAACACGAAAAATACAATCTAAACTATGTAAACAACAAAGCCTCAGACTTATACATGTATATAAATATATCTATACGCTTATCTTCCTACATGATGGAATACACAGATCCAGAGAGAAGCCAATAAACAACACGATATCACATAAAATGTAATAAATTAATGAAACGAATTTTCCGTCATCAAACGACCTTCTTAACTGAGTAGATATGCATTTCCTAGTATGCATACAATAATGAAATACAAAAGAACTCTTATCACCCCGGCCACTTCATCAAACCACCAACTCTAGTTCTAATAATTGGAAGAATAAAACACCGAATAACAAAGGCCACAAAAGAATCTCAGATAAGAAGGCTCCTTGATAGGAACGGGGAAATACACGCCAGATGTGCGCGTAGTAAGTTCAAATTCAACCGTTGTTTCCTTGGAAGCATCTTACACATAAACTGTTGATATTTTATGATCATCGTCTTCAACAATCAACTTTACAAATAATCAGTGAAGTAGAGAATCAGCACTCTGATGCTAATACTCTGATTTGTCTCATATTGTCGTGAGTGATTATCTCTGGAGGATTTTGAATATCCAACCACTACTCACAACTCTACAGCGATGTTGTCTGAATGACATAGAAATCGATGAGCATCAGTACATCGATTCGATCGTCTCAAACAAGGACAAAGAAGTTGTGTAAAGCAAATGTATTCGGTTACAGATATAGGAATGAACATGAACACCACACGACGCGATACGAATCAACTAACTCTATCAGGAAGCAACACAATATTCACTTGCAGATATTGGCGCCCAGCACAAATGTGAAAACCACATCTATCAAACACATGATCAGATATTGTTTTTTTTTTGATGAAAACACTGAATCATGTGGTTGACACGTTTGCTTGACACAGATAGGAGACGTGAAGTGCATCCATGACATTCTCATCATTACACAATTAATTATTCCTGTCACATGACATTTTATGGTAATTTCTTGCTTTCTGTCTACTGAGAAACAATGACAGAACAATATGTCGAATCATGAAAATCACAAGAGACTTGAATATTGGGACATCTGAGAATCGACTGACAACAAATATGTGGCTTCATATGATGTTTTTCACTCGAAATAAATTAAACAAATCTGCTCCAAGCTCTTTTCCACTAAGCCGAAGGTGACTCGACCAGAAAGCTAATGTTCAACAACACAAGTCAATCGACAACCGTATACACACAGGTTATTCAGTACTCTAATATTTCAAATGAGGTGGGAATTTCTAATTGTCAAACATCCCAGAAATAAACCTGAATCTAACGCCATCGTAGGTCATATGAAATAATTCAACACAACAGCCGTGGTGTGAACAAAATAATCGGTAGTTGGACACCAAGTGTAGGCTGAGCTATTCTGATGAACCAAAGGGATGCATAACCTGTCTAGGAATAGGTAATAGAAGACAGACGTTAACGATGTGAATGAGGATATAGAATATTTCCCAGGAGGAGAGAAGAGAATAGATTGAGATTTTCGTAGATTGTTAACTCTGAGACTGACGGTCAACATGTGAGAAATCAAATAGTATACTTAAATTTAGAAGACTTTGAGCTTTCTGAGCGACTCATTCCTGTCCTACATCTACACCGGACACAATTTATTCAGCTCACTAGTCTATCGCCCCATCCAAAGTTACCTCATCTCACAAATACCTCAAACGCTGTCTGAACTTTGCGAAACTTACAGGAAATACGCAATAAACATTCCTGTGGTCGTTTATGATCAGTTTACATCAATCAGCTAATCACAGACAATTTATTCTCATCAAACACGGTGTCATTATTATTCCTTGGAAACTCGGGTTATTTCTGTAATTAACACATCAGTTTGTGAGGATGCATTTGAGTAGACAAATCTAGACTGTGAATGCATTCATCACCTTCCATCGTTCAGACGCAAGTGACTGTATTTCCTCCTAACTGAGATGCTGAAGAGCATTCTGGTTTCGAATTCGCTTCCGATTCCCCTAAGCTCATTCGATGGCACAGACACTCATCAAAACTGACGCTTGTTTTCGGAGATTTACTTCTGGCGAATTTCATACCACTTTACAGTCTGTGTACAATAAGTGTCTCGAGTTTCTGCACCACTACTAGTTTGATCCAAATGTCAATAATATTCCGATTGGTTTCCATGCAAACGGAAACATCCACATCAACTGGAATACTAATAAAACGCTTAAATCTCCACAGTGGAACAACCATGAAATCACCGAGTAAAATCCTGTCGAGATCATGAGGTCACTTATTGTGTCGAAAACACATGAGCTGTGTTAAGTGATGACATCTGAGTGAATGGTGAGAACAGACATTCGCCCATACCAGTGGATATACATTTTAACACGTCATGTGTCAGAATCCACTGAATAAGGTTGAATGTCGACCTCCAAATCAGAAATTAAATAGTAATATACAAATATACTGCATTCCTATTAACATATTCATACCGTAAGTTCAAGTGTGTCAACAAATCAAGCGTCACAGTTTCACCGAATTATACATACATCTAAGCACTGATTCCGTCACACACATGCCATCGAGACATGTGAACATCTACAGAAGCATGAGAAGTGTTCCTCCGAATGGTGAACGGAATTCAAAGAGTTCAAGTGATCAACACGAGTTCTGATAACATGAACATTAGTAAGATTAATCGTCAGTCAAAACCACGAATGCTCACACAACGGTGAGTAATTCATCAGCGATGATAATTTCTCACAAATGTTTCAATCAGCCTGTATTTGTTATCAACCTGATTATTTTGTTCTCATGCGTACGCAGGTGTTTGCGTGAGCACGCATCTGTTTATCTGATATAGAAGTATACATATATGGATATTCAAGTGTGTGAAATAATCCGGTGAAGAGTTCGGTCGAAATTTATCTATTTACTTATCACTGCTTCCCCTGAGTCTATGAAAAGATTAGACGAGGTGATTGATTTCAAAACATGCTGAGTGAAATCGACGTGTCAAAATATCACACGAAGAAGAATATCGAATCATTTGATGACACAAATAGCTACAAGTATGCAGAAAGAGGCCAACGAGTGTGTATAACGAATTCTAAAAGTCCACCCTATACGTCCACAGGCCAAGTCTCATTTACGATAGCAAACTTAATTAATCGGGTATAGTTTACTCAGACAATAACTCGACACTCATTACAAAATCTAATCTTTATTCAGTAGACATGTATATATATAAGATATATCAATGGAAGTAAATTATAAAAACATTCATATGAAGAAGGACGACAACTAACCGATATTTGACTATCTGAATATCTCACATGAACACAATCAGTAATCAGTCGTCGCCAATATGTCAACCGAACGAGTAGAATACAGAACATAGGATATCCATCATGTGTCAGTACTTCGCCAACAGAATTCGGAGACGTGCCCGGAAACTCTGATTGAATAGGGAATAGATGAAAAAATTCACAGCATTGTTCACATAGTAGAATTCGTGGTGAACAACTGTCATGAAACTGTTTCCTTGGTGAGTCCTATCAATTTGTGCACTGCTTGAGTTGTTGCTGGTCAAACCGCGACCACAATCGTCACCACTACCATCGAGAACAACAAGACTGGTGACATTAACAACACTGAGGTTATTTACAGACAAGTCAATAGTCGGCTGTTTCCACCAGAACCGAAAATGCACCCACAAAACAGGGAAGAGTGTTGCATAGAAAACTACAGTGGAAATGAATATCATCAAACCTGTGCGATGACTGCGCACCACACGCCTTGATATCAACCTGTCCAACGGTAACAGCTGTGGTGACTTCCGTGTGGCGCGAGAGTTTCCGAGTCGTCCCGCATCCAGAGGAAGATCGTTCTCCGACGCTTGGTCGTCACTTCTCACTGACGCACTCATCGATGCTGTCGACGTCTTCTCGTGTCGTCTCACTCTTCGATGATGAAATATCGCCGACATGGAGGGTGTTTTCAGTATCTTGTGTCTCTTCAACGGTGACATTGGAAACTCCTGTGCTTCTCGCTGATAACAGTCATGACTTGTCGTCACAACTTGGTCACAACTCACTTGCTTCGTGAATCTAATCGGTAATCGGGATCTTGTCGACTGAATCTGTTGAGGGGATTTGCATTTACACGGATTGCCATTGACAATCGAAGGATTCGATTCAGTCTCATCAGCCATTCTCACCACTGTCTCCGTCTCACTGTTGTTGTCCAAAGACTGTGAGAGCGGATTCGACTCATTGATAATCTTCAAAGAGGTGCTGAAAGTACTCCTCTGTACTGACCACTTCTGCCTGCGTAGATCATTCTCTCTCACCATCATAAATATTCTCACATACAAATAAGTGATAATGAAGAAGGATAGGAATGTACACAGAATGTAGATTTGATTGACAAGTTCGCGTAATTTGTCAGTGAGTCGACAGTCAGATTTAGTGAAATGTAATACGATCAGAATGCATTCGAGTAGACAGGTTCCCACAGTGACACTGATCAATATCGACATTATACACATACTCGGCTTACACACCACGACTCCTTTGTATTTCCCGTTGTTCGATTTGCTTTTATTCACTTGTTTCATCGACGATGTCTCCCCCACATTGGCTACATCACAGACACCAGGTAGCTGTGTTGCGTAGATGGAGTCGGCGGCTGCTACCGACGAATCCTTCTGAACAGATGAACTGTTTTTGGTGAAACTAAATCGAATTGAACCGCTGTTGACCACTTTCCGATTACTCTCACTCATCCTCCCTGCACGATTACCAGAGGCATAACAACATATGGAATTGCAAATATCCGGCTCAACTAGAATCATGTATCTTTCAAATGCTATAGCAGCCAACAGACTGCCTTCACAAGCGAACACTATATTCCGTAATAGTGTGAGTATAGCGTCTAGTTCATAATTGAAATAAAAACTACTGCTGCTTGAAGCATTCGCGATGTGAATTCGTCCGACATTTGCTCGTGATTCCACCGCATAGTAATTTTGAAGAGTCACTGACAGAGGTATGTTATTTCCAGTGGAGGCGAAATTCACCACACGGTATATATCCCATGGGAGAATCAAGACGCACGTTAACAAGTCAACGAATGCAAGTAGTAGAATTAGATTCTGTTGGCTGAAGGCGTCTTGACGTCTTAGCAGTTTGTGTGAGAGTGGCTTGACTGTGGAATTGGTTGGTCTTGTCATTTTGTTCACATGAATTCCTGTAGTAGGCTTTTCTGGAATCGAAATGTCCTGGGTGAGGTTATTGTTGGCGTTTGTGGTGGTGATGGTGGTGGTAGTCGTGGTGGTCGGGATGTTGTTCACCTTGTGATTGGAGTTGCTGTTCACATTGTTGTATTTTTTGAACAGACGACCAGCTTGATGCTTCGGTTTTACACAGTAAACAATGATAACTAAACTATTTCCAATGACACCGAATAGACATATCAGACTGAGGACGACGGCTGAGATGGTTGATTGTGTGAATGAGATATACTCCTCTTCGTTTACACCACCACAAATGTGAGATTGACTCTGCATTGGTGAATCAGATGGCATAATATCCCGTGAATGTCCACTCATGATGAGATGCAATCAGGATAATCTCGAATTTGGTTTTAAATAGGGTATTTTATTCCACATGATTATTACAGTTATACTAGCTATATGCCAGTGATTTCAGTATATAATATGTGTGATTCCGTAGTTTTTTCTGGTTTAATTGTAGGCCAATAGGATTAATGTTTGCTACATGTTATCTTTAGGAATTTTGATTGGGCGGTAGGGATTGAAATATGATTGGTCTCCCATTGAGTTTGGATTCATTGGTTGATCTTTCGTTACCGGATTCAATGTGATACTGAAATTTGTGTGTTTTCGCTTAGACGGACGATATTCATGAGGACTTATTCATCAGTTTATGTTTTAGTTCTTGTCAATCCTTGAATAAGTGTGACTTCACTGATCATGAGTATTCTCCTCCATGTCTAGCTAGAATTCGTTGATCAGTGTACGGTTTGTTTCGTGTCCCTTTTAACCTGTTTTTCGTGATGCGACTGTTGATCAGCCTGATTCACCTGCTACTTACTTAGCGAAACTGTTGATTAGTATTGACGGTCAACGTATATCATATACGAAAGATTACTGAAAGTTAGACTGAATTCAAACTGTTTTCATTGTTTTACAGCTCTTCAACAGTCTTCGCACATCAACTGTTTCACTCTTGCGAGGGGAAATTTACTGCATGAAACTGATGCACTCTTTCTTTTATGTTACAAGCCAATGAATAGTAGCGATCCTTTTCTTATGGCGCCAAAATGAAAGCAACCAAAATCCATCAGCCATCGGCAAAAGACATATTCAATTCAGGTTTTGGGATAAGATTATCTCAAACATCTGTCGTAATTTAAAAGTATTTCCTTCCAATAGCAGTTGCTGTAAAAACAAAGCCGCTTAATTCCTCTGTTCCTAGTAGGAATTACTAGTTCGCTTAAAGCAAACACTTCATTTAAAGATTCCCACCAACAGTTTTGTGTCTTGGTGTTGTCGCATAATTTTGGCTACCACTGCCCTTTTAGACAAAGCCTTCACCAATAAATTCAAACTGAATTGTGCTTATAGAACTACACTGG
This sequence comes from Trichobilharzia regenti, assembly GCA_944472135.2. NCBI lineage: Eukaryota > Metazoa > Platyhelminthes > Trematoda > Strigeidida > Schistosomatidae > Trichobilharzia > Trichobilharzia regenti. Next base: position 132,232,437 of record OX235270.1, on the reverse strand, counting down.
AATGAATCAACCGACTTCCCTGGTGACCTACATTGTGGATGTTTGTCCACTCAGTATTCCTCAATATTGTATTCATCTTCATCGGAGTTATTCGTATTGCTACCTTGACATTTGGCCTTTTGGACGCCTAGCTTATTCCTCATTGATTGATAGATTTGACCTATGTCTGTCAAGTGCAAAACGATATGAGTGCTAGGCTTCTAGGGATAACACGATAATCTCAAGCTGCTGTCATTACTGACATATATCGGAAATAGTTTAAAGACCATATTTTCAGCGTTCGTTATAGCGAAGGCTGAACTCATATAAGGCAATTGAGACAGAATTTTCGCCATAAGGTGGATTCATTGATTTGTGACGGCGTGCAACCACTGTCATATTGTCTAGTCTAAGTCTCTGGCTGAATACTGTTTGTGCAGTTTACAGTGTCGCCGGAAATTTAGATGTGTTATGATAACCTGATGGTGGAAGCAGCTATTTGAGAAGGGATAGTCGTATTTGATCTTCAGTCGAGTCGCCTACTGCATTCAGCACTGAATCCAAATCCCAATATTACTGTCAGAAACTTTAGAGAATTTTGAAATGTGTTGCCTGTCATATCACCTTTATTATGTGTTCTCAAAGTGTTCATCATTCAATTGAATCCTCCTCAGTAATCCAAAGTGTTGTACATCTAGTAATTTCGTCTTTTGGTTCCTCTATTGTCTGTCATTTTCACCTCCTATTGCTTCAGTCCTAAGCTTTTATGTTCTGTTAACAGGAATTTGTGTGACAAATTAGTTTCTGATCATAGGTATGACAATATGGTGTTTCGCTCAACCTGTTTTCCATGAAACATTGATTTGAAGTGTTTCGTGTCTCAAGACAAACCTACTTTCTATCGTACATCTACCATCAATTCACCGTAAAGCATAACATTTCAAATCTACTGCCAAATGGCGACTGACTTCGAAAACCCAGAAATCGTAAAGTATGCGAAAATCTAAACCAGAAGAATATTTTTACAAGTTTTGGATAAATATTGGGCTACAGATATTATAAACAGCAGAAAGTGCATATTTAACATTCTTGTTAAATATGATAAATATCTTTTCTCTTTTCCATTCTGTTGAACGTGATTTTACTAAGCATACATCACCTTTTTCGTGTATGTAGAACAAATTGTTCAACACTAAGAATGTAACATTTTAACATGGTAAGTTTTGCCGTATACTGACACTATTCACAGAACCTTTGGAAACCAAAGAACACTGAATAGTTGCATTCGTCTTGATTAGGGACTCTTTGACAGAGTGTTCGACCCACTACACTAGAGATTGAGTTCAAGACCTTCAGTTCACAAGATCAGTGCATTGGTCATCTACCTGCTGGACTGATAAAGAGAAGATTTTGAATCCTAACTTCTCGAGGTTCACAATAATACTACAACCGTCTTCCAACTGACTCGGTGAGCACCTGCTTCCAGAACGGACCCATTAGAACATCTCAGAAACAATTGTTAATGGGTAATTGACTATTATTAGGATGTTACATTTACACAGGTCTATCTGATTTCAGAGAGATTCACTCGTAGGATACCCTCCAACCGAGAATGCAGTCCAGGTTTGATTCTCAGTAGACGCACTTATAGACCTCAATTAGCTGGTACTAAGCTAAGTGAAGAGAGAAGTTTGCGAGTGAGGTTTCCTACTCGAAGCTGCAAAAGGAGACGCCACCACTAGCCAAGCTTTAAGGCTAGATGCTCAATGTTTCGCTTGAAACGCTGAGGAGTGGAAACAAATCACTATTGTCAAACGAAATATCTACCTTTATCGTGAAGAAAGTAAGGAAAACAGATTCAGTCGTATATTATGATATCATTTGTTTTGTCTTCTAATGTTTTAAGTATTCGGCACCTAGTGTTTTTCGACGGAATTTTAAAACACATGGTCGGTCCAGATTTGGCAACTACTTCGCTACTACGGAGTGCCGCCAAGATTTATATATCTCATCCAAAAATTGTACGACAATGCTGCATGCCAAGTAATCCACAACGGGTAACTCACGGAGTCCTTCGAAGTGAAGACGAAACTAAGACAAGGCTGGCTGCCTACTATCGCCAGTGATATTCTGATTGCAGTAGACTGGATAGTGCGACAGACAGGCATAAAATGGATCCACAAATAATATTTGGGGGATTTGGACTCCGCCGATGTTAACTGTCTGATTTCCCACTAACTGGAAGATGCGCAAGTGAAAAGCAACAAGCTGGCAGAAGAAGCATCCAGAGAAGATATGCCTTCATGTGAACATAGAGGAAACAGAGGTGATGAAGATTCCTGGCCAACACCAACAGAAACAACAACAGACAATAATCAGCACAAATGGCAGAAATCTGAAAAAGGCAACTTTCTCTACCTACCTACTTGGGAAGCATCGTCTCAACTATAGGCGGAACTGAAGAGGATATCAAGGCAGCGAGAATCGAGAAAGCAAGGCAAGATTTCATTTCTCTGTATTCTGTGTGGAGATCAACAGCACTCCAGATGAAAAATATGATTCGGATTTTCAACTCCAATGTGAAGTCAGTGCTACTTTATGGATTAGAGACTTGGCGCGTCATAAAGAGCATCTCAAACAAACTACAGACCTTCATTAACAGTTGTCTTCGCTCAATACTCAGGATCAGATGGCCGACCAGAAAAGATCAGCAACAAGGATCTCTGTCAATGAGTGAACCAACACAGCAGGAACCGATTGTGAAACAAATAGGCAGGAAGAAATGGAGATGGATTGGCCATACACTGAGGAAACCATCAAGTGACATCACATGACAAGCTATTGCTCGAGTGGAGCCAGAACGGGAAGTGGCGAGTTGGTCGTCAGTGCAAGGGTGACATGGAGGAGGTCATTTGAAGAGGAGATAAAAGCATGTTGGCAGACGTGGAGCCAGGCGAAAACGTTAGCAGAGAACCAAACACAATGGAGGTGTGCGGTTGGAGCCCTGTGTTCCTCGAGGAAGTAAAGAAAACAATAATATAAAAATAATCTTCATTTAGCCGAATTGGTGGGTGTTCCAGACCACGGAAGTGAAGTTAATGAGGCAAAGACCAGTAAAGCCGGAGCCACAGGAGCAGCTGAACTGCTAGATGCCAGAAGATGTGACTGACATTCTCACTTCGTCTTTTGTACCTGCTAGCACAACAGGTGCGTCGTTAGGCATAGAATAACTATGTTGTGTATCGTGTTTTAAAATTGTGTCGAAAAACACTAGGTGCCGAATACTTAAAACATTAGAAGACAAAACAAATGATATCATAATATACGACTGAATCTGTTTTCCTTACTTTCTTCACGATAAAGGTAGATATTTCGTTTGACAATAGTGATTTGTTTCCACTCCTCAGCGTTTCAAGCGAAACATTGAGCATCTAGCCTTAAAGCTTGGCTAGTGGTGGCGTCTCCTTTTGCAGCTTCGAGTAGGAAACCTCACTCGCAAACTTCTCTCTTCACTTAGCTTAGTACCAGCTAATTGAGGTCTATAAGTGCGTCTACTGAGAATCAAACCTGGACTGCATTCTCGGTTGGAGGGTATCCTACGAGTGAATCTCTCTGAAATCAGATAGACCTGTGTAAATGTAACATCCTAATAATAGTCAATTACCCATTAACAATTGTTTCTGAGATGTTCTAATGGGTCCGTTCTGGAAGCAGGTGCTCACCGAGTCAGTTGGAAGACGGTTGTAGTATTATTGTGAACCTAGAGAAGTTAGGATTCAAAATCTTCTCTTTATCAGTCCAGCAGGTAGATGACCAATGCACTGATCTTGTGAACTGAAGGTCTTGAACTCAATCTCTAGTGTAGTGGGTCGAACACTCTGTCAAAGAGTCCCTAATCAAGACGAATGCAACTATTCAGTGTTCTTTGGTTTCCAAAGGTTCTGTGAATAGTGTCAGTATACGGCAAAACTTACCATGTTAAAATGTTACATTCTTAGTGTTGAACAATTTGTTCTACATACACGAAAAAGGTGATGTATGCTTAGTAAAATCACGTTCAACAGAATGGAAAAGAGAAAAGATATTTATCATATTTAACAAGAATGTTAAATATGCACTTTCTGCTGTTTATAATATCTGTAGCCCAATATTTATCCAAAACTTGTAAAAATATTCTTCTGGTTTAGATTTTCGCATACTTTACGATTTCTGGGTTTTCGAAGTCAGTCGCCATTTGGCAGTAGATTTGAAATGTTATGCTTTACGGTGAATTGATGGTAGATGTACGATAGAAAGTAGGTTTGTCTTGAGACACGAAACACTTCAAATCAATGTTTCATGGAAAACAGGTTGAGCGAAACACCATATTGTCATACCTATGATCAGAAACTAATTTGTCACACAAATTCCTGTTAACAGAACATAAAAGCTTAGGACTGAAGCAATAGGAGGTGAAAATGACAGACAATAGAGGAACCAAAAGACGAAATTACTAGATGTACAACACTTTGGATTACTGAGGAGGATTCAATTGAATGATGAACACTTTGAGAACACATAATAAAGGTGATATGACAGGCAACACATTTCAAAATTCTCTAAAGTTTCTGACAGTAATATTGGGATTTGGATTCAGTGCTGAATGCAGTAGGCGACTCGACTGAAGATCAAATACGACTATCCCTTCTCAAATAGCTGCTTCCACCATCAGGTTATCATAACACATCTAAATTTCCGGCGACACTGTAAACTGCACAAACAGTATTCAGCCAGAGACTTAGACTAGACAATATGACAGTGGTTGCACGCCGTCACAAATCAATGAATCCACCTTATGGCGAAAATTCTGTCTCAATTGCCTTATATGAGTTCAGCCTTCGCTATAACGAACGCTGAAAATATGGTCTTTAAACTATTTCCGATATATGTCAGTAATGACAGCAGCTTGAGATTATCGTGTTATCCCTAGAAGCCTAGCACTCATATCGTTTTGCACTTGACAGACATAGGTCAAATCTATCAATCAATGAGGAATAAGCTAGGCGTCCAAAAGGCCAAATGTCAAGGTAGCAATACGAATAACTCCGATGAAGATGAATACAATATTGAGGAATACTGAGTGGACAAACATCCACAATGTAGGTCACCAGGGAAGTCGGTTGATTCATTCCAGTGTAGTTCTATAAGCACAATTCAGTTTGAATTTATTGGTGAAGGCTTTGTCTAAAAGGGCAGTGGTAGCCAAAATTATGCGACAACACCAAGACACAAAACTGTTGGTGGGAATCTTTAAATGAAGTGTTTGCTTTAAGCGAACTAGTAATTCCTACTAGGAACAGAGGAATTAAGCGGCTTTGTTTTTACAGCAACTGCTATTTGAAGGAAATACTTTTAAATTACGACAGATGTTTGAGATAATCTTATCCCAAAACCTGAATTGAATATGTCTTTTGCCGATGGCTGATGGATTTTGGTTGCTTTCATTTTGGCGCCATAAGAAAAGGATCGCTACTATTCATTGGCTTGTAACATAAAAGAAAGAGTGCATCAGTTTCATGCAGTAAATTTCCCCTCGCAAGAGTGAAACAGTTGATGTGCGAAGACTGTTGAAGAGCTGTAAAACAATGAAAACAGTTTGAATTCAGTCTAACTTTCAGTAATCTTTCGTATATGATATACGTTGACCGTCAATACTAATCAACAGTTTCGCTAAGTAAGTAGCAGGTGAATCAGGCTGATCAACAGTCGCATCACGAAAAACAGGTTAAAAGGGACACGAAACAAACCGTACACTGATCAACGAATTCTAGCTAGACATGGAGGAGAATACTCATGATCAGTGAAGTCACACTTATTCAAGGATTGACAAGAACTAAAACATAAACTGATGAATAAGTCCTCATGAATATCGTCCGTCTAAGCGAAAACACACAAATTTCAGTATCACATTGAATCCGGTAACGAAAGATCAACCAATGAATCCAAACTCAATGGGAGACCAATCATATTTCAATCCCTACCGCCCAATCAAAATTCCTAAAGATAACATGTAGCAAACATTAATCCTATTGGCCTACAATTAAACCAGAAAAAACTACGGAATCACACATATTATATACTGAAATCACTGGCATATAGCTAGTATAACTGTAATAATCATGTGGAATAAAATACCCTATTTAAAACCAAATTCGAGATTATCCTGATTGCATCTCATCATGAGTGGACATTCACGGAATATTATGCCATCTGATTCACCAATGCAGAGTCAATCTCACATTTGTGGTGGTGTAAACGAAGAGGAGTATATCTCATTCACACAATCAACCATCTCAGCCGTCGTCCTCAGTCTGATATGTCTATTCGGTGTCATTGGAAATAGTTTAGTTATCATTGTTTACTGTGTAAAACCGAAGCATCAAGCTGGTCGTCTGTTCAAAAAATACAACAATGTGAACAGCAACTCCAATCACAAGGTGAACAACATCCCGACCACCACGACTACCACCACCATCACCACCACAAACGCCAACAATAACCTCACCCAGGACATTTCGATTCCAGAAAAGCCTACTACAGGAATTCATGTGAACAAAATGACAAGACCAACCAATTCCACAGTCAAGCCACTCTCACACAAACTGCTAAGACGTCAAGACGCCTTCAGCCAACAGAATCTAATTCTACTACTTGCATTCGTTGACTTGTTAACGTGCGTCTTGATTCTCCCATGGGATATATACCGTGTGGTGAATTTCGCCTCCACTGGAAATAACATACCTCTGTCAGTGACTCTTCAAAATTACTATGCGGTGGAATCACGAGCAAATGTCGGACGAATTCACATCGCGAATGCTTCAAGCAGCAGTAGTTTTTATTTCAATTATGAACTAGACGCTATACTCACACTATTACGGAATATAGTGTTCGCTTGTGAAGGCAGTCTGTTGGCTGCTATAGCATTTGAAAGATACATGATTCTAGTTGAGCCGGATATTTGCAATTCCATATGTTGTTATGCCTCTGGTAATCGTGCAGGGAGGATGAGTGAGAGTAATCGGAAAGTGGTCAACAGCGGTTCAATTCGATTTAGTTTCACCAAAAACAGTTCATCTGTTCAGAAGGATTCGTCGGTAGCAGCCGCCGACTCCATCTACGCAACACAGCTACCTGGTGTCTGTGATGTAGCCAATGTGGGGGAGACATCGTCGATGAAACAAGTGAATAAAAGCAAATCGAACAACGGGAAATACAAAGGAGTCGTGGTGTGTAAGCCGAGTATGTGTATAATGTCGATATTGATCAGTGTCACTGTGGGAACCTGTCTACTCGAATGCATTCTGATCGTATTACATTTCACTAAATCTGACTGTCGACTCACTGACAAATTACGCGAACTTGTCAATCAAATCTACATTCTGTGTACATTCCTATCCTTCTTCATTATCACTTATTTGTATGTGAGAATATTTATGATGGTGAGAGAGAATGATCTACGCAGGCAGAAGTGGTCAGTACAGAGGAGTACTTTCAGCACCTCTTTGAAGATTATCAATGAGTCGAATCCGCTCTCACAGTCTTTGGACAACAACAGTGAGACGGAGACAGTGGTGAGAATGGCTGATGAGACTGAATCGAATCCTTCGATTGTCAATGGCAATCCGTGTAAATGCAAATCCCCTCAACAGATTCAGTCGACAAGATCCCGATTACCGATTAGATTCACGAAGCAAGTGAGTTGTGACCAAGTTGTGACGACAAGTCATGACTGTTATCAGCGAGAAGCACAGGAGTTTCCAATGTCACCGTTGAAGAGACACAAGATACTGAAAACACCCTCCATGTCGGCGATATTTCATCATCGAAGAGTGAGACGACACGAGAAGACGTCGACAGCATCGATGAGTGCGTCAGTGAGAAGTGACGACCAAGCGTCGGAGAACGATCTTCCTCTGGATGCGGGACGACTCGGAAACTCTCGCGCCACACGGAAGTCACCACAGCTGTTACCGTTGGACAGGTTGATATCAAGGCGTGTGGTGCGCAGTCATCGCACAGGTTTGATGATATTCATTTCCACTGTAGTTTTCTATGCAACACTCTTCCCTGTTTTGTGGGTGCATTTTCGGTTCTGGTGGAAACAGCCGACTATTGACTTGTCTGTAAATAACCTCAGTGTTGTTAATGTCACCAGTCTTGTTGTTCTCGATGGTAGTGGTGACGATTGTGGTCGCGGTTTGACCAGCAACAACTCAAGCAGTGCACAAATTGATAGGACTCACCAAGGAAACAGTTTCATGACAGTTGTTCACCACGAATTCTACTATGTGAACAATGCTGTGAATTTTTTCATCTATTCCCTATTCAATCAGAGTTTCCGGGCACGTCTCCGAATTCTGTTGGCGAAGTACTGACACATGATGGATATCCTATGTTCTGTATTCTACTCGTTCGGTTGACATATTGGCGACGACTGATTACTGATTGTGTTCATGTGAGATATTCAGATAGTCAAATATCGGTTAGTTGTCGTCCTTCTTCATATGAATGTTTTTATAATTTACTTCCATTGATATATCTTATATATATACATGTCTACTGAATAAAGATTAGATTTTGTAATGAGTGTCGAGTTATTGTCTGAGTAAACTATACCCGATTAATTAAGTTTGCTATCGTAAATGAGACTTGGCCTGTGGACGTATAGGGTGGACTTTTAGAATTCGTTATACACACTCGTTGGCCTCTTTCTGCATACTTGTAGCTATTTGTGTCATCAAATGATTCGATATTCTTCTTCGTGTGATATTTTGACACGTCGATTTCACTCAGCATGTTTTGAAATCAATCACCTCGTCTAATCTTTTCATAGACTCAGGGGAAGCAGTGATAAGTAAATAGATAAATTTCGACCGAACTCTTCACCGGATTATTTCACACACTTGAATATCCATATATGTATACTTCTATATCAGATAAACAGATGCGTGCTCACGCAAACACCTGCGTACGCATGAGAACAAAATAATCAGGTTGATAACAAATACAGGCTGATTGAAACATTTGTGAGAAATTATCATCGCTGATGAATTACTCACCGTTGTGTGAGCATTCGTGGTTTTGACTGACGATTAATCTTACTAATGTTCATGTTATCAGAACTCGTGTTGATCACTTGAACTCTTTGAATTCCGTTCACCATTCGGAGGAACACTTCTCATGCTTCTGTAGATGTTCACATGTCTCGATGGCATGTGTGTGACGGAATCAGTGCTTAGATGTATGTATAATTCGGTGAAACTGTGACGCTTGATTTGTTGACACACTTGAACTTACGGTATGAATATGTTAATAGGAATGCAGTATATTTGTATATTACTATTTAATTTCTGATTTGGAGGTCGACATTCAACCTTATTCAGTGGATTCTGACACATGACGTGTTAAAATGTATATCCACTGGTATGGGCGAATGTCTGTTCTCACCATTCACTCAGATGTCATCACTTAACACAGCTCATGTGTTTTCGACACAATAAGTGACCTCATGATCTCGACAGGATTTTACTCGGTGATTTCATGGTTGTTCCACTGTGGAGATTTAAGCGTTTTATTAGTATTCCAGTTGATGTGGATGTTTCCGTTTGCATGGAAACCAATCGGAATATTATTGACATTTGGATCAAACTAGTAGTGGTGCAGAAACTCGAGACACTTATTGTACACAGACTGTAAAGTGGTATGAAATTCGCCAGAAGTAAATCTCCGAAAACAAGCGTCAGTTTTGATGAGTGTCTGTGCCATCGAATGAGCTTAGGGGAATCGGAAGCGAATTCGAAACCAGAATGCTCTTCAGCATCTCAGTTAGGAGGAAATACAGTCACTTGCGTCTGAACGATGGAAGGTGATGAATGCATTCACAGTCTAGATTTGTCTACTCAAATGCATCCTCACAAACTGATGTGTTAATTACAGAAATAACCCGAGTTTCCAAGGAATAATAATGACACCGTGTTTGATGAGAATAAATTGTCTGTGATTAGCTGATTGATGTAAACTGATCATAAACGACCACAGGAATGTTTATTGCGTATTTCCTGTAAGTTTCGCAAAGTTCAGACAGCGTTTGAGGTATTTGTGAGATGAGGTAACTTTGGATGGGGCGATAGACTAGTGAGCTGAATAAATTGTGTCCGGTGTAGATGTAGGACAGGAATGAGTCGCTCAGAAAGCTCAAAGTCTTCTAAATTTAAGTATACTATTTGATTTCTCACATGTTGACCGTCAGTCTCAGAGTTAACAATCTACGAAAATCTCAATCTATTCTCTTCTCTCCTCCTGGGAAATATTCTATATCCTCATTCACATCGTTAACGTCTGTCTTCTATTACCTATTCCTAGACAGGTTATGCATCCCTTTGGTTCATCAGAATAGCTCAGCCTACACTTGGTGTCCAACTACCGATTATTTTGTTCACACCACGGCTGTTGTGTTGAATTATTTCATATGACCTACGATGGCGTTAGATTCAGGTTTATTTCTGGGATGTTTGACAATTAGAAATTCCCACCTCATTTGAAATATTAGAGTACTGAATAACCTGTGTGTATACGGTTGTCGATTGACTTGTGTTGTTGAACATTAGCTTTCTGGTCGAGTCACCTTCGGCTTAGTGGAAAAGAGCTTGGAGCAGATTTGTTTAATTTATTTCGAGTGAAAAACATCATATGAAGCCACATATTTGTTGTCAGTCGATTCTCAGATGTCCCAATATTCAAGTCTCTTGTGATTTTCATGATTCGACATATTGTTCTGTCATTGTTTCTCAGTAGACAGAAAGCAAGAAATTACCATAAAATGTCATGTGACAGGAATAATTAATTGTGTAATGATGAGAATGTCATGGATGCACTTCACGTCTCCTATCTGTGTCAAGCAAACGTGTCAACCACATGATTCAGTGTTTTCATCAAAAAAAAAACAATATCTGATCATGTGTTTGATAGATGTGGTTTTCACATTTGTGCTGGGCGCCAATATCTGCAAGTGAATATTGTGTTGCTTCCTGATAGAGTTAGTTGATTCGTATCGCGTCGTGTGGTGTTCATGTTCATTCCTATATCTGTAACCGAATACATTTGCTTTACACAACTTCTTTGTCCTTGTTTGAGACGATCGAATCGATGTACTGATGCTCATCGATTTCTATGTCATTCAGACAACATCGCTGTAGAGTTGTGAGTAGTGGTTGGATATTCAAAATCCTCCAGAGATAATCACTCACGACAATATGAGACAAATCAGAGTATTAGCATCAGAGTGCTGATTCTCTACTTCACTGATTATTTGTAAAGTTGATTGTTGAAGACGATGATCATAAAATATCAACAGTTTATGTGTAAGATGCTTCCAAGGAAACAACGGTTGAATTTGAACTTACTACGCGCACATCTGGCGTGTATTTCCCCGTTCCTATCAAGGAGCCTTCTTATCTGAGATTCTTTTGTGGCCTTTGTTATTCGGTGTTTTATTCTTCCAATTATTAGAACTAGAGTTGGTGGTTTGATGAAGTGGCCGGGGTGATAAGAGTTCTTTTGTATTTCATTATTGTATGCATACTAGGAAATGCATATCTACTCAGTTAAGAAGGTCGTTTGATGACGGAAAATTCGTTTCATTAATTTATTACATTTTATGTGATATCGTGTTGTTTATTGGCTTCTCTCTGGATCTGTGTATTCCATCATGTAGGAAGATAAGCGTATAGATATATTTATATACATGTATAAGTCTGAGGCTTTGTTGTTTACATAGTTTAGATTGTATTTTTCGTGTTGTTATTGTTGTTATTATAACATACATCAATCAGGATATATGCAGAAAATAATTCTTGAATTGTGCATACCCTAATTCTCCATGCATGTTTTACTCGCATTGTTTGATGAATGATGAATATCTCATGAGATTTACAGAATGCCACGTGATGGCGTTTCTCATCTTTTACTCTTTCAAAAGTGGAGGAAAATGTGTTTCGTTGGTTTCAATTACTTGGATTAGTCCTTAAGGGAATCTCAAGAGAAGCTTTTTTGAAATGGTATAGGAAAACAATTTAAGATGTGGATTGATGCTTTTTGTTACCGTCAAACTCATTATAAGATTAAGTATTCCAGAGTCCCCTCCTGTGTTTCATACGAACATTATCTAGCTTGAATTAGGGCGCTGTTTAACTATAATCAATGATGTGTTGTATGATGTGATGTAGATGTGAAACCAGATATCTACAAGCACTTCGCGGTAGTAATTCCACGAACTATATTTCCGTAGTTCGAACAAGTAGTAGGAACAAGCATTTGAATTTTCGACTTGTTTCTTTGCAAATAAAACTTCCGCACGAAGCGCTTCACATCGAGGAGACGAATCCCAAATACAATGAAACGCTCATCCACAATTCGAATACTACCTAGCATCAGCGAGAATAAAATCAGATTAACCTCACGTTGGCAGTTCACTACAAATCGAAGAGAAGCCTATTGAATTCACATGAAGTAAATTTATAGTAGACTTGACTAGATGGAGGACATTGACCAACTACCCAAAACTGTCTTTGTCTGCTACACAACCGTTGTTCGAGTTACCATCTGTCACTGATACACGAGCCATATGCTTTAGGAGAGCTGACGGACAGAAGGAATACTGGTCTCTATCGAGGATAAAACGACCTACCTCACTATCACAAAAAGCTACTCACCAGACAGTTAGTCTAAACAAAATTCTTCACTATGTATACTACTGAATATCTTGAGTAATTAGAGATGAATTTTTTGAAAATTCAGACGGTTCTTTTTAGTTAGATTTAGTCTGTTTAAGGAGAGGCCAGCAGTTCTACTAATTCACCGCTTTTGATATTCGTATATAAATGTGCCCTGATAGCATGCATTTTATATTGTATGTTATATTTTTATCACCTCCATTACCAACGGAACTCTTTTAAAAATATTCACTTGTTTGTCAGGTGATGAAAAATATTTAACGAATTCTGATAGTTTGCATTTTCACTGTGTCAGTGGTTCAGTTGTAGAATGTTCACCGACCTTGAACACGATTCGGGTTCACCTCGTAATTGATGCACTCCTAAGCGTCACCAAGTTTACTGAATAATACTAATAGTAAGGCTTGAAAAGAGGTAATGTTAGTCATGCTGCTAGGAATTTCATCCACTGAAAACTGGAGAAGCATGAGGCCTTATTAATAAAGGGTGTGTAGATATTAGCCACTGTGGTAGATTCTAATTCCATATATTAGATACGCTAATTTTAATAATCACACCTTTATGCAGTATGAACAACTCTATGACGTTTCGAGCATAAATTATTGCTCATAATCGTATCAAATTTATTTACACGGTTTCAGAATTTTTCTTACATATAGATATTTCTCTCTCTCAAACACACACACTATCTTCTCCTTATTGTGTGTCGCCATTTTCCATATCTCCAGTATAGGGAATAAATAAGAAAGGGAAGTTGAAGAGACAGAAATAGAGAATATATATACATATATGTAAGACACACTTTGAAACTGTTAACCTAAAGTGATATGATTGTGAAGAATAATTTATGCTCGAAACGTCATACACTTGTTTATACTGCATCAGTTTATCACGTTTATAAAAACTTTACGCCTTACATTTCTCAAGGAATATAGCGCATGAAAAAATGATTTATATCTAAAGTGGAAATACCTACTTAAATTATTCACTGTACTGTAAAAATGCGATATTTTGACGAAAAACTGTGCTTCTTTCGGTTTTATATTCCTCCATGTATCATTTCACCTGTTCCTATGGCACTGATTGTAGTTGATTTTGTAGGCACATTCTCTAGAGATATGTTGATTAAAATTAGAACGTTTATCCAATTTGCACGGCGGTTAAGTGCCTGCCGGCCACGCAAGTTCTCCGTTGTTCGATCCCTAGCCACCCCACTCCCTTATGTCGCTAAATAAGTAATAAGACTGGTGAAGAGGGAAGGATGGGCATGAGGCTAACAACCCCATCCTGTAAGACTAATCACCACTGCTACAGAAACCCCAGGTCTGCAGCCTGGAGCCATATGTTCCACTGGGGACGTATATTTGCACAATGAAATGTGAAGACAAAAGCTCAAATGAAATGTTTCTTCTATGATCACATTTCGCTTCGTATAATTTGACTATTTTGAAATATACATTTATCAGGTGAGCTCGACTCATAATGAAAGAGTTCTTGTTGAGTGTTAGACAAGAACAAAATTAAACAGTACTAGTCAATAATCTTTATTTTTTTTCCTCTACTAAAGGTTGACACAATATGATCGATAAATTGTGCTCAAAACGTCATCCTGTTAAGTCTATGTGCTTATAAATGCAAACAGTTCTAAAAGACCGCTTCAGTCTGTTCGTGGACTTCTTAACAGTATTTCTTCAGTAGTAATTCATGTACCAATAGTTCCGTTTTGCCACAAAAAGACTACGGTCCGGTGAATGAGTCAAAATCAAATGATAACAGCCAAGAGTAGTATGAATTTTTCCCCATGTTTGACTAAATAATCAATCATTTTTCACTTAACATTGTCACTATTTAAGGGACTCATATGAAGATTGTTCACTGATGTACTATGGGCTGATATCCATGTCATGAAAACAGTTTTTATTTCACTAACTTGAATATCCCCGTAATTTATTATTCAGAGTAAAAATAATTAGAGCAAAAACAGCTGCTCTCAATATACTCCTCTTCTTCCACTTCTTCAAGCTCTACAATTATAAATCCATTAATTTAATTGAAGCTTCCAATAGGCAGTCAGTAAAAAAGGCAAATTAGAATTTTAGAAGAAAGTGTATTGTGCAACAAGTGTACAAGATCGACTTATAGTCAGTCGCTTTCGATTATCATCATTATTATCATAGTATGCATGATAAATAAGAACATGAGATGAAATAATTCAATAATGTGTTTGTGTACACAGACTCAAGAAAAGTACAGGTTTCAAGGGTGAGTGTAGTTAGCGATGTCTGAGACAGTATGATTACTGCAAAGAAATAAACGGACAAATGGGACAGACTAGACTTGAGTTCATGGGTGGTAGACAATAATAATAATAATAATAATAATAATAATAATAGAATGAAATAATAATAACGATGGTGTCGAGTAGACTTAAAAGAACTAATAGTGAACGGTTATCAGGTAATATTGAGTTTAGTGAAGCGAAACTAACAGGATTGTATAAATATAAGTTTGAAAATCACTAAGGTAATAGACATGATAGGGAATGTCATGAAGTCGTTAAAGGTCTGAAATAAATGTGTTTATCAGTTAAAAGAGGGAAAACTGAAGAAAAACAAAGTCGTATGGATATGAATCACAAGGCTGTTGTCCAGACAGCTCTGAAGGTTATTTTTAATGACGATAATCGACGCGTTTTGAAATACAATGAGGTGATAGCTATTCGTAAACTTAAGCTGCCCGCCGGTAATGTCCGTACAAAAACAATTTACTATTATACTTGATCTACCCAGTTAATCTTTATATGATTATATAACCAAAGGTGGTGTTAATTATTCTCATTACTCTTAAAACCTTTTTGCCACTTTCTATATTTTAAATGGCCTTTATTCTTCATATAAATTTACATGACAAGTAAATGAGTGATCAGACTGTTCGAAATGTGTTGCCAAATATATCAATTTTTCTCCGTCTTCTGGTAACATTATCCAAATGCACTGAAGGGACGAATTGTTTTAAACTCAATATTACCTGATAATCGTTCACTATTAGTTCTTTTAAGTCTACTCGACACCATCGTTATTATTATTTCATTCTATTATTATTATTATTATTATTATTATTATTATTGTCTACCACCCATGAACTCAAGTCTAGTCTGTCCCATTTGTCCGTTTATTTCTTTGCAGTAATCATACTGTCTCAGACATCGCTAACTACACTCACCCTTGAAACCTGTACTTTTCTTGAGTCTGTGTACACAAACACATTATTGAATTATTTCATCTCATGTTCTTATTTATCATGCATACTATGATAATAATGATGATAATCGAAAGCGACTGACTATAAGTCGATCTTGTACACTTGTTGCACAATACACTTTCTTCTAAAATTCTAATTTGCCTTTTTTACTGACTGCCTATTGGAAGCTTCAATTAAATTAATGGATTTATAATTGTAGAGCTTGAAGAAGTGGAAGAAGAGGAGTATATTGAGAGCAGCTGTTTTTGCTCTAATTATTTTTACTCTGAATAATAAATTACGAGGATATTCAAGTTAGTGAGATAAAATGTAAAGAAAACACGTAGATCAGCGAAGAGTCTCTTTTCGGCAAATTCATTTTCTTAGCTGTACAATCGCAAATATACATATGCATAAATATATATATATTATTTTGTATGTATGTGTACATTAAGTTTGTCAAACAAAAATACATACAATTGGTTAAAGTTATTTTAACTAAACAGGTGAAGATTGGTAATACAAGTCAAGAAAATTAAGTGTTAATGAAATTAGGGTAGTAACAATGATAGGTGATGAGTTGTTACAAACAGTTGTTAAAAGAAGTTATGTAATAATAATATGAATAGTTTGATGAGTGAGTTCTACTCAGGATGCACATAGAAACAAAGTAGACAATACGAAATTATGCAAGAGATCTAAGTGAATACAAGAATTGTAAGCAATTAAAAACAGGTAGAGAAACAAAATTGAGCCATAAAAATAAAAATGAAAAACTCAAAACAAACCAAAACATTGTTACCATGAGGGTAGAAGTGTTTGAGTAATCTTCTTTTGTATGCACAGCTCCGGGTTTTCTATGTGAATAGCCAGAGCTTCAGCGATACAAAGAAGACTAAAGCGTATTGTCTTTGATGGTTATTCTTGACTCTGTAGATTACTATGAAGGAGGCGTTTATTGAAATGCAATGGTCAGTGTTAACCAAGTGTTCAGTTATCGCACTCCTTATTGCACCACTATTGCCTTTTCGAAACCATGCTGGATAGTGTTCTTGAATCCTCTTGCACAGGATGCGCGTCGAACGACCGATGTACCTGGCTCCACAGCAGCAGTTGAACTGATATATGCACATATGTGTGCATATATCAGTTCAGATTACTCAAAGAAGAAGAAGATTACTCAAACACTTCTACCCTCATGGTAACAATGTTTTGGTTTGTTTTGAGTTTTTTATTTTTATTTTTATGGCTCAATTTTGTTTCTCTGCCTGTTTTTAATTGCTTAGAATTCTTGTATTCACTTAGATCTCTTGCATAATTTCGTATTATCTACTTTGTTTCTATGTGCATCAAGAGTAGAACTCACTCATCAAACTATTCATACTATTATTGCAGAACTTCTTTTAACAACTGTTTGTAACAACTCATCACCTACCTTTGTTACTACCCTAATTTCATTAACACTTAATTTTCTTGACTTGTATTACCAATCTTCACCTGTTTAGTTAAAATAACTTTAACCAATTGTATGTATTTTTGTTTGACAAACTTAATGTACACATACATACAAAATAATATATATATATTTATGCATATGTATATTTGCGATTGTACAGCTAAGAAAATGAATTCGCCGAAAAGAGACTCTTCGCTGATCTACGTGTTTTTTTCGTTAATGCTTGGATGGGGATTATCCATGAAATAAGATGTTTTTTCATGACAATATAAAACCTGAAACCGGAAACTGCTTGACATCTTTGACAGCATTTAGACTGATTCTTTGTCGTGAAGTTAATCCAGAAATCCTGCTAAACTACCTTTGACTTGTAGCAGTCAATTTTATGTACTGACATATTGATGGCAATTCAGTTTCTTCCCGAAAGGCCAAATTACAGCAGACTTTTATAATATGGATGAAATATTATGTAGTGGCGTAGTATAGTTGGCATGCAGTTCACCTTAATTTCACTCCGCTGAAACGGTTAGATAATTTCGACAGAAAATAATAATTTATAAATCCTAAGAGGGAAAATTCAGGAATTTCCCTCGTTGACGTTTTTAGTGGTACCAACCACTTTTAATGTTATCTATGATTAACATAATAACTCTTTAGGCATGTAAATCCTCTTCATTTCCGATTCCGTCATGAACAATCATCATTCAGAGAATCACTCGAAGTTAATTTTTACATGAATGTTGCCTCATTCTTGTTCCGGACTGTTAGTCAGCTTACACGTATGCTTCCTTACAGGATAAATTCTTCTGAATGGGAGGTCTGTCGGTTGGTTCGTATCTCTTTCATCATTGAATTTCAATCTCCATCAATTCATGACACATTGACACTAGTTTGTATCTGCTTTACCCTAGAAAGATGTGCCTTCCTGATCGCAACTTCCAACTGGAACATTTGGAAGTTAGCAGGAAATAGAATATTCAGAGCGGTAAACTCCAGTCCTGTGACTGCATGGTGAACGGGCTTACCTCGTTAGCTGAAGGCCTTAGAATCAATCTGTCTCGGAGTCATGGATGTGAGATACTGAAAAAGTCTCAATATAGAACAAGACAGATATCCAAAGTATCTTGATTCCCAATGAATATCTAAATAATATCAGTTTGTGACAAAATATGCGGTGAAATTAGTCGAAATTCCCCTAAACAAACCTAATATCTGAACTATAAGTTAAGTAAGCTCTTTATGATCACTTTCATAAAAAGGCAGATTATATGCTATAAAAAGACGGTTGTAGCGAAGAAAATTATCTTTTCAACGAAGTCATCAATTATGCTGTACATTTGTGTCAAATAAGTGTCTGAGAAGAAAGTTTCACTGCTCAAAACTGTATTGCAATAAAAAATCGCATGGTACAAGGAACAAACAGGATAAGCAATAAAATAATTATAAAATTTACTTAAAAAAAATAAGTTGGCATAATTAAACAAAATGAAAAGAACAAACTTAAACTCAAGTTCAGTCGTATTCTACAGTCCTGAGCCTCTCTGATATCATTCAGTTGAAGAGAGAAGAGGCTAATACACCTTTTGAGCTGAAGACCATGTTTTGAAAAGAACTGCAGAGTAAATTTTGTTTTAAACAATATATTTAATCCTATATCATAATTGTCTACCGAATTTATTATTTACGCAACTGATCTTTGGGGTTCATAGTGGGAAGTAGGGTTCAATATAACATCTACACGACTGCCCATAGGCTCTCATTTTCTCCTCACACGATCTCCTCCATATTAACCTCAGACCCACGCCCAACTTGTCGCTCTCCATTCGAGTTCCACACGACGGCCTGGCTTGTCATGTCACTCAACGGTTATCTCAGCGTTTATCCAAGCACACAGAAACACAGACTTGATACTGGTGTCGGAAATTCGAGTCTTGTTTATTCAGGCTGAGTACAGTAGACGTTCAGGATGTTTTTTTTCAGAGTAATGAATGTTTTTCTTCCCTTTTCTAATCATATTCTCATCCACGCCTCTGCCTCCAATTGAAACGATGATATCTAGATAAGTAAGAGCGGTGACTTGCTTCAAGTTTCTCTCGTCGATATTGATATTGGTATCTTCATCACCTCTGTCTCTTATGAAACGAACAAGACTCATTTAGGTGAAAACCAACTGACAGATGTTTTAGGAAAATTTGAAAAATAAATCCATAATTCCCTCACACTCGTAGAAGCGCATCTGACCCGTCGTCTGAATAACACTACGTTTGTGTGGACTGCCCACGATTTCATAAAATAATGTAATCCCTACGTCTTATTCTGGATATGATGGGTACCCCCTTATCACATTATTATTCAGTGGCTAGTTGCAATAATGGAACCAGTTAGAAGACAAATATCTAAGTTTTCCATTGGTGAATTTGTTAGAGTTGTTAGAGATTTCAATGTATCTTAGACAAATTCATGTTCTCACTAGATATGGATTCATTATTGATTGATGCGCCCTTCACGGAAACTGTCTGCCATATATGCGATTATATTGATGCACATAGTTTAGACAAAGGATTGTCAACAATACACCTCAAAGAACTAATATTGAGATGCACATTCAGTCTTTAGTTGACCATTAATAATGAGGTATTTTGACAGATAGATGTCATTATGATGGGATCATCACTGGGTTCAGTGCTGGTTGATTGACAAAACTTGAAAAATCTCAACGTAATCAAATCATCGGTCGGTTTGATATTTATAGAAGACATATAGACAACACTTCCGCAATCTGTGATAAGGACGTAATGCATGACGTCCACTCTTCTTTACTATAGTAAATGTATTTGATATAAGTATCCCTTTTCTTGACGTATGCCTCACTAGACGTGATGATGGACCTCTCAAAAGACCTATCCACCGGAAACATGAATTAAATGGACAACTAACTAAGTTTTACAGTTGAATGCCTATCTCCTGGAAAAGAAACCTGATTCATTTGCTGTATTTTAGGATAAGAAATATTTGTGGTTTTGAATGTGCTAAGATGGAACTTTTCTTCCTAAGCACCACGCTCTCAAGAAGCCGTTACCTGAACGAATTCATCGACAAAAACAAGAGAAATATGCTCTTTGAACTGGTCACTAACTCAATTTCGAAGAAAACTGTATTCATGAGTTTGAAATTCGAAGGTCATCAGGCTTAAGATACGCTCAAAAATCATCCCTCCGGATCAGTCAGTAAGACGTTCTTTGTTGCAAGACTACGAATGATCTTCACTAGCCATAAGTTGTTTTCCGTTCTTGTAAAAGATAACCTTCCTTGTCTGACAGCCTTCATGTGCATCTATCAGTTCACCTTTTATTGTAGAACAGTGTAAAGTAACCGTAGTCAGAGAACGTTTTCCACATGTATACAAGAGCACATCTCAACATGGTTTTACAAGGGAGAAAGGAATGGTTTGAGAAGCTGTGTTCCAGAATGGTTGATCAACTTTCTCTCTACCAACTCGGGCCATGATTTGAAGTTTATCTGTCAAAATCATACTGAACTATCTCGCTTGCTTCATTGTAAACGTCTAAAGACAGCGGAGGCCTAGGTCATTTATGAATTTCAGCCAGACCTTCGTGTATAAATTAACTATGTTCCATCCCTGTTTCTTCATTGAACGTAGAGGGAAAAACATTTATTTATTTTTATTTTATTTTACTTATTTAGATAATCTACGCATACTTCTACAATGGTGAATTCTTTCTTATCAAGTTTTACATCATGTTATGTAGCGCTTAAATTTACCTACTAATTCTATAATTTTAGACCCTCTGCCAAAAATTTATACATTTTGTGAACGATTCCGCATTTCAAACATTTGGTTCTCTTGATAAATTTCGATAAAGAAAGAAAGACCAGATTTGCAGTAGAAAATCATATCATTCTATTTCACAGGTTCTCCTCATCATCTGCCAACTACCTGAAATTACAATGGTTATAAACAATAATATTTCATACTTCATTATTTGAAAGGTAATGGAGAAAGCATTATAAGGTAAACGCATCTGAAATATAAGTATTACAATTAGCTGTAGTTTAAGCTCTCATCAATTTATATACTATCAAATTATGAAAAAAGAAGAGAGGCGGGTGTGTGAGAGAAGAGAGAAAACAGAAAAATCTAATAAACAGTGTCAACATGGCAACTCAAGAAGGTCAAAGTTCATCAATTTGAAAACTTGCTCAGTGAGTTGAGCCCACTAGTGTGTATGACTAA
Organism: Trichobilharzia regenti; assembly: GCA_944472135.2. NCBI lineage: Eukaryota > Metazoa > Platyhelminthes > Trematoda > Strigeidida > Schistosomatidae > Trichobilharzia > Trichobilharzia regenti. The sequence goes on along the minus strand of OX235270.1, from coordinate 132,210,737 downwards.
TCAGTGTAATGAAAGTGATATGGTTACCAAGGGAGTGAGAGATTGACCACACTCTCTTTCTGTATGCATAAGTTTGGTCTGTGACGTTTGATTGCAATTGCTTCAGCAAATCTTAGTAGATTCGCTGTCCTTTGTATGTTTAATATTTTGAAGGATTTGGAAATCTCGAAAAAATGACTCTTATCCACAAGGTGTCTGGTAATTGCACTTTGTAGGTATCCGCTTCCTTTTAAGCATAAGTTTCTCGGAATATGCTCTAAAAACCGGATAGAAGCCCTTCTTTCTGTCCTTCCAATGTACTTGCTGCCGCAGGTACACGTAAACTTATAAATGCAGTTGGAGGTAACATCAGTAGGGTACTTATCCAATTTCGATTGGCTTATAGAGCATGTCGTACTGTATAGTGTCACTAGTATGATATTCATAAAGCGCGTTTACCAGACACCTTGTGGATAAGGGTCACTTTTTCGAGATTTCCAAATCCTTCGAAATATTAAACATACAAAGGACAGCGAATCTACTAAGTTTGCTGAAGCAATTGCAATCAAACGTCACAGACCAAACTGTTGCACACAGAAAGAGAGTGTAGTTAATCTCTCACTCCCTTGGTATTCATATCCCTTAGATTACACTGATTAGTCATACACACTAGTGGGCTCAACTCACTGAGCAAGTTTTCAAATTGATGAACTTTGACCTTCTTGAGTTGCCATGTTGACACTGTTTATTAGATTTTTCTGTTTTCTCTCTTCTCTCACACACCCCGCCTCTCTTCTTTTTACATAATTTGATAGTATATAAATTGATGAGAGCTTAAACTACAGCTAATTGTAATACTTATATTCCAGATGCGTTTACCTTATAATTTTTTCTCCATTACCTTTCAAATAATGAAGTATGAAATGTTATTATTTATAACCATTGTAATTTCAGGTAGTTGGCAGATGATGAGGAGAACCTGTGAAATAGAATGATATGATTTTCTACTGCAAATCTGGTCTTTCTTCCTTTATCGAAATTCTGCATTAGCTTTATTCGTTTTATCGCTGGAATTTTAACTGGTTAGAATCAAAGATATTTTAATTACATCTCATACTACTATTATTATTATGTAATCAAACCTTTGTTTAAATTTCCTTACGGAATGTAACTTCTTAAAAACCGTATATATCTACATATATGTAGGACTGTACAGCTAGATATTAAGTTTGTTGAAAAGAGTCTCTTTGCTGAATACTGTGTTCTTATTGTTACGATGGGAAGTATCAATTTATTGAAAAAAAAGATACGACAATGACTAAAGCCGTCAAAAATAGTAGTATTATAATTTTTTAAAGTCTTCAGCATTATTTCCGTTTCTTTTTATTTTGAGTTATTATATGAATTTGTTATTTTTCCCAGAGACTTATCTGCACAAATTTTGAGTTTTTTTTTCAAAAAAACGTCAAGAAACATTGCATTGTACAGATCACTTGATGCGGCTTGTAAGCCATCGCGTTTGAAGCTGGTGGTATCCGATAGCTCTTGTTAAGTAGCGGGATACACCGTATTGCCGCAGTGTATCATTTAGTGGCATGCTACACTTTCTAATCCTTAAATGAACTATTTAATACAGACTAAAAGTTGGTTTTCATAACTTAGCGTTGATATGTTATCCATATAAAGCGGTATTTATTTGTGATACATTTGACAATTAGAAAAAAATATCTTCATGTCAAACTGAGAAAGTCTTCGTACTCTGAGGTTTTGTTCATTGCGGTTAAAATATTTAGTGATAAAGAAGTTGACATCTCCATTACAACCTAATCGATAAAAAAGAATGCAACTAATCTATAGTACTAATACTAACACATTCCCATATTTCACCTATTGGCTCTTTGTTTTCCGAATTTTCCCTAGATTTTAATATTAAGATGGTCGCCTTCTGTCTGAAACCTCTTCTTGTTCATCTGAACTTGATTATTGTAACTTGATCGATGGTTTCTTGTGATTGTGATCTGCCCAAAGAGCTCACAGCTGCATTCCTGTAGTAAGTTGGTTAGTTTCAGAGCCTTGTAACCAGGAGGACCTGGGTAGGCGAGTACTGTGAAGAGTGTCGGACTAGGATGAAACAGGTGTCCAGTACTCCCAGGTATTTCAATGGTCCTCTAACCGATGTCAGTTTACGATGAAATCTTGAAATCCACCAGAAGTATTTGCAGTTACAACAAGTATCAGTACCAATCCATTTTATGACGGTATGTTTATTAAATATTCTTCAAATATTAGGGATAATTAAACATCTGGCCTTGTATTTCTTATTTTATTAAGCATAATAGTCCTCCAAATTCATACTCACTACTCATTTTATGTGTTTTCCTCTTCGGAGTTTCCTGATTAGTGGAAAAGAGAATCTATGAAGTCACATGACAACAATTCAGTTGGATAGTGAATATGGAAGTGAAACTTGAGATAACTGGTAGCAATAGGGACTATTATTTACAATTGTTCCGTTAAGTTCCGGGTGGAACACAGGGCGTCAACAGTACATCCCCATCTGGTTCTATTTTGCTCTATTCTCTGCTCTCCTCTTCAGCCAGCCCCACGATTGCCCCTGATCTCTCATCCCCTCCTAATGCAATCCCCTCCATGACACCCATCGGTCTGCGTCCAGCTGATCGTTTCCTATTTGGGTTCCAGTTGAACTATGCCATTGCACGCGATGTTTCTCAACTGTCACCTTAGTGAGTGGCCATTCCATCTCTATTTTCTTCAACACGTTTGTACAGAGATCGGCTCTTGCTTGTTGATTTGTTCTCAAGCAAAGTTTCTTGCTGCTAATTCTTTCTGGCTGGCCGGCTGACTAATTCATCTTCAGTATGGAGGCAGCGAAATGCCCATCTTATGATGAAGGTCTGCAGTGGTGTATTGAAAATCCTTTTCGTGACACATATACAACGTTTAAGACCCATAGATAAGAACTGATTGACTTAACATTGGTGTTAAAGGTCCAAATTAGGCTTTCTGTGATGAGTTCATAAGATTTCTCAACTGAATTCAGAATGATGTAGGTGTACATTACGTTTCCGATTCTCGCTGGTTTTGATATTCTTATGCGCAAGGCGTGCATATAGTGGTAACGATGCTGGTTAGCCAAATAAGTGAAGAAAATAAGCTCATTCGAATTTTTTCTATTGATGGCGATCGGTGCTTGCTGTTGTTCATCGTTGTTTGTCTTCATCACCTCCATGTTCTCTATCTTCACCTGAAATCCTCTCTTTACTGACTCTTTTGCCATTCTGCTGGTTTCCGCCTGCATTTTCAGATGTTCTAGAGTCGAACTTACCCCTGTTTTCTCGCTCTCACAGGTCTGGTTTATGATACATTTCACCACAATTTGAAAAGTCCGCATTCATTCCACCTGCTGTTAGAGATTTTTGGCATTTCCACACCATATCTTCACGTCATTTTGGTCACCTGAGCAGCCTTCCCAGTTTCGTGCATTTTGTGTACATTCCATATCGCTATCCTTTTCTTTGATTTGATTTCAGTTTTTTTTGTTTTGATGACTTAATTTTGTTTGTTTGTGTGCTTTTTCGTTTATTCGCTTATAATTCTTGTATTCACTTAGATCTCTTGCATAATTTCGTATTGTCTACTTTGTTTCTATGTGCATCCTGAGTAGAACTCACTCATCAAACTATTCATATTATTATTACATAACTTCTTTTAACAACTGTTTGTAACAACTCATCACCTATCATTGTTACTACCCTAATTTCATTAACACTTAATTTTCTTGACTTGTATTACCAATCTTCACCTGTTTAGTTAAAATAACCTTAACCAATTTTATGTATTTTTGTTTGACAAACTTAATGTACACATACATACAAAATAATATATATATATGCATATGTATATTTGCGATTGTACAGCTAAGAAAATGAATTTGCCGAAAAGAGACTCTCCACTGATCTACGTGTTTTGTTTTCATTAATCCTTGTTTTTGTTTTCATCGAAAGTAGACACATTGGCTGACTGGATTCCCAAAGGCTTTAACCAGACCATCATATCATTTTGCCTCTTCGATTCCAGAGGAAAATAAGTTTTTAATATTTCCAATATATATTACAAGCGCTTTTCTGCAGCAGTTGGATTTGTTTTTCTCGGATAGGATAGCTAACACCAAGCTTAACTTCTTGGGACCGGCTAGAATACTAACGACCTAGTAAACCAGACGAGGTTAATATTATGGGTAGTAAAATCCAAGGCTTAACCGAAAAAAGTCCGTCCTTATCTGTCTTCCGAAAGGTAGGATATTGTCCTGTGAGAAGGATCTGTGTTAAACTTTCTTAGAGATAGAAAACAAAAAAATGAATTTTTAAAATTACCACACAATTTCGATAAGATAGAAATAATTCAACAGTTGAAATATGGGGAATTAGGTCTTCAAGTGGTATGAAACCATAAACCATAGTCATTTATGAATAAAAATTCTGGTGTTTTTTTCAAGCGAGCAGCAAATTTAGCAAGGTTTTCGTGATCAAGTGATGTGAGAAAGGAAAAAAAAACTGAAACAACATAAATTAAAATGCCCTCTGATTACAGACAAAAAAGATACGAATGTGATTAGTTTAATTGCTAAAATAAACAAATCAGAGCAACTGGAATCATTTGTGATGCAGATACGTAGTATATATTTATCAATAACGGGATAGGGAACATCCGTTACGATAGATTCATTATCACTGTCTCCAGTTTTATATTCGTAATAAAGAAAGAATGATTGATAGTGACAATATTAATGGTTTTCAGATAATAGAAAAAAAAACGGTAATCAATACAAGTGTAATGACAGGCACTAGGAGAATTCACATGGACAAGATGGACGGTCACATCAGAATAGGCAGAGATAATAAGGTGGTAGTAATGGATGTGCAGACTCCACACATACTCCACACCAAGCCACAGCACTTATACTGACTGGATGTGTTTCTTATCTACACACAACACCGGATGTCTCAGGCGAATCGCGACAGCCTCTGTTGTTCGAATACTCTCGACAATTTATTTGGTAGTCGATGGATGATAGAGAAGGATTCTCCAATGCGGACTGTGTGTCCGGTTTTGATCAGGTGGTCAAATATGTAACTGTCGTTGGTTTTCGCTGTACATTTACTTAGCCAAACTCGTAGATGTCTTCGATAGAGAGAGCACCAAAATTCACGTTCCTAGGGCAACGGCCGATATAACCTGCTCCACAAGAGCAGCTGAATTGGTAGACACAAGTAGGAGTAGGTAGTGTAGGTGTTTCATCTTTGATTCAGGGAATCACCTTCGTTGGTGTATAAAATATGACTTCTAGTAAACCAGCATTAAAAGTTCTTTGAATGAATCTTGTCAATAATTATTTTACTAAATGCATCATCCTTGAACTACGAACGTGTATATAAAGGCTTCCTATTTGTAGACAGTAAAATAGTCTATTTCAGCTTTCTTGATTAAATGTTACTTGATGAACTTTTCTGGATAGCTATTTTCAGTTAGGTGTCATGCACCATCCTAAGTTCATCTTCGCTTACGTCTTCTGAGCAGTATAGCTCTGACCCTGTAGCTGACTGTCCTTATTAGTTCACTCTTGTATTGAAGAGGAACAAATCTATGGAAATATGTATATTTTCCTGTCCATGTGCTTTTCTTTACCGAATTTCTATTTATACTACCAACACTGGTTTTCTTATACGAAAGACGTCTAGGAAAGCGATTCTATTTTCGGATTCTTCTTCACATGTGAATTTGATAGTTGGATGAACTTCATTGAAATGAGTTATTATTGCGCTTCTGCTCAAATAATTTTCACAAAAAATAAAAGTATCATCCATATATCGGGTATAAAAATTAGAATTTTCTGTTAAGGTTGTTTAAAGGACCATTCTCTAGTTTGCTTAGGAAGAAACCTGTCAACATGGAACCCAGTGGGAAGCCCATTTATTAAACTCTTTTGGATGTGTCAATACTGCCATTCGAAAAAAACTGAAACGAACATGGGATGTTATGTATATATATATATATACATCAAATTTTGAGTGGCAAGCTCATGAAAACAATAATTTATTTTCCGTAATTTGATTGGTGACATGAAAATTAATACATTTACGGAAACGCTAAGTTTGCTTTCTTATATTTGTTCTCTGGGCGTTTCCCTGACTCAGTGTAAAGATACTTAAAAATTAATCTGATGCTCACTAGTGACTGGCCCCCAATTCGGGTAGTTAACTAGGGTTTCTAGTGGGAAGCCGTGACCAGTAGAGTACAACGGGTTGAAGATGAGGCAGTAAGTTATCGAAGACGACTTTGTGAAATGGTCGCCCTATGTGGTGACTTATCAGAGGTTAGAATTCAAGGACCATTGGATCGGGCCCCAGTGGCTCAAAAGTCCTTGGTGCGTACTGTTGAAGAGTCCCAAACTTGGAGGAAACAGCCGTCCAGTACTCCCAGGTTTTCCAGTGTTTCTCTAACTGATATCAGCTCATGATGAAAATCCTCCATGCAATTAAAAATCTTCTCACTGAAAATTCAAGGGATAAATCTTATTTCTGTTTCATTTAATATTCTGAACTGATTATTGATGGAACATACTAGTTTTTAATGTGTCATAAAAAATAGACCTACAAGGATATGAATACAAAATTTTAACTTGTATTGGTGCTTTGTTAACGGGTAATCTGATGTCATCAGCTACAATACTGGATTGACTAAACTGCCTCTTTTCACAGATTAACAGGTGAAGAGAAGTTATGTGAAGTACATATGCTATTATTTTTAAATAGCGATCTCTTACGACAGAAACTTCACAGTTACTGGGACCGGAATCCAAAACATTAAGCATTGGTATTCACAGTATTTATTTTCTCATACTTGGAACTTTTGTTAATCCACTCTTCACGCATATATTAAACGTTGATTCAATAAACAACAGTTTAACAGTTAAATTCTTCCATAAATAAACCTCATTTGATTTTTACAACTCTTACCTAATCCCCCTGGTTTATGTAGTCGTATATCACTAGATACGTAATATTAGCTAAGATTTTCAGAAGTAATTTGTTTTCGTCGAATGTATTGTTCATTCTTTTAATTGGTTGAAATACTGAATGAAGCTTTGAAAATCTGTCTGATGCCGACTAGATGGCTTTATTTTGCCTACTTGACATCGCACACCCCTAACAGATCGATAGGATCTAGCTACTTATAAATCATATTTCTAGAATGATGAATGCATATTTTAGAATCTAGTTGTAGCGGAAACCTCGCAACAAGTTTCGTCTATTTCTCATTTTAACTGTTTTATGTATGGTTGCTTTCTACCAGTCTATTAAATCCGTGGGACTAAAACATTATCAGATCAGAGGGAATAAAATTTAAAAAATTTGGGAGTGATTTACAAATAGGGAAGATGATTAAACATTGTGTGAATAAAATGCCTAAATATTTCCCCGTAGAAAATAAAAGTAACACATACAGTCACATATAGACAGAAAACGAAATACCCGTATGCAATAAAATAAGTGATTTACAGATTACTAGGCGTGTATAGATTGCTATATATTCAGTTTGAAGTAAGTTTAAACAAAAAAAACGCAAATACTACTAATTCATATAGTGTATGTATTGAATTTTGAAAAAAAAATTTAGGTGCCGCTTACACAGTGTATATCTAGATTGAACAACTGCAGTCATTGAGTGAAAACATATGCCTAATGACTGGCAATCACTTTTACCATTTTCACAGACGAAAAGTCATTTGTTACAATATGCACTTGTTCATATCACAAGTGCACAAAGACGACTGCTTTAGTTATTCTGTTTATGCAAGGATGCAGACATTACCAACATCTCTCGGAAGTGTTTGGAAACCTAAAATCCAGGCTAACTACTAGTCGTGCGTCGGTGGCATAATGGTTAGGACTTTCGCCGACCATTCACATGGTGTGAGGTCCGATCCCCTGCCGACGCTCACCTGATATCTATGGTCGGCCTGCAAAATTTGGGCTACCGATATCCATGCTGAAAATTCCATACTTGTACCAAAAATACAGTGTGGAATCAAGCTGTAAATAAAAAAAAGTTCTAGGATTGGTTAACAGTGAACCATTCTAATTTGATGTATTGCGAATAGCAGTGGTATCCAAGATGTGCATTTCGTCTTGTTTTGGGACTTGTCGTGTAGATATTCCTGCATTCCCGTGTGAGGCTTTGACTCAGTACTTATTATTTCAAATTTCAAAGCTTTATCCCCACAAGACCACTTGGATCACGACAGCCACATTTTGTGCAGCAGGTGTCAGTTGTTACTCCTGATTCAGTTTTGATTTTCCCTTTAACTGATTGGCTCAAAATGTTCGGTCTCTTGTGGATTCCACGGATTCTCACCACCCACCAAATAGTTTCGATTCAGTCCTCAAATACAACTGAAGGGTTCACACTTAGAGGCGTTATGGCAAGATAGGTCGAACATTTTGGTCCAATCCACCAGCAAGAAAATCACAGTTGAATTGAAAACAGTGGGGTCCATGCAACTCAATGACAAATGAACAAGAGAGGCAACAATACGTTTGTAGTACAGTAGGATGGTGAATTGAAATTCTTATGCTGTAAGCAACAGTATAATCATCAAGATTACGGATCATACGCAGGTGAATACGGAGAAGTTAGTCATTCCACTTTTTCTCGTAATATAGTCATGAAAGTGAGAGAATAATGATAATAATAATTAAACAGAATCTCTGAGCAAACTGCGTGTATCCCCAAATAGCAACAAAATAACGAATCCGTAAATGTCACTTAAATATTTGCTGTGATATCGATGATGTGACCTCTGAGTGATTTCTCCTAAGCCGATGTGATTTTAGGCAATGAAATACCTTCATTCAGCCTTATATCACTTTGTGTATATAAATATTTAGATAATGTGGTGATTAAATGTAGTGCATATGTGGTCCATTACGTCTCTGTCGCAAAATCCCTCCTAACCTAATGCAGCTTAAGTTACTGAATAGCATTATAGGCTTTAATACAAACAGTAGCTGATAAGCTGATATGTAAATATCCGTTTCGGCAAAGTAATCCATAACTAACCGACAAACTGACACGTTCTTTAAATATCTTTTGGAAGATGACCTATAGAGTCACTTGTTTCCGTGGCAAATAGCCTCCACAAAAATGCATGACCGTCGGCATGAAATGTAAATTAAATGTAAAGCGTGAAACAATGAAAAGAATGGGATATTTCATAATAAATACTTCGCACCTGCTCACTAATGTGCAAACTTCAAAAATACTCTGTGAGGCGAGCATTTTATATCAGGAGGAAAAGGTAATAGGACGCAAACAACTGATCGACTTCGTAGTCAGTAAGTAAACAGCTATTTCATACCTGCTCTCTCTCTTTTGTATTACGAAAAACAGACTTTTAGAAGAAATCTACTGTTTTTCATTTAGTTCTCCATCGTCGACTCTACATTAATATAGGGTTGTTTACATTGAAATTATACCTGACTTTGGGTGGGATCTCGTCCCGCATCATGAGTCAACTTTGCTTGAGATCTGCCCTTGGGTTTCAAAATGTACACCTAAACGTGCTTTTCAACCAACTGTCATCGATTTTTAAAAACTTCATGCAATTCTTCCCATTAATAAACTTGAACAAACCAAGAACAGCAATTGTACCAGGATAATATGAGCTCATCTTTTATTATTTCGAGAATTCTTCTCAACTGGTTACAACCTGAACGTTAAAAAATATGACTTACATTACATTAAAGATATGAACATACTTTTCCACGATCATAAAGAGTAATTGGTAGGAATTAAAAGTAACATTAGTCCGGAATTATTTAACTGATTAGGAGTTACAAACGCTGAATGACTCATCAACATTTCGAACTGATCCATCGAAAAAAGATCAAACCGAATCGATGGAAAGACGAATTACAAAGAAGCTAAGAGAACTTTTAAAGAAGAAGTTGACTGACAACAACATATACAACGAACTAAAGCCTAAGGGGTCCAGATTCCCTTACATGTACGACTTGCCAAAGATGCATAAGCCTGACATCCCTATGAGACCAATATCATCTATGAATAATTCGCCGTATCACAAAGTAGCTAGGTGGCTAGCAGAAATGTTAGAACCAATCCGTGGCAAATTAGCAGTCTACAGCCTGAAAGACACATTCCAGTTCGCTAAACAATTACAGAATTTAAACATCTCAAATAAATTTATGGTGTCCTTTGACGTGTCTTCACTGTTTACAAAGATCCCACTGGAGGAAACAATACAAATTATATGTGAACATGCCGAACTTCTTCCTCTGCCCAAGAACGAACTCAAACATTTTTTACTTTTGTGTGCCAAAGACGTGCAGTTCCAGTTCAACAACACTCTATGCCGCCAAATTGACAGGGTCGCCATGGGAAGCCCCCTGGTTCGATTCTGGCAGATATTTTTATGGGTAGTCTAGAACAAACAAGGTTAGAATCTGCAATCAGTCAGACAAACTTCTATACCAGGTATGTCGATGACACCTTCGTTATTTGCAATTCCTTCAATGATGCATCTCAAGTATTAGAAGTCTTGAACAGCGCCCATCCTAATGTTAAGTTTACAATGGAGTATGAAAAAGAGGAGAAGTTCCATTTTCTTGACTTGGGTATCCAACGAGATAAAGACAGCAAAATCATTAGATATATACACAGAAAAGAGACCTGGAGGGCGGTTTATCTTAACTTCAAAAGCTTCCGCCCTATAAGTTACAAAAAGGGATTAATGAAAATATTACTTGATCGTGCAAGGAAACTGTGTTCAAAAGACAAAATTGAGGTAGAGCTATCCATTGTGGAGAAATACCTACGCGACAACGGTTACCCACAAAAGTTCATCGACAAGTATGGGAGACGTCATGTTGGAAGAGTGAAAAGCAGCACAGTAGATAAAAAGCCTATCTTTCTGCAGCTTGCATTCAAAGGTGATGATACTGCTAGTAGAATAAGATGCAGACTGAACGCTGCCATGAAGAGAACATATCCAGCCGCCAAGCTTGTAAGTGTTTATCAAACAACTGGTTGTTTGAGACAATCAAAAGTGGACAAATAGCCACCTCATGTTACCTCCAACTGAGTCTAACAATTTATATGTACGTGCCAAAGCGCATACATTGGAAGAACAGAGAGAAGGGCTAGTGTCCACATTTATGAGCACATACCAAAGAACTTGAGACTGAAAGGTCCGCAAGCATTAAACAGTGCTATCGCTCGTCATCTATTGGACAGTGGTCATATTGTAGACTATCCGAAGTCGTTTCAAATAATCATCAAGCAAAAGAAAGCTAGCTTGCTACGCTTTACTGAAGCAATTGCCATCAAACGACTTACACCAAATCTATGCACACAGAAAGAGACAGTGGTGAATATTGCACTGCCCCGGTGATAACAAATAATATACAACTTTCATGAGTCACCTTTTTCATGTTTAGAAAACTCTACTCTCTCATCTAAACATGACTCACCCTACCCTGTTTCTTTTCTTTCCTTTTTTCTATTAGCTATTAGATAAGATGTTTTCTTTAGTTACGTAATCTACATTTTTGTTATGCTCTTTCTAGCTAAACCTTGTTTCTGTACACACTTATATACGCAACCCTGTTTTTTCTTTTGTTTCCTAGCCTAATTGTCTAATTATTCTATAAATAGTCAGTGTTTATAACTCCTAATCAGTTAAATAATTCCGGACTAATGTTACTTTTAATTCCTACCAATTACTCTTTATGATCGTGGAAAAGTATGTTCATATCTTTAATGTAATGTAAGTCATATTTTTTAACGTTCAGGTTGTAACCAGTTGAGAAGAATTCTCGAAATAATAAAAGATGAGCTCATATTATCCTGGTACAATTGTTGTTCTTGCTTTGTCATCGATTTCCTGAAGGAGACAAAACAGAAATATCGAAATGGATTGGTTTGTTCTTCAAGTCAGGGATCATTGTGTCACAATGTCTACTGTCAATTAGGACTTTATTTGAAGATTCTGCATCAAAAGGAAGAAATATCACGCTGTAAATTCTGCTGCAAAATTTCGCACATCATATAGATGCCAACAAACCTTCAGCTAACCAATATTGAATGGAAAGTTTATCAACTCCCACAGCATTGCCTCACTGATCCTAAAGGAAAACTTAGACAGTACCTTGTGCTCAAGAATTCATTATATAAACGCTGTGAGGAACGTTACGTGATTATTTGTTACGTGATCATTTTAGTTTTAGGTATACGGAGAGAGGTGAGAATAAGAGATTAAAAATCGTTAAAACAACTAACTAGTTGATGTCAGCAACAAGATATTGAAGAAGAGAATGATGAAAATAATTATAGAATTTAAGGTCAGTTAGGTTGTAGGGGTTAGCAACAGGGCATTATGTAATCATTAAGTTTTAAAAGAATGATGACTAAAAGGAACAGAATGACTTACTAGAATCACGTAATAATAGCAACTTACAGATAAATTAATCACCTTGGCTAGAACAGTAATCCCATAAAGTAAGAAAGTCGAAAGATAGTTATAAGGGGGGGCATATAGTTAGTCAAACTTTATACATATTATGTAGTTGGCCAGTGCAAAGAAGGAGGCTTCATGCTGCCTGACAAACAGACAGATTTGACTCGTTCAGATAAGTTCCAATACCATCTGTTGTTGAACGAAACACAATAAGCAACATTAAAAGCTTTGTTAGATGAGCTAGTACTCAGGTGTGTATTCGAACTTTTGACAACCAAAGATGGGAGATGTTCATTTCTAGTATTTTCTACATGACCACTGTTATTAGAATCCTTTTGTTCATTTGATTATTTCTTATAGAAATTTTGCGTGTTGGAATAAGTGTTATGGTGTGTAACAGACAGTTTGGAAATCCGGCAGTGATCTGTTTGCAATAAATTGACTTTTATTATTACTGTTTAAGAGAGTTATCAATGATAATTACTCTTATTTTGGAGTAAAATTACATGCGATTCGAAGCGGAAACTTTTACTGAGTGATGATTTCACTTGCTGAACAATCACAGTTATATCCAATTTTATTCCAAAAATGTAGCTAACAACTGCTTTTTTTCCAAATACACAGTGTCATGAAAGATGTATGACGTTTCTATTTATTCTCTTTCTATAATTCATTACCTACGTTGCTGAGGGAACATGAGACTTCGGTGGGACATCATCTTAGAAAGTGTTCGAACAAATGAGGAGGTGACAAATTATACATTGGAAGTTGTGCCATACGACAAAAAAATGAATAAATTGTGATCAAGCATGAAAAAAGGACTCCTAATGAGATTACCCAGGAAAAGAATAAAATGAAAGAAGTTGTATGTAAACATTTTAACCGAATAAAAGCCTCCATCTAGAATAGGATGAGAAAGTCTCCTTTTTAAGCCAACTTTCAGCTTCGACAGTGGAAAGGAGGAGAACAGACATTAGTTTTTAGGGATGCTTGCTAGTAACCAGCTGCATGATGAAGCTGCCTGTGGTTCTAATTAGAAGTCATGAACAGTGAGGTCCCAGTGGCTGAATGATCTTCAAACTTTCCCTGCAACTGAAAAGTCCTGAGTTCAGACCCCGAAGGGTGTGCGCTACCAATGAGTCCCAAACTAGGATGGAACAGATGTCCAGTAATCCATTGTTCTCAGTGGTTCTCTTACTGACACCAACCCATGATCAATAAAATCATTCTTGACAACTATAAAAGAAAGCCTTGTTATAACTGACTCATTGATAAATATCGATAGGATAATCATTTATCATAATTCCTATATATATTCTGTAATAATGTTTCCATCAACACGCAGGATAGTATTCTTTGAAAACAACCTACAGACAGTGAAGTGTTGAATTTTCATGAACTCAAAGTATGAATAAGTCGAAACTCACAGGTTATATATTCAGCGGAGTTTCAAGTCAACTTGTGTTTTCGGTGTTAGAAAAGGAAAAAGAGAGCCATTAATATGGTCAGAAATGAATATCGGTTATCAACTGTTGCTATAGCAACGTTAGACAGTAATTCCAATGATCTCTTAAGCCTCGCATTAAGCTAATAGAAAATAATCCTGGACAGTTACGTCTCATTTTGACTTATCATGCCCTGACAACCACGCGTTTAATACTATGAAAATGGCTGCGGCCACATTTCATATATGTCAAAGTTATCAAACTTAAAGTTTCGAATTGCAGATTTTTACCATTTTGACATATTGTAAGTGCATCGGTGGTGTAGCGCTTAGTACGCTTGCCGACCATGCAAATGAACCGTGGATCGATCCTCGGCCAAAGACGCACACATTTACCTCACTATTATCATTATTATTATTCAATCGTTACATTCCAGGAACAACATAGGGCTACACCAGCACACATCAAATGCCTTCGGTTTTCTGACAACGTTTTCACCCTGCTCCAAGTCTGTCCACATGCTTTCATCTCCTCCTCACATGACCTCCTCCAAGTCACCCTTGCACTGACGACCAACTCGCCGCCTCCCTTTCCGGTTCCACTCGAGCAATGACTTGTCTAGTGATGTCACTTGATGGTTTCCTCAGAGTATGGCCAATCCATCTCCATTTCTTCCTGCCTATTTGTTTCACAATCGGTTCCTGCTTGGTTCGCTCCCAGAGATCCCTGTTGCTGATCTTTTCTGGCCGGTTATCTGATCTTGAGTATTGAGCGAAGACAACTGTTAATGAAGGTCTGAAGTTTGTTTGAGATGCTCTTTATGACGCGCCCAGTCTCTGATCCGTATAGTAGCACTGACTTCACATTGGAGTTGAAAATCCGGATCTTATTTTTGATGCTGAGTGCTGTTGACCTCCACACAGATTTGAGAGTAATGAAAGCTTGTCTTGCTTTTCCGATTCTGGCTTTGATGTCCTCGTCAGTTCCGCCTGTAGTTGAGACGATGCTTCCCAGGTAGGTGAAGGAGGTTGTTTCTTTCAGGTTCTTCCCATTCATACTGATTGTTGTCTGTTGTTGTTGTTGTTGCTGTTGGTGTTGGCCAGGAATCTTCATCACCTCTGTTTTATCTATGTTCACGTGAAGTCCTATCTTTGATGCTTCTTCTGCCAACTTGTTACTTTTCACTTGCATATCTTCCAGTTTATGGGAAATCAGACATATATCATCGGCGAAATCCAGATCCTCCAAGTCTTTTGTGTCAGTCCATTTTATGCCTGTTCCCTCGTTGGTTGCCGTTGTCTGTCGCATTATCCAATCAATTGCAATCAGGAAGATCATTGGTGATAGTAGACAGCCTTGCCTCACTCCCGTCCTCACTTCGAAGGCTTCCGTAAGTTTCCCGTTGTGGATTACTTGGCATGCAGCATTGTCGTATAACTGTTGGATGAGATGTATAATTGTCGATGGGACCCCGTAGTAGCGAAGTAGTTTCCAAATGACCTCTCGATCGACGCTGTCGAAGGCCTTTTCAAAGTCGATGAAGTTGAGATAGAGAGGTGACTGCCATTCCAAGC
The DNA here is from genome assembly GCA_944472135.2 of Trichobilharzia regenti. Classification (NCBI taxonomy): domain Eukaryota; kingdom Metazoa; phylum Platyhelminthes; class Trematoda; order Strigeidida; family Schistosomatidae; genus Trichobilharzia; species Trichobilharzia regenti. The sequence goes on along the minus strand of OX235270.1, from coordinate 132,195,183 downwards.
TTTGTTCAATGATGATCCGTAGAGTGGCGATTTGATCAATACATGATTTGTTTCTCCTGAATCCGGCCTGTTCCGGACGAAGTTTTTCATCTAGGGCTTGTTTGATTCTCTCCAGGATGATGCGACTTAGTATCTTGCTTGGAATGGACAGAAGCATAATTCCACGCCAGTTTTTACATTGACTTAAGTCTCCTTTCTTTGGAAGTTTGAATAAGTATCCGTTCTTCCAATCCTCGGGTACTTTGCCCTCTTTCCACACCTTCTCCAGCAGTGGTGTCATCAAGTCCGCTGTTGTCTCTGGGTCTATTTTCAAAGCTTCTGCTGGGATTCCATCTGGTCCCGGTGTTTTCCCAGCTTTAAGCATCTTGATTGCATTCAGGACTTCTGATTTCGTCGGGGGGTCAGTGTTCACTGGTAGTTCTGCTTCCGTTGTTGGTATTGTTGGGCGTGTTGTAGGTGGCGGACGATTTAGAAGTCTTTTGAAGTGTTCAACCCAGTGCTTTCTCTGTTCCACCTCTTTGGTGATTGACTTTCCATTGTCGTCCTTTATTGGCTTAATCTGTGTCGAACGTTTGCCCGAAAGGCCTAGTTGTTTGGTAGAGTGTGGCGAGGTCTCCTTTGCCTGCAGCTTGTTCTGCTTCGTTTGCCATGGTTTCATAATATTTTCTTTTGTCTTCCCTGGCACTCTTCTTCACTCTTTTGTTCAGTGTATTGTAGCTTGCATTCAGCTCCTGTTTTTGTTGCTCGTCAGTGCACTGGATAATCTTTTGTTTCACTGTCCTTCTCTCTTCTATTAGTTTCCAAGTGTCCGTAGTGAGCCACTGTTTGTCCTGTCTCTTTTTTCTGCCTAGAATTTCTATGCAGGTTTGGCTCCACACCGTTTTCAAGTTGTTCCAGTGCTTTTCGACGCTGACCTTTTCGCTGGTGTTGATTTGTGTCTCGGCTTTGTCCTTTATGCTTGCAATGAAGATGTCCTTTGTAGCCTGGTCCTTCAGCTTTTGAGTGTTGAACTTGGCTTGTGGTCTATCTGCAGCTCCTGATTCCCTGAAAGCTTTTAATTTGATTTGGATTGTCCCTTGTACGAGATAGTGGTCTGAGCCAACGTCTGCTCCTCTTCTTGCTTTTGTGTCCAGTAGGCTGCGCCTCCACTTCCTTGAGATTGAGATGAAGTCGATTTGGTTTTTGGTTTGCCCGTCTGGTGACACCCATGTAGCCTTGTGGATATCTTTGTGCTTGTATACACTGCCACCAATCACTAGTTCGTTGAAGGCGCTAAGCCAGATCTAATGCTAGTAAACAGGAAAGGTTGGGCGTGAGGCTATCAACCCCATCCTGTAAAAATAAACAGTGCTACAGAAACTTCAAGCTGGAGGCTTGAAGCCCTATGTTCCACTCGGGAACGTGAAGGAAAGAAAAAGACACATTGTAAACAACAAATACAGACAATCGTTAAGTGATGTGGACATAATCTGTAGTTTGTAAGCATATATGTGGGAAAGAAGACTTAAATAAGTCTAAAAACGTTACAACTCAGCTATACAAGGACTCTCTGCAATAATAGAGGTTTTTTGTATTTCCCAATGAATGAAAAAACAAAACGAGATTGTTTTTTGTTTTGTTTTTTCATTCATTGGGAAATGCAAAAAACCTCTATTATAATGAATATCATATACCCAATGCCCAAATTTTTTCAAACCGTTAAAAGTGAACTTGGTTTGGATATATGACTCTCTGCAATGTTGATGAAATGCATAAATGTTTTATATTAAATGGTGTGTTCAGAGAACAAGGAGGCATGAAACTGCATAACGTAGTAATGTACATTTTAAAATATTTGCTTATTCATCAAGTCATCTATCATTCAACTTCAGATGTAATCATTACAAAAAAGTCGAAAAAAACTAAACGTGATTCCGTTATCAAGAGTGAAGTGAGGGACTCCAGAATTTTCTAGTGATCATCAAAGACAGGACTTCAAGTGAACATAGATAAAACAGAGGTGATGAAGATTCCTGGCCAACACCAACAGCAACAACAACAACAGACAACAATCAGCATGAATGGGAAGAACCTGAAAGAAACAACCGCCTTCACCTATTTTTTGAGGAAGCATCGTTTCAACTACAGGCGGAACTGTCGAGGCTATAAAAGCCAGAATCGGAAAAGCAAGACAAGCTTTCATTTCTCTGAAGGCTGTATGGGAGTCAACAGCACTCAGAATCAAAAATAAGATCCGGATTTTCAACTCCAATGTGAAATTAGTCAGTGCTACTATACGGATCAGAGCCTGGCACTGTGCGTCATAAGAAGCATCTCGAACTTGTCACTTTAACAACGTATATTCTTCTTATATTATATACATAATATAATATGAGTGTTTTTTGACAGTCCGTTGCTTAGTGACATATATCCATATATGTTGGTTGTTGACATGTCTGTTATATTTCGCTATGTATATATGGATCGATACTTCATTATAATTAGCCATTCATGTTAAGACTGTCTAGTGATTTGATCACACCCTTTATCTGGACATTCATATATATTTCGCATTCACAATCTTGTGTGACTTTACTTACTTATCACTTTGGTGTGAGACCATTTATTTTCCGTCTCCTTGTGTTTGGACAATAGAAGTATCATCGCAAACCTAGTGGTCTTCTGATTTCCGCCTTCTTGCGTCAGGACTATTAATTTCTCGACCAGTCCATAACAATAACTTAGCGACGAGTACATAACAATTTGGCGACGGGGAAAAATAGTACATAACACGCATTTAGCCCTATTCGTCACCAATTACCAACTAGATATACCTGAATACTCAGGGCTCCCAATGAGGCTCGAATCTGTCGTGCCTGTCGTCTCAAGACAAATATGAATATGAACAAAACTGAACTGAACAAAACAGATTATAATCCCAAACATCTGTACGAACTAATATGTATAATTGCAACATTAAATTCACCACCTATATTCCAAAGTAAATAATTAGTAAGGAATTCCTATGAGTGATGCTCAGATTAGATTCTATTCGTGTTGATTATAAACTTCAGATGGATAAATAGTAATTTCAAGGACAGGGAGAGGAAATGAGGTAGAAAGTAATGTGAAGGTGTATCCCTGCCAGTGACCATAATAATGACTAAGTTTAAATAATAAAACAAAAGGTCAGTCAATACAAATGTAATGACAGGCAGTAGGGGAATTCACATGGACAAGATGGACGGTCACATCAGAAAAGGCAGAGATAATAAGGTGGTAGTAATGGATGTGCAGACTCCACACATACTCCACACCAAGCCACAGCAGTTATACTGACTGGATGTGTTTCTTATCTACACACAACACCGGATGTCTCAGGCGAATCGCGACAGCCTCTGTTGTTCGAATACTCTCGACAATTTATTTGGTAGTCGATGGATGATAGAGAAGGATTCTCCAATGCGGACTGTGTGTCCGGTTTTGATCAGGTGGTCAAATATGTAACTGTCGTTGGTTTTCGCTGTACATTTACTTAGCCAAACTCGTAGATGTTTTCGATAGAGAGAGCACTAAAATTCAAGTTCCTAGGGCAACGGCCGATATAACCTGCTCCACAAGAGCAGCTGAATTGGTAGACACAAGTAGGAGTAGGTAGTGTAGGTGTTTCATCTTTGATTCAGGGAATCACCTTCTTTGGTATATAAAATATGACTTCTAGTAAACTAGCACTAAAAGTTCTTTGAACAGATTTTCTTGACTTGTTAGTAATTATTTCATTAGGTGTGTCACCTTTGAATTAGGGTCGCAAATGTGAAAACTTGATTCCTCTCGAGACTGCAGCAGATGTTCTCACGCCATTCTCACAAACGATCTGAAAGGGCGGGAGGAGAGGTGCTTATTGGATAATGTTTGGCTACCTTGTCAAGCTACCAAAGAAGGGTTACTTACGTTGCACTCTGCAAATAACTGGCGTGGAATAATCAACGAAAATACTGAGTCGCGTCATCCTGAGAGGAATAAAAGATGAACATGATACAAAAGTCCACCCGCCCACCAGAACCAGCTGGATTCAGGAAAGTCTAATCATATGCTGATCAAATTGCAACTGTACCCATCTTCATCACAGAACAAACCATAGAATAGCAGTCATATGTGTAACTTAACTTCATGGAATTCTAAAATGCCTTCGATAGTGCGGCCTTGACCTTGAAGTAATCTGAAAACTACTTCAACACTTGAAGTGCAACACCTCAAATCTTTATCATTCGCAATCAGCAGCTGCCTGGGTGATCCACAACGGAAATCTCAGCGAGGTGTTCTAAGTGGATACAGGAGTAAGACAAGGTTCGCTGCCAATTATCACCGATGATATTTCAAATTGTGGTGGACTGCATTATGCTGCACACTGTGTACTGGGATTGAAAAGAGAGGAATACGCTTCACTGACCTATAGGCAGGCTGTAGAAGACCTGGATTTTGCGTATGGATGATTTATGTTTAGTGTCACACAAACTCGAACATTCACAGGCTAAAATCAACAAACTGATTGGAAAGTCTCTCAGTGAAGACAGGACTATCGGTGAACTCGAAGGAGATGGAAATGATGAAAATAACTAACCAGCACCAATCGCCATCAACCGGAGAGATTTCAAAGAGGTCACTTCCATCCTTTGCTTATCTTAGGAGTATCGTTTCAGCCATAGGTAGTTTTCACAGACAAAGATGTTGAAGGCAGCCAGAATCAGAAAGGCAATATACGCCTTCATCAACGCGAAACAATTTGGAAAAACTACTGAACTCTGCCTTAGTATAAGCAACATCATTCGGATTTTCAACGCAAATGTCAATGAAGTCAGTCGGTTCTTCTATACGCCTCAGAAACATGGCCGGCGTGTCAGTCACGAAAAGCATTTCCAACACGCCATTGGAGATTTTCATCAACAGTGGCCCACTTCGCTGGCTCCATAGTGAACATCAAATGCCCACCCGGCCGGCCAGAAAGAATTAGCAACAAGAAACTCTGGTTGAGAGTAAGCCAAAAAGCAACAGCCGATCGCTCAACAAGTATGTAGGAGGAAACTGAGGTGGTACGAACATTCGTTGAGGAGCCTGTTGAACGTCATCGTGCGCAATGCAGGTTATCGCTCGAGTGGAATTCCGATGGGAAGCGAAGCGTGACTCGTCCGTTGGAGGGTGACATGGAGAGGATCGTGTGAGGAGGAGATGAGAGATTGTGGGAAATCATGGACGCAACTGACGAGAACAGCAGAAAGCAGAACAAAGTGTAGATGTGTTGCTGATGCTTTGTGTTTCACTCGAAACTCAAGGGAACAATAATAATAATAATAGTATAAAGGCTTCTTACTTAGAGATAGAGAACAGTTTTTTCCTACTCTCGTGGTCGAGTGTTTAATGGCAAAATTTCCTGAAAAGTTATTTTCAGTTTACAACGTAAAAACTGAATAATTTAGCGTTCCATATTGCACCTGAATATGTTTTTTTCAGTTCTAATCATTATGGATTCAGAAATAATTCACAAGTATATCTCATTCATTCAAAAGATAATCCTCCAGTCAAGTAAAACCAGTCCTCATTATGTAAATTAATGCAGCGAATCACATCACGTACAAAAAAGCATTAAGTTAATCACATCTCTCCTATTATGATTGAGCATACTAGTTAAAGTAGAACTGTGTCTGTATTCACCAAAACACTACATCAAACAGCTATCCAACTACAAATAATAATAATCAGTTTGACTCATCTTTGATAAGTACAAAAAAAACAACATAATATGCAGTGATCATGTTTAGAATCTCTGGACAATTTACTATGATTAACATGAGATTAAATGGTCTGTTTCCATAACTCTAGATTGATTATAAAACTTTCTGTATACATTATATAGGATTGAAGTCTACCCACTACAATAATACACCATTGTTGTGGATTGTAGTATGTTCTTTTGAATGTTTTGATATGTAAATCGATAAATTTATGTACAGAAAAACTTTTTAATAGCGCATTCTGAAGTGAGCTGATATCTAGAGAAGCAGTGCACAGTTTTTTCCTTATATCCGGGGAGTTAGTTTCCACTGATTCAAGAGTCATTTGATTCGGTCATATTATCTGGAAGTTAACCTGGCTAACTTCGAACGGAGTCGCCAAGTCTCACCTCTGGTAGGTTCAAGGATAGGTAAGAGACGAAAACAGTTGATCGATGCGTCTTTTATTTCCACTGATTCTATAATTGACTACAATTCTCTAGACGAAGGTTATTTGCTGGCCTGAATAGCTCAGTGGTGATGCTTCTGACTACAGCACTGAGTGACGTCGGTTTGAATCTCCGAAGGGAGGTGAGTTCCTTCAAGGTTGCAGTAACGCCTTACTGACTGGTGAGTGCCAACTAGAGCGAAACCTTGAGTTCAAAGTTTCCTGCTGACTGCCTCCAACCATCTAATAATAACAGTCTACAGTATCTTGTGATGGCAAGCTACCTAGCATCGTGAGCAAACTGCAAAATGAAGGATCGGACACAACACATTTGTTACCACCTAGTGTCGAATCAAAATTCCTACAGACCAAACGGCTGGATACAAAATATAATCGTTAACACAATGCACATTATTATCAGTGTATGTATTCACCTTAATAATACCTCAAAACAGCAATCTAAGGTTACAAAAGTTTTCAGCCTTACTTCTGAAAACTTTACTATTGTCACATTAGAGAAGCAAGTGAAAACAACTAGGACAAGAAAAGAATGTTTGATATGTTTATGTCATAACTTAACATTTCACTGACAGATGGTAAAAATCAGACTGATAAGTACTGAAAGATATTTTTTTTTTGATGTCAATTACTGCTAAGAATACTTCAAAATCAACATAAAAAAATATGATAGATTATTCAGGGAACGGTAGGAAAATAAGAATTTGTGTCAGAAAGTGTAACTGTCAAATTAAAGCCAGAAACATTTTTGTCAGACTGATACAATCAATATACAACTAATATATTAGATTCTTTCATTTGATATTGCACAGAGTGACACTGCACTGTTTGTTGATAACAGACTGAATACAACTTTTTGACCACAATCTTGTCAGTTTACTAGCATGACATCAGAAGTCATAAATGAAGTCTTAAATAGGCCTGAGAACTACGTGGCATTTAGTTTGTACAAACCCAGCCAGACGGTAGTTTTACTGACTTCAGTTTTTGACCAGTAAAACTCGACAAAATTAACCCAGTCTTAGAAAATGAACAGGTGACTTCACTATGATAGGCCGTAGAATAGAACGAAAACAAGATGGTGGGTTAGATACTGGCATTTATAGGAAGTCGACACACTCTAATAAATATATTATTATTGTATCCTTTAGTTCCTAGAGGAACATAGGGCTTCAACTGCGCACCTCCATTGCCTTCGGTTTTCTGACAACTTTTTCACCCTGCTCCAGGTCTGTCCACATGCTTTCATCTCCTCCTCACATGACCTCCTCCAAGTCACCCTTGCACTGACGACCAACTCACCGCCTCCCTTTCGGGTTCTATTCGAGCAATGACTTGTCTAGTAATGTCACTTGATGGTTTCCTCAGAGTATAGCCAGCCAATCCATCTCCATTTCTTCCTGCCTATTAGTTTCACAATCGGCTCCTGCTACGTCGGTTCGCTCATTCCCAGAGATCCATGTTGCTGATCTTTTCTGGCCGGTTATCTGATCTTGAGTATTGAGCGAAGACAACTGTTAATGAAGGTCTGTAGTTTGTTCGAGATGCTCTTTATGACGCGCAGTGCCAGTCTCTGATCCGTATAGTAGCACTGATTAATTTCACATTGGAGTTGAAAATCCGGATCTTATTTTTGATGGTGAGCAGTGCTGTTGACCTCCACACAGATTTGAGAGTAATGAAAGCTTGTCTTGCTTTTCCGATTCTGGCTTTGATATCCTCGTCAGTTCCGCCTGTAGTTGAAACGATGCTTCCTAAAAAAATAGGTGAAGGCGGTTGTTTCTTTCAGGTGCTCCCACTTATGCTGATTGTTGTCTGTTGTTGTTGTTGCTGTTGATGTTGGCCAGGAATGTATAATTGTCGATGGGACCCCAGAGTAGTAGCGAAGTAGTTGCCAAATCACCTCTCGATTGACGCTGCGCTGTCGAAGGCCTTTTCAAAGTCGATGAAGTTGAGCGGGATAGAGAGGTGACTGCCATTCCAAGCTTTGTTCAATGATGATCATCCGCAGAGTGGCGATTTGATCAATACATGATTTGTTTCTCCTGAATCCGGCCTGTTCCGGACGAAGTTTTTCATCCAGGATGGCTTGTTTGATTCTCTCCAGGATGATGCGAATTTGTGTCTTGCTTGGAATGGACAGAAGCATAATTCCACGCCAGTTTTTACATTGACTTAAGTCTCCTTTCTTTGGTAGTTTGAATAAGTATCCGTTCTTCCAATCCTCGGGTACTTTGCCCTCTTTCTTTCCACACCTTCTCCAGCAGTGGTGTCATCAAGTCCGCTGTTGTCTCTGGGTCTATTTTCAAAGCGTCTGCTGGGATTCCATCTGGTCCCGGTGTTTTCCCAGCTTTAAGCATCTTGATTGCATTCAGGACTTCTGATTTCGTCGGGGGGTCAGTGTTCACTGGTAGTTCTGCTTCCGTTGTTGGTATTGTTGGGCGCGTTGTAGGTGGCGGACGATTTAGAAGTCTTTTGAAGTGTTCAGCCCAGTGCTTTCTCTGTTCCACCTCTTTGGTGATTGACTTTCCATTGTCGTCCTTTATTGGCTTAATCTGTGTCGAACGTTTTCCCTAAAGAAGCCTAGTTGTTCGGTAGAGTGTAGCGAGGTGGTTTCATAATATTTTCTTTTGTCTTCCCTGGCACTCTTCTTCACTCTTTTGTTCAGTGTATTGTAGCTTGCATTCAGCTCCTGTTTTTGTTGCTCGTCAGTGCACTGGATAATCTTTTGCTTCACTGTCCTTCTCTCTTCTATTAGTTTCCAAGTGTCCGTAGTGAGCCACTGTTTGTCCTGTCTCTTTTTTCTGCCTAGAATTTCTATGCAGGTTTGGCTCCACACCGTTTTCAAGTTGTTCCAGTGCTTTTCGACGCTGACCTTTCGCTGGTGTTGATTTGTGTCTCGGCTTTGTCCTTTATGCTTGCAATGAAGATGTCCTTTGTAGCCTGGTCCTTCAGCTTTTGAGTGTTGAACTTGGCTTGTGGTCTATCTGCAGCTCCTGATTCCCTGAAAGCTTTTAATTTGATTTGGATTGTCCCTTGTACGAGATAGTGGTCTGAGCCAACGTCTGCTCCTCTTCTTGCTTTTGTGTCCAGTAGGCTGCGCCTCCACTTCCTTGAGATTGAGATGAAGTCGATTTGGTTTTTGGTTTGCCCGTCTGGTGACACCCATGTAGCCTTGTGGATATCTTTGTGCTTGTATACACTGCCACCAATCACCAGTTCGTTGAAGGCGCAGAAGTCGGCGAAGAGTTCTCCGTTTTCATTCATTTCTCCTAGAGCTTCTCTACCCATGATGAGTTCCCTTCCCGTATTGTCTGGTCCCAGTTTGGCGTTCATGTCTCCCATTAGTATTTTCATGTCGCCAGCTGGAGTATTGTCCATTGTTGCCTGTAGTTGCCTGTAGAATTCTTTCTTTTCGAGGTCTGCGTTGTTTGTGGGTGCATAACATTGTATGATTGACACTTTCCTTCCTTTGGAGTTGAACCTGGCGGTCATTATCCTGGACGAAATCGCCTCCCATTGTATCAGGGCTTTCGTTGCCGTTGGTGACATCATGATAGCCACGCCCTCGGTGTGCGTGTGGTTATCTTCTGGGTGACCGGAGTAGATCACTGACTCACCTGTTGACAATTTGGTGAGTCCACTCCCATTCCATCTGCTTTCACATATTCCCAGCACTTGTATTCCGTATCTTTTCATCTCGTTGGCGATCTGGGCAGCTTTCCCAGTCTCGTACATAGTTCGGACGTTCCATGTTCCTACACAGACTTTTTCTTTTGGTGCAAAGAGGTTCATCATACTGAAGTTTGTTTAGCAATTTTGTTTACAGGGTGGGGTTGCTAGCCTCACGCCTGAGAAAAGAATGATTACATTAAGTTAAAGTTTAGAGAGAAGCAACTTTTTGGGTTGCTCCCCTCAAAATCAGAAAATAACGGACAAACAATGAGAACAACATCAACAAAGGAAACAGTTCACAGAAAAAAGGGCAAAAAGCGACGACAACTATACAATAAGACAACATGCAATATAGTTCAGCACAGTAAACTAAAATGATATCTCAACCATAAACTCTAATAAATACCTAGACTACTTTAATTTATCCCATCCAGAATCAGTAAAGATAGCCTTAGTTAAAAGGCCCATATGATCAGACCAAGAGCCTAATTAGTAAGCCACAAGATTTATATAACGAAATCAAACAAATAAAGGAAATATTACTAGTGAATAACTACCCACCAGACTTTATTCAGAGATACGTGAAGAACCATGGGAAAACTAGGACTAACAATAAAAGGGACGAAAATATTATAAAATTCAAAGCCTATATAGCACTAATATATGAAGAAGGGATGTCAGAGACCTAACGTAGGATTTTCAATGAGGCTGGAATTAGGGTGACATTTAAGCCAAACAACTCTCTCAGAGATGAACTTTAGTTGCTTAAGGACCCAATGGATCCAATTAAGAAAAATATTATTATTATTGTTCCCTTGGGTTCCTAGTGGAACATAGGGCACGTCTCCGCTTGACTCTGTCTTCTGCTGTACGTTTCACCTACATCCATGTTAGTCCATACTGTTTCATCTCCTCTTCACACGATCTCCGCCATGTCACCCTTGCATTGACGTCCCACTCGCCGCCTGCTTCCCTTTCGGCCTGGTTCCACTCGAGCAATGGCCTGGCGCGCGATGTCACCCAACGGCAGCCTCCTCAGCGAGTGTCCAATCCATTTCCACTCCATCTCCCGCATATTTGTTGGTTGGCGATTGGTTCTTGTTTTGTTTGTTCCTTCCCATAGTTTCTTGTTAGTGGTTCTGTCCGGCCCGGCCATCTGATCTTCAGTACAAAGCCAGCGAAGACAGTTGTTAATAAAGATCTGCAATAGCCTGTTGGAAATACTCTTTGTGACCCGCCCGCCCGCCATGTTTCTGATCCGTATAGAAGAACCGACTGACTTGACGTTTGTATTGAAAATCCGACCAAATTTTGTTGTTGATGCTGGCTGAGTGACGAAGATTTCCAGATTGGTTTCAGGTTTATGATGTTGATGTGTTTCTCGCCTTCCCGACTCTCGCTCGATTTTACATCCTCGTCCGTTCCGACTGTCTGTAGTTGGGACAATGCTCCCTCCTTAGATAAGTGAATGAAGTAACCTCTTTCAAATCCCTCCCGTTGATGGTGATTGACGTTGGATGTTGCTTCTGTTGTTGCTGCTGTTAGTTGGTTGGTTACTTTCACAACCTCCGTCTTGTCTATGTTCACCTGGAGTCCTGTCTTCGTCGGCTGCTTCTTCGACCAGTTTGTCGGTTTTCGCTTGTAAGTCTTCGATTGTGTGTGACATCAAACATAAATCATCCACGCGCGAAATCCAGGTCTTCTAGGTTCTTAATATCTACTGGTCGAGTAATTAATAGTCCTGACGCAGGAAGGCGGAAATCAGAAAACCACCAGGTTCATGATGATACTTGTATTCTTGAAACAAGGAAAATCAATGTCACACAAGTGTATGGGCGAATCTTCAAAAATGAACGAATCAATAGACAGTCTTAACATGATTGTTTGTAATGTCATGTGACAACAAGGTCAGACGTGTTTGTTTAGTTAGTGGACAGACAAAACATATTGTCAATTATAATGGAATATCGATCCATATATACATAGCAAAATATAACAGACTGTCAAAAACAAACACACATATTATGTGGACACATATCACCTCCCCTTTTGAGAAGATTGATGATTAATAGCGTGCTTTCTTGGGTTTATCTGAAACCTTTCAGTTTGTTGTCGACGTCTGTTGCTTCGTCTGCTTGTTGAGTTTGCGGCTTTTGCTTTGCCTGGAGTTGTCTGAGCTGCGCAATTTTGCTTTTCTGTTTTGTCAGTCGTAGGTAAGTTAAAAGTATCTAATAGTTTATCCAGAGGTAGAGATGACTGTGTACTGGTAGGGATATTTGAGTTTCTTGGATGCAACTGATTGCAGTGACGGGTCCATAAATTACTACCAACTTTCACGTCGTAAATAACTCGACCACGTCGTGCTGCGATGGAACCTTTATTCCAAGGTTTATGTCCTGCTCGATAGTCGCGGACATAGATAGGGTCACCAACATCAAATTTTTTTTCATTCCGAAATGGTGCGTCGGCACGTTTTGGTGTTGGTGGTAACATTGAGTTGTGAATCGTTCTAAGTTTGCGTCCGTAAAGAATTTCTGCCGGCGATTTCCTGTTTTGTGTTGACTCATTCGCCGTTGTACGGTACACCATCAAGAATTTTTGGATGATGTCAAATGGTGTCCCCTCTCCCTCTGCTTTGAGTAAAGGTCTCTTCAAAGTGTCGACAAAACGTTCCTTGTTGACTGCGTTGCATACAGAACTAAGTGAGACATCAGCCAGATGTAAACGATCGAACCAATCAAGTCCCAAAAGATTGAAATCACTCTTGGTGACGTAACAAATTCCTGTGAATTTGGTATCGCGGAAGGAAACAGAACATTTGAGTTCACCCATTAGTTTGAGCCGCCCACCACAGGCGCTGACAGCAGTCCGAGAATTATTTGCGATTGGTGGTCTGCCAATATTATTCCAAAGTTTCTCTGATATAACAGTAATATCAGAGGCGGTATCTAGCTGCGGACGTGCATCATGACCGCTCATCTGAAGGTCAAGATATTTCCGCATACCTGGTGTTGTGACTTGACAGGTTGCACGTAGACTCAATGATCTCCTTGAAGATTTAGGACCAACAGTTTGTCGACCTTTCGCTGGATTTTGACATCTGAGTTTGTGTGGCTGGCAAAATCCATTTTTATGACCAATGATTTTGCACTTGCTGCAACGATGATTTTTGTATGGACAGGACTTTACAAAGTTCCACGCGCCACAATGCCAGCATGGTGATGGAGGGGTATTCTTTGCAGTATTTTGTGAAGTTGGACGAGTATGTGTAGATTTCCGCGGAACATAAGAAGAAGGTGGGTCAGGACTGGATGATGAGAGATTTTCGCTCTTTCGTAATGCACGAATATCAGAGCTTCTAGAAGGTGTTGATTCGACCAGGTGTGTGTCTTTCTGCAAATTAATCAGCCGTTGATATTCATCAGCTCTGTCATGTAGAGTTAACTTAGGATTTTGCTCTAGCTGATTGAGCAGTCGAGTTCGGATATCTGTGAAACGAGGAGATTGAAGACTGCATATGAGAATCAAGGCTTTGAATTGATCATCTGTTAAGGACCTGAGTCGAAATGGGAGTATTAAAAATTAATATAGTTAGGTGAAGAGACAGAGAGGTTAATCACTGAAGCTTTGTTTATCGATTCAGTACCGCACACGTGCATCGGAGTTACGCAACGCCTATGCCGGCGACATGGAAAGTCGCAACAAACAGACAAGAGAAGTTGGAGAGATAGAAAGGGAGAAAATATATATGAGGCAAATTATGAAAACGTGTGACTAAATTGATAGGATTATGAGCGATAACTTTTGCTGGAAACCTTGCCATCGAGTTGTTAAAATTGCATCACTGTGTGATTATCAAAATAAACTTATCTTATATGGAATAAACCTAGTCAAGTTAGTAGGATAAACCAGCCGATCTCAGTCAGTAACTGACATCCTGGAATGACTACAATGAAACTGTGTTGAAGATGGTAGAATACAATCAGCATAAGACGATGCATAAAATCGCATAATAATATTAATTATATTGGCTTCATTACAAACACTACTTTTGATACAGTGTGGAATTTCCAGCATGCGATACAGTATTGCATCCAAATTTTCTTTTTAAACTACTCAGTGCGAGGGTGTGCAATAATTGGAAGGCCATTTACACTGACAACAATGTCAACAAGAATGTTAGTGTAAAATTAGTATAGTGACAATAATACATAAGTGAATGAATGAATAGAAAGGGATGTTTATTAAGTGTTTTGTGGCAAGTTATTAATGCTATGTCGTACACTCTTCTCCTCACATAAGGTAGCACAGAGTTTTTATGCTTAGTCCTCTAGCCATGAAGTCTTCTATGGTTGCTTCTAGTTCTACCTCATAAGTCAAAAAGAGAGAGAGAGAGTTGTGTATATAGAGAATACTTAGGGGCTGAAAAGATAATAAGCTCATGTGTCTATCCACAACAGTATATTAACAAGTTGGTTTAGCGAAACTCCACTCGCCCTGCTGATAACTTTTAGTGCCCTTCACATGTTACAGTCTTTCTGAAGTATTCCAAAAAAGAGTAAAAGAGATAAATAAAGAAGAATAGCCAGAATACAAGAATGAATCAAGTGTAAAAGTAAAGATTGAGTGAAACAATAGGGTTTTTACCTCCATAGGTGGAATGTTAAACAAAATATCATTCTGGAAATTAAAATGACATGGGAAGACCAGAAAAAATCAGATGAAAGAAGCATTTCAGAGTATTTAACTTTTAGCTTAGTTTCAAATTCAACGCAGTTTATGATACAAGAATCTTGGGGACGAACTAACGGATTTGAATCGCACTCATGTACGAAAGTGAATTGAACAACATGATATTTGGGAAGAGACAACTTAAGATCGTTTTTACAAGGACTATTGAATAATTTCAGATAAAAAGCCATTCTCAAGTGTTGGTTTTGTAGGGAATTTTTTGTTTAGTTGTTTGGAGGATTTCATCAACAGCTGACATCATTTAGAGAACCATTGGAAGACCTTGAAATATTGGACAGCTGGTTGAAGGTGAGGAAGTAACTCATCGAAGAAGACATTACGAAGTGGTCGCTTTGTGTCATGAATTGGCAGAAGTTGAAATTCATGAACCATTGTATCGGGTCTAAGTGACTTAATCGCCTATGGGCTCGCCTTTTAACTACAAGGTCCTGGGGTAAGAATCCTAGCTGTGAGTGCGTACTTCTGAAAACTCAGTCCCAAACTAGGACGAAACGGCTGCCCAGTACTCTCAGGTTTTCCAATGGTCCTCGACCTAATGCCAGTTCATGATGAAATCCTCCAGCCAATCAAAAAGCTATTCATTTCGGAAACTTCTGATTGAAGTATAACTGGCACTGAAACAGGCAGTTCATCCACATAGTTAACAAAATCATCTCCATCGGAATAAGGCAAGTCATGTGAGAGGAAAGAAAACAGAAGAAGTAAAAGAACAATGCCTTGAACGACAGTGGCTGCAGTAAGCAAAGAACTGGAAGACTTCCCACTATATACAGTGTAATGCTTCCCGTCAAGAAAGTGAGAATACAACTATTTATTTACTCAGCACCCTGCTTGTGTCACAGCAAGCCTGTTTAACAAAAGAGGCCTATGTAAAGAGTCCAAGGCAGATGTGTAATCAAGAAAAGCTCACTGAGCATATTTGGAACCTCTGTCTAAACTAGAGTCAATATTATGATGTAAGACAACAGCAGCATCTGAAGTATATCTATCTGGTATACAATCAAATTCTTAAGGTTCAGTGAAAGCCTTCAATGAATTATCAAGGCTAAGTCAAAGTAGTTGCTCCATTATTTTTCAAAATAGTGGGATAGTACCGATGGCCAGATATGACAGAGGTGTTCTTCATATAATCTTTGCATAGCCAATATCTGTAATAATGCGAACAAAATGTCTACAACACATATACGAAGAAAACCGTCAGGGATAAAACCAAACGAAGTGCCGAAGACATACGTATATCGAAATATAATTATAAAACATTTGTTATACTGAAAACTTCATAAACAAGTGATACCGTTTTCCACACTATAATGCCTCTAAAATTTCAAAATCTGAAGATGTGTTTTTCACAGCAAATATATTTTTTTCAAGAAATTACACCAGGTAGATAGACTTATTACATAAGAAGGCAGTATACAGCCTTATCATCATAGGGTGGGTGTTTTTCCGTTAAAGCCATTAAAACTGATATTCGTATACGAAAAATTACTAAAATATTTGCATTTCAGACAAAACGATGCTCATGTTCACATTTGTATTTAAGTCAAATTGTTCTTGAAAGTGTGTTTTCACTAAATATTGTCAAATATAATTAGTTAGCTTAAAAACTCCCATTGATTCATATGGAAAAGACAAGACGTTCAGCAAAGAGACTCTTTTCGGCGAATTCATTCACATAGCTGTACAATTGCATTTATATATAATTATCTGTATGCGTACATGAGGTTTGTCAAGTTTAGATAATTAACAAGGTGATACAAGAATGATCTA
Organism: Trichobilharzia regenti; assembly: GCA_944472135.2. NCBI lineage: Eukaryota > Metazoa > Platyhelminthes > Trematoda > Strigeidida > Schistosomatidae > Trichobilharzia > Trichobilharzia regenti. The sequence goes on along the minus strand of OX235270.1, from coordinate 132,178,773 downwards.
ATATAGAAACAATGTTAATTAGACAACAACTAAATTCTGCTGAAAAAGCTATAGCTTACATAGCGACACGTTCAGAAATATCTTGTTTTGATTTTTCTTAAACACGAAGCGATTAATTGAAATAATTTATAATGAATCACTCTGACTCGGCGCTAAAATTATTCCAGGAAGTTCGTACCATCTACAGTGTGGAAACTTATAAAGTAAGATTGAGTCAGTGAGTTAGATGACGTAATGTAATTTACTAAAATGTTTCAACTTAAGTCAGGATAGCAACAGAGGTAATTACAGGTGGAGACTAAGTGGAGATGGGGTAGAGAAAAGTGCTATTTAAATTACGACTAAAATTGAGCAAATAAATTTGATGAAGTAACATAAATAACTAGAAATTGAGCGTTTGTCAAGTCAGTGTAGGAATAAAACTGGGTGGGGGTAAAGGAAAAGAAAGTTGAAAATGTAAAATATTACAATTGAGAAGACAAAATAATACTAATGAAGAGATAGAAAGAAATAGAATTAACCTCCTGGGTTCTAAGACAGATTACATCCATCACAAGTGTAGTGTTTGAACGAACCTCTTTCTCATGCAGAATTTAGGACTTAGCAAGAGAACTGGTATTGCTTCTTCAGTTTGTAGTAGTCTGATTCGTACACCTTTAGGAAGACTGCTTCTTAATCTGTATACGACTTTGAAGTTTGTTTGGGGTGCAGCTTGGTATCCGGATTCTATCAGATGTTCTAAGATGGAGCTGCGGGGACATCGTTTTTCTCCTCTGTAAGTGTTCGGTGATACGCTTGGAAAGTGAACGCTGGGTACGGCCGACATACCTGGCTCCACACGAGCAGATGAATTGGTAGATACACACTGATGAAGCCAACAGTGGTAGTTTGTCCTTCACTTTCATACGAATCATAGATTTCGTGGAGATAGTTAATCGTACTTCGGCAGTGAAGAAGGTTTTCTTAAGTGAACTGGACAGTCGATTTTTCAGTGTTTCCGCAGATGAATCGCCATTGAATTTAAGGTACATGTCGAGGATTTTTTGAGGCGCTAAGCGTGGGTGGCTTTTGTGGTCTAGAATACATGGATTTTCCAATAAATCGTTCTGGGTAACAATTCTCAACGAAAATTCTCTTGAGATTGTTCAGATTATCTTCTGTCGTGTCCTGTGTGCAGATTTTGAGAACTCTAGCTAAGTGAACGGATCAGGTTTCGTTTGGTGTATAGAGGTACCCAAATATGACTTATGTAGACTTTATGTAGATAGATCCTTTCAGTGTTCCGTCTTTATTTTTTTTATTTATTTTTTTTGATTTACAGCTTGATTCCACACTGTACTTTTGGTACAAGTATGGAATTTTCAGCATGGATATCGGTAGCCCAAATTTTGCAGGCCGACCATAGATATCAGGTATGCGCCGGCGTGGGCTCGAACCCCGGACCATGTGCATGGTTGGCGAGAGTCCTAACCACTGTGCCACCGACGCACCGTCTTCTCAGTTGAATGTTAAGAAAGGATATTCTGGAGTTAGACTCTTTCTCTAACGTGAAATAAATAGCGGAGTGACTGTTGTTTAAGGGTATCTAAGGTGTCGTCTAGATTTTCTTCACTGTTGACGATAATGACAGCACCGTCGACGTATCTCTCGTAGAATTCCACAGTAACAATCATTTTCTTAAAGCATGTGTTTTCAAGTTTAGCCAAGAAGAAATCTGCGAGCAGTGGGCTTAATGGTGAGGCCATAACTATACCATCCTTTCGGTGATATATTTCGTTGTTAAAAGAGAATTGCACATTAGATGTAAAATTCTGATCGATTTGAAAGTAGGATCACGAATTGACTTCTTTTACAGAATCATGGAAAACAAAGGAGTGCTAGCAAACGCTCTCTTTTGAACTTTTTAGTAATAAGGATCGAGTGCCTTTGTTTTACAATGCGAGCACGTTGGTTATCCAGACACTGTGTTGCGCATGAAATGACATGAAAATGAGTGCTAATTATTAACATATTTTGATGTAATTGAACTATGTGTCAACAACCTGCAGTAATTTCATTTTTAACAAACCTCCATCTTTATGCGTTCAAAATTAATTCATCATCACATTAAACCTTCTTTGGTAAATTTTGTCTTGATACCATAGCGGACGTACTATTGTGGTGAGAGCTGGCTGCTAGCTAAAGTTGGTAGACAGAAATTTACGTCAATGTTTAATTCCTCAAAATTGGTCGTGAGAAAAATGAGAACAAAGGCTTTGCGTAGGCGGACACAGTTAACTTACAGATGATCCGACATTCAAGAAACAGCCACAAAGAAATGCAAAGTTAACTTTCCGTGAGAAACAAGCAATCAGAGGACTGCGTCTTTCTGCTAACAATAATCTATAATATGTACATGAAAATCCATAAATATGTGTTGATTTCCTTGTTAAATGATCTGTTGCCTGACTCTTGCCTTCTGTCGTTACACTTTTGCCTCTGCTATTTGGTTTACTGGTCTTCATTGTTATTTTGACCTTGAATATGTCTTTTCTCACCTCTTACCTCTTTATTAATTTTATATATATATTCCTATGAAAAGTCTGTGTGTGATCAGATTATTCGAAATGTGTTGCGTAAATACATTGCACGATTCAGATAAATTACGTCTTCTTATTGCTTTATCTAAATTCATAAAGGTAACTAATTGTTTTGAATTAATCTATTCATCGAGATTTTCTTCTAACTGTAACACAAATAAGTTGTGAGTAACCGGCTGAATATAATCAGTAATCATAGTAACTGTCTAAGCAACTGTAATTTCTCCACCTTCACCCAGGTCTATTCATATTGAAACAGCAAATGATCACTGTCTGATGAGTTTCTGATATAACATTGCAGTATACTGTTGAATGCACAACGTTTATTTATTGTTGGACTGGAATTCAAGTACGACTTCACGATATAAATACCACTATGAGTTGACGTAATCTATTTGAGATCTATTTGTATTAACACTACACATTTCAGACATTCCAATCACAAACGTCTTTAATATCACCGAAGGTGCATGGAGATTAATAGAGGGTATTAAAGAAATCAGTCGAGGTCAACAATGATAAATGAAAAGATCCAGTTATCAAAAGTAGTTTGGTGTATTAGTAAAAAAATATTTGTGGACGTACAAACTACATTCGAACTTCTATATGGTCAAGACTTCACACAATCGTCTAATACATATATATATATATATATATATATATATATATATATATATATATATATATATATGAGATGATAGGTGTTTAAATATACCCTACAAATTGTCTCCGCGACAGGCTTTGCAATAGATGAAGTTAGACATTTGTTTTCGGTAACTGTAATAGGAATGACTCACTACGCATATCGGAAATATGGCAAATACTACTACCAACCAAATCAAACGAAGGAAAGTAATGCATCTATATAAACGAAGTTAGAAAGTTGTGTGAGCAGTGCCTTGATATGATTACGAACAGGAATAAATTGTGCTCAAAACGTGGTCATCAGTAAATATTCCATGTACATTTTACATCTATTTACTCGTATTTTATTGGTATTTACATATCACATTGTGCATTTTAATCGTATTATCCACTCACGGGATTTTATAAACGTTTTAAACCCAAAAACTTTCATGTTTGCAATAAACTCAAGAAAAAGCACCATGGAGGTAGGCAGCGTGCCTTAAAATCTACGCCTATACATCACACCACTGTTACAGTTATCATTAGTACCAACTGCCGGTCCCTTCCTAACAAAATTCTGGATTTTCAGTCCCTTTTGTCGTCAGGAATTTACCACAATACTGGTATTGTCACTCTACAAGAAACCTGGCTCCATGACTCATATGATGACAATATTGTGTCTCTAAACAATTTTATCATATTACTACTGTATAATACTGTGAGACTTTATCAAAATAAATTTTACCCATTATGGAATTATACACTACTACAGTGCACAAGTTTCATTCTTATAAAAATGATTATTAGTCCACTGCTCATTATAACGGCCGACCAAGTGAATGCGTCCTAATGCAAGAATAATCACGCAAAACGCTTTTTTTAGACGAAAGTAGATTTCATGTTATATGCACCATTAACATGAAACAAGAAATCTGCCTACATCAATTATCACAGGGATAACTTTCTTTAAAAGGAAATCTATAGAGTTTGTCTGGATCCTGGATATATAATCCCCGGAATTCATAAAATAGTTTATTATGTAGTGAAAAGAAGCCCACATTTCAAAAAATTCAGTAACCAGTCTAAAAGGCTGTTTAGTATTCGACAGTATGTCATTGTTCATTTGAAAATTTTCTTATACAGAACTGATTCTGTACGTGATTAGTATAGCATTGCTTTCAGTTTTCAATTTCCTGGAGCAGGTGACTAGCTGATTTCAACCCAGTATCCGTGAACAATTGAAGTCAATCAGAAATCCATAGAAGACTGCAAAGCACTAAACAGATATTTCACTTTAGTTGTTGGTTCAGTAATACTGTTTCCCATGAATCCATTTGAAATTAATCTAAGAAACTTCACGTCTGTTGAAAAATATGTTATCATAAAAAATTGAATTGAAAATGAAAATTCACGTCACGAATAAGCAAGAAGCTGTAGAAATGATGATATTATCTGTCCACATAAACATCCATAGGTATAGCTGTAGTCAAATCTATTGTCTGAATGGCCAACGAGATCGTCTTGTAGCCGAAAATCCCTGGTCAGATGATATGTGCGTTTTGCTGAAGAGTACCACAGAAGGACTGAAAAACGGTCCAGTACTCCCTTCATTTTTGAATCAGTGGTTTTTCATTGGCAGAATACTCGCCAAGCATGCTGGACGTAATTCCATTCTCAAAAGATTCACTCCTAGACCTCAACGAGTTGACTAGCTAATAGTTATTTCAGGGAAGAGGAGAGGTTAGGAGTAAAGCTGGTGCTTTCCCTCCTCCTAGACAAAAAAAACAACGACACCACTGCTACGCGAAATAATAAAAAGGAGATATTGATGCTTAACTGCATGTTATATTCCCCCTATTCATTTGTTTTATCTTCTGCTCATTCGCTCATTCGCAATACGATCATCATTTTATACAGTTTGTGAGTTAGTATCGCGAAACCACAATGCGTCCTCATAACTTACCGCTATAACTTCTGAAAAAATAACCTACAAAATGTCGTTCATATTCACAAATTTTGTAAAGTTAAACTGAAATTCTTACAGCTCATATTTCCGTACCTGGAGGCTACTATTTCATAATGTATATATATATATATATATCGGATAGGGAAAACAAACAAGTATTCGTACGCATAGAATCAGTACAATCTATCCGATTGTTTGACGTGTTACATGTGAGTAAAGACACTTTTGTCAAGCCTATAACTATCTATGCCTGCGTCTCAAGAAATCTCCTTCAAGAGAAAAACAGTATACTTATGGCATTCAATTTATTTTGAATACAACTGAAAATTTTATTTTTATTTCCCTAAGAAATAACATATGACAGTCAAAAGTTTGAAAACAAATAGATAGACAAAAAGGGGAGAGTTAAAAAAAAAGGATCTGAACTGAATTAACTTCGACTCTGCAGAGTGTCTTAGAAAATGAAGACAAGCAAGACAGGATTTAAAATAAACAAACAAACGAGAGAAGAAATGATAATTCCAGCGATAATCTGTTCTCTACAGGCCAGTCCACCCCACGCCTCAGAAATCACACATTTCTAACGACAGATGTGTTGAATACACACTTGATGGTATAAAATGTGTGTAAATATGAAGTGATGATTAATTGAAAATATGGTCATAGATTTTAAACGGGAATAAAATAGTTTAGCAAAATTGATTTACTCACTAAAAAGATTGTCTTCATTCACAACTCTTTCACTCAAGTTTCTTCAGGAGGAATAAGAAAGAGAAATTTCATATGACTTTATGCTTTCATTCATACAAAAATTTAACCACACCAAACTTATCACGTAGCTTGTGCATAAGCAGATAAACAAACATTAGAATACACAAAAGAAAACTCCTCTCAATGAATTTCTGTAATGGTAAATTGATGGACTCACAAACATTTGATCCAAGAATCGATCCTGTTATGTACTGGTCGAGAATTTAATAGTCCTGACGCAAGAAAGACGGAAATCAGAAGACCACTAGGTTTGCGATAATACTTCTATTTTCCAAACACAAGGAGAATCAAAATGTCACACAAGAGTGTGAGAGCAAAAATATAAGAATATCCGAACAAGTGTGTGAACACAAGTGTGTGAGCAAATATTCAAAATGAACAAATCAATAGACAGTCTTAACATGATTGGCTAATTATAATGGAATATCGATCCATATATACATAGCAGATCCTTTCATGAAGTTGTGCATATGAACTTATGACAATCAGTCAGAAACATAGGTGAAATATCTTCTCAGAGTTCATTATTTCTCCTTCCTTTCCTATCTGACATCAGCTTTTCATAAAAACGGAATGATGTGTCAACTGACCACATAAAATTTTATTCTTTTACGTAAAATTGCGTTCAAACAAATAACACAGTAATGAAGTCAGGACATCGAGTGGGACAAAAATTACTGCTTCACTGTTATCTACAATGTCAGGAATGCATCTTCATTAAATCCACAGCGCTATATATGAAAAGTCGAGTTCTGTAGATGGCTTTTGGAAGAATATAGGTGGAGGTGTAACTTCACAGAAACGCGATTAGTCAGCCACAACAAAAGGTTTCATACAGTTCCTCTCATTAATAAATTTGAATAAGGCAAGAAAGACGAATGTAGCACAGGATAAAATGAGCTCATTTTTCATTATTTCGAGGATTCTTCTCAGCTGGTTACAGCCTTTACAATACAAAGATATAAATTAGATTAATGATCTGAATATGCTTTTTCCACGATGACAAAGAGTATTTGGTAGAAACTACGAGTAACATTAGTCAGGAATCATGTAAGTTATTAAATACTTGAGAGTGAAAATGACAGATTATGTTTCAGATAATTAAACAGATATGCTTCGAAACAAAGAACAGAATTCAACGAATCTTTTGTGGATAGAAACAAAGTTTAACTAGGCAGAGGATAACAAATAATAATAAGTTACGTAACTACAGGAAAATATCTATCTACCAATACTTGAATATATCTATCAAATAGCCAAGATGCAGGAGAGGGGTACAAAAGGGTGGAAGATGAAGTAGTGAAATTTGTAAACTTTGTTATCAACAAGGCAACGTGAGATTCATCACTGTCTCTTTCTGTGTATAAAGAAAGATTTGGTCCTAATCGTTTGTAGGCGATTGCCTCAGCAAAACGTCGCAGTTTAAGCCCCTTTTGACTGTTAATTATTGTGGATGCTTTTAGATTGTCAATAATATATGCCATGTGTGCAACAGATGGTACGCAATTGTACTGTTTAATGCATATCTCACGTTTTTTGATACCTGTTCAGAAATGCGGATAATAACTCTTCTTCTGATGGTATGGTTTCTATGGTTTTAGAATGACAGGATAATCTTTCACCTTAAATTATTATTTAAGTACGGTGTAGTATTGTTTTTTTCTAATGTGTTGTAGCACTCACAAATTGGTGATAACTATTGGTAAGTTTGACTTTGAATAAGTGGAGATAATCATCACAGAGACAATTCAACGAGAAAGATAATTCTTGTAGTTGTAAAACCCCACAAAGGTGAAGAGAATTTAATTATGCATACATGTGACTTTTAGCAGGAAATGGATTTGACTATTGTGTGTGTTGATCAAAATTTCAATTACATGAACAACACTGCTTAAAATAAAGTGATTATTGTTATTCCTATGACTTGTAAATTACTTTCATGTTGTTCATACTACACTTACTTACTTACTTTAGACTAGGAGATATACGGGAATAAAATATTATTAGCCGATAATGACTACTATTCATGTTAATTGTTACACATGAATTGTTAATGTTAAGATACAGAAGAACGATTACCACTCAGTAACCATCTGTTTTCTTTTCATGAAGAAATTTAAAACAGATATCTTCAGATAATAAGATCTAGGGTTGAATAAAAGCCAATTATCCTTTGTCAATCTACTGGTCATTCCATCTCAACGAACGCCTCCTTCAAAGTAATCTACAAAAAGAAGAACAACCTTCCAAAGACAGTACGATTCCGTCTTCTTTGCATCGCAGAAGCCCTAGCCATCCATTTGGAGGAACCAGAACTATGCATACAAAAGAAAATTATCCAACCACTTCTACTCGCATGGTAACTACTCCTTTGATTTGACCTAACTTTTCTTTGTTTGTTTGATTTGACCTTGCTTCTGTTTGTATGCTTATTTTTCTAACTTAAAACCCTTGTGTAATTCTGTATATTATTTTGTTTCCATGTACACCCTTTGAGCACAACTGATTCATCAAACTATTCATGCCATTACGTAACTCTTATTTAACAATCAATTATGACAACTCATCACTTTTGTTGCTATCCTCTTATCAACATCCAATTCATCTGAACTTACTAATTGTATTTTCGTTTGACAAATTTAATGTATATATATACACACACACACACACAAAATAACCATATATATTTGCGATTGCGCAGCTATGAAAATGAATTCGCCGAAAAGAGACTCTTCGCTGAACTACTTGTCTTCTGTCTACTAATGTTCGAATGGGAATTATTCATGAATCTACATGATATCAGTGAAAACTAACTGGCACACTTGTGTTACAGCGAATCAGCAAACGGACTTTTCTTTGAGGGTTTCATACAAAAATATCCCACGGAAAAGTGTAGGTGTAAAACAAAGACGGAAAAATATTGCTCTTTTTCAAGTGCCGCCTCTTCTTAATGAACGAATTGAGGTAGCCAGTCCATTGATAATTATAAGACTGATGAGTATATACTGTTTCAAAAGATTTATCTTCTGATACGAATTTGAAACAAGCAACAAATGTTGGCAAAGCAGAAAAAAAATGAATTCTCTAAGTTTCAGATGAGCGTCTCAATGTGTAACCCAACAATCAAGCAGGGTTCAGTCATCATTTGTCGACAAATCTAGTTTTACCTTATTTTACTTCTTTACGTTCCTGATGGAACATAGGGCATCAACCTAGTGGCTTGAAGTTTCTGTAGCAGTGTTTATTTCACAGGATGGGGCTGCTAGCCTTGTGCCCAACCTTTCCTCTTTACCAGCGTTATTTCTGGCTCAACGAGGTAGAGGAGTGCGTCGGTCGGGGATCGAATCCCGGACCATGTGCATGGTCGGCGAGCGACCTAACCGCTATGCCACCGACGCCGGATAGACCAGGATAGATAAGAAGAAAGAATCAGTCCAAGATAATTAACGTCGCATTTGGTTTCTATATCAGTACAATCTATTTTACAACGGTTATGGAAATTAACAGCTTCGTCTAAACTTTCTTTTACTTCGGAAGCTGAAATTAGGAGTCTGACACTTGGAAGGATTTAGTTTAAGACCATCACACCACTTGATGACTCCTGATAGAAAGCTGTTCATCTTAGTACAGTCTAGCTGAGAGTTAACAGGCATATATATATATATTCATGTTAATTATTGAATTAAATTTTAGATTTTCCCGTCGATTGATTGGACCGAAGTGCTCAGTCTCAGGTTGACATGTCGCGGCTTCTTGTGCCGATGCTTCGACGATGTCTGGGCATGTAGTTAGAATTTACCTGGTGGATGGTGACTAGCAGTGGAATCCAGGATGCGCATTTCGTCCTACTTGGGACTCGTCAGCTGAATGTACCTGCATTTCTCAGTGAATGATGATGTTCCCACCGAGGCTCGAACCCAGTGCCCATAGTCGAAGCATCTGCACAAGGAGCCGCGACATGTCAACCTGAGACTGAGCACTTCGGTCCAGTCAATCGACAGGAAAATCTAAAATTCAATTCAATGATTAACATGACCCAGTGCACAAGAAGTGGCTCTCGTGGCCCAATTGGTCTAGTGGATAAGGCTTTGGAGTTTGAAACTATAGGCACTGGGTTCTGGCCTCGATGGGAACATCATCACTCAGTGGGGAATACAGGCACATCCAGATGGCGAGACCCTCTGCTAGTCACCATTCACCAGTTAAATTCTAACTATGTATTTCATTAGGCAAAAATAACATGTTTTTTGCATTCCATTGCTTTCTTAGAAGAACATAGGTTTTCAAGTTTGAAAGTTTCGTTAACGGTGATGTCGTTATATTTGTGAGGTTGCTTTCCTAACCACATTTCCTTTTTTCCGAGCTCATCGCTTGTGAGTAAGCTGAGCAAGGCTTCAGAGTTCATCAGCTGGGATTCGAAACTAAATTTCCTCCCTAACTGAAGAACACCCTTCTATTGAACAACAAACCAATAAAATATAATGTAATTGAGAAATTGATTGGTGAAACAAATTCTCCACCAACGCCAAAGTCGCTGGAATTTTGACAATTAGATTTATTATAGTTATTATCCCCCAGATTTCGAGTGGAACATAAGGCCTCGACAATACATCTCCACTTTACCCTGTTCTCTGCAATCCTCCTTAGTTGGCACAATGGTCATCATCAAGCTCTCACCTCCCCCTCTCCACACTACTTCCTCCACATCAGCCTCCGACCTACGCCGAACTCGTCGTTTCTCAAACCATTTCCACCGCAGTGATTGTTTGCATTGGACACAATGTCATTCGACTATCTCCTCAGCGTGTACCCTATCCATTTCCATTTTCTCCTGCATATTTGTTGAGTGATCGGCTCTTGGTTAGGTTTTCTTCATAGTTTCTCGTCGCTAATACTTTCTAACTGGCCATCTGATCTTCAGTATGAAACCAGCAAAGGTAGCTGTTGATAGAAATCTGCTGCAGCCTGTTGAAAATGCTTTCCGTGACCCACCCGCCAAGTTTCTGACCCATATAGAACAAGTGATTCAACTTTAATGCTAAGTGCAGACATTTCCCAAAATGGTTGAAATATGATTGTCTGTCTTGTTTTTTTTCCGTTTCTGGCTTTGAAATCCTCATCCGCACGGTGTGTCTGCAGTTGAAATTACACTTCCTAGATTAGTGAAGGAAGTGACCTCATTCAAGTTTCTCCCCCCCCCACTTCATTGTGATTGGTGCTTGTTTTTGTTCATTGGTTTTCTTCATCACCTCCTTCTTCTCTATGTTCACTTGAAGTCCTATCTTCTTTGCTTCGTCTATCGATTTGTTGGTTTCCACCTGAAATTCTTCGAATTGGCATGATATGAAACATGAATCGTCTGCTAAATACAGACTTTCTACAGTCTTCTTATTGGTCCAATGTATTCCTGTCTTCTTGCTTCCTGCCACACGATGTGCAGCATAATCCAATCCACCACACTTATGAATTTCATCAGTGATGGTAGGCAGCCTTGTCTTACTCCTGTATTCACATCAGATGCTTCTTGACAGGGAGATTGCTGTAGTAATAATTATCTTATTTTTATTTTGTTTTTTTTATTTTTTTATTTTTGATTTACAGCTTGATTCCACACCGTATTTTCGGTACAAGTATGGAATTTTCTGCGTGGATATCAGTAGCCCAAATTTTGGACCATGTGCATGGTCCAGGGTTCGAGCCCACGCCGAAAATAAGTCGAAAAAATTTATAAAAAAGGATTTTTAACAGTGAACCTTTGAAGATATACTTGTAGAAATAAAACTTGTAGTAAGCACTGATGTTGGGGATCTGTTCTCCAATACTATGTTGGGCTTATTTCGACTCTACTTCAAAATATTGGAAAGAACTGTAAAATCTGAATAAGGCATTTAGGAGATAAATTTCTCGAGATGACATCATTTCGTAGTTTCTTTACAACCGCTTTACAACTAACATGGTTAACAATAATAAAATAAAATAAAGTTAATGACAAATAATGAAATTACACTCTACCACAGTGCACAAGTTTTATTCTTATATCAATTAATGACAATTACTCAGTTAAATAAAAAACAAAAGTGCATACTAATGACCAGTCATATTCATGGTAGGCGAAGATTGAAGTCTATTCATTATAACAAAGGTTTTTTGTATTTCCCAATGAATGAAAAACAAAATGATATTGTTCTCACTGATGTTACGCTACTTAATGTTAATAGCTTTCTGAAAGCATTATTAAACCGGAATTTACGAAGTCTCACCATATATTAGTATACAATTGGTGGATGGTGGCTAGCATATATATAACCATATATATATAACAAAGAGTTAAGGGGTGAGAAAATAGACTTAGGTCAAGTTAAAAGGACATATTGAAAGTCAAAATAACAATGAAGATCACTAAACTAAATAACAAAGTTAATAGTATGTCTGTTATGACCTCAGAACAAAGTTTACTAACTTGATCAACGTTCGTCCCTCTGGGGTCATTTTTCGTAGTCAAGTGGTCAACTGGCAAAGATAATAAAACCAAGTGTAGATTGTTGGATTTGATCAGTGTGTAAAATTATAAAAGCAGTGTGTGTTTACATAGTGAACTTGCATATCACATTCGTGTTGATTTTGTCACTTCATGGGGGAGGGGGATGTTGTAGCCAGGTCACATTCTGTTTTACTCCATCATTCCCATTCAGGCAATTTGGATTGCACTTGATATGAATTGCTTCTGATATCAGACGTTCTTTGTGGTTTCTGAAGTTTTTCTGGATTATTTCAATATTGTCAAAATGAATTTTGTGGCCTGATTCTATAGCATGTGGCCTATGGCTGATAATTTTTGAAGTTTTTCTAGTTCAATTGGATTTCTTTGGGGTCGAAGAGATGCTCTACGGTGTTCATCTCTTCTGATTTTGATTTCTTGAGATGTTTGTTCGAAGTATATCGCATCACATTCCAAGCATTTTATTTTATAAACACAATTAGATAGAAAATCTATAGGGATTTGGTCTTTTATATGAACCAAGTTGCCGTGAAGTGTGTCTGATCTTTTGAAGAAAACTCTAATGTCGAGCTGACTGAGTGCTCTTCTGATATCGTCTGACGTCTCTGCTCTATATGGAATGACGACTGTTGATGTCCATGTTTTCGGAATGCGTTTTCGGCCATATTTATGTTGTTTCCACCGAGACTCGAACCCAGTGCCCATAGTTTCAAACTCCAAAGCCTTATCCACTAGACCAATTGGGCCATGAGAGTCACTTCTTGTGCACTGGGTCATGTTAATCATTGAATTGAATTTTAGATTTTCCCGTCGATTGACTGGACCGAAGTGCTCAGTCTCAGGTTGACATGTCGCGGCTTCTTGTGCCGATGCTTCGACGATGTCTGGTGGATGGTGACTATCAGTGGAATCCAGGATGCGCATTTCGTCCTATTTCATTCATAAGTTAACCATGTTAGCTGTAAATCGGTTGCAAAGAAACTACAAATTGATATCATCTCGCGAAATTTGTCTTCTAAATGCCTTATTCAAATTTATCAAACGAAGGTTCCCCAAAGAACTGTAAAAATTAATTCATCGAGAATGTTTTTTTTTCGGTGTTGGTCGTAACGGTTTGCTGACAGGTGGCGAATTTTTGTACCAAGAGGTGGGAGACTACCTTTCTGTTGTCATTGTCATCAAGTTTTGCTGCTGTCGTCTATGTCATAAGCTGCCTATATACATGGGAACTTACCGTTTCAATTTCTCAGAAAACTGATCTTAGTATCAGTTCCAGACGAAAAATGATATCTTATGCCAAACTATTTTGTGATATGATTAGGAGCAATAAATTAAGTTTGAAATGTCATAAATCGAACAAAGAGATTATTTATTATAGAATCACACACACACACACACAACATCCACTTTATCTTCTGTTTATATTCTACTATTGATTTCATTTTGAAAATTTCATTACTTATGTTGCCTTAATTTATGTCTTGTTAATTTCAGGATTGCAAAATCGAAGTAAATCAAAGTAGGTAGACAAAACTGTCAAAGTTGTGTTAGTGTGTATCTCTCTCTCTCTCTCTCACTAAGCTATCAAGTGAGGAGAAATTTTAGACAAAGAGGAAAAGAACAAAAAACAGTTGTTCATTTGTATTTCTTGTTTATTTTTGCTCAAACTATTGTGTATAACAGCGTTTCAGTATACACTTATGGAAATGACATTTTTATTTTGTTTGATATTTGAAAAATGTTTGCCTGTCTGTTCTGTCCGAAAGGGATCAACAACTTTGTCTTGTATAGACAGCTAGAAGCTGCCGCATAAGCAGTGTAATAATAAAAAAAACACGTTTTAGGTAAACTGGTGGCAGGCACCATAACAACTGATTTCTGCTTCTAAAAAGTGAAAAGCCATGTGTCAGAGACACTGCACTTTTGGCCTTCTTTGCATTCACTGAAGCTTTGAGCATCCGTATAGAGAAACCGAAGTCCTTCATACTGAAGATAATTCTTTAGCTATTTCTGATGTCATAGTAATGACTCTGTTGTTTTCAACCAATTTAATTCCGAACTTTTAGGTAAGACAAAAATGAAGAATAGCGTCCATGGAGTGTGAACTTACCAATGACCTTGAATTTATACGGTTCATTAGATTACATGATTGTCGTCAACTTAGCATTTATTTCAGAACACCTGAGGAGACATTTCATCTCATGTTTTAATTTGAAGTTTATTAAATGCTGAAGATAATAATAAAAATTGTTGCATGAACTTTCTCCTCATTTCAAAGTATTTTATAGGAGATATCCACAATCACTTATAGAATTTTTGAGCAAAGATGCTCTATTGAAACTATGAAGAACTACATCCCTTCCTCCTATCGAGGCTGCAGATATACAGATTATTAATATGATTCACATTTATTCTCTAGGTGAAACGAAAGCACTCAGAGGCACATCCTTATTACACTTGGTTATCTACGATCGATTTCACCTGACTTCATGACTGCTCTCAAGTTTGATTTCCACTTCACTCTATGGAATGATGTCACTTGAATTTCTCCTCATTACATGTCCAGTCCATCTCCATTTGCTTTGAGAAAGGTTCTTGTCTGCTGGTTTGCTGTTGGTTGCTTGTCTTTTTCTGGCCAGCCGTCTGATCTTAAGTAAGAATCAAAGGTAGCTCTTGACAATAGTTTTCAGGCACCAGTTGAAAATACTTTTCAAGACACGCAAAAAATGTGTTTCAGCCATACAGAAGCACTGAGTCAACATTACTGTTGCATATCGAGATCTTTCTCCTCATGATTTCTGCAGCAGATTTCCACACTGATTTCAGAGTAATGAAGATCGACCTCGAGGCTGATTCCAGATGAATCACAACTTTTCATTCGGCTGTACTCGTTTATATTCAAAACCCCGCTCTCATAACAAGCTTTTCACAATCAATAACTGTTGTAAACGTTCTATTAGATCATTCGGAAAAAGAAAAAGGGGGCCTCAAAAAAAGGAAACCCTTTTTCCAGCGATTTTATTTACTACTGCCATATACAGGTAACTATTTTACAACCGCAGCTCGGTGTCACAGTGGTTAGGACGCTCGCCGACCATGCAAATGGTCCGGGGTTCGATTCTCGACCACAGACGCACTCCTTTACCTCGCTGAGCCAGAAATAATTCTGGTAAAGAGGAAAGGTTGGGCATAAGGCTAGCAACCCCATCCTGTGAAATAAACACTGCTACAGAAACTTCAAGCCACTAGGTTGATGCCCTCTGTTCCACTGGGGAACGTGAAGGAAACAAAAATTTTACAACCGCATTTCATGAATTCCTTCGATAATTTTCCCTTTTATAAAAAACACAATTGCTACTGAATACTTAAACGAGGAATGTGAGTGTATTAGGATCCTTACTCAGTTAACTGATGTTAAAGGAAATTTTTTCATAAACCTACGTTAAATAAAAAATAATGACAAAGCGGTAGTATATTCAATATTTTTAAATATGCTAGGATTTGTATACCGCATAGACAATACTGTGGGAAACATACCCACCGGAATTTTCACCTGTATTATAATTATTACCCTAGCTGTTATCATTATTATTATTTCCATTTGATATGCTACACGTTTTTGACATTACCCCTATTGTAAATGTGGAAAATTTTCCGTGTGATTAATTTTATCCATAATTTGAGAAAATCAGATGTAATATTGTGATTAATGCTGAAAATTCCATTCTGTATCACAAGTACTGCTTTTGGAATAAAGTAAATCAGTATTATTATTTGCAAATTTTATCTCACCTTCTAAAACCATAACATCTTTATCAATATTTACTGGTGTACAGCCTAGTGCCAGACCCAATGAAAGATAATTTTCTATGAGTTTTATATATTTCTGCGGTTTGTTAAAAATGAAATTTAGAAAACAGAAAGATTCAGGGAAGATATATTTACTTTTCAATTAGATCTTCATCTTTGGCTCTACTCTAATATACACAGAGAGCATTTTAATTACAATACAACAGTTTGCCAATCAAGTGGCGATAAGTTTGTTAACAATAATTAAACAGTGTCAAATTGTCAATGGCTTTATAGTTAACGAAGAAAATCAATACAGATTTAATAGGTAGAAATGGATAGAATAAATTAATTTTACAAGGATAACACGTAAATTAATGATGAAGTGGTCAAAATAAATAAAAAATAGAATAATTTAGACAAATATAATTTTACAGGTTTAGGGGGAAGGGGTGACGTAGTCCTGTTTATGCATTCTTGTGACGATGGCCACCGTAGGGAAAGTGTCTGTACAATTTTTTTCTGTACACATAGGCTTGGCTTCTTCAGGTGAATTCCAATCGCTTCAGCCATCTGTAGAAGACGAACTCTCAGAGCAAAATTAAGATAAGTCGGAATGCGATAAATAATTTTCAGTGCTGTATTAACACCAATCTTATGCTCAGTATCAACGAGGTGGGCTAAAATAGAGCTACGAATATATCTTTTTGTCCCTCACTTAACCATGTTGGATGATGTTCGGAAATACGATGATGAACTTGCCTAATTGTACGCCCAATGTAGCTGGCTCCGCAGCTGCAGTCAAACTGGTAGATACGCATAGAGGAGGCGAATTTAGGTAGTTTATCCTTATTTCTGGAACATAATTACTGCAGGTTGTTGACACATAGTTCAATTACATCAAAATATGTTAATAATTAGCACTCATTCCAAAAACAGTACGTATCACAAGTACTGTTTTTGGGATAAAGTAAATCATTATTATTATTATTAAAAAGTTGGTTCCTTCTATTTAGAAACCTCGAAATACAGGATGACAGTTTTGATTTGGTTGTGTTTTTTGAACTGATTGATTTAACTACGAAATTTCATTGTTCTTCCAGACATCTTCAGCGCAGGCTTTAGTATGAAATGAATCCATTTGAATTCTGTATGAATGATAAAACTGCGTCTTCCGGCAACCATCACCATGATTGGTAGTTGATTTACATCTCTCCTGATCATTTTTATTGACGTGGAATTTGAGCTTTTCTCCCATGTGATCTATTTTTTATTATTTGATGGATCTGGACTGGATTGATATGTTCGGTAATCACTTATTCATTTGAGTACCAGGCTTCTAGAAATTCCCTGACTGCAGTTTCAGTGCTCCCTCTGTTTAAGGTTTCTACATTCAGCCAATCGAATTCGTACCCATAATTGCTTACATACACACCGTGTCTTTTTGTAGCTAATTTATGGTTATTGGATTCTGAGTCGGAGGGGATGCCCACTTTGACCAACATAGTGTTGTTCGCATTGTATGCAGTTTATTCTATAAGTGTTACTGACATTATCTTCTTCTGTTGTCGGCTCCTTTGGTCTACACAACGCTAAATGAAGTGATTGTGTTGACTTGTGTTGTGTGATATGTCTGCTTCAAATGGTTTTAGCATTCTAGCCGTCACTCCAGAGATATTGTTTATATGCGTAAGGGTGAATTTTGTTTTATGGTCTCCGATAATGGTTTAACACTGGTATTCGGATATGAGTCTGAATGCTTTTGATGAAACTGTATGGGATTTCATTCTTCTTGAAGACAGTTAGTAGGTAATTTTCCTGTATTGTCTTCAACACCGAAGTGCTACAGTATGTTTGGACTCTTTTAAACAATGTGTGCACACAGTTTGTTTTGCAGGTAACTTGATTAATACTATAATAGTTGAGTATTTCGTCTGTGTACCTAGATTTTCTGTATACTTGTGTTTGTAAATCTCCTGTGTTAGTTCTCTTGATCAAGACATCTAAAAATGGAATTTTACTGTCTCATGTTGTAGATTCATTTCGTGGGTGCATTCCAGATCATTTATTTTAATCATTACACAGACGTTTGGTTTGGTCATGTGCAGTGCTGTCAGTTTTAATCTTTCCATGACGGCCTCATCTATGTATGTGTTAGGTATTTGTCTCCTTAATAGACATTTTTAAAATTCCATCTTACTTAAAGTCAGTTAAAATATAATGAAACAACTGTCAAAAGCTTTTAATTTATATATATATATATAAGTTGTATTGAACTTTCTATTTCTTGTCGATCAATAAACAGAAGCACACTGAAATAAAATGAACATATTATCTTCAATTTTTACGAAAAATTTAGGCATTTATTTAAAAGAGCAACTAAAATACGACTAATACATCATATGTCTGTTGCTAATTAAAGTTTATTACGCAAGCTGGATATGTGAGATGTGTGAACAGCAACACCATTCAATACAGCGATCGGATAGATGAAATCAGTCTCCTGTTACATGATCAGAAATGTGTAGTAAAAAAAAAAGTGAAAATATAAAACACATAAATAACTAAACCAGTAGTTAGACCCAATTGTCAACCACTAATAATTTGGTATGAGTTTATAAGTAGTCATGATTTGTCGATTCAGTACATATTCACAAACCCTATTGAATGCTTGCTTCATTGTGGGAAAAATTATATCCAAAATCAAATTAGGCACAAAAGTTGATCATCCATATTCCAAAGGAATCTGATCAGTGAAAAACTTCCGACGGAACTATTTTTTGAATAATCCAAAACTGGAATCAAAAAAAAAAATGAAAAATGTGATTCTGAAATGATCTTGTTTGTCCCTTGCTTAACCGTGCTGGATGATGTTCGGAAATACGATGATGAACCTGGTGTAGCTTTGGATTCCTCATTAGGTCCAATCCTAGTTGATTGTTTTCTCGCTAAGTTAGAGAATTGACAAGCGAAAGGAGTAATTAATGACTTGAATTTTTACTGTCAATATACGGATGATACATCTCTGTTTATGAAAACCGAGAATGATGCAATGATCATCCTTGAGAATTTTAATAATGTCTGTTCAGTAATAAACTCTACCATAAAGAAAGAAAGCAATGATAGTATCTCATTCCAAGACGTCTTCATGGCAAGTAAAGAAGATGATAAACTAAGAAGCAGTGCGTACAGGTAACCTACAACAACAGATCAGTGCAATCATTTTTCACGTTTTGTACCTTTGAAATATAAAAGTAATCAGGTAAAGTGTCTGGTTCATAGAGCTAGATTAATCTGTTCAGATGACTGTCTGAATGAGGAGCTAAAGACTATTAGAGAATTACTATATAAAAATGGTTATCCAGATAAATCATTGAGAAAAATATGAATTCACCACCTAGGAGAGTCAGTATGGCAACAGTTCCGGAAATCCACGGTTCATAAAACTCCAGTGACTCGGTGACAACATCAGCGGAATAACAACACAGCGCTTGAAGAATTCAGTTTAAAGAGCTTATTATGCAACAGAGGTACGTTGTCCCTTCACAACCACCCATATTCTACGTTCGAGAAATAAGAACTAGGTGCTTAAATTTGCCTCCTCCTCTATGTGTATCTACGAGTTAGACTGCAGCTGCGGAGCCAGCTACATCGGGTGTACAATTAGGCATGTTCATCATCGTATTTCCGAACGTCATCCATCATGTATGAGCGGGGGACAAACAAGATCTACTCGTAGCTTTATTTTAGCATACTTTGTGGATAGTTAGCATAAGGTTGACATTAATACTGCATTTAAAGCCTGAAATGCGTCAGTACTTTTTTCTTAAGCTGTTTCTCATCTGCAAGCTAATTTGAACAACGGAGCCACTTGTTTAGCACATACTGCCTTACACAACATCGGAAATTCCTTTACATTACATCTGCCAGTTGTGTACGATTCTACACTTATCTACAATGAAATTATTTTATTATTTTAATCACGGCCTAGATAACTACTGCCAGAGAATTAGATTAACCACTCTCCCTATACTCATTGTCCACTAATCTGATTATTTCGATGATATGTAAATTCCCCCTGTGAAATAAAACAAAAAATGGTTTTTCGTGTGTTCATTTGTGATGGCCAGTTTGTAAATAGCGCTGTTGTTGTAACTGATTAACAGAGTGCACCTTTAAGAGATTTATGCTTGTTCAAAGAGAGGAATACGCACCATCGAATCCTATAAAGAAATGCTAAACACGTATGGCTTAAAACACAATATGATGAGAGCGGATTTATGAAAACCAAGTGATATTTGTCAATTTTGAGAAAGAACTTGTTGTGAAACAGCTTTATTTCGCAAAATTAAATTTACTTCACATTCCTACACCTAAAAATATTTTTATTTCGAATGTGCCATCAGGATATGTTTTGAAAATGAAGATAATTTCCTATATTTCCTACATCTATACCACCTGACGCTACAAGGCAGACATTTCATCACTGGTATATCACTTTGCAGTTGAGGGCAATTCTGGAGAACTAATGGTGAGTGCAAATGAATCACTGGACAGTAACTATTAACTCTTTCATGATTATAATTATTATTTTTCCCTTAGGTTCCTAGTGGAACATAGGGCACGTCTCCGCGTGACTCTGTCTTCTGCTGCTGTACTTTTCACCCGGATTCATGTTAACCCATACTGTTTCATCTCCTCCACTCCATCTCCCGCATATTTGTTGGTTGGCGATTGGTTCTTTGTGACCCGCCCGCCCGCCAAGTTTCTGATCCGTATAGAAGAGCTGACTGACTTGACGTTTGTATTGAAAATCCGACCGAATTTTGTTGTTGATGCTGGCTGAGTGACGAAGATTTCCAGATTGGTTTCAGGTTGATGATGTTGATGTGTTTCTCCCCTTCCCGACTCTCGCTCGATTTGGCATCCTCGTCCGTTCCGACTGTCTGTAGTTGAGACAATGCTCCCTCCCTAGATAAGTGAATGAAGTGACCTCTTTCAAATCCCTCCCGTTGATGATGATTGACGCTGGATGTTGCTTCTGTTGTTGTTGTTGTTAGTTGGTTGGTTATTTTCACAACCTCCGTCTTGTCTATGCTCACCTGGAGTCCTGTCTTCGCTGTCTGCTTCTTTGACCAGTTTGTCGGTTTTCGCTTGTAAGTCTTCGATTTTGTGACAGTGACATCAAACATAAATCATCCACGCGCGAAATCCAGGTCTTCTAGGTTCTTCACGTCGGTCCAGGACATTCCTGTCTGCTGGTTTCCCACTCACTGTCTGACGCGTAATACAGTCCATCACAATTAGGAATATCATTGGTGATAATAAGCAAGCGCCCTTGTCTGACTCCTGTGTTTACTCCAAACACTTCACTGAGTTTTCCGTTGTGGATCACTTGACATGTTCAGTTGTCGTACAGCTGTTGAATAGGGTTGATGAATATCTGAGGTACGCCATAGTACTTGAGTAGTTTCCAGATTACTCTCTCATGATGATCACACTTGACTAGCTGGGTCTCGAATTAGACTAGTTGCTTCAATCATCTGGATGGTGAAATTTAAGAAGTGATTTTTTTTTATTTCCTTCACGTTCCCAGTAGAACATAGGGCCTCAATCTAGTGGCTTGAAGTTTCTGTAGCAGTGTTTAATTTTATAGGATGGGGTTGCTAGCCTCATGCCCAACCTTTCCTCTTTACCAGTCTTATTACTGAATTATCGGGGTAAAGGAGTGCATCTGTGGCCGGGGGTCGAACCCCGGATCATGTGCATTGTCGGCCAGCGTCTTGACCGCTATGCCGCCGAAGCACTAAGAAGTGGCAGGTAAGCTTTTATAAGCATCAAGGACTTCAAGGAGATGGCTGTCACTAATTACTGTATAATTCGTGAACAGTCTGAAAACCTTTATTTTGATTTATCAGTAAAAAAATTCTTACCTTCTGCTCTTACCAGTTAATCATTAAATTCTTTAAGGGGTTAAAAAGAAACCTTTCCAAATGCTTTGTATTTCTGAAGATGGCCTTTTAACTGTGTATGGTCCTTGAAAGTTTCCATAAGTAGTATAGAAATCTCCAACACTTTGAGAAATAAAAGACTGCTAGCGAGGAGTGACTGTCTACAACGATCCATCCTAATGCCGTGCAGATATAACTCAACAGAAGTGAGGTTATGAATAAAGTTCATAACATTTGTAAGTGAGCACGTGACATAAAAATAATGAGCACATAGTTTTTTTGCATTCCTTGCATTTTTCTTTGGAACATACGGTTTTGAGCTTTGAAATTTCAATAGCGGAGTTATTTTTTACGGATGAGAGTTGCTAGCCCCATGCCCAGGGCTAGCGGTCATGTAGTAAACTGGGTAAGGTGTAGGACAGTGTGTCATCCTGGAATCGAATTAATACTTCCTGAATGGATGGCGAGCACTCCATCACTCAATGATTGATATAAAAATAATCACAGAATGATATAATAACACCAGTTTCTCGACGCTTCCATTTTCATGCCTGTACAGTCGTATGTGTATAAAGTACAACAGACTTAGATTTCTTCTGTGCGAAAACCAAAGAGATCCTACAAATTGTTTCAGTACAAAACGTTCTGGCTCGATATTATGCATCAAGAAAGCTTCACCCATTCAGACTGAATGCACTCTTTTCTCTTCTGTAAACTTTGTTGGATTATGCTGACTATATTAAAAGATATATCAGACGTTGAGTGCTGTGTAGCCACTACATGTTGAAGCAGCGATGAATGGATATCTTTCCTCAACCAAACTACTCTAGAATGGAGCGGGAAAGTTTTCTCGACGAACGCTTTTCACAAGAGTAAGTGAATGTATAAATACACATGGAATAGGACTATCAAGGTAACATTTCCGTAACATTAAGGTCCACCAGTGGGCGACTAGAGTGGGTTATCCGTAGAATGTTATCAAACAGCGTTTTTCCAAACGATCTTTTTAGCTAATTTTTAAGTACTTCACTCTCACTGTTGTCTCTAAATTCCAAATTTAGATGTAACATATTCTTAGGTACCTTGCCACTCCTTGTATTTTCCTCATGTAATTTCCACTGGCCTTGATGAGGTATAACAGATACTCAATCTCTATGAAGATCTCTTTCAACTATTTAAGCTCATTATGAACACTGTCTTCACCACAAATTCTCCAGATACGTTTTGACCGAGAACGGATCAAATTCCTATTTCTGTTGTCTTTGAGGAAATTACTGTACAAATCGGTCGTTTGTTTGTTTCAAATCGATTTTCTGTAAACAGATCTTTTCAGCGACCCATCAACTCTCCTTGTGAGTAGCATATCAAGGAAGATTTTTTTTTCTGTCAGTTCCTTTTTCTAACGCAAAACGGATAGCAGTATGACTGTCACTGAACGTTTTCAGGATGTCTTCCGAATGGTAACTCCCGACGCATATAATGAACGTATCTTCAATGAACGTCAAGTCCCGTATTAGCAGGTGAAATAGTACTTCTCTACAAACTGGCCAGAAAGAAGTCTTAGATGGTTGGAGGCAATCGGCAGGAAGCCCTCAACCTAGGTTTCGTGCTAGTTGGCACTCATTAGCAAGGCGTATCAGCAACACCGAAGGAACTAATGTCTCTTCTGAGATTCAAACCGGCATCACCCAGTGCTGCAGTCAGAGACGTTACCACTGAGCTATTCAGGCTCGCAAGCTTGACTGATAAAATTCAGTCTGCACCGAAGATAGGACTAGACACACTAATCTAGTTACTGACTAGTGTTCAATCAAAATGAAGTTTGCTAGCAAACGACCAAGTTGCAAACCCATAGCTATCCCATCTCTTTGTCTGTAAATTTTCTTGTTCAAAGAAATTGAATATTTAGTGGACACCAAAGTATGATCCATTTTAAACATGATGTGAGCTTCCCTATGTTGACGTTATGTTTTTCGACGTGATTAGGAATGACGCATACTGTTTCATTTAATGAAATATTGATCAACAGCGAGCATACATCAAGTGAAAACATAGTTTTCCCAGTAACATTATTATCAGTAACTCAATTACTAAATTATCATACGAAGAATAGCTACAGACATGCCTTCCTACTGGTTCCAGGTGTTCTGCTATTCACTTAGAGATGTAGTGATACGGTGAACCTGTCATGTCTAAAGTCGAACTAGGTCGTAGTATAGATTTATGGATTTTCGTTAGGCATTAAAGTCAAGGAATGATCTACCCAAAAGGCATTTACTCATCATACAACTCAGATGTCAATAATGACTCAAAATCATATACACCAACATTATCACACTTTAGTATTTTCCACTCACTGTCAAACCTCACCACATACACACACGAAAAAATGATTGTTATTGTCTAATGTAATTCACATATATATATATATATATATATATATATATATATCGTTCATATGATTGTAAAGCTATTAGAATGAAATCGGTGAAATATTTGTTTTATGTCTCAATGAGAATTATATATTTAACATGAAGTTACCAAGTTATAATTCTCTATAAACAGTGCAAGTTTCCATCTCCAGCAGGAAAAAATGTGAGATCTTAACACGTCTTTGACCATCAAATAAAATACTGTTTATTGTGAAGAATTTCTCTCCAACTGTTCTCACAGTTTTAAAAATGTATTCGGAAAACAATTAGCAGTCCTTTGTATATTCTTTAGATCAAAAAAAGGTACTTGACAGGTTATTGATTAAGAAGGCTACACTTTTAAACTTGGTCTTTCGTTTGTTTTAATTCTCTAAATCTTGTTGTAAGACGTGCACACACATACAAATAAAAATAATCGTTATCCCACTTTTTCCTTTGACGAGAAGACTTTTCACCGAAATTATTTAAAAAAAAGTACATGAAACTTAAGTGCGTGCTTCTAACATTAACAGTTACAAAACTAAAGTTGGATAAAATTCTGCAATCATTGTTGTAAATATATAACTAAGTAGAAAACGACATCGACTCACAGATAAGCCTTAAAATTATGACAGTTGAGACGGGAAATATGCACTTATACTTGTTACAAAACAAAGTGTGCATACACAGAGAGTGTTTAAAATTATTTATAATAGTGATAATAATACACACTGGGATGTAACTTTTATCCTCAAAGAATAACACAGATAAATTGGAAAAAAAATGATATCTGTTAAAAAAGAACATGAATATTGACTAACAGTAGACAGACACTCAGTCTTATAGTAAAGAATCCAAATGGCTGTCTGCAAAACAGAAGAATAGGAATTATTACAGTTATAATTTTAGACGTGTAAGAGTATTTATTTCACAGCTGATAGGTCTCTTTTTCTAAATTTCCTATATTCCAAATTCAGAATATGCCTGTATACTATAAATATCCAGGCCATAGATGATAGGAATCTCTTGGAATAATTTGAGCGCTGAGTCAGAATGAATCATTAAAAACCGGTTACTTTACCACCGTAACATTAAGTGACAGCTAACTGAGATCATCAGGAACTACTGGTGTATGTAAAAGAATAACTGGATAGTATCTGATGAAATTATGATGTCTCTATCGTGCAATTGTTTGCAGAACTCCTACAGGCTGTTAGAGAACGAATTTCAAGGTACTGTCTTAGAGATACGTTTGAATTCGTAAACCGTAATGAAGCTACGAAAGTGGGCGACAAATGCACGCTATCCCTCGATGTCCAGTCTCTCTTCGAAAATGTGCCAGTTACAGAGACAACTAATTTTTAATTCAAATACTTGGAAGATGATAACATGAATATTGAAATACTTGCATCCAAGTAAAGAAAATGGTGTGGCTATGAAATCAACTTTAGTTTATCTACTTGCAGATATCTCTATGGGAACTGTTGAGAATGGTCCATTGAAAGCGACCACTGACCGCGTTCTTCTCTATAAAGGATACGTCGGCGATACTTTTATCATTTGTGATAACAAATGTGATCTAATTAGTATCCTACAAGGTTTAAATAGCTGCCAAACAGTCATCAAATTTACAATTGAAGTAGAAGGCGGACAGGCACTCTCGTTTCTGAATGTTAGACTAATGAAGAAGACTGATGGTACTTTGAACAGATCAGTATATAAAAAGCCTACATGAAACGGCCAGTTAACAGACTTCTACAGTTGGGTGCCCAGTAATCGTAGACGCAGCCTGTTAATATCTTTTTGCGACTAGAATCCGAATAATTTGAAGTCCCGAGTCAGTAGATGAGGAGAAAACTCTCTTGAAGAACACACTAGTTGGAAATGGCTATCCCAACGTTTTATACATAAGAGCATATAGCCAACAACAGACAAAAAACACCTTGTCTGTATGCTGAAGAAGATGCTAAACATCAATGTGGCATTCAAAAGCTACCTTCTGGCTGACATTCTTGAGAAGAAAATATCAAACATTCCAAAAAGAACATTCTTTGCTTTTAATATTATGACTGGTATTCTGTTTTCGCTCAACGTTCTTCAACAACTCCAAAGATGAACTATCACATTCGACCACTTCCCTTTGTATCTGTTTACCCATTCACTTGCTCTTGTAGAGCGAGATATATAGGTCATTCAATATGTGTTTTATCTGAAAGAGTCAAAGAACATCATCCCAATTGGCTAAGAAAAAGTAACAGTGGATGAATATGGAAAGCAATGGTTGAACATGTATTCAACAGTGGACACTCAATATGGAGGGCGAATTCATTCAAATTTATCTACAAAGTGAAAAAAAAGCCTCTCGAAAACAATAGAATTTCATATAATTCGTATTGCCGAAGTCTTAGCCATTCGGATGAGAAGCCTTGATTAATGTACTCAAAAGAAACTTCATCCCCTCCTTCTAACCTTACCAATATTCAAAAGTCCAACTCCTGTCAACATTTTGTTATTAATACTGTGTTGTGTATTTTCCGTATGCCATCCGTTATCATCATGTTCTTGGCTAACCTTCTATTTATTCGTTTCACCTACTGTGTTATTTATTCTGATACTTGCCTCCATGCCCTTTTATTAATATCCAGTTTTCTCTGAACGTTCACACATTACGTGACCCAGGTCTAAACTCACTAATCTTTACCTCGTCCCCTTAGTTACATTTCTGATTATTCATCTCACACTTTTTGGAATACTTTATTGATGTTAGCAATACTCCGAACTAATTTTTATTCTTGTCTGACAAACAATGTACACATATATAAGATGATTATTTTTAATTGAGACTGTACAGATATGCGAATGAATTCGCAGAAAAAAAGAGACTCTTTTGCTGAACTTTTTGTTCTCAATTCTATTTTTGGATGTGTATTTTTTGTGAATCTCTATTGTTGGTCATACTTCAGTAATTAGACCATAATGAGATTATTCGATTCAGTTAGCTTATTAATGAAGTTCACTTTTCATCCATAGGTTTTTTATAATTGTTAAAGACTTATAAGGGACAGCTGTCAGTTCGCGTTACTTTAAGCAATTTGATAACCCATACTCAATTTTATTGCACCAGCTGTAGGATGTTTCTACTGTCTGTTGCTTTAAAAAGGTATCAATTGCGAAAAATTGTATTTATTGAATTCATAATAATGGGTGGAGAAAAAGAAATGTAGTTCCTGACAGAATTTAGACTAGTAGTCTCAGGATTGTCAATATAGCTGAGCTAAGAGGTACTTAGTCAATTGTCGTATTGTAAAACTACTGTTACTAGAGAATTAATTAGAAAAAATGGATATCCAGATAAATCATTGAGAAAAATATAAATTCACCACCTAGGAGAGTCAGTATGGCAACAGTTCCGAAAAATCCACGGTTCATAAAACTCCAGTGACTCGGCGACAACATCAACTGGATAACAACACAGCGCTTGAAGTTTTCAGTTTAAAGAGCTTATTATGCAACAGAGGTACGTTGTCTCTTCACAACCACCGCCCTCCTATTCTACGTTCGAGAAATAAGGACTAGCTGCTTAAATTTGCCTCCTCCTCTA
Organism: Trichobilharzia regenti; assembly: GCA_944472135.2. NCBI lineage: Eukaryota > Metazoa > Platyhelminthes > Trematoda > Strigeidida > Schistosomatidae > Trichobilharzia > Trichobilharzia regenti. The sequence continues at coordinate 132,150,579 of OX235270.1, read as the reverse complement.
TGTGTATCTACGAGTTAGACTGAAGATGCGGAGCCAGCTACATCGGGTGTACAATTAGGCATGTTCATCATCGTATTTCCGAACGTCATCCATCATGGTTGAGCGGAGGACAAACAAGATCTACTCGTAGCTTTATTTTAACATACTTTGTGGATAGTTAGCATAAGGTTGACGTTTATACCGAATTTAAAATTATTTATCGCATTCCTACTAATCTTAATTTTGCTCTACGAGTTCGTCTTCTGCATACAGCTGAAGCAATAGGAATCCACCTGAGGAAACCAAATCTCTATGTTCAGAAGAAATTTCTACAGCCACTTTGCTTGCCTTGGCGATCGTGACGTAGATGTATAAACCGGACCACTTAGTCCCCCTCCCCATAAACCTTTAAAATTATAGGAATCATAATTGTTCAAGTTATTTTATTATTTTTTCTGACAACTTCATCTTTAATTACGTATTATCCTTGCAAAATTATTTTATTCTTATGACATTTTCAACCTTAGTTACAAGTTATCTTTTCCAAATCGTTTTATTTCCTTTACCAATCTGTTATGTGCACACGCTTATTCCTTAATAACTCTTAATTTTTTCAAAATTAGGCATCATGTAACTCACGTTTTGTAACCATTTCTTCCTTTTAATTTTGTGTATAAATTTTCTCAGTCAATTATCAACCCAGTGACATGCTGTCACTGGCTAATTATTGTTAACAAACACATCACGACTTGATTGTTGTGTGTTGTAATAAAAATGCAATATTCAAGCGTTGGTTTGTAGGGATTTGATTGGTTTCAGGATTTCATCATGAGCTGGCATCAGTTAGAGAACCATTGGAAAACCTGGGACAGCTGTTTCGTCCTAGTATGGGACTCTTCATCAGTACGCACCTACTGGGATTCGAACACAGGACCTTCCGGTTACAAGGCGAGCTCATATACCATCAACCCACTGGGACCGGATCCAATGGTCCTTGAGTTCTAACTACTGCCAATTCACGACATAGCGCGACCGCTAGGCAATGTCTTCGGTGAATATTTGTTCTCACACTCGACCCGCTGCACCCTATTGATGCGTACTGATGAAAAGTCCCAAACTAGGACGAAACAGCTGTCCAGTACTCCCAGGTTTTCCAATGGTTCTCTAACCGATGTCAGGTCATGATGAAATCCTGAAAAATGCAATATATTTTGTAGTAGAGTCAGAGATGAGTATCTTACTGAAAAGTAAATATTTCTTCGCTGAATCCTTTCTGTTTTCTAAATAGCCACAAGTAACCCTCAGTTGTTATTATGAACTAGAGATACATTCTCAACATTAATTTTAGTGGTTGACAAGGTATGAAGTGGAGCTCAAATAAGAAACATCGAGTTAGGCGTGAGGCCAAGAGTGACATGGCGAAGACTTTGTGAGTAGGAACTAAGAGCTTGTGGGCAACTCGAAAGGCAGCCTAAAATGACTACAGTGGACAGGATGAAATGGAAATGTACCGTTAAATCCTTGTGTTCTAATCATCATTCAAGGGTATGATAAAAATAAACAACATAGAGGTGATGAAAATAAATGATGATATTATGCTTAAAAAAAGTTTTATCGATAAAAAATGAGTAACATTTTGTTGTCTCAAAGCTAACAACACCCATGAAACCATGAACTACTGAATGACTGAGATGAGTATTTGTCTAGAATAAATATCAACCATTAGTGAGGGCTAGCCAAAGAGAGGTGATCTAAACACTAAACGGTTGTTTTGTCCGTTTAGGTCCAAGCTCATCAGCGGTGTGCCGCTAAAACTGTGTACACTGCAAAGTGTAAACATTTACAGAGGTAAAACTTGATACTCGAGATGGCGTAGGCATTGAGGAAAGCTTATGAAATTATGAACATATAGACTACAAAACATATTTATGAGGAAAGAAATATAAAAAAACAAGTACGACTATACTAATATTTCGCTCAGTTGAACCCATAGAGAGATTTAAAATTACTCTGAGCTAGTATTAATACTCAACTGTCATTTTTATACCATTTATTTTATGCCTTTGCATTCCGAGTGGAACATGGGACATCATGCATTAGCTCTGGAGTTTGATAGCAGCGTTGGTTTACATAGAGTGAGGCTGTTAGCCTCAAGCCCAACCTTCCCTCTTTTTTGGGCTCACAAACAGCTAAGGCAGATGAAAGTGTGCGCCGGTTCGGAGTCGAACCCTGAACCACATGCATGGTTTGCCATCATTCTACCTCTGAACCCCCGATTCACCCTATTTTTATATATCAGGTCGGCATAAATTAAATCCTTATGAAGTTTTTCTGCATGTAAATTAGAAGTCTACCATTAGCACTAGTTCTGCTGATTTTTAAGAAGGTATATTCTAAGTTCGATGAAGTACGTCTAAATATGGTAACCCCATTGGGCGTTCATTTGAAATACCATTTACTGCGATGCACAGTTCATTAGTAAAAACAAAATGCATCTCCATAATACATCGAAAAGACAGTAGAGTTTGGATATTGTGGTGGAGCGTAGGAAGATAAGTCAATCAGACGTAACAAATTAGTGGTAACCTACGTTTAACTGAGTGATATTTCGAGCGAAATTCACAAGGTATTCAAGCAGTTTGCTAACCTGTTTTACATAGTTCTACTACTTCCAGCTAGTCTTTAATACAGTTTTTCATTTATATACGCTAAATCAGTGTTGCATCATGTTTATGACGCACTTCGGTCGATTTCAAAACAGCTCTCTAGAGTACCTGACGAAACTATCAGGGGTGTATACTGAAATATACTGAGGCAATAGCTATTCATAAACTTCTTTGCGGGCACAAAAACATCTATGAATATCCTTAACCTGCGTTGAAAATCATTATCTGATTATATTACCGAATGTAGTGTTAACTGTTATCCTTCTTTCTCATAAATAAATTTACTATTTAATAAATAAATTACCATTTTGTGTGTTCACTGGCCTTTAAATTTTCATATATTTTTCAAGCAAAATATGTGTTCGGACTGTATGCCATAAACTCACTACATCTCTAAAATAAACTCCAAATTTATTAAAAGTACTAACTTTCTCAAATTTTTGAACTTAATATTTACTTTTAAGTGTCTTATTTGGTAGAACTTGATCGATTCCATGGTAAACTTCTCCTTAAAACGATATCAGCTAAAAAAGTATTTAAAGACGAAGAAACACAAGGAAACTACATCGTTCCCAGCACAGAGTAAACTATGAACATTCAGATTACTAGCGGAGTACATTTTACATTTAGCTATTCACTAAGGATTCACTGACCTATTTATTCCATCCTCTGCTAATCTGCACTACACAGCCGCCTCCACCCGGTGTCATCACTGAAGAAATTAATGTCGTAAAATACCACTTACCCGCAAACCTAACGCTAGAATATTAATCCATTACCATATTAGCTACTATCAGCAAGTTGGGATTCGATTTGTTAATTGAGAAAATGGACATTATTCTGTTAATTAGAAAGTCAAGGGGCTGACCTTTATGAGAAACTTCGTTGGCTACTACTAAGCTTTTGTAAATTATAAAGGTACATCTATCTAGTGCTTCCTGTTTCCATTGGTTGTCTTACTGATTTGGATTCGTAACGCAACTTTCACTGAAAATACTGAGGTCACCTCAAGACTGAAACCTGGAAAATATTTACTTACTATAACAGTAAGGAGCTGGGAAAAAGCTACTGAAAGAGACAATCTTTCGAACAAATCTTCAATTCAATAAATACTCAATAACCTTATAGATGGATGCAGAATCAATGGTTTCGTATGCTTCAGTTTATCCTATATACAATAATGATTGTGTGGTCGAATACATCGATCAGAGTAGTATCCGGGGGTCATTTAGATTTGCGGAGCACAAAACTTAGCGGGCTGTAAATCACTAGACCCCCCCCACGAAAAAAAAAATCAAAAATATAGAAAATAGCGTTACTAGGATGTGGGCAGTCAATCACAGATAATATGTAATTAGTAGGTGCATATTTGTCAGGAGAGTGAGGACAAATAACTATTGTCCCATAGTGACTTATTAATAGTGTTTCGTTTTACAATAAACTATGAAAATAGGATTAAAACATTCACCTCCATTATAGTATGGTAATGATAATAATGATAAAGGTCACAGTACAAATATAGGTAATATCTACAGTTATGTGGTGTCATCTGGAAATAAAGCTATTCAAGCTTGGAGTGAAGGCTATTAGTGAGAGGTTGATCGGACAAAATTTCCTTGAAAACATAAACTGCATTGAATACTTTTATGCCGACCGTTGCAGTCATGCTTAACAGTCGAAGGTGTACCAAACTAGAGAATCGAGGAGATATCTTGCACAGAATGTAAAAGGATTAATTTTTATCAATTTCGTGCTTCGTATCTACTGAAGCACCAAAATGGAACATATCATTCGCTATGGTAATCGCATTGAATAATGCTCAGGAAGGCGACTGTGGGCTTGGGGAGTCGTTTTACTCATGCTGCTATCTCTCCAAGAGGAGTTAAATAAAGAAGTGTTGGTTAGAGTGACCAGACTAGGCACTTTGTCTTTCATCTGCATTGGAATTATACAAAAGGCTGTGAATTTTGAGCATAGTGTTGCAACAAAGAATATTTGAGCTATTATTTTTTTAACTTCCGATGTTGACAATTTAATAACCACACCCACTTTGAACAATAAAACCATATTTGTATGTTACTTCTCCACTGTTTGCATTTCTCTTTATCTGATCTATTCATGAAACCCTTCATAAATCTTTGAGGATATCAGTTCTCTTATATAATGAGTTGGTTTTGCAGACTTTTCTAGAACGAAACATCAGAGAATTGTTGAGATTTTGCTTGTATGCAAGAGGAATTAACAGCGCATAATGAGCGTATTTTACAAACCACAATCTTTTCTAGGAAACAACCGCTTAAAGCTGCCGTCTAACCTTCTTGTTATCAGGCTATCAAGAAAAGATGAAATATTGTATCTCTCTGTTTCATATATAAATTGGACTTGTGGGTGAGCTATACTGAAAGTTCTGATAAAAGCCTCGGTACCCATTCTATTCATATTTAAGATATAAACATAATCCATATACCTATTGCAGAACGAGAATTTACTGATTACATCACTAGGTGGACCCTTGTTTAATTTTATAATAAACATATAGGCTGAAAGAGCACACAAGACATAGCCCATTGCTACTAGCCTCACCTGATGATGCATTTGATTGTTAAACTGAAATTGCATACTCATCTTATAACGAAGAAACGGTTCCCATACTGTCTGTCTGAGATAGCACACCTACTTCCATATCACTTTTCCAGCAGAGACTCATAAATGAAATCAATGGTCTCTTATGAAGGGATGTTAGTGAAATGGCGGTTTATATCCACGGAAATCAGTTTGCATTCGTTGATCTCTTTATTTATCACTTTTTCGATAAATTCAGCAGTATCCTTCAAGCTATATTTAACTACTTTTAGCCGCCATGGTTTAAGTATGTCCGCTAGCTACCTAGATACTTAGCCATTTTGTGAGTTACGAATGTCCTACACTAGTCACACTGACAGCTTCGGGTTATGAGTTTCGGTATGTTCTAAGTATGTTTGTTCCTATCGACTGTAGATATCTGTAAATATTAGAATAAACTAAATGATTAGAAGCCAGATTTGTTGCGTTATTTTTAAGCCTGATGAGAAACTACCAAAAATAACCATTTGCTTAAATTTCATTCTTCAATTATCTTAATGTGAATATTTAAATAAATGAAGTTTCATTTATGGAATACATTTAATAGAAATGACTAAACACCTGTCTTGGACATCTGAAAAATTCCACTACCCTTGCAACAAATGGGGAGGATGAAGGAGAACTTACTTATAAATGTTATGATTATGAACTATAAAAAATTATTTTTGGAATGCGATCTAGTAAACAACACTGTTCCACAATGTAGTCACTCTGACAAACAAAAAAGAAGTTATAACAGTACCAGAAAGTCCAGTTTTTAAACACTAAGAGTTAGCCATATCTGTATTGATGAATAATTGTTCCGTGTTTTAATGTCAATTAGATATGAGCTTATGTATGTGATACTGTTTTTCACAATTGGCTAACAATCCTTTAGAATACGAACCCGTGCCATTCACAGGTAGGCAAGTATTGAGGCATCCCGTCGCTGTACTGTTTACCAAATGCCCATTCAGCGCATCACAGTAAATACAACAAATCTCATAGTTGTAACATACTGACAATATTCGGATATCTTAGTACTTCTATGATAATATTAATAGCTGTTTTTTTTAGGTAAACTTTAGTTATTGCACAAACACGTCTTACGTAAGTACTGAAGGCAGTTTTTGCCACGAAACTTCAATAGGTGATGAATTTCAGTGTGAGAAGACATTTCAACCAATAAACGTAGAAGTTTCAGGATTTCATCATGAGCTGACATTAGTTAGAGAACCATTGGAAAACCTGCAGGGAGTATTGGATAGCTGTTTCGTCCTAGTTTAGGACTCTTCAGCAGTACGCACCCACCGGGATTCGAACACAGGACCTTCCGGTTACAAGGCGAGCTCGTATACCATTAAGCCACTGGGACCCGATCCAATGGTCCTTGAATTCTAACTTCTGCCAATTCACGACATAGCGCGACCGCTAGGCAATGTCTTCGGTGAATATTTGTCCTCACACCCGACCAGCTGCACCCTACTGGTCACGACTTCCCACTGGAACCCAGGTAACTATCTACCTGAATCGGGCCAGTCGCCAGTGAGCATCTCATTGGTATTCAAGTGTTGGTTTGTAGGGATTTGACTGGTTTCAGGATTTCATCATGAGCTGACATTAGTTAGAGAACCATTGGAAAACCTGGGAGTAGTGGACAGCTGTTTCGTCCTAGTTTGGGACTTTTCATCAGTACGCACCCACCGGGATTCGAACCCAGGACCTTCTGGTTACAAGGCGAGCTTGTATAGCATTAGGCCACTGGCAGAAGTTAGAATTCAAGGACCATTGGATCGGGTCCCAGTGGCTTAATGGTATACGAGCTCGCCTTGTAACTGGAAGGTCCTGTGTTCGAATCCCGGTGGGTGCGTACTGCTGAAGAGTCCTAAACTAGGACGAAACAGCTGTCTAGTACTCCCTGCAGGTTTTCCAATGGTTCTCTAACTAATTTCAGCTCATGATGAAATCCTGAAACCAATCAAATCCCTACAAACCAACACTTGAAAACGTAGTAGTTGTTGAAGACAGTGTATACGTGTGTGGACAACAGTGAGAGAATCGTTGGAATGTGAGATGTAACTGGACTGATGCTTCTGTCAAACTTACTGCACACCAGTGTTCCTTAGTTGATACACTTTAGGAAGTCGATCTCATCATCGATATACGCTTGAGTTGAGCTCATTACTAATCAGCTCACAGAGTGGATGGAGTGCAGTTGGCTCATGAATTCTAAATTCAACTGAATAAATATCTATTGCTACTCTCATTCGAAACCTTCAGTGCGCAACAATTATTTACACATCCCTTGCCTTACTTACAGTTCAGGGTAATTCAGATGCTTATTTAAACGCTGGTCGCAACAAATAGTGGGAGGATGAGAGGATGAAGTTTCTTGAGAAGGAATCGAATTTTAAATAAATCTCCAGAATAAGTGACATAAAGTAGATGATAATTCCCTGTTGGACTATAATAAATATTAATTTCAATAACTATAGATTCACTTGCCATCATCAGCTACAGACAAACATTAAATACTATGCTTAATCGATACAAAAAAAAATTGAAGTAGAATATTTTTCAAAAACGATTGAAGACGCTTCTGATCTATTCAATATAGTCAGATACAGAAACACACAGAAATACTTGACAAACTTTTGACAGTTGTTGCAGCTTTTATTTCCTCTGACAAGTCAATTTTGTTTATATGCTCAAATTTCATTTCATATCATCACTGCGTTCCAGTGGGATATTTACTATAAAAGATCCATTTTCTTCTTATAAACCACAAGGATGATGAAAATATATATGAAAGAGAAATAGAGACAAGATGCACTGTGTTTAGCTTTATGTAACATTTTACTCCTGTATGTTCTGAGCACTATTCACTAGACCACCGGGATACTAAACTGAGATCTTCTGAGAGGATGTTGAAGTCCAATAAATGCAGCTTCGGAATTTATGACGAAAAATGCGTCGTTACTCACCGTAGGTACATCACAGCAAGGAATATTTCGAAAAATATCTGCTATTTCTTAAGTTTTAATATTTATAGTGGGTAATACATTATCAAGCTTAGTGACACTTTCAGGTGTTCTAGCCTGATGCTGATGTTATACAATCATTTATGACAACTCATCACTTTTGTTGCTATCCTCTTATCAACATCCAATTCATCTGAACTTACTAATTGTATTTTCGTTTGACAAATTTAATGTATACACACACACACACACACACACACAAAATAACCATATATATTTGCGATTGTACAGCTATGAAAATGAATTCGCCGAAAAGAGACTCTTCGCTGAACTACTTGTCTTCTGTCTACTAATGCGAAATAGACAATTCAATTCTTTATTCCTGGTTTTCACTGAACACTCTAAATCTGAAACATGAATGAGAAGATAGTTAATAACTCCATGTTATATAAATAGGCTCTGGGTTGTTTGTATTCGATTGACAGCTCACTAGGTTAAAGGACCCCGTTGATCCGATTGGACAAAGTGATATAATTTACAAAATACTTTGGAGTGAGTGTGGGGTCGACTACGTAGGACCAACTAGTAGATTGAGGATGGTCAGATTATCAAAACAAGAGAATTTAGCTAAATGTAGAATAATTGACGCCATGAAGTAATTTAGCAAAAACTCAGCAACTGCACTGCATGCATTAACACAAAACCATACAACAGGGTGAGGCAGAGTTACAACTCTAAAATTTAGTACAGATAGACGGAGGGAGGAGCTGATCACTAAATCTTTGTACATCCAACCTACACCGAACACATACTATAGGAATGACTCATCACTAATACTCGAGATAGGGGAAATATTTATACCAGTCAAATCGAAAGATCAGAAATAACATAGTCATGTAAAAGAAGTCAGAAAGTTTTGTGAGTACCTTGATATGAACATGAGCAATAAACTGTAATAAAAACACCATCAGTAAATATCACTTTATCAAATAAATTTACCGTATGATACGATTAAACTCTACAACACTTCCCAATCTCAGTTCAGAGATACTTTTGTTTGGACTCGAAAGATCACACTAACTATCAACACAGAGGTATGACAGTACGCATTATAAATGGCGACTTGGAAATGATCTTTATAGTTTCAGTGTGTATTTCTTTGAGGACTAGTATCTCTAAAAGCATCAGTAAGGTCTGCATAGCTCCTTCTTTCCTTCTAATTTGAGACTTTCTTGAAAACCAACAGTCAAGGAACACTTAACTCCAAAGCCTCAGGATGGTCGGGGGTGGGTGTCTTGCGCTGCGGGTTGGCCACCCCTCCGTACACCTCTTGAAATGCTCCCATATGACCGGGCGTCTTACACAGCCTCTCCTGAGGAAGTCCTACTCACTGCCTTCACGTGGCGGAGGTGTTTTTCACCAAAGTGAGAGGGCAAAAGAGGATGCCCGGCGCTCTTCACCGGGTTGACTGTCCATTGGATGACAGTCTAGGGGAGATGGCTAAACCCTGATTCCAAACCTCCAACGACTGGCGTATGAAGCTCACCGGAGATCACCGGCAGACATATGGACAAAGGGCGTTTTGGATGCCCTGGATGACTAGCCCCATTCAAAAAGGCGAATGAACCGGACTCCGGTCACCGGCTGCCAATGGATAGTGGACTCCCTACTCCACTCCTAATGCCTTGTAGGTCACATTTGGTTGTGTAAAGGCTAGAGCTGCACTCTCAAACAAAAGGCCGAGCGATGCTAGGGACATCACTGGTACCCAATTCCCATGAAACTTCATGGTTCATGAAGCCGGCTCATCCTCCCGTAGGAGATAGCCGAAGTAAAGTAAAAGTAAAGTACTTAACTTGCACTAAAGTGGCTATAGAATGTAGTCAGCATCACCTCCCCCTCCCCACTTCAGTGAAAATAACTCACAAGCTATTCTCAAACAAAACTAACAAGTGAAACCATCTCTTAGAAGTGAAGTTGCTGATAAGATATTTCAACATGTTCATGCAAAAATGTTTTGCGTAATACAACATATTTTTGCTTGTTTCTTATCCTTTAAAGTGATCAGAGGAAGGAAGAGAAATAAACCGAAAGAACTAGCGGGAGGGAGTGCAGGAAGGGAGAAAAGAAGCTTTTCTCAATATTCTCCACATATTTAAAAAGGGAAACTAGAACACTTTGTTTTACATTCTGGAAACTAGTTTTCAGAAAAACTGGAAACAAAGTTTGTCATGTAATTCCTTTCACCCCTCCCCTGTTTTTTAATTATTTAATGGATTAATTAAAGTGTAAAGCATATGAAAACCAGTGAAGTGTTTCAAATCTTTAATGTTTTAAAATTTGATTAGTAGTTCTGTATCATAAATTAGTTTTTTATATAGTTAAAATGAGAGAATTTGAACTGCATGACTGTACAGTGGACAGTACTATAATTATGTACATTATTTCTGGTATTGCGGTGTTCTCTGAGCTATCAGTGGTAATTTGGACTTTGAGAATTCTCAATGGCTGAAATATTTGTGCCGTTTGGTAAATTTTACTATTATTAGTTGTTCCATACGACCGTATCCATTTATTGTCTTTTTACCTTGATACTTGACGTTTTAACTGTGAGACATATTTGCAATTAGTAGGGTTCTCTGTGCTGGTTGGTTTAGTTGCGGAGCTTGCGTCGTCCGTGTGAGACGTATTCTCTATGGATTGATAAATTCAACCAGCTTATTGATGATTCGGCCAGTAAGCCAGGATTCAGTGACCCCTAAACTTCTGTCACTTCTTGATATAGCACAATTGACAAGCAGTATCATCAATGAACATCTGTTTTATTTATCCTGGCATGGTGAAATCTACTGGTTATGCATAACTTCTCAGAAGAACTTCGGGATTTCTATGCAGTAGTGACTAATGAGCTGAATGTTAATATTTAGATTGAAGCTTTTGTGTAGGTTCGGATTAATTTCAATGTGGATTTTGTCATGTAGGCAATCTGCAGGAAGCCTTCTGCCTAAGCTTCGTACTCAGCTGTGGCTGTAAGCAATAGAGTATCTGCAACCTTGAACCTGAACAGTGAATCATAAAGCTTAGTTGTAACATCATGAACTATTATTATTATTATATACTTTAGTTCCCTAGAGGAACATAGGGCTTCAGCTGCGCACCTCCATTGCCTTCTGTTTTCTGCCAACTTTTTCACCCCGCTCCAAGTCTGCCCAAATGCTTTCACCTCCTCCTCACATGACCTCCTCCAAGTCACCCTCACACTGACGACCAACTCGCCGCTTCCCTTTTGGGTTCCACTCGAGCAATGACTTGTCTAGTAATGTCACTTGATGGTTTCCTCAGAGTATGGCCAGCCAATCCATCTCCATTTCTTCCTGCCTGTTTGTTTTACAATTGGTTCCTGGTTGGTTCGCTCACTGACAAAGATCCCTATTGCTGATCGTTTCTGCCCAGACATCTGATCTTGAGTATTGAGCGAAGACAACTGTTGATGAAGGTCTGAAGTTTGTTTGAGATGCTCTTTATGACTCGCCAAGTCTCTGGTCCGTAAAGTAGCACTGACTGACTTTACATTGAGGTTGAAAATCCGGATCTTATTTTTCATGCTGAGTGTTGTTGACCTCCACACAGACTTAAGAGTAATGAAAGCTTGTCTTGCTTTTCCGATTCTGGCTTTGATATCCTCATCAGTTCCGCCTGTAGTTGAAACGATGCTTCCCAGTTAGGTGGGTAGGTGAAGGAGGCTGTTTCTTTCAGGTTCCTCTCATTTATACTGATTGTTGTCTGTTGTTGTTGTTTCTGTTGGTGTTGGCCAGGAATCTTCATCACCTCTGTTTTCTCTGTGTTCACCTGAAGTCCTATCTTTGGTGCTTCTTCTGCCAACTTGTTGCTTTTCACTTGCGTATCTTATAGTTTGTGGGACATCGTGAACTAGACTGAAAAAATTCAGCTGATACCGACACTGAGGGATTAGTTAAATGATAAAAGTCATTTTTAATCTATGCAATCATATTTATAATACGGTAAAAGGAATTAAGTGGCACTGGAAACTTCTAAGTCAGTATACATCTGACGACAGTAAAGATGATATTCAGGAGGTAGATTTGAAGTAAATGAATTATAAAACTTCAGTTTTAATAATTAAGTTAGCTGATATTGAGATTATAAAAGCAGGTCAGGTGTTGTCCAAACAATTAAGAGTACGATGATGATAACAATGAAGAAGGTGGAGATAAAGTGAACTGGAATGAATTCAAGCTTCAAAGACTGTGTTTACATAAATTTGAGCTCACTGAGTCGAGAATTTCGCCGAGGTCTTGACCTTTAGAATGATAAGGCGAGTTAAATATATCCAAGGTAGGTCTCAGAAGGACGTTATTTTTGTGCACTTTCGGAAGGACCATTTCTTCGCCGACAAAAACTGTGTTTTTTCCTCAAGAATTAATGGGTACATTTCGCAATAATGTCTAAGCCCTACTGTCCAATCAATAAAACCGTAGAATTTGAAAATCATCAGCGACTTTATTCCAATGACCAAATGGTAATGTAGTCATCCCAGAATCCAATAAGCATAATTCGGACCCCTTATCTAGTCATCAGTGAACATTACTGAAAAGTAACTCAGTATAATGAAACGTTTATTTAACATTCTTCGGTTTCAGTCGGTTTTTTTATTTCACTACCTGATTTCGATTTATAGCCAGATGTACTTTAAGATTGTTATAACTGTCGGGAATTAAATGAGGACGTTGTCACCTTGTTCTGTCTGCGCCTGACTAATATGCCTATCTGCTTGTGGTACCTTCCGATTCAGTGAAGCACGCAAATATCAAAAGACAAAGACTGGACTGTGACTGTGTATTGTAGTACAACAACAACGACAAAGAAAGTCATGGTATTTATACATTTTACAACAATATAGACAGCCAACAGCACTTGAAATAATTGATCGTAATAGTCAATAACAAAGTGCGTGAGAAATGATAATATACCATCTATGCGAGATTAACAGTCAATACCAAAATGTGTGGGATCCTATCAAAAATCAGTCAAAATTTGCATAAACTTAACATTATACAGATAATCAATTTTTATATTCCGTGTACTTCATTTTCAAATAACTTAACCAGCGTGTGTACATTAAACTTGTGAAATGTTTTTTGTGACTAACATTCAGAGAATAAACATGCGATTCTACAACGACATAGCAAAGAAGCAATGATTTTAACATCAATATTAGAATTATAATAACACTTGCTTCAGGGCACTAAACACGCTCTAGTAAACAGCATTACAATCAATAAAGAGATGACTTAATCTTGACCAGTCATTTCACTTTCATAATATTTACCAACCTCTGTCTAGTCTAAACGTTTTGGCTTTAGTAAACAGAACATTTTTTCCACTAATTGTCAAATCTTTTAATCCCATCTTTCTTAAGCAGATGAAAATTCTTGATTAGGGATGAATTTAATACTTGAACACAAGCCTAGGTGGCAAATGTATTTTAAAACTGCGGCCATCAGACTACATACTAGAAGATCTGTTGACTGAAATACAAAATCTAGTGGCTAACTACATCCTGAGTTTCAACCACTGAATTCTAATGCGTATGAATAAAATGGTATGAAGATATCAGTCGCTTTTAATGGTATGTTAGCCAAAACTGTTGCGAATTTAAAACAAATGAAAGAGATAAAATGTAACCCAAAGACTATAAACAAAATTTTTAAGACTAAAATGGCCTAAACTAATTCGTGAAAAGTATAGATTTTTTGGAGGAAACGTTTCCTTTAGTCAACTCATTAATACGCTGAAATAGATGAAAGTAGTCTTACAACAGTTTTACAAGAGCTGATTTTGGCTGCGTTATGTCAATTCATTTGGATGGTTGAATTGTGAAGGTGTATGTTTATAAATTTACATGTATGTGTGGACACACGTATATAAGGAGGACTCACCGGTCTTTGTAGGTTACGGCTACAGAACATATTCCAAAGTGGCTGCAACAACAAATAAAATAGCCAGATACAAATGATCCCTGAAGTAGATGTCCAACATTATCTATAGCGGAGCACATTATGCAGACAGGTCATAATGTTGATTTCAACAATGCCTTTAAGCCCATATATAAAACAAGGTTGGAATAAAACAATTCCAACAGTGGTGTGAATACGGGCAGTAATTTTGCTCGAAATATTACCAATAACAAAACTTATCATTGTGTGTAAACTATTGAAATATAACTATACTTTATTTGATGGTTGGATCACTTATATTCTTTGAAGCACTGACTACAAAAAGACTTAAACTTGTCATATGTGTCCGAAAGTTATTTGTTATAAATTTATACCTGCCTTGGTAATCCAATTTAGAACCAAGGATTAACTGACTTCATAATAGTTTTAACCCCTTCTTTGCTTTGTTTTTTCTTTCCTAATCACACCTTTGCCTCATCTTCCTACCCATTATTTGTGACCTTGACCTGTACACAATCTGATCTTTATTGTAATGATTCAGGCCTTCTTGTCTTCTATAAAAACTGTGTATGACAATTACGTGTGTGATCAGTATATTTTCGAAATGTGTTTCGCAAATGCACTACACGTTTCGGATAAACCATGTCTTCACATTGTGTTGTCGAAATTCATAAATGGGGATTAATTGCTTCAAATTATTTGAATAATGAAAAAAAATTCAAGAATAATCACTACCAGATTCTAAAAATGCATGAAATTTTTCGCGTCAACGTGTACAATATGGTGTATGTATCAAAGACGAAATGAAGGCGGAGCAACATAATCACTTGTAGCACCTAAATTCTTCACATCTGTTAAACTATGAAATATTAAAAATATGGTTGCAGTGCACATATAACTTACTTTCCGATGAAGTCATCAACATTCGTGTATTTATTGGGGATATAAGTATAAAACTTGGGCACTGTGGTAGAGTATAATTCCATTATAGATAAGATTTTATTTTGATAAATCGCACAGTGTTTACAGTTATATGAACTGATCAGTTCATATAACTGTAAACACTGTGCGATTTATCAAAATAAAATCTTATCTATAATGGAATTATTGTGGATAGGTAAGTAAATAGGAATTAAAATGTAATAATCAGCAGGATGATCGGATAATAAAACACAGTAGGGCATTAATTACTGGGAAATTTGGCTTTTTGTTCAACCAGCGAATAAAAATTTAGTGATAACATACATAAACAGGAAGTTAAGGTAATAAACGTAATGGGAAAATCACCGTTGAGAGAATCAACTTTCTATGCTGGCCATGATAAAGACAATTTTTTGGCTGAATGTATTTACCTTGAATACATAGTGTGGACTTGTGTGTCATTTATGCCCAGATGTTTTAATTTCACTCCCTTTGAGACGTTTATTGGATCTCGAATGGCACTTTGTGGGGCATTTCAAATGTAGTTGAATATCCTGAATTCGCCGAATTATATACATACCTACATTCTCCCTTTACTAACCGTGCTGGAAAGTAGTTCTGGGTGCGTTTCACAAGTGGACTTGTTGTACGGTAAATGTACACAGCTCTACACGAGTAAGTGGACAGGTTTATGCCTGTTGAAGGAGCCCAATGCGATAGCCTGTATTTCACGTGCTGGTTGAGTAGTTTTTTCTTGCAAAAAAATTTCATTTGTATTCTGTGGGCAAAGTATGTTTTACTGACAGATTTCGAAAGGTTTTTACTAAGAATTTCTACTTCATTTCAGGATTAAGTACCAGTGTCATTTATGAGGGGAAAGCTGAAACTTTTCAAAAGTTTTCTTTGGTTTTAGATTCTTGTCAATGAATATAGGTGGGAAACTATATTCAACTAAGACTTTTGGAGATTTTACAGTCCTTAGTCAATAGATTCCACTGTACATGTCTTCCTGATCCTTGTGAAAGAAGAACTATTATTACTTAGACTATTACTTGGACTTTTTTATTGCAACTTAGTTTGTCAATGAAGTGAACCTATAAGTCAGTGGATATATTGATGGATAACTGCTGTCATTCTTCTATCAAAAATATTTAATACAAATAAGCTCGATTTATCATGAAATTATTTTAAATTTTTACTGTACTTATAAGTTTATGCAGCGAATGGCTTGATTTTCCGAGGTAGAATCACTAGTCCCAAGCCAAACGCCCCCTCATTTCCTAGGCATTGGACAGGCTGGTAAACTGGACTCACAGATGATGATGATAATGTCAAAGGTAGGCTAGATCAGAAAACTTGTTGCACTGAGCATAAAGAACAACGTTTAGATTTCCACAATAATTTTAAGTCAGTTCCTTATTGTGGTTCAAAGACTTGGCACATATATAAAGCTTTTCCAGGAGGCTACTACAAACATTTATCGATGGATGCCTTCGTTGGCTGCATAACGAAGATGAAAATGGCTCATCTAAAAGGATTAGTGACTATGACCTCTGACAACTAACCATAAAGGGAGAGCCTTAGAAAGAAGCCAAATAAAATGGAGATGAATCGGACACATGCTGAGGATATCCTTCATTGCATCGCGTGACGTGCTAGACGGAGGAATGTCGAGTTGGGCATCCGAGAGTGATAAGTTGGTGATCATATGAGGACAGGGCAAAAGCCTACAGGCGTTCATGGAGCCAGCTAAAGGGGACTACACAGAGAAATATCAAAACAGAGTTGTCCTGTGAAACCTTTATGTTCCACTCCAAACCCAACAGGTTTAATAACACCGAAAAATAATCACAAAACCATAATAATTCACTGTTGAAAAATCATGTTCTGAAAAGAAATTGCAATCTAATCTTGCTTTCTTGTGAAATGTGTTACAACTTATCTCAAACAATGACAACATCCTTGTGTGATATTTGTTTTGAAAAAGTCTACTAACACCTGACGTCAAAGATTACGCAATCGTTGCAATCTACTTCCTGCTTTATACTAAACTGCACTGGGAATTGAACAACAAAAATTTGACTTTAAAATAATTTGACAGAGGAAATTGTTTGTATGTTTTTTTTCAAAAGGAAAATAAAAAGAACAAAAATCATTTACTCGGAACTGCTAGTAAACTTCATGAATTGCAGAAAACAGAGACGATAGGATTTCAACAAGTGTTTCATTTAAATTGATGTAAGTATAAAACTTGGGCACTGTGGTGTTTCATTTAAAGTATGCAAAGACATTCGCCTACCCGTAGTTTAGACAGGAAATAAAAAAGCACAGCTCTTAACGCTTAATTACCAACTTTTGGTGTTTTTTTCCGTTTCTGTTTAGATCCTGATACAGCTACGGGCTAGTAAATTTGAGGCTGCTGTCTCAAAACCTGTCGCCACTCAGACTTTCATTTCACTATCAGTCATCATCTATTACGTCAATAGAGTAGTTTATTAATCCAGTGTCATAGTTCTTATACGCTTTCAGCATCGATGAAATATTATTGTTTTAAAGGATAGCTGAAAGAAGATTTTTGGCGAGTGAAATGAAATTATAGCATGGTCACTATCCAGTATTCATTAGCCATCTGTTGAATCATATCAAAAATCTCTGATAAGCCTTTATCTGATAACAATCTATCCTACCTGATTTCTGCGTGGTAATAACAAACCCTGGATGGTTAAAATTGATGACAGTTATAAGCTGATACATCTGCAAAGTGGTGCAGGTAATAATATAAGTAGGAGTATATAGTCTCTTGGTGACTTTAAACTACGGACTCAAACATCATTTGTAGGAGCGTAGTTAACTGTGGACTAGTAACAGCGAAAAACATGCGTTAGTATGGCTCCTACGAAAAAACACTTAGGGATCCACTGATGACACATTTTATATGTAGGACTCGATATATGTTGTGTTTTGCCAAAAATATGTGGTTTACTGGATTATTTAGCACACACACACACAGCGTGGCAGACGATAAGACAGGAATGCGGTGGATCGACAAGAAGACTCTAGGAGATCTGGACGCTCGAGAACGCTTGTGTCTGACATAGAATAGATTCAAAGACGTGCAGGTGAAAATCAACAAGTTGCCAGTAGAGGCTACCAGCAATGACATGACTTCAAGTGAACACAGAAAAGATAGAGGTGGTAAGGATAACCAACCATCAACAGAAAGCACTAACTGCTATCGACTGAAGACATTTAAGAGCGATCACTACCTTCGCCCCTGTTTAGGTGCAAAGAGGTTCATTTTGCTGAAGGTTCTGTAGCAACTTTGTTTACAGGGTGTGGTTGCTAGCCTCACGCCTGAGAAAAGAATGATTACATTAAGTAAAAGTTTAGAGAGAAGCAACTTTTTGGGTTGCTCCCCTCAAAATCAGAAAATAACGGACAAACAATGAGAACAACATCAACAAAGGAAACAGTTCACAGAAAAAAGGGCAAAAAGCGACGACAACTATACAATAAGACAACATGCAATATAGTTCAGTATTGTTAACTAAAATGATATCTTAACCATAAACTCACTGACTTGGAGCAACTTGAACATATAAATCCAACAATATATACAATTATAGATGTGTTTATGTTTAAAAATTCCACAAATCCAAACAGTGAGTTATGTGTATTATCTGTCAATAAGATGGTATTTTTTGGATTCAGTGTTCAAAAGGTTAATAATTGTGATAATTTCCGCAAACACTTTGCATAAAATTTTAGAGTTATAAGAGATTTTATTTATGACCAAAATGTAGCGTAATAGTCGAAAAGCGCGCAACAAAGCAATAATCAACTAGAAAGACACAAGAAAAAGGTTACGGAACAATATAAAAGTAAGTATTTGAAAGTATTCAGAAATGATTCATTATAAATTATTTAAATTAATCCCAGCGTGTTATGAAAATCAAAACAAGATTTTTCTGAACGTTTCGCTGTGTAAGCCACAGCTTCTTCAGCAGATTTATTCGGATTATAATTAATCATCAAAATATATAGTTAAAATTTTTTACATAAAATGAAGTCAGTTTATTTGAAGGTCATTTGTCCATGGACATTTTTTCCCAATAGAAGTATGTAAGCAGTCATCACATATGATAATGACGATATGAAGAACGAGATAACCAATATAAAACAGATTTTGATTGGAAATGGTTATCCTAAATAGCTACTAGATAATATCATCAATAGAAAGGAGCATAAAGAAAAACAAAAAGTTGAAAAATCCAGGCTATCGACGACAGCCATTCCATATCGAAAGGACACAGCTGAACAACTTCAAAGACTATTTGCTGCATATAATATTAAAGTCTATGTCAAACCTTCTAATTCTCTAGAGAAAGCGTTAGTGCATGTCAAAGATAAAGTTCCCAAAATGTCACAAAGTAATTGTGTCTACAAGATAAAGTGTTCAGAATGTGAGGCACGCTATATAGGGGAGAGAAGTAGGCAGGTGAAAGTCAGAGTGAATGAACATAGACTTTGCACGAAACGTCCACCTAGAAATGAAGTAGAATTAAAAAGTCTAGAAAAAAGATCGGCTATAGCAATGCATGCGATAGACAGCGGACATAAGATTGATTTTGACAGTGTCGAAATTCTTGGAAGAGGATTTCATTCACATAAAGAAAGATTGACTTCGGAAGCCTTGCACATTTTGACCACATCAGATGCAGTGAATAGGAAAGAAGGGATAGACTTATCACCTATATGGCAAACTCTTATGAAGCAATGACCTTTTAAAACATGTATTATCATGTTTATCACATATGAATTCACGTATTTTCCATATGACAAATAACATACACACACACTCATACAAAACTAATCTTTGCAAATCAACTATAGAAGAGTGAACACAACAACAATTTGACATCAGTCATTACAAATTTATGTGATGACTGCTTACATACTTCTATTGGGAAAAAATGTCCATGGACAAATGACCTTCAAATAAACTGACTTCATCTTATGTAAGAAATTTTTAACTATATATTTTGATGATTAATTATAATCCGAATAAATCTGCTGAAGAAGCTGTGGCTTACACAGCGAAACGTTCAGAAAAATCTTGTTTTGATTTTCATAACACGCTGGGATTAATTTAAATAATTTATAATGAATCAATCTGACTCGGCGCTCAAATTATTCCAGGAAATTCGTAACACCTACGGTCTGGAAACCTATATTTAGAAATGAGTTATGTGAGTTAAGATCAGTGAGTCAGAAAAAAGCACAATAAAAATAATTAAGAACACAATTTTCAGCGAAGAGACTCTTTTCAACGAATTTATTATCAAGCTGTACAATCGTATATATATGGTTTTATAAAGAAATTATATCCGGTGAGGGAATTAGGTCAAAGGTGTAAATACATGAAATAATAATATTATGAAATAAATTTAAAATATTTGTGATTAGGTTCATAGTTTAAGTCAAGTGGAACAATGATTAATGTCATATATAAGATAATACATCAGGTGTATAGATTTTGGGGAGAGGCATATAATTGTAAGATTAATAGACGAATGTAAAATGTTACGTAACATGGTGTGAAATTTGATAGCAGAATTTAATATGGTAACAAATAAAAACAAAAATCAGAGCACATAATTATACAGTAAGTGAAAAAATTCTTACCAGAGTTAAGTGAGATTAATCACTGTTTCTTTGTGTACACAGATGATATGTGTTCAAGCTACTTGACGGTAACAGATTCAGTTTATCACATTAAAGTTGGATTTATCTGCAATTTACATAATCACTTTTTGTGTCCCAATTCGATTAGATGTTGCCCAACGGTGTTGAATAGTCGCTGGGGATGTTTACGTCTCTGACATTTTGAGGTGTGCTTGGAGAGCCAAATGGATGCCCAAACTATCTTCAGAGAAAATTCGGTTTTCTCTGTCAAAGAGAATACCTCTGTGCATTTTAATGGACGCAAACTTGCATAGTTCAAATTCTTTCAAGTCAAGTTATCGTTTCGGTATGCTCTTTTCTCGATTATGCTATCATCTCATCTTCTCACAGAATAAGATTTTTCCATCCATGCACCATTCTGACAGTAATGTCTCGATGTGCATCACTGAAACTATAGTAAAATTTGTGAGCGTGGTCTGCCCTCTTGCAAATACTCCTCGTGTTGACCACATACCTTGAACATAAAGTAGTTTTTTTTCAATCAAAATCTAATTTTTTAGATTTGCCATGAAGATATCACCAAGACCAAGTTCAAAACAACTGCGTAAGGCTATTCTATCAACGTGTCCATAAAATTCTTTACATCTTTTAGTTTCATAATATAAGATAGTAATTACAAATAAATGATTTGGTTAGTCCTAGTTATAAACAATTGTTGAAATGGAGTTCATCTTATTTTCCTGAACAGAATTAGCTCCTAAAACACTTCTTTACTTGAATTAACAATTCAATAGAAACTACTACTACTTGGCAGACATACTGAGAAACCACCTGACCAGTTCATTGAAGAAAACCTTCTTCGCGGCTGAATTCCAACCAATTTTCTCGACGAAACCAATAATTCTTATCAACGTGAAGGATGGGCTACCACTACTGGCTTCATCAATGTGTATCTATCATCAATTCACCTGCTCATGTGGAGCTAGGTATATCAGAAGTACCCAGTGTTTGCTATCCACTCGTATCAACGAACATTTACCCACAATCATGGTTTTATAAAGGAGAAGAAAGATCGCCTCGTCGCACCTCCATCCTGGAACACCTCATCGAATCTGGACATCAAGCTAACCCACAATGTAACCTCAAAGTCGTCTATAGAATACGCGGGAATCTTGTTAAAAGAATACGAATGAAACTTCTTCAAACCGTGGAAGCAATGGTAATTCACACATTAAATCTAGGACTCTACATACAGAAGAAATTCTTCCAGTCACTAAATCGACAGTAGACCTGGTGTGTCCTAACACTGGATACTTAACTTCAGTATTTTGTCATTTTAACTGTAATTTTCCTTCCTCACTCCCAATTAGATTTCTATCCATCATTAACACTGTTGTTAACTTGATTCTCGTTCAGTTCCAGGTGATTTCCACACAATTATATTACGTCACTGGTCCACTTTTTTAACTTTATTTTACTTTCAACCTGGTTGAAACTTTCCTTACTGCTTAATTTGTTGTCTGGGAAAGTTTACAATTCTAATGACACATCTTTGAAAATATTTTGTGTTGCTAAGACAATTTAGTATGTATATTTATATATATATGCGATTGTGCCGCTTGGGAATTATACTGCTGAAACAGCGGAGTAATTCTTCTCTGAACGCCTTCTTTTATGAATTGTCATCAGCAATCAAAAAGTAACGCGAGAAGTAAAGTTCCGAAACCTGAACACAGTTGACAGACGCATAAGTCTGTTATCTCACGACTTACACAAATATGATAACAAATTACATATAACTTACATGTGATGCTGTCTGACCGATATCTAGATACTCTGTAAGGAACAAATGACGTTGTTGATCTATCCAGTTAGACATGCCTCTGGCATTTTCATCAAACAAGCGAAGCTGATAAATTTGTTCTAACCGGGATCTACCAGCTTCCCACTTCTGTTGTAAACGAGTACGAAACTCGTAGAGTTGTGATACTGTATGCCGAACCTGTGGAACCAACTGATTAAGAACAACAATAATAATTATTTAGCATCTATCCTATACAAGATGTGCTAACTAAACAGTGCCGAAATACAATGACAGTATAAACTACGAGAATTTTTGTGTAGAAGATACCAAACACGGAGAGAAAATCGTTATTTAATTGAGAAATTGTTTGATAGTGATCAACTTCAAACTGCTTCCGATTATTGAGTAATGCCAGTTGGAGATCTAAGAGGTATCAAACAGCTGATTTCAAACTTAGAAACGGGGAATTATGAGTTGAACAGCAGTGCTTCATTCACGCATGTGAGCGACTGCCAAGCAAGACTTCTCCTACTATGAAAATATGAAGAGAAACTTATATCATAATATTGGGATTGAAGTAAATGAACCTGTGAGAAATTGTGAATGAGCTAAACCAGACACTGTATTATTTAATCTCAAAATAAAGACACTGGTAATCAATTTAAAGAATATGTGAGTACTTTGAAACACACAAACATCATTACAATCAAAATACCGAATTATTTGAAATTCTTTCCACATAAACTATTAGAATCCTAATTGTCATACATAATTTATGCGCAAAACTTGAACAAACTTATATGGAAATAATTGTCAATAGCTATATAGGTTTCTAAAAATGTAAAACCTTACCAAGCGCATTTTGAAAGATACTCAATTAAGCAAGCCCTTCTTCACTACTCACTTTCAATATTATATAACCCCACCACCTTATCAATACGCATTATATTTTTATGCAGACAGAAGATAAATTACAAAGGCGTTTTTTAACGGTTTAATGATTCATCGAATGGCAAAACATTTTGTGTACTTTTAAAAATGTAAGGCACAATAAAATTGGAGACAGGCAAATAATGGGATTAAACAAAGTAATGTAACAGCTGTCCTAAACACCCTCGATTACTTCATTTATCTGCAACTTATATTGTGATTTGCTCTATCACACACCTGGTAATTTTAAAAGGGTGCTTATTTACTGAAATTCACATCATTATCCTATGGTAGTACTGTAAGCGCATTGATTTTGAATGTTTCTGTTATCAAACCAACAACCAAAGGATTTTTCCATACAAACAAGACTATGAAACACAATGGATTATATTATCAGTTCTCACATACTTAAGTGCGACGAATAGCCTGGCACTCGAAAGTTATGATCCTAACCCTAACTGATCTCCAACTAACAGACTGAACTGGTAAATGCAGAAGTGATACTCTACTTGAATAAAAGACTACACAAGCTCAACCTTTTCATGTTAAATAAAACTTAGATATGCAGTAATCTGAAACTAATCGTTGGTCAGTGATAAACGAGAAAAAAACATTCTAAAATAATTGTTGAAACTTAAATAAAAAATTCTCAACTACCTGCTGAAAGTCAGGATTCATAGAAACCCACGATGTGGCAAGAAAAGATGCACCGCCACCAGGGGCGGTGGTATTAGAACATAATTGAGAGCCTGAATTAGCAGATGCATTTGCACCAGATTGTGAAGCAGTTATACCATAGCGCAACCATGAGGTTAGTCGATCAGCTTCGGCCTCAAGAGCTGGGACTGGAGCTTGAACAATCTGAGGAAAACATCCGTAACCGCATGAAATAAGGATTAGGTGATAAATGTGCAAATAAGTAGTGATGAAAAAACTATGTAAATTTAAAATGCCGGAGAAATAGAAACGACATAGATAAAACTGCTGCTGCTGCTGTGCTGGCTGTGGCTCTAAGGACTTAATTTTCCGTGCTCAGGAACGGCTACCAGTGTGACTAAATGGTGTAGTAAAAAGCACCAACAGTTCTAAACTAGATCACTTCACCCGAACAGACCACAAAACCACCTGTTGAGAAATTTCCTCTATCGTCTATAGAGTACCGAATAAATTATCACAAGCCCCTAGATACCAAACACTCCAAACAGCAGGAGCATTGCAATCCTCTTAAAACAACCAAAGCTCCGCGTGAAAAAGAAAAAGGATCAACCAATTAAGCTGTCTCGATCTGCTGTTTTTTTTGTTTGTTTTTCCTTCACGTTCCCCAGTGGAACATAGGGCCTCAAGCTAGTGGCTTGAAGTTTCTGTAGCATTGGTGTTTATTTTTACAGGATGGGGTTGGTAGCCTCATGTCCAATCTTTCCTCTTTACCAGCATTATTTCTGGCTTAGCGAGAGAAAGGAGGCACCGAACCCTGGACCATTTGGATGGTCGGCGAGCGTCCTAACCTCTGTGCCACCGACGCACTCTCACCTTAATACGTAACTCTAATACTCTCTCTTATTGACTAATGTTAACAACTATGATGATAACAACGTATCATGTTTGCTAACACTCTCTTTCATGAAAACAATTGCATATAAATATGACTGTACACCTAAAGGGGAAAATGATTTTCCCTCAAAAATAGCCTCTTTGCTGAACTACGTGGTTTTTGTTTTCACTGGTAATAAAATCTCAACAAGCATTTTTATAGGTTAACGTACAAATTATTTGAAAGAGACTTTTTAAGACTTAAAATTTACAAGCTGACATCAAAGTTACTGGTCAACTTGAAGTGATTTACTGAAACGGCTGCCGACCGACCTTACTTTTGGACATATTTAACCATTAAGTAAGAAAATAATCGAGAACAAACAACATTGTATGTCTGAAACTATTAAATATTGTCGAATGTCAAGTGTTTCAGTTGGCATTACATAACACCTTAGCTTCCTTCGACCAATGTGTTACATTCTTTCTTTCAATTCTTTTCTTTGTCTGAACTCTTACAATTTATAACTTCATAGCTAATAATAGATTGTTTCCAAAGGAAAGTGATACTTTCTATTTGTTATTTCATAGACACGCGCATTCTTAAACAACAAACTGTATTCAGTAAACAGTGCTAATATTTCTGAATTTTGTCTAAAGAATTACAAAGTCTAACTTAGTTACTTTGGTAACATAATTATGCAACGCTTCAATGAATGATGATTAGCATTTGTTCTTAATTCTTTGAATAGCTAAATAAAATATTGAATTAAAAAAAAAACAATTACTTGGAATTATATACAAATTAATTAGTGAAATGTCTGTTCGTTGTTTTAGTCAAATTAATGCTTCAATAAATTCATTATTTAATAACTCATCAAAGAAGACATTGCGAAGTGGTCGCGCTGTATCATGAATTGGCAGAAGTTAGAATTCATGGGTCTTTGAATCAGGTCACAGTGGCTGAATGGTCTGCGAGCTCGCCTCGTAACTAGAAAGTTCGAACCCAGTGGGTGTGTACTGCTGAATAGTCAGTCCCTAAGTAGGACGAGACAACTGTCCATTACTCCCAAGTTTTCCAATGACTCTCTAACCAACGCCAGATCATGATGAAATCCTTCAAGTAATTAAACAAAATCCCTACAAATCAATAACTGAAACTTGTTACCCTTACAGTTAAAGAATCGTCGAAAACCAAAGAGAACTGAAAAGATGTTCAGCTATAATTTTGTACTCCTCAGAAGTAAGCATTTTTGACTCCAGTCAGGGATCGAATTCAGAATCCTTTCATTCTTTCTCTTCTGGATTTTATTTTCGCATTATTTTCCTTCTACGGTTTGTTCCACCTACAGTTTTTCCCTTAGCTGACACTGTTTTCTCTTCGACCATTTTGTACACCTTATAAGCCGTAGAACTACATTATTAATGGCTGAAGTAAATGTTTTAGGCCAGAGGATGTATTATTCGTTAAGTTGTGCGTCGGTGGCACGGTGGTTATGACTCTCGCCGACGATGCACATGGTCTGAAGTTCGATCCCCTGCCGACTCACACCTGAAATCTATGGTCGGCCTGCAAACTTTGGGCTACCGATATCCATGCTGAAAATTCCATACTTGTACCAAAAATATAGTGTGGAATCAAGCTGTAATAAAAAAAAGTGTAAAAATGATGCATTAATTGTAAACGGCTGCCCGGAAAAACTGATCAATAAACACCTGCTCAAGAAAGTATCTGTTAGGAACAAGCCTTTACAAGTACGACCACTATTCAGAGGTAATACACCAAGTGAAATAATGAACAATAAGTTGCGAAAATCCACTCAAAGAACGTCTGATGACGGTAAGCCACAGATTATATTTCCCGCATAACTGATAGTGACTTTGAAGGTGAAAGATGAATTACCTATTAAAGATGATATTCAAGTATTGGTTTGTAGGGATTTGGTTGATTGGTTACAAGATTTCATCATGAGCTGACATCAGTTAGAGAACCATCGGAAAACCCGGGAGTAATGAACAGCTATTTCGTCATAGTCTGGGATTCTTCATCAGTACGCACCCGCCGGAATTCCTCTTTCATCCATCCGGTATCTGATAAGTTACCAAAGGCCTTTTGATATCAAACACTCCAGACACCGGAGACTGTTTTTACCCTGCCCCGCTGTGGGACTCATAAATGAATAAACTCTGTGTTACTCTCGTTAATGCATTTGATTTTAAGTTTAGTGTTATGGTAAGGTTTATTATTAATTATTGATGCTTCTGAACTATAATCTGTTGATACCAGTGATTTAGAGTAATTTAATTAAAAACATTAATATTGTCGATTCAGTGTAATTTGAAATCGACATTCATGTTGTTAATAACAATATTCCTTTAATCATTACTGTCATACAAATGTTGGATCTGATGGTGAATTTATCAAAAAGAATATCCTTTGTTGAATAATGAGCCTTGTAAAAACAACATTGTTTATAACCTCTCTGTACTCAGTATTGCATTTGAATTGTCTACTGACGTTTTAAAAGCGAATTGAAAGAAGTGAAAAGTAGCCAAACGATGGCTTCTGTCCCAGTGGTTGAGTCTGGTCATCGGCTTAACCCACGTGTCTGAAAGGCTCAGCGTTCGAACACCAGTGTGGTAAGTGTAACATGGTGTACAGCGCTGAAGAGTCTCAACATAGGTCAAAAAAACTTAATCATTACTCTACGGTTTTGACTGATTTCTTTTAACCAGTTTCATTTCCTGATCTAATTTTAATCAGTTTAAAACCCTATAAACCGACACTTGAATGTTTTACTATTACTATTATTATTATCATTATTGTTATTATTATTATGATTCAAAGTTTTGAAATTGAGATTTTCGACTTACTATAATGATCACTTTTCTGAATTCCTTTTAAATAAAACTGCTGCTAGATTTTGAGTACGATATGAGTTATGATGAAATTTATTGGCTTATTCTTGATATAAATAAATATATTCTTTCTCTTCAGAGGATAATTTCCATATTAATTGACAAAAGGATGACTTTTTCAAGTGGAAAACAAGAGGAGAGAGATAGAGAGAGACAGAACGCGGGAGAGAGAAGAAGAACAAAAACAACAAATATTCTTACTGTTTCTTTAATTATTTTGGTTCTTTTATATATTCTGAAGTTCATTTTTCTTGATTCTATCTATCACTTATTGTAGGAATGAATACACACGTGCACTGCCATGTGTATGTACACATATGTAAACCTCGCCGTTTCTTATTTAAAAAAGACATAGTTCTATTCTTGTAACTTATCAATATTTCTCAAGTCCTCTTCTTTATCTTTTTTCTCCACATTATTTTATTACTCTTAGTTACTCTTAAGGGAATTGTTTTATATCTCATCCTTTTACAACACCCATCCTCATACCATTGTTATTTCTAGTTGCTTGCTTAGTATTACTTTAGTTTTGCATACTTAATCCATCGACAAAATAACTTTGTAAGCGCATCGATGTTGTTAGCAGGGGAGAAATAAAGAACATAAAAGAGATGAACGAACTTAAAACAAGAAAGAAAGCAAGAAAGTTAACATGGATAACAGGAGAATTCATAATAAAATTAACATCTTTAGTAGGTAGTATGTGTATATGTATTGGTGTGGACTGTAGGGGAAAAGTATTGCTTTGTGGTATTCACTATCTTTTTTTGGTTGGTAGTTTGCATAATTTTACTCTTCAGTTAGTTCTATTCATAGTCGTATTTTCTTCTCTGATTCAAATTAAAATATGTTTGGGTATACTCAGCAATATACATAATTTCCCTCATCCTGTTCATCATTTAATTCAAATTGTCATTTAATGGAGATTGTTGTGAGCAGTTTCCTCAGTTAGCTCAGGCTATTCAATACTCATTTTGAAGAATGATATTTTGATAAAGAGATGAACAAGTATTCTTCTGTCTGATACACATGCAAAGTGCGGATAACAACGGGTTACTAAGGTACAGTTAAAAACTCATCATCTATATATATATAGTCTCGTAAATCAACTCACTATGCGGTAAAGTCATCAACAGTAGGCTTTAGACAAACACAAATAAATATCACAGACAAATAATGTAACAATGTTGCAACACATTGAGTTGGACAACAAAAACATGGGCAAAAACATTCTTCAAACTGAAAGAAAAAAACAATAACACCAGAAATTTTTGAAATGATGCAAGACAAAAGTTGTTAAACGTAAAAGTAAGTAGAAAGGTTGTGATATTTGGAATTAAATGTCTCGTGTTATGCATGTATTTAAGCTGATATGTTATGATTGACTCTGAGCTGACTACTGAAACCTGCAATCAGATGATTAGAGCATCTATTCGGAAAATCTATTTAGTCAAATTATCATCACCTGCTTTATTCCCCTTACTAATAGATTCAAGCTTTTCAGCTCCACACGACAGTGGATAGTTCCCAACTTAACTAGAATAAAGGCCAGTTAATTTAATAAGTAGCATCATTCTGTTTAGTTCGATACATAACAGACATAATTCAGACGAAACTCTATCGGGTAGGTGTCGAGTGCTGATCGCTTTTATTTATTTATTTATTCAGACCGACACTTGAGGTGAAAATTATCAGAGTTTCATTTAGAAATTCCAAAAATTTAGAGCATGATTTTCTTTATAGTGGCTGATTATTATTATTCCCAAAAGGTTCCAAGGGGACACAAAGGACTTCAGCGTAGCCCACTCTCAATTCACTCTGTTCTCTGCAACCTGTTTAGTTGGTTTAACGATCGCCCATAATCTTTCACATCTTCCTCGTACAACCTGCTCCATATCACTCTCAGACGCTTAACTCGTTGTTTCATATTCTAGTTCCACTCAGGGCGCATGATCTGATTCAGCGGTGTCGTCAGCCTATATCTAATCCATTTACATATCCTTCTGCATATTTGTTGTCTGATTGGCTGTCTCTCTTTTCGAGTTCCTCGTTGCTTAAACTTTCGGGTCATCTAATCTTCATTATCGATCAAGAGAAAGCGCCTATTGCATTAGGCTATTGGAAGTGCTTTTGACTCATCCATCAAGTGTCTGGACCATATAGAAGCAATAATTTGGCATTAGTTTCAAGCTAAGCTCGGTGTTGTAAATTTACACACTGATTTCAGAACAATGGAGACCTTTCTTCTTCTTTTTCGAATCCTGACTTTGATATCATAATCCGTACCGTCACCTGCAGGTGCAACACTGCTGTCTAGGTAAGTGAAATTTCATCCTCCGATACTGATTGGTGCTTTCTGTTGGCAGTGACCTGGTGTCTTCACCATTTCCGTCTTCCCTATGTACACTCAAAGTGATTTCTTCCCTATCTATTCTTACTGCTTGTTAGTTTTCACATAGATCTTTGAAACTGTGTGATGTTAGACACAAATCATCAACGAATTCCAGATCTCCGAGTGTTTTCTCGTCAGTCTAATGTATCCCCCTCGTGTCGCTTTCTGTCTACCGCAATATCATCAGTAAAATTAGGCAAACTTTTCTTACTTCTATCCCTAAATTATTTCAAAATCGAAAGCCTTTTAAAAGTCAATGAAGTTGGGACAGAGATTTGATTGTCATTATGGCTGTGTCCAATAATGATGTATAGCGTCACAGCTTGGTACACGCATGATTTACTCGCCCGGGATTTAACTTTCCTGGGGTGAACTTTTGCATTTGGAGTATTTTCTGATTTCTAGATTATAATTCTATGAACGAAAATCAAGAAAGCGCATTAAACAGCATGATGATGTCGCTAGTAAATATGAGTGGCTGGAAGTCATTGACAATAAGAAGCGCAGTCTTCTAACCAATATCATTATGATCTAAGCATCTAATTGTCAATATATACCCATCGGAAGCACAGCTAATCATAGGTGTAGCCCCTTAGACTTGATTCAGCTCGTCGAAGAACCTGAATTCTGACTCGTAAAAAATAAACGAAATGGCAGCACAGGGTTTAAGGTCGTATCGACTTGACTAGTAATCATCACTATTTTACTCATGTGTTTTAATATCGATCAGCTGTATACGCTATCATCTTATGCCCGTCAATCTACATGAAAGCGTTCAGTCGTTTCTCTCATTAATTGTTAAATCAATGGAAATAAGCAGTAGTAAACTAAACTTATACAGGCGAAAAGAGGAAGCCCAACCTTCTTTTGTCCATAACTGACCAACAGTAAATATCATGCAACCGTTCCCGTATTTGCACAACACTTTTTCCTTTGTCCTATCTTATTTGTATTACACCATTATTATTAGACAGAAAAGAAAGAGCAGCCCCATAAAGGGTGACTGCCTTCTCGGTTATATAATTCTCAAAGCCGTACAATCGCATTTATATACATAAGTTAAGATAGATGCAATTATTATTTAATTCAACATAGTGACGAAGGCAATTAAAGGTGATAATAATTTTCAACTTGATATGAAACTCTGAAGGTGTGTATATTAGACTACAAGTGGCTTAGAAAAAAAATTACACAGAATCATAAAATATATACGCAATATGTAAAATAGCTTTCAACGAAGACAGGTGTAAAAGGAATAAGCATGGAAACAAACTGAAATAACAGCTTTTACGACTTAAGATGAAAAGTAAAAATTAAGGGATGAAAAAAAACGAAACCTAAAGAGTCATAGCAAACTAGAACCATGGTAAGCGCAGAAGTTCGACTAGTTTCTTTTGAACATATAGCTCCGACCTCTCGGCGCATATGGCGGGAGCTTCTGCAGTGCAAAGAAGGCGGAAACATACTGTCTTTGATAGGTTTTTATTTACTTTGTAAATGACCTGGAATGATGATTTAGTTAAGGTGCCGTGACAGGTGTTGACAAGTTAATATCAGTAAAAGGTTTGAGCATTGTGGATTAGATCAAATAATGTATAATTATATTTCAATAGTTTACACACAACAACAAAACTTATCATTGTGTGTAAACTATTGAAATATAATTATACATTGTTGACTAGTTGTTTAGTCATGGCCTTCCTCTTTTCAACCGTTCTGGATAATATCCTCCAACACGTTCGACTCGACTGGCATAGGACGACTTATGTACCTAGCCCTACGGGAACAGGTGAACTGATATATGAACACAGGAGTGGTCATGTGCGAGTGTTTTTCTTGCACAATGCTGGAAAACACTGAATGGCTACAGAATATCACTCTTAGTGTTACAGCGAGGAAGGTCTTCTGTTAGGGGACTAGATACTCTGCTCTTCATGGTGTCTACTCCAAGTCAGCAGTATAAATACTCATGAAAAGAAGTTATTTTTGCAACTGGCTTCATATGTTTTATAAGTTAGTAGTTTGATAGACTAGGACTACTATTATCGTCAACAAACTTGTTTAGTGAAACGACGAAGCGCTTATGTCTTGTTAATATTATGAAGGTAAATTTGTTTTTGAAAAGAAAGTCTCGGCTATCTGCTGAATGAACCTGAATTAAATATATTGTTATTGTAACCGTGGCCAAAATTAGTTTGGTGGATAACGCTTTGGTATTTGGAACAACAGGTACTAGATTGCAGACTCAGTGGGGACACCATCAGTCATTAGGGGGGATGCAGGTATATCCCAATGCTAAGCCGCAGGCAGGATGAAACACCTATTTTCGATTCTACTGGTAGTCACTATCCACCAAATTATATGCTTACTCGCCCAATGGATTACTAGCCAGAGCGCTATAGCAGCCGATCTACGAATTTTACGATTAACTAAATTTTCCTATTATTCCGCCTTAACCCTTGGGAGATACAAGTGTCTAGACATTGTTCGTAATCTCTATCATCATATTTTCTAAATAACTGATAAACTAATAGCCAGAAATATGCTTCACAAGATCCAATTATCAAACATTTAAATGCCACTTAAAGTATTTTATTTTGCTTCGTTTTTATAATTAAATGAACTACAACCTGCACGCTTGAATGAATTTATTCACTTAAGTGAATTCCAGCAGTTTTACTTCTCAGTAAATGATCGTCTAGCGTGCATATTTTAAACAACTCAACGGGTTATTATTATTAGTAGTAATAGTATTATCTGAATCAATTATTTTTCACATTCAGTCAGCATTTAGCACTTGACATTGCTCCCAAGTAGTATTGTACACCTCCGACACACGCTTTGTGCGTCGGTGGCACAGTGGTTAGGACTCTCGCCGACCATGAACATGGGCCGCAGTTCGAGCCCACGCCGACGCACACCTGATATCTATGGTCGGCCTGCGAATTTTGGGCTACCGATATCCACGCTGAAAATTCCACACGTGTACCAAAATACGGTGTGGAATCAAGCTGTAATCAAAAATAAAAAAATAAAAAAAATAAATAAAAAAATATTCAAAACGTCTCAGTCTAGATAGAGGTCAAGAGTTAATTCTGTATATGCAGTGATGCATGAAATGACATTCTCAAGTCTCAGAGGAAGCGCAGGTATAGATGGCCAGCCTTAATAAATCTAAAATATTCGCTGAACTCCTATTGCTCAGATCGTGGAAAATACCCATTAAGAAACTAGAACGAAGAGAACACCAAGTTCAGCAAAGATGGCGATCTTTTCGGCGATTTCATTTTCAAAAGTAGCTGTACAATTGCAATTAAATACGTAATTTTACATAGATGCAATTTTTATTTGACTCCACATAATTACGGAGGTGAATAAAAAATAGCGACAATTATTTTCAACGAGATATGGTTTACGAGAGGCTTAGAAAACAAAAATTGCCCAGGATTAGAATGAATTACAGGTGTGAAGAAAATGAGCATGGAAACAAATTGGAATAATAATTTTCAACTTGAAATGGAAGTTAGGAGGTGTAAATATAGATTACAAGAGGCATAGAAACAAAAAATTCACAGGATTGGAATATAATTGTAAATAGTTATTTTAAACAAATTACAAGTGTGACCAGGAGGAGCATGGAAACAAAAATTAAAATAACTGTTCGTATAGTTGTAAAAAATGGTATGTATTGAATGAAGATAGAAAGAATAAGAATCACACACACACACACAGCGAACGAAAAAAAAATCAAAAAAAAGGAACAAAAACGGAGGCTAAGGTAACACTCTGAACTAGCTCTGTGGTAGTGGTAGAAGTTGGAATAATTTCTTTTGAAGACATAGCTCCGGCTTTTCGATGCATATTGTGAGGGATTTTGTAGTACAGAAAAGTCAGAAACACACTTCTTTTGGTGGGTTTCTGTCAACTTTGTAAATTACTTTGAATGAATTAGCTAAGATATCCGGGGAAGTGCTAATCAGATGTCCACTAATGGCACTTCTGAATGAACCAGTGCCTCCTTTTTGCAGTTATGCCGGGTAGTGTTCTCTAACACGTTTTATAAGGACGCGCATACAATGTATCTGTGTAAAAATAATGTATTTAAATGACATTGTACAGCTTTTTAAAATGAAATCTCCGAAAAGATATCTCTGCTGAATTGCTATGAATTCACGCAAATATTTACTTTAGAGACAAATTTCATCACAAAATGGATACTGTTTAAAGGACCCCTAAAAGCCAAGGATTCTTTATCAATATTTCTTTCACAATTGGTGATTTCCCCTTGAATCACAGCTCACTAATAGAAGTCGCAAATCTAAGATGAAACAAGTATCCGGTCCTCATTGGCATTCACTGTTTCTTTTAATTAATATTACTTCTTGGCCTAATTTGCGTGTAAACAAATCAAAACTCAACACACTCAATGTCGTAATATTCGGTTACCATCATATCGGTCCCCGGCATTTGTTACGTTATGTCTTCGCGCGACCAGTGCATAACTTAATTAATCAACAATTATTTCCTTGAATCCGATAGATTATTCCAATGAGAATGATCAGCAAAATACAAAATACAGTCGTTAGTTCAGTTTTACACAACTGCATAGAAGACATGCAATGAGCGAAAATTCCTCCTGGAATTATTTTGATAAGAAAGAAACAGTGATTGCTACCAAAAATATTGAATTGTAACCTATTCACTTGCTGATTATCCATTTACTTAGCTGCTTACTTACTTCCCACTTGCTT
The DNA here is from genome assembly GCA_944472135.2 of Trichobilharzia regenti. Taxonomy (NCBI): domain Eukaryota; kingdom Metazoa; phylum Platyhelminthes; class Trematoda; order Strigeidida; family Schistosomatidae; genus Trichobilharzia; species Trichobilharzia regenti. The sequence goes on along the minus strand of OX235270.1, from coordinate 132,115,442 downwards.
ACTCATTTCCTCACTCACTCGCCTACTCACTTGCATACTTACTTACTTACTTACTTACTACTTGAATGTATGGATGCTATACTTTATTCTTATCTCTTATTTGTATGAGAGTAACGAGTAAATTTATACTCACTTGGTATTATCCCATTTTCCCTTACATACTATGGAAAATGTTAAACTAAAATTCTGTACATATTTCTGAAAGTCTACATTCTGATTTAGATGACAGAAATGTAGAGTACACTAGTATTTATAACATACTGATGACGTCAATTTCTCGTACAGGCAGTAAATAAAATACGATGTAGTTGGATGTCAACTTGAATATCATGCTAGATGTTTCACGATAAAATGGTATATCATGGATGACATTATTTTTCCATTCTAAAACTTATATGGAATAATTAATCCTCCATAAAATAATAATAATAACAAAACTAGAAAGGAACTCTATAAAATGATAAAATTATTTAGCTGTATACTATTGGAAGATATGGTGCACAGAAAAATTTTAAATTAAACACACAGAGGAATGTATAAAACTGAAGTATTATATACATCTGACTAGCTAGCTCTACTTGGTCTACTATATACTACTCATCTAAGTCCATCAGTAGTATATACTTTCATGCGTTTAAGGTTAATGTTAGTTCGTCTAACGACGATTATTTTTTCTTCATGTTAATGAACGAATAATTGAAGTGTCTGAGAGGGTGAAAAAGTCACCGAAAACAATGGCTCACTGAAATCCTCTACTTTTTCTCTTGAAAACAGTTATGAGAATTTTTGTTGAAATGAGACGAAACAGACGAAACATGTGCATACGTTTGCTACTATGTAGAGATAGGACGAGTTGTGTTTCATTCAAGCCCACATTATTCAGTCCGGTGCACGAAGTATTTGTAAAAAGTTGTTAAGTAGAATGAATGTCACATGGTGAAGATAATCCAGGTTAATTCTTGATTAAAACAATAATAATAATAATAGTAATAGTAATCGTGATAGTAGCAAAATCACATACAACTATCGAGGTGCTCACGAACAAAAGAAGAAAAAGTACATCGCATAATACTGTGGAAAACGCACATGAGAATAATGAAAAAAGGATGAACACTGATATACAGGATTAGTGAGTATTACTTATACGAACGAATACGTTTGTCTGAAAATTAGGCGACTAGTAGTGTGACGATGTGAGAGAATGAATGGAGAAAGAAAGTCAAGTCATAAATGTTGAATAAAGTCTGTCGTCGCTTGTTGGAAATGCTTCATCTTACGCGTCCCCTGAGTTTCTCACTCAAATAAAAGAAATAACGTTGTATTAGTGTTGGAAATCGGAAATATATTGTTGATGCAGAAGATTTCCAAACTGACTTTTAGGTAGTGAAAGTCGTTCTTGCATATACGATCCTGATTTTGAAGTCCTGATCCGTGAGGCATGTCTGTAGCTCAGACAATGCTTCGTGGATAAGTGAATGAAGTAAATTATTTGCAATTTCTCATGTTGATAGTCATTGGTGCCATTAGGAAAGAACTAATTCAAGGTATTTAATGCTTGACTTGGTTTCAGTTTCAGTACCATCTATGCTACAGGCATCATGGGAACTAACTAGTTCATGTATGTCATGTCGATGCTTGAAAGTGAAGTTAACTTTCCCATATTTGGAAGGATCTAACATAAGACCATTTGACTTAGACCACTTGTTGATGTCCGGCAGAAAGCTATTAAGTTTGGAGCAGTCAGACTCAGAAGTGATAGACAGTGATACAGTCAGATCATACGCATATTTGACAAAGTTAGTTCCGTTTAAATGAGGCAGGTCGTGCGGGAAGAGAGAAAAAAGAAAAGAAGAGAGGACGGCACTTTAAAGAACACTGGCTTTTGTAAGCGAGGCAGAAGAAGATTTGCCATTTTATACAGTATACTGCATTCTATCAGAAAAATAATAATGCAACTTACTCTAAGCTCAGGATCCTATTTGCGTCAACAAAAGCTTATTTAATGAAAGGCCCCTAGGTACAGAGTCAAAAGCAGATGTGTAGTCTAGGTAAGCACCACGAACATATTTGGCACTTTTGTCTAAACAAAAAGACAACATTGTGATATAAGACAACCGCAGAATCTAAGGTACTTCTACCATGTTTGTATACAAATTGTTTAGGATTATTAAAAGGTTTCAATGAAGGTTCAAGACGAAGTAAAAGTAATTTTTCCGTCAATTTTAAAAACGGAGAAGTAGTTGCAATAGGCCTCAGTTTAATATCAGCACCAGAAGATGGTTTTGGTATGGGGATAATTTCAATGTTTTTCCATGCAATAGGTAGAATATTATTGGAAAAGGAAGCATTAAAAATGTTATCAAGAGGGTGTAGTGTTAAATAATTCCCCAAAATGACTAGCCACAGTAATCATCACTGAATATTGGATGCTGATACTCACTGTTTAAGTCGACTTGTTTAGCTGAAGGCTTCCGGTCAAGCATCCACGCCATTTAGTACTCCGTCGTGTCGCGTTGGTGCACGATCACTTGGCAGCTAAGCAATCATCTCCAGTTTCGACCCGAAATGTATCTCGTAATTCGGAAGATCAAATAGTGTCTTTTGCTTTGCCTTTGATCTACGAGGAACGGATACTATAGAAGTTCTCGTCATTAGATTTCGCGTTAGTTTGGGATGGCTTAAGAGACTGGAGATATTTAAGCACCTCAAGGGTAATAAAACCCTTAAAATTGTTGTCTATATGATAATTTCAGTTAAAAGTTTCCACAAACTAGAAGGGTTTTCACATGACAAGAATCTTTGGTTATATAAAATATTTAGTCTTGACATTTAGAATTTTATCAGAATATTTCACTTTTCTACACCTGACTTATCATCTGTTTCGAACAAAAGTTCCTTATCTCTACGTGGAGAGGTGGAGAAGATAAGCGATCAAACCGAATGAATAATGTTTCTTTAGGACAAAATATTTCGAAACAGAATTTAAGATAATCAGTAGTGTTTGTGATTGTATCATCTAATGATTGTTCTGTAAGTAAGTCCCATTTAGTGTCATTCAACAGGTATCTAAATTTGCGTAAATTGTCTTTTAAGTAGCATCTCCGTTGAAAATTATTGTAGAGATGGAAGAAGACATCTTTGTGTGATTTCGAATATATTTCCAGCAATACACGAATGATGCAGTAGTCGGAGTTAAGTAAAGGAGCACGTTTGCGAACTTCATATATACCAACATCATCAATGAATACTCACCAGATCCAGCGTTTTACCAAGACGAGTAGCAAAATTAACAATATTGTCATCACCAAGGGATATAAGGAAGGAGTAGTCACAGGAAATAAAGTCATCAGTCACTACTGATAAAGAGTTCTCGAAGCAAGCTGCAGAAAAAGCAGCGGTGAATTCTCTGCGAACATAGATAGATCCGATATGATACAACCAAGGAGACATAAACATTTGAAATATAAATGAATTTGTACTTTGACAAGTGTTTCGCGCGACATCTCACAGTGATGCAATCGATGTAGTCATTCGAGAATTTCAAACAAACTCTGTTAGAAATGACCATTTTGAGTGAATAAAAGTTGAAAAACCTCCACAACATTTTTTCTTGCAACAAACACGGTCTTGTCGAAATACATTGGAATCATTTAGAGACAGTATGTCGTCATCATATGAGTCATGGAGCCAGGTTTCTTGTAGAGTTGCAAAATAACAGTATTGTGATAAATTTCGGATGACAAAAGGTACTAAAAATCCGAAATTTTGTTAGGCAGGGACCGGCAGCTGGTACTAATGATAACCGGAACAGTGGTGTGATGTATAGGTGTACATTTTGAAGCACGTTGCCAACCACCATGGTGCTTTTACTTGGTTTATTGCAAATATGAAAGTTTTTGGGTTTTAAGCATTTTATATAATCCCGGGAGTGAATAATACGATTTGAATGCATAATTCGATACGTAAACACCAACGAAATATGAGTAAATAGATGCAAAATGTACATAGAATATGATAGACCAAAACATTCAAAGTACTCATAACACACATTGATATATACTGCTTATCTAAAGACTCTTGGTGGCTTTCTTGAATCCCCAGGTACCGAATTTCCATTCAGTATTAACTTCATTATTCTACGTTTTTATATTCCCAGTGGAACACACAGCTTCAAGCTTGAGCTCTGAAAATTCGGTGGAAGTGATGCTTTTGCGATGTGGATTTGCTAGACTCACGCCGAACCCTCCTTTATGTCGGACACAACCACGTATGGAGAGTGTGATTAAAGGTATTCGCCGAGTGGGGATACAACCGTGAACCACGTGCATATTTCGTGACCTGTATAACGCTGAACCAGTGACGCATTTCTCATTCCGTAAAGTGATTCACTTCTACACTATTTTACACTATTCTAATGATTCAACCACATGCATGAACAGAACAGAAATCCATATTCATTTGTTAGGAGATTTCGACACTTGGTATGTATAATTTTAAAAGAAGTCACCATAAAGTATCGTGTGAGAATGATGTGTGTTTCAAATAGAAGAACACTGTGTATTTTGGATGCACCATCGATTACGGTTTTACGAAGATGGTCTTGTACACGAGGAAACATTCCGTAGTAAAAAATTCTGTATTGTATAATGTCAAGAATGAAGATACCACTATGATTATTATTATTGTTAGATATTGCGTGTAAAGTTATTTCCAATAAAATGAGTGTTGGTCATTATTTTGAGATAATCAAATAAGTATTATTATTCACTGGGGCTCCGACCAGAAAAATCACCTTCGATAGCACACTTCCATTTGTTGTCCTATTCTCTCTAGTCTCCTTTAGTTTTCCACATGATTGTTCATAGACTGTCATCTCCTCATCACATAATCTCTTAAATGTCGCTCTCAGATCCACATCCACACTATCCTTTCAAATTCGAGTTCCACTTGAGCAATGGACTGGAGCGCCATGTCACCAATGGTCTCCTCAGTACTTGTCCTACACATCTTCATTTGTCCCTGTATATTTTTTGTGTAATAGTTTCTTGTTGCTAGTTCTTTCTTGACGCTCATTCGATCTTCAACCTAGAGCCAGTGAAGGCTCTTGTTGTAAATGCTTTTTGTGATGCAGTGGCCGAGTTTCTGACTCATATATAGAAGGTCGGACTGATTAAACATCGGTATTCAAAAGCTGGAGTGAAGATTATGAAAATGATTTCAGAATAAAGGATGTTTGGCTTGGCTTTCCGATTGTTTTCACGGCTTCATCCATGTGGTCTGTAGTTGTCACGATGCTTCATAGACAAGTGAAAGAACTAGCCTCTTCATACTATTTATCCCGTTGGTAGTCATTGGTGCAATAGGATTTCGGTTGGTTAGTTGGTTGGTTGGTTGGTTATCTTCACCATCTCCGTTTGTTAGGTGTTCATATTAGACAAGCTTATTTGAAACATCATACAGTGATGCAGTAGTGATAATTAGATGACATTTTGATCACAAAGTATTGCTCATAATCACATATGATTAGCCACACCACTTCATAATTTGTCATTTCAAGCAAACCCATCAAATGTAGAATTGCATTCCATGAAAGTGACCAGGCTTCGAACCACAATAATTTTCTGTAATCACCTGAATTCCTCTCTTCAGCGACAGCCTCTTCTGCTCACAGATTACTTTTTACATGAACATCCTCGAGCCTATATTGTGTGAGGAATCAGTCATCCGCGAAATCCAGATAATCTAATGTCTCCATCAGGGTCTAGCATATTCCTGAGTCTTCCATTGCAGCTTACTCAACATGTGGCTTTCTCATTTAACTGTGGAGTTGTATTGATAAAGATTTGAGTCACGCTGTAGTCTTTCATCAACTTCCAAATCACTTCTCGATAAATGATGTTGAAGGACTTCTCAAAGTCAATGGAATCGAGGTAGCGATATAACGGTCATTCTATGCTCTGTTCGACGACGTTGATGATGATGATGATGCATAGAGTGACTACTATTTAACGCCAACTGGTCACACCTTTCCTGAATCAATCCAGCTTCTTTCAGTTAGATTTGCGCATCCAGTACATCTTACAATCTCTCCAGGAAGATGTGTTTGTTCAAAGTCACTGAACAAAATGATCTGTAACTGTCTGATTTCATTTCAACACAATGCTATCGTAAAAGCGATGTGATTAATGTTAAACCTTATTGTTCAACTGTCGACTATGTATTACAAAATACACTTCGAACATTTGAATAAGTCCACAGTGAATAATGAATTGACCTGTTGAATGGAGGATAATTTTGATGCAGACTGTCCACTCACTGTCTGTAGCCTCCTACATCATGTTTCTAAATGTATTCATATTTCATTCACTGATTTGTTGGTTGTCGTCTAACTTGACTACAAGCGCCTCCAGACAGCTACTCACTTGAATATAGACCCAAAACTGATGAACAAACAGAATTCAGATACATCTGAGACAACTGCGACAACAGCAGCTTTATTATTCACAATACATAGTGAATCATTCTTCACAACTCAGCGGGGATATAAACCATAAATAATCTTCAAGATCTAATTGATTTTATGTATCCTGACATTTCGGCTAACAGTGATAGTTACTCCGTCCTAACACATCACCTTCTCAGGATGTTTTCAGTTGAGGGACTGATGTGTAGTTACATGATGTCTGTTTTGGTTTTGACAGTCTGATATATTTTTCTGTGTGAACATTGATCGATATTTCATTATAACTCACAATATGCTTTGTCTGTCCATTAACTAGAAAAACAATGTATGACACGTGTTAACACATTTCGTACACCGCGTACCCTTTCACTCTCACACTTATGTGACAGTCATTTTTTCTTTGCTTGGAAAATACTAGTATCATCGTGAACGAGGTGGTCTTCTGATTTCCGCCTTTTTTCGCCAGGACAATTAACCACTCAGCAGTACATATCAGGCACCACTGGAAGATATTGTGACTCTGAATACTCTCTATGTGCTCATCCCTGCACCACGAAAGAGCCTGGGATCCTTGCTTTGTCTATGCTCAACGTTACCGGAAAAAGATCGATGTCATCATATTTTTCATGGGCGAGAATCAACAACTGATAACGACTGTTAAATAATAATGCATTTTCGCTCAAAATACTATGAAGTATTCCGATCGCTTGATCAAAATCTGCAACACGAAAAGGTATCACCTGAAGAGGAAGTTTATCAGTCCATTGTATGCCCAGTAGATCCGAATTGTGACGACTGGTAAGACAATACAAATCTTAGTGATTCTTTGAAATCGATTGAACGTCACAAGAGGTTTCACCAAACTAAATTTAAAACATCTCCAGAATCATATTTTGTAACATGCCACGTGATGAAAACTGGAGCAAATGCTGCCTTCTCATTGAGATGGAAGATGGAAACCAGAGTGAAATGCTTTCAGCTTGAACGGATTACTTCTGCTGGCTCTGTACAAACACAGATGATTCACTAGATTTTGATGCATTATAGCAATACGGATATTCGATCTGAGCTTCAACATCGATTTTCATACAGTCGTTGAAAGCCATCTTTGCAAATAATGCATCCAGCGACAAATTGTTCAGTATTACTGTGACTGGCTGGTAAAGACAACCATCAATCCCAGCATGACGGTGACTAGATGACCACATCTATAATTTATCAGTGATCATTTCAATCGGTCTGATTGGGAAGTCGTCATACAGCTTCTGTTTCTGTTAAAACAGCTTGAAGAAGCGAAAGTGAGGCTGACAACACTTCATTCATTCAACTGTTGGTCAATCACTGTACTCCTCCTTCCTAGCTATCAACACGAAATTATTTGAAATGAATGGACAGTTCGTCCGACAGATAACTGTGCTTCACTCATGTTCACAATAAATGCACAAGACATTCGGTTATTGGAATAAACATGTACATCCTTTCCAGCACACGAGTCAATTATCTCGCTTCGTAGATTAGAAAAGCCTACTTCGGATGTGACGACAGTCACGAAACACAGGTCAGACGAGACTTCCTACACAATGCCTATTACCAGCTAATAAAACTGTTCACTAGTTCACTCCATCTCGTCCACATAGAATTGCACATGGTGAAAATCATTTAGATTCATCTCAAATCCTGTCAGCTCTGAACTCATATCAAGCAAACATTCATATTCAGTGAAGCTATCTATTCATAAGACTCTGTTATTCCTAGGAAGTCCTTCCACTCAATCACCGTCACTGCTAGGTAACCTGAAATATAAACAATGATTGAGTATTCTCGAGGACTGACAGTGACGCTGGCAACAAGTCCTTTGATAACTCTCTTCTAAACATACATACACTTGTTTGTTGATTAGCGTGAATAACTTTAAATAACACAATATACTTTCCTGGTACATCTTGCACAGCCACATATCGGCCGACACACAAAGGTGTTAGTTTCTACTTCAAAATTTCTTGACACCTGAAGATCGGGAAATGATATTTAGAGTTCATTGAGAATTTATTGCTTTCTATTTCTACTCAGATAAACATGGGTGGTTAGAGCTTAGAGGAATCCTGACTGAATTCAATTATGATTCATCTTCAACTACGGCTTACGTGAGTGTCTTTACTTGGAATAAATATGTTACTATTTACTTATTACCAAGGTTAAATAATGTTCACTTGCACTTTATGAAACACACACTCACTGCCGTGTGGAAATATCCAGAATTAGTGGTCAGTGTGACAGCCACATTGATAAAATTAACTGGGATACAATGCTATTTAATATGACTGTATACCTAATATTTATTTATTTACACCGCTGTATATTTTTGGTAACTCTGAGTTAAATCGATCACAAAATCTCATTAAAATAATCTGTTACTCTTTACAAGGAGGCATGTTCTTTTTCAACCTGCATTATGGTGAATATCAAAATAACAGGAGGCCAACCAGTTTTGCTATAGTTATCTGAAATGGAAATCAGAAATCTGTCACTCATCCTTATTCATTAAATATATCTAGCCGACAATGCAGTCGTATCTGGTCCAGTCTAGTATATACAAGCCTATATCAATATGATTCTTTACTTACTGTATTATAAGAGAGATAAATGTAGGCTATAGTAGACAGTACAGTAAGAATTTCCGTAAACAGTGTAACGACCGAAATCGACTCGTTGTCGTCTAAACACAGGAACACGATCTTTATAATTCCACTCTATAGTCGTCCGAAACTTCCTTCAGTTACTTAAAGTCAGCAGAAAAATGGTTACTCATCGTTAGACCAATATGTGACTCTGTTCAACTTTAAAATAATCAGAAACTCAAAATAACCTCAACAGTACCGTTAGGTAGCCACACAGTCGTGAGAACGTTCCACGTGAAACACAAGTACTGCAGAATAAAATTGGTTAACAAAAATTCAACTGTGAGAGGCACCCAAGAATCAGGTAGAATGTTAACAACAACATAGTGGGATCAAAACTGCTATCCACAAGATTAACAAACCAATGCTTTTTGACAAACTGTTCAAGGTCAAAAATCACCTTCATTCACTCAAACAAATGTACATGGTAAAACAACACATTGTCAGTTTATCGCAAGAACCACCAAGAGAAGCATTTAAATTAGAGATTAAACATGGATAAAGACAAATAGTTAAGGATGAAGTCATTATATGATATGCAAATATCAGAACAATGATGCATAACAGTATAGGAGAAAAACGTATAATAATTACACAGTTAGTTGAAACATCCAAATGGATATAAATAGCGTGATTAGATCGTTCAGGAGGAATTCCCCAATCAATGTTTACACTGCAAGAACATCTGAAGCTCACTGGCTTTTTGAGATAGAATTTAGAACAGGGCAGTTACACTAAAAACACATTCATCTGATCAGTTGATAAGTGCCCGCAGCCATATTTTTTCATATCAACATTACTGATGTCGAAATTTCAAAAGCATAACGACTCATCAACTGAATTTTCAGTGTTTCATTAGTACGATATTACTTTCCTCAAGCCATTAAACTGATTCATCCAGTTCGTTTTTATCTGGCGAAGAGACCCAAACTAGGACGAAACAGCCGCCCAGTACTTCTAGGTTTTCCAGTGGTTCTCTAACTGGTTTCAACTCATGATAAAATCTTCCATCTAATCCAACAAAATCCCTACAAAACCACTACTTGGAAATCACAGATTTCACGGTACTTTCCATTTGCTTATATACTTACATGTTTATTTACTGGATGTTTTCAATTTACATAGGAATCGCAGACTGTCATTTATTAAAAATTCAACAGATCAATAAACAGTCAACTTCCCCCATTTGTTTATGTGTCTCTCTCCTTCTTCGAAGACGGAATACATTTCACTTTTCTAGTCTAGTTCAAGCAGAAATATTATTATGCTTTTCGAGTGAGTTTATAACCATTCTGTGATCGGCTTATAAGAAAAGGAAAGAAAATTAATCCACTAAATCAAAGCATTTTTGTTTGCTTTCGATTAATCATCTGCCTTGAATATAACTCCACTTTTTCAGTTGTCTGTTAACTTTTGCTCTAGTGATGACTACTGTCAATATTTCGAAATCAGTTAATACGGAAAAAAGAGACACAAACATAGTGATACAGAAATATGATATATATTGGTTTGCATTTCTTTCAGACACCAACTAGCTGATATCTTGTGTTTATGAGACATACTTCTAGTGTCATTTATATGGATTTAATTCTCCCACCAAAATCTCGCAAACACGATAAGGAATAATTAATTATAGTTGAGGAATATCATCTGTTACAGGATTTCATCATGAGCTGGCATCAGTTAGAGAACCATTGGAAAACCTGGGAGTACTGGACAGCTGTTTCGTCCTAGTCTGGGACTCTTCATCAGTACGCACCCACCGGGATTCAAACCTAGGACCTTCTAGTTACAAGGCGAGCTCGTATACCATTAAGCCACTGGGACCCAATCCAATGGCCAGTGTATGAATTCTAACTTCTGCCAATTCACGATATAGCGCAACCGCTAGCCAATGTCTTCCGTGGCGAGTATTTGTCCTCACACCCGATCAGCCGCACCCTACTGCTCACGACTTCCCACTGAAACCCCAGGTGACTACCTATCCTGTAACCAATCAACCAAATCCCTACAAACCAATACTTGAATATCATCGGTTTTTTGATGATGGCTTGCTGTGGAATACAGGATACGTCTTTCGTACTGTATTGTACTTGTCAACTGAATGCATCTAAATGCCGGGAAGTAAAGACGTTCATATTGAGACTCGGACTTAGCACTCCAAAGAATTATTCACTTAGCTAGTTAGTCAGTACATTCACCCTTTGTGCAAAGAGTATTAGTTTTTGTTTACTAAAATTACTTTGAATACCTCGTCGCTTGGCTACACTAGACCCAATTTGCCTGGTCTGTTTGGACAGATAAAATATTGGTAACGATGTTTCAATGAGACCTTAAAATGCATATCACGGATGCAAGTGTAATTCTCTTCACATCACTAGTTCAACCGCATTCAGGAGTTACCTAATAGTGGCACGTGTTAAATGATTCAAAGCACAAAGAAGTCTCTGAAGTGAATACAAGAGTTAGACAAGGCTGGCTGCTGATTATTATCCACGATGATATTCCTAATTGTTCTGGACTGCATTATATCAGAGATTGCATGAAGCGAGAAGACAGGAATACGCTGCACTGATCGATAACAAGACTCCAGAAGATCTCGATTTCGCGAATGATTTATGTCTAATATAATATAAACTGTAAGACTTGCCATTGGAGGGTAACAAATTAACGGGACAGTCTGACAGTGAATACATGACTTCAGGTGAACACAGGTAAGATGGAGGTGATGAAAATAACCAACTAACAAATATAAGCACCAGTCACTATCACAGAAGGAAAGTTGAAAGAGGTCACCTTCACTCCTCTGGGTAACATCCTTTCAACTTCTGGCAGCAAATATGAAGATGGGAAAACTAGAATAGGAGAGACAGGACAGACTTTCTTCACCCTGAAATCATTTTTGAAAAGACAGAGTTAGGCTTATCATCACCAATATTATGTCAGTTAGTCCCTCTTTATCACTGACAAACTTGACCAACACTTCACGAAAGGCATTTTGGACACACTTCGGACATTTATCAACAACCACCTTTGCTGGCTGCATACTGATGATCAGATAGCTGGCCTGAAAGAATCAGCAACAAGAAACTCTTGGAACGAACCAACCAAGTAACTATTGCTCGACAAATATGTAGCAGAAAGCCTAGATGGATTGAGCATACTTTGAGAAAACCACTGGTGATATCGAGCTCCAGACCGTTGCCTGAGTCGGGCGTTCCAGTGTGGTATGGAGGAGATCCAGCGAACAAGAGATGAGGGTCTACGGACAATCGTATGCCTACTTAAAGAGGACCTTAGAGAATAGAATGAAGTACAGGTGTACTATTGAAGCTCTTAGTTCCACTTGACATTTAAATGACTGACTGAATTTTCACTTTCATAAGCACATCACTGTCATATAGTTCTAAATGTACATTTAAAGTCATTAGTAGATGTCAAGTAGAAAGTTTTTAAAACTCGAGCATAACTACCTCGAGTAACATTCTTAACTTCAGCCTCAAGAATAAGATAAATAATAATAATAAATCTTGAGGTAAGTGATTACAGTTAAAAAAAATAGTGCGTCCTGCTGAAATTTGAAAATTTAAATATGAATGTGAAGCATTAGGGTTTTAAATACATCCATTGTTGTCAACGCTATTTCCAAGAAAACAACTCCTTTCTGTTATCCTGTCAAAATCTTCTAAGTTGACTGCTGAAGGTATTTTTGGTTTAAATTATCAGTAAATAACCAACACTTAAAACAATGGATGCTGGTTTAAAAGAATTCTGCATTGAAAGACAGTCTACCCATGTGACCGGTCTAAAAAAGGAAGGGAGTGGCAATTTTGTTTCAAAGACTAACTTTAGTGAATGAATTACCGTGCCAAATAGGTGCTTTTATTGTTAAAACTTAAAAGCTCTTTGACTTATTCGATAATAAAGTATATGTATATATATATATATATATATATATATATATATATATATATATATATGCTGTTTGATAAATACACATGAATAACAGTAAACGCGAATCAATGAATTTCGATTGGTTATCTTGACAATATTAATTCAGCTTCTCCTGTGGAGGGAAAGACATAGGTTGTTCTCTGCTTCCCCTTTCAAAACGTGTTAGAGAAGGTTACCTGGAAGGGCTACAAAGAGATGTGAGCGGCTCATTCAGAAGCGCTACAATCAAACACCTCATCAGCATCAGTTGCAACTAACTGAACTAACTGAGTGTTCACAGTAATTTACAAAACAGACAGAAATACACCAAAAGTGCTGTGCTTTTGACTTTCCTGTACTACTACTAGTACTGTACTACTAGTAAGTGTTGAAAACAACCTAGTTTAATCTGTGCACCTACCATAGACCACTTCTTTGGATGTTTTTTGCTCATATATCTCTTGAAGAATACATAAGTCAGCAAAGAGACCTATTTTCATAAATTCACTTCAAATCTGTACAATTATATACAGGCTTTTTTTTCATTAACTTCATATTATTTCCACCTTCGCTTAGAAAATATTATTTCAATCTATACCTGTGGTTGTCTCAATCACATCTGTTTCTGGTAAAAACAAAAAACTTATTTTATATGTGTGACACAACAACTAAATTCCTAGTCCTGTATTATTGTAGCTTCTTTTGCCTTTTTGATAGATAATGATCTAACCCCTAATTGCACAATGTCAATCTTCTTAGCTATCATGATGCTACTTTGTTTGTTTTATCCATCCCCCTGTTTATTATGCCATTCTAATTCCTAATTTTAATTTTTATTAATTTTCATTAATTTGACCCGTAACCGGAAATTATTCTGGAACTTTCCCATCCATTTGATAAAAATGCACGAATGTACAGCCTATATGATGACTTCGTCGAAAAGAAAATTTTCTTCGTTCCAATTGTCTTCTTAATAACTCCTATGACCTAATGTGTATATCCCGTGAAATAATGATCTCTCAACAAGCCTACTAATTTTCATATCAAATTGATGAAAATTATTATCCCATTTAAAGCTCACCTTCTTTGCTTCATCGAATCAATATTATTAAGTGTAATTTGTGTACATTAAACTGAAATTGTGTGTAGCTTTTAAGGGTGAAATCGCTTAAATTACAGGCTGCGTATCTGAACTTCCTTTTTTTTCCAATTGTGTTTTTCACAAGTAACATTCTCAACAAAATTATTACAGTATTCAGACAATATATATGCCTCAAGCTGCAGAGAAAGAAGTTTCATACTTTATCATATTTATCGTGCCAAATACTAAAGTGAGCAAGTATTTTATACTAGCTAAATCAGTACTAATTCACTGTGGGCGGCACAACTGAAGAAATAAGACTTTTCAAAGTTCTTACGTATATATATAACCTCGCCAGATACTAGCTTGCTAGGCTACTAGCTTACTAGTTTTTTCGCCGGTCCCAAGCCCGGGTAAAGAGGGAGGGTTGGGGCGTGGTGCTAGCAACTCCACCCCTGTAAAACAACCAAATCGCTACAGAAACTTCAACGAATAAATATATTAAAAATTCTAAAAACACAATCAATAGCCTTACTTTTCGCTGGAATCGGGGAAGTGAAATGACGCAGGCTGGTGAAAGCCTTCGGGAAGCCAGTCAGCCGATGTGCCTTCTTTCGATGAAAGCAAAAGTAAGGATGGGTACCTGGAATGTTCGTACAATGTACGAAACTGGAAAGGCTGCCCAGATAGCCGCTGAAATGAGAAGGTACAGAATAGAAGTGTTGGGAATCTGCGAGAGCAGATGGAACGGAACTGGAAGGTGCCAACTACCTACTGGAGAGACAGTAATCTTTTCCGGCCACCCAGAGGACAACCACGAGCACACCGAGGGAGTGGCCATCATGATGTCACCAACAGCAGCCAAAGCTCTCATGCAGTGGGAACCAATCTCCTCCAGGATAATGACAGCCAGGTTCAACTCAAAAGGAAGGAAAGTTACAGTCATTCAATGCTATGCGCCTACAAACGTCTCAGAACAAGAGAAGAAGGAGGCGTTCTACAGACAACTACAAGCAATAATGGACAACGTCCCAAATGGCGATATCAAAATCCTGATGGGCGACATGAATGCGAAGCTGGGAGGAGACAACACAGGAAGAGAACTCACCATGGGTCGTGAGGCCCTCGGCGAAATGAACGACAATGGTGAACTCTTCTCAGACTTCTGCGCCTTCAATGATTTGGTGATTGGTGGTAGTGTGTTCAAACACAAGGATATACACAAGACGACATGGATTTCACCAGATGGAAACACCAAGAACCAAATAGACTTCATCTCAATTTCAAGAAAGTGGAGACGGAGCCTACTGGACACAAGGTCAAGGAGAGGAGCAGATGTGGGTTCAGACCACTATCTAGTACAAGGGACTTTCAAGGTGAAACTAAAAGCCTCGAGGATAGCTGGGGATAGGCCACAATGCAAGTTCAACACTCAATTACTGAAGGACACAACCACAAAAGACACTTTCACTGCAACTGTCAGAGCAAAGCAGGAAACACTACGCGACATCACTGAAGAATCATGCGTGGAAGAACATTGGAAGTCTCTGAAGGCGATTCTCAACGAAACGTGTTCAACGGTTCTAGGAAGAAAGAAGAGACAAGACAAGGAATGGCTCTCAACGGACACTTGGAAATTAATAGAAGAGAGGAGAATGGTGAAAGAGAAAATGATTCAATGCAAGGACGGACAGGAGAAGGAGACGCTGAGCTCAACTTACAAAGCACTGGACAAAGAAGTGAAGAAGAGTGCTAGGAAGGACAAAAGACGATTCTACGACAACCTCGCCACTGAAGCTGAGAAGGCAGCAGGCAAAAGGGACCTGAGGACACTATATCAGATAACCAAATCTCTATCCGGGAAGAGATCAACACAAGCGAAACCTATAAAAGACAGCCAAGGGAACCCAATTACCAAGGAAGAAAAACAGATTAAACAATGGGCGGATCACTTCAAAGGACTCTTGAACCGACCATCACCTGCAACCCGTCCAGAAATACCAACAACAGCGCGCACACAACTGCAAGTTGACACCAATCCTCCAACGAGAGCTGAAGTCTTGAACGCAATCAAGCTTCTGAAAGCTGGAAAAGCAGCCGGACCAGATGGAATACCCCCTGAAGCACTGAAAGTGGACCCAGAGACTACAGCAGACATGCTGACTCCATTATTGCAAAAGGTCTGGAAGGAGGGAAAGGTGCCTACTGACTGGAGGAAAGGTTACCTCGTGAAACTACCAAAGAAGGGCGACTTAGGACCCACTCTGCAAGAACTGGCGAGGAATCATGCTCCTATCGACGCCAAGTAAAATCCTGAGTCGCATCATCCTGGAGAGATTAAAGGACGCACTGGAGACAGAACTCCGACCAGAACAAGCTGGATTCAGGAAAGGCAAATCATGTACTGACCAAATTGCAACTCTACGCATCATCATCAGAGGACAAAGCATGGAATGGCAATCAAACCTCTACCTCAACTTTATAGACTTTGAGAAGGCCTTCGACAGCGTTGATCGTGAAGTAATTTGGAAATTACTCGAGTACTATGGCGTACCCCAAATATTCATCAACCTTATTCAACAGCTGTACGACAACGGAACATGTCAAGTGATCCACAACGGAAAACTCAGCGAGGCGTTTGGAGTAAACACAGGAGTCAGACAAGGGTGCTTATTATCACCAATGATATTCCTAATTGTGGTGGACTGACTGGATTATGCGTCAGACAGTGGGAAACGAGAAGACAGGAATATCCTGGACCGACGTGAAGAACCTAGAAGACCTGGATTTCGCGCGTGGATGATTTATGTTTGATGTCACACACAATCGAAGACTTACAAGCGAAAACCGACAAACTGGTCGAAGAAGCAGACAGCGAAGACAGGACTCCAGGTAAACATAGACAAGACGGAGGTTATGAAAATAACCAACCAACAACAACAACAACAACAGCAACAACATCCAACGTCAATCACCATCAACGGGAGGGATTTGAAAGAGGTTACTTCATTCACTTATCTAGGGAGCATTGTCTCAACTACAGGAGGAGCGGACGAGGATGTCAAATCGAGAAACACATCCATCATCAACCTGAAACCAATCTGGAAATCTTCGTCACTCTGTATCAACAACAAAATTCAGTCGGATTTTCAATACAAACGTCAAGTCAGTCAGTTCTTCTATACGGATCAGAAACTTGGCAGGTCACAAAGAATATTTCCAAAAGGTTGCAGACCTGTATTAACAACTGTCTTCGCTGGCTTGTACTGAAGATCAGATGGCCGGCCGGACAGAACCACTAACAAGAAACTATGGGAACAAACAAAGCAAGAACCAATCGCCCAACAAATATGCAGGGGAAAGTGGAGATAGGTCGGACACTCGCTGAGGAGACCGCTGGGTGACATCGCGCGTCAGGCCATTGCTCAAGTGGAACCCGAAAGGGAAGCCGGCGAGTGGGACGTCAGTGCAAGGGTGACATGGAGGAGATCGTGTGAAGAGGAGTTGAAAGAGTATGGACTAACATGGATGCAGGCGAAAAGTACAGCAGAAGACAGAAGCAAATGGAGACGTGCAGTTGAAGCCCTATGTTCCACTAGGAACCCAAGGGAGCAATAATAATAATAATAATATATATATATATATATATATATATATATATATATATATATATATATACGTCTGCCAACTGTCTCCAGTATTCACCCATCGCATATCCGGCTTATTGTTTATTGTGTAGTAAAAGAGAACAAATAAATAACAACTGTTAATTAAAGAAATAATTAGTCGATGAATTAATTAATTAATTCTTTTTATTTAGCTATTTGTCTCCCACCTTTAAAATTAGAAGACTAATAAGCTAAAACAGATAGCTAACTAATGACAATCGAAAACTTTTAGGCTTGGTAGTGAAGTGATAAGTTGAACATATGCTGACATTCTCTTTTTTTCGTTTTTTTTTGTTTTGTTTCGAATTACTGTATTTCAAACAGATTTTAATGTAATCTGACATGAATTTCGAAGGAAAACTTTATTTATTGGTGTGTAAAAAAAAACAAGCTAAACAAGCTATACATCATTCTACAGTGCTCTGTAGAATGAGTGTTATTTACAACATTGAAACAAAAGTTATAAATTTTATTATATATATGATGACTACTAATCTGCAGCTAAAAAGATTTTAATCAGTTCCCGGTATTTCATATGGTCGAGGCTCAAACACTTCGGTATATATATAGCAAGTGAACCAGCTGACTATTAAGATTTCTGCTTCAAAACATATGTCTAATGCTGAGGTCAGCTGTCTGTATATATGACAGCTGACTTGGTTCAAAGTTTTCAAGGTGTCGATTAAACAACTGGAAAATTTCTTTAAAGACTTACTAATCACCGTAAAGAAGACAGAAACACTGGAAATTCTTCTAAGCAATAAGCGAATTAGAAATCATACTTTTTTAGCGAAATTCCGCGTATTCTATAGACTACTTTGAAGTTGGTTTATGGGTTAGCTTGGTGTCCAGATTCGATGAGGTGTTCCACGATGGAGGTGTTCGATGATACGAGTGGATAGCAAACACTGGGTACTTCTGACATACCTAGCTCCACACGAGCAGGTGAATTGATGATAGATACACAGTGATGAAGCCAGTAGTGGTAGCCCATCCTTCACGTTGATAAGAAGTATTGCTTTTGTGGAGAAAGGTGATGGAAATTCAGCCACGAAGGTTTTGTTTAATAAACTGGTCAGGTGTTTGATTGGTGGATGGTGACTATCAGTGGAATCCAGGATGCGCATTTCGTCATATTTGGGACTCGTCATCTGGATGTACCTCCATTTCTCAGTGGGTGAGCCTCGGTGGGAACATCATCACTCAGTGGGGAATTCAGGTACATCCAGATGACGAGTCCCGAATACGACAAAATGCACATCTTGGATTCCACTGATAGTCACCATCCACCAGTTAAATACTAACTAAATGCCCATACATAGTCGAAGCATCTGCACAAGAAGCCGACATGTCAACCTGAGACCGAGCACTTCGGTCCAGTCGGCCGACGGGAAAATCAAAAATTCAATTAAACTAGTCAGGTGATTACTCAGTATGTCAACCAATGAGTAGTCTCCATTGAATTGTAAAATCAAGTAGAGAATTGTTTTAGGAGCAGAAGGTGTGTGTGGGGATTTCAGTGGTTCTGGCTTCATGGGCTTTGTGATGAAACATTCTGGGCAACCATTTTGAAGGCGAAAATGTTTTTTCAGTGTTCAACTCCTCTTCCATAGTATCAGGACTGCAAACGCTACGGATTCTGAACGTATCAGGTTTCGTCTCGTATGTAGTCTCACAAACTGTGAAAGTTAGTGAGTTGTTCATTCCATGTTAGCCTTCTGTAGATGGATCTTTGTTGGTTGGATGTCCAGAAAAGATACTTTTTTGAACTGCACTCCAGCTACACTGTGAAGCGGATTGCAGTGTGGTGACTGTTAGCAAAAAATCCATAATATCTTCAAAATTCTCTTTTTTATTGGAGATAATCAAAGTATAATCCACGTATCTCCTGTAAGACCGAAAGCTGTCAGTCATTCTCTTTAGATATGCGTTCTCGAGTTTTGATATGAAGCAAGTAACGGACGTGTTGGTGAACCCAGAGCAGCATGTGGATATAATTGGACTTTTCCAACTCTTACAATTATCTCGTATGTTTTCAGCAACTGGTTTTGACACCCAGTTTCGTTTATCTTTCAAATTCAGTGTAAACCAGTGATTACCACATTACTATCCGACATAACCAGTGAATTATGAATATGTATACATAACTTCCTACGACTCGCACAACATAAAAGTTTGGAGTTACATTCTCAAGACTTAGCACACTTTTAGTTCAGCGAAATGGACTAAATATTCATGAGTGGTTAAAATGGACAGGAAAAGTTACCAAAGTTACCAAATATGAAAATTCATAAGTCATTGAAACAGATTACTTGACAAAGTATCTGAAGTGATATATAGATAGGTCCGGATAGCAAAGACTGCGTATGGCTGACGTAACTGGCTGATCATAACATTTGATATTTAATAAGTGATGGTATAACTACATTGAAGTGAATATTAATATTTGTGTTTGCAAAAATATGATACAACCAATATGGGAAACCATAAACTTGTTACCATGACGGGAAAAGTTGGACTACGATACTGATATTGTAGACATTCCCTAGTGGTAGCGTAAAGGGAAATGCACAAGACGCCTACACGATATCTCGCTCAAAGCTTGTACTTCCTTTAATTCACAGGCCTTTCTAAAAGTGTAATAAAAATGCAAAGATGTGTATTCTCTATGTGGAGGATTCAATGGAACCACCGTTTTCTCCGTAGACTTTCCTTCAGCTGCATTTAGCCTAAAGGAAGTAATAAATTTATGTACTGAATAATTTTAACATATCTGCAAATGCTGCACAACATCAGATGACAGGAGACTTCAAATCGAACGTAATCTTTGGCTTCAACCTACACTCCCTTCCTGCTGTTGTGACCTGAAATGAGTTCACCACATTATTACTCAGCCTATGGAATAATGCTTTTGTCGTCGCCAATTAAAATACTAGGGAGAATGAAAGGTGCACTGGGTAAAGAACTCCGCCAGCTCCACTGGAACAAGCTGGATTCAGTAAAGGCGAATAATGTGTTGATCAAATTGCAACTCCATGCATCTTCATTACAGGGCAACGCACAAAATGGCAGTCAAATCTCTACCTCAACTTCATCGACTTTGAAAAGGCATTCGAAGGAATTCATACACCACGATAGTCCTAATTGTGCCAAACTGGACTATGCGTCAGACTGTGCACTTCAAGTGAGGAGACACAAATACGCCTCACTGATCTATAAGAAGACTCCGGAAGATTTGGATTTCGCATGTGGATGAGTTATGTCTAATGTCACACAAACTCAAAGACTTGCAGATGAAATCCAGCAAACTGTCAGAAGAGGCTAGCGGTGACGACAGAACTCCAGATGAACACAGAGAAGACGGAGGTAATGATGATAACCCACCAATCATCCAACTAACAACAACAACCAGCGCCAGTCACCATCGAAAAGAGATATTTAACTTACGGTTCTTCTTTCCTTCACTTACCGAGGAAGGAATTTTTAAACCACAGACAGTTTGCATAGATGAAGATGTTAAAGGCATTCAGAATCGGAAAGGCAATATACGCCTTCACCAACCTAAAACCGGTTTGGAAATCTCCATTCCGCCTCAGCATAAACAATGAGATCCAGATTTTCAGTACAGATGTCAGTAAATTCAGTCAGTCAATTCTTCTTTAGGGGTCAGAAACTTAGCCAGCGTTTCAGTCATGATAAGCACTTCTTACATGCCACTGCAGATTTTCATCAACAGCCGCCCACTTCACTGGCTCCATACTGAAGATCAAAATGGCCAATCGATCAGCCGGAAGCAATTACCAACAAGAAACTCTGATCACGAACAAACCAACAAGTAAGAGCCGATCGCTCAACATATATGTAGTAGAGAATGAGAATGGATCAGGCATACATTCATGAGGTCATCGAATGACATCGTGCGCAGTGCAGGTTGTCGCTCGATTGAAATCCCAATGGGAAGCGACGAGTTGGTTGTCGGTGGGAGGGTGACATGGAGGAGATGGTGTGACGAGTAGGAGGAAGTGTGAAACTGTTGTCGATCGTGGAGCCATGTGAAGAGGACAAAAGAGGATAGAAGAGGGTGGAGATGTATTGCTGAAACCCTATGTTCCACTCGGAACCCATTGAAATAATATTAATAAAATGTTATTCCTTACAAACTTTTGATACTGATTTATTCAAATTCATAAAGGGGAATAAGTGGATGATAAATCTCCTTTCAGATCTCCTAGTTCATTCAACCATGTAAGTTGCATTAAATGTTTGTAAACTATGATATGCATGGAGGATATAGCTGTGCATATTCCACTATTGGTTAGCCATGAAGATATTCACTAATGAGTGATACAATGGATTATCTATGATTGGTTGTCACAACACATCTTTGACGTATCTCTGTAGAAGGCATTTATACCCTTAAACTGACACATTGAGAAGATTATCATGCTGACAAATTGAGCCTATGGTTTCATGAAGAAATTTCTTTGTGAATAAAGAGACTAAACGGAACAACGTGTCAGTGGCACAGAGGTTAGGACGCTTGCCGACCATGCACATGGTCCAGGGTTCAATCGCCAGCCGACGCACTCCTTTACCTCACTAAGCCAGATATAATTCTGGTAAAGAGGAAAGGTTAAGCATGAGGCTAGCAACCGCATTCTGTAAAATTAAACACTACTACAGAAACTGCAAGCCACTCGCTTCAGGCTCTATGTTCCACTGGGAACGTGAAGGGAAAAAACAGAACAACAGCATGTTCCTAAAAGCGTCAAAAGAACTCACTTTTCAGCAGTCAGTAAAAATCTTCTCGGTTGAATGAAGTTGGCAGTCAAAATATTATGCTTGTAAGGCAGATGAAATATGGTGGATTTTAGATGATTTAACGAAGAACTATATGTTAAAATTTATTCCATAATCTCTACAGTTATTTGGCTAAATTCTAATAAGTATGAACACGCATTGATATCGGTTAGAGAACCATAGACTTTGGGTCCCGGTGGCTGAATGATCTACGAGCCTACCGTGTATTCAGAAGGTCCTTGGTTTCGACCCTGGTGTATGAGTATTGCCCGTGAGTCCCACACTAGGATAAGGTAAATGCCCGGTACTCCCCGGTTTAAAATGATACTCTGATTGACACGATTAAACTAGAAATAAATCCAATGTCTACAAACTAACTCTTGTAAATTCCATCAGTCAACTGGATATTTGACATCTCTGAACAAATATTTCAGCCAGTTTGTCGTCGACTTGGACAGCATAAGTAAAATACATGTACGTCAAACTTGGTGGATATATCCTAAAATATAGGATCATTTACCACAAGATTACAAAACAATGTTGATCATTTGGCAAATACTTAACTTGAATTCTGGTTAATTGTTATACACATGAGCTCCATGCTGAAGGTCAGATAGCTGGCCAGAATAGAGAAATAACAAGCAACTTTAGTAAACAGGTAACCAAGAAAAATACTTAGAAGAAAATGGAGCCAGACTCGACATACACTGACACTAACATCAAGTACTAGGTAGACCCGAGTGGGAGAGGACGAGTTAGACATGTGTCCTTGGTTTGACATCGAGGAGGTCAAGTGAGAAAGAAGTGAAAGAAAGCTTGTGGCCGATTATGGAGCAAGCTAAAGAGGACTTCAGAGGACGGAGTGAACTGGAGAGGCACTGTTCTGGCCTTATGTTCCCCTTGGTACTCAAAGAAACGATAATAATGAGAATAATATACGTTTGCGTATATTACACTTCAATTTAGAACATATTCGTTCTCAGCCAAATTATTCTGTAATCGACTTCACACCCTGGGACTGGCAAATATAATATTAAACTGCGAAATAACGGCTGTTTAGTAATCGCGGATTCTGCAATGATTACCTGAGTGGTTTTACCTCATGGAGCTAAATGCTTCGAAATTTATGCAATAGTCATAGTTGAAATTCATTGGAGCAATTATTCACAAAACGTTATAACAACTTTAGTAGGCTTGACAAAATTTACTAAATTTGTTTTTTGTTTTACCCCTTACTTCACTTCTATTTAACAATTTCCGCTTAATTCTTTTTTTATTAAGTTTTTATTAATATTTTACAAGCATTCGTTTTTAGAAACTTCAAATTTTCAGAAAATAAATTCCAAATACAAGTCACCAGCTATTCATTAAATTTATGAATTGTAATGCAAAAACAGTAGACGTAAAGTACGAAAATAAACACATATATAAATCGATTTTTCAAGTCATTACAGTCGTATTAAAAATCAACGGACTTTAGTGAATATACACACATATATATATAGAGACTATTTTCGAAAATCTCTGTTGATAAATTGTATCATTGCAGTCAAGCGTATAAATCCTGAATTTGATTTGCCTGGCAGTTGAATCCATGGGTAGGTGGGGGTGGGGAGGGGGTTCTGTCTATTCTCAGACATATCATCTGGATAGATTTTTACTCTCTGAAGCTGACTAGCAAGAAATGTCAGCACTGAAGATGCAGTTAAAATTTTCATTAGGCGATAATGTGCATAAGAATAACAATAAACTGAATATTGAATAAATTATAGAAAGGAATGCAGAATTTATGAATTTACAAGTACCACAGAAGGACAGTGTAGCAATATTGACTGAACCTGTTCCTTCTGAACTCAGAGCTCTGGTTGTT
Organism: Trichobilharzia regenti; assembly: GCA_944472135.2. NCBI lineage: Eukaryota > Metazoa > Platyhelminthes > Trematoda > Strigeidida > Schistosomatidae > Trichobilharzia > Trichobilharzia regenti. The sequence goes on along the minus strand of OX235270.1, from coordinate 132,090,949 downwards.
TCAAACAAATTGCAACTCTTCTGCTGTTTGGCGTGTTTCGTATCTAGAAGCTTTTGATAATTTATTTGGTACCCAACAGATGATAGGTGGCTTTGAGGCCTATTTGAATGAGGTGATCTAATAAAGAACTATTGATGATTTTAACGACAGCATTTATCTGCACTGGTAGCTATTCCGAACATGAAAATTTTGATTCCTTCAGCAATAGCCACTATAAATGGCTACACAGATAATCCGCTGAAATAGTTATCCGTTCTTAACAACATGTGTCCATCCTATTTTCATCCACTTTACAAAGAATCTGAAAGCTTATTCATCAATGATACGGTTTCCTAGTATTTTGATAACAATAATAATAACAATATAAAATATCTGCTTATTGAAAATATTATTACATTTACAACATGTTTCCCACTGACAGAAAATTAACAGTAGCATAGGTCTGTTCATCACACAATATAGGTAAAATCCATTAACATTAGCAATTCAGAGCAGGTCTTTGCTTTAATTTTATTCATAAAGTCTTTTCAGTACTTCGCTTGATTCCTACAGACTTTAAAGTTGACATGAATATGATAGCGTGCAACTTCAATTAGTAATGTGACAGGAATTATGTACATGGCTAGTTATACTGAATCACCTATAAGAGTGTAAAAAGTTTTGATTACAACATAGCCCACTCCGTATTACGACAGGTATTTTCTTACGAATCATTTTTAGTTAATCTGTCAACGACTTTGACGAAGTCGCGTGATTATAATTGATATGATTATGAACAATAAATTTTGTTCAAAACGTCATCCACTAAATAATACTGTTCCACTGTGTGATATATCTAATAAACAAACTAATATGGAATTACTTACTACAACAGTGCCCAAGTTTTGCACATATATTAATATGACGTATGGTCTTCCTGTACAAAGACTTATCAATAAACTCACTCGACTTTCACAAACTGAAGCAAGATATAAAAATAATCGTGTTTTCAACATTTGTTGCTTAAAAAATGAAATCATTCCTAAATATCTACGTCTGCGATCTCCAATTCCAACGGACAGAGTTAGAAGCCGAATAGAAAGCCTACGAAAATCATGCCTGGAAGAAGAGATCCACAGAATCGTTAAAAAGTTGCAACATATCAGATGTGAAGTTGAGCAATTAAAACAAAAGCTAAAAGGAATAGTTACCAATGTAGATTATGATCTTATAACACAATCCTCCAGCAGTGCAAAATCAGCAACTTTCAAAAAGTCAAAAAATAGTCAAATCAAAAAGTTCAACAAATTATTAGAGGAGAAATCTTCATCTCAGAACGACGACGTCAACAATCCAAAGTCAATGGCAATCGATAAAACAAAGTCGGTTATCAATCTCTCAACATATGTATTAACTTCTACGGAAATAAGTGTATTAGAAAAGGGAATAAATTTCAATGTATCAGTAGACAAGCTGAAACCTGAGGATATCATCCGTAAAACAGAAACAGCACTAAGTGGGATAGATAAAACAACGGCTGATGAAGTACGGGCACAATGTACACTTACATTAAAACGAAAAAAATGTGGAAAGCCTAACCTGACAAAATCAGAGATAGAGGCCCTGAAACACCTTAAGAATAACAAGGATATAGTTATCACAAAATCAGACAAAGGAAATGCGACAGTAGTATTAGACAAATCAGACTATTTGAACAAGGTAAATACTCACATAGAAACAGGACCATATGAGGAAATTAATAAATCAATAGACACAGTTATGAATAAAGTTAAGAAATCCACAGCGGACCTTATACTCCGAATTAAGCCATTTCTAGGTGAGTCTAAGTAGTTTAATTTAATGCCCAAAACTAATAAACCCAGTAGGATGTATGGTGTTGTTAAAGTTCATAAGTCAGGACTACCTATTAGGCCTACGGTTGATTTTAGAAATTCACCTACTTATGAATTATCTAAATATTTAGCCATGGTAATAAATCCCCTAAAAATCCACTCGAAATCTAGACTAACTAATTCTTATGAACTAAAACACAGATTAGATAATTTAAAATTAGATAATGAAGAGAAAATGCTCGGTTTTGACATTGTCAGTTTATATACATGTATATCATTTCTGACCAAGAACTCGAACTTAGGACAAAAGTGCCACTTGAGGACATAATGCTGAGAGTACAGTTATGCCTGACTTCCACAGTATTTGAATTCCAAGGGAAAATATACAAACAAACTGAGGGAGTTGCCATGGGATCACCAGTATCCCCGGTTCTAGTAGATATATTCATGGATAGGTGAGAAAACATAGCGATTGAAACGCTCATCCCCACCCCAAATGTATGGTGAAGGTATGTGGATGACACATTCACTGTACTTAGAACACAAGATATAGATAACTTTTTCGAACACATCAATTCGAAGGTAGAGGCAATTCAATTCACTTATGAATTGGAAAGTCAGGAAGGGGAGCTTCCAATGTCAGATTGCAACGTAAAAAAGGAAAGAAGATGGGAAGTTAAACACTAATGTTCGCAGAAAACCCACACATTCAAACAGATATTTGGACTTCCGATCATCCCATCCTATGTCAGTAAAAATAGAATTGGTGAAATGCTCAAGTGACAGAGCACAAAAACTAAGTAATACCAGAGAAAATCTAAGACAGGAAGTGGTACACATAAAAGATGCCCTGAACCTAATAATTACTCGGATAAATTAGTCAGAAAATATGTAAGGAAATGTAAGATAAAATTAATGATAGTAGCGATAGTGACAACAATAATAATGATAATAATAACAATAGTGATAATGATAATAATAATATTCATGACGACACCAACAATAACGAATCTAAATCATCAGTAGTAATTCCATACATACGTTGGAAACCTTTCGCAGAATTCTTAACAAGGCAGGAATAAAAGTCGCTGGCATTCAAACCAACCACGAACTCAATTAGAAACAGGCTTTGTCGGTTAAAGGGTCAATCCTATGGAGCCTTTAAAATAAAACAATTTAGTTTATCTAATACCCTGCTGGGATGATTGTCAGGTCAGATACTTAGGTCAGACTAGTAGAACATAAAAACCTAGCAAAATCTAAATTAGTTGACCCGAATAAGGTAAGAAATCTAGAGAATTGTTCAGCTAAAGCACTCACTGCATGCAATTACACAACCATACAGTCGGATGGGATAGGATGACAGTTTTAAAATCTAATGTCACAGGGTGGGAGGAGAGATTGATAACAGAAGCTTTGTTTATCGAATCAACTGCAATACATGCAATAGGAATAATTAAACACCTCTCCACCCAGATATCTGGAAAATTCTACTATCCCTATGACAAATAGGAGAGAATGAAAACAAAACACGTAGATCAGCAAAGAGTCTCTTTCCGGGGAATTCATTTTCTTAGCTGTACAATCGCAAATATATATGTGTTGTTTTGTATGTATGTGTACATTGAGTCTGTCAAACAAAATAGGAGAGAACAAACAAAGCTATAAAACTCGAGTTTCAAAGTCGTGTGATTATAATTGATATGATTATGAACAATAAATTTTGTTCAAAACGTCATCTAGTAAAGAATAATACCGTTTCAGTGTGTGATACATCTAATAAACAAAGTAATATAGAATTCCTTTTACTGATATCCAGTAATTGAGAATACCTAATTCTTTGAAGAGACGCTTTCTAAAATACGTTTACTAAGAATTAACGAAAACATAGAGTGGTGTAAATAAATAAATATTAGGTATACAGTCATATTAAATAGCATTGTATCCCAGTTAATTTTATCAATGTGGCTGTCACACTGACCACTAATTCTGGATATTTCTACACGACAGTGAGTGTGTGTTTCATAAAGTGCAAGTGAACATTATTTAACCTTGGTAATAAATAAATAGTAACATATTTATTCCAAGTAAAGACACTCACGTAAGCCGTAGTTGAAGATGAATCATAATTGAATTCAGTCAGGATTCCTCTAAGCTCTAACCATCCATGTTTATCTGAGTAGAAATAGAAAGCAATAAATTCTCAATGAACTCTAAATGTCATTTCCCGACCTTCAGGTGTCAAGAAATTTTGAAGTAGAAACTAACACCTTTGTGTGTCGGCCGATATGTGGCTGTGCAAGATGTACCAGGAAAGTATATTGTGTTATTTAAAGTTATTCGCGCTAATCAACAAACAAGTGTATGTATGTTTAGAAGAGAGTTATCAGAGGACTTGTTGCCAGCGTCACTGTCAGTCCTCGAGAATACTCAATCATTGTTTATATTTCAGGTTACCTAGCAGTGACGGTGATTGAGTGGAAGGACTTCCTAGGAATAACAGAGTCTTATGAATAGATAGCTTCACTGAATATGAATGTTTGCTTGATATGAGTTCAGAGCTGACAGGATTTGAGATGAATCTAAATGACTTTCACCATGTGCAATTCTATGTGGACGAGATGGAGTGAACTAGTGAACAGTTTTATTAGCTGGTAATAGGCATTGTGTAGGAAGTCTCGTCTGACCTGTGTTTCGTGACTGTCGTCACATCCGAAGTAGGCTTTTCTAATCTACGAAGCGAGATAATTGACTCGTGTGCTGGAAAGGATGTACATGTTTATTCCAATAACCGAATGTCTTGTACATTTATCGTGAACATGAGTGAAGCACAGTTATCTGTCGGACGAACTGTCCATTCATTTCAAATAATTTCGTGTTGATAGCTAGGAAGGAGGAGTACAGTGATTGACCGACTGTTGAATGAATGAAGTGTTGTCAGCCTCACTTTCGCTTCTTCAAGCTGTTTTAACAGAAACAGAAGCTGTATGAAGACTTCCTAATCAGACCGATTGAAGTGATCACTGATAAATTATAGATGTGGTCATCTAGTCACCGTCATGCTGGGATTGATGGTTGTCTTTACCAGCCAGTCACAGTAATACTGAACAATTTCTCGCTGGATGCATTATTTGCAAAGATGGCTTTCAACGACTGTATGAAAATCGATGTTGAAGCTCAGATCGAATATCCGTATTGCTATAATGCATCAAAATCTAGTGAATCATCTGTGTTTGTACAGAGCCAGCAGAAGTAATCCGTTCAAGCTGAAAGCATTTCACTCTGGTTTCCATCTTCCATCTCAATGAGAAGGCAGCATTTGCTCCAGTTTTCATCACGTGGCATGTTACAAAATATGATTCTGGAGATGTTTTAAATTTAGTTTGGTGAAACCTCTTGTGACGTTCAATCGATTTCAAAGAATCACTAAGATTTGTATTGTCTTACCAGTCGTCACAATTCGGATCTACTGGGCATACAATGGACTGATAAACTTCCTCTTCAGGTGATACCTTTTCGTGTTGCAGATTTTGATCAAGCGATCGGAATACTTCATAGTATTTTGAGCGAAAATGCATTATTATTTAACAGTCGTTATCAGTTGTTGATTCTCGCCTATGAAAAATATGATGACATCGATCTTTTTCCGGTAACGTCGAGCATAGACAAAGCAAGGATCCCAGGCTCTTTCGTGGTGCAGGGATGAGCACATAGAGAGTATTCAGAGTCACAATATCTTCCAGTGGTGCCTGATATGTACTGCTGAGTGGTTAATTGTCCTGGCGAAAAAAGGCGGAAATCAGAAGACCACCTCGTTCACGATGATACTAGTATTTTCCAAGCAAAGAAAAAATGACTGTCACACAAGTATGAGAGTGAAAGGGTACGTGGTGTACGAAATGTGTTAACACGTGTCATACATTGTTTATCTAGTTAATGGACAGACAAAGCATATTGTGAGTTATAATGAAATATCGATCAATGTTCACACAGAAAAATATATCAGACTGTCAAAACCAAAACAGACATCATGTAACTACACATCAGTCCCTCAACTGAAAACATCCTGAGAAGGTGATGTGTTAGGACGGAGTAACTATCACTGTTAGCCGAAATGTCAGGATACATAAAATCAATTAGATCTTGAAGATTATTTATGGTTTATATCCCCGCTGAGTTGTGAAGAATGATTCACTGTGTATTGTGAGTAATAAGGCTGTTGTTGTCGCAGTTGTCTCAGATGTATCTGAATTCTGTTTGTCTCATCAGTTTTGGGTATATATGCAAGTGAGTAGCTGTCTGGAGGCGCTTGTAGTCAAGTTAGACGACAACCAACAAATCAGTGAATGAAATATGAATACATTTAGAAACATGATGTAGGTGGCTACAGACAGTGAGTGGACAGTTTGCATCAAAATTATCCTCCATTCAACAGGTCAATTCATTATTCACTGTGGACTTATTCAAATGTTCGAAGTGTATTTTGTAATACATAGTCGACAGTTGAACAATAAGGTTTAACATTAATCACATCGCTTTTACGATAGCATTGTGTTGAAATGAAATCAGACAGTTACAGATCATTTTGTTCAGTGACTTTGAACAAACACATCTTCCTGGAGAGATTGTAAGATGTACTGGATGCGCAAATCTAACTGAAAGAAGCTGGATTGATTCAGGAAAGGTGTGACCAGTTGGCGTTAAATAGTAGTCACTCTATGCATCATCATCATCATCAACGTCGTCGAACAGAGCATAGAATGACCGTTATATCGCTACCTCGATTCCATTGACTTTGAGAAGTCCTTCAACATCATTTATCGAGAAGTGATTTGGAAGTTGATGAAAGACTACAGCGTGACTCAAATCTTTATCAATACAACTCCACAGTTAAATGAGAAAGCCACATGTTGAGTAAGCTGCAATGGAAGACTCAGGAATATGCTAGACCCTGATGGAGACATTAGATTATCTGGATTTCGCGGATGACTGATTCCTCACACAATATAGGCTCGAGGATGTTCATGTAAAAAGTAATCTGTGAGCAGAAGAGGCTGTCGCTGAAGAGAGGAATTCAGGTGATTACAGAAAATTATTGTGGTTCGAAGCCTGGTCACTTTCATGGAATGCAATTCTACATTTGATGGGTTTGCTTGAAATGACAAATTATGAAGTGGTGTGGCTAATCATATGTGATTATGAGCAATACTTTGTGATCAAAATGTCATCTAATTATCACTACTGCATCACTGTATGATGTTTCAAATAAGCTTGTCTAATATGAACACCTAACAAACGGAGATGGTGAAGATAACCAACCAACCAACCAACTAACCAACCGAAATCCTATTGCACCAATGACTACCAACGGGATAAACTAGTATAGAAGAAGCTAGTTCTTTCACTTGTCTATGAAGCATCGTGACAACTACAGACCACATGGATGAAGCCGTGAAAGACAATCGGAAAGCCAAGCCAAACATCCTTTATTCTGAAATCATTTTCATAATCTTCACTCCAGCTTTTGAATACCGATGTTTAATCAGTCCGACCTTCTATATATGAGTCAGAAACTCGGCCACTGCATCACAAAAAGCATTTACAACAAGAGCCTTCACTGGCTCTAGGTTGAAGATCGAATGAGCGTCAAGAAAGAACTAGCAACAAGAAACTATTACACAAAAAATATACAGGGACAAATGAAGATGTGTAGGACAAGTACTGAGGAGACCATTGGTGACATGGCGCTCCAGTCCATTGCTCAAGTGGAACTCGAATTTGAAAGGATAGTGTGGATGTGGATGTGGATCTGAGAGCGACATTTAAGTGATTATGTGATGAGGAGATGACAGTCTATGAACAATCATGTGGAAAACTAAAGGAGACTAGAGAGAATAGGACAACAATATGGAAGTGTGCTATCGAAGGTGATTTTTCTGGTCGGAGCCCCAGTGAATAATAATACTTATTTGATTATCTCAAAATAATGACCAACACTCATTTTATTGGAAATAACTTTACACGCAATATCTAACAATAATAATCATAGTGGTATCTTCATTCTTGACATTATACAATACAGAATTTTTTACTACGGAATGTTTCCTCGTGTACAAGACCATCTTCGTAAAACCGTAATCGATGGTGCATCCAAAATACACAGTGTTCTTCTATTTGAAACACACATCATTCTCACACGATACTTTATGGTGACTTCTTTTAAAATTATACATACCAAGTGTCGAAATCTCCTAACAAATGAATATGGATTTCTGTTCTGTTCATGCATGTGGTTGAATCATTAGAATAGTGTAAAATAGTGTAGAAGTGAATCACTTTACGGAATGAGAAATGCGTCACTGGTTCAGCGTTATACAGGTCACGAAATATGCACGTGGTTCACGGTTGTATCCCCACTCGGCGAATACCTTTAATCACACTCTCCATACGTGGTTGTGTGTCCGACATAAAGGAGGGTTCGGCGTGAGTCTAGCAAATCCACATCGCAAGAAGCATCACTTCCACCGAATTTTCAGAGCTCAAGCTTGAAGCTGTGTGTTCCACTGGGAATATAAAAACGTAGAATAATGAAGTTAATACTGAATGGAAATTCGGGTACCTTGGGGATTCAAGAAAGCCACCAAGAGTCTTTAGATAAGCAGTATATATCAATGTGTGTTATGAGTACTTTGAATGTTTTGGTCTACCATATTCTATGTACATTTTGCATCTATTTACTCATATTTCGTTGGTGTTTACGTATCGAATTATGCATTCAAATCGTATTATTCACTCCCGGGATTATATAAAATGCTTAAAACCCAAAAACTTTCATATTTGCAATAAACCTAGGAAGAAGCACCATGGTGGTTGGCAACGTGCTTCAAAATGTACACCTATACATCACACCACTGTTCCGGTTATCATTAGTACCAGCTGCCGGTCCCTGCCTAACAAAATTTCGGATTTTTAGTACCTTTTGTCATCCGAAATTTATCACAATACTGTTATTTTGCAACTCTACAAGAAACCTGGCTCCATGACTCATATGATGACGACATACTGTCTCTAAATGATTCCAATGTATTTCGACAAGACCGTGTTTGTTGCAAGAAAAAATGTTGTGGAGGTTTTTCAACTTTTATTCACTCAAAATGGTCATTTCTAACAGAGTTTGTTTGAAATTCTCGAATGACTGCATCGATTGCATCACTGTGAGATGTCGCGCGAAACACTTGTCAAAGTACAAATTCATTTATATTTCAAATGTTTATGTCTCCCTTGGTTGTATCATATCGGATCTATCTATGTTCGCAGAGAAATTCACCGCTGCTTTTTCTGCAGCTTGCTTCGAGAACTCTTTATCAGTAGTGACTGATGACTTTATTTCCTGTGACTACTCCTTCCTTATATCCCTTGGTGATGACAATATTGTTAATTTTGCTACTCGTCTTGGTAAAACGCTGGATCTGGTGAGTATTCATTGATGATGTTGGTGTACATGAAGTTCGCAAACGTGCTCCTCTACTTAACTTCGACCACTGTCTATTGACACTCCCGGTATTATTCCTAATTGTACCGAACTAGACAATGCGTCAAACTGTGCACTTCAAGTGAGGAGACACAAATATGCCTCACTGATCTATAAGAAGACTCCGGAAGATTTGAATTTCGCATGTGGATGAGTTATGTCTAATGTCACACAAACTCAAAGACTTGCAGATGAAATCCAGCAAACTGTCAGAAGAGGCTAGCGGTGACGACAGAACTCCAGATGAACACAGAGAAGACGGAGGTAATGATGATAACCCACCAATAATCCCACCAATAACAACAACAAACGGTACCAATGATTATCAACATGAGAAATGGCAAAGAATTTACTTCATTCACTTATCCACGAAGCATTGTCTGAACTACAGACATGCCTCACGGATCAGGACTTCAAAATCAGAATCGTATATGCAAGAACGACTTTCACCACCTAAAAGTCAGTTAGGAAATCTTCTGCATCAACAATAAATTTCCGATTTTCAACACTAATACAACGTTATTTCTTCTATATGAGTGAGAAACTCAGGGGACGCGTCAGATGAAGCATTTCCAACAAGCGACGACAGACTTCATTCAACATTTATGACTTGACTTTCTTTCTCCATTCATTCTCTCACATCGTCACACTGCTAGTCGCCTAATTTTCAGACAAACTTATTCGTTCGTATAAGTAATACTCACTAATCCAGTATATCAGTGTTCATTCTTTTTTCATTATTCTCATGTGCGTTTTCCACAGTATTATGCGATGTACTTTTTCTTCTTTTGTTCGTGAGCACCTCGATAGTTGTATGTGATTTTGCTACTATCACGATTACTATTACTATTATTATTATTATTATTGTTTTAATCAAGAATTAACCTGGATTATTTTCACCATGTGACATTCATTCTACTTAACAACTTTTTACAAATACCTCATGCACCGGACTGAATAATGTGGGCTTGAATGAAACACAACTCGTCCTATCTCTACATAGTAGCAAACGTATGCACATGTTTCGTCTCATTTCAACAAAAATTCTCATAACTGTTTTCAAGAGAAAAAGTAGAGGATTTCAGTGAGCCATTGTTTTCGGTGACTTTTTCACCCTCTCAGACACTTCAATTATCCGTTCATTAACATGAGGAAAAAATAATCGTCGTTAGACGAACTAACATTAACCCTAAATGAGTAGTTGTACATTATTTTCATCAACAATTATTGTTAGCTAGACAGATTATTGAAGTGATCTAGTCACTGGACAGGCATTACTCTCGTTTTGTGTCTACTTCATCAGTAGTGTACCCGGTGTGATTCAGCTCAATGATTTGGGTCATTCCAATGAACCTGAATACTCGCTAGCTACTTGATCCAACTGTTAAGACCTTAAATCAAATTCGCGACATGTGTATCAATTTACAATTCACAACTTACAAAGTCCACATATTGTGATTTAAATTATTTTGTTTTCTAAAGGGACCGCTGATAAAATTTTACATCCTCATATTTCGTAGATTGTGAACTATTAATTAATCCGAATAGCGGAAATTTGACTTAACTTTAAGCGTATCTTGAATGTTTCGAGAATTTACAGAATCCTTCATTCTGCTTATTGTAACTAACCCCATGTAAATTGAACTATAAATTTCACGAAAACACTGTATCTCACACCTCTACTGTCAAATTTAATCCCTATCATAAATAAATCGACTACTACTGCATCTTTTATCTCAGAACCATTACCACTACTATGGCATGTGCTACTGGTAAGATTTATCAGTGTGGTATATAGAGAAACGTTCATCGGCATAAAATCATCAAATAGCAGGGAGATAGATGAAGTCTTGTGGAGATACATGGGAAGCGTGAAAGGAATACAAAGAAACGCAGTACAGAAGACAGAAAAAGCACAACACGGAAGACCTGTTCAAATAGTGCTTTGACGATAAGGTCTACATAATTTGGTTATACATAGATATCAAAGTCTCGTATAATTCTACTACTATACCGCTTATTATGTTTATCAAAAACAAATTTTTTCTGAATCTTCCTTGTTCTAAAAGTATGCGGTTACTTTGGATTCTGTGAAGTTGTCAACGAAAGATTCCAAACATGGTCTGACATAGGAGAAACGTTTGGAAACACTACCCCGAAGGATGAAATAAATTGGATGACTCAGTCACGATGTTTGAAAAACTCAGTGCGACTTATCCCCCACATTGTTTTTACAATGGATCATAAACGTGAAAATCAGTTTCACTTCCTAGATCTTAATATATAAAGAAGAAACGATGAGAGGGTTAAAAAATCCATCTATAGGAAAGAAACCTGGACTGCTTTCGCCCAATTGGCTACCGACACAGCCTGGTAAAAACAGTTTTTAGCATAGCTGAACCATTATGTTCAATAAATCAGATTGAAGAGAAACTCGTAGTTGTTGAAAAGAACCTTATAGAAAATAGATGCCATCGAAAGTTCACATCAAAATATGGGAGTGAAAAAACACCTAAACTGAAACCCGAAATAGTCGAAAACAAACCAGTTTTATCTGTCCACAACACAGAGAGGAAGAAGTGTGCGCAGATACTGAAAAAGGGATTAGAGGCGTATTGAAAAAAACATTTCCCGCCTCCAGAACTATTCCATATAACAACAGGGTATGCTTTTTAACTCGGTGAAAATTTGATAAGTATTCTGCTCATATCAACTCTAAGTTCATCTATTATTTCAATTGCATTAAAGACAGCAGTTACATAGGAAGGACTGAGAGGAGAAAGACTGCTAGATTCTTCAAGGATATCCGTAAAAGCCTCCGTTTGAAAGGCAGCAAAGTGTTCTCAAGTGAAATTGCCAGAAACCTAATTGACACAGAAAATACAGTGAAATATGTAGGGCTGATCACTTAAAACGAATCTTGAATCGAACACCACCTGCAATTCGCTCAGCAATACCACCAACACCAAAGCACTTAAGAAGTCAAAAGAAGCCGCGCAGAGTGGGAAAGGCAAAATATGCCTTCATCAACCTGAAACCAGTTAGGGAATTCTCTCCACTCGGCTTCAGTATAAAGAAAAAGATTCGCATCTTCAACATCATTGTCAAGTGAGGCCTTCTATACGGGCCATAAACTTACAGTGCCTGTCACGAAAAGGATTTCCAACACACCACCGCAGACTTTCATCAACAGCCACCCACTTCACCTGCTCCATACTCAAGATCAAACGGCCAACTGACCAGCCGGAAACAATTACCAACAAGAAACTCTGGCCAAGAACAAACCAACAAGCAATGGCTGAAGCCCGACAAATATATAAAAGAGAAGGAGGATGGATCGGGCATACAATGATGAGGCCATCGAATAATATTGCGCATAATCCAGGCTGTCGTTCGATTGAAATCCCAATGGGGAACATAGAGTTGGTCGTCAGTGGAAGGGTGACATGGAGGAGATGGTGTGATGAGTAGGAGGTGAGAAACTGTTAGCAATCGTGGACCAATGTGAAGAGAACAGCAGAAAATATGAGAAAGCGGAAATGTGTTGTTGAAACCTTATGGCCCATTCGGAACCAAAGGAAGTAATAATAATGGGTTGTGGGTTCGTATAGCAAATCAAGAAATTTATGGTTCATAAAATCGAAAACCTCATTGAACTGAAGTCACTAATGGGATGACTAATCAGCGTAGTCACAATGCAGTTACCAAGGGAGTGGGAGAGTGATTACACTCTCTTTCTGTATGCAAAAGTTTGGTCTGAAACCCTCGATTGCAATAGGTTCAATAAATCCTAGTAAATTTTCCGTCTTTTTATGTCTAATATTTTAAAGGATTTGGAGACCTCGATAGAATGACCCGTATCCACAAGAGGTCTGGTTCCTTTTAGACATAAGCTCCTTAGGATATACTGTGAAAACCGGATAGAAGCCCTTCTTTCAGCCCTTCCAATGTATTTGCTCCCGTAAGTGCACGCAAATTTATAAACGCAGTTGGAGATGACATCAGTAAGATACTTATCCACACTGGATTGGTTTATAGAGTACGTGGTGCTTTTTAGTGTTACAAGCTCAGCTACAGGAAAGTATCATTTGATTGCTCCTTTTATTCGCTTGCCAGTCCTTTCTGATACTACTTCTCCTCTGAATGGCAGGCAAATAAACACTTTCTTGTTTTTTAGCAGTTGGGTATTTCGTTTTATCGTCCTTTTCATCTCTATACTTTTGGATAAATCCCTTTGGACACTCATTTTCCCTTAGACATTTCTCAACAAAGCTTAGTTTCCTTTCTACCTTGTTTAGCTAACAACTAATAATTATAAATAATAAATTCATCGACACCCGATCGAATGTTCTTGATCTTTTTTTAACCACAGATATGACTGCTATACTGGTGTAAACATGCGAAGACACTCAAACGCCAGCTGTTTTCTTCCATATTGTTGAAAACTAGTGGCAGAAAAGAAGTCACTACTCTCAAGACATTATTACTCACACAGTCCAAGATATATCTCTTTAGGATGTCAGCATTTAGAGATTCATGTGGAGACATTGGAACATAAGTCAACGTTTTTGGTTTAATTTTCCTATTTATTAACCGACTTTCATGCACTTTTCCCATCAAGATTTTAATTAAAAGACTTATCTCTTCTTTCATAGCACCTCAGTTACATGTATGATAAGGCGTGTAGTCGAATTCGTCATTCCATTCAGTAGACCATTTTAATGTGAATCTCCCATAAATCGATGTATCTTTTGCCCCAGCAGTTGTCCTTGTGAGTTTCGCTGATACAGTCAAATGACTACACAAAGATTTAGATTACCAGTGAAGAGGTGAGAGCGAAATTAACTAGTGCGACATCTTCCAATATTCCTTCAGCAAATATGCATCAGTCGCTGATATCCCTTACCCTCGAAGACATATGTAGGAATAACTGATTAAAGCATTTTATTCTATCGGAAGTGATGCAGACATGACTCACTGTTTTCAGCACTCACTTTTCAGTCAGTGAGTTCCGGACTCTAGTCCTGCTCCACCTACTTGATTTTTGGGCAACTGAGTACTATCACCAGACTTCAAGTAGTGAGTACATCTCATAGTCTGAAATATGAAAGACCTGTTCTGAGGACTGAATTCGACCAGCAATGGAAGAGAAAGTTTGGAAATATGTGAAGACACACTCGCGATTTATAAAGTAGAACGTACACATAAGTTCACAAATAAACTCAGTGATAACAAGAAAAGCTAACTATATTACTTAGTTAAATAAAAACTGAACAAAAGAAGTGCTCAAATTGTAATGCACGCTGAAAATTCCATACCTGTACCACAAATACGGTTTGCAATAAAGCTGTTATTATTATTATTATAAAAACAATGAGGCCTACAAGAAAAACTCATTGCTACTTATCGGATACCTAAAATTTAGACAATGCTACCAATCTCTCAATGAAACCATAGGTAACAAGTGTTTAAACAGTCATGTTCAGAGTGTGTACATTGACTTGGTACATTGACATCATGAGAATTGATAAAATAGAGAGAAATAGCAAGAAAAATAGTGATTAACTTAAGGATAAAAGCGAGCTCATGGTCTTAATGGTGTTACCATACACAGAATGTCAGAGGAAAGTTGCAAAGTTCGCAAAGATACTATTAACAGCTTTATTCTAAACAGTACTTTTGATTAAAAAATATTGAATTTAAAATATGACTACAATAATGTATCAATTTTTCTCTTCACATTATAAAGTGTGGAGGAAATAATTAAGAGGATACTTAAATTGATAACATTGATAATGATATGAATGTAAAATTAAAATAATGACAATAAAACATCAGTGATAGGATAAAAAAGGATGCTGATTTAGTGTTTCATGGCAAGTTACTAGTATAATGTCTTATATTTTTCTAGTCACACAAAATATGCGCAAAATAGGGTATTGGGAGTTATATACTTGGTCATACAAGCATAAAATCCTGTATAGTTACTTTTATTTCTACCTGATGTGATTCATAGAGAGAGAGAGACAGTTGTACAAAGACGGGATATCTAAGGTCCGACTAGATTATACTCACTAATCAGTTTCATGAGTCTATGTCTTTACCTACAAAAGTATGAACGAGTTAGTCTATTGACAGCCCACTCGCCCTACTGAAAGCTTTTACTTCCCTTCATAGTGTAACAACGTCTTTCTAAAGTAGCCCAGGAAATATTAAGGTATGGGGAGCAATAAAAAAAGAATAGGTAGAATACAAGAATTAACAAATTGTAAAAGTGAAGATAGAATGGCACCAGACTGTTGCAACTTCCTTAGTTAGAAGGTTGGACGAATTATCTCGCTAGAAACTAACATAATGTGCGAAGACCAGGAAAGATCAAAGAAAATACACAGTCCAAGGTATTGAACATTAGTCTTAGTTTCAACCTCAGTGCCGTCTATGATAACAGAATCAAGCCTTATGAACCATTTAGTGTAAACTTTTCTGCCTGAAACTGTCTTCCTGATGGTCAGTAAAAAGCATGAGAAAGAAATTTTCATTTGAATTAACACAAATATAGAGAATTTAACAGAATTTAGAATGAGATAAACCTCGATAATCTAAGCCACCTGAAAGCAACTCAGCTGGATTTTGTGTGTGTGTGTGTGTACAAATTTCCTGAGAAACAACAAAAAAAGTCTTCATTTGGTGAGTAACTGCCACACATAAACACTAAGTGTGTAACAACAGGAGACAAGGGCCAAGCAACAGGTCGTTTTATTACGGAAATCAACACGTATTTATATATATTTCACATAGATTATTATATCTTATTCAAGTAGACAAACACAGGCTTCTAATTGGTTGTTTCGGGTAATCATCGGAAAATAGAGCCATCTATCTGCGAATCATATTTGCCCACGTTAAGTTTGCTGTTATTGGTTGTTGAATCAGCCTTGCTCATATTTTCTCACGGCCCATATTAGTGACCTAGGCATTGGCGTAGATTAATGTCTACCAATTGGCTTGTAGCCTGCTCTCACCACAAGTGAAACGCACTACTCAAAATCGAAAATTGGAAAACAGCTAAACTACATTTAAGAGAACTAAAAATAATATATGCACATCTTGATATGACAAGAAGAGATAAATTGTGCTTAAAACGTCATCTAGAAGACAATATTGCATTGATCTGTGATGTATGAAATAAAACTATTTCCTTATACAATATATACACGAGTAAGGAAACCAGAATGTGATAGTGACAAAATACCAAATGAGGATATTGTCGGTATATTAAATATGTCGCTTGCAAACAAAACAGCGAATTTATTTATTTTTATTTTAGATTTTTTTTAGATTTTGATTTCAGCTTGATTCCACAACATATTTTTTGATACAAGTATGGAATTTTCAGCATGTGATATCGGTAGCCCAAATTTTGCAGGCCGACCATAGATATCAGGTGTGTGTTGTCAGGGGATCGAACTCCGGACCATGTACATGGTCGACGAGAGTCCTAACCACTGTGTCACCAACTCATGGAGAAGATGTGTAGCTCAGCTGGCTGATTTTTTTTTGTAGCTGTGTTTTCTGAGCAGCATGGTCTGTTTGCATAGCTTTCATTATCTTTAAAACAATTAGTCCCTTTGATAAATTTCAAAAAGGCACTAAGAAGACAAATTTCGCGAGATGATATCATTTCGTAGTTTCTTTACAACCACTTTAGAAATAACATGGTTAACAATAATAAATAAAATAAAGTTCATGACAATTACTCAGTTAAATAAAAAACAAAAGTACATACTAATGACCAATCATATTTAAATAGGTCATGTAGTCCATGGTAGGCGAAGATTGAAGTCTACTGTTTTTTATACACATAGTGTAGGCTGTATGTGATCAATCCAAAGTGCTTTCATCACCTTCAAAATCCTTGAGTTAGAGTTATGTAAAATAATTGGGAAACAGTCATACAGCCTAAACTGTGTGTACAAAAAACAATAGACTTCAGTCTTCGCCTACCATGAACTACATGTCGTATTTAAATATAATTTGTCATTAGTATGTACTTTTGTTTTTCATTATCTTGCCAGGAAGCATCTTCAGAGCATGCTTCAAGTTGAATTACAAGCTGAAGATGCTGCTAAGTAAGATAAATTCACACGGCTATGAATAAACAAAAACTTGGATAAAATTAGCACATTTCAATGACTCGACAAAAAATACACATCGCCTTTGTTCAAAAAAGTAGACACGTAGCGATTTCTTCTTAGTACACTAAGTCAAGTGCTGTTATTATTATATTTAGTTAGATTAGCCTCGATTACAAAAAGTCGGTATTTAAACTCAGTGTCAAAACTGACAAGCATACTTTTGTCAAACACTTAAATTTCATAAGCTATAACCATACGATAATACTGGTCTTTAGGATGATGAGAATGCCTCATAACTACTTACTCGTTTTACAATTCAGTCTAATTTATTTGGTAGCAGCTGTGTTTGTCTTTCTACATATCACCTGATATCTATGGTCGGCCTGCAAAATTTGGGCCACCGATATCCATGCTGAAAACTTCATACTTGTACCTAAAATACAGTGTGGAAGCAAGCTGTAAATCAAAAAAAAAAAAATATCTCCAGTACGACAATGAAACGCTGATCTAAGAATGTGAAAATTTAATAAATGATCTTTTTTCATTAATAGACTTTCGTCACGAACCAACATGAATTAGACAGGTCATTGAAAAGCATGAACAGGTGAACAGCTATCTTGTCCTAATTTAGGGATTGTCCGGCAGCTGACCAAGGATCAAGCCAACAACCTTAAATTTATGAGACGATGGTAGTTGACAGTTCAGCCGCATTGGCCACAAGTGAATAATCCTTGAATTCTAGCTGCATCAATTCTTAACATAGTGATGCTGTCACCATCACCTTCAATGGCCATCCAGTTCACCTTGACTTAATGAACCAGGAAAATTGACAAAGCTAAAATTCGCATGTCACTTGATTCTAGTTCAAGTGGCTGAATAGTCGATGAGCTTAATTCCTTGACTCGAAGGTTGTGGATTTCATCCCTGGAGGGGTCATGGGTATGTAGTGATGAATAGTCGTAAAATAGGACGAAACAGCTGTCCAGTGCTTCTTAGTCTTCAGTGACCTCTGTAACTGATGTCAGTTCGTGACGAACATCTGACAATTGAAATTAACCCCAAATCCCCCCAAATCCTGTTATCTAAATACCAGACAATTAACTAATTACACAAACGTTTATATAAACTAGTCAACATTTAGATGACTGGAGTAGAGGATTAACAGCTTGCATTGAATTTAACTGAGAATGTGGAAAGTGTAAGATCATATGACACTAAAATTCAAGTTGGATGGGCAACTTTCATAGATCACGAAAGTTTGTTAAGCTGTCAGTTGTATTTATGGTGAACAAAAACATTAAGATAATATATTTTCCAAGTATTGGTTTTGCAAGGAATTTTCTTTGATTGCATGGGGGATTTCACCCTAATGGGAAGCCGTGACAAGTAGGGTACAGAAGATTGAAGATAAGGCAGTAACTCATCGAAGAAGATATTGCGAAGTGGTCGCGCTATGTCGTGAATTGTCAGAAGTTAGATTTCAAGGACAATTGGATCGGGTCCCAGTGGCTCAATGGTCTACAAGCTCGCCCTGTAACCAGAAGGTCCTGGGTTCGAACCCCAGTGGGTGCGTACTGCTGAAGAGGCCAAACTAGGACGAAACAGTTGTTCAGTACTCCCAGCTGGTTTCCCGATGGTACTCTAACTGATGTCAGCTCATGGTGAAATCCCCCATGCTATATATTTTCCGTCTTTTGCATACTGTCTGCTTGTAGGTGGCGGTAAAGAGATTTTATTGACGGATCCACTTGTCTCTATTCTACATTCCTACTTTTTGTTGAGACATCTCTGCAGCAGAATGTTTGATCTGAAAATCCCTACTAAACGATATATACATTTGCACAGTAGAGGTAATCCCTGTTACCAACTCTCTTGCCACCAATGAGTTTCACCTTTGCAAGGCAATAAATATTTTTTTTTCTTCTAGTCAGATTATCCTCAAATTTTTGATTAATTAAAAATCGCATTTCTCTCTAATTTTTATACTGCGAAGAGAATTTCTGTTTTCTTCGCATGCACCAGTAGAATTCCAAACAAATGAAGTGACAGGTGCTTGATTTTTATTAAAAAATTTCTTCACAAATTTATCTCATCTCTGTTTGTACAGGTGGTTTTCCTACTTGTACGGCACACGGTACAGCTGTGTGTTTCAACTTTTAAAAGAATTGTTCTCCTCTTAGTTTCATCCTCATAAATCTGCAGTATAGTTGGTGTCGTAAATTAAAAATTTCTCAATAATATCACCTTTACTCCGAGAACAATCGGATCCCGCCAATATTTTCAAGTTATTCAACTTCAAAAAATGTACAGCAATGTTCTAAGGGTATTTGATTTCAATGTGACATGCTTTCAAATTTCTTTCAAGATTGAAGAAACAACCTGATGAATCAGTAGGCAGAAGGTGAACCATTCGAAAGCCATAAAGTTTTAGATATGAATATGCTGTTCATTGGCTCAAAATCGTTTAATTTACAGCTAGTACTTTCGAAGTTCAAGCCCCAGTGCGCCCACCACTACCTAAGTAACTGAAGAGAATTATCAGCCTTAAAACAATATGTGTGGCCGACTGTACAATACATGGAATATCTGTGTCAGGTAACTGAGGTTAACTATGTACTGGTGATTTTTCGGAACAATAACTAACACATTAATTAAGTCATCAAAATAATAAGTTAAAGTGTTCAGCGAACAGTTATTCCGCTGTTTAAGCGATCTTAGCAACAAATGCAATCTTTCGAACGATGTGTCGTTAGAATTGCAAATTATTTCAGATGACAGTTTGACACTAAACTAAAATTCAGTAATTATTATTCTATCCTTTAATTCCTAGAGGAACATAGGGCTTCAGCTGCGCACCTCCATTGCCTTCTGTTTTCTGCCAACTTTTTCACCCCGCTCCAAGTCTGCCCACATGCTTTCATCTCCTCCTCACATGACCTCCTCCAAGTCACCCTTGCACTGACGACAAACTCGCCGCCCGCTTCCCTTTCTGGTTCCACTCGAGCAATGGCTTGTCTAGTGATGTCACTTGATGGTTTCCTCAGAGTATGACCAGCCAATCCATCTCCATTTCTTCCTGCCTATTTGTTTCACAATTGGTTCCTGCTGAGTTGGTTCGCTCATTCCCAGAGAGCCCTGTTGCTGATCTTTTCTGGCCGGCCATCTGATCTTGAGTATTGAGATAAGACAATTGTTAATGAAAGTCTGAAGTTTGTTTGAGATGCTCTTCATGACGCATAATGCAGGTCTCTGATCCGTATAGTAGCACTGACTAATTTCACATTAGAATTGAAAATCCGGATCTTATTTTTGATGCTGAGTGCTGTTGACTTCCACACAGACTTAAGAGTAATGAAAGCCTGTCTTGCTTTTCCGATTCTGGCTTTGATATCCTCTTCAGTTCCGCCTGTAGTTGAAGGGATGCTTAGGAAATTAAAAATGGCTACCCAGAATGTTTCATCACTAAATCCATGAAGCCAGAACCACTGAAATACCCCCCCCCACACACACACACCTTCTGCTCCTAAAACAATTCTCTACTTGAATTTACAATTCAATAGAAACTACTACTACTTGGCAGACATACCGAGAAACCACCTGACCAGTTCATTGAAGTAAAAACCTTCTTCGCGGCTGAACTTCGACCAACTTCCTCGACGAAACCAATAATTCTCATCAACGTGAAGGATGGGCTACCACTACTGGCTTCATCAATGTGTATCTATCATCAATTCACCTGCTCATGTGGAGCTAGGTATATCAGAAGTACCCAGTGTTTGCTATCCACTCGTATCAACGAACATTTACCCACAATCATGGTTTTATAAAGGAGAAGAAAGATCGCCTCGCCACACCTCCATCCTGGAACACCTCATCGAATCTGGACACCAAGCTAACCCACAATGTAACCTCAAAGTCGTCTATAGAATACGCGGGAATCTTGTTAAAAGAATACGAATGAAACTTCTTCAAACCGTGGAAGCAATGGTAATTCACACATTAAATCTAGGACTCTACATACAGAAGAAATTCTTCCAGTCACTAAATCGACAGTAGACCTGGTGTGTCCTAACACTGGATACTTAACTTCAGTATTTTGTCATTTTAACTGTAATTTTCCTTCCTCACTCCCTATTAGATTTCTATCCATCATTAACACTGTTGTTAACTTGATTCTCGTTCAGTTCCAGGTGATTTCCACACAATCCCATCAATTATATTACGTCACTGGATCCACTTTTTTAACTTTATTTTACTTTCAACCTGGTTGAAACTTTCCTTACTGCTTAATTTGTTGTCTGGGAAAGTTTACAATTCTAATGACACATCTTTGAAAATATTTTCATTGTCTCTAAGATATGTATTATATATATATATATATATATATATATATATATATATATGCGATTGTACAGCTTGAGGACTATACTGCCGAAAAAGCGGAGTAACTCTTCTCTGAACGTCTTTTCTTTTATATGATTCTATGAAGATTAGTAAGTTAAAGTTTCAACAATTCCATACTAAGGTTTTCTTCCTCTAAACTTTCTTTCTAAGTCTGATTTTCTTTCATAAAATATTTACCTAGTGAACTATTCACATCCACCTAGTACTTTTACAGCTGTTTTATACTTCTTTCCAACACCCTAGTGAAAAATGAACCCTATAAACTCGAAACGTAACACCATCAATCTATTGTACTGGAAGTAAATACCCTAAAACTTGATAACCTTGCCTGTTCCCACTATCACTGTTACTATACATATTTATTACGCTGCAGAAGGGATACCGGCCTTGAACAGCCAATCTGCATTGTCCGTTATTCTCTACCGGTGTTTCTGCCTCGCCGACAAGCCTGCATTTTCTTTCCTGAATGATCTACTCTATGTCACCCTTGGATACTGAACTCGTTGCTTCTCTCCTTCAGGCATATGATTTCGCTTCAATATCTCCCCTAGGGTATGCGCAGTGCCTCTCCATTCCCTTCCCATCTCTTATTTCCATCCATTTGATAAAATAATGATCAATTGTTAGTGGTGGTAGTAGCTTGTGCTTCCTTTCATTTAAAAAAAATTTTTTATTAAGTTTAGGAAATTAACAATTAAAGAGTTAAAAACAGGAAGTTAAATTATTATTATTAATCTTTTATATCTGCTAATTGTTTTCAAGTTGGGAAACTGTATGCATTGAAATTAATTTAACTGGAAGTCAGTTGAAAGTAATTAGTCCTGTTGGATAAATTTTAATTACCAAACAAATGGAGTCCATTTGAAGATAAGAAAAATAGAAGGGGAGAGATGTTGGGTATTTTCTGCCGACAAATTTCAAAAATCTCTGGTCATATATTTACATATTGGGTAACAACAGAAATAAAGCGAACAACATTAAGCACATGGCTAAGTGTAGTGTCTTTTATAACACTGGATTCGGGGGTTCATTCTTACAGTTATGTCAGTACATAACAATATATAACTGATCACTCGAATACTATTCACGTACTGAGAAAGACTTAAAAGACTAATGTTTATTAATCTTGGAAACAGCCAAGGTGATTAAAAAATGTAATTAATTATATAACCTGTAAATTACTAGTCCAAGATATAAAAAACCGCTTCACAATTTATCACGAAATGACCACTAAAATCCAAGAATAACTGGAGAACTCGTTCGTCCCAATTTGGGACTCTTCAATGGTATGTACACATGACCCTGCTGAGCATCGAACCAAGGCTCTTCAGTTTACAAAGCGATCTCGTAGACCATTCAGCCACCTGGACGAAATATATATGGCTTATTAATTCCAGCTGCCTCCAATACGCGATAAATTGTGACCGCCAACCGTTGTCCTCACACCCAACTTGACTGACACCATGGGTTACTAATTCCAATTAAAACTTCAGGCAACCTGATCCTGTATTTGGTTATCGTTGAGGACTAGACTAATATTCAAGCGATTTTGTGCAAGGATTTGATAGATTTTCAGATTGGTTAAATAATATCTGCTTTACACTTCTTAACCACACAGTCAATCCTTCTGGACAAATTTATTTTTAAATAAAAAATGAACGTTCATTGTGTATTTCGAAAGAAGCTGTTTTAAAAAAGACGTTGGACTACGATGAGCAAACAAGGTTCATTCTCAGCTCTACCCTATCTCATTTCATGAATGCAGAACACAAAATAGATGTCAACAAGGCTTTCAAAGTTATGTAGCGTATTTCGACAAAATCATAATTTTACCTTACGAGTTCGTCTGTTACATATTATTGAGGCTGTTGGAATCCACAGTAGAAAGCCCGACATCTGTTGCATAAACTCCATCAATTTTATCTGAATTTCTATTGAACAATTCATTTTTATGCTTTTTATGATTGACGATATCAGTTACCATAGCCCCCAGTCAACGTCACCAGTTGGGTACCCATCCTCACATTCAGCTTATTACACACAAATAAAAATTACTTCTCGTCAAAACCATAATGAATTCGCCTCAAAGTCGACCACTAGTAGACAAGGAAACAGAATTCTAGCATCTGACTAGTTTGCGCTTCATTTAGTGACAAGAGGAATTCTATCACCATATCCGAAATTTGTAAGACTGAAATTCTGAATGGTAATTAAGCCTACCTGGTGCCTTCGAGAATTTTCATTTCATGAGGAAACTCTCCATACTAGTGTAACAGACACTAACCACTCTAGAAAGAAGATTGTTGCAAACTGTCCATTCCTGATATCCTTCAGCTTGAAGAAACCACACTCCATCAATAGTGACAATCGATAATTCCAATTGTTTTGCATAATCCATTTCCACAGAATGATACTAATATCAACAATCATATTCCGCTTATATTCTGGTTAATTAGGCAGCATGATTGTTTAGAATTCTCAAAAAATTCTCTCCTAAATAAATTCACTAGTGCTAATAACACTAATAATAGTATAATATTAATAGCATTAGAAATAATAATCATAGTGAAATTAAATAATTTGCATGAAACAGAAAAGACTATAATTGCCAATATCCGGCATAAAATAATCTCGCATAATATGTACTTTTTTTTCAAAATTGAGGATTTTAAAACTCATTATTGATATACTACTAACAGTGACATGATAAATAATGCAAGTAGTATAAATTCTTGAACTAAATAAATTTGAACTTTTTTATCACGACGTATTTCTTTGAATGCTTTCTGTCAATTTTAAAATGATTTCAGAATGCGTAATCTAAACTCATATTTCAGTATGGTATAAAACGGGTTCCAGGTGATAGAAAACAATATGTTCTGCAAACTGAAACGTCCTGAGTTCATTCGTCATAGATTTCAGAACCAAAGGAAAAATTTCAAGATGAACAGTTAGCCGAAATCAGTTACAGAGTAGCACTGAAAATCAACAACCAGTTGTTTGTTTCATCCTACTCTGGAATCTTTCAGAATGACTCACCTATAATCCAACCGGCTATCAAACTTATGATTTTCACGTTTCGACGTCGGCTCATCGATCATGCAGCCAGTGGGATGGAATCCAACATCTGACAGCTCGCAACGAATAGCACCACCGATAGCCAATGTCATTATTGTCAACATGGTGAACTGCCTGGTTACGATTTCCGAGTAGACCTCCAGGCGATTTCATCTTGAACTCAGCTGCTGGTTAACATTAGATCAGTTTTTGAGTCTGCGTGTGTGTGTGTGTGTTTTCAGCGATTTGAATGGTTTAAAGTCAGACTCCAAAAGATAAATGAATGTCAATGATTCACATCACTCATATCTATCTTCTGAATATCAGTGGTTGGTGAGGGAATTTATATTCATATCGTATCGGATATACTATGTCTCCATCATGTAACCAATTCTTTCATTTCTAATTCGAAACAGAGATGAGTGGATCGTCCTAGGGTGACATGGAGAAGATCGTGTGAAGAAGAAATAAGACAGTTTTGACGATCGTAGACCCAGTTGAAGAGGATGGCATAAAGTAGAACAAAGTGGAGAGGTGTTGTTGAAGCCCGGTTTTCCACTCGGAACCCAAGGGAATAAATGAGAATTTCTCAATAAGAATTTGAAACAAGAAAAAATGTTGACGCAGAAGGATTTATTGAATTCATCATCTGAATACTGTACTGATAGTGTTCATTCAGACTATAAAATCTTTTAAAAAAGACCTGCAATGTAGCCCACTTGTGATATCTGTCACGAATGTTCAGAAACATTACCTGAGAAAACTGGTTATTTCTTTAATTTAGATTCTTTCTTCAATTTGACAGTTCCCCACCCCACCACCCTCAATATCCATTTCACTATAAGCACTGAAATCTGATCAAAATGTTTTCATTTTTATCCCTTCATGTAAAAACAATTTCATACATTTATTCCCCTTAATGAATTTGAACAATGCAAGAACTACAGTTTTAGCAGAATAAAATGGTACCATCTTTTATTTCGTTGCCTTCTCGTCAGCTGCTTACATGGCAAAGACATTATTAAATATATCTACAACAACAATTTTAACATACTTGCACAGAGTTCAGTTTAAACAAAAAATCAATCGATCAATATACGCATACACTAAAAATATATACATATATAAATATGCAATATTAACCACTATTCCGAACAATAATAATCAAACACAATGGAAACTTTTAGCATTTCACATTCGGAGGAAAGAGAGGTGAAATTATCCAGTTACCAGGGCAAAGAAAGGCTGATAACCGCTTCTTTCTGGACGCATAAATCAGGTTTCATGCGCTTGATGGAAATGGCTTCAGCAAACTTAAGGAGAATTGAGCTATTTTGCTTATTGATAATTTTGAACGACTTTTCAACGTCCACCTCATGACTGTGCAAGTATGTTAAAATTGTTGTTGTAGATATATTTAATAATGTCTTTGCCATGTAAGCAGCTGACGAGAAGGCAACGAAATAAAAGATGGTACCATTTTATTCTGCTAAAACTGTAGTTCTTGCATTGTTTAAAAACAATTTATTAGGCTAATTTTTATTATCCCCATTTGGAGACTTGTATCCATTGAAACAAACAAACGAACAAACGAAACAGTCAATTAAGTTGATAAAGCATTTATGTACAAGTTATATACATTGAATGAAATAAATCAAAATGCGAAATCATTGTCAACTACTGACATAACAAAAAAAGTTACCATCACATTTAATTATCCCTTTATTCTGACAAACGAGGTCTAGTAAAAAAGGCTCTTCAGCAGAGCCAAAGAAATATGTTCGGAAGACACTATCGAAGAAGAACTCACCGTCATCGAAAAGAACCTCATCGAGAATGGATATCCCCGAAAGTTCATATTAAAGTATAGAAATGAAGAAACACACAAACCGAAACCTGACATCGTTGAAAAGAAACCAGTTTTTATCTGCCTAGCCTACAAAGGGGAAGATGTATCCACAAGAACACAAAAAAGAAACAAAAGTGCATTAAAAGGAACATTTCCAGCTGCCAGACTGATCCTATTTCACAACACTGTGTGCTCGTTAACCCAGTCAAAAGTAGATGAGTACTCTACTCACGTCAACTCCAGCTGTACCAATTCACGTGCACCTGCGGAAGCAAGTACATAGGAAGGACTGAAAGGAGAGCATCTACTAGGTTTTCTGAGCACATTCCTAAGAGCCTCCATACAAAAGGAAGAAAAGTGTTATCGAGTGCAATCGCCAGACATTTAATTGACATAGGACACACAGTAGAAATCAGCCATGCCTTCAAAATAATCAATACGCAAAGAAACCCATGGCTACTTCGTTTCGCAGAAGCCATCGCTATCAAAAGACTTCGACCAGACCTCTGTACACAGAAAGATAGTGTGACTAATCTTTCACTACCCTGGTAGCCCTAATCCTATTTCATTTATTTTTGTTTTGCCTTTTTGTCAGTATGCCTGTGTGTTTGTCTTGTTATGAAACATTCTATTCAATTTTGACCTTCAGGTTTCTAAATCTACTTAATTGTCTGTTTAAGTTGAAAAAATGTTACTTCACTATTCACCCCCACCCTCTCAAACTCTCCACTACAAAATGTGTAAATTCACTCTGTTCTCTGACCCTAACCGTATAATATGCCTCTAACCAATCTGTGTTTTCCAATAGAAATCTGAACTCTAAACCCTCTTATCTAATTCCACTATATATAAGCAGTTTTTTTGACATTGAAGAATCTGTCTACCTACATCAAATTCCGGAATTATGTTCCCCATACCTTCTATTTATAACTCCAAGTAATTATGAAAAAGTATGTTCCAAAACTTTTTTGAAATTTATAATTTGATTTTGTTTAGGACGTATGCAGTTGATGAGTATCCACGAAATAAAACGAGCTCGTATTATCCTGCAAACATGTTCGTTCTTTCTCTCTTCAAACTAATAAAGGGAACCGGTTGTATGAAATCTTAAAAATCAACTGCAAAAGGTTAACACAATTAATCGAATAAGTGAACAGCACTTTTGTAGATACAAAAATACTCAAACTGAAGCTATGATGGTAAGAACAAATAAATCTAGCCTATGCAGAACAACCAAATGATAAATTTCTTCGGTCAGGTACCCATAAATCCCAGCATGAACTAAATAAATGTCTCTTGTGACTTGGATCCGGAGTTGATCGATGAAGAGACACTGATTGAAAATGCTTATTCTGCTTGGTTTGTAGATAAATATATATAAAATGAAATGACCAGATTAGACAAGGTATTCGATTATCACACTGCTTAAAGCGGAGCTGCTACTACTACCTTTCTACAACCCTTTTAGACATTTCAAATGACCAATATCTATGACTCTACAGCAACAGGTGAATTTATATGCACACATAGAAGAGGTCAAATCTAAGATCTTGTCCTCTGGGCTTCTGTAGGCCAGCAAGCCACTCAAGAGCATGACTCTTAGCCTTTATGTGAAGAAAGTTCTTTTAAAAGAAGCCGAAATTCCCCTGGTAAGTATATCATTGAGTAGTTTGAGGTTCGTGTAAAGTTTCTTTTTTGACACGGTTGAGGTCTCTTTTTTAAAATTGTTACTAAATGTATACGACCCAAATCCAACAAAAGAAAATTCCATCTCTGTGCCGAAGAAATATTTTTAAGAGATCTAAGAAACATCATCCCGTTTGGCTTTACAGTGAGTAAATACGGAGTGCTGTAAGTGAACACATTTGATACTAATCACTGAATATCTGTGCACTGATTCATTCCAAGTTATCTACAAAGTCAAAAGAAGCTTCCGGAAGGGGATATACTTTCGCATACTTTGCATTCTTATAGCCTTCGGTATTTGGATGGAAAACCTTCATTTGTGTACACAGAAGAAACTTCTCTACGCTTTCCCTCTAACTTGGGTATAATTCAATTCTTTTCAATATTTCATTTTTTAGCATTTTTCGTGTGGTATTTAATAATTTCATTTTATTTGTTCACTCGCTACATTCATTGTGTAATATATTTTGATAATTGTGTCTATGCTCTTTCATTAAAAGACAGGGTTAATGTGAACGTTCTTCATATTGCCTTACAGATTACCTTACCTGTATGGCTTACCAAAGATGCATAAGCCTGACGTCCCTATGAGAACAATATCATCTATGAATAATTCACCGTATCACAAAGTAGCTAGGTGGCTAGCAGAGATGTTAGAACCAATCCGTGGCAAATTAGCAGTCTACAGCCTGAAAGACACATTCCAGTTCGCTAAACAATTACAGAATTTAAACATCTCAAATAAATTTATGGTGTCCTTTGACGTGTCTTCACTGTTTACAAAGATCCCACTGGAGGAAACAATACAAATTATATGTGAACATGCCGAACTTCTTCCTCTGCCCAAGAACGAACTCAAACAACTTTTACTTTTGTGTACCAAAGACGTACAGTTCCAGTTCAACAACACTCTATACCGCCAAATTGACACAGTCGCCATGGGAAGCCCCCTGGTTCGATTCTGGCAGATATTTTTATGGATAGTCTAGAACAAACAAAGTTAAAATCCTCAATCAGCCAGACAAACTTCTATACCAGGTATGTCGATGACACCTTCGTTATTTGCAATTCCTTCAATGGTGCATCTCAAGTATTAGAAGTTTTGAACAGCGCCCATCCTAATGTTAAGTTTACAATGGAGTATGAAAAAGAGGAGAAGTTCCATTTTCTTGACTTGGGTATCCAACGAGATAAAGACGGCAAAATCATTAGATATATACACAGAAAAGAGACCTGGAGGGCGGTTTATCTTAACTTCAAAAGCTTCCGCCCTATAAGTTACAAAAAGGGATTAATGAAAATATTACTTGATCGTGCAAGGAAACTGTGTTCAAAAGACAAAATTGAGGTAGAGCTATCCATTGTGGAGAAATACCTACGCGACAACGGTTACCCACAAAAGTTCATCGACAAGTATGGGAGACGTCATGTTGGAAGAGTTAAAAGCAGCACAGTAGATAAAAAGCCTATCTTTCTGCAGCTTGCATTCAAAGGTGATGATGCTGCTAGTAAAAGAAGATGCAGACTGAACGCTGCCCTGAAAAGAACATATCCAGCCGCCAAGCTTTGCTGAAGCAATCGCCATCAAACGACTTACACCAAATCTATGTACACAGAAAGAGACAGTGGTGAATATTGCACTGCCCCGGTGATAACAAATAATATACAACTTTCATGAGTCACCCTTTTTCATGTTTAGAAAACTCCACTGTCTCATCTAAACATGACTCTCTCTACCTTGTTTCTTTTCCTTCCTTTTTCTATTGGCTATTAGATAAAACATTTTCTTTAGTTACGTAATCTTTTTTGTTATGCTCTTTCTAGCTAAACCTTGTTTCTACACACACATATATATACACAACCCTGTTTTTTGTTTCCAAGCCGAATCGTCTTATTATTCTATAAATAGTCAGCGTTTGTAACTCCTAATCAGTTAAATCATTCCGGACTAATGTTACTTTTACTTCCTACCAATTACTCCATATGATCGTGAAAGAGTATGTTCATATCTTTAATGTAATTCATACTTTTTAACGTTCAGGTTGTAACCAGTTGAGAAGAATCCTTGAAACAATAAAAGATTAGCTCATATTATCCTGGTACAATTTTTGTTCTTGCTTTGTTCAAGTTCTTCATATTACTCAACCTTTAAACCGAACTTACTAATCTTCACTCTCTTGGTTGCAGTTTAATGAATCTCCACTGTTTTGAAATATTTTGATGATATAAACAATATACCAAACTACTAATTCGACAAAACTGTATGGTGAAATGTCAGTGAAACAATATCGTTTTGTCTTTTCATTCAGTGGAAAAATTACAAAACATTTTGTAATAAGTAATATTCCAAAACTAATTTATTTTTATGCTATGTTTGACAGACTTAATGTACACATACACACACACAAAAAAAAATAATTGAACATATTTGCTGTTTTACAGCTAAATGAGTGAATTCATTGAAGAAAACAATTCTTTCGTTGAACTGTTTCTTCTTATTTTCATGTCTACGTGGGTGATTTTCATGACTTTAAAATTATTCTAATCCTTATTATCGACTGACTTCAAAAATAAGCTGCCTGAACTTCTAGTGAGAAGTCGTGACCAGTGCGTTGGTCTATGTTGGATATGATGACACTGGTTATCGGTAGTGTTCTGCATCACGAATTAGCAGAATTCTGGATTAGTTAGCAATTGAATCTGGTCTCAGATGACTAAATAGTCATCGGACGAATACCTTGATGAAGAACTGAATAATATTAAACGGTTGCTTAGTGAGAATGGTTATCCTGAAAAGTTTATTGATAAGAATATGAATTTGAAACTAAAGCAGCCGAAGTTAACAACAGGGCCTTATTCTTACAGATGCAGTGTTCCTTGGGGACAACACTAGTGAGATACTAACACAGCGCATTGGAAATGCGGTAAAACGAGCATTCCCTGCTGCTGAATTACGTTGTATCTTTAAGACCACTCCTCTTCTGCGTTCGGGAGTAAAAGACAGACTGCCTAATTTCGCCTCATCCATGTGTATCTACCAATCTAACTGCTCCTGTGGAGCCAGTTACATAGGCCGCACAATTAGGCGTGTTTCTCGTCGAATTTCCGAACATCACTCTGCGTGGTTAAGCAAAGGCCAAACAAAATCTATTCGTAGCGCTATTCTGGCTCATCTTGTGGATACAGAACATAAGATTGATGTTAATCAGGCTTTTAAAGTTATTTACCGGATACCAACAAATCTCATCTCCGCCTTAAGAGTTCGATTACTAAATACTGCTGAGGCTGTTGGGATCCACATTAAAAAGCCTAATTTGTGCGTCTAAAAGAAGTTAGTTCAGACGCTGTCCTTACCTTGGCCATCTAGGTTTGAATGATTCTCAATTTTTGTGGAAATTTCCTAATTTTAGTTGATATTCTACTCGCTATTATATCTTTATTACTATTATAATTTAAGTATTTTTAGTGAACTGTAATTGCATTGATCTTGCTTTACAAATCGATATTATTTAAAAAACACCGATATTGTTATTAACTACCAAACTTGAATATTTTGTGTATATAAACATGTATATATATATTTGTAGAGCCAGAAGAGGAATTTATCGAAAAGAATATTCTTTGCTTGATTATTTTGTGTTTTATAGATGTCTGAATGAATATTTTCGCTATATAGACTAAATAGTCGACGAATTCACCTCATAATGTGAAAGTCATGAGTTCGATAGCCAATTAGGGCTATACTTGAGTCGTTCTGAAAAATTCCAGAGTAGGGTAAAATAATAATAATAATAATTGTCAAATGGTCGCTGATTTCCAGTGGTTTGCTAACTGATGCCAGCTGGTTACCTAACTTGCAGTAAACTAATTCTTGAAATAAAAGAGAAGAATATTACCCAGGTATGGTTATGGTTAACACAGCATATCATATCTTGTCACTCCTAGGATTCATATCAATATCGTATTTTGTTATAGGAGAGGCTAGTAGTCAATGGGATGATACATTAATTATGAATCACAATATAATGTATTAATTGGTTTATTTGCGAGATTTCACCCGTGATCAAATGGTATGACCTTTGATGCACATCATGTTCAGGTAATTCTTGAAAAGACTCAAGGATTTCTTCACCGCCAAACAAGTAGTACTGAAATCCTGTAGACTGAAATGTTTATTTTTATGGTGTCTTGATTAGAATGACTAGCGAAAATACGAAGCAAACTAAAATAAATAATAACTGTTTGTATGCTAGAAAAGAAGTAATCTACAATGTTTATAATAAATGATCTCCTATCTGTATGCACAAAATACTTGAATTAACAAATTGCCCAGTACTAATTTGAAATTCTCAATTTTTGGACGTTTCCATAGTAAAATTTAGAGCGACATATTTAGGCGAATAATATATAGTTCTGTCAATTAAATATTCTGAGGCGTAACTCTAATATACACACCTACATAACTCCACAAATAAATCTAGTTAAATATCAACCAATCATGGTGATTGGTTGTCGACAGGATGATAAGATTGTGCATCCAAGTTGTGCAACTAGTCATTAAAATAATAATATTAATAGTTAGAGAACTATTGGAAATCCTGAAACCAATCAAATCCCTACAAACCAACACTTGAATAATATTAATAATAATTCTATCAATAACGATGATGTAAAAAAGCAATCTGTGATAACAAGAATAATGAAAAAACAGCATAATTAAACAAACAAATTTTCAGCCCAGATGTAATGGATAATGGCCGAAAAAACAGATACTCCGACTAAGTAATGCTAGATTGTAAGGGTAGTAAATAAACTATGCTTTAATGAAGATATGATAAGGTGATAAGAAAGGGATTATAAACATGAAAAGCAGTTGTTTTGATACCGTCAGTTGGTTAGGTTTTAG
The DNA here is from genome assembly GCA_944472135.2 of Trichobilharzia regenti. NCBI lineage: Eukaryota > Metazoa > Platyhelminthes > Trematoda > Strigeidida > Schistosomatidae > Trichobilharzia > Trichobilharzia regenti. The sequence goes on along the minus strand of OX235270.1, from coordinate 132,057,549 downwards.
TCGACCAAGGGAAGCATAATGACTGCAAGAACTTCTTCTGAATGCATTGTCTAATTATAAGTTCGAATGCCTATCGCCTCAGCTATATGTAGTAGATGACTACGGAGTTCATTGGAGAGATTTCGTTGAATACGATGAATCACCTTTAATGCTTTCTTTTTCTCTACCAAACGACAACTATTAACTAAACGTGACAAAACTGGGCTTACGATGTTGTTTTTTTCCTTTACCTAACCATGATGGGATGTGTTCAGTAACATGTAGGCCAGGCCGTATAGCAGTATACCAAACACTGATCAATATACATAGATGTGGTAGAACTAACTACCTAGCTTATCCTTCATTTTAATTCAAATCATTCGTCGACTAAGGAAAGCAAAACACTTATTTGCTGTGTAAAATGTTCTCTGTATACTTCTGGATAGACTCTGGAACAAAATCCCACTCGACAAGTCCCCGTTGTATTGTAACTTAATAAATAAAACTTTCTTCCGTACTGTCATCGTCTCAGGTTTTTCACTCAGTGTTTTCGTATGTTTCTTCATGAAACTATTCGGATAACCGATCTCCGTCAATGAATCGTGAATATATTCAAATTCCTCGTGTGAGTGATCATCCATACTTACCTTTCTTGTTCTGCCCGTAGGACACTTTACAATATTTCTTGAATACTTAAGAGACACATAACTAAGGAAGTGCGTGAGTTGCTCTGTGAATATGCTTTTCCTATCCACACTCCTCCCAAATGACCCATCTTCTCACATACTTGGCAAGACATCCACAGAATTTAGTATATTATTCTTCTCGTTTTCACAAGTTAAAGTAGTTGGAGGATAAATGTTTCTTAATTTCATCAACAATTTCCTTACATTTACATTCTCATTAACTAAGATAAATTTATCATCCACATAACAGTAATAAATATGTCCAACTCCTTCATAGTATCTTTCAATCACCTGTTTTCAAGTTATGCAAGGGGGAAGTATCCTAAAATCAGGCGTACTGGTGACCTTATAATGAATCCATCTACTTGTCAGTAATATGAATTATTGAAAACAAAATGGTAGTTAATGTGCACTTAAGGAGTAGTTCTTCGAGGCTAATCAGTCCATTCACCCTTTAATGAAATTACACGTGAGTACATTCAAGCAAGGATGACAATAGCTTACTAACTTACTTGAAAATTACTAAACCGTCTATGAAAATAACTAGCTATTACAAAATTAGCACTATTAATACGATATTTTTGATGTAAACTAAGACAGTATTAGTATTTGTTATGCATTAGAAAGTACATCTTCGACACCTGATCTGAGTAAACTAACGCTCCGCTGATACTACACATGAATTCACATCATGTACCAGGACTAATACACACAGAGAAAGCGAACTGTTATTACATCAAGTCATAACTTTGCACTACCTGGTGAACGCAGTAAACAGGACGTTCAACAACCACTAGAAGTCGATAACTAAATTAGGATTTTATTTTCATCATTTATACTACTTTTGTGTTTTAGCAGTAGCATATATTTATGTGCATAATTCACACTTAGTATATCTCATATATATAACTCATTAAACACTATGTGTCCACAAAATGCACGATTTTATGTAGTCTGTAAGCAATTTTACATGAAGACTTGTAATAAGTACCGTGATCAGCTAGAAAGATCTTAAGATGTCAGCTATAACACAATGAAAACATAACCAAATGTATGAAAACTGGTAGGAATGCAAATTTTGAGAGATCTGAAATCAGTCTGCAAATCTTCTGCACTACGCAGCATGAGATTCATTGTGCTGAAGTTTCTGTTACGACTTTGTTTACAGGGTGGGGTTGCTAGCCTTACGCCTGAGAAATGAATTGTTACATCAAGATAAAGTTTAGAGAGAAGCGACCTTTTGGGTTGCTCCCCTTAAAATCGGAAAACAGCGGACAAAACAATCAGAACAACACCGGCAAAAGGAAAATAATTCGCAGCAAAAAGCGACAACAACAATACAATACAACAACATGCAGTCCAGTTAAGCACAGTTAACTAAAATGATATCAAAACGGTAGACTCACTGACTTGGGACAACTTGAACATATAAATCCAACAATATATACAATTATAGATATGTTAGTGTTAAAAGGTCACAAAAAAATACTTTGTTATAGATGTAAGTAGACAGTGGTATTATATCAACAGGTTTGGTGTTCGAAAGTAGACAGATTGTAATAAATTCCAGAACTTCGTAGTGAGATACAACAAAGAAATGAGAGTTATATATATCAGCGAAAACGTAATGCAGTAATCGAAAAGCGCGCAACATGAGGAACGAAATTCGGATTTTCAACACCAATATTAAGTCAGTCATTTCTTCCATGAATCAGAAACTTAGCCAGCCACCAAAAGCATTTCCACTAGGTTTCAGACTTTTGTCAACACCTATTTTCACTTGCTTTATACTGAAGAAAAAACAGCCAGCCAGAAAGAATCATAAACAAGTAAGCATTAGCTAGCGGTTGCGTTATATTGTGAATTGGCAGAAGTTAGAGTTCATGCATTGGCCATTGGATCAGGTCCCAGTGGCTTAATGGTCTACGAGCTCTCCTTGTAACCAGAAGGTCCTGTGTTCGAATCCCGGTGGGTGCGTACCGACGAAGAGTCCCAAACTAGGACGAAACGGTTGTCCAGTACTCCCAGCTGGTTTCCCAGTGGTTCTCTAACTAATGTCAGCTCATGATGAAATCCTGTAACCAACAGACAAGTAACTCTGGAAGTGAAGCAATCAAGAAACTTTTGCTCAAGAAATATTTCGAAGGAGATGGATCCTACACACACCAGACAGCCTACACAGGCAAACCATCGAATGGAATCTCGATATGGAACGACGGGTTGGGCGTTGGTCCAAGGGTGACACAGAGGAGACAACAGCTAAAGAGAGCTGCGCAGAACAGGATGCAGTGAGATGTGCTGTTGAAGGCCTGTGTTCCGTCCGGAACTCCATGGAATAATAAGTTTCATGAGAGGCAAGCAAATTTCAGGTTAAAGGTGAACAAAATAATAAAGTAAGTAATATTGCGGAGAAATTTAGGGTGGGAAGGAAATTTTTAGATGTCATTATGAAATGACACACACGTACAAACATTCCAAAATCACGAGCAATAATCAACCCAAGCAGAAGTAAAACTCGAACCCCAACATATATGGGACTTGAACACTATCATACTGTCAACTGTAAGTTTCTAACCTACACTCGACCGATGCCCAACCTCAATATTCCTCACCCTATTATACAGATCAACACAGGAAATAGAAGATAGGCACCTATGATCAAAGACAGCTAGTGAGGCTTTCCATGCCTTCCACTCTCAATGGCCAGGTCTCACAGCCATGCGGGAGGAGAAGGCGAACTGCTGGGCAGTATTCATGCCCTTTGGCTGACAACCAGCAGGAAATCACGTCTACGCCAGAGAGTGGCATCTACCAAACGAGCCTTCTGTATCCATGCAGAGATTTCATCAGTGATCAACCCTCTGGGGTTGTCTACTGCAACTTCCTAGATAAGTGAAGTGGTAAATACGCTCCACCACTTCATTTCCTATCTCTAAGCTATCGGCATCTTCACCTCGTAGGACTATATCATATCCTGATGTTCTAGGTCGACAAAACTACTCCCGGGTAACATGTAAATCCCTGAGTCGCTGAAGTTAGCAGTTAAGGTTGATTCCATTAGTAAGTCTATGATGAAATCAATCAGAAATGGGGACAGTTGGCATCACTGACGTCTGTCTGTTTTCGACATAGAACTTTGCACAAATGTGCGGAAGTTCAAGTCGCCACACTCCGTGTAGCACGCGAAGCAAGGGAAGAAAGTACAAGAAAAGCATAATAGAGACAGTAAACAGAGGTGTGAGACAAAGGAAGAGTAATAACGAAGAACAAAACAGTTTCATTGGAAATCATAGGTTACAAGGAGTGGATGCATCTGCGCCATTGAGAACGATTTTGAGCCATGTCACCAATTGTTTCCAACCATTGGTACTTACCGTCCCGAGGACGCCAACCAGGAAGTTTACACCCTCCTAAGTGGCTTAGACTAACTGTTGTCGATTTCATTGACTGGCGCCACGTCTGGGTTTGACAGCTGCTATCTCTTTTCCAACCTGACCCTATGTTAGTCAGATAAAATTGCCCGTCGAGGAAGGCGATGACTAGGATTACGTAACACATGTCCTAACCATCTCAGTCTATGTAACATCACAACCTCGTCGATTGATTTCCCCTCCTTAACTAGCACTCGACTCCTAACTTCATTATTGCTCACCTTATTATACCACTTCACATGGGAAATAGAACGCAGGCACCTATGATCAAAGATAGCTAACCAGGTTTTTCATGTCTTCCACTCTCAATGGCCAGGTCTCACAGCCATAAAGGAGGACGGAGAGGACTGATGAGCAGTACACCAGCCCTTTGGTCGATAGTGGGATATCACTGACGTACACTACTGGGTGTCATCACTTCATATGGTAACTATCCGTTGTTATGATCGAGGTCGCCAATTTGTTATGAACCTGCCGCCAACTGATATGATTGCATCGACAGGTGATTTGATCGAGTGTACTTGTGCGTAGGAATATTAATACTGACGCACTGAGCAACTCAACTAATATGCTAGATACAACTTTTAGAGGCTGACGGTGTCGACGTTCGCGGATTGTACGGAGTATACTAACGCAAGATCTAATACCAACAACTTCTATAGTATTCGTTCCTCGTAGACCAAAGGCAAAGCAAAAGACCAGAGTTGATCATCCAAACTACGAGATATATTTCGGGACCAAATCATAAACCGAGATGAATGCCTAGCTAGCTAGTGATCGTACAAGAACGAGACACGAGGGGAGGCCAAATGGCATGGATGCTCGACCGGAAGCCTTCAGCTAAACAAGTCGACTTAAACCGTGAGGTTCAGCATACAATGTTCAGTGATGAGTGCTGTGGTCAATAATTTTAGGGAATTATTCACCACTATAACCTATTCTTCCGTCGCACTTGCTTCAATGAGCCGGGTAGATATCAAAAGACAATGGCTGAACTGAAGGGATACGATTTTATTGGAAAAAACGTCATATTTATATATTCTTCACCTCAATAAAATCGGCTCAGTGATGTGAAAATAGTTTGTTCTAATTGACAGGCGATTCGACTAAGGTAGATGAAAAATAAGTATCCTGATTGATTGGCGATCTTACGAAGACCAAAGTGAGAAAAAGATGACATTTTACAGTCATCCGTCCATACGATGACGGGCAACAACTGCTACCTTGTCCTGGTGGTCGGGCTTAAATACCTCAGTGACGCAACAAGCTACACTGACTGGGATTCATATTCCTGCTGGTCCTACCACGTCAGAAATGTTATTTGGATGGCGGTTAGACTAAAAGAAGTTACCATAGGATACATGAGCTTCAGAATACCGTCGGATCAAATGACGTATGAACCTGTACTGGTCACCGGCATCCACGGGAATGTAGCTCCTGACGGTGCCTTCCAGATTAGAATCAAAGGTCCGAGAGCGGTCCCTTAAGACAACCACCTGATTCGATCTGGGTGACCAGGCAGTGTCTCAGCCCTCACAAATTCAATGAAACGAAACAACAAACTGTCAGTGGAACTTACTGCGCGCTCTTAACAATGCTCAAGTGATACATCTCCCTCCAACCTTAAATTTATTTTTAAACATAGACTCCTGTGCTATCCTTGTCGTCTTCATTTTCGTCAGGCATTCGCCTTTGTCTGAATTCCCAGTCTATCTGTGCTGTTTCGAGATGTTAGTGAGCAGGCTTCAAAATGGTTGTCCCTAGTGAGACACCTAACACATATCCTGAAACCGCATGCTGCTTTCAAGCTGGCCATCTACACTGTTCGGACACTGATGCAAATCGGACAACAGACAGGGTTGGTAAGAACATTGGAAATCCTCACTATCGATACTTGCTGCATTTCGGAGACAAGCATTCAAAATCCCAGCGAAGTGCTGGGTGCTTGGATTATTCTCTCCATCTGAAAGTTCGAATAGTATGTACCACCAGCGCCTGTCCCGGGATCCTGTGGCGTCGGCGTTCGCTGCAGCTGGTGTCGCACTAAGCGCTTGAGCGGGAGCTGCATTGCTCGACTGGATCCCCATTAACAGTCGTTTATGTGCTGTGAGGCTGGAAGGTTATACAAAAGTTAAGAGTGGTAGGCCAGAGAGGCAGTGTCTATTTGTTGTCTCTGTCTATGCACCGATGGATTGCAGCCTAGATGCAATTATGGATGAGTACTACTACCAACTGGGTGATCTCTTGGAACAAGCAGATCGGCGAGATATTGTAGTGCTGGCTGGGGACTTGAATGCACACTATGGGCGTCCAAACTCAGGGAAGATTCGTCTAGGTGGTCAGTGGGGCTTACATGGATTTTAGATACCGACTAAATCTTCAATCACCTACTGCTATGAGTTAACCTTGTATTCTGATTTTCATTCGTTCCATAAACCCAATAGATTACGTTATTTATACGAGGCTATTTTGAACCATAAAGCATCTCATTGTATTTATTCACGAAGCTTTACAGAAATCCCTTGTTCAAGAATTTTCTTTTCGATGACTTGACCACTATGATCAGTGATTAATTACCACAGGTAGAATCTAACAAGCATGGCTATAAATGCACAACCCTTATTACAGTGAAGGTTGACGATTATCTCTAGGAATCCAAGTCGAAATTTATAAGTTCGATAGTTCCATATGAAGAGGTTAAGACGACAATGAGTGCTATTACAAAGTCCTGCTTCCTAAACCCAATATATGAGGTTATTATTATTCAACACATACAGACAGAGGTTTTCCTCAAAAATAATCGCTAACGTTACCCCAAGTTAATCCTACCCTGACATCGATACAGACTGACAATTTTCGAGAATCTGCGAAACTACTTAATAAAATGACTGCCATGTGTAATGAACTAGAATTTTAGATAATTTTATCCTAATGCATTTGTCAATACTTTTGCTGATAATTATACCCATTACTAACCCAACAACAACAAAAAAAAACTAAACAGAGAAGCCAACAGACTCAACAAAAAAAATGAATATTTTTACTATAGTGGGAAATAATGTAACTTTGCAAGCCGTTATTTCATGCTGATTACAATAGATTTAAGAAGAGGAAAGACAAGCGATGGATCATTAACAATGGCACTCAACATACACATATCAACGCAATAAGCGTACTCATTCTAGGAAATAAAACTAACACTGGAAATATGAACAAAGTACAATCATATATATATATATATATATATATATAATGAGAGAGAGAGAGAGAGGATAATAGGAAAAAAACCGAAGTGATACTGAAAATTAGACACCACAAACAAACCAGTAGAAAACGAACAAATGAAATGCACAATTCCTGTTTCAAACTTATCAGCGGGAATATGTATGTATGTAATAAAATTAAACACTCCTATGAAGAAAACCACAAACTTAAGCAAAGTAAACAATAATGAAATTAAGCCAATAATAAAATATTCTTCAAGAAGTAGAATAATACTACTTGCTGAATTGTCACTATTTTAATTAAGTAGTAGTAAATAAACGTGAACCAAGTAATTGTAGGACAAAAAGAGAAAGAGAGAATTTGTCTATACATACATTCGTACTGAATATGAAGAAGGCGGGGAAAATGAAGTCTATTTGATTGTTATTTGTTAGCTGGTCAGTTGATTTGTTTGTCGTTCCATAATCTGTTCACAATAGGAGAAATCACAGTTCGCAAACTATTATTATCTTTTCTGTGGTTTTTTTCTTTCAACACACACACCGTTTCTGTTTTGTCAATTTTTCTCCTTTGAATTTTACGCATCACTAGCTCATTCACTCACTCACTTAATATGGACTGACGGCATTGAAAGAAAACAGTAGTAAGTGAATAAGTTAAGAGTAACACAAAATGATCCCTTACAATAAATAATGATGGTGAAATTAGAACTCAACATGAATATATATATATATATATATATATATATATATAGAGAGAGAGAGAGAGAAAAGTAATGTTGTCCATGCCTCCGAATCACCCGAGCTCACTCACTTCAGTAAAAAAAAACAACACAAAACAATAATGAGCATAACAATAATAACGAACTATGTGGTGAAAGTCTTCAAAGTCAATATGTATATATGTGTAACACACAATAGACGAACTGATGTACAATTTGGTTTTTAGATATAGAAATATATCTGTATGTATATGTATATATATGCTCATTAAAAATCAAAAGCAAAATTATCCATTTTTACACGTGTGTGTGTGTGTGTTTCAGTCATTATATTGAGTGAAATAAAATTTACAATAAAATGTGAGGTAGTCTCTTCTCTAATATTTTTGAAAACAACAATTAGATGAGTTACCTTCCCCACCCTCAACTGAAGAAATATCGTGTGTGTGTGTGTGTGAGAGAGAGAGAGAGAGAGAGCGAGAAATCATACAAACACAACTGAACAACAAATGTTTACACTCAGACTAAGTTTACATATATATAGTGAAAAAACACGGTTGAAAGATAAATACGCACGCAGGAAAAAACACGCTACACATTATCATTTGCTTGAAATGCATAAAGGTGTAAATAATAATAATAATAATAATAACAATAATAATTAATAATAATAATAAAAAGAAGAATGCACAAACGTATATTCATTGGAAACACTATACAGAATACGCATGATTATCACGATAGTCATTAATTTCAAGGTCTTCATGTGTTGTGGGGTAGGCTCATATAGACAGCTGTAGAAATGAAATCGTCGGTTCTCGTAGTCCACACCTATATGTGCATACACACACACAAATGCATTCACATCTATCCATTATAGAAACGAACAAGTGAGCGGCATTATAGGATTGACATAGAAGAATATAACTGTGACTGTGTGTATAAGCACATTTCAAAAAACTGTAAAAGATGAGAGTATTACACGCATACTTGATAATGATCAGTCCTTCTTTTTTGTCAGCTGTACATATAAAATAAGGAAGGACTAAAGGTTTTCAACTGTATCTTTTATCCCGGTTTTGTTTCTATTTTTTTCTTCTAAATTTGCCTATATTGACTCTATACACAAAAAAGACTATGACGTAGAAGGATGGATAATATAGAAGACGGAGGAAGGCAGAGATTGATAGACAGACAGAACAAATGTAACTGGATGCAGCAAAGAAGGAAGACATGATTTTTCGTGAACAGGAAAAAAAATTCATATCATTACCATCGTCATGATCATGATCACTATTATATAACGCGAGAATTCGATGACTGTGATATTGAGCCTTGTAATGATGTACAAGCGGACGATGAAGAAGGAATTAGATTTGAGCCAATGTTTAAATTTCCGATATCAGTTGTAATTTGGTCCGTTGGCGGAGGGTAACGTGTTGAATTATTCATTGTAACATCTTGATTGCCAATTATTTTATATCTACCAGGTTTAGGCAGCTCTAAAGATCCTGATATATAAAATATGTTACTGCATTATTATTATTATTATTATTATTATTATTATTATTATATAAAAATGCATTTTCGTTTTAATCATTCAGAGAAAAGAACTCAAAGCTTTAAATAAAAGTTGACAAACACAATTGCGATTCCATGTTTCGGAGTTATTCAACCTTTCGTATAATTCAGTGGTTTTCTTCTCCTTCAAAAAGAAAGGCACCTTAATAATACAATGACTGAATACTATAAGAATTATCAATGTAACCAACCAACACGGAGTATGAATATATCACAGCTTAGTATTAATTAATGGCAAAGTTAAACTTTCGACACCACTAACAACCAATCAGAAAACGACCTTGAACGGACCAGTCACATTAAAGAGGCATATATGATGAATGGAAATGTATATTTGTAGAAAAAAGCATAAAATAGAGAATAAAAAAGTTACATGGGATATCTTTCTAGAACATGTGACAGAAACATCTCCCAGTTTAGCATGGGACTGAAAATGGAAAAGTTACACCATGTCCTGTACATATATTCATCCAAATGACCATAAATGAGATCCATTTATAGCCCTTATCCTATTTTTCAACCTACCCCAAAATCCTTCAATAGAATTTGTATGTGTCCTAGTAACGGGATCCACAAAATCACTTGAATGGTTGACTCTATGATGAATATATCCCAGAGATGACAGTGAATTGTAGCCTTTCCACTTGTCGGTGTGTATAATTGACCCCCGCTTAACAAGTCTGGTAATAATAGGTATAAGAGTAGTTGCTTTTCTATCTTCTATCTTTAGGGAGAGAAGCGACCTAGCGAAAAAAGTTCCTACGAAATATTAAAATTATCAGTTTACTCTCTCCAGCGTTAGTAGGCTTCAAACATATAGCACAACGATGAACAAACCCATCAGTTGATTTGGTATAGCTTTTTAAAGTCATGATACCACCACACAAACAAATTCGCTCTTTCCGGCGCAACTCAAATCCAGGAAATACTGGAAAACGCTAACTTCCTCGAATTGCAGCAATAGCTTTGTAAGGTCACGCATTAGAAATGAATCAAGCGCTATACAACATTGAACTGCGTTCGTGAACCTCATTGGATAATTCGACATCGTTCGTGAATCTCATTGGATAATTCGCTGATTGGTAGTTAGTGGTGTCGAAAGTTTAACTTCGCCTAATTAATAAATGCGAATAAACGACACTTTCAATGGTGGTGGTTATGGCTGAAAATCAATTCATCAAAAATGGCATTATTACCTTGCCCCCACCTATACACCCTGTGCACGCACAATCATAGAGATTCGTTAATTGTAACATTGTAACACCTATTTCAGAATTCACTCTACTTTCTTATACGTTGGTTTCAAAGTGTAACAATCGGAAGTGATACACAATTTTTGTGCAGAGACCTACAATGATCAATATTTCTATTATATGCAGTTGAATTAATCACACTTAGTGGAGTGTTGTTCAATTTCATCTGATATTATAAATACTCTCTACTAGTTTACTAGTCGAGACCAGTAGATATATATTTCTGATGAAATGATTCCAGTGGTTAGTTTACGACCAATTGAACTTATCCCCAAGTGGGTAACATTTTAAACAATCTAAAAGTGTGAAGGATTTCATCATGAGCTGACATCAGTTAAAGTAATAATAATAATCCATAATACGATGACAATGTCTAATATCTATGTCACAGTCCTTATGCTATTTACCACCTCCCAGCTTACGCTGATAAGCAGGTTGGTACAGTGAAACCGATAAGTAGGGTAAATCGAACCTGCATGTAAATATGTGATGATAACCAGCTTCACATTAACGATCAGCGTACATTAAACGTTGATATCCTAACACCTGCCGCCTGTTTTCGACATAGAACTTTGCACCGATGTGCAGCAGTTCAAGTCGCCACACTCCATGTAGCACACAAAGCAAGAGAAGAAAGTAAAACGAAATGGAAAACAGAGAGAGAAAACAGAGATATGAGACAAAAAGAATAGTAATTCCGAAGAACAATATAGTTTCATTGGGTATTATAAGTCACAAGGAGTGGATGAATCTGCACCATCATTGAGAACGATTTTAAGCCATGTCACCGATTGTCTCCAGCCAGTGGTTTTTACCGTCCCGAGGACCCCAACCCCCCCCCCAACCAGGAAGTCTACACCTTCCTAAGTGACTGGCTGGCTTAAACTAACTGTTGTGGATTTCATTGACTGATGAATTGATGTTTTGGTTTGACAACCACCATTAGCTCTTTTCCAACCTGACCCTATGATAGCTGACTAACATTGGCCATTGTCGAGGAAGACGATGGATGGCTAGGTATGCATGCGTAGTACATGCCCTAACCATCTCAACCAATGCATATGCTTCAAAGTCTCGTCGACTGATTTCCGCTCCCTACTTAGTTAGCACTCGACCGATTCCTTACTTCAATATTGCTCACCTTGTTATACCACTTCACACGGGACATAGAACGCAGGCACCTATGATCAAAGACAGCTATCCAGGCTGTTCATGTCTCCCACTTTCAGTGGCCAGGTTTCACTCACACTCATATACGAGGATGGAGCAAACTACTGAGCAGCAGACATGTCCTTTGGTAGACAGCCTACTGAATATCACATCTACGCCACAAATGGTGTAGGCCCGCATATGCCAAACGAGCCTTTAGTATCCGTGCTGAGATTTCATCAGCGATCAACGCGTTGGAGCTGACTGATGCAACTTCCCAAATAAGTTAAGTGGTTAACTAGCTCTACCAATTCACTCCCTATTTCTAAGCTAGGAGTCAATGTAGTCCAGACTAGTCCTGTAGCATCATCATACATTTGACAGAGGGAGAGAATAGCATGCCAAACGTTCGAACATTACTGCTCGTCAAAGTGTCCAGAAGACTCTGAAATTTTTCAGGGTCTTCCCCAAGGAGCAGGACTATGTCATCAACGGGATTATTCCCTGGCAACAAATCAATCTCTAAGTCGCTGAAGTCAGCAGTTAGGGTTAATTCCATTAATAGATTTATGATGAAATGGAATAGAAATGGGGATAGTGAGCATCCCTGACGTACAACACTAGTCGTCACCACTTTAAATGACAACTCTCCGTAGACTTTCACCCTGCTAACTGCATGAGTCCGAATAGAGTGAGTACCTTGATCAGTGATGAATTTTCTCGGCATTCCCTTCACAGCCAAACATCACCATAGTACCTTTCCGTCGATGGAATAGAATCCCGCTTTTAGGTCAAGAAATATGACGATTGTTGGACGCCGGTGAGTATGGCACCTGTGTTCCAGAATGTGACGAAGGGTAAAGACATGACCAATACACCCTCTTCCTGGTCTAAAGCCTGGGTAGTTCTCCTGTGTTTGTTCCTTCCCAGCACCGCATAGTCTATGCATTGACAGTCGAACTTCAGATACCATGTTGGTCAAGCTAATACCCCTGTGATTACAACACGGAGACTTGTCTCCCTTCTTGTAAATTGTCATCCATCCTCAAAGCTAGTTATAGCGCCATTTTTTCAGAAACTATATCACTTGTCATTCTCCTTTTGCCATCTGTTTCCCTTGTAAGTCTAAATAGTTGTCTGGCGTTACCTTTCGCCGTTGTCTTTTCCATCTCTTTCTGTTTTGTCGCCCACAACTGTTCACGGTCGTTGAGACAGCTTCTTGTCAGTTTGCGTTTGAATGGCTTTCGCCCCTCAGCATAATCGGAGCTCATTCGAATCTGTCTTCTTGAGTCAATCAGTTCAGATGAGGTGGTAGAAATCCAATGGCTCTTGCTAACTTCTGGTTTCGGGTTATTGATAGCTGTTACAACTGTGTCTACAGCTAATTGTATGTTGTGCCAGGTTTCCTCAGGAGTAGTCCTGCTGTCGACCTCAGATACTCGTTTCGCCATTTCTTCCTTAAATAGGGACTCAGAGTCTCAATCTAGTTGGGGGGCGTAACTGTATCTTAAAAAGGTTTTATCTAAAAATAGGTAAATATTATGAACAACCTATATTGTTTTTTTGGGGGGGAAACAAAGCAACTAGAGAATTGTTAGTCAGTATTCACCAAAGTGAGAAAGTATCTCGTCCTACAATTACGTTGGTAGACTTGTGTGAAACAAAATATTTTACCAAAGACAGAAAAAAAAGAAACATTTTGATATGATCCAAAACAAAAGAAAACCAACCTGTGTCAAACAGTACACCACTGGGATAAAGAGTTGCCGGCGGCAGCTTCATATGACCTGTTGACGTAGCTGTATTTGAATCACCACCAGATCCCATGGAAGCATTATTCATAAGGTATGCTTGTGACAAGCGCCTGGCTTCCATGATCATAGAGGTTAACTCACTCAACCAACGAATACGTGATTCAGGTGATTTTGGGGCAACTATATAACACAAATGTGATTGTGGTGGTGATGTAGCAAGAGATGATTCGAAAGGTGAACCAAGATAACGTGTTCTTTCTGACAGACAGAACCATAACAGCTGTTCACCAGTAGGTCTTGAGCCACCAACGCCAACATCCTCCTATATGAACAAGGCGAATAGAGTAAACAAAGGGAAGAATTGTGAGAAAAATTGAAATAACAAAAATCTAAACTCTCCAAAATAACCTAGAACATATCACAACATAAACACATAAATACACCTTTAACATGGGTCGCATTCCACGTTGGTAAAATATAATATACTTAATAAAACCCTTTTATATCAATTATTATATGACTTACCAAAACTGATATCTGACTAATAGGCAATGCATGACGAAATCGACATTGTAATTTCGTTTTATTGCTATTACTGTTCGCTTGTTCTTTCTCTCTTGGTGTTACATTATCATCAGACACTGTAGTTAATTCCATTGCACCATCCGCTATAATTAAAGCATGATCATAAAGAAATAGATGTCTAGTGACAAAATGCAATTCAACGCCTTCTTCAAGTATATCTAAGAGTAATTCTTCATCTTGACCAAGAAAATGAGAACTGCTAGTACTACTATTAGTTGATACAGACAGATCTGGTGAACCAGTGGAATGAATTAATGGTACAGAGGATTTACAGCCGGCAACAAGTTTTGTAGCTACACTCAATCCACCATGTAAACGTAAATTGCCTACACCGGATAAATTTGCTCCGCCAGGAAGACCAATCAATTGTGGAACATCACCAAGTTGTGTTTGACTATCTCCAGCTACTTCGGCTACATTCGCCAAACGATGTACAGTTTTAACAAGCTAAACCATAAGAAAAACAATGTGAGAGAGAAAAAAATAGATAAACACTTTCCAGTTAGTCAATAATAATGCGAACAAGGAGATGAAAACATTACCAAGGGATTTAAACCATAAAAAATCCCTTTCCTTTCTCTATCAAACACCTTTCCTTTATGACTATAGTCTGATATCAAAGGATCAAATAACACTTCAAATAAAGAGAGAAGTAGATTTTATGATAGAAGTCAAATGAAAGCAAACCTCATTTCATCCATCTACTTATTCAAGTCTGTCACTCGTGATCTAAAATGCTTGCAGATAAGGTCACTAGTGGGTAACCTGTTCGAATCTTCTATCTTAGCACTATCAAGTAATCGTCTACATCCAAAGAAGAGAATCAAATATTTATTATACATTTATGCAGTAAGATGAGCCACAACAAATATGTGATGACCAAATAATAATAATAATAATAATAATAATAATAATAATAATAATAGAATTAGACGAAAGAAATGAACTAAGATTTCAATCCATAACTCCTTACATCACAAAAAAACACACTTACATTCCCCTGACCACAAACCATTTCTACAGTGATTACGTTATGAATGATGTGCAGATAGATAGAGACAATGGCTAACAAACTTATGGGCAGTAACGACGGATAGTGAAAACGCACAAGAGTTCAAATATCAGTTGATAATTTCAACTGATAAAAAAATAAGGTTTTACACAACAAGCTATTTTATACAGTTGACAATGAAGCCACGCCACCACCTAATGTGTGATGATAGGTACTCATTACTATCTAACTGCTAAAACCCCAGTATATGCGGCGAGGGGTTCCAATCCACAACCCACACCACTTGTTGGAAACCGATGACTTTTGAAAACCTACAATCATCAAGTCACAAGCTATAATGCAATCCAGGTGTTAATAAACATTGAAGTTCAGTTTCCTTTTGGGACAAATAACTACACTACCTTTTTAGAAATTCAAAGAAACTTGTCTTTATCGCACCGTCACATTTTTTTTTCACTCCCTCATTCCATACCTTCTCTATACACACAACCTACTGGTAGCGAACTCTGTTTGTTATTAGACGGCGGCATATCCCTTTGTGTAATATGAATGCACTGAATTTGTGTCCATTTCATAAATTGCGAATAAATAGATGATAAATATAAATTACTGGCAGAAATACTGATAACAATTATACAAAAATACACATATGTAAAAATTATGAAACTATGGACAAAAAAAAGTGAAAAGTTTGTTCAAAGACACAAATTGATTGTTAGAAAGACATATGAAGCGATAATTCGGAAAAAGGTAGGAAAGGTGCGGAGTTGGAAAATAAGCGTGAAGCAAAAGTCACCGTAATAACAACAACAACAACAACACAGAGAAGAATTTTACGCTAACACAAGCGCTAGCCAACATGAAGCCCTGTTAGATAATTAAAATCTTATATGTTGTGTTATTGTATCACAGCCAGCCAAACCAATATCCTATCCTATCAACCCATAGTCAGTCGTGTTGATACTTATCCTAAACTTGTTCTTTTTTCAACTACAACAAAGAAAAATTAAAGATTCACTATACAAGAAATTATCTTCTGGGCATATATTCTTGAAAGAAGGTAGTCCGATGCACAGAAATCTAGAACAGAAGTATTGGGTTGTATTCGACAACTGATATACGTGTATACGACTGGATATGTTATCTTCACCAAATTTTTGATCAAGTTCAACCTTTATCATATATATATATATATATATATATATATATATATATATATATATTCGTCTAATATACACACACTGTGGCATTACAGAAAAACAGACGGCAGTAGACGAATGCAGAATCAGTGTGCATATAAAGCTTAAGTGTATTGAGTGTTTGTGTTTATGTTAGCTAGAAAAGAGAAGAGAGATAATCACAAAAGTGATGAACAATATCGAGGGGTAATTATTATAGACAGAGATATGAAACTAGTCTGGCATTATAAAATGATATATTGGAAAAACAGGTAACTATTGAATCACATTGAGGTTTAACAACCATGTGCTAATAGATTATGTTATATTACAACAGGGCATACACCCAGTAAATGAAGTAAAGAATATTTCTTTGCAAGTATTATTACTATTGTTATCTGCACTGTACAATAATCACCTCCCATTAAAATCATCGTACAAGGGTTTAGAAGAGTGTATCGTTGAATGAACTTTTTCCTCAACACAATTTTTGGGAATATTTCAATTATTAAAAAAATAGAGAGGAACACAATATCTAATGACCACTGTGTTGCATAACTTTATTGCATGAAACTATCTCCATCTGGTTTACTAAGTATATATTATCAATTAGCACAGTATGATTATATTAGATGGTTAGAGGCAGTCGGCAGGAAGCCTTGGACTCGAATCTCAGAAATGACATGAGTTCCTTCGAGGTTGCAGATACACCTTGCTGACTGGTGAGCGCCAACTAGCACGAAGCCTAGGTCCAAGGCTTCCTGTCGATTGCCTCCAACTATCTAATATCATCAAATCAATGTGCACCGTGACGGCGAGCTGCCAGGAACGGTGGCCACATTACAAACCTGAATGATAGAATTTAATCTGGACCCAAGAAAGGACTAGATACATCACACTGGTTACTAGTGTCCAATCACAGTATGATTATGTCACAGTTTATTTACCGATGGTTACACCTGTATGCCAGACAAGAAAGTTTATAATATTAAAATTGAAAATACACTTCATACTGGTGTTAGAGCTGGAAACATTGCCGATTGGGGAGAAGGAAAGCTCCAGAATTAATCGATCACATCCAGCCCAGGAAAAATACAAAAACACTAAGTAAGTAGGGCTTATAAATTTGTACTTTTTGTAACTATTTAAGTGTATCTCCCCACCTGATACACTATATATTAAAAAAGACCATTTTCAAAGACAAGGATATTATCATGCACACACCACATGAAAATGTCATAACCAAAAGAACACAGTTATTTCCTAGTCAAGAAGTTAAATTAGATTCGAAATAGGAAGTCTGAAGAATCCTGAATCACACAGTAGGGAATTCTTGTCAAATGGGCAGACTGATGTGTATTATGTTGTCATACATCCAGTCTTGTCGAACAAACCGGAATAAGATGGAATCTATTCGAGTAACAACTGTTTTAGATTCAATCGGTGGCTAGAGGGACTAGCAGTGGAATCAAGGATGTGCACTTCATCCTATTTGGGCCTCCTCATTTGTGCCTACACTCCCCCAAATGAGTGATGGTGTTCCGACCGAGGCTCGGACTCAGTACCCATAGTTTCAAACGCCAAAGCGTTATCCACTAGACCCACTTGGGCCACTTCATGCGCAAAGGGTCATATTAATTTAATTGAATTTTTTTGCTAGTCACCATCCACCAATTAAATTCTAATTACATGCCCAGGAATCGTCGAAGCATCTGCACAAGAAGCCGACATGTCAACCTTCGGTGCAATTAATAGACGGGGAAATCTAAAAAATTCAATTTAAGTGTTTTAAACTGTTTAATTAAAGTTCTGAACGAAGTTGGTATGTTTCCATGTATGAAGTCGTAAATAGTCATCCACAGAAATACTGACGGTAGACACATACATGTGAACGTATGCAGTGATTACAACTCGAATGGAGCAGGCGTACATCTTCCAATTCTCTTACTTTCTGAGTGGAACACTGAGTTTTAAAGTAAACCTATGCAGTTTCAAGAGCAGTGGTTGGGGTAGCTAGACTTATGCCCAACCTCCTCTCTTCAGCGGACCGCATGTGGCAAGGTTGGCGAGCGTTCTACCGCTGGACCACTACCGACGAACCTCAAGAAGAGCAGCATGACAGTCTCTGAATATTACACTACTGTCATAATCACTCAACAGACCGGAATTCCATCAAATTTCTTTATTCACCCGTCATAGACGCATACATAAATGTATTTTAACGATTATGTCAAACGAATTGTTAGTGAAGTAGGAAAAAAAAGCATCACACACCATTAGTTTTATTCTTTTTTCTTCAACTCACATTTATAACTTTAATTTCTAATGAGAGATTAAAAGACAGAAAATTGTTGAGAAATTATTAGTTGTAGTGGTAGAAGTGGCATGAGGAACTGCATATAAGTATTAAACCTAATCGAGAATCACTGAATCCTAATCCTTTGAGATCTAATCGGTAAGTAAGTAATATTACCACTTAACACTAACAGGGAACAGGACTCAAATTCAAAGTGTTCTTTGGCCTATTATAATAATATTATTCCCTTGGATTCAAAATGGTACATTGGACTTCAACAACATATTTATTGATTGATTGATTTTTGATTACAACTTGATTCCACACCGTATTTTCGGTACAAGTATGGAATTTTCAGCATATGATATTGGTAGCCCAAGTTTTGCAGGCAGGGGATCGAACCCTGAATCATGTGCATGGTCGGCGAGAGTCATAACCACTGTGCCACCACTATGTCCTATTTTCTGAGTTCCCCTTTAGCCGACGCTATGATTGCCCACAGGATCTCATTCCATACTGAAAACGTTTATTTGAAACAACACACAGCGATCTCCTCCTCCTCCTCCTCATACAACCGACTCTATATAACCTTTGGCCACACGCTCAACAAGTTGTTTCCCATTTGGATTCCGACTAACCGATGGCCTGGCGCGTGATGTCACCCAACGGTCTCCTTAGTGCGTCCGATCCCTCCTCATTTACCTCGGGATAATTGCTGAACAATAGGTACTTGCTTTATTGTCAGATTTAATTGTTGTAAATCCTTTCCTGTCAGCCATCTGATCTTCAGTATGGAGTGAAGCAGTTGTTGATAAAAGTTTTCAGCCTGCTTTTCATGACGCCATCGCCAAAACTTCTTGCCTACATAGAAGAACTGACTGACTTAACATTGGTGTTGAAAATCCGAAATTTGTTCTCTGCGCTGAATACACCAGATTTCCAGACTGATTTCAGAGTGATGAAGGTCTGACTTACCTTTCTGATCCCGAGAAGATTTGACATCGCCATCCGTGTGGGGCATCCATAGCTGAGACGATGCTGTCTAGATACGTGAAGTGATCTGGTGCTTATTGTTATTGTAGATGAGGTGGCCTCATCACCTCCGTCATCACCTCCGTCCCATCTTTGCTGCTTCTGCTGCCAACTTGTTGGTTCTCTTTGACTTTTCCCTTTGATTTGGTGAAATGACAATACTAGTGATTAATTATAATTAATAACAAGTGATCTTTGGGTTTAGGTAACATAAGAGAATGCCATCTGAGGAATAAACATCATAATGTCTGGTGTCATAGAAACTGACAGAAGCTTAACGATAAGAAAGCTGTATTTTGCAATTTACGATAGGAGACATAACCTACCTGCATATAAGCGCAAAACTCTTAGCCAATCGGTCCCGGACTAGAACCCTACTCGGCTTACTGCAGCCTAGGGGAATAGGGCGAAACGTCATATCAGCTCTCCATCTCATACAATAAGTACGACCCATTGACTGACAAACGAAAAATCTGTCCCAAGTAACTGATTCCTTCTTTTAATTCCTTTATGTTTCCAGCGGAACATAGAGCTTTAAGTTAGAGGCCTGGAGTTTCGGTAGCAGTAGTATTTATCTTTTGCGGGATATGGTTGCTAGCCTCATGCCCAACCATCTCCCTTTACCAGTCTTATTAGTAGCTGAACGAGGTAAACGGGTGCGTCGGTCGGGGATCGAACACAGGACCGTACGGGTGGTTGGCAAGCATTCTACCGCTGTGCCACTGACGCACACAACTGAGTCCTATTCAACTTAATTTAATGAGAATTCACAAAAACCTGTTCGTAGTATTCATTGATCATAATGGATAAGTAATATAATAGTCTAGCTAGAGTGTATGTATAGTTCATATAAATTTTCATATAAAATTTTTCATTAGTTTTATCAAACAGGAAATAATAATACAAAGAAAACACTGACTCACCTTATCATTAGAAGTTTCATTACTTGGATTATTGTTACCAATTGTACTTATTGTGGTGTCACTATTGTGATTATTATTAGTAGTAGTAGTAGAGTTGTTCTGTAAATTATTCAATTGATTTGGATTAGTATTCACAGTAATATCATCTAGAAGGAAGTGATTATCACCATTATTATTATTATTATCTGATTCTTTTACAGTTTTCATGTCTAATAATTCATTTACAGTTGAACGTAATGGTGCTTGTATTTCATTCATTGGTGGGGGTAATTCGACATCGACGCTTTCTTCGGATACATTATCTAGTAATAGACCGCCAAGCTCTGCTGTCTTCTGTTGTTGTTGTTCACTGTTAGTGGTGTTAATTTGACCAGACTTCACTTGATTTTCACCGGCTGATGTCGGATTGATAACCTGTTTTTAAATAATAATAGTTGAAAATGTAACCATGATCCGTGAACATAGTTGTACTTATTTATTTACGAAAATAACATCAATGAAGATACTGAAGGCGACAACACTAAAGTTATACATAAAAATACACATCCTACGTTTAAAAAATAAAATACACAAGGATACACAAAAAAAGGTGATTCTTTATTTGATTTCTCCCTCTGAGTTTTCATATTTGATCAATACTCAGTCTGATGGGATGATACAAAAATATATCTAGACTAGTCCGTCAGACTTGGCTGTAAATTCATATACCACTTCTTTTCAGTATACTTTAAGAAATCCCTTCTTTGATATGTTGTCATCATTAATGACACTGAGATAATGATAGAAATGAAAACCCAAGATAATGTCCACAACAAGTATCGCGTCAACACACAGAAGGCGTACACCAACTGACTACTGCTCCATTTTGATATATATATATATCATTCCAATTATATTCCAACACTTTACTACTTAACGTAAAAATCACTTTGGGAAACTAGTTGAAATGTTTCGAAATAGTATGTAGTATATGTATTTAATAGTGCATACCTGAGACTGATTAATATCCACCTTTGATCCTCGTTTACCCGGTGCTCCACTATTTGCTGAGGTGACTGTACTTCTTCGACCACTACCAACTCCTGAAGGTAACCATTTACGTACTGAGGTACTGCCTCGTCGACCACTTGAAGACTGTCGTGAATTTGATGTTAATGATTTACGACCACAAGGTGCACCGATAAGCTTTGCTGGAATAAAGCCTTCCTTAGTTGGTGAATTAGTAGATGTTGCTGTACCACGCACAATAACACGAATAAGAGCCCAATCACCGGTTCCATTAGGATCATATTTTGGAGTATTACTACCATCATTTTCATTATTTTCTGTGGGGATATTCGCCATGATAGGTTCATCACATCGATGCAATAATTGTACAATCTGATGTGCTGATACCGAAATTTCATTATCATTTTCCGCCTTACAACATAAAAAGAATAAGTAATGGTAAATATTATTGAAGTTTTAAAGTATGAAATATATACATCTGACTAACTGACTAGTTTCAACAGAGAACTCTACACAGATATACAGCAGTTCGAATCGTCACACTCCAAGTAGTACACAAAACAAAAGAAGAAAGTAAAAAGAAATGCGAAATACAGACAGTAATCAGGGTATTTAAGGCAAATGGAAGAACA
The DNA here is from genome assembly GCA_944472135.2 of Trichobilharzia regenti. Lineage (NCBI taxonomy): Eukaryota > Metazoa > Platyhelminthes > Trematoda > Strigeidida > Schistosomatidae > Trichobilharzia > Trichobilharzia regenti. The sequence goes on along the minus strand of OX235270.1, from coordinate 132,035,104 downwards.
ATATAGTTGTAACCAGTTGAGAAGAATCCTCGAAACAATAAAAGATGAGCTCATATTATCCTGGTACAATTGTTGTTCTTGCTTTGTTCAAGTTTATTAATGGGAAGAATTGCATGAAGTTTTCGATATAGTTTCATTGGATATTATACGTCACAAGGAGTGGATGCATCACTGAGAACGATTTTCAGTCATATCACCAACTGTCTCCAGCCACTGGTGTTTACCATCTTGAGGACCTCAACCAGACAACCAGGAAGTCTACAACTTCCTAAGTGGCTTGATCTAACTGTTGTGGATTTCATTGACTGATGAAGCCACATTTTCGTTTGACCAACAGTGGCTAACTCTTTTCCAACCTGATCCATCTTATGTCAGCTGACCAGCATTGCCCGTCGAGGAAGGCGATGGTCTAGGCTTACGTAAAACATGTCCAAATCCTCTTAATCGGTTTAACATCATAATCTCGTCGACTGATCTTCTCTCCTTACCTAACACTCAATCAATGCCTAACGTCAATACTGCTCATCCTATATATGCCTGAGTACTATGTGAATTGAAAATCGAACACACTAGAAGCAACAATCTGTCTGTCTGGATTCAACATAGAACTTGGCACCGAAGTGCAGCAGTTCGAGTTGCCACCTTCCAAATAGCACACAGAGGTAGACAAGAAGATGAGTGAAGAGAATCAATACAGTCTGACAAGTATACGAGTGAAACAGAATGGGTAATGGTAGAAAGGAATATGAAAGATTACAGAGACTGAATACATCTGCGCTGGCCATTGACAACGATATTGAGCCATGTCACCTATTGTCTCCAGCCATTGATTCCTAGAGTCCCGAGGGCCCCAACCCGGGAGTCTGCATCTCCCTACCTGACTCAGTTTAACTGTCAACGATTTCATGGATTGATGCCATGTTTTTGTTTGGCCACCACTGGCTCTTTTCCAACCTGAACCTATATCAGCTAACAATGCCCGTCGGGGGAGGCGGTGGTTAGGCATGCGCAGCACGTGACCTAGCCATCTTAGTCTATGTAACTTTATAACAATATCTTTTAACAGATAATTTATCAGTAAAAACTTTTTTTAACATCACTATATTACTATTATATTATTGTTTTCTTGTGCATACATTCCCCCTTTTTATCTAACTCGTTTATCTCTTTTTCCTACAACAAATGTCAACTGAATTGATCACTGTTCCGAAACAAGTTATCTTTAGCTCGCTCAACTAATTATGTGCATGCATATATATTAGCAAGAAAAACAAAAATGAGGACAAAACAACCATCATACATAAAAATGCGTACAACACTAAACTTATTTGAAGACATTGTGAATACTACACACACAAAAAAAAATTCAATAACATGATTCAACAGCAAACAAGTATCAAAACCATAGTAGGTGTATGAGACGTATCAAGATGTGAGAGTGGTGTAACCTACTGTCAAAATCAACAACAATCAGACCGCTTTATATTCAGTGAAATGAATAACTGTGATGCCTCTTCATCAGAAACACCAATCCCAATCATAAAAATATGTAAAGGGATAGATTAGCTAGTATGATTCAAAGTAGAGGTCCTCGTTGTGATTATGCGATCGTATTTCCTTTCACACTCATATATCTACTAATTGACAAGTAGGAATACTTTCTTCACTGTCTAACTTTTCAAATAACGCAGAAAAATGAAAGAAGATATAATCAGAACACTGTTACCCAAAGCAGATTTTTTTATGCGGAAGACCATAAGCTATATAATTATTGTACGAGGGCTAGCGACATACTACAACCCGGTTACGCCGAATGAAGTAGATCAAGAAAGATTCGAACCCCAGATATTGTTAGATAAGATTCGAGTGCTCATGCCAATGAGGAATATTATAAGAGTCATCAAACTTGAAACAAACTCGCATCCCTACAGACTAACTTTTGAAAATTAATCCGACGCTCGCTAGTACCTGGCTACAGCACGACGTCGCCTGGAGTTCCAGTGAGAAATTGTGACCAGTGGGGTGCAAATACTCGCTGATGACGACAATGACTAGTGGTCGCACTAAAATCACGAACTGGTAGAAGGTGGAATTCATGCAATGGCAATTGAGTTGGGTCCCAGTGACTGAATGGTCTATGGGCTTGACTTGTAACAGGAAGGTAGAATGCCGATGTGTATGCACCGACGAAGAGTAGAACTACGACGAAACAGCTTTCTAGTAATCTAGTACTTTCTAGTACTCAATCCGTCGTCAAATTTGAGGCAAAATCAAGTCCCTATAAAACTAAATCTTGATTCTTAATTATTACTAAGTCATGACCTTGAATCATACAGAACTGATGTATCACGCACACTGTTTGAAAGGGAACTAAAAAATAAAATAAACTTACTGTATCAAAAATACTTTAAGCTGGCAGATAACTCACCTGATAGTTTTCAAGGATATAGAAGGTATCCAGAGTTTCAGCTGCATCGTCGAACAAGTTCGCTGCATTCGGATTTTGATTCTGATGTTGATATAAACTTTGCACACTGAATACACGTTCACGCATTACCTCTCTTAATGCACGAACCCAATTCTAACAATTACAAAATGGAACAGACATGCAGAACTCAGTGATACACACTAGAAAAAGTATACAGATATGGGGAAATATTGAAAAAACAGTATAACAACATTTTTACACTGAAATTTTCGAGAGAAAAAAAATACCATAATAAAGACAATTATTCTCTGGCCACAAACAGAGATACGGTGATTATTATTATTATTATTCTATAACAAATATAACAGAATGTAAACTATAAAATAATGTACACAGTTGTTGATGAATACTACGAGCCAATGTAACCCACGGAATCAACATAAAAAATATGTCATATATACATGAGCGTGTGTGTGTATGACAACGCAATCTGCATTCTCTTTCCCTCTAGTTGTTTTATACAAGCTTGATGGAGTGGAAATATTCACGAAGTATCTGTCAACAGGAGACACACACTGTAATAATCATGCAAATATCACTTCGATCGTTCATTAACACCACCTTACTTACACCAGTGCCACAAGTATCTTTTTATTCTACTGTATGGAGAATCAAATATTAAAAAATAGTCTCGAAAACGATTTGATCACAAAAATACCAGAATGTCTAAATAGGTGATTTCCAGTAGATGACAGCTCAATTCTTCACACTTCATCAAAATCCCCCTAGTCAATGATGATTTTTGATTAAAAATAAAGAATATGGAAAACTAATGCTCATAACTTGTATGTATTAACCTTTTTTTTCTGGCTGTCTATCTTTCTATCTACTTGTCATGCTTACTGATGTGTAATAATGTAATGGTAACCTACCAGTCTAATAACAAATCATCCCTCTCTTTCACACCGTACATTTTGAGGTTACTCAATTGTGATGTGATTTATGTTAATGCTGTTAACAACTGACTTGAAGTGTTGAAGTCTAGACAAAATTATACCTTTAGAATTTAGGATTAAAATGATAAAGAAGCCAACCAAAAATTTGGGTAGACAGGTTATCCATAAAAACTTTAGAAAGTTGATTAATCGCAATCTGACATTCTGACATCCACGTTAATAAAAAAAAAATAATACAGGAGGGAAAACAACAGTCTGTAAAACTTCATGCAATAAGACATATTAAAATTAACTAGGCTAAGAAAAAATGGCAGAAACAAAGAAATAATAACAAGTGGTCATTTCGTCTGGGCAAAAACATCACCTAAATATGACATGACTAAACGACTCGATGTGGACAATAAAGACTATTTTTACCTGTAGAACAATAAGTTCAAATCATTTTCATGTGTTCTCTATTGAAACTACTACGCTTATATTGACTCACTGAGTCTTAAGATAGAATTTTGCACAGAAGTCGGTCTGTCTGTCTGTCTGGATTCAACATAGAACTTGGCACCGAAGTGCAGCAGTTCGAGTTGCCACCTTCCAAATAGCACACAGAGGTAGACAAGAAGATGAGTGAAGAGAATCAATACAGTCTGACAAGTATACGAGTGAAACAGAATGGGTAATGGTAGAAAGGAATATGAAAGATTACAGAGACTGAATACATCTGCGCTGGCCATTGACAACGATATTGAGCCATGTCACCTATTGTCTCCAGCCATTGATTCCTAGAGTCCCGAGGGCCCCAACCCGGAAGTCTTCATCTCCCTACCTGACTCAGTTTAACTGTCAAGGATTTCTTGGATTGATGCCATGCTTTTGTTTGGCCACCACTGGCTCTTTTCCAACTTGCACCTATCTATGTCAGCTAGTAATTTCCGTTGGCGGGGGAGGCGATGGTTAGGCATGCGCAGCACGTGACCTAGCTAACTCAATCTATGTAACTTTATAGCCTCGTCGATTGATTTTCCCTCTTTGCCAAACACTGTACCACCTAGCGTGAGACAGAGATCGCAGACATCTATGATCGAAAGCAGTCAACCTTTTCATGTCTTCAACTCGCATTGGTCATGTTTCAGAGCCGTAGAGAAGGACGAAGCGAACTGATGAGCAGTACACACGTCCCCTGATTGATGGCCGGATGTCACGCCTACACCAGAGATGGTGTAAGTCAGCGAAAGCAGCTTGAGCTTTTCGGATCCGTGCTGAGATTTCGCCGCTAGTCAGTCCGTTGCACAGAAGTGTAGCAATTCAAGTTACCACACTCCATTAAGCACACAAAGGAAGACAAAAGAGAGAGAGAGAGAGCAACGGAATCCAAAAGTACTATAATAAGCAGAAATGTGAGGGAGAAAGAACACTGTCCAGCTTGACTGACAAAGAAAGAATCTAACTGAGCATATAGTTCGATAAAAAGACATCTGGTGAACTTAGAGTATCCAGCTCCATTTTAAATCTTTCAAAGTAAGATACAAGACCGAATCAGAAAAAAATGATGGGTTAAGTGGACATGGGAGGTCACAAAGAGTGAATGCACCTGCGACGTTGAAAACGATTTTGAGTTATATCACCAGTCTGAATCCATAGGTTCGTAGAATCACTAGTAACCAAACCAGGTAGTGTACACCTTCGTACATAGCACAGACTAACTATCAAAGATTTCATGGACTGATATTGCCTGATTCTGTTACAACAATCTCTAATCCTTCGCGCTAACCTAATGCCAATATCAGCTGGCACTGCTCGTCGAGGAAGGCAAAAGACTCTTAATTCGCAATACGTTTCCTAGCCATCGTAATCGACTAAGCTTTACAACCCCATAGACCCACTTTCCCACCTTATCTAAAACTCGACACCCAACCCTAATGTTGCTCACTAGATTGCACCATCTAAACACAAAAGATATGAAGCACAAAACCACGATCCAGGACAGCTAGTCTTTTCATATCATCCACTTTGAACGGTCATACCTGACAACCATAAAGGAGGACAGAGAGAACAACTGCACACAATACACTTCTCCTTCAATCGATAATCAGATAAATCACGTCTGTCGAAGATGATATAAGTTGGCGAATCCTACACGAGCCTTTTGTAACCAAGTTAAGATCTCATCAGAAATCAGTTCATTGGGGCTGAAGAAGGCGTGTTCAACACTTTATGCATTATTTTTAAGCTATGCGCATATATTGTTATATATAGTCTGAAGCGAGAAGATAACCCAGTTATTTTATTTTAAATATTATCTCTAATGAAAAACTTCAATAGATGACATTGATAAATTGTGCGCTACTAACACACACTCACCTGCTTTAATTCAAGTGTTCCAGCTTTCAAAATCATACGGTATTCATGAATCGGTGGAATCCGACCAGTCCATAGAGCAAATTTACATTGATCCCCTTCAATATGCTCAGTGATATTGCAATCGGCTAATAAAAGTCGTGACTTATAGATATACCTTTTTATTGATTTATTTCAATGGAAATAGAAAGACAAAGAAAGAGAGACCGTATAAAATGTTATGTAACGAAAAATATTTAATAAGACCAAAATGTCACCGAAGATGACTGTGTGTGTGTGTGTGAAGAGGCCAGGGACAGTGAAACATGAAAGCAAAAGCGATCACATGCTATTAAACACCGAAGAGAAGAATAAATTATATATATATATATATATATATATAGTACAATAAAATAAACAAAAAGATACACGAATATGTGCGCGGGCTATTCGCCTGATGAAATAAAACACATTAAGCACACAAATTCATTCACTAAGCTGATCACTAAGTACACAAATCTTGGCTTAATACTAGATCACTACGTATTACCACTTACATATATATGTATCAGTAATGATTAAAATATCGAATATAAGGGCATAAATATAAAAGATAATTAGAGAAGTCGAGAGACCACTTCGCTGCCAACAATTTTGCCAGCCCTCAAGAAGATAACATGCTGCTTTCTTTTAACTTCGATTATTTTCTTGACAAACGTTTAAAGAAAGTAATTTCAACAACTTATATACTAGATACAAATCTAAATAACTATATTTGTCGCATCTGTTAATTCAATTTTGCCTAAATTAAGACAATGAGATCATTTATAATAGACAGTTAGTGTGAAGATGAGAAGCAAACACTAAAATACACGATGTATATATAAAGAAGCAAAGGTAAATGATGAGAGATGATAGGTAACAGAGAGACAAAAAAGTTCGAATTCCAAGTCAATAAAAACGACCAATAGAGATGCAGAATCAACAACCAGTCACGACAGTGATTTCCAGGCGAAACAGTTATATCATTCATGAAGAATTCAATCGAGTTCATTCCATACTGAAACCTGCGCTGAAGATGTATGGAAGGATGATGAAAGCTTTGCAATTAAATCAGCCAGCTCAGAGAATACAGCTAATTTAAAATTCTTCACCTGAGCTACAAATCTTCTCTGTAATTTCAGCAGAAAGATAGTTAAGCTGATAAGTCTCAAGTATGAATGACTGTGATCCATGCAGAAATCTGTACAAAAGTACAGTACACTCCAAGATGCAACATTTCGAGAAAAAAAGAACTCATAAAAGAAAGCACATAGAGAAGAAATATAATCGAACTACAATGGACGAAATGCACAGTAGAGAATTCAACGGAGATTAATGCACATTTACAGATTCTCGATAATGAATAAGCGTTAGTGAATACATCTGCAGCAACAGAACCCTTACGAGTCACTGAATCACACTGAGTCTCCACCCATTCAACTAATAGAATCATGTGAGTGAACCACTATAATGTTTGCATTAGGAGTAACCCAAATCTCTACTGGGATGCTATCTCGAACATTTTATGACCAGAGAGTTCATTTATTCTCTTAACATTCTATTTCTTTTTTCTCATTTGTTTTTATGCTTCGGTGAGGAGCGTGACAACTTCAATCGATATTACTTCTGTACTCCAACTTAGATCCTTCAGGAATATCTAGTCAATTATTAATAGGGAACAAAACCAAATAGTAATCAAAAGTGATTCAGATTTACAGAACAAGAAATCTGGAATCTTCAGCCATCGAAAATCCACTCTGACTAGAACATGTTGTGCTATGTGTGTGTGCTACACAAACTTCACCACCTATTAAGCTTTGCACAAATAGCAGAAAAACACAATAATGATAATTAATTGTTGAATCTCTGTAGATTTAACCAAATTCATTGGTGAATTCTATAACAAATAGACATTAGCGTGAACAAGTGCTGAAATGGCGTGAAACAAATGCTCCAATCTCCTGGTGTATGTATATCTACTAGCATTAACTAGTCTGTATTGATTTGTGATGATGAGAACTTCGCTGAAGCCAATAAAGTCCTCGTAAACCCAGCAAGACAACATAAACAACCACAATAGAATAGTTTCCCCTCTCACAACAAAAAAAGCAAACAAAGACCAATAATAAAATGAATGAATAATTAAAAAAGTGAGAGAAGCTAACAAAACAGACATTAGAGTTATCAAAAAAAGGGAACCACAATTCACAACAGGATATGTGTATGACGATGTTTGATATTTTAAAAAAAACAGCCTACAAGGGGACAAGTGGGGGGCTATAAAGTCAATTCGATTAAAGTGTCAACAATGTCCCGTGTTTACTGGGTGTTTTCTTTTTTGCAATCAAGCAGCCTGTCTGCCACACACACACACACACACACACACATAAAAGGATTTTCAAGATTTTCAAAGGATAATTATAAGAAAAAGAAACCGACATGAAACAGCAAAAGAAACTAGTGGCAATACGGTGAAGAGGGAAAAAGAGAAACTTGTGTTACGAGTTATCTAAAGACACGTATTAAGCTTTAGTGACTAGTAGAACATAACTCAACCAAGAATGCGAATAAGTACACCTTCCAGTCTAAAAGCAAATATTGATTTCTGTACTAGGTATAACAAATAAGGCGGACAAAGATGTCTTCACCGACTAACGTAAAAAACCATCTATTTCATAATATCATATAACTAAAGTCTCTTATAGGTGTTACTAAAAATATACTTATCGAATACACTGATTCCCCTTGAGAGTATAAACTACACACATAAAAACCAAAGAGGATGAATGTTAAAAATTCAAGGGTATGAAACTACTACAACTTCACTCACTTGGACTTATGCTCCCCAGGTTGAGTAGCTGCTTCTTTAGCAAGAATTAAACAATGATCAAACAGAAATACTCGACGTTCACGGCTTTTCTTAATTAATTGTTTAGGCTCCCATATAGTGAATTGATCTTGCAAAATTACATCACCAAGAGATGCAAGCGGAACATCCTCCGGGAGATTCTAAAAAGGGTATAAAGAGAATTTTGTGAAAGTCGAAAAACGCTTAATGCAAATATATAAGCTCAATGAAAGCTAAAGGCTAGGTCCAGTGGCAAGACGCTTGCCAACCACATGGTTCGGAGTTCGATCCCCGGTCGACGTACTCCTCATCCTCGCTAAACCGGCAGGTCTGTAAAGAGAGGTTGGGCGGGAGGCTAGCATCCTCAACTCGCAAAAAATAAAACCACTATTATCAAAGGTCTAGGTCGAAACCCCATATTCCACTGGGAACGTACAGGAATACAAAAATAAAGACAAGACGAGAAACCGGCGCTATCTAGACAGAACTTTGGCAGCTGATCGAAATACGAAATTATATATATATATATATATATATATATATATATATATATATATATATATATATATATATATATATACAGAGTATGTGAAATAAATTTCGAACATATGTTTACGTAAGCAATAACTATTTGGATAATTAATTTATGACTTCTGGGTTTTGAACAAAGTAGGATGTAATCAACATTTACTGATGTATGTGAATATCAGAGAAATACACGTAAGTAGGATTTTTCAGGGATAACAAAGTTTCATGGCAGAACTCCTTTGGGAAAAGTCTAAATCCATGATGAAAGACTTTAATTGATGCAATTGAGACAGACAGATGGATATATAGATAACAATGTTTCCATACTCGAAAAACCATCCAACTTACAGTAATATTACTACAATTATATGCCAACAAAGCAGTAAAAGCAATGCAGTGGTAAAGGCAAGTAAAATGTGTAAAGTAATAAACAAAATGACCGAGAAAATATTCAGGATATGTGGACGACTAAATGCCAGCTAGGAAATAAAAGCTAGCTTTGTAAAAATATATATACAAAGAACTCCTCTCACCCTCCTGCAACAAAAATCAGAAGCTTACCACTACTACTACTTGTCAGACATCAAGACCGAGAAGAAAAAGAAGAGAAATGAAATGTAACACTTTTGACAGAGGAAGAATTTTTGTTGTTGATGTTGAAAAACAACGGTCACCCTCAGAGGTTTATGACAAGTATAGAAAATGTGAAGGCTTGAATAACCTTCATTCAACTCGATTTTAGAAGTGATAATAATACAGGAATAATCAAAAGAAGATTGGATATGTCACTAGCCAAAACCTATCCTGCAATGAAGTTGATTCCTGTTTATCGGGGCAACATACTCTTTGGTGCAAGTAAAAGTCGACAGATACCCTACTCATGTTAACTCTAACTGTGTATACACAAATTTACATGTATCTGTGGGAACAGTTAGATTGGAAGAACAGAAAGAAAGGCATACCTCCGATTTTTCTGAACATGTACCAAAAAGCCTGCGCCTCAACGGAACAAGTGCTTTAAACAGTGCCACTGCTAGGCACCTATTTGACACGAGTCACGAGGTGAATATCACAAGATTACCAATAGGCTAAAAAGTTCAGTTCTACACAGGTTTGCTGAAGCGATCTCCATCAAGAGCCTAAAACCCGACATATGCATTTAGCAAGAAACGGCTTTGAGTTCTTCCTTGCCCTGATAACTGGATGTTTTCATCCTGTCTTTCGTTTGATTACGTGATGCCAAAAATCCCATTCTGCATAATTATTATTGTTTGGGATAGATATTTTTGTTTAAAAATGAACTCTATGTGTAAGTATGTTAAAACTGTTTCTGTACATAAACTTAATAACCTCCTTAGACTGCATGCAGCTGATGAGAAGCCAACAAAATAAGTGATGACGGTACCATTTTATTCGGCACAAACTGTTATTTCTACTTTATTCAGATACAGTGTACTTTTTCATACTTATAACTAATCGCTTAAAATGTACCACAACAGTTTGATCCACTTGTCGTTGTCTCGTGGCTGCGAAATATAAAACAAGAAAGTGGCAAGGAATGCTGTCGAAAGAATGCAAGGAAATAACCGACTAGTCAACAATTTCACACACACACACACTCACATATGTGTGAGTATATTGCATGAAAAATAATATAGAGGAAGTAATTGCAGTGCAGTCATTTCATTTTATATAACTAAACTGATATGCTTGCTTTTTAATTACCTGTAGCATGCTTAAATGTAGTGCATCATTAGCACGTTTCGGTACACTGAGCATAGCTTCCAAACCCTCGCTGATCTCACCTACTCCAACTGGATCACAACAATCACGTAGTTCACGTAATAACAATTGATATTTTGTTACACGTTGAACAGGTTTAATAAGATACGACTGAAGTGTTTCAACTAGATTGAAATACAACTAGAAAAAAATAAAAAGAAAGGTAGATACGGAAGGTACTTTTATTAAGGGGAATAACAAAACAGTGAAATATTTTTTTTGTAAAATCGCTGACTAATCGCATGCATAATTCAACTGTTTTTGAAGTAGACAGTAGACTGAGTGTAAGGTGATCATCATCAATGGATAATAGTGACTGGAACTGTGGATCAACTGCCAAATTCACTGGTTCAAACCACTCCACTTATTGATTTCTGGGTTGATAGTCTTATCATTAACCTTCACATAACATATATGCGTCGACTGAAGGACCTCCTGCTGGGAGATAACAATTTCAAAAATTCAAGCTCCACTTCATCTTTTCCGTCTGATTCAGTGGCAAAATGCCCGCCAACCACCACGCACGAGTAAAAAAAAAAAAGAATAACATCACTGCTACTGAAACTTCAAGGTTTAAAGTCTGAAGTTGTATGTTCTGTTCCAGTTGGAACACAAAGGAATACAATTCTGAAGAATAATGACGTAAATTTTTCGACTAGGGTTAAATTGAGTAGTTATATGAAGTGTAATTCATACCGTAGTTTATAGAAGAAGCACATGTAACTACATTTTCTTTTATCAACTGAATTTAGTGAGGACGTGCATTCACTGCAGGAGAAAATTTCGCATCAACTGGACACTCAAAACCCACAGAGACTTGATAAATGCTTTGAAATAAAACAATGCAACCATTTCGTAGTAGCCTTGGTTTTTTAATGTTCATCAGTGTGAGCAGTGACCACTTATTAAGGGTAAATAATTCTTCAGCACTGTCGAATGATACACTATCCACGATAAATGTTAAAATGATTTCACTATCCTATAATACTGTGAAGAATGCAAAACTAAATATCTTTTTGTACATACAAAATGTGCTAGTCTGCTAGTTATGCAGGCAATTCATTTCATAGACAGATGATGGCTAGCTATCGAATCAATTCCAGGATATGGAGTTTCACTCCTACTCAGTACACATCAGTCGGGGAGTACTTAAACTTAAATAATTGGTGGTTATCTTATTTAAACTTGGAGCTAACGACATTCTTCGATTCGAACTTTGAAGTGTTATCTAAAATGTTATTTTTTTTCCTTCACGTTCCTCAGTGGAACATGGGGCTTCAAGCTAGTCGCTTGAAGTTTCTGTAGCAGTGTTTATTTTTTACAGGATGGAGTTGCTAGTCTCATGCCCAGCCTTTCCTCCTTACCAGCATTATTTCTGGCTTAGCGAGGAAAAGGAGTGCGTCGGTGGTCGAGAATCGAACCACGGACCATGCGCATGGTCGGTAAGCGTCCTAACCGCTGTGTCACCGACGCAAAATGTTATTGATTTCTGTAAATTAATCAACAACTGCAATACATACCGTTTAAATTATTCACTCAAACAGAATTTTCGCTGAACTTTCAAGCAATATATGTGGTGGTAATCCTCGGGATTGTTATTTTAGATGTCAACAATAAGCTATGCAACCAAAATGAATAATACTTTTCAACCTTAAATTGATATAATCTTTGATGAGCCGGAGGTACAGGCGAATAAACACTTCAAAAATTAGCACTACACTTTAAAGAGATAGTGCTCGAATAAGTCTACTCTCTCTCTCTCTCTCTGTCACACACACACACACACACTATCGGGCTACTGGTGTATTATTCATCATAAGGAAATGAATGCATAACTTCTTTTCTACTTTTTTTTCAAAATCAATAATAAAAAAGAAAACAATAAGCTGCTTTGCTTACTTGTAAAGACTGAAAATAATTCTGTCCATGTTCAATAACTAATCGTGTTGATTCAGTATTATTTACACAGTATTCTACATATAATTCAGCTAAACGATCACTATGCACAACAAAACAATGTCCAACATCTTCTGGTAAGAAATCACCGCTTTCTGTGTATTTAGCTAATTCAGGTTCAAAAGTTTGCTTATGAAATTCATATATCATAGGCATATTACCAAATACAATATCAGCTTGACCAACAAGTCCAGATGGTACCTATATACATAAGTAGTAAAAGAATAAGATAATAATAAGATAAGATGCATAATCATCACAACTATGAACACACATTTGGCAAGAGATAAAAATCTACCCTCTACTTATAATAATAAACTTTAAAAAAAATAAGCAAATATTCAGTAGATCACATGTACTTGTACATTAGTTGTTTGACTAAGAGACTGAGAAAGAGAGAGAGAGAGAAAAAAAAAGTGATCAAAGTACAAATTAACAGCATGTTTTTGAAACAATGATAATGACTCAGCTACACACCATAAGCAAACAAACATATTTCAGAGTGAATAGTAGAAAGGAGTAGACACTATTCCAAGTTAGTTCACGAACAACCTAAATACGGTAGATTTACATGAAATGTTTCCATTGTTGAGGAGAGCTGGAAAAAACAACATACGAAGCCACCACCATCCCCGATCAACATTGTTGGCTGAGGTAGGGATTAAGAAGTAAAAAATAACTGTATTGATCGATCATATTGAAATATGACGTGGCTCTATGAAGTAAATGACTGACTGCCAGCATGAACCACTTGAAGGGAAGTAGGCTGCATATCTATCGTCAATTGGGGAGAATTGTGGTCAAGCCGTTCAAAATGGTGCAGATGGATTGTAGGACACGATGGATTAACCATATATAGTCCCCCAATAGTGAGTCACAACACTCACCCCTTATGTGATGGATATCTTAAATTCTGCCTTGATATATGCTGTCCAAAACAGATACTTTTCAAAAGAATGGATCGTTTCTCTTCCCCTCATCTCAAAAAGCTTCGAAGAGAAAAAGAGAAGCTGTACAAGACAAAGAATAAATCTGGTCTTAGGAGGATAAACATCCAAATTAAATCTGAAATCAAGAGACTAAACAACATTTATAATCAAACAATACTGTCTTGTAAAACTTCAGAAAACATATGGAAGCTTTTTAGAGAAATTACTGGTTGTGGTAAGCATAATAATTGTGCCTCTTCTATTGATGTAAATACTCTCAATAGATCTTTTATCCGCCCTGTCCCTTTTGCCTTCAATTTAACTAATAACACGACCAGTGACTTTCATAGTTTCAATACTTCTGATGTTCTTAAATGTTTGAAATCTCTTAAACCTTCCCAGAGTCTAGGCCCTGATGGTATACCTGCCATTGTTCTAAAGAAATGTGCTGATATTTTAAGTAACCCACTTACAAGCATTTTCAATACTTCTTTTTCTAATAATGTTGTACCTTCTCTGTGGAAAGATATTAAAATCATCCCTGTACCCAAGTCTGGTTCTGGAAATAGTGTTAAGTTTAGACCAATTGCCATTACCTCTCCTTTTTTGAAACTAATGGAGAAATTATTTCTGCAAAAACTTGTTCCCTCCCTAAGCTTCTCAAATGATCCAAAGCAGTTTGCTTACAAACAGGGTAGAAGTACTTTGGATGCTGCTGCTGTGTTTCATCACAACATTGTATCCTCCTTAGACAAAGGGGCCAAGTATGTCCGTTGTACTTTCCTTGATTACACATCTGCTTTCGACTCTGTACCTAGAGGCCTTTTGTTAAACAAGCTTAGCCTTACACAAACTGAGTCCTGGGCTATCAACTGGCTGCACTCTTACTTCTCCAATAGGATGCAGTACACGGTATATAATGGTGTAGCTTCCTCTCCTTTGCTTACTGAAGCTGGTGTTCCTCAGGGTGCTGTTCTCTCTCCGTTTCTCTTTTCCTTCTTCTTACATGACTTACCTCTCTCAGACGAAATCAACTTCGTCAAATATGCAGATGACCTGACTGTTTCGCTTCCCGTTAAGTCTCAGTCAGACTGCTTCAAATTAAATAGCTTCCTGTCGGACATCAGTCAGTGGTCTAAACTAAATGGCCTCAGGCTGAATCCCTCAAAATGCCAGACTATCGACTTCTCCTTTAGGCATAAACGAGATCTACAAACACTAGTAAGCACTCATGATGCTGTAGCATTGAGGGGACTAAAATTGAAACAAAGTCTAATGCAAAATACCTCGGATTAGTTCTATCTTCCGACCTTACTTGGTCATCTCATATCCAAATGATTTCCAAGAAAGTGTTTCGTCTAACCTACTACATTAAGAAACTCAGACTAACTGGAGTCACTCAACCTCTGCTTTCACAATTTGTCAACTCTCGTATCCTACCTATTCTACTTTACTGCTCCCCGTTAGTCTTTCCTGGGTTACTGAAAAAGGACTATACCATCCTGAGAAGGATGTTGAAGGTAGTTAGTAGGACTAGCGGTGTAAAACTCAGTCAGCTCGTCACTACATTAGTGGATAAGCATCTGAATACATGCGAGAAATGGACTAAAACCATACTCTCCGACCCCTAACACCCCCTCTATTCCCAACTCTCTCCTTGCATCTCATCAGGTAGAACCAGAAATCAGTATAAAATAATATATGCTCGTACAACCAAGTATAGGAACTCAACGATACCATATTTGGCCCGTGTTCTAAGTGACAGAGACAATGTTAAGCGTGAAACCTATGACTTGCTTTGTTGTTAATAACATAATTTTGGCCCTTGTTATTTCCCCTTTATATTCTCTTATTTGTACTCTATAGTGAACAACCTTCTTAAACATGCTTAGCTACTTAAACTGTTTATCATTAGCTAACTTTTTTATTCTTTATTCTATTCCTTCTTTTGTGTATCTACTGGGTCCGACTATATTATCACTATGAGTATTACAAAATTGTCCTGTCATTAACCATCATGTAATATTAGTTTTGTGATTGTTTTTTTGTTCAGCAATATTAAACTGACAATCTTGGTTGTGAACGCCGTTATCACCATCTTAAAACTTTTGTATTATACAGGATTACTCACACTACCACAACAAACACTGCATTAGTGCTGACAATAAAAAAAAAACCTGAAATTTTTATTTTATGATTGTTTAGTGTAGTTCAATCAAATTAACTGATTATCTTGGCTATAAACATTCTTAAGAACATTTCATAACTTCTTGTATGATTATAGCTGTTACTGTTCACCACGCATACACATATCATAGCTTCCACTAGCAAATACTGAAATATTTTTTCATTATTGGTGTTTATCTTCCTTTCTATTTGGTATTTTTATTTGCATTTTTTTTGTTATTTTTGTGTTTCTTTTTGGTTTTTGTTGTTTTTTTATACATATTTTTTTTTGAAATACTCGTTTTAAATATCCGATGAAATTAGATGCAATATTTTAGATATGTGCTGAAAATTCCACACTGTACCACTAGTACTGGTTCTGGAATAAAATCAAAATTATTATTATATATTATTTGTTACCCACATTCAGCCTTATGAATTTTTGATTCTTTATATTCACCGGGTAGAAATTATCGTTCTTTGGACAATCACTGTCTCCACCCTACTGTTTACATATCCGATGGCATCAGAATGTAAGTAGTTCTAACGTCCAGCGGCGCGTGTTTGGAAATATAATGGAGATCATCTCAAAACAAATGACGTTAATGCTAACTTCGGTGAAATTAAGAATGACATCATCCTGAAAGACTCTTCCATAGGTGTTTAATATTTCACAACCTTGCAAGTGATTGCAGAAATCAGTCATTCAGTCTGTAAAATTACATAGTGGAATCAATGGTAATTGTGTTGATCTAATAATCGCTGGTGTATCACAAATTCATCTCTGGGAAAGGTCTGAAAAATCAGGTGACTCAGTAGGTCGAAACTTCATAAGATATCATGACCGACCATCTAAATATATATGGTGAATAGAATACTGACGAATGTTCCATTCAATGGACATGGTGAGCTTGTTTACCCCTTTATATTCCCTTATTTCTCAACCATGTTACTTTTTATTTTCCGTATCTTGTTATCTCATTATATATTATGTGGTGCAAATATTGTACAAAAACTGTGTGAGATTGCTTGTTGAAATGAAATGAGGTGACTAAATTTTTTTCCTTAAAAATAACAAGAAACTGTGCAAACTCTGCAACAATAAACCGGGAAAAATAATTTGTATAGTTCACCTGAGCAGCCAACATTTTAGGCGGAGAAAGTAAACCCTTGCGGTAGGTCTCCATACATTGTTCTAAAGATTGTACATAAAGTCTTTCAGTTTGAATTAATTCACGCAGTAGATTCTCTCGCCGACGTGCTAATCTGCGTTGTTCTTGTGTTGTACCTGAAGCAGCAGCTGCTGACGCTACTAAATATGAATCATTAGTGATACTTGCACTTGTACTACCGCCTGTACCAGAGCTACTTGTACTTGAAACCGATGTCCTGTGAAAATCAGATATGCGAAAGCATGAGGTTAGAAATATGTCTAAACATATTTGTGTGATGCAAATGTGAAATGTATACCGGGGGTTAGCAATAAACTACAATCTCCGGTACCAAGAACAAGTAGTAGAAAATTGAATAACACTTCAAATGCCTATCAATAAGTGAATTTCAAACGTATAAATAACTACACAGTTTAATCAACTGTATTACCTGAACACAAATAGAGCTAACATTAAACAAATATATTCTAATATCACGACTAACCTATCTGCTTCAACTTCAAGGGTTTTAGGTCTAGCTTGAACATCAGGTTTAGACGACGGAGCAGAACTCTTCCTGGATTCAGTAGCATGATGATCCGGCTTTTGTGAATCCTTGTTAACTTTACCAACAGCACCAGCATTGGATGCAGCAGTTGATCCTGTAACCGATTGTGATTCACAAAGACGAAGACGTTGTAATAATGCTTCCATTTGTGTTGTATGACCAGGAGATAAAGGAGATGATGAAGCTATCATTGACTCTAAGCTTGCACAAGCTCTATACACCTCTTGCAATAGTGAAGGATTAATATGTGAAAGGCTAACTGGAGCAGGAAAACCAGACGGTTTATTTCCAGTAGACTCCTGAACATTATGTACACGTTCGAGAAGATCTTCGATTTGACGCTGTAAGTGTAATTATACAACAAAACATATAAGTACAGTTCATCATTATGCACATAGAAATCAAAAGAAAATGAACTGTTGGAAGAAAACTTTCACTGAATCCTCATGGAAAATAAATTCCAACTTAAAAGTAATTGCATTAGTTAAATGAATCTCACATATAAACAAAGATTTCACAACCGCTATTTCTAATAACATGCTGCTACAACAAAAATAACTCCTAGTTACGCGATTCAGAAACTACGCTGTCTCACACAACTAGAGCACATCTAAGAAATCCTAACAAAATTGAAAGCAGAATTTTTCCGACTGTTGATTGCCTTAAAATTCTCTGTAAATAAGGAATTCTAATAATATACAAAAGCATTTAGTAGAGGTACGCCATCGAAAAAACTCTTCTATTTAACACAATGTACCTTGAGATTCATGAAATAAGTACAATCATCAAGTCGTCTGCGTCGAACTGCCCATGCTTCTAGAACAGCTTTTTCTTTAGCCATTAATTCTGTCATAGCCACACGAATCTTCTCTTCAACCTCAGCACGACCAGTAGTGCTAGCGGGTTGACGATGTAAATACTTGCTAAACAAATCTGAAGTACGCCTTAAATAAAAGAAAAGATTGTAATATGTTGAAAAGAATAATGCGTGAAACCTAACAAGAACGATAATATAGAAAAAAAACTGAACCACAACTTTTGAAGTTAAAGAATTTATAATCGTAAAAACCAAAAAAACTATGTACACATTGATTCGTATCTCATGTCTAAATCAATCACAGACGGGTGCCAGACTAACCTAGAAATCAATTACTAAAATGTAACTTCGCTGTATATCATCCAATAACGATGATATTGTGTCCACCTTTCATACTTGTGGTATATAAAAACTAGTTACTTTTTAACAAATGGATGCATTGTCTCTTTTTCCTGAGCTCTCTCAGCTTCCTTATGCTTTCTACACAAGATTTTTTCTATAATATCTGTTCCACATGAAGATGATTCTTTCTAATTTCTATAATGAGCACAAAGGACCTCAATTATCACACATGGTTATTGTTCCTTTGGGTTCCAAGCGAAACATAGGACCTCAACAGCACATCCCTACTTTTTCCTATTCCCTGAGATAGTCAATACCTGGCCCCACGATTGCCCACAGACTCCTATCTCCTTAATGTCACCCTCAGCCACACACCCAACTCGTCGTTTTCCATTCAGGTCTCGACCGACCGATGGCTTGGCGTGCGGAGACACCCAACATGTGTGTTCGTTCAGCGATAGGCTCTTGCTTGTTGGTTCATTCCCAAAGTTTCTTGTTGCTCATTCCTTTTGGGCAGCTATTTGATCTACAATATGTAACCAGAGGAGGCAACTGTTGATAAAAGTCTGCAGTAACCCACTGAAAATGCTTTTCGTAACGCCAACTCCAAGTTTTCGACCTGTATGCAAGAAATGGCCGACTTAACATCGGTGTTAACAGTCCCAATTTTGTTCTTTGCGCTGAGTGCAGATTTCCAAACTGATTTAAGGTTGATGAAGGTCCAACTTGCCTTTCCAATTCTGGCTTGGACATTTTTCATCCATTCCCCCTGTAGTCAAAACGATGCTTCCTTGATAAGTGAAGCAAGTAGTCTCTTCCAAGTTTCTTCTGATCATAATGAATGGTGCTTGCTGTTGTTGTTTGGTTATCTTCATCACATCTGTCTTCCCTATGTTCGCTTGAAGTCCTGTTTTCTCTTCTTCTTCTTCTCCAGTGAACTTGATGGTTTTCGCCTGTAAGCCTCCGAGTTTGTGTGACACTAGACATAAATTATCCCCGAAACCCAGAACTTTTGGTCCAACATGCTCCTGTCTTCTCGCTCCCTACAGTCTAACGCATAATCCGGTTCACCACAATTAGCAATATCATCAGTGATAGAGTAGGTAGAAAGTCTTATCTTACTCCTGTCTTCATCTCACGGGCTGTATTGACTTTTTTCCGTTGTAACAGGTGGCATTCTCATATGTGAAGTTGATGGAGAATTTTGGACACGCCATATTGTTGTTGCCGAAGACGTTTTCAAAGTCGATGAAGTTGGGGCAAGAAAAACAATAACACTTCGAATCTAACAACTAATTTATTTTTCCTCCTTAATTACGATAACTAGTAAGTTTATAAGTGCTCACTACAGAGAGCAACATGAATATGCGCTAGGACTAACTGAACTCTGTGGATGTTAGGCTGTTAGGTTGTATTAGTGTTTCCTTCTTTTCGGTTATGCGCTCACCTTTTTTGGACTTGATGCAAATGATACCATTTAGTTGACGTGATTTTTTTTTATCCATTTGATTACTTGGTATCAAGTATCAGGACATTAAATACATCAATTTTTATTGCTAATCATGACCGATATCTCCTCTCCAGTATTTATAATCCAGATTTATGACTTATATCATTGCAGAAAAGAAAAAAATTCCCATGGTGTGAGTAAGTAAGTAAATAATAAGCACTACTACTACTACTACTACTGAATACTGAAGCAGTCAAACGGAGGAGACGAATAGACTAATTTGTTCTCTCTCTCACCTGGCTAGCATACAAGCCTTGAGGAATGCTTCTTTTTGTTCAGCATGTTTAGATGATAACTGAGCTAGGTAATTAGCTGGATCTCCACTGCTAACAGCCTTTTCATTTTGACACCAATCTTCTTCTCTACGATATTCTTTCTCTAAAGACCATAAAACTGAAGTTACTTGATCTGATGTTCGATACCTGTAAGGCATAAAATATAGAAATAATATACCAGAAATATAACAATTGACAGCAGATGCCATGCGATAGAAACTATAGTAATAGGCAGGACAAAGAAACAACTTCAAGCATTTTAGCTAAGCCCTAAAACATTTATGCAACACTTAATATATATATATATATATATATATATATATATATATATATATATATATATATTCAGTTAATTAAAAATAACCCTGATAAATTAATCAGGAAGTATGTAGGAAAGTGTATATATAAAAATAATAATAATAATAGTGACGGAATGCATGACAAACCCAACAGTTAAGAATTTATATCATCAGTAGTACTTCCATACAAAGAAGGAACCACGGGAACCTCACGTAGAATCAATCCTCAACACTGCAGGGAATAAAAGTGGCATTCAAACCACCCACAAACTGAATTAGCAACAAGCTATGTGTCAGGTAACGGATCCCATAGAGCCAATTAAACAAAA
This sequence comes from Trichobilharzia regenti, assembly GCA_944472135.2. Taxonomy (NCBI): domain Eukaryota; kingdom Metazoa; phylum Platyhelminthes; class Trematoda; order Strigeidida; family Schistosomatidae; genus Trichobilharzia; species Trichobilharzia regenti. The sequence goes on along the minus strand of OX235270.1, from coordinate 132,013,847 downwards.
CAATTTAATAATAGTAGTAAAATAGTTACTATTACTTTGAGAAAGCTATTAGCAGAATTAAATAGCGAAACGTCAGTAAAAACAATATTGTTTTGTTTTTCATTCATTGGGAAGTATGAAAAAAACCTTTATTATAATCAAAACAATTTAGTTTATCTAATACCCCGAAATAATTGTCAAATCAAAGTGGTATAACAGGATCAGAAAAGCACAAAAACCTAGAAAGATCGAGATTACTTAACCCTTATAGCACAAGAAATCTGGAGAATAGTTTAGCTGTAGCACTACATGCAATTACACTGTCTCTGTCTGTCTGGATTCAACATAGAACTTGGCACCGAAGTGCAGCAGTTCGAGTTGCCACGTTCCAAATAGCACACAGAGGTAGACAAGAAGATGAGTGAAGAGTTTGACAAGTATAAGAGTGAAACAGAATGGGTAATGGTAGAAAGGAATGTGAAAGATTACAGAGACTGAATACATCTGCGCCATTGACAACGATTTTGAGCCATGTCACCTATTGTCTCCAGCCATTGATTCCTAGAGTCCCGAGGGCCCCAACCCGGAAGTCTGCATCTCCCTACCTGACTCAGTTTAACTGTCAAGGATTTCATGGATTGATGCCATGTTTTTGTTTGGCCACCACTGGCTCTTTTCCAACCTGAACCTATATCAGCTAGCAAAGCCCGTCGGGGGAGGCGGTGGTTAGGCATGCGCAGCACGTGACCTAGCCATCTTAGTCTATGTAACTTTATAGCCTCGTCGATTGATTTTCCCTCTTTGCCCAACACTCTACGCCTAACGTCAACATTACTTATCTTGTGAAACCACCTAACGTGAGACAGAGATCGCAGACATCTATGATCGAAAGCAGTCAACCTTTTCATGTCTTCAACGCGTATTGGCCATGTTTCAGAGCCATAGAGAAGGACGGAGCGAACTGATGAGCAGTACACACGTCCCTTGGTTGATAACCGGATGTCACGCCTACGCCAGAGATGGTGTAAGTCAGAGAAAGCAGCTCGAGCTTTTCGGATCCGTGCTGAGATTTCATCGCCAATCAGTCCGTTGGTGCTAATACAACTTCCCAAATAGGTGAAGTGGTCAACATGTTCTATCACTTCACTCCCTATCACTAAGTTAGGAGTTGACGTGGTCCAGTCCTGTAGCAGCATCTTACATTTTGTAGGGGCGAATCGCATGCCAAACATACGAAGATTGCTGCTCAAGGTGTTCAGAAGACTCTGCATTTTGTCAGCATCCTCCCCTAACAGGACTATGTCATCTGCATATTCTAAGTCCATAAGATTATTCCCTGGTAACAAGTCGATTCGTAAGTCACTACGTTCAGTTAAGGATACTTCCATTAGCATATCTATGATGAAGTTAAACAGAAATGGGGAAAGTGGACATCCCTGTCGGACACCACTGGTTGTTACCAATTCAGATGACAATTCCCCATAAGCCCTTACACGACTACGTGAGTTTGAATAGAGTGCCTTGATTAGTGCAATGTATTTTCTTGGCACTCCCTTCACAGTCAGACATTGCCATAGTACCTTTCGATCCACGGAGTCAAAGGCCGCCTTCAAGTCAAGAAATATGACAATTGTTGGACGCTGAAAAGTGTGTCTATGTTCTAGAATCTGTCGAAGAGTGAAGATATGATCTATGCACCCTCTACCTGGTCTAAAGCCTCCTTGATCTTCCCTTGTCTGTTCCTCCCGAGTTCTGCTTAGTCTACGCATGATTACTGAGCCTAGGATTTTAGAGACTATGTTCGTTAGGATGCAATTACACGCAACCATACGATAAGCTGGATGGGATAGGATGACAGTTTTAAAATCTAATGTTACAGGGTATAGGGAGAGATTGATAACAGAAGCGTTGTTTATCGAATCAACCGAAGAGAATACGTGTAATAGGAATGATTTAACGCCTGTTTCAGACGTCTGGGAAATTCTACTACCCCTATGACGAATAGGAGAGAACAAAGAAAACTATGAAACTCAAGTTTCAAAGTCGAGTGATTACAATTGTTGTGATTATGAACAGTAATAAATCTTGTTCGAAACATCATCCAGTAAATAATACTGTTCCACTGTGTGATACATCTGATAAACATACTAACATCTATGGAATTATATACTACCACAGTGCCCAAGTTTTACACATATTGAAGATTATTCTGCTTGCAGATATAGCCTTTCTCGAAACTTCAATCACAAACTGCAACGGCATGCAAAACACTGAGCATATATACATATATATTTACTTTTTTATTGTAGCTTGACTCCATACAATATTTTTCATGCAAGTATGGAATTTTCAGCATGTGATATCGGTAGCCCAAATTTAGCAGACCAGCCATTGGTACTGCCGGGGATCGAACCCTAGACCGTGTGCATGATCGGCGAGCATCCTAACCACTATGCCACCGCTATGCACAATGTTTTACATGGCATTGCAGTTCGTGATCGTAATTACACTGTAAACGCGTTAAGAATTATTTCGTTTTGAGACTTTCTTCCATTTCCAGAATTTTAGTCTTGTTTAATTTAAAGTGGACAACTGTGCGTTCATATAGAACACAATATTTCGGTAACTGTAAATTTAAGCAGGTTAATCCTGTTCGGCATTAAATCCTTAACGCGTTACGCTAATTTACTCTCATTCCTTGCACTCCGAAAGGAACATAAAGCTACACGCTTTAAAGTTGCAGTAAAGGTGAGGTTGCAGGTCTTATGCGCAACCTCCACTCTTTCCTGAGCTCACTTACAGGCCAAGGAACCCGGACTTGCATATGACAGATGAGGATTTTATTAATGCATATTTTTTTTACTACACTACTTATTATTAATACAACTCCGGTTTCGTGTATACGTCGCACTACAACCAAAATCAGGTCTATTTTTACTAAATGATTCTTTTTCCACAAAAAGTTTACGATGGAGGCCAATTATTAAAAACTAACATTTGTTTACACTACACAAACTGTCCAGATTATTAATAGTGTAAATAAACAAATTTATCCGGTAACAACACTATGAATAACACTGGAGTCCAGTTATTATTATTATTATCAAAGGAAACCAAAATTTATGGTCTCTTTTGAATATTTTTATTTACAACATAAACTGCAACAACAACAATAATAAGATAAACAAAATCACGAAACGCACACACACATACACAAATCTTCAAACCCATGGAAGTACAAGAAGCACATCAAAAGATAAAGGTCTTAGATAATACCCGTAAAAATAAACAGAAAGAAAATATAGCGATCATATTTTCAGAAACGATATTATGACTACTTATTAATTATGATCATTATTAAGAATAACTACTAAATATTATGCTAATAGCTGTCTTCCTCAAAACAAAACTTTTGTATACGACACAAAATCCTCAGCAGATTTTACTGTGAAGCTTGTACTCTTCATATTACTAAATTTCTCCAGTATTTCCAGTCTGAACAACACTACTGCGGAGTTTTAACAACTTTATTCACACTTCAAACAACTAAGAGGTATTATGTTGTAAATCTGTCTTAAAACGAGTGTACACACATGAGAAGTACAACTCATCTATACCCAATTGAATTAGTAATACTATATGAAAAGAGATAGAGAAAAACTGTGACATTGACACCTTTCCAACTTACTTTTTCAATACAAATGAACGCGTAAGATAAATTCTCATCTGATGGAGAGTTGATTAGCTTAAACACAGTAATTTCAATCACATATATAAGTAAACAGGTATTTATCAGACACTATCAACATAGAATTGCTGTCTAATCATTTAATTCACAGTACTACATATATACACACACCATGTACTTTGAATGGATAATAGTCACTAACTAGTATCATGTATCTAGTCCACAGTTCACTGCAGACTGAATTCTTTCAGTCAAGTTTGCAATGTGCCCACCACACCACGTGGCTTGAATTCACAATGCACTTTGAATTGTTGTTATTGGGTGATTGGAGGCAACTTTGAAGGAATTACTCACGTCCCTCTTGAGATTCGCACCCGTGTCACCCAGTGCCACAGTCAGTGTTCACCAAATAAAGGACTAAACGTATGATACTAGTTACTAACTAGTGCCCAATCAAAGTATCTAACAATCCTAAGGGAGGTCAATCGCTAGCCCGAATAACTCAGTGGTAACGTTGTTGACTACAGCACTGGGTGACATGAGTTCGATTCTCAGGAGGGACATGAGTCCCTTCAAGACTACAGATACGCCTCGCTAACTGGTGAGTGCCAACTAGTACGAAATCATGTGAAATGAAAGTGAAGTTAGTGCAAATAATGCGAGCTAAAGTTGTAGATCTTCATAATAAGTAAATAATACAAATAAAGACAAAATTATGTACAAATTCCAACCAATTGTATCGGTTATTTTATAAATGAAAAACCAGATAAATAAGATCTGTTCATCATTCCATGAGTTAATATACTGATCCTCTCTCTATATTTCTTTCAATGTTTACTTCCATTCCAGATTACAGTACATATTGAAGTGAAAATGGAGTAAACATACACACCACTTATTCGAGTCACCTCACAATTCACACTCATAACCACGTGGCAGTTCCATTACACGACAGTAGATCCATCCGTGTATTTATATTATTATTAATAAAAACACAGACTTGGTATATTATCCCCACCAAGAGATTAGCTACACAAAATCGCATACTTTGTGCGACGGTTGAAATACTGCCCAGATACCCCCAACCGAAGTAAGCGGTTACCTTAAGTGGCCGCCCTCCAAGCCTCTGACTTAAATCGTGATTCACAATGCAGTGGAGCTGCTTTTTCGCATGGTTGCCAGCGATCGAAACAGGTTCATGCACACCATTCGATCCTGTCGGATTTTGGAGCCCATGTACACCATAGGTTTGGAATCAGAGTTGTTCAGCTGCCCTAGACAGACCAGCACACCTAAACTGAATCTTCATTAGTAGGTCATGCACACACACAATAATCGTATAAAGGAAGTCGGTCGGAAATAAACCAATCGACGGTAGAAAAAAAATGACTCGCTGCATTCTGAAATTCTAACACATAATATATTTAGCGACGGTGACACACACACACGTGAATTCTAATTATAGCATAAATACTCATTGATCACGGAAATAACAGGGAATTTGGACTAACTAACAAAATTGACGCACAATCAATTAATCATCTGACGTCATTTCCAACTATATAGTGACGTTAAATTAGTTCAGAAATGTATGAGAGAAAGAAGAATTGCTCAAGGTTTTATTTCTTAAGAAAAAATAAGACTTACTGATGATGTTAACTTCTCAGCTAACAAGAGGAAGTCACACATACACACAAAAACAGAAAAACACACACAACAGCCCAACGATTTACTTTTAAACTTCACATTAGATTTGAGAACATAATAAGACAACTTTAGGTAATTCTAATCCAGGCAAAAAACTAAAGTATGAATTTTGTGGAGAAACAAAAAAAGAGTAGAGCTCGTGCACAAAAGAGAAATATCATCACACCATGACAACAATGACAGAAATAACTTTTCAACAACAAATTCAATTTGAGAAAATAACCAAGCGTAAAATCGAAGTGTTCCTTTCTTCTTATTATTATTAATAGTAATAATAATAATAGCTATTATTATTATAATAGCCAATAAACACATGTACAACTAATGTTTTCTTGAAAAGCGAAGTAAAACTAAATAGTTTATAATGTACCTTATCCAGACCACACACACACGTAACAAATAGAAAAAAAATGAATGACTTGAGTAATCTATTGATCTACAGGTCTTATTAGACCTGTAGCACAAGAGGTGGTTGTCATGGCCCAAGTGGTTTAGTGGATAGCGCTTTGGCGTTTGGAACTATGGGCACAGAGTTCAAGCCTCGATGGGAACACCATCACTCACTAGGGTACTATCAGATGAAGAGGCCCGAATAGGATGAAATGTGAATCCTGGATTCTACTACTAGTCACCATCAATTAACTGACTTCAAAATGAACGTCAGCCTAAAAAACACTTGTACTAGTCTCATTTCTAAAACACTGTAGCAATGATATATTTAACGGAGAGATATAAATATAATACCCCCTGTGCAGCGTTGTATCTCATCACATGAATTCCACCAATTTTTTTTTTGATAACAGCTTGATTCCACACCGTATTTTCGGTACATGTATGGAATTTTCAGCATATGATATTGGTAGCCCAAATTTTGCAGGCAGACCATAGATATCAGGTGTGCGTCGGCAGGGGATAGAACCTCGGACCATGTGCATGGTCAGCGAGAGTCCTAACCACTATGCCACCGATGCACATTTAAGTAAGCACCGAAGATGTTGTGTCTAGAGAGACAATGAAAGCGTCGCAACTGCGTCACTCAGCTCAGCGAACACACGCAACAACAAAAAACAACCACTTGAGCTACACATTATCTGGACTATTTCAGTCTATAAGCTTAAACTGCAATACATTTTATTTTGACCACTAGAAACCTCATCAACAGTTTTCTGTGGAAAAGTTACAGATTTTCGACAGGTTAACAATCCGCAGCTGCTAAATGCTTAATAACAAAGAGAACAATCCTGGTGACACACACGTAACATAGTGAAACAATGTCACTGACCAAATAGCCTTCGTAAGGTAATACGGCATTCTCAATTGTACTGCTTGTGGTTACGATAACCAAATAAGTGTTTCACTGAGTAATGCAAAAAGAGGAGGAAAACTTGGGTTGAAACCATACTCTAGCGAAATCTTTAATTTCTACACCAAGGCCAACTTCTTCTGCTCAAATCGATAAGCACAAAAACACTTTGTTTACTCAGTAAAAAAAGTGTATGTTAACGCAGGTGCATGGTACTCTCAAAAACTCACATGAGTAGTATCAGCAAAACATTAAATCTACAGCTCATGACTTTCCACTAACTAAATTTCTTTATTTATCTCATAAAGACGTTTAAAAGAAATTCAAATAATCTTACCAATTGGTTGCAGATATCAACAGCTTATGACGTTCTTCTGCAGCATAGACAAGTTTCTGCCAACGATTGGCGACCGTTTCAGCAACGGACTGATAATCTTTTCTCCTCGGATGTTCATTATTTGCAGAACTTGTTGTATGACCTGATGGATTACTTGTTGCTGTTTGTTGTAAAAAGTAACTGGCACGTGCAGCACATTGTACGGCTTGTGGATGAGCATCATTCAAAACTGGCTGAAATTTTTCATGATCTGCATAAAGTGTTTCCGCCTCTGCTAGACTGGCTGGAATTACAGCAGTTTGATGTAGAATCCCCTCACATTGACCTATCCAATGTAACACCTACAATGTTGTCAAAACACAGTTACGTTGAATATACCAATAATGAAAGTGTACACCGAATATAAATATGAAATAGGTTTGAAGTGCATCCGTGTAAGTGATAACGATACAATATTTATTATTATTTCCTTTAATTTCCAGAGGAACATAGGGCTTCAGCCCAGTGTCTCCATTGCGTTCGGTTCTCTGCCAACTTTTTCAACCCGGTCCAAGTCTGCCCACGCGCTTTCATCTCCTCTTCATATGACCTCCTCCAAGTCACCCTTGCACTGACGACAAACTCGCCACCCGCTTTCCTTTCGGGTTCCACTCGAGCAATGGCTTGTCAAGTGATATCACTTGATGGTTTCCTCTGAGTATGGCCAGCCAATCCATCTCCACTTCTTCCTGCCTATTTGTTTCACAATCGGTTCCTGCTGAGTTGGTTCGCTCATTGCCAGAGATCCCTGTTGCTGATCTTTCCTAGCCGGCCATCTGATCTGAGTATTGAGCGAAGACAACTGTTGATGGAGGTGCTCTTCATGACGAGCCAAGTCTCTAATCCATAAAGTAGCACTGAATTCACATTGGAGTTGAAAATCCGGATTTTATTTTTGATGCTGAGTGATGTTGACCTCCACACAGACTTGAGAGTAATGAAAGCTTGTCTTGCTTTCCCAATCCTTGCTTTAACGATAGAATAACTCCACATTAAGACAACTGTCAGTAGAACTTAATTAGGTTCACTCAGTTAACCGAATAAATCATCCTTGCTTACATATTGATTGAAACCGAAGGTAGATACTGACACAGATCTTATCAATTAACGAATGACAAAAGAAGATCGAACGCCTTAATATTTTGTAAAAACTACTCATTTTTGATGGAATACACAAGTAAAAATGTTCGGATTAAATGAACAGTTGTAAGTGAAAGTAAATTCCCTTACGACAATATTATGTGAGCTGCTGCATTTTTTCCAAATGCTGTATGACACAAACCGAACATTAACAATATTCATATTCAAAATTTCTCTTTTTTCAAAATTCGCCAACATTGACAACAACTTATTTATTCGTATCCTCATATGTTTACAGTCTCGATGATACTGAAATGTATAAAGTGCCGACAGCTGTTTCGCCCCCAGTCTGCTACCCTTCACAGCAGCACGCAACCAGTTAAGTTCGGCCCTTCCAGGTGCAAGACGAGCTGGTAGATCCAACGGCCCACGAACTCCGACTTCTGGCAATTTAGGATACATGCCAGTCAGTGTAATAGGCTGACTTGATGGACTCCACCAGTGGCAACATCTCACAAGAACTCCAGGTAATGAAGTATGTATTTCTAATTTTCCATTGCTTAGTAACCTAATAACCAACCATACTCGGTACCTACTTTTTGTGAAACTATCAATTCAAATAGGTCTTGCTCACTTCAATATCTCTGTTTAAATTTTATTACCATCTTTTCATGTGTCATAATGTTTGGTATGTATAATATATCCATAGATTGAGAAATCTGTCCAAAGAAATTCATATACTGACCAATATTTGTTTGGAATCACATTAAACACATATAGCATTTTGAAAAATAAATCATGTCTGCTAATACTGACACAAAACAGTCATGAATACACAAATTATCGACGAAATAAAAATTAACACAAGTATTGTACAACACATTACTATGTCCTAATAAAAATGAAGACTGTATATAGATATACGATGGATGGCAGGCGCACATACAATCGAAGTAGGCATATTAATCAATCAAGTTAAACATGTCTCTTTCTCTCTACGAGTGGTAACTTAATAGGTAGCATTTTCATATGAGGTAACAAAAAGTGACTGTGAATACTACACAAACCAATACTCATGAATATACTTTAAAGGTTTGTTATTTACAACTAACTATTTAACTGTGTTTGTTTATTAAATGAAAGCCAATTTTTTTTGTTAGACAACTGAGACTCATATTAGCATACTAAAAAAAACTCACATATATCACAAGAGAACAGTAATCCTATCACAATGCTGTAGCAAGTACTGATTTTATAGATTCCGGCAGCTGATTGTAAATTAACCGGCAACAGTGTAGATCATGAATTTCATTCAGTGTGAAACCTCTATCGTTCATCTCCTACAGTCTGTGGCCGTATGCTTGTGATATTCAGTCTATCTACTGGCTGAAAACCAACGCTACAATTTCCGCTCGCTACCCTGGACGACTTGTAACACATACACTTATGGTTGGAACTGATATAAAATGAATTACGTGATCCCGTGAGACTCAATGTAGTAAAGCATCAATAGAAAATAGAAAATTGTTATATTCACCTAATAGAACTCTTCTTCATAAAGCTTATTACCTCTTATTACACATATAGACATTGGACGCCTACATCAGGTTGCATAAAAACTGAAAGACTTACAAGCGGAAAATAGCAGGAGAGGCAGGTGCCAAAGACGGGACTTCAAGTGAACACAGAAAAAAAGATGGTGGAGATAATCAATCAACCATCAACAACAAATAGTACCAATCCCTGTCATGGGGAGGAATTTGAAAGAGGTTACTTCCTTCACCTATGTAGAAAGAGTCGTTTCAACTACAGGCATACCCCATGGAGGAGGCAAGATAGACCACCTTCATCACTCTGTAGACAGTTTGGAAATCTCCACTCCGCAACAAGATTCAGATTTTCAAAGCCAATGCTAAGCCAGTCAGTTCTTGCATGTGGGTGAGATATTTGATATAGGCGTCACGAACAGCATTCGCAACAGCCTGTTGCAGACTTATATCGACAGTTGCCCTATGCTGGAGATCAGATGGACGGTTAGAATGAATTAGCAACAAGAGTCTCTGGCAATGAACCTATTGCTCAACAAATATTCCAAAGTGAATGTACATGGATCGGACGTTGAGGAGACCGTTGAATGATATTGCGCAACACGCCATAGCTCAAGTGGGACGCGAATGGGAAACGACGAGTCAGACGTGCGGTAGGTAGTGTGAGGGGGAGATGAGGGAGTATGGTAAATCGTAGGGCCAGCTAAAGAAGATGACAGTTAAAACAGGACAAAGTGGAGATGTGCTGTTGAAGGCGTATGCTCAACTCAGAACCCAAGGGAACAATAATAATATACTGCTTCGCGTGCTACACGGAGTGTGGCGACTTGAACTTCCGCACATTTGTGCAAAGTTCTATGTCGAAAACAGAGACAGACAGACAGACAGACAGATAATAATATACATCGCATTGTACCCATGAAGCGGCATGCAAGTTAGACTACAAATTCACTTCAAACAAATCTTTTATAAGAAGTAATAAAAGTGACCACTGAATTTTTCAGAACCCTAACACAAATCATGTCAAAAATGAATAAAACTTGGCGTTAACCGGTCATAAATAAATCAAAATGGGGAGAACAGCAGATAGCGGTGAAAATGGCTATACGTTGGCATACAATATTGTAAAATACTAAAGAACCACCAAATTGATATATGCTGATAAAACTTAACCTGCGTAATCACTTTCCTAAACATCGTAGACACCATTACCAACATGAATAAAGTTTGTGTTGTGACTTGCAACACCAAGTATGATGAAATTTATCGCAAACAGTGCCATTATTGCCTCAATACGATTACTGATGATAATTAACTAATACAGGTAAAACATTTTTGAAGACAATTTTATTTATTTTTTTTTAACACTGTCACTATTCAAATAAGCAATATACAAATAAAACATTCGTAAACGAATGCAGTGAAGTCATGAAGCAGTGGAGTATGAGCGTGGTATAATTTGATTTATGCTAAATGTTTAAATCTAACCACCGCCTGGAACCACTACTTTTAATAATAATAATAATAACAGCTTTATTCCAAACAGTATTTGTGGTACAGGTATGGAATTTTCAGCGTGCATTACAGTATATTGCATCTAATTACCTCATAAATTATATAAGATTTTTAAAAATCAAAGATAAATAAATAAAAATAAAATAAATTAGTTATAAATAAATAAAATAAATAAATATTAAAAATTAAGAAAAAAAAACAACGTAGAGTATTTCATTTCAAACAATGCAACACAGGATTTGAAATATAAAGTTGATGTGTGGTACTAGATGAGAACAACAGTGTGATAGTAACGAGGAAAGGAAAACAAAAACTAATGGGACTATTTGTTAGAGTGCCGCAGTAAGTTTATCGTGTCATACCTAACGGATTTCTCATCACATAACAGCTGTGCCAGATATGGTATTGTGGAGTTTTTGTATTTGGTAGTCCTAGCATATAGCCTCCTATAGCTGCTTCTAGTTCTTCCAGATGAAATGCAAGGAGATAGATGCGTATAGAGAGGATGCTTGGGGTCCGACAATATTGTATTCGCTAGTTTCTTACATGACATAATATGTCTATCTACAATAGTGTTCACCAGTTGGTTTAACGATATCCCACTTGCCCTACTAACAGCTTTTAGTGCCCTTCTCAGCGAAGCAAAGTCTTTCTTAAGTAGTCCAGGAAAGACTAATGGGGAGCAGTAAAGGAGGATGGGTAGAATACAAGAATTTACAAACTGAGAAAGTAAAGACTGGTTTATGCCAGACTGCCTAAATTTCCTAATGTAGAACGTTAAGCGAAACATCTTTCTAGTAACTAGCAAGATGTGGGAAGACCAGGAAAGATCGGTGGAAAAACTCAGCCCAAGGTACTTGACATAAGATGTATTTTCAACCTCTGTGTCGTCAATGAGAGTGGGGCCATGTGAGCTAACTAGTTGCTGTAGGTCACATTTACGTCTGAAAGTGAAATTGACTACCTGACATTTAGACGGATTAAGCTTAAGTCCGTTTGAAGAGGACCACTGACTAATTTCCGACAGAAAGCTATTTAATTTGGAACAATCTGACTGAGAGTTGACAGGCATAGAAACCGAGAGGTCATCGGCATATTTAACAAAAGTGGCTACATCAGAATGAGGCAAGTCATGTAAGAAAAACGAGAACAGAAAGGGAGAAAGAACAGCACCTTGAGGAACACCAGCTAAAGTAAGTGAGGTAGTGGAGGATTTTCCATTGTAGACGGTGTACTGCTTCCTTTCAGAAAAATAGGAATGCAACCACTTATTTGTCCAGCTTTCAGCCTGTGTTGCAGCAAGCTTACTTAGCAAGAGAGACCTGGGAACAGAGTCAAATGCAGATGTGTAATCAAGGAAGGCACAGCGAACATATTTAGCTCCTTTATCTAAACTAGAGACTATGCTATGGTGGAGGACGACAGCGGCATCTAACGTACTCCTACTATGTTTATAAGCAAACTGGTTGGGGTCGTTGAAAGGTTTTAAAGAGGGATCAAGATTAAGTAAAATAAGTCTTTCCATAACTTTCAAAAAGGGTGAGGTAATTGAAATGGGTCTAAACTTAACATTAGGTCCACTTGTAGATTTAGGCACTGGAACGATCTTGATGTTTTTCCATGATTCAGGTATAATACTTTTGGAAAAAGATTCGTTGAAAATGTCAGTTAGCGGGGAACACAAGATGTCGGCACACTCTTAAGGATAACAGCAGGAACACCATCAGGACCGAGGGACTGAGTAGGCTTGAGAGATTGAAGACACTTGAGGACATCATTCGTGTTAAAGCATGAGAAGCAGTCATTGTTTACACTATTTGAGTTAGGAATCATAACATTTGCTGGGATACATATGAAGGATTCATTTAGCATGTTAACATCTACAGAAATATCATTCAACATTTGCTTACCACCTGTGATTTCCTTTAATAACTTCCACATATTTGATGGGGATTTACATGAAAGAAACTTCTGGTTATAGAGAGCATTCAATCTTAATTATTACTTATCTGTGACACTAATCAACGTAGAAATTGACACGAAAGAGCATAGACTTAAGTAAAACTACGTCAGAAAAGCACAAAAAAAGTAGAAGAAAGAAAAGTAATGGAAGTATAAGCAACAATTTCCAGAATCTCGAAGACGACAAACAGTAAATACATCTGCGACAATGTAAACAACTGTGATGCACTTTATCACTAGTCTCCAACTACTAAATCTTAACATCGTCACGAAGGCCTCAACCAAGATTTATAAGATGCTGATCAATAGTCAGTGACATCATGAACTGGTGAACGATGTTTAGATCTAATGGTTAACTGAATATTAAATATGGCAGCGACAACAGTTCAATTTGACAAATTTCAAACCAAACTCTTGTATCCCTGTTGAGATTTAGCCAGAGGCCAGTCCACTTGATTTGATTCAAGCGTCCGAATAAGAGAAGTGATCAGGATGTTCAACCATTTCAATAACTATCAAGAAAACAGTAGTCAACGGAAACCAGTTTCCAGTGGCATAATTTCATTTTTAACTTTAAAGAATCATATGCCAAACATGTGATGCTCAGTGTATGCAGAAGTCATTGTATTTTATGTCACCATCCTGTGTACTTTTTCCTGATACCGACTGCATCACTATATATCTTTTTACTCGGCTAGAGACTAATTTACTTAAATAATGAAATGTGTAATCATCACGACTAACAACAACAACAAGTGTCAATCAGATAAACTATACCCTTCATTTATTTGAGATGCTGAATGAATACTAAAAACTCTTCACGTGTCGTGGGTGTATAGAAAAAACTTGGCATGAACCACATGCCATGGATACATAGATATACCCTGGATACCAATGAAACAGAAAAAATTGACAGTTGGCTTTTCAACAACAGCAACAACATGGCATCGTGATATCTTAAAATGCAACAGAATGAGTCATATGCTAATACAGCTATTAGCAACAAACAGCTTAATGATATTCAGTATTAATGCCTCAAAATTAATTCATTCATGACAATGAAGCAATTACGACTTCGCTTAGGGTGCAAAGTACACATACACAATTATTGATTAATCCTGACTAATTTCTTTCACAAAATAAATACGGAATGAAAAACAATGAAAGCGAAGATCAAATTTTACCTTAATCATCTATTCGTAAAACAGGATAAAACACACTCTGTGCATTCTACACGCATAAACATATGTCCACACCAAAAAAACAGACATACACTCGTTTACACATCACAAATTAAAGGCTTCACAAAATATCTTATTACATAAGGTTATGTGTATGTAATAATACGCAGCCATTTAAGTGCAGAAATACTAAACTCAATTGATGTAGACAAAACTTAGTAGAATAGACAAGGAAACAAAATACCATTTTTAATCTTGTCACACACACACACACACACACATAGAAACACATACACATGTGTACTAATGGCGCAAAACACATTAAGACACAATTAATAAGACGTGTGTTTAAGTATTAAGTAGTAATGGTACAACATCACATTTTACTAATAAATTACAATAAACCTAATGAACAAATAACCCCAAAATTAAAATTAAAAAAGTAATTACCGTTTAAATTAATTTTTTAAAATAAAACAATAAAGACAGAATAACAATCTTTTTTCCCAACACCAATTACATACTTACCTGTCTACTTTGTAATTGAAGGCGACGCCAATCAAGTTCACCATTTAAACGTTCATTTAACACATCAACCGATGCAACGACATCAGCAAGTTCAGTCATTAATCGATGAACTCGTTCAACAGCTGTCTCTCCACTATCACACATACCTGAATCACTGGAACCAGGACCACCTGAAACAAAATTTTTCATACACACAAAATAGTTTTACTTTAAATAATATCCTTCTGAATAACTAATTATATGTGTAAGTCATTCAATAGCCTAGTGGGAATCAATGATAACAATCAATCCTAAGGAACGCACAAACAGCTATCGCAATAGTGTAAATATTCCCACTAAGATCATTCCAGAACACGACTTATGCAAGAACGGATATTCAGAAAAGTTTGTTCAAGTCTCCATAATGAGAACGGACAGAAAGAAATGCTAACAAATTGTGCAGAAGAAATATATATATATATATATATATATATATATATATATATATGACTCTGATAGGACACTGATGTGTGATGTGTCTAGTCCTTTCTTTGGCGCAGACTGAATTCTGTGAGTCAAGTTTGCAGTGTGGCCATTATTCTTGGTAGTTCGGTGCACTCTGAATTGTTGATGCAAGATGGCGGCGGGCTATCGGAAGGAAGCCTTGGACCCAGTTTTCGTGCTAGTTGGCACTCGTCAGCAAGATGAATCTGCAACTCTGAGGGAACTTATGTCCCTTCTAAGATTCGAACCTGCGTCGAACGACTCGGGAAGTCCATTATCGTCTCTTTGAGCAATGTGTTCAATGTGATTAGGTAAAGGAATCGTATAGTCAATCAAGAGTTCTATAATGTCAACTCTTGTGGATACGGATCACTAGACTGATAAAAGTTCAGCCTTTAGGATTGTATGCAAGCTGCCATCCTAATTCCCTAAGATTTATGCCTTCGATTTCTGAGTAGAGGGCGAGGCAGTCACCAAAGAAAATTTCCTACACAATTTTTGTGGTCAGAAAAAGTGTGTTCCATCCCTCCGCTTCCAATGGCCTTCAACCCCAACCTGGAATAGTTATCCCAATGACGCTGAGTAACTGTAAATAATATTTTATTTTTTCAGGTGTATTCGGATACCGTTGTTAATGCAATCATTGGATTGAAGCTCTTACTAAGAGGGTTAAAATCACCTAATAAGTGAATTGGATGACAGAAATTAAAAAATCATGTATGTGATACAGATGTGTACTTCAACCATACAAATCGTGTCAAATAGAGTCCTTAGGGAATTACAGGATTTCATCATGAGCTG
Organism: Trichobilharzia regenti; assembly: GCA_944472135.2. Lineage (NCBI taxonomy): Eukaryota > Metazoa > Platyhelminthes > Trematoda > Strigeidida > Schistosomatidae > Trichobilharzia > Trichobilharzia regenti. The sequence continues at coordinate 131,997,697 of OX235270.1, read as the reverse complement.
ACATTAGTTAGAGAACCACTGGAAAACCTGGGAGAAATGGATAGCTGTTTCGTCCTAGTTTGGGACTCGTCATCAGTACGCGCCCACCGGGATTCCAACCCAGGACCTTCTGGTTACAAGGCGAGCTCATATACCATTAAGCCACTGGTACCCGATCCAATGACCCATGAATTCTAACTTCTGTTAATTCACGAAATAGCGCGACCCTTAGCCAATGTCTTCGGCGAGTATTTGTCCTCAAACCCGACCTGCTGCACCCCAAGGAATTACACTGACGACAACAAATAAATAGGATTTAGTTAGGCAACCACACAGAAATTTGTAAAACAAAAATTGCTGCCGGATAAAGCCTTAACAGACGACGGGAGTTTCGAGTCTAAGACTTTTGACTGTAGGTGGGACCAAAGCTCTATACTTGGACTCAGAAACAGTAGTGACTAAGATGTGATATTTGCTAGCTGAAAGAATTCCAGTTTAGTGATACCAGTCTGAGAAACCGTGGGATTTATTAGCACAAATATGTCTTTAGAAGTGTCTGCAATTTCAGCTAAACATTTCTTGAAAATTTTGTAATCCACGTCTTCCGGTCCACTTCATAAACCTATTCAAAGATCTTTTGTTACAAATGAACACTTATACAGAACTAATGAGGACAAAATCAAATTGATGAAAAACGTTACAATACTAGATGCTTCAAGATGTTTCCGAACAAGAGCTCAAGTAAAAATAAGAGTATTAAAACATTATGTTATTTAAAATCTTATAAAATAATCTAACCTGCAGGGAAATTAACACCAACCGATTCGAATGCTCTGGCCAATTCGCTACCCTTATTTAAAACCTCCTCAGCTGTCGGTAAAACTGACAGACAAGACGTTAACACTTCTTCAATGGATGCCATATCGGGTGCTTGTCGAGGATCAGCTAGCCAATAGTAACGATTCGTACTATTGTTTTGATGATTAGAATTCATATCGGTAGACTGACTTAAATTAGATAATGATGGAATGCTATGACGTAAACAATCCAATGCTGAATGAACATCAGCTTCGAATAATCGTAATTGCAAGCAAAGATCTAAGCGTACTTGACGCTCTGTTAGTAATGTAGAAACAGTTGTTCGTTCATTAGACACCTGAAATAGCAAAATATTATTGAATACTATACATATATATATATATATATATATATATATATATATATATATATATATATTTCTACTGTAAATTATTCGAAATGTAAGGGGTGAAAAAGCTTGTTTTTGTAAAGACAATAATCAAAATGCGGTGTGAAATGATACACAATGTCTTGATTTATATAAACCTTCAGTCCTTATTGTTCTAAATAATTTATTTTTTACGCAGGGTTCAGAGTAATGCAAACGGAGTCTCACATGCAACCAGTGTAATTCATACGCGCTGCATCGGGCAAACTAAAAATGTACGCGGAGCGTCAATATCAATTGCTAATGGTTCTCATCATAAATGGCTTGAAAACTCGACGTCTCACACAACAAGGAAAGATCAGAGGCAAAGTTTCACATCACCTCATAATATGAGGGCATGAAAATAACATAGAAATTGAATTTTCTATAGTTTTGGTTTTCGAAATCCAGTGGGTGCGTACTGCCAATGATTCCCAAACTAGGATGAAACAGCAGCTGTCCAGTACTCCCTGGTTTTCAATGGTTCTCTAACTGATATCAATCCGTGATCAACTCGTAAAAAATAGAAATTGAATTCTGAATAACTGTTAAATAAATAACAAAAAATTGAAAGTAGTTAAAATTTTGGGAGAGACACCACAACAATTATTCATACACGTTACAGACAATCTGGTGAAATGGACTGAACCAATTATCCTATGCTTTCCGTAATTTACCTTCTACTTGCCTGATCATAATTGCAATTTACAGTCTAACCTGGATTTACTTTATTCCTCGATGACTGAGTGTAAGCCGAAACATTAGACAACGGGTTACACTTATTTGTAAGGGAAACCAACAAAACTCGCCTACTTATAGCATTCGAGTTAAACTTTATAAATCAGTGGTTGAAACCAATAAAAATAAACTACAGTGTTAGCATTTCAGAATTCATTCTCATGACTATCTACACGAACTGAGGGAATTAATGATACACTACACTACGACTGCATAAGTGATATCCTAATGCAAAAATGTTTTTACTCCACGAAACTGGGTCTTCTATGGAGGATACATCTTCTCTGCTATGAAGTAGCGAAAAATTCAGTAATTAATCATCAGTGTAGAAGTTAGTAATGTCATTTGATAACCTCACAATTAGAATTGTCCCTGTTTATCAAATGAATTATCAAACAGAATCCACCGAAAGATTAAAGTTCAGAATAGGATATTAAATGTAACCATCTAAGCTGTCACAGAGGAAAAGACTGTATGCATTAGTAATGTAGGTTGCTACAAAGTGAAAACAATATTTTTCAGCCGCTTTTCAATAACATAAGTACAAGGCGTGAAGTATTTTTGTTTTTTTTTTAATTTTTGATTACAGCTTTATTCCACACCGTATTTTTGGTACAAGTATGGAATTTTCAGCATGGATATCGGTAGCCCAAACTTCACAGACCGACCATAGATATCAAGGTGTGCGTCGGCGTGGACTTGAACCCCAGACCATGTGCATGGTCGGCGAGAGTCCTAACCACTGTGCCACCGACGTATAAGAAACATGACAAACCTATCCAAAAACTGATTGTCAATGCCAACAAGAATGAGAAACTTAAAACTACAGAACAAACGACAATCTGGTTCAAATATGATACAAAACCTCCCTCATAGAATATCTGAAACAATAAAGTTAAGAAGTATGGTGAGGGAGAGACAGAGAGAGAATGAAGACTGAACCACTTACTTGATTCAATACACTACGTAAGTGTGAAACTTCTTCAGCATCTTTCAATCGAGATATCAAGGCTTCACCCTCTGCAAGTGCACGGTCTACATCTTTTTCCATAGCTGCTCGATTTCTATGAAAACTTGTCAGTTCATCTTCCATGCCTTCAATAGAAGCAGGTAAGTGTTCACCAGGATTGTGTGTTTCTCGTGCATTATGCAGCCAGGCTAAAGCTTCCTTCGTATGTGAATAAAATCCACAACCAAGATCTAAAGTTTCTCTCCGAACTTCAACAGCACGTGTGAAAGCTGAAATACGATGCTGTAATTCACTTGCATCCTGGTGATAAAAAAGAAAATGAAGACAATCATGTTATCAATTACCAAGGGAAGAAAATAAAAAGGAATAAAACTCTGATACTGCGAAGGAAAAAAGATATACTCTTATACACGTTTTTTTCAACCCAGTCCATGTACTGAACTGGACTGGACTATGAGCCACACCTATTATGCGAGGGGCTGGTGAAACTATCCAGTTCCTCAGTCTGGAGTAGTTGGGGTAGAACTCGAATCTGGGACCCACTGGCTGTAAGTAAGTCAACTGCTTATATTAGTTTGCGACTTCTTCACTCACAAGCACACCTCAGTGATTGATTTATTTGCGGCGATAAATTCGATATTATATGACGCAATCCATCCCCACATCCATCAAACAGAATATCGTGGATGGCATTGCGGAACATCTTACTAGTCTTCATGAATTTACTTGTACACTGTACTCTAGTCACTTTTTTTGGGTCTTGTTCACTTTCATAGTTTTTTTTCTACTCAAATAAAAAGAAGAACCAATTTGTTTTATGCTGTCTGAAATAATTCAGACAAATTCTCCAATGAATCATCCCCTTTTTAAAGAAAATACTCTAAACTCAATGTTTTAAATATTTTGAATCATAATATTATAGGAGCAGTGAATCTGACATTTCATTATATATATATATATATATATATATATATATATAGAGAGAGAGAGAGAGAGAGAGAGGGAGAGAGAATGTCAAACATAATCTCCATTTTCTGTGTATACAAAGTAAACGTAAAAGTAAGAAGAAGTTTCTCCAGCTAACAGAATATATATATATATACACACGGAAAAAGTTGAAAAGAAAAACAAATGAGTCAACTACTATTTAACCCGATAGAACAGCATACATACACACACACGCACAAAACATACTCATGGGCAAGCGCACGCACATACACATACATGTAAAGGAGCCGACTACTGAATGCGTATGTGACTTACGTAAGAGGAGAAAAACAAGAGAAGTGTATGTGTACACTCATTTAGCAAAAGGAAAAAACAAGTCATACATTGCAGCATTATGATAATCGTTTGATTAAAAATAATGAGAAGGGAAGAGTATTCAGTTTTCAATGACATACATTATATCGTATCAACAAACAAATGAATGAATATACTCTCTAATCTATAAGGAAAAAAAAAGGAAAAAGTAAATATAAAATAAGATATATGTAGCATTATTTCTCAGTGTCAACGCCAATATATACACGTTTAATAACGGTAAATTATGCTAAGAGAGTGTCGTTCATTATACATGATGATAGATAGGTAGATAGACAATATTTGACAAAAAATCAATAGGACGGTTTGCTGAACAGATGAACATAATAGGATAAGTAAATTTACAATTGTTAGTTAATAACTGTACGCTTGACTGAATATTCATAGAACCTAGTGAATTTGTTGTTGTCCAGTCATTCATTAGCTTGTCACAGAAGAAGAATTTCACTTTGTTTATTTATTATTTTTTTAAGCAATGATCTAGAAAGAATTTAAAACTAGATTGGCGACATACATAAAATATATGCCCAGTCGATATGTCTGTTGTTATGGTGAGTCAATAAATGCACATCAGAATAATAATTCATCAAAACAGGACCGTAATCAGGTTAGTCATACAAAAAAATACTTATCAAACAGAGAGATGTAAAAAAGGAATTTGTTACACAGTACTAATTACAACATACTGAGAATGACTATGAATAAAACAAGAATAGGACAAACATTTGTGAGAGCAAAAGGAATACAATTCACATTTTGTTAATGACAGAGACACTGAATTGAATGCACGTCATTCAGAACAAAATCATTTGTCAAAGATTTTCCACTGACTCACTGACTGACTTTAAGCACACACACACGCACAGGAAGGTGATGAGAGTAACAATAATCATTAAATTCCCACTATTCATTCATAAACTGCAAATTATCAGATAGACAATTTAACTAACCTGTAATATTTCTTCTGGATCATCTGCCTGGGCTGCTAATTCATCCGCAGCAGAAATTAGTTTCTCTGCATTTGTCAAGGTATTAGAAGCAACCTAAATGAAAAGAATCACTATCGTTATAACTATTACACAAACTCGGGTACATTGTTGAATGAAATTTTTTTGAATATTCAAGTTATGATAAGAATCGACGGTGGTATTTCAATGATGCAGAGAAGTATGTAGACTGCATAATGTAAAAGTATTACGGAAGATGAGCTGAGAACTTAAGACGTTAAACAAACTCGAAGTTCTTTGTAGTAAACAGACAAAAGTACAGCCAGATTTTCAGTTTATGAGGTAGTATTGTCAAAGTGACGTAATACTGCTCAAAGAAATGATAAAACTTGAACAGCAGTAGATGGTTAGTTGTTCCCTTTATCCCAGTCCTTAAAATTTAACTGAGAATTATCCTAAATACCTCGCATAGTTTATTTAATTGAAATTTAGATTTTCCCATCGATTGATTGGACCGAATGCAAGTACATCCAGTTGACGAGTCCTAAGTAGGACGAAATGGGCATCCTGGATTCCACTGCTAGTCACCATCCACCAATTAACCTTTTGCATAGTTGTTGACCAGGCGGGTTGGAATTTACGTCGTGGTTATCTTCACCAAAGACCAATAAATCAATGATTTATCACATTAACTTATCAACATATGATAATGAACTGGAAGAGGTATATACTGGTTTTAAAAATAACTTCTTTAATAACCAGTTAAGTACAAACAGTAACAGTTCAGTATTTATAAACGCAAAAACCCATACACAGACATCATTCTATAGAATCAACTTTTTCGTTAGTTGGGTGGTAAGTGAGAACTTATACAATAAGAATGATTTCTGTCTGACAATAATTACGTTTTGCTGAGGATATTGCAACAAAACGGCTGAAACTTAACCAATGTGTGCAAAAGCAGTTTGTCGTTGAACTTCGATTACCCTGGTGACTCATCTCTTACTAACTCTTTGTTTTCTAATTTCATTTACTTATCTTTCAACCCCCGCCCCATTGTTTTCTGTTCGACGTCCATAAGAGATAATTATCCTTGATCTTTTAGGTTCTATTCACAGTATTACGTCATAATTTTATTATTAGACCATTTGCACACCAAATCTTAACTTTCCCTTATCTAACTGTCTGTCTGTCTGTCTGTTTTCAACATAGAACTCTGCACATATGTGCGGAAGTTCAAGTCGCCGCACTCCATGTAGCACACAAAGCAAGAGAAGAAAGTAGAAGAAATGCATAATAGAGACAGTAAACAGAGGTGTGAGACAAAGGAATAGTAATAACGAAGAACAATATAGTTTCATTGGAAATCATAAGTCACAAGGAGTGGATGCATCTGCTCCATCATTGAGAACGATTTTGAGCCACGTCACCAATTGTTTCCAACCATTGGTTTTTACCGTCTCGGGGACCCCAACCAGTCAGGAAGTCTACACCTTCCTACATGGCTTAGACTAACTGTTGTAGATTTCATTGACTGGTTTCAGCCTGACCCTGCGTGAGCTAACATTGCTCGTCAAGGAAGGTGATGACTTGGGCATACGTAACACATGTCCTAACCATCTCAGTCGATGTAACATCACAACCTCGTCGATTGATTTCCCCTGTTTACCTAGAACTCTACGCCTAACCTCAATGTTGCTCACCTTATTATGCCACTTCACACGGGAGATAGAACGCAGGCACCTATGATCAAAGACAGATAACCAGGCTTTTCATGTCTTCCACTCTCAATGGCCAGGTCTCACAGCCATAAAGGAGGACGGAGCGGACTGATGAGCAGTACACCCGCCCTTTGGTCGATAGTCGAAAATCTCGTCTACGCCAGAGTCGGCGTAAACTGGCAAATGCGAAACGAGCCCTCTGTATCCGTGCTGAGATTTCGCCAGAGATCAAATCTAACTTATCTAACTAAGTAACTGTTACCAATTTTTGTAAATTTGTCAATTAATTTTCGAGAAACCTCTCTCTAACAATATGCTTGTTGATTGACAAAAGTACGTCAAAATCTTACATTAACTTATTGTATTAAAGATTGTAGGTTATGCGCAGCTGATGCGAAACATCGAAACAAAATGGATCCATGTTATTCTGAACCAATGTTTGTTCTTTCTCTGTTCAAATAATAATTAAAAAAGGTGTATATATCTACTGTGCGATGAGATACTGTACTGATTTGCAATATATGTACGGAAAACGAAGGAATACACTGATTTCATGCTCTCAGGTACATGAAGCAACGGTTGATGTGTGTAGTCCTAAACACTTATCGCACCAACTGACCTTTCCAATAAATACCTTCGGGCTGATTTATAATGACTATACTGACTAAAGACAAACTATACACAAATCCTCTACATACAACATGGATGTTAGGAGCATAAACAAATATTACAAGATAGAGAGAGAAGGTTGAGTGTGAGGCTAGCACCCTCACTCCGTAAAAAAAAAAAAAGAATACCACCACTGCTACTGGAACTTTAAAACTTCAAGCCCTATGTTCCTCTAAGAATGCAAAGGAATAAAAAAAACGATACCATATGGAGAGAAGAAAAAAGGTGACTTCCTTACGTGTTCAAATTGCATATGTGCACTGTACAATTGTTCTGCCCGTTGAATAGACTTGCCCACAGATGTTTGACGTTGTAAAAACGGTTCTCCATGTTCAGTTAACCAGGCTAATACTTGTCCAACATCCTCTTTAAACATTAATAAGGCTAAACGAGCTGTTAGACGACGTCTACGTTCACCAAAAACCCGTTCTAACTGTTTAAACCAAGCCCATATCTGAGTAGAATTTAAGATAGGTAAAGAAAACGATTAACTCTCTCAAATACATAAATATGCAAATAAAATGTAAAAAAATAATTAACAATGAAAGACTGAGCTATATAACAAACAACACAGCGATAAAGTCGATGAAATGAATCAAGTTACTATGGATAAATTTACAATGAATTCCTACAAATGATAATTAACTCTAATCTTGATAATATTAGAATCAACATTTTGCTTCAAGTAAAACAATAAGAAAGGAATAATAGGGTAAATAAAAGTAATGAATGCTCACCTCATGAACAAGGTCTGTACAATGTTTACGACCTTGTGAATAATCCACAGCGGCTGTTAAAGAAGTATGAGATCCAGTCGGAACAGGCGAGCTTAGATGATTAGCTAAAGCTCGACCATCTGCACAAACTTCTTCGTGAGCAGATTGTGCTTCCTGCCAGTACTCCTATAAGGCATCAAAGATGGAAATAAAAATTTCAGGTGGTGAGCTAAACTGAATTTCTTCATAGTTTAGTAAAAATCATAAATCAAGTCTAAGAATTCTGTAAATTTGGACGAATTTAACGATAGCTTTTATTATAAGGCTTTATATTTGATACAAAATATTTAAAGAAAACGTCAAAGTTGATAAATATAAAGATAGATCAGACAAGAATTACCTGAAGTGTAATCAAGGCTTGATTTAACTCATGTACTGATGTTCCATTGACCTGACGCATTGCACTTTCCCAATGTGGACAGTTAGCTAGAAAGGATTCAGCCCTTGCATGAAAACTAGCGGATAGTTGTAATACACGAGAACGATCCTCCAGTGCTGCAGTGAATGACTTCCACTCGTGTTCCAACTGGTTGGCCTACATTGTATATAAACAATTTAACACAGATTAAACAGCATGCATTTTGATAATAATGATGATGATGAAACGCAACTTTGCAGTAAAACTTGAAAACACTGAGAAGACATTACACGACAGGCTATGGAGTGGAACCAGAATGGACGACAACAACCTGGGCGCCCAAGAATGACATAGAGATGATGGGCAGTCGTGGCGCCAACTGAAAATGCTGGCAGAGAACTGAGTGCAATGGATATGTGCTGCTGAAGTCCTACGACCCACTCCGAAGGTAAGCAATCAATAATAATAATATTATTATTACTGACTGTAGTAAAGCCCAAGGCACTCCAAAAACAACTACATAGATATCCAGATTTCGTAATGGCATGTTGTAAACGTCAGCTGAATCGAATTAACAAATTAAATTCATGTTAGGCAAATTACTCATTTCTAGGTGAAATTTGGAGTCTCTAAATGACCTGTGTGAATCACCATCCACGCCCCATAATGTTGTTGTCCATTAAACTTCATGATTGAGAAGCATGTGATATAGTATTCCATATTAATGTTTTTACAAGATATGCTATTGAGGAAATATGAAATTACCTACAACCAGTTCTCACAGCTTCCTACATTCATCAAGTTAAATAGATACAAACCAGTCGTGTCTATACCACCCCATTCTTTTTTAAGGTTGTGAGACATAACAATTGATGGCGGAAAATATAAAAAGGCCAGTCACCTTTGACCACAAATGTTCGCGTTCCATCTCCCGTGTTAAATGGTATAATAAATTGAGTAATATTGAGGTTAGGCGCAGAGATCTAGGTAAGGAAGCGAAGTCAATCGATGAGATTGTGAAGCTGCATCGAATGAGATGGTTAAGACAAGTGTTGAGCATGAAAAGTTACCGCCTTCATCGACGAGCAGTGTTAGCTGACATCGGATTAAGTTGGCAAAAAGTTCGAGGTGGTCAAGTCATAACCTGGTATCAGTCTATGAAATTCTTAGCAGTTCGTTTGGGTCAGCCATTTAAGGGCGACGATTGGCTAGATCCTCACAATGCTAGGGACCAATGGTTAGAGACTTTTGGTGTGGTTTAAGATCATTCTCAATGTCACGGATGCATGCCTTCTTTGTAATCTCCCAGATGCGTAACATGCCTATGTTTCTCCATATTACCACTTTTTTCTCCAACACATTTTTGTTCATTAGATTTGCAAACTTTTTTTTCTTTCCTGTACTTTTGTATGCCACATGGAATGCGGCGATTTGAACTAATACACTTTTGTGCAAAGTCCCATATGAAAATTCAGTCAGTCACACTCTATACCGCATTCTCATGTTCTAATCATATCAAATCTTTGTATTCGCGTATCGATGGTATTTAGCACCATTGTCAGTGATATCATTTATCTGCTTTTTCTGCTTTCCTCTACCTTCAACATGTTCATTGGTTGTGAGATCACTCCGAACATCTCAACGTGGCAACTCGAACTGCTGCACTTCGGTGCCAAGTTCTATGTTGAATCCAGACAGAGACAGACAGAACAACATCTCACCATACAATACCTCTTATTTATCCATAAGACGATTGACCAAACGAAATTACAAGGAAGTTAATAAATGTTATTCAGACCGGCAATGAAATATAGTCAATTTAAAATATGATAACCTCCTAATCTGAATAATAAAAGTCAAGTCATGCCAGTAATTATTAGTATCTCAGTGTGTGTGTGTGTGCGTGTGTGAGTATGTTGTGTGTATGGAAAGTAAACAAAAAGTACAGAACAAAGTATAACTACCAGTGAATATGACAAGCTTTATATTCAATACTACAAAAACATAACTGCATGCATATAATTATAGACGACAGTTGTTCACTACGTGATAGACAAACCTGTTTTAAAATTTGTTGACTGGCAAAATGACCTGTATCTGCAAGCATTCCAGCTACTCCTGTTAAACGAGCAACCTGTTCGCGAACAGTGCTACATTTAGCCAGAAATTGTCGGTGTTCAGCGTGTAGATCAGCAGCCTGTCACATTCGTAAAAAGAAAATCAGGCATCATTACATATAAACAAATATATGAGAAGAATTGCTACTTAAAACACTCATGAAATAAACGGAAATCCACAACACCAAACAAAAACAACTGAACAAATGAATAAAATCTAAGACTGACACCGCCATGCCGCAAAGCCGTTTCAGTGATCATCGATGCTTGCCTTTACACCTTTAACTAGTAGCCAACAGTTGTCAAAACTCGGTTAGCTTGGACAGATTGTTCGTGTACTACGAAAAAATTTTGTCATGCACAAAACACATTTTAATTGTATTTAATAATTATTTAATACTGAAAAAGCTAATGAAAAACAATTTTGAAATAAAGCAATTACATAGATTATTCATCTACTAACTTTAGTACACTTCAGAACCATTCTATTCTTGAATAATAAGAAACAGGACTAATTGAAGAGGATTTGAAAGACATTATGGATTTTTTCTCAACAGTTGACACCCTGCAACCCAGTTCGCATTAGAGAAGGAGCCCAACTCAGAAATATCTTTTCTGGACGTCCAACTAACAAGGAGTAAACGAGATTGAACACTAAAAAGACCCATCTACAGATGGCTAACATGGAATGAAGAACTTACTAACCTTCATAGTTGGGTGAGACTACATACAAAGCGAAACCTGATACTTTCAGAATCCGCCGCGTTTGCAGTCCTGATGCTATGGAAGAGGAATTGAACACTGAAAAAACTTTCCTCCTTGAAAATGGTTACCCAGAATGTTTCAACACTAAATCCGTGAAGCCCGAACCACTGAAATACCTTCCCACACACACCTTCTGCTCCTAAAACAATTCTCTACTTGAATTTACAATTCAACAGAAACTACTACTACTTGGCAGACATACCGAGAAACCACCGGACCAGTTCATTGAAGTAAAAACCTTCTTCGCGGCTGAACTTCGACCAACTTCCTCGACGAAACCAATAATTCTCATCAACGTGAAGGATGGGCTACCACTACTGGCTTCATCAATGTGTATCTATCATCAATTCACCTGCTCATGTGGAGCTAGGTATATCAGAAGTACCCAGTGTTTGCTATCCACTCGTATCAACGAACATTTACCCACAATCATGGTTTTATAAAGGAGAAGAAAGATCGCCTCGTCGCACCTCCATCCTGGAACACCTCATCGAATCTGGACATCAAGCTAACCCACAATGTAACCTCAAAGTCGTCTATAGAATACGCGGGAATCTTGTTAAAAGAATACGAATGAAACTTCTTCAAACCGTGGAAGCAATGGTAATTCACACATTAAATCTAGGACTCTACATACAGAAGAAATTCTTCCAGTCACTAAATCGACAGTAGACCTGGTGTGTCCTAACACTGGATACTTAACTTCAGTATTTTGTCATTTTAACTGTAATTTTCCTTCCTCACTCCCTATTAGATTTCTATCCATCATTAACACTGTTGTTAACTTGATTCTCGTTCAGTTCCAGGTGATTTCCACACAATTATATTACGTCACTGGGTCCACTTTTTTAACTTTATTTTACTTTCAACCTGGTTGAAACTTTCCTTACTGCTTAATTTGTTGTCTGGGAAAGTTTACAATTCTAATGACACATCTTTGAAAATATTTTGTGTTGCTAAGACAATTTAGTATGTATATTTATATATATATGCGATTGTGCCGCTTGGGAATTATACTGCTGAAACAGCGGAGTAATTCTTCTCTGAACGCCTTCTTTTAAGAATTGTCATCAGCAATCAAAAAGTAACGCGAGAAGTAAAGTTCCGAAACCTGAACACAGTTGACAGACGCATAAGTCTGTTATCTCACGACTTACACAAATATGATAACAAATTACATATAACTTACATGTGATGCTGTCTGACCGATATCTAGATACTCTGTAAGGAACAAATGACGTTGTTGATCTATCCAGTTAGACATGCCTCTGGCATCTTCATCAAACAAGCGAAGCTGATAAATTTGTTCTAACCGGGATCTACCAGCTTCCCACTTCTGTTGTAAACGAGTACGAAACTCGTAGAGTTGTGATACTGTATGCCGAACCTGTGGAACCAACTGATTAAGAACAACAATAATAATTATTTAGCATCTATCCTATACAAGATGTGCTAACTAAACAGTGCCGAAATACAATGACAGTATAAACTACGAGAATTTTTGTGTAGAAGATACCAAACACGGAGAGAAAATCGTTATTTAATTGAGAAATTGTTTGATAGTGATCAACTTCAAACTGCTTCCGATTATTGAGTAATGCCAGTTGGAGATCTAAGAGGTATCAAACAGCTGATTTCAAACTTAGAAACGGGGAATTATGAGTTGAACAGCAGTGCTTCATTCACGCATGTGAGCGACTGCCAAGCAAGACTTCTCCTACTATGAAAATATGAAGAGAAACTTATATCATAATATTGGGATTGAAGTAAATGAACCTGTGAGAAATTGTGAATGAGCTAAACCAGACACTGTATTATTTAATCTCAAAATAAAGACACTGGTAATCAATTTAAAGAATATGTGAGTACTTTGAAACACACAAACATCATTACAATCAAAATACCGAATTATTTGAAATTCTTTCCACATAAACTATTAGAATCCTAATTGTCATACATAATTTATGCGCAAAACTTGAACAAACTTATATGGAAATAATTGTCAATAGCTATATAGGTTTCTAAAGAATGTAAAACCTTACCAAGCGCATTTTGAAAGATACTCAATTAAGCAAGCCCTTCTTCACTACTCACTTTCAATATTATATAACCCCACCACCTTATCAATACGCATTATATTTTTATGCAGACAGAAGATAAATTACAAAGGCGTTTTTTAACGGTTTAATGATTCATCGAATGGCAAAACATTTTGTGTACTTTTAAAAATGTAAGGCACAATAAAATTGGAGACAGGCAAATAATGGGATTAAACAAAGTAATGTAACAGCTGTCCTAAACACCCTCGATTACTTCATTTATCTGCAACTTATATTGTGATTTGCTCTATCACACACCTGGTAATTTTAAAAGGGTGCTTATTTACTGAAATTCACATCATTATCCTATGGTAGTACTGTAAGCGCATTGATTTTGAATGTTTCTGTTATCAAACCAACAACCAAAGGATTTTTCCATACAAACAAGACTATGAAACACAATGGATTATATTATCAGTTCTCACATACTTAAGTGCGACGAATAGCCTGGCACTCGAAAGTTATGATCCTAACCCTAACTGATCTCCAACTAACAGACTGAACTGGTAAATGCAGAAGTGATACTCTACTTGAATAAAAGACTACACAAGCTCAACCTTTTCATGTTAAATAAAACTTAGATATGCAGTAATCTGAAACTAATCGTTGGTCAGTGATAAACGAGAAAAAAACATTCTAAAATAATTGTTGAAACTTAAATAAAAAATTCTCAACTACCTGCTGAAAGTCAGGATTCATAGAAACCCACGATGTGGCAAGAAAAGATGCACCGCCACCAGGGGCGGTGGTATTAGAACATAATTGAGAGCCTGAATTAGCAGATGCATTTGCACCAGATTGTGAAGCAGTTATACCATAGCGCAACCATGAGGTTAGTCGATCAGCTTCGGCCTCAAGAGCTGGGACTGGAGCTTGAACAATCTGAGGAAAACATCCGTAACCGCATGAAATAAGGATTAGGTGATAAATGTGCAAATAAGTAGTGATGAAAAAACTATGTAAATTTAAAATGCCGGAGAAATAGAAACGACATAGATAAAACTGCTGCTGCTGCTGTGCTGGCTGTGGCTCTAAGGACTTAATTTTCCGTGCTCAGGAACGGCTACCAGTGTGACTAAATGGTGTAGTAAAAAGCACCAACAGTTCTAAACTAGATCACTTCACCCGAACAGACCACAAAACCACCTGTTGAGAAATTTCCTCTATCGTCTATAGAGTACCGAATAAATTATCACAAGCCCCTAGATACCAAACACTCCAAACAGCAGGAGCATTGCAATCCTCTTAAAACAACCAAAGCTCCGCGTGAAAAAGAAAAAGGATCAACCAATTAAGCTGTCTCGATCTGCTGTTTTTTTGTTTGTTTTTTCTTCACGTTCCCCAGTGGAACATAGGACTTCAAGCTAGTGGCCTAAAGTTTCTGTAGCAGTGGTGTTTATTTTTACAGGATGGGGTTGCTAGCCTCATGCCCAATCTTTCCTCTTTACCAGCATTATTTCTGGCTTAGCGGGGCAAAGGAGTTCACCGGCCGGGGATCGAACCCCGGACCATGTGCATGGTCGACGAGCGTCCTAACCGCTATGCCACCGACGCTCATCGACCTGCTGTGGAACTAATAAATTCATAGATTCTGCGTTACCTTCCTTAATTTATTCAAAATCCAGTTTAGTGTTATACTGAGTCATATTCCCACTGCGATCTATCGATATTAAAGATTAAATGTAATTTTAAAAATTCTTAAATTATTATGGTTACATAACTGTAGAACCTGAAGTTATCGAAAGGAATATTCTTTGTTTCCTGATCAACCTTTTAAAACTGGAAATTATGAAAAGGTCAACAAAATGAAAATTGGATGTGAAATAATCACTCACCTTTAGACGTACTGATCTATGCTCCTCCAGAGCACGTTTGGCCTCTTCAACAGTCTCTGGATTAAGTTTTCTGTCCAAAAAACAATAAAGCTGACCGAATTTGTCAGACATATCATTGGCGAACAAAAAGAATTCTTCAAGGCAGCACCGAATTTTGATCCACTCTTCATGATGGTACGGGAGACTTCCCTTGGAAAATTGAAATGTATTAATGATAATTACTGCCAAACCAAACACTACGAAATACAAGTTTCACATTTTATTATGCCTCAACCTTCCGAATCGTACAATTTTCCTATAACCACTCCAGATCGATAGCTGCTACCTTGACGTGGTGGTCGAGCTTGCACATCACAATGACCCAACAAGCTACACTGGCTGAAACTGTTGTTCCTGCAGGTCTCACCATGCCAGGAGGGTTGTTAGCATAGTGATTAGACTAAAGGCAGTTACCGGTACAGTGTAAGAATCTTTATTACACTATGCTGGGGGTCTGTGGGCGACGTCGTACTGCTGGGGAACAGGGATGTAACAGCAGTAAGATGTTTCCCTCAGATGTCTAGCATGCCAGCTATGCTGTCTCTTAACTCTGTAGAGAGGGGGGTTAGAAAAGGTCGACCCTGAAAATTGTACATCCCGACCTACCCTACGGTGGTCCGTAACCGGCGGTGGGTTTACTAATACGGAACTAAACCAAGAAACCAGTTTATACAGGCCGTGTGTGACCGGCCTCAAACAGTTGTCCCCTGGACTCTGTGGTCGCGCAACTCTAACCCTCTTTCTGTTTCAGGTACCCAAAGAATCAATCAACTTCCGTGGTGTGGGCAGCCGGGAAGTAACAACCGTCCACACACCTCCAGAAGCACACGAAGCCTTCCTGAGCATCATTCTCCTTTACCCACATCACCTTCATCTTCTTACCTCCCTACTACAGTCGGTACTATTCTGAAGGCTATTGAGTCATCCTCACTTCACTCTGTGACCACAAACAATGAGAGCCATAGAAACATTCCCGACAACCTCTTAAAGCCATGCCGCCAACTTAATGTAGGAGCATTCGACGTCAGAACCCTCTGCCGAATCGGACAAGAGACACCACTAACCACAACTCCGGCATCTCGAGCCATGGAAGTATGTTGTGTCTCGGAGACACTCATACAAGACGCAACTGCGGTTATTCACTTAACCCCACCCAGCCAACAAGGTAAACCTGCAAAACTCACTTTAAGGGTGTCAGGAGACCCCTGAGCTAGTCCACGAGGACTCGCAGATGTAGGAAAAGCATTGAATGTTAAAGCGGAAAAATCCCTTCTTGACTGAATCCCAGTAGACAGCCGTATGTGTGCGGTCCATCTGAACAGGTCCGTTAGAAGAAGGAAGGACGCCGTAACCCGTCGTTGTCTTTTCATAGTCTCCGCTTATGCCCCAACCGACTGTAGTTAGGATGAACTAGAGGATGACTTCCACCCAAAACTGTCTAGTTTGCTGCGAAAAGCAAAATGTTCAGATATAGTTGTTTTAGCAGGCGACTTCAATGCCCAAGTAGAGAAGTTATGCCAGACTGAGAAGTATATAGGCAATACGTATAGAGTTCCCTACTGACGAACTGACAACGGTGATTGTCTTCTACAGTTCTGTCCAGCTAATCATCTCTTCCTAGTCAGTACTAACTTTAGGCACAAAGAGGGACATGCTTATGTTGTCAGCGAAACAGTTGCGTCCCCAAACAGATCGAGACTCTCAGTCCCTATTTAAGGAAGAAAGAGCGAAACAAGTGTGCCAGGTCGACAGCAGGACTCCTCCTGAGGTAACCTGGTACAACATACAGTTAGCTGTAGACACATGTAAAAGCTGTTAATAACCTGAAACCTTTAGTTAGTAAGAGCCATTGGATTTCTACCGCCTCATCTAAACCGACCAACGCAAGAAGACTGATTTCGTTTATGATGAGGAGCGAAAACTATTCAAACGCAAACTGACAAGAAGTCATCGTAACAACCGTGAACAGTGTTCGTCGACAAAACAGAAAGAGATGAAAGAGGCATCGGCGACTGGTAACGCCAGACAACCATTGAGCCTTACCCGAGATACAAGTGGTAAAAGGCGAACAACAAATGAAACAATCTCTGAGAAAAATGACACCATAATTAGCTCCCAGAATAGACGAGTAGAATGTTGCAAAGAACATTTTGAGGAGCAATTCAATTGGCCTACAGTGGCGCTCAAATTACCCAACATCCAACACCTCCCTGAATCGGATCATAGACTGGTTTAAGTCATTGATTTTCCCAATTTACAAGAAGGGAGACAAATCTTCCTGTGGTAATCACAGAGGGATTAGCTTGACTAATATAGTATCTAAAGTCTTAGGCTCAATAATCATGCGTAGACTAAGTGGTGCTCGGGAGGCACAAACACGAGAGATTCAGGCAGGCTTTAGACCAGGAACAGGGTGTATTGATCATATCTTCACCCTCCGATAGATTCTAGAACATACGCATTCCTACCAGCGCCCAACAATCGTTATATTCCTTGATCTAAAGGCGGAATTCGATTCTGTCGATCGAGAGGTTCTCTGGAGATGCTTGACTGTAAAGGGAATGTCGAGAAAATACATTGCACTGATTAAAGCACTCTATTCGAACTCATGCAGCCAGGTAAGAGCTTACGATGAGTTATCATCTGAAGTGGTAACAACCGGTGGCGTCCGTCAGGAATGCCCACTATCCCTCTTTCTGTTTGATTTCATCATAGATGTACTGATGGAATCAACCCTAACTGCTGACTTCAAAGACTCAGGGATTGACTTGTTACCATCAGGAAATAATCTCGTTGACTTAGAAAATGGAGATGATATGATCCTTCTAGGTGAAGACGCTGACAAAATGCAGCAGTCTTCTGAACACCTTGAGGAGCAGCAATCTTCGAATGTTTAGCATGCCATTCGCTCCCTCTGTCAAATGTAAGATGATGCTACAGGACTAGTCTGGACTACATTGATTCCTAGCTTAGAAATAGGGGTCAAGTGGTAGAGCGTGTTGGCCACTTCACTTCAGCCAGCTCCAACGCGTCGATAGCTGAGGAAATTTCTGCACAGATACAGAAGGTTCGTTTCGCATATACCAGTTTACGCCATCTCTGGCGTAGATGTGATATCCGGATGTCTGTCTGTCTGTTTTCGACATAGAACTTTACACAAATGTGCGGAAGTTCAAGTCGCCACACTCCGTGTAGCACGCGAAGCAAGAGAAGAAAGTACAAGAAAAGCATAATAGAAACAGTGAGCAGATGTGTGAGACAAAGGAGTAATAAAGAAAAACAGAACAGTTTCATTGGAGATCATAGGTCACAAGGAGTGGATTCATCTGCGCCACTGAGAACGATTTTGAGCCACGTCACCAATTGGTTCCAACCATAGATTTTTACCGTCCCGAGGACACCAGCCTGGAAGTCTACACCTTCCTACGTGGCTTAGACCAACTGTTGTGGATTTCATTGACTGGTGCCAAGTTTTTGTTTGACCACCGCTAGCTTTTTTCCAGCCTGACCCTATATCCGCTAACATTGCTCGTCGAGGGAGGCGATGGCTTGGCATACGTAACACATGTCCTAACCATCTCAGTCTATGTAACTTCATAACCTCGTCGATTGATTTCCCCTGTTTACCTAGAACTCTACGCCTAACCTCAATGTTGCTCACCTTATTATGCCACTTTACACGGGAAATAGAGCGCAGGCATCTATGATCAAAGACAGCTAGTCTTTTCATGTCTTCCACTCTGAGTGGCCAGGTCTCGCAACCATAAAAGAGGACGGAGCGGACTGATGAGCAGTACACCCGCTCTTTGGTCGACAGTCGAACATGTCGTCTACGCCAGAGTCGGCGTAAACTGGCAAATGCGAAACGAGCCCCCTGTATTCGTGCTGAGATTTCGTCAGAGATCAACCCGTTGGCACTGGCTGATGGTACTTCCCAAATAAATGAAGCGGTCAACGTGCTCTACCACTTCACTTCCTATTTTTAAACTAGGCGTCGATGTAGTCCAGTCCTGTAACATCATCTTGCATTTGGCGGGAGCGAATCGCATGCCAAACATTCGTAGATTACAGCTCAAAGTGTTCAGAAGACTCTGCATTTTGTCAGCGTCTTCGCCTAGAAGGACTATATCGTCTCCATATTCCAAGTCAACGAGATTATTCCCAAGTAGCAAGTCAATCCCTGAATCGCAGAAGTCACTTAGGGTTAAGTCCATTAACACATCTATGATGAAGTTGAATAGAAAAGGGGATAATGGGCATCCTTGACGGACACCACTGGTCGTCACCAGTTCAGATAACAGCTCGCCGTAAGCCCTCACCTGGCTGTATGAGTACGAGTAGAGTGCCTCAATCAGTGCAATATATTTTCTCGACATTCCCTTTACAGCCAAGCATCTCCAGAGAACTTCTCGATCAACAGAGTCGAATGCTGCCTTTAGGTCAAGAAATATAATGACTGTTGGACGCCGGTAGGAATGCGTATGTTCTAGAATCTATCGGAGGGTGAAGATATGATCAATACACCCTGTTCCTGGTCTAAAGCCTGCCTGGTTCTCTCGTGTTTGTGCCTCCCGAGCACCACTTAGTCTACGCATGATTATTGAGCCTAAGACTTTAGATACTATATTAGTCAAGCTAATCCCTCTGTGATTACCACAGGAAGATTTGTCTCCCTTCTTGTATATGGGAATAATCAGTGACTTACACCATTCTTCACCTTCCTCGACAATGGCCAATGTTGGTCAGCTATCGTAGGGTCAGGTTGGAAAAGAGCTAATGGTGGTTGTCAAACCAAAACATCAATTCATCAGTCAATGAAACCCACAACAGTTAGTTTAAGCCAGCCAGTCACGTAAAAAGGTGTAGACTTCCTGTTTGGCGGGTTGGGGTCCTCGGGACGGTAAAAACCAATGGCTGGAGACAGTCGGTGACATGCCTTATAATCGTTCTCAATGATGGCGCAGATGCATCCACTTAGTGTGACTAATAATATCCAATAAAACTATATTGTTCTTCGTTATTACTATTCCTTTTGCCTCATATCACTATTTTGAATCTCTTTTTACCTTCTCTTGGTTTGTGTGCTAAGTGAAGTGTGGCGACTCGAACTGCTGCACATCGGTGCTAAGTTCTATGTTGTAACCAGTTAGTCAGCCTGTGGTGCAGAAACAGATGGTAATCTAAATCAACTACCTTCCAATTCATGGAGCCAAATCACAGACTCTTTTAGGGTTAATATGTAAGGAATTGTATAACATAATAATAATCAAAGCCTGTGAAACAACAACCGAACCACCACAGCTGTTGTGTTTCCGAGACGTTTCTTATCGAAAAACAGGTTTAAACTGGTCCAAACATTTACTATCAGGCGTCACAATTCCCACCATATTTCTTGACTTGAAGGCGGCCTTTGACTCCGTGGATCGAAAGGTACTATGGCAATGTCTGACTGTGAAGGGAGTGCCAAGAAAGTACGTTGCACTAATCAAGGCACTCTATTCAAACTCACGTAGTCGTGTAAGGGCTTATGGGGAATTGTCATCTGAATTGGTAACAACCAGTGGTGTCCGACAGGGATGTCCACTTTCCCCATTTCTGTTTAACTTCATCATAGATATGCTAATGGAAGTATCCTTAACTGAACGTAGTGACTTAGGAATCGACTTGTTACCAGGGAATAATCTTATGGACTTAGAATATGCAGATGACATAGTCCTGTTAGGGGAGGATGCTGACAAAATGCAGAGTCTTCTGAACACCTTGAGCAGCAATCTTCGTATGTTTGGCATGCGATTCGCCCCTGCAAAATGTAAGATGCTGCTACAGGACTGGACCACGTCAACCCCTAACTTAGTGATAGGGAGGGAAGTGATAGAACATGTTGACCACTTCACCTACTTGGGAAGTTGTATTAGCACCAACGGACTGATTGGCGATGAAATCTCAGCACGGATCCGAAAAGCTCGAGCTGCTTTCGCTGACTTACACCATCTCTGGCGTAGGCGTGACATCCGGTTATCAACCAAGGGACGTGTGTACTGCTCAGCAGTTCGCTCCGTCCTTCTCTATGGCTCTGAAACATGGCCAATACGCGTTGAAGACATGAAAAGGTTGACTGCTTTCGATCATAGATGTCTGCGATCTCTGTCTCACGTTAGGTGGTTTCACAAGATAAGTAATGATGTTAGGCGTAGAGTGTTGGGCAAAGAGGGAAAATCAATCGACGAGGCTATAAAGTTACATAGACTAAGATGGCTAGGTCACGTGCTGCGCATGCCTAACCACCGCCTCCCCCGACGGGCTTTGCTAGCTGATATAGGTTCAGGTTGGAAAAGAGCCAGTGGTGGCCAAACAAAAACATGGCATCAATCCATGAAATCCTTGACAGTTAAACTGAGTCAGGTAGGGAGATGCAGACTTCCGGGTTGGGGCCCTCGGGACTCTAGGAATCAATGGCTGGAGACAATAGGTGACATGGCTCAAAATCGTTGTCAATGGCGCAGATGTATTCAGTCTCTGTAATCTTTCATATTCCTTTCTACCATTACCCATTCTGTTTCACTCTTATACTTGTCAAACTCTATTAATTCTCTTCACTCATCTTCTTGTCTACCTCTGTGGGCTATTTGGAACGTGGCAACTCGAACTGCTGCACTTCGGTGCCAAGTTCTATGTTGAATCCAGACAGACAGAGACAGACCTTAAGAAATATGTTTCCACTTTAAAAACAGCCATAACCACCCATGTCTAACCACCAATTACTTTCCCACCTGACTGGTGATTAAACATTCTAAACCACTATGATATAATGCTTCATACTTGCCCATATGTACATTTAGTTAGAAAAAGTAAGCGACAAACACTAATATTACCACATGCAAATTGAAAGTGATTCGAAAGACCAAGCTATTAGTTCTTTACCTTGATGCTATTCTCATGAGTACATTAAGTCCTTAATATTGAACAAAATGCCTACGCACTCGATTTCTGACCAGTGCGTTATGGGTCTGAAATCCAAGCTCCCAGTGGCCAAGTAATATCACTAGACCTCACGCAATAAGCATGACCAAACGCATGGAGATGTACAGGAAAATGATTTAATAAAGACCAGCGAACATTTTCGGAATCTGCAACACGACAAGAAGTGAATAGATTTGCACCACTGTAAACCACTAGGGATCATTTATTCATGCAGGTAGATGGGATACCAAGAAGTCCATAACAAAAGACCATATGAAAGAACCTATAAAACAGCAGGACTCATATGACGCCGTTAATGAAGTGATTAAGTAGAGCTAAATTCTGGTAGTGACATTACCACGCGCTGTCAACCCCTTAAGTTGTGATTCCTTATTAGGCAAAAGTTTCAGCAAACACTAAAAACATTTTGAACGACAGGACGAGAGCTTAAGGTGTCTTTTATCACCGAATGGATATGAAAGCGAAACACACCATACACCGCACTAACATGAAAAAACACCAAAAAAGCCTATAAGCACTAGCATAAACGAAATATAAATACAAGGAAACCTTGACGGTCTGGATCGGTTCGCACAAAACTACAGTAGCGATAACCGTATATGCTTGAGACTCAGTTGCTTGAATAAACTATCAAATTTATTTCAATCACTTGACTCTAAGGTTATGAGGATCGGTGACCTAACCGATAAGATTGCAAAAACTTGATAATTTTTTACTCAATGTCAACAGTCGTAGCATGCAGAGGATCTAACACAATAGAAGCAACCAATTATTTACAACTAGGATAGTCAGATTATAACTTTTCATATAACTTAACTATGAGTTTTATATGAAGTCACGACTATAACAAGTGTCCATAATATGGTGGCAGAAAAGTATTAACAATAATCAGAAAAATAACTACTGATTTAAGTGAACATTGAAATTATAATTATGCAGCACTAACCTCCATTTCTGCGGTTAACTGACTTGGGTCAACTTCACGAAACAAAGCATCCACCGATACCAACTGGATTTCAAAGCTGAACTTCCCAATTGCCAGTTGAGCTTTGTGTTTCTCGAGAAATTTGTCAGGTTTAATTATGAAAGTCAAAGCCACGTCTCGACCTAAGCATTCTTCTAACACCTGAAATGCAATTATGCCAGAATGTAAAACTAACTTGCCTTTAAGATTGGTTTAACACTGTGCCAAGTTGTCCCACTACGCATATCGATTATTACCACAAAGCCCAATCGTTTCACCTTATCATCTGGAAGGTATGTTAAATACCTTACAAGGACGTATAGATCTTCAAGGGGGATTTCATCAGCTCGAGAGTTGGAAGGAAAGCACAATAGTGGTCCACCTCTTCTTGATCTGCCACCAGGTAAAAGTGCGATCTTCTCTTTCAACAGTGGAATAAGATCTACCGCACGTAAACTGGTACCAGACTTGTGACTTGAACGTGATCCACTACTGGTACATAAGCTGCCAGAATTGCTACTAACTCCACTTGTAGATGTAAGTGTATTTATGCTCCCTCCACACGTACTTCCAAGATTTTGAGGCTCACGGAGGATCTGAAGGCATTTTGGCTAACATGGTAGTGGTAGTGCTCAGAATTAGGTTTATGTGCTACGTGCTGTTGAAGCTGCGGTCTGTGGTGGTGCATACGTGAATCGGGAAAATTAGGCACGTTCGAGTGATGAACATTAGGAGTTGCATAATTAGAATTTTTATAAGGCGCTAATGACAGCTGCGTCTGAGTGGTGGGTTGAGAATTGTGAAAGCGCCTTGGGTGCATAAATTGGTGTGAATGGTGATGAGAATGACACCGAACATGCTTAGACCTATTTGGACGATAAAACTCAAGAACTTCTGGGTCAAGACTGCTGTTAGCATAATCCATTATATAAAATCCACAAAATCACGATACATTTGTTTTCATATTCATTTTAAAATTATAAAGCATCCAACAGTACCGAAATCAGAAAACACAGAGCACCCTCAGGTATTACACCTCGCCAAAAGGCGAAAAGTATCACCTGAAAATTTTTAGAATCAGCCGCGTCACAACTGGCTTAAACACGTTCACGACACAAATTGTTATCACCATTAGCGAACAACGACAGTGGATTAGTTTGCATGTATTATTCAATAAATTGAAAGCGTTCATGAAAATCGTGTATTTTTGGAGGGACCAACATATCTCTTAAACGCATTTTGGAGTACTGATAAGTGAATCAACTTAGCATCTTAAGGCATATCTTCATCTTTCGAGTGTTTTGTATCGGAAATGTTGGTATTGAAACGTTTTAACGATATGTTATTGCTTGAGTAATCATTTAAAATTTGTAATTAAAACATTTCATCAATTTAACATATCAGATCATAGGCGCACATTTTCATGCGGCCAAGTCAGATACCTCAACTTTTATATTTTGGCTCATAAAAATGATCTAGTGCTGCTCGGTGACAAGACAGTGTCTTTCATTTCTTTTTCTACTGGGATTTTACTGCCAAACACACTTTCCGTTCTACTTATTACTGTGGAAACAACTCCTTCGGCAGTGTTGGTCACGAAGTAATTTGACTGCTACTTCAAGAACATGGAATGCCTCGAACATCTGCAAATATAATCCTGAAAATATATCACCATACATCAGAGTGTGGAACAGAAAGAGAATGAGAAACCTTGAGTTGAGTGTCCTAGAGTGACATGGAGGATATCAGATGCGTAAAATATGAAAGCCAGATATAGTATACTGTGAAGAACAGAATGAAGTGCCAGTATATTCCGGAAACCCTTTATTAGTAGTTACGTGAAGGGTGAAATTTCACAATAGGAAGCCAGTTTGAGTGTACAGCATTAAAACTATTATGGATTAAGATAGATGCCAAAGAGTACCCAAGATAGTTATCTGATAACAGACGTAAACATCCTCCAATCCACACTTTACTTGTCCAACTCGGACTACAGGATTGTTATTTAGCCAAATGAGAATGGCAGTCACACCGCCAGAAAACTGAGGCATATTCATCAGTAGATATTGTTGAGGAGCGACGTAAGCTCGTCCAGGAAAAATAAAGGCAACATGATAGCTTGGCAAATAACAGGAGTGTCTCAACAGGTACTTTCATTTTAATCAATCGCCTTAAACAGTGAATACCAACTCCTGAAGTCGACTAATGGCCAATAACTTTGGAGGATTATTTGTCATCGCCAATTCAAATAAAAATTTCCCTAGGGAAGGTTTCATTCAACTGCCTAAAAAAACGATTTGGTCATGAATCCCAGATTCATGAAGATGTATTTATTCATTACTGAGTTCGTGCTGGAGCTGTGTCCAGTAACCTTCCCAAATCAGAGGCCAATCAGGGACAATAAAATTCTTTTCATCCACCGGAAGACCACCAATGAAACAAGGTTCTTACGTTCGATCAGAAAACGCTAACTCATGACAGTGGTTTTAAGCAACAGCCTCTGTGTGCTTTCATTGTTACTTACTCCTAGCAATCCTCGGTACAGACATCCCAGGAAGGCATGACCTACCAGTGGGCGCTTAGAAAAGATAACTCACAATTAAAGAAACGTCCAGGTATATGAATAAAAAAGCGAGTGATGACCATTTATTCAACTTACTACAATCTCCACCGGTATCAACCAAAGGGATAGAGTGAATACTAGAGGAATTCCCAAATATAACGGCGCGCACCATAGGGACATGTGGCCCTCGGAGCTCGCTGAACAAGAAGATTGGCCCTGAGCAAACTAGAAATAGTGGAAAACGAGTCTGACTACATGATTCAGTCAGAGATTATCGGGCCCTGAAATAGTTAGTTGGCCTAACCATTACACATGGAAAAATGAAACCGATCAGTGGCCTTGCAGTGAAGCAGGAAGTATACCAACCCAAAAAGACATTGAGATAGCCAGATTTAGGGCTCTATTAGTAGTCTTCTCAGTGTCATAGTTAATAATAAAATATACTCAGTCCTCACTCGACCAAAATCCTGGTAGATGAGAAAGGCATAGCTGAAACAGCTACTACCGCCTCATTAGGGTTGTACGGGTTTGTGAGTATGCCATTTGATCTCCAGAATGTTCCACTAGCTCTTCCAAGGACTAGCTGTTGATCCCCATAAACCCGAAATGCCCACCGAAAAAGATAGGTTCAAGTCACTGAAGTGCGAGACTTCCTTGAAAGTTACCCATAGCAACTGCTTCCACGTTTCTATTATTCATCTCGTGTAACATGAATAGTAGCAATTTCTTGGCAAGCCCTTCATCTACAAATGTCTTCAAAATGTGATTTATCATTTTACAGAAAAATAATAATGTATATTCTCATATAAACATATAAATTTACATGAAAATGCATGCCATTTTTACAGGCACGATCAAGTATGATATAATATCAAATCGTAGATTGTTCACAAGTTAATAATGTTTCAACAGTTAAATATTTGATATATATATATAAATACACTCATTGTTTGAACTAGGCTGTATAGTTATTGAATTGTACAATTGTCCTCCAGGTTGAGCGGGAAAATCGACTTCGTTTCGTTTTCATCCCGTAGTTGTCGGCATACGATAACCAACCAATATTCAGGTAAGTACAACGTTTACAAGGGATTGAAAGCTGTTTTAGAAAAGTTAAAGTGCTAAGGTGAATCAATAAAGTGTAATGAAATGGGTAAGTGCAAGTATCACTAATAAATGCATTAATAAAGAAAACTCCCTAGGCTGACAACGTTCATTTGCAATGTATAATGCTTCCTGTACAGTTTCCACTATCATGATGTCCACTTTTGGTTTTAATACATTTTTCCTTATGTCGGTTTTTTTATATTTTATGCCTTTTTGTGCATTTGGTGCACAACCGTACCCTCCAGAGAATAGGAATAGAATAAGTCGAATCAAATTCATAAAGTGTCATAAAATGTTAGGTTTAATGGAATATAATGAGGATCAAGTAAAGACGTTATTAGAAAATGAATGAGATAAGACATTGTGAAGTGGTATTCAAAGATCCGACAATGGGCAGCAAGTTAGTTTATAAGATGCCCCATAAATCTGTGCAGATCCCGCGTGGTCGCTTCTCAACAATAGGCTGAGTGAATGGTATATATTTAAAGGTAGAAGCATGATCTGTCAAGGCGTTCATTATTATCTTTTTCAAGATAAAGATCTAAGCCCTCATAAAAGTCAGAAATACCTCGAGCCTTCAATTTGTATATTGCTGTTCCTGCAGAATGGGGCGATTCACTTTAGTGACCCCCACCATATCTACTGATCAGCTAACGCCACCCTCCCTGCATAGACTCTCATCCGAAAACTTCATGTCATTCCATAAAAAATTCATCATGCCTGCAAAAATGGCACGCGAATTCAAGTAAATATTTGTATCAATAATATAAAAATAGAACTTGGGCTCTGTAACAACATATTAGATAAGTGTACTTTAAATGTCCCACGGTGATTCAGTATTAACGAGTGGACTACGTTTTTAGCGTAAATTATTGCTCAACATCATATCAGTTAGAGTCACAAGGCTTCACAGTCTGTCTTAGATATTTTCTATCCTTCTGTCTCTCCAAGGGAAGCTGGACCAAAATTGTATGATTCTGGGCAATTATTTATGCAAGAAACGCCACCCAGATGTTAACACGGAATCAATGTGTGATATTTAAGATTCATGAAAAACTCCCATTGTAAGTTGATTAGATAGTTGTCCCGTGACAGGTTCGAGAATTTCAGCTAACCACCCAGCTACTGGATGATAGGGTAATCCAGACATATCCAAGATAGGGCTGAGTGGAAGACCAGCTTCGTGTATTTTCGGTAGACCATAAAGTCTTGGTATTAGAGATCCTGTTGGTCTGATCTTTTCGTGTAAATTCTTCACAAGTGGGATGATTGTTATTCATTCATTCTCCTTAAAGCGTCGGTAAGTTGTTTCTCAAATAATTCCGTCTTGTTTTTCTCGTTTGGCTTCGAGAATTTACTGCTGTCTGAAAACAGACATGACATTTTATCGATATAATCTTTAAGATCCACGATAACAACACTTGAACCATTGTCAGGGCATGTTAATAGTATATCGTCGTTATGCGTCAAAAGTTTAAGTTCTTCTTTGCGCTGTTTAGTCAGAAGACTTTGCATTTTGATATTGATTGCAAGAGTCAGTGATGGTAGATTTGAAGCATTGCAAATCCCGGCCTGACGATGGTTTGGGATCATAAATTTGACAGAGTATATTCACAAACTGGACATGTAAATGTAGCCCGTTGACACTGACAATAACATCGCAAAATTTCTAACCCATAGACAAAGTTTCCATTTGCAATTTCGATAGGGATATACAGGAGTCATTAAACACGAATCTCTCAGAATTCTCAGGAAACTTTCGAAGATATCCGATAGATTTTAGGCCACTATACAGGTTAAAATTAAAAGACAGTGTGTCAATATAGTTGAAGATTGTACGATCAATTCATAGTTGTTTGCCCAAAACCAACTTCCCCAATTTGTGCGGAGGCATCAATACGACAGTCATCGTCTCATCGGTCGCTGTTCAGAAAGATGTCAGGAGAAAACTGTCAGAAGTAATACTGTGATTCATCATTGTAATATTTGTTCACAGACCTTAGTTATAACAGTATTTATATGTTGGTGTTACAATGAACAATCCTCGAATCGGCAAACTGGGTTCCGGAATTTACGTCCGTTCGTACTAAGCGATTCTGAGAAGCTTCGAGGAACAGCGTGAATCCCAGCGTAGCAAGAGCTGGGCATTGACGGTTTACGAGACGTAGCTGACATTTTCTGACGGTATGATAGTTAGTGACAGTTTCGATAGTCACCGTTCATCTTTCCTGGTGCCGGCCAAGTCTCCTTTGAACAAGCAGTATCTGGAACATTTTTGAAATTGGCTCAAGTTCAACAATGCCGGGGTTAAAGAAGGGACAGAGCGTCTTGGATGCAAATAGGAAAGTAAGTCATGGTGACTTGTCTGTTACTTGTAACAATGTGTCTGATGACACGGATGATGTTGCTGTTTCGCCGTTCAGGGATAATAGGAACATCAAACTCCCTAAATTTGAACCACGGTGTTTCGACGGAAACCCTGCTGACCATCCACAGTTTGTAAAGGAGTTTGAGATCATGCTGAGTGGTGTTTTAATAAATGATGAAATGAGGGTAATGTATTTGATGAGGTATTGCACTGGAGATGCTTCAAGAGCTATCCAGTGCTGTAAGTTGATATCCCCTGAAGAAGGATACTCTGAGGCTATGAGTACACTGCGTCAAAGATTCGGAAGACCTTCGATGATTGTAGGGAAATTATTCGAGGCTGTTAAAGGTAATAGTGTTCCATTACAGCATGACTCCAAGGCACTCACTGAGGTTTTGGATAATCTGTTGACTTACAAGAATGAATTGATTTCGATGAATTGCATGAGTGACCTCAACTAGAAGTAATAGCGACATGCCTACCTACTCGAGTGCAAAGGAAGTGTTTGAAGATGAGCTCTCGTATAGAGGATGAGGGTATCGAGCCAAAGTTCGATGATATCCTGAAACTGGTAAATAATAGTGTCAATCAATCCATGAGCAAGTTTGCCAATATATTGCATACCACTCCTAGAATAGAGCAGTCTGAGAGCAGAACGCAATCATTGATGACGAATAGGCCTCAGAGAGGTGGATATCGAGAAGGCTCCATGATGTCTGGAAATGCATATAGACCTAGTGAGTGTAACAGGTTTCGTAGTACATCCTCAACAGATGAGTTACAAGATGCAAGACAAACACGGTTGTGTTTTACACGTTTGCAAGAGGTGCATACAAAGGTGAACTGTGAACCAGTGAGCAAGTTCAGTGATAAGCTAAATGTAAACTCCAGGCCTGACTCCGAATTGTGTGACGATAACGGTGCGGTGAAGAAGTCTGTAGTTGCAACTGGTAAGCCATTGTTGAATAGAGTGTCAAAGAATAAAGTTATTGCTTCAGAGTGCAGTTCTGACTGCACAAGTTTACAAGGTATTACTAGTCAGAGTGAAGTTATAAAACCTTTAAGGATTTGCGAGGAGGAACCAAAATTGTCTACTTCTGTTATTAAAGAGTGTGAAAATAATGAAATTGACGGTAAAGTGAATATTCGTGATAATGATCATGATAGTGCAGATTTGTCTTTGGTTGATCATGATGGAATGAGGGGAATGCCTACTACTGCTAAGTTGGATAAAGGTTCTGTACAACTACAACGTGAAGTAGAATTGAATGCAGATGCAGTTGCAGAAGGCATGCATACTTGTGAGACCGTCAGTGTGATTGATCAGCATGTAGCCCACCTATCATCAGTTGCTATTGCTAAACCTGAGCTGATAGTAAAAGACAGCAGTGGTGGTAATCTTGCAGTTAGACAAATTTCTGAAAGCCGAGCAACAACAGCTTCTGATCCACCGCTAACTTCATCAACTGATATCAATCAGTCGTCGTTGGTGTTGCCATCCAAAATGAAACAGACGCCCATCAACTCAAGTACCTTGTGCAATGACTACGATAGTATTGGTGCACTTGAAGAGACGGAAGATATTGCTCAGTTTTGTGAGGATAAGCGAAGTGTGTACGAGAGGGTAATTGTTAAATTGACTTCCGTGAATAAAGGCATTTCTAGTTTCAAGTTACTATTTGAATGCTATTATCTTTGGTGTAAATTACTCTGTGCCTACGCTTGATTGACCAGATACGTCGTGTGATTGTTCGTCATATATATTTTACGATACAATGACATGAGCGTGTTATCGTTCAGATTTGAAGATATAGCTGATAGAGGGAAGTCAGCAAATGAACTTCGCGACAATTTTCCAACCTAGAGCGTCAACCTGAGAAGGGTTGTAGGCGTACTGCTGTAAGTCCTACAATTCTTCAAAGGGTAGCGAATCGATGAGCAGTCCAATGTGCTTAGTGTGTGATTTTGTACATATGTTCATATTGTATATACTGAATTGATATCATCTGTCATCTAGCTGTTGGTAATTCTGTTTGTGTCCGGACAACTTCAACTTGGATCATCAACCTGAGAAGGAATGCAGACGAACTGCTGTAAGTCCTACAGTTCTTCAAGGGTAGTTTGTCATGCCGGAATCCACAACATTTGATGTGTTGATTGTACATATGTTTGTGTTAAATAATTGTGTGAGTTCCAATTATCGCAATTGTTGGTTACTATTGTTTGTGTCCGGACATTCCACAACTTAAATCGTCAACCTGAGAAGGGTTGCAGGCGTACTGCTGTAAGTCCTGCGATTCTTCAAAGGAATTACATCGAGACACGATCTGCGAGTGTGTGTGTACTGTTTGTATCTATGTGTGGTGTGTCATATCAACTGGTGTTTTTGGATTAATTGTGTTTACTCGTTGTTTTCGTACCTTGTTTTTATTATATAGTTTTGTTAAAATTTTCGTCGTGATTACTTCTGAAGTTGTTTCGAGTCTTCCATATCCGTGAATGAATTGGTTGATGTTAGAGACAGCAGATGGGTCGTATACGCCGGGGAGGCTAGGCTATTGCTGAGAGTGAAATGCATACGGAGATAATTGCTAGCTGCGGTCCCACACGGTGGGGAGAAAGAGTGTGTACGACTGAGGCTCGCATACGTCACCGTTACTAGAACTGAGGCAGAATGAGTGACAAGCGATTGCAGTGGTAATTGGTAGTGAGTAGATAAGAGGATGTGCGTAGAGTATCACGAGGTGGTGCTATGGTCACGTTGCATTCTGCAAGAGTCATTCTAGCATGTGGCGATTGTGTTGCAAGAGGATGCATTTAACTGGAAGGCGCAGGTCGTCACTGATGTGTGAGATTGTGCTGTGGGTATGCTTGTGGTGTGTTGGCTTTTCTGTTTGTTTTCCATTTCAGCTCTGTCCGTGTGACCCAGGTTCTCGCAATGGCATCCAAGTCAACATGTATTGGTCGTGATGGAAAAAAGGGGATGGATCCGTAATTTGCCGGGGAGTGTCAATGTAGTTGAAGATTGAACGATCAATTCATGGTTGTTTGCCCAAAACCAACTCTCCCAATTTGTGCGGAGGCATCAATACGACAGTCATCGTCTCATAGGTCGCTGTTCAGAAAGATGTCAGGAGAAAGCTGTCAGAAGTAATACTTTGATTCATTATTGTAATATTTGTTCACAGACCTTATTTATAACAGTATTTATATGTTGGTGTAACAATAAAGAATCCTCGAGTCGCCAAACTGGATTCTGGATTTTTCGTCCGTTATTACTAAGCGATTCTGAAAAACTTCGAGGAACAGCGTGAATCCCAGCGTAGCAAGAGCTGGGCATTGACGGTTTACGAGACGTGGCTGACACAGTGTTTGTTTGTTGTTGGTCACGTTGATGTATCCATTAAACTTTCGACATTCATCAATCAATAATTCATATAGAGCAGGAGATCTTTGTGATATCCTCCTTTCTAACTCAGGAATACGTGAACTGATAGAGTCAGTGTGATTTAATATGTGTCTATTGAGAGATTTTGCGTTAGGATATAAGTGATTGCGTCGGATTACTTTCCAATACCGCTTCGGATACTCATGGTTATTGATGCATTCATTAAGAAGACAAATCCCTGCATTCACTACGACAAGTTTGTCACAGAAACCCATTGATTCCCTTTACTGTCAAGGGAATTTAACGTTGTAAAATAGAATTGATTTAGATTGACATGTGGAACAAGTGAAATAATACCGGAGGCAGTTCAAAGTGAGAGTAGTAATAGTAACAGTTGACGTAATAAGGAAGAGACAACAAATTGAATAGACAAAATGAAAAATTGGTAGAGCTTAAATATGATTGGGGACTACCATACTCTAGCATAGAGGGATTAAAACCATGAAAGTAGGAGGGGTTGAACGAACTTTCTCTGTACAGAGAGATCTGACTTTTCTGTTTCGATAGCCAAAGCTTCAACAATACAGATGAGTCGGGTATGTAGGGATTTAGGTAAATTACTCTTTGCCTTGTAGATGACTTTAAAGATGGAGGCTGTAGAGATAGAGTGATCATTATCGACCAGATGTTCAATGATCGCGCTTCTTATTGCTCCACTTCCACCTTTTCGTAGCCATGCAGGATAGTGTTCTTGCACCCTCTTGGGCAAAAATCGAGTCGAACGACCGATATACCTAGCTCCACAAGAGCAGATGAATTGATAAACGCGCACAGAATTGGTCAACAGTGGGATCTTGTCCTTCAGGTTATTGAACAATAATGGTTGGCTAGTAAAGGCTATTCTCAGAGATGCAGCAGGGAATGTTCTTTTCAGGGACTGTGATATCCTTCGTTTCATGATATCGGAAGCTAAGTCCCCTTTGAATTCCAAGCTCACGTCCTGTCCCATGACCCAGTCCATCACGATTAGGAAGATTATTGGTGATGACGGACGATCCTGTCTTACTTCCCTTACTAAACAGAAGGGTTCGGCAAAGTTATTTCGCGAATTACTCGGTATATGGCATCACTATGTAGCTGCTAAATGAAGTCCACAAACACCTGGAGCATTCTACTAGCTTTGAAGTAGTCATCAAATAACCTCGCGACTGACACCGCCGGAAGCTTTCTTAAAGTACATGGAGCTAAGGTGTCAATGGAGTTGAAGATTGAACGATCAATTCTTGGTTGTTTGCTTAAAATCAACTTCCCCAATTTTCGCGGAGGCATCAATACGACAGTCATCGTCTCATCGGTCGCTGTTCAGAAAGAAGAGTGAAACATCGTCAGAAACCTTAGTTTACTTAGTTCGCTTATTCCTTTTATATGTTGGTGTAACAATAAACAAATATCACGCGGCAGATCGGTGTTTTGGTTTTTGCGTCCGTTATAACTAAGCGTTTCCGAAATCTTCGAAGAACAACGTGGGCCCGAGCGCAGCGAGAGCTGGGCATTAACGGTTTATGAGACGTGATTGACATAAGGCATAGAGCTGTTTGCTGTTCTAGGCTCTGTTCGATGACGATGCTATTATGTCTAATACTACACCTTTTAACACTTAAGTTTTACTTCATGTACCACTTCGCACTTTGTTTTAATTTGGCCATTTGGGGTTCACTGGACTGTTGTATACTTCTTGTTTGAGTGCACATTTCGCTAAGTGCAAGCCATTTTGGGTTCAGTCATTGTGTTCCTGATGTCTGGATGCCAGATGGCCTCATGTCTGAAGGTTTGTATCATGCTTATTTGACACATTTTGTCCAATAAAACATTAATCTTGCAGTTCTTCGACAGTCTTCCATCAATACGATACTCTTTGGAGGAATTTAGTTTTGATACCGGTCAACGACTACGGGTTCGTCTTTCCAAGAAGTTATTCATTCAGAGGCTATAACAGTGCAGTGTTCAAATTTGGTCTGAGTGTTGTTCGTTTTCCCACATCCGGTCTATTCCAGGCGGATTTCTCCGTCCAGGATATCTTTCAGTATTTCTAAAATTGTGTGTTTTAATATTTCCTTTGGGAGCGAGCAAAGGCGTGATTCCATTCCAGCCCTTGAATTGTTCTGAGTCGCAATTCTTTGACGGTTTTAAAAGTCAGCCTTTTCCCCCAATGGGTCGGTACCATTCCTATCTTTCCTGCCTTGCTCAGCGTGATGTTAGCATGCCCCATGCAGCCTCTGTCGTCGTTCCCAGTGATTGTGAGGGGGCTACAACCAGCACTGTTGCATTCCCAACCCTCAGTAACACCAGAATAATAATATATATTATCACTTTTGTACATAAGGAACGCCAGTTTACAAGCATCATCAATTCGATAAATTACACATACGATTAGTAGGCATATTTACAAAATAATATAATAAGATACATATTTTTCCTAGCTATGTAGGATACACCAATTGTACAGGCATACAGAAATATTGTTTAAATTACATGATTTACGGCTGCTGTCATTTTCCTTTTAGTTTGTGGGAAAAATCTGATAACTAGTAATTCAATAGACCATCAGTAGATATAGGGATATTGAATCGCATTAACAAAAGACCCAAGTATTCGTCGGATGGATTTCAGATGCTTGGGAAAATAAAAAGCGTGAAGTCAATTTTCTAATATAAAAATAAAACGAATCTCATAGTAATATACTGTCTTTTAATGCACATGAAAGCTGACAGACATCATCAATATGGTAATAATGTATACATGGATTAGGCACAAGATATATATATATATAGGATTCGGATTTGTACACACCCAAGTTATATCGAGGAATTACTTTAAGCTTTAGTTTTTCCCAAGTATTTTTAATCCATCCAAAACTTACTTGGGTTTTTTTGTTAATGCGAAGACAATATTCCTATATTTCATGATGTGCTCCATTGAATGACTTGTTATATTGTGGAATAACTTCTAGCTTTAATTTTTCCCAAGTATTTTTAATCTATCCAAAACTTACTTGGGTTTTTTTGTTAATGCGACGTTAATATTCCTATATTTCATGACGTGCTCCATTGAATGACTGGTTATCATATTGTTCCCACAGACCTAAGATAAAAACGCCAGCAACCATGTAACTTAACCATAAACCAAATTTATGAAATTTATATAATGCTTATCCATGCCTGTATATTTGGTGTGTCCTACACAAGTAGGAAAAAATGTGTATTTTATTAAAACATTATTATTAATTATGATTGCTAATCGTATATGTAATTTATCATATTGATGATGCCTGTAAACTGGCGTCTCTCATGTACAAAATGAGAATATACTATTATAAAGGAAGGATAATGGAATAATGATAGTAAACACACTTTGCATAAGTTAAAACAATTTATATGATATGATCCTAGGCACCAGTATTGTTTGAATTTGTCGAAAATGTGCGTAACTACTGAGTGTTGTGTTACATTTGGTCGATATGGTGGGCTAAAATTACATAACTCTGAATTCTCCGAATGAATGTCTAAGGCTTCAGCATTTCATAGGAGACGAAACCGTATTGCCTCCAGCAGCTTGTTCTTATCTTTATAGATCACTTGGAGGAAGGCGAGATGTTCGATTATTGCACTCTTTGTGGAGCCAAAAAGGAGGGAGGCTGGCGCATGCTGATCAGCAGATATGGTAGTGTCAACCGCTCCGATCTGTAGGACAGCAACATGCATTTTTTGATAGCACGAGAACCAAATAATAGTCCAGATCCTCAGAAAAAAATAATAAGTGTTGCACATATATTAATTATCAATAAAAAATCATCTACAAGCCTGCTCAGCTTCGTTTCAAGATGCTATCCCAAAAAGCCTACAGAAATAAGCGAGACATCTTACAAGTCAACTTGTTCTACGGCTTCTAACTTTCCAGACCCTTGAATTCACCTATCATTTAAATATCGCTTATCTACCTCACAAGGATCTTTTTATTCACTCGCCAATGTACTCTATTTTATCTTGATAACCTAAGCTCTTATTGAAGCTAAAACTTCCTCTTTGTTCATATTCACTGCTTCCCTAATCTCTACTTAATTTCATGAAAAACACAAAAACTCAAATGTTTGAACAAACTAGGTTTCCATCGAAAAAGTAATGCATTCCAAGATGAGACCAGTATGCTTACAAGAAAACACTGAAACTGTATTGTCAATCACGTCTCAGAAACCGTTAATGCCCAGCTCTTGATTCGCCGGGCCTCACGCTGTTCCTCGAAGCTTCTCAGAATCGCTTAGTACGAACGGACGTAAATTCCGGAACCCAGTTTGCCGATTCGAGGATTGTTCATTGTAACACAAACATATAAACAATGCTACAACTTAGGTTTCTGACAGTTGTCTACTGACATCTTTCTGAACAGCGACCTATGAGACGATGACTGTCGTATTGATGCCTCCGCACAAATTGGGGAAGTTGGTTTTGAGCAAACAACCATGAATTGATCGTTCAATCTTCAACTACATTGACACTCCCCGGCAAATTACGGATCCATCCCCTTTTTTCCATCACGACCAATACATGTTGACTTGGATGCCATTGCGAGAACCTGGGTCACACGGACAGAGCTGAAATGGAAAACAAACAGAAAAGCCAACACACCACAAGCATACCCACAGCACAATCTCACACGTCGCTGAAGACCCACAACTTCCAGTTAATGGCATCTTCTTGAGATCTTGTAACACAACCGCCACATGCTAGAATGACTCTTGCAGAATGCAACGTGACCATAGCACCACCTCGTGATACTCTACGCACATCCTCTTATCTACTCACTACCAATTACCACTGCAATCGCTTGTCACTCATTCTGCCTCAGTTCTAGTAACGGTGACGTATGCGAGCCTCAGTCGTACACACTCTTTCTCCCCACCGTGTGGGACCGCAGCTAGCAATTATCTCCGTATGCATTTCACTCTCAGCAATAGCCTAGCCTCCCGGCGTATACGACCCATCTGCTGTCTCTAACATCAACCAATTCATTCACGGATATGGAAGACTCGAAACAACTTCAGAAGTAATCACGACGAAAATTTTAACAAAACTATATAATAAAAACAAGGTACGAAAACAACGAGTAAACACAATTAATCCAAAAACACCAGTTGATATGACACACCACACATAGATACAAACAGTACACACACACTCGCAGATCGTGTCTCGATGTAATTCCTTTGAAGAATCGCAGGACTTACAGCAGTACGCCTGCAACCCTTCTCAGGTTGACGATTTAAGTTGTGGAATGTCCGGACACAAACAATAGTAACCAACAATTGCGATAATTGGAACTCACACAATTATTTAACACAAACATATGTACAATCAACACATCAAATGTTGTGGATTCCGGCATGACAAACTACCCTTGAAGAACTGTAGGACTTACAGCAGTTCGTCTGCATTCCTTCTCAGGTTGATGATCCAAGTTGAAGTTGTCCGGACACAAACAGAATTACCAACAGCTAGATGACAGATGATATCAATTCAGTATATACAATATGAACATATGTACAAAATCACACACTAAGCACATTGGACTGCTCATCGATTCGCTACCCTTTGAAGAATTGTAGGACTTACAGCAGTACGCCTACAACCCTTCTCAGGTTGACGCTCTAGGTTGGAAAATTGTCGCGAAGTTCATTTGCTGACTTCCCTCTATCAGCTATATCTTCAAATCTGAACGATAACACGCTCATGTCATTGTATCGTAAAATATATATGACGAACAATCACACGACGTATCTGGTCAATCAAGCGTAGGCACAGAGTAATTTACACCAAAGATAATAGCATTCAAATAGTAACTTGAAACTAGAAATGCCTTTATTCACGGAAGTCAATTTAACAATTACCCTCTCGTACACACTTCGCTTATCCTCACAAAACTGAGCAATATCTTCCGTCTCTTCAAGTGCACCAATACTATCGTAGTCATTGCACAAGGTACTTGAGTTGATGGGCGTCTGTTTCATTTTGGATGGCAACACCAACGACGACTGATTGATATCAGTTGATGAAGTTAGCGGTGGATCAGAAGCTGTTGTTGCTCGGCTTTCAGAAATTTGTCTAACTGCAAGATTACCACCACTGCTGTCTTTTACTATCAGCTCAGGTTTAGCAATAGCAACTGATGATAGGTGGGCTACATGCTGATCAATCACACTGACGGTCTCACAAGTATGCATGCCTTCTGCAACTGCATCTGCATTCAATTCTACTTCACGTTGTAGTTGTACAGAACCTTTATCCAACTTAGCAGTAGTAGGCATTCCCCTCATTCCATCATGATCAACCAAAGACAAATCTGCACTATCATGATCATTATCACGAATATTCACTTTACCGTCAATTTCATTATTTTCACACTCTTTAATAACAGAAGTAGACAATTTTGGTTCCTCCTCGCAAATCCTTAAAGGTTTTATAACTTCACTCTGACTAGTAATACCTTGTAAACTTGTGCAGTCAGAACTGCACTCTGAAGCAATAACTTTATTCTTTGACACTCTATTCAACAATGGCTTACCAGTTGCAACTACAGACTTCTTCACCGCACCGTTATCGTCACACAATTCGGAGTCAGGCCTGGAGTTTACATTTAGCTTATCACTGAACTTGCTCACTGGTTCACAGTTCACCTTTGTATGCACCTCTTGCAAACGTGTAAAACACAACCGTGTTTGTCTTGCATCTTGTAACTCATCTGTTGAGGATGTACTACGAAACCTGTTACACTCACTAGGTCTATATGCATTTCCAGACATCATGGAGCCTTCTTGATATCCACCTCTCTGAGGCCTATTCGTCATCAATGATTGCGTTCTGCTCTCAGACTGCTCTATTCTAGGAGTGGTATGCAATATATTGGCAAACTTGCTCATGGATTGATTGACA
Source organism: Trichobilharzia regenti (assembly GCA_944472135.2). Taxonomy (NCBI): domain Eukaryota; kingdom Metazoa; phylum Platyhelminthes; class Trematoda; order Strigeidida; family Schistosomatidae; genus Trichobilharzia; species Trichobilharzia regenti. The sequence goes on along the minus strand of OX235270.1, from coordinate 131,957,782 downwards.
CTATTATTTACCAGTTTCAGGATATCATCGAACTTTGGCTCGATACCCTCATCCTCTATACGAGAGCTCATCTTCAAACACTTCCTTTGCACTCGAGTAGGTAGGCATGTCGCTATTACTTCTAGTTGAGGTCACTCATGCAATTCATCGAAATCAATTCATTCTTGTAAGTCAACAGATTATCCAAAACCTCAGTGAGTGCCTTGGAGTCATGCTGTAATGGAACACTATTACCTTTAACAGCCTCGAATAATTTCCCTACAATCATCGAAGGTCTTCCGAATCTTTGACGCAGTGTACTCATAGCTTCAGAGTATCCTTCTTCAGGGGATATCAACTTACAGCACTGGATAGCTCTTGAAGCATCTCCAGTGCAATACCTCATCAAATACATTACCCTCATTTCATCATTTATTAAAACACCACTCAGCATGATCTCAAACTCCTTTACAAACTGTGGATGGTCAGCAGGGTTTCCGTCGAAACACCGTGGTTCAAATTTAGGGAGTTTGATGTTCCTATTATCCCTGAACGGCGAAACAGCAACATCATCCGTGTCATCAGACACATTGTTACAAGTAACAGACAAGTCACCATGACTTACTTTCCTATTTGCATCCAAGACGCTCTGTCCCTTCTTTGACCCCGGCATTGTTGAACTTGAGCCAATTTCAAAAATGTTCCAGATACTGCTTGTTCAAAGGAGACTTGGCCGGCACCAGGAAAGATGAACGGTGACTATCGAAACTGTCACTAACTATCATACCGTCAGAAAATGTCAGCTACGTCTCGTAAACCGTCAATGCCCAGCTCTTGCTACGCTGGGATTCACGCTGTTCCTCGAAGCTTCTCAGAATCGCTTAGTACGAACGGACGTAAATTCCGGAACCCAGTTTGCCGATTCGAGGATTGTTCATTGTAACACCAACATATAGCCAACTTTAAAATTAAGCTTTAAAACTAAGGTCTATGAACAAATATTAAAATAATAAATCACAATATTACTTCTGACGGTTTTAGCCTGACATCTTTCTGAACAGCGACCGATGAGACGATGACTGTCGTATTGATGCCTCCGCACAAATTGGGGAAGTTGGTTTTGAGCAAACAACCATGAATTGATCGTTCAATCTTCAGCTACAATGACACATGGAGTGAGCATGTTTAAAATTTTTTCACTGACACAATATATATATATATATATAATTACAATGCAGTATAATGTATTAATGATAATAGACACACTTTGCATAAGTTAAAACAATTTATATGACATAATTCTAGGCATAATTATTGTTTAAATTCGTCGAAAATGCGCGTAACTACTGAGTGTTGCTTTACATTTCGTCGATATGGTGGGCTACTCACAAAAGTGTAAGAATGGCTCATAAAACTTTAGTCAGTTTACCCTAAACCATGTTTTAAACAACATAATCTGCAGAAGGCTCTCCACAGTAGTTAGAATACAGTTAAACATGTCGAGAAGTACTATTGATTCAGCAACCGGTGAATATTTTGTTCTTTTCGATCTGGAACCAGAACAACCACGAACCAATCCATACAAAATGTCGAACAAGGCATGCAGTAGCAGAATATTACCATCGAATGAATCAGTGTGATGTGAAATGCAGCTGTCAGCATGTTTTCGTTATATCATGGATATCCAGGTTTATTAGCGCTGTATAGGCAGTGAATTGGATTTGGGCGTAATCCGCAGCGAGTCACTGTGATCACTGGAAGTATACATACGCTTTAAATGCACTTCTTTGTTGGCTCCTGCCTCCACCTCCACAGCAGCTGTGGATTTATGTATTTTCTCGCGACTGTGGATAAAACTTCGGCGCATTCTTTTTGGAAAGTAGACCAGTTGGTGGATTATAAATGATGTCCAAGTAACTTTTATCTTTTCATGTGGCGTTGCGGTAAGTTTCGACCTGGTTTTGTCATATTTCATTCGTATGTTGGTTATGGTTCACCCTTTGCATCAGGTAGACATAGTTCGATCGACTCCTAATTTAATGGGTGTTATTGTCACGACTGTTGCTTTTTTGTCTGGAATTATAAATAGAGGCAAAACAGGCAACAGGTGTATTCTCTAAGTTCATACATTAAATGGCCCTATGATATCTGAAACTCTTACTTGGGAATTAGCACTGGCATCACTTGAAAATTCACTTAGCTTGTCATTAAGTGTCTTTTCGAAGGAGGCCAATGTGCTTGCTAGTCGCATTTCCCCAGGTAGTTTGTTCCATATTTGGGCATACCTAATCAAGAAAAACTTTTGCCTGGTGGCTGTTTTACATGGTTCTATAGCCAATGTACCTTTAGTGTGTCTAAGGCTATATCCTGTGTCTCCTGAGAATCGAGTATAGTTAGCAGGGGTATACACCATGTGGTTAAGAAGCTTATAGAAGAGTACCACATTTAGTCTCAGTCGCCTTAACCACAATGTTTCTAGTCCTGGGATTTTACATCTGGAAGAGTAGTTTCTGCCGTTACCGGTTCCGAGAGATATTAGCGTGAAGTACCTCTGTACTCCTTCTACTTTCAGTTTGTCTTTTATGCTAAATATGAATAAGAAGTAATCCAGGAATGGGCTCACACTAAACTGCCAGAGTAGTATTCCGGATTCACTTCTTTAGAAGTTTCTGAATAGGAAATCAATAAGCCAGTGTGATTTCGACACTTGTTTCAAGATATATTCTGAAAGCGATAGATTGTGTGAATATTTCAGTCCTAGGTCTAGTACAGATTTGAGTCTGGGGATTTTGTGGCCCTGAATTGCTAGGTCGAGTTCAAGGTTGGAACAGCCTACGCAGGGCTATCCACACTTTTCAACATTAAACTCGAATCTCCAGGTGTCACACCATCTATCCACTTTTATTAATTCTTCACGTATGGAGTTCATAGTTGTGCCGATATCTGTATTTGTGCAGGTATATGTTACCTTTAAGTTATCTGCATACAGTATTGGCTTGCCTATACTAAAATATTCACATATACTGTTTATGTATATAATGAAAAGAAGGGGTCCCAATACACTCCCCTGGATGACACCACTGCTGATTGGTATAGGTCTGGAGGTCATTGAGCCAACTTTAGTTGCCTGATTCCTGCCGACTAGCAGACTATGTGGGACTCTGTCGAAGGCTTTCCTCATATCGAAATAGAGGATAATTACTAGCTCTCTCCTATCTCTTCTATAGGTGACTTCGTTGAAAAAGTCTACATGGCAAGTGATGCAATATCTTTTCTTGAGGAATCCATGTTGTGACAGGTCCTCAAGACTTCTGCTATAGCCGGAGGGTTGTTATTTACTGGTAGTAGTACGCCTGCCTCTGGTGGCAGTATTTTTGTCCGAGTTGTAGATAGCAGCCGACCCTTGCAGTGGTCAGCCAAGAGACCCATCTCTCCCATTTATTTACAGCCTGACTTTCCTTCACTGCCTTTGGCTTCCTTCTGTGTTGATCTCTTTCTCGATGGGCACGTCGTTACTTGGTGTAGTGTCGTGAAGTATATTGCCAGAAGCTTGTTCTGCCTCGGTTCTGAGTGTTTTATGAAAGCGTGTCTCGTAGCAGTATTCTCCCCTCTATTGAGTAGTGCTGTATGTGGTGTAGTCATGTGGAGCCATTGCTCTCCGTCTCCCTATTATTCCGCAACACTTCTTCGTAATTGTACGTTGCTTTCAAAAGATTGTTCTATTCTACTGCAGTGAAGTCCTCTTGGATATCTCCTTGCATCCTCCTAGTTCTTACTGGTGTCTTCAACATAGATTCATTTTGCCGCATTTTAATTCGTCTACTGATTCTCGAACCCAAAATATAGCCTATCTTCAGATTACTTGAAGGCCATATGTGCCATGCCGTGGCACAGCATAATTATTTATTTATTTTGATAAACTCTCACAGTTTTATATAGTAATATTTACCGATGATGTCTCGAGCATAATTTATTGCTCATGATCATATCATATCTTTGATATGATCTTGTGTAACAGGTTTATTTAGAATGAGATGGGGTTCGGAGGAATTTTTGTCCCCCTGGGTAAATCCACGTCGCAGTGTGCATATTCTTCCACCGGAAGTTTAGCTTTTCTTTCGCAAGCGGCGAGAGTTTAAATAGTGTTTCTGAATTCGGAACCTCCTGATACATTCAGTGGGACAGCTTTATATACGCGGTCTTAGCGACTGTAATGGAATCTGGTGCTGTGGCTGAATGAAGTTTAGTGGCTGAAGACATTAACGTTCACGTATAGTGCGAAGTGTACCAACTAAAGATCTAATACCCACAACTTCTATAACATTCGTTCCGCGTAGACCAAAGGCAAAGCAAAACACCAGAATTGACCATCCAAATTTTGAGTTATATTTCGAAACCGAATCGGAGTGCGTGATGACTGCATAACTAGCTAGAGATCGCTCATAAACGAACGAACTAGAGAAGGCGGATCTTCAAATGACGTGGATGCTTGACCGGAAGCCTCCAACTAGACAAGTTGGATGAAACAGTGAGTGTGAATGTAGTTGAAGAGTGGACGATCAGCTCATGGTTGTCTGCTCAAACCAACTCCATATGTTTCGCGGGAGTCATCAGTACGGCAGTCATCGTCTCATCGTTCGCTGTTCATTGGAAAAGAGAAGACTATCAGGAGTATTATCGTGATTTATTGCTATAAAATTTATTATTAGACTTTGTATACAGTGACTGAATGGTTGGCTTTGCATTGGTACAAGAATAAACGGTTCTTGAGTCACCAATTTCTGTTCTAGTTTTTCATGTTACTTAATACGCATAGCTTCTGTTTCGCAATCTAGAGATAGTAGGAATTTTAAACTGCCCAAATATGAACCTCGGTGTTTCGACGGAAACCCTGCTGACCATCCACAGTTTGTAAAGGAGTTTGAGATCATGCTGAGTGGTGTTTTAATAAATGATGAAATGAGGGTAATGTATTTGATGAGGTATTGCACTGGAGATGCTTCAAGAGCTATCCAGTGCTGTAAGTTGATATCCCCTGAAGAAGGATACTCTGAGGCTATGAGTACACTGCGTCAAAGATTCGGAAGACCTTCGATGATTGTAGGGAAATTATTCGAGGCTGTTAAAGGTAATAGTGTTCCATTACAGCATGACTCCAAGGCACTCACTGAGGTTTTGGATAATCTGTTGACTTACAAGAATGAATTGATTTCGATGAATTGCATGAGTGACCTCAACTAGAAGTAATAGCGACATGCCTACCTACTCGAATGCAAAGGAAGTGTTTGAAGATGAGCTCTCGTATAGAGGATGAGGGTATCGAGCCAAAGTTCGATGATATCCTGAAACTGGTAAATAATAGTGTCAATCAATCCATGAGCAAGTTTGCCAATATATTGCATACCACTCCTAGAATAGAGCAGTCTGAGAGCAGAACGCAATCATTGATGACGAATAGGCCTCAGAGAGGTGGATATCAAGAAGGCTCCATGATGTCTGGAAATGCATATAGACCTAGTGAGTGTAACAGGTTTCGTAGTACATCCTCAACAGATGAGTTACAAGATGCAAGACAAACACGGTTGTGTTTTACACGTTTGCAAGAGGTGCATACAAAGGTGAACTGTGAACCAGTGAGCAAGTTCAGTGATAAGCTAAATGTAAACTCCAGGCCTGACTCCGAATTGTGTGACGATAACGGTGCGGTGAAGAAGTCTGTAGTTGCAACTGGTAAGCCATTGTTGAATAGAGTGTCAAAGAATAAAGTTATTGCTTCAGAGTGCAGTTCTGACTGCACAAGTTTACAAGGTATTACTAGTCAGAGTGAAGTTATAAAACCTTTAAGGATTTGTGAGGAGGAACCAAAATTGTCTACTTCTGTTATTAAAGAGTTTGAAAATGATGAAGTTGACGGTAAAGTGAATATTCGTGATAATGATCATGATAGTGCAGATTTGTCTTTGGTTGATCATGATGGAATGAGGGGAATGCCTACTACTGCTAAGTTGGATAAAGGTTCTGTACAACTACAACGTGAAGTAGAATTGAATGCAGATGCAGTTGCAGAAGGCATGCATACTTGTGAGACCGTCAGTGTGATTGATCAGCATGTAGCCCACCTACCATCAGATGCTAGTTCTAATCCCGAACTAGTAGTGAAATACGGCATCCCACCCCTAGAATACAGCAGCCTGAGAGGATAACGCAATCATTTTTGACGAAAGGTTCTCAGATAAGCGGATATCGTGGATGCTTTCTGGTGTCTGGTAATCCATACAAACTTAGTGGGTGTTGTAGCTTTCGTGAGACGTTCCCAACAGATAGGTTACAAGTTGCGAGACAAACACGGTTGCGTTTTACAAGTTTGCAATAAGTGCATACAAAGACGAACTGTGAATCAGTGAGCAAGTTTGGTGACAAAAAATTTGTGAAATCAGTGTTATCAAGGTCTGACTCCGAATCGTGTGGCGACATCGGTATGTCACCGTTCAGATTTGAAGACATAAATGACAGAATGTGGTCAGGAATAAACTCTACGACGATTTTCCAACCTAGGGTGTCAAGCAAACAAAGGTTGCAGGCGTATTGGTGTAAGTCCTGGTGTCAGTCACGTCTCAAAAACCGCTAATGCCCACTTCTTGCTACACCGGGCTTCTTGCTGTCCCTCGAAGTCTTTCAGAAACGCTTAGTACTAACGGACGCAAAAACCAAAACACCGATTGGCGACTCGATAATTCTATATTCTAACACCAACATATAACCCGCATAATAACAAGGTCTATGAAGAAATATTACAATAATAAATCACGATATTACTTCTGACGGTTTTTGATCTTCTTTCTGAACGGCGACCGATTAGACGATGACTGGTGTATTGATGCCTCTGCGAAAATATATGGAAGTTGGGTTTGAGCAAACAACCACGAATTGATCGTTCAATCTTCAACTACATTGACACCTGCGATTATTCTAGGGAATTCCATAGAGACATGACCTGCGAGGTTTTCTGTATTCCTTGTAAAAATGTGTGATGTCAGCCAACTCGCAGAACCTGTCAATGTTTAGTTCTTCCTACACTGAACCTCACGCTGTCGCTCGAAGACTTTCAGAAACAATTTGTAATAACCAACGCGAAAATCCAAAACAAAGATCAACCATTCGGGAATCCTTTATTCTTACACCAATGTGTAAACAGTAATAAGGTTGTTACACACAAGTTCTCTGGTAGTTTTGTGTCTTCCACCGACAGCGAATGATGAGACGATGACTGCCGTACTGATGACTCCCGCGAAACATATGGAGGTGGTTTGAGCAAACAACCATAAATTTACCGTCCAGTCTTCTACTCCGTTTACAGCGCGTCAACCAAGGAAGTGTTGTAGGTGTACTTCTGTATGTCCTACAATTCTTCAAGGATAGTACATCGAAGCGCAGTCATTCGTGCTTCGCGTTTTGTACATATGTTCATGTTGTATATACTGAATTGGTATCATCGTTCATGTATGTGTTGGTTAATTTTGTATGTGTCCGGACGACTTCCACTTGGATCATCAACCTGATGGAACAGACGCCCGTTGAATTGGAATTGGACATTTTTAGTACATAAAAGTAGTAATTTCCTCAATTCCGATGTTGGAATGGGTATGTCTTCAACTTCTTTACATATGAAGTCGATAGTCTCAACGACTGGCACATTTGTGAAAAGGGAGATAACATCGAAAGAGACCAGGAGCGCCGTTAAGACCCATACTCTCTATGATAAACTCACCATACCACAGACTATCAGTGGTTATGTGAACTGTTGCAGCCATTGCTGAAACGTTTCGGAACACATATAGTCTCTGATTCATTTCAATTTGTCAATCAAATTAAAGATTTCAATGTATCCGATAAGCATTTGGTCTCTTTCGATGTTACCTCCCTTTTCACAAATGTGCCAGTCGTTGAGACTATCGACTTCATATGTAAAGAAGCTGAAGACATACCCATTCCAACATCGGAATTGAGGAAATTACTACTTTTATGTACTAAAAATGTCCAATTCCAATTCAACGGGCGTCTGTTTCATCAAGTTGATGGTGTCGCAATGGGAAGCCCTTTGGGACCACTTTTCGCCGACTTATTCTTGTCACGCCTAGAAACCGGTGCTTTGCAGCAACATTACAAGAAACAAATGTATACCTAAGATATGTTGATGACATTTTTATTGTCTGTGAAAGCAGATCAAAAGCGGAAGACATGTTGATAAAATTCAATTCATGCCATCCAAATCTCAATTTCACAGTAGAACACGAGGAAAACGATACTATGAAATTCCTAGACGTTTTTCTAGCCAAAATGAATGATGGCACAATCGAAAGATCTATATTTAGAAAGTCTTCATGGACAGGACAGTACATGCATTTCAAGAGCTTTGTCCCAATCCAGTACAAAAAGAACCTAGTCAGAACACTGTTCAATAGAGCACGAAAAATTTGTTCTGACAGTACTATTGAACAGGAAATAAAATCTCTGAAGGATATTTTATCTAAGAATGGATATCCTGAGAAGTTCATTAATAAATACTCTAAAGAAACTACCCCCTGCAAAACAATTCAAACAGTTCCAAAGAAACCTGTCTATATCAATTTGCCGTTCAAAGGAGATGACGTACAAGAAGTAGTGAAACGAAGACTCGACAAAGCCATCAAGAGAACTTATTATGCTGCAAAACTTGTTATCCTTAACACCACCAAGCGAGTGCTTCAACAATCTGGGAAAGACCAGTCGCCAATCCTCGACACTTCAAACTGCATATATCAATTTGAGTGTGTTTGTGGCAGCAAATACATAGGTCGTACGGAAAGGCGATTGTCTACTCGCATGATGGAGCATTTGCCAAAATGGTTGAAAACAGCTGAGTTCAAAGTGCCAAAATCCTCAATAACAAAACATCTTGTAGATTACGGACATGATATCGACGCAGTCAAGTCATTTACCATTGTCAGCAAACAAAGAAACAAGAAGATGCTTGCAATTGCAGAGGCTTGTGCAATTCGAATTTATAAACCAGCTCTCTGTATACAAAAGGAGATGGTCGTGACTCTTAATCTACCATGGTAATACGTTTTATTCTCTACTTGTTATTATTCTACCTCTTCTTCTTACTACTATTGTTATTATTATTACCATTATTATTATTCTTGATTCATCTAAAACTATGCTTTATCAGTAAGATTATCTTAACTCACTTCAACACTATTAAAACTGTTATTATAACTATTACTATTGATATTAGTCTGTTTGCAATTCTCGTTATATTCCCTAGTGACTAATTGTTTATCTAAGTGATGTAATTGAAGCGTAATGCAATTTATCTTAATTTTGATCTCTCATACTCTCTCTCTCCCCTTATCTATTTGAACATGACCTGGAAAACATTCGCATGTGTCTTTCTGCATGATTAATTCAATGTAGTTTGTTTACTTATCAGTCTTATATCTCCCAATGTAATTTCAAAAGTATATATATCCGTGTATGTAGAGTATTCAGCTGACGAGTTCTACCGAAATTTGATGAATTCGTGAAATCTAATTATTGTAATTGTTGGTTACTATTGTTTGTGTCCGGACATTCCACAACTTAAATCGTCAACCTGAGAAGGGTTGCAGGCGTACTGCTGTAAGTCCTGCGATTCTTCAAAGGAATTACATCGAGACACGATCTGCGAGTGTGTGTGTACTGTTTGTATCTATGTGTGGTGTGTCATATCAACTGGTGTTTTTGGATTAATTGTGTTTACTCGTTGTTTTCGTACCTTGTTTTTATTATATAATTTTGTTAAAATTTTCGTCGTGATTACTTCTGAAGTTGTTTCGAGTCTTCCATATCCGTGAATGAATTGGTTGATGTTAGAGACAGCAGATGGGTCGTATACGCCGGGGAGGCTAGGCTATTGCTGAGAGTGAAATGCATACGGAGATAATTGCTAGCTGCGGTCCCACACGGTGGGGAGAAAGAGTGTGTACGACTGAGGCTCGCATACGTCACCGTTACTAGAACTGAGGCAGAATGAGTGACAAGCGATTGCAGTGGTAATTGGTAGTGAGTAGATAAGAGGATGTGCGTAGAGTATCACGAGGTGGTGCTATGGTCACGTTGCATTCTGCAAGAGTCATTCTAGCATGTGGCGGTTGTGTTACAAGATCTCAAGAAGATGCCATTAACTGGAAGTTGTGGGTCTTCAGCGACGTGTGAGATTGTGCTGTGGGTATGCTTGTGGTGTGTTGGCTTTTCTGTTTGTTTTCCATTTCAGCTCTGTCCGTGTGACCCAGGTTCTCGCAATGGCATCCAAGTCAACATGTATTGGTCGTGATGGAAAAAAGGGGATGGATCCGTAATTTGCCGGGGAGTGTCAATGTAGTTGAAGATTGAACGATCAATTCATGGTTGTTTGCTCAAACCAACTCCATATGTTTCGCGGGAGTCATTATTCCGGCAGTCATCGTCTCATCGTTCGCTGTTTGTTGGATGATAGAAAACTATCAGAAGTATTATCCTGATATATTGCTATAACATTTAATCTTTTATTTTGCGTTCAATATCTTAATATTTGGCTCTGTATTGGTGGAAGAATAAACAGTTCTTGAATTACCAATTTGCGTTCTGGTTTTTCGTGTTTGTTTTTACGGATAACTTTTGAAATTCCTCCATGGACAATGTGAATTCCAGTATATTTAGACATGGACGTTGACAGTAAGTGTCAGCACCTGATGTTCAGTGATGAATTCCGTGACCAATAATTCAGGGGAATTACCTGCCGCTACAGAATTATCTTCCCCATCTAGTGCCTTTTCTACCATATGTTGTACAAAACCCTATTTGTCATTTCGAGGTTCTTGTATAATATATGTGTAGAAGAACGGATCCAGCTCAAACGGAATGACAGTTGTAAGATTAAACATGCGCTCCTTGTATACGACGTGCTTTTTCCTCTCTAACCGGAAAACACCTATTTTGTGAATTATCCGCTTGTGAATCCTGATCTCCGTAGCATGTGAATCAAATTCAACCACTACTTACATATTGAATCTCTGAGTGGTATGTCCAGTCGTCTCGAACTACTGCCAAAGCTTCAGGTGCCACCTCTGTAGCAGCATCTTCCTCACTCGTTAAGATAAACAAGACCTGTTGGTCCACCTCGTGATTGCTGTGAAGCCGATCATCGAGAAAGTACTAGGTAAAATTGAAAACCTTTTATTTTCCTTTTCTTGTACTCTTTCAGTCTTATTCTTGTTCTTGTGGGTAGGTACCGTTGCACTCTTCTTCGTAAATAGCATAAATCAAATGGATTGTTAATATGGCTGTAGATAGTAGCGTTAGAAAAAGCACTAAAACATCATACTATGTAGTCACAAAGGTTTCAGCCAGAGAAGGCAAAAACCCAGGGACACCAACCCCTTCCCGCATACCGATCCTAAAGTCTCGTGTAGGTCTCGTGTGTCCTGATACTACGCCTGCATTGCCACAGTCTAGTACTAAAACGGCAGAGGCTATGCCAGAAGGACAGGACACTACACCTCCATCAACTGAAAACCATTGTGTGAAACACAACAAAACTAAAAGAAAACGTTCAAGATGCCATAAAACCCCGAAGGCATCATCAAGGAAGGAAGACGAATGTCAGGCGTGTAGTGTCATCGTTTCTAAAACTGATTCAGCGTTTGAATGCAATTTTTGCGGACGATGGGTGCACTGCCGTTTTGATAAAGGGGTGCCAAAATCATACTACGAGTTTATGAGAAATAACCTATGCGCGTGGTCTTGGTACATCTGTCCACTTTGTCACCCTGGCATAGTCCCACACAGCGTGTCTGCGGATAGCAGAAATAACACTCCACTCTTGTGTCCTAACACAGTCTCATACAGCTCCTCACCTGCTAACAACACACTGCCAAAACTCGGTACTGACAGTAAAAAGGACACTCCAGTCCTACTGACTGGAAATTCCAATTTTCACAACGTAAGGATTCCCAAGGTTGCACTGACAATATCAGGGAACGATAGAATTACAAAAGCACCACCTGCATCCACTAGCAAGCTTGGCAACACACCATAGGCTGGTCAAAACCTGATGAGGCCTAAAGTTGCTGACGCTGCAAAGGAATACAAGAAGCTAAAGTCCGAACCTAAGTCTGAGGTTAGTCGGTCTGATTCTCTTATCCTCTTTAATGTGCCTGTGAGCAAGGATAGCTTGCTTGAACAATGGGCCCTGTTTGACCAGGAGTAGTGGTCCAACCTGTGCAATAAATTAGGTCTGAACATTAGTTCAGTGAAATGGTGCAGGCCGTAAAGGCGTGTTCAAACGCCTCAGGGTATGCCACTCCCATTAAGGGTTACAGTGAACTCTGCCGAAGTGGCCGAAAGAGTACTAATAATGGCTCAGGTACTAGTCATGGACAGAAGTTCAAACATAAGGGTGAGACAAGGCAGACGATGGGCGACCAGACAAATGGCGAGGGAGTCATGGGAACTGACGCCTTCTACCTCTCTGGTGGCACACGGTGTTCCGGAGCTGGAAAAAGGCACTGCTTGTGAAAAACATATGCATGACGTACAGCAATGGAGATGGCTGTCATCTTAGATGGACCTTGGCGCCTCTGGAGGCATCTCCATTTCCCAACTACCTCGCTCCGCTCATCTCACATTGATTAGCTCTCCAAACCTGCCAACTGTCACACTCAACTCCCCGGAGCAGTTGGCCATATCACTTCAACGGTGGTATGAGGCCAAGGGGGAAATGGGAGGACACATCCGACGCTGCGAAAGCAGACCCCGAACCATGAGGCAGCAGTAATTATTATTATATCCTTTAATTCCTAGAGGAACAAAGGGCTTCAGCCCAGCGTCTCCATTGCCTTCGGTTTTCCTCCAACTTTTTCACTCCGCTCCAAGTCTGCCCACATGCTTTCATTTCTTCTTCATATGAATTCCTCCAAGTCACCCTTGCACTGACGACCAACTCACCGCTTCCCTTTTGGGTTCCACTCGAGCAATGGTTTGTCTAGTGATGTCACTTGATGGTTTCCTCAAAGTATGGGCAATCCATCTCCATTTCTTCCTGCCTATTTGTTTCACAATCGGTTCCTGGTTAGTTCGCTCCCAAAGATCCCTCCCTGTCGCTGATATTCTCTGGCCATCTGATCTTGAGTGTTGAGCGAAGACAACTGTTAATGAAGGTCTGAAGTTTGTTCGAGATGCTCTTTATGACGCACTGGCCAAGTCTTTGATCCGTATAGTAGCACTGACTTCACATTGGAGTTAAAAATCCGGGTCTCATTTTTCATGCTGAGTAGTGCTGTTGACCTCCACACAGACTTGAGGGTAATGAAAGCTTGTATTGCTTTTTCGATTCTTGCTTCGATATCCTCGTCAGTTCCTCCTGTAGTTGAAACGATGCTTCCCAGGTAGGTAAAGGAGGTTGTTTCTTTCAGCGAGCTGAGGCTTTAATACGTCCCCAAGCCTCAGTGACACTAAAGTGATGCAGTTCTGGGAATAACAGTCTGTGTCACCCAAGTGCCCTGCCTAAATCCATCGGAAAAACTACAACGGGCCGGTTCCATCGGAATCGGACAACTAGTCCCGACATTAAGTCCCCTACCGACAGGCAGCTTCACGTCAACTACCCCACATTACGCTGAGGTTGTTAGACTCAGTGTCACCCGCCAAATAGCAATATGAGGGGGCTGAGAGGAAAAGTAGGCGAACTCCGAATTCTCCAAGCACACCTACAACTCGAAATGATCATTCTCAATGAAACCTGGCTAACCGCCACTATCGCCGACAAGGAAATCGGTATAGATGATATGGTTCTTGTCAGCAGAAAGAGGGATAATAAGGAAGGAGGGGGAGTTGCTACATACTTCGACAGCTTAAATGTGTCTGCGCAACGGACCCACCACTTATTGAACTCCCAGACTTCACATGGTGTTATTTCACCGTGGGCCACGCCAAGCATTCACTGGGTTGCATCTACCGAACTTTCACCTGTGGAGCAGAGCCCAATCAGCTACTGCTCAGCACTATCACAGGGCTATGAGACTTGGGCTATGACCTAATCACCATAGCTGGAGATTTCAATGCCCCAACACTGAACCTTGGCTCGCTGTATGCTAAGGGAAAATTTGGCCGAAATCTACTGCAAACTGTTCGAAATACGGGACTGACTGAGAATTTTGGGAAACGACTCTAGGTGGGGCCCTAGTGAAAAGTCATCAAAACAAGATTACCTTCTAACTAGTGACCAACTACTCATCGAAAAGGTTCAGATCATGACTCCTCTAAGAAGTAGTGATGCCAATGGAAGTGAACATTGTACGTTTGTTTTTGGAACTGGTAGTCATTGGTTGGCAACTCAAAGGCGCAAATGGTTCGATCGTGTACAAGTTCGACGAAGACGAACGAAAACGAATTAAAGTACATAATAATTTTGTGTAAAACATTTGTTTATAGACTTGTACTGTTTTCCACTTTAATTGTCAAACATTATAACTTCCTTCTTACAATACTGGTGTTTTGGAGTCAAAGTCGAAGAAAGTACATAGTATTTATCGGTTCAGAGCTTCATCGTAGCAACAGCAACTTAGGTTTAAGTTCCTTGACAAGTGATCATGCAGTCATAGGTTTTGATCTCGTTCTCCGTGAGCATTTTCAGTGGGACGTTACGCGACCCTGTCTGTGTTGCAGCAAGGCCGACCATGCTGAAATGCGGAGGCTCTTGTCCAACGCAGACTGGCCCTTAGCATGGGATGAGCTACCTGTGGATGAACACTGGGAGGTGGTAAAAAAGGTTAATCATACTCTAATCTCGGATACCGTCCCTTTAGTCACAACACAGCCCAAAAGAAAATCATCATGATTGAAGAGAGGCACGCAACGTTCTCTGCAAGCAAAGCGGAAGGCTTGGTTTACGTGGCGCGTATCCAAGAGTAAGATCGACTACGACGAATACCTGGAACTTAGGAACCGGTGCAATGCAAGAGTCAGGAGGGACAGGAGGTCATTCTAGGCTAACCTTGCTAGAAAACTCCTTGTAAACCCCAAAAACTTATACCGATTCATGTCGGAAATAAAAACAACCAACCAGGAGGCATTCTCCTTAGTAGGCACAAACTGCCAATATCTCGCTAGTCTAGAGATGGCTGAAAACTTCAATATAGCCTTCGCCAAACAGCTAAACAGCAATGTGGGTATTACCGTTACGGACCAAAATGGTGGCACTAGTATTTCACAGGAGGAAGACCTAGTGGCTATTCCCCAAATAAATCCTGCAGTACTAAAGAAGCCAGAGTGACTCACATCTGGGTAGTCTCTAGGTTGTGACGACGTCAGGCCATCTGTTCTGAAATAGTGAGCCGAAGCTCTCTGTAGGCCCTTATGCGATTTCTTCCAACACTCAATGGATTCGGGGACACTGCCAAGGGGGTGAAAGAGAGCCATCCTTTCTCCAATCTTCAAGGGTGGGGATGGGCAAAATGCCACTGGTTATATATCAGTAGCTCTACTCCCAATGGTATCAAAAGTGCTGGAAATTATTATTGACAACCACGTCAGGGAATATTTCGAAAGGTCTAATATACTCCATCAAGCCCAACACAGTTTCAGGAAAGACAGATCCTGCGTTACTAACCTGCTATCAGCTTGGCACGATTGAACATCATGCTGGGATATGAATGTTCCAGTCCACGTGGTCTTCCTAGGCTTTGAGAAGGCATTTGACACTGTTCGCCATGACCTTCTCCTGCACAAAGTAAGCCAGGCAGGTATAGGTGAGCCACTTCTATCATGGTTAAAGTGCTACCTAGCCGACAGGCAATTTCGCACTAGGGCCAATCGAGTCCGATCATCTTCGCACGGCTCGTCATCAGGGGTGTCGCAGGGTTCTATCCTAGGACCATTGATGTTTTTGATTTTTATCAATGATCTACCACGCCGTCTAAACTGCCCGACTCTCCTATACGCTGACGACGTAAAAATATGGAGGGCGATAAAGTGTCCGGAGGACTCAGATAGGCTGCAGGAAGATCTAAGCCTTCTGGAAGACTGTGCGGTGGCCAGTGGCATGACTTTCAACCTGAAAAGTGCAAAATAGTGAAGTTACGCACCTGTAGACTGCAGAATGCAAGTTACACTCTTCACAATGAAAGTTTGTCCTGCACAACGTCGGAACGCGACTTAGGTCTAGTTCTCACGGAAAAAATGGACACAGGCGTCAATTACACGAGGATGTAGCGAGGACATATGCAGTCATACACTTTACACATAGATAGCTAGGTGCACTCACCCCTGAGCTCTTTCTAAGGTTGTACAAAACACACGCCAGACCACACCTTGAAATGCATAATATTATTGAACCCCACTGCTTGGAAGAGACGCCAACTTCTTCGAAAGATTCCAACGACGGTCAACAAAAGGAGTGGTTGGTCTCCGAAACAAACCATATGATGAAAGGCTAAACAAATTAGGCCTATTCACACTTGGCTGACGTCGTCTTAAAGGGCATTTTATTACTGCCTACAAAGTAACAAATGACCAGAGTCGCCCAAACAAAGTTGTCCTGCCATTGAGTAGGTATAGGCTACCTTGTGGAAATTCCAGGAGGATAGCTCACCAGAGAGCAGGGACCTAGGTACGCTCCAACTTCTTTTCACTGCGGGTTTGCCATCCCTGGAATTCCTTACCAGCAGTTGTAGCTGTGGCACTGTGCGTGGACGCCTTTAAGCGAAGGCTGGACAATCATGCAGCGACACAGGGACTGCGTCTAAATGGCCTATCCCCTTAAAATCCCACACAACATTCAGGAGTAGGCAACTGAACTCGTCGTTTTACTTCTTTACATTCTCTCCCGTCTTACTCTTCCGACAACTCTGACTACACCTATTATTATCATTATTACCGAAGTGTACCTGGCGGCCTGCTTAAATCTTGGGCTACCAAAATTTCCATCCTTCATATTGCATCTATTTCCTCGGATTTATTTTGTTTTAATCATTCAATTATGTATCCAAGTCGCATTACTTACTCTCGCGATTATTTAAAATGTCTTCAACCCGTTAATTTACGAGTATATAATAACGTTAAGAAAAAGTATCATGGAGGTTGGCAGAGATCATTAAAGTGTACTCCAATGCATCAGATGACTGTTCCTGTGATTATGAGCACAAATTGCAGGTCATTATCGAACAAGATTAACTACTTGCATTCTCTATTATACTCAAATATATATTGTAATACTGGTGTAATCACTCTTCAAGAGACTTGGCTCCATGATTCATATGACGACAATTTAGTCTCCTTAAGTGGGTTCACAATCTACAGACAAGACCGATGCAGCTCGAAGAAGAAGAGAGGTGGTGGTGTTGCCACTTTTATTAATTCTCAGTGGTCTACTGCCAACAACGTCTGCTTCAAATTCTCAAATGGCAATATTGACTGTATAACTGTAAAATGTTGACCTAAACACTTACCCAAATACAGCTCCATTTTTGTCACAAATATCTATATCACACCTTGTTGCAGTCCCTCAGAACTATCTATCTTCGCTGATGAATCCACTATTTTTGCTGCTGCTTCGTTTGGTAACTCCTTATCTATAGTGACCGGCGACTTCAACTCCAGCGACTGCAGTTTTATTACATTGCTGGGCCATGCAAATGTTGTTAATTTCCCAACTCGACAAAATACTTCACTTGATTTAGTATTTGTAAATGATTCTGGAATATACGAAGCTCGTAAAAGAGCCCCGCTCTTCAATTCTGATCATTGTATTGTACGAGTCTTACCCAAAATTTACGGAAATTTACACAGTAAAGCCCTCTCAAACTTGTCTAAGAAAGTTGTTCACAGATGCTACTCAAATGAGAACGTACATCATCTTAGAAACATGCTCAGTGACACAAGATGGGATTTGTTTAATGTTGATTAACTTAATGACAATATCTCTAATATTACATCCTATCTGAAATTCTGTTTTGAAATCTGTTGTCCAAAAGAAACACTATTCATCAAATTTGACCGTTTCTCCTCGCCTCAACTTAAAAAGCTTCGTAGAGAAAAGGAAAAACTATATAAAATCAAAGATAAAATTGGTATAAAAAGAACTAACTTCTTAATTAAGTCTGAAATGAAGAGGTTGAATGTAATATATAACCAGAAATTCATGTCCTGCAAAAATCCTTCCAATATGTGGAAACTATTTAAGGAAATCACTGGTGGTAAGCACATAAACAATATTACATATTCTTTTGATGTATGTACTCTTAACAAATCCTACATTTACTCTCCCTCAAATGCCATGCTTCCCAGAATCACTTGTGTTAATAATAGACCTGTCAATGGAGTTCAAGATTGAACGATCAATTCTTGGTTTTTTGCTTAAAATCAACTTCCCCAATTTTCGCGGAGGCATCAATACGACAGTCATCGTCTCATCGGTCTCTGTTCAGAAAGAAGAGTGAAACATCGTCAGAAGTAATCTTATGATTTATTAATGTAATATTTGTTTACAGAACTTAGTTCGTTTATTCCTTTTATATGTTGGTGTAACAATAAAGAAATAACAAGCAGCAGATCGGTGTTTTGGTTTTTGCGTCCGTTTTTACTAAGCGTTTCTGAAACTCAAAGGAACAGCGTGGGCCCGAGCGTAGCGAGAGCTGGGCATTAACGGTTTATGAGACGTGATTGACAGTTTCCGACGATAGAAACAGATCTGGCGGATTCAAACAGTTGGTGAAAGTTTGGATAGTCGCCGTCCATTTTTCCTGGTGCCGGTCAAGTCCTCTTTGAACAAGCAATATCTGGAACTTCTTCGGAATTGGGTCAAGTTCAACAATGCCTGGGTTAAAGAAGGGACAGAGTGTCTTGGTTACAAACAGGAAAGTAAGTCATGGTGACTTGTCTGTTCATTGTAACGATGTGTCTGATGTTAAGCATGACATGGTTGATGTTACTGTTTCGCCGTTCAGGGATAATAGGAACATCAAACTCCCTAAGTTTGAACCACGGTGTTTTGATGGAAACCCGGCCGATTATTTACAGTTTGTAAAGGAGTTTGAGATCATATTGAGTAGTTTTTTATTAAATGATGAATTGAAGTTAATGTATTTGATGAGATATTGCACTGGAGGTGCTGCAGGAGCTATACAGTGTTGTAAGTTTATGAAGCCAAAAGAGGGCTACGATGAGGCTATGAGCATGTTACGTTAAAGGTTTGGAATACCTTCGATGATTGTAGGGAAATTATTCGAGGCTGTTAAGGGTAATGGTAGTCAATTACAGGATGACTCCCAGGCACTCACTGAGTTTTCGGATAATTTGCTAATTTACAAGAATGGAATGATTTCGATGAATCGCGTGAGTGACCTCAACTCGAGTTTTATACTAGAAGTAATAGCAAGACGTCTACCTACTCGACTGCAAAGGAAGTGTGTCAGTCTCGTCTCATAAACCGTTAATGCCCAGCTCTCGCTACGCTCGGGCCCACGCTGCTCTTCGAAGATTTCAGAAACGCTTAGTTATAACGGACGCAAAAACCAATACACCGATCTGCTGCTTGTTATTTCTTTATTGTTACACCAACATATAAAAGGAATAAACGAACTAAGTTCTGTAAACAAATATTACATTAATAAATCATAAGATTACTTCTGACGATGTTTCACTCTTCTTTCTGAACAGAGACCGATGAGACGATGACTGTCGTATTGATGCCTCCGCGAAAATTGGGGAAGTTGATTTTGAGCAAACAACCAAGAATCGATCGTTCAATCTTCAACTACATTGACACTCCCCGGCAAAAAAGGGATCCAACCCTTTTTTCCCTCACGATCAATGCACGTTGACTTGGATGCCATTGCGAGAACCTGGGTCACACGGACAGAGCTGAAATGGAAAACAAACAGAAAAGCCAACACACCACAAGCATACCCACAGCACAATCTCACACATCGCTGACGACCTGCGCCTCCAGATAGAGACCTCCTCTTGACATATTGCAACACAATCGCCACTTGCTAGAATGACTCTTGCAGAATGCAAAGTGACCATGCCAGCACCTCACGATACTCTACGCACATCCTCTTATCTACTCACCACCAATTACCACTGCAATCGCTGGTCACTCATTCTGCCTCAGTTCTAGTAGCGGTGACGCATGCGAGCCTCAGTCGTTTACACTCTTTCTCCCCGGCGTGTCGGACCGCAGCTAACAATTATCTCCGTGTGCATTTCATTCTCAGCACTAGCCTAGCCTCCCCGGCGTATACGACCCATCTGCTGTAATTAACATCAATCAATTCTTTCATGGATGTAGAAGACTCGAAACAACTTCAGAAATAATCACGACGAAAATTACGCAATAACAACAAGACACGAAAACAACAAGTAAACACAATGAATCCAAAATACACCAATTGATATGACACACCACACGTATATACAAATAGTACAAACAACCTCGCCGATCATATCTTGATGGAATTCCTTTGAAGAATCGCAGGACTTACACCAGTACGCCTGCAACCCTTCTCACGCTGACGATTGTAAGTTGTGGAATGTCCAGACACAAACAAGATTAACCAACAATTACATCAATTGGAACTCACACAACTATTTAACACAAACATATGTACAATCACTACATCAAATGTTGTGGATTCCGGCATGACAAACTACCCTTGAAGAACTGTAGGACTTACAGCAGGACGCCTACATTCCTTCTCAGGTTGATGATCCAAGTGGAAGTCGTCCGGACACAAACAGAATTACCAACAGCTAGATGACAGATGATATCAATTCAGTATATACAATATGAACATATGTACAAGATCATACACCAAGCACATTGGGCTGCTCATTGATGCGCTACCCTTTGAAGAATTGTAGGACTTACAGCAGTACGCCTACAACCCTTCTCAGGTTGACGCCCTAGGTTGGAAAATCGTCACAGAGTTCATTTGCTGACCTCCTTCTATGAGCTATATCCTCAAATCTGAACGGCAACACGCCCATGTCATTGTATCGTAGAATATAGATGACCAACAAACACACGACATATCTCATCAACCAAGTATAGAAACAGAGTAATTTACACCAAAGATAATAGCATTCAAATAGTAACTTGAAACTAGAAATGCCTTTATTCGTGCAAGTCAATTTAACAATAACTCTCTCCTTTACACTTGGCTTATCCACACTAAACTGACCATTGATATTCGTCCTTTCAAACGAACTGATACTACCATAGTCGTTGCACAAGATACTTGAGTTGATGGGTGTCTGTTTCATTGTGGATGACAGCACCAACGACGACTGAGTGACACAAGGTGACGAAATTAGTGGTGGATCAGAAGCTGTTCTTTTTCGGATCTCAGATAGTTGTCCAACTGCAAGATTACCACCACTGCTGTCTTTCACTACTAGTTTGGGTTTAGCACTATCATCTGATGATAGGTGGGCTACACGCTGATCAATTACACTGACTGTCTCACAAGTATGCACACCTTCTGTAACTGCATCTGCGTTCAATTCTACTTCACGTTGTAGTTGTACAGAACCTTTATTTAACTTAGCAGTAGTAGGCATATCCCTCATCTCATAATGATCAACCAAAGACAACTGTGAAGTATCATGATCATTATCACGAATATTCACTTTACCGTCAATTTCATTATTTTCACACTCTTTAATAACAGAAGTAGACAATTTTGGTTCATCCTCGCAAATCCTAAAAGGTTTTATAACTTCACTCTGACTAGTAATACCTTGTAAACTTGTGCAGTCAGAACTGCACTCTGAAGCAATAACTCTATTCTTTGACACTCTATTCAACAATGGCTTACCAGTTGCAACTACAGACTTCTTCACCGCACCGTTATCGTCACACAATTTGGAGTCAGGCCTGGAGTTTACATTTAGCTTATCACTGAACTTGCTCATTGGTTCACAGTTCACCTTTGTATGCACCTCTTGAAAACGTGTAAAACACAACCGTGTTTGTCTTGCATCTTGTAACTCATCTGTTGAGGATGTACTACGAAACCTGTTACACTCACTAGGTCTATATGCATTACTAGACATCATGGAGCTTTCTCGATAACCACCTCTCTGAGGCCTACTCGTCATCAATGATTGCATTTTGATCTCAGACTGCTCTATTCTAGGGGTGAGATCTAACAGACTGGAAAACTTGCTCATAGATTGATTGACACTATTATTTACCAGTTTCAGGATATCATCGAACTTTGGCTCGATACCCTCATCCTTCATACGGGAGCTTATCTTCACCCACTTCCTTTGCAGTCGAGTAGGTAGACGTCTTGCTATTACTTCTAGTATAAAACTCGAGTTGAGGTCACTCACGCGATTCATCGAAATCATTCCATTCTTGTAAATTAGCAAATTATCCAAAAACTCAGTGAGTGCCTGGGAGTCATCCTGTAATCGACCACCATTACCCTTAACAGCCTCGAATAATTTCCCTACAATCATCGAAGGTATTCCAAACCTTTAACGTAACATGCTCATAGCCTCATCGTAGCCCTCTTTTGGCTTCATAAACTTACAACACTGTATAGCTCCTGCAGCACCTCCAGTGCAATATCTCATCAAATACATTAACTTCAATTCATCATTTAATAAAAAACTACTCAATATGATCTCAAACTCCTTTACAAACTGTAAATAATCGGCCGGGTTTCCATCAAAACACCGTGGTTCAAACTTAGGGAGTTTGATGTTCCTATTATCCCTGAACGGCGAAACAGTAACATCAACCATGTCATGCTTAACATCAGACACATCGTTACAATGAACAGACAAGTCACCATGACTTACTTTCCTGTTTGTAACCAAGACACTCTGTCCCTTCTTTAACCCAGGCATTGTTGAACTTGACCCAATTCCGAAGAAGTTCCAGATATTGCTTGTTCAAAGAGGACTTGACCGGCACCAGGAAAAATGAACGGCGACTATCCAAACTTTCACCAACTGTTTGAATCCGCCAGATCTGTTTCTATCGTCAGAAACTGTCAGTCTCGTCTCATAAACCGTTAATGCCCAGCTCTCGCTACGCTCGGGCCCACGCTGTTCCTTTGAGTTTCAGAAACGCTTAGTAAAAACGGACGCAAAAACCAAAACACCGATCTGCTGCTTGTTATTTCTTTATTGTTACACCAACATATAAAAGGAATAAACGAACTAAGTTCTGTAAACAAATATTACATTAATAAATCATAAGATTACTTCTGACGATGTTTCACTCTTCTTTCTGAACAGAGACCGATGAGACGATGACTGTCGTATTGATGCCTCCGCGAAAATTGGGGAAGTTGATTTTGAGCAAACAACCAATAATTGATCGTTCAATCTTCTACTCTATTGACAAAGTGGGTGAAGATAAGCTCCCGTATGAAGGATGAGGGTATCGAGCCAAAGTTCGATGATATCCTGAAACTGGTAAATACTGGTGTCAATCAATAATAATAATAATAATAGTATATTCTCATTTTGTACATGAGAGACGCCAGTTTACAGGCATCATCAATATGATAAATTACATATACGATTAGCAATCATAATTAATAATAATGTTTTAATAAAATACACATTTTTTCCTACTTGTGTAGGACACACCAAATATACAGGCATGGATAAGCATTATATAAATTTCATAAATTTGGTTTATGGTTAAGTTACATGGTTGCTGGCGTTTTTGTCTTAGGTCTGTGGGAACAATATGATAACCAGTCATTCAATGGAGCACGTCATGAAATATAGGAATATTAACTTCGCATTAACAAAAAAACCCAAGTAAGTTTTGGATGGATTAAAAATACTTGGGAAAAAATAAAGCTTGAAGTTATTCCACAATATAACAAGTCATTCAATGGAGCACATCATGAAATATAGGAATATTGTCTTCGCATTAACAAAAAAACCCAAGTAAGTTTTGGATGGATTAAAAATACTTGGGAAAAAATAAAGCTTGAAGTAATTCCTCAATATAACTTGGGTGTGTACAAATCCGAATCTCATTTTTGATTTTATATCCAAATTGGGTAATAAGGAAGCTATTTTTACAGATACGATCAGTTATGTTATAAGCTACAATCGTGACGTTGTATTACAAATAGATACTTTTCCATTGGTATAAGAGTATATTCCACAAATGTAATCCAGGTTGCGTCGTGGAGAAAGTTAATTCGTTATTAACCAGGCAACTGAAAGATACGGGACCAATAATGTTTGCAGATCATTTGTCATTGTAAATGGTCAAATATCCACATTATTCATTCTCATTCAAAAAGTCAAATGGAAGCTGAAATGGTGAGAGAAAAAAGAAGACAAACAACAGCAACGCAAAAGAAAGCAACGGGAGTCCTTAAGGAGTGATTAATAAATATATACATATATATTCTGTTTAGTAACTGTGGTTATTTTGGTACACAAACTAACTAGTCCCGTTATGCTAACTTTTATATTATGTGTAAACTAATATTATACTGTCCTGTGTAGAAATGTTAATCATCTAGTTCCAATAATATTAAAATTTATAATTGTAGTTTGTTGTAACTACACGTTTAAAGAACTTAAAATATCTATGTAGGGTGAAAAAGAAGGTGTAAGAGTCAGGCGCAAAAGTGCATTGTCATCTTTGAGTAGTCTGGTGACTGAGGAGATGAACACTGGAAGTGTGTTTGCATCGCGCACATTAGCTGGTAGTCTATTCCAAATGACTGAAAACTTATTTAAGAAGAAGTTGTACCGCACGTAAGTCTGACAGTGCTCCATAGCAGCTAGGTTGTGATGATTTCTAAGATTGTAACTGATGACAGCGGTAGGTTTAGTTATTGGCTCGGAGGAATGCAAGAGAAGATTAGTTAGCTTATAGTAAAAGATAAGGTTTAGCTTAAGGCGTCTTTTCCAGAGGGGTTCTAATCTTAGTCTTACGCATCGCTCATGGTATTCCAGACCACTTTCTAAACCAAGAGTTCTTGAGGTAAACTGCCGTTGCACTCCCTCTAATTTAAGCTTGTCATTTTGTCTTAGTCCGCTAAGAATAAACGGGCAGTATTCTAAGATAGGTCGGACACATACTTTGTATAATAAAACCCTAGTTTCACAACAAAAGAAATTGCGTGTTATGCATCCTATCAGCCTTCGCGTTTTACGTCTGGCATAATCAGTCTGTTCAGCGAACGTTAGGTTACTAGAGTATCTAATACCGAGATCTACGACTGAGTTGAGCTTAGCTAGTTTTCGCCCATTTATTTCAAGAGTTAGATCAAGGTTACTGTTGCCGATACAAATCCAGCCGCATTTGTCAATGTTAAAATTTAGACAGGATTCAGCACACCATGTTGCGAGACTACTTAGTTCAAGATGTATTTTAGTAACCATATCGCTTAATTCATGAGTGTAGCAGGAGTAGACGACTTTGAGGTCGTCAGCATATAGGAATGGTTTACCTGAGGTGAAGCACTTGCAAATGCTGTTAATGTAAACTGTGAATAAAAGTGGACCTAGGACACTACCTTGCACGACCCCACTTGAGATCTGCCTAGGATGAGACAATACAGATCCAACTTTGGTTATTTGTACCCTGTTGCTTAGAAATGATTTTAACCAGTTCAGTAATGGGTTGCGAATTCCACAAGAGTACAGCTTCTCAAAGAGAATACTGTGAGATACCATGTCAAATGCCCTAGATATATCGAAGTAGAGAACAACGACTAGCTTACGTGCTTCGCGACTACTAGTGATGCAGTTGAAAAAGTCGAAGTGGCAAGTAACGCAGGATCTATTTTTGAGAAATCCGTGTTGAGACCTTGTAACAAGATCTTCCCTAATTAGGTAGTCTGACAATTGATCTTTTACAACTTTCTCCATGATTCGTGAGATAACTGGGGTTATATTTATGGGTCTGTAATTGCGGACGTTTGCCCTATCACCAGATTTGTAATGTGGAATTATGAAGCTAGTTTTCCACTCACTAGGGTAAGTGCCAGTGTCCATAGATATTGAGAAGAATTTAAGAAGTAACAAGGGTATATCACACCCACTGTTTTTGAAAATTATCGAAGCGAGGCCATCCGGTCCCGTACTAGTGGAAGGTTTAAGGCTTTTAATTGCTTGTACTATTAACTGATTAGTGAACACAATGCTTTCAAGGGAAGAGATAGTAAGGGGAGCGGTTTCACCAGGCATATGTGTTTCTAAACTAAAGTTTGCAAACCAATCACTGAAGAGTTCACAGATAGTGGCAGGTTCATTGTAGATTACTTTGTCGTGAAGTAAGTATGGGATTTCCCTCGCCGACTGCATTCGTTTTTTAAGAAGTGCCGTTAAGTTATAAACTTTGGAGGTACTTTCAAGTGCCGTTAACTCTTCGTCGAGGTCCTTTTGAGAGCGTAGGCGCTTGAGAGATTCAAGAGACTCGTGGATTGAGAGCAATAGTGATATGTCCTTAGTGGAATAGTACTGTTTCTTCAGTTTCCTTAACTTATTACGGTGTGCCCTTGGAATATATTCAGTTCGGTGTCTACTTAATTTCACTATTTTCTTTGGAGCAACTGTATCTAGACAAAGGGTAACATTCCTGTAAAACAGGGTTACTAAGGCCTCCAGGGAGTCAGTGGTAAAATAGTCATCCCATTGACAGAGTCGAATAAGTTCTTGGACTAATCCCCAGTCTGTATATTTGTAACTACGACATATTGTGCTTCCTGAGTCTTGTTTGTTTCCTGTATTTAGTGGTGAGAAAGGCAGAGAGCAGAGTACCATTCTATGGTCACTACTGGAAAATCGATTACCAACATAGTGGATACTGGGATTGTGTCATGACAAAAAACAAGGTCCAACATGTTGTCACCACGAGTAGGTGTCTGGACGTGTTGTTGCCATCCATAACAGTCTATAGTGGCAAGTAATTCGTCGAAGCGTTGGGGGCCGGAACTAGTTAGCCAATTGACTTCTGGAAGATTGAAGTCCCCTGCAATTATTTTGTAATTAGCACTAAACGAGGATGCGTGTGCAAACGATTTAGCTAATAACGCATCAGTTTCTTTTGTTGAGCTTGGTGCTCGATAAACACAGCCTATGAGAAGTTTGTACTTATCTCCATGTAAGACAACCCAGAGTGAGTCAGGTACATTATTCATTGTTTCATCTTCCACCTTACTGACTACAAATGAGTTATGTATATATATGAGACATCCTCCACCACGCTTGCAATCTCTGTTTGCACGGTGTACAGTGTAATCATCGATACCTATATGCACATCAAGTACAGAGGATGAGCACCATGACTCAGTAATCAGAGCTACAGTAGGCTTGGCGACTAATAATAATGTCCTTAGTTCAGATATCTTATTGATTAAGGAACGTGCATTAATTAGCAATATCGTGAATAAGTCACGGGATACTACAAACTGGCTTAAAATGTCACCATAACCTAAATCTATTTGTGCGTCAGCACCGCAAGAATTTATGAATGAAAAGGAGGTCGGACTGGGTGTCTGTACATCGGGTTGGTGTGCAATGAGGTGGTCCTAGGTGCCATGGGTCGTACCAGTGATTCGGGACACCTGGAAAATTTACCATGTGTTCCTGGATATAAGGGTAGTACAGGTTGGGCCTAGGTTGACGGTTAAAAGGCATAGCATCAGAAGGTCTACCCATCCAACTGCTATTCGTCATACCGGTATACACCTTCGGGTTGTTTTTATAACTTAAAGGGAATTGTGAAGGAAGGTGCTTTGGCTGCAAGACTTTAGGAGTCTTGGAGCCTGACTTTCTATAAGGTGGAGCATGCGGAACACCTCCAGATATACTTATGTTTCGAGAGGAGTTTTTCGTAACAAGTGATGGTTTGTTGGCATTCTTACTCTCAGCAGGCTTATTGAATACAAAGTATTCTTCCCCATCATTAGTCTCAACCCTGCGAAATTTGTTCATCGTGGTGAGGTTACTACGTTTGGGGGGAAATTTCTTAGAACAACTTGCAGAAGTTCTAGTCATTTTAACATCTTTCGATGAGGCTTTATTTACAGGGGTACTGGTATCTAAATCAGTTCCTAGTTCCATTGGCAGGTGTGGTTGTTGTGTAGTTTGCTGAATGCTAGTTGTCTGTTGCTGTGCACGATCCTTATTTGGTAAATCTAAGCTAGAGGAGGTGACCAGGTTATTACTACGCATTATTCTGCGCTGACACGGTGTTTTATCCTGAGCTACGGTTATAGACTTATAACTGCTATTCAGTCTTAAGTGATCCTGACATTTAGTAAACTTACTAGCATCAAGGGAATTACTGAATTTAAAAATGATTGGGCAATTAGCCTGGTTAGACTTTTTACGAAGTCGTTTGCATTCACATGGAACACTAGCCATGCCGCAACAAATCAGGATTTTGTGTCTTACAGTTTTCAGGGGCAGAGAATCTGGGACGTTGTAAACTATAGCTTGGTGAGAAGAGGTTATACGCTTCATCACCTCCGTAGCCAAGCAGTCAATCAGATTTTCAGCTTTATTTAGGTTGTCTGGAGATATTTTAGGATGCCTTTCTAAAAGACAGGCTATTGGGTCTAAATTCAAAAGCTTATTTTGAGTTACATCCAGTAAACACTTAACCTGACCAATATCAGACCGGCTCTCCGTGGTATTTGAGATTGGCAGTGACATACTATCAAACTGATCTAATTTTTTCTGAATTTCACTTACTTGCCTCTGCATATCTTTCAAAAGGAGGTTTAGTTTACAGAACTCAGAGTTCTCTAACAGAACATCTTTCACCTGTATCACAGGAGTGAGATCTGCACTCAAACCATTTTGAGAGCTAGTAGTTGATACTGTATTACCAGGCGGTAATGCAGTTATAACCGAATTTAAGCCACTATCTAAAACAATTGTGTTTCTACGAACACGTTTTTTAGAGATTTGGACCATAATTTCAAGAATTATATGACAATAAGCAGTAAAAAAATTTCACAACAAACACGTGCAAAAAAAAATCTCTGAGGAAGTTCGCCAGTCTATTACATCTCACCCCTAGAATAGAGCAGTCTGAGATCAAAATGCAATCATTGATGACGAGTAGGCCTCAGAGAGGTGGTTATCGAGAAAGCTCCATGATGTCTAGTAATGCATATAGACCTAGTGAGTGTAACAGGTTTCGTAGTACATCCTCAACAGATGAGTTACAAGATGCAAGACAAACACGGTTGTGTTTTACACGTTTTCAAGAGGTGCATACAAAGGTGAACTGTGAACCAATGAGCAAGTTCAGTGATAAGCTAAATGTAAACTCCAGGCCTGACTCCGAATTGTGTGACGATAACGGTGCGGTGAAGAAGTCTGTAGTTGCAACTGGTAAGCCATTGTTGAATAGAGTGTCAAAGAATAGAGTTATTGCTTCAGAGTGCAGTTCTGACTGCACAAGTTTACAAGGTATTACTAGTCAGAGTGAAGTTATAAAACCTTTTAGGATTTGCGAGGATGAACCAAAATTGTCTACTTCTGTTATTAAAGAGTGTGAAAATAATGAAATTGACGGTAAAGTGAATATTCGTGATAATGATCATGATACTTCACAGTTGTCTTTGGTTGATCATTATGAGATGAGGGATATGCCTACTACTGCTAAGTTAAATAAAGGTTCTGTACAACTACAACGTGAAGTAGAATTGAACGCAGATGCAGTTACAGAAGGTGTGCATACTTGTGAGACAGTCAGTGTAATTGATCAGCGTGTAGCCCACCTATCATCAGATGATAGTGCTAAACCCGAACTAGTAGTGAAAGACAGCAGTGGTGGTAATCTTGCAGTTGGACAACTATCTGAGATCCGAAAAAGAACAGCTTCTGATCCACCACTAATTTCGTCACCTTGTGTCACTCAGTCGTCGTTGGTGCTGTCATCCACAATGAAACAGACACCCATCAACTCAAGTATCTTGTGCAACGACTATGGTAGTATCAGTTCGTTTGAAAGGACGAATATCAATGGTCAGTTTAGTGTGGATAAGCCAAGTGTAAAGGAGAGAGTTATTGTTAAATTGACTTGCACGAATAAAGGCATTTCTAGTTTCAAGTTACTATTTGAATGCTATTATCTTTGGTGTAAATTACTCTGTTTCTATACTTGGTTGATGAGATATGTCGTGTGTTTGTTGGTCATCTATATTCTACGATACAATGACATGGGCGTGTTGCCGTTCAGATTTGAGGATATAGCTCATAGAAGGAGGTCAGCAAATGAACTCTGTGACGATTTTCCAACCTAGGGCGTCAACCTGAGAAGGGTTGTAGGCGTACTGCTGTAAGTCCTACAATTCTTCAAAGGGTAGCGCATCAATGAGCAGCCCAATGTGCTTGGTGTATGATCTTGTACATATGTTCATATTGTATATACTGAATTGATATCATCTGTCATCTAGCTGTTGGTAATTCTGTTTGTGTCCGGACGACTTCCACTTGGATCATCAACCTGAGAAGGAATGTAGGCGTCCTGCTGTAAGTCCTACAGTTCTTCAAGGGTAGTTTGTCATGCCGGAATCCACAACATTTGATGTAGTGATTGTACATATGTTTGTGTTAAATAGTTGTGTGAGTTCCAATTGATGTAATTGTTGGTTAATCTTGTTTGTGTCTGGACATTCCACAACTTACAATCGTCAGCGTGAGAAGGGTTGCAGGCGTACTGGTGTAAGTCCTGCGATTCTTCAAAGGAATTCCATCAAGATATGATCGGCGAGGTTGTTTGTACTATTTGTATATACGTGTGGTGTGTCATATCAATTGGTGTATTTTGGATTCATTGTGTTTACTTGTTGTTTTCGTGTCTTGTTGTTATTGCGTAATTTTCGTCGTGATTATTTCTGAAGTTGTTTCGAGTCTTCTACATCCATGAAAGAATTGATTGATGTTAATTACAGCAGATGGGTCGTATACGCCGGGGAGGCTAGGCTAGTGCTGAGAATGAAATGCACACGGAGATAATTGTTAGCTGCGGTCCGACACGCCGGGGAGAAAGAGTGTAAACGACTGAGGCTCGCATGCGTCACCGCTACTAGAACTGAGGCAGAATGAGTGACCAGCGATTGCAGTGGTAATTGGTGGTGAGTAGATAAGAGGATGTGCGTAGAGTATCGTGAGTTGCTGGCATGGTCACTTTGCATTCTGCAAGAGTCATTCTAGCAAGTGGCGATTGTGTTGCAAGATGTCAAGAGGAGGTGTCTACCTGGAGGCGCAGGTCGTCAGCGATGTGTGAGATTGTGCTGTGGGTATGCTTGTGGTGTGTTGGCTTTTCTGTTTGTTTTCCATTTCAGCTCTGTCCGTGTGACCCAGGTTCTCGCAATGGCATCCAAGTCAACGTGCATTGATCGTGAGGGAAAAAAGGGTTGGATCCCTTTTTTGCCGGGGAGTGTCAATGGAGTTGAAGATTGAACGATCAATTCTTGGTTGTTTGCTTAAAATCAACTTCCCCAATTTTCGTGGAGGCATCAATACGACAGTCATCGTCTCATCGGTCGCTGTTCAGAAAGAAGAGTGAAACATCGTCAGAAGTAATCTTATGATTTATTAATGTAATATTTGTTTACAGAACTTAGTTCGCTTATTCCTTTTATATGTTGGTGTAACAATAAAGAAATAACAAGCAGCAGATCGGTGTTTTGGTTTTTGCGTCCGTTTTTACTAAGCGTTTCTGAAACTCAAAGGAACAGCGTGGGCCCGAGCGTAGCGAGAGCTGGGCATTAACGGTTTATGAGACGAGACTGACAGTTTCTGACGATAGAAACAGATCTGGCGGATTCAAACAGTTGGTGAAAGTTTGGATAGTCGCCGTTCATTTTTCCTGGTGCCGGTCAAGTCCTCTTTGAACAAGCAATATCTGGAACTTCTTCGGAATTGGGTCAAGTTCAACAATGCCTGGGTCAAAGAAGCGACAGAGTGTCTTGGTTACAAACAGTAAAGTAAGTCATGGTGACTTGTCTGTTCATTGTAACGATGTGTCTGATGTTAAGCATGACATGGTTGATGTTACTGTTTCGCCGTTCAGGGATAATAGGAACATCAAACTCCCTAAGTTTGAACCACGGTGTTTTGATGGAAACCCGGCCGATTATTTACAGTTTGTAAAGGAGTTTGAGATCATATTGAGTAGTTTTTTATTAAATGATGAATTGAAGTTAATGTATTTGATGAGATATTGCACTGGAGATGCTTCAAGAGCTATACAGCGCTGTAAGTTTATGAAGCCAAAAGAGGGCTACGATGAGGCTATGAGCATGTTACGTTAAAGGTTTGGAATACCTTCGATGATTGCAGGGAAATTATTCGAGGCTGTTAAGGGTAATGGTGGTCAATTACAGGATGACTCCCAGGCACTCACTGAGTTTTTGGATAATTTGCTAATTTACAAGAATGGAATGATTTCGATGAATCGCGTGAGTGACCTCAACTCGAGTTTTATACTAGAAGTAATAGCAAGACGTCTACCTACTCGACTGCAAAGGAAGTGGGTGAAGATAAGCTCCCGTATGAAGGATGAGGGTATCGAGCCAAAGTTCGATGATATCCTGAAACTGGTAAATAATAGTGTCAATCAATCTATGAGCAAGTTTTCCAGTCTGTTAGATCTCACCCCTAGAATAGAGCAGTCTGAGATCAAAATGCAATCATTGATGACGAGTAGGCCTCAGAGAGGTGGTTATCGAGAAAGCTCCATGATGTCTAGTAATGCATATAGACCTAGTGAGTGTAACAGGTTTCGTAGTACATCCTCAACAGATGAGTTACAAGATGCAAGACAAACACGGTTGTGTTTTACACGTTTTCAAGAGGTGCATACAAAGGTGAACTGTGAACCAATGAGCAAGTTCAGTGATAAGCTAAATGTAAACTCCAGGCCTGACTCCGAATTGTGTGACGATAACGGTGCGGTGAAGAAGTCTGTAGTTGCGACTGGTAAGCCATTGTTGAATAGAGTGTCAAAGAATAGAGTTATTGCTTCAGAGTGCAGTTCTGACTGCACAAGTTTACAAGGTATTACTAGTCAGAGTGAAGTTATAAAACCTTTTAGGATTTGCGAGGAGGAACCAAAATTGTCTACTTCTGTTATTGAAGAGTTTGAAAATGATGAAGTTGACGGTAAAGTGAATATTCGTGATAATGATCATGATACTTCACAGTTGTCTTTGGTTGATCATTATGAGATGAGGGATATGCCTACTACTGCTAAGTTAAATAAAGGTTCTGTACAACTACAACGTGAAGTAGAATTGAACGCAGATGCAGTTACAGAAGGTGTGCATACTTGTGAGACAGTCAGTGTAATTGATCAGCGTGTAGCCCACCTATCATCAGATGATAATGCTAAACCCAAACTAGTAGTGAAAGACAGCAGTGGTGGTAATCTTGCAGTTGGACAACTATCTGAGATCCGAAAAAGAACAGCTTCTGATCCACCACTAATTTCGTCACCTTGTGTCACTCAGTCGTCGTTGGTGCTGTCATCCACAATGAAACAGACACCCATCAACTCAAGTATCTTGTGCAACGACTATGGTAGTATCAGTTCGTTTGAAAGGACGAATATCAATGGTCAGTTTAGTGTGGATAAGCCAAGTGTAAAGGAGAGAGTTATTGTTAAATTGACTTGCACGAATAAAGGCATTTCTAGTTTCAAGTTACTATTTGAATGCTATTATCTTTGGTGTAAATTACTCTGTTTCTATACTTGGTTGATGAGATATGTCGTGTGTTTGTTGGTCATCTATATTCTACGATACAATGACATGGGCGTGTTGCCGTTCAGATTTGAGGATAAAGCTCATAGAAGGAGGTCAGCAAATGAACTCTGTGAGGATTTTCCAACCTAGGGCGTCAACCTGAGAAGGAATGTAGGCGTCCTGCTGTAAGTCCTACAGTTCTTCAAGGGTAGTTTGTCATGCCGGAATCCACAACATTTGATGTAGTGATTGTACATATGTTTGTGTTAAATAGTTGTGTGAGTTCCAATTGATGTAATTGTTGGTTAATCTTGTTTGTGTCTGGACATTCCACAACTTACAATCGTCAACCTGTGAAGGGTTGTAGGCGTACTGGTGTAAGTCCTGCAATTCTTCAAAGGAATTCCATCAAGACATGATCGGCGAGGTTGTTTGTACTATTTGTATATACGTGTGGTGTGTCATATCAATTGGTGTATTTTGGATTCATTGTGTTTACTTGTTGTTTTCGTGTCTTGTTGTTATTGCGTAATTTTCGTCGTGATTATTTCTGAAGTTGTTTCGAGTCTTCTACATCCATGAAAGAATTGATTGATGTTAATTACAGCAGATGGGTCGTATACGCCGGGGAGGCTAGGCTAGTGCTGAGAATGAAATGCACACGGAGATAATTGTTAGCTGCGGTCCGACACGCCGGGGAGAAAGAGTGTAAACGACTGAGGCTCGCATGCGTCACCGCTACTAGAACTGAGGCAGAATGAGTGACCAGCGATTGCAGTGGTAATTGGTGGTGAGTAGATAAGAGGATGTGCGTAGAGTATCGTGAGGTGCTGGCATGGTCACTTTGCATTCTGCAAGAGTCATTCTAGCAAGTGGCGATTGTGTTGCAAGATGTCAAGAGGAGGTCTCTATCTGGAGGCGCAAGTCGTCAGCGATGTGTGAGATTGTGCTGTGGGTATGCTTGTGGTGTGTTGGCTTTTCTGTTTGTTTTCCATTTCAGCTCTGTCCGTGTGACCCAGGTTCTCGCAATGGCATCCAAGTCAACGTGCATTGATCGTGAGGGAAAAAAGGGTTGGATCCCCTTTCTGCCGGGGAGTGTCAATGGAGTTGAAGATTGAACGATCGATTCTTGGTTGTTTGCTCAAAATCAACTTCCCCAATTTTCGTGGAGGCATCAATACGACAGTCATCGTCTCATCGGTCGCTGTTCAGAAAGAAGAGTGAAACATCGTCAGAAGTAATCTTATGATTTATTATTGTAATATTTGTTTTCAGACCTTAGTTCGCTTATTCCATTTATATGTTGGTGTAACAATATACAAGTATCAAGCGGCCGATCGGCGTTTTGGTTTTTGCGTCCGTTATAACTAAGCGTTTCTGAAATCTTCGAAGAGCAGCGTGGGCCCGAGCGTAGCGAGAGCTGGGCATTAACGGTTTATGATACGTGATTGACAAGCCCCTTTCCAGGTTTTAACACAAATGATGTTCAAAAGTGCCTCTAGTCTCTAAACCCTTCCCACAACTTAGGTCCCGATTATGTACCTAGTATTATTTTTAAAAAATGTTCTGATATTCTGTGTCACCCTCTTACTGATCCATTTAACAAATCTTTTTCCGATAATATTGTGCCTGCCGTTTGGAAGTACATTAAAGTTTTACCCATACCTAAATCTTCTACTGGAGCATGTGTCAATTTTAGACCCATTGCTATTACGTCTCCTTTTTTGAAAACTATGGAGAAATTACTTTTACTTAGTCTTGAACCTTCGCTTAAATCCTTTAATGACCCTAAACAATTAGCCTATAAGCACAGTAGAAGCACTTTAGATGCAGCTGCCGTCTTATATCATAACATTGCTTCCAGTCTAGACAAGGGGGCTAAATTTGTTCGTTGCGCCTTCCTAGACTATACATCTGCTTTCGACTCGGTCCCTAGGGACATCTTATTAAATAAACTTGCTGCTAGTCAAACAGAATGTTGGGCTGTTAACTGGTTGCATTCCTATTTCTCAGAAAGAAAGCAGTACACCGTATATAAAGGGAAGTCTTCCACTTCATTGCCTACTGAAGCTGGTGTCCCTCAAGGTGCTGTTCTTTCTCCTTTTCTTTTTTCTTTCTTCTTGCACGACTTGCCTTACTCTGATGAAATAAACTTTGTGAAGTATGCTGATGATTTAACAGTTTCAATGGCTGTTAACTCCCAGCTAGATTGTACTAAAATAAATAGCTTTCTATCGGAAGTCAGCAAATGGTCTGAGTCAAACGGTCTTAAACTGAATCCTTCTAAGTGTCAAACTGTTGATTTCAGCTTAAGATGTAAACGACAGTTAAAAGAAGTCATCGATTCTCATGACAGTTGTAAAATTGACAACAATGATATAGGGATCAAATCAGAAATTAAGTATCTTGGACTCATTCTCTCTTCTGATCTCTCCTGGTCTTCCCATGTCTTGGCAATCTCCAGTAAAATATTCCGCTTGACATTTTACATTAAGAAGTTAAGACACTCGGGTATAACTCAACCCCTCATCCTACAGTTCGTAAACTCTTGCATCCTACCCATTCTTCTTTATTGTTCACCCTTATTCTTTCCTGGTTTGCTTAAAAAAGACTATGTCACAATTCGTAGAATACTGAAGACTGTCAGTAGGGTGAGTGGTGTCCCAGTGGATCACATAGTTAACGTCGTTGTCGATAGGCATTTGACTTCGTGCAATAAATTTGCTAAAGGGATTTTGTCTGACTTGGAGCATCCGCTTTACTCTCAGCTTTCACCTTGCATCTCAGCGGGTAGAACAAGGAGTAACTTCAGAAAACTGTATGCTCGCACATCTAAGTATAAGAAGTCTATGATACCATACTTGGCATGTATTTTATGTGATGAAAATAGTGTCAGACAAGAATTAACTAACCTTTTTTCATCTAGTAAATGAACAATTTCCTCCATCCATCCTTATATACCTTCAAGTTTTACTTTTATTACTTCTGTTATATTTATAATAATAATAATAATAATAATGTATATTCTCATATAAACATATAAATTTACATGAAAATGCATGCCATTTTTACAGGCGCGATCAAGTATGATATAATATCAAATCGTAGATTGTCTACAAGTTAATAATGTTTCAACAGTTAAATATTTGATATATATATAAATACACATTGTCTGAACTAGGCTGTATAGTTATTGAATTGTACAGTTGTCCTCCAGGTTGAGCGGGAAAATCGACTTCGTTTCGTTTTCATCCCGTGGTTGTCGGCATACGATAACCAACCAATATTGAGGTAAGTACAACGTTTACAAGGGATTGAAAGCTGTTTTAGAAAAGTAAAAGTGCTGAGGTGAATCATTAAATTGTAATGAAATAGGTAAGTGCAAGTATCATTAATAAATGCATTAAAAAAGAAAACTCCCTAGGCTGACAACGTTCATTTGCAATGTATAATGCAACACATATACCTCGTACTATCATGATGTCCAATTTTGGTTTTAATACATTTATCCTCAGTTGTGCCAGTTGTTTTTGTTTTATACCTTTTTGTGCATTTAATGTACAACCGTACCCTTCAGAGAGTAGGAATATAATAAGTCATAAAGAGCTGTAAAATGTTAGGTTTAATGGAATATAATGAGGATCAAGTAAAGACGTTATTAGAAAATGAATGAGATAAGACATTGTGAAGTGGTATTCAAAGATCCGACAATGGGCAGCAAGTTAGTTTATAAGATGCCCCATAAATCTGTGCAGATCCCGCGTGGTCGCTTCTCAACAATAGGCTGGGTGAATGGTATATATTTAAAGGTAGAAGCATGATCTGTCAAGGCGTTCATTATTATCTTTTTCAAGATAAAGATCTAAGCCCTCATAAAAATCAGAAATATCTCGAGCCTTTAATTTGTGTATTGCTGTTCCTGCAGAATGGGGCGATTCACCTTAGTGACCCCCACCATATCTACTGATCAGCTAACGCCACCCTCCCTCCTTTTTTGATGTTAAGCTCTGAGACTATGATTATTATGGCTACGGCAAATATATTGCTTGGTACCAGACATGTTCGTACCTCATATTCCATCTCCCTAGCTTTCTTAATGAGTGCTTCCAATAGGTCTCCGCGTACATCTTTATGAACATTATATATGTATGCATGCGTCCTAATGAACAGATTACTTTACAAGAAGTTAGAACCTTAAAGAATAAAAAGAATAGGTTTTGTGAATAGTGAAGCAAGATTCAGCAGAACAATATAGTTAGGGATCAATATAGGTAGTATGAACTGAAGGTAAGGTCGGTTGGCAGGACTTAGTGTACTAAATTATCGTGACAGTCTTGTATATAGTAGACATCTGACATTGCAAAGTAACGTGTCTAAACATATTATAAAAAGATATTAACAGAACCAACAAAATTTCAGCATTTGTTTAACAATACTACAGAAGGGTAGTTAGTACTACAGGTAATCGTAAAGTAAATCAATCTATGTATAATAAGAGCATAGTCAGTGTCATAATTCGTATTATCAAAGAATACATTAGGCTCAAAAACTGAGTGTTATAAGGGAAACAAGCATGGTAAAGCAAGAGAACACTTGCCGCATAGCTATTTTAATCATTTTAAGTATTTTAATGACAATCGAATTTCAAGTATTGAACCTACATAATTACTAAGTGTTATTATATTGGTGTTGGGACTAGTGTGCTTTCCGTAGTTAAATATTGAAAAGCCATTGTCTCTCCACTCTACCAGCAGTTGAGATCTTTGAGGCGGGCTAGGGTGGACATGTTTATATGTTTTTCTAGGCTCCTTTTGAAACTGTCAGGCCTTTCACAGGATCTTATCTCAGAGGGTAGTTGGTTCCAAAGTTTGCAATATTTAATGGTGAAGAAGTTATCTCTCTTGTTGTGTTTTTGTGTGTTTTCCTTTTGAGGGTGTTTTTGTTTTTGTGTTGTCTATGCTTTTTGGTTTTCGCCGGTTTTGTGCGGGTTTCTTTTTCCGTTGTTTTTTTTTACTTTTGATTAGGGGAATTAATTTGCCTTTCCTTTTCTTAACCATAAGGGCTCTAAGTCCAGTCGAATACATCTGTCAAGGTATTCTATTTGCTGACCATAGCCTAATATGCGTTTCGTAAGGAATCTTTGGACACTTTCAACTTTTTTCTGTCTGCCGACTTGAAGCTACTGTATAAGTGGGCACAGTATTCAAGTTTGGGGCGAATGCATATCTTATATATGGCTAATCTGGCTTCTGGAGTGTAAAAGTTGCGTAGCACAAAGCCGGTTAGACGTTTACAATCAGATACCACCTTATTTGCATGTTCAGTAAAGGTAAGATCTGAGTATGTTATCCCGAGATCTGTGACTGTGTTTGTGTTTGAGACAAGGTCACCGTACATGTATAGACACATGCTAGGTTTCCAACGTCCGAAGTATGTTATCCCAGATTTAGCTGGATTGAACGTTAACTGCCACTTTTCACTCCAATTACATAGACTATTTAGGTCTTCTTGGATTTTACTAACAATATTCATATCATTATAGTCAAAATCATAGACAACTTTGAGGTCATCTGCAAAGAGGTATGGCTTGCCATACTTGATCATAGAGACAATATCATTTATGAATACAATGAATAGGGTAGGGCCAAGAACACTACCTTGTATCACGCCGCTGGTTATCGGTTTGGATGTTGATAAGTGATGGTTGACTTTAACTAACTGTTCTCTTCCTGTAAGAAAGGAAGTTATCCACTCAAGAAGCCTTCCACTTATTCCATAAGATAGGAGTTTCAGTATGAGTCTTTTATGTGGGACTTTATCAAAAGCTTTCCTAACATCTAGAAATAATGTTGCTGCCGAACGACCTTTGTCTACACATTCAGTAATGTGGTCGAAATAATCTAACTGGCACGTAATGCACGATCTTCTATTTAGGAAACCGTATTGGAAAGGGGATATTAAGTCATTCGAGAGCAAATACTGAACAATTTGCTTCTTTACAATCTTTTCCATCACACGTGAAACTACGGAAGTAATGTTGATGGGGCGGTAATTATCTATGTCCGCTGTAGGTCCGGTTTTGTGAATGGGTACAACGTAGGATTTCTTCCAGCTATTTGGATATGTTCCACTCCTTATCGAAGTTGAAAATATCTTGAGAAGAAGTAGATTCATGTCATTTCCACCATTTTTTAAGAGGACGGAAGACATTCCATCTGGGCCGGGAGTATTAGTAAGCTTAAGAGTTGTGATAGCTTTATCGATTTCTTGGGCGTTTAAGACTACATCGCTTAGACACTTTTCTGTTTTACGAGGGAAATCTATATCCTGGTCATTTTCTAGAGTGTACAGTTTGGCAAAGTGCGTGCTAAACACCTCACATATATCCTCAGCACTTTCGTGAGTAATGCCACCTAGGTGTATTATTTTTGGATATGTTGATTTGGAGTTAGTTAACCTACTTTTGAAGAGTTTGGCTATTTCTCCAGTGTTATGTGGCGACTGAATTGCCCGCGTTTCTTTATTCCTAAGACTTAGATTTTTTAACTCATGGATTCTAATGAGGATTGATTTGATAGCGATTAACGACGATAAGTCGTCATGTCTATAGTAACTTAATGAATGCTTCCGCAAACTTCTTCTTAATGATATTGGAATAAAATCACCTTGAGGGATTTTGAATTTAATCAGTTTCACAGGCGCTATGACATCATTAACCGACTGTATATTGTCATAGAAGTTTTTAAGGACTTCCTCTAAGGAGTCATTGGTAAAGTAGGAATCCCAATTAGAGTATCTAATCAAGTCCTGATACAAGTCCCAATCAACCCGCGTGTATGGTCTTATAGGTGTCCGACTAACTTCGTTTCTGTGTATAGTTTCTGGAGAAATGTTAAACGAACATGCAACTATTTTATGATCGCTACCTGGGAATTCATGTCCCACATGAATTGTAGATGGTGCTACGTTGATCGTGAATATAAGATCAAGAATGTTATTGGACCTAGTGGGTACATTTATGTGTTGCGTCCATCCTCCAGTAATGATGGAATTAAGAAGATTATCATACCTCGAGGGTCCACGAAGTGTACGCCATGATATATCAGGCAAATTGAAGTCACCTCCAATTATATTATAACTGAAGGGGAGATTGGATGCAACACTAAATATGTTGCTGAGTACGTTATCGTATTCGCGGTTGGATGATGGCGGTCGGTATACGCACCCTATAAGGATAGGTTTACTTCTGAGAACTTTTATTTCGACCCACACCGAATCATTAAGTTGTGACAGAATAGGGTGACTAAAATGCGTTGCACAAATGGGTTGTTTAACGTATATGAGTGTTCCACCCCCACGACCTGTTTCCCTATCCCCTCGAAAAAGATTGTACTTATCAATTGATAAGCTACCATCCACAATGTCACTTGAGCACCAGGCTTCAGTGATCATGATCAGCGACGGATTGCATATAGAGGCTAACGTACATAATGCTAAATGTTTGTTAAGAACTGATCTAGCATTTATGAGGATGACGGATAGACTTTGACGAAGTGGTTTTAGTGTATGGGCAATATCATAATAAAATACTCTATGGTTATCAACTGAATATGTGCAGTCGTTATTGGATTCATTAATTACAACATTTTGATCACTAGAGACGGTTTCTTTAATTTGATAGTTAGGGATGGGTTGTGAAATGTCACTCGTGAGTAGTTGGTCGTTTAGATATTGCGTGCTATGGGAGATACTAGTATGATAATCTATGGTATTACTATTGGTATTAGGTGTGTATAAGATGTTTGCTATCTTTCGGGGAAGAAGCAGTTTCCCTGTTGTAAGGTGTTCGCTATACCAGCAAGGAATTGGTCTGATATCATGCGTGCTATGTGCATGATCCCAGGCGTTTCTGCCAGTTGTCGCTGGAGAAAATTTTGGTCATATGGGTTGGCTAGTGTCGTGTAATCTGCATAGTTATAACCGAAATGTGTGATCGGCGTGTTGTTGTGTGCATATGACTTAGATCCCTGTGTCTGATTAGAGTACTTCCTAGGCCATGATGAGCATTGTGCTGAAATTGGCATGTGACCCCTACTGAATGCATGAGAATTATGACAGGGCACTATACGCGTTTTTGGACTAACGTCTGTATTCTCAAACTGATGTTTCCTGTACATCATGGTTGAGGGTGCATTCGTGAGGGGTTGAGCAACTTCGTGTTTTCGAAGTGTTTGGTGAGATATGTGACGATTGTTTTTTCTTATCATAGGACTGGTAGTGGAAGTCGGAAATGATTCAGCTCCTACGGTATGTGAATTACGTCTAACTTCAGGAACATGACTAAGTTTAGATGATTGTCTATCAGTAGAATGAGCCAGTGACCCATTTGAAACTTTCCTACTTATGGGCTTTAGTGTTCCGGGTCTAACGTTTGGTTTAGCTTTATCCGTATTAGTCGGCCTGTATAATTTGGGCTGCTGGTGATTAGTAGGATTTCCTAATAAACTGGATTTCTGATGAATAGTCTCAACAGTTTTTTTGGTGTTCCTAACGGAAATAGGACGTTTATCATAACGCCTTGTATTTACACCTACCTGGGTGGCCACATGTGATTGCTGCTTCACAGTAGCCGGGCTAAGAGGTTGTGAGGTATATGACTTCCCGAGAGATTCAAAGTGTACTACTGAATTCAGCTTAGACTTTTTCGAGGGTTTGGCATTAGTGCCAGTGTGCAAGGGATGCACGTCAATACTGTGATCTGTTGACATTTCTATGTCTGAAATTTCAGTATTTCGAGCTAAGTCTTCAACAGTTGCTTGACTACTGTTAGTTTGTGTATGCGATATTATCTGGTGCTCTTGGTCATCAGGCAATACAACGAGGGAAGTATTAACATCGGTTGTCTTATTGGGGTTGTCTTCCCTCAGTTTACCTGCGCGGCAACGTCTTTGGCAAGAAGTTAAATCAGGTACAATCCTGATATTGGTGTAGGGTGTTGAGGAGCCAAGAGTTTTGCCAGACTCCAAAAATTTCTTAGCTAGGTCAATAGACTTAAATTTGAAGAGTACAGGACATGGGTGGTTTGCGGATTTCTTACGAAGACGCAGAACCTGGCAGTCAGATACTGAAATGTTGCATGCCTGTAGACAGATTGCTTTAAGTTTGATAATAGGTACATTGTCTGGTATATTATATCCTAAAACATTGTATGAGGACATGACCCTCTTTACAGCCTCTGC
This sequence comes from Trichobilharzia regenti, assembly GCA_944472135.2. Lineage (NCBI taxonomy): Eukaryota > Metazoa > Platyhelminthes > Trematoda > Strigeidida > Schistosomatidae > Trichobilharzia > Trichobilharzia regenti. The sequence continues at coordinate 131,914,803 of OX235270.1, read as the reverse complement.
AGTCAAAAAGTCTAGCAGGCGCTCAGATTTGAGGAGTGAATCTAAGCAAATTTCTTGTGATGGATCACAAAGTTGGAGGAAAGGAGTGATACTTTCGAACTTATCCTGCAGGTCTGTTATAGATTTCTGAAGGATCTTTAGATCACTAGTGTTACGGGCTACGTTATCGATTAGTTCTTCCATTAAGTTTGGTACTATAACTCTCGGTGTATCAATTGATCTTAGTACAAATTCATCGTCAGGACTAATGTTTCTAGTGACCGGCTGACTATTTGATGCTAGTCTCTTAACAGTACTAACTCGTTTAATAACTTTGACCATTATGGAGGTAAAGATTATAAAAATTTCTCAAAAATTGACAAAAGTGTGTGAAATACTGTTATATTATCTAAGTAGATAAAAACAACAATAAACAGGTATGAATGTATGAAGTACGAACTAAAAATAGACCACTATCAAACGAGTTAACTCTGACAGTTATAAACAACAAAACTAAGGACTTCTCTATAGTTCTTTTGTGATAGATTGCTCTTTATTAACACGAATCTGACTGGATCCAAACAGTATTCTGGAGGTGATAAATTTGGATATTTAGCTACCGGAGGTGCAACCAATATCAGCTATAATTATATAGTAGTCAAATATAGACCACGATATTCCAGAATTCGAAAAGATATTTCCACGTTATATGGAGAGATTGTAACGGTCCTGTTACTTCTCTGTTTTCTACTCTCAGAATTGCAAACACCAACTTATCTCCATGACGGCTGTAATCTATTTTTTTTCCTTCACCATATCATGTAGAAAGAACATTATATTCAATATTTTTAAACATGTTAGGATTTCTATACCACATTGACAATACTGTGTGGCACAAGCCAACGGCAATTTTCACTTGTATTCTTATTATTATTATTATTTTTTTTTTTTATTTTTTTTATTTACAGCTTGATTCCACACTGTATTTTCGGTACAAGTATGGAATTTTCAGCATGGATATCGGTAGCCCAAATTTTGCAGGCCGACCATAGATATCACAAAAAAATAAAAAAAAAACTCTGTGGCACAAGCCAACGGCAATTTTCACTTGTATTCTTATTATTATTACCCTAGCTGTTATCATTATTATTGCTATTTCCATTTTATATGCTGCATGTTTTTGACACTACCTCTATTGTAAATGTGGAAAATTTTCTGTGATTAATTTTATTTATAATTTGAGGAAATTAGATGCAATATTGTGATTAATGCTGAAAATTCCATTCTGTATCACAAGTACTGTTTTTGGAATAAAGTAAATCATTATTATTATTATTATATTATTCATATTATTCTTCAAATTTAATCAGCTGAAAGTTGTTACGTTTTCTTATTTCTTTTTCTGTCTTTTAGTCTGAATAACTCCGCTAGTTATATCCACTATTACTATCTCTTTTCTTTTGACGACGATACCGAAGGACTAACTGGTGAAAGGATCAACTCCATTCACAGTAGTAACAGTCTTAACACACCTCACACTACAAACCACATATAATTAATCTCAGCACTACTCCTTTTGGAGCCAACCAAAGCTACGACAGTCGAGTGGCGGGACGAGCTACGCAGAAGTTTACCGAAGATCAGGAACCTTTAACTCACAATCAAGAGGCGAGCACGAAGAAATCCAATTGGTTTATACTAGCTCGCAAAAACGATATTGGATATTTGAAGTATCCAGTCCTGCTCACTTGCAAGCAAAACTGACCAGGAGGGGGCTGGTATGGAGGACTACAAGCAGAAATCGACTGGACGCCAGGTAGCGGCACTTGGATACCATTAAGTCACGAAAACCCCCAAAAGGTGTGAATTCGAAAGACACAGTTCAGCAGAGAACTCGAGTTTTCATGTATCAAGAATTAGTGTCCGGCAAGTTTCAGAGATTATTACCAGTTAACGACGACGAATATCATTGAACAATCTAACTTTCTACAGAGCACGATGAGTCATCATTCACTACTTCCGTGCATAAAGAACAATCTAATTTCACGTGCTTTTTTGAATAGCTCTCAACATACGAAATAAGTGAAGATAAAGGCTATCGCTATGTTTTTTCGTTCACTTTTAAAAGTTGAGGGTATGACGTTCGCGAACAGTACTGAGTATATTAACACAAGACCTTATACCAACAACTTCCAACTTATCCGTTTACCAAAGGCAAAGCAAAAGACCACAATCGATTGTCCATATTACGAAATATATTTTGGAAGCAAATCGCGGATTGAAGCGGAAGCTAAGCTAGCTAGTTATCGTTCACGACAGTGACACAGCAGGGTACCAAATGGCGGGGATGCTAGACGGGAAGCCTTCAGCTAAACAAGTCGACCTGAGCTCTAAGGGTCAGCAACCAATGTTCACTGATGATTCTTATGGTCGATAATTTTGAAGAATTATTTACCACTACACACTGTACAGGTTATTGCGTTTATGCCTGTTGTCAGTGGAGTTGAAGATTGAACGATCGATTCTTGGTTGTTTGCTCAAAATCAACTTCCCCAATTTTCGTGGAGGCATCAATACGACAGTCATCGTCTCATCGGTCGCTGTTCAGAAAGAAGAGTGAAACATCGTCAGAAGTAACAATGATTTATTATTGTAATATTTGTTTACAGACCTTAGTTCGTTTATTCCTTTTATATGTTGGTGTAACAATAAAGAAATAACAAGCAGCAGATCGGTGTTTTGGTTTTTGCGTCCGTTATAACTAAGCGTTTCTGAAATCTTCGAAGAGCAGCGTGGGCCCGAGCGTAGCGAGAGCTGGGCATTAACGGTTTATGAGACGAGACTGACAGTTTCTGACGATAGAAACAGATCTGGCGGATTCAAACAGTTGGTGAAAGTTTGGATAGTCGCCGTTCATTTTTCCTGGTGCCAGTCAAGTCCTCTTTGAACAAGCAATATCTGGAACTTCTTCGGAATTGGGTCAAGTTCAACAATGCCTGGGTCAAAGAAGCGACAGAGTGTCTTGGTTACAAACAGGAAAGTAAGTCATGGTGACTTGTCTGTTCATTGTAACGATGTGTCTGATGTTAAGCATGACATGGTTGATGTTACTGTTTCGCCGTTCAGGGATAATAGGAACATCAAACTCCCTAAGTTTGAACCACGGTGTTTTGATGGAAACCCGGCCGATTATTTACAGTTTGTAAAGGAGTTTGAGATCATATTGAGTAGTTTTTTATTAAATGATGAATTGAAGTTAATGTATTTGATGAGATATTGCACTGGAGATGCTTCAAGAGCTATACAGTGTTGTAAGTTTATGAAGCCAAAAGAGGACTACGATGAGGCTATGAGCATATTACGTCAAAGGTTTGGAATACCTTCGATGATTGCAGGGAAATTATTCGAGGCTGTTAAGGGTAATGGTGGTCAATTACAGGATGACTCCCAGGCACTCACTGAGTTTTTGGATAATTTGCTAATTTACAAGAATGGAATGATTTCGATGAATCGCGTGAGTGACCTCAACTCGAGTTTTATACTAGAAGTAATAGCAAGACGTCTACCTACTCGACTGCAAAGGAAGTGGGTGAAGATAAGCTCCCGTATGAAGGATGAGGGTATCGAGCCAAAGTTCGACGATATCCTGAAACTGGTAAATACTAGTGTCAATCAATCTATGAGCAAGTTCACCAGTCTATTACATCTCACCCCTAGAATAGAGCAGTCTGAGATCAAAATGCAATCATTGATGACGAGTAGGCCTCAGAGAGGTGGTTATCGAGAAAGCTCCATGATGTCTAGTAATGCATATAGACCTAGTGAGTGTAACAGGTTTCGTAGTACATCCTCAACAGATGAGTTACAAGATGCAAGACAAACACGGTTGTGTTTTACACGTTTGCAAGAGGTGCATACAAAGGTGAACTGTGAACCAGTGAGCAAGTTCAGTGATAAGCTAAATGTAAACTCCAGGTCTGACTCCGAATTGTGTGACGATAACGGTGCGGTGAAGAAGTCTGTAGTTGCAACTGGTAAGCCATTGTTGAATAGAGTGTCAAAGAATAGAGTTATTGCTTCAGAGTGCAGTTCTGACTGCACAAGTTTACAAGGTATGGCGAAGTTAAACTTTCGGCACCACTAACTACCAATCAGCGAATTATCCAATGAGATTTACGAACGATGTCGAATTATCCAATGAGATTCACGAACGTAGTTCAATGTTGTAGAGCGCTTGATTCATTTCTAATGCGTGCCCTTACAAGTTTACGGTTGCAATTCGAGGAGGACAGTGTTTTCCAGTATTGCCTGGAATTAGGGTTGCTCCGGAAGGAGCGAACTTGTTCGTGTGGTGGGTGGTATCATGATTTTAAAAGCTATAGCAGATCAACTGATGGATTTGTTCATCGTTGTGTTACATGTTTGAAGCGTGTTAGCATTAGAGAGGGCAAGCTGATAATTTTAATATTTCATGGGAAATTTTTCCGCTAGGTCGCATCGCTCCCTAACCCAGATTTTGTATATCCGCAACTACTGGGTGTTGAAACAGCCGGTGAGAGCAGCAGCTGCCGAGACTGAGAATAGTCTTGTCACAACAGTTTAGTGGTACCAGCATTGCAGAGATATAGCTTCATGTAAAATAGAGACAATCACTTGTTTGCTGTGTGGATCCCGTTACGAGGACTCATACGAATTCCACTGAAGGTTTATGGGGCCGCTTGAAAAACAAGATAAGGGCTGTAAATGGATCTGAAGAGGATCTCATTTGCAGCCGTTCAGATGAATATAAGTACAGGATGTGCTGTGACTTCGCCATTGACAGTCACATGCTAAACTGGGGATGTTTCTCTCACATATTCGAGAAAGATACTCCTTGTAACCGTTTTATGCTTCTTTATGCCTTTTTTAATAAATACGCGTTTCCATTCATCATAAATGCCTATTTAATGTGACTGATCCGTTGAGGGTCGTTTGCTGATTGGTTGCTAGTGGTGTCGAAAGTTTAACTTTGCCCAAGGTATTACTAGTCAGAGTGAAGTTATAAAACCTTTTAGGATTTGCGAGGAGGAACCAAAATTGTCTACTTCTGTTATTAAAGAGTTTGAAAATGATGAAGTTGACGGTAAAGTGAATATTCGTGATAATGATCATGATACTTCACAGTTGTCTTTGGTTGATCATTATGAGATGAGGGATATGCCTACTACTGCTAAGTTAAATAAAGGTTCTGTACAACTACAACGTGAAGTAGAATTGAACGCAGATGCAGTTACAGAAGGTGTGCATACTTGTGAGACAGTCAGTGTAATTGATCAGCGTGTAGCCCACCTATCATCAGATGATAGTGCTAAACCCGAACTAGTAGTGAAAGACAGCAGTGGTGGTAATCTTGCAGTTGGACAACTATCTGAGATCCGAAAAAGAACAGCTTCTGATCCACCACTAATTTCGTCACCTTGTGTCACTCAGTCGTCGTTGGTGCTGTCATCCACAATGAAACAGACACCCATCAACTCAAGTATCTTGTGCAATGACTATGGTAGTATCAGTTCATTTGAAAGGACGAATATCAATGGTCAGTTTAGTGTGGATAAGCCAAGTGTAAAGGAGAGAGTTATTGTTAAATTGACTTGCACGAATAAAGGCATTTCTAGTTTCAAGTTACTATTTGAATGTTATTATCTTTGGTGTAAATTACTCTGTTTCTATACTTGGTTGATGAGATATGTCGTGTGTTTGTTGGTCATCTATATTCTACGATACAATGACATGGGCGTGTTGCCGTTCAGATTTGAGGATATAGCTCATAGAAGGAAGTTAGCAAATGAACTCTGCGACGATTTTCCAACCTAGAGCGTCAACCTGAGAAGGGTTGTAGGCGTACTGCTGTAAGTCCTACAATTCTTCAAAGGGTAGAGCATCAATGAGCAGCCCAATGTGCTTGGTGTATGATCTTGTACATATGTTCATATTGTATATACTGAATTGATATCATCTGTCATCTAGCTGTTGGTAATTCTGTTTGTGTCCGGACGACTTCCACTTGGATCATCAACCTGAGAAGGAATGTAGGCGTCCTGCTGTAAGTCCTACAGTTCTTCAAGGGTAGTTTGTCATGCCGGAATCCACAACATTTGATGTAGTGATTGTACATATGTTTGTGTTAAATAGTTGTGTGAGTTCCAATTGATGTAATTGTTGGTTAATCTTGTTTGTGTCTGGACATTCCACAACTTACAATCGTCAACTTGAGATGGGTTGTAGGCGTACTGGTGTAAGTCCTGCAATTCTTCAAAGGAATTCCATCAAGACATGATCGGCGAGGTTGTTTGTACTATTTGTATATACGTGTGGTGTGTCATATCAATTGGTGTATTTTGGATTCATTGTGTTTACTTGTTGTTTTCGTGTCTTGTTGTTATTGCGTAATTTTCGTCGTGATTATTTCTGAAGTTGTTTCGAGTCTTCTACATCCATGGAAGAATTGATTGATGTTAATTACAGCAGATGGGTCGTATACGCCGGGGAGGCTAGGCTAGTGCTGAGAATGAAATGCACACGGAGATAATTGTTAGCTGCGGTCCGACACGCCGGGGAGAAAGAGTGTAAACGACTGAGGCTCGCATGCGTCACCGCTACTAGAACTGAGGCAGAATGAGTGACCAGCGATTGCAGTGGTAATTGGTGGTGAGTAGATAAGAGGATGTGCGTAGAGTATCGTGAGGTGCTGGCATGGTCACTTTGCATTCTGCAAGAGTCATTCTAGCAAGTGGAGACTGTGTTGCAAGATGTCAAGAGGAGGTCTCTATCTGGAGGCGCAGGTCGTCAGCGATGTGTGAGATTGTGCTGTGGGTATGCTTGTGGTGTGTTGGCTTTTCTGTTTGTTTTCCATTTCAGCTCTGTCCGTGTGACCCAGGTTCTCGCAATGGCACCCAACTGAACGGACGTAGGAAACAGCTGGCGGTAAAACCATTACGCCCCCAGCTCGATCAGGAAACTAAATCCCTATTTGAGGAAGAACTAGCTAAACGCATATCTGAATCCGACAGCTCTGCTCACCCTGGAGAAGCCTGGAAGAATATTCAGTCAGCTATAGATACAGCTGTAAAGGCTGTGAATAAGACAAATCCAAATGTGAGTAAAAACCACTGGATTTCGACTGCCTCATCCGAACTGATAGATGCTAGAAGACTTATTATGGCGAGCTCCGAATTCAATGAGGAGCGAAAGCTGCACAAAAGGAAACTTACTAAAAGTCTCCGCAAAGACCGTGAACAGTGGTGGGTGACAAAGGCGAAAGAGATGGAAAAAGCATTGGCGATAGGCAACACTAGGCAACTCTTTAGACTCATCACGGAATCGGGCGGGAAAAGGCAATTCATAAGTGAGACTATTTCTGAGAAAAATGGCTCCTTAATTAGCTCTCAGGATAGACGCCTTGAACGCTGGAAAGAACACTTTGAGGAACAATTTAACTTGCCTACATCCACACTGAACCTCCCCGCCATCCACCACGTACCCGAATGGGATATAGACACTGGTCCGCCGTCTGTAGGTGAGGTTACAAAAGCTATCAGTAATTTGAAACGAGGCAAAGTGGTAGGACCCGACGGAATTATTCCGGAGGTGTTTAAATATGGGGGTGACATACTAGTTTGTAGATTAACTGAGGTACTAGGCAAAGTCTGGGAATCAGAGACAGTACCATCAGACTGGGGTAAGTCACTCATTATACCGATATTCAAGAAGGGAAACAAGTCCTCGTGTGATAATCATAGGGGGATCAGCCTAACGAACATAGTCTCTAAAATCCTAGGCTCAGTAATCATGCATAGACTAAGCAGAACTCGGGAGGAACAGACAAGGGAAAATCAAGCAGGCTTTAGACCAGGTAGAGGGTGCATAGATCATATCTTCACTCTTCGACAGATTCTAGAACATAGACACACCTTTCGGCGTCCAACAATTGTCATATTTCTTGACTTGAAGGCGGCCTTCGACTCCGTGGATCGAAAAGTACTATGGCAATGTCTGACTGTGAAGGGAGTGCCAAGAAAGTACATCGCACTAATCAAGGCACTCTATTCAAACTCACGTAGTCGTGTAAGGGCTTATGGGGAATTGTCATCTGAATTAGTAACAACCAGTGGTATCCGACAGGGATGTCCACTTTCCCCATTTCTGTTTAACTTCATCATAGATATGCTAATGGAAGTATCCTTAACTGAACGTAGTGACTTACGAATCGACTTGTTACCAGGGAATAGTCTTATGGACTTAGAATATGCAGATGACATAGTCCTGTTAGGGGAGGATGCTGACAAAATGCAGAGTCTTCTGAACACCTTGAGCAGCAATCTTCGTATGTTTGGCATGCGATTCGCCCCTGCAAAATGTAAGATGCTGCTACAGGACTGGACCACGTCAACCCCTAACTTAGTGATAGGGAGGGAAGTGATAGAACATGTTGACCACTTCACCTACTTGGGAAGTTGTATTAGCACCAACGGACTGATTGGCGATGAAATCTCAGCACGGATCCGAAAAGCTCGAGCTGCTTTCGCTGACTTACACCATCTCTGGCGTAGGCGTGACATCCGGTTATCAACCAAGGGACGTGTGTACTGCTCATCAGTTCGCTCCGTCCTTCTCTATGGCTCTGAAACATGGCCAATACGCGTTGAAGACATGAAAAGGTTGACTGCTTTCGATCATAGATGTCTGCGATCTCTGTCTCACGTTAGGTGGTTTCACAAGATAAGTAATGTTGACGTTAGGCGTAGAGTGTTGGGCAAAGAGGGAAAATCAATCGACGAGGCTATAAAGTTACATAGATTGAGATGGCTAGGTCACGTGGTGCGCATGCCTAACCACCGCCTCCCCCGATGGGCATTGTTAGCTGATATAGGTTCAGGTTGGAAAAGAGCCAGTGGTGGCCAAACAAAAACGTGGCATCAATCCATGAAATCCTTGACAGTTAAAGTGAGTCAGGTAGGGAGATGCAGACTTCCGGGTTGGGGCCCTCGGGACTCTAGGAATCAATGGCTGGAGACAATAGGTGACATGGCTCAAAATCGTTGTCAATGGCGCAGATGTATTCAGTCTCTGTAATCTTTCATATTCCTTTCTACCATTACCCATTCTGTTTCACTACTATATTTGTCAAACTCTATTAATTCTCTCCACTCATCTTCTTGTCTACCTCTGTGTGCTGTTTGGAACGTGGCAACTCGAACTGCTGCACTTCGGTGCCAAGTTCTATGTTGAATCCAGACAGACAGACAACGTGCATTGATCGTGAAGGAAAAAAGGGTCGGATCCCCTTTCTGCCGGGGAGTGTCAATGGAGTTGAAGATTGAACGATCAATTCTTGGTTGTTTGCTCAAAAGCAACTTCCCCAATTTTCGCGGAGGCATCAATACGACAGTCATCGTCTCATCGGTCGCTGTTCAGAAAGAAGAGTGAAACATCGTCAGAAGTAATCTTATGATTTATTATTGTAATATTTGTTTTCAGACCTTAGTTCGCTTATTCCTTTTATATGTTGGTGTAACAATATACAAGTATCAAGCGGCCGATCGGCGTTTTGGTTTTTGCGTCCGTTATAACTAAGCGTTTCTGAAATCTTCGAAGAGCAGCGTGGGCCCGAGCGTAGCGAGAGCTGGGCATTAACGGTTTATGATACGTGATTGACAAGCCCCTTTCCAGGTTTTAACACAAATGATGTTCAAAAGTGCCTCTAGTCTCTAAACCCTTCCCACAACTTAGGTCCCGATTATGTACCTAGTATTATTTTTAAAAAATGTTCTGATATTCTGTGTCACCCTCTTACTGATCCATTCAACAAATCTTTTTCCGATAATATTGTGCCTGCCGTTTGGAAGTACATTAAAGTTTTACCCATACCTAAATCTTCTACTGGAGCATGTGTCAATTTTAGACCCATTGCTATTACGTCTCCTTTTTTGAAAACTATGGAGAAATTACTTTTACTTAGTCTTGAACCTTCGCTTAAATCCTTTAATGACCCTAAACAATTAGCCTATAAGCACAGTAGAAGCACTTTAGATGCAGCTGCCGTCTTATATCATAACATTGCTTCCAGTCTAGACAAGGGGGCTAAATTTGTTCGTTGCGCCTTCCTAGACTATACATCTGCTTTCGACTCGGTCCCTAGGGACATCTTATTAAATAAACTTGCTGCTAGTCAAACAGAATGTTGGGCTGTTAACTGGTTGCATTCCTATTTCTCAGAAAGAAAGCAGTACACCGTATATAAAGGGAAGTCTTCCACTTCATTGCCTACTGAAGCTGGTGTCCCTCAAGGTGCTGTTCTTTCTCCTTTTCTTTTTTCTTTCTTCTTGCACGACTTGCCTTACTCTGATGAAATAAACTTTGTGAAGTATGCTGATGATTTAACAGTTTCAATGGCTGTTAACTCCCAGCTAGATTGTACTAAAATAAATAGCTTTCTATCGGAAGTCAGCAAATGGTCTGAGTCAAACGGTCTTAAACTGAATCCTTCTAAGTGTCAAACTGTTGATTTCAGCTTAAGATGTAAACGACAGTTAAAAGAAGTCATCGATTCTCATGACAGTTGTAAAATTGACAACAATGATATAGGGATCAAATCAGAAATTAAGTATCTTGGACTCATTCTCTCTTCTGATCTCTCCTGGTCTTCCCATGTCTTGGCAATCTCCAGTAAAATATTCCGCTTGACATTTTACATTAAGAAGTTAAGACACTCGGGTATAACTCAACCCCTCATCCTACAGTTCGTAAACTCTTGCATCCTACCCATTCTTCTTTATTGTTCACCCTTATTCTTTCCTGGTTTGCTTAAAAAAGACTATGTCACAATTCGTAGAATACTGAAGACTGTCAGTAGGGTGAGTGGTGTCCCAGTGGATCACATAGTTAACGTCGTTGTCGATAGGCATTTGACTTCGTGCAATAAATTTGCTAAAGGGATTTTGTCTGACTTGGAGCATCCGCTTTACTCTCAGCTTTCACCTTGCATCTCAGCGGGTAGAACAAGGAGTAACTTCAGAAAACTGTATGCTCGCACATCTAAGTATAAGAAGTCTATGATACCATACTTGGCACGTATTTTATGTGATGAAAATAGTGTCAGACAAGAATTAACTAACCTTTTTCATCTAGTAAATGAACAATTTCCTCCATCCATCCTTATATACCTTCAAGTTTTACTTTTATTACTTCTGTTATATTTATGGTCCTGTTACTTCTCTGTTTTCTACTCTCAGAATTGCAAACACCAACTTATCTCCATGACGGCTGTAATCTATTTTTTTTTCCTTCACCATATCATGTAGAAAGAACATTATATTCAATATTTTTAAACATGTTAGGATTTCTATACCACATTGACAATACTGTGTGGCACAAGCCAACGGCAATTTTCACTTGTATTCTTATTATTATTATTATTTTTTTTTTTATTTTTTTTATTTACAGCTTGATTCCACACTGTATTTTCGGTACAAGTATGGAATTTTCAGCATGGATATCGGTAGCCCAAATTTTGCAGGCCGACCATAGATATCACAAAAAAATAAAAAAAAAACTCTGTGGCACAAGCCAACGGCAATTTTCACTTGTATTCTTATTATTATTACCCTAGCTGTTATCATTATTATTGCTATTTCCATTTTATATGCTGCATGTTTTTGACACTACCTCTATTGTAAATGTGGAAAATTTTCTGTGATTAATTTTATTTATAATTTGAGGAAATTAGATGCAATATTGTGATTAATGCTGAAAATTCCATTCTGTATCACAAGTACTGTTTTTGGAATAAAGTAAATCATTATTATTATTATTATATTATTCATATTATTCTTCAAATTTAATCAGCTGAAAGTTGTTACGTTTTCTTATTTCTTTTTCTGTCTTTTAGTCTGAATAACTCCGCTAGTTATATCCACTATTACTATCTCTTTTCTTTTGACGACGATACCGAAGGACTAACTGGTGAAAGGATCAACTCCATTCACAGTAGTAACAGTCTTAACACACCTCACACTACAAACCACATATAATTAATCTCAGCACTACTCCTTTTGGAGCCAACCAAAGCTACGACAGTCGAGTGGCGGGACGAGCTACGCAGAAGTTTACCGAAGATCAGGAACCTTTAACTCACAATCAAGAGGCGAGCACGAAGAAATCCAATTGGTTTATACTAGCTCGCAAAAACGATATTGGATATTTGAAGTATCCAGTCCTGCTCACTTGCAAGCAAAACTGACCAGGAGGGGGCTGGTATGGAGGACTACAAGCAGAAATCGACTGGACGCCAGGTAGCGGCACTTGGATACCATTAAGTCACGAAAACCCCCAAAAGGTGTGAATTCGAAAGACACAGTTCAGCAGAGAACTCGAGTTTTCATGTATCAAGAATTAGTGTCCGGCAAGTTTCAGAGATTATTACCAGTTAACGACGACGAATATCATTGAACAATCTAACTTTCTACAGAGCACGATGAGTCATCATTCACTACTTCCGTGCATAAAGAACAATCTAATTTCACGTGCTTTTTTGAATAACTCTCAACATACGAAATAAGTGAAGATAAAGGCTATCGCTATGTTTTTTCGTTCACTTTTAAAAGTTGAGGGTATGACGTTCGCGAACAGTACTGAGTATATTAACACAAGACCTTATACCAACAACTTCCAACTTATCCGTTTACCAAAGGCAAAGCAAAAGACCACAATCGATTGTCCATATTACGAAATATATTTTGGAAGCAAATCGCGGATTGAAGCGGAAGCTAAGCTAGCTAGTTATCGTTCACGACAGTGACACAGCAGGGTACCAAATGGCGGGGATGCTAGACGGGAAGCCTTCAGCTAAACAAGTCGACCTGAGCTCTAAGGGTCAGCAACCAATGTTCACTGATGATTCTTATGGTCGATAATTTTGAAGAATTATTTACCACTACACACTGTACAGGTTATTGCGTTTATGCCTGTTGTCAATGGAGTTGAAGATTGAACGATCGATTCTTGGTTGTTTGCTCAAAATCAACTTCCCCAATTTTCGTGGAGGCATCAATACGACAGTCATCGTCTCATCGGTCGCTGTTCAGAAAGAAGAGTGAAACATCGTCAGAAGTAACAATGATTTATTATTGTAATATTTGTTTACAGACCTTAGTTCGTTTATTCCTTTTATATGTTGGTGTAACAATAAAGAAATAACAAGCAGCAGATCGGTGTTTTGGTTTTTGCGTCCGTTATAACTAAGCGTTTCTGAAATCTTCGAAGAGCAGCGTGGGCCCGAGCGTAGCGAGAGCTGGGCATTAACGGTTTATGAGACGAGACTGACAGTTTCTGACGATAGAAACAGATCTGGCGGATTCAAACAGTTGGTGAAAGTTTGGATAGTCGCCGTTCATTTTTCCTGGTGCCGGTCAAGTCCTCTTTGAACAAGCAATATCTGGAACTTCTTCGGAATTGGGTCAAGTTCAACAATGCCTGGGTCAAAGAAGCGACAGAGTGTCTTGGTTACAAACAGGAAAGTAAGTCATGGTGACTTGTCTGTTCATTGTAACGATGTGTCTGATGTTAAGCATGACATGGTTGATGTTACTGTTTCGCCGTTCAGGGATAATAGGAACATCAAACTCCCTAAGTTTGAACCACGGTGTTTTGATGGAAACCCGGCCGATTATTTACAGTTTGTAAAGGAGTTTGAGATCATATTGAGTAGTTTTTTATTAAATGATGAATTGAAGTTAATGTATTTGATGAGATATTGCACTGGAGATGCTTCAAGAGCTATACAGTGTTGTAAGTTTATGAAGCCAAAAGAGGACTACGATGAGGCTATGAGCATATTACGTCAAAGGTTTGGAATACCTTCGATGATTGCAGGGAAATTATTCGAGGCTGTTAAGGGTAATGGTGGTCAATTACAGGATGACTCCCAGGCACTCACTGAGTTTTTGGATAATTTGCTAATTTACAAGAATGGAATGATTTCGATGAATCGCGTGAGTGACCTCAACTCGAGTTTTATACTAGAAGTAATAGCAAGACGTCTACCTACTCGACTGCAAAGGAAGTGGGTGAAGATAAGCTCCCGTATGAAGGATGAGGGTATCGAGCCAAAGTTCGATGATATCCTGAAACTGGTAAATACTAGTGTCAATCAATCTATGAGCAAGTTCACCAGTCTATTACATCTCACCCCTAGAATAGAGCAGTCTGAGATCAAAATGCAATCATTGATGACGAGTAGGCCTCAGAGAGGTGGTTATCGAGAAAGCTCCATGATGTCTAGTAATGCATATAGACCTAGTGAGTGTAACAGGTTTCGTAGTACATCCTCAACAGATGAGTTACAAGATGCAAGACAAACACGGTTGTGTTTTACACGTTTGCAAGAGGTGCATACAAAGGTGAACTGTGAACCAGTGAGCAAGTTCAGTGATAAGCTAAATGTAAACTCCAGGTCTGACTCCGAATTGTGTGACGATAACGGTGCGGTGAAGAAGTCTGTAGTTGCAACTGGTAAGCCATTGTTGAATAGAGTGTCAAAGAATAAAGTTATTGCTTCAGAGTGCAGTTCTGACTGCACAAGTTTACAAGGTATGGCGAAGTTAAACTTTCGGCACCACTAACTACCAATCAGCGAATTATCCAATGAGATTTACGAACGATGTCGAATTATCCAATGAGATTCACGAACGTAGTTCAATGTTGTAGAGCGCTTGATTCATTTCTAATGCGTGCCCTTACAAGTTTACGGTTGCAATTCGAGGAGGACAGTGTTTTCCAGTATTGCCTGGAATTAGGGTTGCTCCGGAAGGAGCGAACTTGTTCGTGTGGTGGGTGGTATCATGATTTTAAAAGCTATAGCAGATCAACTGATGGATTTGTTCATCGTTGTGTTACATGTTTGAAGCGTGTTAGCATTAGAGAGGGCAAGCTGATAATTTTAATATTTCATGGGAAATTTTTCCGCTAGGTCGCATCGCTCCCTAACCCAGATTTTGTATATCCGCAACTACTGGGTGTTGAAACAGCCGGTGAGAGCAGCAGCTGCCGAGACTGAGAATAGTCTTGTCACAACAGTTTAGTGGTACCAGCATTGCAGAGATATAGCTTCATGTAAAATAGAGACAATCACTTGTTTGCTGTGTGGATCCCGTTACGAGGACTCATACGAATTCCACTGAAGGTTTATGGGGCCGCTTGAAAAACAAGATAAGGGCTGTAAATGGATCTGAAGAGGATCTCATTTGCAGCCGTTCAGATGAATATAAGTACAGGATGTGCTGTGACTTCGCCATTGACAGTCACATGCTAAACTGGGGATGTTTCTCTCACATATTCGAGAAAGATACTCCTTGTAACCGTTTTATGCTTCTTTATGCCTTTTTTATAAATACGCGTTTCCATTCATCATAAATGCCTATTTAATGTGACTGATCCGTTGAGGGTCGTTTGCTGATTGGTTGCTAGTGGTGTCGAAAGTTTAACTTTGCCCAAGGTATTACTAGTCAGAGTGAAGTTATAAAACCTTTTAGGATTTGCGAGGAGGAACCAAAATTGTCTACTTCTGTTATTAAAGAGTTTGAAAATGATGAAGTTGACGGTAAAGTGAATATTCGTGATAATGATCATGATACTTCACAGTTGTCTTTGGTTGATCATTATGAGATGAGGGATATGCCTACTACTGCTAAGTTAAATAAAGGTTCTGTACAACTACAACGTGAAGTAGAATTGAACGCAGATGCAGTTACAGAAGGTGTGCATACTTGTGAGACAGTCAGTGTAATTGATCAGCGTGTAGCCCACCTATCATCAGATGATAGTGCTAAACCCGAACTAGTAGTGAAAGACAGCAGTGGTGGTAATCTTGCAGTTGGACAACTATCTGAGATCCGAAAAAGAACAGCTTCTGATCCACCACTAAGTTCATCACCTTGTGTCACTCAGTCATCGTTGGTGCTGTCATCCACAATGAAACAGACACCCATCAACTCAAGTATCTTGTGCAATGACTATGGTAGTATCAGTTCATTTGAAAGGACGAATATCAATGGTCAGTTTAGTGTGGATAAGCCAAGTGTAAAGGAGAGAGTTATTGTTAAATTGACTTGCACGAATAAAGGCATTTCTAGTTTCAAGTTACTATTTGAATGTTATTATCTTTGGTGTAAATTACTCTGTTTCTATACTTGGTTGATGAGATATGTCGTGTGTTTGTTGGTCATCTATATTCTACGATACAATGACATGGGCGTGTTGCCGTTCAGATTTGAGGATATAGCTCATAGAAGGAAGTTAGCAAATGAACTCTGCGACGATTTTCCAACCTAGAGCGTCAACCTGAGAAGGGTTGTAGGCGTACTGCTGTAAGTCCTACAATTCTTCAAAGGGTAGAGCATCAATGAGCAGCCCAATGTGCTTGGTGTATGATCTTGTACATATGTTCATATTGTATATACTGAATTGATATCATCTGTCATCTAGCTGTTGGTAATTCTGTTTGTGTCCGGACGACTTCCACTTGGATCATCAACCTGAGAAGGAATGTAGGCGTCCTGCTGTAAGTCCTACAGTTCTTCAAGGGTAGTTTGTCATGCCGGAATCCACAACATTTGATGTAGTGATTGTACATATGTTTGTGTTAAATAGTTGTGTGAGTTCCAATTGATGTAATTGTTGGTTAATCTTGTTTGTGTCTGGACATTCCACAACTTACAATCGTCAACTTGAGATGGGTTGTAGGCGTACTGGTGTAAGTCCTGCAATTCTTCAAAGGAATTCCATCAAGACATGATCGGCGAGGTTGTTTGTACTATTTGTATATACGTGTGGTGTGTCATATCAATTGGTGTATTTTGGATTCATTGTGTTTACTTGTTGTTTTCGTGTCTTGTTGTTATTGCGTAATTTTCGTCGTGATTATTTCTGAAGTTGTTTCGAGTCTTCTACATCCATGGAAGAATTGATTGATGTTAATTACAGCAGATGGGTCGTATACGCCGGGGAGGCTAGGCTAGTGCTGAGAATGAAATGCACACGGAGATAATTGTTAGCTGCGGTCCGACACGCCGGGGAGAAAGAGTGTAAACGACTGAGGCTCGCATGCGTCACCGCTACTAGAACTGAGGCAGAATGAGTGACCAGCGATTGCAGTGGTAATTGGTGGTGAGTAGATAAGAGGATGTGCGTAGAGTATCGTGAGGTGCTGGCATGGTCACTTTGCATTCTGCAAGAGTCATTCTAGCAAGTGGAGACTGTGTTGCAAGATGTCAAGAGGAGGTCTCTATCTGGAGGCGCAGGTCGTCAGCGATGTGTGAGATTGTGCTGTGGGTATGCTTGTGGTGTGTTGGCTTTTCTGTTTGTTTTCCATTTCAGCTCTGTCCGTGTGACCCAGGTTCTCGCAATGGCACCCAACTGAACGGACGTAGGAAACAGCTGGCGGTAAAACCATTACGCCCCCAGCTCGATCAGGAAACTAAATCCCTATTTGAGGAAGAACTAGCTAAACGCATATCTGAATCCGACAGCTCTGCTCACCCTGGAGAAGCCTGGAAGAATATTCAGTCAGCTATAGATACAGCTGTAAAGGCTGTGAATAAGACAAATCCAAATGTGAGTAAAAACCACTGGATTTCGACTGCCTCATCCGAACTGATAGATGCTAGAAGACTTATTATGGCGAGCTCCGAATTCAATGAGGAGCGAAAGCTGCACAAAAGGAAACTTACTAAAAGTCTCCGCAAAGACCGTGAACAGTGGTGGGTGACAAAGGCGAAAGAGATGGAAAAAGCATTGGCGATAGGCAACACTAGGCAACTCTTTAGACTCATCACGGAATCGGGCGGGAAAAGGCAATTCATAAGTGAGACTATTTCTGAGAAAAATGGCTCCTTAATTAGCTCTCAGGATAGACGCCTTGAACGCTGGAAAGAACACTTTGAGGAACAATTTAACTTGCCTACATCCACACTGAACCTCCCCGCCATCCACCACGTACCCGAATGGGATATAGACACTGGTCCGCCGTCTGTAGGTGAGGTTACAAAAGCTATCAGTAATTTGAAACGAGGCAAAGTGGTAGGACCCGACGGAATTATTCCGGAGGTGTTTAAATATGGGGGTGACATACTAGTTTGTAGATTAACTGAGGTACTAGGCAAAGTCTGGGAATCAGAGACAGTACCATCAGACTGGGGTAAGTCACTCATTATACCGATATTCAAGAAGGGAAACAAGTCCTCGTGTGATAATCATAGGGGGATCAGCCTAACGAACATAGTCTCTAAAATCCTAGGCTCAGTAATCATGCATAGACTAAGCAGAACTCGGGAGGAACAGACAAGGGAAAATCAAGCAGGCTTTAGACCAGGTAGAGGGTGCATAGATCATATCTTCACTCTTCGACAGATTCTAGAACATAGACACACCTTTCGGCGTCCAACAATTGTCATATTTCTTGACTTGAAGGCGGCCTTCGACTCCGTGGATCGAAAAGTACTATGGCAATGTCTGACTGTGAAGGGAGTGCCAAGAAAGTACATCGCACTAATCAAGGCACTCTATTCAAACTCACGTAGTCGTGTAAGGGCTTATGGGGAATTGTCATCTGAATTAGTAACAACCAGTGGTATCCGACAGGGATGTCCACTTTCCCCATTTCTGTTTAACTTCATCATAGATATGCTAATGGAAGTATCCTTAACTGAACGTAGTGACTTACGAATCGACTTGTTACCAGGGAATAGTCTTATGGACTTAGAATATGCAGATGACATAGTCCTGTTAGGGGAGGATGCTGACAAAATGCAGAGTCTTCTGAACACCTTGAGCAGCAATCTTCGTATGTTTGGCATGCGATTCGCCCCTGCAAAATGTAAGATGCTGCTACAGGACTGGACCACGTCAACCCCTAACTTAGTGATAGGGAGGGAAGTGATAGAACATGTTGACCACTTCACCTACTTGGGAAGTTGTATTAGCACCAACGGACTGATTGGCGATGAAATCTCAGCACGGATCCGAAAAGCTCGAGCTGCTTTCGCTGACTTACACCATCTCTGGCGTAGGCGTGACATCCGGTTATCAACCAAGGGACGTGTGTACTGCTCATCAGTTCGCTCCGTCCTTCTCTATGGCTCTGAAACATGGCCAATACGCGTTGAAGACATGAAAAGGTTGACTGCTTTCGATCATAGATGTCTGCGATCTCTGTCTCACGTTAGGTGGTTTCACAAGATAAGTAATGTTGACGTTAGGCGTAGAGTGTTGGGCAAAGAGGGAAAATCAATCGACGAGGCTATAAAGTTACATAGATTGAGATGGCTAGGTCACGTGGTGCGCATGCCTAACCACCGCCTCCCCCGATGGGCATTGTTAGCTGATATAGGTTCAGGTTGGAAAAGAGCCAGTGGTGGCCAAACAAAAACGTGGCATCAATCCATGAAATCCTTGACAGTTAAAGTGAGTCAGGTAGGGAGATGCAGACTTCCGGGTTGGGGCCCTCGGGACTCTAGGAATCAATGGCTGGAGACAATAGGTGACATGGCTCAAAATCGTTGTCAATGGCGCAGATGTATTCAGTCTCTGTAATCTTTCATATTCCTTTCTACCATTACCCATTCTGTTTCACTACTATATTTGTCAAACTCTATTAATTCTCTCCACTCATCTTCTTGTCTACCTCTGTGTGCTGTTTGGAACGTGGCAACTCGAACTGCTGCACTTCGGTGCCAAGTTCTATGTTGAATCCAGACAGACAGACAACGTGCATTGATCGTGAAGGAAAAAAGGGTCGGATCCCCTTTCTGCCGGGGAGTGTCAATGGAGTTGAAGATTGAACGATCAATTCTTGGTTGTTTGCTCAAAAGCAACTTCCCCAATTTTCGCGGAGGCATCAATACGACAGTCATCGTCTCATCGGTCGCTGTTCAGAAAGAAGAGTGAAACATCGTCAGAAGTAATCTTATGATTTATTATTGTAATATTTGTTTTCAGACCTTAGTTCGCTTATTCCTTTTATATGTTGGTGTAACAATATACAAGTATCAAGCGGCCGATCGGCGTTTTGGTTTTTGCGTCCGTTATAACTAAGCGTTTCTGAAATCTTCGAAGAGCAGCGTGGGCCCGAGCGTAGCGAGAGCTGGGCATTAACGGTTTATGATACGTGATTGACAAGCCCCTTTCCAGGTTTTAACACAAATGATGTTCAAAAGTGCCTCTAGTCTCTAAACCCTTCCCACAACTTAGGTCCCGATTATGTACCTAGTATTATTTTTAAAAAATGTTCTGATATTCTGTGTCACCCTCTTACTGATCCATTCAACAAATCTTTTTCCGATAATATTGTGCCTGCCGTTTGGAAGTACATTAAAGTTTTACCCATACCTAAATCTTCTACTGGAGCATGTGTCAATTTTAGACCCATTGCTATTACGTCTCCTTTTTTGAAAACTATGGAGAAATTACTTTTACTTAGTCTTGAACCTTCGCTTAAATCCTTTAATGACCCTAAACAATTAGCCTATAAGCACAGTAGAAGCACTTTAGATGCAGCTGCCGTCTTATATCATAACATTGCTTCCAGTCTAGACAAGGGGGCTAAATTTGTTCGTTGCGCCTTCCTAGACTATACATCTGCTTTCGACTCGGTCCCTAGGGACATCTTATTAAATAAACTTGCTGCTAGTCAAACAGAATGTTGGGCTGTTAACTGGTTGCATTCCTATTTCTCAGAAAGAAAGCAGTACACCGTATATAAAGGGAAGTCTTCCACTTCATTGCCTACTGAAGCTGGTGTCCCTCAAGGTGCTGTTCTTTCTCCTTTTCTTTTTTCTTTCTTCTTGCACGACTTGCCTTACTCTGATGAAATAAACTTTGTGAAGTATGCTGATGATTTAACAGTTTCAATGGCTGTTAACTCCCAGCTAGATTGTACTAAAATAAATAGCTTTCTATCGGAAGTCAGCAAATGGTCTGAGTCAAACGGTCTTAAACTGAATCCTTCTAAGTGTCAAACTGTTGATTTCAGCTTAAGATGTAAACGACAGTTAAAAGAAGTCATCGATTCTCATGACAGTTGTAAAATTGACAACAATGATATAGGGATCAAATCAGAAATTAAGTATCTTGGACTCATTCTCTCTTCTGATCTCTCCTGGTCTTCCCATGTCTTGGCAATCTCCAGTAAAATATTCCGCTTGACATTTTACATTAAGAAGTTAAGACACTCGGGTATAACTCAACCCCTCATCCTACAGTTCGTAAACTCTTGCATCCTACCCATTCTTCTTTATTGTTCACCCTTATTCTTTCCTGGTTTGCTTAAAAAAGACTATGTCACAATTCGTAGAATACTGAAGACTGTCAGTAGGGTGAGTGGTGTCCCAGTGGATCACATAGTTAACGTCGTTGTCGATAGGCATTTGACTTCGTGCAATAAATTTGCTAAAGGGATTTTGTCTGACTTGGAGCATCCGCTTTACTCTCAGCTTTCACCTTGCATCTCAGCGGGTAGAACAAGGAGTAACTTCAGAAAACTGTATGCTCGCACATCTAAGTATAAGAAGTCTATGATACCATACTTGGCACGTATTTTATGTGATGAAAATAGTGTCAGACAAGAATTAACTAACCTTTTTCATCTAGTAAATGAACAATTTCCTCCATCCATCCTTATATACCTTCAAGTTTTACTTTTATTACTTCTGTTATATTTATGGTCCTGTTACTTCTCTGTTTTCTACTCTCAGAATTGCAAACACCAACTTATCTCCATGACGGCTGTAATCTATTTTTTTTTCCTTCACCATATCATGTAGAAAGAACATTATATTCAATATTTTTAAACATGTTAGGATTTCTATACCACATTGACAATACTGTGTGGCACAAGCCAACGGCAATTTTCACTTGTATTCTTATTATTATTATTATTTTTTTTTTTATTTTTTTTATTTACAGCTTGATTCCACACTGTATTTTCGGTACAAGTATGGAATTTTCAGCATGGATATCGGTAGCCCAAATTTTGCAGGCCGACCATAGATATCACAAAAAAATAAAAAAAAAACTCTGTGGCACAAGCCAACGGCAATTTTCACTTGTATTCTTATTATTATTACCCTAGCTGTTATCATTATTATTGCTATTTCCATTTTATATGCTGCATGTTTTTGACACTACCTCTATTGTAAATGTGGAAAATTTTCTGTGATTAATTTTATTTATAATTTGAGGAAATTAGATGCAATATTGTGATTAATGCTGAAAATTCCATTCTGTATCACAAGTACTGTTTTTGGAATAAAGTAAATCATTATTATTATTATTATATTATTCATATTATTCTTCAAATTTAATCAGCTGAAAGTTGTTACGTTTTCTTATTTCTTTTTCTGTCTTTTAGTCTGAATAACTCCGCTAGTTATATCCACTATTACTATCTCTTTTCTTTTGACGACGATACCGAAGGACTAACTGGTGAAAGGATCAACTCCATTCACAGTAGTAACAGTCTTAACACACCTCACACTACAAACCACATATAATTAATCTCAGCACTACTCCTTTTGGAGCCAACCAAAGCTACGACAGTCGAGTGGCGGGACGAGCTACGCAGAAGTTTACCGAAGATCAGGAACCTTTAACTCACAATCAAGAGGCGAGCACGAAGAAATCCAATTGGTTTATACTAGCTCGCAAAAACGATATTGGATATTTGAAGTATCCAGTCCTGCTCACTTGCAAGCAAAACTGACCAGGAGGGGGCTGGTATGGAGGACTACAAGCAGAAATCGACTGGACGCCAGGTAGCGGCACTTGGATACCATTAAGTCACGAAAACCCCCAAAAGGTGTGAATTCGAAAGACACAGTTCAGCAGAGAACTCGAGTTTTCATGTATCAAGAATTAGTGTCCGGCAAGTTTCAGAGATTATTACCAGTTAACGACGACGAATATCATTGAACAATCTAACTTTCTACAGAGCACGATGAGTCATCATTCACTACTTCCGTGCATAAAGAACAATCTAATTTCACGTGCTTTTTTGAATAACTCTCAACATACGAAATAAGTGAAGATAAAGGCTATCGCTATGTTTTTTCGTTCACTTTTAAAAGTTGAGGGTATGACGTTCGCGAACAGTACTGAGTATATTAACACAAGACCTTATACCAACAACTTCCAACTTATCCGTTTACCAAAGGCAAAGCAAAAGACCACAATCGATTGTCCATATTACGAAATATATTTTGGAAGCAAATCGCGGATTGAAGCGGAAGCTAAGCTAGCTAGTTATCGTTCACGACAGTGACACAGCAGGGTACCAAATGGCGGGGATGCTAGACGGGAAGCCTTCAGCTAAACAAGTCGACCTGAGCTCTAAGGGTCAGCAACCAATGTTCACTGATGATTCTTATGGTCGATAATTTTGAAGAATTATTTACCACTACACACTGTACAGGTTATTGCGTTTATGCCTGTTGTCAATGGAGTTGAAGATTGAACGATCGATTCTTGGTTGTTTGCTCAAAATCAACTTCCCCAATTTTCGTGGAGGCATCAATACGACAGTCATCGTCTCATCGGTCGCTGTTCAGAAAGAAGAGTGAAACATCGTCAGAAGTAACAATGATTTATTATTGTAATATTTGTTTACAGACCTTAGTTCGTTTATTCCTTTTATATGTTGGTGTAACAATAAAGAAATAACAAGCAGCAGATCGGTGTTTTGGTTTTTGCGTCCGTTATAACTAAGCGTTTCTGAAATCTTCGAAGAGCAGCGTGGGCCCGAGCGTAGCGAGAGCTGGGCATTAACGGTTTATGAGACGAGACTGACAGTTTCTGACGATAGAAACAGATCTGGCGGATTCAAACAGTTGGTGAAAGTTTGGATAGTCGCCGTTCATTTTTCCTGGTGCCGGTCAAGTCCTCTTTGAACAAGCAATATCTGGAACTTCTTCGGAATTGGGTCAAGTTCAACAATGCCTGGGTCAAAGAAGCGACAGAGTGTCTTGGTTACAAACAGGAAAGTAAGTCATGGTGACTTGTCTGTTCATTGTAACGATGTGTCTGATGTTAAGCATGACATGGTTGATGTTACTGTTTCGCCGTTCAGGGATAATAGGAACATCAAACTCCCTAAGTTTGAACCACGGTGTTTTGATGGAAACCCGGCCGATTATTTACAGTTTGTAAAGGAGTTTGAGATCATATTGAGTAGTTTTTTATTAAATGATGAATTGAAGTTAATGTATTTGATGAGATATTGCACTGGAGATGCTTCAAGAGCTATACAGTGTTGTAAGTTTATGAAGCCAAAAGAGGACTACGATGAGGCTATGAGCATATTACGTCAAAGGTTTGGAATACCTTCGATGATTGCAGGGAAATTATTCGAGGCTGTTAAGGGTAATGGTGGTCAATTACAGGATGACTCCCAGGCACTCACTGAGTTTTTGGATAATTTGCTAATTTACAAGAATGGAATGATTTCGATGAATCGCGTGAGTGACCTCAACTCGAGTTTTATACTAGAAGTAATAGCAAGACGTCTACCTACTCGACTGCAAAGGAAGTGGGTGAAGATAAGCTCCCGTATGAAGGATGAGGGTATCGAGCCAAAGTTCGATGATATCCTGAAACTGGTAAATACTAGTGTCAATCAATCTATGAGCAAGTTCACCAGTCTATTACATCTCACCCCTAGAATAGAGCAGTCTGAGATCAAAATGCAATCATTGATGACGAGTAGGCCTCAGAGAGGTGGTTATCGAGAAAGCTCCATGATGTCTAGTAATGCATATAGACCTAGTGAGTGTAACAGGTTTCGTAGTACATCCTCAACAGATGAGTTACAAGATGCAAGACAAACACGGTTGTGTTTTACACGTTTGCAAGAGGTGCATACAAAGGTGAACTGTGAACCAGTGAGCAAGTTCAGTGATAAGCTAAATGTAAACTCCAGGTCTGACTCCGAATTGTGTGACGATAACGGTGCGGTGAAGAAGTCTGTAGTTGCAACTGGTAAGCCATTGTTGAATAGAGTGTCAAAGAATAAAGTTATTGCTTCAGAGTGCAGTTCTGACTGCACAAGTTTACAAGGTATGGCGAAGTTAAACTTTCGGCACCACTAACTACCAATCAGCGAATTATCCAATGAGATTTACGAACGATGTCGAATTATCCAATGAGATTCACGAACGTAGTTCAATGTTGTAGAGCGCTTGATTCATTTCTAATGCGTGCCCTTACAAGTTTACGGTTGCAATTCGAGGAGGACAGTGTTTTCCAGTATTGCCTGGAATTAGGGTTGCTCCGGAAGGAGCGAACTTGTTCGTGTGGTGGGTGGTATCATGATTTTAAAAGCTATAGCAGATCAACTGATGGATTTGTTCATCGTTGTGTTACATGTTTGAAGCGTGTTAGCATTAGAGAGGGCAAGCTGATAATTTTAATATTTCATGGGAAATTTTTCCGCTAGGTCGCATCGCTCCCTAACCCAGATTTTGTATATCCGCAACTACTGGGTGTTGAAACAGCCGGTGAGAGCAGCAGCTGCCGAGACTGAGAATAGTCTTGTCACAACAGTTTAGTGGTACCAGCATTGCAGAGATATAGCTTCATGTAAAATAGAGACAATCACTTGTTTGCTGTGTGGATCCCGTTACGAGGACTCATACGAATTCCACTGAAGGTTTATGGGGCCGCTTGAAAAACAAGATAAGGGCTGTAAATGGATCTGAAGAGGATCTCATTTGCAGCCGTTCAGATGAATATAAGTACAGGATGTGCTGTGACTTCGCCATTGACAGTCACATGCTAAACTGGGGATGTTTCTCTCACATATTCGAGAAAGATACTCCTTGTAACCGTTTTATGCTTCTTTATGCCTTTTTTATAAATACGCGTTTCCATTCATCATAAATGCCTATTTAATGTGACTGATCCGTTGAGGGTCGTTTGCTGATTGGTTGCTAGTGGTGTCGAAAGTTTAACTTTGCCCAAGGTATTACTAGTCAGAGTGAAGTTATAAAACCTTTTAGGATTTGCGAGGAGGAACCAAAATTGTCTACTTCTGTTATTAAAGAGTTTGAAAATGATGAAATTGACGGTAAAGTGAATATTCGTGATAATGATCATGATACTTCACAGTTGTCTTTGGTTGATCATTATGAGATGAGGGATATGCCTACTACTGCTAAGTTAAATAAAGGTTCTGTACAACTACAACGTGAAGTAGAATTGAACGCAGATGCAGTTCCAGAAGGTGTGCATACTTGTGAGACAGTCAGTGTAATTGATCAGCGTGTAGCCCACCTATCATCAGATGATAGTGCTAAACCCGAACTAGTAGTGAAAGACAGCAGTGGTGGTAATCTTGCAGTTGGACAACTATCTGAGATCCGAAAAAGAACAGCTTCTGATCCACCACTAAGTTCATCACCTTGTGTCACTCAGTCATCGTTGGTGCTGTCATCCACAATGAAACAGACACCCATCAACTCAAGTATCTTGTGCAATGACTATGGTAGTATCAGTTCGTTTGAAAGGACGAATATCAATGGTCAGTTTAGTGTGGATAAGCCAAGTGTAAAGGAGAGAGTTATTGTTAAATTGACTTGCACGAATAAAGGCATTTCTAGTTTCAAGTTACTATTTGAATGTTATTATCTTTGGTGTAAATTACTCTGTTTCTATACTTGGTTGATGAGATATGTCGTGTGTTTGTTGGTCATCTATATTCTACGATACAATGACATGGGCGTGTTGCCGTTCAGATTTGAGGATATAGCTCATAGAAGGAAGTTAGCAAATGAACTCTGCGACGATTTTCCAACCTAGAGCGTCAACCTGAGAAGGGTTGTAGGCGTACTGCTGTAAGTCCTACAATTCTTCAAAGGGTAGCGCATCAATGAGCAGCCCAATGTGCTTGGTGTATGATCTTGTACATATGTTCATATTGTATATACTGAATTGATATCATCTGTCATCTAGCTGTTGGTAATTCTGTTTGTGTCCGGACGACTTCCACTTGGATCATCAACCTGAGAAGGAATGTAGGCGTACTGCTGTAAGTCCTACAGTTCTTCAAGGGTAGTTTGTCATGCCGGAATCCACAACATTTGATGTGGTGATTGTACATATGTTTGTGTTAAATAGTTGTGTGAGTTCCAATTGATGTAATTGTTGGTTAATCTTGTTTGTGTCTGGACATTCCACAACTTACAATCGTCAACCTGTGAAGGGTTGTAGGCGTACTGGTGTAAGTCCTGCAATTCTTCAAAGGAATTCCATCAAGACATGATCGGCGAGGTTGTTTGTACTATTTGTATATACGTGTGGTGTGTCATATCAATTGGTGTATTTTGGATTCATTGTGTTTACTTGTTGTTTTCGTGTCTTGTTGTTATTGCGTAATTTTCGTCGTGATTATTTCTGAAGTTGTTTCGAGTCTTCTACATCCATGAATGAATTGATTGATGTTAAGACAGCAGATGGGTCGTATACGCCGGGGAGGCTAGGCTATTGCTGAGAATGAAATGCACACGGAGATAATTGTTAGCTGCGGTCCGACACGCCGGGGAGAAAGAGTGTAAACGACTGAGGCTCGCATGCGTCACCGCTACTAGAACTGAGGCAGAATGAGTGACAAGCGATTTCAGTGGTAATTGGTAGTGAGTAGATAAGAGGATGTGCGTAGAGTATCGTGAGGTGCTGCATGGTCACTTTGCATTCTGCAAGAGTCATTCTAGCAAGTGGCGATTGTGTTGCAAGATGTCAAGAGGAGGTCTCTATCTGGAGGCGCAGGTCGTCAGCGATGTGTGAGATTGTGCTGTGGGTATGCTTGTGGTGTGTTGGCTTTTCTGTTTGTTTTCCATTTCAGCTCTGTCCGTGTGACCCAGGTTCTCGCAATGGCATCCAAGTCAACGTGCATTGGTCGTGAAGGAAAAAAGGGTTGGATCCCTTTTTTGCCGGGGAGTGTCAATGGAGTTGAAGATTGAACGATCAATTCTTGGTTGTTTGCTCAAAATCAACTTCCCCAATTTTCGCGGAGGCATCAATACGACAGTCATCGTCTCATCGGTCGCTGTTCAGAAAGAAGAGTGAAACATCGTCAGAAGTAACAATGATTTATTATTGTAATATTTGTTTACAGACCTTAGTTCGTTTATTCCTTTTATATGTTGGTGTAACAATAAAGAAATAACAAGCAGCAGATCGGTGTTTTGGTTTTTGCGTCCGTTATAACTAAGCGTTTCTGAAACTCAAAGGAACAGCGTGGGCCCGAGCGTAGCGAGAGCTGGGCATTAACGGTTTATGAGACGAGACTGACAGTTTCTGACGATAGAAACAGATCTGGCGGATTCAAACAGTTGGTGAAAGTTTGGATAGTCGCCGTTCATTTTTCCTGGTGCCGGTCAAGTCCTCTTTGAACAAGCAATATCTGGAACTTTTTGGAATTGGGTCAAGTTCAACAATGCCTGGGTCAAAGAAGGGACAGAGTGTCTTGGATGCAAACAGGAAAGTAAGTCATGGTGACTTGTCTGTTAATTGTAACGATGTGTCTGATGTTAAGCATGACATGGTTGATGTTACTGTTTCGCCGTTCAGGGATAATAGGAACATCAAACTCCCTAAATTTGAACCACGGTGTTTTGATGGAAACCCGGCTGATTATTTACAATTTGTAAAGGAGTTTGAGATCATGTTGAGTGGTTTTTTATTAAATGATGAATTGAAGTTAATGTATTTGATGAGATATTGCACTGGAGATGCTGCAAGAGCTATACAGTGTTGTAAGTTTATGAAGCCAAAAGAGGGCTACGATGAGGCTATGAGCATATTACGTCAAAGGTTTGGAAGACCTTCGATGATTGCAGGGAAATTATTCGAGGCTGTTAAGGGTAATGGTGGTCAATTACAGGATGACTCCCAGGCACTCACTGAGTTTTTGGATAATTTGCTAATTTACAAGAATGGA
This sequence comes from Trichobilharzia regenti, assembly GCA_944472135.2. Taxonomy (NCBI): domain Eukaryota; kingdom Metazoa; phylum Platyhelminthes; class Trematoda; order Strigeidida; family Schistosomatidae; genus Trichobilharzia; species Trichobilharzia regenti. The sequence continues at coordinate 131,885,807 of OX235270.1, read as the reverse complement.
ATGATTTCGATGAATCGCATGAGTGACCTCAACTCGAGTTTTATACTAGAAGTAATAGCAAGACGTCTACCTACTCGACTGCAAAGGAAGTGGGTGAAGATAAGCTCCCGTATGGAGGATGAGGGTATCGAGCCAAAGTTTGATGATATCCTGAAACTGGTAAATACTAGTGTCAATCAATCTATGAGCAAGTTCGCCAGTCTATTACATCTCACCCCTAGAATAGAGCAGTCTGAGATCAAAATGCAATCATTGATGACGAGTAGGCCTCAGAGAGGTGGATATCGAGAAAGCTCCATGATGTCTAGTAATGCATATAGACCTAGTGAGTGTAACAGGTTTCGTAGTACATCCTCAACAGATAAGTTACAAGATGCAAGACAAACACGGTTGTGTTTTACACGTGTGCAAGAGGTGCATACAGAAGTGAACTGTGAACCAGTGAGCAAGTTCAGTGATAAGCTAAATGTAAACTCCAGGTCTGACTCCGAATTGTGTGACGATAACGGTGCGGTGAAGAAGTCTGTAGTTGCAACTGGTAAGCCGTTGTTGAATAGAGTGTCACAGAATAGAGTTACTGCTTCAGAGTGCAGTTCTGACTCCACAAGTTTACAAGGTATTACTAGTCAGAGTGAAGTTATAAAACCTTTTATGATTTGCGAGGAGGAACCAAAATTGTCTACTTCTGTTATTAAAGAGTTTGAAAATGATGAAGTTGACGGTAAAGTGAATATTCGTGATAATGATCATGATACTTCACAGTTGTCTTTGGTTGATCATTATGAGATGAGGGATATGCCTACTACTGCTAAGTTAAATAAAGGTTCTGTACAACTACAACGTGAAGTAGAATTGAACGCAGATGCAGTTCCAGAAGGTGTGCATACTTGTGAGACAGTCAGTGTAATTGATCAGCGTGTAGCCCACCTATCATCAGATGATAGTGCTAAACCCGAACTAGTAGTGAAAGACAGCAGTGGTGGTAATCTTGCAGTTGGACAACTATCTGAGAGCCGAAAAAGAACAGCTTCTGATCCACCACTAAGTTCATCACCTTGTGTCACTCAGTCATCGTTGGTGCTGTCATCCACAATGAAACAGACACCCATCAACTCAAGTATCTTGTGCAATGACTATGGTAGTATCAGTTCGTTTGAAAGGACGAATATCAATGGTCAGTTTAGTGTGGATAAGCCAAGTGTAAAGGAGAGAGTTATTGTTAAATTGACTTGCACGAATAAAGGCATTTCTAGTTTCAAGTTACTATTTGAATGTTATTATCTTTGGTGTAAATTACTCTGTTTCTATACTTGGTTGATGAGATATGTCGTGTGTTTGTTGGTCATCTATATTCTACGATACAATGACATGGGCGTGTTGCCGTTCAGATTTGAGGATATAGCTGATAGAAGGAAGTTAGCAAATGAACTCTGCGACGATTTTCCAACCTAGGGCGTCAACCTGAGAAGGGTTGTAGGCGTACTGCTGTAAGTCCTACAATTCTTCAAAGGGTAGCGCATCAATGAGCAGTCCAATGTGCTTGGTGTATGATCTTGTACATATGTTCATATTGTATATACTGAATTGATATCATCTGTCATCTAGCTGTTGGTAATTCTGTTTGTGTCCGGACGACTTCCACTTGGATCATCAACCTGAGAAGGAATGTAGGCGTACTGCTGTAAGTCCTACAGTTCTTCAAGGGTAGTTTGTCGTGCCGGAATCCACAACATTTGATGTGTTGATTGTACATATGTTTGTGTTAAATAGTTGTGTGAGTTCCAATTGATGTAATTGTTGGTTAATCTTGTTTGTGTCCGGACATTCCACAACTTACAATCGTCAACCTGTGAAGGGTTGTAGGCGTACTGGTGTAAGTCCTGCAATTCTTCAAGGTTATTCCATCAAGACATGAAATGCGAGTTTGTGTGTACTGTTTGTATATACGTGTGGTGTGTCATATCAATTGGTGTTATTTGAATTCATTGTGTTTACTCGTTGTTTTCGTACCTTGTTTTTATTGCATAATTTTGTTAAAATTTTCGTCGTGATTACTTCTGATGTTGTGACCACTCTTCTACATCCGTGAATGAATTGATTGATGTTAAGTACAGCAGATGGGTCGTATACGCCGGGGAGGCTAGGCTATTGCTGAGAATGAAATGCACACGGAGATAATTGTTAGCTGCGGTCCGACACGCCGGGGAGAAAGAGTGTAAACGACTGAGGCTCGCATGCGTCACCGCTACTAGAACTGAGGCAGAATGAGTGACAAGCGATTTCAGTGGTAATTGGTGGTGAGTAGATAAGAGGATGTGCGTAGAGTATCGTGAGGTGCTGGCATGGTCACTTTGCATTCTGCAAGAGTCATTCTAGCAAGTGGCGATTGTGTTGCAAGATGTCAAGAGGAGGTCTCTGTCTGGAGGCGCAGGTCGTCATCGATGTGTGAGATTGTGCTGTGGGTATGCTTGTGGTGTGTTGGCTTTTCTGTTTGTTTTCCATTTCAGCTCTGTCCGTGTGACCCAGGTTCTCGCAATGGCATCCAAGTCAACGTGCATTGGTCGTGAAGGAAAAAAGGGTTGGATCCCTTTTTTGCCGGGGAGTGTCAATGGAGTTGAAGATTGAACGATCAATTCTTGGTTGTTTGCTCAAAATCAACTTCCCCAATTTTCGCGGAGGCATCAATACGACAGTCATCGTCTCATCGGTCGCTGTTCAGAAAGAAGAGTGAAACATCGTCAGAAGTAACAATGATTTATTATTGTAATATTTTTTTACAGACCTTAGTTCGTTTATTCCTTTTATATGTTGGTGTAACAATAAAGAAATAACAAGCAGCAGATCGGTGTTTTGGTTTTTGCGTCCGTTATTACTAAGCGTTTCTGAAACTCAAAGGAACAGCGTGGGCCCGAGCGTAGCGAGAGCTGGGCATTAACGGTTTATGAGCCGAGACCGATACCTGTATATCCGTAATAAGCATTTATTCTTGTTAAGTGGAGTTTATTTGACAACTTTTAGGCTTCTGTGGCCGAAAAAATCAACGTTATATTCTATCATGTTCGTATTAATGCGTAATATTGTCTTGATGTCCTGGACGAATTACTGCGAAGAAATGCATGCATTCAAAAAACTTATGCACAGAAATTACAATCAGGTTCGTTTAGGAGCCTTAAAGCTTTGTTATTCGCGAGATGGTTTTGATATTCTGGTCGTAAATCGACTGCGGGCAGTGATTGTTGTCATATTAGTTAATCTATGAGAATCAGTTAATTTAAAGAGAATAAGCCCATAGACATAAGTTATATGCATGTTCTGAGGAGATTAAACATTCTTTTTTCATCCGTGATGGTGGAAATCTTCTTTGATACATCGAAGAAATCATACAGTGCATAAGATGAGCGGCTGAATTTCGCGATGATTATATTCATTTTGATGAAGTTCATGGTTAAATTTGCTCAGCCGAAGATGTGTTACCGGTTGAAGTGACATTGTCACATGGAATTTTGGAAGACTGTAACTGCTCAGTGCAGTAAATGGCATCAACTTTTTTGATATCTGTGTGCACTGGGACAAGAATAATATTATAGATGGTCCTTCTGAAATGTAACAGTGTTTGGTGTTAGTATCACCTTTCTGTCAAATAGTAACTAACAGCTGCTGCATCCTACCACTAGTACACTTGTTACGTGAGTTAGGCCAGTTGTAATAATCATTCACTTTCATATAACTAAGATATTCTGAGCTCCTTCATGAATTGCCTGTGGTTATGAAGGATATGGAAGCTGCACTTATGATTCATTTTCAACAGGTTATCGACAGGTATTTTGTGATGTTCAGTTTACAATGCTTGAGTATATGTATTTACTGCTTGCTATTGTGCGTGAATGGACAGTTGATGAAAATGAAGAGGAAATCAAGCTTCCTATAAAATCACTAGGAATACTGCAAACTGTTGATAAAAAACTGAGTCAAGGGAAATATTCTGAACAGATAGCAAGTGTTACTCCAGATTCCATAATTCTTATTCTTTAGATGTTCAGAGTTGAAAATGACACCAAAACATCAATACCACCCTATGGGCCCTACGGAAATTAGTGAGACTTCGAACAGGTCAGCTTGTCTTAAGGGTTCCAATCTTTCAGATTTCTGAAGTCACTCCTCACGGAAATAGCACTTATCTGCCTCGCGATAATCGTTTCATTCATGCAATATTATACTGTTTTATCTTAACTACCTAGGCCTTTATTAAAGCTAAAACTTACTCTTCGTTCATATTCGTTGCTTGCTGAAAGTCTGGCTGCTTTGATGAAGAACACCAAAACAAAGCTATATTTTCATCAGAAACGTCAAGGTTTTCGCGATAAGACCAATATGTTTAGCACCAAACACTGCAAATGTATATTGACATTCCAAGGACTCTATAGCCACTCGTCGTATACAACTTGTAGGTGTACTTTCAATGATGTTTTATCCATGATCGTACTTTATGTCATTCTGCAGTTTCTCAGGATGTTGTTCTGCTCCTGAAATAGCTTTTGATCACGTGAGGGCATAGCGCTCACCAAAATATGCGGTGTTCATTGTGAAGGGTTTACAGTTTAACATTTATAAGAACCTGTTCTGATTGCTTGTACAATAATCAAACGATTTAAACTTTTGAAAAAGTAATAATTTATGATACTTTAGGATCGTATTTTTAAACTAAACTTATTGTACCCGTAGAAATGGCATGCATTCCTCGTAAACACTCGTTTTTAAAATAAATAACATAAAAAATTATTATTTGCTTGGTGCTATACTTTACATGATGAATAATCTGTGTAACAGTGAAAATTACAGAAGAATTCTGTTATGAATAGAGAATGAGAAAGGAGAATGAATCTTTTTCAACAGGGTACGCAAATACAAAGCTTTTAACTTTTATAGTAATTTTTTCTAACTTCAGTGACCTAAAAAATACACTCAATTTAATCATTTGTGGATGTCGGGTAACGTCAGTCAACCTGGTCAAAGCAATTCGATATCGCCGAAATAATTACAACAAACAGTTGTGTTAAGACATTGTCGGGCTGGAACTCCCGTTACTCGCCTGATATCCAGGGGCCTCTTTCACTTGCTACTCAGCTTTATCATCGCTTGTGTCTGCTTGGTATCGAATATCAAGTGGTCGATCCGCAACTATATGTTATGTCGTATAGGGGTTCCAGAGAGCGACGCACAAAGTCACGACGAACAAATACATGTGAGGAAGATTTACAACACGAGTAAACAAAGATGTCTACGGGCTGTGTTCAAAAGGAGCAGATGTAACTTAACGCATTGCGTTTGTAAGCCTGCTGACGTGTGAGGCGTAGTCTACCACCGGTGGGAAGCTAGAGGCAGGAAGAAAATCACCTAGCAGTCGTAGTGTTGTGCCATATGCTAGTTTGGTATCAGTACAACCAGCATCAGCTTTCAAGGCTTATCCCTGGGAAAACCAACGGTAGTGAATCTGCTCAACGTGCATTGTTTTCATATGATATCCTAGCATTCCATCGCCGGTGAAGATGTTCTACCACACCATTAACTCGAGGATGGTAGGCTGTTGTTCGAAATCGCACGCAACCTATGATTTTAGTTAGGGCGAAGAATAAGCCGCTTTTGCACAGCCATCCGCGATCAGTTATTATGGAAGATGGGCATCCAAAAATAGCGATCCATATTTCTACAAAGACGCGTGCGACTGTTTTAGCAGATACGTCCTTGATGGGTACTGCTTCCGGCCATCGTGTGAATCGATCGATGCAAGTTAAAATATAGGTATATCCATGGGATTCAAGAAGGGGTCCAACTAAATTTATATGGACGTGTTCAAAACGAGCGTCAGGGAGAAGAAAGGTGCCAAGAAGGCTTATGGTGTGCCTTATCACCTTGCTATTTTGACAGGCTAAGCACTTGTGTGCCCGTTCCATTGCTTCTTTATTAATACCAGGCCAACAAAACCGACTAGTTACGAGCTTGACAGTAGTTCGAATACCTGGGTGAGATAAGCAATGCAACGTATTGAAGACGTTACGGCGACAACTTTTAGGCACGATAGAGCTAGGGATACCCGTAGAAATGTCACGTAGAATAGTATCTCTTCCCATACCTAACGGTTTCTCAGCTAATTGTAGATTTGTTCTCGACAACTCATGTTGAAGCTCGGTATCTTCTTTTGAAGACGAGCCAGTTTTACAAGTTCTATGCTGTCGATTTGGGTGAGGGAACAAACGCGCGACAAGGCATCTCTCGCAGTGTTGTTTGCTCCGGATACATGGTGAACATCCGATGTAAACTGTGAAACGTAATCCAGTTGTCATGATTTCATGGGTGAATACTTATCTGAAGTTGAGTTCAAAGAGTATGTCAGAGGTTTGTGATCAGTAAAATTATGAATTCACGACCCTCTACTGAATGTTGAAAAAGACGTATAGCACAGTACAAAGCCAGAAGTTCTCTGCCGAATGTGCTGTACTTGGTTTCAGCTAATTGAAGGCGCCTCGAGAAAAAGGCGAGTGGTTGCCACTCTTTGTTAACTAGCTGTTGTAGAACTCCGCTGATTGCAGTGTTCGATGCATCAACCGAGATACTTAACGGTGCCGTTGGATCCTGATACATCAGAAGTGTGGCATTCGCAACAGCTTTTTTAACCTGCGTAAAAGCATTTCGACCAGATGCGTCAAGTTCTATGGACTTGTTATTCCCTCGAAGGAGGTCTGTCAATGGCTGAATCAGAGAGGCGCAGTTGGGAATAAAGCGTCGATAATAACTTACCAAGCCGTTAAAAGTGAGGAGACTTTTCACCGTCTCTGGCTCTGGAAAGTTCAGTATAGCCTCGACCTTAGTAGCCAGTGGACGAGTGCCCTTGCAGTCAATAGTGTGACCCGGGAAGTCGAGTGAGTCAACGCCTATTTGGCACTTTTTAACGTTGATGGTAACACCATGTTGGCGTAACCTTTCAAATGCCAAGTCCAAGTGCCTAAGGTGAGTTTCCTTGTCTGGACTGGCAATGAGGCAGTCGTCTAAGTATGCGTATACAAAGTCAAAACCGCGAAATACTTCATCGATGAAGCGTTGGAATGTTTGGGCTGCATTCCGGAGACCGAATGGCATACATAGAAATTCAAAAAGTCCGAAAGGCGTAATGATAGCCGTTTTCGGGATATCTTCTGTTGCCATCGGGATTTGGTTACACGCTTTAACCGGGTCGATTTTAGAGATTATAGCCGCGCCAGATAATGTTACGGTCAAGTCGTTCTGGTTATGCGCGGTAGATCGTCAGACGGGTAACGAAATTCCGGATATTTATCAACAATAGGTCGAAAAGTTGGATCAAAAGTTGCCTTCCTAACGAGTGACAAGCTTGGGCCTATGTAGGTGATGCCTTTAATAGACAGAGTAGTATTATTATCAATCAGGCGTTTTCGGTGGACGTCTACGAGTAAAGCATGATGATTAAGTAGGTCTGTGCCAATGGTGGGCATTGTGACGTCAGAAAGAAGAAAAATGTACCGAATAGGTTTGCGTTAACTTACGTTCATATGGACGTACTTCCTACCAAAGGTTGTAATTGGTTTTACATCTACAACCTGTAATTTGAAAAAGGTTCTTTCTGTCGATCTGCTGCTGTAGCAGGAAGGACGCTGACTTCGACGCCTTTGTCCACTAAGTGCGGAGTCTGGTTGATTACATCACGGGTAAAAAAGCGACTAGTGCCACCGGCGATGGTTACTGCTAATGTGTGCCGGGGGATAGTTTCCCGTAGTCTTTGAGAAATTGCCGAAATTACAAGGTTTTCGGCAACATTTCGCTTCCTGGCCATAGGTATTGTGATACCAAAACCAGTCAGGGTTGTTTAGACCGACTACGTGAGTTTCGCCGTTGAGGGGAGTTCGGACGACAATAGGGGGAATTAAAAGAAATGTTTGACCTAAGTAGCCGCCGGAGAGAGTTACATAGCTCTATCACTGCATATTTCAGTGAGTGGCCGTTTAGTTATTTCCAGAATTCTATCTGCAGAAAAAAAGCTTACGACAACTCTAAACTTATTCTAACTTATTCTTCCATGATTCCCTTTTATCCTCAATGAAGTTTTTATCTGCCCACTATGTTCTGAAGTAAAGCTGGTCGTGGTTAAACAGAGAGCAGAGTGCTGAATTAAATCTTTTCGTTCTGAAGTATTGTTATCCCGTACTTAATATGTCCCGTGAGGGCCGGAACAACGCTGATAAGCAAGCCCAGTATGTTCTGATGTGCTACCGAAAATGCCTACAAAAAGAACACAGTGTTGAGTTAGTTCCAGTCATGCTGAAAACCAGTACTGAGTTCTAGTCGGTGAAATTAAAGAATCCATTTCACAACAGATTCAGAATTTACTCACTGTAGAATGTTAGAATTATTTCAGGATTACTGGGATTTAATTGAGAATTGTAGTAAGCTTGGGAACAGCTAAGTCGTCTAAAATAACACCCTGAAGTGTCACCAGCACAACTTGTACTGACTGTGGCAAGTTGGATGAGAAAAGTCTGCTGAAAAGTCCCTCATCGAAGTGACGTTGGCCAATAACTTCCCTCATTCTTGTTAGCATGCTCACGGCCGACTGATCACCTAACTCGACGTTGCGAAATAGTTCATCAAGACGTTATCGATCTGCTAGAACGTTTCTCCTTAGAAGGGTTGCTTTAATCAACTCATACAAGTTATTTATCTCTGGGTTCGACATCTGCACAGTTACGCATTTGCTGAATTCCCACAGCAGGGCGTGCACAAGTGCAAGGCACTGTGAACGTTAATCAGTTAACCCATGTTCGCTGAAATCAGACTCAGCCATCTGAAACCATGATTCCACATTATCTGGCCAAAATGGTATGACTTGTATAGTTTTAGTAGTCAGGCGAATATGGATGACCTTAGGAGTATGATCACTCGTGACAACATATATATAGTTTGAATATAATACGAGAACAAGTACAGAATGGAACGAACTCACCGGATTTGTCTGTGTATTTACTAAAGATGAAGTTCGTGGTAGGGCTCACAACGTTCACGGATAGTATGAAGTATACTAATTCAAGACCTAATACCCACAACTTCTGTAGTATTCGTTCCGCGTAGACCAAAGGCAAAGCAAAACACCAGAATTGACCATCCAAATTACGAGTTATATTTCGGGACCGAATCAGAGTGCGTGATGACTGAATAATAAAAATATATTTCGTATAAATGCATGCCATTTTTACAGGCACGAAGGACTGCTTAAATAGCCATGGATCGTGCACGAACGGACGAACGTTACACGACAGTATACCAAATGACGTGGATGCTTGACCAGAAGCCTCCAGCTATACAAGCTGACTGAAACAGTGAGAGTCAGCATCCGATGCTCAGTGATGAATGTTGTGACCAATAATTCAGGAGAATTACCTATACCTCCAAGGTAATGTTCGCCCTACCGTGGCACAATTTCCAGCGAAGCAGCGACGGTGGTGCAGCAACCTGTAAATTCAACGTAGTTTCTTAAATAAGACAGTAAACAGGTAGTCTGTAAAAGCTTTGACTTTATTTTCCGACCGTGGACTACATGGCCTATAGAATTCAGTAAACTATACACATTTTTCAATGTTAATTGCCATTCTACACTCGCGGACTCTGTCAGCTAACTCATCTGTCTAATCTAGTGACGAAAATGTAATTATTCTACACGCAGACAAACAAAGTTCAAGAAAGGTCTTTGGAAGTTGACGGAATCTCCTATACAGCAAATTCTAACTTATTAATTCTCGCGTACCAAAAGCAAAGGAAAAGCCAATATCTGATCGTTCAAACTACGTGATATATTTCGGGAAACAGAAAGATTGAGCGAAGAATTATTTACTTTTCAATTAGATCCTCATCTTTGGCTCTAATCTAATATATATAGCATTTTAATTACAGTACAACAGTTTGCCAATCAAGTGGCGATAAGTTTGTTAACAATAATTAAACAGTGTCAATGGGTTAATAGTTAACGAAGAAAATCAATACAGATTTAAAAGGTAGAAATGGATAGAATAAATTAATTTTACAAGGATAACATGTAAATTAAAGATAAAGTGGCCAAAATAAATAAAATAAATAATTTAGACAAATATAATTTTATAGGTTTAGGGGGAAGGGGTGACGCAGTCCTGTTTATCCATTCTTGTGACGATGGCCACCGTAGGGAAAGTGGCTGTACAAATTTTTTCTGTACACATAGACTTGGCTTCTTCAGGTGAATGCCAATCGCCTCAGCCGTCTGTAGAAGACGAACTCTCAGAGCAAAATTAAGATAAGTCGGAATGCGATAAATAATTTTCAGTGCTGTATTAACACCAATCTTATGCTCAGTATCAACGAGGTGGGCTAAAATAGAGCTACGAATAGATCTTTTTGTCCCTTACTTAACCACGTTGGATGATGTTCGGAAATACGACGATGAACTTGCCTAGTTGTACGCCCAATGTAGCTGGCTCCGCAGCTGCAGTCAAACTGGTAGATACACACAGAGGAGACGAATTTAGGTAGTTTATCCTTATTACTCGAACATGAAATAGGTGTGGTTGTAGAGAGACAACGTACCTCTGCTGCATAATAAGTTCTTTTAACTGCATTCTTCAGGCGCTGTGTTATTAATTCGCTGATGTTGTCACCGAGGAACTGCAATTTTATGAACATTGGTTTTTTCGGGACTATGGTCATACTGACACTCCTTGGAGCTGAATTTATATCTTTCTCAATGAATTTATCTGGATAGCCATTTTTTCTAAGTAATTTTCTAATAATCTTAAGCTCCTCATTGAGGCAGTCGTCTGAACAGATTAACCTAGCTCTATGAGCCAGACAATTCACGAGGTTACGTTTATATTTCAAAGGCACAAAACTCAAAAAATGAGTGTACTGACCTGTTGTTGTATGCTTCCTATACACACTTCTTAGTGTGCCATCTTCTCTCCTTACCATGAAGACGTCTAGGAATGAGATACTGTCATTACTTTCTTTCTCTATGGTAAAGTTTATTGCTGAATGGGCATCATTAAACTTGTCAAGGATGTTCATTGCATCATTCTCATCTTTCATAACCACAAATGTATCATCCATATATCGACAGTAGAAATCCATGTCATTAATTATTCCTTTCAATGATCCATTCTCTAGTTTAGCGAGCAAAAAATCAGCTAGGATTGGGCCTAATGGAAAACCCATAGCTACACCATCAATTTGTGTGTAATATTCCTTATTGAATACGAAATGAACATTCATTGTACATCTTAAAATAAGTTCCTTCGAGGTGGATATAGAAATGCCGATGTCTATGTTTCGTGTGGTGATCTCCTCACATATAAAATCCACTGTTTCTATTAACGTTACATTGGTGAACAAGGAGGATACATCAAAAGATATCATAAACTTGTCCCTCACATTAAGATCTCTTATTTTTTCAACAAATTCAAAACTGCCGTTTACGCTATGTTTTACCACTTTATTATGCAGAGGCTTTAGGAGCTTCACTAGCCATTTCGCTGTTGCAACAGCGAAAGCCAATAACCTCTCTTATTCTTGCCAGTATGCCTACGGCTGACTGATCTTACTCGATGTTACGAAATAATTCATCCAGACGTTGTCAGTCCGTGAGAACGTTTCTCCTGAGGAGGGATGCTTTGAGCAACTCGTACGAGTTACTTACCTCGGGACTCAACATCCATGACGTTACGTACTTGCTGAATTCCCACGGTAGGGCGTGAATAACTGCAAGCAACTGTGAACGGTGATCAGTTATTCCATGTTCATAAAAATCTGCTTCAGTTATCTAAAACCACGTTTCAACATTACCTGGCCAGTATGGTACGAGCTGAATGGTTTTAGGAGTTGTGCGGATACGAATGACCTTGGGACTAAGATCACTCATGGCGAAAATTATGTCGAATAATATATGGTACAAGAACAAATACAAAATGGAACGAACTCACCGGGGTTATCTGCGGATTTATCGTGGATGAAGTTCGCGGTTGGGCTCACCGGTTTAGAAGTTGACGGACATCTTGTTCAGCAACTTCTAGCTTACTAATTCTCGCGTACCAAAAGCAAAGGAAAAGACAATATCTGATCGTTCAAACTACGTGATATATTTCGGGACCAAAACAAGCCGTCAGACGAACGCTTAGCTGGCTAATGATAGTGCACGCACGTGACACGACGGGATACCAAATGGCGGGGATGCCTGACCGGAAGCCTTCAGCTAAACAAGTCGACTTAAACTTTAGCGGTAGGTTCGGAATTGGTGACATTTTTGCTCTGAAATTTATTTACTGCTTATTGTCTTATAATTCTTGAAATTATGGTCCAAATCTCTAAAAAACGTGTTCGTAGAAACACAATTGTTTTAGATAGTGGCTCAAATTCGGTTATAACTGCATTACCGCCTGGTAATACAGTATCAACTACTAGCTCTCAAAATGGTTTGAGTGCAGATCTCACTCCTGTGATACAGGTGAAAGATGTTCTGTTAGAGAACTCTGAGTTCTGTAAACTAAACCTCCTTTTGAAAGATATGCAGAGGCAAGTAAGTGAAATTCAGAAAAAATTAGATCAGTTTGATAGTATGTCACTGCCAATCTCAAATACCACGGAGAGCCGTTCTGATATTGGCCAGGTTAAGTGTTTACTGGATGTAACTCAAAATAAGCTTTTGAATTTAGACCCAATAGCCTGTCTTTTAGAAAGACATCCTAAAATATCTCCAGACAACCTAAATAAAGCTGAAAATCTGATTGACTGCTTGGCTACGGAGGTGATGAAGCGTATAACCTCTTCTCACCAAGCTATAGTTTACAACGTCCCAGATTCTCTGCCCCTGAAAACTGTAAGACACAAAATCCTGATTTGTTGCGGCATGGCTAGTGTTCCATGTGAATGCAAACGACTTCGTAAAAAGTCTAACCAGGCTAATTGCCCAATCATTTTTAAATTCAGTAATTCCCTTGATGCTAGTAAGTTTACTAAATGTCAGGATCACTTAAGACTGAATAGCAGTTATAAGTCTATAACCGTAGCTCAGGATAAAACACCGTGTCAGCGCAGAATAATGCGTAGTAATAACCTGGTCACCTCCTCTAGCTTTGATTTACCAAATAAGGATCGTGCACAGCAACAGACACCTAGTGCTGAAACTAGCATTCAGCAAACTACACAACAACCACACCTGCCAATGGAACTAGGAACTGATTTAGATACCAGTACCCCTGTAAATAAAGCCTCATCGAAAGATGTTAAAATGACTAGAACTTCTGCAAGTTGTTCTAAGAAATTTCCCCCCAAACGTAGTAACCTCACCACGATGAACAAATTTCGCAGGGTTGAGACTAATGATGGGGAAGAATACTTTGTATTCAATAAGCCTGCTGAGAGTAAGAATGCCAACAAACCATCACTTGTTACGAAAAACTCCTCTCGAAACATAAGTATATCTGGAGGTGTTCCGCATGCTCCACCTTATAGAAAGTCAGGCTCCAAGACTCCTAAAGTCTTGCAGCCAAAGCACCTTCCTTCACAATTCCCTTTAAGTTATAAAAACAACCCGAAGGTGTATACCGGTATGACGAATAGCAGTTGGATGGGTAGACCTTTTGATGCTATGCCTTTTAACCGTCAACCTAGGCCCAACCTGTACTACCCTTATATCCAGGAACACATGGTAAATTTTCCAGGTGTCCCGAATCACTGGTACGACCCATGGCACCTAGGACCACCTCATTGCACACCAACTCCGATGTACAGACACCCAGTCCGACCTCCTTTTCATTCATAAATTCTTGCGGTGCTGACGCACAAATAGATTTAGGTTATGGTGACATTTTAAGCCAGTTTGTAGTATCCCGTGACTTATTCACGATATTGCTAATTAATGCACGTTCCTTAATCAATAAGATATCTGAACTAAGGACATTATTATTAGTCGCCAAGCCTACTGTAGCTCTGATTACTGAGTCATGGTGCTCATCCTCTGTACTTGATGTGCATATAGGTATCGATGATTACACTGTACACCGTGCAAACAGAGATTGCAAGCGTGGTGGAGGATGTCTCATATATATACATAGCTCATTTGTAGTCAGTAAGGTGGAAGATGAAACAATGAATAATGTACCTGACTCACTCTGGGTTGTCTTACATGGAGATAAGTACAAACTTCTCATAGGCTGTGTTTATCGAGCACCAAGCGCAACAAAAGAAACTGATGCGTTATTAGCTAAATCGTTTGCACACGCATCCTCGTTTAGTGCTAATTACAAAATAATTGCAGGGGACTTCAATCTTCCAGAAGTCAATTGGCTAACTAGTTCCGGCCCCCAACGCTTCGACGAATTACTTGCCACTATAGACTGTTATGGATGGCAACAACACGTCCAGACACCTACTCGTGGTGACAACATGTTGGACCTTGTTTTTTGTCATGACACAATCCCAGTATCCACTATGTTGGTAATCGATTTTCCAGTAGTGACCATAGAATGGTACTCTGCTCTCTGCCTTTCTCACCACTAAATACAGGAAACAAACAAGACTCAGGAAGCACAATATGTCGTAGTTACAAATATACAGACTGGGGATTAGTCCAAGAACTTATTCGACTCTGTCAATGGGATGACTATTTTACCACTGACTCCCTGGAGGCCTTAGTAACCCTGTTTTACAGGAATGTTACCCTTTGTCTAGATACAGTTGCTCCAAAGAAAATAGTGAAATTAAGTAGACACCGAACTGAATATATTCCAAGGGCACACCGTAATAAGTTAAGGAAACTGAAGAAACAGTACTATTCCACTAAGGACATATCACTATTGCTCTCAATCCACGAGTCTCTTGAATCTATCAAGCGCCTACGCTCTCAAAAGGACCTCGACGAAGAGTTAACGGCACTTGAAAGTACCTCCAAAGTTTATAACTTAACGGCACTTCTTAAAAAACGAATGCAGTCGGCGAGGGAAATCCCATACTTACTTCACGACAAAGTAATCTACAATGAACCTGCCACTATCTGTGAACTTTCAGTGATTGGTTTGCAAACTTTAGTTTAGAAACACATATGCCTGGTGAAACCGCCCCCCTTACTATCTCTTCCCTTGAAAGCATTGTGTTCACTAATCAGTTAATAGTACAAGCAATTAAAAGCCTTAAACCTTCCACTAGTACGGGACCGGATGGCCTCGCTTCGATAATTTTCAAAAACAGTGGGTGTGATATACCCTTGTTACTTCTTAAATTCTTCTCAATATCTATGGACACTGGCACTTACCCTAGTGAGTGGAAAACTAGCTTCATAATTCCACATTACAAATCTGGTGATAGGGCAAACGTCCGCAATTACAGACCCATAAATATAACCCCAGTTATCTCACGAATCATGGAGAAAGTTGTAAAAGATCAATTGTCAGACTACCTAATTAGGGAAGATCTTGTTACAAGGTCTCAACACGGATTTCTCAAAAATAGATCCTGCGTTACTTGCCACTTCGACTTTTTCAACTGCATCACTAGTAGTCGCGAAGCACGTAAGCTAGTCGTTGTTCTCTACTTCGATATATCTAGGGCATTTGACATGGTATCTCACAGTATTCTCTTTGAGAAGCTGTACTCTTGTGGAATTCGCAACCCATTACTGAACTGGTTAAAATCATTTCTAAGCAACAGGGTACAAATAACCAAAGTTGGATCTGTATTGTCTCATCCTAGGCAGATCTCAAGTGGGGTCGTGCAAGGTAGTGTCCTAGGTCCACTTTTATTCACAGTTTACATTAACAGCATTTGCAAGTGCTTCACCTCAGGTAAACCATTCCTATATGCTGACGACCTCAAAGTCGTCTACTCCTGCTACACTCATGAATTAAGCGATATGGTTACTAAAATACATCTTGAACTAAGTAGCCTCGCAACATGGTGTGCTGAATCCTGTCTAAATTTTAACATTGACAAATGCGGCTGGATTTGTATCGGCAACAGTAACCTTGATCTAACTCTTGAAATAAATGGGCGAAAACTAGCTAAGCTCAACTCAGTCGTAGATCTCGGTATTAGATACTCTAGTAACCTAACGTTCGCTGAACAGACTGATTATGCCAGACGTAAAACGCGAAGGCTGATAGGATGCATAACACGCAATTTCTTTTGTTGTGAAACTAGGGTTTTATTATACAAAGTATGTGTCCGACCTATCTTAGAATACTGCCCGTTTATTCTTAGCGGACTAAGACAAAATGACAAGCTTAAATTAGAGGGAGTGCAACGGCAGTTTACCTCAAGAACTCTTGGTTTAGAAAGTGGTCTGGAATACCATGAGCGATGCGAAGACTAAGATTAGAACCCCTCTGGAAAAGACGCCTTAAGCTAAACCTTATCTTTTACTATAAGCTAACTAATCTTCTCTTGCATTCCTCCGAGCCAATAACTAAACCTACCGCTGTCATCAGTTACAATCTTAGAAATCATCACAACCTAGCTGCTATGGAGCACTGTCAGACTTACGTGCGGTACAACTTCTTCTTAAATAAGTTTTCAGTCATTTGGAATAGACTACCAGCTAATGTGCGCGATGCAAACACACTTCCAGTGTTCATCTCCTCAGTCACCAGACTACTCAAAGATGACAATGCACTTTTGCGCCTGACTCTTACACCTTCTTTTTCACCCTACATAGATATTTTAAGTTCTTTAAACGTGTAGTTACAACAAACTACAATTATAAATTTTAATATTATTGGAACTAGATGATTAACATTTCTACACAGGACAGTAATATTAGTTTACACATAATATAAAAGTTAGCATAACGGGACTAGTTAGTTTGTGTACCAAAATAACCACAGTTACAAAACAGAATATATATGAGACTCCTTTGTCTCACACCTCTGCTCACTGTTTCTATTATGCTTTTCTTGTACTTTCTTCTCTTGCTTCGCGTGCTACACGGAGTGTGGCGACTTGAACTTCCGCACATTTGTGCAAAGTTCTATGTCGAAAACAGAGACAGACATGTATAAATTTATTAATCACTCCTTAAGGACTCCCGTTGCTTTCTTTTGCGTTGCTGTTGTTTGTCTTCTTTTTTTCTCTCACCATTTCAGCTTCCATTTGACTTTTTGAATGAGAATGAATAATGTGGATATTTGACCATTTACAATGACAAATTATCTGCAAACATTATTGGTCCCATATCTTTCAGTTGCCTAGTTAATAACGAATTAACTTTCCCCACGACGCAACCTGGTTTACATTTGTGGAATATACTCTTATACCAATGGAAAAGTATCAATTTGTAATAAAACGTCACGATTGTAACTTATAACATAACTGATCGTATCTGTAAAAATAGCTTTCTTATTACCCAATTTGGATATAAATCAAAAATGAGATTCGGACTTGTACACACCTAAGTTATATTGTGGAATTACTTCAAGATTTATTTTTTCCCAAGTATCTTTAATCCATCCAAAACATACTTGGGTTTTTTTGTTAATGCGAAGACAATATTTCTATATTTCATGATGTGCTCCATTGAATGACTGGTTATCATATTGTTTCCACAAACCAAAGACAAAAACGTCAGCAACCATGTAATTTAACCATAAACCGAATTTATGGAATTTAAATAATGCTTATACATGCCTGTACATTTGGTGTGTCCTACACAGGTAGGAAAAAATATGTATTTTATTAAAACAACATTATTATTGAGTATGATTGCTAATCGTACATGTAATTTATCATATCTAATTTATCATATTGATGATGTCTGTAAACTGGCGTCCCTCATGTACAAAATGAGAATATACTATTATTATTATTATTGTTAGTGGTGGTCCGCATCCAATGGTGAGTGATTGCTGTGGTCAATAATTTTGGGGAATTATTTACCTCTACACTTACCACAGATTACTGCAAGTTGTGCGATGAGAAAGCACAAGAATGAGTCCGAAATGTCTACTATATGTATATAGATCCGATAAAGTTAGAGTTTAAAATAATCCAGCAAGTGTAATGATGCGTCGGGGTCAACAATATCGCGTCGGGCTCACCTGTAGTACTCCTATACCAACTGTAAACATGCTTTTTAATCTAATTTGTATACTTGTATTATATGTGTATACAGACCGATTTTATATGTACTTCGCAAACATTTGTCAATTTACTGTTGAACATTACCTTGACACATTTTCGAATTTGACTACTGCTATAATACACAATCGTACTCTTCGCAAGTGCCTTTTGAATTACGTTGTGGCTACTCGACGCCCACAACGTAAATCAAAAGGCACTTGCGAAGAGTACGATTGTGTATTATAGCAGTAGTCAAATTCGAAAATGTGTCAAGGTAATGTTCAACAGTAAATTGACAAATGTTTGCGAAGTACATATAAAATCGGTCTGTATACACATATAATACAAGTATACAAATTAGATTAAAAAGCATGTTTACAGTTGGTATGGGGGTACTACAAGTCTTCACCTACAAAGTATATTTCGGAACCAGAATCGTAGAGGAAGGATGATTGCTTAACCAGCTAGGAATCGTTCATGAACTACCGAATGTAACACAACTGCATGCGAAATGGCGTGGGAGTTTGACCGAAAGCCTTCAGTTAAAAAAGGCTATTCAAGCAGTGAGAGTTAGCATCTAATGTTAAGTAATGAATACTGCGGCTGATAACTCTGAGGAATTATATACCATTGCAAGTTCATGATCACACAAACTCCTTTACTTTCGTCATACTATTTATGTTCAAACAACTTCCAGATTATTCAAAATTTGACTTCAAATAATTTATCCAAAATCTTCACTCGTAAGTTTATCTTGTCATTGTGATACTGATTATGACAAGTCGTTACACATCTAGTTTCTCCATTTGAATGCTGACTAGTGAATGCAAAGGACGTCATTATTTCAGCCTGTGCCATATGTTCCGCTGTTTACCTATCACACTAACCAGGCTTTTAAACTTTTCCTTCATAAATTCCCTAATGTTATTTATATAGGAAAAGCGTTTTACTTCCTAATATCTTGTATGATATTAACATTAGCATTCCTTGCCTAACATTCTAATGTTATGAAGATTAGTGTTTCCAGATTGAATTCATAAGATGATGTGACCATTTATGTACTACTCCGCTAAAATGGTTGCATCCTATTTTGGGTAGAAAAAGCATCGAAAACACAAGTGGGTCTCATAGTTATTTGCCCAAATTTGTCAAAGTATCTTCAGTGCGCCCTAGTATATATATATATATATATATATATATATATATATATATATATATATATATATTAACGGGCTATAGCTGCCAAAACTAAGACTTCATACACATACACCCATTGTGCTATCGACTTGTCACATTCTTTTTTCAGACGAACGCAATCTCAGCGAGTCACTTTAAAGTATATTAATTTAGAAATAAAAAGGACTATTCACAAGCTACTGGTAGTTTCAGTACTTCACTGAAAGCTCACATTTAGAGGTCTCACCAACTAAGTATTTTCCACATATTCCGACTCCATCCCTTCAGATGTAGTGCAGTTCCCAATGTTTTAAGACTTAATCAACTAGACCAATGTTTAACCTTCCATCTAACTGTTGTATTTCCGATATACTGTAACCCTAATTACGGACCTCCATACACTTGGTTTCTACTCACTTTTCATTTTATACGTTGGTGATATACATATATATATATATCCATTGTGTCTATTCTGCTTCTGATAAGTTTCTGGATTGAAAGTTTTCTTTTCTGTCGTGCTAACATTATTTTTCTCATTGCAGTGCAACCAAAGAACCCCATAAATCGGATGCAGTCGGTCTCTGTCAACATCAAACGGATAGTACTGCAGTTCCAGTCTTCCACTTGGTCTATTCTCCTAATCGAATCAGTATCTGTCTCACAGTCACCTGCCATGATCGAAAGTTTCCGGTATCCCACCAAACTTTAAGAGGGACACATTCTGTAGTTTACTTTCCAATATTTTAAGACTTTTTCAATGTGAACATATACGGACTAGTTCCAACACCGATTTGCGCTTTTCCCTTGTACTGTCAACACACACACACACACATTCTTTGAGTTTGTAATACAGTCATATTCTTTAGATAAGTTCTAGCCTTTTTCCCTTGGATAATCTTGACCTTATTATTTTATTCAAATACACTGCTAACAAGAGCAAATTTCCTTAACAACTAAGTCTTTTTAATTTGTGTTTTTCGTCAGCACTTACAGGTTAGGCAGAGTACTGAATTATCGAATAACTAGGAAAATCACATTAGGTACGGACTGATAAAGGTTAGCTTATCAACAGCACTATTGGTAGTTTACACAGATTTTAAGTCCATATCTGTCTGAAAATATGACAAATGAAAATTGTTTATGGAGCGATTGAGAGCCCAGTCGACATCAAGGTGATATGATTATGAGCAATAAATTGTGCACGAAACGTCAAAAAAATATTACTGTATAACACTGTAAGATTTTATCAAAATAAATATTAGCCATAATGGAATTATAGCCTACCACAGTGCACAAGTTCTATTCTGATATCAATGAATACACTGATGTTATTACGGGCGATAAGCTCTTCGTCAAACGCCAAGAAGCTATTAATACTGTATTACTATGGTATATCCGATGACCCAAAAAAAAAGAATTTCATCAGAAAGAGGCATGCCACATGATAAGAAAAAGAATAGGAGAGGAATAATATCTGGAGGGACACCCGCTTCAGTAAAGGGAGCAGTAGAAGACTTTCCTTTATATCCAATGTTCTGCTTTCTATCTTGAAAATCAGAATGCAGCCATTTAGTGATCTAGAACATAGTCTACGCCCTGAAAGCCTATTTAACAAAAGAGGTCAAGGTTTGCAGTAACTCGAAAACGCACACCGAAAATATTAAGCATCTTTGTCCGATCTAGAAACCATATTCAGTAAGAGACAGCCACCGAAACCAAAGTACTTCAACCATACTTATGAGGAAATTGGTTTGAATTATTTAAAGCCTTCAATGAAGGTTCGATATTGATTAAGAGCAAATTCTTTCATTATTTTCAGCAAGGATGAAATAATGGCAATAGGTTTAAACTTGACACTTGATCCGGGAGATGATTTAGGCACTGGGACAATCTTAATATCCTTCCAACTTGCAGAAATTATATTTCAAGGAAATGATGCATCGGAGGATAACATAAAATATCTGCACACCTGAAGATAATACTTGACACAACATCTGGAACTAGATGGGAGGTATCTAAGATCATCATTTGTTTTAAAAACAAGAGAAACGATTATCCTTTTGATTTGTGACTATAGCATCTGAATAATTTCCACATATTTATGGAGTTCTTACATGATATAAATTTCCGGTTATGCATCATATTTAGCCTGTGTATCTCAGACGTGAATAAAATCTTCAGCCTTTCACACCACAGTAATTTTGCCCTCATAAAACCTTTCCTTTTTTTTGTGAAGCCTTTTGAATTGATGGAAAGAAAAACTGTCAAATCTGGTGAAAAGCTGCAAATTTTGATATGGAATTTGAGAAAAAAATGTTGTGTGATAGTCTAATACAGCACTTCCTCTGCAAATGGTCAACAGTTTATTTCTTTGAACACATTTTTAAAATTTTGCATATTGCTGGGAGAGTAATATCTTGTAACTCCGTTCTCAGTGGCGCAGATGCATCCACTCCCTGTGACTTATGATCTTCAATGAAACTGTTTTGTATTTCTTTATTACTCCTTTGTCTCACACCTCTGCTCACTGTTTCTATTATGCTTTTCTTGTACTTTCTTCTCTTGCTTCGCGTGCTACACAGAATGTGGCGACTTGAACTTCCGCACATTTGTGCAAAGTTCTATGTCGAAAACAGACAGACAGACAGACAACTCCACATATATTTTCGGCAAAATGCAAGTAATACAATGATCACAGTTTCGCCCGAGACTGGTACCATCGGTAGACACACAATACATACAGTGACAATAATCAAAGCAGAATACATCATCGGTGAAATTTGGAAACGTGTTGCGGCCAACATTAGTAGGTGTGCTTAGTAAATAGTTTTTAAATAAGATTTAAATTCTGTCACACAGAAAATCCAAAATTTGACAGTAAATAGTGCAGAAACGAGGATTGAATTACACCTTTAATAGTTATCTTCTGTAATACTGATAAGTGACACGTAAGCGACAAATTTTATTCTCAAATTCAAATAAAATTATCATAACTCCAGTATCCTACGTAGACAAATCAAGAGAGTAAATTTGACTCTTCAAAAAATCCATTCTGTTTATGAGACTGAAGTTTTCATGTTATTTTGCACTTCTGAAGTACAAGTGAAATATTGATTACTCAGCACTAACCCAGGTTCGTATCCTAAAAGCGGCACCAGGGTCCCAGTGGCTTAATGGTGTACAAGCTCGCCTCGAACCCCGGTGGGTGCATACTGATGAAGAGTCCCAAACTAGGGCGAAACAGCTGGCCAGTACTCCCAGGTATTGAGCATCCCCTAGATTGCTAGCTCGCTAGTTTTCTAGCCGGTCCCAAGCCTGGATAAAGAGGGAGGGTCGGGACGTGGTGCTAGCAACTCCATCCCCAAAATCTTAACCAAATTGCTACGGAAACTTCAACTCATAAATATGTTAAAAATACTAAAAATATAAACAATAACCTTAGTTTTCGCTAGAATTGGGGAAGTGATATGACACAGGCTGGTGTCATGATGTCACAGCAGCCAAAGCTCTCATGTAGTGGGAACCGATCTCTTCCAGAATAATGACAGCCAGGTTCAACTCAAAAGGAAGGAAGGTTACAATCATCCAATGCTATGCGCCTACAAACGTCTCAGAACAAGAGAAGAAGGAGGCTTTCTACAGACAACTACAAGAAACAATGGACAACGTCCCAAATGGAGATATCAAAATCCTGATGGGTGATATGAACGCGAAGCTGGGAGGAGACAATACAGGAAGAGAACTCACCATGGGTCGAGAGGCCCTCAGTGAAATGAATGACAATGGTGAACTCTTCTCAAGCTTCTGCTCCTTCAATGATTTGATGATTGTTGGAAGTGTGTTCAAACACAAGGATATACAAGGCGACATGGGTTTTACCAGATGGAAACAACAAAAGGGACCTGGGGACATTATATCAGATAACCAAATCTCTATCCGGGAAGAGATCAACACAAGTGAAACCTATAAAAAACAGCCAATGGAACCCATTCATCAAGGAGTAAAGACAGATTAAACAATGGGCAGATCACTTCAAAGGACTCTTGAACCGACCATCACCTGCAACCCGTCCAGAAATACCAATAACAGCGCGAACAAAACTGCGAGTTGACACCAATTCTCCAGTGAGAGCTGAGGCCTTGAATGCAATCAAGCTTCTGAAAGCTGGAAAAGCAGCTGGGCCAGATGGAATACACCCTGAAGCACTGAAAGCGGACCCAGAGATGACAGCAGATATGTTGACTCTATCATTGCAAAAGGTCTGGAAGGAGGGAAAGGTGCCCACTGACTGGAGGAAAGGTTACCTCGTGAAACTACCAAAGAAGGGTGACTCAGGACTCTGCAAGAATTGGTGAGAAATCGTGCTCCTGTCGACGCAAAGTAGAATCCTGAGTCGCATCATCCTGGAGAGAATAAAGGACGCACTGGATACAGAACTCTGACCAGAACAAGCTGGATTCAGGAAAGTCAGGCAAATCATGTTCTGACCAAATTGCAACCCTACGTATCATCATCAAAGAACAAAGCATGGAATGGAAATCAAACCTCTACCTCAAATTTATAGACTTTGAGAAGGCCTTCGACAGACAGCGTTGACCGTGAAGTAATTTGGAAATTACTTGAGTACTATGGCGTACCCCAAATATTTATCAACCTCATTCAACAGCTGTACGACAACGGCACATGTCAAGTGATCCACAACGGAAAACTCAGCGAGGCGTTTGGAATAAACACAGGAGTCAGACAGAGGTGCTTATTATCACCAATGATATTCCTAATTGTTGTCGACTGGATTATGCATCAGACAGATGGAAACGAGAAGACAGGGATATCCTGAACCGACGCGAAGAACCTAGAAGACCTGGATTTCGCGCGTGGATAATTTATGCTTGATGTCACACAAAATCGAAGACTTACAAGCGAAAACCGACAAACTGGTTGAAGAAGAAGCAAAGACAGGACTCCAGGTGAACATAGACAAGACGGAGGTTATGAAAATAACTAACCAACAACAGCAACAGCATCCATCGCCAGTCACCATCAACGGGAGGGATTTGAAAGAGGTCACTTCATTCACTTATCTAGGGAAGGAGAATTGTCTCAACTACAGGCAGTTGGGACGGACGAGGATGTCAAATCGAGAATCGGGAAGGCGAGAAACACATTCATCATCAACCTGAAACCAATCTGGAAATCTTCGTCACTCTGCATCAACAACAAAATTCAGTCGGATTCTCAATACAAACGTCAAGTCAGTCAGTTCTTCTATACGGATGAGAAACTTGGCAGGTGGGTCACAAAGAATATTTCCAACAACCTGTTGCAGACCTTCATCAACCAACAACTGTCTTCGCTGGCTCAATACTGAAGATCAGATGGCCGGAAAGAATCACCAACAAGGAATTATGGGAACAAACAAAGCAAGAACCAATCGCCAACCAACAAATATGCAGGAGATGGAGTGGAGATGGATTGGACACTCGCTGAGGAGACCGCCGCCGGGTGACATCGCGTGCCAGGCCATTGTTCGAGTGGAACCAGGCCGAAAGGGAAGCAGGTGGCGAGTGGGACGTCAGTGCAAGGGTGACATGGAGGAGATCGTGTGAAGAGGAGTTGAAAGAGTATGGACTAACATGGATGCAGGTGAAAAGTATAGCAGAAGACGGAAGCACGTGGAGACGTGCAGTTGAAGCCCTATGTTCCACTAGGAACCCAAAGGAACAATAATAATGGTAAATGAAGTTCAATACAAAATTCAATGTACATAACTCAGTCATAATGTAATTGACTGCAGCACAGACAGAGGATACTTAGAATCACATCGAGGGCCGTTAGTTTTTCCAAAGTTACAGAGAAGTATCGTTGACGAGTTCCAAACCTCACAAAGTTATAAAGATTAACGCACAGAAAATTACTTAGCAAAGCAGAGATGCAAGTTGACATGCAATGTTAAAGCAGATAAAAGCACATAAAAATAGTAGGGTATATAATCAGACACAAATTACAATTGCAAAATATACATATAAAAAATGTTTACATAATAACAATAAGTACAGAGATGTTATAAAAAATTTCAGAATATAATATGCCAAAATAACTCACTGACAATTCTCTGAAAGAATCATATTCTACCATCCTACCTTGTACATTACGTTTGGTTGGGCATTTTTACACCAATGTAAACAAATCAAAGAGAAAAACCATAACGGATGTCTGGATTTCGCTTCAAATTTCTCCAGGTGTAAAGAAATGTGCGAACAACGGAATGGCTAACATCCTGGAGTCACTTGCATGATGTAGTTATACCAAATGCTGAAAATGATGAGACCGAGTTGCTGATTGGTTATTATTCACCAGAAGGGCATTTAATAACTGACAAAATTTTCAGTGGAGCTAGTGAACATTTAACCATAAAAACTTCTGTAGGATGGACATTGCTCTGTCCTTACAGTATAGTCCTTAGGGAAGCTAACACAGTAAATTACTTTATATGAAGATGAAAAAGAAAATCGTGAGCCTTGTGAATTTCAGAAATCAGCTCGGTCGTTGCATTGATTCAGGGCCTTCAAATCCTGGAGCAAGATCCTAACAGTCTTCGCCAATGTGCCGACGTTTTTATTCATAATGTAATTGTATGAATGAACGGGAGACCATTAACTCTCAACAGGCCATCACCAGTAGAGCAAAGGTAGTGCAAAGTGCTGCGTTTCTTAAAAAGGTAGAAGCACTAAGGCCCGTACAGAATAAGTAAGAAAACATTGTATGTGAACGCTAAGAAGGAAAAGTCGACAGGAACACTAAGCTGTTGCATGGTCTACTCTCCTCTAGTGCAGCAATGAAGAAAAACACTGCTCACCAAATTCCAGGAAAGACGAATCTGTGGCCCACATATCTACACCTAGTTTGTGATACTGAAATATGCAGAATTCTGTGTCCAGAAACTTCGCTTGCTTATACAGGTGCAATATGATCAAGATGGCCAAGATAAGAGAGTTCGCTTGAAGACGACAACGACAGAGATGGAGCGATATATAAGAAGAGCATGTTTGTTAGATGAATCAGATCATTTGAATGCTCCGAAGGTAAAACAATGACGTGGTGGTCGTTTCCCCGATAGTGTTCATTGTAACAGACAGATATCATAACAATCTACCAATCAGATATCTAGTCTGTTTTTGCAGTTATAACTGCGATGTTATGATTCGTTGTATTTGTGTAGACAGCTCTGTTTAGGGGTGGCTGATTATGTGTGCCCACTACATTTCATTACGTTCCTGATGGAACATAGGGCTTCAGTAGCAAATCTCTGTTGTATTCTGTTATCTGCCACCATTCTCAGCTACTTGTACGACCGCCCATAAGCTCCAAGGCCTCCTCACACGACCTCCTCCAAGTCACCGTAGGATGGTCATCTCGTCGTTTCCCGTTTGGTCTCCACTCGAAAGACTTCCCTGCACACATCTTCACTCAACGGTCTCCCTCAGTATGTGTTCAATCCATCGCCACTTCCTTCTGCATATTTGTTGAGTAGTAGTTTCTTAGTTGGTTCGTTCTCACACTCCTTTGTTGTTTATAGTTTCCAGTCAGCCATCCGATCTACAGTATCGAGTGAAGGTAGGTACTGATGAGAGTCTGCACCCAGTTAGAGCTGTTCCTGGTGACCCATCAAATCTCTGAATCGTACAGAAGCACCTACTTGACACTAGACTCTTGAATCCTATAAGTATTTGAGCAGAGTCATGTCATCAAACTTAGGGATACGTTAATGGTACTACGTGAGAGCTATCCTCACATCCAGAAAAGCGTAGTGAAGTTGATGCAATCAGAATCTATGGTTACCCAACAAACTGTATGACACAGCTAGAATTACCAAAAATGAGTACTTTCCAAGTAAAAGAAGAAATTGACTTCGAAAGAATGTGATAAGCCTCTATCACTTGCCATAGAACAAGAGTCTGCCCTAACAGCCTTCTAACTCGCATGTTGTCAGGATTGTTCTCAATGATGAGCTTCCAAAATGAATATCCGAAGTTGTGGGTAACCATAAGAAGCAGATTACCAAATCTGATGTCAGGCCTATAAACCACTGGAACTTTACAAGCGGTTTTGAAGACTGGGTGGATTAAATTACTCGAGTTACCAGTGCAAATGAGAAGCAAATCAGGTGAGGATTCATTGTATTGTGTTAAGACCGGAAGAAGGCTAAAATAAGTCCTTAAAGTTTCTATAGGAACCATTCAGCCAAACGAACATAATTTTATAGACCTTAACGGAGAAACTTTGGAACCTCCTGAATGTAAGTGGAAATGATGCAGAACTAATGAGGAGATTGTCGCGTAGAATGCAAACACGCTAGCTGACACTTAAGCGGATGAATTCTGAGAGGACCATTGCAAGCCCAGTTTTCATTCCAGAATGGGTGAAATTTGTTTGTAACATCATGCAGAATGCCTTTGATCCCTTGTTTAGAGACTTGAGCTTATTCCTAAGCAGCAGTGAGATGTTGCTAACACCGAATATGGAGTGATAATAAATGAAGGAGATGGTAGAGAATTTGAGGTGCCTAAGAAGATCGACTCTAATTCAGACTCTAGGCACGGAGTGTTTGTGAACCAACTTCTAGAGTCAAGTGCTTATATAACTGACTTAGAATCTCTTGTATGTCGCCTATTCGCTCGTTTTACCTTACTGATTTATCTGAGTGAATCAGTTTTTTGAAGTTATTGAATTTTATATTAAATAACCTGATGTTAGTCCGTGACCAACTCGTAAAAACCTAATGTTTATTTGGATTGCCTTTTTATTTTAAAGGTAGGTTCTGTTTTTTATGGGCAAACCATTTGATTTTATTCTACAGGTGTTCGAGTTGATGTAGCTTTGTTATTTTTGGATGTAAACAGTAAGACGATGGACTATTAATTGTAACATATCTGTCTGGCATCAGAGTCGGTATAGCTTCTGTAGATATAATGGGGAATATTTGAAACGAATGTGGATGATTTTGAAATAGCTGTGCAGTTGCGCATGTAAACAACCCAGCTCAGAGAACATAGGTGTGTCAAAATAGCTTTCATACTTCATCGCTTGTTTTGTCTTCCACGTCGCTACCTCACCATGTTATGACACTTAAAATGGCAGATATTATGTGAATACCTATGATTAAGGAAAACTTGCCTGTTCATAGAGAATGAAAGAAAGAAGCACTACAAAGGACACATCTCATTCTATCAGTAGTCAGATATTACATCTACATTATAAATAAGTGAAGATGGCAAATGACATATGAGCCTTTTGTAAGTGTGCTGCGATTTCGTTAGAAATCAATCCATTACGGTTAATGCAACTTCCAAAACACGTGGTGTGGTCAACACACTCAATCACTTCACTCCCCATCTTTCAGCTGACACACATTGCAGACTATTATTAGTCGGCACTGAGTGGTGATATTAACACAGCATCATCCTACATTTCATAGAGACGAATCACATGTCAAATCAAATGAGATTTCGCCTCAGTGTCTTTAGAAAACTCTTCATATTTTCAGAGTCCTCATTTCCGAGAGCTGCATCATCCGGATATTTCAGATAAGTAAGAGTTTTCCCAACCAAACAACAACAACAACAGCAGTAAAATCCATCGCCAGTAACCATCAACGGAGGGATTTGAAAGAGGTCACTTCATTCACTTATCTAGGGAAGGAGAATTGTCTCAACTACAGGCAGTTGGGACGGACGAGGATGTCAAATCGAGAATCGGGAAGGCGAGAAACACATTCATCATCAACCTGAAACCAATCTGGAAATCTTCGTCACTCTGCATCAACAACAAAATTCAGTCGGATTTTCAATACAAACGTCAAGTCAGTCAGTTCTTCTATACGGATGAGAAACTTGGCAGGTGGGTCACAAAGAATATTTCCAACAACCTGTTGCAGACCTTCATCAACCAACAACTGTCTTCGCTGGCTCAATACTGAAGATCAGATGGCCGGAAAGAATCACCAACAAGGAATTATGGGAACAAACAAAGCAAGAACCAATCGCCAACCAACAAATATGCAGGAGATGGAGTGGAGATGGATCGGACACTCGCTGAGGAGACCGCCGCTGGGTGACATCGCGCGTCAAGCCCTCGAGTGGAACCAGGCCGAAAGGGAAGCAGGTGGCGAGTGGGACGTCAGTGCAAGGGCTAAGTTTTTCCACATGTTCCAACTTTTGAATCAGTAACTAAACTATAAAATGTAATGATGCATATTAATGCAAGTGTTATTTGTTATATTATTTATTTATTATTCACTATGACCTAGAAATGGTATGATTTTGTTGGGTTTTTTATTTATATTTATTTTTATTATTTTTTCCTATTAACTATCAATATTTTAACATTTTATATATTTATATAATTATAAACAGAGCTAAACCATTGCAATATGTAAAAGAAACGCTGAAAATTCCATGCTGTAAATTGTTATTGTTGTGGAATAAAGTGATTATTATTATTATTATTATTAAGTTATTGCAACCTCGCTTAGTTAACTAGCTTGCTAGTTTTGAAGCCGGTCGCAAGCTCGAATAAAGAGGGAGGGTCGGGTGTGGGGATAGCAACCCTAGACAACTAAGCATCTTAAACTGCTACAGAAACTTAAACGCACAGAAAATATATTAGAAACACGAAAATTTCAATAACAGTCTTATTCTTTGATGGAATCGAAGAGGTGAAATGACACAGCGGGCTGGTGAAAGTCTTCGGGAAGCCAGTCAGCCGATAAGTCTTCTCTCGATGAAAGCAAGAATAAGAATGGGTACGTGGAATGTCTATACAATGTACGAGACTGGGAAGGCTTCCCAGGCAGCCAAAGAAATGCGAAGATATGGCCTAGAAGTGCTGGGTATCTTTGAAAGCATATGGAATGGATGTCGATTATCAAAAGTGTCAACAAGAGAGTCAGTAATCTACTCCAATGTGGTCACCCAGACGACAACCACGAGCAAACTGAGGCAGTGAGTGGCTGTCATGATGTCACCAGTGGCAGCCAAAGCCCTAATGCAGTGCGGACCAATTTTATCCAGGATCATGACAGTAAGATTCAACTCCAAAGGAACGAAGGTATCAAATATCCAATGCTACGCACCTACAAACAACGCTTAACAAAAAAGAAGGAGGATTTTTACAGAAAACTACAAACACCAATGGACAACATTCCAGATGATGATATCAAAATCCTTACGTGTAATATAACGTCAAACTGGAAGCTGATAATATAGGGAGAGCAATCATCAGGGGTCGAGAGGCTCTGGCTCGGCAAAATGAGTGAGGACAGAGTATTGTCCTCAGACTTCTGCGCTTGCAATGATTTGGTTATTGGAAGGAGCGTGTACGAGCACGCGGATACACAAAGCAACAAGGATTTCGCCTGACGAACACATCGCGAACCAGATAGATTTCATCTCACCATTGCTCAAGGAAGTGGAGAGACAGCTAGTCTGCTGGATACAAAGTTGAGAAGGCAATCATATGTGGCCTCAGACCACCATCTACTTCAATGCACCTTCAAGGTGAGGCTGAAATCCCTCAAAACGAATAGAGACAGGTCACAACTCAAGTTCAGCATTCAGAAACTAAAGGACAAAAGTACAAGGGATACCTCCACTACACATACAGATCAGAGCGAAGTAAAGACACTACGTGGCATCACTGAGGGAACCCGAGTGGAAGAACACTGGAACTCTCTGAAGGCGATATTCAACGAAATGTGTACAGTTTTTCTAGGAAGAAAGGAGAGACAAGACAAGGAATGGCTCTAAACGGACACCCATCTGGAAGCCAATAGAAGCGAGGAGAGGATGGTGAAACAGAAGATGAGCCAATGCAAAGATGAGCAACAGAAGGAGAAGCTGAGTTCAATGTACACTGCACTGAATAAAGAAGTGAAGAAGAGTGCTAGGTTAGACAAAAGACAACCTCGATACGCTAGCTGGTGACTGAAGCAGAAAAGGCAGGTGGCAGGTAAAAGACCTGAGGACATTATATCAGATAACAAGGCTGCTCGCTATCCGGGAATAGATCAACGTAGATGATGAATCCTAAAAAAGATGTTCAAAGGAACCTAATTCTGAAGGGGGAGAAACAAATAAAGCAGAGGGCTTATCACTTCAAAAGACTCTTGAGTCGACCATCACCTGCAACTCGCCCACATATACCACCACCATCAACAGCACGCACAGAACTGCCAGTGGACACAAATCCTCCGATGAAAGCCAAAATCCTGGATGCTATCAGGCTGCTGAAGTCCAGAAAGGTAGCGGGGCGACACAGAATTACCCCCGAATTGTTGAAAAGGACCCAAAAACTGAGGCTGATGTTCTCACGCAACTTATGTTTGATGTCACATACAATCGAAGACTTACAAGCGAAAACCGACAAACTGGTTGAAGAAGAAGCAAAGACAGGACTCCAGGTGAACATAGACAAGACGGAGGTTATGAAAATAACTAACCAACAACAGCAACAACATCCATCGCCAGTCACCATCAACGGGAGGGATTTGAAAGAGGTCACTTCATTCACTTATCTAGGGAAGGAGAATTGTCTCAACTACAGGCAGTTGGGACGGACGAGGATGTCAAATCGAGAATCGGGAAGGCGAGAAACACATTCATCATCAACCTGAAACCAATCTGGAAATCTTCGTCACTCTGCATCAACAACAAAATTCAGTCGGATTTTCAATACAAACGTCAAGTCAGTCAGTTCTTCTATACGGATGAGAAACTTGGCAGGTGGGTCACAAAGAATATTTCCAACAACCTGTTGCAGACCTTCATCAACAAACAACTGTCTTCGCTGGCTCAATACTGAATATCAGATGGCCGGAAAGAATCACCAACAAGGAATTATGGGAACAAACAAAGCAAGAACCAATCGCCAACCAACAAATATGCAAGAGATGGAGTGGAGATGGATCGGACACTCGCTGAGGAGGCCGCCGCCGGGTGACATCGCGTGCCAGGCCATTGTTCGAGTGGAACCAGGCCGAAAGGGAAGCAGGCGGCGAGTGGGACGTCAGTGCAAGGGTGACATGGAGGAGATCGTGTGAAGAGGAGTTGAAAGAGTATGGACTAACATGGATGCAGGTGAAAAGTATAGCAGAAGACGGAAGCACGTGGAGACGTGCAGTTGAAGCCCTATGTTCCACTAGGAACCCAAGGGAGCAATAATAAGAGTTTTCCCTGGTAAAAAGCCAACGCCTGAGTCTCCACAGGTGATCAAAGCCACATTCATCATTAAATCTATGAAGAAATTAAACGTAGAGTTTTGCACAAGATTAAATCAGTCCAAGTTGCCATACTTATTATTATAGACGCTTTCGTATTTCCCAATAAATGAAAACGAAATGACATTATCCTTAGTGACGTTTCTTTATTTAATACTAATTAATAGCTTTATCCCAGTATTATTAAACCAGAATTCAGAAAATCAGCTTGCCACCTTTTATAAAAGCATACAGAACTACAGAAAAGAAATGTAAGAAAACTCCAATAGATGGAGAGAAATTAATTGAACAGTAATGAACATCTTCAGAAAGTATAAAATCACAAGGGTTAAATACATCATTGACACTGTAAGCAAAATTAACCATGTCGGCGAGTCTCAGAATATTGACTCTCAATAAATCTAAGACCAAAGCCCTACACGTCGTTCACACGTGGCTCAGACGAACATTTAGTGATTTGTGGACTGGTGCTACCTTAATGTCTGATCACAATTCACTCTAATCTAGCCAAATCCAACTTCAGCTAACACTGCAAGGTGAGGAAGATGGTGGCTCATCACGCATGACACTTTCTCATCAACTCACTTTTTCTTCTTCCTTACCTCAAACCTGACTATTTCTGAATACATCACTGCATCTAGCATAAGAGATTGACAGGAGTTACTTAAGGTCAAAAACCAGCTTTTGTCAAGATGATCTCCTCCATTTTACCCTTGAATAAACACCCATCATCTAGCATTAGTGTTCTACTTGAAGGTCTCCCCAGTCTGTGATATCACTTGAACTTCCGGTCAGTCTAATCAAACCCCACTTCCTTCTTCATACTTTTTGGGTAATAGGTACTTGGTTGGTTTGCTGTTCGTCACAGTACTGTAAGTGTTGGCTTCAAGGTGCACTACAGTACCTTGCTGCTTTTGCCTTCTGTCTGGCTACCTGATCCTCACTATCAAGTCACTGGATGGTTAGAGTATGTAGCAGCCTTCTGAAAGTGCTTTTAATGACGCGCACGTCAAACTCATACATGGCTGTCTCAGCTTGAGTAGAATGCCCTGACCAGTGTGGTGTACATTCATGACACTCCTTCGATAAACCGAGTCAAATACCGTCTTCAGGTCAAGAAATATAGTAACTATTGGACACTGGGATGACTATGTTCCAGAATCTTCTGAAGAGTGAATTTCAATCAAAACAGACAATGCAGGCTTGAAGCTTCATTGCTTTTAACAGGTTTGTTTCTCCTGAGTACCAGTCAGTCTATGAATTACTGAGCCTAGAATTTCAAACTCTGTGTCAATCAAGTAGATCCTCCTATGATTATTACTGAAAGACTTGTTTCTCTTCCTATAAAGTTGGACAAAAAAATGATTTGCAGCAGTCCAATGGGACTATCTCTGATCCCCACACATTCATTAATATCTTAGTTAACTCCGAAAACAATTCATCGCCACACCTCTATCAGTACACCAAGTCCTGTCGCTTTGGATTCTTCCAGATTACAGACAGCCTTCACAACTTCCGCTATAGTTAGCGGACTGATATTCACACCCAATACAGACAGGCTATTGATACTCGGCAAGTTCAGCCTGACTGAAAACCAATTGGACTTCTTCAGGCCATTCTTCACACATACCTACGATTATCAATGATTTCTTAAAATCCCGTTTTCCTAGCGAGCCTAAATATTTCTTTTGTATTACGTGCAAATGATGCATTTTCGGTCTTTAGTTTTTGTCACATACCACTGTCCATGGTCGTTGTGATAACATTTAATCAGCTTGCATTTGAATAGATTTCGCTCCCAGTCATCGTATTCGGAGCTCACCTGAATCATTCTCCTTCTTTGTATCAGTTTGAATGAAATATCAGAAATACACGAAAACACACTAAACATTGGTGTCAGGTTATTGATAACTTTCATCACAGTTTCTACAGCTGACTGGATCTAATGCCAGATTTCCCTCAGGGTGAGTATTCCTGTCAATCTACGATACGTTATTTTTCCCCTGAACAAAGACTTGTTTAGCATCAAGAATTGGAAGGCGTTTGGGATTCATGGATACCTGTTTCCTACGTCCATTCAGCCGTAGGCATGTTTGTGCACAAACTGCAGCTTGACCGAAGTCTACACATATTTTTCAGAAGGAGTGACAACCTTCTACCAAATCTATTTATAGATAGCTTGCCACCTTGTGGTCAGTTTGAATTTACCTTTGGTTTTAAATGAAGTTGCCAGGTTAGGCTAAGTTTTTCCACATGTTTGAAGTTATTGCAACCTCGCTTAGTTAACTAGCTTGCTAGTTTTGAAGCCGGTCGCAAGCTCGAATAAAGAGGGAGGGTCGGGTGTGGGGATAGCAACCCTAGACAACTAAGCATCTTAAACTGCTACAGAAACTTAAACGCACAGAAAATATATTAGAAACACGAAAATTTCAATAACAGTCTTATTCTTTGATGGAATCGAAGAGGTGAAATGACACAGCGGGCTGGTGAAAGTCTTCGGGAAGCCAGTCAGCCGATAAGTCTTCTCTCGATGAAAGCAAGAATAAGAATGGGTACGTGGAATGTCTATACAATGTACGAGACTGGGAAGGCTTCCCAGGCAGCCAAAGAAATGCGAAGATATGGCCTAGAAGTGCTGGGTATCTGTGAAAGCATATGGAATGGATGTCGATTATCAAAAGTGTCAACGGGAGAGTCAGTAATCTACTCCAATGTGGTCACCCAGACGACAACCACGAGCAAACTGAGGCAGTGAGTGGCTGTCATGATGTCACCAGTGGCAGCCAAAGCCCTAATGCAGTGCGGACCAATTTTATCCAGGATCATGACAGTAAGATTCAACTCCAAAGGAACGAAGGTATCAAATATCCAATGCTACGCACCTACAAACAACGCTTAACAAAAAAGAAGGAGGATTTTTACAGAAAACTACAAACACCAATGGACAACATTCCAGATGATGATATCAAAATCCTTACGTGTAATATAACGTCAAACTGGAAGCTGATAATATAGGGAGAGCAATCATCAGGGGTCGAGAGGCTCTGGCTCGGCAAAATGAGTGAGGACAGAGTATTGTCCTCAGACTTCTGCGCTTGCAATGATTTGGTTATTGGAAGGAGCGTGTACGAGCACGCGGATACACAAAGCAACAAGGATTTCGCCTGACGAACACATCGCGAACCAGATAGATTTCATCTCACCATTGCTCAAGGAAGTGGAGAGACAGCTAGTCTGCTGGATACAAAGTTGAGAAGGCAATCATATGTGGCCTCAGACCACCATCTACTTCAATGCACCTTCAAGGTGAGGCTGAAATCCCTCAAAACGAATAGAGACAGGTCACAACTCAAGTTCAGCATTCAGAAACTAAAGGACAAAAGTACAAGGGATACCTCCACTACACATACAGATCAGAGCGAAGTAAAGACACTACGTGGCATCACTGAGGGAACCCGAGTGGAAGAACACTGGAACTCTCTGAAGGCGATATTCAACGAAATGTGTACAGTTTTTCTAGGAAGAAAGGAGAGACAAGACAAGGAATGGCTCTAAACGGACACCCATCTGGAAGCCAATAGAAGCGAGGAGAGGATGGTGAAACAGAAGATGAGCCAATGCAAAGATGAGCAACAGAAGGAGAAGCTGAGTTCAATGTACACTGCACTGAATAAAGAAGTGAAGAAGAGTGCTAGGTTAGACAAAAGACAACCTCGATACGCTAGCTGGTGACTGAAGCAGAAAAGGCAGGTGGCAGGTAAAAGACCTGAGGACATTATATCAGATAACAAGGCTGCTCGCTATCCGGGAATAGATCAACGTAGATGATGAATCCTAAAAAAGATGTTCAAAGGAACCTAATTCTGAAGGGGGAGAAACAAATAAAGCAGAGGGCTTATCACTTCAAAAGACTCTTGAGTCGACCATCACCTGCAACTCGCCCACATATACCACCACCATCAACAGCACGCACAGAACTGCCAGTGGACACAAATCCTCCGATGAAAGCCAAAATCCTGGATGCTATCAGGCTGCTGAAGTCCAGAAAGGTAGCGGGGCGACACAGAATTACCCCCGAATTGTTGAAAAGGACCCAAAAACTGAGGCTGATGTTCTCACGCAACTTATGTTTGATGTCACATACAATCGAAGACTTACAAGCGAAAACCGACAAACTGGTTGAAGAAGAAGCAAAGACAGGACTCCAGGTGAACATAGACAAGACGGAGGTTATGAAAATAACTAACCAACAACAGCAACAACATCCATCGCCAGTCACCATCAACGGGAGGGATTTGAAAGAGGTCACTTCATTCACTTATCTAGGGAAGGAGAATTGTCTCAACTACAGGCAGTTGGGACGGACGAGGATGTCAAATCGAGAATCGGGAAGGCGAGAAACACATTCATCATCAACCTGAAACCAATCTGGAAATCTTCGTCACTCTGCATCAACAACAAAATTCAGTCGGATTTTCAATACAAACGTCAAGTCAGTCAGTTCTTCTATACGAATGAGAAACTTGGCAGGTGGGTCACAAAGAATATTTCCAACAACCTGTTGCAGACCTTCATCAACCAACAACTGTCTTCGCTGGCTCAATACTGAAGATCAGATGGCCGGAAAGAATCACCAACAAGGAATTATGGGAACAAACAAAGCAAGAACCAATCGCCAACCAACAAATATGCAAGAGATGGAGTGGAGATGGATCGGACACTCGCTGAGGAGGCCGCCGCCGGGTGACATCGCGTGCCAGGCCATTGTTCGAGTGGAACCAGGCCGAAAGGGAAGCAGGCGGCGAGTGGGACGTCAGTGCAAGGGTGATATGGAGGAGATCGTGTGAAGAGGAGTTGAAAGAATATGGATTAACATGGATACAAGCGAAAATTTTAGCAGAAAACAGAAGAAAATGGAGACGTGCAGTTGAAGCCCTATGTTCCACTAGGAACCCAAGGGAGCAATATTAACAATAAAAATAGCTGAAGACGACGGAGGAAAATAGAACAAAGTCCAGACAAGTTGTTGAAGTCCAATGCTCCACTCGGAACCCAAGTGAAAAATAATAATAATAATAAATTTATTGCTGATATGTAACAGACAATTATCTGAACAGAACTGTAAAAGGGAAATACCGCTGTCGGTTCATCGACATAGAACTGAAAAGATGTCGCCAACCCAATTTTATCACTGACACAGCTTTCCTACTTGACCACTGAAATCTCTTACTGACGTGATTGTATCTAAGTACTTCACCTTCAGCAGCGAACTAGATAGCTTTTGATAAAACTCGACGTTTACTTCGTGCGAACTGCAGTCAGTTGGGTTGTTAGTGGATATTACGTAAAAAGACTGACGGATATCACAATCTTTCCCTCTCCTCAGAGATCCGTTCAGTAAGAAAGGTTACATAGAACTGTCAACTGAGATCCAGTCAAGTAGGAATTTTTATCCCCTAGTGCCCTACACCAGTACTTCCACCCGAACTAGCTAAAGTACGTCATGATACCAGTAAGGTGAGATTTGTAAACCCACCAAATTGACTAGGATGGGTTAAATGAATGACCACACTTGAGTCTTGTGTACGCGTCTCCAGAACACACCGGGCTAGTGCGACCTGTGGCCCGATTAGGCCTAGGGTCCGGACATACAGTACTCCAATATGGCGTTGGCAGTGTAGTTTTGAAAGACTATCGGTAGTGTTTTTCCTGTTGTTAATGGTCCCAGAGTTAAAAGTAGGCGGACAGCATACTTTTGGAGTGGGAGTAACGGTGACAAGAAAGCAAGATGAAGGTGGCTGCTGATTAGAACTTAATGTGTGAGGGCCATTATTACTTACTAACTGCCCACACTCTGGAGGTTAATTTCCTCTTGAAACAGAAAGAGCATTAGTGTAGCATGACAGAAGAGCTCAGGAGGCAGCCACCTAAGGCGGATAATACACTTTGTTTTGAGATTTTATGGAAGATTTGTCCATAAGATCTTATAGTCGGCCACGGACCGCTGCAAGGTAAGTCGATAAGTAAAATTCTCCCTTCCCAGAACTGAGAGGCATAATAGCTTTTAGTTCAAGGGAAACATCTTATTACTGATACATCCCCTACTCACAAGCAATACGATTTCGCCCTCGAACTTTCAACACCGTGTGAGAAACTTACATTATAATGTCAACTGCTTTTTATTCTAACCACTATCCAAACAGCATTTTTAATGTTATGATTATCGTTACCACATTCGCTTCAACCACACCAAACGATTAACTAGCAAAAGGTTTAACTTTGATAAGTGCAGTGCAACGGCCTTAATACAAACCACAAATTACACTTCAAGTGTTGACAATCTCCCACTCCCCTACGCATCTACGAAAGCTATGGTAGGCGAGTGGCGAGTAGAAAACGATCAAATATCAAGGACCATTATCCCACTAGCAAAAACCCAAGCGGAAAGAAATCCGTCTGTTTTGCACTAACTCGCCAAGAAAGCTTTAATTCGCGTATACTTCTAAATGAATTCCGTCGGGTTGGTAGGGGAGAAATCGCTTGTCAATATATATATATATATATATATATATATATATATATATATATATATATATATATAGTGTCGTATAGCTTGACAATAAACTCGTTGAAAAGCGTCTCTTCACTGAATTACATGTTTTGATTTTCTATAGGTTACAATGGGAATTTTCCATGAATAAAGTTAATAACCAAGTTTGAAATAACCACTCCAAGATATTTGTTAACCGAGTAATTTTTTTCTAATGTACTGAAGACAAATGACTAAGGTCTGGAAACTGAAAATAACAAAGAGTTGCAGTGTTGTTCTACTGATAACATTTCTTTTTTATTTGGGTAAATATGTGAAAATACAGGATAAAAAATTTACACAAGAGAGTTGTACAAATGCAATAAGTGAAGGAAAAGGATTTTTAAAATGATTCTGCTTCACGCATATCTGTAACAAGTTTAACAATAACTGCTTTTGTATTTACATCAACTTTAGTGTCATCGGTTACATTGATAAAATGTTTGCGCATAAATATTCGGCAATTTCGAGAAAGTCTTGTATAGGCTGACAATTGCATTAATTTAGCTAAAACATTTTGATATTCACCAGTGCACAATTCCATAAGGGTATGCTGTAAGAATGCGATATTCCCTTCACTGTTATCACCAAAATTGTATTTCTAAAATGCAGAACAAAACAAAAAAAAGCGAGAAATGTTATCAAATTCAGTAAAATCTACTGAGATGATTTAAATATCTGAAGGTGTCCATTACTCTCCGGCTGAAGTCCATTTTAGAACAATTGACTAGATCAAATTTTTTTAAACCGAAATGAATCATAAGGTGTTTCAAGTGTTATTAGATAGTTGGAGGAAACCGGCAGGCACTCTTGGGCCTAGGTTTCGTGCTAGTTGGCACTCACCAGTCAGCAAGGGGTATCTGCAAACTTGAAGGAGCTCATGTCCCTTTTGAGATTCAAACTCGCGTCACCCAGTGCTGCAGTCAGAGACGTTACCACTGAGCTATTCAGGCTCGCAATTGACCTATCGTAGGACTGTAGTGGATATTTTGATGATGAGCGCCAACTAGCACGAAACCTAAGTGCAAGGCTTCAGATGAAACGAAGGATGAGTTCTACCAAAAGCTGTCTAGTTTGGTGCGAAAGGCTAAACGCTCAGACATAGTCGTTCTAGCTGGT
This sequence comes from Trichobilharzia regenti, assembly GCA_944472135.2. NCBI lineage: Eukaryota > Metazoa > Platyhelminthes > Trematoda > Strigeidida > Schistosomatidae > Trichobilharzia > Trichobilharzia regenti. The sequence goes on along the minus strand of OX235270.1, from coordinate 131,845,518 downwards.
GACTTTAACGCTCAAGTAGGGAAATTGTGTCAATCTGAGAAGGATGTCGGTGGCACCTATGGAGCTCCGTGCCAGCGAACCGACAACGGTGACCGTCTCCTACAGTTCTGCTCTGATAATCATTTGTTTCTTGTAAGCACTAACTTTAAACACAAGGAGAGACACTGTTTGACTTGGAGACCCCCTTCATCAAACCAACGCTGGACACAAATAGACCACATAGCAATAAGCTATCGTTGGCGTGGGTCGGTAGGAGATTGTCGCTCCTTCTGGAACACGTGCGTAGATACCGACCATGCACTGGTCCGCGCTCGGGTGTGCTTACGACTGAACGGACGTAGGAAACAGCTGGCGGTAAAACCATCACGTCCCCAGCTCGATCAGGAAACTAAATCCGTATTTGAGGAAGAACTAGCTAAACACATATCTGTGTTCGACAGCTGTGCTCACCCTGAAGAAGCTTGGAAAAATATCCAGGCAGCCATAGATACAGCTGTAAAAGCTGTGAATAAGGTAAACCCAAAGGTGAGTAAAAACCACTGGATCTCCACCGCCTCATCCGAACTGATAGATGCTAGAAGACTTATTCCGGCGAGCTCCGAATTCAATGAGGAGCGAAAGCTGCACAAGAGGAAACTTACGAAAAGTCTCCGCAAGGACCGTGAACAGTGGTGGGCGACAAAAGCCAAAGAGATGGAGAAAGCTTCGAGGATAGGCAACACCAGGCAACTCTTTGGACTCATCAGGGAAACGGGTGGGAGAAGACAAATCATAAGTGAGACAATCTCGGAAAAAAATGGCACTATAATTAGCTCCCAGGATAGACGACTGGATCGTTGGAAAGAGCATTATGAGGAGCAGTTTAATTTGCCCACAGCCACGCTCAACCTTCCGAGCATCCAACACCTCCCTGAATGGGATATAAACACAGGTCCTCCGTCACTAACTGAGGTTACTAAAGCTGTCACCAATCTGAAACTAGGCAAAGCAGCGGGACCTGATGGAATGACTCCAGAGGTATTTAAGTACGGTGGAGACAGCTTACTGTCCGGATTAACTGAGGTACTAGGCAGCGTCTGGGAATCAGAAGAAGTCCCATCGGGTTGGTGTAAGTCACTGATTATCCCCATATACAAGAAGGGAGACAAGTCTTCCTGTGATAATCACAGAGGGATTAGCTTGACTAATATAGTATCTAAAGTCTTAGGCTCAATAATCATGCGTAGACTGAGTGGTGCTCGGGAAGCACAAACACGAGAGAGCCAGGCAGGCTTTAGACCAGGAAGAGGGTGTATTGATCATATCTTCACCCTCCGACAGATTCTAGAACATAGGCATTCCTACCGGCGTCCAACAGTCATTATATTTCTTGACCTAAAGGCAGCATTCGACTCTGTCGATCGGGAAGTTCTCTGGAGATGCTTGGCTGTAAAGGGAATTCCGAGAAAATATATTGCACTGATTAAGGCACTCTACTCGTACTCATACAGCCAGGTGAGGGCTTACGGCGAGCTGTCATCTGAACTGATGACGACCAGTGGTGTCCGTCAAGGATGCCCATTATCTCCTTTTCTATTCAACTTCATCATAGATGTGTTAATGGACTTAACCCTAGGTGACTTCAGCGACTCAGGGATTGACTTGCTACCGGGGAATAATCTCGTTGACTTGGAATATGCAGACGATATAGTCCTTCTAGGCGAAGACGCTGACGAAATGCAGAGTCTTCTAAACACCTTGAGCCGCAATCTACGAATGTTTGGCATGCGATTCGCTCCCGCCAAATGCAAGATGATGTTACAGGACTGGACTACATCGACGCCTAGTTTAAAAATAGGAAGTGAAGTGGTAGAGCACGTTGACCGCTTCACTTATTTGGGAAGTACCATCAGCCCCAACGGGTTGATCTCTGACGAAATCTCAGCACGAATACAAGGGGCTCGTTTCGCATTTGTTAGTTTACGCCGACTCTGGCGTAGACGAGATGTTCGACTATCGACCAAAGGGCGGGTGTACTGCTCATCAGTCCGCTCCGTCCTCCTTTATGGTTGTGAGACCTGGCCACTGAGAGTGGAAGACATGAAAAGACTAGCTGTCTTTGATCATAGGTGCCTGCGTTCTATTTCCCGTGTAAAGTGGCATAATAAGGTGAGCAACATGGAGGTTAGGCGTAGAGTTCTAGGTAAACAGGGGAAATCAATCGACGAAGTCGTGAAGCTACAAAGACTGAGATGGTTAGGACATGTGTTACGTATGCCAAGCCATCGCCTCCCTCGACGAGCAATGTTAGCGGATATAGGGTCAGGCTGGAAAAAAGCTAGCGGCGGTCAAACAAAAACTTGGCATCAGTCAATGAAATCCACAACAGTTGGTCTAAGCCACGTAGAAAGGTGTAGACTTCCAGGCTGGGGTCCTCGGGACGGTAAAAATCTATGGTTGGAAACAATTGGTGACATGGCTCAAAATCGTTCTCAGTGGCGCAGATGCATCCACTCCCTGTGACTTATGATCTTCAATGAAACTGTTTTGTATTTCTTTATTACTCCTTTGTCTCACACCTCTGCTCACTGTTTCTATTATGCTTTTCTTGTACTTTCTTCTCTTGCTTCGCGTGCTACACGGAATGTGGCGACTTGAACTTCCGCACATTTGTGCAAAGTTCTATGTCGAAAACAGACAGACAGACAGTAGCCGATTGCCTCCAACCATCTAATTATCATCAAATCAATGTGCACCATGACGGCGAACTACCCAGAATGTTGGCCACATTGCAGAGCTGACTGATAGAATTCAATCTGCACCAAAAGAAAGGACTAGACACATCACACTAGATACTATTGTCCAATCAAAATGCATACGACACTCCCATATCTCTATACATATTGTATTTGATGTTATAAATCACCAACAAAAAAGTTTTAGTCCGTGGTTTCCAGATCAAGAGTCAACATCGATAATGTGTATAAAACAAATTCGATGTATTACTTAATACACAGACCACAGTTGTCAACACGCAAATGTTGAAGTCTATTGATTACAGTTAAGTGACTGACTGAGCTTTAACACAGAAGTACAGGCCAGACGCGTGTTGCCAGATCTCATATATTTATCTATTTTAATTTTGATTATAGCTTGATTCCACGCCGTATTTTTGATACAACTAAGGAATTTTCATTGATATAAGAATAAAACTTATGCACTGTGGTAGAGTATAATTCCATTACGCGTAAATGTTTGTTTTGATAAAGTCTCACAGTGTTATACAGTAATGTTTACTGATGACGTTTCGAGCACAATTTATTGCTCATAATCATATCAAGGTAATCACACGACTTCCTAACTTCATTTATATAGTTCCATTATTTTTCACTTGATTTGATTGGCAGTAGTATTTTCCATATTTCAGGTAGGAGTGATGACTCAAAACAAACAAACAAAAATTTACCCATAATGGAATTTTCAGGATGAGATATCGGTAGTCCAAATTTAGCAGGTCGACCATTGATATCAGGTGTGAGTCGGTCGGGGATTAAAACCCGGACCATGTGCATGGTCGGCGAGCGTTTTAACCACTGTGCCACCGACGCAATCAAAATTAGTATAAAGAGAGAAAAAAGAAATTCAAAAAACTATAATGCGCATAAATGTACAGGAGAAAGAGGAAAAAGATGACAGAAACAGAAAATCCAATGGATCTGGGGGACTACAAAGAGTGAATGTATCTATAAAATTTAGATGGGTTTTCAGCCATCATATCTCCAGCCATTGGGTCCTCAACATTGCAACGATCCCCAATCGGACCTCAGCATGGATACAGAAGACTCGTCTCGCATATGCCAGTTTATACCGTCTCTGGCGTAGATGTGATACCCGGAGGGCTATCGACCAAACGGAGTCTGTACTGCTCATCAGTCCGAACCGTCCTCCTTTATGGCTGGCTGTGAGTGAGACCTGGCCACTGAAAGTAGAAGACATGAAGAGCCCGCCTAGCTGTCTTTGATCATAGGTGCCTGCGTGGGAAACTATCTCCCGTGGGAAGTGGTATAACAAGGTGAGCAATATTGAGGTTAAGAATCGGTCGAGTGCTAACTAAGGATGGAGGGGAAATCAATCGACGAGGCTGTGAAGCATCTGCATCGGTTGAGATAGTTAGGACATGGACTACGCATGCATACCCAGCCATCCATCGTCTTCCTCGACAATGGCCAATGTTAGTCAGCTATCATAGGGTCAGGTTGGAAAAGAGCTAATGGTGGTTGTCAAACTAAAACATCAATTCATCAGTCAATGAAATCCACAACAGTTAGTTTAAGCCAGCCAGTCACGTAGGAAGGTGTAAACTTCCTGACTGGTTGGCGGGTTGGGGTTCTCGGGACGGTAAAAACCAATGGCTGGAGACAATTGGTGACATGGCTTAAAATCGTTCTTAATGATGGTGCAGATGCGTCCACTCCCTGTGACTTATGATTTCCAATGAAACTATAATTGTTCTTCCTTTGTCTTACACCTCTGCTTACTGTCTCTATTATGCATTTCTTCTACGTTCTTCTCTTGCTTTGTGAGCTACATTGAGTGTGGCGACTTGAACTGCCGCACATCGATGCAAAGTTCTATGTCAAAAACAAACAGAGAGACGGACATCAATTGTCGAACGTCGATAAGTATGCCAATGTTTCAGAATCTGTCGAAAGGTGAAGATATGACCTCTTCCTGGTCTAAAGCTTGCCTGTTTTTTTTTGTGTTTGTTTCTTCCAAGCACCACTTAATCTACATATGATTATCGGGCCTAGAACTTTAGATATCATATTAGTTAAGTTAATCCCCTTATGATTGTCACGAATATATAACCTACACTCAAGTGCATTCAATGAATTTAGGACTAAAAAGTCAGGAGAAAATTGAAACACTAGAACTCGACTTAATTATTGACAAACATATTAAAAATGGATCTAAGGTAAAAATAAATCAAAAGATGAGAACGAAGTTGAATTGAAGAAAAAAATAGGACATTTGGGATTTTTCTTTGAGTCTAGAAAGGGGATTTTACCACTAGAAATTGTTTTAGCCTCTGAAAAGTGAAACCGAAAGAATGATTAATTCACGGGACAGACTCCTGGGATTCAAAATTGATAAACAATTTCCTCTCAAATAACACTATTCAGTTGCAAAATCAACTTCCTAATTTAGTAGTAAGCATAGAGCTGTAAATGTACTCCACGTTCTTGATTGTAATTTTAATAGTATGCTATTGAAGAACGCTTCATTTTTTCTGCAGTACAAAGAATACATAAAAGTTATTAGGCTTTGCTTACAAGGTTTAACAGATTTAGGATTCTTACAAACAACTGTGACAGATGAAGGCTAATGGGAGAAAATAATGAGGATCTAACCCCTTTACTAAGATAGCGATATAAAGGTTAGATAAGCATTCTTTAGTATATATTATATTATATATTATTCCCTTGAGTTTCAAGTGGAACATAAGGCTTCAACAACACATCTCCACTTTGTTCTGTTCTCCGCCGTCCTCTTCAGCTGGGTCCACGACTGACAAAACTCTCTCATCTCTTTCTCACACGATCTCTTCCATAACCTCGCCTAGTTTACCAGCTCGCTAGTTTTCTAGCCGGTTCCAAGCCCGGGTAAAGAGGGAGGACTGAGTGTGGGGCTAGTAACCTCACACCACCAAATATTTCAAATCGCTAGAGAAACTTCAACAAACGCAGACAACATATTAAAAACACATTCCTTAGTATATAGTCGTTTGTCATTTTACAATACAGACCCAAAGATAATTTATGTCATTATCTGAAACAAACTGGGGAACACTAATGAAATTGAAGGAGCACTGGATAGCACTGTTCCGTCACTATTTTATTTATTTTATTCTTTTGCATTTCTAGAGGAAAATAGAGCTTCAAGCTTTGGAGTTTGAAGTTCCAGTAACGGTGGTGTTATTCTTTTCAACGGGATGGGTTCGCTAGCCGCACACTCAACGTTCCCTCTCTACCGAACTTACTACTGGTTAAGCTAGGTTTAGGAGTGTGTCGACCGGGGGTCGAACCCCCGACCAGGTGTGTAGTTGCCTAGCATTCTACCTCGGAACCACTGACGCTCCATCATAGAATACCAAAAAATCGTACACTCATGACTTTACCGGTGACCGACTCCAAGACATTCACGTGGATAGATGAATGTTACTGTTTAAAAAAAGTGACAAGTGGAACACACACCAATTGTTACTAAGAGGTTTTGCGTTGTTTCAATCGACAATAATGTAAGAAATAAAAAATATTAAGAAAAATTTAGAATATACACTTTGATTTAGGCTAGGTGTTTTGGTGTACACAAAATCAAAACGGAGTAAAGCTTACCTTTAATACAGTAAGCGGAAAGTTATAAACAAGACATATTAAGCCTAAAGCGCGACCAGCATTAGATTTAGCCTCTACAGTTAGATTGGTATTGTTTAATAAATCCCAAAATCCACATTTTATCATCATCTGTAAGAGAAAATAGAAATGAAATCCTGTTAACAGAAAATAAACAGTCGTTATTTGAACACAGTTAGAGTGTGCCACATTTGAAATGAAATGTAACTTACTCATTTTTGATTCAATTTTGATCTTCCCGTTGATTGGCTACACGGATAAGTTCGACCTCTGTTGACATGTCGGCTCCTTGCGCGGATGGTTCGACGTCTACAGAAGTAATTTGGTGGATACTGACTAGCAGTAGAATCCAGTATGCGCACTTCGACCTACTTAGGACTCGTCATCCGGATGTAGTTACACGCCTCAGTGAGTCAACAGAAGCGGAACATTTCGGTTCAATCAATCGACGGGAAAATCAAAATTGAATTAAAAGTAAATAATAAGTAACACCCGTTGCAGAAGAGGTGTTTCTTGTGGCCCAAGTGGTCTAGTGGATAACGCCTTGGCATTTGAAACGACGGACACTGGCCTCGAGCCCCAGTGGGAACCACCACTCACTAGGAAATGCAGGTACATCCAGGTGACGGGCTTCGATTTGGACAAAAGGCGCATTTCGGATCCCCCTGGTGGTCACCATCCGAAAGCTTAATAAACCGTACCTTCTCTAACTAGGATTTTCACTCCACCATAGTTAAGAAAAAAAAGGATTCTCTAGTCGACGAGTAATTGGGACGCAAACGAAAGATAAGATAGAGAGTTTTGCCACATCTTTGTGCATTTATCAATTCAACTGCACCTGCGATGACAGTTATGTTGAATGTACTATTAGACAGCTTAGCCAATGTGTTAGTGAACATCTCCCATCGAGGTGGCTTGGCAAAGGACAGACAAAAACAATCCGTAGCTCAATTTTGTCACATTTAGTTGATAGTGGTCATGTAGTGGAGGAAACAAGAGCTTTTAAAGTAATTCATCGTATCCCACCGAATCTTTCCAATAGACTTCGCATTCGTCTACTGCACACAGCTGAGGCGATAGGCATTCGAACAATAAACAATGAAAGAAGCTTTATTGACTGCTACCATAAGTAACAAATGCTGCAGATAATTCGCTAATTATCCTTGGTATAACATAGAAGTAGTACGTAAATTCATGACTGTAAGTGCAAAGATACCTAATCCATCTGTAAATTCTATAGCTACAGACGAGAAGGGGGTACAAATATACTGGATCTCTATAATCTTTGAAGCATTTTCGCTAAAAATCAATCACGTTATCATTCCATTTTCTTTTATATCCCTTTCTAATCATTTTCAAGTCAGCGAAGAAACTGCAGTTGTGCTCTACTTGCGCAGATAAAGAAACTTCAGCCAATGAGTCCCACTTTTAGTTCTTAGCCTAATCATCATTATTAGAAACTGTAGTGGAACAATTATGATTTATCGCTGAGTAGTATAAAAGAAACCAACTCGTATACATAAGTTAGCTTTCAAAATAAGCTAAAGCACGACTAAGTTCCCCTATGTATCAATGCATTCACCTATCCCATGCTGACAGGGATTATTAACTAAAACTATGTATGCGATTTTCTATAACTACGGATGTCAATAATGAGGTGTAATACCATTTTTATATTTTTTGATTACAGCTTGATACGACGGAATTACTAAAAACATTGTAGGATCGAATAGTAACGATATTTAACGTTACTATGTTCTACATTTAAGTAGTTTCTGTTCGTACGTCAAAGTGTGTTTCACTTTTCTTTCAACCAATAAGTTCGAGTTCAAGGTCCACTCCACTTACTTCCGACCGAGAAATTGGGTATTATCAGCCTTCACACTATAAGTGGGGTTCATAGTCTGCTTCATGAAAGATCCACTCCGGGTAACTGGGTTCCAGTCAACCAGCTCACATTTGTGCTAAGGCTATAAGGTGCATTCACTCTGAGCTGCGAGCTGATATAACACCAAGTGGAAGAGAGGTTGAAGAATACGACCCTAAACTAAGAAGTCAATTGGCTTAAAGAAATCGCTACACTCACATAACAGTACTTATTCGTTCATTAAATGACACGATACTTTCTCGACTGGATACTAATTAGTGTCATTTGCCTAGTCCTTTTGTTTGCTGCAGACTCAATTCTATCAGTCAAGTTTGCGATGTGGCCACTACGTTAGGTGGCTCGCCATCACGGTACACTCAAGATTGTTGTTATTAGATAGTTGGAGGCAATCGGAAGAAAGCACAGGTTGACCTGGGTTTCCTGCTAGTTGGTACTCGTCAGAAAGGCGTATAGGCAATCTTGAAGGAAATCATGTCCCCTTTCGGATTCTCACTCTTGTCACCCAGTACTGAAGTCAGAGACGTTACAGCTGAGCTATCCGGGCGCACCATTGACCTCCTGTAGGACTGTATTAGATACTTTTTTGTTTGGACACTAACTAGTGTCATGTGACACGATACTAAAAATAGAAACAGTTTTCACTCGCCTAAGGTATGGCCAGCAAGACTGTTTTACACCCTTAGAAAAAATAATAACTCAGTTACATAGCATCTTAAAGAAATACATTTGTCCAGTTATTTTGAGTCTCCTTAATTTGTGACAAGTGCGAAAATCTGCTCCACTCTCTCTATATAAACAGAACAACATACGAATTTTCAAAGCTAATAATGTCAAGTCAGTGCTTCTGTTTAGTTCAGAGACTTGCCACAATACCGAAAACACTCCCAATAGTCTACTGCGGAATTCTGTCGACAGCTGCACCCTCTTTCTCGATACTGAAGATCAGACAGCTAGAAAGGAAAAGCAACTAGGAAATCTGGCAACAAATCAACCAAGAACCGATTCCCCAGCATCTATATCTAAAAGGAAGTGAGGATGGATTCATCACACTGTTGAGTGACACCACACACCAAACCCTAGAGTTGAAACCCGAGTGAAAAAAGCGAGTTAGGTATCCCAGGGTGATATGGAGGAGATCGTGTGAGGAAATGAAAGGTTATGGTCAGTCATGACGCCAGGATTTCAGGGAACATGTTGATATGGGAATGTGTTGCTAAAACCCTCAGAACCTAAGTTAAAAATAATAATAATAATAAAATTGTTTCCAGTCTCCTTACCAAAAACCGTCGATGACAGTTAAGAACGCCACCTAAGACTCGTGGATAAAAGCGATTGAAAGGCATTTCAGACATAACACAATGCAGCACAACGTGAATCATTTCTCTTTCTCGACCGGTTACAGCACCTGCTCCAAGACGTACACCAGGAGAATTTGCAGAAGTATGACATGCTTTTAGTAGTGCGGAAGCTGTGGCATCTGGACCACCAGGAGTAGAGACCAAAATGTTAAACGTCAATTGACGTGAAGCAGTACGTAGACCCAACTTTTCTGCAACAGCTGCAATCTAAGGGAAAAAAAGCGTTGAAATAAGATGTTCATTACTGTGATAAAGTAATTGTGTCTGGAAAGAAAACAATCCGTCTAAATGAGACATAAAATTCATCTATTTAACAGTTACTCGAGTACGGGACGTACATAATTCTAATCTAACATGGAACACAATATCTCTACCAAATACACCAGTCAATGAGTTTATAACCTGAAGAAATGACTCAATACTCTACCCACACATAATGTATGATATATCTCGTAGTCCGTCTTAATGCCGATAAGACTTTTATTGTTCGACCTATGTTCTATTAACAACGATTAATGGGTTCAACAATTGTTGTAAACGAATTTAATATGACTAATTATAACGATAAGAAGACTCTAGAAGATTTAGATATCGCGGATGACTTATGTTTAGTGTCACACAAACTAGAAGACTTACAGGCAGAAAAAGCATGCAGTGAAGACAGGACTCCAAGTGAATATGGAGAAGACGGAAGTGGTGAAGATAACCAACCAACAAGCACTAATCAACATTAAAGGAATAAGTTTAAAAGAGGTTACTTCTTTCACATATCTAGGCAACACCATTTTAACTTGAGGCAGCAAAACAAATAAGAAGGTCAAAGCGGGAATTAGGAAGGCAAGATACACCTTCATCACTCTAAAATCAGTTTGAAAATCTCCACTCCGTCTCGGCATAAACTACAAAAAATTCGGGTTTTCAACAGCGATATTACGTCAGTTCTTTTAAATATATATGCGCGTCACGAAATATTCCTATATAACGTTGTGTGACTTTATCAGAGTACAATTTTATCCATAATGGAATTAGGCTACTACATACTTTTCCTCACAGTGACCTTAGCTGGCTGCATTATTATTACTATTATTTCCTTTAATTCCTAGAGGAACAAAAGGCTTCAGTCCAGCGTCTCCATTGCCTTCGGTCCTCTGCTGGTTTCAAATCTGCTCACATGCTTTCATCTCCTCTTCACATGACCTCCTCCAAGTCACTCTTGCACTGACGACCAACTCACCGCTTCCCTTTCGGGTTCCACTCGAGCAATGGCTTGTCTAGTGATGTCACTTGATGGTTTCCTCAGAGTATGGCCAGCCAATCCATCTCCATTTCTTCCTGCCTATTTGTTTCACAATCGGTTCCTGTTGGTTCACTCCCAGAGATCCCTCCCTGTCGCTGATCTTCTCTGGCCATCAGATCTTGACTAGTATTGAGCGAAGACAACTGTTAATGAAAGTCTGTAGTAGTTTGTTTGAGGTGGTTTTTATGACGCGCCAAGTCTCTGATCCGTATAGTAGGTAGCACTGAGTTCACATGGAGTTGAAAATCCGGATCTCATTTTTCATGCTGAGTAGTGTTGCTGATCCACACACAGACTTAAGAGTAATGAAAGCTTGTCTTGCTTTTCCGATGATTCTCGCTTTGATATCCTCGTCAGTTTCGCCTGTAGTTGAAACGATGCTTCCCAAGTAGGTAGGTGGGAAGGTAAAGGAGGTTGTTTCTTTCAGGTTCCTCCCATTTATGCTGGCTGATTGTTGTCAGCTGTTGTTGTTGGTGGTGGTATTGGCCAGGAATCTTCATCACCTCCGTCTTATCTATGTTCACCTGAAGTCCTTCCTATCTTCCCTGGATGCTTCTTCTGCCAGCTTGTTGCTTTTCACTTGCATATCTTTCAGTTTGTGGAAAATCAGACATATATCATCGACGAAGTCCAGATCCTCCAAGTTTTTTGTGTGAGTCTGGCTGCATGTTGAAGATGAAATGACCAGAAAGAATTAGCCACAGGAAACTCTGGGAATGAACCAACAAGCAAGAATGTATAGTTCAAGAAGCGTCCAATAGAAAATGGAGATGAATGTGACACAAGATGAGATTTTCCCGAAAATGAGAAACAGCTATCTGGGTGACATGGTGGAGATAAAAGTTTGTGGGCAATCCTAGAGACAATAAGACAAAGTGGAGATGCGGCGCTGAAGCTCTATGTTCCACTCGGAACCCAGAAGAACAATAAGAGTAATAATAATAATTATTATTATGACCATTGTCCATTTCACACTATTTTGTATTTGCATTCAACTTATCCCAATTACTTTAAAAAATTAAACTGATGTAATTTTGAATTCATGTTGGGCAACCAGAGGCAATTATCATCAGCCTCCTGATGACGTTACATACATTATGGTAGCTACTAAGACAAAAACTGCATCATTAAAGGATAAATGTATAGATTCCGGATTAATTCCAAGCCCACGGTAGAAACAGACACTTTACATACTTCTTTTATACACAAATATCTGACTTAAAATTCGTGAATAATCATCTACGTTTTAAGAAGTATAAAACGAAGAAAGCACAGCAGGTGTGAATGAGTTTGATAAAGTCAATGTCAGGGTTAGTTGAATGACAGAAGTTTTTAATATGCAGTTGGATGTTTCCCGCGATGTGACCGAAGTCGATCAAGTGTTCTAGAATAGGACTGCTAAATTCCTTCGTTTCTCCTTTGTAAAAGAATACTAAAATGTACTGTTGTATTCATGTGAAAAGCATACTATAGCTACAGCCGATATGCCTTGTTGCTTCACACGACCAGGTTTACTGATGCATATATAATAAAGGTGGCAAGACTAGAGAACCTAACTTTTTCACAAACTGACAACAGATTCCGGTTAGAGTGATTAATAATGCATTGTAAATATTAACAAAGAAAATACTGGAATAAATAATTACTTCAGGATTGGTGGAAGTCTTAGATTTCTCCTCTTCCTGTGACTTAACCATAGGAATATCCGCTGGTCGATTAACTGCTGAACCGATCAACCACCAGCGGCCAGTTGATGCAGAATTCAAAAGATCGTCCAATTCAACAGACAAACACATATCATCGGTGATAGACAATCCTATCACAATGTATTTTAAATAAAATATAAATATATAATTTATTACTTTCAAATAAAGGTTAAGTACTTTTGTCTTGATTACCGAAGCACACTAACTATATAAACATATATATATATATATATGCAATATACATTCATATTTCTGAAAATTTAACAAAACGGTATTCACATTATCCAGTGATCCTATCAGAAGACATAACAACATTGTTTTTTACCTCCGTAGGCTTCAATATTTCCTAAGTTTCTCTTTAAGTGATGTTGGTTGGTGAATAAATCTGCCGACAAAATCCCAACAACTCAACATTTGTTTATGGACAATAGTAATGATGCGTTTTATTACAAAACAGTACTTACAACACAGTGTGGAATTCTCAGCATTTTGTACAATATAGCATCTAATTTACTCGACAACAGCAGCAACAACAACAGAAAGAGCAATTACATGTTTGTTTGCTTTTTTAATTCCTTTATGTTCTTAGTGGAACATAGGGCTTCAAGATACAGGCTTGAAGTTCCAGTAGTAGTGGTGTTTATTCTTAGGGGATGGAGTTGCTAGCCTCATGCTTAACCTCCTCTTTTAGCCAGTCCTCTTACTGGCCAAGCAAGGTAAAGGAGTGTACCGGCCAGCGATCAAACCCCAGACCACCTACATGGCTGGTGAGTATTGTACCGCTGCTCCACCGAGGCACGATTACATGTTATAGGTAACCAAAATTAATAACACCAAGTTTTGGGAATTAGCAATAACAATAAAGTAAAGTAAAGTGATAACAATATTAGTAACTAAAATGATAAAGTAATTGAAGTAGTGTGTCACCATAAATTACAAACAGGAGAAGATACAAGAGCCATTTATTTTACTATTTACATGGTAAATTGTAGGTTTCACAATTAAGAATATCACGTGGGTTGGAAGAGCATATAATCTTCTATAACCACTTAGAGTCCAACCTGATAACATGCAAGGAAGAGCTGTGAATAGAGAGGGTGCTGAGTCAGAAAATATGGATTTAGCCCATTAACCGCATGAGTTCAGATGCCAGCTGACTAAAATAATAACGAACTTACTTAGTGGCCATTACTTAACTGACAAACTTTAATACCCTTCGTAATATAATATTACATAGTCTTTTTTGAATAGCCCATGAAAGACTAAGGGGGAGGGGGCCGGGGAGCAATGAAGAATAAAAGGTAAGATGCAAGAGTAAAGAAAAAACTGTAAAAGTAGAGGTTGAGTGATACCTGATTGACTTAACTTCTTAATGTAGGTGTTTAGATGGAACATTTCCTTAGATATTGACAAGACATGAGATGATCAAGAAAAGCCAGAGGATAGAACTTGACAATACGCCAAAATAAATTGTATTACAGTTATTGATACTCCCCAATGATACTATTATAATTAGACACTTGATTTTCAAATGCAAGATCACAGATTCAAACTACCTGATATTCCACCTACTAAAGCTTAGATAATACTATCGTATTATCATTAATTACCAAGCCCCACTCCATTATCAGTTATGTTTAAAAAAAAACACAATTGGTAAACGTAAACCATCGCGAAAGACACTAATCTTCTATCTATGCTAGCCATTAAAAGATTACCACAGATGTCTGGGAAACGACTATCTAATGCTGACAATATAAAACAAAAAATGAGCCAATCGATTTAACTGCTGCAGTAAACTCGGTAAACGCTCATGCAAATTGAATAGAGTTGAACAACTGAAGTCAACAGGACAGACATGCGCATCAAGATAAGAAACTTCGCACAGAAGTGTATTACTTCAAGTTGCTACACTTCAGAAAAGTTTAAAGAAATTAAGAAACATGTTTATTAGGGGGTAAGAAATTTGAACGATTCTCAAAGCTGTTTCATCAAATTAGCAACAAGAAAAAATTAAAACAGCTGACAGAAAGCTAAAGGTTACTGTGTTTTTGTTTCCTCAATGTCACTAACCGACAAGGAATATTCCTCAACTTTAAGAATTTTGTGTTCTCTAAATACGTGGGCCGCAATTAGATAAGTGATCGAGAATCCAATAATTTCACTGCTCATAACTAACACTAAAGGAGAACTGGATGTCAAGCAAGCACAAAGAAAGTCAACCAGGTAATACGACCTCCCAGGAGTAAATGGACAAAATTCTAACTCATAATCAGATTCAGAGTCTTTTCTTAATTTTACTCCTTTTGCTTCCTAGTGGAACATAGGAATTCAAGCTTGAGGTTTTTAGGTTTCAATAGCAGTGGTGTTTCTATTTTTTCACGGAGTGGGGTTGCTCAAACTCAGGACAAACCTTATCTTTTTATAGGGGTTATTAATGGCTAAGCGATGTTTAGGAGTATATCAGCTGGGAATCGAACCCAGACCAAGTACCTGGGTGGCGAGTGTTCCACCAGTGAACCACCAGAGCTAGCACCCAAGGCAGGACACAAGTAATATAAAAGAGTAGCAACAATCAACACCTGACGTATTAGTTATCCTGGAAATGGAATTTCACCTAGTCAATCCATAGGTCCTGGTAATAGTATCTGACGAGGAACAAAGTATTGAACATATGTAAGACACCGATAGTGCATCGGTGGCACAGCGGTTAGGACGCTCGCCGACCATGCACAAGGTCCGGGGTTCGATCCCCGACCGACGCACTCCTTTACCTCGCTAAGTCAGAAATAATACTGGTAAAGAGGAAAGGTTGGGTATGAGGCTAGCGAGCCATCCTGTAAACAAAGCTGCTACAGAAACTTCAGTCCGATTAATCTCCTTGCGCCAAAAGAAAAAGTCTGTGTGGGGACATGGAACGTCCGCACTATGTACGAGATTGGCAAAGCTGCCTAGATCGCAAACGAAATGAAACGATATGGAATTCAACTACTGCGAATATGTGGAAGCAGACGGAACGGGAATGAACTCACCAAATTGTCAACGGGTGAGTCAGTGATCTACTCCGGTCACCCAGAAGATAACCACACGCACACCCAGGGCGCGGCTATCATGATGTCACCAACGGCAATAAAGGCCCTAATGCAACCGGAGGCGATCTCGTCCAGGATAATGACCGCCAGATTCAACTCCAAAGGAAGGAAAGTGTCAATTATACAATGTTATGCACCCACAAACAACGCAGACCTCGAAAAGAAAGAATTTGATATATATCCATATAATATGTGTTTTGTTTGACAGTCTATCCTTGGTGATATATATATCCATATAAATGTGTGTTTGTTTGACAGTCTGTATATTTGCTATGTATATATGGATCGATATTCAATTATAATTAGCCAATCATGTTAAGACTGTCTATTGATTTGTTCATTTTGAATATTCGCTCACACACTTGTTCGGACACTCTTATATTTTGCTCTCACACACTTGTGTGACATTGATTCTCCTTGTGTTTTGGAAAATAGAAGTATCATCGCAAACCTAGTGGTCTTCTGATTTCCGTCTTTTTTGCGTCAGAACTATTAAATTCTCGACCAGTACATAACAGAATTCTACAGACAACTACAGGCAGCAATGGACGATACTCCAGTTGGTGACATTATAATACTAATGGGAGACATGAACGCCAAACTGGAACCAGACAAAACACGAAGGGAACTCATCATGGGTAGAGAAGCTCTCGGAGAAATGAATGAAAATGGAGAACTCTTCGCCGACTTCTGCGCCTTCAATCGACTAGTGATTGGCGGCAACGTATACAAACTCAAAGATGGCGTAGGTCGGTAGGAGATTGTCACTCCTTCTGGAACACGTGTGTAGATACCGATCACGCACTGGTCCGGGCTCGAGTGCACTTACGACTGAATGGATGTAGGAAACAGCTGGCGGTAAACCCATCACGTCTCCTGCTCGATCATGAAACTAAACCCCTATTTGAGGAAGAACTAGCTAAACACATATCTGTGTTCGACAGCTATTCTCACCCTGAAGAAGCTTGGAAGAATATTCAGTCAGCCATAGATACAGCTGTAAAAGTTGTGAATAAGGTAAACCCAAAGGTGAGTAAAAACCACTGGATTTCGACTGCCTCATAAGAACTGATAAATGCTAGAAAACTTATTCCAGCGAGCTCCGAATTCAATGAGGAGCGAAAGCTGCACAAAAGGAAACTTACGAAAAGTCTCCGCAAGGGCCGTGAACAGTGGTGGGTGACAAAGGCGAAAGAGATGGAGGAAGCTTCGACGATAGGCAACACCAGGCAACTATTTAGACTCATCAGGGAAACGGGTAGGAGAAGGCAAATCATAAGTGAAACAATCTCTGAGAAAAATGGCACTATAATTAGCTCCTAGGATGGACGACTTGAACGCTGGAAAGAGCACTATGAGGAGCAGTTTAATTGGCCCACAGCCACACTCAACCTTCCGAACATCCCACACTTCCCTGAATGGGATGTAGACACAGGTCCTCCGTCCCTAACTGAGGTTACTAAGGCTGTCACTATTCTGAAACGAGGCAAGGCAGCGGGACCTGATGCAATGACTCCAGAGTTATTGAGGTACGGTGGAGACAGTTTACTGTCTGCATTAACTAGGGTACTACTAGGCAGCGTTTGGGAATCAGAGGAAGTCCCGTCGGGTTGGTGTAAGTCATTGATTATCCCCATATACAAGAAGGGAGACAAGTCTTCCTGTGATAATCACAGAGGGATTAGCTTGACTAATATAGTATCTAAAGTCCTAGGCTCAATAATAATGCGTAGATTAAGTGGTGCTCGGGAGGAACAAATACGAGATAACCAGGCAGGCTGTATACCAGGAAGAGAGTGTATTGATCATATCTTTAACATTCGACAGATTATGGAACGTAGGAATACTTACCGGCGTCCAATAATCGTTATATTTCTTGACCTAAAGGAGGCGTTCGATTCTGTCGACCGAGAAGTTCTCTGGCTATGCTTGGCTGTAAACGGAATGTCGAGAAAATACACTGCACTGATCAAAACACTCTGCTCGAACTCAAGCAGCCAGGTTGAGAGCTTACGGCGAGTTGTCATCTGAAGTGGTGACAACTGGTGGCGTCCGTCAGGGATACCCAATATCTCCTTTTCTATTCAACTTCATCATAGATGTTCTTAATGGACTTAACCCTAAGTGACTTCTGCGATTCAGGGATTGACTTGCTACCATCAAGGAATAATCTCGTTGACTTGGAATATGCAGACGATATAGTCCTTCTAGGTGAAGACTCTGACAAAATGCAGAGTTTTCTAAACACCTTGAGCTGCAATCTGCGAATGTTTGGCATGCGATTCGCTCCCGCCAAATCCAAGATGATGTTACAGGACTGACTGGACTACATCGACGCCTAGATTAGAAATAGGGAGTGAAGTGGTAGAGCACATTGACCGCTTCATTTATTTGGGAAGTACCATCAGCCAACGCCAACGGGTTGATCTCTGACGAAATCTCAGCACGAATACAGGGGGCTCGTTTCGCATTTGCCAGTTTACGCCGACTCTGGCGTAGACGAGATATCCGACTATCGACCAAAGGGCGGGTGTACTGCTCATCAGTCCGCTCCGTCCTCCTTTATGGTTGTGAGACCTGGCCACTCAGAGTGGAAGATATGAAAAGACTAGCTGTCTTTGATCATAGGTGCCTGCGTTCTATCTCCCGTGTGAAGTGGCATAATAAGGTGAGCAACATTGAAGTTAGGCGTCGAGTGCTAGGTAAACAGGGGAAATCAATCGACGAAGTCGTGAAGTTACAAAGACTGAGATGGTTAGGACATGTGTTACGTATGCCTAGTCATCGTCTTCCTCGACGAGCAATGTTAGCGGATATAGGGTCAGGCTGGAAAAAAGCTAGCGGCGGTCAAACAAAAACTTGGCTTCACCAGTCAATGAAATCTACAACAGTTGGTCTAAGCCACGTAGGAAGGTGTAGACTTCCTGACTGGTTTCAGTCCTCGGGACGGTAAAAATCAATGGTTGGAAACAATTGGTGACATGGCTCAAAATCGTTCTCAGTGGCGCAGATGCATCCACTCCTTATGACTTATGATTTCCAATGAAACTGTTTTGTTCTTCGTCACTACTATTCCTTTGTCTCACAACTCTGCTTACTGTCTCTATTATGCTTTCCTTGTACTTTCTTCTCTTGCTATGTGTGCTACATGGAGTGTGGCGACTTGAACTGCCACACATTTGTGCAAAGTTCTATGTCGAAAACAGACAGACAGACAAAAAAATGATAGTTTATCGTACTAAAACAAACTACACGGTATTAATAAAATTCAAGATGTAATTAATATAATATCTCATACCTTTAGTCCATACTCGCATAAGTTTATGCAAATGCATAGAGCGGGTAACACACTCTTCTGTTGAACGTTTCTCTGAAAGACGTTGAATTAATCCCTCTAAATCATATCTTAATAGAAAATTAACATAGATTAGCATTAGAAATCAAGAATAAATATTTTTAACATACGATAGTTCAGATTTTTCAGATTTACACTTGATAAGTTGATCATTTGCTTGATGAATAATTTCTTGACATCTATTCAGATTAAATTTTCGTAGATTTACACCAACAGCTGAAGAAAAAAAACAAGCCAGTTATTCGAAATTTTAGTGATGGCGAAATGATAAAATTTTATTTTCCTCATTTATTTGTTGAAAACAATGATAATCAATTTTAAATATAAATAAAAGGTCAGTGTATAGCTAGGCTCAACTAACTATTGTACTGCATTCTGTTGTCATCAGTGTAGTTTTGTGGTTCAACTAGTTCGCCCTGAGACAAATATACGTTACCCAAAGTAGGTTTTCCACGCACCAGACTATCAGACTGATTTGTGTGAAGACTGAAGACGCTGTGCAGTTCACCAAAATGAAGTACGTGGCATGGGAATTAGGCCTAGGTCTCACTGGTTGACAGTTGACACTGCTGAAACCAATGAGCAGCATGTTTTCACTACCGTCCCCTCCCCACCCCATCCGTCTTTCCTCTTACAATACATAAATAATAGATGTCTTAAGATTGAATGTGTATGCAAATTAGACTAGTCGCATCCAGATTTTTGCACTAGTTATTAATACAGACACTAGACAAGCAATACATATTTGAAATGTCTTCACGCATGCTAGCGTCCATGACCCATTGGCTGTGTAACTCAAGTGTTATAGCCAATGACCCAGAGTAAACAAGGTGAATGACAAACTTTCAGAGATGACTGAAAGGAGTTTATTTTATTCCACTTATAAGTACTGATAAAAAATTTATCTACAGTAATAATAATAGTAATAACAATAATAATAATAATGGGAAAAGTTAGGAATGTAGAAATGATCAATATAGGAAAATAGCTTCCAGTAAAAAAAAGTTGATTGGAGGCAATCACCGGGAAGCTTTGAACCTAGATTTCATGCCTTTTTGCACGCGTCAGCAAGGCATATTTGCAGCCCTGAAGGAATTGGTGTCCCGTCAAGCACTCGAACATTCACGTGATCGAAATACAGTTACAGGGTAACTGCTTTGAACCGCACTACATGTGCCGAGGTTTGGACGACCGGACAATACAACCAGTCTTCACCCAATAGGTGTGAAGCATTGCCAACTGCAAGGAAATGCAAATGGTTGTTGAATAATATTCTTTCTATTGAGTAAAGAAACAACTAGTATATGCAAGAAGTATGGTTAATTGAATAAAGAATTTACACATCGTTAACAAAGCTTTCAAAAGCTACAAATGAAATGTAATTTCTCTTAACTATTCGTACTGTGCATTAGATTATCTACTAGCCATAACATCTTGTAGGTAGTCTTTTATTATTGGTGTTTTTATGACAAATTTGTTAATTATTTCATCACGGAGATATGGATGGTGAAAGTTGTAAGGAGCCCATCAAATTGGTATTCCAGGTAAGTGGCTTATTGTTCCACATAAACACAAGTGAAATATTTTGAACAATATGAATAATTAACTCAGTTTCAAATAAGCTAAACAATATGACTCAGATGACCATATCCGCACATTAACCCGTCAGATTCAACAAATAGTCCACATTATGAATGTGTGACTTGTGGTGAGAGCAGGCCGTGAGAAAATATGAGCAAGGCTGATTCAACAACCAATCACAGCAAAGTTAACGTGGCAAAATATGATCCGCAGATAGAGAACTCTATTTGTCGAGGAATCCCGAAACAACCAATCAGAAGCCTGCGTTTATCTGCCTAACTTCTGATAAACAACCAATCAGATGACTGCGCTTGTCTACTTGTATAAGCTATAATAATGTATGTGAAATATGTATAAATACGTGTTGATTTTCATAATAAAACGATCTGTTGCCTGGCCCTTGTCTTCTGTTGTTACAGGCTTACTGAAAGTAGGGAATCCACTTTTGAATAAATGGGACACCACCTACTTGAACTTGGGGAAACTAATACAGTTAGCGTGATACAGCATAACACACAAAAAAGTAGTTATGCTTGGTAATTGAATTTACAAGTTACACAGTCACAAGTAAGAGCAATAATAGCATACGCGTTAACACAGAAACTAACTACAACTTACCGATAGTTATGAAGTGGCCAGCTTTAACCTTCCCGGAATCACAGTCGCATAGGTATGCTTTTAAAATGTCTAAAATTAAACTGCCTGAAATAATCTAATTATCTTGTTATTCATGATAAAAACAAAAAACTTACTCCAAAACGATATAAATAAGCTAAGAAAACAGAATAGGATATGATTACACCTGGTGACTGTTGTTGTAATCCATGATTTTGGGGGAAAAGTCGAAAAATTATTGATTCAATCAAATAACCGATCAAAGGTGCAGATTGAAATAAACTGTACAATGACAACTGAACACAAGTTAGACAAACAGCTAATTCTTGATGTAACCATCCCATTTTGGAGTTTCGATTTACTTGTGTACACTAAAAAAAATTACAAACAAGGCCAAAAAATAAAATAAAGAGGGGAGTGAAAGAAAAATTAGTGAAAAGTAATTGTTAATAATGTAAGGAAGAAACTGGAAAAAAGTGTGTGTTTTCTTTTTAACCTACTTCAATTAAATTGCATGCTTCTTCAATAATGCAGGAACGCACAGTAGCACGAGGATATTTTGTGAACAATCCGCACAATTCAGTAATAATCTTGGACATTTGTGATTCCGATAAACGATTTAAAGAATTTCGTATAGATTTGCATAAACTCTCATTGTCACTATCCATTGAAATATCCTCCTCCTCCTCTTCTTCTTCTTCTTCCTCTTTGTCTTCTTGATTAACAACACTATCACATAATTCTGAACTGTTGTCTTGTTCATTTAATACATCATCTAGAATGCAAGCGCGTTCACAATTAAATAAAATTCAACTCAGATAATGCATAACAAACCCATCGGCTGGTCGTCATCACTATCACTACTTGAAGCATCATCATTATCGCCTGATGTATTCTGTCCGTATAAGTCAAGTGTTTTTTTGTTTTCTAATATTCAATAATTTAAAAAAAAACGACAGTCATTAGTCGTCTTTTGAACCCACTTTTCTTTTCAGGTAATACACCAACAGTAGTGCATAGAGTAGTGTCATTCTCCTCACTAGTAGTCACCGCATTCATTTGTTTCTCAAAATCCAATATATCTATAATAATATATATATTAACAATACACAAGCATAAATAATTACAATCAAATCCACATTGTCTTAACCAAAGTGGTGATTTTTCTGTTTTCTTTTTCTTTTTGCTTAAATTCTTACGATTCATTTTCAACTTTTTTGAGAGCTGTTTAATAATTTTCTCTTCTTTTTCATTGTCTTCAAGCAGTTGTTGTTTTCGTAATTCACTGTAATTTAATACTCTAAAAGATTTTAACAAGAAATATAAAAAAGAAGCTATTATACGAAAGCATTTAGCATAGAACACATTTGAAACCGACGTGTTCAATTGGAAATCTACCATACATGTCTAATTGATAACGCCACCGCCCGCCCTCCCCCACCCCAAAAAAAATGTCTTTTCTGGTAAAGCTGTAAAGAAGGCATCAAAGACCGAGTTGCCGGAAGTTGACAAGAAGAAGAAGAAAACGAAGAGCGGGGGAAGGAGAGCTATGCCATTTACATCTACAAAGTCCTCCGTCAAGTTCACCCTGACACTGGTACCTCATCGAAGACAGTGTCAGTCATGAATTCATTCGTAAATGATATCTTAGAACGTAATACTACAGAGGCAAGACGACTTTCTCACTGCATCAAGAAGTCAACCATTTCCAGCCGTGAAGTTCAAACTGCTGTTAGTTTGTTGCTTCCTGATAATGAGAGAGTTACCAGGAATTTATTATTACCTTAGATTTATGTAAATACTATGATCGGTATTATTATTATTGCTCCCTTGGGTTCCTAGTGGAACATAGGGCTTCAACTGCACGTCTCCATTTTCTTCTGTCTTCTGCTATACTTTTCGCCTGCATCCATGTTAATCCATCTTCTTTCAACTCCTCTTCACACGATCTCCTCCATGTCACCCTTGCACTGACGTCCCACACGCCGCTTCCCTTTCGGGTTCCACTCGAGCAATGGCCTGACGCGCGCGATGTCACCCAGCGGTCTCCTCAGCGAGTGTCTGATCCATCTCCACTTTCTCCTGCATATTTGTTGGGCGATTGGTTCTTGCATTGTTTGTTCCCATAATTCCTTGTTGGTGATTCTTTCCGGCCATCTGATCTTCAGTATTGAGCCAGCGAAGACAGTTGTTAATAAAGGTCTGCAGCCTTTTGGAAATATTCTTTGTGACCCGCCCGCCAAGTTTCTGATCCGTATAGGAGAACTGACTTTACGTTTATAACACAAACCTCTAGATTACAATACCCTTCCTTCAATCAAATTTACATTTTGAACCAAATAAGCAAATAACCAATTGAAAGACTTACTTTTTCTTCGATTTTGTCATTCCCCTAAAATGAGAAGAATAATATTTTAGTGATAAGTACTCTGAAAAGATTAACTCGGTTGACAGATTGAAATAAATAATTAGTTAATAAACATTTCTTCTTTCTGTGATACTGAAAAACCTGACAATTGTACAAAGTTGTACTCAAAAGCATCCGCTTACGATGCTGATAGTCTGCCGATTCATGTATCAAGCAAATCGACCGGAATGAAGAACAGAACTTGATTACTGTGACAGAATTAAGAATTAGGCCAGAATAAGCGTCATACAACAGTTTATCGATTCAGCTTATCACATTTCACACTAACAAGGAGGTGAATAGTCAGCGGAAAGTAAAAAAAGATAAGATCAAATAATGAAGCAGCATAGGTTGACTGTCAGCTACACGACACAAGATTACATAAAACAAAATAGATGCGACAAAATAAAGTAAATAAGGGTCAATAAAATGTTAACCATTTACAATCTTATCACCAAAAACCTTTAGTCATTAGTTACATCTTAATGATCTCGAAAAAGCACACACCAACGAACTGCTGCACTTCGGTTTCAAGTTCTATGTTGAATCCAGACTGTAATGTAGTGGATTAGATACTTAACTTTCCTTTAATAGCCCATGAGCTCAAACTGCACTCTGTTTAACAATATTTGGTTTACCAGAATTTCCTTACCTTGACGTGGTGGTCGAGCTTGCACATCACAATGACCCAACAAGCTACACTGGCTGAAATTATTGTTCCTACAGGTCCCACCATGCCATGAGGGTTGTTAGGATAGCGATTTGACTAAAAGCAGTTACCGGCACAGTGTAAGGATTTTTTACACTATGCTGAGGGTCAGTGAGCGAAGTCGTACTGCTGGGAAACAGGGATTTAACAGTAGTCAGGTGTTTCCCTCAGACGACTAGCATATCAGCTATGCTGTCTCCCCACTGTGGAGAGACGGGGTTAAATATTGTACATCCCAACTTACCTTACGGTGGACCGTAGCCGGTGGTAAGTTTACTAATGCGGCACCAATCTCAGAAACCAGATTAAACAGGCCATGTATGACCGGTCTCAAGCAGTTGTCCCCTGGGCTCTGAGGTCGTGCAATTCTAACCCTCTTTCTGTTTCAGGCACTCAAAGAATCAATCAACTTCCACGGTGGGGGCAGCCAGGATGTAACAACCGTCCACGCACCTCCAGAAGCACACGAAGCCTTCCTGAGCTTCATTCTCCTTTACCCACATCACCCTCATCGTCTTGTTTTCCTACTACTCTAAATACTTTTATGAAGGCTGGTCAGTCAACTTCATTTCAGTCTGTGACCACAAACAACAATAGGAGTCATAGAAAAACTCCCGACGGCCTCTTAAAGCCACGTCGCCAACTTCATATTGGAGCATTCAACGCCAGGAAACTCTGCCAAATCGGACAAGTATCATTAGCGAGAGCTCTGGAATCTCGAGCCATGAATGTATGTTGTGTCTTGGAGACATGCATACAAGACCCAACTGCGGTTGTTCACATAACCCCACCCAGCCAACAAGGTGAAGCTGCAAAATTCACCTAGAGGGTGTCAGGAGATTCGTCAGTAGCAAAGCCACTTTTTGACTGGTCTCGGTCGATAGTCGTATGTGTGCGGTACGTCTAAACTGGTCCATTAGAAGAAGGAAGTACGGCGTCAACCATCGTTGCGTTTTCGTAGTCTCCACTTACGCCTCAACAGACTGCAGTTTGGAAGAACTAAAGGATGATTTTTACCTGAAACTGTCTAATTTGCTGCGAAAAGCAAAATGTTCAGATATAGTTGTTTTAGCAGGCGACTTCAATGCCCAAGTAGAGAAGTTATGCCAGACTGAGAAGTATATAGGCAATACGTATAGAGTTCCCTACTGACGAACTGACAACGGTGATTGTCTTCTACAGTTCTGTCCAGCTAATCATCTCTTCCTAGTCAGTACTAACTTTAGGCACAAAGAGGGACATGCTTATGTTGTCAGCGAAACAGTTGCGTCCCCAAACAGATCGAGACTCTCAGTCCCTATTTAAGGAAGAAAGAGCGAGACAAGTGTGCCAGGTCGACAGCAGGACTCCTCCTGAGGTAACCTGGTACAACATACAGTTAGCTGTAGACACATGTAAAAGCTGTTAATAACCTGAAACCTTTAGTTAGTAAGAGCCATTGGATTTCTACCGCCTCATCTAAACCGACCAACGCAAGAAGACTGATTCCGTTTATGATGAGGAGCGAAAACTATTCAAACGCAAACTGACAAGAAGTCATCGTAACAACCGTGAACAGTGTTCGTCGACAAAACAGAAAGAGATGGAAGAGGCATCGGCGACTGGTAACGCCAGACAACCATTGAGCCTTACCCGAGATACAAGTTGTAAAAGGCGAACAACAAATGAAACAATCTCTGAGAAAAATGACACCATAATTAGCTCCCAGAATAGACTTTTTTTATTTTTTATTTACAGCTTGATTCCACACTGTATTTTTGGTACAAGTATGGAATTTTCAGCATGGATATCGGTAGCCCAAATTTTGCAGGCCAACCATAGATATCAGGTGTGCGCCGGCGTGGGCTCGAACCCCGGACCATGTGCGTGGTCGGCGAGAGTCCTAACCACTGTGCCACCGACGAGTAGAATGTTGCAAAGAACATTTTGAGGAGCAATTCAATTGGCCTGCAGTGGCGCTCAAATTACCCAACATCCAACACCTCCCTGAATGGGATCATAGATTGGTTTAAGTCATTGATTTTCCCAATTTACAAGAAGGGAGACAAATCTTCCTGTGGTAATCACAGAGGGATTAGCTTGACTAATATAGTATCTAAAGTCTTAGGCTCAATAATCATGCGTGGACTAAGTGGTGCTCGGGAGGCACAAACACGAGAGAACCAGGCAGGCTTTAGACCAGGAACAGGGTGTATTGATCATATCTTCACCCTCCAATAGATTCTAGAACATACGCATTCCTACCAGCGCCCAACAATCGTTATATTCCTTGACCTAAAGGCGGAATTCGATTCTGTCGATCGAGAGGTTCTCTGGAGATGCTTGACTGTAAAGGGAATGTCGAGAAAATACATTGCACTGATTAAAGCACTCTATTCGAACTCATGCAGCCAGGTAAGAGCTTACGATGAGTCATCATCTGAAGTGGTAACAACCAGTGGCGTCCGTCAGGAATGCCCACTGTCCCTCTTTCTGTTTGATTTCATCATAGATGTACTGATGGAATCAACCCTAACTGCTGACTTCAAAGACTCAGGGATTGACTTGTTACCATCAGGAAATAATCTCGTTGACTTAGAAAATGGAGATGATATAATCCTTCTAGGTGAAGACGCTGACAAAATGCAGCAGTCTTCTGAACACCTTGAGGAGCAGAAATCTTCGAATGTTTAGCATGCCATTCGCTTCCTCCGTCTAATGTAAGATGATGCTACAGGACAAGTCTGGACTACATTGACTCCTAGCTTAGAAATAGGGAGTGAATTGGTAGAGCTAGTTAACCACTTCACTTATTTGGAAAGTTGCCTCGTCCCCAACGGGTTTATCGCTGACGAAATCTCTGCACAGATAGGGAAGGCTCGTCTCGCATATGCCAGTTTATGCCGTCTGGCGTAGACGTGATACCCGGAGGGCTATCGACCAAACGGAGTCTGAACTGCTCATCAGTCCGAACCGTCCTCCTTTATGGCTGGCTGTGAGTGAGACCTGGCCACTGAAAGTAGAAGACATGAAGAGCCCGCCTAGCTGTCTTTGATCATAGGTGCCTGCGTGGGAAACTATCTCCCGTGGGAAGTGGTATAACAAGGTGAGCAATATTGAGGTTAAGAATCGGTCGAGTGCTAACTAAGGATGGAGGGGAAATCAATCGACGAGGCTGTGAAGCATCTGCATCGGTTGAGATAGTTAGGACATGGACTACGCATGCATACCTAGCCATCCATCGTCTTCCTCGACAATGGCCAATGTTAGTCAGCTATCATAGGGTCAGGTTGGAAAAGAGCTAATGGTGGTTGTCAAACTAAAACATCAATTCATCAGTCAATGAAATCCACAACAGTTAGTTTAAGCCAGCCAGTCACGTAGGAAGGTGTAAACTTCCTGACTGGTTGGCGGGTTGGGGTTCTCGGGACGGTAAAAACCAATGGCTGGAGACAATCGGTGACATGGCTTGAAATCGTTCTCAATGATGGTGCAGATGCGTCCACTCCTTGTGACTTA
This sequence comes from Trichobilharzia regenti, assembly GCA_944472135.2. Lineage (NCBI taxonomy): Eukaryota > Metazoa > Platyhelminthes > Trematoda > Strigeidida > Schistosomatidae > Trichobilharzia > Trichobilharzia regenti. The sequence goes on along the minus strand of OX235270.1, from coordinate 131,817,620 downwards.
TAATACCCAGTGAAAATATATTGTTCTTCGGAATTACTATTCTTTCTGCCTTATATCTTTGTTTTACATCTCTCTTACTTTGTGTGCTGTTTGAAATCTGATGACTTGAACTGCTGAACATCGGTGCAAAGTTCTATGTTGAAACCAGTCAGTCACCAGAAGGCACCACTACGTGAAAGCAAAATATTTAGCTTGTCAACTGGTTCAAAAATACGGCAGCGGTTAGTGAGCGGCATTGATATACATTTTCTAGATATATCCTACACATGACAGCAAAGTGTAGGCTGTTAACTGGCAATTGGTGATGCTAATTAGTCAAACTTAGGATTTTTGATGTAAATGTATTCTGTATAGTCAATGTGCTCAACTATAACACTAATAATCGTTCTTGATTTATTCAAATTTATTAGTGGGAAGAATTTTATGAAGTTTTTATAGCACATTTGTTTTCATATCGCTAAAAACACTATGCACATTAAGATACCTTACTTCAAGGTACTCGAAAGAACTCGCTTATCTTAAAAATACTCAATTAATATTATGTTGTGTCTTCACACTAAGATGGATAACACAACAATCCATGGGAGGACAGGTTCTAACAAGAATGTTAACGCTAGGCTGTAGAGAATCTAACGAAGAACGACTTAACGAGAGACAAAACCTCCATTTTCAAGTATACAAAGATGATTCTGCACAAGGTTAATCTTCTGAAATAACAGCGGAAAACAAGGTTTTCTGGAACTGCAGGGTAAAATTTGAAAACACTGGCTGAAGCTTAAGTTGAATTAGCTTTTTCACATTTATGACCGGAAAAAATTATTCCAATGTTAATAAACTGATAAAAAACAAACTTACAATGATGTACAGCTAATTCCAAAATACTATTTAATGTTAAATGAATGTTTGGTGAGCTGAAGAACAGTATATGCTGAACTAATGCGGAAAGTGATGAAAAATACTAATGGATACTACACTAATGCGTAAATACCGCAGCTGAAAGTGACAAAATGACTTGAGAAAACGCCAGTATATCTTAAAATAAGACACAGCGTCGCAAAAATGCTAGGCAGTGCTTAACCGAAGCTTAAAGTGATGAAATGATGCTGAAAAATGTCAGTAAGTGGTGAATTTGTGTTGCGTGGAATAATAGCACACAGCATTATTTTGTGCGGGACATCGTGCTACTGCATTTTTCAAGCACTTACAATCGGAAAGTGTTAGTTCAGAAGTTATTGACATATGATACGTTTGAGAAACTTAGCTTTAGATCTATCACAATAACTATGGCATTAACAATAACTTGGCTTAATGTGAATTACGCTAGTCGTGAAAACTTGCACGATGAGTGACCCAACTACCTACTACCAATCGAAAGTTTGATGGGTGCGGATAAGATGAACACACGACAATAATGTCACTAAATGGAATTTCCGATATCTAGTAGTGCATTCCTCAGCACACTCCATATTTGATCTGAAGATTTTTTCAGTTAGCTGAAGAAATCAGCAGGGTGCCGGAGACTCAAGAGATGAACTACATGGGCATGCTCTGTGTACTCATGTCCCGCTACTTTCCCTAGCTAGACTGATACTCAATAAAACGCCCTAGTATTTGTGGACATAACTGGCTTTATGACAACATCCAGTTGCATTGAGTCACAGCTAACCACGAGAATAACCATTAAAATAATCCTAAACAACTAAACTAGTCCAAATGCACTGTCTGAGAATATTTTTATATAAAATCAAAACAAATAGTGTAGCAGTTACACAACATAGAGATTTCTTAAATTTCCTAAGAATGTCAAGAACGTTGATTGTCATAGGAGTCCTAAATTTTAGTCAATACCAATTTAAGGAAATCAATTTATCGACATAAATTATGCTGCGCGTAGCCGAGTGCCGATAATTACAGATTACAGATGTAACAACTCGATTAATTTCAGCTGCAACTACATATCCCTGTGGATTAATTGGTCCTCCATCTTCGTGGTCGTTCGTTTTGGTCAAAATACTTCACTCTAACCTGACATCATTCAAAATAACCGAATATAAAAATTGGCACACGCTGTAACACACCTTTCGAAAACCCGCCACAGTAATACTGCATTTTAAAGGTCATCTATACGAGCTAGTTTAAACTCAGTCAGTTTCTTTGTTGGATGGTGCCCGATCTTAGGTAATCTGCATAGTGTATCGTGGATGCGGTTGGCACCAAGTGGTGTTGGAATTACTTATATGGGGTTTATGGTATCCAGTATGTTAAGGCAATGCGGCTGTTGTGAACACATTTGATGTTTTCATCAGTTGGTAGTCCCGTGCGGTAGCAAAGAGAGATAAAAAATAATTAGGAATGATAAGTAATAATATGTAATCTCGCCTAGTTTACTAGTTTACTAATTTTCAAAAAGATAGTGCACCCTGGAAAACAAAGGAGGTTGGACATGGGACCAGTAATCCTATGCCGGGATAATTTGCCGTAACCGCCACAGAAACTTCGAAGCTGGACGAAAATACGAAAAAACCTATTCTTCACTGGAGTCGGATCGACGAAATGAGATGGACTGGTGAAAGCCCTCCAGAAGCTAGTCAGCCTATTGAATCAAAAATAAAAATCGGGACGTGGAATGTTCGTACAATGCATGAGGCTGGGGGGACATTTCAGAGTGCCCAAAATATGAGAAGATACGACATGGAAGTGCTGCACTGCGACATCAGGTGGAATGAGGGTTGGACTCTCCAAATTGTTAACTGCATAGTCAATAATCTACTTCGTCACCCCAACGAAAAATTTGAAGGAGTTTTCAGTATGATGTCTACAATAGTAGCATAAGCTCTTTTAGAGGTTGACGGAATTCTCTTACACAGCCTCCATCTTATTAGTTCTCGCATACCAAAGACAGAGCAAAAGCCAATTTTTCATCGTCCAAACTACGTGATATATTTTGGGACCAAAACAAGCCATCAGACGAACGCTTAGCTGGCTAGTGATCGTGCACGCGCGTGACACGACGGGGTACCAAATGGCGGGGATGCTTGACTGGAAGCCTTCAGCTAAACAGGTCGACTTAAACAGTGGTGGCCAGCATTCAGTGCTGAGTGATTGCTGTGGTCAATAATTTTTGGGAATTATTTACCACTACAGCTCACTCCCCCCTAGTGGGGCGGTGAGGACCCTAAGACAGAACCAGCCGGAAGTAAAAAAACCCGATGGTTCCCTTGCGGGTGGAAAAATCTTCCGAGCGGCTTGGTGGCATGCCTACTGGTTTGTCTGCCTATGCTAATAGGGTGTTTGTACATAGCTTCCTTGCTGCTGTTCGTTGGATCCCGTGCTTCGTTTGTTTCCTGTCCAGTTCCCGTCACACCTGGAAAAGAAAACAAGAACGCTAAGAACCATGTCGAGGAAAATGTACCAAATCAGCTTTTTTAGTTAAAAAAAATGATGTGCATTTACCATACAGTAAAATAATGCTAAGTTCAGAACACCGAAAAAAAATACATCTAATTAAAATTTTTTTGTGTCTGTTACATGTGCTGTTGAAAAAAATTTACTTGTGTTTAGTGACACTGCATAAAAAATTGATACGTCTAAAAAAATAGTTAGTACCACAAACGGATGAGTTGTGTGAATCACACGACTTCGTTATGTCATATAGGTGTGCAGATATTCTGGGAACCTTACGTTGCGTCCAGAACGGGTTTGCTTAGGGGGCTCGACAGAAGATTCGGTAGCTGTCGCTGTGCTAGTAACTTCATCGAGGTCTAAACGATCTTCGGTTATTTGTGGATTATGCGGTACGTTGAGCTCTACACTAATAGGATTACCCTCCAAGTAAGCCGGTTTCAGACGGTCAATGCTGATGGTGCCCTCGCGGCCTTTTTTGTCCAAGACAAAGAATTTATCCGAACGTTTAATTACTTTATAAGGTCCGTCGTATGTGGGTTCCAGAGGTCATACATGTAAAGAAGTTTTTAAACACGGGTGAACAAAAACATCAATGGACTGTGGACGAAGGGGAGCAGGTTTAACTGAACGCATGGCGTTTGTAAGCCTGCTGACGTAAGAAGCGTGATCTACCACTGGTGGGAAGCTTGAGGGAAAAACAAATTCACCAGGCAGTCGCAGTGTCGTGTCATATACTAGCTCGGCGCTAGTACAACCAGCATCGGTTTTCAAGGCGTTTCGTATCCCTAGGAGAACTAGTGGAAGGGATTCAGTCCAATGGGTGTTGTTTGCAGCTGACAGACCAGCTTTCAGCTGTCTGTGTAGACGTTCTACCATACCATTAGCTTGAGGATGGTAGGCTGTTGTTCGAAATCGCACGCAACCTATGATTTTAGTCAGGGCGAAGAACAAGTCACTTTCGAATTGCCGCCCGCGATCAGTTCTTATGGAAGATGGGCATCAAAAGTTTGCGATCCATCTTTCTACAAAGACGCGTGCACCTGTTTCAGCAGATACATCCTTGATGGGTACTGCTTCCGGCCATCGTGTGAATCGATCAATGCAAGTTAAAATATAGGTATATCCATGGGATTCAAGAAGGGGTCCAACTAAATTTATATGGACGTGTTCAAAACGAGCGTCAGGGAGAAGAAAGGTGCCAAGAAGGCTTATGGTGTGCCTTATCACCTTGCTATTTTGACAGGCTAAGCACTTGTGTGCCCGTTCCATTGCTTCTTTATTAATACCAGGCCAACAAAACCGACTAGTTACGAGCTTGACAGTAGTTCGAATACCTGGGTGAGATAAGCAATGCAACGTATTGAAGACGTTACGGCGACAACTTTTAGGCACGATAGAGCTAGGGATACCCGTAGAAATGTCACGTAGAATAGTATCTCTTCCCATACCTAACGGTTTCTCAGCTAATTGTAGATTTGTTCTCGACAACTCATGTTGAAGCTCGGTATCTTCTTTTGAAGACGAGCCAGTTTTACAAGTTCTATGCTGTCGATTTGGGTGAGGGAACAAACGCGCGACAAGGCATCTCTCGCAGTGTTGTTTGCTCCGGATACATGGTGAATATCCGATGTAAACTGTGAAACGTAATCCAGTTGTCATGATTTCATGGGTGAATACTTATCTGAAGTTGAGTTCAAAGAGTATGTCAGAGGTTTGTGATCAGTAAAATTATGAATTCACGACCCTCTACTGAATGTTGAAAAAGACGTATAGCACAGTACAAAGCCAGAAGTTCTCTGCCGAATGTGCTGTACTTGGTTTCAGCTAATTGAAGGCGCCTCGAGAAAAAGGCGAGTGGTTGCCACTCTTTGTTAACTAGCTGTTGTAGAACTCCGCTGATTGCAGTGTTCGATGCATCAACCGAGATACTTAACGGTGCCGTTGGATCCTGATACATCAGAAGTGTGGCATTCGCAACAGCTTTTTTAACCTGCGTAAAAGCATTTCGACCAGATGCGTCAAGTTCTATGGACTTGTTATTCCCTCGAAGGAGGTCTGTCAATGGCTGAATCAGAGAGGCGCAGTTGGGAATAAAGCGTCGATAATAACTTACCAAGCCGTTAAAAGTGAGGAGACTTTTCACCGTCTCTGGCTCTGGAAAGTTCAGTATAGCCTCGACCTTAGTAGCCAGTGGACGAGTGCCCTTGCAGTCAATAGTGTGACCCGGGAAGTCGAGTGAGTCAACGCCTATTTGGCACTTTTTAACGTTGATGGTAACACCATGTTGGCGTAACCTTTCAAATGCCAAGTCCAAGTGCCTAAGGTGAGTTTCCTTGTCTGGACTGGCAATGAGGCAGTCGTCTAAGTATGCGTATACAAAGTCAAAACCGCGAAATACTTCATCGATGAAGCGTTGGAATGTTTGGGCTGCATTCCGGAGACCGAATGGCATACATAGAAATTCAAAAAGTCCGAAAGGCGTAATGATAGCCGTTTTCGGGATATCTTCTGTTGCCATCGGGATTTGGTTACACGCTTTAACCGGGTCGATTTTAGAGATTATAGCCGCGCCAGATAATGTTACGGTCAAGTCGTTCTGGTTATGCGCGGTAGATCGTCAGACGGGTAACGAAGTTCCGGATATTTATCAACAATAGGTCGAAAAGTTGGATCAAAAGTTGCCTTCTTAACGAGTGACAAGCTTGGGCCTATGTAGGTGATGCCTTTAATAGACAGAGTAGTATTATTATCAATCAGGCGTTTTCGGTGGACGTCTACGAGTAAAGCATGATGATTAAGTAGGTCTGTTCCAATGATGGGCATTGTGACGTCAGAAAGAAGAAAAATCTACCGAATAGGTTTGCGTTAACTTACGTTCATATGGACGTACTTCCTACCAAAGGTTGTAATTGGTTTTACATCTACAACCTGTAATTTGAAAAAGGTTCTTTCTGTCGATCTGCTGCTGTAGCAGGAAGGACGCTGACTTCGACGCCTTTGTCCACTAAGTGCGGAGTCTGGTTGATTACATCACGGGTAAAAAAGCGACTAGTGCCACCGGCGATGGTTACTGCCTATGTGTGCCGGGGGATAGTTTCCCGTAGTCTTTGAGAAATTGCCGAAATTACAAGGTTTTCGGCAACATTTCGCTTCCTGGCCATAGGTATTGTGATACCAAAACCAGTCAGGGTTGTTCAGACCGACTACGTGAGTTTCACCGTTGAGGGGAGTTCGGACGACAATAGGGGGAATTAAAAGAAATGTTTGACCTAAGTAGCCGCCGGAGAGAGTTACATAGCTCTATCACTGCATATTTCAGTGAGTGGCCGTTTAGTTATTTCCAGAATTCTATCTGCAGAAAAAAAGCTTACGACAACTCTAAACTTATTCTAACTTATTCTTCCATGATTCCCTTTTATCCTCAATGAAGTTTTTATCTGCCCACTATGTTCTGAAGTAAAGCTGGTCGTGGTTAAACAGAGAGCAGAGTGCTGAATTAAATCTTTTCGTTCTGAAGTATTGTTATCCCGTACTTAATATGTCCCGTGAGGGCCGGAACAACGCTGATAAGCAAGCCCAGTATGTTCTGATGTGCTACCGAAAATGCCTACAAAAAGAACACAGTGCTGAGTTAGTTCCAGTCATGCTGAAAACCAGTACTGAGTTCTAGTCGGTGAAATTAAAGAATCCATTTCACAACAGATTCAGAATTTACTCACTGTAGAATGTTAGAATTATTTCAGGATTACTGGGATTTAATTGAGAATTGTAGTAAGCTTGGGAACAGCTAAGTCGTCTAAAATAACACCCTGAAGTGTCACCAGCACAACTTGTACTGACTGTGGCAAGTTGGATAAGTTCAGTATAGCCTCGTTCTTAATAGCCAGTGGACGAGTGCCCTTGCAGTCAATAGTGTGACCCAGGTAGTCGAGTGAGTCAACGCCTATTTGGCACTTTTTAACGTTGATGGTAACACCATGTTGGCGTAACCTTTTAAATGCCAAGTCCAAGTGCCTAAGGTGAGTTTCCTTGTCTGGACTGGCAATGAGGATGTCAATGTAGTTGAAGATTGAACGATCAATTCATGGGTATTTGCTCAATAACAAACTTCCCGATTTTCGCGGAGGCATCAATCAGCCAGTCATCGTATCATCGGTCGATTTTCACAAAGAAGTCAAGACAAAACCGTCGGATATTATATCATGATTAATTATTTAAATACTTGAGATTTTGGATAATTTGCTGATTTACAAGAATGAATTGATTTCGATGAATTGCATGAGTGACCTCAACTCGAGTTTTGTCCTAGAAGTAATAGCAGGACGCCTACCTACTCGACTGCAAAGGAAGTGGGTGAAGATAAGCTCTCGTACAGAGGATGGGGGCACCGAGCCAAAGTTTGTTGGTATTCTGAAAGTGGTAAAAGACAGCGTCAATCTTTCTATGAGCAAGTTTGCCAGTATATTGCATACCACTCCTAGAATAGAGCAGTCTGAGAGCAAAATGCAATCATTGATGACGAATAGGCATCGGAGAGGTGGATATCGAGAAGGCTCCTTTTTTTCCTTCACGTCCCCAGAGGAATACAGGGCCTCAAGCTAGAGGCTTGAAGTTTCTTTCGGAGTGTTTAATATTGTAGGATGAGGTTGCTACACTCATGCTCAACCTTTCTGCTTTACCAGAATCATGTCCAGTTAAGCGAGGTTAGGGTGAAGGGCGTCGAGCGGGATCTAACACCGGAACATGTGCATCGTCGGCGAGCGTTTTAGCCGCTAAAAAACCGACGCACCATCGAAAGATCTATGGTGTCTAGTAATGCATATAGACCTAGTGAGTGTAACAGGTTTCGTAGTACCTCATCAACAGATAAGTTACAAGATGCAAGACAAACACGGTTGTGTTTTACACGTTTTCAAGAGGTGCATACAAAGGTGAACTGTGAACCAGTGAGCAAGTTCAGTGATAAGCTAAATGTAAACTCCAGGCCTGACTCCAAATTGTGTGACGATAACGGTGCGGTCAGGAAGGCTGTAGTTGCAACTGGTAAGCCATTGTTGAATAGAGTGTCAAAGAATAAAGTTATTGCTTCAGAGTGCAGTTCTGACTCCACAAGTTTACAAGGTATAACTAGTCAGAGTGAAGTTATAAAACCTTTAAGGATTTGCGAGGAGGAACCAAAATTGTCTACTTCTGTTATTAAAGAGTGTGAAAATAATGAAATTGACGGTAAAGTGAATATTCGTGATAATGATCATGATACTTCACATTTGTCTTTGGTTGATCATTATGAGATGAGGGATATGCCTACTACTGCTAAGTTAAATAAAGGTTCTGTACAACTACAACGTGAAGTAGAATTGAACGCAGATGCACTTGCAGAAGGCATGCATACTTTTGAGACTGTCGGTGTGAGTGATCAGCATGTAGCCCACCTATCATCAGATGATAGTGCTAAACCCGAACTAATAGTGAAAGACAGCAGTGGTGGTAATCATGCAGTTAGACAATTATCTGCAAGGCGAACAAGAACAGCTTCTGATCCACCGCTAAGTTCATCAAATGGTATCAATCAGTCGTCGTTGGTGTTGTCATCCACGATGAAACAGACGCCCATCAACTGAAGTGTCTTGTACAATAACTATGGTAGTATCAGTCCGTTTGAAAAGACGAAAGATATTGGTCAGTTTAGTGTGGATAAGCCAGGTGTAAACGAGAGAGTAGTTGTTAAATTGACTTGCACGAATAAAGGCATTTCTAGTTTCAAGTTACTATTTGAATGTTATTATCTTTGGTGTAAATTACTCTGTTTCTACGCTTGGTTGATGAGATATGTCGTGTGTTTGTTGGTCATCTATATTCTACGATACAATGACATGGGCGTGTTGCCGTTCAGATTTGAGGATATAGCTGATAGAAGGAGGTCAGCAAATGAACTCTGCGACGATTTTCCAACCTAGGGCGTCAACCTGAGAAGGGTTGTAGGCGTACTGCTGTAAGTCCTACCATTCTTCAAAGGGTAGCGCATCAATGAGCAGTCCAATGTGCTTAGTGTGTGATTTTGTACATATGTTCATATTGTATATACTGAATTGATATCATCTGTCATCTAGCTGTTGGTAATTCTGTTTGTGTCCGGACGACTTCCACTTGGATCATCAACCTGAGAAGGAATGTAGGCGTACTGGTGTAAGTCCTACGGTTCTTCAAGGGTAGTTTGTCGTGTCAGAATACACAACATTTGATGTGTTGATTGTACATATGATTGTGTTAAATAGTTGTGTGAGTTCCAATTGATGTAATTGTTGGTTAATCTTGTTTGTGTCTGGACATTCCACAACTTACAATCGTCAACCTGTGAAGGGTTGTAGGCGTACTGGTGTAAGTCCTGCAATTCTTCAAAGGAATTCCATCAAGACATGATCGGCGAGGTTGTTTGTACTATTTGTATATACGTGTGGTGTGTCATATCAATTGGTGTATTTTGGATTCATTGTGTTTACTTGTTGTATTCGTATGTTGTTGTTATTGCGTAATTTTGTTAAACTGTTCGTCGTGATTACTTCTGAAGTTATTTCGAGTCTTCTACATTCGTTAATGAATTGATTGATGTTAAAGACAGCAGATGGGTCGTGTACGTCGGGGAGGCTAGGCTATTTCTGAGAATGAAATGCACACGGAGATAATTGTTAGCTGCGGTCCGACACCCCGGGGAGAATGATTGTAAACGACTGAGGCTCGCATGCGTCACCGCTACTAGAACTGAGGCAGAATGAGTGATAAGCGATTGCAGTGGTAATTGGTGGTGAGTGGATAAGAGGATGTGCGTGGAGTATCATGAGGTGGTGCTATGGTCACGTTGCATTCTGCAAGAGTCATTCTAGCAAGTGGAGACGGTGTTGCAAGATGTCAAGAGGACACCTTTAACTGGAAGGCGGAGGTCGTCATTGATGTGTGAGATTGTGCCGTGAGTATGATTGTGGTGTGTTGGCTTTTCTGTTTGTTTTCCATTTCAGCTCTGTCCGTGTGACCCAGGTTCTCGCAATGGCATCCAAGTCAACATGTATTGGTCGTGATGGAAAAAACGGGATGGATCCATATTTTGCCGGGGAGTGTCAATGTAGTTGAAGATTGAACGATCAATTCTTGGTTGTTTGCTCAAAATCAACTTCCCCAATTTTCGCGGAGGCATCAATACGACAGTCATCGTCTCATCGGTCTCTGTTCAGAATGAAGAGTAAAACATCGTCCGAAGTAATATTATGATTGATTATTGTAATATTTGTTCACAGACCTTAGTCTTACTTGACTTATATGTTGGTGTAACAATACAGAATACTCAAGTCAACAATTGGTGTTTTGGTTTTTTCGTCCGTTGTTACTAAGCGTTTCTGAGAAACTTCAAGCGACAGCGTGAGCCCGAGCGTAGCAAGAGCTGGGCATTAACGGTTTACGAGACGTGACTGACAGGGTGTGAACAAATTACTAGACAGTCTTAACATGAATGTTTATTTATAATGAAGTATCGATCCATATATACATAGCGAAATATGGCAGACATGTCAACAACCACCATATACGGATATATGTCACCAAGCAACGGACTGTCAACACTCATATTATATATAATATAGTAGGAATATACATTGTTAAAGGAGACAGGTTCATCAAGCGAAATGGTCACAGACTAAGCAAGCAAACAGAAAGAGAGATCACCATACACATATATATATATATATATGGATACATACCAATCATGGACATCCAGGTTTATTGGCGCTGTAGAGGCAGTGATTTGTATTATGACGTATTCTGCAGAGAGTCTCCGTGTCCATGTGAAGTATACATATGCTTTGAATGGATTACTTTGTTGGTTCCTACCCCCACTGAGTGTTTACAACAGCAGCTGTAGATTTATATATTTCCTCGCCATTTTGGATTAAACATCGCATATTCTTTTCGGGAAGGAGACCAGTTGGTGGATTATAAATGATGTTCAAGTAACTTTTATCTTTTCATGTGGCGTTGCGGTAAGTTTCGACCTTGTTTTGTCATATTTCATTCGTATGTTGGTTATGGTTCACCCTTTGCATCGGGTAGACATAGTTCGATCGACTCCTAATTGAATGGGTGTTATTGTCACGACTGTTGCTTTTTTGTCTGGAATTATAAATAGAGGCAAAACAGGCAACAGGTGTAGTCTCTAAGTTCATACATTAAATGGCCCTATGATATCTGAAACACTTACATGGGAATTAGCACTGGCATTACTTGAGAATTCACTTAGCTTGTCATTAAGTGCCTTTTCGAAGGAGGCCAATGTGCTTGCTAGTCGCATTTCCCCAGGTAGTTTGTTCCATGTTTGGGTATACCTAACCAAGAAAAACTTTTGCCTGGTGGCTGTTTTACATGGTTCTATAGCCAATGTACCTTTAGTGTGTCTAAGGCTATATCCTGTGTCTCCTGAGAATCGAGTATAGTTAGCAGGGGTATACACTATTTGGTTAAGGAGCTCATAGAAGAGTACCACATTTAGTCTCATTCGCCTTAACCATAATGTTTCTAGTCCTAGGATTTTACATCTGGTAGAGTTGTTTGTGCCGTTATCGTTTCCGAGTACTTTTCGCGTGAAGTACCTCTGTACTCCTTCTACTTTCAGTTTGTCTTTTATGCGTGTACTACTAAATATGAATGAGCGGTAATCTAGGAGTGGGCGCACACTAACCTTGTACAGTAGTATTCTGGATTCGTTTCTGTAGAAGTTCCTGAGTAGGAAATCAATAAGCCAGTGTGATTTCGACACTTGTTTCAAGATATATTCTGAAAGCGATAGATTGTGTGAATATTTCAGTCCTAGGTCTAGTACAGATTTGAGTCTGGGGATTTTGTGGCCCTGAATTGCTAGGTCGAGTTCAAGGTTGGAACAGCCTATGCAGGGCTATCCACACTTTTCAACATTTAACTCGAATCTCCAGGTGTCACACCATCTATCCACTTTTATTAATTCTTCACGTATGGAGTTCATAGTTGTGCCAATATCTGTATTTGTGCAGGTATATGTCACCTTTAAGTTATCTGCATACAGTATTGGCTTGCCTATACTAAAACATTCACATATACTGTTTATTTATATAATGATAAGAGGGGGTCCCAATGCACTCCCCTGGATGACACCACTGCTGATTGGTATAGGTCTGGAGGTCATTGAGCCAAATTTAGTTGTCTGATTCCTGTCATGGAGAAATGATTTTATCATGATGATTAAGTAGGTCCGTTCCAATGACGTGACGTCAGTGAGAAAGAAAATCCATCGAATAGGTTTGCGTAAAACTACGTTCAGATAGACATATTTCCCTCCAAAGGTTGCGACTGTTTTTCCATTTGCAGCCTGTAAGTTGAAGGTAGGTTCCTTCTGTCGATCTGCTGCTGTAGCAGGAAGGACGCTGACTTCGGCGCCTGTGTCGACTAAGTATCGAGTCTGGCTTATCACATCATGGATGTAAAGCAGGCGGCTTGTGCCACTGGCGACGGTTGCCGCTAACGCGTGCCGGCGGGATAGTTTCCCGCAGACTTTGAGACATTTCCGAAGTTACAAGGCTTACGGCAACACCTCGCTTCTTGGCCGTAGGTGTTGTGGTACGAGCACCAGTCAGGGTTTTTCAGAGAACGTGGTTTGGACCTAGATCGAACACGTAAGTTTTGGCATTGAGGAGATTTGGGACGACGGTCGGGGGAGTAAGGATGCATGTTTGACCTAAACATCTGTTGGATGGAGTTGCATAACTCTATCATCGCAGGATCCTTACTCGAAGTCTGCTTAGTCAACGAGCATATTTCGGGAACTGACCGTTTAGTTATTTCTAGAATCCTATCTGCAGTAATAGCTAAGTCCTCTATTACAGTACCCTGAAGTGTCACAAGTACGGTCTGTACAGACTGTGGCAGCTAGGTTAAGAAGAGTTCTCTAAATAGTCCTTCGTCGAACTGACTTTGGTCAACGACTTGTTTCATTCTTGTCAGCATGCTCACGGCTGACTGACCTCCTAACTCGATGTTACGAAATAATTCATCCAGACGTTGTCGGTCCGTGAGAACGTTTCTCCTGAGGAGGGATGCTTTGAGCAACTCGTACGAGTTACTTACCTCGCGACTGAACATCTGTGATGTTACGTACTTGCTGAATTCCCGCGGTAGGGCGTGAATAACTGCAAGTAACTGTGAACGTTGATCGGTTATCCCATGTTCACAAAAATCTGCTTCAGCTAGCTGAAACCACGTTTCAACATTACCTGGCCAGTATGGTACGAGCTGAATGGTTTTAGGAGTTGAGCGGATACGAATGACCTTGGGACTAAGATCACTCATGGCGAAAATTATGTCAAATAATATATGGTACAAGAACAAATACAAAATGGAACGAACTCACCGGGGTTATCTGCGTATTTGTCGTGGATGAAGTTCGCCGGTGGGTTCACCAGTTTAGAGGTTGACGGAATTCTCTTACACAGCCTCCATCTTATTAGTTCTCGCATACCAAAGACAGAGCAAAAGCCAATTTTTCATCGTCCAAACTACGTGATATATTTTGGGACCAAAACAAGCCATCAGACGAACGCTTAGCTGGCTAGTGATCGTGCACGCGCGTGACACGACGGGGTACCAAATGGCGGGGATGCTTGACTGGAAGCCTTCAGCTAAACAGGTCGACTTAAACAGTGGTGGCCAGCATTCAGTGCTGAGTGATTGCTGTGGTCAATAATTTTGGGGAATTATTTACCGCTACACTATCTTAGAATGGTGACAGCAAGATTCAACTTATAAGGAATGAAAGTAAAATTATCCAGTGCTACGCACCTCGGACAACTCAGAACAAGCGAGGTAAAATTTCTCTAGACAACTTCAAACGGTAGTGGTTAAAGTCCTAAGTGGTGACATCAAAATCCTAATGGGCGACATGAATCCTAAGCTGAGAGTAGACAATGTGTAAAGAGATTTCGTCATGAGTCGAGAGACTCCCAGAGAAAGAAATGAGAAAGGAGAATTATTAATGATAATGTATTCTATTTTTTTACATGAGGGACGCCAGTTTACGTGCACCATCAGTTTGACAACAATGTATACATGGAGTAAGCATGTTTACAAGTTTTCACTGATGCAGAATATACAAACGAGGAAAGGTAATGGAACATTTACAGTAAGCCCACTTTACATAAGTTAAAACAATTCATATGACATAATCCTAGACACCATTATTGTTTGAATTTGTCGAAAACGCGCGTAGCAACTGAATGCTGAGTTACATGTAGTCGATATGCTGGGCTATTCACAAAAGTATAAAAATGTCTTGTGAAACGTTAGTTAGTTTACCGTCGACAATGTTTTCAACAATATAATCTGCAAGATACTCATCGCAGCAGTCAGTACCCAGCCAAACATGCACAGAATTGTTGATCAATCAGCAGCCGCTGAATTTTTGGTTCTTTTCGTTCAGGAACCAGACGACTGTGAACCAATCCATGCAAAATGTCTGATGAAGCATGCGGGAACAGAATATTACCATAGAGTGAGTCAGTGGTATTCGAAATGCACCTGTAAGCGTATTTTCGTTACTTCCTAGATATCCAGGTTTACTGGCGCTGTATGGGTAGTGATTCGGATTTGTCATCATGATAAACATATGGGTGGATATCCAGGTATGTACTACAGCTTGTTTGCCGTGAGGATTTAGTTAATTCCACTTCGTGTGAGGTTTGATTATTCTACGACTTTGACATATTCCGCAAAGCATCGCTGTGAACATTATTTTTAGGCTTCTGTGCTTTCAACGATTTAGTGATTGGAAGGAGCGTGTACGAGCACGCGGATACACGAAGCAACAAGGATTTCACCTGACGAACACATCGAGAACCAGATACATTTCATCTCACCATTGCTCAAGGAAGTGGAGAGACAGCTAGTCTGCTGGATACAAAGTTGAGAAGGCAATCATATGTGGCCTCAGACCACCATCTACTTCAATGCACCTTCAAGGTGAGGCTGAAATCCCTCAAAACGAATAGAGACAGGTCACAACTCAAGTTTCACATTCAGAAACTGAAGGACAAAAGTACAAGGGATACCTCCACTACACACACAGATCAAAGCGAAGTAAAGACACTACGTAGCATCACTGAGGAAACCCGAGTGGAAGAACACTGGAACTCTCTGAAGGCGATATTCAACGAAATGTGTACAGTTTTTCTAGGAAGAAAGGAGAGACAAGACAAGGAATGGCTCTAAACGGACACCCATCTGGAAGCCAATAGAAGCGAGGAGAGGATGGTGAAACAGAAGATGAACCAATGCAAAGATGGGCAACAGAAGGGAGACTGAACTCAGTGTACACTTCATTGGGTCTAAGTGCCAATTGAGCCAGTTTCGGCTTCCACTGATGTACCCACAGTCAACAGATCAATCTCTGTCCCTAGAAGTTCATACAGAATAATTTCAACCCCAGCTGCCACAATCTCAACAAATCTTCGCACGCCGAGTCAGCTGGATGAACAGCGTAACCTCTAACTTGCTGTCATTAATGATAACACCGTAATCGATGAATGTACCCAACCGCTACAACTACCGCAATACCACTATCCAATAAGTACTGTCAGAAGAATAGTTTTATACTCCCCCCCTTCTCTGTCAATGATCCGACTACTTCTGGGTACCATTGATATTGAAAAATCTGACCGGACTTATACTGTCAACACCTTCTCGCCTACCCAAGACTCATCACTTACTCCAACCTTTCAACATGAAGCTCAACAAGAAAATATGCCAATTCCTCGGGTTACTCAAGATGGTTCAAGTCCTCCAGTGAATTTTGCACTTCATAGCGGCCTTATCATGGACAATATACGTGCTAACCTCCCGGCTGCCATCAACACACAACTTGCAACCTCATCTCAGCCACTGGACACTGAATGTAGTCCACAAATCATCACGCAACTATAAATGCACGACACTAATCTTGAAGAGACATGTCAACTTCTGGATAAGGCCCTGCAACTGTTCTCCACACTATGGAAACCTCTCCAAGAGGCTCTACGTCTCCGTTCTTCCACTGAACCTGAACAACAAAAAGAGACGTCGTATTTTGTATGCCCCTATGGGAAGCCTCTTCCAACGTTCGCCAAAAGACGCCGCGAACACGGTCCTAGATGGTAGATGGAAGCACCCGTTTAACTTGTTATCCTTCGGCTGAAGGATACTTCAAATAATTCTGGGTGGAAGCCCTCACCCTCTCAGCCCTATCAGGCACAAAACAGATCCATGAGTACCTTCAAACCAACGACGACCTGGCTGCCCCGGTTTCATTTGAAGAGATGAGGTGAGCATTGAAAGAAATGGTCAAACCCGCCACCGGGGTCGACTGCATGACCCCAAAGGACCTACAAAAAAATTAACTACACTAATCTGGATGGATATTTAAACACCCTCCTGCTGACCCCCTTATACCTTCACTTTTGTTAGCCTCCAGGGTTACCTTTATTCCCAAGATATCACATCCTGACAATCCAACCGACTTCCAGCCGATCTCAATCACATCTGTTGTCACACAGACTGTGTCAATCACGTCTCATTATTATTATTATTATTATATAAGCTTTATTCCAAATCAGTACTTGTGATACAGAATGGAATTCTCAGCATTTTACTACAATATTGCATCCAGTTTTTTGTTTACATTAACAATAAATAAAGTTCTACATAGTTTAAAGATTATCTCAACAACATATTAGTATGTCGGTAGCAAAGCCAAAATTAAAATGTTTGAAGGTGTTACAAAAGTAGATACTACTAGCATATTTACTGGCGTAAGCGATAGCAAAATGGTCGAGATATACAGAGTGTAAAAGAACGAACAAGAATGTTTTAAGTAGAGTTTGCAAGGAAGAGAGAAACAAAACAGCACATAACAAAAATAAATACAGAATGAAGAGAGAGAAAACGTTGTACCTATAAATGATGTGAGTTGGAAAGACGAGATTCATTGGTTCTAGTGACTATTTAATAAGTTAAAGGTTTCATGCCTGATGCATTCTTTATCACACAGAACACGGGCTAGGTAGGGTATGGATGAGTTTTTGTACTTACTAGTGCGAGCATATAGTTTCCTATATAGACTTCTTGTTTTCCCTGAAGAGATACATGGGGAGAGTTGTGAGTGTAGAAGGTGTTGTGAGTCAGATAAAATGGACTTCGCCCATTTTTCACATGAGTCCATGTGCCTGTCCACCAGAATGTTAACAAGCTGGCTAAGTGGCAAGCTGCTTACCCTGCTGACAACCTTTAACATCCTACGTAATAAGGTATAGTCTTTCTTCAATAGCCCAGGAAAGACTAAGGGGGAGCAATAGAGAATTATAGGCAGAATACGGGAGTTAACAAATTGTAGTAGTAAGGGTTGGGTTACACCAGAATGTCTTAACTTCTTGATGTAGAAGGTAAGACGGTATATTTTCTTGGAAATCGTCAAGATATGAGACGACCAGGAAAGATCAGAAGATAGAGTGACGCCTAGGTATTTAATTTCCGACTTAGTTTCTATTTCAGTGCCATCTATGTTGCACACCTCGTGAGCGCTAACCAGTTTGTTTAGGTCAGATTTATGCCTAAAGGTGAAATTAACTGTTTGGCATTTGGAGGGGTTTAAGGTTAGACCGTTTTCCTTGGACCATTGGCTAATTTCTGATAAGAAGCCATTTAGTTTAGAGCAGTCATTTTGACATTTGACAGGTAAAGATACAGTCAGGTCATCAGCATATTTGACAAAGTTAATATCATTTGAAGACGGTAGGTCATGTAGGAAGAATGAAAAGAGAAGTGGGGAGAGTACAGCACCTTGGGGGACACCAGATTCAGTGAGCACAGCAGAGGAGGATTGACCTTTGTATACGGTGTACTGCATTCTGTTTGAAAAGTAGGAATGCAACCACTTAGTGACCCAAGACTCGGTTTGTGTCGTGGAGAGCTTATTTAGCAAGAGACTTCTAGGTACAGAGTCGAAAGCAGAAGTGAAGTCAAGAAACGTGCAGCGGACATATTTGGCATCTTTGTCTAATGATGAGACAATACTGTTGTGTAAGACGGCTGCAGCGTCTAAAGTACTCCTACCCTGTCTGTAGGCAAATTGTTTGGGGTCTTCGAAGCTTTTAAGGGAGGGTTCGAGTTTAAGAAGTATTAGTTTTTCCATGAGCTTTAGAAACGGGGAAGTGATGGCGATGGGTCTGAACTTTACGTTCTTGCTATTTCCAGGTTTAGGGACAGGGACCGTTAATGCCCAGCTCTCGCTACGCTCGGGCCCACGCTGTTCTTCGAAGATTTCTCAGAAACGCTTAGTTATAACGGACGCAAAAACCAAAACACCGATCTGCCGCTTGTTATTTCTTTATTGTTACACCAACATATAAAAGGAATAAGCGAACTAAGGTCTGAAAACAAATATTACAATAATAAATCATAAGATTACTTCTGACGATGTTTCACTCTTCTTTCTGAACAGCGACCGATGAGACGATGACTGTCGTATTGATGCCTCCGCGAAAATTGGGGAAGTTGATTTTAAGCAAACAACCAAGAATTGATCGTTCAATCTTCAACTCCATTGACAGACTGTCTGCACAAGACTATCGCTAATAGATATGACTCGGCTTATCCTAATATAGTTCTTATTAATGCCAGGTCAGCTGTAAACAAAATGGCATACATCCAATCCCTACTACTGATTAGCCAACCCACAGCACTAATGATCACTGAAGCTTGGTGCACAAGTGAAATAAATGATGATTTCTTTCACTGCGAAGGCTACTCATTTTTCAGGAAGAACAGATCAGTTGGGCGGGGTGGAGGATGCATTATCTATGTTACATCTGACTTCAGAACTGTGCACTATGATGATCCTAACTTGAAAATATGCGATACATTATGGGTGACACTCTACATAAATAAACAGCAAACTTAGATGCAGTGGAGTTATGTGGGTGGACACAAAGTATTCTAAGGCCTACCCGAAACCAAAATATACTGGACTTGGTTTTCTTGAAAGACATCGCCTTATCTACCATAGACATCAGCCAACCATTTCCTGGTAGTGACCACAACACAGCAATCTGTGCCCTTGATACCAAGCTCCACTCATCAAAATGCTCTACCCTGCCCAAGACATTCATGTACTTAGGAGAAGCTAGGTGGGACGTATCTAACTCATTCATCAGAAACTTAGGCTGGGACCTTTTCTTTTCTAATAGCAACCTGGACACTATCCTACTAGCCTTTTACCATAATGTATCTATCTGCCCTGATAAACTTGTTCCTAAATGCAAAAAGAACCCAAGACAAAACACAAAGAATTTCATTCCTATAAAAGTAAGGGCTAAGCTGCGAAAGCTGTACTGACAGTACCTCAGAGAAAACTATTTCTTATGTCTTGTAAATATACAGAACATTTATCTCAAATTGAAAGAAAATAACGACAAAGTCCTACTCAGGCAAGAAAACAGCTCTTAAAGGTAGCCCTAAATACACTGCAATCTGTAGGCTTTATCGCGAAAGGCTAAACTCCCGTAAAATGGACATACAATTCATTTTAGAAAATGGTGAAACTGCTAGTGACCCTAAAATAATTTGTGAGCTTCT
The DNA here is from genome assembly GCA_944472135.2 of Trichobilharzia regenti. Classification (NCBI taxonomy): domain Eukaryota; kingdom Metazoa; phylum Platyhelminthes; class Trematoda; order Strigeidida; family Schistosomatidae; genus Trichobilharzia; species Trichobilharzia regenti. The sequence continues at coordinate 131,797,544 of OX235270.1, read as the reverse complement.
AAACTCCTATTTCTCACCGTCATAAACCTAAGATTACAATACGTTGCGACAACCTCTATACCCTGTATCTTCACAAAAAACCCTAGAAATTATCAGCTTTTCTTTAGATAATGTTAAGCAAGCAATCACTTCTCTTAAAATTTCAAACAAACCAGGTTGTCAGCCGACTCTCATAAACTGTCAGTGTCCAGCTCTTGCTACGCCGGACCTCACGCTGTCCCTCAAAGACTTTCAGAAACACTTTGTATTGACCAACGCGAAAACCAGAACACTAATTGGCGACTCAAGAATACTTTATTCCTACGCCAACATGTAACCAACAGTAATGTTATTACACAAGGTCTAAGAATAAATATTATAACAATAAATCACATTAATACTTCTGATAGTTTTCGAACAGCGAACGATGAGACGATGACTGCCGGAATGATGACGCCCGCCAAAAATATGGAGTTGGTTTGAGAAAACAACCATGAATCGATCGTTCAATATTCAACTATTGTCAGTCGCGTCACGTAAACCGTTAATGCCCAGCTCTTGCTACGCTCGGGCTCACGCTGTTCCTTGAAGTTTCTCAGAAACGCTTAGTAATAACGGACGCGAAAACCAAAGCCGACTGGCCACTCGAGAATTCTTTATTAATAATAGTATATTCTCATTTTGTACATGAGAGACGCCAGTTTACAGGCATCATCAATATGATAAATTACATATACGATTAGCAATCATAATTAATAATAATGTTTTAATAAAATACACATTTTTTCCTACTTGTGTAGGACACACCAAATATACAGGCATGGATAAGCATTATATAAATTTCATAAATTTGGTTTATGGTTAAGTTACATGGTTGCTGGCGTTTTTGTCTTAGGTCTGTGGGAACAATATGATAACCAGTCATTCAATGGAGCACGTCATGAAATATAGGAATATTAACTTCGCATTAACAAAAAAACCCAAGTAAGTTTTGGATGGATTAAAAATACTTGGGAAAAAATAAAGCTTGAAGTTATTCCACAATATAACAAGTCATTCAATGGAGCACATCATGAAATATAGGAATATTGTCTTCGCATTAACAAAAAAACCCAAGTAAGTTTTGGATGGATTAAAAATACTTGGGAAAAAATAAAGCTTGAAGTAATTCCTCAATATAACTTGGGTGTGTACAAATCCGAATCTTATTTTTGATTTGATTTATATCCAAATTGGGTAATAAGGAAGCTATTTTTACAGATACGATCAGTTATGTTATAAGCTACAATCGTGACGTTGTATTACAAATAGATACTTTTCCATTGGTATAAGAGTATATTCCACAAATGTAATCCAGGTTGCGTCGTGGAGAAAGTTAATTCGTTATTAACCAGGCAACTGAAAGATACGGGACCAATAATGTTTGCAGATCATTTGTCATTGTAAATGGTCAAATATCCACATTATTCATTCTCATTCAAAAAGTCAAATGGAAGCTGAAATGGTGAGAGAAAAAAGAAGACAAACAACAGCAACGCAAAAGAAAGCAACGGGAGTCCTTAAGGAGTGATTAATAAATATATACATATATATTCTGTTTAGTAACTGTGGTTATTTTGGTACACAAACTAACTAGTCCCGTTATGCTAACTTTTATATTATGTGTAAACTAATATTATTACTGTCCTGTGTAGAAATGTTAATCATCTAGTTCCAATAATATTAAAATTTATAATTGTAGTTTGTTGTAACTACACGTTTAAAGAACTTAAAATATCTATGTAGGGTGAAAAAGAAGGTGTAAGAGTCAGGCGCAAAAGTGCATTGTCATCTTTGAGCAGTCTGGTGACTGAGGAGATGAACACTGGAAGTGTGTTTGCATCGCGCACATTAGCTGGTAGTCTATTCCAAATGACTGAAAACTTATTTAAGAAGAAGTTGTACCGCACGTAAGTCTGACAGTGCTCCATAGCAGCTAGGTTGTGATGATTTCTAAGATTGTAACTGATGACAGCGGTAGGTTTAGTTATTGGCTCGGAGGAATGCAAGAGAAGATTAGTTAGCTTATAGTAAAAGATAAGGTTTAGCTTAAGGCGTCTTTTCCAGAGGGGTTCTAATCTTAGTCTTCGCATCGCTCATGGTATTCCAGACCACTTTCTAAACCAAGAGTTCTTGAGGTAAACTGCCGTTGCACTCCCTCTAATTTAAGCTTGTCATTTTGTCTTAGTCCGCTAAGAATAAACGGGCAGTATTCTAAGATAGGTCGGACACATACTTTGTATAATAAAACCCTAGTTTCACAACAAAAGAAATTGCGTGTTATGCATCCTATCAGCCTTCGCGTTTTACGTCTGGCATAATCAGTCTGTTCAGCGAACGTTAGGTTACTAGAGTATCTAATACCGAGATCTACGACTGAGTTGAGCTTAGCTAGTTTTCGCCCATTTATTTCAAGAGTTAGATCAAGGTTACTGTTGCCGATACAAATCCAGCCGCATTTGTCAATGTTAAAATTTAGACAGGATTCAGCACACCACGTTGCAAGGCTACTTAGTTCAAGATGTATTTTAGTAACCATATCGCTTAATTCATGAGTGTAGCAGGAGTAGACGACTTTGAGGTCGTCAGCATATAGGAATGGTTTGCCTAAGGTGAAGCACTTGCAAATGCTGTTAATGTAGACTGTGAATAAAAGTGGACCTAGGACACTACCTTGCACGACCCCACTTGAGATCTGCCTAGGATGAGACAATACAGATCCAACTTTGGTTATTTGTACCCTGTTGCTTAGAAATGATTTTAACCAGTTCAGTAATGGGTTGCGAATTCCACAAGAGTACAGCTTCTCAAAGAGAATACTGTGAGATACCATGTCAAATGCCCTAGATATATCGAAGTAGAGAACAACGACTAGCTTACGTGCTTCGCGACTACTAGTGATGCAGTTGAAAAAGTCGAAGTGGCAAGTAACGCAGGATCTATTTTTGAGAAATCCGTGTTGAGACCTTGTAACAAGATCTTCCCTAATTAGGTAGTCTGACAATTGATCTTTTACAACTTTCTCCATGATTCGTGAGATAACTGGGGTTATATTTATGGGTCTGTAATTGCGGACGTTTGCCCTATCACCAGATTTGTAATGTGGAATTATGAAGCTAGTTTTCCACTCACTAGGGTAAGTGCCAGTGTCCATAGATATTGAGAAGAATTTAAGAAGTAACAAGGGTATATCACACCCACTGTTTTTGAAAATTATCGAAGCGAGGCCATCCGGTCCCGTACTAGTGGAAGGTTTAAGGCTTTTAATTGCTTGTACTATTAACTGATTAGTGAACACAATGCTTTCAAGGGAAGAGATAGTAAGGGGAGCGGTTTCACCAGGCATATGTGTTTCTAAACTAAAGTTTGCAAACCAATCACTGAAAGTTCACAGATAGTGGCAGGTTCATTGTAGATTACTTTGTCGTGAAGTAAGTATGGGATTTCCCTCGCCGACTGCATTCGTTTTTTAAGAAGTGCCGTTAAGTTATAAACTTTGGAGGTACTTTCAAGTGCCGTTAACTCTTCGTCGAGGTCCTTTTGAGAGCGTAGGCGCTTGATAGATTCAAGAGACTCGTGGATTGAGAGCAATAGTGATATGTCCTTAGTGGAATAGTACTGTTTCTTCAGTTTCCTTAACTTATTACGGTGTGCCCTTGGAATATATTCAGTTCGGTGTCTACTTAATTTCACTATTTTCTTTGGAGCAACTGTATCTAGACAAAGGGTAACATTCCTGTAAAACAGGGTTACTAAGGCCTCCAGGGAGTCAGTGGTAAAATAGTCATCCCATTGACAGAGTCGAATAAGTTCTTGGACTAATCCCCAGTCTGTATATTTGTAACTACGACATATTGTGCTTCCTGAGTCTTGTTTGTTTCCTGTATTTAGTGGTGAGAAAGGCAGAGAGCAGAGTACCATTCTATGGTCACTACTGGAAAATCGATTACCAACATACGTGGATACTGGGATTGTGTCATGACAAAAAACAAGGTCCAACATGTTGTCACCACGAGTAGGTGTCTGGACGTGTTGTTGCCATCCATAACAGTCTATAGTGGCAAGTAATTCGTCGAAGCGTTGGGGGCCGGAACTAGTTAGCCAATTGACTTCTGGAAGATTGAAGTCCCCTGCAATTATTTTGTAATTAGCACTAAACGAGGATGCATGTGCAAACGATTTAGCTAATAACGCATCAGTTTCTTTTGTTGAGCTTGGTGCTCGATAAACACAGCCTATGAGAAGTTTGTACTTATCTCCATGTAAGACAACCCAGAGTGAGTCAGGTACATTATTCATTGTTTCATCTTCCACCTTACTGACTACAAATGAGCTATGTATATATATGAGACATCCTCCACCACGCTTGCAATCTCTGTTTGCACGGTGTACAGTGTAATCATCGATACCTATATGCACATCAAGTACAGAGGATGAGCACCATGACTCAGTAATCAGAGCTACAGTAGGCTTGGCGACTAATAATAATGTCCTTAGTTCAGATATCTTATTGATTAAGGAACGTGCATTAATTAGCAATATCGTGAATAAGTCACGGGATACTACAAACTGGCTTAAAATGTCACCATAACCTAAATCTATTTGTGCGTCAGCACCGCAAGAATTTATGAATGAAAAGGAGGTCGGACTGGGTGTCTGTACATCGGGTTGGTGTGCAATGAGGTGGTCCTAGGTGCCATGGGTCGTACCAGTGATTCGGGACACCTGGAAAATTTACCATGTGTTCCTGGATATAAGGGTAGTACAGGTTGGGCCTAGGTTGACGGTTAAAAGGCATAGCATCAAAAGGTCTACCCATCCAACTGCTATTCGTCATACCGGTATACACCTTCGGGTTGTTTTTATAACTTAAAGGGAATTGTGAAGGAAGGTGCTTTGGCTGCAAGACTTTAGGAGTCTTGGAGCCTGACTTTCTATAAGGTGGAGCATGCGGAACACCTCCAGATATACTTATGTTTCGAGAGGAGTTTTTCGTAACAAGTGATGGTTTGTTGGCATTCTTACTCTCAGCAGGCTTATTGAATACAAAGTATTCTTCCCCATCATTAGTCTCAACCCTGCGAAATTTGTTCATCGTGGTGAGGTTACTACGTTTGGGGGGAAATTTCTTAGAACAACTTGCAGAAGTTCTAGTCATTTTAACATCTTTCGATGAGGCTTTATTTACAGGGGTACTGGTATCTAAATCAGTTCCTAGTTCCATTGGCAGGTGTGGTTGTTGTGTAGTTTGCTGAATGCTAGTTTCAGCACTAGGTGTCTGTTGCTGTGCACGATCCTTATTTGGTAAATCTAAGCTAGAGGAGGTGACCAGGTTATTACTACGCATTATTCTGCGCTGACACGGTGTTTTATCCTGAGCTACGGTTATAGACTTATAACTGCTATTCAGTCTTAAGTGATCCTGACATTTAGTAAACTTACTAGCATCAAGGGAATTACTGAATTTAAAAATGATTGGGCAATTAGCCTGGTTAGACTTTTTACGAAGTCGTTTGCATTCACATGGAACACTAGCCATGCCGCAACAAATCAGGATTTTGTGTCTTACAGTTTTCAGGGGCAGAGAATCTGGGACGTTGTAAACTATAGCTTGGTGAGAAGAGGTTATACGCTTCATCACCTCCGTAGCCAAGCAGTCAATCAGATTTTCAGCTTTATTTAGGTTGTCTGGAGATATTTTAGGATGCCTTTCTAAAAGACAGGCTATTGGGTCTAAATTCAAAAGCTTATTTTGAGTTACATCCAGTAAACACTTAACCTGGCCAATATCAGACCGGCTCTCCGTGGTATTTGAGATTGGCAGTGACATACTATCAAACTGATCTAATTTTTTCTGAATTTCACTTACTTGCCTCTGCATATCTTTCAAAAGGAGGTTTAGTTTACAGAACTCAGAGTTCTCTAACAGAACATCTTTCACCTGTATCACAGGAGTGAGATCTGCACTCAAACCATTTTGAGAGCTAGTAGTTGATACTGTATTACCAGGCGGTAATGCAGTTATAACCGAATTTAAGCCACTATCTAAAACAATTGTGTTTCTACGAACACGTTTTTTAGAGATTTGGACCATAATTTCAAGAATTATATGACAATAAGCAGTAAATAAATTTCAGAGCAAACACGTGCAAAAATGTCACCAATTTCGAACGTACCGACAGAGAGGTTTTATAACTTCACTCTGACTAGTAATACCTTGTAAACTTGTAGGGTCAGAACTGCACTCTGAAGCAGCAACTCTATTCTGTGACACTTTATTCAACAACGGCTTACCAGTTGCAACTACAGACTTCTTCACCGCACCGTTATCGTCACACAATTCGGAGTCAGGCCTGGAGTTTACATTTAGCTTATCACTGAACTTGCTCACCGGTTCACAGTTCACTTCTGTATGCACCTCTTGCACACGTGTAAAACAAAACCGTGTTTGTCTTGCATCTTGTAACCTATCAGTTGAGGATGTACTACGAAACCTGTTACACTCACTAGGTCTATATGCATTACTAGACATCATGGAGCTTTCTCGATAACCACCTCTCTGAGGCCTACTCGTCATCAATGATTGCATTTTGATCTCAGACTGCTCTATTCTAGGGGTGAGATCTAACAGACTGGAAAACTTGCTCATAGATTGATTGACACTAGTATTTACCAGTTTCAGGATATCATCAAACTTTGGCTCGATGCCCTCATCCTCCATACGGGAGCTTATCTTCACCCACTTCCTTTGCAGTCGAGTAGGTAGACGTCTTGCTATTACTTCTAGTATAAAACTCGAGTTGAGGTCACTCATTCGATTCATCGAAATCATTGCATTCTTGTAAATTAGCAAATTATCTAAAAACTCAGTGAGTGCCTGGGAGTCATCCTGTAATTGACCACCATTACCCTTAACAGCCTCGAATAATTTCCCTGCAATCATCGAAGGTCTTCCAAACCTTTGACGTAATATGCTCATAGCCTCGTAGTAGCCCTCTTTCGGCTTCATAAACTTACAACACTGTATAGCTCTTGAAGCATCTCCAGTGCAATATCTCATCAAATACATTAACTTCAGGATTTCATCATGAGCTGACATTAGTTAGAGAACCATTGGAAAACCTGGGAGTACTGGACAGCTGTTTCGTCCTAGTTTGGGACTCTTCAGCAGTACGCACCCACCGGGATTCGAACCCAGGACCTTCCGGTTACAAGGCGAGCTCGTATACCATTAAGCCACTGGGACCCGATCCAATGGTCCTTGAATTCTAACTTCTGCCAATTCACGACATAGCGCGACCGCTAGCCAATGTCTTCGGCGAGTATTTGTCCTCACACCCGACCAGCTGCACCCTACTGGTCACGACTTCAATTCATCATTTAATAGAAAACCACTCAACATGATCTCAAACTCCTTTACAAATTGTAAATAATCGGCCGGGTTTCCATCAAAACACCGTGGTTCAAATTTAGGGAGTTTGATGTTCCTATTATCCCTGAACGGCGAAACAGTAACATCAACCATGTCATGCTTAACATCAGACACATCGTTACAAGTAACAGACAAGTCACCATGACTTACTTTCCTGTTTGCATCCAAGACACTCTGTCCCTTCTTTGACCCAGGCATTGTTGAACTTGACCCAATTGCAAAAAGTTCCAGATATTGCTTGTCCAAAGAGGACTTGACCGGCACCAGGAAAAATGAACGTTGACTATCCAAACTGTCACCAACTGTTTCAATCCGCCAGATCTGTTTCCATCGTCAGAAACTGTCAGCCACGTCTCATAAACCGTTAATGCCCAGCTCTCGCTACGCTCGGGTCCACGCTGTTCCTTGCAGTTTTTCAGAAACGCTTAGTAATAACGGACGCAAAAACCAAAACACCGATCTGCCGCTTGTTATTTCTTTATTGTTACACCAACATATAAATGGAATAAGCGAACTAAGGTCTGAAAACAAATATTACAATGATAAATCATAAGATTACTTCTGACGATGTTTCACTCTTCTTTCTGAACAGCGACCGATGAGACGATGACTGTCGTATTGATGCCTCCACGAAAATTGGGGAAGTTGATTTTAAGCAAACAACCAAGAATTGATCGTTCAATCTTCAACTCCATTGACAGACGGTTTTGTACGTGCTTTCTGAACAGCGATCGATGAGACGGTGACCGTCGTATTGATGCCTCCGCGAAAATATTGGGAAGTTGGGTTTGAGCAAACAACCATGAATTCATCGTTCAATCTTCAACTCCATTGACACTCCCCGGCAAAATACGGATCCATCCCGTTTTTATTATTATTATTAGAATGAAGATTCCTCGAGTCACATTCTGTAATCTGCTTTTTGCGTCCGTTAATTCTAAGCGTTTCTGAAAATCTTCGAGGGACAGCGTGAATCCCAGCGTAGCAAGAGCTGGGCATTAACGGTTTGTCAGACCTGATTGACACATTGAGATCCGTTGTGATTTTGGTCAGATTAAGTCTTTTTTGGATGTAACTGAAAACAAGCTTGCGGATTTAGACCCAATAGCCTGTCTGTTATAAAACATCCTAAAATGTTTTCGGACAACCTAAATAAAGCTGAAAATCTGATTGTCTGATTGGCTACGGAGGTGATGAAGCGTATAACCTCTTCTCCCCAAGCTATAGTTTGCAACCTCCCAGATTCTCTGCCCCTGAAAACTGTAAGACACAAAATTCTGATTTGTTGCGGCATGGCTAGTGTCACATGTGAATGCAAAAGACTTCGTAAAAAGTCTAACCGGGCTAATTTTCTCATCATTTCTAAGTCCAGTAATTCCCTTGATGCTATTAAGTTTACTAAACGTCAGGATCACTTAAGACTGAATAGCAGTTATAAGTCTATAACCGTAGCTCAGGATAAAACACCGTATCAGCGCAGAATAATGCGTAGTAATAACCTGGTCACCTCCTCTGGCTTAAGTTTACCAAAAAGGATCGTGCACAGCAACAGTCACCTAGCGCTGACAGTAGAATTCAGCAAACTGTACAACAACCACGCTTTCCAATGGAACTAGGAACTGATTTAGATACTAGTACCCCTGTTAATAAAGCCTCATCGAAAGATGTTAAAATACCTAGAACTTCTGCAAATTGTTCTAAGAAATTTTCCACTAAACGCGGCAACATCACCATGATGAACGAATTTCGCAGGGTTGAGACTAATGATGGGGAAGAATACTTTGTATTCAATAAGCCTGCTGAGAGTAAGAATGTCAACAAACCATCACTTGTTACGAAAAACGCCTCTCGAAACACAACTATATCTGCAGGTATTCCGCGTGCTCCACCTTATAGAAAGTCAGGCTCCAAGACTCCTAAAGTCTTCCAGCCAAAGCACCTTCCCTCACAATTCCCTTTAAGTTATAAAAACAACCCGAAGGTGTGTACCGGTATGACGAATAGCAGTTGGATGGGTAGACCTTTTGATGCTATGCCTTTTAACCGTCAACCTAGGCCCAACCTGTACTACCCTTATATCCAGGAACACATGGTAAATTTTCCAGGTGTCCCGAATCACTGGTACGACCCATGGCACCTAGGACCACCTCATTGCACACCAATCCCGATGTACAGACACCCAGTCCGACCACCCTTTCATTCATAAATTCTTGCGGTGCTGACGCACAAATAGATTTAGGTTATGGTGACATTTTATGCCAGTTTGTAGTATCCCGTTGTAACAACAGAAGACAAGGGCCAGGCCAGAGATCGTTTTATTATGAAAATCAACACGTATTTATACATGTTTCAAATACATTATTATAGACAAGCGCAGTCATCTGATTGGTTGTTTATCAGAATTTAGGCAGACAAACGCAGGCTTCTGATTGGTTGTTTCGGGATTCCTTGACAAATAGAGTTCTCTATCTGCGAATCATATTTTGCCACGTTAACTTTGCTGTGATTGGTTGTTGACTCAGCCTTGTTCATATTTTCTCACGGCCCATATTAACGTAGATTAGTGCCAACCAATCGGCTAGCAGCCTGCTCTCACCACACTCGTCCCCCCGTCAAATAGCTTCGTGCGCAGACGTTCCGACCTTCTGGGTGCTACATCCTCTAGTTGAGGATTGTTACTGACCGGCTTGTCCCACTGTACCCATCTTTGGAGCTGACTGGCGTTAACTCGTTTCTGTTTATCACCTCTTCGGATGGTATATACTTGACCCCGTCTTTTTGTGATTGTGTATGGTCCTTCCCACTTTGGAAGGAGTTTCCGTGAACCTAGCCCGCCTCCAACTGTATATCTCCTGTCTCTACACTTCACTTGGTCCCCGACTGCAAAGGTAATGCACTGCGTCCTTTCTTTCATCTGAGACTTCGTGACATCACTGCGCTGCTTCCGTATTACATTCTTGACTGCCTCTTTCCTCTCTGCTTTTAATTTCGTCGTACTCCACTTTTGGTGCATGGGCCAGGTCTCATTGTGTACCGGTAATCGTGGTTTTCTACCATACATCAGTTGGAAGGGTGACTTCTTCGTTGTTTCCTGAGTGGTAGCCCGATGTGTTAGTAAAATCAGTGGAAGCTCCGTTTCCCAGTTCCCGCCCTTCGAGGCCAGCCACTCCTTCAGTGTACGGTTGTTTCTCTCCGTTAGGCCATTCGTTTGTGGATGGTATGGGGTCGTTCTGATCCTCTTGATGCCCAGCTGTTGCAAACGGGAAGTAAACTCTTCACTCTCGAAACAGGGACCTTGGTCTGTCAGTATTGTCTTCGGTACGCCGTGGTCTGCAACAATGTGTCTAACTACTGCATCTGTCACGGTTCTTGCACGTTGGTCTGGGATTGCTACGGCGTCTACCCATCGTGTCGCGTGTTCCGTCATCACCAAGAGGTACTGATTACCATTGGATGTCTGAGGAAATGGACCCATGACATCTACGGACCACAAGTCACCTATCGCGGTAACTGGAATCGACTGAAGTGGTGGTCGTATACACCGGTCACCTTTCATCAGCTGGCACCGTGGACATCCAAGTACGTATCTTGCTACGTCTTCTCTCATACCTGGCCAGTACATACTTTGTCTTAGGAGGTCGGTCGTTCTGGCCACGCCTGTATGCGCTAGCTGGTGACATTCTTCTATCATGTCGTGGCGCGACGATTGAGGTATGACAGCCAGCCAGCTTCCGTCGTTCTCTCGCCAGGTCAGAGTCCCGTAGGCATTCACTCTGAGTCGATCCCTCTGTCTGAGTAGTGTGGTTAGCTCCTTACTCGCCGTAGTTTGATCCACTTCTATTCCGTTGGTGATCACCTGTATTACTGTATTCAGCGTATCGTCCAACCTCTGCCTACGTGCAAGTCTTAGTGGGTCTTGTTCTACTGCATGCACTCCGTAAGCGACCTCGGGCAACTCAGACTCATCTTCTGGTCTCGATAACAAATCTGCCAAGACATTTTCACTTCCAGGAACGTGTGAGATCGTAAAATCGTACTCCTGAAGACGCAACATCCACCGTGACAACTTCCCCCGTGGGTCTCTCGCTGTCTTCAAAAATTGTAGCGGCTTATGATCAGTTTCGATGTGGAACCGCCGGCCGAGTAAATAAGGTCTCCATTTGTCGACTGCCCATACCATTGCTAAACATTCTTTCTCTATCGTTGAATACTTTCTCTCTGTAAGTGTCAAAACCCTACTGGCATACTCAACGATTCCCTCGTCCTGTCTTAGGACCGCACCTATAGCGTAGTCACTGGCATCTGTGCACACTGTGAACTGTCTTCCTGGCACAGGTAGTTTTAGCGTCATTTGTTGGTGGTCGAGCAGCTGTTTAATTCTGTCGAATGTCCTCTGCGATTCTTCCGACCAAACAAACTTTGGCTCACCTAGTAGCCTGTATAGAGGGGCTGCTATCTCATTGAAGTTCTTCACGAAGCGGCTATAAAACGCTGCTCTACCCAAGAATTGTCTCAGTTTTCTCTTTGAATTCGGGGCTGGAATCGTTTTAATCGTCAAAATTTTCTCCGGCAGTGGTTTAATCTCACCATTTCCCACTTTATGTCCCAACAGAGTAACATTCTTTTTGGCTATCTGGGACTTGGTTTTGTTGACGCGTAGTCCAAACTCTTCGATGCGTCGCAGCACGGCTTCTACATGGTTGACGTGATCGTTTTCGTTTTGACTGTATATGACGAGATCATCACCATAAACCTCCACGTTTTTCAAGTTCCTAAGTAATAGCTTCATCAGTCGTCTGAACGTAAACGGTGCACCTGCTAGTCCAAACGGCATGCGTTTAAATCGATATTGTGTCTGACCCACGATGAAAGCCGTCTTATCTCTATCACCTTGTTTTATCGGTATCTGCCAGTATCCTGAGCGAAGATCGAGAACCGAAAACACATTCGCACCTTGTAGGCGATCTAAAGTTTCTACCACTGTTGGCATGGCACACGGTCTTAACTCTGTCATACTGTTTAACTGTCGAAAATCAACACAGAATCTATACTTCCCATTCGCTTTTTTTACTAACAGCACTGGAGAGTTGTACGGGCTATCAGCTTCCTCAATAATGTCATCTTTTAACATCTCTTGCACTTGTCGCTCCACTTCGCCTTCCAGATGACATGGAACTCTTCGCGTTGTAAATGACCTTACTTTCGGATCACTTAACGGAATTTCATGATTCACCTTATCGCAATAACCGTATGGGTCGCCATCTCCAGTGAACAGATGATCGTATTTACTAATTAACTCTGTCACATTGTGTACCGTCGACAGCTTAATCGCTGCTATCTCGCTGGTCTCATACATGTTGATATGCCCGTATTTCGTGACCACCACGTTCGCTTGCGTGTCGATTATGGCACCAATCTCACGCAGAAAATCCGCTCCTAATATCGTTCGCTGTAGTTCGGGTACAACAATGAAAGGAAACGTCACCTCGCAGCCACCAACAACGACCGTACAGTTCGATCTACCCGTGATACGCAACACATACCCGCCTACTGTTTGTACTGTCAATGAACACGGGCTAACACTCTTACATAAATTCTTATCTATTAACGACACGGCCGCCCCTGTATCTATCAAACATACTACTTCTCGATCATTCACTCGCAACTTCGAATACAGAGCCCCTTTCTCAATAGCCCCCACTAAATCTAGGTTCATACGAAAGAAAGAACAAGCATTATACCGTCTGAAATTTTTTCTTTTCCGCCTTTCTGGGCAGTATCTTCTCCAGTGTCCCGGCTTACCGCATTCAAAACACCGGTCTTTTCTATCAGCCAACTTTAACGCCGCCACTTCCCGCTGCAATGCTTCAATTTTCTGCTCATATTCGTTTGGTTTTGGTTGGTCTATAGCGGCTACCGTTGTGCTCAGCAGCTGTCTGGTCACCTTCGCCAGCTCACTAATATCCATCGGCTGCGTTGCGTTAACCAGTTGTAATCGCTGAGAAATGTGGTCTGGGACACTCTCGATGAATTGGGAAGACAGTAACTGCGCTTCTGATTCTTCATCTAAAGTGGGAAGCGCGCGTCGAAGTAGATTAGTCAGTTTCACCGCCAACACTAGCGGGTCTCCATCAGGTCCAAGCTTCATTGACCGGAACTGCTGCATTGCTAGCTGTCTGTCTGTTTCGCTGTCAAACTCGGACACTAGTCGTTCAACCAATTTCTTCCAAGACGCTGTGCCATTTGACCTGTCTACGCTGTCATATGCAGCCTTCGCTCGGCCTCTCAACAGCGTCCCCAGGACAACTGCCTTCGCCGCCTGCTCCTTGACACCCACCAGCTCAGCAACGGCCTCGAAGTCACGTAAGAAGCTCCGTATGTCTCCTTCTTCAAACGCAGCTGGCCACGGGATCTTCATCTTTTTGGAGGCAGCGACACCAAATGTAACAACAGAAGACAAGGGCCAGGCAACAGATCGTTTTATTATGAAAATCAACACGTATTTATACATATTTCAACTACATTATTATAGACAAGCGCAGTCATCTGATTGGTTGTTTATCAGAAGTTAGGCAGACAAACGCAGGCTTCTGATTGGTTGTTTCGGGATTCCTTGACAAATAGAGTTCTCTATCTGCGAATCATATTTTGCCACGTTAACTTTGCTGTGATTGGTTGTTGACTCAGCCTTGTTCATATTTTCTCACGGCCCATATTAACGTAGATTAGTGTCAACCAATCGGCTAGCAGCCTGCTGTCACCACACCGTGACTTAGTCACGATATTGCTAATTAATGCACGTTCCTTGATCAATAAGATATCTGAACTAAGGACATTATTGTTAGTCGCCAAGCCTACTGTAGCTCTGATTACTGAGTCATGGTGCTCATCCTATGTACTTGATGTGCATATAGGTATCGATGATTACACTGTACACCGTGCAAACAGAGATCGCAAGCGTGGTGGAGGATGTCTCATATATATACATAGCTCATTTGTAGTCAGTAAGGTGGAAGATGAAACAATGAATAATGTACCTGACTCACTCTGGGTTGTCTTACATGGAGATAAGTACAAACTTCTCATAGGCTGTGTTTATTGACCACCAAGCTCAACAAAAGAAACTGATGCGTTATTAGCTAATTCGTTTGCACATGCATCCTCGTTTAGTGCTAATTACAAAATAGTTGCAGGGGACTTCAATCTTCCAGAAGTCAATTGGCTAACTAGTTCCGGCCCCCAACGCTTCGACGAATTACTTGCCACTATCGACTGTTATGGATGGCAACAACACGTCCAGACACCTACTCGTGGTGACAACATGTTGGACCTTGTTTTTTGTCATGACACAATCCCAGTATCCACGTATGTTAGTAATCGATTTTCCAGTAGTGACCATAGAATGGTACTCTGCTCTGCCTTTCTCACCACTAAATACAGGAAACAAACAAGATTCAGGAAGCACAATATGTCGTAGTTACAAATATACAGACTGGGGATTAGTCCAAGAACTTATTCGGCTCTGTCAATGGGATGACTATTTTACCATTGACTCCCTGGAGGCCGTAGTAACCCCGTTTTACAGGAATGTTACCCTATGTCTAGATACAGTTGCTCCAAAGAAAATAGTGAAATTAAGTAGACACCGAACTGAATATATTCCAAGGGCACACCGTAATAAGTTAAGGAAGCTGAAGAAACAGTACTATTCCACTAAGGATATATCACTATTGCTCTCAATCCACGAGTCTCTTGAATTTATCAAGCGCCTACGCTCTCAAAAGGACCTCGACGAAGAGTTAACGGCACTTGAAAGTACCTCCAAAGTTTATAACTTAACGGCACTTCTTAAAAAACGAATGCAGTCGGCGAGGGAAATCCCATACTTACTTCACGACAAAGTAATCTACAATGAACCTGCCACTATCTGTGAACTTTTCAGTGATTGGTTTGCAAACTTTAGTTTAGAAACACATATGCCTGGTGAAACCGCTCCCCTTACTATCTCTTCCCTTGAAAGCATTGTGTTCACTAATCAACTAATAGTACAAGCAATTAAAAGCCTTAAACCTTCCACTAGTACGGGACCGGATGGCCTCGCTTCGATAATTTTCAAAAACAGTGGGTGTGATATACCCTTGTTACTTCTTAAATTCTTCTCAATATCTATGGACACTGGCACTTACCCTAGTGAGTGGAAAACTAGCTTCATAATTCCACATTACAAATCTGGTGATAGGGCAAACGTCCGCAATTACAGACCCATAAATATAACCCCAGTTATCTCACGAATCATGGAGAAAGTTGTAAAAGATCAATTGTCAGACTACCTAATTAGGGAAGATCTTGTTACAAGGTCTCAACACGGATTTCTCAAAAATAGATCCTGCGTTACTTGCCACTTCGACTTTTTCAACTGCATCACTAGTAGTCGCGAAGCACGTAAGCTAGTCGTTGTTCTCTACTTCGATATATCTAGGGCATTTGACATGGTATCTCACAGTATTCTCTTTGAGAAGCTGTACTCTTGTGGAATTCGCAACCCATTACTGAACTGGTTAAAATCATTTCTAAGCAACAGGGTACAAATAACCAAAGTTGGATCTGTATTGTCTCACCCTAGGCAGATCTCAAGTGGGGTCGTGCAAGGTAGTGTCCTAGGTCCACTTTTATTCACAGTCTACATTAACAGCATTTGCAAGTGCTTCACCTCAGGCAAACCATTCCTATATGCTGACGACCTCAAAGTCGTCTACTCCTGCTACACTCATGAATTAAGCGATATGGTTACCAAAATACATCTTGAACTAAGTAGCCTTGCAACGTGGTGTGCTGAATCCTGCCTAAATTTTAACATTGACAAATGCGGCTGGATTTGTATCGGCAAAGGTAAGCTTGATCTAACTCTTGAAATAAATGGGCGAAAACTAGCTAAGCTCAATTCAGTCGTAGATCTCGGTATTAGATACTCTAGTAACCTAACGTTCGCTGAACAGACTGATTATGCCAGACGTAAAACGCGAAGGCTGATAGGATGCATAACACGCAATTTCTTTTGTTGTGAAACTAGGGTTTTATTATACAAAGTATGTGTCCGACCTATCTTAGAATACTGCCCGTTTATTCTTAGCGGACTCAGACAAAATGACAATCTTAAATTAGAGGGAGTGCAACGGCAGTTTACCTCAAGAACTCTTGGTTTAGAAAGTGGCCTGGAATACCATGAGCTATGTGACAGACTAGGATAAGAACCCCTCTGGAAAAGACGCCTTAAGCTAAACCTTATCTTTTACTATAAGCTAACTAATCTTCTCTTGCATTCCTCCGAGCCAATAACTAAACCTACCGCTGTCATCAGTTACAATCTTAGAAATCATCACAACCTAGCTGCTATGGAGCACTGTCAGACTTACGTGAGGTACAACTTCTTAAATAAGTTTTCAGTCATTTGGAATAGACTACCAGCTAATGTGAGTGATGCAAACACACTTCCAGTGTTCATCTCCTCAGTCACCAGACTGCTCAAAGATGACAATGCACTTTTGCGCCTGACTCTTACACCTTCTTTTTCACCATACATAGATATTTTAAGTTCTTTAAACGTGTAGTTACAACAAATTCTAATTATAAATTTCAATATTATTGGAACTAGATGATTAACATTTCTACACAGGACAGTAATATTTAGTCTACACATAATATAAAAGTTAGCATAACGGGACTAGTTAGTTTGTGTACCAAAATAACCACAGTTACTAAACAGAATATATATGTATATATTTATTAATCACTCCTTAAGGACTCCCGTTGCTTTCTTTTGCGTTGCTGTTGTTTGTCTTCTTTTTTCTCTCACCATTTCAGCTTCCATTTGACTTTTTGAATGAGAATGAATAATGTGGATATTTGACCATTTACAATGACAAATGGTCTGCAAACATTATTGGTCCCGTATCTTTCAGTTGCCTGGTTAATAACGAATTAACTTTCTCCACGACGCAACCTGGATTACATTTGTGGATTACATTTGTGGAATATACTCTTATACCAATGGAAAAGTATCAATTTGTAATACAACTTCACGATTGTAGCTTATAACATAACTGATCGTATCTGTAAAAATAGCTTCCTTATTACCCAATTTGGATATAAATCAAATCAAAAATGAGATTCGGATTTGTACACACCCAGGTTATATTGAGGAATTACTTCAAGCTTTATTTTTTCCCAAGTATTTTTAATCCATCCAAAACTTACTTGGGTTTTTTTGTTAATGCGAAGACAATATTCCTATATTTCATGATGTGCTCCATTGAATGACTTGTTATATTGTGGAATAACTTCAAGCTTTATTTTTTCCCAAGTATTTTTAATCCATCCAAAACTTACTTGGGTTTTTTTGTTAATGCGAAGTCAATATTCCTATATTTCATGATGTGCTCCATTGAATGACTGGTTATCATATTGTTCCCACAGACCTAAAAAATGGTATGCATTTTCATGTAAATTGATATGTTTATATGAGAATATACATTATTATAATTATTATTAAAACAAAAACGCCAGCAACCATGTAACTTAACCATAAACCGAATTTATGAAATTTAATTAATGCTTATCCATGCCTGTATATTTGGTGTGTCCTACACAAGTAGGAAAAAATGTGTACTTTATTAAAACATTATTATTAATTATGATTGCTAATCGTATATGTAATTTATCATATTGATGATGCCTGTAAACTGGCGTCTCTCATGTACAAAATGAGAATATACTATTATTATTATTATTATTATTATTATTATTATTATTATTATTATTATAATGCATGCAGTCTGGTGACTGAGGAGATGAACACTGGAAGTGTGTTTGCATCGCGCACATTAGCTGGTAGTCTATTCCAAATGACTGAAAACTTATTTAAGAAGTTGTACCGCACGTAAGTCTGACAGTGCTCCATAGCAGCTAGGTTGTGATGATTTCTAAGATTGTAACTGATGACAGCGGTAGGTTTAGTTATTGGCTCGGAGGAATGCAAGAGAAGATTAGTTAGCTTATAGTAAAAGATAAGGTTTAGCTTAAGGCGTCTTTTCCAGAGGGGTTCTAATCTTAGTCTGTCACATCGCTCATGGTATTCCAGACCACTTTCTAAACCAAGAGTTCTTGAGGTAAACTGCCGTTGCACTCCCTCTAATTTAAGCTTGTCATTTTGTCTGAGTCCGCTAAGAATAAACGGGCAGTATTCTAAGATAGGTCGGACACATACTTTGTATAATAAAACCCTAGTTTCACAACAAAAGAAATTGCGTGTTATGCATCCTATCAGCCTTCGCGTTTTACGTCTGGCATAATCAGTCTGTTCAGCGAACGTTAGGTTACTAGAGTATCTAATACCGAGATCTACGACTGAATTGAGCTTAGCTAGTTTTCGCCCATTTATTTCAAGGTTTAGATCAAGGTTACTGTTGCCGATACAAATCCAGCCGCATTTGTCAATGTTAAAATTTAGACAGGATTCAGCACACCACGTTGCGAGACTACTTAGTTCAAGATGTATTTTAGTAACCATATCGCTTAATTCATGAGTGTAGCAGGAGTAGACGACTTTGAGGTCGTCAGCATATAGGAATGGTTTACCTGAGGTGAAGCACTTGCAAATGCTGTTAATGTAGACTGTGAATAAAAGTGGACCTAGGACACTACCTTGCACGACCCCACTTGAGATCTGCCTAGGATGAGACAATACAGATCCAACTTTGGTTATTTGTACCCTGTTGCTTAGAAATGATTTTAACCAGTTCAGTAATGGGTTGCGAATTCCACAAGAGTACAGCTTCTCAAAGAGAATACTGTGAGATACCATGTCAAATGCCCTAGATATATCGAAGTAGAGAACAACGACTAGCTTACGTGCTTCGCGACTACTAGTGATGCAGTTGAAAAAGTCGAAGTGGCAAGTAACGCAGGATCTATTTTTGAGAAATCCGTGTTGAGACCTTGTAACAAGATCTTCCCTAATTAGGTAGTCTGACAATTGATCTTTTACAACTTTCTCCATGATTCGTGAGATAACTGGGGTTATATTTATGGGTCTGTAATTGCGGACGTTTGCCCTATCACCAGATTTGTAATGTGGAATTATGAAGCTAGTTTTCCACTCACTAGGGTAAGTGCCAGTGTCCATAGATATTGAGAAGAATTTAAGAAGTAACAAGGGTATATCACACCCACTGTTTTTGAAAATTATCGAAGCGAGGCCATCCGGTCCCGTACTAGTGGAAGGTTTAAGGCTTTTAATTGCTTGTACTATTAGTTGATTAGTGAACACAATGCTTTCAAGGGAAGAGATAGTAAGGGGAGCGGTTTCACCAGGCATATGTGTTTCTAAACTAAAGTTTGCAAACCAATCACTGAAAGTTCACAGATAGTGGCAGGTTCATTGTAGATTACTTTGTCGTGAAGTAAGTATGGGATTTCCCTCGCCGACTGCATTCGTTTTTTAAGAAGTGCCGTTAAGTTATAAACTTTGGAGGTACTTTCAAGTGCCGTTAACTCTTCGTCGAGGTCCTTTTGAGAGCGTAGGCGCTTGATAGATTCAAGAGACTCGTGGATTGAGAGCAATAGTGATATGTCCTTAGTGGAATAGTACTGTTTCTTCAGCTTCCTTAACTTATTACGGTGTGCCCTTGGAATATATTCAGTTCGGTGTCTACTTAATTTCACTATTTTCTTTGGAGCAACTGTATCTAGACAAAGGGTAACATTCCTGTAAAACAGGGTTACTAAGGCCTCCAGGGAGTCAGTGGTAAAATAGTCATCCCATTGACAGAGTCGAATAAGTTCTTGGACTAATCCCCAGTCTGTATATTTGTAACTACGACATATTGTGCTTCCTGAGTCTTGTTTGTTTCCTGTATTTAGTGGTGAGAAAGGCAGAGAGCAGAGTACCATTCTATGGTCACTACTGGAAAATCGATTACCAACATACGTGGATACTGGGATTGTGTCATGACAAAAAACAAGGTCCAACATGTTGTCACCACGAGTAGGTGTCTGGACGTGTTGTTGCCATCCATAACAGTCGATAGTGGCAAGTAATTCGTCGAAGCGTTGGGGGCCGGAACTAGTTAGCCAATTGACTTCTGGAAGATTGAAGTCCCCTGCAATTATTTTGTAATTAGCACTAAACGAGGATGCATGTGCAAACGATTTAGCTAATAACGCATCAGTTTCTTTTGTTGAGCTTGGTGCTCGATAAACACAGCCTATGAGAAGTTTGTACTTATCTCCATGTAAGACAACCCAGAGTGAGTCAGGTACATTATTCATTGTTTCATCTTCCACCTTACTGACTACAAATGAGCTATGTATATATATGAGACATCCTCCACCACGCTTGCAATCTCTGTTTGCACGGTGTACAGTGTAATCATCGATACCTATATGCACATCAAGTACAGAGGATGAGCACCATGACTCAGTAATCAGAGCTACAGTAGGCTTGGCGACTAATAATAATGTCCTTAGTTCAGATATCTTATTGATTAAGGAACGTGCATTAATTAGCAATATCGTGAATAAGTCACGGGATACTACAAACTGGCTTAAAATGTCACCATAACCTAAATCTATTTGTGCGTCAGCACCGCAAGAATTTATGAATGAAAGGGAGGTCGGACTGGGTGTCTGTACATCGGGTTGGTGTGCAATGAGGTGGTCCTAGGTGCCATGGGTCGTACCAGTGATTCGGGACACCTGGAAAATTTACCATGTGTTCCTGGATATAAGGGTAGTACAGGTTGGGCCTAGGTTGACGGTTAAAAGGCATAGCATCAAAGGTCTACCCATCCAACTGCTATTCGTCATACCGGTACACACCTTCGGGTTGTTTTTATAACTTAAAGGGAATTGTGAAGGAAGGTGCTTTGGCTGCAAGACTTTAGGAGTCTTGGAGCCTGACTTTCTATAAGGTGGAGCATGCGGAACACCTCCAGATATGTTGTGTTTCGAGAGGAGTTTTTCGTAACAAGTGATGGTTTGTTGGCATTCTTACTCTCAGCAGGCTTATTGAATACAAAGTATTCTTCCCCATCATTAGTCTCAACCCTGCGAAATTTGTTCATCGTGGTGAGGTTACTACGTTTGGGGGAAAATTTCTTAGAACAACTTGCAGAAGTTCTAGTCATTTTAACATCTTTCGATGAGGCTTTATTTACAGGGGTACTGGTATCTAAATCAGTTCCTAGTTCCATTGGCAAGCGTGGTTGTTGTGTAGTTTGCTGAATGCTAGTTTCAGCACTAGGTGTCTGTTGCTGTGCACGATCCTTTTTGGTAAACTTAAGCTAGAGGAGGTGACCAGGTTATTACTACGCATTATTCTGCGCTGACACGGTGTTTTATCCTGAGCTACGGTTATAGACTTATAACTGCTATTCAGTCTTAAGTGATCCTGACATTTAGTAAACTTACTAGCATCAAGGGAATTACTGAATTTAAAAATGATGGGAAAATTAGCCTGGTTAGACTTTTTACGAAGTCGTTTGCATTCACATGGAACACTAGCCATGCCGCAACAAATCAGGATTTTGTGTCTTACAGTTTTCAGGGGCAGAGAATCTGGGACGTTGTAAACTATAGCTTGGTGAGAAGAGGTTATACGCTTCATCACCTCCGTAGCCAAGCAGTCAATCAGATTTTCAGCTTTATTTAGGTTGTCCGAAAACATTTTAGGATGTTTTATAACAGACAGGCTATTGGGTCTAAATCCGCAAGCTTGTTTTCAGTTACATCCAAAAAAGACTTAATCTGACCAAAATCACAACGGATCTCAATGTGTCAATCAGGTCTGACAAACCGTTAATGCCCAGCTCTTGCTACGCTGGGATTCACGCTGTCCCTCGAAGATTTTCAGAAACGCTTAGAATTAACGGACGCAAAAAGCAGATTACAGAATGTGACTCGAGGAATCTTCATTCTAATAATAATAATAAAAACGGGATGGATCCGTATTTTGCCGGGGAGTGTCAATGGAGTTGAAGATTGAACGATGAATTCATGGTTGTTTGCTCAAACCCAACTTCCCAATATTTTCGCGGAGGCATCAATACGACGGTCACCGTCTCATCGATCGCTGTTCAGAAAGCACGTACAAAACCGTCTGTCAATGGAGTTGAAGATTGAACGATCAATTCTTGGTTGTTTGCTTAAAATCAACTTCCCCAATTTTCGTGGAGGCATCAATACGACAGTCATCGTCTCATCGGTCGCTGTTCAGAAAGAAGAGTGAAACATCGTCAGAAGTAATCTTATGATTTATCATTGTAATATTTGTTTTCAGACCTTAGTTCGCTTATTCCATTTATATGTTGGTGTAACAATAAAGAAATAACAAGCGGCAGATCGGTGTTTTGGTTTTTGCGTCCGTTATTACTAAGCGTTTCTGAAAAACTGCAAGGAACAGCGTGGACCCGAGCGTAGCGAGAGCTGGGCATTAACGGTTTATGAGACGTGGCTGACAGTTTCTGACGATGGAAACAGATCTGGCGGATTGAAACAGTTGGTGACAGTTTGGATAGTCAACGTTCATTTTTCCTGGTGCCGGTCAAGTCCTCTTTGGACAAGCAATATCTGGAACTTTTTGCAATTGGGTCAAGTTCAACAATGCCTGGGTCAAAGAAGGGACAGAGTGTCTTGGATGCAAACAGGAAAGTAAGTCATGGTGACTTGTCTGTTACTTGTAACGATGTGTCTGATGTTAAGCATGACATGGTTGATGTTACTGTTTCGCCGTTCAGGGATAATAGGAACATCAAACTCCCTAAATTTGAACCACGGTGTTTTGATGGAAACCCGGCCGATTATTTACAATTTGTAAAGGAGTTTGAGATCATGTTGAGTGGTTTTCTATTAAATGATGAATTGAAGTCGTGACCAGTAGGGTGCAGCTGGTCGGGTGTGAGGACAAATACTCGCCGAAGACATTGGCTAGCGGTCGCGCTATGTCGTGAATTGGCAGAAGTTAGAATTCAAGGACCATTGGATCGGGTCCCAGTGGCTTAATGGTATACGAGCTCGCCTTGTAACCGGAAGGTCCTGGGTTCGAATCCCGGTGGGTGCGTACTGCTGAAGAGTCCCAAACTAGGACGAAACAGCTGTCCAGTACTCCCAGGTTTTCCAATGGTTCTCTAACTAATGTCAGCTCATGATGAAATCCTGAAGTTAATGTATTTGATGAGATATTGCACTGGAGATGCTTCAAGAGCTATACAGTGTTGTAAGTTTATGAAGCCGAAAGAGGGCTACTACGAGGCTATGAGCATATTACGTCAAAGGTTTGGAAGACCTTCGATGATTGCAGGGAAATTATTCGAGGCTGTTAAGGGTAATGGTGGTCAATTACAGGATGACTCCCAGGCACTCACTGAGTTTTTAGA
Organism: Trichobilharzia regenti; assembly: GCA_944472135.2. NCBI lineage: Eukaryota > Metazoa > Platyhelminthes > Trematoda > Strigeidida > Schistosomatidae > Trichobilharzia > Trichobilharzia regenti. Next base: position 131,773,664 of record OX235270.1, on the reverse strand, counting down.
TAATTTGCTAATTTACAAGAATGCAATGATTTCGATGAATCGAATGAGTGACCTCAACTCGAGTTTTATACTAGAAGTAATAGCAAGACGTCTACCTACTCGACTGCAAAGGAAGTGGGTGAAGATAAGCTCCCGTATGGAGGATGAGGGCATCGAGCCAAAGTTTGATGATATCCTGAAACTGGTAAATACTAGTGTCAATCAATCTATGAGCAAGTTTTCCAGTCTGTTAGATCTCACCCCTAGAATAGAGCAGTCTGAGATCAAAATGCAATCATTGATGACGAGTAGGCCTCAGAGAGGTGGTTATCGAGAAAGCTCCATGATGTCTAGTAATGCATATAGACCTAGTGAGTGTAACAGGTTTCGTAGTACATCCTCAACTGATAGGTTACAAGATGCAAGACAAACACGGTTTTGTTTTACACGTGTGCAAGAGGTGCATACAGAAGTGAACTGTGAACCGGTGAGCAAGTTCAGTGATAAGCTAAATGTAAACTCCAGGTCTGACTCCGAATTGTGTGACGATAACGGTGCGGTGAAGAAGTCTGTAGTTGCAACTGGTAAGCCGTTGTTGAATAAAGTGTCACAGAATAGAGTTATTGCTTCAGAGTGCAGTTCTGACTCCACAAGTTTACAAGGTATAACTAGTCAGAGTGAAATTATAAAACCTTTAAGGATTAGTGATAAGAAATCAAAATTGTCTACTTCTGTTGTTAAAGAGTTTGAAAATGATGAAATTGACGGTAAAGTGAATATTCGTGATAATGATCATGATACTTCACATTTGTCTTTGGTTGATCATTATGAGATGAGGGATATGCCTACTACTGCTGCTAAGTTAATTAAAGGTTCTGTACAATTACAACGTGAAGTAGAATTGAACGCAGATGCACTTGCAGAAGGCATGCATACTTTTGAGACTGTCGGTGTGAGTGATCAGCATGTAGCCCACCTATCATCAGATGATAGTGCTAAACCCGAACTAGTAGTGAAAGACAGCAGTGGTGGTAATCTTGCAGTTGAACAACTATCTGAGAGCCGAACAAGAACAGCTTCTGATCCACCACTAAGTTCATCAACTTGTGTCACTCAGTCATCGTTGGTGCTGTCATCCACAATGAAACAGACACCCATCAACTCAAGTATCTTGTGCAATGACTATGGTAGTATCAGTTCGTTTGAAAGGACGAATATCAATGGTCAGTTTAGTGTGGATAAGCCAAGTGTAAACGAGAGAGTTATTGTTAAATTGACTTGCACGAATAAAGGCATTTCTAGTTTCAAGTTACTATTTGAATGTTATTATCTTTGGTGTAAATTACTCTGTTTCTACGCTTGGTTGATGAGATATGTCGTGTGTTTGTTGGTCATCTATATTCTACGATACAATGACATGGGCGTGTTGCCGTTCAGATTTGAGGATATAGCTGATAGAAGGAGGTCAGCAAATGAACTCTGCGACGATTTTCCAACCTAGGGCGTCAACCTGAGAAGGGTTGTAGGCGTACTGGTGTAAGTCCTACAGTTCTTCAAAGGGTAGCGCATCAATGAGCAGTCCAATGTGCTCGGTGTGTGATTTTGTACATATGTTCATATTGCATATACTGAATTGATATCATCTGTCATCTAGCTGTTGGTAATTCTGTTTGTGTCCGGACGACTTCCACCTGGATCATCAACCTGAGAAGGAATGTAGGCGTACTGCTGTAAGTCCTACATATCTTCAAGGGTAGTTTGTCGTGTCAGAATACACAACATTTGATGTGTTGATTGTACATATGTTTGTGTTAAATAATTGTGTGAGTTCCAATTGATGTAATTGTTGGTTAATCTTGTTTGTGTCCGGACATTCCACAAATTACAATCGTCAACCTGAGAAGGGTTGTAGGCGTACTGCTGTAAGTCCTGCAATTCTTCAAACGAAATTCCACCAAGACATGATCGGCGAGGTTATTTGTACTGTTTGTGTATACGTGTGGTGTGTCATATCAATTGGTGTTTTTTGGATTCATTGTGTTTACTTGTTGTATTCGTATGTTGTTGTTATTGCGTAATTTTGTTAAAATTTTCGTCGTGATTACTTCTGAAGTTGTTTCGAGTCTTCTACATCCATGAATGAATTGATTGATGTTAGAGACAGCAGATGGATCGTATACGCCGGGGAGGCTAGGCTATTGCTGAGAATGAAATGCACACGGAGATAATTGTTAGCTGCGGTCCGACACGCCGGGGAGAAAGAGTGTAAACGACTGAGGCTCGCATGCGTCACCGCTACTAGAACTGAGGCAGAATGAGTGACAAGCGATTTCAGTGGTAATTGGTAATGAGTAGATAAGAGGATGTGCGTAGAGTATCGTGAGGTGGTGCTATGGTCACGTTGCATTCTGCAAGAGTCATTCTAGCAAGTGGCGATTATGTTGCAAGATGTCAAGAGGAGGTCTCTGTCTGGAGGCGCAGGTCGTCATTGATGTGCGAGATTGTGCTGTGAGTATGCTTGTGGTGTGTTGGCTTTTCTGTTTGTTTTCCATTTCAGCTCTGTCCGTGTGACCCAGGTTCTCGCAATGGCATCCAAGTCGACGTGCATTGGTCGTGAAGGAAAAAAGGGTTGGATCCGTATTTTGCCGGGGAGTGTCAATGGAGTTGAAGATTGAACGATCAATTCTTGGTTGTTTGCTTAAAATCAACTTCCCCAATTTTCGTGGAGGCATCAATACGACAGTCATCGTCTCATCGGTCGCTGTTCAGAAAGAAGAGTGAAACATCGTCAGAAGTAATCTTATGATTTATCATTGTAATATTTGTTTTCAGACCTTAGTTCGCTTATTCCATTTATATGTTGGTGTAACAATAAAGAAATAACAAGCGGCAGATCGGTGTTTTGGTTTTTGCGTCCGTTATTACTAAGCGTTTCTGAAAAACTGCAAGGAACAGCGTGGGCCCGAGCGTAGCGAGAGCTGGGCATTAACGGTTTATGAGACGTAGCTGTCACCGTCGGAAACCTTAGTTATCATGCTTCTCATATATTGGTGTTAGAATAAAGAATTCTCGAGTCGCCAATCGGTGTTTTGTTTCTTGCGTCCGTTAGCACTGAGCGTTCCTGAAAGTCTTTCGAGGGACAGCGGCGTAGCAATAGCTGGGCATTAACGGTTTCTGAGACGTGATTGACAGTACAGTTTCAGTGTTTTCTTGTAAGCATCCTGGTCTCATCTTGGAATGCATTACTTTTTCGATGGAAACCTAGTTTGTTCAAACATTTGAGTTGTTGTGTTTTTCATGAAATTAAGTAGAGATTAGGGAAGCAGTGAATATGAACAAAGAGGAAGTTTTAGCTTCAATAAGAGCTTAGGTTATCAAGATAAAATAGAGTACATTGGCGAGTGAATAAAAAGATCTTTGTGAGGTAGATAAGCGATATTTAAATGATAGGTGAATTCAAGGGTCTGGAAAGTTAGAAGCCGTAGAACAAGTTGACTTGTAAGATGTCTCGCTTATTTCTGTAGGCTTTTTGGGATAGCATCTTGAAACGAAGCTGAGCAGGCTTGTAGATGATTTTTTATTGATAATTAATATATGTGCAACACTTATTATTTTTTTCTGAGGATCTGGACTATTATTTGGTTCTCGTGCTATCAAAAAATGCATGTTGCTGTCCTACAGATCGGAGCGGTTGACACTACCATATCTGCTGATCAGCATGCGCCAGCCTCCCTCCTTTTTGGCTCCACAAAGAGTGCAATAATCGAACATCTCGCCTTCCTCCAAGTGATCTATAAAGATAAGAACAAGCTGCTGGAGGCAATACGCTTTCGTCTCCTTTGAACTGCTGAAGCCTTAGACATTCATTTGGAGAATTCAGAGTTATGTAATTTTAGCCCACCATATCGACCAAATGTAACACAACACTCAGTAGTTACGCACATTTTCGACAAATTCAAACAATACTGGTGCCTAGGATCATATCATATAAATTGTTTTAACTTATGCAAAGTGTGTTTACTACCATTATTCCATTATCCTTCCTTTATAATAGTATATTCTCATTTTGTACATGAGAGACGCCAGTTTACAGGCATCATCAATATGATAAATTACATATACGATTAGCAATCATAATTAATAATAATGTTTTAATAAAATACACATTTTTTCCTACTTGTCTAGGACACACCAAATATACAGGCATGGATAAGCATTATATAAATTTCATAAATTTGGTTTATGGTTAAGTTACATGGTTGCTGGCGTTTTTATCTTAGGTCTGTGGGAACAATATGATAACCAGTCATTCAATGGAGCACGTCATGAAATATAGGAATATTGTCTTCGCATTAACAAAAAAACCCGAGTATGTTTTGGATGGATTAAAAATACTTGGGAAAAACTAAAGCTTGAAGTAATTCCTCGATATAACTTGGGTGTGTACAAATCCGAATCTTATATATATATATATATATATATATATCTTGTGCCTAATCCATGTATACATTATTACCATATTGATGATGTCTGTCAGCTTTCATGTGCTTTAAAAGACAGTATATTACTATGAGATTCGTTTTATTTTTATATTAGAAAATTGACTTCACGCTTTTTATTTTCCTAAGCATCTGAAATCCATCCGACGAATACTTGGGTTTTTGTTAATGCGATTCAATATCCCTATATCTACTGATGGTCTATTGAATTACTAGTTATCAGATTTTTCCCACAAACTGAAGAGAAAATGACGGCAGCCGTAAATAATGTAATTTAAACAATATTTCTGCATGCCTATACAATTGGTGTATCCTACATAGCTAGGAAAAAAATATGTACCTTATTATATTATCTTTACTAAATATGCTTACTAATCGTATGTGTAATTTTTCGAATTGATGATGCCTGTAAACTGGTGTCCCTCATGTACAAAAACGAGAATATATATCATTAATATATAATTAATCCAGCACTACTACTTTTGGAGTCATCCAAAGCTACAACAGTCGAGTGGCGGGACGAACTACGCAGAAGTTTACCGGAGACCACGGACCTTTACTCCAAAATGAGGAAGCGAGGAAAAATCAATAAAATGGGTTTATACTAGGTCGCAAAATCGATATTGGTTATTGGATTGTTATACAATTATTATCACCAGTAATAGCTTGATTTTATTCTCTCAGGACTTCTGGGAGAGGGAGCCATGTAGGAGATAAAAAGATGACTTTGTGCACCTTTTGCTTAAATTTAATTAAGAACACTCCTTCCTATCGGAACATTCAGTACACCCCTTGTTTGAAACAATTCTTTGTTTAGCTAGTCTGTTCAAGTTTTTGAAAGTACGCTGCGTATCGCGGTAAGTAAAGTGTGCGTGTTTTAGGTCGCATATTGAATTTTCATTCTCTGTGGTTTCCCTGCTGTCATCATCATAGTTATTCGTCACATTTTTTGCAGCCTACATAAGGTCCACATCGCCTTTCCAAACAGGCGTAACAATAAGTGTGGCAAAGCTACAGTTAAGGATCATTGAAGTATGCTTAGTACCATGACTCATTAAGACAACATATATTTGTGGTCAATGGGCCGTAAATTCTCCACAGTTATCCAAACACTCAAACAATTAATTATTTTTAATAACTGCGGTGCATTGTTTGAGTTGTGCATTGGTGGTTAGGCAGTGGGGCGCTGGCCGACTATGAACGTGGTCCGGGGTTCGAGTCCCGGCTGGCGCACACCTATACCTCCCTTAGCCGGTTACAAAGAGGAGAGGTTAGGCGTAAAGCTAGCAGCCTCACCTCGTAAAGAAAAAAAACGCTGTTAAGAAAACTTCAAGGCGCCAGCTTGAAGACCTATGTTCCACTGGGAATGCAAGGGAATAGGAAGAATTGAGTAACTTATTGCTCCAGTTTCATCTGTGATAGTGTGCAAATTTACTGGATCTAGAACTGCGTCCGCCACAAACCATCGTGCTATTTACCGTTCCAGTAGCTGTTAGCCTCACGACTTCGCACCAGCTGGTTATGTCTAATAGGTTTGATATTCTCTAGGTGGTGTTGTGTAGTTAAAACTGTACCTACAGAATGAGAACGTAATATCACTTGGGATTGCTAATAGGTGACGTCCACGTCTATATGTGCGTCGGCCAGCTACGCCCAAGAATTGCTTGGTAGGCATGATTTTGACATATGCGTGCAACTGTCGTTACGTCCATGGTAGCTGACATGTTTAGCCTGGAAAGTGTTTATGAATTGCTCGTTTGTATTTTCCATAATTGGAGAAATTGAAATGCACGTATATGGTGTGTCTAGGTGAGTTACGGGCTGTTGATTGTACAGTCCTTGGAGGTGGTCTGCCCGACACCACGTTTGTTCCTCATGTTTGGCAGTAAGGTCTCGTTTACCACTATTCATTAGCTTACTTTATACTGGACTCTGTGTGTGTGATTACGAGTTTGTGTGGTCACATGTTTTTCCTTTGTGGATCAGCTTTTACTTACATGGGTTTATTCTTTAACTGTTTTCGTTTCTTTCGAAAGATGAGACGTCAATCATCCTGTGGTTCATCAAATCAAAATACTGTTAAGACTAGAAGAAGCAGAAGATCTAATTTAGGTAGTGTGGACTATTTTCTTCCTTCATTGAGGCCACGACCACAAACTAGTACTGCGACTACTACTACTACTGCTGCTACTACTACTACTACCGGTACCACCAGAAATTCCACTACGCCGTATAATACTATTTTGAATGAACGTCGTCACCGCCTATGTAAAGTGATTCGACAGGTGTACACTTATCTATGTTTTAGTAATCGAGTAGACAAATGGGAACATGTACATGAGTGTTTAACAAATAATTCCCGCCTGTTATCCGAACAGCTGTCTAAGCTTACTGTGCGCTCGATCCCTACCTCTGATGATGGTCATACCGATATAACCTGTGACTTAGATTCTTCTCCGGTGGTTGCTAACAATATTGGTAATCCAGTCTCACTGGCCGATCCGATCCGAATTCCACATTCCTTTAATCTTCGTAGTTCATATGGCATAGAAATCAACGATAAAATTCATCATACAGGTGTTGTAATGATCCCTCATGTAGATCCACTGCCGAGCTTTACTACGTGGTCAAAAGTACAACAAAATTTCTCTGTAGAAGATGAAACCGAGTTGACTAACTTACCGTATATTGGAGAGGTGCAGGCTCGAGAGGATATAGAGTTTTTTGAAGAGCTGTTGACCAATTATGGTGGTCGTTTGCATGGGAGCTTCCCGTTTGAATTTGATGAATCTCTGCTTGTTCAGCTGGTTGACTTAACTAATACTGTTTGGTCAGAAATTATTTCGTATTGTGGTTTATCCATCGATGGAGAATCACCTGTGGTAGTGAAAGCTATTGAACATGCAAGTGATGGCGACGGCGAAACACAAGAGAATAATGACAATAATGTTGTCTGTGCTGGGTCAAGTCGGTCTCTGTGTGAATCTAATGCTAAAAGCCTAGTAATGAAAGGATTGAAGCCAAATAAAAAGAAGGAAGGTGAATTTGCAAGGCAAGAGGATGTATTGATTCCGAAAGGAGGTCGTTTAACTCGTCGATCTGCACAAATTGAAATTAAGAATGGTAGTGTTGGTCATGCTAGTGATAGCGATAATCAGGTAAGCGGGATTGTTCTACAGTGTCAGTTATTGTGCACTTGACTGTTTATTCATCTGAGTTGAGACAAGCTGGCTACACAGACCCATTCCTACAGGAAGTTGTGCTGCTGAGTATGTCATTTTTAATTTTGCACATTTATGCATATATTTCACATTTCATTCGACTACACAGTTTTCAGGCTTTGTTGCAAGATGACAGGTGTTAGTGTTTTACTGGTCAAGTTCAGGTAGATGAGGGGATTGGATGGTTTAAATTACAATGGATTATGATTGAGTTGCATCGCTATGACATATATTTAGTTGCCAGTAAATTGTCAGGAATCGCAAACAATAATAATAATGATAATAGTGATGGGAATAGTTATGACAATGGCACTGACGAAGGATAGTTGAAGATGAGTCGAGAATAGTAATAAGAGATGGAATAAAATATTAATAATAATGCCAGTTGTTGGGCAAAAAGTATTGTTTGTGTAGGTTCAAATTGATCACTATTTCCTTCTGCGGACAAGGACCGGGTTTATACCCTCTAATTGTACAAGCCTCTGCAAGTGCAAGCATCCTTCCCTTTGTTCACCTTCCGACAACAATGCATGATTCGGTAGAGTCAATGCCGTGTCCATAGTCTGTGATGCATCCTTCCGTACAACCTAAGCATTTGTTTCCATAAACACACTCCATTTGATATGTATAGTTAGAAGTGTCGAAAATTAGCAATTGGTCTTTCCCAGATTATTGAAGAACTGGTTTGGCGGTGTTAAGGAATACAAGCTTTGTAGCATTATAAGTTGCTCTAGTACCCCCACCAAGTCTTCGCTCAACTGCTACTTGTATATCACCTCCCCTAAATGTGAGCCTGACTGTGTGGGTTGTTTTACAGGTAAAATATCCTTTAGGGTTATTTTTTCATACTGGATTGTACTGTGAGAAGAGATATTGCTTGCTGTATTGAACGATGTTTTGACTAGGTTCTTTTCATGCTGTATGGGAAGAAGGCTGTTAACGTGTATATCGTGTCCCGTGCGTGCAGACCTTCTGAATATGGGTCTTTCCATTATGCTCTCAGTCTTTTTCAGCAAAGAAACACCTAAGAATGTAATGGTATCATTTCCCTCATGTTCTATTACGGAGTTAAGATCAGGATGACATGGGTTGGATTTCATCAATTCTTTTCCACCTCTGATTTACCGTCACAAGCAACAAAAGTAATCTACATATGTTAGATGTTATTGCGTCTGTTGTATAGTATGTGCATTCAGTGATCATTAATAGTACCATGTTCTGTGATTGCTTTTTTCTAGGTGACTGTTGGTGGTGAAAAGAAGAATAAAAGTGAAGGGAATATGATAACAGTGAAAGAAGTGTTCCAAATTGGTGAATTGGCTCCAGCAGACTTGAGTCACAATCCACCCGAAGCAAAGCGTTTCAAAGATTGTGGAGTCCCTTATGAAGTGTTTATTGTGAGTTGTCTGTTGATATCCTTTGTGATTGCTTTCAAAAGATTTTCCTAATAATTTTGACCCATTTGGTGTTAGGCGGTGGACCTAGACATCTAGGCTCCATGCGTTTTGGCACTCGTCAATGCTGAAGAGACTACTATCCGTTCGGAGATTCAGACTTGTGTCAACAAGTGCTGGAGTGACGAACGTGACCACTGAGCCATTCACGATTGACGTGTAGATCTGCAATGGATACATTGTCATGCGTGTAGGAAGTTATTTTTGTTGCTGGTGACTGAATTCTGTCAGTCAAGTGATCATCAAATTTGGTGAGGTGACTTGCCATTTCAGTGTACTTTGAATATTGGTGCTGGTTTGACTACGACTTCGGTTTGTTACCGAAAGCTATTGCTTCATCTTCCCTTTCTGAACGTTAGTTCTTTTCCATCGTAAACTGCTCAGTTTTTCCACAAACAACTGACATATTTGTATCTAGTAGGGAAGCAATTGTGTCATTGAATCACCAACATCCTCTGTGATGAACTGGATGTGACCACTCGTGAGTTGGGAAGACACTCACGTTGTACATTTCACCACCAGTCGACAACATGGAATAAATAGAAGCTGTGGATCATTGGTCTGGGCTCTTGACCACCAACCTCTGCGTCACTGGTTCTAGTTCTGCCAATCTTCCCCTCGTGATTTGGGCAGCTATGTAGTATATCACGACTCCCCACGCACGATAAGTGTAGCTCCATTGATAACTGCATGGGGTAAGTGCAAGTGGTTGTTGGGATCTGGTCTCTCTTCCATCCTCTATATGTGTGTCTGTGTGTGTGGTTAAAATAACTGATATCTTCAGGTTGTAATCAGAGTTACTCAACCATCTCGTGAAAACAATAAACTTATTGTTGTCGGTTTCAGTGACTTCCCACCAACTTTCCTACATCCCTCTGTTCATTCTGTTATGCCTGTGCGTGTCTATATGTGTGTATTTTAGAATATGCAAGGCTGTTCTCAGTATTCAGTTACTGTCCCTATTGACTCGAATGTCTTTGCCTGAGTTTGTGTTTGACATTGGACATGAATCATCCTGAAAGTTCCCATCTTCCTTGCTTGATATGTGTTATATTATTATCATCAGTATGGGATGACATATATGCACCCACTTCCGTCCATCGGATAAACACATCACTAAAATTACAGTTGTTTTGAGTCTAGATAGTGTTTCATGGATGAGCATATAAGTTATCACCAAAACGAATTTTGTTTTTGGCTTTGTTTGTTTTGGCTTAATTGAATGGGTGGAAGAGGGGTAGGCGGTCAGTTGCGATTTGATGAATTACCTCTAGTGGTTAGATAGTCAGTCTTATGTGGTTTTGTACTTGTTGTGCTTAGAGGGGAATATGTAGTCATATCTATAAGATGTGACTGTTTGTTTCAAAAGTGTTTAACGGAGTTTTATACTATACAGCTGTAATATCTATTGTGACTACTTTTATCCTCACTAATTGTTTAACAAGGCCTTAAGGTTAAAAGGTAGTACGAAAGTCGTTGCAGTCTCAATGCTGTTGTATTTCCATAATGTTGAGTCACTTTTGTTTTTGTTTCTCCATAGGCGATAGCTGGAACATTCGGTTCTACGGATAATGTAAATAAACTTCAACAGAGGTATGTAGAAATGAAGGGACGTGCAAATAATTCTCAGGTATGTTTGATTAAACGACAACCGATGACCATCTTTGCACATGTTGTTGTGTGTGTGTATGTGTGTGTGTTTGTGAATATCTGTGAAAATTGCATGACTATATTTTTTGTGAGGAGACATATTGAATGCAAAATTCTATTCCGAGTTGGCGCTGAAAATGTCATCCAGTCTGACATTAGGGTGTCCACTAGGGAGATTGTCGAAGCTGTGTAACCGACAAGCTGCAGGAGTGATTGCTGATTGGTGCAAGCACTGGACGGACTGTAAGTCAGTGGGTTTCTAGCTCAAGTCCCACGTTGTGTACATCAACCTGGGTAACTGGTCGACAGTACCGTTGACTTTCACGCAGACGATACGCGTGGTACATGGGAGATTTGTTACGGATAATCATTTTGAACTCTGTAGTGGTGGAGGTGGATGATTCTTTTTGTTTTGATTTGGTTGTGTTCTCGAAACTGATTGGTTTTCTATTGCGAGGTTTTCGTTATCCTTCTAGACCAAATCTTCAGCACAAGATTTTATGTGGAGTGAATTTATATCAATTCTCCATGAAGAAGGGAGTGCGTCAGTGTTTCGGTGGTGGAATGCTCGCCAATGATGCACGTGGTTTGGGCTTTGATGCGCGGTAGACGCACTCCTTGAGAAATTTCAATACGCCAGTAGTAAGCCCGGTGAGGAGGGCGTGAGGTCAGCAACCTGACCCTGTGAAAAAGGAGTAGTGCGACTGCAACTGAAACTCATAAGCTCAAAGCTCGAAGCCCTTTGCTCGACACGGAATGCAAAGGAACAAAATACAATTTAGAAAAATGGAGATCGGAGGCTTCGCAGATAAATCAACCAGGTCAGAGAACACAGCGAAATCGAAATGAACGCGTTGTGACGGTACAAGCCACTGATTAATTGATATGAGTAGCTGGAAAGCAATTCATACAATCCAGTAGTAGTGTTTGTTACCTAACCAGATCCAAGCTGTCACATCTGAGGCTCTTAGTGGTAACACGTCATTGAAGGCGACTGCTGGTAGGTACATTCGGCCGATGAGCTCCAAACAGGGCTAGACAAGCCTCCCGGACCCCACTGCTAGTCATCATGCACTAAATAACTTTATTCAGTAGTAATGACAAGACCCCGAGTGGTGACGTCAAAATTGTAATGGGTGATAAAATATGTTTATATGTGTATACATGCAAGCCAAACTGTCAGAAGACAACACAGCGAGGTAACTAAGGATCTAGGTGGAGTGAATGAGAACGGAGGGGACCCTCTGGTGACCTTGGAGCACACAGTGACTCGTTGATTGGAAGCAGCGTGTACACAAACAAGCCCAGATGGCCAGGTAGGAGAAACACACAACAAGGACCTTTAGCGGCACGCCAACCGAGAGCAAAACATATGTAGAAGGAAGTGGAGATGGGTTGGATAAACACTGAGGAGATAGTTGAGGGGCATTACGTGCCAGAAAAACCCTCGAGGGGAATCCAAATGGGGAAGCGACGAGTTGGTTGTGGGTGCGAGAGTGACATGGAGAAGATCATGTGAGGCGGAGGAAACGAAAGCCTATGGGTGATTGTAGAGCCAGTTGAATAGAAACTGCAGAGAACAGGATGAAATAGAGTTGTACTCCTGCTGAAGACCCCCGGTAGGGAAACTAGTCTTTTTACCCAGAACAAAGCCATCGTCAGAATAGTCGGAAGTCAACAGGCACAAAATAAAGTGGACACATATTATTCCGCATCATTGTTTGATTTATCTTCCTTCCAATATTCCGTATTTCCTTGAGTGGTGTTAGAGTACAGGGAGTGACATGGTTTCGTTGTTTTTTTAAAAATATTATTATTGATATCTGTTGTCCATAAATTTTGCTAATAATTTGTGTACGTGTGGGTTTTTGTTGTAGTTAATTGAAGAAACACCAACATCATTTCCAAATTTAGATGATCCCTTTGAGGTGCACAAGGCTGTTACCAGTGGTCGACGCAAAGTCCTATCACGAGCTGATGCTTTACATTCATACAGAACATTATTTTGTCGTCGGTGTTTTAAGTATGACTGTTCTTTGCATCCGTATAAGTCCACTCCTTCGATGTGGAGTCATCGTTGGCCGATCGATACCACGAAAGATGCCGGTTAGTTAATTCAATTTTAAAATGTCACTTGAATTGTTGCTCGCCTTGTGCCTAGCCGAGCTGTAAATGCATATTACCACTGACAATTTAAACAAATACGTATTTTCGGTAGTTTCTCATCAGGCTTTACAATAAGATAATAAAGTGTTCATCATAGATGGACATCTGAAACTGATGTGATTAATAGAATAAGAGTATCGATGATGAGGACAGATAGAGAGAAATATATCTGCAAACGGTGCAGAAGAAATGTTTATATTTGACTTTACTGTTCAAAGCTACTGAATTTTTGGCATTGACCAATTGTTTATCTCAACACTGTTTGAAGTTCCCTACTCGATGGCAGGTGAAGCACAAGTTACCGAGTATGACCACTTCAATGTGCGTTTCTAGGTGTAACTGTTCTTGTGGAGAGAGATACATAGGTAGAACGACTCGGAGAGCCTACTGTCGCCACCTTGAGTATTGTCAGACGTGGTTAGGAAAAGGAGTTGTTAAGTTAGTCAGGAGTTTCATATTGACACATCTAGTGCATACGGAGAATAAGATCGATAAAAAGAATTCAGCCTTTAGAATTCTTTAGAAGGTGTCACCTGAACTCCCTAGGTTCGTACGCCTTCGATTGCTAAGCACAGCTGAGTCAATTGGCTAATGAGTTTCCATCCTAATCTATGTTTTCAGAATAAGTGTGTTCAATCCCTTTCCTTCCTGTGGTTTTCATCCCCAACCTAGAGTGGTCGCGAGATATCTGTAAATATAATTTTAATTTGTACTGCTAACTAACTTTGTTGTCTAACTATGTTGTGCTATGGTTGCAAATCTTAGTCTTAATTTCCCAATTTATTATTACTATTATTATTGATATGTTGTTTAATCGCTATGAGACAACTGTTATTTCACCCTGTACCCCTACAAGTACGCACATTCACGACAATTGACTACCCAGATTATATAAGGACTTGAATCAATTTATCCTTGTTAATATTGTTGATATTATTATTTTTATTGTTGTGATCACCTCGATTGTTAACCCCCAATTCACATGCTTAAATTTTAATTCTATTGACCACATTATGTTCAAATGTGTATGACTGATGTTTTATTATGTAATTGTTAGCGGATATAGGGTCAGGCTGGAAAAAAGCTAGCGGCGGTCAAACAAAAACTTGGCATCAGTCAATGAAATCCACAACAGTTGGTCTTAGCCACGTAGGAAGGTGTAGACTTCCAGGCTGGGGTCCTCGGGACGGTAAAAATCTATGGTTGGAAACAATTGGTGACATGGCTCAAAATCGTTCTCAGTGGCGCAGATGCATCCACTCCCTGTGACTTATGATCTTCAATGAAACTGTTTTGTACTTCTTTATTACTCCTTTGTCTCACACCTCTGTTTACTGTCTCTATTATGCTTTTCTTGTACTTTCTTCTCTTGCTTCGCGTGCTACACGGAATGTGGCGACTTGAACTTCCGCACATTTGTGCAAAGTTCTATGTCGAAAACAGACAGAGACAGGTATGTAATTGTAAGGCCTGATGAGAAATAGCCGAGAATACATATTTACTTAAATTGCGTCCTACAATTGTCATCCTTGGGATATTTAGGTTATTTACTGTTCAGTAGATTTACTGTTACTTGTGAGATCGATTCCTTAGTTTAGCTTGCTTAGTAGGGCTTTTTCAGGTACATAGACACCTACACACTGTGGGAGAATACTGCTTACCGGAGTGATGTACTGGTCGTAACTTACTGTTGTTCATAATCATAACACCAAATGTAGCTCTAGATTTTCTCGGGTTTTATAGTTCTCGCTCTTCCTTCGCATTATTCGTAGGGGTAATGGTAGAATTTTCTAGATGCCCGGATGGACGACTAGTGTTGATTCATTCAGATGTGATGATTCATTCTTATTGCATGTATGACTGGATAAATATAGCTTCAGTTATCGATATCTATCTGACTGTCATCTTCTGCCACTCTATGCTGTGGTGGTGTGTAACTATGTGCAGTGCTCTGGCTGAGCTGTTTTCTGGATTTCGTATCTTGGGGTAGCTGAGACAGATAAAACATTAGTGTTGCTTGACTGCAGCACGCCTGGGTCGACTGCTTGATTCAGTTACACACACACACATATATATATATATATATATACATACATACATACATACATACATACATACACATACACGCACATGGCTTGTTTGAAGTTGTGTCTTTAAAAAGGTTTTAAGGGTGGCCGAGGATCGAGGCCAGGTAAGTCGGGATGTAGAATTTTCAGGGCAACCTTTTCTAAGCCACACCCCTCCATTGAAGATCGGAGAGACAGCATACCTGGCTTCCTGGTCATCTGGAGTAGACAGCCTACTCCTGTTACATACCCGTATTCTCCAGCAGTACAGCTTCACCCACAGACCACCAGCATAGTTTAGACGACTTACACTAAGTGATGGTAACTGCCTTTGGTATACATGCTATCCAAACGAGGTTTCTTGTATGTAGTAGGGCCTGCAGGGAAACTAGTTCCAGCTGGTCTATTTATTGCTCCTAGGGTCATTGTGATACGCGATCTTGACCAGCTGTTGGTCGTGATTTCTGTGTGAAACTAAGCCCAGCCTAGCGTAAACGTTAACCTTAACCCCAGACATTAGAAGTGGATAAGTCGGATCTGCAAGAAACTCCTGAAGCAAACATTACACTGTGTTGATGACTAGTGTAAGATGATTGTTGCTTACTGAACTTCATTTTGTTGGCTGGTATAGTTTATCCTCACTTGTAGTGTGTTACATCCTGATTTAGCAAGTTCTATTCCCGAATTGTTGATATTCTTTCGTAAGATTTCAGAGGTTCCCTGTTCACATTTGCTTAGGTGGCACTAGTAGTGTTTTGAATTCCCTGTTCTTGGTGTATTGTCAGTATACGTATCTCACCTATGGATGGTCGTATTTTGATAATCTCCCACATGCTTCTTGTCATAGATTTCCTTCTGTGCTATTTAGCTTGTTTTTCCCTATGATTTGAACAGTTTTGCAATAAATCTTATGGAAAAGTGAGTATCAGAGTTACCCAGTTACAAATTGGATGTGATTTTTGAGGGGAATGTGAGTATATCGAATGTTTTTTATAAAAATATTTGTCAAAGGATCTGTGTGGCTGATTGGTTTAGGCTATCGACTATTAGCCAGTGGGTCACGGGTTCGAGGCTGCACTCCACCAACCGAGAGTTAGTGTCATTAGCGCTGACACATTGAAACTGGTGCCTATTCCTACAGTAAGCCATAATCTAAGTAACACTGCTAATTAATTATTGATTGTTGTGGTGAACATCCCTCCTGGGACTTGATTCACGTTTCCCTTTTTCTTTCTTTTGTTTTTAGAAACAAACGCCCCATATTGTGGTTCATGGTGTGTCCGCAAGTCGGTGAACCATACCGCTGCACAAGACTCATTGAATAATAATAATAATAATAAAGGTGAAGTAATACAAGGAACTAGCAATGTGGAATGGAGTCCTGAAGAAAAATGTCTATATGAAGTATTAGCTCCATCGTTTATCCCCTACGGGCATCCATCTTTTAATTTGTACAATTGGTGTTGTAAAATGTCGAAATTACTTGGGACGAAAAAGTGTTCTGATGTAAGTTTTTCACGCTTTAGTGTTTTCTGTTAAGTGTGTGATCACTTTTGAACGCTTGCTTTTATCTTCTGAAGTGTGCTGACGTCATAATTGTGGTTGTCAGTGGTCTGTATCTACCCACTGAATCATAGGTACTTTGGCTACTGTGATTTTGAATAGGCTGGTAATACCTGTTCCGTTGAATTGACAAATTTATTGAAATAGCTTATTTTCGAATGGAAATAGTCTGCAGAAGGATTGACGATTTTTTTCATTTCATATCAGTGTAGAGCAGATAACGAAGAACTACTTGGAATGAGAAATCATTCCTAAATATCTACGTCCGCGATCTCCAATTCCAACGGACAGATTTAGAAGCCGAATAGAAAGCCTACAAAAATCATGCCTGAAAGAAGAGATCCACAGAATCGTTAAAAAGTTGCAACATATCAGATGTGAAGTTGAGCAATTAAAACAAAAGCTAAAAGGAATAGTTACCAATGTAGATTATGATCTTATAACACAATCCTCCAGCAGTGCAAAATCAGTAACTTTCAAAAAGTCAAAAAATAGTCAAATCAAAATGTTCAACAAATTATTAGAGGAGAAATCTTCATCTCAGAATGATGAAGTCAATAATCCAAAGTCAACGGCGATCGATAAATCAAAGTGGGTTATCAATCTCGCAACACATGTATTAACTTCTACGGAAATAAGTGTATTAGAAAAGGGACTAAATTTCAATGTATCAGTAGACAAGCTGAAACCTGAGGATATTATCCGTAAATTGGAAACAGCACTAAGTGGGATAGACAAAACAACGGCTGATGAAGTGCGGGCACAATGTGCACTTACATTAAAACGAAAAAAATGTGGAAAGCCTAACCTGACAAAATCAGAGATAGAAGCCCTGAAAGACCTTAAGAATAACAAGGATATAGTTATCACAAAGTCAGACAAAGGAAATGCGGCAGTAGTATTAAACCAATCAGACTATTTGAACAAGGTAAATACTCACATAGAAACAGGACCATATGAGGAAATTAATAAATCAATAGACACAGTTATGAATAAAGTTAAGAAATCCACAGCGGACCATATGCGCCGAATGAAGTCGTTTCTAGGTGAGTCTAAGTGTTTTAATTTAATGCCCAAAACTAATAACCCCAGTAGGATGTATGGTGTTGTTAAAGTTCATAAGTCAGGATATCCTGTTTGGCCTATAGTCGATTTTAGAAATTCACCTACTTATGAATTACCTAGATATTTAGCCATGGTAGTAAATACTCTAAAACTCTACTCGAAATCTAGACTAACTAATTCTTATGAACTAAAACACAGATTAGATAATTTAAAATTAGATAATGAAGAGAAAATGCTCGGTTTTGACATTGTCAGTTTATATACATGTATATCAATAAACATGGCTGTAGAGGCGGTCAGAAACGAACTCATTTCTGACCAAGAACTCGAACTTAGGACAAAAGTGCCACTTGAGGACATAATGCTGAGAGTACAGTTATGCCTGACTTCCACAGTATTTGAATTCCAAGGGAAAATGTACAAACAAACTGAGGTAGTTGCCATGGGGTCACCAATATCCCCGGTTGTAGCAGATATATTCATGGATAGGTGAGAGAGCATAGCGATTGAAACGTTTACCCCCACCCCAAAAGTATGGTGGAGGTATGTAGATGACACATTCACTGTACTTAGAACCAAGATATAGATAGATAGCTTTTTTCGAACACATCAACTCGAAGGTAGAGGCAATTCAATTCACTTATGAATTGGAAAATCAGGAAGGGAAACTCCCAATGTTAGATTGCAACGTAAAAAAGGAAAGAAAATAGGAAGTTAAACACTAGTGTTTACAGAAAACCCACACATTCAAACAGGAATTTGGACTTCCGATCATCCCATCCTATGTCAGTAAAACTAGGATTGGTGAAATGTCTAAGTAATAAGAGCACAAAAACTAAGTAGTACCAAGGAAATCGAAGACAGGAAGTGATAGACATATAAGAGAAGCTTTGAAACTAAATAATTACCCGGATAAATTAGTCAGAAAGTATGTAGGGAAATGTAAAAATAAAATAAATGATGATAGCAGTAATAGTGATAAAAATAGTGATGACATGCATGTCAAACATGCACAAGATAATGACAACACCGAAGATAAGGAATCTAAATCATCAGTAGTAATTCCATACAAGGAAGGAACCTCGGAAACCTTACTCAGAATTCTTAACAAAGCAGGAATAAAAGTGGCATTCAAACCCACAAACTCAGTTAGAAACATGTTTTGTCGGTTAAAGGATCCTGTGAAGCCTTTAAAACAAAACAATTTAGTTTATCTAGTACCCTGCTGGAATGATTGTCAGGTCAAATACCTAGGTCAAAGTAGTAGAACAGGTGCAGTTGGATTAGCCGAGCATAAGAACCTAGCAATATCTAGATCAGTTGACCCGGATAAGATAAGAAATCTAGAGCATAGTTCAGCCATAGCATTACATGCAATCACACACAACCATACAATAAGATGACAGTTTTAAAATCTAATGTCACAGGGTATAGAGAGAAAGAGATTGATAACAGAAGCTGTGTTTATCGAATCAACTACAAATACATGTAATAGGAATGATTCAACACCTGTCCCAGATATCTGGAAAATTCTACTTCCCTTACGACGACATATGGGAGAGGACAAAGAAAACTATGAAACTCAAGTTTCAAAGTCGTATGATTACAATCGATATGATTATGAACAATAAGTTTTGTTCGAAACGTCATCCAGTAAATAATACTGTTTCACTGTGTGATACATCTAATAAACAAACTAATATGGAATTACTTACTACCAGAGTGCCCCGGTTTTACACATATATAAATATTTCCTCTCTCAGTTTGTCGTCATTTCCATTGATTTTGTCACAACAATTAGTAGACCCTCGAGTGACATTTGAATAATTGGGAAAGGCGAGTTGGGCGTTATTCCAAGTCGTCAGTGATATGGGGGTGGGGGTTGGAGATCATACCAGGTGGAAATGAAAATTGTGAGCAGTTGTACCAACTCGAATTGATAGCTGAGAGCATAGTCCAAAGGAAATGTTACGCTGAAAGACGTCTCCCTATGTTTCACTGGGAACGCAACTAACGAATAACAATAGTAATAATAATAATAATAATCACAATAACAATGTAACAGGTATCTAGCCAAAGGATAAAACTTTTAAATTTCATGGCTCTCTTCGTTTAAATCTTAGCTTTTCAACTGGTTGACCAGCAGACTGTTTGCAGAAAATACATACACCTGTGAATGAAAGTCTCATATAAATTGACTGCAAAGTCGTAATTTTATCCTTGTGTTGCTTCTTTTTGACACACATGTTAAATTATTACCGTTATTACTGCTGCTGTCATTATTGTTATTATTACGATGATGATTTAGGTGTTGGCGTATACAAGTACACAGAATCTATCGACACTTCTACTCCCAGATGCTGGTCAGTTGAGTTCATTACGTATACCAGGTACTGGTGAAGTATGGGGTCGACGATCGGGTAGTATAGCGTCGTTAAATGATAATGACTGCACCGGATCAGGATCATGTAGTGGAAGTGTTCATGATGATGGAGGATTTGGTGATGAGGTGTTTGTGGCGAATGAATCGAGTAGTTCTAATGTTTTAACAACAAATCTTCGTAAACGATCAAAAAAGCGTGTTAAAAAGAGCATGGCATTGGAATTACCAACTCCTCGTGAAGGTAGGTGGTTGAACTCTTCTCTCCTTTTTTGTTCGTGGACCGACCTCGATTGCTATATGAGTGAGTGAATAGGATTTGAGGGTCTGTGTGGATCGCCTTAAAATCGGTTAGTTGGTTGTTCAACTCTGTTCACGAGAAAGTCATTTGGTGTTGCTAGTGGTGTGTGTGTGTGTGTGTGTGTGTGTGTGTAGGCGGGCGGGGGAGAGGTGATGATGGTACCCAGTTCCACAAGCTTTTGAAGTAGGTGAACCTGGATTCGCAGTTGGGACCCCATTAGATGAAAGATGAGTGTTAAGCCATTGAACCACATTCTTGTGGTGCACCACTGAACTATTTTGTTTTGGTGAGACATCATGTTATAAAATAATAAAGGTCTCTATAGTAAAACTTGGGACAACAGATGTAAGCGAACACTATACCAACATAAATTTTTGCAAATAAATAAATTGTAAAATCAATGTGTCACAGAACATTTCTCTGAGTGTAGAAAACGGAAACATTCTACTTGATTCATTACATTGCATGGTATCTCGAACCCCCATCCCATCGAATCTTTACAGTGGGCTCCGTATTGGTGTATTGCATGTATCTGGGACGATTTGCATTTGAAGTAATATGGCTAAACTATGCATTCAGACGAAATTCGTCTGAAAAACTTTCGAACACAAAGGCGACTTACATGAACTGTTTAGTTCGCATGGTTCCACTATCATAGATGCCACAGAAGTTGAAGTTGAATCGAATGTTGGGTACCTTGGACTGTGTATTTCCTCTGATCACCTTTCCTGGTCTTCCCACATGATGTTAGTTTCCAGAAAGAAATTTCGTTTGACTTTCTTCTACGTGAGGACGAAGTTCGGATGATCTGGTATCATTCCGTCCCTACTTTCTAAATCTGTTAATTCTTGTGGTCTGCCCAGCCTTCTTTACTGTCCTCATTAAATCTTTCTTAGGCTACTTAAGAAATACTTTTTTGTAATACTGTGAAGGGCACTAGAAGCCGTCAGTAGGACGGGTGGGGTGTCGCTAAACCAGCTCGTTAATACTATTGTGGATAGCTACATGGACCCCTGCAAGAAATTAGCAAATATTTGATCTTGTCAGTGAACTCTGAGCATCCTCTCTATACAAAGCTGTGTGCTTTCATCTCATTGGGTAGAACTAGAAGCAACTATAGGAGATTGTGTACTCGGACGACTAAGTACAAAAACTCTTCAATACCTTATTTAGTACGCATGTTATGTGATGAGAAAGGTTTAAGGTAGGAGATGATCAACTTATTGCGGAACTCTAAGTAAACGGCCCTATCTTTTTCATTGTTAAGTGGTTGTTAGTATTTTCACTTAATTTTATATTCATTTTCTTATTGAACAGTGTTATTGATGTGAATACCCTGTTTTGATTATTACTCCTGTAATGAGAAGGTTAGATGTAATACTGTACTACATGCTGAAATTTATGTATTTGTACAAATAGTACTGTTTGGAATAAAGCTATTATTATTGTTATACAGTTTATTTACTTGCCTGGATATAGCATGAGTTTCTCTTGTGTCGTTGGAATTTGTTTGCTACTGCATCTGTGTGTCAGTGGTTGAGTAGTAGAATGCTTGCCAGTCATACTCACATGGCCTGTGTTTTGCTCCTGGTCATCGAGGGACTTGAAAGACTCGTCTATTTGTTTACTACTACTACTACTGGTGAAGATAGTAAGCTCGTAAAGGAGGAGAAATTGTTAGACGTGAGGCTAGAACAATAACACCACTTTCTATATTTCACTTGGAAGCAAAATGGAATGAAAGTGGAAAAATAGAAATGCTGCATGTTATCTTTTGTTTTGTTGTTTTTACTTTGCCGGTATACAGATGATGATGAAGACTCGCAAACGAATGGTTCTGTTCAAAACGGTTCGAGGAACACTACCACTAGTAATAATGATGGTAATACCACCCTACCAAGTGGTTATCTCGCGCATCAATATCATCCGTGTGATCATCCTGGACAACGGTGTAATGATTTGTGTTCATGTAAGAAGGCTGGAACATTTTGTGAAAAGTTTTGTCAATGTCCACCTGATTGTGCGAATAGGTGAGTGGTTTTTTCAACTGGGTTGCTGTTGTTGTTGTTGTTGTCAATTGTAAGCTATTATTCTATGCTCTGTTTGATGATGGTGCTTAGAGTTGCTGTTTGAGTCGCACATGATTTGCTTTTCCTGAATCCAACTTGTCCTGGAGGTCGTAGTTCTTTATCCATAGCTGGTCTTATTCTCTCCAGGATGACACGACTCAATATTCTTCTTGGTGTGGACAAGAGCATGATTCGGTGCCAGTTCTTGCAGAGGCCTAGGTCGCCCCTCTTAGGTAGTTTGACGAGGTAGCCTTTCTTCCAGTCAGTAGATGCCTTTCTTTGTTTCCGAACTTTGTAAACTAGTGATGTGAGCATATCCGCTGCTATCTGTGGGTGTGTTTTCTGTGGTTCCGGTTGAAGTCTGCCTGTTCCCACTGCCTTCCCAACTGGTTTTCACTGTGTTGGTCGCATTGACGACTTCTGATGTCGTTGGTGGATTGGTGTTCACTTAGAATTCTGTTCCCGCTTTTGGTGATATTTCTCGACAAGTTGTAGGTGGTGGTGGTCAGTCAAGGAGTCCTATGGAGTGATCGGCTGATTGTTTCTTTTTCTTCCTCCTCTTTGGCAATAGGCTTCGCCTGACCATCTTTCCCTGACTTCATCTGTGTTGACTTCCTCCCGGATGGAGACCTGGTTATCTGAAATAATGTTCTGAGATGTGCTTTACCAGAGGCTTGTTCTGTTTCCGTTCTGAGTGTGTCCTAGAATTGTCTTGTGTGCTCTTCAACAATCTTGTTCACTTCTTTTGTCGGTGCGATCTAGACTGAACTCAGCCTCTGCATCTTTGTCCATCTTTGCATTATGTCATCTTCTGTTTCACCATCCTCCTCTCCTCCATTAGCTTCCAGGTGACTGTAGTGAGCCATTCGTTGTCCTGCCTGTTGTTTTTCCCGAAATGACTGTACATGTGTCCTTAAACACGACTGTCAGAGAGTTCCAATAATCTTCCACACAGGTTTCCCCAGTGATGGTGGTGGTGGTGGTGTTGCTACGTGTTGTCCCCAACTCTGTTGTGATTGCTGCAGTGGAGGTGTCAAATGTAGTTTTGCCCTTGAGTTTCTGATTGTTGAACTTAAATTGTGGTTTTCTCTGGTTCTCTCCATGGTTTTCAACTTGACCTTGGAGCTTCCCGCATTATATAGTAGTCTGAGCCCACATCCCCTCCCCGTTTCCGACTTCGTGTGCAGCAGGCTGCGTGTCCACTCTGTTGTAATTGAGACGGGGTCTGTCTGACTTATGGTGTGTCCGTTAGGTTAGGTGAAGTCCATGTCGTTAGCTTTGTGTATGTCCTTGTGGTTGTACACGCGACCTCCAATCACGAAGTTGTTGAACACACGGAAGTTTAAGACGAGTCCTCCGTTGTCATTCATTTCACCGAGACCCTCTCCGGCCGTGATGTATTCTCATCCTGTGTTGTTTGCTCCCAGTATTGTTTGCTTTCATATGGCCGATTAGGATTTTGTCGTCATCGTTTGGGCTGTTATCCAATACTGTTTTCAATTGCCTATCGAAGTCTTCATTCTTCTTCACTGGGTCAGTATTGTTTGTAAGCGCATAGGACTGAATAATTGTGAGTTTGCTTCCTTTTGAGTTGAATCTTGCTGTCATTATCCCGGAGGTGATTGGTTCCCACTGCAGAAGAGCATTGGCTGCTGTTGGTGACATCATGATAGCCACTCTGTCAGTGTTTTAGTGTTTGTCGTATGGGCGACCGGAGCAGATAACTGACACTCAAGTCAGTAGCCATTTGGAGAGTGGACCTGCATCCCACCTGCTCTGACAGATTCCTAGCACTTCTGTGCTATATCTTTTCATCTGTTTTGCATCCTGAGCTGCCTTTTCGGCCTGGAACATCGTGCGTTTAATTCCCACTCTGTGCTTATTTTTTTCCTCTCATGGAAAGGAGACACTTCGGCTGACTGTCTTCTCGAAGGCTTTTACAAACGGCGTCATCCCGTCTCTCCAGCCCCAGCGAAGAACAGGTCTTATAAGGTTTTTGTTGTTGTTGTTGTTTGAAGTTTCTTTAGCAAGTGAACTGATTTCTCGAGATAGTGTCACTAGCCTGAGAACCGACCTTCTCTCTGTTCCCGAGCTTAGGAGCGGTTGTGTAAGTAGAGAGCTAGTAAACTAGGCGAGGTTGTGTACGTGTGAACCCACTTTTTAACATTGCTTAAAGCAATATCACGAATACATGGTGTGGGTTAAAAGCGATGCATTGCTTGTTTCGTCGGTACCTACCTCGTCAGCTTCACACTGAAGCTAAATGACAGAGGAAAGAAGTGAACACTTAGAGTCAATGAGAGATGATTTGATGGATTAGTGTTAGAAGACGAGTTAGCAAGTGGAGAAATACTCGCTATAGTTTCTTTTTGAACAGACAAATAATGTTTTAAATTTCATTATGTATATTGTACTGCAGCTGACAAGATATGTGCGAGATAAATGAAGGATGAGTCTTATCCTGCACGACGTGTTTCTCGGTGATTTTTCAAACTCATTATGGTGAATTCGTGTGTTAGATAGAAATATTGTGTTTGGCTTTTCACTTCAGGTTTCCTGGATGCCGATGTCGCGGTCAATGTAATACGAAGCTATGCCCTTGCTTTTTGGCTATTAGGGAATGTGATCCAGATCTATGTATGTCATGTGGAGCCCAACCATCTTTTGGGACATTTAATTCAGTGGAGGAATTATTTAATGCCCTAAAGGTTAGCTCACCAGTTTTTACTGGGACGTGTCGAAACGTCGCAATACAAAGGGGCTTACGAAAGCACCTGTTAATGGCACCATCTGATGTTTCTGGGTAAGAGTGTTAGTTTTGTTTGTGTTCTCTAATTTCTTGTTGTTTTCATTATTGTTGGCCAGCTCTCAGTTCTCGACTGAGAAATCCCTCAGCAATACTACACTTAGTTTACCACTGTGAATATGTTGTCTGCATACCTCCGCCATATTTTGGGGTTGGGTCTAATTGTTTCAGCCACTAAGTTTTCAAATGTATCCACAAATGTACCTGTGACTGTCGGGGATATTGGTGATCCGTTGCCAGTACGCTCAGTTTGTTTGTACAATTTCCCTTGGAGTTGAAATGATGTAGAAGTCAGATATAGGTGCACTCCTAGTACGATACCTTCTAGTGGTAATTTTTAGTTTTAGGTCCGATATGAGTCTGTTTCTGACCGAATCTGTGACTGCACTTATCGGTATTTTCGTGTATAAACTGATGATGTGGAAACTAACCATCTTTTCATGTTGTCTACGTAATTTTAACTAATCCAGTTTGTGTTTAAGTTCATAAGAATTCGGGAGTCTAGATTTTGAGTGGTTTCCAAATGGAATTTAATGCTGTAGGTAAATATTTAGACAATCCATAAGCAGGAGAATTTCTAAAATCAACTGTGAAGTTAATCGGATACGCTGGCCTGCGAACTATAAAAATACCATATGTTGTACTGAGGTTGTTAGTTTTTGGCGTCAGTTGATACTAACCAGAGAATGGTGGAGAAGTTACATTAGTACATTTTGTTTAAGTGAGATTCGCAATTTGCAAATCACATGTATTACAAGTTCTCCCAAGTAGCTAGCTAGCCAGTCAGCCAGAATTTCGGTGGTTTGAGGAGACTCCTTTGTGTCTGTCTCCGAGCTAGGTCAGTACCAGGTACACTGTTGATGTGGTCGGACCGGCCGGCTGATGAGAGGGACAAACGTCTTTCTGGTGTGTGATTAGATTGGTCACCTTGATCTAACTGACTACCTAGGTAGCTAGCTGGCAAGCAAGCACTACTCTTATCAGTGGTTTATGCAGAGTCATACTCAGTGTTCTTGTTTATTGTGTTTGTTACACATACATGTTTTTGATAGATGGGGCATATTTATCAAAGACGGTGCAGATAAGAACGAGTTTATCTATGAATATTGTGGTGAGATCATTAGTCAAGACGAAGCTGATCGACGTGGTAAGTTCTCAAGATTTCTCTGTGTGTTATTCTCATTGTTATTACTCATCACCAATAAATCAATGAATAAGTGGATAAATAAATAAATCAGTAAATAAAAGTGATAATTTGAAATAAAAGCAGGTTATTATGTTATTATTATTATTCTCTTGTCTTCCGGATGGAACATAGAGTTTCAGCAACAACAGATCTCCAGCTCATGTCGTCCTCTTCAGTCTTTCTTTAGCTGACTCCACAATTGATCTTAGGCTTTCATTCCTTCCGCCTTGCATGATCTCTCGACGCACCGTCGAACGCCGAGCCGTCTTTTCCCATTTGGGTCTGACTTGAGCGATGGTGTGATTGGCGCCCATTGGACGGTCTTCTGAGTGTGTGTGTCCAGTCCATCCCCGTTTTCTTCTGCATATTTGTTGTCCAGTAGGTTGTTGGTTGGTCCGTTACCTTTCCTTTCTGATCGTTCATCTTATGTTGAGTATCGAGTCAGTGGGAGTAGTGAATGATTTTGAAGTATTCGTCAGTTGTGGTGTTGTTCAAGCTCCACTTAGTTGAATATAGCTCGGCGAAATCGTTCTAAGTGTTGGAACATAAAAAGAATTCGATAGTGAGTTGTTTCTGGCAAAAAGCAAGAATTAGAGACGTCGTTAACTTTAATTCGACCACTCCTAACTCTTTTCTAATCTAATTGTATGTTAGCTAGCATTGCACGACAAGGAAGACATTGATTCAGCATACCGGCATGTATCCTAGCCATGTGAATCCCTGCAGCTCCATAAGGTCATCGATTGATTTTCCATCCTCAGCTGACACGCGTACCTGGCGTCAGTAGTACTACTCACCATGGTAGAATGCAAAGATGTGAGGACAAAGATAGCTGGCTTATGACATGTCTTCCATTTAAAGAAGGCTTCATGAAGTGATGGTACCCCTAGTGTTACGCAGTTAGTACTGATATAACAATGATAATAACATTTGTGATGTATGGATTTGCGATGTAACGACGCCACAGCGATCCACGTTATTTGTTTTCTTTGAAGTGGTCAGGAACAGCATTATTATAAGTAGTAATAGTAACAGCAGCAGTAAGACGCTGTTGATATCCATAGTTACTTTCGCCGTACACAGCTTTTTCTTCGTTGACAAGGTCAATGTGGAAAAGTAAGAAAATAACATTGCAGTAATTCAGCAGTGCATAATCGTCGTACCGATCGATGCTTTGCACTTTTAATTCTGTGCTAATCTTCTTCGTCTCTTAACAGGGAAGATTTATGATAAAACAATGAGCAGTTTGCTGTTCAATCTTAATCGTGATTTTGTCGTCGATGCAACTCGAAAGGGTAACAAGATCCGATTCGCCAATCATTCAGTTAATCCAAATTGTTATGGAAAGGTAAGTGTGTGTGGGATACTCTTTCAGTCTTATGTTTTAGCTTTCCTCTCTTTCCTTTCCGTTCCTTTTATGCAGTTTTATAGTGTATTGTTTTGCAAACGTTTTTGTCTTGGGTTAATGTCGGATGATTTATCGAAATCCTCCGTCTCACCTGAATGGCGGATAGTGAGTGTATATTAGGTGCGTCTGTTGTTGTGTGATGTTTCTTTGAGTCGTTGTTTGACTATGTATCTTATTCACTTGAAGAATAGAGCGGGGAAAAGGAGAATCTGAGAATTTGATGGGGACGTCAGTTGCACACACACACACACACAGAATGACTAACATGGGTTTTGGTGTGTTTTCGCATCCATGGTGTTTTCACTATCTGTGTATGGTGGTTCCAACCATGAGTGGTGAGCTGTTTCCTGGTGTAATTCAGTTTCTACTTTCATACCTCATTATAAACGTTGGTAATAAAATGAAAGGATATGGTCGACAGTGAATGCCTTTGTGTGCGTGTGTGTGTATAAAGAAAACTTCGTGTACAATCTGTGCACATCTCCGTTGTGATACATTTCCCTTACTGTCGATAGGATCTTTGCCGTATTTATGAAATTTACTGTCCACCATTAAATTCACCAATGTTGTGTCACATTTCACTGAACAGTGGTCATTAGGTTTCCAGGCGATGTATTTCCATATTTTTGTGTCAGTCAGTGTTATTTGTTGATACCCGAGAGTATTCAAATGAAAATTCAGATATCTTCGAATGACTGGAGATTGTATCCTGCAAAAGTTATTTCACTGAATGTGAATGTTAGCCATTGTAGAAGTTGAATGTATCCCAGTAATAAATGTTGTGTTTTAGAACGCCTGTACAGTGAATTGTTGATGTTTTGACAGAAGTGTCCTTCAAGATCTACTTATCCATAATATTCCAGTCATTATCCGTACTAATTGATTCAAAAGTTTTGCTTGTTTACCCAACAGCAAATTTCACCGTTGGGGAAGAATGAAGTGTCACTGAAATCAGCTGTTTCAAACAATGGTGGCCTGAAAAAGGTCAATTTTGTGGGGCGACACGTCACCGAATTTGTCATTACTTTTGACAATAATATTCGGTCTCAGAAAACGATGTTGAGTTCAATAGCCAACTCAATTGAATAGCAGCAAATACGACTGTCCTCCCGAGATTACCTGCTGTTCTGAGCCCACAAAGAAACACAGAAGACGAGAACAACAGCAACGACTACAGCATTATTAGACAAGAATTACATCGTGAATGTTTAGATATACTACCGGGAAAGTAGTGTGATTTGTTGTACTAAGTCGGGCATCATATACTTGCCAATAGAATTTGGTTTAAACTGCTGCACTCTTAATAACCAATGGTGTTAAACCGGTTTCAGCCCGTGGAATACAGTAACTTTGAGATTAAGTTAATTGTTTTGGGTACAGGAGGGTATATATATATAAATATATATAAATATATATATATATATAATGTGCATTCACTGAAAGTGTTTCATGCGCCTCTGTGTTGAGATTGTTTATTTTACTCTTTCTTTCAAGTAGTCTTTCTCCCTAGAAATTATTCTATCGTAGAGTGAATTTATTTGATAAAAGCACACAATGATACAGTGTTATTCACATTTGAACCACAATTTATTACTGCTCATATATAGTTTTCCTTGTGCATTTCCTGACTTGAAAGTAGAATTTGATTCTCTCTGCTATTGAGTTTGTATATGTGTGAAGGAACTGGTGATAGAATCCAAGTATAAGAAAGAAAGAATTGTATGAAGAAAGTTTGAATGTTATATGAGTGCCTTGATATGATTATGAGGAGTGATGAATTCTGCTCAAAATATCATATCATCAGTAAGTGAAGAATACTGTATCAGTGTGTACTTTTATCAGATAAATTCATTCAATGATGACTCTGCCACGAGAGTGAGTGCCCAGTGATTTCCATGTTATATCATAAATTGTGTTTTTTTCCCACAGGTGGTCATGGTGAACGGTGATCATCGAATCGGTATATTCGCGAAACGTACTATTCTGCCTGGAGAAGAACTATTCTTCGACTATCGTTATGGTCCCATGGAACAGTTGAAATATGTTGGGATTGAAAGAGATACCGATGCTCCGAAAACCACTACTACTGCTACTACTACTACTACTACTGGTAGTAGTAGCAGTAGCAATCCTTCATGCCTACCGAATAAGTCCAGTGAATTTCCTGCATTGTCATCCAGTCATTCAGTGGAGAAATCAAACTGACATCATCTAATGTGGTGAGTTTGAATGTTTAATAACGTTGTGTCTTGTAACCCAGTGGCTAAATCGTCAACAAGTTGACTTCGTAATTGTTTCAATACTCTCAGG
Source organism: Trichobilharzia regenti (assembly GCA_944472135.2). Taxonomy (NCBI): domain Eukaryota; kingdom Metazoa; phylum Platyhelminthes; class Trematoda; order Strigeidida; family Schistosomatidae; genus Trichobilharzia; species Trichobilharzia regenti. Next base: position 131,743,541 of record OX235270.1, on the reverse strand, counting down.
GTGGTGCATGACTGACTCCCCAGCTTTTGAGCACTAGACTTTGACGACGATAATGATGATGATGATTAGTCATAATAGATTATTCATATAAGGTGGGGAACGAAAATAGACAATTCAGTTAGTTGAAGGTTGTGAAATGTATCTGGTGAGTGTCTAGTACGAAGGATAGTATGCACTAAAGAGGAGAAGATAATGAGACTGTGGTGGAATAGTCATGAAATCATGGAATAATTAATATGGGAAATGAATGAGGAGTCACATATATATATATATATATATATGTTGTGATAAGAAATAATATCACTAATATTAAATCAGAATATTATAGCTTGATTCCACACCTTATTTTTGGTACAAGTATGTTTAGTCTCCTGGCACTATGTTTCTTCTTCACGTCAGTCGATTTGTGCTGCCAGTCACATTGTACAACGTAATCTTTATGCACATTGCTTGGAAAATAGACAAATATTCGCCATTCCTATACATATAATTCCGACACAACCTGTTATTCCATAGTTCGGTGGGACAGATTTATGAAAACTTTATTCAATGTCTTTCTTTTTAATATTTTTGGTTCCTCACATCACTAACAAATTACTGTTCACTGTATTCATGTGGTATGATTTGACGTCACAATTAATGATACTGCATGTGAGAAATTCAGTAAACCCAGCTCATTTTCGTTACATTCCTCATACCAATAATGTGCTCCACAAGCCGGAACAAGTGTAAACCTTGACGACTGAATTTATTGTGATATTGTGTCAGATACAATCATGCCTGTAAAGACGACATGTTGATCATGTGAGTGTTTAATTTATGTGAATAAACTATTATTATTATTATTATTATTATCCAGTGCTTGCTTCGCCACGCCAACATGCTTTCTGCTACCAACTACACAACAATAATAATTATTCTGAAACACCCTGAACAGGAAGCGGCCCAGGTGAGATTCGATTCATTTTGATTTCTCTGTCAGTATTTACCACGCAACTGTTGTAAGCTTTAGTCTAGCATTCATTATCTATCATCGATCAACATTTCTATATTATTTCATGGTGCAATAGATAACTTAATTAGAATCTTATCACCTTATTTTCCCTAACATGAGCTAGTTCTCTAAATCGTGGCAAACTATAGTCATATGAACGCACAGATTGTTGCAACATTCAAAAATGGATAAGTGTGTTGGATTCATGTAACCACAGTTGATTACAGCCTCGACATAACACCAACAAGTTGGATCATTCCAACGAAACACGCAGCATTGTCTGCCAAATAGTTTGTGACTTCTAAACTAAGACCAACCACTTCTGGGGTGGTTCAAGTTAGCACCATAGCCACCTCTCTCTTTATGATATCTCTCAGCGACACAAGCTTTTGTTTCTTACATGGAAAAACTACACATGTCTGTGTACGATCTTAAAGCAGCTTATAAATTCCACTACGATCTGGAATATTTCCAGAATGCAGTCCAGAGAGAAGTAGATAAAGTGACTGTATGGTCCCCTTATGTAAGTTACAACTCAGCTTGAGTAGATGTGGTTGAATCTGTTTCGCTGCAAACTCGATCTGCATTAAATTGGCGCTTCAAACTACTGACCTACCTAGACCCAAAAGTATTGTTGACCTAGGACTTGGGGACTCTGGCGGCTTAACACTTCCGAGCAAGTTGCATCGCAGTCTCACACATTGACGATGCTCTCTTAGGATGCATACGCAGAAACTATTACAACAATGAGGCCGAACTCATACCATACGAAAGATAAAGGTGATAATCACATCACACAGTCTCATGGCTTCGTGAAGAGTTACTTGAAGATTTTATCCTCTCTAATATCCTAACTGGAAGGTTGTCTCATGTGCACGGAGGATTATCACTATACCTTGATATGACCAAAGGATGCGCTGAGCCTATCTTCACAAATTCTCAACTCATAGTGAGTACATATCAGACATCGATGCAAGACATCCAGTCATTGGCATGGTTTTACCCCAAATCAGACACGACGGAAAAGGATGCCATCGAATAAGGTATCTCTATATTAACCTGAATAGAGCGGAAATGTGGCGTGCACTACCGATAAGATTTATCACATTTGATGTCAGAGAAAGCAAATGATACAGTGTCGTGGAGATACATGGGAGATGTGAAAGGAACACAAGTTAATACAATATGAAGGCCAGAAGAAGCACAACACGAAGATCTGTGCAAATAGTGCGTTGAGGATAAGGTATACGTAATTTGGCTATATAGAGATACTAAATTCTACCCTTCCAGATCTACTACATTCCCAGGAAGAAAGCATTAGCTGCTGCTTCTTTCATCCACGTGTACTGGCACCATCTCTTAAGTAGACATTTGCTACTCACAACAGATCGCAAATACCTGAAATGGTTGCCGAACTATAAGAATGTCGAAGTTCAGACCGCTGAATCCGCTAAATCACGGATTCGAATGCTTGCACCGATCTAGGAAGCGACATATACATCCTGGGGTGTTGTCTTAGCTATCACTCGTGTAGAATTGCTTGAGTCCGATGGCATCGTCTTGTAAGTAGTTTTGCGATCCGGTAGTATGTTCTTGCACCGCCATTCATGGACTGTAGTCATCAGGAAACCCCAGCATAGGTGGCTTTGACATGTGCTATCTATATCATCATCCCAGAGGCTACTGCACCAGTATCTGTTCACCAGTCCCACGACCGGATGGGAAAAGCGAAGAGGTCATCAGCCCATGATGTGGGGCGGTTAGATGAAGCACCCTTGCATTAGGTTAGCAACAGTTAGTACGTCACGACTCTCTGGTTGGCGATCCGAAACCTCATCAGATATGGCCAATAATCGCAGTCAATGACAAACTTACTGCAACTTCCTTCTTTCTACCCTTACTGAAAGTAACATGAAGTGATGAATGTCGAATGATCTTGACAAGTATGTCTAACTTCTTTTTGGATGACGTCCTTCATTCATTCTATCCCTACTTTCTTTATGTATTGTTGTCCTATTACATCTCTCTTGGTGTCCATCGTGTGCTCGAAATAAAATAAATGTGCTGAGGCCCTATGTTCAATTAGGAACCCACAGGAATAACAATAATAATGAGGAGAGACTTCATGCATTTATTCCCCTTGATAAATTTGAATAAAGCGAGAACAACAGTGATTTGTGCAGAATAACATGGTACCATCATTTATTTCGTTGGCTTCTCATCAGCTGCTTACAGCCTAAATAAATTTTGAGGTTTAAGTACAGAAACGTTCTAACATACTTGCAAAGTTTACATGTTGTCAGTTGACAGATGTGAAGGCCCAAATACCAAACAAATCACAGTCGAAAAAAAGCCTGTCTTCATTCAACTAGATTTTAAAGGTGAAGACATTGCAGAAATGGTCAACAGAAGACTGACGACGTCACTAGCCAGAGCCTATCCTGCAGCTAAGTTGGTTCCCGTCCATCGAACAACATGCTCTTTGGTGCAGTCAAAAATCAATAGATACCCTTCTCATGTTAACTCCAACTGTGTATACAAATTTACGTGCATTTGCGGGAGCAGTTACATTGGGAGAACAGAAAGAAGGGCACACGTCCGATTTCCTGAACATGTGCCAAAAAGCCTATGTCTCAAGGGAACAAACTCTTATAGCAGCGCTATTACCAGACATCTCCTCGACACGGGTTATGAGGTGGAAATCGAGAAATCCTTCAAAATTATCAATAGATAAAGGAGCTCCATTCTCCTCAAGTTTGCCGAAGCAATTTCTATCAAACGCTTGAAACCAGATCTATGTGTTCAGAAAGAAGCAGTTATTAGTCTCTCTTTGCCTTGGTAACTGGATGTCTTTTTTCTCTCATCTGATTGCGTAATCTTTGTCTTTAACCTCACCCTCCTTTATATTCTGTAATTGTGCTTGCCTCTTGTTTCTATGATTTGAGTTCAACTCAGTACATTGTTTACGTGACTTATTAGTCGCTATGCATCTAACGCACATCCCATCTTTATTATGTAACTCCCTTACCATTATATGCATACATTTATTTTTTAACTTGAACTGCCTGTGTAAAAGCTATATAAGCGCAATTTTCTGAGCACCGTTTACTAATTGTGAAACTTTCTGTCAACTGACAACATGTAAACTTTGCAAGTATGTTAGAACGTCTCTGTACTTAAACCTCAAAATTTATTTAGACTGTAAGCACCTGATGAGAAGCCAACAAAATAAATGATGGTACCATGTTATTCTGCACAAATCACTGTTGTTCTCGCTTTATTCAAATGAGGAGAGAGGCGAAACAAGTACCACGATTTTAAGACAGTAAATTCTGTCATCCGTGGGGCTCAACGCACAGCTTGCTTAGTAATTGTCAAAAAATAGACACAGACACAATCCTATTAATATATGTGTACAACTTGGTCACTGTGGTAGTAAGTAATTCCACATTAGTTTGTTTATTAGATAAATCACACAGTGAAACAGTATTATTTACTGGATGACGTTTTGAACACAATTTAATATTCTTCATAATCATATACAATCAAACCAAATCCCTACAAAACCAACACTTGAAAATATCAATTGTAATCACACGACTTTGAAACTTGAGTTTTATAGTTCTCTTTGTCTTCTCCACTAGTCGTCGTTGGGGTGTAACGACAGAAGGCAAGAGTCTGGCAGCAGATCAACACGTATTTATATATATTTCATGTACATTATTATAGCTTATTCAAGCAGACAAACACAGTCTTCTGACTGGTTGTTTCTTACAGAAAGTTGACCTTGCATCTCTTTGTGACTGTTTCTTGAATGTCAGGCTATCTATATGTTAACTGTGTCTGCCTACGCCAAGTCCGCTGTGATTGGTTGTTGCATAAGTCTTGTTCACATTTTCTCACCACCAATATTTGCGACATACCCCCTGACGTAAAATGTTGTCTACCACTTTTGGCTACCCTGCTCTCACCACAGGGGTAGTAGGATTTTCCAGATATCTGGGACAGGTGTTGAATCATTCCTATTACATTTATTTGTAGTTGATTCGATAAACACAGCTTCTGTTATCAATCTCTCGCTCCACGCCGTTATATTAGGTTCTAAAACTGTCATCTGATTCCACACATTCTATTCTATGGCTGTGTGTAATTGCATGTAATGCTATGGCTGAACTATGCTCTAGATTTCTTATCTTATCCGGGTCAACTGATCTAGATATTGCTAGGTTCTTATGCTCGGCTAATCCAACTGCACCTGTTCTACTACTTTGACCTAGGTATTTGACCTGACAATCATTCCAGCAGGGTACTAGATAAAATAAATTGTTTTGTTTTAAAGGCTTCACAGGATCCTTTAACCGACAAAACATGTTTCTAACTGAGTTTGTGGGTTTGAATGCCACTTTTATTCCTGCTTTGTTAAGAATTCTGAGTAAGGTTTCCGAGGTTCCTTCCTTGTATGGAATTACTACTGATGATTTAGATTCCTTATCTTCGGTGTTGTCATTATCTTGTGCATGTTTGACATGCATGTCATCACTATTTTTATCACTATTACTGCTATCATCATTTGTTTTATTTTTACATTTCCCTACATACTTTCTGACTAATTTATCCGGGTAATTATTTAGTTTCAAAGCTTCTCTTATATGTCTATCACTTCCTGTCTTCGATCTTCCTTGGTACTACTTAGTTTTTGTGCTCTATTATTACTTAGACATTTCACCAATGCTACTTTCACTGACAGCACAAGCGACTAAGTCACATCACGCATTGTATAACGATCTACATCTATATGTAGACAAACACACACACACACACATTTACGCAGGAGTAATAGTGGTTTATATGTGAAGGCTTCAAAAACAATTCGGCCTCACAACCTTCACGGACGGTAGACTACTACCAGACTCGTCTACACGAAAGAGCATTGCTGATATGAGGAATCAAAAGATTGATGTCAAAACAGCTGTCAAGATCACAAAACACAGCAAACAGAGGAGCGCATATTTTAAAGTACGCTTAAACGATGGTCACCATCACATGTCCCTTTTGTACATTTTAATAACTTTTCCCACCTTCTTCACAATCGTGAAGTGGATTCGACTCAACTACATCGCTTCTCTTCGAATAACAATTCTCACCTTGTGAATTCTAAAAACCCATACTTCCATTGTGTCGTTGATTATCACGCAATGTCTTATCTTTGGAAACCACTCCCCCTGAGTGATTGTATCAGTTATGTCCAGCCACTCACCCCATTACTCAATTAATTGACCGCTGTCTTTTCGCAGATATAAATACGATTGTACATCTTTTGGTTCCTCAAACTCGCGTCATTAGGTGACCAAATTTGAAGCCGTTGAAGTCCCAACACTTGGAAATTAATCTGATGCTTACTACCACCGACTGAGTAGAGGATGAAATTCTCTGGGGTTCTATAGGGGTCTACGAAGTCGTCAAGTGTGACGTCAGATAACCAAAGACGACATTGGCTGGCGGCGACCATATATACGTCACCAATTGGCAGGGCTTAGAATTCATAAGCCATTCAACTTCATCTCAACAACGGTCAACAACGTTCGCCTCGTAAACACAAGGTCCTACGTTCTTTGATCCTTAATAACACATCATAATAGATGTGCATTGTTGAACAGTCCCAAACGGGGACGAAGTAGCTGTTCAGTGTTCAGTGCTCACTAGTCCTCCAAAAGTTTCTTTTTAACTCAAATCAGTTTCGTCTTTAAAATACACAGCATCAAATGATAACCTTGTCTTGAAATACACAATCCAGCATCATTTAAAGAAATGAAACACAATACACATTCACGATAAGGCGCACATTAATTTAATTACCACGTAAACATGTACAAAAAGAAAATAAATAATAATATTATTAATAGATAAACAAATAAAGTTAAAAAAAGTTCTAGACATATTGAAACAACGACCGAATCTATTGAACAGTAACAGCAGCAGACGCAGCTCATAATACCACACACAGTTAATAAATGCACACGAAAAACCAAACGTGGAATCAACCCTGCAAAGTGGAATAAGAGAAGAGAAACCTCACTGTAATTATAAAACTATAGAAAATGCAAACAACAATAATAATATAATGATAAACGATAATAGTAAATTTGATAATACACAAAAATATATTCAACAGATATAATAGAGTTAACCTACTGAAGCTCTCTGGTATTTCCCATGTCATGGTGCAGTTAGTTAAGAAAAATTAAAACAACAGTAAAACTGAATCACTCACTAGTAAGATGGAAAACTGTAATCAGGAAGAAAGATGACACAAATCAACCAACCCGATAAATATATATATATTTAAATGCTGGATGATGGCAAGCATTGAAAGAAGCCAGGATACACATCGCGTCTTATTTGGAACTCGTCAGTGATCGGGATTTACCCACGATTCCCAGTGAGCGGGTAAGTGACGGTGTTCCCACTGAGACACACTCATTGTTTCAAGCTTCAAAAGGTTATCCATTACGGACACGAAACAGAATGCGCATATCTTGGAACCCACACTACCAGTCACCATCCTTACACCAAATAACATCATGGTAATCCTTACGCATAGTCAAAGCGCATTTGTACCAACTATAACACCACATGTTAAAAGAGGTTGAACATTTCTGTCGATTCAATCAACGGAAAGAACAAATTGACCTGACTTAGAAAGGACGAAATCAAATACATAAAAAGTTTAATTCTACCATGTTTCGTGGATACTCGACACACGATTGACGCCAGCATAGTCTGCCTTTACGCTAACACATCACATTCTCAAGATATAACATCAAATACAGTCTGTCTGTTCTCAAGATAGAACTTTGCATCGTTGTGCAGCAGTTCAAGTCGCCACACTCCATGTAGCTCTTTTCCAGCCTGACCAATCCTATGTCAGCTAACATTGGCCGTCGAGGAAGGCGATGACTAGGCATACGTAACACATGTCCTAGCCATCTCAATCGATGTAATTTCACGGCCTCGTCGATTGATTTCCCCTGTTTACCTAGCACTCGACCAAGCCTAACCTCAGTATTACTTACCCTATTATACCACTTCACACGGGAAATAGAACGCAGGCACCTATGATCAAAGACAGCTAGCCGTTTCATGTCCTCCACTCTCGAAGGCCAGGTCTCACAGCCATACAGGAGGGCGGAGCGGACTGATGAGCAGTACACACGTCCTTTGGTCGATAGCCGGCCGGATATGGCGTCTACACCATAGGCGGCGTAAACTGGAATATGCGAAACTAGCCTCTGTATCCGCGCTCAGATTTCGTCGGCGATCAACCCGTCAGCGTTGGCTGATGCAACTTCCCAAATAAGTGAAGTGGTCAACACGCTACACAAACCACTTCACTCTCTATTTCTAAGCTAGGAGTTAAATGTAGTCCAGTCCGGTCCTGTAGTATCATCTTACATATGACAGCACGAGCGAATCGCATGCCAAACATTCGCAGATTGCAGCTCAAGGTGTTTAGAAAACTCTGCATTTTGTCAGAGTCTTCACCTAGAAGGACTACATCATCTGCATATTCTAAATCTACGACATTATTCCCTGATGGTAACAAGTCAATCCCTGAGTCGCTGAAGTCACTTAGGGTTAAGTCCATTAGAACATCTATGATGAAGTTGAATAGAAAAGGGATATTGGGTATCCCTGACGGACGCCACCAGTTGTCACCACTTCAGATGACAACTCGCCGTAAGCTCTCAACCTGGCTGCGTGAGTTCGAGCAGAGTGCTTTGATCAGTGCAATATATTTTCTCGGAATTCCCTTTACAGTCAAGCATAGCCAGAGAACTTCTCGATCAACAGAGTCAAATGCTGCCTTTAGGTCAAGAAATATAATGACTGTTGGACGCCGGTAGGAATGACTATGTTCTAGAATCTGTCGGAAGGTGAACATATCATCAATACACCCTCTTCCTGGTCTAAAGCCTGCCTGGCTCTCTCGTCTTTGTGCCTCCCGAGCACCACTCAGTCTACGCATGATTATTGAGCCTAGGACTTTAGATACCACTATATTAGTCAAGCTAATCCCTCTGTGATTATCACAGGAAGACTTGTCTCCCTTCTTGTATATGGGGATAATCAATGACTTACACCAACCCGACGGGACTTCCTCTGATTCCCAAACGCTGCCTAGTAGTACCCTAGTTAATGCAGACAGTAAACTGTCTCCACCGTACCTCAATAACTCTGGAGTCATTCCATCAGGTCCCGCTGCTTTGCCTCGTTTCAGAATAGTGACAGCCTTAGTAACCTCAGTTAGGGACGGAGGACCTGTGTCTACATCCCATTCAGGGAAGTGTGGGATGTTCGGAAGACCGAGTGTGGCTGTGGGCCAATTAAACTGCTCCTCATAGTGCTCTTTCCAGCGTTCAAGTCGTCCATCCTGGGAGCTAATTATAGTGCCATTTTCTCAGAGATTGTTTCACTTATGATTTGCCTTCTCCTACCCGTTTCCCTGATAAGCCTAAATAGTTGTCTGGTGTTAACAATCGCCGATACCTTATCAATCTCTTTCGCTTTTGTCGCCCACCATTCCTCATGGTCGTTACGAAAGCCTCTTGTTAGTCTTCTTGCGTCAATCAGTTCGGATGAGGTAGTAGAAATCCACTGGCTCTTACTAACTTTTCGTTTTAGGTTATTAACAGCATTTTCAGCTGTGTCTACAGCTAACTGTATGTTGTGCCAGGCTACCTCAGGAGGAGTCCTGCTGTAGACTTTAGACACTCCTTTCGCTAGTTCTTCCTTAAATGGGGACTCGGTGTCTCAATCTAGTTGGGGACGTAACTGTTTCGCTGCCGTCAATTTCTTATCTCCATTTAGTCGTAAGCATAAACGTGCGCGAACTAGAGCGTGATCAGAGTATACTCACGTGTTCCAATAAGAGAGTACTGACCCTCGCCAACGATACCCTATGGCTATGTGGTCTATCTGAGTCCAGTGTTGATTTGGTGATGGAGGCCGCCAGCTTACGCAGTGTCTCTCTTTGTGCCTGATGTTCATCAGAACTGCAGTCTGTTGGGGCGTAAGCGGAGACTACGAAAAGGCAACGACGGGTAACGCCGACCCTCCTTCTTCTAACGGACCCGTTCAGACGGACCGCACACATACGACTATCTACTGGGATCCAATCAAGAAGTGATTTCTCCGCCCTAACACTCGATGCTATCCTTACACCTGCGAGTCCTCGCGAACTAGCCAGGGGGCCTCCTGACACCCCTAAAGTGAATTTCGCAGATTCTCATTGTTGGCCGGGTGAGTTTAAGTGAATGACCACAATCGGGTCTTGTATGCGTGTCTCCGAAACACAACATAAATCCATGGCTCGAGATGCCAGAGTTCTTGGTAGCGATGCCTGTTGTCCGATTTGGCAGAGAGTCTTGACGTTGAATGCTCCTATATGAAGTTGGTGACGTGGCTTTAAGAGGCTATCGGGGGTGTTTCTATAGCTATCATCCTTGTTTGTGTTCACAGGGTGAAGTGAAGAGGACTCACTGGCCTGAAGAATAGTACCAACTGTAGTAGGAAATTAAGATGATGAAGGTGATGTGGGGAAAGGAGAATGATCCTCAGGAAGGCTTCGTGTGCTCTTGGAAGTGTGTGGGCGGTTGTTACTTCCCGGCTTCCCACACCGTGGAAGTTGGTCGAGTCTTTCGGTACCCGAAATAGAAAAAAGGTTAGTGTGGCGTAACCGCAGAGCCCAAGGGACAACTGCTTGAGGCCGGTTACACACGGCCTGTATGAACTGGTTTCCTGGATTGGTTCAATATTAGTAAATTACCGCCGGTGACGGACCACCGTAGGGTAAGTCGGGATATACTATTGTTGGGGTCGACTTTTTCTAACCCCCTCTCTCTCCGGAGTGGAGACAGTATAGCTGGCATGCTGGTCATCTGAGGGAAACACCTCACTGCTTTTGCATCCCTGTTCTCCAGCAGCACGACTTCGCCCACAGACCCCCAACATAATGTAAAAAAATTCATACACTAAGCCGGTAACTGCTTTTACTCTAATCGCTATCCTAACAACCTATTTCACCCACATGTAGCTGGAATTGTTGACTTAACCACAACTTTGCATCAAATAAAAACAAGTTCACACGTTATTTCTGCCCTGATCAAAATCCCACTAGGACGTCTTCATCGCACCAAGGGTTTCTCTACCTCCAAAAAGTCCTAGTCACAATGTTTTACACCCTTCATTCGGGTATCCTACTATTTGTACACTATTCTGATTTATTATTAGTGATATTATTTCTTATCACAACATATATATATATATATATATATATGTGACTCCTCATTCATTTCCCATATTAATTATTCCATGATTTCATGACTATTCCACCACAGTCTCATTATCTTCTCCTCTTTAGTGCATACTATCCTTCGTACTAGACACTCACCAGATACATTTCACAACCTTCAACTAACTGAATTGTCTATTTTCGTTCCCCACCTTATATGAATAATCTATTATGACTAATCATCATCATCATTATCGTCGTCAAAGTCTAGTGCTCAAAAGCTGGGGAGTCAGTCATGCACCACCCTGAGAGTATTGAAACAATTACGAAGTCAACTTGTTGACGATTTAGCCACTGGGTTACAAGACACAACGTTATTAAACATTCAAACTCACCACATTAGATGATGTCAGTTTGATTTCTCCACTGAATGACTGGATGACAATGCAGGAAATTCACTGGACTTATTCGGTAGGCATGAAGGATTGCTACTGCTACTACTACCAGTAGTAGTAGTAGTAGTAGCAGTAGTAGTGGTTTTCGGAGCATCGGTATCTCTTTCAATCCCAACATATTTCAACTGTTCCATGGGACCATAACGATAGTCGAAGAATAGTTCTTCTCCAGGCAGAATAGTACGTTTCGCGAATATACCGATTCGATGATCACCGTTCACCATGACCACCTGTGGGAAAAAAACACAATTTATGATATAACATGGAAATCACTGGGCACTCACTCTCGTGGCAGAGTCATCATTGAATGAATTTATCTGATAAAAGTACACACTGATACAGTATTCTTCACTTACTGATGATATGACATTTTGAGCAGAATTCATCACTCCTCATAATCATATCAAGGCACTCATATAACATTCAAACTTTCTTCATACAATTCTTTCTTTCTTATACTTGGATTCTATCACCAGTTCCTTCACACATATACAAACTCAATAGCAGAGAGAATCAAATTCTACTTTCAAGTCAGGAAATGCACAAGGAAAACTATATATGAGCAGTAATAAATTGTGGTTCAAATGTGAATAACACTGTATCATTGTGTGCTTTTATCAAATAAATTCACTCTACGATAGAATAATTTCTAGGGAGAAAGACTACTTGAAAGAAAGAGTAAAATAAACAATCTCAACACAGAGGCGCATGAAACACTTTCAGTGAATGCACATTATATATATATATATATATATATATATATATATATATATATACCCTCCTGTACCCAAAACAATTAACTTAATCTCAAAGTTACTGTATTCCACGGGCTGAAACCGGTTTAACACCATTGGTTATTAAGAGTGCAGCAGTTTAAACCAAATTCTATTGGCAAGTATATGATGCCCGACCTTATACAACAAATCACACTACTTTCCCGGTAGTATATCTAAACATTCACGATGTAATTCTTGTCTAATAATGCTGTAGTCGTTGCTGTTGTTCTCGTCTTCTGTGTTTCTTTGTGGGCTCAGAACAGCAGGTAATCTCGGGAGGACAGTCGTATTTGCTGCTATTCAATTGAGTTGGCTATTGAACTCAACATCGTTTTCTGAGACCGAATATTATTGTCAAAAGTAATGACAAATTCGGTGACGTGTCGCCCCACAAAATTGACCTTTTTCAGGCCACCATTGTTTGAAACAGCTGATTTCAGTGACACTTCATTCTTCCCCAACGGTGAAATTTGCTGTTGGGTAAACAAGCAAAACTTTTGAATCAATTAGTACGGATAATGACTGGAATATTATGGATAAGTAGATCTTGAAGGACACTTCTGTCAAAACATCAACAATTCACTGTACAGGCGTTCTAAAACACAACATTTATTACTGGGATACATTCAACTTCTACAATGGCTAACATTCACATTCAGTGAAATAACTTTTGCAGGATACAATCTCCAGTCATTCGAAGATATCTGAATTTTCATTTGAATACTCTCGGGTATCAACAAATAACACTGACTGACACAAAAATATGGAAATACATCACCTGGAAACCTAATGACCACTGTTCAGTGAAATGTGACACAACATTGGTGAATTTAATGGTGGACAGTAAATTTCATAAATACGGCAAAGATCCTATCGACAGTAAGGGAAATGTATCACAACGGAGATGTGCACAGATTGTACACGAAGTTTTCTTTATACACACACACGCACACAAAGGCATTCACTGTCGACCATATCCTTTCATTTTATTACCAACGTTTATAATGAGGTATGAAAGTAGAAACTGAATTACACCAGGAAACAGCTCACCACTCATGGTTGGAACCACCATACACAGATAGTGAAAACACCATGGATGCGAAAACACACCAAAACCCATGTTAGTCATTCTGTGTGTGTGTGTGTGTGCAACTGACGTCCCCATCAAATTCTCAGATTCTCCTTTTCCCCGCTCTATTCTTCAAGTGAATAAGATACATAGTCAAACAACGACTCAAAGAAACATCACACAACAACAGACGCACCTAATATACACTCACTATCCGCCATTCAGGTGAGACGGAGGATTTCGATAAATCATCCGACATTAACCCAAGACAAAAACGTTTGCAAAACAATACACTATAAAACTGCATAAAAGGAACGGAAAGGAAAGAGAGGAAAGCTAAAACATAAGACTGAAAGAGTATCCCACACACACTTACCTTTCCATAACAATTTGGATTAACTGAATGATTGGCGAATCGGATCTTGTTACCCTTTCGAGTTGCATCGACGACAAAATCACGATTAAGATTGAACAAGAAACTGCTCATTGTTTTATCATAAATCTTCCCTGTTAAGAGACGAAGAAGATTAGCACAGTATTAAAAGTGCAAAGCATCGATCGGTACGACGATTATGCACTGCTGAATTACTGCAATGTTATTTTCTTACTTTTCCACATTGACCTTGTCAACGAAGAAAAAGCTGTGTACGGCGAAAGTTACTATGGATATCAACAGCGTCTTACTGCTGCTGTTACTATTACTACTAATAATAATGCTGTTCCTGACCACTTCAAAGAAAACAAATAACGTGGATCGCTGTGGCGTCGTTACATCGCAAATCCATACATCACAAATGTTATTATCATTGTTATATCAGTACTAACTGCGTAACACTAGGGGTACCATCACTTCATGAAGCCTTCTTTAAATGGAAGACATGTCATAAGCCAGCTATCTTTGTCCTCACATCTTTGCATTCTACCATGGTGAGTAGTACTACTGACGCCAGGTACGCGTGTCAGCTGAGGATGGAAAATCAATCGATGACCTTATGGAGCTGCAGGGATTCACATGGCTAGGATACATGCCATGTATGCTGAATCAATGTCTTCCTTGTCGTGCAATGCTAGCTAACATACAATTAGATTAGAAAAGAGTTAGGAGTGGTCGAATTAAAGTTAACGACGTCTCTAATTCTTGCTTTTTGCCAGAAACAACTCACTATCGAATTCTTTTTATGTTCCAACACTTAGAACGATTTCGCCGAGCTATATTCAACTAAGTGGAGCTTGAACAACACCACAACTGACGAATACTTCAAAATCATTCACTACTCCCACTGACTCGATACTCAACATAAGATGAACGATCAGAAAGGAAAGGTAACGGACCAACCAACAACCTACTGGACAACAAATATGCAGAAGAAAACGGGGATGGACTGGACACACACACTCAGAAGACCGTCCAATGGGCGCCAATCACACCATCGCTCAAGTCAGACCCAAATGGGAAAAGACGGCTCGGCGTTCGACGGTGCGTCGAGAGATCATGCAAGGCGGAAGGAATGAAAGCCTAAGATCAATTGTGGAGTCAGCTAAAGAAAGACTGAAGAGGACGACATGAGCTGGAGATCTGTTGTTGCTGAAACTCTATGTTCCATCCGGAAGACAAGAGAATAATAATAATAACATAATAACCTGCTTTTATTTCAAATTATCACTTTTATTTACTGATTTATTTATTTATCCACTTATTCATTGATTTATTGGTGATGAGTAATAACAATGAGAATAACACACAGAGAAATCTTGAGAACTTACCACGTCGATCAGCTTCGTCTTGACTAATGATCTCACCACAATATTCATAGATAAACTCGTTCTTATCTGCACCGTCTTTGATAAATATGCCCCATCTATCAAAAACATGTATGTGTAACAAACACAATAAACAAGAACACTGAGTATGACTCTGCATAAACCACTGATAAGAGTAGTGCTTGCTTGCCAGCTAGCTACCTAGGTAGTCAGTTAGATCAAGGTGACCAATCTAATCACACACCAGAAAGACGTTTGTCCCTCTCATCAGCCGGCCGGTCCGACCACATCAACAGTGTACCTGGTACTGACCTAGCTCGGAGACAGACACAAAGGAGTCTCCTCAAACCACCGAAATTCTGGCTGACTGGCTAGCTAGCTACTTGGGAGAACTTGTAATACATGTGATTTGCAAATTGCGAATCTCACTTAAACAAAATGTACTAATGTAACTTCTCCACCATTCTCTGGTTAGTATCAACTGACGCCAAAAACTAACAACCTCAGTACAACATATGGTATTTTTATAGTTCGCAGGCCAGCGTATCCGATTAACTTCACAGTTGATTTTAGAAATTCTCCTGCTTATGGATTGTCTAAATATTTACCTACAGCATTAAATTCCATTTGGAAACCACTCAAAATCTAGACTCCCGAATTCTTATGAACTTAAACACAAACTGGATTAGTTAAAATTACGTAGACAACATGAAAAGATGGTTAGTTTCCACATCATCAGTTTATACACGAAAATACCGATAAGTGCAGTCACAGATTCGGTCAGAAACAGACTCATATCGGACCTAAAACTAAAAATTACCACTAGAAGGTATCGTACTAGGAGTGCACCTATATCTGACTTCTACATCATTTCAACTCCAAGGGAAATTGTACAAACAAACTGAGCGTACTGGCAACGGATCACCAATATCCCCGACAGTCACAGGTACATTTGTGGATACATTTGAAAACTTAGTGGCTGAAACAATTAGACCCAACCCCAAAATATGGCGGAGGTATGCAGACAACATATTCACAGTGGTAAACTAAGTGTAGTATTGCTGAGGGATTTCTCAGTCGAGAACTGAGAGCTGGCCAACAATAATGAAAACAACAAGAAATTAGAGAACACAAACAAAACTAACACTCTTACCCAGAAACATCAGATGGTGCCATTAACAGGTGCTTTCGTAAGCCCCTTTGTATTGCGACGTTTCGACACGTCCCAGTAAAAACTGGTGAGCTAACCTTTAGGGCATTAAATAATTCCTCCACTGAATTAAATGTCCCAAAAGATGGTTGGGCTCCACATGACATACATAGATCTGGATCACATTCCCTAATAGCCAAAAAGCAAGGGCATAGCTTCGTATTACATTGACCGCGACATCGGCATCCAGGAAACCTGAAGTGAAAAGCCAAACACAATATTTCTATCTAACACACGAATTCACCATAATGAGTTTGAAAAATCACCGAGAAACACGTCGTGCAGGATAAGACTCATCCTTCATTTATCTCGCACATATCTTGTCAGCTGCAGTACAATATACATAATGAAATTTAAAACATTATTTGTCTGTTCAAAAAGAAACTATAGCGAGTATTTCTCCACTTTGCTAACTCGTCTTCTAACACTAATCCATCAAATCATCTCTCATTGACTCTAAGTGTTCACTTCTTTCCTCTGTCATTTAGCTTCAGTGTGAAGCTGACGAGGTAGGTACCGACGAAACAAGCAATGCATCGCTTTTAACCCACACCATGTATTCGTGATATTGCTTTAAGCAATGTTAAAAAGTGGGTTCACACGTACACAACCTCGCCTAGTTTACTAGCTCTCTACTTACACAACCGCTCCTAAGCTCGGGAACAGAGAGAAGGTCGGTTCTCAGGCTAGTGACACTATCTCGAGAAATCAGTTCACTTGCTAAAGAAACTTCAAACAACAACAACAACAAAAACCTTATAAGACCTGTTCTTCGCTGGGGCTGGAGAGACGGGATGACGCCGTTTGTAAAAGCCTTCGAGAAGACAGTCAGCCGAAGTATCTCCTTTCCATGAGAGGAAAAAAATAAGCACAGAGTGGGAATTAAACGCACGATGTTCCAGGCCGAAAAGGCAGCTCAGGATGCAAAACAGATGAAAAGATATAGCACAGAAGTGCTAGGAATCTGTCAGAGCAGGTGGGATGCAGGTCCACTCTCCAAATGGCTACTGACTTGAGTGTCAGTTATCTGCTCCGGTCGCCCATACGACAAACACTAAAACACTGACAGAGTGGCTATCATGATGTCACCAACAGCAGCCAATGCTCTTCTGCAGTGGGAACCAATCACCTCCGGGATAATGACAGCAAGATTCAACTCAAAAGGAAGCAAACTCACAATTATTCAGTCCTATGCGCTTACAAACAATACTGACCCAGTGAAGAAGAATGAAGACTTCGATAGGCAATTGAAAACAGTATTGGATAACAGCCCAAACGATGACGACAAAATCCTAATCGGCCATATGAAAGCAAACAATACTGGGAGCAAACAACACAGGATGAGAATACATCACGGCCGGAGAGGGTCTCGGTGAAATGAATGACAACGGAGGACTCGTCTTAAACTTCCGTGTGTTCAACAACTTCGTGATTGGAGGTCGCGTGTACAACCACAAGGACATACACAAAGCTAACGACATGGACTTCACCTAACCTAACGGACACACCATAAGTCAGACAGACCCCGTCTCAATTACAACAGAGTGGACACGCAGCCTGCTGCACACGAAGTCGGAAACGGGGAGGGGATGTGGGCTCAGACTACTATCTAATGCGGGAAGCTCCAAGGTCAAGTTGAAAACCATGGAGAGAACCAGAGAAAACCACAATTTAAGTTCAACAATCAGAAACTCAAGGGCAAAACTACATTTGACACCTCCACTGCAGCAATCACAACAGAGTTGGAGACAACACGTAGCAACACCACCACCACCACCATCACTGGGGAAACCTGTGTGGAAGATTATTGGAACTCTCTGACAGTCGTGTTTAAGGACACATGTACAGTCATTTCGGGAAAAACAACAGGCAGGACAACGAATGGCTCACTACGTCACCTGGAAGCTAATGGAGGAGAGGAGGATGGTGAAACAGAAGATGACACAATGCAAAGATGGACAAAGATGCAGAGGCTGAGTTCAGTCTAGATCGCACCGACAAAAGAAGTGAACAAGATTGTTGAAGAGCACACAAGACAATTCTAGGACACACTCAGAACGGAAACAGAACAAGCCTCTGGTAAAGCACATCTCAGAACATTATTTCAGATAACCAGGTCTCCATCCGGGAGGAAGTCAACACAGATGAAGTCAGGGAAAGATGGTCAGGCGAAGCCTATTGCCAAAGAGGAGGAAGAAAAAGAAACAATCAGCCGATCACTCCATAGGACTCCTTGACTGACCACCACCACCTACAACTTGTCGAGAAATATCACCAAAAGCGGGAACAGAATTCTAAGTGAACACCAATCCACCAACGACATCAGAAGTCGTCAATGCGACCAACACAGTGAAAGCCAGTTGGGAAGGCAGTGGGAACAGGCAGACTTCAACCGGAACCACAGAAAACACACCCACAGATAGCAGCGGATATGCTCACATCACTAGTTTACAAAGTTCGGAAACAAAGAAAGGCATCTACTGACTGGAAGAAAGGCTACCTCGTCAAACTACCTAAGAGGGGCGACCTAGGCCTCTGCAAGAACTGGCACCGAATCATGCTCTTGTCCACACCAAGAGAATATTGAGTCGTGTCATCCTGGAGAGAATAAGACCAGCTATGGATAGAGAACTACGACCTCCAGGACAAGTTGGATTCAGGAAAAGCAAATCATGTGCGACTCAAACAGCAACTCTAAGCACCATCATCAAACAGAGCATAGAATAATAGCTTACAATTGACAACAACAACAACAACAGCAACCCAGTTGAAAAAACCACTCACCTATTCGCACAATCAGGTGGACATTGACAAAACTTTTCACAAAATGTTCCAGCCTTCTTACATGAACATAAATCATTACACCGTTGTCCAGGATGATCACACGGATGATATTGATGCGCGAGATAACCACTTGGTAGGGTGGTATTACCATCATTATTACTAGTGGTAGTGTTCCTCGAACCGTTTTGAACAGAACCATTCGTTTGCGAGTCTTCATCATCATCTGTATACCGGCAAAGTAAAAACAACAAAACAAAAGATAACATGCAGCATTTCTATTTTTCCACTTTCATTCCATTTTGCTTCCAAGTGAAATATAGAAAGTGGTGTTATTGTTCTAGCCT
Source organism: Trichobilharzia regenti (assembly GCA_944472135.2). Taxonomy (NCBI): domain Eukaryota; kingdom Metazoa; phylum Platyhelminthes; class Trematoda; order Strigeidida; family Schistosomatidae; genus Trichobilharzia; species Trichobilharzia regenti. The sequence goes on along the minus strand of OX235270.1, from coordinate 131,723,857 downwards.
CACGTCTAACAATTTCTCCTCCTTTACGAGCTTACTATCTTCACCAGTAGTAGTAGTAGTAGTAAACAAATAGACGAGTCTTTCAAGTCCCTCGATGACCAGGAGCAAAACACAGGCCATGTGAGTATGACTGGCAAGCATTCTACTACTCAACCACTGACACACAGATGCAGTAGCAAACAAATTCCAACGACACAAGAGAAACTCATGCTATATCCAGGCAAGTAAATAAACTGTATAACAATAATAATAGCTTTATTCCAAACAGTACTATTTGTACAAATACATAAATTTCAGCATGTAGTACAGTATTACATCTAACCTTCTCATTACAGGAGTAATAATCAAAACAGGGTATTCACATCAATAACACTGTTCAATAAGAAAATGAATATAAAATTAAGTGAAAATACTAACAACCACTTAACAATGAAAAAGATAGGGCCGTTTACTTAGAGTTCCGCAATAAGTTGATCATCTCCTACCTTAAACCTTTCTCATCACATAACATGCGTACTAAATAAGGTATTGAAGAGTTTTTGTACTTAGTCGTCCGAGTACACAATCTCCTATAGTTGCTTCTAGTTCTACCCAATGAGATGAAAGCACACAGCTTTGTATAGAGAGGATGCTCAGAGTTCACTGACAAGATCAAATATTTGCTAATTTCTTGCAGGGGTCCATGTAGCTATCCACAATAGTATTAACGAGCTGGTTTAGCGACACCCCACCCGTCCTACTGACGGCTTCTAGTGCCCTTCACAGTATTACAAAAAAGTATTTCTTAAGTAGCCTAAGAAAGATTTAATGAGGACAGTAAAGAAGGCTGGGCAGACCACAAGAATTAACAGATTTAGAAAGTAGGGACGGAATGATACCAGATCATCCGAACTTCGTCCTCACGTAGAAGAAAGTCAAACGAAATTTCTTTCTGGAAACTAACATCATGTGGGAAGACCAGGAAAGGTGATCAGAGGAAATACACAGTCCAAGGTACCCAACATTCGATTCAACTTCAACTTCTGTGGCATCTATGATAGTGGAACCATGCGAACTAAACAGTTCATGTAAGTCGCCTTTGTGTTCGAAAGTTTTTCAGACGAATTTCGTCTGAATGCATAGTTTAGCCATATTACTTCAAATGCAAATCGTCCCAGATACATGCAATACACCAATACGGAGCCCACTGTAAAGATTCGATGGGATGGGGGTTCGAGATACCATGCAATGTAATGAATCAAGTAGAATGTTTCCGTTTTCTACACTCAGAGAAATGTTCTGTGACACATTGATTTTACAATTTATTTATTTGCAAAAATTTATGTTGGTATAGTGTTCGCTTACATCTGTTGTCCCAAGTTTTACTATAGAGATTTTATTATTTTATAACATGATGTCTCACCAAAACAAAATAGTTCAGTGGTGCACCACAAGAATGTGGTTCAATGGCTTAACACTCATCTTTCATCTAATGGGGTCCCAACTGCGAATCCAGGTCCACCTACTTCAAAAGCTTGTGGAACTGGGTACCATCATCACCTCTCCCCCGCCCACACACACACACACACACACCACTAGCAACACCAAATGACTTTCTCGTGAACAGAGTTGAACAACCAACTAACCGATTTTAAGGCGATCCACACAGACCCTCAAATCCTATTCACTCACTCATATAGCAATCGAGGTCGGTCCACGAACAAAAAAGGAGAGAAGAGTTCAACCACCTACCTTCACGAGGAGTTGGTAATTCCAATGCCATGCTCTTTTTAACACGCTTTTTTGATCGTTTACGAAGATTTGTTGTTAAAACATTAGAACTACTCGATTCATTCGCCACAAACACCTCATCACCAAATCCTCCATCATCATGAACACTTCCACTACATGATCCTGATCCGGTGCAGTCATTATCATTTAACGACGCTATACTACCCGATCGTCGACCCCATACTTCACCAGTACCTGGTATACGTAATGAACTCAACTGACCAGCATCTGGGAGTAGAAGTGTCGATAGATTCTGTGTACTTGTATACGCCAACACCTAAATCATCATCGTAATAATAACAATAATGACAGCAGCAGTAATAACGGTAATAATTTAACATGTGTGTCAAAAAGAAGCAACACAAGGATAAAATTACGACTTTGCAGTCAATTTATATGAGACTTTCATTCACAGGTGTATGTATTTTCTGCAAACAGTCTGCTGGTCAACCAGTTGAAAAGCTAAGATTTAAACGAAGAGAGCCATGAAATTTAAAAGTTTTATCCTTTGGCTAGATACCTGTTACATTGTTATTGTGATTATTATTATTATTATTACTATTGTTATTCGTTAGTTGCGTTCCCAGTGAAACATAGGGAGACGTCTTTCAGCGTAACATTTCCTTTGGACTATGCTCTCAGCTATCAATTCGAGTTGGTACAACTGCTCACAATTTTCATTTCCACCTGGTATGATCTCCAACCCCCACCCCCATATCACGACGACTTGGAATAACGCCCAACTCGCCTTTCCCAATTATTCAAATGTCACTCGAGGGTCTACTAATTGTTGTGACAAAATCAATGGAAATGACGACAAACTGAGAGAGGAAATATTTATATATGTGTAAAACCGGGGCACTCTGGTAGTAAGTAATTCCATATTAGTTTGTTTATTAGATGTATCACACAGTGAAACAGTATTATTTACTGGATGACGTTTCGAACAAAACTTATTGTTCATAATCATATCGATTGTAATCATACGACTTTGAAACTTGAGTTTCATAGTTTTCTTTGTCCTCTCCCATATGTCGTCGTAAGGGAAGTAGAATTTTCCAGATATCTGGGACAGGTGTTGAATCATTCCTATTACATGTATTTGTAGTTGATTCGATAAACACAGCTTCTGTTATCAATCTCTTTCTCTCTATACCCTGTGACATTAGATTTTAAAACTGTCATCTTATTGTATGGTTGTGTGTGATTGCATGTAATGCTATGGCTGAACTATTCTCTAGATTTCTTATCTTATCCGGGTCAACTGATCTAGATGTTGCTAGGTTCTTATGCTCGGCTAGTCCAACTGCACCTGTTCTACTACTTTGACCTAGGTATTTGACCTGACAATCATTCCAGCAGGGTATTAGATAAACTAAATTGTTTTGTTTTAAAGGCTTCACAGGATCCTTTAACCGACAAAACATGTTTCTAACTGAGTTTGTGGGTTTGAATGCCACTTTTATTCCTGCTTTGTTAAGAATTCTGAGTAAGGTTTCCGAGGTTCCTTCCTTGTATGGAATTACTACTGATGATTTAGATTCCTTATCTTCGGTGTTGTCATTATCTTGTGCATGTTTGACATGCATGTCATCACTATTTTTATCACTATTACTGCTATCATCATTTGTTTTATTTTTACATTTCCCTACATACTTTCTGACTAATTTATCCGGGTAATTATTTAGTTTCAAAGCTTCTCTTATATGTCTATCACTTCCTGTCTTCGATTTCCTTGGTACTACTTAGTTTTTGTGCTCTGTCACTGGAGCATTTCACCAATCCTAGTTTTACTGACATAGGATGGGATGATCGGAAGTCCAAATTCCTGTTTGAATGTGTGGGTTTTCTGTAAACACTAGTGTTTAACTTCCTATTTTCTTTCCTTTTTTACGTTGCAATCTAACATTGGGAGTTTCCCTTCCTGATTTTCCAATTCATAAGTGAATTGAATTGCCTCTACCTTCGAGTTGATGTGTTCGAAAAAAGCTATCTATCTATATCTTGAGTTCTAAGTACAGTGAATGTGTCATCTACATACCTCCACCATACTTTTGGGGTGGGGGTAAACGTTTCAATCGCTATGCTCTCTCACCTATCCATGAATATATCTGCTACAACCGGGGATATTGGTGACCCCATGGCAACTACCTCAGTTTGTTTGTACATTTTCCCTTGGAATTCAAATACTGTGGAAGTCAGGCATAACTGTACTCTCAGCATTATGTCCTCAAGTGGCACTTTTGTCCTAAGTTCGAGTTCTTGGTCAGAAATGAGTTCGTTTCTGACCGCCTCTACAACCATGTTTATTGATATACATGTATATAAACTGGCAATGTCAAAACCGAGCATTTTCTCTTCATTATCTAATTTTAAATTATCTAATCTGTGTTTTAGTTCATAAGAATTAGTTAGTCTAGATTTCGAGTAGAGTTTTAGAGTATTTACTACCATGGCTAAATATCTAGGTAATTCATAAGTAGGTGAATTTCTAAAATCGACTATAGGCCAAACAGGATATCCTGACTTATGAACTTTAACAACACCATACATCCTACTGGGGTTATTAGTTTTGGGCATTAAATTAAAACACTTAGACTCACCTAGAAACGACTTCATTCGGCGCATATGGTCCGCTGTGGATTTCTTAACTTTATTCATAACTGTGTCTATTGATTTATTAATTTCCTCATATGGTCCTGTTTCTATGTGAGTATTTACCTTGTTCAAATAGTCTGATTGGTTTAATACTACTGCCGCATTTCCTTTGTCTGACTTTGTGATAACTATATCCTTGTTATTCTTAAGGTCTTTCAGGGCTTCTATCTCTGATTTTGTCAGGTTAGGCTTTCCACATTTTTTTCGTTTTAATGTAAGTGCACATTGTGCCCGCACTTCATCAGCCGTTGTTTTGTCTATCCCACTTAGTGCTGTTTCCAATTTACGGATAATATCCTCAGGTTTCAGCTTGTCTACTGATACATTGAAATTTAGTCCCTTTTCTAATACACTTATTTCCGTAGAAGTTAATACATGTGTTGAGAGATTGATAACCCACTTTGATTTATCGATCGCCGTTGACTTTGGATTATTGACTTCATCATTCTGAGATGAAGATTTCTCCTCTAATAATTTGTTGAACATTTTGATTTGACTATTTTTTGACTTTTTGAAAGTTACTGATTTTGCACTGCTGGAGGATTGTGTTATAAGATCATAATCTGCATTGGTAACTATTCCTTTTAGCTTTTGTTTTAATTGCTCAACTTCACATCTGATATGTTGCAACTTTTTAACGATTCTGTGGATCTCTTCTTTCAGGCATGATTTTTGTAGGCTTTCTATTCGGCTTCTAAATCTGTCCGTTGGAATTGGAGATCGCGGACGTAGATATTTAGGAATGATTTCTCATTCCAAGTAGTTCTTCGTTATCTGCTCTACACTGATATGAAATGAAAAAAATCGTCAATCCTTCTGCAGACTATTTCCATTCGAAAATAAGCTATTTCAATAAATTTGTCAATTCAACGGAACAGGTATTACCAGCCTATTCAAAATCACAGTAGCCAAAGTACCTATGATTCAGTGGGTAGATACAGACCACTGACAACCACAATTATGACGTCAGCACACTTCAGAAGATAAAAGCAAGCGTTCAAAAGTGATCACACACTTAACAGAAAACACTAAAGCGTGAAAAACTTACATCAGAACACTTTTTCGTCCCAAGTAATTTCGACATTTTACAACACCAATTGTACAAATTAAAAGATGGATGCCCGTAGGGGATAAACGATGGAGCTAATACTTCATATAGACATTTTTCTTCAGGACTCCATTCCACGTTGCTAGTTCCTTGTATTACTTCACCTTTATTATTATTATTATTATTCAATGAGTCTTGTGCAGCGGTATGGTTCACCGACTTGCGGACACACCATGAACCACAATATGGGGCGTTTGTTTCTAAAAACAAAAGAAAGAAAGGGAAACGTGAATCAAGTCCCAGGAGGGATGTTCACCACAACAATCAATAATTAATTAGCAGTGTTACTTAGATTATGGCTTACTGTAGGAATAGGCACCAGTTTCAATGTGTCAGCGCTAATGACACTAACTCTCGGTTGGTGGAGTGCAGCCTCGAACCCGTGACCCACTGGCTAATAGTCGATAGCCTAAACCAATCAGCCACACAGATCCTTTGACAAATATTTTTATAAAAAACATTCGATATACTCACATTCCCCTCAAAAATCACATCCAATTTGTAACTGGGTAACTCTGATACTCACTTTTCCATAAGATTTATTGCAAAACTGTTCAAATCATAGGGAAAAACAAGCTAAATAGCACAGAAGGAAATCTATGACAAGAAGCATGTGGGAGATTATCAAAATACGACCATCCATAGGTGAGATACGTATACTGACAATACACCAAGAACAGGGAATTCAAAACACTACTAGTGCCACCTAAGCAAATGTGAACAGGGAACCTCTGAAATCTTACGAAAGAATATCAACAATTCGGGAATAGAACTTGCTAAATCAGGATGTAACACACTACAAGTGAGGATAAACTATACCAGCCAACAAAATGAAGTTCAGTAAGCAACAATCATCTTACACTAGTCATCAACACAGTGTAATGTTTGCTTCAGGAGTTTCTTGCAGATCCGACTTATCCACTTCTAATGTCTGGGGTTAAGGTTAACGTTTACGCTAGGCTGGGCTTAGTTTCACACAGAAATCACGACCAACAGCTGGTCAAGATCGCGTATCACAATGACCCTAGGAGCAATAAATAGACCAGCTGGAACTAGTTTCCCTGCAGGCCCTACTACATACAAGAAACCTCGTTTGGATAGCATGTATACCAAAGGCAGTTACCATCACTTAGTGTAAGTCGTCTAAACTATGCTGGTGGTCTGTGGGTGAAGCTGTACTGCTGAAGAATACGGGTATGTAACAGGAGTAGGCTGTCTACTCCAGATGACCAGGAAGCCAGGTATGCTGTCTCTCCGATCTTCAATGGAGGGGTGTGGCTTAGAAAAGGTTGCCCTGAAAATTCTACATCCCGACTTACCTGGCCTCGATCCTCGGCCACCCTTAAAACCTTTTTAAAGACACAACTTCAAACAAGCCATGTGCGTGTATGTGTATGTATGTATGTATGTATGTATGTATGTATGTATGTGTGTGTGTGTGTGTGTGTGTGTGTGTGTGTGTGTGTGTGTGTAACTGAATCAAGCAGTCGACCCAGGCGTGCTGCAGTCAAGCAACACTAATGTTTTATCTGTCTCAGCTACCCCAAGATACGAAATCCAGAAAACAGCTCAGCCAGAGCACTGCACATAGTTACACACCACCACAGCATAGAGTGGCAGAAGATGACAGTCAGATAGATATCGATAACTGAAGCTATATTTATCCAGTCATACATGCAATAAGAATGAATCATCACATCTGAATGAATCAACACTAGTCGTCCATCCGGGCATCTAGAAAATTCTACCATTACCCCTACGAATAATGCGAAGGAAGAGCGAGAACTACAAAACCCGAGAAAATCTAGAGCTACATTTGGTGTTATGATTATGAACAACAGTAAGTTACGACCAGTACATCACTCCGGTAAGCAGTATTCTCCCACAGTGTGTAGGTGTCTATGTACCTGAAAAAGCCCTACTAAGCAAGCTAAACTAAGGAATCGATCTCACAAGTAACAGTAAATCTACTGAACAGTAAATAACCTAAATATCCCAAGGATGACAATTGTAGGACGCAATTTAAGTAAATATGTATTCTCGGCTATTTCTCATCAGGCCTTACAATTACATACCTGTCTCTGTCTGTTTTCGACATAGAACTTTGCACAAATGTGCGGAAGTTCAAGTCGCCACATTCCGTGTAGCACGCGAAGCAAGAGAAGAAAGTACAAGAAGAGCATAATAGAGACAGTAAACAGAGGTGTGAGACAAAGGAGTAATAAAGAAGTACAAAACAGTTTCATTGAAGATCATAAGTCACAGGGAGTGGATGCATCTGCGCCACTGAGAACGATTTTGAGCCATGTCACCAATTGTTTCCAACCATAGATTTTTACCGTCCCGAGGACCCCGGCCTGGAAGTCTACACCTTCCTACGTGGCTAAGACCAACTGTTGTGGATTTCATTGACTGATGCCAAGTTTTTGTTTGACCGCCGCTAGCTTTTTTCCAGCCTGACCCTATATCCGCTAACAATTACATAATAAAACATCAGTCATACACATTTGAACATAATGTGGTCAATAGAATTAAAATTTAAGCATGTGAATTGGGGGTTAACAATCGAGGTGATCACAACAATAAAAATAATAATATCAACAATATTAACAAGGATAAATTGATTCAAGTCCTTATATAATCTGGGTAGTCAATTGTCGTGAATGTGCGTACTTGTAGGGGTACAGGGTGAAATAACAGTTGTCTCATAGCGATTAAACAACATATCAATAATAATAGTAATAATAAATTGGGAAATTAAGACTAAGATTTGCAACCATAGCACAACATAGTTAGACAACAAAGTTAGTTAGCAGTACAAATTAAAATTATATTTACAGATATCTCGCGACCACTCTAGGTTGGGGATGAAAACCACAGGAAGGAAAGGGATTGAACACACTTATTCTGAAAACATAGATTAGGATGGAAACTCATTAGCCAATTGACTCAGCTGTGCTTAGCAATCGAAGGCGTACGAACCTAGGGAGTTCAGGTGACACCTTCTAAAGAATTCTAAAGGCTGAATTCTTTTTATCGATCTTATTCTCCGTATGCACTAGATGTGTCAATATGAAACTCCTGACTAACTTAACAACTCCTTTTCCTAACCACGTCTGACAATACTCAAGGTGGCGACAGTAGGCTCTCCGAGTCGTTCTACCTATGTATCTCTCTCCACAAGAACAGTTACACCTAGAAACGCACATTGAAGTGGCCATACTCGGTAACTTGTGCTTCACCTGCCATCGAGTAGGGAACTTCAAACAGTGTTGAGATAAACAATTGGTCAATGCCAAAAATTCAGTAGCTTTGAACAGTAAAGTCAAATATAAACATTTCTTCTGCACCGTTTGCAGATATATTTCTCTCTATCTGTCCTCATCATCGATACTCTTATTCTATTAATCACATCAGTTTCAGATGTCCATCTATGATGAACACTTTATTATCTTATTGTAAAGCCTGATGAGAAACTACCGAAAATACGTATTTGTTTAAATTGTCAGTGGTAATATGCATTTACAGCTCGGCTAGGCACAAGGCGAGCAACAATTCAAGTGACATTTTAAAATTGAATTAACTAACCGGCATCTTTCGTGGTATCGATCGGCCAACGATGACTCCACATCGAAGGAGTGGACTTATACGGATGCAAAGAACAGTCATACTTAAAACACCGACGACAAAATAATGTTCTGTATGAATGTAAAGCATCAGCTCGTGATAGGACTTTGCGTCGACCACTGGTAACAGCCTTGTGCACCTCAAAGGGATCATCTAAATTTGGAAATGATGTTGGTGTTTCTTCAATTAACTACAACAAAAACCCACACGTACACAAATTATTAGCAAAATTTATGGACAACAGATATCAATAATAATATTTTTTTTAAAAAAACAACGAAACCATGTCACTCCCTGTACTCTAACACCACTCAAGGAAATACGGAATATTGGAAGGAAGATAAATCAAACAATGATGCGGAATAATATGTGTCCACTTTATTTTGTGCCTGTTGACTTCCGACTATTCTGACGACGGCTTTGTTCTGGGTAAAAAGACTAGTTTCCCTACCGGGGGTCTTCAGCAGGAGTACAACTCTATTTCATCCTGTTCTCTGCAGTTTCTATTCAACTGGCTCTACAATCACCCATAGGCTTTCGTTTCCTCCGCCTCACATGATCTTCTCCATGTCACTCTCGCACCCACAACCAACTCGTCGCTTCCCCTCGAGGGTTTTTCTGGCACGTAATGCCCCTCAACTATCTCCTCAGTGTTTATCCAACCCATCTCCACTTCCTTCTACATATGTTTTGCTTTCGGTTGGTGTGCCGCTAAAGGTCCTTGTTGTGTGTTTCTCTTGCCTGGCCATCTGGGCTTGTTTGTGTACACGCTGCTTCCAATCAACGAGTCAGTGTGCTCCAAGGTCACCAGAGGGTCCCCTCCGTTCTCATTCACTCCACCTAGATCCTTAGTTACCTCGCTGTGTCTTCTGACAGTTTGGCTTGCATGTATACACATATATACATATATACAAATCTGGATCAGTTAGTTCGTCGACTCAAGTCGCTGACTACAGATTGTTCATTCAGGCAGTTACAGCCGAAGAACATCGTAACGAATCTCTACGTGATTCATTCATCTCAGGTATACAGTCTTCGATGATACGCCAGAGGCTATTAGAACAGCGTACTTTAACTTTTCAAGCGGCATACGATCAAGCACGAGCTCTAGAGATGGCACATCAACAATCGCAGTCATACAACAATCCTGTTACACCTTGCGCGTCCATTTCTTTACATGATGTACCTCATTCATCAGATTCCACACCCTCCGTCAATGAAACAACCATTGCTGCCGTTGAATCCAAATGCTTTTTCTGTGGTAATCGTAGACATCCTCGTTCCAAATGCCCCGCCCGTGATGCAGTTTGCAAAGCTTGTGGCAAGCAAGGACATTTTCAGAAGGTTTGCAGGTCTGCGCCATCTACGAAAAAAGGTCCATCTTCAGTTAACTCTATAATTTCATCTCTCGTTGTGGCTTCAGCACCTCAAAGTCTCACTGATGCTGTTACGCAGCTTACTGTCAATGGGAAATCAATGCAAGCTCTAGTGATAGCTACATCTCTTCCTCAGTTGTTCGTAAGTATAACTGGAAAGTCCATAAGTCTCGAAACAGAATCACAATGGCGAGTACGAATCTTACTAGTCATACTGAAGGACATTGTTTTCTATCCATCTGCTATAAAAACCACACTTATGATCTATTCAAATTTTCCATTCTTCATAATTTATGTGCAGACGTCCTTCTTGGACATGATTTTTTAAAACTTCACAAACACATTGAGATTCCTTTTGGGGGATCAAAGCCGCCTTTTTCTCTCTGTGGTCTACCTTGTGTTCGCGTCGACCTGCCTACTCTGTTTGAAAATCTTTCAAAAGACTGTAAACCGATCGCGATAAAATCCCGGCGTTATTCTCGTGAAGATGAAAGTTTTATTTCCACCGAAGTCAACCGGTTACTGCAAGAAGGTGTTATTGAACCTTCTAATTCTCCTTGGCGAGCTCAAGTTCTTGTTACGTCAAACGAACGCCATAAAAAGAGGATGGTAGTTGATTATAGTCAGACAATCAATCGATTCACTTTTCTGGATGCTTACCCATTACCTAGGATTGACGAAATGATAGAAAAAATCGCACAATATGACATATTCAGCACTCTTGATCTGAAGAATGCTTATCATCAAATTGCCCTAAGGAACGAAGATAAACCATATACTGCTTTCGAGGCTTGTGGGAAACTTTACCAATTTTGCCGAATTCCTTTTGGTGTTACCAATGGCGTAGCTTGTTTTCAACGCATTATCGATGAATTGATCAGTAAAGAACAACTCACAAGCACGTTTGCCTACATTGACAATGTCACTATCTGCGGCAAAACTCAGGAGGAACACGACAAAAATCTAAACAAGTTTATGGTAGCAGCACGCAATTATGGAATAACCCTTAATGATTCCAAAAGTGTGATCTCAAGCAGAAGCATACAATTACTCGGTTATGAAGTTTCAAAGGGGTTATTAAACCAGATCCCGATCGGCTAAAACCTCTTCGTGATCTAGAACCACCCACAGATATCAAATCTCAACAACGGGCCGTTGGATTATTTGCTTATTATTCACAGTGGATCCCTCGCTTCTCAGATAAAATCCACCCATTGGTAAATAATCGGATTTTCCCTCTTGATATCGAAACTCGAAATGCTTTTGACAAACTGAAAGACGACTTAGAACGTGCAGTCGTTGTGGTAGTTGATCCGAAAGCACCCCTTGTTGTTGAAACAGATGCTTCAGATGTCTCAATTGCAGCTACATTAAACCAGAATGGTAAACCTGTCGCCTTCTTTTCTCGAAGCCTCTCTCGAAGTGAGAAACATCATTCATCGGTTGAGAAAGAAGCCTATGCCGTGGTTGAAGCAATTCGTAAGTGGAAGCATTACCTTCTCGGAAATCACTTCAAACTTGTCACTGATCAACGTTCAGTAGCATTCATGTTTGACAAGATTCATAAAGGCAAAATCAAGAACGATAAAATAATGCGTTGGAGAATTGAGCTATCCCCTTATCAATATGACATCATTTATCGTCCTGGAAGGGATAATCAAGCTGCTGATACATTTTCCCGTAGTTTCTGCGGTTCCTTGCAGTCAGTGTGCGACTTGAAATTTCTCCATGACTCTATGTGCCATCCTGGAGTTGTCCGAATGATGCATTTTGTACGCTCGAGAAACCTTCCATTCTCCCTTGACGAGGTGCGCAATGTAACCAGTAAATGCGTGACATGCTGTGAGTTAAAGCCTCAATTTTACAATCCCTCTAATTTCAAACTCATAAAAGCAACCCAACCTTTTGAAAGGTTAAGCATCGACTTTAAAGGACCTCTACCGTCAGCTAGCCGCAATCACTATCTGCTCACGCTGATCGATGAATATTCTCGATTCCCCTTTGCATTCGCCTGCCCCGACATGTCGTCTCAAACGGTAATGAATTGCCTTTGCCAACTGTTTTCGATTTTCGGTATGCCTTCTTACATACATACCGACAGAGGCGCTGCTTTCATGTCTACCGAATTACGGGCATTTCTTCTGGAGAAAGGCGTAGCAACCAGTCGTACTACCTCATACAATCCTCAAGCCAATGGGCAGGTCGAGCGCCTCAATGGAACACTTTGGCGTGCCATCACTCTAGCATTAAGATCACGGGGCCTACCAACGGCACAATGGGAGTCTGTTCTACTCGACGCCTTGCATTCCATCAGATCTTTGCTCTGTACTGCAACGAACGCCACGCCACACGAACGACTGTTTACCTATAACCGAAGATCGACATCTGGGACAACTCTTCCTACTTGGCTCACTGTACCAGGACCAGTACTTCTCCGGCGGAGTGTTCGTCAGTCCAAATTCGATCCCCTGGTTGAAGAGGTGGAGCTATTGAATTGTAACCCGCAATTCGCTCACGTTCGCTTCGGACGTGAAGATACAGTTGCTCTTCATCATCTGGCACCCAAAGGCGAAGATATAGATCAAGTTGAAAATTCAATACCGGAGGGCGACGCAATTCCTGAGCAACAAGTAAATGGGGATGCGACCACTGATCCTAATATTCTTCGTGAAGAAAATACAACTGAAACGAACAACGGGCGTATTCTTTTGGAAAAACAACAACGTGTACGGCCTTACAATTTGCGTACCAGAGAAGCGTGACATAATGGCTCATTCCTTTTCAAGCCGCAGTGAATGTTGTGAACTTTTCTTATAATACGTATCTAGTCATATTCATATCTCTACCGCTATTAACACTCTTTTTTCCTTTATATGTTTAAGCCATTCCGGCTTCATTGTAAAATGAATAAAGCCTAAATTCTTGGTTCATTCGTCTTTTCAAGATTCAAGCATCACTCATCGTTCTAAGACTCAGTCACCTTCGTAACAATAGTCATGCTATTTTCACAGATATTCACAAACACACACACATACACACACAACAACATGTGCAAAGATGGTCATTGGTTGTCGTTTAATTAAACATACCTGAGAATTATTTGCACGTCCCTTCATTTCTACATACCTCTGTTGAAGTTTATTTACATTATCCGTAGAACCGAATGTTCCAGCTATCGCCTATGGAGAAACAAAAACAAAAGTGACTCAACATTATGGAAATACAACAGCATTGAGACTGCAACGACTTTCGTACTACCTTTTAACCTTAAGACCTTGTTAAACAATTAGTGAGGATAAAAGTAGTCACAATAGATATTACAGCTGTATAGTATAAAACTCCGTTAAACACTTTTGAAACAAAGTCACATCTTATAGATATGACTACATATTCCCCTCTAAGCACAACAAGTACAAAACCACATAAGACTGACTATCTAACCACTAGAGGTAATTCATCAAATCCCAACTGACCGCCTACCCCTCTTCCACCCATTCAATTAAGCCAAAACAAACAAAGCCAAAAACAAAATTCGTTTTGGTGATAACTTATATGCTCATCCATGAAACACTATCTAGACTCAAAACAACTGTAATTTTAGTGATGTGTTTATCCGATGGACGGAAGTGGATGCATATATGTCATCCCATACTGATGATAATAATATAACACATATCAAGCAAGGAAGATGGGAACTTTCAGGATGATTCATGTCCAATGTCAAACACAAACTCAGGCAAAGACATTCGAGTCAATAGGGACAGTAACTGAATACTGAGAACAGCCTTGCATATTCTAAAATACACACATATAGACACGCACAGGCATAACAGAATGAACAGAGGGATGTAGGAAAGTTGGTGGGAAGTCACTGAAACCGACAACAATAAGTTTATTGTTTTCACGAGATGGTTGAGTAACTCTGATTACAACCTGAAGATATCAGTTATTTTAACCACACACACAGACACACATATAGAGGATGGAAGAGAGACCAGATCCCAACAACCACTTGCACTTACCCCATGCAGTTATCAATGGAGCTACACTTATCGTGCGTGGGGAGTCGTGATATACTACATAGCTGCCCAAATCACGAGGGGAAGATTGGCAGAACTAGAACCAGTGACGCAGAGGTTGGTGGTCAAGAGCCCAGACCAATGATCCACAGCTTCTATTTATTCCATGTTGTCGACTGGTGGTGAAATGTACAACGTGAGTGTCTTCCCAACTTACGAGTGGTCACATCCAGTTCATCACAGAGGATGTTGGTGATTGAATGACACAATTGCTTCCCTACTAGATACAAATATGTCAGTTGTTTGTGGAAAAACTGAGCAGTTTACGATGGAAAAGAACTAACGTTCAGAAAGGGAAGATGAAGCAATAGCTTTCGGTAACAAACCGAAGTCGTAGTCAAACCAGCACCAATATTCAAAGTACACTGAAATGGCAAGTCACCTCACCAAATTTGATGATCACTTGACTGACAGAATTCAGTCACCAGCAACAAAAATAACTTCCTACACGCATGACAATGTATCCATTGCAGATCTACACGTCAATCGTGAATGGCTCAGTGGTCACGTTCGTCACTCCAGCACTTGTTGACACAAGTCTGAATCTCCGAACGGATAGTAGTCTCTTCAGCATTGACGAGTGCCAAAACGCATGGAGCCTAGATGTCTAGGTCCACCGCCTAACACCAAATGGGTCAAAATTATTAGGAAAATCTTTTGAAAGCAATCACAAAGGATATCAACAGACAACTCACAATAAACACTTCATAAGGGACTCCACAATCTTTGAAACGCTTTGCTTCGGGTGGATTGTGACTCAAGTCTGCTGGAGTCAATTCACCAATTTGGAACACTTCTTTCACTGTTATCATATTCCCTTCACTTTTATTCTTCTTTTCACAACTAACAGTCACCTAGAAAAAAGCAATCACAGAACATGGTACTATTAATGATCACTGAGTGCACATACTATACAACAGACGCAATAACATCTAACATATGTAGATTACTTTTGTTGCTTGTGACGGTAAATCAGAGGTGGAAAAGAATTGATGAAATCCAACCCATGTCATCCTGATCTTAACTCCGTAATAGAACATGAGGGAAATGATACCATTACATTCTTAGGTGTTTCTTTGCTGAAAAAGACTGAGAGCATAATGGAAAGACCCATATTCAGAAGGTCTGCACGCACGGGACACGATATACACGTTAACAGCCTTCTTCCCATACAGCATGAAAAGAACCTAGTCAAAACATCGTTCAATACAGCAAGCAATATCTCTTCTCACAGTACAATCCAGTATGAAAAAATAACCCTAAAGGATATTTTACCTGTAAAACAACCCACACAGTCAGGCTCACATTTAGGGGAGGTGATATACAAGTAGCAGTTGAGCGAAGACTTGGTGGGGGTACTAGAGCAACTTACAATGCTACAAAGCTTGTATTCCTTAACACCGCCAAACCAGTTCTTCAATAATCTGGGAAAGACCGATTGCTAATTTTCGGCACTTCTAACTATACATATCAAATGGAGTGTGTTTATGGAAACAAATGCTTAGGTTGTACGGAAGGATGCATCACAGACTATGGACACGGTATTGACTCTACCGAATCATGGATTGTTGTCGGAAGGTGAACAAAGGGAAGGATGCTTGCACTTGCAGAGGCTTGTACAATTAGAGGGTATAAACCCGGTCCTTGTCCGCAGAAGGAAATAGTGATCAATTTGGACCTACACAAACAATACTTTTTGCCCAACAACTGGCATTATTACTAATATTTTATTCCATCTCTTATTACTATTCTCGACTCATCTTCAACTATCCTTCGTCAGTGCCATTGTCATAACTATTCCCATCACTATTATCATTATTATTATTGTTTGCGATTCCTGACAATTTACTGGCAACTAAATATATGTCATAGCGATGCAACTCAATCATAATCCATTGTAATTTAAACCATCCAATCCCCTCATCTACCTGAACTTGACCAGTAAAACACTAACACCTGTCATCTTGCAACAAAGCCTGAAAACTGTGTAGTCGAATGAAATGTGAAATATATGCATAAATGTGCAAAATTAAAAATGACATACTCAGCAGCACAACTTCCTGTAGGAATGGGTCTGTGTAGCCAGCTTGTCTCAACTCAGATGAATAAACAGTCAAGTGCACAATAACTGACACTGTAGAACAATCCCGCTTACCTGATTATCGCTATCACTAGCATGACCAACACTACCATTCTTAATTTCAATTTGTGCAGATCGACGAGTTAAACGACCTCCTTTCGGAATCAATACATCCTCTTGCCTTGCAAATTCACCTTCCTTCTTTTTATTTGGCTTCAATCCTTTCATTACTAGGCTTTTAGCATTAGATTCACACAGAGACCGACTTGACCCAGCACAGACAACATTATTGTCATTATTCTCTTGTGTTTCGCCGTCGCCATCACTTGCATGTTCAATAGCTTTCACTACCACAGGTGATTCTCCATCGATGGATAAACCACAATACGAAATAATTTCTGACCAAACAGTATTAGTTAAGTCAACCAGCTGAACAAGCAGAGATTCATCAAATTCAAACGGGAAGCTCCCATGCAAACGACCACCATAATTGGTCAACAGCTCTTCAAAAAACTCTATATCCTCTCGAGCCTGCACCTCTCCAATATACGGTAAGTTAGTCAACTCGGTTTCATCTTCTACAGAGAAATTTTGCTGTACTTTTGACCACGTAGTAAAGCTCGGCAGTGGATCTACATGAGGGATCATTACAACACCTGTATGATGAATTTTATCGTTGATTTCTATGCCATATGAACTACGAAGATTAAAGGAATGTGGAATTCGGATCGGATCGGCCAGTGAGACTGGATTACCAATATTGTTAGCAACCACCGGAGAAGAATCTAAGTCACAGGGTATATCGGTATGACCATCATCAGAGGTAGGGATCGAGCGCACAGTAAGCTTAGACAGCTGTTCGGATAACAGGCGGGAATTATTTGTTAAACACTCATGTACATGTTCCCATTTGTCTACTCGATTACTAAAACATAGATAAGTGTACACCTGTCGAATCACTTTACATAGGCGGTGACGACGTTCATTCAAAATAGTATTATACGGCGTAGTGAAATTTCTGGTGGTACCGGTAGTAGTAGCAGCAGCAGCAGTAGTAGTAGTAGTCGCCGTACTAGTTTGTGGTCGTGGCCTCAATGAAGGAGGAAAATAGTCCACACTACCTAAATTAGATCTTCTGCTTCTTCTAGTCTTAACAGTATTTTGACTTGATGAACCACAGGATGATTGACGTCTCATCTTTCGAAAGAAACGAAAAAAGTTAAAGAATAAACCCATGTAAGTAAAAGCTGATCCACAGAGGAAAAACATGTGACCACACAAACTCGTAATCACACACACAGAGTCCAGTATAAAGTAAGCTAATGAATAGTGGTAAACGAGACCTTACTGCCAAACATGAGGAACAAACGTGGTGTCGGGCAGACCACCTCCAAGGACTGTACAATCAACAGCCCGTAACTCACCTAGACACACCATATACGTGCATTTCAATTTCTCCAATTATGGAAAATACAAACGAGCAATTCATAAACACTTTCCAGGCTAAACATGTCAGCTACCATGGACGTAACGACAGTTGCACGCATATGTCAAAATCATGCCTACCAAGCAATCCTTGGGCGTAGCTGGCCGACGCACATATAGGCGTGGACGTCACCTATCAGCAATCCCAAGTGATATTACGTTCTCATTCTGTAGGTACAGTTTTAACTACACAACACTGCACCTAGAGAATATTAAACCTATTAGACATAACCAGCTGGTGCGAAGTCGTGAGGCTAACAGCTACTGGAACGGTAAATAGCACGATGGTTTGTGGCGGACGCAGTTCTAGATCCAGTAAATTTACAAACTATCACAGATGAAACTGGAGCAATAAGTTACTCAATTCTTCATATTTCCTTGCATTCCCAGTGGAACATAGGTCTTCAAGCTGGCGCCTTGAAGTTTTCTTAACAGCGTTTTTTTTTCTTTACGAGGTGAGGTTGCTAGCTTTACGCCTAACCTCTCCTCTTTGTAACCGGCTAAGGGAGGTATAGGTGTGCGCCAGCCGGGACTCGAACCCCGGACCACGTTCATAGTCGGCCAGCGCCCCACTGCCTAACCACAAATGCACAACTCAAACAATGCACCGCAGTTATTAAAAATAATTAATTGTTTGAGTGTTTGGATAACTGTGGAGAATTTACGGCCCATTGACCACAAATATATGTTGTCTTAATGAGTCATGGTACTAAGCATACTTCAATGATCCTTAACTGTAGCTTTGCCACACTTATTGTTACGCCTGTTTGGAAAGGCGATGTGGACCTTATGTAGGCTGCAAAAAATGTGACGAATAACTATGATGATGACAGCAGGGAAACCACAGAGAATGAAAATTCAATATGCGACCTAAAACACGCACACTTTACTTACCGCGATACGCAGCGTACTTTCAAAAACTTGAACAGACTAGCTAAACAAAGAATTGTTTCAAACAAGGGATGTACTGAATGTTCCGATAGGAAGGAGTGTTCTTAATTAACTTTAAGCAAAAGGTGCACAAAGTCATCTTTTTATCTCCTACATGGCTCCCTCTCCCAGAAGTCCTGAGAGAATAAAATCAAGCTATTACTGGTGATAATAATTGTATAACAATCCAATAACCAATATCGCTTTTGCGAGCTAGCATAAAGGATTCAAGATGTGCCTGTAACAACCTTTAGGGCATTAATCTAAAAGATGGTCGTGCTCCACATGACATACATAGATCTGGATCATATTCCCTAATAGCCAAAAAGCAAGGGCATAGCTTCGTATTACATTGACCGCGACATCGGCATCCAGGAAACCTGAAGTGAAAAGCCAAACACAATATTTCTATCTAACACACGAATTCACCATAATGAGTTTGAAAAATCACCGAGAAACACGTCGTGCAGGATAAGACTCATCCTTCATTTATCTCGCACATATCTTGTCAGCTGCAGTACAATATACATAATGAAATTTAAAACATTATTTGTCTGTTCAAAAAGAAACTATAGCGAGTATTTCTCCACCTTGCTAACTCGTCTTCTAACACTAATCCATCAAATCATCTCTCATTGACTCTAAGTGTTCACTTCTTTCCTCTGTCATTTAGCTTCAGTGTGAAGCTGACGAGGTAGGTACCGACGAAACAAGCAATGCATCGCTTTTAACCCACACCATGTATTCGTGATATTGCTTTAAGCAATGTTAAAAAGTGGGTTCACACGTACACAACCTCGCCTAGTTTACTAGCTCTCTACTTACACAACCGCTCCTAAGCTCGGGAACAGAGAGAAGGTCGGTTCTCAGGCTAGTGATACTATCTCGAGAAATCAGTTCACTTGCTAAAGAAACTTCAAACAACAACAAAAACCTTATAAGGCCTGTTCTTCGCTGGGGCTGGAGAGACGGGATGACGCCGTTTGTAAAAGCCATCGAGAAGACAGTCAGCCGAAGTATCTCCTTTCCATGAGAGGAAAAATAAGCACAGAGTGGGAATTAAACGCACGATGTTCCAGGCCGAAAAGGTAGCTCAGGATGCAAAACAGATGAAAAGATATGGCACAGAAGTGCTAGGAATCTGTCAGAGCAGGTGGGATGCAGGTCCACTCTCCAAATGGCTACTGACTTGAGTGTCAGTTATCTGCTCCGGTCGCCCATACGACAAACACGAAAACACTGACAGAGTGGCTATCATGATGTCACCAACAGCAGCCAATGCTCTTCTGCAGTGGGAACCAATCACCTCCGGGATAATGACAGCAAGATTCAACTCAAAAGGAAGCAAACTCACAATTATTCAGTCCTATGCGCTTACAAACAATACTGACCCAGTGAAGAAGAATGAAGACTTCGATAGGCAATTGAAAACAGTATTGGATAACAGCCCAAACGATGACGACAAAATCCTAATCGGCCATATGAAAGCAAACAATACTGGGAGCAAACAACACAGGATGAGAATACATCACGGCCGGAGAGGGTCTCGGTGAAATGAATGACAACGGAGGACTCGTCTTAAACTTCCGTGTGTTCAACAACTTCGTGATTGGAGGTCGCGTGTACAACCACAAGGACATACACAAAGCTAACGATATGGACTTCACCTAACCTAACGGACACACCATAAGTCAGACAGACCCCGTCTCAATTACAACAGAGTGGACACGCAGCCTGCTGCACACGAAGTCGGAAACGGGGAGGGGATGTGGGCTCAGACTACTATCTAATGCGGGGAAGCTCCAAGGTCAAGTTGAAAACCATGGAGAGAACCAGAGAAAACCACAATTTAAGTTCAACAATCAGAAACTCAAGGGCAAAACTACATTTGACACCTCCACTGCAGCAATCACAACAGAGTTGGAGACAACACGTAGCAACACCACCACCACCACCATCACTGGGGAAACCTGTGTGGAAGATTATTGGAACTCTCTGACAGTCGTGTTTAAGGACACATGTACAGTCATTTCGGGAAAAACAACAGGCAGGACAACGAATGGCTCACTACGGTCACCTGGAAGCTAATGGAGGAGAGGAGGATGGTGAAACAGAAGATGACACAATGCAAAGATGGACAAAGATGCAGAGGCTGAGTTCAGTCTAGATCGCACCGACAAAAGAAGTGAACAAGATTGTTGAAGAGCACACAAGACAATTCTAGGACACACTCAGAACGGAAACAGAACAAGCCTCTGGTAAAGCACATCTCAGAACATTATTTCAGATAACCAGGTCTCCATCCGGGAGGAAGTCAACACAGATGAAGTCAGGGAAAGATGGTCAGGCGAAGCCTATTGCCAAAGAGGAGGAAGAAAAAGAAACAATCAGCCGATCACTCCATAGGACTCCTTGACTGACCACCACCACCTACAACTTGTCGAGAAATATCACCAAAAGCGGGAACAGAATTCTAAGTGAACACCAATCCACCAACGACATCAGAAGTCGTCAATGCAACCAACACAGTGAAAGCCAGTTGGGAAGGCAGTGGGAACAGGCAGACTTCAACCGGAACCACAGAAAACACACCCACAGATAGCAGCGGATATGCTCACATCACTAGTTCACAAAGTTCGGAAACAAAGAAAGGCACCTACTGATTGAAATAAAGGCTGCTTTTTTGTATTATGCATTTATTTCTATCTATGCAAGAATCACCTGTTGTACAGGCACATATACGTATGTTTAAATTGCCTAATTTGGTTTATATTGAAAATACATGGCTGCTGTCCAACTCAGTAGTGATTTGGATTTTCCATCATGATCGGTATGCGGATGAATATTCAGGTGTATACTAAAACTTGTTCGCCGTTCTGATTTAGTTAATTACATCTCGTGTAGGTTTTGATTACTCTGTGATTTTGACATATTCCGCAGTGTCCCCGTGATCATGGGAAGTATGCATATACTCTAAATGCATTGCTTTGTTGGCTCCTACCTCCACTGATTATATACCACGGAACTTTGGATTTATGTGTTTCCTCGCCACTGTGATTAGAACATCTCCGCATTCTTTTTAGAAAGGAGACCAGCTGGTGGATCTTATATAATTTCCAAGTAACATACCTTACCACGTGATTTTGTGGTAACTTTCTCATATCTCATTCGTACTTCGGTTATGGTTCACCCTTTCTTTCAGGTAAACATAATTTGATCGACTGTTATTTGTATGGGTGTTATTGTCATTACTGCTGCTTTTTTGTTTTAAATTATGAATAGAGGCAAAACAAACAACAGTCGTAGTCTCTAAGTTCATACATTAAATGAGCCTATGATTTCTGAAGCGCTTACATGCGAATTAGTGCTGATATCATTTGCAAACTCACCTGTTGTGTCATTAAGTGCCATTTCAAAGGAGCCTAATGTGCTCTCTAGTCGCATTTTCTTAAGCAGTTTGTTCCATATTTGGCCGTACCTAATCAAGAAAATCTCCTGCCTGGTGGGCTGTTTTCTACTGTTCTACAGCCACTATACCTTTAGTATGTCCAAGTTTATATCTAGTGTATTATGAAAACCGATTAAAACTTGCAGGGTGTACAATATGTGTCTATAAAGCTTATGGAAGAGTACCAGATTTAGTCGCAGTCATCTTAACCATAGTGTTTCTAGTCCTAGCATTTCACATCTGGCGGAGTGGTTCGTGCCGTTTTCAGTTCCGAGTAATTTGAGCGTGAAGTAACCTTGTATTCCTTCAGGTTTCAGTTTCTCTTCTATGCACATACTACCGAACACGAATCAACACACCAAATGTTGTGGATTCCGCCTTGACGATACACTCTTGAAAAACTGTAGGACACACAGCAGTACGCCTACATTCCTTCTCAGGTTGGTGATACAAGCGGAAGTCGTCCGGACACAATCAGTATTACTAACAGATAGATGATAAATGATATCAATTCAGTATATACAATATGAACATATGTACAAAATCACACACCAAGCACATTGGACTGCTCATTGATGCGCTACCCTTTGAAGAATTGTAGGACTTACAGCAGTACGTCTACAACCCTTCTCAGGTTGACGCTCTAGGTTGGAAAATCGTTGCAGAGTTCATTTTCTGACTTCCCTCTATCAGCTATATCCTCAAATCTGAACGGCAACAAGCTCATGTCATTGTATCGTAGAATATAGATGACGAACAAACACACGACATATCTGATCAACCAAGCGTAGAAACAAAGTAATTTACACCAAAGATAATAGCATTCAAATAGTAACTTGAAACTAGAAATGCCTTTATCCGTGCAGGTCAATTTAACAATTAATCTCTCGTTTATACTTGGCTTATCCTTTCTAAACTGATCAGTATCTTTCGTATTTTCAAACGCACCAATAGTATCATAGTCATTGCACAAGATACTCGATTTGATGGGCATCCTTCTCATTGTGGATGACAACACCAACGACAACTGATTGATACCAGTTGATGAACTTAGCGGTGGATCAGAAGCTGTTGTTGTTCGGCTTTCAGAAATTTGTCCAACTGTAAGATTACCACCACTGCTGTCTTTCACTACTAGTTCGGGTTTAGCACTGGCACCTGATGATAGGTGGGCTACACGCTGATCAATTACACTGACGGTTTGACAAATATGTATGCCTTCTGCAACTGCAACTGCATTTATTTCTACTTCACCCTGTAGTTGTACAGAACCTTTATTCAATTTAGCATTAGTAGGCATTCCCCTCATTTCATCATGATCAACCAAAGACAAATCTGCACTACCATGATCATTATAACAAATATTCAATTTACCATCATCTATCTAGTCAACTTCATCATTTTCAAACTCTTTAATAACAGAGGTAGACAATTTTGGTTCCTCCTCACAAATCATAAAAGGTTTTATACCTTCACTCCGACTGCTGATACTTTGTAAACTTGTGGAGTCAGAACTGGACTCTGAAGCAGCAACTCTATTCTGTGACACTTTATTCAACAATGGCTTACCAGTTGCAACCACAGGCTTCTTCACCGCACCGTTATCGTCACACAATTCGGAGTCAGGCCTGGAGTTTACATTTAGCTTATCACTGAACTTGTTCACTGGTTTACTGTTCACCTTTGTATGCACCTCTTGCAAACGTGTAAAACGCAACAGTGCTTGTCTTGCATCTTGTAACTTATCTGTTGAGGATGTACCACGAAACCTGTTACACTCACTAAGTCTATATGCATTACTAGGCATCATGGAGCCTTCTCGATATCCACCTCTCTGAGGCCCTTTCGTCATCAATGATTGCATTTTGATCTCAGACTGCTCTATTTTAGGGGTGAGATGTAATAGACTGGCGAACTTGCTCATAGATTGATTGACACTATCCTTTACTAGTTTCAGGATATCATCAAACCTTGGCTCGATACCGTCATCCTCCATACGGGAGCTTATCTTCACCCACTTCCTTTGCAGTTGAGTAGGTAGGCGTCTTGCTATTACTTCTAGGACAAAACTCGAGTTGAGGTCACTCATGCAATTCATCGAAATCAAGGTATTCTTATAAGTCATAAGATTATCTAAAAACTCAGTAAGTGCCTTGGAGTCATCTTGGAGTTGACTGCCGTTACCTTTGACAGCTTCATATACGTTCCTTACAATCATTGAAGGTCTTCCAAACCTTTGACGTAATATGCTCATAGCCTCGTAGTAGCCCTCATTAGGGGGCATGAGCTTACAGCACTGTATAGCTCTTGAAGCATCTCCAGTGCAATACCTCATCAAATACATTAACTTCAATTCATCACTTAATAAAAAACCACTCAACATGATCTCAAACTCCTTTACAAATTGTAAATAATCAGCCAGGTTTCCATCAAAACATCGTGGTTCAAATCTGGGGTGTTTGATGTTCCTATTATCTGAATAAAGCGAGAACAACATTGATTTGTGCAGAATAACATGGTACCATCATTTATTTCGTTGGCTTCTCGTCAGCTGCTTACAGCCTAAATAAATTTTCAGGTTTAAGTACAGAAACGTTTTAACGTACTTGCAAATTTTACATGTTGACAGAAAGTTTCACAACTAGTAAACAGTGCTCAGAAAATTGCGCTTATATAGTTTTTACACAGTCAGTTCAAGTTAAAAAGATAATAAATAAATGTATGTATATAATGGTAAGGGATGTGCGTTGAATGAAGTTCCTATTATCCCTGAACGGCGAAACAGTAACATCAACCATGTCATGCTTAACATCAGACACATCGTTACAAGCAACAGACAAGTCACCATGACTTACTTTCCTGTTTGCATCCAAGACACTCTGTCCCTTCTTTGACCCAGGCATTGTTGAACTTGACCCAATTCCAAAAAGTTCCAGATATTGCCTGTTCAAAGAGGACTTGACCGGCACCAGGAAAGATGAACGGTGACTATCCAAAGTTTCACCGACTGTCTGAATCCGCCAGAATCTGTTTCTACTGTCAGAAACTGTCAGCCACGTCTCATAAACCGTTAATGCCCAGCTCTTGCTACGCTGGGATTCACGCTGTTCCTCGAAGTTTCTCAGAAACGCTTAGTAATAACGGACGAAAAAACCAAAACACCAATTGTTGAGTCGAGGATTCTTTATTGTAACACCAACACATAAATACTGTTTTAACTAAGATCTGTGAACAAATATTACAATAATGAATCACAGTATTTCTTCTGACAGTTTTCTCCTGACATTTTTCTGAACAGCGACCGATGAGACGATGACTGTCGTATTGATGCCTCCACACAAATTGGGGAAGTTGGTTTTGATCAAACAACTATGAATTGATTGTTCAATCTTCAACTATATTGACACACTGTCTTTTAATTTTAACCTGTATAATGGCCTGAAATCTATCGGATGTCTTCGAAAATTTCCTGAGAATTCTGAGAGATACGTGTTTAATGACTCCTCTATATCCCTATCGAAATTGCAAATGGGAACCTTGTCTATGGGTTAGAAGTTTTGCGATGTTATTGTCAGTGTCAACGGGCTACATTTACATGTCCAGTTTGTGAATATACTCTGTCGAATTTATGATCCCAAACCATCGTCAGGCCAGGATTTGCAATGCTTCAAATCTACCATCACTGACTCTTGCAATCAATATCA
This sequence comes from Trichobilharzia regenti, assembly GCA_944472135.2. Lineage (NCBI taxonomy): Eukaryota > Metazoa > Platyhelminthes > Trematoda > Strigeidida > Schistosomatidae > Trichobilharzia > Trichobilharzia regenti. The sequence goes on along the minus strand of OX235270.1, from coordinate 131,697,592 downwards.
AAATGCAAAGTCTTCTGACTAAACAGCGCAAGGAAGAACTTAAACTTTTGACGCATAACGACGATATACTATTAACATGCCCTGACAATGGTTCAAGTGTTGTTATCGTGGATCTTAAAGATTATATCGATAAAATGTCATGTCTGTTTTCAGACAGCAGTAAATTCTCGAAGCCAAACGAGAAAAACAAGACGGAATTATTTGAGAAACAACTTACCGACGCTTTAAGGAGAATGAATGAATAAAAATCATCCTACTTGTGAAGAATTTACACGAAAAGATCAGACCAACAGGATCTCTAATACCAAGACTTTATGGTCTACCGAAAATACACGAAGCTGGCCTTCCACTCAGCCCTATCTTGGATATGTCTAGATTACCCTATCATCCAGTAGCTGGGTGGTTAGCTGAAATTCTCGAACCTGTCACGGGACAACTATCTAATCAACTTACAATGAGAGTTTTTCATGAATCTTAAATATCACACATTGATTCCGTGTTAACATCTGGGTGGCGTTTCATGCATAAATAATTGCCCAGAATCATATCAATTTTGGTCCAGCTTCCCTTGGAGAGACAGAAGGATAGAAAATATCTAAGACAGACTGTGAAGCCTTGTGACTCTAACTGATATGATGTTGAGCAATAATTTACGCTAAAAACGTAGTCCACTCGTTAATACTGAATCACCGTGGGACATTTAAAGTACACTTATCTAATATGTTGTTACAGAGCCCAAGTTCTATTTTTTATTATTGATACAAGTATTTACTTGAATTCGCGTGCCATTTTTGCAGGCATGATGAATTTTTTATGGAATGACATGACGTTTTCGGATGAGAGTCTATGCAGGGAGGGTGGCGTTAGCTGATCAGTAGATATGGTGGGGGTCACTAAAGTGAATCGCCCCATTCTGCAGGAACAGCAATATACAAATTGAAGGCTCGAGATATTTCTGACTTTTATGAGGGCTTAGATCTTTATCTTGAAAAAGATAATAATGAACGCCTTGACAGATCATGCTTCTACCTTTAAATATATACCATTCACTCAGCCTATTGTTGAGAAGCGACCACGCGGGATCTGCACAGATCTATGGGGCATCTTATAAACTAACTTGCTGCCCATTGTCGGATCTTTGAATACCACTTCACAATGTCTTATCTCATTCATTTTCTAATAACGTCTTTACTTGATCCTCATTATATTCCATTAAACCTAACATTTTATGACACTTCATGAATTTGATTCGACTTATTCTATTCCTATTCTCTGGAGGGTACGGTTGTGCACCAAATGCACAAAAAGGCATAAAATATAAAAAAACCGACATAAGGAAAAATGTATTAAAACCAAAAGTGGACATCATGATAGTGGAAACTGTACAGGAAGCATTATACATTGCAAATGAACGTTGTCAGCCTAGGGAGTTTCCTTTATTGATGCATTTATTAGTGATACTTGCACTTACGCATTTCATTACACTTTATTGATTCACCTTAGCACTTTAACTTTTCTAAAACAGCTTTCAATCCCTTGTAAACGTTGTACTTACCTGAATATTGGTTGGTTATCGTATGCCGACAACTACGGGATGAAAACGAAACGAAGTCGATTTTCCCGCTCAACCTGGAGGACAATTGTACAATTCAATAACTATACGGCCTGGTTCAGAAAATGAGTGTATTCATATATATATATATCAAATATTTAACTGTTGAAACATTATTAACTTGTGGACAATCTACGATTTGATATTATATCATACTTGATCGTGCCTGTAAAAATGGCATGCATCTTCATGTAAATTTATATGTTTATATGAGAGCAAGTATAAACCAATTTTATTGATTTGTGCTCGTCTCCTGATTGTGGAGTTAAGGTCCCTGGTCTTCGGTAAACTTCTGCGTAGCTCGTCTCGCCACTCGACCTTCGTATCTTTGGTTGATTACAAAGGGAATAGTGCTGGGATTAATTATATGTTGTTTGTAGTATGCGGTGTGTTAAGACTACTGTGAATGCAGTTGATCCTTTCGCCAGTTAGTCCTCCGGCATCGTCGACAAGAGAAAAGAGATAGTAATAATAGGTATAATTAGTGAAGTTATTGAGACTAACAGACAGAAAAAGCTGATCAGATTTGAAGAATAACATGAATAATATATATCGGTAATAATGATAATAATAATAATAAGTGTAGTTAAAGTTGTCAGGAGAGTAAGACGGGAGAGAATGTAAAGTAGTAAAACGACAAATTTAATTGTCTACCCTGAATGGTGTGTATCATTTTAAGGGGATGAGCCATTTGGATGCAGTCCTTGTGTCGATCCATGGTTGTCCAGCCTTAGCTTAAAGGCGTCCAAAGACGGTGCCATAGCTACATCTGCCGGTAAGGAATTCCAGGGACGACAAACCCGTAGTGGAAAGAAGTGGGAGCGCACCCGGGTCCTTACCCTCTGGTGAGCTATCCCTCTGGGATTTCCACGTGGGAGCCTATACCTACTCAGTGGCAGAACACCTATTTTGGGTGATTCTAGTCACTTGTTATTTTGTAGGCAGTAATTTAATCCCCCTAAGACATCGGTGTGAACACGCCTAATTTCTTCAGCCTTTCATCATATGGTTTGTTTCGGAGACCAACCACTCCTTTTGTTGCCCGTCGCTAGACTTTCTCCAAGAGGTTGACGTCTTTTCTAAGCATTGGGAGTGCAATAATGTTATGCATCTCAAGGTGTGGTCTGACGTATGTTTTGTACAACCTTAGAAAGGGCTCAGGAGTGAGTGCACCTAGCTGTCTATGTGAAAATCGTATGACCGCATATGCCCCCACTACATCCCCGTGTAATTTACGCTAATGTCCATTTTGTTCGTGAGAACTAGACCTAAGTCGCGTTCCCACGTTGTGCAGGACAAGCTTTCATTGTGAAGAGTGTAACTTGCATTCTGCAGTCTACAGGCGCGTAACTTGACTATTTTGCACTTTTTCAGGTTGAAAGTCATACCACCGACCACCGCACAGTCTTCCAGAAGGTTTAGATCTTCCTGCAGCCTATCTGAGTCCTCCGGACACTTTATCGCCCTCCATATTTTTACGTCGTCAGCGTATAGGAGAGTCGGGCAGTTTAGACGGCGTGGTAGATCATTGATAAAAATCAAAAACATAAATGGTCCTAGGATAGAACCCTGCGACACTCCTGATGACGAGCTGTGCCAACATGATCGGACTCGATTGACCTTAGTGCAAAATCGTCTGTCCGCTAGGTGGTACTTTAACCATGACAGAAGTGGCTCACCTATACCTGCCTGGCTTATTTTGTGTACGAGAAGGTCATGTTGAACGGTGTCAAATGCCTTCTCAAAGTCAAGGAAGACCACATGGATTGGAACATTCATATCTCAGCATGATGTCCAATCGTCCCATGCTGATAGTAGGTTAGTAACGCAGGATCTGTCTTTCCTGAAACCGTGTTGGGCTTGATGGAATATATTAGACCTTTCAAAATATTCCCTGATGTGGTCGTCAATAATACTTTCCAGCACTTTTGATACCACTGGGAGTAGAGCTACTGATCTATAACCAGCGGCATTTTGGCTATCCTCACCCTTGAAGAGTGGAGAAAGGATGGCTCTCTTTCACTCCCTTGGCAGTGTCCCCGAATCCATTGAGTGTTGGAGCAAGTCGCACAGGAGACTACAGAGAACTTCAGCGCACTGTTTTAGAGCAGATGGCCTCATGTTGTCACAACCTGGGGACTTCCCAGATGTGAGTCGCTGTAGCTTTCTTAGTACTACTGCGGGGTTTATTTGGGGAGTAGCCAATAAATCTTCCTCCTGTGAAATAGTGGTGCCACCATTTTGGTCCGTATATGTAATATCCACATTGCTGTTTAGCTGTTTGGCGGAGGCTGAACTGAATGTTTCAGCCATCCCCAGAGTAGTGAGATAGTGACCGCTTGCGCCAACTAAGGCGTATGCCCCTTGGTTGTTTGGCTTTCTTTCTTTTTGGGGTTTACTTGCAGCATTTTAGCAAGGTTAGACTGGAATGACCTCCTGTACCTCTTGAATCTTGCATTGAGCCGGTTTCTAGGGTCCATGTTTGCATCGTCCGCGGTGTGACTCTTAGATATGCGCCACGTAAATCAGGCCTTCCGCTCTACTTGCAGAGCACATTGTGTGCCTCTCCTCAACCATGATTTCCTTATTTTTGGCTGTGTTGTGAATGAAGGAACGGTATCCGAGATCGCTATATAATAAACTTGAAGTGCACTGCCGACGCCGGAGCCTGGGTCAACCGGGACTAAGCTAGAACAGAAAAGAAAGACAAAAAAGTAAAACATGCTCCACGCAAAGCCACAGCACAGTCTCACTTATCGATGACGACCTACACCTTCCAGTTAAAAGCATTCTCTTGACATCTTGCAACACAATCGCCACTTGCTGGAATGACGCTTGCAGAACGCAACGTGACCATAGCACCACCTCATAATACTCTTCGCACATCCTCTTATCTACTCACTACCAATTACCACAGCGATCGCCTGTCACTCATTCTTCCTCAGTTCTAGTAGCGGTGACGCATGCGAGCCTCAGTCGTTTACACTCTTTCTCCCCGGCGTGTCGGACCACAGCTAATAATTATTTCCGTGTGCATTTCATTCTCAGCAATAGCCTACACGGCGTATACGACCCATCTGCTGTCCTTAACATCAATCAATTCATTCACGGATGTAGAAGACTAGAAAAAACTTCAGAAGTAATCACGACGAAAATTTTAACAAAATTATGCAATAACAACAAGGTACGAAAACAAGTAAACACAATGAACCCAGAAACACTAATTGATATGACACATCACACATATATACAAACAGTGCACATAACCTCGAAGATCATGTCTTGATGTAATTCCTTTGAAGAATTGCAGGACTTACACCAGTACGCCTGCGACCCCTCTCAGATTAAAGATTCAAATGGAAAAATGTCCGGACAAAAACAATATTAACCAACAAATAGATGAGAGATGATACCAAATCAATAAATACAACATGATCATATGTAAAGAGCAACACACCAAGTATGATGGATGCCGCTTCGGCGTACTATCCTTGAAGAATTGTAAGACTTACAGCAGTACTCCTACAACCATTCTCAGGTTTACACCCTAAGTTGGAAAAAAACCGTCAAGTGGTTCGTTCTCTGACTCCAACCTCTCAGTACTTCAAGGCAGTCACAGTTTCCTAATATCTTGCACCGAAATGCCACAACTTGTTCTCACTTCGACCGTCCTCACCAACACATCATCACTACAGAGTGCCCTTTCTACAACTCCCAAAGGCCATCTACCTGTAGCACATCTGTCTGTTACTAAGACTATATCACCAAACTTCAAGTTTCTGCACAACCTTTTCCATTTGTCTTCTGTTTGCAGTGTTAGAACGTACCCTTTCAAACACCTTTTCCAAAATTTATCTTTCATGTGCCTGGCATGTTTTCATCTTTTAATCATAGGTATTCGTTCCGCACTCAAGTCCTCTATGTCAGGGTTAACCCTCAATAACAATAGTTTATTTGGAGTCAACACATCGAAATACTTGACGTCGTCCCTCACAGGTAACAGCTGCCGGTCATTTAGTATTTGTTCACCTTCACATAAAAATGTCTCCAAGGTTTCGTCATTCAAACTCTGGTTTTAAATTATGGAGCCTAAAACACATTAAATAATTCCTATAAGTCTTTCCCATAGCCCGCCTCTATGTCTGGCATGTGGTGGTTTGAAGTGCCACTCGATGTTTCTTTTACATACTCTTCATGAACTCTCGTTTGAGGACCTTCGAAATACTCATTAAGCTCGGCGTGAGAGCCAACAAAATTAGTCCCCCTGAAATTAGACACCATCTTCGGTGCACCTCGGCGATTTGTGGACCTACGTAGTGCTATAACGAATGAATCAGTAGTCAACATATGAAACATCTCAATATGCACACCTATCATTTTCAAAGAGGTGAATAAATAGCTATATCATTTACACAGGGTTCTGCCACACTTCACTACATAAGGTCCAAGGAAATCCACTCCAACATACTCGAATGGATAATTCCCTACAGAAACTTGCCAAGCTAAGAGTGGCGCCATCATCTGCTGTGCTGAGCGAGCATTCTGTAGTTTACATTCCGTACACTTATCATTTGTTTTACGGACAGCAGTACTTCTCTTCATTATCCATAAATTTCATCGAATACTTGATAGTACTTGTGAAGAACCCAAATGACCCTCAAGAACATGGTTGTGTCTTATAATGAGATCAGTGACTAAACAGTAGCAAGGTAATTAGGCCGGATGACGGGTCTCATGTGACGATTCTAACATTTGTAGATGTCCACCAAGTCTAGCGATCCCTTCGGAAACTATCAGAGATAATCTATTTGACCGCCCCTTGAAATCTGCGAAATCGGGACTATCCTCCTTGGCTATCTCACCCCACGCTTCCCACTGAGCAGCCCACAAGATCGCTAACTCTGCATTTCTAATATCTTCGGCTCTCAAAGGTCCAACATTCATATTATCGTATCCTCAAAGGTGCATGACCTTTGAGTACGTAACATATCGTGTCAACCACGCAACAGCCTTCAGTAGTTTGTACCAAGAAGAATAGCATTTAAAAAGTGGACGTAAACCCTAATGTCTCTCTTGAGTGAGTGATAAACTGACACTTGTCTTAAACTCCAAGACACATTCACTTATCGGTGGTTCATCTTCTATACTAGGCCACATACTATCAGCTCGTAGCAAGAACTCCGGACCCTTTCACCACTTATTTTTAACCACATTCATATTATTTATTCCTCGCGATGCTAGATCAGCTGGATTGTTTTCAGACGGTATGTACCTCTAGTGCTTGGCGGTTGTTAGCTCACGAAATTGAAATAATCTTAACAATGTAGTTGAAGATTGAACGATCAATTCATGGTTTTTTGCTCAAATCCAACTTCACGATATTTTCGCGGAGGCATCAGTACACCAGTCATCGTTTCATCGATCGCTGTTCAGAAAGAAGATCAAAAACCGTCAGAAACCATAGTTATTATGCTGCCCGTATGTTGGTGTTAGAATAAAGAATTCTCGAGTCGCCAATCGGTTTTTGCGTCCGTTAGTACTAAGCGTTTCAGAAGGGCTTCGAGGGACAGAGAGAGGCCCGGCGTAGCAAGCGCTGGGCATTAACGGTTTATGAGACGTGATTGAAAACTCTGTTAGCTACAAAACATGCATATCCTGCTGATTCGCCGTGTATATAATATATCACAAGCACTGAATCGGTCCAAAACGTTACAGGATGCGTGGGATAATCTAACTCCTTACACACCGTTGTGGATAACTGCGCAGTCAGCAAGGCTGCAGTAAGCTCTAATCACTGAATCGAAGTCGTCTTTAGGGGTGCAACTCTATATTTACACATCACTAGGTGAACATCTATATCATTATCCATTAAGGTAGTTCTGATGTAGACGGCTGCTCCGAATCCAAACTCAGAGGCATCAGAAAAACATGGAAGTCAATTATATCATGATTTCTCGATGGCTTGAGTGGACGTGGGACGGAATGTGGATTCAGCGTTCTTAAACTGTTAACCCACCTTTTCCACTCTTCACTTCGTCTCTCACTTAATGGGTCACCCCATTGTAACCCTTTCCTGCATGTCTCTTGAAATAATCTCCCCGTCGGAAGTGGATAAAATGCTACTAATCCAAGTGGGTCAAACACGGACGACAACACAGAGAGCACACCTCTCCGAGTAACTGGATCATCAATATCACCAACACTAAACCCAAAGGTATCGGAGTTCACATCCCATCTCATGCCTAATGTGCGTTCAACCGGTAGAGTATCAACAGGTAAATCTCGTACAGTAGGTGTTCTGTCTTCTGGAACTATATGCTTCAAAACGTTTAGGCTGTTCGAGACCCACTTAGTTAAACGAAAGCCAGGCTTAGCTAACAACCCAGTGATACTCGCTGCAAATTTAACTGCAGACTCATCATCATCGAAAGAGGCTAAACAATCATCCACATGGAAGCAACAATCGATGACGTCCAGCAGATCATCAGAACCAAGCATAGACACAGCCTTACGTAGAGCAAAATTAGCACAAGACGGGGAGGACGTGGCACCAAATGGATGTACTGTCATCCTGTATTCTGACGCCTTACCACAAGGACTATCACCAAACCTCAAGAACCTTAGGTGATCTCTGTCGCTCTCTGGCACCTTCACTTGTAGGAACATTTCCTCTATATCCGCAGTGACAGCAACTGTAAGCTTTCTGGATCTTAACAGCAGTCCAGCTGATAAGCTCACGCAATCTAGACCACTGTATAGATTATCATTCAAAGAAACTCCTTCGTGTTTCCCGGAACAATCGAACACCACACGGAGTTAACCTGGCTTCCTCGGGCTAAAGATGGGATGATGAGCCGAATACCACCACTCTGGCTTGCTCTGATCAACTAGTCTTTCAGCGTAACCCTTCATTACATGTTTGTCGACGACATCCTTATATTTGGTCCGGAGGTCTGCATCCGTCAGAAACTTCTTTGAACCCATTAGTCTCTAAAGTGCGAGATGTATACAGTAATGAATACTCTATTAACTCACTGCGCTCAGCCCTACGTCGCCCTATAAAATTCTCTTGTTTGGAAGTGAAACACGTACATATATATTGTGTCATTAACTTCAGATACACATTAATATCTAAATTTCATACGCCTTCTGTCTCACCACTCCATGTAATATCAGTTTGATAGTTATTTACGAATGCAGTAGTAAGTATTTCATGGGCCACGTGTAGCACTTGGTATTCAGCAGAGGTATGGGCACTTATTGACTGTAATAGTATATAATAATAATATTTATTTCTGGAACAAAAACCAGCCATTTTTACAGATGTGAACTTATGTACGCTTATTAAAACTTAAAGAATATATAATATGATTTGTTAATTTAGAAATAAGCTGAATACTGGTAAATGTGAGAGAAACATTTAAAATTAAGTGTACAAATAAGGAAATAAATATAGCGTCAAATCCAAACTGTGATTGAAAAAAATACATGTCAATCTCACGCGGCAATTATAAATGATTGCGTTAGTTGAGGAAGGTAATTAGCATTTCTGTACAGGTGCTGACGTGATACATAAGAGATGAAGAATAAACAATAATTATCAGTAAATGATTCATAAAGTGTTTCAAAGTCTATAAAACTTTAAATTCACCCGTAAGTACACCATATATGTGACATTCCCAGTTGTTCATGAGACTGACTCTGAACTTAGCAGCAGATTTTATAATATAGGTGGTCCCGTTATATACCAGATGAGCTAGCAATATCACGAATAAGTGGAGAATAACAGCGCCGTATCAGTGCATTCGTTGAAAGCAGTGCCTTTGAAAAGAGAAGAAGACACAAGAAAACCGGCAGAGAGGTGCAGAAGTATATAAAAGGTGTTAATAATTCAAAATATATAACAGACATGGGGTTCATCATTTTTTTATCGTTTTTCTTTCAAGAGATATCATTTCCCCGATATTCTACAGTCTTTTCTACGAACAATTAGTTTAACTGAAAGACTAGTGATAATTTCACATACTTGTGTAGGTTGAAAAGGAGTTAAACACAAAAGTCAGAGTGCGTGAGCTATGTAAAAGAAAATTGAGGGCCTAATAATATCTGTTTTTCTGAAGAAAACAGTTCGGTGTCCTTCTGAAGTAGCGGACTCATACCATTTACTTTCATTCGGGAGTTTGTATTCAAACTTCGGATTTAGGCAATTTTCAACTTCTATTTCCTTTTTTCCTTTTATTGTTATTATTTTTTATTTTTTAACTTTTTTATTTATTCTCATTTTGCAGAAGCCATTCGAACTCAGGAGCCTTAGCAATAGAGTGCTGTCCCACAGAAAAGGGTGGTTCACATATGTCCCCACCATCATATCCGCTGACTAGCAGTCACCACCCTCCCACCTTTTTTGTGCGAGACCCTGGCGGAATACTTCATTTTTTAATTGTTTTTTTAATTTTTTAAACATTTCTGTTGCAATATGCCACAAACTTTTTTCCAAATATTCGTCGACTCACTCAAAGTCATGGTATGACTGACTACTTTCAGAATAACATCATGTATGTTTCATCTGTTACAGCATTTTGGAGAAGAAAAATGTAAGCAAAATAGACTATCAGAGTCAACATTTTAGACATTAACAAATGTAGTTTAGAAAACCAGGGAATAATCGTTCAGCATCAAGCAGATAAGTAGTAGAAAGTTATATGTTGTTCCGGAAAATTTGAACACACAGGATTATGGTTATAGAATAGTAAGATAAGATTCATTACTATTTAAAACTCACCGTTGTTTTGACTATTTAGACAGCCACCATTTGAGCCTTAATTTGCGTACAGCTGGACAGTGGTTACGCATAGCATTAGGCAGGCTCCACAAGTATTTTACACCAGTCGTCTTCAGTTGATTTGCACCTGGAACTTGAGATTGAACCTTAGCATACTGAAATACTCATAATACAACATTATCAAAATTTAAGGCTGATTAAGAATAGGTGACTAGGGTTGTGAAAACAGTCATAGTGAAAGTAATGTCAAACATAGATTTCACAGATTTCGGGAGCTAACAGTGGAGGTCAGAGGAGTGCCGTATTAGATCTCTAATTTTTAGTTTGTCACATACGCCTTCTAACCCGTTGTTAATAAAATATTTGTTCAGCAGAAAGTTTTTGGGGTAGAACTGTTTCTAATTTCGGTTGGGAGACGGTTCCAAATACAACGGTATCTCACAGTAAAAGAGTTTGATCTGTATTTCGTATGACAGCGAGGAACTTTAAAAGAAGAGGATTTATTTCTGATGATATATTTCTTGGGTGAACTAAAAGTAAAGTCATTGTGGGGGAAATATATAAGGCCTTTAGCAACCCTAAATGTAATTTTTAGGTTGAACTTCAGTCGTCTGACCCATAAGAGTTCCAAGTCGAATATATATTACATCTGTCGTAGCAAGACATGCAAAGATTTTCACCTACTGGACGTTTAGTAAACGCCCTTTGTAGACTTTCTAATTTGCATTTCTCTTTTAGGGAGAAACTGTCCATGATAGGGGGACAAAATTAAAGTAAGGGCCTTATGCACAACCTGTACAGCATAATTTTGGATTCACTCGTCTTAAAGTTTCGGGATAAAAATCCAAAGAGCCTTTTGACCTTTGTATTTTAACATATTCCGTCAGGCTAAATTCTGGAGTGTATTTCAGACCCAAGTCTGTTGTAAGCGGCAGACCAGGAATATGTTTGTTGTGTAGGGAGATGGGAAGTTCGGATGAAATGCTTTTAGAGCATAGCACACCACATTTACCACGTGTTACACCATAACTGGCCGCTATCAATATCATCTTGAATCCTACTAAATACACATGACACTTCATTTCCGAGTGAGTGATACACTATTTTGATGTCATCGGCAAATAAGAAAGGTCTGCCATGTTTAATAGCGTCGCAAATGCCATTGAAATATAACAGGAATAGCAGTGAACCTAGGACACTACCTCGTATAACTCCACTTGTTATCCGAATGGGTTGTATGTGTGGGAACCCAACCTGACGATTTGCATCCGGTTGCTTAGAAACGAACTGAGTCGGCTTAACAGTGAACCTTGGATCCCATAAGACTGAACTTTTGATATTAACAGTCGGTGGCTTACAGTGTCAAAAGCTTTACTAAGATCTGAGTATACAATAACTGTGATCATACTGGAATCTTCAAGTTGTAAGATGTGGTAGAACAATTGTAAGTGGCATGTCGTGCAAGAAAGTGACATCATGGAGCCATGTTGATGGGGAGTGGTAAGTTTCTCTTGACAGAGGAAGTCAAAAATGGCACTTTTTACGATCTTTTCCAGAACCCCGTGAAATAACACAAGTTAGGTTGATGGGTATGTAACTCATAACACTTGAACGGGAGCCTGACTTATACTTAGGCGTTATGTGCGTGGTTTTCCATGCATCTGGTATCAATGTAGTTGAAGATTGAACGATCAATTCATGGTTGTTTGCTCAAAACCAACTTCCCCAACTTTCGCGGGGTCATCAATATACCAGCCATCGTCTCATCGGTCGCTGTTCAGAAAGAAATCAGGAGACAACCGTCAGAAGTAATATTGTGATTTATTATTGTAATATATGTTCACAGACCTAAATTGTAAAGCTTAGTTGTGCGATGGCTGTATGTTGGTGTTAGAATAAATAATTGTCGAGTCGCCAAACCGGATTCTGATTTTTCCGTCACAAATTATTTTAGGGTCACTAGCAGTTTCACCAATTTCTAAAATGAATTGTATGTCCATTTTACGGGGGTTTAGCTTTTCGCGATAAAGCCTACAGATTGCAGTGTATTTAGGGCTACCTTTAAGAGCTGCGTTTTCTTGCCTGAGTAAGACTTTGTCGTTATTTTCTTTCCTTTTGGGATAAATGTTCTGTATATTTACAAGACATGAGAAATAGTTTTAAATAAATAAATAAATTTATTCTCATGATACAGTACATGAGGGACGCCAGTTTACAGGCATCATCAAATTCTTACAGAAATAGAACCATATTATTCAGTCACAATTTACGGTCGATAGCAAAATATGTTTAACATGTACACTGGAGATTATACATACACTTGATAAATGTTAATCCCAATAGTATAAAACATCCTTTTCACTTATGTACAATCATTTCTGTGCATAGTTGGAAAAATCCGCTAGATTGTCAGTGAGTGCAACACATCAGGAAATACAGAAGTATTGTCTTCGCATTAACAAAAAAACCAGGTCTTTGGTGGATGGGTTATAAGTGCCTGGGAAAAAAATAAAGCTTGAAGTCAGTTTTCATACATAATTTTGTTGTGTACAGAATCCTTGAATTATAGTTCATCGATGTGTTATTTTGAAATCAGTTATACGTTTATCTCATTTGATCTGCAATGTCATTGTTGGGAGTAAAATACATAAGCTTTGGACGCATTAATTAATGGATTTCTACTGCTTGTGGGTGTTATCTTCGCGTGAGGAAGGTTTATGAATTTTAGTTGTTCCGACAGGAGTTGTGGATATTGACTGCTCAGCAACATTATGGATATAAGTTCATCACATTATCTCAAGAATGTTGGGTTGTAGTTGGCGAGGCATATATGATGTCCGACGAGCGTACATCTGTCCATGTGATGTTGTGGTGAGTTCTATCTTTTTCATGTTGTCGGTTTATGTCCATTTTATTCCACTTATTGTGTTGAGTAGAAATTTTACAAACGAAATTTCTTGTCTGTTTGAGGGTAAGTATCTTAATCGTCAATGTTTTATCTAAAATTATAAATATAGGCAAAAACAACAGGTGTAGTATTTGAGCTTATACATTAAATGGACCTATAATTTCGGAGGCTCTCAGATAGGAACTAGGTTCACTGTCGTTTGCAAACTCGTGCAGTTTGCCGTTAAGCACTTTTTTGAATGAGGCCAATGTACCTGCTTGACGCATTTCCATTGGTAGTTTATTCCATATCTGTGCATACCTAATCAAGTAAAACTTTTGCCTGGTAGCTGTTTTACATTGCTCGATAGCTACTGTACACTTAGTGTGTCTTAGTTTGTAGACACTGTTATCTGAAAGTCGAATGACATCAGTAGAGGTAAAAAATAAATGGCATAGAAGCTTATAGTAAAGTGTTAAGTTTAGTCTCAGCCGTCTTAGCCATAGTGTTTCTAATCCTAGGGTGTGAGCCACGTCACGTAAACCGTTAATGCCCAGCTCTTGCTACGCTCGGGCCCACGCTGTTCCTTGAAGTTTCTCAGAAACGCTTAGTTATAACGGACGAAAATACCAAAACACAGATTGGCCGCTTGAGAATTCTTTATTGTTACACCAACATATAAAAAATGTTACAAATAAGGTCTGTGAACATATATTACAATAATAAATCACAATATTACTTCTGACGGTTTTCTACTGACTTATTTCTGAACAGTGACCGATGAGACGATGACTGTCGTATTGATGACTCCGCGAAAATTGGGGAAGTTGATTTTGAGCAAACAACCATGAATTGATCGTTCAATCTTCAACTACATTGACACTCCCAGGAAAAATACGGATCCATCCCTTTTTTCCATCACGACCAATACATTTCGACTTGGATGCCATTGCGAGAACCTAGGTCACTCGGACATAGCTGAAATGGAAAACAAACAGGAAAGCCAACACACCACAAGCATACCCACAGCACACTCTCACACATCAATGACGACCTGCTCCTCCAGTTAAAAGCATCCTCTTGCAACACTATCACCACTTGCTAGAATGACTCTTGCAGAATGCAACGTGACCATAGCACCACCTCACGATACTTTACGCACATCCTCGTATCTACTCACTACCAATTACCATTGAAATCGCTGGTCACTCATTCTGCCTCAGTTCTAATAGCGGTGGCGCATGCGAGCCTCAGTCGTTTACACTCCCGCCCCCCGGCGTGTCGGACCGCAGCTAACAGTTATCTCCGTGTGCGTTTCATTCTCAGCAATATCCTCCCCGGCGTATACGACCCATCTGCTGTCCTTAACATCAATCAATTCATTCATGGATGTAGAGGACTCGAAACAACTTCAGAAGTAATCACGACGAAAATTTTAACAAAATTATGCAATAACAAGATACGAAAACAACGAGTAAACACAATGAATCCAAGATACACCAATTGATATGACACACCACACGTATATACAAATAGTACAAACAACCTCGCGGATCATGTCTTGGTGGAATTCCTTTGAAGAACTGCAGGACTTACACCAGTACGCCTGCAAACCTTCACAGGTTGAAGATTGTAAGTTGTGGAATGTCCAGACACAAACAAGATTAACCAACAATTACATCAATTGGAACTCACACAACTATTTAACACAAACATATGTACAATCAACACATCAAATGTTGTGAATTCTGGCACGGCAAACTACCCTTGAAGAACTGTAGGACTTACAGCAGTACGCCTACATTCCTTCTCAGGTTGATGATCCAAGTGGAAGTCGTCCGGACACAAACAGAATCACAAACAGCTAGATGATAAATGATATCAATTCAGTATATACAATATGAACATATGTACAAAATCACACACCAAGCACATTGGACTGCTCATTGATGCGCTACCCTTTGAAGAATTGTAGGACTTACAGCAGTACGTCTACAACCCTTCTCAGGTTGACGCTCTAGGTTGGAAAATCGTTGCAGAGTTCATTTTCTGACTTCCCTCTATCAGCTATATCCTCAAATCTGAACGGCAACAAGCTCATGTCATTGTATCGTAGAATATAGATGACGAACAAACACACGACATATCTCATCAACCAAGCGTAGAAACAGAGTAATTTACACCAAAGATAATAGCATTCAAATAGTAACTTGAAACTAGAAATGCCTTTATTCGTGCAAGTCAATTTAACAATTACTCTCTCGTTTACACTTGGCTTATTCACACTAAACTGACCATTGATATTCGTCCTTTCAAACGAACTGATACTACCATAGTCATTGGACAAGATACTTGAGTTGATGGGTGTCTGTTTCATTGTGGATGACAGCACCAACGATGACTGAGTGACACAAGGTGAACAAAGTGGTGGATCAGAAGCTGTTGTTGTTCGGCTTTCAGAAATTTGTCTAACTGCAAGATTACCACCACTGCTGTCTTTCACTACTAGTTCGGGTTTAGCACTATCATCTGATGATAGGTGGGCTACACGCTGATCAATTACACTGACTGTCTCACAAGTATGCACACCTTTTGGAACTGCATCTGCGTTCAATTCTACTTCACGTTGTAGTTGTACAGAACCTTTATTTAACTTAGCAGTAGTAGGCATATCCCTCATCTCATAATGATCAACCAAAGACAACTGTGAAGTATCATGATCATTATCACGAATATTCACTTTACCGTCAACTTCATCATTTTCAAACTCTTTAATAACAGAAGTAGACAATTTTGGTTCCTCCTCACAAATCATAAAAGGTTTTATACCTTCACTCCGACTGCTGATACTTTGTAAACTTGTGGAGTCAGAACTGGACTCTGAAGCAGCAACTCTATTCTGTGACACTTTATTCAACAAAGGCTTACCAGTTGCAACTACAGACTTCTTCACCGCACCGTTATCGTCACCCAATTCGGAGTCAGGCATGGAGTTTACATTTAGCTTATCACTGAACTTGCTCACTGGTTCACAGTTCACCTTTGTATGCACCTCTTGCAAACGTGTTAAACACAACCGTGTTTGTCTTGAATCTTGTAACTTATCTGTTGAGGATGTACTACGAAACCTGTTACACTCACTAAGTCTATATGCATTACTAGACATCATGGAGCCTTCTCGATATCCACCTCTCTGAGGCCCTTTCGTCATCAATGATTGCATTTTGATCTCAGACTGCTCTATTTTAGGGGTGAGATGTAATAGACTGGCGAACTTGCTCATAGATTGATTGACACTATCCTTTACTAGTTTCAGGATATCATCAAACCTTGGCTCGATACCGTCATCCTCCATACGGGAGCTTATCTTCACCCACTTCCTTTGCAGTCGAGTAGGTAGGCGTCTTGCTATTACTTCTAGTACAAAACTCGAGTTGAGGTCACTCATGCAATTCATCGAAATCAAGGTATTCTTATAAGTCATAAGATTATCTAAAAACTCAGTAAGTGCCTTGGAGTCATCTTGGAGTTGACTGCCGTTACCTTTGACAGCTTCATATACGTTCCTTACAATCATTGAAGGTCTTCCAAACCTTTGACGTAATATGCTCATAGCCTCGTAGTAGCCCTCATTAGGGGGCATGAGCTTACAGCACTGTATAGCTCTTGAAGCATCTCCAGTGCAATACCTCATTAAGTACATTAACTACAATTCATCACTTAATAAAAAACCACTCAACATGATCTCAAACTCCTTTACAAATTGTAAATAATCAGCCAGGTTTCCATCGAAACACTGTGGTTCAAATCTGGGGTGTTTGATGTTCCTATTATCCCTGAACGGCGAAACAGTAACATCAACCATGTCATGCTTAACATCAGACACATCGTTACAAGCAACAGACAAGTCACCATGACTTACTTTCCTGTTTGCATCCAAGACACTCTGTCCCTTCTTTGACCCAGGCATTGTTGAACTTGACCCAATTCCAAAAAGTTCCAGATATTGCTTGTTCAAAGAGGACTTGACCGGCACCAGGAAAAATGAACGGCGACTATCCAAACTTTCACCAACTGTTTGAATCCGCCAGATCTGTTTCTACCGTCAGAAACTGTCAGCCACGTCTCGTAAACCGTTAATGCCCAGCTCTTGCTACGCTCGGGCCCACGCTGTTCCTTGAAGTTTCTCAGAAACGCTTAGTTATAACGGACGAAAATACCAAAACACAGATTGGCCGCTTGAGAATTCTTTATTGTAACACCAACATATAAAAATAATAATTGAACTAAGGTCTGTGAACATATATTACAATAATAAATCATAATGTTACTTCTGACGATGTTTTACTCTTCTTTCTGAACAGCGAACGTTGAGACGATGACTGTCCTATTGATGCCTCCGTGAAAATTGGGGAAGTTGGTTTTGAGCAAACAACGATGAATTGATCGTTCAATTTTCAACTCCATTTACAATTATTGTAATATATGTTCACAGACCTTATTTGTAACATTGTTTATATGTTGGTGTTACAATAAAGAATCCTCGAGTCAACAATTGGTGTTTTGGTTTTTTCGTCCGTTATTACTAAGCGTTTCTGAGAAACTTCGAGGAACAGCATGAATCCCAGCGTAGCAAGAGCTGGGCATTGACGGTTTACGAGACGTGGCTGACAGTTTCTGACGGTAGAAACAGATTCTGGCGGATTCAGACAGTCGGTGACAGTTTGGATAGTCGCCGTTCGTTTTTCCTGGTGCCGGTCAAGTCCTCTTTGAACAAGCAATATCTGGAACTTTTTGGAATTGGGTCAAGTTCAACAATGCCTGGGTCAAAGAAGGGACAGAGTGTCTTGGATGCAAACAGGAAAGTAAGTCATGGTGACTTGTCTGTTGCTTGTAACGATGTGTCTGATGTTAAGCATGACATGGTTGATGTTACTGTTTCGCCGTTCAGGGATAATAGGAACATCAAACACCCCAGATTTGAACCACAGTGTTTCGATGGAAACCTGGCTGATTATTTACAATTTGTAAAGGAGTTTGAGATCATGTTGAGTGGTTTTTTATTAAGTGATGAATTGTAGTTAATGTACTTAATGAGGTATTGCACTGGAGATGCTTCAAGAGCTATACAGTGCTGTAAGCTCATGCCCCCTAATGAGGGCTACTACGAGGCTATGAGCATATTACGTCAAAGGTTTGGAAGACCTTCAATGATTGTAAGGAACGTATATGAAGCTGTCAAAGGTAACGGCAGTCAACTCCAAGATGACTCCAAGGCACTTACTGAGTTTTTAGATAATCTTATGACTTATAAGAATACCTTGATTTCGATGAATTGCATGAGTGACCTCAACTCGAGTTTTGTCCTAGAAGTAATAGCAAGACGCCTACCTACTCAACTGCAAAGGAAGTGGGTGAAGATAAGCTCCCGTATGGAGGATGACGGTATCGAGCCAAGGTTTGATGATATCCTGAAACTAGTAAAGGATAGTGTCAATCAATCTATGAGCAAGTTCGCCAGTCTATTACATCTCACCCCTAAAATAGAGCAGTCTGAGATCAAAATGCAATCATTGATGACGAAAGGGCCTCAGAGAGGTGGATATCGAGAAGGCTCCATGATGCCTAGTAATGCATATAGACTTAGTGAGTGTAACAGGTTTCGTGGTACATCCTCAACAGATAAGTTACAAGATTCAAGACAAACACGGTTGTGTTTAACACGTTTGCAAGAGGTGCATACAAAGGTGAACAGTAAACCAGTGAACAAGTTCAGTGATAAGCTAAATGTAAACTCCATACCTGACTCCGAATTGGGTGACGATAACGGTGCGGTGAAGAAGTCTGTAGTTGCAACTGGTAAGCTTTTGTTGAATAAAGTGTCACAGAATAGAGTTGCTGCTTCAGAGTCCAGTTCTGACTCCACAAGTTTACAAAGTATCAGCAGTCGGAGTGAAGGTATAAAACCTTTAAGGATTTGTGAGGAGGAACCAAAATTGTCTACCTCTGTTATTAAAGAGTTTGAAAATGATGAAGTTGACGGTAAATTGAATATTTGTTATAATGATCATGGTAGTGCAGATTTGTCTTTGGTTGATCATGATGAAATGAGGGGAATGCCTACTAATGCTAAATTGAATAAAGGTTCTGTACAACTACAGGGTGAAGTAGAAATAAATGCAGTTGCAGTTGCAGAAGGCATACATATTTGTCAAACCGTCAGTGTAATTGATCAGCGTGTAGCCCACCTATCATCAGGTGCTAGTGCTAAACCCGAACTAGTAGTGAAAGACAGCAGTGGTGGTAATCTTGCAGTTAGACAAATTTCTGAAAGCCGAACAACAACAGCTTCTGATCCACCGCTAAGTTCATCAACTGGTATCAATCAGTTGTCGTTGGTGTTGTCATCCACAATGAGAAGGATGCCCATCAAATCGAGTATCTTGTGCAATGACTATGATACTATTGGTGCGTTTGAAAATACGAAAGATACTGATCAGTTTAGAAAGGATAAGCCAAGTATAAACGAGAGATTAATTGTTAAATTGACCTGCACGGATAAAGGCATTTCTAGTTTCAAGTTACTATTTGAATGCTATTATCTTTGGTGTAAATTACTTTGTTTCTACGCTTGGTTGATCAGATATGTCGTGTGTTTGTTCGTCATCTATATTCTACGATACAATGACATGAGCTTGTTGCCGTTCAGATTTGAGGATATAGCTGATAGAGGGAAGTCAGAAAATGAACTCTGCAACGATTTTCCAACCTAGAGCGTCAACCTGAGAAGGGTTGTAGACGTACTGCTGTAAGTCCTACAATTCTTCAAAGGGTAGCGCATCAATGAGCAGTCCAATGTGCTTGGTGTGTGATTTTGTACATATGTTCATATTGTATATACTGAATTGATATCATTTATCATCTATCTGTTAGTAATACTGATTGTGTCCGGACGACTTCCGCTTGTATCACCAACCTGAGAAGGAATGTAGGCGTACTGCTGTAAGTCCTACAGTTCTTCAAGGGTAGTTTGTCGCGCCAGAATCCACAACATTTGATGTGTTGATTGTACATAGGTTTGTGTTAAATAATTGTGTGAGTTCCAATTATCGTAATTGTTGGTTAATGTTGTTTGTGTCGGGACATTCCACAACTTACAATCGTCAACGGGAGAAGGGTTGTAGGCGTACTGGTCTAAGTCCTGCGATTCTTCAAAGGAATTACATCAAGACATGATCCGCGAGTTTTTGTGTACAGTTTGTATATATGTGTGGTGTGTCATATCAATTGGTGTATTTTGGATTCATTGTGTTTACTCGTTGTTTTCGTATCTTGTTTTATTGCATAATTTTGTTAAAATTTTCGTCGTGACTACTTCTGAAGTTGTTTCGAGTCTTCCACATCCGTGAATGAATTGATTGATGTTAAGGACAGCAGATGGGTCGTATACGCCGGGGAGGCTATTGTTGAGAATGAAATGCACACGGAGATAACTGTTAGCTGTGGTCCCACACGCCGGGGGGCGGGAGTGTAAACGACTGAGGCTCGCATACGTCATCGTTACTAGAATTAAGGCAGAATGAGTGACAAGCGATTTCAGTGGTAATTGGTAGTGAGTAGATAAGAGGATGAGCGTAGAGTATCGTGAGGTGTTTCTATTGTCACGTTGCATTCTGCAAGAGTCATTCTAGCAAGTGGTGATAGTGTTGCAAGAGGATGCTTTTAACTGGAAGGAGCAGGTCGTCATTGATGTGTGAGAGTGTGCTGTGGGTATGCTTGTGGTGTGTTGGCTTTCCTGTTTGTTTTCCATTTCAGCTACGTCCGAGTGACCTAGGTTCTCGCAATGGCATCCAAGTCGAAATGTATTGGTCGTGATAGAAAAAAGGGATGGATCCGTATTTTTCCTGGGAGTGTCAATGTAGTTGAAGATTGAACGATCAATTCATGGTTGTTTGCTCAAAATCAACTTCCCCAATTTTCGCGGAGTCATCAATACGACAGTCATCGTCTCATCGGTCACTGTTCAGAAATAAGTCAGCAGAAAACCGTCAGAAGTAATATTGTGATTTATTATTGTAATATATGTTCACAGACCTTATTTGTAACATTGTTTATATGTTGGTGTAACAATAAAGAATTCTCAAGCGGCCAATCTGTGTTTTGGTATTTTCGTCCGTTATAACTAAGCGTTTCTGAGAAACTTCAAGGAACAGCGTGGGCCCGAGCGTAGCAAGAGCTGGGCATTAACTGTTTATGAGACGTGGCTGACACCCCTTCCAATATAGATATGACAGCTCATATGGCAATCCCTAATTACTGGCTGGAGCTCACCTTACATGACTCAGACAATTCTCTTCTTCGTTAAAAACCCTCTATATCCTTTCCCTCTGATAGCCAATCTTCTCTATGTCCGAGCTTACTTGAAAACGGAAATACAACTGACCCCCTCTGCGTTTCTAGCTTTCCTAGGGCATCTACACACATAGATATTTCATTGTCTTCCGAGGACACCATGATTGAATCTCATCACCAGATACTTCAAGACATGGCTAAAATCTTAAGATATGACTCGGCCAATCCTAACATATTCCTTATTAATGCCAAGTCAGTTGTAAACAAAGTGGCATACATCCAATCCCTACTACTGATTAGCCAACCCACAGCACTAATGATCACTGAAGCTTGGTGCACAAGTGAAATAAATGATGATTTCTTTCACTGCGAAGGCTACTCATTTTTCAGGAAGAACAGATCAGTTGGGCGGGGTGGAGGATGCATTATCTATGTTAAATCTGACTTCAGAACTGTGCACTATGATGACCCTAACTTGAAAATATGCGATACATTATGGGTGACACTCTACATAAATAAACAGCAAACTCTATTATTAGGTCGTATCTATCGCCCACTCAACCATGACAGTGAACTGCTAAGAAAGATAACTGCAGCCTTCCATTACACTTCGAAGTTAAACTTTACTTATAAAGTGATTGAAGGTGATTTTACCATGCCAGAAGTTTCATGGGAGCCCATCATCGCTCCTCCCGCTACCGCAAACTCTTAGATGCAGTGGAGTTATGTGGGTGGACACAAAGTATTCTAAGGCCTACCCGAAACCAAAATATACTGGACTTGGTTTTCTTGAAAGACATCGCCTTATCTACCATAGACATCAGCCAACCATTTCCTGGTAGTGACCACAACACAGCAATCTGTGCCCTTGATACCAAGCTCCACTCATCAAAATGCTCTACCCTGCCCAAGACATTCATGTACTTAGGAGAAGCTAGGTGGGACGTATCTAACTCATTCAACAGAAACTTAGGCTGGGACCTTTTCTTTTCTAATAGCAACCTGGACACTATCCTACTAGCCTTTTACCATAATGTATCTATCTGCCCTGATAAACTTGTTCCTAAATGCAAAAAGAACCCAAGACAAAACACAAAGAATTTCATTCCTATAAAAGTAAGGGCTAAGCTGCGAAAGCTGTACTGATAGTACCTCAGAGAAAAACGGGACTCATATAGGCACCATATTAACGAAAATTCTCGTCCAGACTCTCGCACTATCTATGTTAAACCTCATCAACATAATGGCAACACTTGATCCCCTCAATAACTTCACTCACACACGTGACGTGAGCCAATATGCATACGGCTATGAAAGCCCCATGAGGTACAACTACCAGGGTAATCTTAACACAGGGTACCTAGGTCCAGCAAACTACAACCCAAATTGCAGGGCAGACCATATATCACCAGTAGATCAACGCAGATGCCGACCCATGGATGCTAATAGTCAAAATATGCAACAGGATTATTTTCGGCTGCAGCAAACAATAGCCCCACTCGCTGCACAGTTCATCCAGGAAATAGTACACACACTGACTCTGTCTCACCTCAGAGCCCCTCCAAACATAACGTAGGGATAGTAACAAGTAACCATGTTAACCTCTCCTCCAATAACTCTGGTTTACTAACAATTATGCTCCTGAATGCTAGATCTCTCCTTAATAAAATAACAACGCTTCGCTGCCTGGCATACATAGAACGGCCAACACTAATAATGGTGACTGAAACCTGGCTTACTACTGATATACCTGACACAAAGCTAGTAATAGACAACTACGACATCTATAGGAACGATAGAGTTGACAAAAGAGGAGGCGGTTGCTTAATATATGCCTATAAATCCACTAACTCCAATACTTTCAATAACCCAAATACTGACAAACTCCCAGAATCTAAGTGGATAAGCATCCACACAAACGAAAGTAAAATTCTCGTGGGATGTATATACAGACCCCCCAATAGCCCTGAAATGACTGATATAACTATTGCAGAAATACTAGAGCATGTAGCCACGCTGGACTTCGACTACAAAGTAGTATGTGGAGATTTCAACTTACCTGGAGTAAACTGGGATACCTGTACAGGACCAAGAATCCATGAAGAGCTACTACAAGCTATAGACATAGGAGGATGGAAGCAGTGCGTGCGCCTCCCTACAAGGAACCAAAATACTCTTGACTTAATCCTCTGTCATAACATAGAGCCCATCTCGATAGAGGTGGGAAATAAACTCGATAACAGTGATCACAACATATTGTACTGCACGCTACCCCTCCGACTAACAACTAAATACACACCTAAAAATTCCCCGGTGCGCTATCAATATAGGGACTATAAGAATGCTGATTGGGAATTCCTATCAGATCTGTTGAGAAGTTCTGACTGGGAAGAATACTTCATCAACAATAACTTAGAAGTATCACTTGAGATTTTCTACAAAACAGTTGGCTCAGCAAGAGACACAATCGCGCCCCTAAAATCTGCCCTAAAGACACCAACTCCATTTATTGACCGGAAAACGCGACTAAAACTAAAGAAATTGAAAAGGAAATACCATGTATTTAAGGAATTTAATGCGTTAAACCAAATACATGAAACTCTTAAACTGCTTGAAGAGAAACACAAAATGAAGTCACAACATGAGGAAAATAAAGCGCTAATGGGTAACACCAAAACTCAGGAACTTTGTAGGATATTGCAAAAACGTCTAAAAAGCAGTAAAGACAATAATGTAAGCATCTTGGAACATAGGGGTGTAATATACAACGATCCCCAGGTATAAGTGAACTCCTCAGTGAGTGGTTTTGCAATGACACCAGAGTGCACCCGACCCCAAATTTCCAAATGACCTGCAAAAGTAACCACAAATTAGGAGAAATAGATTTTAATATACAAAATATAGACTCAGCGATTAAGACATTGAAGTCAAATGGCAGTACTGGAACAGACGACATACCATCTGTCATATACAAAAATGGTAGCACGGAAATGGTAGTCTTGTTACTTAGAATATTTACTCTGTCACTGGAAACTGGAACTTATCCTGAAGTGTGGAAAACCACATACATATTACCTAAGCACAAAGCAGGGGCCAAAACCAGTGCATGCAACTATAGACCTATTAATATAACACCGGTAATATCACGAATAATGGAGAAAGTGGTTAAAGACCAAGTGTCAGACAACTTACTAGAACATGAACTTATCAACCCATCACAACACGGATTCCTCAAAAAGAGATCATGTGCGACCTGTCACATAGACTTTTTCAATGAAGTTACACGAAGCAGGGACAACAGAGAACTAGTAATTGTGCTATATTTCGATATAACAAAAGCCTTCGATAGAGTCCCCCATAATCTGCTAGTCAGCAGGTTATGCTCACTAGGGATATGTGACCCTCTCCTGAGCTGGATAAAATCATTTCTCGTGACAGGAATCAGATAACAAAAGTTGGCTCGATAATCTCAAGGCCTAAACCTGTAAGTAGTGGTGTAATCCAGGGAAGTGTATTAGGCCCACTCCTATTCATAATATATATAAACAGTATCTGTGAATGCTTTAGTGTTGGTAAACCAATACTATATGCAGATGACTTAAAAGTGACCTATAAATGCAAGAACACAGATCTCGGAATAACAGTAAACGCCATACAGCAAGAATTAGAAAAAATGGACAGATGGTGTGACACCTGGCAACTCCAGTTTAATGTCGACAAATGTGGCTGGCTCTGCATAGGTTGCAACAATTTAGAACTTGACCTGACAATTCAAGGCCATGCACTCTTACGACTGGAATCTGTATTGGACCTAGGACTGAAATACTCACATGACTTATCATTTTCTGAACATATCTCCAAACAAGTGTCAAAGTCACGCAGACTTATCGGCTTTCTACTCAGGAACTTTTACAGAAATGAGTCCAGAATTCTGTTGTACAAGGTTTGTGTGCGTCCTTTATTTGATTACTGTTCATTAATGTATAGTAGTATACGCATAGAGGACAAATTGAAAGTCGAGGGAGTGCAGAGGTACTTCACGTCAAAATTACTCAGAACCGAAAATGGTGCGAACTACTCCACTAAATGTGACACCATATGTCAATTTAGTTAAAGATTGAACGATCAAATCATGGTTGATTGCTCAAAATCAACTTCCCCAATTTTCGCCGACGCATCAATACGACAGTCATCGTATCATCGGTCGCTGTTCAGAAATAAGTCAGCAGAAAACCGTCAGAAGTAATATTGTGATTTATTATTGTCAGTCACGTCTCATAAACCGTTAATGCCCAGCTCTTGCTACGCTCGGGCCCACGCTGTTCCTTGAAGTTTCTCAGAAACGCTTAGTTATAACGGACGAAAATACCAAAACACAGATTGGCCGCTTGAGAATTCTTTATTGTAACACCAACATATAAAAATAATAATTGAACTAAGGTCTGTGAACATATATTACAATAATAAATCATAATGTTACTTCTGACGATGTTTTACTCTTCTTTCTGAACAGCGAACGTTGAGACGATGACTGTCCTATTGATGCCTCCGTGAAAATTGGGGAAGTTGGTTTTGAGCAAACAACGATGAATTGATCGTTCAATTTTCAACTCCATTTACAATTATTGTAATATATGTTCACAGACCTTATTTGTAACATTGTTTATATGTTGGTGTTACAATAAAGAATCCTCGAGTCAACAATTGGTGTTTTGGTTTTTTCGTCCGTTATTACTAAGCGTTTCTGAGAAACTTCGAGGAACAGCATGAATCCCAGCGTAGCAAGAGCTGGGCATTGACGGTTTACGAGACGTGGCTGACAGTTTCTGACGGTAGAAGCAGATCTCGCGGATTCAGACAGTCGGTGACAGTTTGGATAGTCGCCGTTCATCTTTCCTGGTGCCGGTCAAGTCCTCTTTGAACAAGCAATATCTGGAACTTTTTGGAATTGGGTCAAGTTCAACAATGCCTGGGTCAAAGAAGGGACAGAGTGTCTTGGATGCAAACAGGAAAGTAAGTCATGGTGACTTGTCTGTTGCTTGTAACGATGTGTCTGATGTTAAGCATGACATGGTTGATGTTACTGTTTCGCCGTTCAGGGATAATAGGAACATCAAACACCCCAGATTTGAACCACAGTGTTTCGATGGAAACCTGGCTGATTATTTACAATTTGTAAAGGAGTTTGAGATCATGTTGAGTGGTTTTTTATTAAGTGATGAATTGTAGTTAATGTACTTAATGAGGTATTGCACTGGAGATGCTTCAAGAGCTATACAGTGCTGTAAGCTCATGCCCCCTAATGAGGGATACGCTGAGGCTATGAGCATATTACGTCAAAGGTTTGGAAGACCTTCAATGATTGTAAGGAACGTATATGAAGCTGTCAAAGGTAACGGCAGTCAACTCCAAGATGACTCCAAGGCACTTACTGAGTTTTTAGATAATCTTATGACTTATAAGAATACCTTGATTTCGATGAATTGCATGAGTGACCTCAACTCGAGTTTTGTCCTAGAAGTAATAGCAAGACGCCTACCTACTCAACTGCAAAGGAAGTGGGTGAAGATAAGCTCCCGTATGGAGGATGACGGTATCGAGCCAAGGTTTGATGATATCCTGAAACTAGTAAAGGATAGTGTCAATCAATCTATGAGCAAGTTCGCCAGTCTATTACATCTCACCCCTAAAATAGAGCAGTCTGAGATCAAAATGCAATCATTGATGACGAAAGGGCCTCAGAGAGGTGGATATCGAGAAGGCTCCATGATGCCTAGTAATGCATATAGACTTAGTGAGTGTAACAGGTTTCGTGGTACATCCTCAACAGATAAGTTACAAGATTCAAGACAAACACGGTTGTGTTTAACACGTTTGCAAGAGGTGCATACAAAGGTGAACAGTAAACCAGTGAACAAGTTCAGTGATAAGCTAAATGTAAACTCCATGCCTGACTCCGAATTGGGTGACGATAACGGTGCGGTGAAGAAGTCTGTAGTTGCAACTGGTAAGCTTTTGTTGAATAAAGTGTCACAGAATAGAGTTGCTGCTTCAGAGTCCAGTTCTGACTCCACAAGTTTACAAAGTATCAGCAGTCGGAGTGAAGGTATAAAACCTTTTATGATTTGTGAGGAGGAACCAAAATTGTCTACCTCTGTTATTAAAGAGTTTGAAAATGATGAAGTTGACGGTAAATTGAATATTTGTTATAATGATCATGGTAGTGCAGATTTGTCTTTGGTTGATCATGATGAAATGAGGGGAATGCCTACTAATGCTAAATTGAATAAAGGTTCTGTACAACTACAGGGTGAAGTAGAAATAAATGCAGTTGCAGTTGCAGAAGGCATACATATTTGTCAAACCGTCAGTGTAATTGATCAGCGTGTAGCCCACCTATCATCAGGTGCTAGTGCTAAACCCGAACTAGTAGTGAAAGACAGCAGTGGTGGTAATCTTGCAGTTAGACAAATTTCTGAAAGCCGAACAACAACAGCTTCTGATCCACCGCTAAGTTCATCAACTGGTATCAATCAGTTGTCGTTGGTGTTGTCATCCACAATGAGAAGGATGCCCATCAAATCGAGTATCTTGTGCAATGACTATGATACTATTGGTGCGTTTGAAAATACGAAAGATACTGATCAGTTTAGAAAGGATAAGCCAAGTATAAACGAGAGATTAATTGTTAAATTGACCTGCACGGATAAAGGCATTTCTAGTTTCAAGTTACTATTTGAATGCTATTATCTTTGGTGTAAATTACTTTGTTTCTACGCTTGGTTGATCAGATATGTCGTGTGTTTGTTCGTCATCTATATTCTACGATACAATGACATGAGCTTGTTGCCGTTCAGATTTGAGGATATAGCTGATAGAGGGAAGTCAGAAAATGAACTCTGCAACGATTTTCCAACCTAGAGCGTCAACCTGAGAAGGGTTGTAGACGTACTGCTGTAAGTCCTACAATTCTTCAAAGGGTAGCGCATCAATGAGCAGTCCAATGTGCTTGGTGTGTGATTTTGTACATATGTTCATATTGTATATACTGAATTGATATCATTTATCATCTATCTGTTAGTAATACTGATTGTGTCCGGACGACTTCCGCTTGTATCACCAACCTGAGAAGGAATGTAGGCGTACTGCTGTAAGTCCTACAGTTCTTCAAGGGTAGTTTGTCGCGCCAGAATCCACAACATTTGATGTGTTGATTGTACATAGGTTTGTGTTAAATAATTGTGTGAGTTCCAATTATCGTAATTGTTGGTTAATGTTGTTTGTTTCGGGACATTCCACAACTTACAATCGTCAACGGGAGAAGGGTTGTAGGCGTACTGGTCTAAGTCCTGCGATTCTTCAAAGGAATTACATCAAGACATGATCCGCGAGTTTTTGTGTACAGTTTGTATATATGTGTGGTGTGTCATATCAATTGGTGTATTTTGGATTCATTGTGTTTACTCGTTGTTTTCGTATCTTGTTATTGCATAATTTTGTTAAAATTTTCGTCGTGACTACTTCTGAAGTTGTTTCGAGTCTTCCACATCCGTGAATGAATTGATTGATGTTAAGGACAGCAGATGGGTCGTATACGCCGGGGAGGCTATTGTTGAGAATGAAATGCACACGGAGATAACTGTTAGCTGTGGTCCCACACGCCGGGGGGCGGGAGTGTAAACGACTGAGGCTCGCATACGTCATCGTTACTAGAATTAAGGCAGAATGAGTGACAAGCGATTTCAGTGGTAATTGGTAGTGAGTAGATAAGAGGATGAGCGTAGAGTATCGTGAGGTGTTTCTATTGTCACGTTGCATTCTGCAAGAGTCATTCTAGCAAGTGGTGATAGTGTTGCAAGAGGATGCTTTTAACTGGAAGGAGCAGGTCGTCATTGATGTGTGAGAGTGTGCTGTGGGTATGCTTGTGGTGTGTTGGCTTTCCTGTTTGTTTTCCATTTCAGCTATGTCCGAGTGACCTAGGTTCTCGCAATGGCATCCAAGTCGAAATGTATTGGTCGTGATAGAAAAAAGGGATGGATCCGTATTTTTCCTGGGAGTGTCAATGTAGTTGAAGATTGAACGATCAATTCATGGTTGTTTGCTCAAAATCAACTTCCCCAATTTTCGCGGAGTCATCAATACGACAGTCATCGTCTCATCGGTCACTGTTCAGAAATAAGTCAGCAGAAAACCGTCAGAAGTAATATTGTGATTTATTATTGTAATATATGTTCACAGACCTTATTTGTAACATTGTTTATATGTTGGTGTAACAATAAAGAATTCTCAAGCGGCCAATCTGTGTTTTGGTATTTTCGTCCGTTATAACTAAGCGTTTCTGAGAAACTTCAAGGAACAGCGTGGGCCCGAGCGTAGCAAGAGCTGGGCATTAACGGTTTACGTGACGTGGCTCACACCCTAGGATTAGAAACACTATGGCTAAGACGGCTGAGACTAAACTTAACACTTTACTATAAGCTTCTATGCCATTTATTTTTTACCTCTACTGATGTCATTCGACTTTCAGATAACAGTGTCTACAAACTAAGACACACTAAGTGTACAGTAGCTATCGAGCAATGTAAAACAGCTACCAGGCAAAAGTTTTACTTGATTAGGTATGCACAGATATGGAATAAACTACCAATGGAAATGCGTCAAGCAGGTACATTGGCCTCATTCAAAAAAGTGCTTAACGGCAAACTGCACGAGTTTGCAAACGACAGTGAACCTAGTTCCTATCTGAGAGCCTCCGAAATTATAGGTCCATTTAATGTATAAGCTCAAATACTACACCTGTTGTTTTTGCCTATATTTATAATTTTAGATAAAACATTGACGATTAAGATACTTACCCTCAAACAGACAAGAAATTTCGTTTGTAAAATTTCTACTCAACACAATAAGTGGAATAAAATGGACATAAACCGACAACATGAAAAAGATAGAACTCACCACAACATCACATGGACAGATGTACGCTCGTCGGACATCATATATGCCTCGCCAACTACAACCCAACATTCTTGAGATAATGTGATGAACTTATATCCATAATGTTGCTGAGCAGTCAATATCCACAACTCCTGTCGGAACAACTAAAATTCATAAACCTTCCTCACGCGAAGATAACACCCACAAGCAGTAGAAATCCATTAATTAATGCGTCCAAAGCTTATGTATTTTACTCCCAACAATGACATTGCAGATCAAATGAGATAAACGTATAACTGATTTCAAAATAACACATCGATGAACTATAATTCAAGGATTCTGTACACAACAAAATTATGTATGAAAACTGACTTCAAGCTTTATTTTTTTCCCAGGCACTTATAACCCATCCACCAAAGACCTGGTTTTTTTGTTAATGCGAAGACAATACTTCTGTATTTCCTGATGTGTTGCACTCACTGACAATCTAGCGGATTTTTCCAACTATGCACAGAAATGATTGTACATAAGTGAAAAGGATGTTTTATACTATTGGGATTAACATTTATCAAGTGTATGTATAATCTCCAGTGTACATGTTAAACATATTTTGCTATCGACCGTAAATTGTGACTGAATAATATGGTTCTATTTCTGTAAGAATTTGATGATGCCTGTAAACTGGCGTCCCTCATGTACTGTATCATGAGAATAAATTTATTTATTTATTTAAAACTATTTCTCATGTCTTGTAAATATACAGAACATTTATCCCAAAAGGAAAGAAAATAACGACAAAGTCTTACTCAGGCAAGAAAACGCAGCTCTTAAAGGTAGCCCTAAATACACTGCAATCTGTAGGCTTTATCGCGAAAAGCTAAACCCCCGTAAAATGGACATACAATTCATTTTAGAAATTGGTGAAACTGCTAGTGACCCTAAAATAATTTGTGACGGAAAAATCAGAATCCGGTTTGGCGACTCGACAATTATTTATTCTAACACCAACATACAGCCATCGCACAACTAAGCTTTACAATTTAGGTCTGTGAACATATATTACAATAATAAATCACAGTATTACTTCTGACGGTTGTCTCCTGATTTCTTTCTGAACAGCGACCGATGAGACGATGGCTGGTATATTGATGACCCCGCGAAAGTTGGGGAAGTTGGTTTTGAGCAAACAACCATGAATTGATCGTTCAATCTTCAACTACATTGATACCAGATGCATGGAAAACCACGCACATAACGCCTAAGTATAAGTCAGGCTCCCGTTCAAGTGTTATGAGTTACATACCCATCAACCTAACTTGTGTTATTTCACGGGGTTCTGGAAAAGATCGTAAAAAGTGCCATTTTTGACTTCCTCTGTCAAGAGAAACTTACCACTCCCCATCAACATGGCTCCATGATGTCACTTTCTTGCACGACATGCCACTTACAATTGTTCTACCACATCTTACAACTTGAAGATTCCAGTATGATCACAGTTATTGTATACTCAGATCTTAGTAAAGCTTTTGACACTGTAAGCCACCGACTGTTAATATCAAAAGTTCAGTCTTATGGGATCCAAGGTTCACTGTTAAGCCGACTCAGTTCGTTTCTAAGCAACCGGATGCAAATCGTCAGGTTGGGTTCCCACACATACAACCCATTCGGATAACAAGTGGAGTTATACGAGGTAGTGTCCTAGGTTCACTGCTATTCCTGTTATATTTCAATGGCATTTGCGACGCTATTAAACATGGCAGACCTTTCTTATTTGCCGATGACATCAAAATAGTGTATCACTCACTCGGAAATGAAGTGTCATGTGTATTTAGTAGGATTCAAGATGATATTGATAGCGGCCAGTTATGGTGTAACACGTGGTAAATGTGGTGTGCTATGCTCTAAAAGCATTTCATCCGAACTTCCCATCTCCCTACACAACAAACATATTCCTGGTCTGCCGCTTACAACAGACTTGGGTCTGAAATACACTCCAGAATTTAGCCTGACGGAATATGTTAAAATACAAAGGTCAAAAGGCTCTTTGGATTTTTATCCCGAAACTTTAAGACGAGTGAATCCAAAATTATGCTGTACAGGTTGTGCATAAGGCCCTTACTTTAATTTTGTCCCCCTATCATGGACAGTTTCTCCCTAAAAGAGAAATGCAAATTAGAAAGTCTACAAAGGGCGTTTACTAAACGTCCAGTAGGTGAAAATCTTTGCATGTCTTGCTACGACAGATGTAATATATATTCGACTTGGAACTCTTATGGGTCAGACGACTGAAGTTCAACCTAAAAATTACATTTAGGGTTGCTAAAGGCCTTATATATTTCCCCCACAATGACTTTACTTTTAGTTCACCCAAGAAATATATCATCAGAAATAAATCCTCTTCTTTTAAAGTTCCTCGCTGTCATACGAAATACAGATCAAACTCTTTTACTGTGAGATACCGTTGTATTTGGAACCGTCTCCCAACCGAAATTAGAAACAGTTCTACCCCAAAAACTTTCTGCTGAACAAATATTTTATTAACAACGGGTTAGAAGGCGTATGTGACAAACTAAAAATTAGAGATCTAATACGGCACTCCTCTGACCTCCACTGTTAGCTCCCGAAATCTGTGAAATCTATGTTTGACATTACTTTCACTATGACTGTTTTCACAACCCTAGTCACCTATTCTTAATCAGCCTTAAATTTTGATAATGTTGTATTATGAGTATTTCAGTATGCTAAGGTTCAATCTCAAGTTCCAGGTGCAAATCAACTGAAGACGACTGGTGTAAAATACTTGTGGAGCCTGCCTAATGCTATGCGTAACCACTGTCCAGCTGTACGCAAATTAAGGCTCAAATGGTGGCTGTCTAAATAGTCAAAACAACGGTGAGTTTTAAATAGTAATGAATCTTATCTTACTATTCTATAACCATAATCCTGTGTGTTCAAATTTTCCGGAACAACATATAACTTTCTACTACTTATCTGCTTGATGCTGAACGATTATTCCCTGGTTTTCTAAACTACATTTGTTAATGTCTAAAATGTTGACTCTGATAGTCTATTTTGCTTACATTTTTCTTCTCCAAAATGCTGTAACAGATGAAACATACATGATGTTATTCTGAAAGTAGTCAGTCATACCATGACTTTGAGTGAGTCGACGAATATTTGGAAAAAAGTTTGTGGCATATTGCAACAGAAATGTTTAAAAAATTAAAAAAACAATTAAAAAATGAAGTATTCCGCCAGGGTCTCGCACAAAAAAGGTGGGAGGGTGGTGACTGCTAGTCAGCGGATATGATGGTGGGGACATATGTGAACCACCCTTTTCTGTGGGACAGCACTCTATTGCTAAGGCTCCTGAGTTCGAATGGCTTCTGCAAAATGAGAATAAATAAAAAAGTTAAAAAATAAAAAATAATAACAATAAAAGGAAAAAAGGAAATAGAAGTTGAAAATTGCCTAAATCCGAAGTTTGAATACAAACTCCCGAATGAAAGTAAATGGTATGAGTCCGCTACTTCAGAAGGACACCGAACTGTTTTCTTCAGAAAAACAGATATTATTAGGCCCTCAATTTTCTTTTACATAGCTCACGCACTCTGACTTTTGTGTTTAACTCCTTTTCAACCTACACAAGTATGTGAAATTATCACTAGTCTTTCAGTTAAACTAATTGTTCGTAGAAAAGACTGTAGAATATCGGGGAAATGATATCTCTTGAAAGAAAAACGATAAAAAAATGATGAACCCCATGTCTGTTATATATTTTGAATTATTAACACCTTTTATATACTTCTGCACCTCTCTGCCGGTTTTCTTGTGTCTTCTTCTCTTTTCAAAGGCACTGCTTTCAACGAATGCACTGATACGGCGCTGTTATTCTCCACTTATTCGTGATATTGCTAGCTCATCTGGTATATAACGGGACCACCTATATTATAAAATCTGCTGCTAAGTTCAGAGTCAGTCTCATGAACAACTGGGAATGTCACATATATGGTGTACTTACGGGTGAATTTAAAGTTTTATAGACTTTGAAACACTTTATGAATCATTTACTGATAATTATTGTTTATTCTTCATCTCTTATGTATCACGTCAGCACCTGTACAGAAATGCTAATTACCTTCCTCAACTAACGCAATCATTTATAATTGCCGCGTGAGATTGACATGTATTTTTTTCAATCACAGTTTGGATTTGACGCTATATTTATTTCCTTATTTGTACACTTAATTTTAAATGTTTCTCTCACATTTACCAGTATTCAGCTTATTTCTAAATTAACAAATCATATTATATATTCTTTAAGTTTTAATAAGCGTACATAAGTTCACATCTGTAAAAATGGCTGGTTTTTGTTCCAGAAATAAATATTATTATTATATACTATTACAGTCAATAAGTGCCCATACCTCTGCTGAATACCAAGTGCTACACGTGGCCCATGAAATACTTACTACTGCATTCGTAAATAACTATCAAACTGATATTACATGGAGTGGTGAGACAGAAGGCGTATGAAATTTAGATATTAATGTGTATCTGAAGTTAATGACACAATATATATGTACGTGTTTCACTTCCAAACAAGAGAATTTTATAGGGCGACGTAGGGCTGAGCGCAGTGAGTTAATAGAGTATTCATTACTGTATACATCTCGCACTTTAGAGACTAATGGGTTCAAAGAAGTTTCTGACGGATGCAGACCTCCGGACCAAATATAAGGATGTCGTCGACAAACATGTAATGAAGGGTTACGCTGAAAGACTAGTTGATCAGAGCAAGCCAGAGTGGTGGTATTCGGCTCATCATCCCATCTTTAGCCCGAGGAAGCCAGGTTAACTCCGTGTGGTGTTCGATTGTTCCGGGAAACACGAAGGAGTTTCTTTGAATGATAATCTATACAGTGGTCTAGATTGCGTGAGCTTATCAGCTGGACTGCTGTTAAGATCCAGAAAGCTTACAGTTGCTGTCACTGCGGATATAGAGGAAATGTTCCTACAAGTGAAGGTGCCAGAGAGCGACAGAGATCACCTAAGGTTCTTGAGGTTTGGTGATAGTCCTTGTGGTAAGGCGTCAGAATACAGGATGACAGTACATCCATTTGGTGCCACGTCCTCCCCGTCTTGTGCTAATTTTGCTCTACGTAAGGCTGTGTCTATGCTTGGTTCTGACGATCTGCTGGACGTCATCGATTGTTGCTTCCATGTGGATGATTGTTTAGCCTCTTTCGATGATGATGAGTCTGCAGTTAAATTTGCAGCGAGTATCACTGGGTTGTTAGCTAAGCCTGGCTTTCGTTTAACTAAGTGGGTCTCGAACAGCCTAAACGTTTTGAAGCATATAGTTCCAGAAGACAGAACACCTACTGTACGAGATTTACCTGTTGATACTCTACCGGTTGAACGCACATTAGGCATGAGATGGGATGTGAACTCCGATACCTTTGGGTTTAGTGTTGGTGATATTGATGATCCAGTTACTCGGAGAGGTGTGCTCTCTGTGTTGTCGTCCGTGTTTGACCCACTTGGATTAGTAGCATTTTATCCACTTCCGACGGGGAGATTATTTCAAGAGACATGCAGGAAAGGGTTACAATGGGGTGACCCATTAAGTGAGAGACGAAGTGAAGAGTGGAAAAGGTGGGTTAACAGTTTAAGAACGCTGAATCCACATTCCGTCCCACGTCCACTCAAGCCATCGAGAAATCATGATATAATTGACTTCCATGTTTTTCTGATGCCTCTGAGTTTGGATTCGGAGCAGCCGTCTACATCAGAACTACCTTAATGGATAATGATATAGATGTTCACCTAGTGATGTGTAAATATAGAGTTGCACCCCTAAAGACGACTTCGATTCAGTGATTAGAGCTTACTGCAGCCTTGCTGACTGCGCAGTTATCCACAACGGTGTGTAAGGAGTTAGATTATCCCACGCATCCTGTAACGTTTTGGACCGATTCAGTGCTTGTGATATATTATATACACGGCGAATCAGCAGGATATGCATGTTTTGTAGCTAACAGAGTTTTCAATCACGTCTCATAAACCGTTAATGCCCAGCGCTTGCTACGCCGGGCCTCTCTCTGTCCCTCGAAGCCCTTCTGAAACGCTTAGTACTAACGGACGCAAAAACCGATTGGCGACTCGAGAATTCTTTATTCTAACACCAACATACGGGCAGCATAATAACTATGGTTTCTGACGGTTTTTGATCTTCTTTCTGAACAGCGATCGATGAAACGATGACTGGTGTACTGATGCCTCCGCGAAAATATCGTGAAGTTGGATTTGAGCAAAAAACCATGAATTGATCGTTCAATCTTCAACTACATTGTTAAGATTATTTCAATTTCGTGAGCTAACAACCGCCAAGCACTAGAGGTACATACCGTCTGAAAACAATCCAGCTGATCTAGCATCGCGAGGAATAAATAATATGAATGTGGTTAAAAATAAGTGGTGAAAGGGTCCGGAGTTCTTGCTACGAGCTGATAGTATGTGGCCTAGTATAGAAGATGAACCACCGATAAGTGAATGTGTCTTGGAGTTTAAGACAAGTGTCAGTTTATCACTCACTCAAGAGAGACATTAGGGTTTACGTCCACTTTTTAAATGCTATTCTTCTTGGTACAAACTACTGAAGGCTGTTGCGTGGTTGACACGATATGTTACGTACTCAAAGGTCATGCACCTTTGAGGATACGATAATATGAATGTTGGACCTTTGAGAGCCGAAGATATTAGAAATGCAGAGTTAGCGATCTTGTGGGCTGCTCAGTGGGAAGCGTGGGGTGAGATAGCCAAGGAGGATAGTCCCGATTTCGCAGATTTCAAGGGGCGGTCAAATAGATTATCTCTGATAGTTTCCGAAGGGATCGCTAGACTTGGTGGACATCTACAAATGTTAGAATCGTCACATGAGACCCGTCATCCGGCCTAATTACCTTGCTACTGTTTAGTCACTGATCTCATTATAAGACACAACCATGTTCTTGAGGGTCATTTGGGTTCTTCACAAGTACTATCAAGTATTCGATGAAATTTATGGATAATGAAGAGAAGTACTGCTGTCCGTAAAACAAATGATAAGTGTACGGAATGTAAACTACAGAATGCTCGCTCAGCACAGCAGATGATGGCGCCACTCTTAGCTTGGCAAGTTTCTGTAGGGAATTATCCATTCGAGTATGTTGGAGTGGATTTCCTTGGACCTTATGTAGTGAAGAGAGGGAGAACCCTCTGCGAAGAGTATCATGAGGTGGTTCTATGGTCACGTTGCGTTCTGCGAGATTCATCCTAGCAGGTGATGATTATGTTACAAGATGTCAAGAGGATGCCTTTAACTGGAAGGCGTAGGTCGTCATCGACAAGTGAGATTTTGCTGTGGGCATGGCCGTGTTGTGTTTGCTTTTCTGTTTTTTTCCATTTCAGCTTTATCCTTATGACCCAGTTTCTCACAATGGCCTCCAAGTCAACGTGTATTTGTCGTGATTGTAAAAAGGGATGGATCCCGTTTTTGCCGAGCGGTGTCAACGTAGTTGAAGATTTAATGATTAATTCATGGTTGTTTGCTCGAACCCAACTGCCCCATATTTTCGCGCGTGATCCATCTGCCAGTTGTCATGTCATCGACCGCTGTTCAGGAAGAACCTAAAAACTGTCAGATGTAATATCGCGATTTATTATTGTAATATTTGTTCTTAGACCTAAGTTTTTTAAGCTGCTTATATGTTGGTGTTAGAATAAAGAATTCTCGAGTCGCCAATCGGTGTTCTGGTTTTCGCGTCCGTTAGTGCTAAGCGTTTGTGAAAGGCTTCGACGGACCGCGAGAGGCCCGGCGTAGCAAGAGCTGGGCATTAACGGTTTTTGAAACGTGACTGACACAATGTTTCAAAGCATTGTAAATTAAACTCTCCACATTAAGACTTGCAGGTGTCAAATCTAATGCATCAACCTTTTTCGCATCTAGTGGCTTATATTTCATCTACCTGAGACAGTATTACGTTACTAAGGACACTGCACCACGAAACTCACATCCTGGGTGTGCATGTCTTGCCTCGCAAAACGAAACTACCGAGTGATCCCTAGCTCCCTGATTTTTTAAAGTGGTATGTCATACAGATCACTTAATTATTAGACTGATAACCTGTCAGATACCAAAATGTCTTCGTGTGGGAGGCCGAACTTTTAATAGCTAAAGAGGAGTAAGAGAAAGTTCAGCGAAGAGTGTATTTTCAGCGAATTCACTTACTTAGCTGTAGAAGCACATTTACGTGTGATTATTTTATGCGTCTGCATTAGGACTGTCATACAAAAATATGAATTGGTTAAAATTGGTGTTTAAGCCATCAAAATGTTTCAAAAATGTGAAGAACAATGAACTTATTACTAAGGGTCCGAAGATTGGTAAGTAATGAAAAGGTTCGCATAATATGAATGTTAATGAAAGAGCATGCAGACACGTGTCTAAAATAAATTATGTAATAGGTAGAGAGAGTAAATTGAGGGTTGGTTAAGGAAACAATGTTACCAAGAAGTCATTCAAAGATACAAACAAAGCACTATTTGCAAAGTCTTAGAACTTGGAATCATTCCACTGTGCTAATAATCATTTTTTCAGAAAGTGCTCATTTGTGATATCACACGATCGCAATCTATAACTTAAATGATCATACCTGTAAAATGGTGAGCATTTCATATGGACTTACCCGTTTATATGAAGTACGAGTTGATATTTCGGGGGTAAATGCTGGTGTTTTACACATACCTTTTAAATGATTGGTCAGTAATGTTGAAATATGCGCGAATTGAAGAATAAACCAGTGGCAGTGACTTGTGATTCTGAGAAACGTGCACGGGAACGCTAGCACTGGAAATGTTCGAGCCGCCTGCGCCTTTTTAGCCAAAGTCCGAATCCCCTGTTAACTGATCACCTGCCCATGGAAAGTCAAGGATTTGATGCCAAAATGGCAAATGGTTACTCTGACTGCTATTCAGTGCATGAAGATATGATGGAAAAATTGTTGTCGACAATCACCATGAGTTTTCCCATTCGGACTAGCCATCAGGTGGTCATTCAGATATGAGAAAGATAGGTCTAGTCTACGGAAGATTTTGTAGGCGAAACATTGAAACGCCTCTGCGGTGTTGACCGAGGGACATGAGAAGAAGTTAAAACAGATGAAATGGCTTGTGACATCGGACAATATTCGGAGTGTACTGAGATCTGATTATATGCACGTATCAGATCACGCCTGCTAAATATGGATGTGCCTTTCTAAGGGTTTAGTCAAGTACTGTGTTTGGGGCAGGGTTAGGAGTTGAAGTGGCAGGGGTTTCAATACGCCGGGCTGAGAGGCTATGAGCGATAACCTCGATGGTGGATAGTCATGGGGTAGAATCTATCATCTTACTCCTGCCAGCCTCTACCAGCAAAGACTCATGTTGCAAGAGATGCATAACTATAGTGCCAATGGGAACGATGCGAACCCAGAGGAAGGAACATCGAAATGTGATCTTCAGGTAGTGTCATCTGCCATATATTGCAATGAGCGAAACGAGGCGGCACGTGATTTTCGAGATGTAGGTCGCTAACCCCCTCCGCTCTAGGGGGAACCTCTCTAGCTATGACTCTAGTATCATCTAAAAAGCTTACCCCAAAGTTCCTATTGATAACATAGAAGAAAAATAAGGCAAAGGTCCTCCAGTGATGCTAGTTGCCATTACACGTAGTTTACATGGCTCTCAACTGACTGGGTTTGAGGTTGCAGGAACGATTACATCTTTGGGCACCACAATATCTACGATATAACCTCGATAGCCTTCTCCAGAAACTTTAGTATTGTTTAATGCAGCCGAAAGACGCACGGTTGTCGGAAGTACTCTAGTCTCCTTGATACTGCGCAGATTCCAATACATTTTGTCGTGCAAGTCACGCTTCGAAGCCCGACGAATTACTGGTATGGGAAAGTTCTCTATGGGAGCTAGTGGACGCTGATGTAGATAGATACATCTGCTAACTCCGTCACGGGCGATCTGTGGAAAGGCGCCGGAAACTTTTGTTGGACTGGGTTTTCCTAGTTTTTGTTAGTGTTTATTGTGCCCATACTTTGTATTTCGTGCAGGAATCCCTTGTGCCATCTGAGGTAATTGTTGCAGACACAGATGTTTGCGGAAAGTATTAACAATTTTGAAATCAGAAGCAGGCACTTCATCTGACGAAGCATACTGCTCATTTTGTTGTTCTATGAGGGCGAATCTAGTGATTAAGGCCGCTTCTAGATTATCGTATTGGTCTGAGGAAGGATTGTCAAGAATATCTAGGGACTCACACCTGGTAAGCTTTAGTTTGTTTCGAGTGAATACCTCTCAGAGCGAACTAAGATTCCACATGCGGGGGCCATGGAGATGGGTATTGTGCTTAGAAGGTGGGAAGTTGCAAAAGATATCAGACACCGTATGAAAAGTTAATTAAGATACAGCGATTACGACTATAAAATGAGACATACATAAGTAGTAAAATCGTGTTGTTCAAAAATTAAAAGCAGTACAACCAGTAAGATTTAAAAGATGAATTCGCCGAAAAGAGTCTCTTCGCTGAACGTCTTCTCTTTTTCATATGAATAAATTAACCTAAAGACATGGTACAACTAATAAACCTTATTCAACGCAATAAGCGTAATCATCCAGTGAGTCAGTACACCACCTGACTCATGAATACTGGTATTGAAACGTAAATCAAAATAACTCAGATATTTATCAGTGTGTTTTGTTGAAAAGCATTATTGAATAGAATGAAAGTCAAGGGTATTTGGGAAACATTTTAGAAATTATCTCGCGAGTATGACTAAACTACGGGCTAAGACTCTGTGTGTAACTGCGCACGTGAGAAAGACAAAGTGACATCCAAGCCTACCCGAAACGAAACTTAAAACTCCTAGAGCACCCTCAAGATAGCCAGATGTTTATTGAGCTAATATTAAGTTGATTTCGTCCATTAGTTTTTGCCCTCCGTCTGTTTTGGTGTCGTGGGAGGTGTACTACAACAACGACATGTAGTTCCCCTATGAGTGAAGTTTTGTCAGTCAGTTAGCCAGAATTATACAAAAAAGGGTCAGATACTAATTTTTGGTATAGGTGAACCTTGGTTGAGTAATCCAGAAGCTACCTTTCATGTTGGTGAATGTAGATCTTTTAATTTTTCCGTCATTTGCATGCAGATAATTTTTTTATGGATGTCCAGAAGGAGTCTGAAGGTGCTTCGATGGGCAGCTTAGAGCATCTGCACATTAAAGCTGTAGGTTACACAAGAGAAAGTAACCTAAACACTGCATACATTTGAGGACTTTCGTTGAC
Organism: Trichobilharzia regenti; assembly: GCA_944472135.2. Lineage (NCBI taxonomy): Eukaryota > Metazoa > Platyhelminthes > Trematoda > Strigeidida > Schistosomatidae > Trichobilharzia > Trichobilharzia regenti. The sequence continues at coordinate 131,655,649 of OX235270.1, read as the reverse complement.
ATGCCAGATGTGGAAAGGAAATTAATCACTAACTGAGAGAACTTTTCTCGTTGAAACATAATCTTGGAAATCCGGCTCCCCTTTCCGTCATATGGACTTTCCAAATAAGGAAACTTTTGTCATATTATTGCATCGGTCGAAGTTGATATTTCTGTAGGTCAAGTCTAGGTTATTGTCTGAAAGCGCCAAGTATGGTGGCCCGTCTGCTGACCTTGCGACACTCTTTCCGGAGGAGCCTTCTACATCTCAGGAATTACAGTCCTTATGGAAGCTACAAAAATGAACATGGACCATCATACTATCTTATACCGGAGATTCCTTGCGAATCGTATGTATCGCAAAATATCTTGAAGCCACTCAGCATTTCAAAGTAAAATTTCTTTGCATTTTTTCCTTAACACGAGTAGTTTAGAGGACCTGAAGCCTGACAGAGTGTTCGGAGGAATTTCCAAACTGATTATGAATTATCAAGTTTGCCTATCAAAGTTATCAGACTGTATCCAAAGTGGCAAGCTTTTGAAAAATGATGTCACTATCATATCTGCTCTTGAACAAGCATCTTTTCCTGTCGAGCAAGCCTTCTGCAATCTAAACTGTCTCACCAGTGTGAAAGAAGACCCAATTTGGACCCTGGTAGTGTCACGCCTGTACCAGAAATTGAAAGCTGCCAGACGTGAATATCTCTGTCGTGATTCTTCTATCTATGAGGCACTTCTCACACTTAGACGTACGAACTCCAATATGGATGAATATGAAAAAGGTGATTAGTTAAGTATAAATTGTGGTTTCTTTTGAATTAGAGTTTGCAATTACAAGCTATCAATACTTGGAATTAGAGTTCCTCAGTACATCTCCGTAACTTGTCTCTGCTAAAGCCTCTGGACTGAACTCATTGCAGAATGTCTTGATAATATACAAACTACATATCACGGTGTATTATAATGAGATTGTATATACCAATATTAGTAGTCAAGATTACTTGTGTATGTTATGGATGTATTTTTCACTTTTCAACTATGACTTGAATAGTTTTCAAACCTCTCATCTCCACTCATTCTCAGATTCAGATTATAAGGATAAAAGGCTCTTGTTGCCTATGTTAATCCTTGCGATATATCTCTCTTGAGAGATATAGTTTCTCTTTAAAGGCGCTCACCGATGGAACTGTTACTACTGAATCAGGTAGGGAGTTTCAGTCGTTGACCATTCTGTGAGAATCTAAAATCTGCACGTATTTTGTTCGACCTTGGTTTGAGCACCTACTTGTGGTGACCTCGTAAATGTATCTTAGAGGGAGAGGAAAGGTTTGAAAAGTCAATCCCCAAATCACACTTTACCATACGGTATGCTAAAATTAGATCGTCTCTCCTCCTTCAGTATGATAGTGGGAAGAGATTTAAATGCTCCATCCTCGTATCACAAGGAAGGTGGGAGATACTACTAACTAATTTGGTTCCTACCCTCTGCTCTTTCCAGGATATATGCCTCCTTTTTGAAGCATGGAAGCATTCGAAAAGCTTTAGCTGCGGCTCCAGTAGTTTCCCGCTGTTTTTAAGTCATGGCTTACAATAATACCTAATTATTTATTGTAAAGCTTATTTAGCTAGCTAGCCTACTAGATGGTGATTTCCTATCAGTTTTACGGGTGTTGTTTGCATCTGAAATAAAAGCAATGTCTCACTTGAAACGTTAACACGATTTTAAAACTTGTAATTCATAAATCCCCAATACAATACGGCTATTTTTACGTCTTGTGTGTATACACCCATATTGGTAGAGATAAATGTATGAGGAGAATATTTGAGCTTCGTTCTGATAAGACGGTATTATGTGATTAAGCTTATCACAAAGCTGGTATTTCACCATAGTTGTATAGACGATGCATTCTTCGCATGCAAAAATGACAGATTTTAGATAATTCTCTAGTACACTAAAGTGCACCCAGTCACAGAACTTTTGTGTGTGTATGAAGAAAACATCTTTCAGTAAGTGACGTCATCATAGGAAATCGACTCTTGCGAATTGTGCATGTGCTGCGAATTTCATCTCTTTCGCTTCTATACCGTTTAGCGTTTGCTAACTGGGACTAGGTGAAATGATGGTTAACCAATCGTTTTGGGATAAAGGATAGTTGTGTCGGGTTGGCATCTGTTAATGAATTTGACTCCCTATATGTGGTCCGGTAATCAATGGAATCAGGTGGCTCAAGACAGTATTAGATAAGGTTGAGATTCGAAATCAGTGGTGATAATGGTGTTTTGCTTCCTTCATTTCTTTAAAGAAGAAATGTGAAGTAATGAACTATCCTTTGAATGCTTTTGATAAGTTTGCTTACATTTCTGGTATGTTACTTCCGCGTAGCTCTCATAATGTATGCAGTTTGTTTTCAGTAAATAAACATGAAGAAAGTACTCCTATCGGACAGTCAGATGGTATTTTGGGGTGTATAGACAGTGGGCATAAATTTCTCCAAGCATTATAGACTTGCAAATAAATAACTTAAAGGAAAGGTTCCATCTGTTTCTTGTTTGCAGTTTGTGCATTATATATATATATATTTGCTCAAAAACGTTTTGTTCATTAATAGAACTTACAACGAGTTCACGTTTAGATAACACTCAAAGTGTAGTATTATTATTTTTTTTACGACGAAACGCATTTTGAGATTTATTAATCGTTCAGTTATGTGGGGTTTTTTATACTAAAAATTGAAGTATGGATTATTGAATCGCGCTTCACTTTAACCTTAACAACCAAATAGTCTAGTAAACATTCACACATTTAGTCTGGGCTGTAACCCAGTATGTAAAAATCCTTTCTAAGAAGTTTACTCCATATTGTTTATTTTAGACTAAGATTTCGGTTTCCTATTGTTGTATGTCATGGCGTAGTGGTGTGATACGGACAATCTGTGTCAATGGAATATTATTCTCACATATTCCCGCAGTTCAATTCGGCGTTAGCAACAGAATACAATACATCTATTTGAACATTCTGTTTATTGCTGGAGTCAGAATGTTATTGCCACAGTTCAGTACTGCATTGGCGACAGAATGCTGTGTATGTTTGAACATTCTGTTTCTTGTCGTTTGATGTTAAACAAAATCACACGCTCAATGATTGGTTAGAGAATATATGACTGTATGTACATAAGTAGCGGTTTGATTGGTGAATATACCTTGGCTTCTGTGTCTTGCCTTCTGCTGTTACACTACAATGAGCGAGGTCTACTAACTTTTGACATTCAACTAAATAAACTGGTAGGCTATAGAACCCACTACAGTATTTGTTATAGGTGTAATATTCGGCTACACAGTAGTTTGCTTTGTCTTAACTTGAGATTTTACAACAAGATAGATGAAATTGGAAAACGCCGAAGGATAACAGGTTTGTGACCACAGGTGTCTTCTTTCTATTGTCAATATGATATAAAAATTGCATGATAAGTAATATTGAGGCTAGAAATCTGAGTAAGATAAGTTAGTCCTCCACATAGCTAGGCTTGACTACTGAGATGGTCAAGACGTCGTCTAAGATGAATCAAAGTTTAGTTGGAGGATGTTTTGTGGCACAAATCCTTAACTGTTGTTTTGATCCAGCTATGTATCTGTAGTTTGGCTGACTGGATGTTTTGGGATACCAGGAGTGAGTTATTTAAAACTTAATGAAGTGACTGAAGTGTTTTGCATTTATCATCTTTGTCACTGTTCATCAAACCATCACCTCTCTTGTTCACATTTTTATGCGTTTTAGTATTATAACAATTCTAGTCTTCTGTTTCTCATATTTTGTAAATAGGCCGACTTGAATTGATGGAATGTACACGAAAAGTTTTACTTCGATTTATCACTCATTCAGTCACCTACTGTCTGTTCATTTTTAATATTTTGTGACTTCTGTTTCACTTATCTTCGTAAAGATGTAGAATAAAATGAAACATTGCTCAGAAACCACATGCATTTTTGTGCACTTTTCAGTGAGCTTCATGTGTAAAGAGTAGTGCTACTGCCTGACTGGCTACTCTTAATTCCAGACATCGCAGGGTTTGGACCTATGTTGTGGTAGTCATTTAATAGAATCAGTCCTAATGGGGTGATCACTGACGAAGTCTGTGCACGGATACAGAAAGCTCGTTTCCCATATGCCAGTTTACGCCGTCTCTGGCGTAGACGTTATATCTTGCTAGCTGTCGACCAAAGTGCGGGGTACTGCTCAGCATTCCGCTCCGTCCTCTTTTGTGGGTGTGAGACTTGGCTACTGAGATTGAAAGACATGAACGGCTAGCTGTCTTTGATCATAGGTGCCTGCGTTCTATCTCCCGTGTGAAGTGGTATAACGGTGAGCAATATTGAGGTTAGGCATCGGTCGAGTGCTAGGTAAGGAGGGAAAATCAATCGACAAGGCTGTGAAGTTACATCGATTGGAATGGTTAGGACATGCGTTACTTATGCCTAGCCGTCGCCCTCCTCGACGGTCAATGTTAGCTGACATACGATGGGTCAGGTTGGAAAAGAGCCAGTGGTGGTCAAACCAAAAAACATGGCTTCATCAGTCAATGACGGTTAGTTTAAGCCAGCCACGTAGGAAGGTGTAAACTTCCTGGTTTGGGCCCTCGGGATGGTAAAAACCAATGGCTCAAAATCCTCGTTCGGAATGACGCAGATGCATCCACTGCTTGTGACTTATAATATCCAATAAAACTATGTTGTTCTTTGATATTACTATTTTTTGCCTCATATTACCGTTTATTACATCTGTTTTGAATCTCTTCTTGTCTGTCTGTTTTCGACATAGAACTTTGCACAAATGTGCGGAAGTTCAAGTCGCCACACTCCGTGTAGCACGCGAAGCAAGAGAAGAAAGTACAAGAAAAGCATAATAGAGACAGTGAGCAGAGGTGTGAGACAAAGGAGGAGTAATAACGAAGAACAAAACAGTTTCATTGGTGGAGATCATAAGTCACAAGGAGTGGATGCATCTGCGCCACTGAGAACGATTTGAGCCATGTCACCTATAGTCTCCAGCCATTGATTCCTAGAGTCCCGAGGGCCCCAACCCGGAAGTCTGCATCTCCCTACCTGACTCAGTTTAACTGTCAAGGATTTCATGGATTGATGCCATGTTTTTGTTTGGCCACCACTGGCTCTTTTCCAACCTGCACCTATCTCAGCTAGTAATGCCCGTCGGGGGAGGCGGTGGTTAGGCATGCGCACCACGTGACCTAGCCATCTCAGTCTATGTAACTTTATAGCCTCGTCGATTGATTTTCCCTCTTTGCCCAACACTCTACGCCTAACGTCAACATTACTTACCTTGTGAAACCACCTAACGTGAGACAGAGATCGCAGACATCTATGATCGAAAGCAGTCAACCTTTTCATGTCTTCAACGCGTATTGGCCATGTTTCAGAGCCATAGAGAAGGACGGAGCGAACTGATGAGCAGTACACACGTCCCTTGGTTGATAACCGGATGTCACGCCTACGCCAGAGATGGTGTAAGTCAGCGAAAGCAGCTCGAGCTTTTCGGATCCGTGCTGAGATTTCATCGCCAATCAGTCCGTTGGTGCTAATACAACTTCCCAAGTAGGTGAAGTGGTCAACATGTTCTATCACTTCACTCCCTATCACTAAGTTAGGAGTTGACGTGGTCCAGTCCTGTAGCAGCATCTTACATTTTGTAGGGGCGAATCGCATGCCAAACATACGAAGATTGCTGCTCAAGGTGTTCAGAAGACTCTGCATTTTGTCAGCATCCTCCCCTAACAGGACTATGTCATCTGCATATTCTAAGTCCATAAGATTATTCCCTGGTAACAAGTCGATTCCTAAGTCATTACGTTCAGTTAAGGATACTTCCATTAGCATATCTATGATGAAGTTAAACAGAAATGGGGAAAGTGGACATCCCTGTCGGACACCACTGGTTGTTACCAATTCAGATGACAATTCCCCATAAGCCCTTACACGACTACGTGAGTTTGAATAGAGTGCCTTGATTAGTGCAATGTACTTTCTTGGCACTCCCTTCACAGTCAGACATTGCCATAGTACCTTTCGATCCACGGAGTCGAAGGCCGCCTTCAAGTCAAGAAATATGACAATTGTTGGACGCCGAAAAGTGTGTCTATGTTCTAGAATCTGTCGAAGAGTGAAGATATGATCTATGCACCCTCTACCTGGTCTAAAGCCTGCTTGATTTTCCCTTGTCTGTTCCTCCCGAGTTCTGCTTAGTCTATGCATGATTACTGAGCCTAGGATTTTAGAGACTATGTTCGTTAGGCTGATCCCCCTATGATTATCACACGAGGACTTGTTTCCCTTCTTGAATATCGGTATAATAAGTGACTTACCCCAGTCTGATGGTACTGTCTCTGATTCCCAGACTTTGCCTAGTACCTCAGTTAATCTACAAACTAGTATGTCACCCCCATATTTAAACACCTCCGGAATAATTCCGTCGGGTCCTGCCGCTTTGCCTCGTTTCAAATTACTGATAGCTTTTGTAACCTCACTTACAGACGGCGGACCAGTGTCTATATCCCATTCGGGTGTGGGTGGATGGCGGGGAGGTTCAGTGTGGCTGTAGGCAAGTTAAATTGTTCCTCAAAGTGTTCTTTCCAGCGTTCAAGGCGTCTATCCTGAGAGCTAATTAAGGAGCCATTTTTCTCAGAAATAGTCTCACTTATGAATTGCCTTCTCCCACCCGATTCTGTGATGAGTCTAAAGAGTTGCCTAGTGTTGCCTATCGCCGATGCTTTTTCCATCTCTTTCGCCTTTGTCACCCACCACTGTTCACGGTCCTTGCGGAGACTTTTAGTAAGTTTCCTTTTGTGCAGCTTTCGCTCCTCATTGAATTCGGAGCTCGCCGGAATAAGTCTTCTAGCATCTATCAGTTCGGATGAGGCAGTCGAAATCCAGTGGTTTTTACTCACCTTTGGATTTGCCTTATTCACAGCTTTTACAGCTGTATCTATAGCTGACTGAATATTCTTCCAGGCTTCTCCAGGGTGAGCACAGCTGTCGAATTCAGATATGCGTTTAGCTAGTTCTTCCTCAAATAGGGATTTAGTTTCCTGATCGAGCTGGGGACGTGATGGTTTTACCGCCAGCTGTTTCCTACGTCCGTTCAGTCGTAAGCACACACGAGCCCGGACCAGTGCGTGATCGGTATCTACACACGTGTTCCAGAAGGAGCGACAATCTCCTACCGACCCACGCCAACGATAGCTTATTGCTATGTGGTCTATTTGTGTCCAGCGTTGGTTTGATGATGGGGGTCGCCAGGTTAAACAGTGTCTCTCCTTGTGTTTAAAGTTAGTGCTTACAAGAAACAAATGATTATCTGAACAGAACTGTAGGAGACGGTCACCGTTGTCGGTTCGCTGGCACGGAACTCCATAGGTGCCACCGACATCCTTCTCAGATTGACACAATTTCCCTACTTGAGCGTTAAAGTCACCAGCTAGAACGACTATATCTGAGCGTTTAGCCTTTCTCACCAAACTAGACAGCTTTTGGTAGAACTCATCCTTCGTTTCATCCGAACTGCAGTCAGTGGGGGCGTAGGCGGAGATTACGAAAAGGCATCGGCGAGTAGTGCAGTCCTTTCTCCTTCTTACTGATCCGTTCAGACGGACAGCACACATTCGGCTATCTACTGGGATCCAGTCAAGCAATGTCTTTTCTGCCCTAGTACTCAAAGCTATCCCTACGCCAGCTAATCCTCGTGAACTAGCTGTGGCATCTCCTGACACCCTCAAGGTGAATTTTGAAGATTCATCCTGTTGGCCAGGTGGGGTTAGGTGAATAACCACACTTGGGTCTTGTATGCGTGTTTCTGAAACACAACATACATCAATGGCTCGAGATGCCAGGGTCTTAGCTAGTGATGCTTGTTGTCCTATTTGGCAAAGTGTCCTAACATTAAATGCTCCTATATGAAATTGGTGGCGTGGCTTTAGGAGACTATCGGTGGTGGTTTTTTGGCTTCCGTCGTTTTTAGTGGACACAGAGTGAAGAGGGAGTGAGGAGCCATCAAGTAGAGGAGTTGCATCAGTGGGAGGAAGGCAAGGTAATAGAGATGAAGATGAAGACAAAGATAAGTGAGGATTAGAGAGGTTTTGTGTGCGTTTCGGATTGTGAGGGCGTTTGTTACTTCCCGGCTGCCCACACCGTGGAAGTTGGTTGCGTGACCGCAGAGCCCAGGGGACAACTGCTTGAGGCCGGTCACACGCGGCCTGTTTTTGTTTGTTCTCTTTTGTTTGGTGTGCCTCAGTAGCATACTTATCATGTGGTGAGAGCAGGCCGTGAGAAAATATGAGCAAGGCTGATTCAACAACCAATCACAGCAAAGTTAACGTGGCAAAATATGATTCGCAGATAGAGAACTGTATTTGTCGAGGAATCCCGAAACAACCAATCAGAAGCCTGCGTTTGACTGCCTAACTTCTGATAAACAACCAATCAGATAACTGCGCTTATCTACTTGCATAAGCTTTAATAATGTATGTGAAATATGTATAAATACGTGTTGATTTTCATAATAAAACGATCTGTTGCCTGGTCCTCGTCTTCTGTTGTTACATTTGGTGTCGCTGCCTACCGACAAATGGAAAGCCTATGCCCTGCTGTTTTTGATGGAGACATATGGATCTTCGGGCAGGACTTCAAGGCTTCTGCGCAGTTGAGTGGCGTTCAAGATCTGTCAGCGATGGAGCTGCTACTTGGGACGCTGCTGGGAGATCGGGTGAAAGCAGCATATGAAAGTGTGAGACGAAATACTGACGAATGTTCGACAGGGTCAGGCAAACAGTTTCCAAAGTGGGAAGGACCACATATGGTCACTTAGAGATGGGATTACGCGGACACAATCGCAATGACGAACAATGAGAGGCGCGTGAACGTCAGCGAGCTCCAGAAATGGATACGGCGAGACAAGCCAACGATGACGCCTGCACCAAGTAGATCAAGCCGACTTCAGTCGCACGTATTTGATGGGGGGACGAGTGTGGTGAGAGCAGGCCGTGAGAAAATATGAGCAAGGCTGATTCAACAACCAATCACAGCAAAGTTAACGTGGCAAAATATGATTCGCAGATAGAGAACTGTATTTGTCGAGGAATCCCGAAACAACCAATCAGAAGCCTGCGTTTGACTGCCTAACTTCTGATAAACAACCAATCAGATAACTGCGCTTATCTACTTGCATAAGCTTTAATAATGTATGTGAAATATGTATAAATACGTGTTGATTTTCATAATAAAACGATCTGTTGCCTGGTCCTCGTCTTCTGTTGTTACAATCACTCCTGCTCTGTGACACGGCAGCAGGAAGCGCGGTCGTTGTTAATCCGGGCCACGGCCGATCCGGCATGAAATTTTGTGAATTTGTTTGAATCATGGTATTGGATGGGGTAGCTGCTTTTTGTTTAACCGCTATCCAAACAACCTGCCTGGCATGTTAGAACCTCAAGAGACATAAGACTCAGCCAGTATAGCTTGATTAGGTCATTGCGGTGTTCAAGCCCGACCACCACGTCAAGGTAGCAGCTTTCGGTCGGCCTAGGAACTTTAATCAATCCAGCTGTACGTGAAATAAACTGTCTTTTACAAATTTGTACAAAGTTTAACATACATACTAATGAATACAAGATATTAAAAAAAAACTCTTCTTACTATCTTCTCTTTCTTTGTTTGCTAAGTGAAGTGTGGCGACTCGAACTGCTGCACATCAGTGCAAAGTTCTATTTTGAAACCAGTCAATCTACTGCCTAAACTAATAATTCACAGTTCTACGGTGTTGTTATGTCGAACAATTTGTTTCAGGTTTCATCCTATGCAACAATTTATTGTTCTTTTCAAGAAAATCGATTATTTCGGCAGTACATTTGATAGAATTTGTGCTTATTTTCCAATTGAATTAATACTAGATGAACTTGGTCCTTTTGGCTTAGTTTTAGTTATGAACTGTGTAACTGTCGGATATTTTTGGTGAATGGTTGTAACTAAAGGTAAGTTCATCATACAGTGACACTCATTTAAGAAATGAAATCATGGGGTTTATATGTCATGCATTTTGATTCGTAGTAAAGATTAAGAATTGTGAAATGCCGCAATATCCTTTTAGTTTGGAAGATATCTCTTTATTTCAAAGGCGAATTATTTCATTTCAGGCTTGTTGGATGCATGGATCTATGAATGTTGGTTAATGGGTACTGGATTATTACTTTCTCCTAATAAACCCTCATTCTCTGAATTCAAAGGAGATGCTTCTGAGATAGGAAACTGTAGATCATCCTCAAACACTATTTCACAACACTCTCCGAAGTCTTTGGAAGCTATACACGATGTACATACAAATATAGATAAAGAAGAGGTCCAGTTTCAAGCAATGGTTGCATCCTCAGCTTCAGTATCAACACCTCAAAATTCAATTTCAAGGTTTTCTGGTCGTATATCAACACCGTCATATTTAGATGTTCTTACAGGTGCTACAGATATAAGAGTTGCTGAGTCAGATTTAGCCCCATCAGCACCCTATTGGCTGCCTGCAGTTCTGGGTGGTAAAGAAGACGGTGGACATATAGCTGGTATGCATATCAATTTATCTTCGAACGAAATAGTCAGTATATTCTTGAAACATTGCAGCAATAGTGAGGTGAGTTCATAGTTCGATAACTTTCGTTTACATAATTCTGTGCTCAGGTGTCTTTTTTCGTTATTTAACCACACGCAGTTAATATTAATTGTATATACTTGCCTAATCTGTATCGCCTTACTCGAAATTTGTTTCTCACAGTTACGTCGGTTGGTATGGGAATATTGGGTTCGGCGTGCAAGTGATCGGTATTTTGGTCCATCAACTGGTTTACATGCATCTAATGATGGCCGCATACAACACCTTCGTCGTTTACGAGCATCTTTAGCGAAGCATCTTGGTTGTAAAGATTGGTTATCTGTAGTTTGGAGCTCACCATATGCATGTTCACCATCATCTCCTGACAGTTTGACTAATGATATTCTTGAGCCTTTCAGAACCATTTTGAAACAAAGTGGTGAACGCGACTTCAAATTATTGAGAGAATGGGCAAATGCAAATCTAGATCTACCTGGTAAAGCGTTGCGCATTTTAAAATTGGTTTTAATTGTATTTTGATCGTACTTGCTTTTTAATTCGTTATGTAAGAATTTTCCGTCATCTTCCTTAACTGTGAGTAAATCTTTAGGTCTCTGATTGATTTTCGCTATAGAAATATTTGGTAACTTTATCGGAATGGTATACAAGCGTGCTTGTCATGATGAAGTGCATGCTATAGGAGTTACTTAAGCGATTACTGTCAGTCAGTTGAGTGTGTGGCATTTAGGATAATTTACCTTAGTTGTAGTCATTGCACTTCAGTTGGAAAGATACTACTGTACTCTCTGATTTAACATGTGTATTTTCCGACTGCAAAAAAACCACACTCACAGTCTAATAATGTCTTGTGTATGTTGTGATGGAACAAATTAATTGGATGCTGTTATGAAAATAGCAGTGTAGTGTATTAAATTATGATTCGTTGACCTTGAGTACTTGTGGGCAGATGTGAATCCATTTGAAAGAGATGACTGAGAGACTAGTGGAATGACAAGACGCCGCTGAAGCCCTAAGTCCCACTCGGAACTCAAAGAATGAATAATAGCAATACTACAAATGGTACACTTCTGTTGGTATTAGGGAGTATAAAATTCTTAAAATCGATTGTTTTATGCTTGTAGGAGAGAAAAAAAGAATACTATATAATCACCAAACTTCTAGATCTCAAAATGTATGCTCTATGAATCTCCTTTGCGACTATATTCTAATCAATTCCCAGTTGGATTGATTAATCTAAACAGTTTACTGTCGCCTAATGACAGACAGATGTATAGGCGTAGGACCCTAGCACGAAGATCCCTTAGCGTAGATTGTAACTAAACTAATGCATTATTGTTCAAACTTTCGTTTTGTGGTGTCTGTTCATCAGTTGCTAGATTTTCAAGTCACATTGTGTGTTTGCCTAATAGCAGCTATCTGTATTAATAAGCTCATTAGTTTACAATCTTCAGCTGAACTGATTTTCAATTCGCACTCATTTTAAGTAAAGAAAAGGTGTGTGTCGTATACTTGTATGCTATTATAATGATAAGTGAAAGCTGTAGGGACCTAAAGAGAATTCTTTGCACGTTTACTTTTCATTCAGACTGAATTTTAATATTTTTGTAGAGATAAAATGTGTGGATTGGGTCGGGAAAACCAGTAGTTAGTTATTGTATAATCAAGTGTGTGCTACTGTAAATCTGGGCCATATAAGCAATTCACTGATTGCTATGATGTTTCGAAATTGTTTGAACCTTTATTTAAAGACACTGTATCCGGCACTGTTTAGATTAGACCTTCCCTATGTTTTTGTTCTGAAGATTAAATTCCAACCATTTCATGCTTGGATATTTCGTATTCACTATTTAACTTCCTTTCGACCTTGTTGGTATTTAATCCCCCAACCATTCATGTCAAGATTGAATTGTTTAAAATGTTGAAGTTAAAGTTAGTCAAGTCCATATTGTCAGTTATATGTTTTTTTATTTAAAGAAGTGCAACAGGTTTCAAGTGTTTGGTTGCTATGTGTGAAAAATGTCCGATAGCCGTGATCTGTTGTTACCCATCAAGATAAGTCACTCAGTCAGTCATCGAGAAGTATAATTTCCTATCTACATGTAGCTTGTTGTATTCGACTATGCTAATGCAGTCATTGGAAATAAGAGGTCATTGTACTGAGTTATAATATCATTCCCATTAGCATTTCATAATTGTAAGTCGCAAAGCCAAGCTATTGGTATTTGCCAACTTAGGTTATCTCCTGTGTAGACGTGATATTCGACTTAAGACCATATGACGTATGTGATGCTCAGCAGTTCGCTTCGTCTTCCTTTATGGCTGTAAGATTGTGACATGGAAAGTGGAATACGTAAAGAGGCTGGTTGTCTTTGGCCACAGATGTTTGCGTCCTATCTCCCGTGTTAATTAGTATAATAAGCGGTGAGTAACATGAACGTCAGGTGTACAGTGTTAAGTGAATTGGAAAAGTGGATCTATGGAGTTGGGAAGCTGCGTCTATTGAGATGGTAAAGATATGTGTTACGCTTACTGAGCCACCGCCTACGTCGTCAAGCTATGTTAGTCGATACGGGATTGGGTTGAAAGAGAGTTAGTGGTGGTCAAACCAAAAAATAATATGCGTCCATCAAGTTTTTGACTATGGGTTTGAGTCAGCCATGTAGGGAGGTGTAGACTACCTAACTGGCTGATGTCCTCGAGACTCTAAGAACCATTGACTTGGAAATACTGTTGATATGGCTCGAAATTGTTCTCAGATGTACAGACGCGGTAATTTTTTGTATTCTCCGAGATCTATCAAATCATGTTATCCTCTTGTGGTTATTCTTTCTCCTGTACATTTCCGTTCATTAAAGTTTTGTATGTGCTATGTGGTCTATGTTGCGGTAACTCGAAACTTGCACTTCTGTGCAAGTTTTACATTGAAAACTCAATTATTCTCAGATCAGTTAAACTTGGGCACTGTGGTAGTATGTAATTCCATATTAATTTGTTTATTAGATCTATCACACAGTGAAACAGTATTATTTACTGGATGACGTTTCGAACACAATGATATATCTAATAAACAAATTAATATGGGATTCTCAGACCAGGCTCAGGTTTTCGGATTATGTAATATTACTTATTATTATTCCCCTGGGTTCCGAGTGGAACATAGTGCTTCGACAGCACATCTTCATTCCATCCTCTTCTTTACAGTCCTCTTTGGCTGGCTCCTCTTCATACAATCTCCTACATGTCACCCTCAGACGTCCAACTTTTCTTTCCCCATTCGGGTTCCACTCAAGAAGGGTCCGTCGTATTGTGTTACTCAACGGTCTTCTCAACGTGTATCCAATCCCATCTACCTACTTACTTTGGCTCAATTAGTTAAATTTGTCGTAAGCCCTTGCGTATCTATCAGGTATGCGGCATAGAATAATAAGTCAAGAAAAAATTGCACATGATAACTAAGTTACATAATAAGCACCATCACGAAAATAAGAGATTTGAGTAGATTCTATTTCGTGATTATAGCACTAACTTTCTGCAATTACTGATTATTAATCTGTTCGTTTATTTTTATAAAGGCAAAACTTTAGAAGCTTGGGATGTGGATTATGCATTGGAACAATATAATTATGCTGCTGATTATACACGCTTTGAAACATTGATCAGTCCACCAAATGGCTCTTTAGTGAATTACCTTCATACTGTCTTCTCTGAGCTAGCAAATATGTTCCATTTGAAGTTGACTACTGAAATACCAAGATCTTCAGAAAATATGTCATATATTGTTGAAAAATTGGTATATCATGTCGAAGACATGTCAGATGGTACACTGCTTGGTGAAATAATTATTGATCCGTTTTCCAGGTGAGTACGTCACGTCTTGTTTATCCTGTTACAGTCTACTGGTAAAATAAGACAAGTTAGTGTATAGATTCCTGTACAGAGTTATAGTGTATAAGTTACATGCCTTTATTGGCGGTATAGATAGTTCGTATCACTTCACGTGAAGGTCATCAAAGGTTTGCAATGCTGTTATGACTGAAAGTTTTACATAGTGCATAACTAACTGACATGATTGATAGGAAACCACTCACGTCAACCAATAGTACTTTTTAACCAGATATAAGTAACCCCAATACTGAACAACAGTTTTGTGCCTTTGGGACCCATACCACAAATGCGTCGACGGTTCAGTCGTAGGGATCTGGCAACCGCGCAGCCGGTACAGGCCCAACTGGAGGCCGACTTCAAAATCTTGCCTATTTTACTAGATCATTGTAAGCCCAAGAAAGAAGGAATGTTAGTGCCACTGGAGCTACTCCGTGCTCTAAGAAGAAGAACAGTGCCAGTTAAACTTCAAAGTTTGAAGCCCTATGTTCCACTCGAAACTCAGAGAATGAATAAAAAACGAATTGCTGATAGATGTGAGTAGTGTTTTCTAGCTATGTAGAATTGATTTAGAGCCAGATGATTCTTTCGTCCATTTGGAGTCACTCTTACCAGCATTATTTGCGGAAGGATACACTTTAGAATGTCAAATCACTTCAAACGCCTTGAATACTGCCTAGTTAGGTGAGGAAATTGTTAATGCATAAGAATTAATAGCGTTATTTGTAAGCTACAAAGTTTCGAATGGAAATTGAAAGCTTTCAGATCATAATGTGTATCTAACTTGATACCATATCTGGTACACATTACAAGTAAGTCACATATTCTATGTTCTGATTCTTTTGGTTTTCCTACGGTAAACTATCTTGAATTTTCATCCCGAACTCTTCAGTGTACAAATGACGCATCGTGATTTTCGTCTTTAAAGTTGAACTTTGAAGAAAGTGGAAAATTAAGTTTTACTGGATTGTTTTTGGTGGGTGAATTATGCTAGGAGATGGTTCACTTGTGTTTCTTAGTATAGTCGTTGAGGTCAACTATATTTAAATTGCCTGTATGATTCTTCTCCTTTTAGTTCTATTTTTTCTTCTCAATTTGTAGAAACGGTCGTTCAGTTCCTGTCGGCGGTAATATATTTGCTCCAGTGGCAGCAAGAAATAATTTATTTGCAAGTGATATTCGTATACTTTCTGGATCCTCTCAATATCCAATTGTTTATCTTTTAGGCAGCTTGAATCCATCAAGTGAAACATTTGGTATTTCTTTCGGTGTAAGTTTCCCCCAGGCAATTGTTTTTGCCTTATTCAATCTTTTCTTTATGAACATTGAGGGTTGTTCAGTATTGTGGACTCGCTTATACAATCTGTGTGTAATAGCTAGTACTGTTGTTGTTGTTGTTCTAGTCATAGACACAATAAGTTCTGTAAAAACAATTATGCTTACTGGTTTCAAATCTTCGTTTATCTGTTCTACTAATATCATTGAACAATGAAAGATTAGGTGATCAGTGTTGGCACTTAATTCAGTTTGTCGGACTTTATAAAAACGCCCATAAAAACAGAGCAGATGATTGCAGTATTCCATAGTGGAAACACCTGTTCTTATCTCATAACCGTTGCTCTCATTTAGTACCCAGCGTGGGTGGTGACCGACTGCTAATATCGAGTATTGTTTGCTGAAACCATACTACGTTGCGAAACTGCAATGAGCGCAGATGTACATGTAAAGACAATAGTTAGATGAATACTGGCCAAAAGTTTCAATACCTGGAAGATGACGAAGAGTGATAGATGTAACTATAACTTTTTATTTATTGACTTAAATTAAAGCAGATTACCTCGATCTTGAAAAAAATATTTCTTATTAAGGCATATGTAATTGAACACTAGTTAGTAAATTAATGTATTGTGTCTAGTCCTTTATTTGGTGTAGACTGAATTCTGTCGTCGGTCACGTTTGCAGTGTGGCCACCATTCTGTATGACTCGCCATCACGGTGCACTTTGAATTGTTGATATTAGATGGTTGAAGGCTATCGTCAGGAAAACTTAGACCTAAATTTTGTGCTAGCTGCTACTCATCAGCAAGGGGTATCTACAACCTTGACGGAACGCATATCCCTCCTCAGATTGGAACCCGCATCACCCAGTGTTGCAGATTGCCTCCAATCACCTAACATCAACAATTTAAAGTGCACCATAATGACCAGTCGCCTAGAATGGTGGCCACATTGCAAACTTGAATGACGACAGAATTCAGTCTGCACCAAACAAATGACTACACAGTTTACTGACTAGTGTCCAATCAAAAATATCCAATACAGTCCAACAGAAGGTCAATCGCCAGTCCCAAATAGCTCAGTAGTAACGTGTCTGACTGCAGAACAGGGTGACACGTGGACTTGAATCTCAGAAGAGGCATGAGTTCCTCCAAGGTTGAAAATACGCCTTCCTGACTGGTGATTGAGTCAACTAGCACGAAACCTAGTTGGAGTAAGGCTTCCTACCGATTGCCTCCAAACTATCTAATGCCAATACGGCATATTTAAATGCTATTTAGTCTGAGCTTTGTAGGTAACTGTAGGCATCCTGTTGACAGTGAACAGTATACTTTAAACATAGTGGTATTTGAAGTTATTCTTTGTTATGAACTCATTTTATTGTCTATCTACAGAAATCAGGAAATAAACTGCTGTCATCACTTAGCAACACTATGTAATAAGGTTATAGTGCGTATCTATTGGCTTAAGGATAGGGCGCGCGTTTTGTTCTATTTGAGACTAGTTGTCTAGTGGGCATACGTTCACCTCCAGATGTTAAGTCCTAAGTAGGACGAAATACGCATACTGGATTCTCAATACCCGCCAGCAAACACTAACCAAACAGCTTTATTTACCTGGTCTCTATTTACACATAATCACTTCAAGCGTTTCTCTGTTTGTTTCTAATGTTTTGCATTTTTTATATGTTCACTCATACTTCAATTAAGATTTTACATTTTTAGGCTTTACTTTCATTTATGTCCTCCTTTGGATCGTGTCTCCAATATGTTGCATGCCGTGTACCACACCATGAATTGTATAGTTTTCCTCATTTCATGGCATTGGATAGTCGTTTCCTAATGTCTGATCTATGCTATAGTATAGGCGTTAGTAATGCATTGCCTTCAATACGACAACACCGTGGGTCGGATAATCAAAAGGCTCATTTTCAACCATGTAAGTTGTTGTGCCTTTTTGTTTTGTTCGCTTGATTTCTGCATACCTTAAAAGAAACCCAGAAAATTTCATCTTTTAACCACATATTGCTTATTATTATTATTATCATTGTTCATTTTTCAAATGTTGTTAATCATCCATTATCTTGTGATGTGGCTCATTAACCGGATGAGGGTCATTATTTCAACTCCCTGCCCAAACTATTTCATTCTCCGGGTGACTAGTTGGTATCGTAAACCGTCTAACTGACTGATTTTCACACAGCAGTTTGCACAAAAGTACAGCAGTTCGAGTTACCACATTCCATGTGGCACACAAAGGAAGACAAAATAGAAGAAAAGAAGAGATACGAAAGAACGATAATAAGCGGCAATTTCAGACAGGAAGAATGGTAACATGGAAAAACAATAGGGTTCTATTGGATACGGCAGATCACAGAGACTGAGTAGATCTCTGCCGCTGAGAATGATTTCGAGCCACATCACCAATAGTCTCCTGCCATTGGCTTTTAGAATCCGGAGGAGCTGTATATGTAGCTCAGACTAACTGTCAAGTTTTCTATAGATTGATTCCTCCCTCGACGGGCACTCTTAGCTGACATACGTTGGATCAGGTTGGAAAAGAGCCAGTGGTGGTCAAACCAAAAAACATGACTTCATCAGTCAATGACACCTACAACGGTTAGTTTAAGCCAACCACGTAGGAAGGTGTAGACTTCCTGGTTTGGGTTCTCGAGAAGGTAAAAACCAATGGCTGGAAACAATTGATCTTATGCCTTGAAATCGTTCTCAATATTGGCGCAGATGTATTCACTCTTTGCGATTTGCCATATCCAATAAAACTCCCTTGTTCTTCCATATTACTATTCTTTTTTCCTCATCTTTCTCTTTTGTCTCCCTTTATGTGATACATGGAGTGTGTGGCATCTTGAACTGCTGAAATTGTGTGCAAACTTCGATGTTGAAATCAGTCAATCAGTTAGTAAACTGATTCAAAGTTTTGGTTTAATAATCATTAGCTCTTCTACAGTCTTTTAATCCTATGTCACTTCCCTACATAACTCTCCGATGGCTAGAGACTTCATGAATCAGTGCCACACTTTATTGTAATTTATCGTTGACTGTTCGTCGACTTAATCTTAATTTAGTCAACATTGTTCTCCTATTCACAGTCGATTAGAATTCGTTACTTCATCAACTAAATGTTTGCCAACAAAGATTCCAAGTTAAGTGATCAATCAAAGAGAAAAAGAATGTCTTAAGACTATATATAAACCAGCTATCTAAATCTCTTCATACTATACTCCTGAATGCTTCAATCTGAAGTACTAGTTAAAGTTACACTGGTGGAAAGTAGGAATAAATTTTAGTCAATCAAATGTTTAGCAGTCAAGCATTACCGAAATGAGCAGTACAGTCATACTTCAGTGAGTGCACCAATGATGCCTATTCTATTTAACAAGCTAACTAACTGTATGCATGACTTTTACACATAAAAATAGTTATTTCTTGTGTATTTATTTATTTTATTTAGCCGCTGTTGGTTTAAGAACTCCACCTAAACGTATTATGTCTTTGTATATTCTTCGAGAACTATACGAGTCTAGATTTGATTTAGCTCTTTGGTCGAATAAAGAATCAGAAACAAAATGGTCAACATTACACAAAGATTTCTGGAAAATGCATATGCCATATCCCCTACATCCAGATGATCAATGGCCGTGCTCATGCACTCAACTTTTTGGGCCTAATTCACAAGCGGGTTTATTGTATTACCGAATTTGGCGTAGAATTCTTTTACAGGATGTATTGTGTTCACTACAAGATGCTAATTGGTTGTCTGAATCGCATAAGGTAAGGTGTTTTGATGAAAGGTTTAGTGGGTTTATTTTTCTATTCTTTATGTGATGTCCAAACTTAGTTCAGATGTTGTGTTTTTCGGCACACTTGGTAGTAAGTGACATTCAATGTCTTGTTCTAATTTGAGTTTGCAACTGTGAATAAAAACAAAGCAGAATTGTATTCATTACTGTTTTTGCTTTTCATTTGATTACTGATATTTTTCATCGTTCAATGGTCTCCTGAAAAATAGTTGGATAATGCTGACAAAATTATCAGACCAGGATATGTCGTTGTATCACAGGGCGAAATTCTGTCTTGTTACCGTCTCCTAACATATCATAATTGTCCGTCTTAAGGTCTGCAAGTTCAGATATATATTACTCGGGGATCGCAGTCACTGCCAAGCACACTTCATTGCTTCTTTTTCTTCTAACTGTTAGAAGTAACATAAAGTGACGAGTATTCTCAAAAAAGAGATACTTTATAGAAATGCTCACCTGTTCATTATTTTTTAACCATCCTTTTTATCCTCTGCTTTTACTGTTACTTTTTTCATGTGTCACATTTTTCGGTGTTCAATTCGTACCAGTATGAGAGAAAAGACATTCAGAGAAGAGTTATCCTTTTCAGCGATATCATTCTCAAGCTGTACAATCTCATGCATATATATTTAACTATCTGAACAACGAAAGAAATATTTTTCAAGATCTGTCATTAGAATTTTAAGTTTTAGATAATAAATTACATAATGTGGAAAGCGTTAATCGGAGAGAAACTAAAACAAGACTAAATAAGTAAATTAAGTGACGTAGTATAGTTGACGAGATTGGGTAGAATTCGACTAAAATTGAATGAGAATAAAGTGGTAATAAGGAGGTTGAAATTTAATAGCGGGGAGGGGGGCGGTCTGCATGAACGTGAAAGATAAGCTACCACTGCTGGCCTCATCGGTGTGTATCTGTCAGTTCACCTGCTCGTGTGCAGGTAGACTTGTTGGTGGTACCCAACGCTCGCTATCTAACGTAACATTGAATGCTTACTCTTGCATTATTCTCGTGCAGCTCTATCCCGAAATACCTTATCTAATCTGGACACCGAGCTAACCCCCAACTTGCAAATCATTTATATATTACTCGGGAATCTTGCTAAAAGAGTAGGGATCAAACTTCTTCAAACCGCAGAAGCAGTAGCAAATCACATGTTAAATCTCGAACTCTTCATTCAGAAGAAATTTGCTCAGTCGTAGTGAGACAGAAATTTAAGTCAATGTTAAGTTCCGAATCGGAGTCATGAGAAAAACAATAATAAAGCTTAACCTTAGGTAACTCACCAACAAATCACATCAGACTTAACGTGTGCAAATAAGATTCGCAGATATATGGCTTAACTTTCTGAGAAACGGTCATAGGCAGTAGAGAATGACCTTCAGCAAGAAAACAACCGATCAAAAAACTCTGCTTCTCCACTGACAATAATGTACATAAAAATCTATAAATATCTCTTGATTTTCCTCAATAAACGATCTGTTCCCTGGCCCTTGTCTTCTGTTGTTAGACTGTCACTAAATCTTCAGTGAACCTAATCTGTCTTAACGCCGGATACGTAATTCTTGTTTCTTAATTGCATTATTTTCCTCGCTCACCCCCTATTAGATTTCTACCCCTCTATTACCACTGTTGTTAACTTGACTGTCGTTCAATTTTATTTGAGTTCTATTCAATCCCGTCAATTATACTAAGTCACTCATTTCACTTATCTAACTTCATTGCATAAGAATAGAACTTGTGCACTGTGGTAGAGTATAATTCTATTGTGGGTAAAAGTTCCATATTTTTCATATATGGAAAGCACTACTACCAATCAAGTCAAGCGATGAAAAATAATGGAATTATATAAACGCAGTTAGAAAGTTATGTAAGTACCTTGATTTGATTAGAATCAATAAATTGTGCTCGAAACGTCATCACTAAATATTACTTTATAACACTGTGAGGCTTTATCAAAATAAATTTTACCCACAATGAAATTAACTTCATTTTAGTTTCAATCCGATTAATGCTTCTCCTGTTACGTAATTTGTTGTCTGAAAAAATTTACAATTTCAATGACAAATCTTTAAAAATACTCCTCTTTGTTGCTTAGATAATTTACTATAAATATGCTATTGTGAACAGCTTGGGAAATAATGTCGCTGAAGCAGTGGAGTAACTCTTTACTGGGCACCTTTTCTGTTATACGACTGAATGGGGATTTCTTAATCCTCACCGAGGATGCGTTCAAATCATAATTTTTTAAAAAGTAGTTATCATGTACTATATTATATAAGGAATTAGTATGTGCAGTGATGATAAGCTTGTGGTGTGTAGGAAACTATAATTAATTTGCTAAAGTTTTGTATGATAATCTGAACTGATGTTGTAATATTAGAAGTAAATCTTATTCTCTGTGTTACTTATATTTCTGTATGTATCGAACAGGCAAAATAAGCTATTCCACTGGATTTACTGACTATTGAGATGCTGTAACCCCCTAAATTTTCCTATTTCTTAAGTGTTTCCTCTCTGGTTGCCTTTCAAATATCTACAAATCATTTATGAAAGGCATGAGTTACGGAAATTAGCGTATATTTCGCTTGAAAGACAGTTTTGTTAGATGGAAGTGAAGTTCCTTTTTTTGTTTCTTGACTTCCATACCTCAGTCACGATCGATCCTGCAGAAATTGACATTTTGTTTATGTTAGACGGTTGGAGGCAATCGGTAGGAAGCCTTACTCCAACTAGGTTTCGTGCTAGTTGACTCAATCACCAGTCAGGAAGGCGTATTTTCAACCTTGGAGGAACTCATGCCTCTTCTGAGATTCAAGTCCACGTGTCACCCTGTTCTGCAGTCAGACACGTTACTACTGAGCTATTTGGGACTGGCGATTGACCTTCTGTTGGACTGTATTGGATATTTTTGATTGGACACTAGTCAGTAAACTGTGTAGTCATTTGTTTGGTGCAGACTGAATTCTGTCGTCATTCAAGTTTGCAATGTGGCCACCATTCTAGGCGACTGGTCATTACGGTGCACTTTAAATTGTTGATGTTAGGTGATTGGAGGCAATCGGCCTAAAACCTTGGACCTAGGTTTCTTACTAGACCGATAGATCTCAGTCTGCACCAAACAAAGGACTAGACACATCACACCACTTACTAGCGTCCAACCAAAGTGACACTTTGCCTTGCTCATATAAAACATTTCTGTTAATTTTGTCACTAGCTTGTGTTTGGTTATCTGCACCAACTTATTTTTGCTATAAATAATGACAAGAATTCTGATTATCGTTAAAGATATTTTTTATGGAAAAAGTATTTCTAACTATGCATAAAGTAGTCTCCCACTTTTTCTATTCCCCTAGGCATCGGAAATATTCAAGCGCTTCCGTGAAACATACTTGACTTATGGAAGTGCCATCCCACCAGCTGAATTATTTCGGCGCTTCCGTGGAAGAGATCCTAATCCCAAATTACTTTTAAAGGATATGAATCAGTCATTTAGTGGAACTATAGAACCGTCTACAGCAACTGAAGGTGTTGACGCTATACTTGTTCGTTGACAGTATTTCTTTTTATTTCGCATAATCAATAATGTACACATATTCTAAGCTTCATCTACCCACTTTTTGCGTAGAATCTTGTCATTAACAAAAAAAAAGGAATTTCATCATTTGTACATTTCAGAACAAATTTATCTTAGATTACTGCAATGTGATATTTACAATGAACAATGAAGCATATGATAAAAGTAATTCGATCTTTGACTTTTGTTTTTATTTTAATTATATCGGTACAAAGATGTACGCTTGTGGTTACCTGGGGGTGTATTAAAGAGCAATGGGTGCCTAAGGACTTCATCCTGTAGTAACTTTGATAATGAAACACTCTTGTATTGACTTTGAGACATTTTCCACTCATAATCCACTCTAGGACGTGGCACAAGATGTCGCTCAACCGGTCTCCTCAGTGTGTGTCCGACCCATCTCCATCCTTTTCGGAACATTTGTTGCTTAATAGGTTCTTGGCTAGTTCGTTCCCAAAGTTCTGCGTCGCTAATCCTTTTTGGCCACGCGATCTTCAGTATGGAGGCAGTAAAGGCCGCTGTTGACTCGAGTATGCACTAGCCTTATTGATATTAGTATAAAACTTGGGCACTGTGGTAGAGTATAACTCCATTATGGATAAGATTTTATTTTGATAAATCACACAGTGTTATACAGTTATATTAACTGATGACGTTTCGAGCACAAACTATTGTTCATAATCATATTTTTATTTTATTTTATGGTTACAGCTTGATTCCACACCGTATTTTTTGGTACAAGTGTGGAATTTTCAAGTTGATTATGAACAATAGTTTGTGCTCGAAACGTCATCAGTTAATATAACTGTATAACACTGTGTGATTTATCAAAATAAAATCTTATCCATAATGGAGTTATGCACTAGCCTGTTAGAATTGCTTTTGATGATGTTATGATGGCACTGAACTGAATAATCCCGTGGCCAAATATGCTTTCACGGAGTGTTAGTGATCTGTTGGTTGTTGACTACAATGTACTTCCAGAAAGGACACTATACCTTGCTGCTCACTTGGAGATATTCCCAACACTGACTTAAACACAAATCTCAACTTCGCCTTAAGAGTTCGATTACTAAATATTGCTGAGGCTGTTGGGATCCACATTAAAAAGCCTAATTTGTGCGTCCAAAAGAAGTTAGTTCAGACGCTGTCCCTACCTTGGCCATCTAGGTTTGAATGATTCTCAATTTTCGTGAAAATTTCCTAATTTTAGTTGATATTCTATTCGCTATTATATCTTTATTACTATTATAAATTAAGTATTTTTAGTGAACTGTAATTGCATTGATCATACTTTACAAATCGATATTATTTAAAAAACACCAACATTGTTATTAACTACCAACCTTGAACATTCTGTGTATATAAACATGTATATAATTGTAGAGCCAGAAGAGGAATTTATCGAAAAGAATATTCTTTGCTCGATTATGTTGTGTTTTATAGATTTAGATGTGACAACAGGTTTGTTATTCGAAATACATGGTATATCTATCGTTTACACATCTGCGGAAATTTGAACCATAGACACACAATCAATATGTGATTGCCGTTGGCCAGGAGTTGAAACATTTCTACCTAGATAGGTCTGTCTGTCTGTTTTCGACATAGAACTTTGCACAAATGTGCGGAAGTTCAAGTCGCCACATTCCGTGTAGCACGCGAAGCAAGAGAAGAAAGTACAAGAAAAGCATAATAGAAACAGTGAGCAGAGGTGTGAGACAAAGGAGTAATAAAGAAATACAAAACAGTTTCATTGAAGATCATAAGTCACAGGGAGTGGATGCATCTGCGCCACTGAGAACGATTTTGAGCCATGTCACCAATTGTTTCCAACCATAGATTTTTACCGTCCCGAGGACCCCAGCCTGGAAGTCTACACCTTCCTACGTGGCTTAGACCAACTGTTGTGGATTTCATTGACTGATGCCAAGTTTTTGTTTGACCGCCGCTAGCTTTTTTCCAGCCTGACCCTATATCCGCTAACATAGCTCGTCGAGGGAGGCGATGGCTTGGCATACGTAACACATGTCCTAACCATCTCAGTCTTTGTAGCTTCACGACTTCGTCGATTGATTTCCCCTGTTTACCTAGAACTCTACGCCTAACCTCCATGTTGCTCACCTTATTATGCCACTTTACACGGGAAATAGAACGCAGGCACCTATGATCAAAGACAGCTAGTCTTTTCATGTCTTCCACTCTCAGTGGCCAGGTCTCACAACCATAAAGGAGGACGGAGCGGACTGATGAGCAGTACACCCGCCCTTTGGTCGATAGTCGAACATCTCGTCTACGCCAGAGTCGGCGTAAACTAACAAATGCGAAACGAGCCCCTTGTATTCGTGCTGAGATTTCGTCAGAGATCAGCCCGTTGGGGCTGATGGTACTTCCCAAATAAGTGAAGCGGTCAACGTGCTCTACCACTTCACTTCCTATTTTTAAACTAGGCGTCGATGTAGTCCAGTCCTGTAACATCATCTTGCATTTGGCGGGAGCGAATCGCATGCCAAACATTCGTAGATTGCGGCTCAAGGTGTTTAGAAGACTCTGCATTTCGTCAGCGTCTTCGCCTAGAAGGACTATATCGTCTGCATATTCCAAGTCAACGAGATTATTCCCGGTAGCAAGTCAATCCCTGAATCGCTGAAGTCACCTAGGGTTAAGTCCATTAACACATCTATGATGAAGTTGAATAGAAAAGGAGATAATGGGCATCCTTGACGGACACCACTGGTCGTCATCAGTTCAGATGACAGCTCGCCGTAAGCCCTCACCTGGCTGTATGAGTACGAATAGAGTGCCTTAATCAGTGCAATATATTTTCTTGGAATTCCCTTTACAGCCAAGCATCTCCAGAGAACTTCCCGATCGACAGAGTCGAATGCTGCCTTTAGGTCAAGAAATATAATGACTGTTGGACGCCGGTAGGAATGCCTATGTTCTAGAATCTGTCGGAGGGTGAAGATATGATCAATACACCCTCTTCCTGGTCTAAAGCCTGCCTGGCTCTCTCGTGTTTGTGCTTCCCGAGCACCACTCAGTCTACGCATGATTATTGAGCCTAAGACTTTAGATACTATATTAGTCAAGCTAATCCCTCTGTGATTATCACAGGAAGACTTGTCTCCCTTCTTGTATATGGGGATAATCAGTGACTTACACCAACCCGATGGGACTTCTTCTGATTCCCAGACGCTGCCTAGTACCTCAGTTAATCCGGACAGTAAGCTGTCTCCACCGTACTTAAATACCTCTGGAGTCATTCCATCAGGTCCCGCTGCTTTGCCTAGTTTCAGATTGGTGACAGCTTTAGTAACCTCAGTTAGTGACGGAGGACCTGTGTCTATATCCCATTCAGGGAGGTGTTGGATGCTCGGAAGGTTGAGCGTGGCTGTGGGCAAATTAAACTGCTCCTCATAATGCTCTTTCCAACGATCCAGTCGTCTATCCTGGAGCTAATTATAGTGCCATTTTTTTCCGAGATTGTCTCACTAATGATTTGTCTTCTCCCACCCGTTTCCCTGATGAGTCCAAAGAGTTGCCTGGTGTTGCCTATCCTCAAAGCTTTCTCCATCTCTTTGGCTTTTGTCGCCCACCACTGTTCACGGTCCTTGCGGAGACTTTTCGTAAGTTTCCTCTTGTGCAGCTTTCGCTCCTCATTGAATTCGGAGCTCGCCGGAATAAGTCTTCTAGCATCTATCAGTTCGGATGAGGCGGTGGAGATCCAGTGGTTTTTACTCACCTTTGGGTTTACCTTATTCACAGCTTTTACAGCTGTATCTATGGCTGCCTGGATATTTTTCCAAGCTTCTTCAGGGTGAGCACAGCTGTCGAACACAGATATGTGTTTAGCTAGTTCTTCCTCAAATACGGATTTAGTTTCCTGATCGAGCTGGGGACGTGATGGTTTTACCGCCAGCTGTTTCCTACGTCCGTTCAGTCGTAAGCACACCCGAGCGCGGACCAGTGCATGGTCGGTATCTACGCACGTGTTCCAGAAGGAGCGACAATCTCCTACCGACCCACGCCAACGATAGCTTATTGCTATGTGGTCTATTTGTGTCCAGCGTTGGTTTGATGAAGGGGGTCTCCAAGTCAAACAGTGTCTCTCCTTGTGTTTGAAGTTAGTGCTTACAAGAAACAAATGATTATCAGAGCAGAACTGTAGGAGACGGTCACCGTTGTCGGTTCGCTGGCACGGAACTCCATAGGTGCCACCGACATCCTTCTCAGATTGACACAATTTCCCTACTTGAGCGTTAAAGTCACCAGCTAGAACGACTATGTCTGAGCGTTTAGCCTTTCCACCAAACTAGACAGCTTTTGGTAGAACTCATCCTTCGTTTCATCTGAACTGCAGTCAGTGGGGGCGTAGGCGGAGATTACGAAAAGGCATCGGCGAGTAGTGCAGTCCTTCCTCCTTCTTACTGATCCGTTCAGGCGGACAGCACACATTCGGCTATCTACCGGGATCCAGTCAAGCAATGTCTTTTCTGCCCTAGTACTCAAAGCTATCCCTACGCCAGCTAATCCTCGTGAACTAGCTGTGGCATCTCCTGACACCCTCAAGGTGAATTTTGCAGATTCAACCTGTTGGCCAGGTGGGGTTAGGTGAATAACCACACTTGGGTCTTGTATGCGTGTTTCTGAAACACAGCATACATCAATGGCTCGTGATGCCAGGGTCTTGGCTAGTGATGCTTGTTGTCCTATTTGGCAAAGTGTCCTAACATTAAGAGCTCCTATATGAAATTGGTGGCGCGGCTTTAAGAGGCTGTCGGTGGTGGTTTTTTGGCTTCCATCGTTTTTAGTGGACGCAGAGTGGAGAGGAAGTGGAGAGCTATCAAGTCGAGGAGTTGCATCAGTGGAAGGAAGGCAAGATGATAGAGATGAAGATGAAGACAAAGATGAGTGAGTAATAGAGAGGTTTCGTGTGCATTTCGGATTGTGAGGGCGATTGTTACTTCCCGGCTGCCCACACCGTGGAAGTTGGTTGCGTGACCGCAGAGCCCAGGGGACAACTGCTTGAGGCCGGTCACACGCGGCCTGTTTTTGTTTGTTCTTTTTTGTTTGGTGTGTCTCAGTAGCAGATTTATCACTCCCGCCCTGTGACACGGCAGCAGGAAGCGCGGTCGTTGTTAATCCGGGCCACGGCCGATCCGGCATGAAATTTTGTATTGGACATGATGTTGGATTGGGTAGCTGCTTTTTGTTTAACCGCTATCCAAACAACCTGCCTGGCATGGTAGAACCTCAAGAGACATAAGTCTCAGCCAGTATAGCTTGATTAGGTCATTGCGGTGTTCAAGCCCGACCACCACGTCAAGGTAGCAGCTTTCGGTCGGGACCTAGATAGGTGAAGGAAGTGACCGCTGTCAAATCTCTCTCATCGATAGTGATTAGTGTTTGTTGTTGTTGTTGTTGTCGGTTGGTTACCTTCATCACCTCCGTCTTCTCTGTGTTCACTTGGAGTCCTGATTTCACTGCTTCTGCTATTTAGTTACTTTTCAACTATAAGTTTGTTTGACACTAAGCATACATCGTCAGTGAAGTCCAGATTTTCTTGAGTCTTTTTATCAGTCCTGCTTTCTCCTTATCGACGATCTGCTACATAATCCAGTCTACTACAATTACAAATTTCATCGGTGATATTAGGTATTCTTATTTTAATCTTTTTTTTTTCACTTCAAAGGCGTCGCTAAGTTTCGCGTTTTCGTCCATATCAGAATTTAGAGGCTGAATGAGATTGGTAAATGTTCGGAGCACTGCATAGTGTTGAAGCAGTCTCCAAATGACTTCACAGTCGAATTCGACGAAGCAGATGTAGAGGTTTGATAGCCATTCTATGTTCTGTTCGACAATGATGCAAAGGGTGTTGCAGTTTAATCCTCACATAATTTGCTTTTCTTGAATCTAGCTTGTTTCGGGCGGGATTTCGCATCTTTTAGTCTCTCGGATATTGTTGAACAAATAGAACGCCAGATGTGATAACGTCAGTACTGTTCACTATCAGAATCCGTCGCCCAACTTTTATTTTTATATAAAATTTTATCTGCCATAGTTTCCTTATGTGACCATGAATTTATGTCGAGATGCATAGTGAAACGTTGGGTTGTTTTGGACATTAGTGTACCATATTTACAAGTAGTCGAAAACAATAAGGAAGTTGCTTTTGAACGGATTTACGCTTAGTAAAAGCAGAGGTTAGTGATTCAAATCCCTATGGTCAGTGTAAAATGAATGATTTACATCAGAAGTTTTGCAGTGAAATGGTTGGAAGGAAATTAAGTGTATGCGAAATATGACAGAGTAAATAAAAACTGTATTATTATTGTTCCCTTGAGTTTCGAGTGGAGGCCTCAAAAACACATCTGCATTTTGTCCTATCTTCTGCCGTCCCCTTCAGCTTGGACCAAGATTCCCCACAACCTTTCATCTCCTCACACCGACGACCCACTCGTCGCTTCCCAGTGAGATTCCACTTGAATGATGGCCAGTACTGCGCCCGATGTTATTCGACGGCCTCCTCAACATATGCACAATCCATCTCCATTTCCTCCTACATATTTGTTGAGTAATAAATTCTTGGTTGGTTTGTTCTCAGACAGAGTTTCTAGTTATTTATTCTCTCTGGCCAGCTGGCCATTTCATTTTCAGTATGGAGCCGGCGAAGGCAGCTGTTGATGAAAGTCTGTCGTGACTTGTTGGAAATCCTTATCGTGACTGACACGCAGTGTGAATTTCCTACCCGTATAGAAGGACCGACTTCAGATTGGTGCTGAAAATCCTAATCTTGTTGTTTATACTGAGGCGGAGTGCGGAATATTTCCAAACAGGTTTATGAAACGATGCTTCCTGGATAAGTGAAGGAAGTAACCTCTCCCAAATCTGTCCCGTTGATAGTGATTGGTGCTGGTTGTTGTTCTCATTGTTGTTGTTAGTTCTGTTCATTGGTTATCTTCACTTCCGTCTTCTCTATGTTCACTTGGAGTCCTGTCTGTATTAGTGTGCAGTATACTAGACGAAAACAAGATTATATGCTGTCGTAGTGCTAGAACCATTGGAGAATAATAACTGGGATCCACATGAACTGTTAAGCTGTCTGTCTGTGATTAGACGTCAGCCTAAAATACGATATGGAGGCTGTACTGTCACACGTTCTAAATCAGTCTTGGTACTCAGTATGGAAGAGAACTGTTTGCTTATTCTCTTTTTTCTACTTGTAGATTTCGGGTTCAGGTGAAGAATCTGAGTATTTCTGTCTTACTTAGGAAACTTTCCAGCGCCAACAGTGGGAACGAGACAGTTAATTGAGTCTACCAATCAGTGATTCACAGATAATTTATCCTATCTCCTTTAATAAAAGTACTAACACTGACATTAAGCATGTTTTATTGTCAATTATCTAGGAAGAGATTTAGAATGTCAACCAGAAAGGTCGTGTTCACCTTCCTGGGTAAATGTTAGAAAACGATTGCAGATTTGTTTTTCTGTCCCCATAAGAAAATGATTATCCTTAAGATGCTGCTTAGTGTATACGAAAGGCGTTGTGAGATGCTGATTCTCGTCCTTTACTTACTAGACTACTTAAACGATAATAAAAAAGCTGATTTACTAAGAAGAGGAGATATTGTTCTCATTCTTTGCAAACTGAAGGATCAAAAGTGTTTCTAAACACTTAGGTTGCTATGATACAACCTGGAACTACAGTAGTTGCTGCTTCAAGTGGCACACTTCTGAGATGTATTTCAGCATTCTGAAAACCTCATAAAAGACACTTTGCTAACTAATCTCAAATACCTTTGTTTGGTCTCACACGTATTTCCTTTTTTGAATAACTAGCAATCATCTTACTACTTTAACAAGGTCAGATTTATACTACCAAAGATGTCTGATGAACTCTTTGTTGCTTTTACTTTTATGGCTCTTCAGTAAACTATAATTTGTTGATCAGTATGTAACCGGCCCGCATGAGTATAGCCTTAACCCACTCAATAAGACTTATTCCTGCTGTTGTGTTTGTCGTTTTCCGACGCGTATTTCTAGCTTCTTGAAATTCGGAGAATTTTATCATGGATTTCATACAAACTTTATCTTTACGAGACAGCAACGGTATATCTAATGGTTACTAGAGTTCGATATTTCTGCATATTTTTAGCTCTGCGCAACATGTTTTCAATGACTGGCTGTAACACCCATAGTGCTGCAAATATCTGTTAACTGGATGGCATTTTCGTATTATGCAGTGGCTTACTAGATGAATACTATTCGCTCTAGATCAACATATTTGCAAATACCATTGTAACTTCCTCACTATTCAGTATACCAATCAGTAAATGTTTTGACAACAACAAATTTCTGAGCACTGCTTGAAAAAGAAATGGGAATTTCCGGATTCTTGATGAAATTCTGCTTTTGTTTTGTTGATCATACCGAAAACTTGTTGAAGAACTTTGACTTGATTTTAGGTCGAAGTGATTGTCTATATATATATATATACAGCTGTACAGATTGAGAGTGATATCGCCGAAAAGAGTAACTCTTCTCTGGACGCCTTTGTTTTTATACAGGAGATTTTGTAGGGCAGTGTGCAGATATAGTAGTTAAGTGAGGAATTAAATAGAATAGGACGAGTAACTAAGTAGGAACTATATCTTATTTATGGTTTCTCTTATGTACTGAATGATGAATGCCCTTCCATATATTTGACAATATTTCCTCATTCATTCTGCCATGCTTTCGAAAATAAAGGTGTCAGAAAAACTTTGGTCGTCCATAATGTTATGAGCTGTCGGTCGGTAATTTGAATAATTTTTTTCGATATCAGAGTTGCCTTCTTATAGTTTTCCCTTGAAGTGAGACCTATCTCGATCCACAGCATTGCTTGTTAAGAGGTCTGCTTCAATTGCACTGAGTTAGCTATATTTGTGCCTGCGTCAGTTATTTGAAGCAAGTTACATGTTCTGATATTAATGATCATCACCCACTGTATCGTTTCGTAGCGCCTCGTGTATTTGCCACAATCGCTGTGATGAACATGTCCACGACATATTTAACTTAATTACCGCAAAAATAACAAAGTCAATATGGCAAATGCCCGAATTAGAACAAACGTAACGGATTCCACCCAAAATCCGAAATCTTCAGTAAATAGTTTGATAGAGAACTTCTGTGATTTCAAATGGAAACCATTATTCATAATCGTATTGTAGGACACGAGGGATATTGACGTTAACACAAAGTTTGACGTATGCGAGGCAATTCCTAATACTCCAACTCCTATAGTATTCGTTCTGCTTAGACTAAAGGCAAGTCTAAACACCAAGTTGGGCTTCCAAAATACGAGATATGTTTCAGAATCAGAACATTAGTGCGACGATAGTTTAGCTGGCTAGGGATTGTGCATGAACGAGCGCACGTGACACGACACGTCGGTAACGCAACGGTTAGTACTCTCGCCGAACTAGTATGGAATTGTGCTCCTGTCCACACTAAGTAGAATACTAAGTCTCATCATCCGAGAGAGAGAAAGAGGGATCCACTGGGTGCAGAACTACGCTGGCCCGGAACAAGTTGGATTCAGGAAAGGCAAATCATTTGCTGATCAAATTACAACTCTACGCTTCGTCATCGGACAGAGCATAGAATGGCAGTCAAACCTGCACCTCAACTTCATCGACTTCGATAAGGCCTTCACCAGACAGCACTGACCGAGAAGGAATTTAGAAACTGCTTTATTACTACGGCATGCAGTGTCCAGGTCTTCATCAACCTAATTCAACAGCTGGCTATATGACAATGGCATGCATCAGGTGACCCACAACGTAAAACTCCGATAGGTGTTCGTAGTGAATACAGGAGTAAGACAAGGCCGCCTCGTACTACCACCGATAATATTCCTAATTGTAGTGGACTGGACTATGCGTCAGACTGTGCATGGGAGTGAGAAGATAGGAACACGCTGAACGACCGATTCGAAGACTCTAGAAGATCTGGATTTCGGAGAAGACTTGGAGGCGAAAACCAACAAACTGACAGAAGAAGCAGACCACTAAGACAGGATTCTAGGTGAACATAGAGAAGACGGAGGTGGTGAAGATAACCCATTAACAGTAAAAGTTAGCAACACGAACCAATACCAACGGGAGAGATTTGACAGAGATTACTTCTTTTAATTATCTAGGAAGCATCGTTTCAACTAAAGACACATGGCACGGATGAAGATGTAAGAATCAGAATCGGAAAGGCGAGATACGCCTTCATCAACCTGAAACCAGTTTGGAAATATTCTGCACTTCACCCCAGCATAAACAGAAACTTGCACTGCGTGTCAGTCATGAAAAGGATTTCCAACTGCCTGTCGCAGACTTTTATCAACAGCTGCCTTCGCCGGCTCCATACTGAAGATGAAATGGCCAGCTGGCCAGAGAGAATAAATAACTAGAAACTCTGTCTGAGAACAAACCAACCAAGAATTTATTACTCAACAAATATGTAGGAGGAAATGGAGATGGATTGTGCATATGTTGAGGAGGCCGTCGAATAACATCGGGCGCAGTACTGGCCATCATTCAAGTGGAATCTCACTGGGAAGCGACGAGTGGGTCGTCGGTGCGAGGGCGAAATGGAGGAGATTGTGTGGAGAGGAGATGAGAGATTATGGGCAATCGTGGACCCAGCTGAAGAGGATGGCAGAAAATAGAAGAAAGTGGAGATATGTTGCCGAAGCCCTAAATTCCACTTGGAGGCCAAAGGAATACAAATAATAATCGAAGGGGATTTTAATGCGTCTTATCAACTTACACTTTTAGCTGGCTCGACACATATGAGTCCAATGCCTTAATCTTTAATTATTTACTAGGTCAACAATGCCAACTAGTGATGAGCTTGACGGTATTTCAGATTCTTGAGTGAGGCAAGCAGTGTAAGGTATCAAATACGTTATGGTGATAACTTTTAGGCACACTAAGGCCAAAAGTACTGGTAGAAATGTTACAGAGAATTGCGTCGTCACCAATGTCTAACAGGTGCTTGGTTGATTGCAGAGTTGTTATCAACAACTCATGCTGAAACTCAGTTCCCTCCTTTTGAAGGTGAGCCGTTTTCATGAGGACTATGTCATCTGTTTGAATGAAGCGGCGGTTGCACGATAAGGCATCTACCACAGTGTTTTTGACCCCGCCTATGTGGCGATATTGGATGCAATTTGCGAAACGTAATCGGGCTGGCGTGATTCTCTCGTCGAATGTCTATCTGAAGGTGAGCTTCGAAAGTGACTTAGTGGTTTGACGTCTGTGAAAATAATGAATTCATGTCCCTCCACTGGATATCTGAAGTGGCGTATAGCACGGTATATAGCCATAAGTTCTCTACCGAATGTGCTGTACTTCGTTTCTGCCGTTTGTAGCCGCCTTGAGGAAAAGGCTAGTGGTTACCGCTTCTCGCTGACCAACTGTTGCAGAACTGTGTCGACTGCACTACTGCGTTCATTAACTTAGATACTTAGGGGTACTGTTGGATCCTATAGCATTAGTAGGGTGGCATCTGAGATGGCTATTTTACCCATATAAAAAACATTCCGAACGGACTCTCCAAAAACGATTCACTTGTTAACATTTTGAAGCAGCGGGCGAATTACAGAGACACAGTTAGAAATGAACAAGAACAGTTTATCGAGCCACTGAAAGTGCGAGTTTTTTTCAGTCTTTGGATTCGTGAAGTTCGAAATTGCAGCCACTTTACTGGCCAGTAGGTGGATGCGGCTGAAGTCAATGGTGTAGCCGGGAAAGTCATTCGGATGTTAGTGGTAACACCCTGTTCAAGTGTTGGAGGTGAGTTCCCTTATTTGGACTCGCGATGAGGAAGCTGCTTAAGTATGCATATAGAAAGTTTAGACCGAGGAATACCTCGTCACTTAGGCGTTGGAATATTTGTGCTGAGTTACGGAGACTGAATGACATGTGTAAGAACTCGAAGACGTATTGATAGCTGTATATGGGATGGCTTCTGGTGCCATCGGAATTCGGTTTCACTCCTAAAAACGTCTTTTTCCGAAAAAATAGTCCCTCCCAGGTAATGTTGCCGTCGAGTTGTGTATATAAGGCAATGAATAGCAGTCTTGGATCGTTTGGGAGTTCAGTAGTTGGTAATTACCAGTGGGTCGCAAAACATCTTTACTTTTTTTGTTACTATATGAAGTGGGAATACCCATGGGCTATTTGACGGCTGAATAATGCCAAGAATGACCATATCGTCAAATTCGTCTTTAACTAGTTGCTGTCTGTCAGAAGCAAACCGTCGTGCTTCGGGTGTCATGGTTTTTCCTGTGGGTGAGATGTTATGCACAACACTGCTCCTTATGCATGGCAAACTGTTAGAGGGAAGACTAAGCTCTGGGTGTGTGTCGACAGTCGGCTGAAAAGCTGAATCAACTAATGTTGTCTTAACCAGTGACAAGCTTGAACCTACTCAGGTGATACCCTTAACAGACAGTCTAGAGGTACTGTCTTTCAGTCGTTGTAACAGGACATCAAGAGTAGATCATGACGCTAAGTAGGTCCGTGCCTATGGTAAGCATTTTATTGTCAGCAAGAAGAAAAATCCACTGCTGAATAGGTTCGCGTAAACCTACGTTCAGATAGATGTGTATTCCTCTAAAGGCTACTATGCGTTTTCCATCTGCAGCCATTAAGCTGAAAGTCGGTTCTATCTTTGGCAGGAACCACACTGACTTAAGCACCAGTATCAAACAAGTACTGGGTTTTGCATAACGCACGTACTCAACAACAACTTACCACCGGCTAATGCTTTCGATAACGACTGCCAGAGGGGCAGTTTTACATAGTCTTTGAATCCCTGCTAAAATTGTGGGGTTTTCGACAACACTTAGCTTCCTGGCTATAGGTATTATGATACTAACTCCAATGCGGATTCTTAGATAGACGTGGTTTAAATTTCAAGTGACAACGTGAGTTACTATGTTGAGATGATTTCCACCAGTGGTTGAGGAAGATGCAGCGGTTGTCTGACCTAATAAGTCGCTTAGCAAAGTTAAGTCTCACATTTCGGAGTTAAAGTTCGATAATCGTTTATTGATCTATCAAACTTCATTGACTGTCTACTGTGATAGTCCAGGGACTCTATCAGCTGGAACACCTAAGTCATCAATGACAACTCCCTGAAGTGTCACAAGAACAGCATGCACTGACTGTGGCAACTTAAAGACAAAGAACCCCTAACGAATCCCTCGTCGGATTTTCGTCAGCCAAGGACCTCTCGCATTTGTGAAAGCATATGCACGGCCGAATAATCCCCTAACTTGACATTACAGGAGAGTTTATCAAGACATTGCCAATAGTCGCGGCCATCTTGTCTAGAACGCAGAATACCAGGGTTGTTCTTCACCAACATGATTTTTGTAACTCTTGTATTTCTTGCAAACTGTCAAGGAAAGGAAATTTTCCGTCGTTCCTACGTGCATCCTGATTCCAACTCATTCATTAGATTATTTATCTTATTATGTAACTCTAATACCTTTATTCAACTCCTCTTATGCATTGATTGCTATAAACACCCGTAATTATGGCAACTCATCACTTTCGGTATT
This sequence comes from Trichobilharzia regenti, assembly GCA_944472135.2. Taxonomy (NCBI): domain Eukaryota; kingdom Metazoa; phylum Platyhelminthes; class Trematoda; order Strigeidida; family Schistosomatidae; genus Trichobilharzia; species Trichobilharzia regenti. Next base: position 131,618,842 of record OX235270.1, on the reverse strand, counting down.
ACTCTCTTTTGTTAATGCTATTGTACAGCTAATGAAGATGAATTTGCCGAAGACAATCTCTTTAAGAAACTAATTGGTTTGTTCTTTTCATTAATGCATGAATGGGTATTATTCATGAACATACAATTTGTCCATGCGTTTAATTACTCCATAAGGTCCATTGTAAAAGTCAGTATTCTGACCAGTAAGTCAGAAAATCTAAATAGAGAAGCCAAAGGAGTAAGGGAAGGATTATTACTGGATAACTACTCACTTAAAATGATTCAATTCAACTCTAGTAGCTGAAATAGTGGTGATAATTTGAATACTAATGTATTAAAAAAAACCTATAGTACTGCTGTATAATGAAAGAACATCTGAAGCCTTACCTTAAACTTTCAATAAGACTGGCATTAGGCTGGCGTTTGAACCAAGCGATTCACTCAGGAATAAACTTTGTCGGTTTAAGGACCCAACAGACTGTCAGGCAAAATAATTTATCGAGTGTAATTTAATGTCTGTGAGGCAAATTACATAAGCCAAATTGGTAGACTGAGCTCAATTAGGTTACCAGATCATAAAAATTCACCTACATCTAGATTGATTGACCCCACTTAGTTGAATAATCTCGAAGAGAGCCCCACCAACGCTATGCATAAACTTGCACGTAATTACTCAACAGCATGGGACAGGGGAAAAATAATAAAAGTATTGTAGCTAAGTGGAGGAAGAGGCTAATTACCTGATCTATGCCCATCCAGTTAACACCAAATACATGTAACAGGAATGACGCAACACCTATCCCGAATGTATGGAAAATTACATTGAAAACGAGGGGGAATAAAGAAAGTGTTTAGAGGAAGAGGGTGTGTTGACGTTCTGGATAATGTGACGTAAATTAACGCAAGATTTTATACCCAAAACTGTAGTATTTGTTCCAAGTAGACCAAAGACAAATCAAAAACACCAAAGTAATCGTCAGTTTACCAAGTCGACTTCAATGATGAAGGTTAGCATCCAATGTTTAGTGATGAGTGCTGTAGGCTAATAATTTTGGGGAATTATCTACCGCTACAGCTCACTGCGCTCTAGTGGGGATGTGTAGACCCTAAACATAAATCAGTCGGAATTAAAATCCTATGAGTGACAGTATTAATAAAACTCTTCTGATGGGTTTGATGGCAGTGAGTTGTCTACCAGTTGCCTACCTATGCTAATCTGGCATACGCACATAACTTCCTTGATGTTCGTCCTTTGGATCTTGTGCTTCGTTTGCTTCTTGTCCATCGCCCATAGCACGTGGAAAAGAAAACAAGAATGCTGAGAACCTTGTCTAGGAAAATGTATCAAAAATAATAGCTGAATCAGTTTATACATATACCATACGAAAAAGAGAAATCCAGAAAAAATCACTGAGGAGTTGATGATACATGTACAGTAATAAAAAGATTTAATTTATAATATAGGATGCAATGAAAAATGATCTGCATGAATTAAAAATGTACCATAAGCGGGGAGTTTTTTTAGAGAGAAGTGTAAAGCACGTTAGTCTAATTCTGTAAGATAATCACGAAGATGCTTTAGGCGTCTCACGGTTCGTCCAGAACGTGTTTTCTTTAATTCTCCGTCGGAGGTTCGGTTTCTGGTTGTTTCTTTGACTACTAACGGGTATTCAGTCAGCTGTGTATCGGAATGCTTAGTTCGAAGCTCACTGGATTGCCTCCTAAGTAGGCTGGTTTCAGATAGTCGATTCTTAAGGAATCGTCTCAGCATTTTTTAATCTAAGACAAAGACTATCCCTACGTTTAATGACTTTATATGGTCCATCGTATGGGGGTTCTAGAGGGACGTACAGAGTCACAACGAACAAATACGAGTGAAGAAGTTTTCAGACATGGGTGAACAAAGACGTCTATGGACTGCGGTCGGAGGGGAGTAGGTTTAACTGAATACATCGCTTTTGTAAGCTTCTGATGTATGAGGCGTGATCTACAGCTGGTGGGAAGCTAGAAAGCTATGCAAACTCACCAGGCAGTCGTATTTTTGTGCCATATACTAACTCGTCAGCAGTACAACCAGCATCAGCTCTCAAGGTATGTCATATGCTTAGGAGAACTAACGGTAGTGATGCAGTCCAATATACATTTATTGTGGCTGATAACGCAGCTTTCAACTGTTGGTCTATGCGTTCTAACATATTATTAGCTTGAGGATGGTAGACCTATGTTCTAAAGCGCATACAGCCAAGGATTCTAGTCAAGGCGAAGAATAAGCCCCCTTCCGAATCTCCACCTGCTATTAGTTGTTATGGGGGATGGGCATACAAAATTTGCTACTTATCATTAGGCAAAACACGTGCGAATGTTTCAGCAAATTCATCCTTGAGAGATACTGCTTCAGGCCACCGTGTAAAATGGTAAATGCAGGTCAAGATATAAGTCTATAGACTTATATCAAGCTTACTATAATACCGAATTAAATCTCACTAATTCTGAAATAATTCTAACATTCTATAGTGAGTAAATCCTGAATCTGTTCTGAAAAGGTTTCTTTAATGGCACAGACTACAACTCAGTGCTGGTTTTCAGCATGACTGGCACTAAATCACCACCCTGTTCTTTTTCTAGGCATTTTCAGGGGTAGATCAGAACCTACTGGGTTTGCTTCTCAGCGTTGTATCAGCCCTCACAGGGCATATTCAGCACGGACTAGCATTACTATAGAACGAAAAGACTGCTACTGATTATCATCACCTGAATGAATGAATGAATGCTGGGGCATTTCGTTTAGTTTGCAGAAAAAAGATCAGTTTGTATAATTAGAGCAATTTTGTACTTAGAAAGTGTAGTACAATGTCACTGCAAATCCGTCAAGTGAGGTCCACTGGTAGCATCCTGTAAATAAGCAGAATAAAAGATTAGTTGAGCACAATATTGTGCGCATCACATTTTCAGCATTTACAATTAGAAAAGTGTACTTACATAACTGCCACTGTTATATCCCCCGGTATCTTTTTCATTTGCCTAGAAATAAAAACAATGTTGTGACTACTACATGTTGACTAAACGTTGACATATAAAAGTAAGCAGGTGTTTCACTATGTTACCTGAATTCCTTTCTTCAGGTTAAGCCTTTGGACATGGTCTTTCAAATTATGAAAATACGATTTCGTGGCCCTACCCATCATGTCATTAAACCTCTCTCGACGTCATCAGTTGGCCGGAGAACTGCAACATAATTACAACTACAGAAATAAGTAATTCGTTAATCTGGATGTTGTGGTCTGATGCATCCAACTTCACTAGCAGCTACATCAATATCCAAGCAGTTGTAAAAATAATCCTTCTCATTTTTCCTTGCATCCCTGAAAAATATGTTAGACAGACAACGGTACCTACCTTTTCGGTCTCTTACCAGGCATTGGCAACGTGTCATCGTCCATGTCTACATTCCCGGTGCCTTGATCATTGCTTCTCAAAAGCTCTACGCCCTTTTGACAATTCTCATACGTATCTAGAAGGGTGATAAAGAAATATTCCAACTTACCAAATTCCTCTGGTTGAGAGAACTTAAACACTGACCATCCATCCCCCAGAAACACAGACTATAGATGGTTTGCAGTGCTGTTGTATGCACATAAACCAATTTGCACAACCCAAGTATTTGGGATAGCGACTACAGTGTCATCTTCCAGCGAACGGACGACGAGTTATCTGATTGATGTAGAATTCTGCAAAAGGATATGAAATGAATTGGAAATACGGCTGTGTTACTTTATTATGCATCAGGTTGCTTATAACAGCATAAATAACAGCATGGATATGCCTATATCTCAAAAGCTCGGAATGAACTATCAGATGAACTTCAGTTTGACCAACAACATTAGTCAGTTAGAGGTAGATGTTCAGACTTGACAACAAATAGATGATACACAAAAACTTAAAGGAATTACATATCAACAGTTCAAACAACAAATTAGCAAGTCCCATAAGTTTCTGCACAGCACCTTCATTTATAAGTATGAAGCAGGGGGATGACTACTTCTTCATAAGGTGGTGGAAAAGTTATGCACTTGCAAACAATATTCAAATAGGATATCCAGTATGTTTCGTGACTGGATTTTGAACATCTGAATATCCCTAAATTCCTGGACTTAAATGGTGTAATGAAATTATCACTAAAATCGCAGTAGGGTCGAAAGCGCATCATATCTTCACTTTCCATTTCCACTATATTCCCTGGTTTACCTAAGGCTAAGATGACATTGTCCGGAGAATAAGATGTTAATATGGTGTTCAGATACTTCAACTTTCCTTTGCTAAACTCAACCCTCTTAGTACCAGCTTCTTTAGGTACATGCTTGACTCCTGTACTTTTCACTAAATACACGTGCTCAACAAAAACGCTAAGCTGACTCTTTAGCCACAGCATATCCGCAGTGCGCAGACTGTCTGATCTTGCGCATATGGGATTCAAAGGGAAACGCACTGAATTCTTCTAATGGCTCATGCAGCTCGACGTCACTCGCTATATGTTTCAGAGAATGAATATTGTAAACAATATGTTCGTTTCTGAAACATTTCTCGTACTACAGTAAGAAATTACTTAAATCTGTCCGAGCAGCGTCCAAAAACAGTCGGCTGTATTTGGTACTCGAAAGTATGTATACTGCCAGGGATAACCTCCTGAAATTAGCGTACAGGGGGATGGCAGAGTGTTCCTGAGTAGGATGGGACTCAAATATGGTAGGAAAAGTCTACACTCGGTTGCCTTCCATTGACTGACGTCATATAATGACGAAAATTTCCTCTGAAAATCAGAAGGAATGTGGTTCCTACTTACTTGCAGTCCGTTATTAATATCTGCAATAATTTTACTATTAATCTGCTTCCCTCGTCATGCTGCTAGACCTCGCCAAAGGAGGACAAACTTATTAGCAACACCAAAGTATATAAGATGCATTAGCTCCAAGGGAAACGATTTTACCATGTCAAGTGCCGATTCCTCAAGACAGGTTCTGCCCCGAGAGTGATTTGTTTGAACCTTGTTTGAACGGGATTTCTTATCATTTCTAAAGGTATGTTTCCCACAAGGTAGTGTTATCCTGCCCTCGAAACGACAGTCCATGACTTCGCATTTATCGCAACCTGTTTTTACATAGTGACCGACAGTTTGTTTGACATTAGAGCGAGCAGGTGTGTCACATATAAATACTGGAACACTTACAGTCACACTCTTACCCCACTTATCAACATATAGACCGTTTTTATAAAGATCTTAAAGTCACTCGGTTTTTCTCAAACCACCATCTATGTCAATAAAGAAAACGCCACTGACGTATGGAGTTGTGATATGATCTAGGAAGGGCCACAGTTGCTGCGAAGAACTGTTCGATATAGATAAACCGTCATAGTTAATTTGCAAGTCAGTATGTTGAAAAGTACCGTAGTCAACCCAGCTATCCACATAAGGAGGCAGATTTTCTTTCGGTCCAGTATGATAGTAAACACCTGATCCAAGAAATCTAGGTACACAGATGCCGCTGTCTTTTAGCAAATTTATACCAAAACGTACTGCGTGGAATCAAGCTATAATAAAAAAATATGGTGGTTGGCACGTGTGGACCAAGTTTACGCATACAGCCCAAGATCTCTTGCGTACCAGTCCCTGTTACATTGGATGGAGGGAACAATTACATAATTGAGTTTCTAACCAGCTCTTTCTGTGTCATCTTTTCAGGAACAACCTGGAGTTCTATTAAAATTATTTATTACATAATAATACATGTTACAGTTCTCCTTAATTTGTGAAACAACGGTGACGGCCTCACTAGTACTATGTATACCCACTATTCCCTGTAGTGTTGAACTTGACGGCAAAGATGCGCGGTAACGTTTCCAGAAGTCCCAGTCATTAAATGCTGCATCACGTAACCATTTTCACGGCGGTAAAATGCAGTCTGTCAGAAGATATTCTTCTCTTACGATTTGTTGCAGAATGTTGAATACCCATATCTAGCACATTATCTGAGTTGTTTATTGTGGTATTTTAATTCCTAATTGTAATTGTATTTATCTGACCCTTGACCGGAGATTATTCTGCAACTTTCCTACCCATTTATTATTATAAATACACTAATGTACAGCTGTCTAGTTGACGGTGACTTCGTCAAAAAGAAAATTTTCTTCTCTTCCCAATAATTATGAGTTGTTTTCCTTATGATAAAAATGGACAGATAGTATACACCAAAAATCTAACTCACGTGCATGATTTATAAATCATGTAAGAATGGTCTCTGGATGTAAGGAGTACCGCTTATATACCTCTAGGCAAATATCAGTTTTTAAAATATGAAAATGGATGGCAAATAGACTGTGATCACAACTATTGACATCTTCCTTGCAGCAACTATATGTTTTCATCTGTGAATAAACACAACCTGGCCCCCTCTCTTGTTTTGTTTGGATTCCCATGAGATTCTTGGAGGATTTCAACCAGATCTATATAAATGTGTTCGAAGAGAACATCTGTGGTAAGACAGGTGCCAAGAAGGCTGCCAGTGTGTCTTACTACTTCGCACTTTTGGCATGCTGGACACGTACGAGCCCATTCCCTTACTTCCTTATTCATGACAGGCCAGCAAAACCAACTGGTTATGAGGTTGACAGTAGTTCGAATACCTGGGCTAAATAATTATTTATTACGTTGCATGGATTAATCCATGAGGAGTGTTCGTGGAGATGTTACAAGGAATAGCGCCCTTACTATATCTAAGGGTTTCTTGGCTAGCTGCAGAATTGTTTTCTACAACTCATGTTGCAGCTTGGTATCTTCTTTATGAAGATAAGCAAATAATTAAGTCAGGTGAATACATTGACATGATTATGAGCAATTAATCTTACTTGAAGCCTGATGGAGTTAGTAAGGCTATTTCATTGTATGTCACATCAAATAAAGTTATCTGGTAATCAATGACATTCTGCTACAATGCCCACTGCCGACACTTATATTGATGTATTCCAGATTGAAATTGAAAAATAATAGTAGAAAATATGAATCATGGTTAACTGTGTAACGCGAGCGTATGAGGCATATGATTAGCCTCAATAATTTAGGAACTGACTCTCCTATCAGAATTATCATAAAGCAACTGGCGGATAGCTCGCACATACGGAAAAGCATTTATCACTTTATACTGCTGAACAGAGTATAGAAACCATACAAAAAGAGGTTCAGTCCAATGTAGTAATTCATTCTGTCCTTCAGTATTCCCTAATCACTTAACAATTGTCCCCTTGCCATAGTGTTTGTCGGACGTTCTATGTGCCTTGAGACCCTATGGGCTAACCTTTCGTTTCTTTTGTTGTTACATAGGCTCGAATTCTTTTGTAATAGCACTTCTAGATTGGTGAGTGCCTTACAATGGTTTTGTAATAGTGTAGCCCAGAATTCGGCAACTTATGAGTTGGTAACTGTCTTGCACTGTCATTTTTATATTTTATATTTTTTTTTTATATTTTTGATTACAGCTTGATTCCACACTGTATTTTTGTTACAAGTATGGAATTTTCAGCATGTGATATCGGTAGCCCAAATTTCGCAGGCCGACCATTGATATCGGGTGTGAGTCGGCAGGGGATCGAACCTCGGACCATGTCCATGGTCGGCGAGAGTCCTAACCACTGTGTCACCGACGCACTGTATCTATGCGGTTTATGTGCTTCTTGGAGACGTGAAACTTGAATCCCAAAAGACAGCAAATCTACTACGAATTGCTGAAGCAGTTACAGCAATCAAACGTCACAGACCAAACTGATGCACACAGAAAGAGAGTGTAGTCAATCTCTCACTCCCTTGATAACCGTATTACTTCCATTACACTGATTAGTCAAACACAATAGTGAAATCAGCTCGCTAAGCGAGTTTTCAAATTGATGAACTTTGACCTTCTTGAGTTGACATGTCGACGTACAAGCTAACAGTGTTTATTAGATTTTTCTGTTTTCTGTCTTCTCCCACCGATATCCCGCTTTTCTTTGCATATTTTTATAGCATATACACTGATGAAAACTGAGACTAAAAATTATTATTATTTGCTTTAATTCGTGGAGGAACATAGGGCTTCAGCCAAACGTCTCCATTACATTCGGTTCTCTCCTCACGTTTTCACCCCGCTCCAAGTCTGCCCACATGCTTTCATCTCCTCTTCATATGACCTCCTCCAAGTCACCCTTGCACTGAAGACTAACTCGCCGCTTCCCTTTCGGGTTCCACTCGAGCAATGGCTTGTCTAGTAATGTCACTTGCTGGTTTCCTCAGAGTACGACCAATCCATCTCCATTTCTTCCTGCCTACTTCTTTCACAATCGGTTCCTGTTTGGTTCGCTCATTGCCAGAGATCCCTGTTTCTGATCTTTTCTGGCCATCTGATCTTGAGTATTGAGCGAAGACAACTGTATTGAAGGTGTGTAGATTGTTTGAGATGCTCTTTATGACGCGCAGTGCAAGTCACTGATCCGTATATTAGCACTGACTGACTTTATATTGGAGTTGAAAATCAGGATTTTATTTTTGGTGCTGAGTGATGTTGACCTCCACACAGACATAAGAGTAGTGAAAGCTTGTCTTGCTTTCTCGATCATCCTTGCTTTGATATCTTCGTCATTTATGTCCGCCAGTAGTTGACACGATACTTCCTATGTTGGTAGGTAAAGGAGGTTGTTTCTCTCAGGTTCCTTCCATTTATGCTGGCTGATTGTTGTTGTTGCTGTTGCTGTTTGCGGGGAATCTTCATCACCACACCTGTTTTCTCTCCGTTCACCTGAAGTCACATTTTCACTGGATGCTTCTTCTGCTAACTTGTTGCTTTTCACTTGCATATCTTCCAGTTTGTGGGAAATCAGACATATATCATCGGCGAAGTCCAGATCCTCCAAGTTCTCTTTTGTGCGGGCCCAGTTTATGTCTGTTTCCCCGCTGCCCACTGTCGCTTGCATTGTCCAGTCTACCGCAATCAGGAAAATCATTGGAAATAGTAGGCAGCCCGTTTGTCTTACTTCCGTCCTTACTTCGAAGGATTCCGTGAGTTTCCCGTTGTGGATTACTTGGCATGCAGCATTGTCGTACAACTGTTGCATGAGATTATTGATATAAGTATAAAACCTGGGCATTGTGGTACAGTATAACTCCATTACGGATAGGATTTTATTTCGATAAATCACACAGTGTTATACAGTAATATTAACTAATGACTTTTCGAGCACAAACCATTGCTAATAATCATATCAAGTCGGCGGCACCCCGTAGTAGCGAAGTAGTTGCCAAATCACCTTTCGATCGACGCTGCGCTATCGAAGACCTTCTCAAATTCGATGAAGTTGAGATAGAGACGTGACTGTCATTCCAACTCTGCTCAATGATGACCCATAGTGTGGCGATTTGATCAATACACGACTTGTTTCTCTTTAATCCAGTCTGTTCCGGTTGAAGTTTTTCATCCAGATTGGCGTGTTTGATTCTCTCCAGGATTATTCGGCCCAGTGTTTCCTTTGATTCACCTCTTTGGTGATTGACTTTCCATCGTCACCATTCACTGGCCTAATTTGTGTCGAACATTTCCTCGATAGAAACCTAGTTGTTTGGTAGAGTGTGGCGAGGTCTCCTTTGCCTGCACTGCAGCTTGTTCTGCTTCACTTCCCATGGCTTCATAATATTTTCTTTTGTCTTCCTTGGAACTCCTCTTTACTCTCTTGTTCAGTGCATTGTAGCTTGCATTGAACTCCTGTTTTTGTTACTTGTCGATGCACTGGATAATCTTTTGTTTCACCATCCTTCTGTCTTCTATTAGTCTCCAAATGTCCACAGTGAGCCATTGTTCGTCCTGTCTCTTCTTTCTGCCTAGAACTTTCATGCAAGTTTGACTCCACACCGTTTTCAAGTTGTCCGAGTGCTTTTCAACGCTGATCTCTTAGCTAGTGTTGACTTGTGTCTCGGCTTCTTTCCTTATGTTTGCAGTGAAGATGTCCTTTGTATCCTGGTCCTTCAGTTTTTGAGTATTGAACTTGTCTTGTGATCTATCTGCAGCTGCTGTTTCACTGAAAGCCTTTAGCTTGATTTGGATTGTCCCTTGTACGAGATAGTGGTCTGAGTCAACGTCTGCTCCTCTTCTTACTTTTGTTTACAGTAAGCTGCCCCTCAGCTTCCTTGAGATCCATTGAGATGAAGTCAGTTTGGTTGTCGGTTCTCCCATCTGGTGACACCCATGTAGCCTTGTGGATATCATCGTGTTGGTATACGCTGCCGCCAATCACCAGTTCACTGAAGGCTCAGAAGTTGGCGAAGATTTCTCCATTTTCACTCATTTCTCCGAGAGCTTCTCTACCCTTGATGAGTTCTCTTCCTATGTTGTCTGGTCCCAGTTTGGCGTTCATGTCACCCATTATTATCTTAATGTCACCAGCTGGAGTATTGTCCACTGTTGCCTGTAGAACTCTTCTTTCGTTTCGAGGTCATAGCATAGCACTTTATAACTGACACTTTCCTTCCCTTGGAGTTGAATCTGGCGGCCATTACTGTTGGTGGGACACCTCGCATTGCATCAGGGCCTTTGTTGCCGTTGGTGACATCATGATAGCCACGCTCTCAGTGTGCATGTAGTTTTCTTCAGAGTGACCAGGGTAGATCACTGACTCTCCCGTTGACATTTTGGTGAGTCCATCCTATTCCATCTGCTTTCACATATTCCCAGTACTTGAATTCCGTATCTTTTCATCTCGTTTGCGATCTGGGCAGCTTTGCCAGTCAAGTACATGGTGTGGACGTTCCATGTTCCCACACAGACACTTTCTTTTGGCGTAAGGAGATTCATGGTGCTGAAGTTTCTGTAGCAACTTTGTTTACAGGGTGGCGTTGCTAGTCTCACACCTGAGAAGTGGGTTGTTGTACGTACATGTAGTTTACAGAGAGCGACTTTATGCGTTGCTCCGCTTAGAATCAGGAAAACAAGGAATACGGCAATTAGAACAACACCAGCAAAAGGAAAATAAAAAATCTCACAACAAAAAGGGCAGCGACAGCAACAAGATAAAAAATAACCATAGCAGTAGTATCACAGTCAGATACAGTTAACAAAAATGGTACCAAAACCATAAACTCACTGGCTTGGGCTGACTTAGACACGTAAATCCATCAATATATACAATTATAAATATTAGCTAGTGTTAAACAGTCACAAAATGGCTAGCAGATAGTTATTATAGTGTTATAATGTTTTCTCTATCACCTTTGAAACATTGAAGTATGAAATGTTATTATTTATAACCATTGTAATTTCAGGTAGTTCGCAGCAGCTGATGAGATGTTTTCCTCCTCTTCTTCTTCTTCTTTTGTTTATCTCAGCTGAAAGCATTTTCCCGACTTTCGATGTATATGATGTGAAAGTGTCTACGTCTACAGGATGGTGTATATTCTGTCGTTAGAGCAATTATTCTCCCACATAGCAAGAAACTTCTTTCAGATTTTGGCTTATTTTAACAACTGAATTTACAAACGAAACCAGTTGATTTCTTGTCCGTTTGTTTGTCTGTTTGGAATGCATGTTTTTTGTCTTGTTCGTTGTGTGTGTATTTTTCTCCCTTTGTCTTCATTCAATTCATCACATTTTCTTTTCAGATATAAAATCAGTTATTGTAAGTTTGTTTCTATGCTCCTCCTGATCACACTTGTAATCCATTTAGAATAACTATTTCACAATTATATTCTAATTCTGTGTAATTTTTTTGTTACTTCTATGCCTCTTGAAATCTATCTATATCCACACCACCTGACTTACATTTCAAGTTGAAAATTATTATTATTTCAATTTGTTTCTATATGCTCATTTTGTTCACACCTACAATTCGTTCTCTCCCTGAGTATTTTTTGTCTCTAAGTCCCTTGTAATTCATATCAAGTTGAAAATAACTGTCACCTACTATTCGCCTTTAAAACTATTATTTCTACAGTTATCAAATATTAATTTTGCATATGCTGTAACTGTTTTCTAATCCAATGTAATCTTGTCTCTACGCCCCCTGTAATCTATATTCGTACCTTCAAACCTTCACATCAAGTTGAAAAATATTATCTCCTTCGTTACTTGTGGAATTAAATAAATAATAATTGTATCCAAGTAAACTAATGTATATAAATGCGACTGTACAGCTTTTTCGAATGAAATCGCCCAAAAGATCGCCATCTTTGCTGAACTTCTTGTTCTTTTCCCTCTAAGTAGAATTTAGCAAGTTGAATAATAACTATGTACTGTTCGATATGCTAAACTCGCTTTATCTAGCCAGTTGGAAGTCTGCATAGTGCTCAGTGCTAAGTATTTTGTTCAGATGAATGTGGTAACCTAGGTTTGATAACTACTTCCTTAATCTGTTAATATGCCCTGACATCATCAAATAGACTGTTTACTTGAGCTAAGAAACAACTTTTATTTATTTCTAATATGCCGATAAATCATGTGATGCTATCCTGATTGGCATGTTCTTCTTACTCCCATCATTAAAGCAGCATGCTTTACAGAGCTCATCGCACAGCGTATCAGCTTTGAATGTATGCGACATACAGACATAATGTTTATGAGCTAGGTATGGAATTCATAGTGAACACTTGTACGGTACATTCACTAATTATAAGACTGATTAGTATGTTTCCGCTGAAGGTAATCTCCTGTAGCTACTAGCTTAGTGAGCAACTTCACATTATCTTTCAGTTACAAAGTAAAATTGGAAATCCTTAGAATTTTCTAGGCAAAAGGATCGTCTCCTAGTCGAAAAAGTAAATATATCCTAACCTCCACGAAAGTGTTCACAGCTATTTATCCTATCGCCTCAAATGACTCCCTATTTGCAGTCACTTAAAATGTGAAAATAAATTTTCCGAAAACGGTGAGTGTGCTTAGGATTTCTAGATGTTGTAATCCACCATGAAAAAAAGCTATATCTATAGGGTTATAACAGTTAGACGAGCAGTATTAATTCGAAGTATAGCGACTACGGTTCTCAGTCACAGAACACACTATTAGGTCATATATTCGTCTAGTCGTCATAACAAACGTTTCGCCAATTAAGATTGGAAAAAGAAGACCAGCGGTTTTAGGAAAATTCATTTGAAGTTTTCATATAAATCATTTACATTCAGTTAATATAGACGACATGAAATTAGAAATCTCCAAAAAGTAAGAATTTGACTATTTGAACTGAACAAGCAATTTGTATTCAGCCAATGTCTTCATCCCGAATAATATTCAGCTGGTCAGCTTGTTGTAACTTCGAAAAATCTACCGATTGTAGACCACAATCCGAACCGTCATTCTTGCTCACTGAAGTCTCACCTTCATCGAGGATAATTCGTACACTTACCAGGTCATTGTATGCTATCCACTTTGTAAGTCGTTTGGCAACATTGTGAATAGCTGTTAACGCTGGCTTTACTATAGACAATTCTCCTTCATGTATTCGAATCTAGTACATTAGGCGTTAACAACCATATGTAACACTTAGCTTTTACAGGTTACTCATTGCCTTTCGATTTCTTCTTGTATCCAAATAAACATGCAACACACCACCCCGATCGGACAAATGTGCGAACGTTATGGGGATAACTTGGAACATTGCGGACAACATGTTTAGGAATGGGGACAAAATGCGAAAACTGGGCACAATATCTGAAAAATGGGGAAGCATTGGAAAAGTTTTACTTAACTCGGTAGACTACTGTAAGTGGTAAAATGTTTAGGTCAAAAATACTTCACCGAGACTGGAAATGAATGAAACGCATGAAATAACTGCTGCATTCCTCCTAAATCCATGAAATCTACATTTTCCTATTGAATAATTTTAAATCTTACTGACCAATCAGTGCAGTTAGTGCAAAATTGCTTTGGTAAATGTTAATTACAGCGCAACCTATGTCAGGGTTTGTTTCATTACAGTTCCACATCTTGCGCACACTTTTAAACTGTTCAGCATGCAGGTAGGTGGTCGCTGTAGTCCCTTTTCTATTTTTCTCCTAGTCTAACACTAAATACCCTATACTAAACCTGAAAAGATTACGTGAGCGTAATCTACAATTGACCTGCCATTACACTACGTTTTACAGAAGATATAAACGTAATTATGCGCAGATAATGGCCGAGATAAATGCAGCGTCGACGTCAACGGAGGCTGTCTCACATGCCGTCCTTCCTGTTGAAGTCGAGCCCTCTTCAGTGAACACTGATAGTATGACTAATGAAACCGAAGTAGTGCCATCGACACCGTGCACCAGCGTAACACCATGTGCTAGTACTTCGGAAATGTGCACACAAGTCTCTTCTGAAAGTGATGAATTGACTAGTCTGCTTCTGAATATCCTGGTCACCACGAACATTTCACAAGCAGACGCTAACAGAATCTTGGAGATATTCCGTGCGAAAATGCCTCAACTACCAACAACTGTTAGAAGTGTACTGAGAATGTGTGGGTCTTGCGAGTCTAGACTACTGGGAGAAGGAATGTATTGCCACATCGGTCTCAAAAAATGTTTGCAGCACTACATGGAGATGTCGTCTGTGATTGAAAGTCCCAGCAACATGATTGACCTGCAGTTGAATGTCGACGGTTTGTCCATCTCGAAGTCTACTAACCAGCAGTTATGGCCCCTGTTAGGTAAGATTACGGCACCGTTTTTAAGCAGTGTTTTCCTGATAGGTATATATGGTGGTCCTAGCAAACCCAGCAGTTACAAAGAGTTATGCATTGACTTAGTATCTGAACTAAAGGATATATTAAGTCAAGGCATACACATTACCAGACTTAATAGGCATTTCAACGTTCGTTTGACAGCCGTCATCTGTGATGCACCGGCTAGAGCGGACTTGAAATATATAGTAGGTCACAATTGCGACAAATGCACAGTCACCGGAGTAAAAGTTGACGGAAGAATGACATTTGGAAATGGCTTTTTCCCAGTAGGAACTGATGACAGCTTCCGTAAAAGGATGCAGTCAAGTCACCACCGTGGCGACTGTATCTTTGAGGAATTAAACATTGATATGGTTAAGTGCTTCCCTCTTGATCCAATACACCTAGTGTACTTAGGGGTAGTTAGGAAGCTTATAAGTCTCTGGCAAGACTTAGCTAAAAAAAATGAGATGCACGTGGACCGTCTTATGCTAGAAAATATTGACGGGAAGATATTAGACTGTGCTGGAATGACACCCAGGGACTTCCCGAGGAAATGTAGGGGGCTAACTGAAGTTAGTCGGTGGAAAGCCACAGAATGTCGCCTGTTCCTCCTGTACCTAGGACCAGTTGTACTCAAGGACATAATGCCACTGGCAATTTATCGCAACTTCCAAAGATTAAGTCCTACCTTTTGTCTCACCCTAGATTTTATAGAAATTACTTAGAAGGTTGCAGAGTTGAGTTAATCAACTTTCTTAATGAGTTTGAGGTTATATACGGTAGGAAGCACCTAGTTTATAACATCCATTGTCTGCAACACTTGGCTGAAGATGTCAATCAAATGAGACCGTTGGAATCTTTTTCGGCCTTCCCATTTGAATCTTATATGCAGACAATCAGGCGATCAATACATTCAAACAATGCAATCGCTAAGCAAGCGGCAAACCGTTTTGCTGAAAAGGTGTTCCACGACTGCAAATCAGGAGGAGTACACAATGAAGTTATAAATGACTGTGAGGTGGATGCACGTAGGCAAACAGTTAACACCAGGAATACACTTATTACTTCCTCTTCACCAGATAACTTAGTTACAGCTCACGGTAGACCGGGTCTGATAACTCAGATAAATAGGGAAGGACTAATATTCAGACCTTATGCAGAGTTTAGTGATTTCTTCGAGGAACCATTTAAGTCATCCCACATTGGGATATGGAAATGCTCAAAAGTTAGCCCATACAAGGTAGGAATTCGTCCGTCAGACATTACTTGTAAGTGTTTCGGAATTCGTACAGATAGGTATGAAGTTGCGGTGCCTTTGCCTCATACTTTTCCATAACCTACTTACACATTTGTGTCAGTCGTCGGCATTCCTGCGTTCAATTGCCAAGCGGACTATTAAGACAGTAAATTTTGTTTATATCATATTTATCATTTCTTACAGAAAGAAAAGAAGAATTATGCTGTATTACGGAAAGCTGGTTCCAAAGAATTATTCATAGCTGCCAGAAGTTGGGTGCTATCCGAAGACCTGTGCTTGTATCATAGCAGCATAACAGATAATGAAGTTGAGGCATGCGTAAGACCTCGACCGGAATGGGTGTTAACGGATTGTCAAATGTTAGCTGAACTAGGTAACTATTTACATATTAACTACATTACTGTAATTAGACTCTTTCGTGGAAGCCAAGAATACTTTGCAGGCTACTAAACGAATACACAGTATACTCTCCAATTCAGATAATCTGGAGGATACATTATCTCCTACCCATTCAAAACGTCAATGGCAGATTCCTCTTATTGCTTAATCACAGAATGCAGAGTCGAGACAAAGAACTCTTCTTTCGCTACCTATGACGTTTTGAATTGGTAAGAGATAATGTATCCTCCAGATTATCTGAATTGGAGAGTATACTGTGTATTCGTTTAGTAGCCTGCAAAGTATTCTTGGCTTCCACGAAAGAGTCTAATTACAGTAATGTAGTTAATATGTAAATAGTTACCTAGTTCAGCTAACATTTGACAATCCGTTAACACCCATTCCGGTCGAGGTCTTACGCATGCCTCAACTTCATTATCTGTTATGCTGCTATGATACAAGCACAGGTCTTCGGATAGCACCCAACTTCTGGCAGCTATGAATAATTCTTTGGAACCAGCTTTCCGTAATACAGCATAATTCTTCTTTTCTTTCTGTAAGAAATGATAAATATGATATAAACAAAATTTACTGTCTTAATAGTCCGCTTGGCAATTGAACGCAGGAATGCCGACGACTGACACAAATGTGTAAGCAGGTTATGGAAAAGTATGAGGCAAAGGCACCGCAACTTCATACCTATCTGTACGAACTCCGAAACACTTACAAGTAATGTCTGACGGACGAATTCCTACCTTGTATGGGCTAACTTTTGAGCATTTCCATATCCCAATGTGGGATGACTTAAATGGTTCCTCGAAGAAATCACTAAACTCTGCATAAGGTCTGAATATTAGTCCTTCCCTATTTATCTGAGTTATCAGACCCGGTCTACCGTGAGCTGTAACTAAGTTATCTGGTGAAGAGGAAGTAATAAGTGTATTCCTGGTGTTAACTGTTTGCCTACGTGCATCCACCTCACAGTCATTTATAACTTCATTGTGTACTCCTCCTGATTTGCAATCGTGGAACACCTTTTCAGCAAAACGGTTTGCCGCTTGCTTAGCGATTGCATTGTTTGAATGTATTGATCGCCTGATTGTCTGCATATAAGATTCAAATGGGAAGGCCGAAAAAGATTCCAACGGTCTCATTTGATTGACATCTTCAGCCAAGTGTTGCAGACAATGGATGTTATAAACTAGGTGCTTCCTACCGTATATAACCTCAAACTCATTAAGAAAGTTGATTAACTCAACTCTGCAACCTTCTAAGTAATTTCTATAAAATCTAGGGTGAGACAAAAGGTAGGACTTAATCTTTGGAAGTTGCGATAAATTGCCAGTGGCATTATGTCCTTGAGTACAACTGGTCCTAGGTACAGGAGGAACAGGCGACATTCTGTGGCTTTCCACCGACTAACTTCAGTTAGCCCCCTACATTTCCTCGGGAAGTCCCTGGGTGTCATTCCAGCACAGTCTAATATCTTCCCGTCAATATTTTCTAGCATAAGACGGTCCACGTGCATCTCATTTTTTTTAGCTAAGTCTTGCCAGAGACTTATAAGCTTCCTAACTACCCCTAAGTACACTAGGTGTATTGGATCAAGAGGGAAGCACTTAACCATATCAATGTTTAATTCCTCAAAGATACAGTCGCAGACTGCATCCTTTTACGGAAGCTGTCATCAGTTCCTACTGGGAAAAAGCCATTTCCAAATGTCATTCTTCCGTCAACTTTTACTCCGGTGACTGCATTTGTCGCAATTGTGACCTACTATATATTTCAAGTCCGCTCTAGCCGGTGCATCACAGATGACGGCTGTCAAACGAACGTTGAAATGCCTATTAAGTCTGGTAATGTGTATGCCTTGACTTAATATATCCTTTAGTTCAGATACTAAGTCAATGCATAACTCTTTGTAACTGCTGGGTTTGCTAGGACCACCATATATACCTATCAGGAAAACACTGCTTAAAAACGGTGCCGTAATCTTACCTAACAGGGGCCATAACTGCTGGTTAGTAGACTTCGAGATGGACAAACCGTCGACATTCAACTGCAGGTCAATCATGTTGCTGGGACTTTCAATCACAGACGACATCTCCATGTAGTGCTGCAAACATTTTTTGAGACCGATGTGGCAATACATTCCTTCTCCCAGTAGTCTGGACTCGCAAGACCCACACATTCTCAGTACACTTCTAACAGTTGTTGGTAGTTGAGGCATTTTCGCACGGAATATCTCCAAGATTCTGTTAGCGTCTGCTTGTGAAATGTTCGTGGTGACCAGGATATTCAGAAGCAGACTAGTCAATTCATCACTTTCAGAAGAGACTTGTGTGCACATTTCCGAAGTACTAGCACATGGTGTTACGCTGGTGCACGGTGTCGATGGCACTACTTCGGTTTCATTAGTCATACTATCAGTGTTCACTGAAGAGGGCTCGACTTCAACAGGAAGGACGGCATGTGAGACAGCCTCCGTTGACGTCGACGCTGCATTTATCTCGGCCATTATCTGCGCATAATTACGTTTATATCTTCTGTAAAACGTAGTGTAATGGCAGGTCAATTGTAGATTACGCTCACGTAATCTTTTCAGGTTTAGTATAGGGTATTTAGTGTTAGACTAGGAGAAAAATAGAAAAGGGACTACAGCGACCACCTACCTGCATGCTGAACAGTTTAAAAGTGTGCGCAAGATGTGGAACTGTAATGAAACAAACCCTGACATAGGTTGCGCTGTAATTAACATTTACCAAAGCAATTTTGCACTAACTGCACTGATTGGTCAGTAAGATTTAAAATTATTCAATAGGAAAATGTAGATTTCATGGATTTAGGAGGAATGCAGCAGTTATTTCATGCGTTTCATTCATTTCCAGTCTCGGTGAAGTATTTTTGACCTAAACATTTTACCACTTACAGTAGTCTACCGAGTTAAGTAAAACTTTTCCAATGCTTCCCCATTTTGTCTACATTTTTCAGATACTGTCCCCACTATGTCCGCACATTTGTTCGATCGGTTTAACCTGTTCATGTGCATGAATTCAAAAACTTTTACACAATACTATTTAATTAACATCTGTAATCACTAATAACACTTCAACCACGCATCAAAGCACTTGTAATGGAATAGTTTCACACGTTGACCTATGAAACTATTCGAATGGAATGGATGAACGGTCCTGATGGTTAAATCTTCTGAAACAAACAAAAGAACTGATTTTATGAACAACGGAAACACAAATGAGATGAAACGAAACATTTGTGTAGAGTGTGCATCAAGAAAAAATGCGAATAACTGCCAGGTAAACGCAAAACCAATGTGTAAACGAACTGTTAGGGAAGGGAAATACAAAGTAGCCGAATAACATGGCAAAAGTGAAACTCAGGACGTTGTGTGAGTACCTTGATATGATTATGAAGTGTAATAAATTGTGCTCGAAACGTCATCAGTAAGCATTACTGTATAGCACCGTGAGACTTTGTCAAAACGAAATATTTTTCATAATAGAATTACACTCTACCACATTGCACAAGTTTTATTCTTATTGCAAATGTATAGTATCCTTCCAAGGAGTCTACAGCTCCTTCTATATATCTTGTTAACAAGACCCAAGCTTGTTATAATTCTGAATTAAATCTCAGTAATTCTGAAATAATTCTAGCATCCTATAGTGAGTAAATTCCTAATTTGTTCTGAAATCGTTTGTTTAATGGCACAGACTTGAACTCAGTGCTAGTTTTCAGCATAACTAGCTCTAATTCAGAACCGTGTTCTTCTTCTAAGCATTGTTAGGAGTAGATCAGAACCTACCGGGTTCGCTCATCAGCTTTATTTCAGCCCTTTCAGAACATTTTCAGCACTGACTAGCACTAATTCAGAACGAAAAGTCTAAATTCAGCACATAGTGGTAATTTTTTCAGCCTAATTGAAGCCTTCGCAGATCATTTTCAGCACTGACTAGCATTACTTTAGAACGAGAAAGACTTCTACTTATTATCATCACCTGTGTCCTACGGCAGCGCAATTCATTTAGTTTACAGAAGAAATCAGTTTTTATAATTGAGACTTTTGTATTTATAAACTGTAGTATAATGTCACTGCAATCCCGTCAAGTGCGATCCACTGGTAGCATCCTGCAAATAAGCAGAATAAAAGATTAGTGGGTGAAAAATTGTGCTCAGCACATTCTTAGCATTTACATTTATAAAAGTTTACTTACACAAGTGCCACTGTTATATCCCCCGGTATCTTTTTCATTTGCCTAGAAATAAAAACAATGTTGTGACTACTACATGTTGACTAAACGTTGACATATAAAAGTAAGCAGGTGTTTCACTATGTTACCTGAATTCCTTGCTTTCGCTCACGCCTCTGGACATGGTCTTTCAAATTATGAAAGTACGATTTCGTGGCCCTATCCATCATTTCACCAATCTCTCTTGTCGTCATTAGTTGGCCGGAGAAGTGCGACATAATTAAAGCTAGAGAACTAATTACTTCATTAATGAAACTTACTTCTCATTATTTTATAAAAGGCATAAGGCACAATGCTTGACTTTGTCAAACTCCCCTGGAATGTAAACTTCAAACCCAATTCAGGTTTTATAACATGGTGCATCATGACCTTAAGTGATAACTTTGGATCACTCTGAAGGCAGCTAGCCATCTTAGCAGTCTACAAGAAATAAGAATTAAATACGTCAACTCACATATTGCTGTTTGTACTTTTCGTCTCTTAAAGATGCTTCCAGCATCTCTAACTGGTCTTCATTCTCGAGCGGAAACTGCCGTGTTGAGTCCCCGTTTGCTGGAGGGTAGGTTTGCTTTCGAGATTTTCTATCAGTAGTCATAATGTTCAACATTTTCGTTCACAGGTTAATGATTTCCATATTTGTATCTTTAAATAAATATTTTCAAGTAATTACCGAGTAATTTCTTAATTGAGGATTCAGTAGCATATTCGTTAGACGGCAATCTAAAGCATGAATAAAAATTGTTACAATTATTCCTGCCGGTCACACACACACGTCTTTTTGCCAATAGGAGATGAAGACTGGAATATGGGGGCACCCGAAGTACTGAAAATGAAGGGCTTTCAATTAGGTTAATACCTTGGATTTGGGGCTACGATGTCAGCAAATATGTTATAATCTGGATATTGTGGTTTGATGCAACCAACCTCACTGGCGGCTACATCAATATCCATTGAGTTGTAAAGGAAATTTTTATCATTTTTCTTGGCATCCCTGAAAAATATGTTAGACAGACAACGGTACCTACCTTTTCGGTCTCCTGCTAGGCATTGGCAACGTGTCATCGTTCGTGTCTACCTTCTTAGTGCCACGACCATAGCTTCTCAAAAGCTCTACGCCCTTTTGACAATTCTCATACGTATCTAGAAGGGTGATAAAGAAATATTCCAACTTACCAAATTCCTCTGGTTGAGAGAACTTAAACACTGACCATCCATCCCCCAGAAACACAGACTATAGATGGTTTGCAGTGCTGTTGTATGCACATAAACCAATTTGCACAACCCAAGTATTTGGGATAGCGACTACAGTGTCATCTTCCAGCGAACGGACGATGAGAAATCTGATTGATGTAGAATTCTGCAAAAGGATATGAAATGAATTGGAAATACGGCTGTGTTACTTTATTATGCATCAGGTTGCTTATAACAGCATAAATAACAGCATGGATATGCCTATATCTCAAAAACGCGGAATAGACTGTCAAATGAACTTCAGTTTGACCAACAACATTAGCCAGTTAGAGGAAGATTTTCGGACTTGACAACAAATAGACGTTGCAAAAGAACTTAGACGAATTACATATCAACAGTTCAAGCCAAAAATTACGGCACAGTACTTTCAATTAAAAGTATGAAGCAGGGGGATAACTACTTCGTCGTTAGTTGTTGGAACGGTCATGCACTTGCAGACAATATTCACATAGGATATCCAGTGTGTTTCGTGACTGGATTTTGAACATCTGAATATCCCTAAATTCCTTGACTTAAACGGTGTAGTGAAATCATCACTATAATCGCTATAGGGTCGAAAACGTATTCTATCTTCACTTTCCATTTCAACTATATTCCCTGGTTTACCTAAGGCTAAGATGACATTATCCGGAGAATAAGGTGTGAATATGGTATTCAGATACGTTAGCTTTCCTTTGCAAAATTCAACACACTTAGTACCAGCTTCTTTAGGTACGTGCTTCACGCCTGTACTTTTCATTAAGTACACGTGTTCAACATAGCGCTGAGCTGCCTGCTTAGCCACAGCATAACCACAGTGCACGGACTGTCTTATCTTTCGCATATAGGATTCGAAGGGAAATGCGCTGAATTCTTCCAATGGCCCATGCAGCTCGACGTCATCCGCTATATGTTTCAGAGAATGTATATTGTAAACAATATGTTCATTTCCGAAACAATTCTCATATTGCAGTAAGAAATTACTCAAATCTGTCCGAGCAGCATCCAAAAACAGTCGGCTGTATTTGGTACTCGAAAGTAAGCATACTGCCAGGGATAATCTCCTGAAATTAGCGTACAGGTGGCATGGTAGAGTGTTTCTAAGTAGGACGGGACCCAAATACAGTAAGAAAAGTCTACACCCAGTTGCTTTCCATTGGCTAACGTCATCTAACGACCGACATTTCCTCTGAAAATCGCAAGAAATGTGTCAATGGAGTTGAAGATTGAACGATCAATTCTTGGTTGTTTGCTCAAAATCAACTTCCCCAATTTTCGCGGAGGCATCAATACGACAGTCATCGTCTCATCGGTCGCTGTTCAGAAAGAAGAGTAAAACATCGTCAGAAGTAATCTTATGATTTATTATTGTAATATTTGTTCACAGACCCTAGTTCAGTTATTATTTTTATATGTTGGTGTAACAATAAACAAATATCAAGCGGCCAATCGGTGTTTCGGTTATTTCGTCCGTTATAACTAAGCGTTTCTGAAAACTTCAAGGAACAGCGTGGGCCCGAGCGTAGCAAGAGCTGGGCATTAACGGTTTATGAGACGTGATTGACAGAATGTGTTTCCTACTTACTTGCAGTCCGTTATTAATATCTGCGATAATCCTACTATCCATATGCTTCTCTCGCCGTGCTGCAAGACCCTGCCAAAGGAACACTAACTTCTTAACAACACCAAGGTATATTAGATGCATTGGCTCCAAGGGAAACGATTTTACCATATCAAGTGGCAATTCCTCAAGACAGCTTCTGCCCCGATGGTGACTTGCTTGAACTTGACCACGGAATGTCCTATCATTTCTAAGTGTATGGTTCCCATTAGGAAATGTCATCCTACCCTACAAACAACAACCTATAACTTCACATTTATCACAACCTGTTTTTCCATTGTGACCGACGGTTTGTTTTACATTAGAACGAGCAGGTGTGTCACATATAAATGCTAGAACACTGACAGTCACACTCCTACCCCACTTCTCAACATATAAACCGTATTTATAAAGATCTTTCAATCCAGCTAATAGGTCCATAGCAACCTCATTGAAGTTGCTCGGTTTTCTCAAACCGCCATGTATGCCAATTAAAAAAACGTCGCTGACGTATGGAGTTGTGATACGACCTAGGAATGGCCATAATTGCTGCGAAGAACTGTTTGATATAGATAAACCGTCATAGTTGATTTGCAAGCCAATATGTTGAAAAGTACCGTAGTCAACCCAACTATCTAGATAACGCTGCAGATTTTCCTTCAGTCCAATGTGATAGTAAACACCTTGTCCAAGAAATTTAGGTACACACATGCCACTATCTTTTAGCAAGCCTCTTATGGTTGTTGGCACATGTGGATTAAATTTACGAATACAGTCCAAGATATTTTGCGCAAGCGCCCCTGTTACATTGTTCTGAAGGAACAATTCCATAATTGACTTTCTGACCAGCTCTCCTTGTGTCATCTTTTTAGGAACAACCTGAAGTTCCATAGAAATTAATTATTACATATTAATAAATGTTACGATTCTCTTCAATTTGTGAAACAACAGCGACGGTCTCACTAGTACTAGGTAAACCCACTGTTCCCTGGACAGTTGAACTTGAAGGCAAAGTTACTGTATTATCCCTTGCCACCTCTTCTGTAGATGAGCAGTAACGTTTCCACAAGTCCCAGTCACTAAATGCTGCATCACGTAACCGTTTTTGACGGCTATAAAATGTTGAGTAGCTGTATCCAAGGCATTCATGCAGTGTGCCAGAAGATATTCTTCTCTTACGACTTGCTGTAGAATGTTGAATACCCGTATTTAACACATTATCGGAGTTGTTTTCCTTATAATAGAATTGGACAAATATACACCCAAAATCTAACTCACCTGCATGACTTATAAATCCTGTAAGAATGATCTCTGTATGTACGGCGTATTGCTTATATACCTCTATGCAAACATCCGTACTTTTAATATGAAAAGGGATGACGGGTGAACTGTTATCACAACTGTTAACATTTTCCTTATGGGAAGTATATGTTTTCGTCTATGAATCAACACAATCACCCCCACCTTGTTTCATTTGGATTCCCAAGGTTTAAGTAGATAACCTCGTAAACTGTGCTTAGTAATGGAAAAAATTTACACTTCACTTATGACAAGTATCCTTTTTCATCTAAGGGTTTTCAGTTTTCATCCCCTCCCCCCCCTTTAATTCGTTTTGAATTTTTGTGTTTCATATTTCTTTGTATTTCAGTCATGATAAGTATATGTTTTCATTTGTTATAGTTAATCCATTTAAGTTCAAATACTTTTGGACTTTTAAACCGTGGGCTTGTCATAAGTCAATAGTTATCATTTATTCGTACACACAAATCATGACAAATGTATTCCCTCGACTGTATAAAGTGCATTAAACATGGCCCAATATGTTCTATCAAATTTGTTTTTGGTTTTCCATTTTTTACCTCACTTTTACTGAGCTGTTATCAAATTTCGAAGCGATGAACTAAAAATGTTTGCCTCATAGCTACTAGGATACACATTAGACACAGCCTACCTTGCTTATAATTTTTTTCACTTGTGACCTCGTCTCAACTGAATTGTAATCAAATTCAGGGACGCTCCACAAACGAAATATATTATTCATTACAATCTTCATATGTTATCAATTCACATTCCCTTACCCCCTGTTGAATTATGTTTTCGTTGTATTCATATTTACTGTCACACCTCTGGCGAAATAGACCAATCACATCACATGAAATTCACAGACAAGTGCGAAGCCGTCACACTACGTACTCTGTATGAAACCTACTGTTTGCTGATTGGTTGGTTGGTTTCAATAGACGATAATAATAATAATAATAATAATTTATTTTCATATAAACATAAATTTACATGAAAATGCATGCCATTTTTACAGGCACGATCAAGGATGATATAATGTCAAATCTTAAATTGTCTACAAGTTAATAATGTTTCAACAGTTAAATATTTGATATATATATAAATACACATTGTCTGAACTAGGCCGTATAGTTATTGAATTGTACAGTTGTCCTCCAGGTTGAGCGGGAAAATCGACTTCGTTTCGTTTTCATCCCGTGGTTGTAGGCATACGATAACCAACCAATATTGAGGTAAGTACAACGTTTACAAGGAATTGGAAGCTGTTTTAGAAAAATTAAAGTGCTGAGGTGAAACATTAAAGTGTAATAGATTAAGTGAGTGAAATATATCATTAATAAACACATTTATATAGAAAACAGAATGGGGAAGTAATTAATCCTTAGGCCGACAACGTTCATTTGCAATGTATAATGAAACCAATATATTTTATACTATCATGATGTCCACTTTTGGCTTTAATACAATTATTTTCAAGCCAGTTGTTTTTATTTCATGTCTTTTTTTCTATTTGGTGCACAACCGTACCCTCCAGAGAATAGGAATAGAATAAGTCGAATCAAATTCATAAAGAGCTATAAAATGTTAGGTTTAATGGAATATAATGAGAATCAAGTAAAGACGTTATTAGAAAATAAGTGAGACAAGATATTGTGAAGTGGTATTTAAAGATCTGACAATGGATAGCAAGTTAATTCATAAGATGCCCCATAAATCTGTGCAGATCCCACGTGGTCGCATCTCAACAATAGGCTGAGCGAATGGTATATATTTAAAGGTAGAAGCATTATCTGTCAAGGCGTTCACTATTATCTTTTTCAAGATAAAGATCTAAGCCCTCATAAAAATCAGAAATATCTCGAGCCTTTAATTTGTATATTGCTGTTCCTGCAGAATGGGGCGATTCACCTTAGTGACCACCACCATATCTACTGATCAGCTAACGCCACCCTCCCTCCTTTTTTGATGTTAGGCTCTGAGACTATGATTATTATGGCTACCGCAAATATATTGCTTGGTACCAGACATGTTCGTACCCCATATTCCATCTCCCTAGCTTTCTTAATGAGTGCTTCCAATAGGTCTCCACGTACATCTTTACGAACATATTATATATGTGTGCATGCATCCTGATGAACAGATTACTTTATAAGAAGTTAAAACCTTAAAGAGTAAAACGAATAGGTATTGTGAATAGTGGAGCAAGATTTAGCAGAATACTATAGTTAAGGTTCAATTTAGGTAGTATGGACTGAAGGTAAGGTCGGTTGGCAGGACTTAGTGTACTAAATTTTCATGACAGTCTTATATATAGTAAACATCTGACATTGCAAAGTAACGTGTCTAGACATATTATAAAAAGATATTAACACAGAACCAACGAAATTTTGGCATTTTTTAACAATACTGCAGTGTGTGTATACTGAAGAATGGTGGTTAGTCTACAGGGAGCCGTAGAGTAAATCAAACCATATATGATAAGAGTATAATCAATAATATAGTTCGTATATCAAATATTACACTAGGTTCAATAATTGAGTGTTATAAGGGAAACAAGCGTGGTAAAGCAAGAGAACATTTGATGCATAAATATTTTAAGTATTTTAATATCCATCTAATTTAAGAGTTGAACATGCATGATTAATAAGTATTATTATATTAGTATATACATATGTAAAACGTTAAAAGGTGTGGATGCTATTACAATTATTTCCAGTGTTACTTTCACCAACACAACTTAGTGAAAATTATAGAGAATAGAAATCAGTAAATTAGTTAACGTTCGCTGCGTGAGTATTAGAGTCGAGATATACGTATGTGACTATACTGAAGACTGGACTGGCCTTCAATTTCCGTTCTACCAACAGTTGTGGTCTTTTAGACGAGCTAGGGTGGACATGTTAAAGTGTCTTTCTAGGCTCCGTTTGAACCCATCAGGGTTTTCACAACATCTTATTTCAGGTGGTAGTTGGTTCCAAAGAGTGCAATATTTTATGGTGAAAAAGTTTGCCCTAATGGATTTTCTGTGGGTAGCCACCTTGACAAGGTAGTCGTGGTTTCGCAGCTGATATGATTTAATATTTTCCCAAGTTATGGATGAGTTACTGTAGCAGTGTTTCCTAATGACTTTGAAGAGTAGAAATAGGTTGCACTTCACTCTCCTTAACCACAGAGGCTCTAATTTCAGACGTACACACCTGTCAACATATTCCACTTGTTGGTCGAACCCTATTATGCGTTTCGTGAGGAATCTCTGGACACTTTCGATTTTTTTTCTGTCTACAGTCCTGAGGTTACTAAATAGGAGAGCACAATATTCAAGTTTGGGACGGATACATGTCCTATATATAGCTAATCTTGCTTCTTGGGTGTAGAAGTTACGCAGTACAAAGCCAGTAAGTCGTTTACAGTCAGATACAACCTTATTTGCATGATCGGAAAAGGATAAATCTGAGTATGTTATCCCGAGGTCTGTGACTGTGTTCAGTTTTGACAGGAGCTTCCCGTACATGTATAGGCACATTATCGGTTTCCAGCGTCCAAGGTGGGTTATACCGCACTTGTCTGGGTTGAAAGTCAGTTGCCACTTTTCGCTCCAATCGCCTAGATCATTTAAGTCTTGTTGGATCTTGCTTTCGACGCTCATATCACCGTACCCATAATCATATACTATCTTGAGATCATCTGCAAAAAGGTATGGCTTGCCATACTTGATTACAGAGACTATGTCATTTATAAATAAGAGGAATAGAATAGGGCCAAGAACACTACCTTGTATTACACCACTGGTTATCGGCTTTGAGGAAGACAACTGGTGGTTGATTTTGACTAATTGCTCTCTTTCTGTGAGAAAAGAACTTATCCATTTGTGAAGATTTCCGGTTATTCCGTAGGATTGGAGTTTTGTTAGGAGTCTGATATGTGGGACTTTATCGAAGGCCTTGCTAACGTCAAGAAACAATGTTGTTACCGAACGCCCATTATCAATGCTTTGTGTGATGTAGTCAAAATAATCTAAGTGGCAAGTAATGCACGACCTTCTACTTAAGAAACCGTATTGGGATGGGGATAGTAGGTCATTTGACAGCAAGTACTGAATGATTTGAGTCTTAACTATCTTTTCCATTACACGTGAAACTACAGACGTGATGTTGATGGGGCGGTAGTTGTTGATATCAGCTATAGGCCCGTATTTATGGATAGGTACAATATAAGACTTCTTCCAGCAGTTAGGGTATGTCCCATCGCTTAATGAAATTGAGTATAACTTGAGTAAGAGTAAACTCATGTCATTACCACCTTTTTTCAGCAGAACGGAAGATATACCGTCTGGGCCAGTAGTGTTACTAAGCTTAAGATTTGCGACAGCTTTATCGATCTCATGTGTGGTGAAAATTATGTCACTTAAACATTCGTCTGTTTTACGTGGGAAATCCACGACTTCATCGTTCTCTAAGGTGTATAATCTGGCGAAGTGCTTGCTAAACAGTTCACATATCGCCTCATTATTTTCGTAAGCAATGCCGTCTAAGTATATTATTTGTTGAGAGAGAGAGAGAACGTGCTATTTTTCAGTATTAACCGCAGCAGTTGGGCATTCAGTGCTTGTTTTCAGCACTTAGGGCATTATTTCAGATGCTGATCTTATTTTTAAGAATTTGTCGCATTAATTAAGCACCCAGCTCTCTTTTTAAGCACGACCAGCGTTATTTCAGAACATAGTGGGTAGATAAAATATTCATTTACCGAAAAAGGCATTATCAACGCATAGGTTAGAATAAGTTTAGAATTTTTGTAAGCTTGGGGATATAGATAATACATTATTGGAAGTACGTACTTCCAATTTTGCAGTTGACTATGAGGTCTCTCTCTTTCTGGAATAGCTTTTAATCACGTGGCGGCAAAGCAATTACCCAAATATACGCCGTTCAATGGTTGACAATAAGTAGCAGCAGTAAAAGGTGCGAAGTTTGGTCTGGCGTTCAACCTTGACAAAGACCTTGGCAAGGGTTCCAATGTATCCAATATCGTTTTCACGAGCTAGTATAAACCAATGGACTGAAATTATCCGTAACTTATCAAGGTCATTGGTGGAGTGAGACTCTTAAAGGTCATTTTCGGCCATGTTGGATTGCAGTTCCGTAGCTGTTCGTGTACGCGTTTGTTGTTCTGTTTATCCTGCCGTTATACACGACTTATCTTGTTGCGTATTGTTCACAAATGTTGCGTTTCACCTCATTTTTTGTTTCCATTGCTGTTAAAATGAATTATTGCTTTGGTTTTGAAAGTTTTCACTACCAGGTCAGTGCATTAATTTCGGTGTAATTGTTTCATACCTTGCATTTATGTGCCTTTCAGTGTTTTAGTTGGTTTTCAGCTGTTAATGAATTGGTACTGTGTAGAAGTTTTGTAAATCATGCACATGAAGATGTTTCCCTGGCAGAAGCAGTTTTTTCCAGTCCGTTTGCTGGTTGCCGTTGTTCTTGTTGGCTCAGTTAATTACTTAAGATGTAGATTTCGTGAAAAAAGTGTCTTCCTCGTTCATGTTTGCAGCACGCAACAATCTGCGAGTGAATCTGTTGAAGAGAGCACCATCAGAGTTGGTATTAGCAAGGTTTTCGAAGAACAAATTAAACCCAGAGAATTTAGAACCTGGGTTGAAGTTGAAAAAGCTTTGAAGCTTTTTGAGAATGTGAATACACCATCAGTGTGTCTGCTATCATTTAAAAAAATGTATTGTGAGAGAATCTAAGTCAAATAAGGTTCAGCCGCATGAAAAGTATGAATCTGTTGTGCTTGTGTGTATTTTGGGGAACTAAAAGAAACTGGAACCCTTAAGAGTAAGTGTTACTTATGCTCATTATTGCTTGATGTACTAGATCCAAATACATGAACTAGGACTGCCCGTAATAGAGCCAGTGTTAACATCCATTCGATGGGTTGCAAAACGGTTTCCAAAGCGGATAAAATACGATGATCTGGTGAGTGTGCGAACTATCCCAGTTAAGGGTAAGACATTAATTAGGAAGAATGACATTTCGGGTTGTAATCTACGATCGGCTATTTCCTCGAAGTTGTGATTTTTCCGTGACTATAAACACTGATGTCCATGGTCTTTAAAAAAACTAAATAAATTTTCCCTGAACCAGTAGTCTTCTTTTCTTTGGAGAAATATCCGTTGATACGAATATACGATTAGGTAGCGAAGTAGGATGTTCTGTGACTGAGAATTGTGGTTGTTGTGTTTCTGACTAATTTCGCGCATCTGACTGTTATAACCGCATGGATATATCGTTTTCCTCATGTTACATTATGATACCTAGAAATCATAAGCACGCTGCCGTCAGTAAATTTATTTTTCCTTTTTAAATGACTGCAAATAGTGAGTCGTTTGAGGTGATAGGATGAATGCCTCTGAACGTTTTTGGGGAGACTAGGGTATATTTAATTTTTTCGAGTAAGGGACGATCTTTTTACCAAGAAAGTTCTCAGAATTTCCCCTCTTCGTTATTCAAAGATAACGTTAAGTTGCCCACTAAGGTGGTAGCTGTAGGAGATTACCTTCAGCGTAAACCATACTAAGGTAGTTTTAGGTAATGCGTCACAGGAGTAAGCAGCGTGGGTTAATTGTGTCTGAATGTATTAAACGTTGTATAACTGATCAAACTATAGTTCCTACGTACGAGTTACTTTTATAAATAATGAATGTGCCGTACAAGCGTTTACCTTGATTTGCATACCTAACTCATAGAAATGATGGATATTAGATAACATCGCATGATTCAACGGCATATTAGAAATAAATAAATATTGTTTCTTAGCTCATTGTCAAGTGAATAGTCTATTTGATGATGTCACTTCATATTAACAGATTAATGAAGTAGCTATCAAGCTTAAGTTACTACATTTACTTATACTACATACTTGGCGTTTAACAGTATACAGACTTGCAACTGGCTAGATAAGGCAACTTTAGAGTATCGAACAGTACAGAATTATTATTCAACATGCTAAATCCCACTTATCTTTCACGATGTGCTACTGTGTAGAAACAGACACGAAATCCTATTAATGACTAAAGTAACAGTCTCATAATACTACAGTAAATCTCCATCCCAATAACTATGCTTACCGTTTATTATTCCTAATTCACTTATTACAAAAGCACATAGTATAGCAACGAATTGAAAAAGTCCAAAGGAATTACAAATCAAGAGTATATTAAACATTTGATTAATTTACAAAAGAAAATTCTGATGAAGGGTATTAGAGTTGGTTTGACCGAATGATGTTTCCGCTGATTTCATATTCGACAACCTCCGTATACCTGGAAAAAATAAAGTACATGTAAGAACTAGCATAACATGAAGTTAAAAGAGATAATTCTACATATTAGCATATACTATGAATACAATGATTCTGTCAATACTAAGTAATATCTCATGCAGATAAATGTATTTGTAGTCTACAACTGATATTTATTTTGACGCCGTATACATAAATAGGCATCATATGTTTTCCCGTATTTGAGGATTATACGCAAATTTCAAGACAATCTCCGGAACATCCATACTATTGAGGCGTCATTCTCTCATCAAGCTTACTTGCAGATCAACTTCACACTAAATGCTTTTACATGAAATGAAGTATTGCGAATGTGCAACTTAGAAATTAATCCACAATCTCAGTAATGTCTAGTCCACAAGGTTTTGTGAATCCCACAGAAATCACATTTTCACATTTAGGAGACTATAGGCATCAAATATGAGCTGAACATGCCTCAACTCTAAACAGCTATGCACAGTGCTAACAACATAGTGAAGCACTTCAACTATTGTAAAGTACACAGACCTGTTGTGTTGATGAGGATAATAATGTCATATAATGCAGACCAGAAAGTTCAATCGTCATAGCGCATCTGTACTGCTTTGTCTAAACGGAAATCTCAGGAGAAATTCATCTCCACTATTGGTGGCCAAAAATATTGCAGTATTCAGTATACAGTCAGTGGAAATTGTAAAAGAGAATAAATTCATATTAATGATAATAAAGGTGAATAGATTCAGTTCTCATAATCACCACGACTCATGCGTGTAATCATACCGTGCAATGATTTAGTGTATTAATTGGAACAACAAGGAAATTTACACCGGTAATTGCCTTCTCCACTGCATTGTACTTGCAATAATCGTGACAATTGTCACGATTAGGAAGGTGGTTAACTACCTCTACCTCTACCTAACCGCTTTAGAGGTTGGAGGAATTCTCTTACACAGCCTCTAATTTATTAGTTCTCGCGTACCAAAAACAAAGCAAAAGCCAATACATGATCGTCCAAACTACGTGATATATTTCGGAAGCAAAACAAGCCATCAGACGAACTCTTGGCTAGCTAGTGATCGTGCACGTGACACGACGGGGTACCAAATGGCGGGGATGCTTGACCGGAAGCCTTCAGCTAAACAAGTCGATTTAAACAGTGGTGGTCAGCATCCAATGATGAGTGATTGCTGTGGTCAATAATTTTGGGGAATTATTTACCGCTACACCTTCGTTTGTTATCCTATCAGTCATTTAAGTAGACAGTAGCAGAATATTATTAAAGTTGAGATATTTTTATAATAATAATAATAATTTATTTTCATATAAACATAAATTTACATGAAAATGCATGCCATTTTTACAGGCACGATCAAGGATGATATAATGTCAAATCTTAAATTGTCTACAAGTTAATAATGTTTCAACAGTTAAATATTTGATATACATATAAATACACATTGTCTGAACTAAGCCGTATAGTTATTGAATTGTACAGTTGTCCTCCAGGTTGAGCGGGAAAATCGACTTCGTTTCGTTTTCATCCCGTGGTTGTAGGCATACGATAACCAACCAATATTGAGGTAAGTACAACGTTTACAAGGAATTGGAAGCTGTTTTAGAAAAATTAAAGTGCTGAGGTGAAACATTAAAGTGTAATAGATTAAGTGAGTGAAATATATCATTAATAAACACATTTATATAGAAAACAGAATGGGGAAGTAATTAATACTTAGGCCGACAACGTTCATTTGCAATGTACAATGAAACCAATATATTTTATACTATTATGATGTCCACTTTTGGCTTTAATACAATTATTTTCAAGCCAGTTGTTTTTATTCCATGTCTTTTTTTCTATTTGGTGCACAACCGTACCCTCCAGAGAATAGGAATAGAATAAGTCGAATCAAATTCATAAAGAGCTATAAAATGTTAGGTTTAATGGAATATAATGAGAATCAAGTAAAGACGTTATTAGAAAATAAGTGAGACAAGATATTGTGAAGTGGTATTTAAAGATCTGACAATGGATAGCAAGTTTATTCACAAGATGCCCCATAAATCTGTGCAGATCCCACGTGGTCGCATCTCAACAATAGGCTGAGCGAATGGTATATATTTAAAGGTAGAAGCATTATCTGTCAAGGCGTTCACTATTATCTTTTTCAAGATAAAGATCTAAGCCCTCATAAAAATCAGAAATATCTCGAGCCTTTAATTTGTATATTGCTGTTCCTGCAGAATGGGGCGATTCACCTTAGTGACCACCACCATATCTACTGATCAGCTAACGCCACCCTCCCTCCTTTTTTGATGTTAGGCTCTGAGACTATGATTATTATGGCTACCGCAAATATATTGCTTGGTACCAGACATGTTCGTACCCCATATTCCATCTCCCTAGCTTTCTTAATGAGTGCTTCCAATAGGTCTCCACGTACATCTTTACGAACATATTATATATGTGTGCATGCATCCTGATGAACAGATTACTTTATAAGAAGTTAAAACCTTAAAGAGTAAAACGAATAGGTATTGTGAATAGTGGAGCAAGATTTAGCAGAATACTATAGTTAAGGTTCAATTTAGGTAGTATGGACTGAAGGTAAGGTCGGTTGGCAGGACTTAGTGTACTAAATTTTCATGACAGTCTTATATATAGTAAACATCTGACATTGCAAAGTAACGTGTCTAGACATATTATAAAAAGATATTAACACAGAACCAACGAAATTTTGGCATTTTTTAACAATACTGCAGTGTGTGTATACTGAAGAATGGTGGTTAGTCTACAGGGAGCCGTAGAGTAAATCAAACCATATATGATAAGAGTATAATCAATAATATAGTTCGTATATCAAATATTACACTAGGTTCAATAATTGAGTGTTATAAGGGAAACAAGCGTGGTAAAGCAAGAGAACATTTGATGCACAAATATTTTAAGTATTTTAATATCCATCTAATTTAAGAGTTGAACATGCATGATTAATAAGTATTATTATATTAGTATATACATATGTAAAACGTTAAA
Organism: Trichobilharzia regenti; assembly: GCA_944472135.2. Classification (NCBI taxonomy): domain Eukaryota; kingdom Metazoa; phylum Platyhelminthes; class Trematoda; order Strigeidida; family Schistosomatidae; genus Trichobilharzia; species Trichobilharzia regenti. Next base: position 131,583,759 of record OX235270.1, on the reverse strand, counting down.
AGGTGTGGATGCTATTACAATTATTTCCAGTGTTACTTTCACCAACACAACTTAGTGAAAATTATAGAGAATAGAAATCAGTAAATTAGTTAACGTTCGCTGCGTGAGTATTAGAGTCGAGATATACGTATGTTTCGTCCTAGTTTGGGACTCCTCAGCAGTACGCACCCACCGGGATTCGAACCCAGGACCTTCTGGTTACAAGGCGAGCTCGTAGACCATTGAGCCACTGGGACCCGATCCAATGGTCCTTGAATTCTAACTTCTGCCAGTTCACGACATAGCGCGACCACTTCGCAATGTCTTCTTCGATGAGTTACTGCCTCATCTTCGACCTGCTGTACCCTACTGGTCACGGCTTCCCACTAGAACCCCAGGTTAACTGCCTGAATAGGACCATGCAATCAAACAAAATCCCTACAAACACCAATACTTGAAAATTCATCTGATGCTCACTAGTGACTGGTCCTATTCAGGCAGTTAACCTGGGGTTCTAGTGGGAAGCCGTGACCAGTAGGGTACAGCAGGTCGAAGATGAGGCAGTAACTCATCGAAGAAGACATTGCGAAGTGGTCGCGCTATGTCGTGAACTGGCAGAAGTTAGAATTCAAGGACCATTGGATCGGGTCCCAGTGGCTCAATGGTCTACGAGCTCGCCTTGTAACCAGAAGGTCCTGGGTTCGAATCCCGGTGGGTGCGTACTGCTGAGGAGTCCCAAACTAGGACGAAACGGCTGTCCAGTACTCCCAGGTTTTCCAGTGGTTCTCTAACTGATGTCAGCTCATGATTAAATCCTCCATGCAATCAAACAAAATCCCTACAAACACCAATACTTGAAAATATACGTATGTGACTATACTGATGGCTGGACTGGCCTTCAATTTCCGTTCTACCAACAGTTGTGGTCTTTTAGACGAGCTAGGGTGGACATACTAAAGTGTCTTTCTAGGCTCCGTTTGAACCCATCAGGGTTTTCACAACATCTTATTTCAGGTGGTAGTTGGTTCCAAAGAGTGCAATATTTTATGGTGAAAAAGTTTGCCCTAATGGATTTTCTGTGGGTAGCCACCTTGACAAGGTAGTCGTGGTTTCGCAGCTGATATGATTTAATATTTTCCCAAGTTATGGATGAGTTACTGTAGCATTGTTTCCTAATGACTTTGAAGAGTAGAAATAGGTTGCACTTCACTCTCCTTAACCACAGAGGCTCTAATTTCAGACGTACACACCTGTCAACATATTCCACTTGTTGGTCGAACCCTATTATGCGTTTCGTGAGGAATCTCTGGACACTTTCGATTTTTTTTCTGTCTACAGTCCTGAGGTTACTAAATAGGAGAGCACAATATTCAAGTTTGGGACGGATACATGTCCTATATATAGCTAATCTTGCTTCTTGGGTGTAGAAGTTACGCAGTACAAAGCCAGTAAGTCGTTTACAGTCAGATACAACCTTGTTTGCATGATCGGAAAAGGATAAATCTGAGTATGTTATCCCGAGATCTGTGACTGTGTTCAGTTTTGACAGGAGCTTCCCGTACATGTATAGGCACATTATCGGTTTCCAGCGTCCAAGGTGGGTTATACCGCACTTGTCTGGGTTGAAAGTCAGTTGCCACTTTTCGCTCCAATCGCCTAGATCATTTAAGTCTTGTTGGATCTTGCTTTCGACGCTCATATCACCGTACCCATAATCATATACTATCTTGAGATCATCTGCAAAAAGGTATGGCTTGCCATACTTGATTACAGAGACTATGTCATTTATAAATAAGAGGAATAGAATAGGGCCAAGAACACTACCTTGTATTACACCACTGGTTATCGGCTTTGAGGAAGACAACTGGTGGTTGATTTTGACTAATTGCTCTCTTTCTGTGAGAAAAGAACTTATCCATTTGTGAAGATTTCCGGTTATTCCGTAGGATTGGAGTTTTGTTAGGAGTCTGATATGTGGGACTTTATCGAAGGCCTTGCTAACGTCAAGAAACAATGTTGTTACCGAACGCCCATTATCAATGCTTTGTGTGATGTAGTCAAAATAATCTAAGTGGCAAGTAATGCACGACCTTCTACTTAAGAAACCGTATTGGGATGGGGATAGTAGGTCATTTGACAGCAAGTACTGAATGATTTGAGTCTTAACTATCTTTTCCATTACACGTGAAACTACAGACGTGATGTTGATGGGGCGGTAGTTGTTGATATCAGCTATAGGCCCGTATTTGTGGATAGGTACAATATAAGACTTCTTCCAGCAGTTAGGGTATGTCCCATCGCTTAATGAAATTGAGTATAACTTGAGTAAGAGTAAACTCATGTCATTACCACCTTTTTTCAGCAGAACGGAAGATATACCGTCTGGGCCAGTAGTGTTACTAAGCTTAAGATTTGCGACAGCTTTATCGATCTCATGTGTGGTGAAAATTATGTCACTTAAACATTCGTCTGTTTTACGTGGGAAATCCACGACTTCATCGTTCTCTAAGGTGTATAATCTGGCGAAGTGCTTGCTAAACAGTTCACATATCGCCTCATTATTTTCGTAAGCAATGCCGTCTAAGTATATTATTTTCGGATAGGGTGTTTTGGAGTTCATCAACCTACTTTTAAAAAGTTTGGCTATTTCTCCTGAGTTATGCGCTGCATGAATGGCCTGCATTTCTTTGTTTCTGAGGCCTATATTTCTCAACTCTTCAATTCTACTGAGAAGGGACGTTATGGCAATTAATGACGATAAGTCATGATATCTGTAGTATTTTATTGAGTGCTTACGTAGACTTCTTCTAAACGATGTCGGAATATAATCACTTTGGGGGAATCTGAAGTTAAGAATCTTCTCGGGTGCAATGACGTCGTGAATTGAGTTAATATTCTGATAGAAGTTGTTAAGAATTGCATCTAAGGACTGGTTCGAAAAGTACGAGTCCCAATTAGAACATCTAATTAGGTGCTGATACAAGTCCCAGTCAGCATGTGTGTACAATCTCTTACAAAGAAGGCCTACAGGTGCTTTCGTCTCTTTCTTATCAAAGAGCTTTCTTGCTCCGGGTTTAGTATATAGTTTATTTACTTCTTTTTCCCCTATCTTATGATTATCTGGCTGATGATGGCTAACAGGGCAGTCAGCACATGCTATGTAGGGTTTCTGTGGCTTGAACACCTCATGAGCTTTAGTTTTCTTAATGGAAATGGGACGTTTGTCATAACGCCTAGAAAACTTGCCAACTTGGGTGGCTACATTCGACTGGTGCTTTACAGAGTGTGGATTGTCAGACCGAGGAGTAACTGACTTATAAGGCAATGGTTGGACTACCAGTGGGATGGGTTTTGATGGTTTCGGTGTCTTGACTTTTGCGTCAGTGTGAAAACGATGTATTTCAACATTATTTCCCGTTGACTCATCTATGTCCACCATTTCAGTGTCTGCATCAATATCGTTATATAATGCTTGGCTAACATTAGCCACTACCTGCGAAAATGTCTGTTGCATGCCGTGATCAGATATTTCAATAGACGGAATAACGCACGGAACATCATCTACAGTTGTCCTATTAGAGTTATCAGGGTTCACTGTTCCTGAGCGGCATCGCCTTTGGCATGGTGTTAAATCAGGTGCAACCCTAATGTTAGTGTATGGTGTTGAAGAGCCTATTTTCTTACCCGATTTCAGAAAATTCCTGGCTTCCTCGGTAGACCTAAACTTGAAAAGCACAGGACACGGGTGGTTTGCAGATTTCTTACGAAGACGCAAAACCTGACATTCTGTCAACGACATATTACAAGCCTTTAGACACGAATTCTTAAGTTTGGCAATCGGCTCTCTGTCTGGAATGTTATAGGCCAAGACGTTATGTGAAGACATAATCCTCTTAACAGCTTCTTCAGCCAAATAGTCAATTATGCGCTCGGATTTGATTAGTGATTCAAAACAGATGTTTTGTGGTGGGTCACACAGTTGCGTGAGAGGCATAATGCTGTCAAACTTGCTCTGTAGTTCTGCTATTGACTTCTGAAGTGTCAGTAAATCATTTTTGCTACAAGCCGCATTCTCTGCTAATTCCTCCATGATATCAGATACCATAACTCTGGGTATGGCTGGTGTAAACAGTGTAGAATTGTCAACGGAGCTGAGGCCTTCAGATGGCTGACTAGTATTAGATCTCAGTCTCTTAACGGTACTTACACGTTTGATAGACTTAACCATTACAGAAATAAGAAACTTCACAATTTCCGGAAAAAAAGTCTTGAGGAAATGAAAATAAGATAGCTGTATTATCGAGGTATCAAAACAACAACGATAAACAGATTTATACTGCAAAAATAAAAAGTCAGACTTTCCTTTACAGAGTTTGCTGTGGATAAAGTCCTGAGTTCCACGTAGTTAGATATGGTATCCGAGGATTCTTGACGTAGATTTCACGAGTGAATGTTTTTTTTTGTTCCAGTTGATACAATACAATCCTTGTTGACTATGGATAACTGGATAATGTGATGAAAGCGGCTAATTTCCAAAATATTAGGGAAAGATGATTCACGCAGAAAGTGAACACCCGTAGCGCAAGCGTACATTTAATTCACATAACCCATAGCACACTGCACCAACCAGTGCCAATATATATGAAATCCACTTTGAGACAACCCCTCAACTAAAGATAATTCCTGTCCAACCACAGATAGAGCGAAAGCACATCTAAATGACAACTTAGGTTCCCACAAACGATTCTGACAGTATTTGCAGGTGATTTCCAAGTACCGAGAGAATTATTTTGTTAAAAAACACTGTTCTTCACACGAAAATAGTTACATTGATATCCTAAGACATGAAGACTTCATTGAATGATACTATGCCGAAAGGTGCGGCTTCTACATGGAGTAAACGATTTGTGTAAATGGCATTAACCTCTAACTATCCCATCTTCATTATCGCGATACTCTGACACAGTCCACCTGAAACACTAATCATTGCAACCAATATGCTAAAAGTGTGTCGCAGTCAGATCACATGACACGGACACCAACATAACTGGCCAATAAATGGGGATTCCTATCAATCAAGATAACATATAACACAATTTTGTTAAAAATTATTAGTAAAAACATTTCCAAGCGGAACTTCAACAGTACGTGATAAATAAGTCCAGCCCCAATTTGATTTCTTTGTGCTCGCTTCTTGATTGTAAGGTATAGGTTCCTGATCTTCGTTAAACTTCTGCGTAGCTTGTCCCGCCGCTCGACTGTCGTAGCTTTGGTTGACTACAAAGGGAGTAGTGCTGGGATTAATTATATGTGGTTTGTAGTATGAGGTATGTTAAGACTGTTACTACTGTGATTGGAGTTGATCCTTTCGCCAGTTAGTCCTTCGGCATCGTCGACAAGAGAAAAGAGATAGTAATAATAATAATAAATATAATTAGCGAAGTTATTCAGACTAAGAAACAGAAACGGAAATAGGAAAGCGTAACAACAGTCAGCTCATTAAGTTTGAAGAATGATATTTATATCGGTAATAATAATAGTAATAGTAATTATAATATTAATAAGTTTTCAGGAGAGTAAGACGGAAGAGAATGTAAAGAAGTAAAACGACGAGTTTAATTGTCTACCCTGATTGGTAAAAGCGATTTTAAGGAGATGGGCCATTTGGATGCAGTCCTTGTATCGCTGCATGGTTGTCCAGCCTTCGCTTAAAGGCGTCCAAAGACGGTGCCATAGCTACATCTGCCGGTAAGGAATTCCAGGGACGACAAACCCACAGTGAAAAGAAGTGGAAGCGCACCCGGGTCCTTGCCCTCTGGTAAGCTATCCTTCTGGGATTTCCACGTGGGAGCCTATACCTACTCAATGGAAGAACACCTTTGTTTGGGTGATTACGGTCATTTGTTGTTTTGTAGGCAGTAATCAAATCCCCCCTAAGACATCGGTGTGAACAGGCCTAATTTCTTCAGCCTTTCATCATATGGTTTGTTTCAGAGACCAACCACTCCTTTCGTCGGACTCTTTCCAAGAGGTTGACGTCTCTTCTAAGCAGTGGGGGTGCAATAATATTATGCACCTCAAGGTGTGGCCTGACGTATGTTTTGTACAACATTAGAAAGAGCTCAGGAGTGAGTGCACCTAACTGTCTATGCGTAAAGTGTATGACCGCATATGCCCTCGCCACATCCCCTGTGTAATTTACGCTTGTGTCCATTTTTTCCGTTAGAACTAGGGTTTACAATTTAAACGAGTAATTGTCTTCTCTAATGCACTGCACTTACAGCAGTCATGAGAACCACCTAAATTTGTTAGCCTATCAGTCAGCTAAGTAGACAATGGTAAAATATTAATAAATTTAAGATATTTTTATACACTGAATCCACATAACCCATATTGCACTGCACCAATCAGTGCAAATATTTATTAAATTCACTTTGAGATAACCTCTCAACTAAGGATAATTCCTATCCAACCACAGACAGAATGACAAGTACAGTTACATGATAGCTTAGGTTCGCACAGAAGATTCTGTTGGTATTTACTGGTGACTTCCAAGTACTGATAGAATTCTTTTGCCAAAAGGTTTTCTTCTACACACGAAAATAGTTACATTGATATCCTGAAACGTGAATTCACGTAATTCACTTAAGTCTGCACTGGATGATACTATGCCGAAAGGTGCGGCTTCTACATGGAGTAAACGATTTGTGTAAATGGCATTAACCTCTAACTATCCCATCTTCATTATCGCGATACTCTGACACAGTCCACCTGAAACACTAATCATTGCAACCAATATGCTAAAAGTGTGTCGCAGTCAGATCACATGACACGGACACCAACATAACTGGCCAATAAATGGGGATTCCTATCAATCAAGATAACATATAACACAATTTTGTTAAAAATTATTAGCAAAAACATATCCAAGCGGAATTCAACAGAACGTGATATTCAAGTCAAGCTCATGTATACGATTGCTTGTACCACTATCAAGCAGTTTAAACTTTTGATAAATTATTAGTTTGTGATACTTCACGATTCTAATTTGTAACATAACACGCGCGCACTTCGAAAGGAAAGTGGCATTTTTACGAAAGAGGCTACAGTCAGTTTCTAGGTCATGATGAGTTCCTGCGCCGGCTAGTTATATGTTTTCGTGAATTCGTTTTCCATTGAATTTTAAAGGTTTTTCTGGATGTTTTGCTCATTTTGCAGTGTGTAGGTCAGTTTTTGTCACTGGGTGCTACTATTTAGCTTATTTTTAGCCTGAAGTTCACAGTTATTATGTTGGTAGTCAAAGATTATTGTAAACCTGCAATCATTGAGCTAATTAACGTATACTATGCTAACATAGTAACATAGACTATGCTAGTAATAGTAACATTAAACTCCCTTACTGTTTTGCCATTGTTTGACAGTGAAACTGTGCGCTGATTTTTCAGCATGAGTGGCACTAAATCGAACCTACTGGGTCTGCTAATCAACTTTGTTCCAGCCCTCACAGGAAATATTAAGCATGGACTAGCGTTACTCCTTAGCGGAAAGTTTTGATTCAGCACGCAGCTGTCTTTTTAAGCACGACCTATGTCATTTCAGAACATAGTGGGTAAATATGTTCTTCAGTTACCATAAAAAGGCATTATCAAGGAATAAGTTAGAATAAATTTAGAATTGTTTTAAGCTTGGTGGTGCTGCGGTCTAAGTGATAAATCGTATTAATCACCGTTATTCAGGATATGCTATGAACCGGAAATCCTCAGGTGAAAAACGTATGAATAAGACACAGATCGGTGTAATTTATAACTGACTCCAAATTGCTTTCATCACGAAATAATCAACCAAGGTACGCTTTAAACTGTCGCTCTCAGCCGTTTGAAGGGAAATTTACTTGATTTATGCTGACCTAGTATGCACAAATCCCACATGTCATTGAATTGACGACTTAAAAAAGTAGATTAGTTAATACATACATTTATCTATATGTACTAATCAAGGACACATTAAATTTTTAGAAATTGTAGTTAAATTATATTCGCCTAGTAATAAAAAATGCATACATCCTACTTTGGACTTAAAATAAATGCATCAAAATTATTGTTGATTTATATTCACTTTCTGGACATGCTCATACATCTCAACATACTTAAAACATCAACAATGCATCCAAATAGCGTGTGACTGTCACACTACACTCACACCAAAAAAATTAACACGCCATTATATTATGGTAAGGTAAGCCCGAAAATTAACTGACTGTAAATTTCCGTGTAAAAATAAAGAGATTGGCGCTTTAATTTATATTTTAGACCAATAAAAAGCCAGCTAGCCAACAGCCAATAAAAAACTGCCTATATCTATTTTCCATTTTTACGGTGTGAGGATATAGGCCGACACCAGGTGTTATCGCGCAATGCCATCGGTTACCGCGCTCACGTCAACAGACGTTATAATCACCTATTTTTTTGGAAATAGATTATATTTGACTAGTTTTAGACTTCTGTAGCCGGATGGCAGTATTTTGCTGTATTTTGTTCTTAGTAGAGCGTAAAATTGTATATTATAGCTCGGACGAATTATCAATGAAGAAGTAATCCTTTTTAAGAGAGTTCGCATAGAAAGACTATTATTTGCATTATGGTGCGTTGAGGGTTTTTTGCGAGCTGTTTCAGAATTAAGGTTGTAAATATACTGCAGTCAATGGCTGTTGTCATTCCAGTGAATCTATTAGAATCTGGCCTATGAAAGAGAAATAGCATGCAGACATAGGTTAGATGTGTGCTTTGAACATGTTAAACTTTTCTGTTATCATCCGGGATGACAATGGATAACTCATAAAACATCGACGACATTATGCGATGAATGAGATAGACTGATGAATTTCCTGGTGATTATATCTATTTTGATGAAGTTCCTAGTTAAAAGTGCTTGGGCGAAGATGTAAAAATAGTTTAATTGACATTTGCACATGGAATTTCACAAGGCCTTAATTGCTCAGTGCATGAAATGGCATCAGAGTATATTGACATCAGTGTTCATTGTGTCTGGAAGAATAGTATAAATAGTCCTTCTCAAATGTCAGAGTACTTAAAATTAGTACCAGATTTCTGTCGATTAGTAGCTAGCGGCTGTGTCATACAACTACTACACCTGTTACATAGGTTATATCAATCTTAAAAATTATTTTGCTTCACATCACTAAGATAATCTGAGATCCTTAATGACTTAATTGTGGCTATGAAAGATGTAGAAGATGCACTTATGGCTGATATATTTAAAGCAGTTATTATTAAACAAGTTATCTGTAAGCAACTTGTGATGTTCTGAATACTGCAAACTGTTGATAAGAAACTGCATCAAAGGAAAAAATGCTGAACAGCTAGAAAATACTACTGCAGTTTCGTTGGTTGTTACCTTTTGCATTTGTAAGTCATCCTTTCAAAGCTGCGATTGACGCCAAACCATCCATGGTACCCCACAGGCCCTATAGAAATTTGTGAGAGATCTTACATGTCAGGTTGTCTTCCAAATTGTAAGGTTGCAGATCTTTCAATTTACCTCTCACTGAAATATCACTTATCTACTTCACTATGGTCTTTTCATTTGTGCACTATTACACTTCATTTTATGTTAACTGGATATGCCTTTATTAAAGCTGAGACTTACTCTTTGTGCCTATTAGTTGCTTGCTTACAGTCTATTTGCTTTTATTAGAAACACAACAACACCAGTGTTTGAACAAAGCTGTATTTTCATGGAAAACGTCATATTTTCTATGTTTACACCAATATGGTTGGCATTAAACATTGCAAATGTATACTCACATTCCAAGGACATAGCACTTAACCAAATGTACGGTGTTCATTGTTAAGGGTTTACAATTTAACTCTTATAATTTATGATACTTCACGATTGCAGTTTATAACATAACTTATTGCGCCTGTAGAAATGACATGCATTCTTTGTAAACATTGGTTTATACGAAATATGAAATTATTACTATATGCTTGCTGCTATCCTTTAGAAGAGGAATAATGTGTGTGGCAGTGAAAACCCCAGAAGAATGATGTCATTACCAAAGAATGAGAAAGGAGAATGAACCATTTTCAGCAAAGGTAGGCAGATATAAAGCGTTTACCTTTAATATTACTTCTTCCTTACTTCAGCTATTTAAAAAACACTTTGTTTACTTATTTGTAGATATCCGGTAACGTCAGTCACCCCAGTCACAGAGATTCGACATTGCACAAATTATTACGACCAACGACTGCGTAAAGACATTTGCTTGTTATTATTTTTCATTAAATACATTTAATATCTTGCTTACCAGACCGTTTTTATTGTATCTGAGTGTAGATATATTTGTCATGCTGACTAGATACAGACATGACTTATTAATAAGAACTGACGAAGTAATTGGTTGCATATTTTAGTGTAAGCTAAATCTAAATACGATTGCTAAAGCTAAACGAATTCAATAATTTGTCTGGTGTAGACTTTAATTTACGCTACATGTTAACAGCCTTAGTCATATGGAATGACATCACGCTTTAAGTAAAACATTAGTAATGCAATACTTTAGAATACACGTAACCGTATAAGAACTGGAACTCGAATGCAGTGCCTAAGTTATGCCTACTATTGTCATTTGGCCCTAAAGACTTCTATATGACTATGACGCATGACGACCGACATCGTTCCTACGCAATTACACTTACGTATAGTTAAAGTCCTAGAGAGCACCGGTCTAGCATGCCGTGCTCAATAAGGGAACACATGAATCGAAAGACAACAAGATTGACATGAAAATTGTATTTTAATTATGATACAAATTCAGTTTATTCACATATTCAGAGTACGATTGATTCCTGCGATTACTTCTACAGCATAATTCCTGGCAAACACATCTCCAAATTTGTCATTAATTTTCCTCAAGCCCTTAGTCACAATACTTATATAGGTTTCGAATGGGCCACTTCGATTTCGAGGGACAACAGCTGACGTGCATTGAGATGCGAACAAGTTGCGTGACCATGCCCATTGTTTGCAATTCTGCATCACATGGTTAACTACAAAAGGTGAAACAAAAAACGTAAAGATAACTATGAACTGAATATTACACGTGCAATGATGGTAGTGCTTGTGTCTTGTTTCCAATTAAGGCAATGTACACACGAATAGGTTAATAAAAAGTACAACTTTCCGTATACAAGAACATTAATTAATTAAATTTCGGTCGACATAAATTAAAAACGGAGTCATAAAAACGCAAATATACCTGTGAAATACGGCTTTCTGAAGTGGACCAAAAGCAAGTGTCGGCAGGGGTACCGACAGGTCTGAAATGTAAAGCACGTGCAGGTGCAAGCACTCAGATCAACCTCCACTGTATTCCCATTTTCTTTGAAGAATACATAATCAAAGGATTCAAACTCAACAATAGCCCATCGTCGCCATTGGTATTCACGTATTACCTTCCTCGCGGCGTATGGCGTCAGCAATCGTATAATTGGGATTAGACGTTGTGAACAGGGATACGTGAAGCATCGTGACTGAGCAATATTCGCCTCCTGCTGTATTCTTGAAAAACTTCGTTTATACCATTTATACACCTTTAGCATACTTTTATGCAGACTATCAGATCTTTGCAAGTACCGTTTCATTTGCTTGTGGGAACTCTCGACGCGATTATTTGTATCATTCCCAAAAGTCAGCACGTTGTCTCTGAAACATGCTGCCCACAATTCTCGTCGATGCATCCAACGACGTTGTAGATATTGACTGACAGTAGCATCCAATCTGCTAATAACTCTGAAATAGAAATTAAATCTGGAAAATGAGAACATTAGAGGCATTACTCTGATCTCCTTTTACACTGCACTAGACGGCATAAGTAGTTCTTCACAATGGGATTTCTTGTCTACGAATAAAATGTAAAGTATGCTTTGAAAAACTTACTTTACGACAGAATGCTCGGCAAACATGGAAAGAACACAAAACAATGTGCGCTTGTCTGTGCGTTAACTTGACGGCTGCTATTTCAGCTTGCGCACAATCCATAATGAAGGATTCTGTTTTGGAGGTGTCTTCCATTATTTGCCGGAAACAGTCTAATATCCAAACTACATCTCGTTTGAATTCTTTTCTAGTCCACGCAAATAAAACTGGTCGTCCACGACCAAAATTATCCGTCACAAGTAATTGGAACAAAGAATACCTGCACGTTGGTTAATGAATTGGTAAACTTACTTCCCTTATTTGTATTATACGTCGAGTCGATACCAACAACTTCAGGGAACTGTTTATACAATTCCATTTGCTCATAAGTTGCAAAACAAATTCTTGTTAGTGAATTCCTGATCGGTTCATCGGAATAATACTCCATTAACTTCCCACGGGATTTTAGGAATTCAAAAATGTCACGACGACTCGAAATACCTTAAGTATGTAACAAGTACGTCAACGTTACCTTTATTCACTGCGGCTTTCATATTTTTAACGTCAATGCGAGTTATATCCTTGTGGTACTTCTCCTTAACATGCATTATTATTTCATCGGATGAGTGGGATTGCTGAAGAAGTGGTTCAATATTTTCTTTCTCTTCAACTGTTAGTCGTCTATACCATGGGTCATTCTGCATGTACACCCTGCTGCATGGATGGTTATGCACCATATTGTGGGAAGCAATTATGTATTCACTATAATGCAAAACCACGCGAAATGAAGACGAGCAATTGCAACATTTAGACCTGAAATATTCATGAAATCATATTACACTTCTTCTTACGACTTGTTTTTCAATTTCAATCCAGGTCTTGTACGATTCACTCCAAAAGTGCATTTAAAACCAACATAAGCGTACTTAAACCTGTCATCCGTTATCGTTTTGCTGCAATTATGAACATAGTGAGTGCAGGATAACTACATTGTTAGCATTAAATGACTTCCTCACTTTTTGAAATTCTGCTAATGACTTCTCAAATTCATCCCAGCTGAAGAAACGCCTTCCAAGTATGTATTCAGCAAAAATTCCACTTAAATCTGTGCTCCTGTCACTCGAATTGACTACCTGCAACGGACTAAAATAAAATTATCAATTAGGATCCATCTATGTCACAACTATTCCAAGATAAATCGTAAAAAAACAACATTGAAATACAGGGATGATCGATAACCATCAAGAAAATACCGCACGTATAACCTAAATTACAGAAAAACACAAGAACCCACCGGTTCGTTGACATCGCAAGCAACCGACAGACCAAACAACGAATTGTACGACAAGTAAAGCCTAGTACATGCACAAACAAAGAAAAACAAAGCGTCACAATAGTCTAATTCACGTTTATAGCAATCACATATGCTGGCAAACGACGCAAACACACCACGCAAAGACAGCACCCGACAGCACGCACCCAAGGACAATTCAAACTCCAATTGACCGCCACCATTCTAGCCAATGAAAGACGAAATAAACTGAGCCGCGGAAAATATAACACGAACCCACGTATATCATCACCCATTTTTGCGTTGTGAAGTAACTTCTGCTTTTGTTAAGGAAATCATACCATAAGCTTTTTGGTTTACTTTAAGTGGTTTAATTAGCTGAAGTTCTGTTTCTTCTGTAATTTTTTGTGACTTCTTGTGGGGTTTTTACATCTCTGTATTCAGGTATATATATACATACATGTCTGTGTAACTTAAACAACCTATACAAACATGAGTCTCACAAACAGCCGTGGACCACCGAGCTGATACTTTGTACTGGATGATAGGATGCAGTGTGATAAACGCAACCTGTGGTTTCGCGAAGTTTACACTGGCTTATTACCATCAGCCTATAGGCGATGCAGCAGGCCCACACTCCGCGGGTGTGCAAATTTTGTTCTAACCCGTTGGACGAACTCATTCAGGAGGCCGTAGTTTTTCTCATAACCGAAAAATTGACAAAAACCTCAGATGGGGGGAAAAAGTAAGCATCTGGTACCAGTAGCACAAGTGAGGATTCTGGCCTGAGTCACGTCTCATAAACCGTTAATGCCCAGCTCTCGCTACGCTCGGGCCCACGCTGTTCCTTGAAGTTTTCAGAAACGCTTAGTTATAACGGACGAAATAACCAAAACACCGACCTGCCGCTTGATATTTGTTTATTGTTACACCAACATACAAAAAGAATAACTGAACTAAGGTCTGTGAACAAATATTACAATAATAAATCATAAGATTACTTCTGACGATGTTTTACTCTTCTTTCTGAACAGCGACCGATGAGACGATGACTGCCGTATTGATGCCTCCGCGAAAATTGGGGAAGTTGATTTTGAGCAAACAACCAAGAATTGATCGTTCAATCTTCAACTCCATTGACACTCCCCGGCGAAAAAGGGATCCAACCCTTTTTTCCTTCACGACCAATACACGTTGACTTGGATGCCATTGCGAGAACCTGGGTCACACGGACAGAGCTGAAATGGAAAACAAACAGAAAAGCCAACACACCACAAGCATACTCACAGCACAATCTCGCACATCAATGACGACCTGCGCCTCCAGACAGAGACCTCCTCTTGACATCTTGCAACATAATCGCCACTTGCAGAATGCAACGTGACCATAGCACCACCTCACGATACTCTACGCACATCCTCTTATCTACTCATTACCAATTACCACTGAAATCGCTTGTCACTCATTCTGCCTCAGTTCTAGTAGCGGTGACGCATGCGAGCCTCAGTCGTTTACACTCTTTCTCCCCGGCGTGTCGGACCGCAGCTAACAATTATCTCCGTGTGCATTTCATTCTCAGCAATAGCCTAGCCTCCCCGGCGTATACGATCCATCTGCTGTCTCTAACATCAATCAATTCATTCATGGATGTAGAAGACTCGAAACAACTTCAGAAGTAATCACGACGAAAATTTTAACAAAATTACGCAATAACAACAAGACACGGAAACAACGAGTAAACACAATGAATCCGAAATACACCAATTGATATGACACACCACACGTATATACAAATAGTACAAACAACCTCGCCGATCATGTCTTGGTGGAATTCCTTTGAAGAATCGCAGGACTTACACCAGTACGCCTACAACCCTTCTCAGGTTGACGATTGTAATTTGTGGAATGTCCGGACACAAACAAGATTAACCAACAATTGCGATAATTGGAACTCACACAACTATTTAACACAATCATATGTACAGTCAACACATCAAATGTTGTGGATTCCGGCATGACAAACTACCCTTGAAGAACTGTAGGACTTACAGCAGTACGCCTACATTCCTTCTCAGGTTGATGATCCAAGCGGAAGTCGTCCGGACACAAACAGAATTACCAACAGCTAGATGACAGATGATATCAATTCAGTATACACAACGTGAGCGTATGTACAAAATCACACACCAAGCACATTGGACTGCTCATTGATGCGCTACCCTTTGAAGAATGGTAGGACTTACAGCAGTACGCCTACAACCCTTCTCAGGTTGACGCCCTAGGTTGGAAAATCGTCGCAGAGTTCATTTGCTGACTTCCTTCCATCAGCTGCATCCCCAAATCTTAACGGCAACCAGCTCATGTCATTGTATCGTAGAATATAGATGACGAACAAACACACGACATATCTCATCAACCAAGTGTAGAAACAGAGTAATTTACACCAAAGATAATAACATTCAAATAGTAACTTGAAACTAGAAATGCCTTTATTCGTGCAAGTCAATTTAACAATTACTCTATCGTTTACACTTGGCTTATCCTCACTAAACTGACCATTGATATTCGTCCTTTCAAACGAACTGATACTACCATAGTCATTGCACAAGATACTTGAGTTCATGGGTGTCTGTTTCATTGTGGATGTCAGCACCAACGACGACTGATTGATATCAGTTGATGAACTTAGCAGTGGATCAAAAGCTGTTGTTGCTCGACTTTCAGAAATTTGTCTACCTGCAAGACCACCACCACTGCTGTCTTTTACTATCAGCTCCGCTTTAGGACTAGCATCTGATGATAGGTGGGCTTCACTCTGATCAATTACACTGACGGTCTCACAAGTGTGTATGCCTTCTGCAACTGCATCTGCATTTAATTCTACTTCACGTTCAAGTTCTACAGAACCTTTATTTAACTTAGCGGTAGTAGGCATTCCCTCCATTTCATCATGATCAACCAAAGACAAATCTGCACTATCATGATCATTACCACAAATATTCAATTTACCGTCAAGTTCATCATTTTCAAACTCTTTAATAACAGAAGTAGACAATTTTGGTTCCTCCTCACAAATCATTAAAGGTTTTATATCTTCACTCTGACTAGTTATACTTTGTAAACTTGTGGAGTCAGAACTCCACTCTGAAGCAGTAACTCTATTCTGTGACACTCTATTCAACAATGGCTTACCAGTTGCAACTACAGACTTCCTGACCGCACAGTTATCGTCACACAATTCGGAGTCAGGCCTGGAGTTTACATTTAGCTTATCACTGAACTTGCTCACTGGTTCACAGTTCACTTCTGTATGCACCTCTTGCACACGTGTAAAACACAACCGTGTTTGTCTTGCATCTTGCAACTTATCTGTTGAGGATGTACTACGAAACCTGTTACACTCACTAGGTCTATATGCATTACTATACATCATGGAGCCTTCTCGATATCCACCTCTCTGAGGCCTATTCGTCATCAATGATTGCATTTTGATCTCAGACTGCTCTATTCTAGGGGTGAGATGTAATAGACTGGCGAACTTGCTCATAGATTGATTGACACTATCTTTTACTAGTTTCAGGATATCATCAAACTTTGGCTCGATACCCTCATCCTCCATACGGGAGCTTATCTTCACCCACTTCCTTTGCAGTCGAGTAGGTAGGCGTCTTGCTATTACTTCTAGTATAAAACTCGAGTTGAGGTCACTCGTGCGATTCATCGAAATCATTCCATTCTTGTAAATTAGCAAATTATCTAAAAACTCAGTGAGTGCCTGAGAATCATCCTGTAATTGACCACCATTACCCTTAACAGCCTCGAATAATTTCCCTACAATCATCGAAGGTCTTCCAAACCTTTGACGTAATATGCTCATAGCCTCGTAGTAGCCCTCTTTCGGCTTCATAAACTTACAACACTGTATAGCTCTTGCAGCATCTCCAGTGCAATATCTCATCAAATACATTAACTTCAATTCATCATTTAATAAAAAACCACTCAACATGATCTCAAACTCCTTTACAAATTGTAAATAATCGGCCGGGTTTCCATCAAAACACCGTGGTTCAAATCTAGGGAGTTTGATGTTCCTATTATCCCTGAACGGCGAAACAGTAACATCAACCATGTCATGCTTAACATCAGACACATCGTTACAATTAACAGACAAGTCACCATGACTTACTTTCCTGTTTGTATCCAAGACACTCTGTCCCTTCTTTGACCCAGGCATTGTTGAACTTGACCCAATTCCGAAAACGTTCCAGATATTGCTTGTTCAAAGAGGACTTGACCGGCACCAGGAAAAATGAACGGCGACTATCCAAACTTTCACCAACTGTTTGAATCCGCCAGATCTGTTTCCATTGTCAGAAACTGTCAACCACGTCTCATAAACCGTTAATGCCCAGCTCTCGCTACGCTCGGGCCCACGCTGTTCCTTGAAGTTTTCAGAAACGCTTAGTTATAACGGACGAAATAACCAAAACACCGACCTGCCGCTTGATATTTGTTTATTGTTACACCAACATATAAAAATAATAACTGAACTAGGGTCTGTGAACAAATATTACAATAATAAATCATTGTATTACTTCTGACGATGTTTTACTCTTCTTTCTGAACAGCGACCGATGAGACGATGACTGTCGTATTGATGCCTCCGCGAAAATTGGGGAAGTTGATTTTGAGCAAACAACCAAGAATTGATCGTTTAAACTTCAACTCCATTGACAACGGGACTGAACCATATCCCCAAGCTTCGAAAGACGCAACAGAAGTAAAGTTTGCCCAAAAGTCTACAACAGCACACAAAAAGCCCTGAAAATCTAATTGGGCATGCAGTGTCAACATTTTAAGACCATTGGTGTTTGGTTGCTATGTATGAAAAATGTCTGATAGCCGTGATCTGTTGTTACCCATCAAGATAAGTCACTCAGTCAGTCATCGAGAAGTATAATTTCCTATCTACATGTAGCTTGTTGTATTCGACTATGCTAATGCAGTCATTGGGAATAAGAGGTTATTGTACTGAGTTATAATATCATTCCCATTAGCATTTCATAATTGTAAGTCGCAAAGCCAAGCTATTGGTATTTGCCAACTTAGGTTATCTCCTGTGTAGACGTGATATTCGACTTAAGACCATATGACGTATGTGATGCTCAGCAGTTCGCTTCGTCTTCCTTTATGGCTGTAAGATTGTGACATGGAAAGTGGAATACTTAAAGAGGCTGGTTGTCTTTGGTCACAGATGTTTGCGTCCTATCTCCCGTGTTAATTAGTATAATAAGCGGTAACATGAACGTCAGGTGTGCAGTGTTAAGTGAATTGGAAAAGTGGATCTATGGAGTCGGGAAGCTGCGTCTATTGAGATGGTTAAGATATGTGTTACGCTTACTGAGCCACCGCCTACGTCATCAAGCTATGTTAGTCGATACGGGATTGGGTTGAAAGAGAGTTAGTGGTGGTCAAACCAAAAAATAATATGCGTCCATCAAGTTTTTGACTATGTGTTTGAGTCAGCCATGTAGGGAGGTGTAGACTACCTAACTGGCTGATGTCCTCGAGACTCTAAGAACCATTGACTTGGAAATACTGTTGATATGGCTCGAAATTGTTCTCAGATGTACAAACGCGGTAATTTTTTGTATTCTCCGAGATCTATCAAATCATGTTATCCTCTTGTAGTTATTCTTTCTCCTGTACATTTCCGTTCATTAAAGTTTTGTATGTGCTATGTGGTCTATGTTGCGGTAACTCGAAACTTGCACTTCTGTGCAAGTTTTACATTGAAAACTCAATTATTCTCAGATCAGTTAAACTTGGGCACTGTGGTAGTATGTAATTCCATATTAATTTGTTTATTAGATCTATCACACAGTGAAACAGTATTATTTACTGGATGACGTTTTGAACACAATGATATATCTAATAAACAAATTAATATGGGATTCTCAGACCAGGCTCAGGTTTTCGGATTATGTAATATTACTTATTATTATTCCCCTGGGTTCCGAGTGGAACATAGTGCTTCGACAGCACATCTTCATTCCATCCTCTTCTTTACAGTCCTCTTTGGCTGGCTCCTCTTCATACAATCTCCTACATGTCACCCTCAGACGTCCAACTTTTCTTTCCCCATTCGGGTTCCACTCAAGAAGGGTCTGTCGTATTGTGTTACTCAACGGTCTTCTCAACGTGTATCCAATCCCATCTACCTACTTACTTTGGCTCAATTAGTTAAATTTGTCGTAAGCCCTTGCGTATCTATCAGGTATGCGGCATAGAATAATAAGTCAAGAAAAAATTGCACATGATAACTAAGTTACATAATAAGCACCATCACGAAAATAAGAGATTTGAGTAGATTCTATTTCGTGATTATAGCACTAACTTTCTGCAATTACTGATTATTAATCTGTTCGTTTATTTTTATAAAGGCAAAACTTTAGAAGCTTGGGATGTGGATTATGCATTGGAACAATATAATTATGCTGCTGATTATACACGCTTTGAAACATTGATCAGTCCACCAAATGGCTCTTTAGTGAATTACCTTCATACTGTCTTCTCTGAGCTAGCAAATATGTTCCATTTGAAGTTGACTACTGAAATACCAAGATCTTCAGAAAATATGTCATATATTGTTGAAAAATTGGTATATCATGTCGAAGACATGTCAGATGGTACACTGCTTGGTGAAATAATTATTGATCCGTTTTCCAGGTGAGTACGTCACGTCTTGTTTATCCTGTTACAGTCTACTGGAAAAATAAGACAAGTTAGTGTATAGATTCCTGTACAGAGTTATAGTGAATAAGTTACATGCCTTTATTGACGGTATAGATAGTTCGTATCACTTCACGTGAAGGTCATCAAGGGTTTGCAATGCTGTTATGACTGAAAGTCTTACATAGTGCATAACTAACTGACATGATTGATAGGAAACCACTCACGTCAACCAGTAGTACTTTTTAACCAGATATAAGTAACCCCAATACTGAACAACAGTTTTGTGCATTTGGGACCCATACCACAAATGCGTCGACGGTTCAGTCGTAGGAATCTGGCAACCGCGCAGCCGGTACAGACCCAACTGGAGGCCGACTTCAAAATCTTGCCTATTTTACTAGATCATTGTAAGCCCAAGAAAAAAGGAATGTTAGTGCCACTGGAGCTACTCCGTGCTCTAAGAAGAAGACCAGTGCCAGTTAAACTTCAAAGTTTGAAGCCCTGTGTTCCACTCGAAACTCAGAGAATGAATAAAAAACGAATTGCTGATAGATGTGAGTAGTGTTTTCTAGCTATGTAGAATTGATTTAGAGCCAGATGATTCTTTCGTCCATTTGGAGTCACTCTTATCAGCATTATTTGCGGAAGGATACACTTTAGAATGTCAAATCACTTCAAACGCCTTGAATACTGCCTAGTTAGGTGAGGAAATTGTTAATGCATAAGAATTAATAGCGTTATTTGTAAGCTACAAAGTTTCGAATGGAAATTGAAAGCTTTCAGATCATAATGTGTATCTAACTTGATACCATATCTGGTACACATTACAAGTAAGTCACATATTCTATGTTCTGATTCTTTTGGTTTTCCTACGGTAAACTATCTTGAATTTTCATCCCGAACTCTTCAGTGTACAAATGACGCATCGTGATTTTCGTCTTTAAAGTTGAACTTTGAAGAAAGTGGAAAATTAAGTTTTACTGGATTGTTTTTGGTGGGTGAATTATGCTAGGAGATGGTTCACTTGTGTTTCTTAGTATAGTCGTTGAGGTCAACTATATTTAAATTGCCTGTATCATTCTTCTCCTTTTAGTTATATTTTTTCTTCTCAATTTGTAGAAACGGTCGTTCAGTTCCTGTCGGCGGTAATATATTTGCTCCAGTGGCAGCAAGAAATAATTTATTTGCAAGTGATATTCGTATACTTTCTGGTGTGGTGAGAGCAGGCTGCTAGCCGATTGGTTGGCACTAATCTACGTTAAGGTCTAGGTCACTAATGTGGGCCGTGAGAAGATATGAACAAGGCTGAGTCAACAACCAATCACAAGAAAGTTAACGTGGCAAAATATGATTCGCAGATAGAGAAATCTGTTTGTCAAGGAATCCCGAAACAACCAATCAGAAGCCTGCGTTTGTCTACCTAAACAACCAATCAGATGACTGCGCTTATCTATAATAATGTAGTTGAAACATGTATAAATACGTGTTGATTTTCACAATAAAACGATCTGTTGCCTGGCCCTTGTCTACTGTTGTTACACTGGATCCTCTCAATATCCAATTGTTTATCTTTTAGGCAGCTTGAATCCATCAAGTGAAACATTTGGTATTTCTTTCGGTGTAAGTTTTCCCCAGGCAATTGTTTTTGCCTTATTCAATCTTTTCTTTATCAACATTGAGGGTTGTTCAGTATTGTGGACTCGCTTATACAATCTGTGTGTAATAGCTAGTACTGTTGTTGTTGTTGTTCTAGTCATAGACACAATAAGTTCTGTAAAAACAATTATGCTTACTGGTTTCAAATCTTCGTTTATCTGTTCTACTAATATTATTGAACAATGAAAGATTAGGTGATCAGTGTTGGCACTTAATTCAGTTTGTCGGACTTTACAAAATCGCGCATAAAAACAGAGCAGATGATTGCTGTATTCCATAGTGAAAACACCTGTTCTTATCTCATAACCGTTGCTCTCATTTAGTACCCAGCGTGGGTGGTGACCGACTGCTAATATCGGGTATTGTTTGCTGAAACCATACTACGTTGCGAAACTGCAATGAGCGCAGATGTACATGTAAAGACAATAGTTAGATGAATACTGGCCAAAAGTTTCAATACCTGGAAGATGACGAAGAGTGATAGATGTAACTATAACTTTTTATTTATTGACTTAAATTAAAGCAGATTACCTCGATCTTGAAAAAAATATTTCTTATTAAGGCATATGTAATTGAACACTAGTTAGTAAATTAATGTATTGTGTCTAGTCCTTTATTTGGTGTAGACTGAATTCTGTCGTCAGTCACGTTTGCAGTGTGGCCACCATTCTGTATGACTCGCCATCACGGTGCACTTTGAATTGTTGATATTAGATGGTTGAAGGCTATCGTCAGGAAAACTTAGACCTAAATTTTGTGCTAGTTGCTACTCATCAGCAAGGGGTATCTACAACCTTGACGGAACGCATATCCCTCCTCAGATTGGAACCCGCATCACCCAGTGTTGCAGATTGCCTCCAATCACCTAACATCAACAATTTAAAGTGCACCATAATGACCAGTCGCCTAGAATGGTGGCCACATTGCAAACTTGAATGACGACAGAATTCAGTCTGCACCAAACAAATGACTACACAGTTTACTGACTAGTGTCCAATCAAAAATATCCAATACAGTCCAACAGAAGGTCAATCGCCAGTCCCAAATAGCTCAGTAGTAACGTGTCTGACTGCAGCACAGGGTGGCACGTGGACTTGAATCTCAGAAGAGGTATGAGTTCCTCCAAGGTTGGAGATACGCCTTCCTGACTGGTGATTGAGTCAACTAGCACGAAACCTAGTTGGAGTAAGGCTTCCTACCGATTGCCTCCAAACTATCTAATGCCAATACGGCATATTTAAATGCTATTTAGTCTGAGCTTTGTAGGTAACTGTAGGCATCCTGTTGACAGTGAACAGTATACTTTAAACATAGTGATATTTGAAGTTATTCTTTGTTATGAACTCATTTTATTGTCTATCTACAGAAATCAGGAAATAAACTGCTGTCATCACTTAGCAACACTATGTAATAAGGTTATAGTGCGTATCTATTGGCTTAAGGATAGGGCGCGCGTTTTGTTCTATTTGAGACTAGTTGTCTAGTGGGCATACGTTCACCTCCAGATGTTAAGTCCTAAGTAGGACGAAATACGCATACTGGATTCTCAATACCCGCCAGCAAACACTAACCAAACAGCTTTATTTACCTGGTCTCTATTTACACATAATCACTTCAAGCGTTTCTCTGTTTGTTTCTAATGTTTTGCATTTTTTATATGTTCACTCATACTTCAATTAAGATTTTACATTTTTAGGCTTTACTTTCATTTATGTCCTCCTTTGGATCGTGTCTCCAATATGTTGCATGCCGTGTACCACACCATGAATTGTATAGTTTTCCTCATTTCATGGCATTGGATAGTCGTTTCCTAATGTCTGATCTATGCTATAGTATAGGCGTTAGTAATGCATTGCCTTCAATACGACAACACCGTGGGTCGGATAATCAAAAGGCTCATTTTCAACCATGTAAGTTGTTGTGCCTTTTTGTTTTGTTCGCTTGATTTCTGCATACCTTAAAATAAACCCAGAAAATTTCATCTTTTAACCACATATTGCTTATTATTATTATTATCATTGTTCATTTTTCAAATGTTGTTAATCATCCATTATCTTGTGATGTGGCTCATTAACCGGATGAGGGTCATTATTTCAACTCCCTGCCCAAACTATTTCATTCTCCGGGTGACTAGTTGGTATCGTAAACCGTCTAACTGACTGATTTTCACACAGCAGTTTGCACAAAAGTACAGCAGTTCGAGTTACCACATTCCATGTGGCACACAAAGGAAGACAAAATAGAAGAAAAGAAGAGATACGAAAGAACGATAATAAGCGGCAATTTCAGACAGGAAGAATGTTAACATGGAAAAACAATAGGGTTCTATTGGATACGGCAGATCACAGAGACTGAGTAGATCTCTGCCGCTGAGAATGATTTCGAGCCACATCACCAATAGTCTCCTGCCATTGGCTTTTAGAATCCGGAGGAGCTGTATATGTAGCTCAGACTAACTGTCAAGTTTTCTATAGATTGATTCCTCCCTCGACGGGCACTCTTAGCTGACATACGTTGGATCAGGTTGGAAAAGAGCCAGTGGTGGTCAAACCAAAAAACATGGCTTCATCAGTCAATGACACCTACAACGGTTAGTTTAAGCCAGCCACGTAGGAAGGTGTAGACTTCTTGGTTTGGGTTCTCGAGAAGGTAAAAACCAATGGCTGGAAACAATTGATCTTATGCCTTGAAATCGTTCTCAATATTGGCGCAGATGTATTCACTCTTTGCGATTTGCCATATCCAATAAAACTCCCTTGTTCTTCCATATTACTATTCTTTTTTCCTCATCTTTCTCTTTTGTCTCCCTTTATGTGATACATGGAGTGTGTGGCATCTTGAACTGCTGAAATTGTGTGCAAACTTCGATGTTGAAATCAGTCAATCAGTTAGTAAACTGATTCAAAGTTTTGGTTTAATAATCATTAGCTCTTCTACAGTCTTTTAATCCTATGTCACTTCCCTACATAACTCTCCGATGGCTAGAGACTTCATGAATCAGTGCCACACTTTATTGTAATTTATCGTTGACTGTTCGTCGACTTAATCTTAATTTAGTCAACATTGTTCTCCTATTCACAGTCGATTAGAATTCGTTACTTCATCAACTAAATGTTTGCCAACAAAGATTCCAAGTTAAGTGATCAATCAAAGAGAAAAAGAATGTCTTAAGACTATATATAAACCAGCTATCTAAATCTCTTCATACTATACTCCTGAATGCTTCAATCTGAAGTACTAGTTAAAGTTACACTGGTGGAAAGTAGGAATAAATTTTAGTCAGTCAAATGTTTAGCAGTCAAGCATTACCGAAATGAGCAGTACAGTCATACTTCAGTGAGTGCGCCAATGATGCCTATTCTATTTAACAAGCTAACTAACTGTATGCATGACTTTTACACATAAAAATAGTTATTTCTTGTGTATTTATTTATTTTATTTAGCCGCTGTTGGTTTAAGAACTCCACCTAAACGTATTATGTCTTTGTATATTCTTCGAGAACTATACGAGTCTAGATTTGATTTAGCTCTTTGGTCGAATAAAGAATCAGAAACAAAATGGTCAACATTACACAAAGATTTCTGGAAAATGCATATGCCATATCCCCTACATCCAGATGATCAATGGCCGTGCTCATGCACTCAACTTTTTGGGCCTAATTCACAAGCGGGTTTATTGTATTACCGAATTTGGCGTAGAATTCTTTTACAGGATGTATTGTGTTCACTACAAGATGCTAATTGGTTGTCTGAATCGCATAAGGTAAGGTGTTTTGATGAAAGGTTTAGTGGGTTTATTTTTCTATTCTTTATGTGATGTCCAAACTTAGTTCAGATGTTGTGTTTTTCGGCACACTTGGTAGTAAGTGACATTCAATGTCTTGTTCTAATTTGAGTTTGCAACTGTGAATGAAAACAAAGCAGAATTGTATTCATTACTGTTTTTGCTTTTCGTTTGATTACTGATATTTTTCATCGAGCGATTCTGGGGACATCACTCGTACCAAATTCCCATGAAACTTCATGAACTCTCTTACAAATTGCCGCGCCTGGGCAGCGATGATTCGAGACGTTCATGAAGCCGGCTCATCCTCCCGTAGGAGATAGCCGAAGTAAAGTAAAGTAAGTAAGTATCGTTCAATGGTCTCCTGAAAAATAGTTGGATAAAGCTGACAAAATTATCAGACCAGGATATGTCGTTGTATCACAGGGCGAAATTCTGTCTTGTTACCGTCTCCTAACATATCATAATTGTCCGTCTTAAGGTCTGCAAGTTCAGATATATATTACTCGGGGATCGCAGTCACTGCCAAGCACACTTCATTGCTTCTTTTTCTTCTAACTGTTAGAAGTAACATAAAGTGACGAGTATTCTCAAAAAAGAGATACTTTATAGAAATGCTCACCTGTTCATTATTTTTTAACCATCCTTTTTATCCTCTGCTTTTACTGTTACTTTTTTCATGTGTCACATTTTTCGGTGTTCAATTCGTACCAGTATGAGAGAAAAGACATTCAGAGAAGAGTTATCCTTTTCAGCGATATCATTCTCAAGCTGTACAATCTCATGCATATATATTTAACTATCTGAACAACGAAAGAAATATTTTTCAAGATCTGTCATTAGAATTTTAAGTTTTAGATAATAAATTACATAATGTGGAAAGCGTTAATCGGAGAGAAACTAAAACAAGACTAAATAAGTGAATTAAGTGACGTAGTATAGTTGACGAGATTGGGTAGAATTCGACTAAAATTGAATGAGAGTAAAGTGGTAATAAGGAGGTTGAAATTTAATAGAGGGGGGGCGGTCTGCATGAACGTGAAAGATAAGCTACCACTGCTGGCCTCATCGGTGTGTATCTGTCAGTTCACCTGCTCGTGTGCAGGTAGACTTGTTGGTGGTACCCAACGCTCGCTATCTAACGTAACATTGAATGCTTACTCTTGCATTATTCTCGTGCAGCTCTATCCCGAAATACCTTATCTAATCTGGACACCGAGCTAACCCCCAACTTGCAAATCATTTATATATTACTCGGGAATCTTGCTAAAAGAGTAGGGATCAAACTTCTTCAAACCGCAGAAGCAGTAGCAAATCACATGTTAAATCTCGAACTCTTCATTCAGAAGAAATTTGCTCAGTCGTAGTGAGACAGAAATTTAAGTCAATGTTAAGTTCCGAATCGGAGTCATGAGAAAAACAATAATAAAGCTTAACCTTAGGTAACTCACCAACAAATCACATCAGACTTAACGTGTGCAAATAAGATTCGCAGATATATGGCTTAACTTTCTGAGAAACGGTCATAGGCAGTAGAGAATGACCTTCAGCAAGAAAACAACCGATCAAAAAACTCTGCTTCTCCACTGACAATAATGTACATAAAAATCTATAAATATCTCTTGATTTTCCTCAATAAACGATCTGTTCCCTGGCCCTTGTCTTCTGTTGTTAGACTGTCACTAAATCTTCAGTGAACCTAATCTGTCTTAACGCCGGATACGTAATTCTTGTTTCTTAATTGCATTATTTTCCTCGCTCACCCCCTATTAGATTTCTACCCCTCTATTACCACTGTTGTTAACTTGACTGTCGTTCAATTTTATTTGAGTTCTATTCAATCCCGTCAATTATACTAAGTCACTCATTTCACTTATCTAACTTCATTGCATAAGAATAGAACTTGTGCACTGTGGTAGAGTATAATTCTATTGTGGGTAAAAGTTCCATATTTTTCATATATGGAAAGCACTACTACCAATCAAGTCAAGCGATGAAAAATAATGGAATTATATAAACGCAGTTAGAAAGTTATGTAAGTACCTTGATTTGATTAGAATCAATAAATTGTGCTCGAAACGTCATCACTAAATATTACTTTATAACACTGTGAGGCTTTATCAAAATAAATTTTACCCACAATGGAATTAACTTCATTTTAGTTTCAATCCGATTAATGCTTCTCCTGTTACGTAATTTGTTGTCTGAAAAAATTTACAATTTCAATGACAAATCTTTAAAAATACTCCTCTTTGTTGCTTAGATAATTTACTATAAATATGCTATTGTGAACAGCTTGGGAAATAATGTCGCTGAAGCAGTGGAGTAACTCTTTACTGGGCACCTTTTCTGTTATACGACTGAATGGGGATTTCTTAATCCTCACCGAGGATGCGTTCAAATCATAATTTTTTAAAAAGTAGTTATCATGTACTATATTATATAAGGAATTAGTATGTGCAGTGATGATAAGCTTGTGGTGTGTAGGAAACTATAATTAATTTGCTAAAGTTTTGTATGATAATCTGAACTGATGTTGTAATATTAGAAGTAAATCTTATTCTCTGTGTTACTTATATTTCTGTATGTATCAAACAGGCAAAATAAGCTATTCCACTGGATTTACTGACTATTGAGATGCTGTAACCCCCTAAATTTTCCTATTTCTTAAGTGTTTCCTCTCTGGTTGCCTTTCAAATATCTACAAATCATTTATGAAAGGCATGAGTTACGGAAATTAGCTTATATTTCGCTTGAAAGACAGTTTTGTTAGATGGAAGTGAAGTTCCTTTTTTTGTTTTTTGACTTCCATACCTCAGTCACGATCGATCCTGTTAGACGGTTGGAGGCAATCGGTAGGAAGCCTTACTCCAACTAGGTTTCGTACTAGTTGACTCAATCACCAGTCAGGAAGGCGTATTTTCAACTTTGGAGGAACTCATACCTCTTCTGAGATTCAAGTCCACGTGCCACCCTGTGCTGCAGTCAGACACGTTACTACTGAGCTATTTGGGACTGGCGATTGACCTTCTGTTGGACTGTATTGGATATTTTTGATTGGACACTAGTCAGTGGTGTCCGTCAAGGATGCCCATTATCTCCTTTTCTATTCAACTTCATCATAGATGTGTTAATGGACTTAACCCTAGGTGACTTCAGCGACTCAGGGATTGACTTGCTACCGGGGAATAATCTCGTTGACTTGGAATATGCAGACGATATAGTCCTTCTAGGCGAAGACGCTGACGAAATGCAGAGTCTTCTAAACACCTTAAGCCGCAATCTACGAATGTTTGGCATGCGATTCGCTCCCGCCAAATGCAAGATGATGTTACAGGACTGGACTACATCGACGCCTAGTTTAAAAATAGTAAGTGAAGTGGTAGAGCACGTTGACCGCTTCACTTATTTGGGAAGTACCATCAGCCCCAACGGGCTGATCTCTGACGAAATCTCAGCACGAATACAAGGGGCTCGTTTCGCATTTGTTAGTTTACGCCGTCTCTGGCGTAGACGAGATGTTCGACTATCGACCAAAGGGCGGGTGTACTGCTCATCAGTCCGCTCCGTCCTCCTGTATGGTTGTGAGACCTGGCCACTGAGAGTGGAAGACATGAAAAGACTAGCTGCCTTTGATCATAGGTGCCTGCGTTCTATTTCCCGTGTAAAGTGGCATAATAAGGTGAGCAACATGGAGGTTAGGCGTAGAGTTCTAGGTAAACAGGGGAAATCAATCGACGAAGTCGTGAAGCTACATCGACTGAGATGGTTAGGACATGTGTTACGTATGCCAAGTCATCGCCTCCCTCGACGAGCAATGTTAGCGGATATAGGGTCAGGCTGGAAAAAAGCTAGCGGCGGTCAAACAAAAACTTGGCATCAGTCAATGAAATCCACAACAGTTGGTCTAAGCCATGTAGGAAGATGTAGACTTCCAGGCTGGGGTCCTCGGGACGGTAAAAATCTATGGTTGGAAACAATTGGTGACATGGCTCAAAATCGTTCTCAGTGGCGCAGATGCATCCACTCCCTGTGACTTATGATCTTCAATGAAAATGTTTTGTATTTCTTTATTACTCCTTTGTCTCACACCTCTGCTCACTGTTTCTATTATGCTTTTCTTGTACTTTCTTCTCTTGCTTCGCGTGCTACACGGAATGTGGCGACTTGAACTTCCGCACATTTGTGCAAAGTTCTATGTCGAAAACAGACAGACAGACAGACACTAGCCAGTAAACTGTGTAGTCATTTGTTTGGTGCAGACTGAATTCTGTCGTCATTCAAGTTTGCAATGTGGCCACCATTCTAGGCGACTGGTCATTATGGTGCACTTTAAATTGTTGATGTTAGGTGATTGGAGGCAATCGGCGGAAAACCCTGGACCTAGGTTTCGTACTAGACCGATATATCTCAGTCTGCACCAAACAAAGGACTAGACACATCACACCACTTACAAGCGTCCAACCAAAGTGACACTTCGCCTTGCTCATATAAAACATTTCTGTTAATTTTGTCACTAGCTTGTGTTTGGTTATCTGCACCAACTTATTTTTGCTATAAATAATGGCAAGAATTCTGATTATCGTTAAAGATATTTTTTATGGAAAAAGTATTTCTAACTATGCATAAAGTAGTCTCCCACTTTTTCTATTCCCCTAGGCATCGGAAATATTCAAGCGCTTCCGTGAAACATACTTGACTTATGGAAGTGCCATCCCACCAGCTGAATTATTTCGGCGCTTCCGTGGAAGAGATCTGTTATAACTGCACTGTATTAAGGTAAACCCCGTCGCCAATTTGTTATAACTGTAGGGAATTGAATGAAGACGTTTTCACCTTGCTCTGTCTGCGCCTGAACTAATCTGCCTATCTGCTTGTCGTACCTTCCGATTTAGTAAAGCACGCAAATATCAAAAGACAAAGGCTGGACTGTGACTGTGTATTGAAGTGCAACAACGATAAAGAAAGCCATGGTATTTATACATTTTACAACAATATGGACAGCTAACAGCATTTGAAATAATTTATCTTAATAGCCAATAACAAAGTGCGTGAGAGATGATAATATACCATATGTGCGAGGTTGACAGTCAGTAACAAAATGTGTGGGAATGATAATATACCATATATACAAGATTAGCAGTCACTACCAAAATGTGTGAGAATGATAATATACCATACAAATTACAGTCATACCAAAATGTGTGAGAATGATAACATACCATATATGCAAGATTAAACAGTCAATACCAAAATATGTGGGATCCTATCACCTCTCCCCGTAAAGAGTGTAGGACTTGCTTTTTGGATCTATTTGAAAAGGTTTCGGAGCTCTTCTTTGTCGAGTTGACCTTTGCGTGGTACTGGATAGAGCGTGATCTGTGTGTCTGACACATAACTGTCCTTTTTCATTCGTACGATAATGCAGCAAGAATTTATCCAAAATTTCTTCTGTTGTTCCCTCCCCCTTCGCTTTTGCATAAGCACGCTTAAAGGTGTCGACGAAACGTTCAGTCTGTCCATTCGATTGGGGATGATACGGGGGGCTACGAATATGCTGGATGCCAAACAGTTTGCAGCAACCAAGTTTGTCCTGGAAGACAGAAGCGTGCTTTTGACGACGGCGTTGCAAGAGAGATTGATCAGATACATCTCCGGGAACAACGTTGTGTGGTGAAGACGAAACATTAGAGCATACTGAATTTAATGGTACATTAAAGATATGGAGCTTGTCTAACCAGTCAAGACCAAGCAAATTCAAATCATGGTAGTTTGTAACGTAACATACACCATTGAAGTGATGCTCACCAAACTGAACCTGGCAATTTATCTCACCCACGAGTTTCAGTATATCTCCAGAGACATTCTTGGCGACATGCTCGGTCGGCAGAATCTGTGGGCAACCAAGTTTGCGCCACGTAGTTCGGGAAATTACGGTGATATCTGATGCCGTATCCAACTGAAGACGAATACGTTTGCCGTTAATATCTAGTGTTATGTACTTACGTTTGCTGGCGAACTCGACTTTGGAAGTAGTGAAAACGGTCTGTACTCGAGGAGATTGTTTCGGCTTGAAACGACTACTTCTGTTCCTCACCGAAGAATTTTTCTGCGGTGTACAGTAACCCTCCTTATGTCCAAAACGGTGACAATTACGGCATTTATGTTTCTTGAAAGGACAGAACTTGACAAAATGCCACGAACCACAGTGCCAGCACACTGAAGGAGGTTTAGCTGAATTTTGAGACTGACGTTCTGTGTGCTTAACGGTGATCGGAGGACTTTTCACTGTGTTAATCGAACCAAATTCAGACGACTGTCGTTTGCACTCCACCATAGCAGTATCGTGCTTCAAGTTGATTAAACGTAGGCATTCTGCTGTCACCATTTGTAAAGTCATTTTCGGGTCTTGTTCCACGAGTGACAGAAGTCGAGTTCGTATGTCAGTATCTTCTGGGTTCTTCAACCCACAAATAAAAATCAAACACTTGAACTGATCTGATGTCATTTCGTGTGGTTTGAACCTTTCACATTCCTTGTTCACTTTGCCAGCGTAAGTCACATAATCATCGGAAGGCATTTTTGTCAACTGAAAACATTGATACCGAATATTAAACATGGATGACTGTTCACCAAAGATTTGTGATAAAACGGTGACTGTCTCATCGAATGATAACTCACGTGGGTTCTTAGGCAGAATGAAGTTAACATATCTGTTGTGCTCAACAGTACCAAGTTTTCTTAGTAACAATCGGACTTTGGCAGCATCATCAAACATGTAGCATTCAATACGGAAGACGTCTTCGTAACGATTGAACCATGCATCAAATACGAGACCAGATATTGGGTCGTAGTTGAACTCACTGATGGAATTTGAGATGCTTTCATATTTGTCAGAATGAGATGTTGATGGAACTTGAATGGACAGCTTCTGAGTGAGAGCTTCGATTAATTTTAGTTGAGCTGCTTCATTCTGAACTTGCTGCTGCTGCAAGATAGATTTGAGATCGTCCAGAGAGATAGACATTGTAATTGGGTTGTAATTAACACAGTCAAAAATGTTATATAGCTGCGCTGAACAGAATAAAAACTGTCGTCGTTTGCTTGCTATAACTGCAATGAATTAAGGTAAAACCCCGTCGCCAATTTGTTATAACTGTAGGGAATTGAATGAAGACGTTTTCACCTTGCTCTGTCTGCGCCTGAACTAATCTGCCTATCTGCTTGTCGTACCTTCCGATTTAGTAAAGCACGCAAATATCAAAAGACAAAGGCTGGACTGTGACTGTGTATTGAAGTGCAACAACGATAAAGAAAGCCATGGTATTTATACATTTTACAACAATATGGACAGCTAACAGCATTTGAAATAATTTATCTTAATAGCCAATAACAAAGTGCGTGAGAGATGATAATATACCATATGTGCGAGATTGACAGTCAGTAACAAAATGTGTGGGAATGATAATATACCATATATACAAGATTAGCAGTCACTACCAAAATGTGTGAGAATGATAATATACCATTATACAAGATTAACAGTCACTACCAAAATGTGTGAGAATGATAATATACCATATATGCAAGATTAAACAGTCAATACCAAAATATGTGGGATCCTATCACCTCTCCCCGTAAAGAGTGTAGGACTTGCTTTTTGGATCTATTTGAAAAGGTTTCGGAGCTCTTCTTTGTCGAGTTGACCTTTGCGTGGTACTGGATAGAGCGTGATCTGTGTGTCTGACACATAACTGTCCTTTTTCATTCGTACGATAATGCAGCAAGAATTTATCCAAAATTTCTTCTGTTGTTCCCTCCCCCTTCGCTTTTGCATAAGCACGCTTAAAGGTGTCGACGAAACGTTCAGTCTGTCCATTCGATTGGGGATGATACGGGGGGCTACGAATATGCTGGATGCCAAACAGTTTGCAGCAACCAAGTTTGTCCTGGAAGACAGAAGCGTGCTTTTGACGACGGCGTTGCAAGAGAGATTGATCAGATACATCTCCGGGAACAACGTTGTGTGGTGAAGACGAAACATTAGAGCATACTGAATTTAATGGTACATTAAAGATATGGAGCTTGTCTAACCAGTCAAGACCAAGCAAATTCAAATCATGGTAGTTTGTAACGTAACATACACCATTGAAGTGATGCTCACCAAACTGAACCTGGCAATTTATCTCACCCACGAGTTTCAGTATATCTCCAGAGACATTCTTGGCGACATGCTCGGTCGGCAGAATCTGTGGGCAACCAAGTTTGCGCCACGTAGTTCGGGAAATTACGGTGATATCTGATGCCGTATCCAACTGAAGACGAATACGTTTGCCGTTAATATCTAGTGTTATGTACTTACGTTTGCTGGCGAACTCGACTTTGGAAGTAGTGAAAACGGTCTGTACTCGAGGAGATTGTTTCGGCTTGAAACGACTACTTCTGTTCCTCACCGAAGAATTTTTCTGCGGTGTACAGTAACCCTCCTTATGTCCAAAACGGTGACAATTACGGCATTTATGTTTCTTGAAAGGACAGAACTTGACAAAATGCCACGAACCACAGTGCCAGCACACTGAAGGAGGTTTAGCTGAATTTTGAGACTGACGTTCTGTGTGCTTAACGGTGATCGGAGGACTTTTCACTGTGTTAATCGAACCAAATTCAGACGACTGTCGTTTGCACTCCACCATAGCAGTATCGTGCTTCAAGTTGATTAAACGTAGGCATTCTGCTGTCACCATTTGTAAAGTCATTTTCGGGTCTTGTTCCACGAGTGACAGAAGTCGAGTTCGTATGTCAGTATCTTCTGGGTTCTTCAACCCACAAATAAAAATCAAACACTTGAACTGATCTGATGTCATTTCGTGTGGTTTGAACCTTTCACATTCCTTGTTCACTTTGCCAGCGTAAGTGACATAATCATCGGAAGGCATTTTTGTCAACTGAAAACATTGATACCGAATATTAAACATGGATGACTGTTCACCAAAGATTTGTGATAAAACGGTGACTGTCTCATCGAATGATAACTCACGTGGGTTCTTAGGCAGAATGAAGTTAACATATCTGTTGTGCTCAACAGTACCAAGTTTTCTTAGTAACAATCGGACTTTGGCAGCATCATCAAACATGTAGCATTCAATACGGAAGACGTCTTCGTAACGATTGAACCATGCATCAAATACGAGACCAGATATTGGGTCGTAGTTGAACTCACTGATGGAATTTGAGATGCTTTCATATTTGTCAGAATGAGATGTTGATGGAACTTGAATGGACAGCTTCTGAGTGAGAGCTTCGATTAATTTTAGTTGAGCTGCTTCATTCTGAACTTGCTGCTGCTGCAAGATAGATTTGAGATCGTCCAGAGAGATAGACATTGTAATTGGGTTGTAATTAACACAGTCAAAAATGTTATATAGCTGCGCTGAACAGAATAAAAACTGTCGTCGTTTGCTTGCTATAACTGCAATGAATTAAGGTAAAACCCCGTCGCCAATTTGTTATAACTGTAGGGAATTGAATGAAGACGTTTTCACCTTGCTCTGTCTGCGCCTGAACTAATCTGCCTATCTGCTTGTCGTACCTTCCGATTTAGTAAAGCACGCAAATATCAAAAGACAAAGGCTGGACTGTGACTGTGTATTGAAGTGCAACAACGATAAAGAAAGCCATGGTATTTATACATTTTACAACAATATGGACAGCTAACAGCATTTGAAATAATTTATCTTAATAGCCAATAACAAAGTGCGTGAGAGATGATAATATACCATATGTGCGAGATTGACAGTCAGTAACAAAATGTGTGGGAATGATAATATACCATATATACAAGATTAGCAGTCACTACCAAAATGTGTGAGAATGATAATATACCATATATACAAGATTAACAGTCACTACCAAAATGTGTGAGAATGATAATATACCATATATGCAAGATTAAACAGTCAATACCAAAATATGTGGGATCCTATCACCTCTCCCCGTAAAGAGTGTAGGACTTGCTTTTTGGATCTATTTGAAAAGGTTTCGGAGCTCTTCTTTGTCGAGTTGACCTTTGCGTGGTACTGGATAGAGCGTGATCTGTGTGTCTGACACATAACTGTCCTTTTTCATTCGTACGATAATGCAGCAAGAATTTATCCAAAATTTCTTCTGTTGTTCCCTCCCCCTTCGCTTTTGCATAAGCACGCTTAAAGGTGTCGACGAAACGTTCAGTCTGTCCATTCGATTGGGGATGATACGGGGGGCTACGAATATGCTGGATGCCAAACAGTTTGCAGCAACCAAGTTTGTCCTGGAAGACAGAAGCGTGCTTTTGACGACGGCGTTGCAAGAGAGATTGATCAGATACATCTCCGGGAACAACGTTGTGTGGTGAAGACGAAACATTAGAGCATACTGAATTTAATGGTACATTAAAGATATGGAGCTTGTCTAACCAGTCAAGACCAAGCAAATTCAAATCATGGTAGTTTGTAACGTAACATACACCATTGAAGTGATGCTCACCAAACTGAACCTGGCAATTTATCTCACCCACGAGTTTCAGTATATCTCCAGAGACATTCTTGGCGACATGCTCGGTCGGCAGAATCTGTGGGCAACCAAGTTTGCGCCACGTAGTTCGGGAAATTACGGTGATATCTGATGCCGTATCCAACTGAAGACGAATACGTTTGCCGTTAATATCTAGTGTTATGTACTTACGTTTGCTGGCGAACTCGACTTTGGAAGTAGTGAAAACGGTCTGTACTCGAGGAGATTGTTTCGGCTTGAAACGACTACTTCTGTTCCTCACCGAAGAATTTTTCTGCGGTGTACAGTAACCCTCCTTATGTCCAAAACGGTGACAATTACGGCATTTATGTTTCTTGAAAGGACAGAACTTGACAAAATGCCACGAACCACAGTGCCAGCACACTGAAGGAGGTTTAGCTGAATTTTGAGACTGACGTTCTGTGTGCTTAACGGTGATCGGAGGACTTTTCACTGTGTTAATCGAACCAAATTCAGACGACTGTCGTTTGCACTCCACCATAGCAGTATCGTGCTTCAAGTTGATTAAACGTAGGCATTCTGCTGTCACCATTTGTAAAGTCATTTTCGGGTCTTGTTCCACGAGTGACAGAAGTCGAGTTCGTATGTCAGTATCTTCTGGGTTCTTCAACCCACAAATAAAAATCAAACACTTGAACTGATCTGATGTCATTTCGTGTGGTTTGAACCTTTCACATTCCTTGTTCACTTTGCCAGCGTAAGTGACATAATCATCGGAAGGCATTTTTGTCAACTGAAAACATTGATACCGAATATTAAACATGGATGACTGTTCACCAAAGATTTGTGATAAAACGGTGACTGTCTCATCGAATGATAACTCACGTGGGTTCTTAGGCAGAATGAAGTTAACATATCTGTTGTGCTCAACAGTACCAAGTTTTCTTAGTAACAATCGGACTTTGGCAGCATCATCAAACATGTAGCATTCAATACGGAAGACGTCTTCGTAACGATTGAACCATGCATCAAATACGAGACCAGATATTGGGTCGTAGTTGAACTCACTGATGGAATTTGAGATGCTTTCATATTTGTCAGAATGAGATGTTGATGGAACTTGAATGGACAGCTTCTGAGTGAGAGCTTCGATTAATTTTAGTTGAGCTGCTTCATTCTGAACTTGCTGCTGCTGCAAGATAGATTTGAGATCGTCCAGAGAGATAGACATTGTAATTGGGTTGTAATTAACACAGTCAAAAATGTTATATAGCTGCGCTGAACAGAATAAAAACTGTCGTCGTTTGCTTGCTATAACTGCAATGAATTAAGGTAAAACCCCGTCGCCAATTTGTTATAACTGTAGGGAATTGAATGAAGACGTTTTCACCTTGCTCTGTCTGCGCCTGAACTAATCTGCCTATCTGCTTGTCGTACCTTCCGATTTAGTAAAGCACGCAAATATCAAAAGACAAAGGCTGGACTGTGACTGTGTATTGAAGTGCAACAACGATAAAGAAAGCCATGGTATTTATACATTTTACAACAATATGGACAGCTAACAGCATTTGAAATAATTTATCTTAATAGCCAATAACAAAGTGCGTGAGAGATGATAATATACCATATGTGCGAGATTGACAGTCAGTAACAAAATGTGTGGGAATGATAATATACCATATATACAAGATTAGCAGTCACTACCAAAATGTGTGAGAATGATAATATACCATATATACAAGATTAACAGTCACTACCAAAATGTGTGAGAATGATAATATACCATATATGCAAGATTAAACAGTCAATACCAAAATATGTGGGATCCTATCACCTCCCCCGTAAAGAGTGTAGGACTTGCTTTTTGGATCTATTTGAAAAGGTTTCGGAGCTCTTCTTTGTCGAGTTGACCTTTGCGTGGTACTGGATAGAGCGTGATCTGTGTGTCTGACACATAACTGTCCTTTTTCATTCGTACGATAATGCAGCAAGAATTTATCCAAAATTTCTTCTGTTGTTCCCTCCCCCTTCGCTTTTGCATAAGCACGCTTAAAGGTGTCGACGAAACGTTCAGTCTGTCCATTCGATTGGGGATGATACGGGGGGCTACGAATATGCTGGATGCCAAACAGTTTGCAGCAACCAAGTTTGTCCTGGAAGACAGAAGCGTGCTTTTGACGACGGCGTTGCAAGAGAGATTGATCAGATACATCTCCGGGAACAACGTTGTGTGGTGAAGACGAAACATTAGAGCATACTGAATTTAATGGTACATTAAAGATATGGAGCTTGTCTAACCAGTCAAGACCAAGCAAATTCAAATCATGGTAGTTTGTAACGTAACATACACCATTGAAGTGATGCTCACCAAACTGAACCTGGCAATTTATCTCACCCACGAGTTTCAGTATATCTCCAGAGACATTCTTGGCGACATGCTCGGTCGGCAGAATCTGTGGGCAACCAAGTTTGCGCCACGTAGTTCGGGAAATTACGGTGATATCTGATGCCGTATCCAACTGAAGACGAATACGTTTGCCGTTAATATCTAGTGTTATGTACTTACGTTTGCTGGCGAACTCGACTTTGGAAGTAGTGAAAACGGTCTGTACTCGAGGAGATTGTTTCGGCTTGAAACGACTACTTCTGTTCCTCACCGAAGAATTTTTCTGCGGTGTACAGTAACCCTCCTTATGTCCAAAACGGTGACAATTACGGCATTTATGTTTCTTGAAAGGACAGAACTTGACAAAATGCCACGAACCACAGTGCCAGCACACTGAAGGAGGTTTAGCTGAATTTTGAGACTGACGTTCTGTGTGCTTAACGGTGATCGGAGGACTTTTCACTGTGTTAATCGAACCAAATTCAGACGACTGTCGTTTGCACTCCACCATAGCAGTATCGTGCTTCAAGTTGATTAAACGTAGGCATTCTGCTGTCACCATTTGTAAAGTCATTTTCGGGTCTTGTTCCACGAGTGACAGAAGTCGAGTTCGTATGTCAGTATCTTCTGGGTTCTTCAACCCACAAATAAAAATCAAACACTTGAACTGATCTGATGTCATTTCGTGTGGTTTGAACCTTTCACATTCCTTGTTCACTTTGCCAGCGTAAGTGACATAATCATCGGAAGGCATTTTTGTCAACTGAAAACATTGATACCGAATATTAAACATGGATGACTGTTCACCAAAGATTTGTGATAAAACGGTGACTGTCTCATCGAATGATAACTCACGTGGGTTCTTAGGCAGAATGAAGTTAACATATCTGTTGTGCTCAACAGTACCAAGTTTTCTTAGTAACAATCGGACTTTGGCAGCATCATCAAACATGTAGCATTCAATACGGAAGACGTCTTCGTAACGATTGAACCATGCATCAAATACGAGACCAGATATTGGGTCGTAGTTGAACTCACTGATGGAATTTGAGATGCTTTCATATTTGTCAGAATGAGATGTTGATGGAACTTGAATGGACAGCTTCTGAGTGAGAGCTTCGATTAATTTTAGTTGAGCTGCTTCATTCTGAACTTGCTGCTGCTGCAAGATAGATTTGAGATCGTCCAGAGAGATAGACATTGTAATTGGGTTGTAATTAACACAGTCAAAAATGTTCTATAGCTGCGCTGAACAGAATAAAAACTGTCGTCGTTTGCTTGCTATAACTGCAATGAATTAAGGTAAAACCCCGTCGCCAATTTGTTATAACTGTAGGGAATTGAATGAAGACGTTTTCACCTTGCTCTGTCTGCGCCTGAACTAATCTGCCTATCTGCTTGTCGTACCTTCCGATTTAGTAAAGCACGCAAATATCAAAAGACAAAGGCTGGACTGTGACTGTGTATTGAAGTGCAACAACGATAAAGAAAGCCATGGTATTTATACATTTTACAACAATATGGACAGCTAACAGCATTTGAAATAATTTATCTTAATAGCCAATAACAAAGTGCGTGAGAGATGATAATATACCATATGTGCGAGGTTGACAGTCAGTAACAAAATGTGTGGGAATGATAATATACCATATATACAAGATTAGCAGTCACTACCAAAATGTGTGAGAATGATAATATACCGTTTATACAAGATTAACGGTCACTACCAAAATGTGTGAGAATGATAATATACCATATATACAAAATTAAACAGTCAATACCAAAATATGTGGGATCCTATCAAGATCCTAATCCCAAATTACTTTTAAAGAATATGAATCAGTCATTTAGTGGAACTATAGAACCGTCTACAGCAACTGAAGGTGTTGACGCTATACTTGTTCATTGACAGTATTTCTTTTTATTTCGCATAATCAATAATATACACATATTCTAAGCTTCATCTACCCACTTTTTGCGTAGAATCTTATCATTAACAAAAAAAAGGAATTTCATCATTTGTACATTTCAGAACAAATTTATCTTAGATTACTGCAATGTGATATTTACAATGAACAATGAAGCATATGATAAAAGTAATTCGATCTTTGACTTTTGTTTTTATTTTAATTATATCGGTACAAAGATGTACGCTTGTGGTTACCTGGGGGTGTATTAAAGAGCAATGGGTGCCTAAGGACTTCATCCTGTAGTAACTTTGATAATGAGACACTCTTGTATTGACTTTGAGACATTTTCCACTCATAATCCACTCTAGGACGCGGCACAAGATGTCACTCAACCGGTCTCCTCAGTGTGTGTCCGACCCATCTCCATCCTTTTCGGAACATTTGTTGCTTAATAGGTTCTTGGCTAGTTCGTTCCCAAAGTTCTGCGTCGCTAATCCTTTGTGGCCACCCGATCTTCAGTATGGAGGCAGTAAAGGCCGCTGTTGACTCGAGTATGCACTAGCCTTATTGATATTAGTATAAAACTTGGGCACTGTGGTAGAGTATAACTCCACTATGGATAAGATTTTATTTTGATAAATCACAGTGCTCGAAACGTCATCAGTTAATATAACTGTATAACACTGTGTGATTTATCAAAATAAAATCTTATCCATAATGGAGTTATGCACTAGCCTGTTAGAATTGCTTTTGATGATGTTATGATGGCACTGAACTGAATAATCCCGTGGCCAAATATGCTTTCACGGAGTGTTAGTGATCTGTTGGTTGTTGACTACAATGTACTTCCAGAAAGGACACTATACCTTGCTGCTCACTTGGAGATATTCCCAACACTGACTTAAACACAAAAGTCAGATTTAGATGTGACAGCAGGTTTGTTATTCGAAATACGTGGTATATCTATCGTTTACACATCTGCGGAAATTTGAACCATAGACACACAATCAATATGTGATTGCCGTTGGCCAGGAGTTGAGACATTTCTACCTAGATAGGTGAAGGAAGTGACCGCTGTCAAATCTCTCTCATCGATAGTGATTAGTGTTTGTTGTTGTTGTTGTTGTTGTCGGTTGGTTACCTTCATCACCTCCGTCTTCTCTGTGTTCACTTGGAGTCCTGATTTCACTGCTTCTGCTATTTAGTTACTTTTCAACTATAAGTTTGTTTGACACTAAGCATACATCGTCAGTGAAGTCCAGATTTTCTTGAGTCTTTTTATCAGTCCTGCTTTCTCCTTATCGACGATCTGCTACATAATCCAG
Organism: Trichobilharzia regenti; assembly: GCA_944472135.2. Classification (NCBI taxonomy): domain Eukaryota; kingdom Metazoa; phylum Platyhelminthes; class Trematoda; order Strigeidida; family Schistosomatidae; genus Trichobilharzia; species Trichobilharzia regenti. Next base: position 131,542,247 of record OX235270.1, on the reverse strand, counting down.
TCTACTACAATTACAAATTTCATCGGTGATATTAGGTATTCTTATTTTAATCTTTTTTTTTCACTTCAAAGGCGTCGCTAAGTTTCGCGTTTTCGTCCATATCAGAATTTAGAGGCTGAATGAGATTGGTAAATGTTCGGAGCACTGCATAGTGTTGAAGCAGTCTCCAAATGACTTCACAGTCGAATTCGACGAAGCAGATGTAGAGGTTTGATAGCCATTCTATGTTCTGTTCGACAATGATGCAAAGGGTGTTGCAGTTTAATCCTCACATAATTTGCTTTTCTTGAATCCAGCTTGTTTCGGGCGGGATTTCGCATCTTTTAGTCTCTCGGATATTGTTGAACAAATAGAACGTCAGATGTGATAACGTCAGTACTGTTCACTATCAGAATCCGTCGCCCACCTTAATTTTATATAAAATTTTATCTGCCATAGTTGCCTTATGTGACCATGAATTTATGTCGAGATGCATAGTGAAACGTTGGGTTGTTTTGGACATTAGTGTACCATATTTACAAGTAGTCGAAAACAATAAGGAAGTTGCTTTTGAACGGATTTACGCTTAGTAAAAGCAGAGGTTAGTGATTCAAATCCCTATGGTCAGTGTAAAATGAATGATTTACATCAGAAGTTTTGCAGTGAAATGGTTGGAAGGAAATTAAGTGTATGCGAAATATGACAGAGTAAATAAAAACTGTATTATTATTGTTCCCTTGAGTTTCGAGTGGAGGCCTCAAAAACACATCTGCATTTTGTCCTATCTTTTGCCGTCCCCTTCAGCTTGGACCAAGATTCCCCACAACCTTTCATCTCCTCACACCGACGACCCACTCGTCGCTTCCCAGTGAGATTCCACTCGAATGATGGCCAGTACTGTGCCCGATGTTATTCGACGGCCTCCTCAGCATATGCACAATCCATCTCCATTTCCTCCTACATATTTGTTGAGTAATAAATTCTTGGTTGGTTTGTTCTCAGACAGAGTTTCTAGTTATTTATTCTCTCTGGCCAGCTGGCCATTTCATTTTCAGTATGGAGCCGGCGAAGGCAGCTGTTGATGAAAGTCTGTCGTGACTTGTTGGAAATCCTTATCGTGACTGACACGTAGTGTGAATTTCCTACCCGTATAGAAGGACCGACTTCAGATTGGTGCTGAAAATCCTAATCTTGTTGTTTATACTGAGGCGGAGTGCGGAATATTTCCAAACAGGTTTATGAAACGATGCTTCCTGGATAAGTGAAGGAAGTAACCTCTCCCAAATCTGTCCCGTTGATAGTGATTGGTGCTGGTTGTTGTTCTCATTGTTGTTGTTAGTTCTGTTCATTGGTTATCTTCACTTCCGTCTTCTCTATGTTCACTTGGAGTCCTGTCTGTATTAGTGTGCAGTATACTAGACGAAAACAAGATTATATGCTGTCGTAGTGCTAGAACCATTGGAGAGTAATAACTGGGATCCACATGAACTGTTAAGCTGTCTGTCTGTGATTAGACGTCAGCCTAAAATACGATATGGAGGCTGTACTGTCACACGTTCTAAATCAGTCTTGGTACTCAGTATGGAAGAGAACTGTTTGCTTATTCTCTTTTTTCTACTTGTAGATTTCGGGTTCAGGTGAAGAATCTGAGTATTTCTGTCTTACTTAGGAAACTTTCCAGCGCCAACAGTGGGAACGAGACAGTTAATTGAGTCTACCAGTCAGTGATTCACAGATAATTTATCCCATCTCCTTTAATAAAAGTACTAACACTGACATTAAGCATGTTTTATTGTCAATTATCTAGGAAGAGATTTAGAATGTCAACCAGAAAGGTCGTGTTCACCTTCCTGGGTAAATGTTAGAAAACGATTGCAGATTTGTTTTTCTGTCCCCATAAGAAAATGATTATCCTTAAGATGCTGCTTAGTGTATACGAAAGGCGTTGTGAGATGCTGATTCTCGTCCTTTACTTACTAGACTACTTAAACGATAATAAAAAAGCTGATTTACTAAGAAGAGGAGATATTGTTCTCATTCTTTGCAAACTGAAGGATCAAAAGTGTTTCTAAACACTTAGGTTGCTATGATACAACCTGGAACTACAGTAGTTGCTGCTTCAAGTGGCACACTTCTGAGATGTATTTCAGCATTCTGAAAACCTCATAAAAGACACTTTGCTAACTAATCTCAAATACCTTTGTTTGGTCTCACACGTATTTCCTTTTTTGAACAACTAGCAATCATCTTACTACTTTAACAAGGTCAGATTTATACTACCAAAGATGTCTGATGAACTCTTTGTTGCTTTTACTTTTATGGCTCTTCAGTAAACTATAATTTGTTGATCAGTATGTAACCGGCCCGCATGAGTATAGCCTTAACCCACTCAATAAGACTTATTCCTGCTGTTGTGTTTGTCGTTTTCCGACGCGTATTTCTAGCTTCTTGAAATTCGGAGAATTTTATCATGGATTTCATACAAACTTTATCTTTACGAGACAGCAACGGTATATGTTATGGTTACTAGAGTTCGATATTTCTGCATATTTTTAGCTCTGCGCAACATGTTTTCAACGACTGGCTGTAACACCCATAGTGCTACAAATATCTGTTAACTGGATGGCATTTTCGTATTATGCAGTGGCTTACTAGATGAATACTATTCGCTCTAGATCAACATATTTGCAAATACCATTGTAACTTCCTCACTATTCAGTATACCAATCAGTAAATGTTTTGACAACAACAAATTTCTGAGCACTGCTTGAAAAAGAAATGGGAATTTCCGGATTCTTGATGAAATTCTGCTTTTGTTTTGTTGATCATACCGAAAACTTGTTGAAGAACTTTGACTTGATTTTAGGTCGAAGTGATTGTCTATATATATATATATATAATTATATATAATATATATATATATATATATACAGCTGTACAGATTGAGAGTGATATCGCCGAAAAGAGTAACTCTTCTCTGGACGCCTTTGTTTTTATACAGGAGATTTTGTAGGGCAGTGTGCAGATATAGTAGTTAAGTGAGGAATTAAATAGAATAGGACGAGTAACTAAGTAGGAACTATATCTTATTTATGGTTTCTCTTATGTACTGAATGATGAATGCCCTTCCATATATTTGACAATATTTCCTCATTCATTCTGCCATGCTTTCGAAAATAAAGGTGTCAGAAAAACTTTGGTCGTCCATAATGTTATGAGCTGTCGGTCGGTAATTTGAATAATTTTTTTCGATATCAGAGTTGCCTTCTTATAGTTTTCCCTTGAAGTGAGACCTATCTCGATCCACAGCATTGCTTGTTAAGAGGTCTGCTTCAATTGCACTGAGTTAGCTATATTTGTGCCTGCGTCAGTTATTTGAAGCAAGTTACATGTTCTGATATTAATGATCATCACCCACTGTATCGTTTCGTAGCGCCTCGTGTATTTGCCACAATCGCTGTGATGAACATGTCCACGACATATTTAACTTAATTACCGCAAAAATAACAAAGTCAATATGGCAAATGCCCGAATTAGAACAAACGTAACGGATTCCACCCAAAATCCGAAATCTTCAGTAAATAGTTTGATAGAGAACTTCTGTGATTTCAAATGGAAACCATTATTCATAATCGTATTGTAGGACACGAGGGATATTGACGTTAACACAAAGTTTGACGTATGCGAGGCAATTCCTAATACTCCAACTCCTATAGTATTCGTTCTGCTTAGACTAAAGGCAAGTCTAAACACCAAGTTGGGCTTCCAAAATACGAGATGTGTTTCAGAATCAGAACATTAGTGCGACGATAGTTTAGCTGGCTAGGGATTGTGCATGAACGAGCGCACGTGACACGACACGTCGGTAACGCAACGGTTAGTACTCTCGCCGAACTAGTATGGAATTGTGCTCCTGTCCACACTAAGTAGAATACTAAGTCTCATCATCCGAGAGAGAGAAAGAGGGATCCACTGGGTGCAGAACTACGCTGGCCCGGAACAAGCTGGATTCAGGAAAGGCAAATCATTTGCTGATCAAATTACAACTCTACGCTTCGTCATCGAACAGAGCATAGAATGGCAGTCAAACCTGCACCTCAACTTCATCGACTTCGATAAGGCCTTCACCAGACAGCACTGACCGAGAAGGAATTTAGAAACTGCTTTATTACTACGGCATGCAGTGTCCAGGTCTTCATCAACCTAATTCAACAGCTGGCTATATGACAATGGCATGCATCAGGTGACCCACAACGTAAAACTCCGATAGGTGTTCGTAGTGAATACAGGAGTAAGACAAGGCCGCCTCGTACTACCACCGATAATATTCCTAATTGTAGTGGACTGGACTATGCGTCAGACTGTGCATGGGAGTGAGAAGATAGGAACACGCTGAACGACCGATTCGAAGACTCTAGAAGATCTGGATTTCGGAGAAGACTTGGAGGCGAAAACCAACAAACTGACAGAAGAAGCAGACCACTAAGACAGGATTCTAGGTGAACATAGAGAAGACGGAGGTGGTGAAGATAACCCATTAACAGTAAAAGTTAGCAACACGAACCAATACCAACGGGAGAGATTTGACAGAGATTACTTCTTTTAATTATCTAGGAAGCATCGTTTCAACTAAAGATACATGGCACGGATGAAGATGTAAGAATCAGAATCGGAAAGGCGAGATACGCCTTCATCAACCTGAAACCAGTTTGGAAATATTCTGCACTTCACCCCAGCATAAACAGAAACTTGCACTGCGTGTCAGTCATGAAAAGGATTTCCAACTGCCTGTCGCAGACTTTTATCAACAGCTGCCTTCGCCGGCTCCATACTGAAGATGAAGTGGCCAGCTGGCCAGAGAGAATAAATAACTAGAAACTCTGTCTGAGAACAAACCAACCAAGAATTTATTACTCAACAAATATGTAGGAGGAAATGGAGATGGATTGTGCATATGTTGAGGAGGCCGTCGAATAACATCGGGCACAGTACTGGCCATCATTCAAGTGGAATCTCACTGGGAAGCGACGAGTGGGTCGTCGGTGCGAGGGCGAAATGGAGGAGATTGTGTGGAGAGGAGATGAGAGATTATGGGCAATCGTGGACCCAGCTGAAGAGGATGGCAGAAAATAGAAGAAAGTGGAGATGTGTTGCCAAAGCCCTAAATTCCACTTGGAGGCCAAAGGAATACAAATAATAATCGAAGGGGATTTTAATGCGTCTTATCAACTTACACTTTTAGCTGGCTCGACACATATGAGTCCAATGCCTTAATCTTTAATTATTTACTAGGTCAACAATGCCAACTAGTGATGAGCTTGACGGTATTTCAGATTCTTGAGTGAGGCAAGCAGTGTAAGGTATCAAATACGTTATGGTGATAACTTTTAGGCACACTAAGGCCAAAAGTACTGGTAGAAATGTTACAGAGAATTGCGTCGTCACCAATGTCTAACAGGTGCTTGGTTGATTGCAGAGTTGTTATCAACAACTCATGCTGAAACTCAGTTCCCTCCTTTTGAAGGTGAGCCGTTTTCATGAGGACTATGTCATCTGTTTGAATGAAGCGGCGGTTGCACGATAAGGCATCTACCACAGTGTTTTTGACCCCACCTATGTGGCGATATTGGATGCAATTTGCGAAACGTAATCGGGCTGGCGTGATTCTCTCGTCGAATGTCTATCTGAAGGTGAGCTTCGAAAGTGACTTAGTGGTTTGACGTCTGTGAAAATAATGAATTCATGTCCCTCCACTGGATATCTGAAGTGGCGTATAGCACGGTATATAGCCATAAGTTCTCTACCGAATGTGCTGTACTTCGTTTCTGCCGTTTGTAGCCGCCTTGAGGAAAAGGCTAGTGGTTACCACTTCTCGCTGACCAACTGTTGCAGAACTGTGTCGACTGCACTACTGCGTTCATTAACTTAGATACTTAGGGGTACTGTTGGATCCTATAGCATTAGTAGGGTGGCATCTGAGATGGCTATTTTACCCATATAAAAAACATTCCGAACGGACTCTCCAAAAACGATTCACTTGTTAACATTTTGAAGCAGCGGGCGAATTACAGAGACACAGTTAGAAATGAACAAGAACAGTTTATCGAGCCACTGAAAGTGCGAGTTTTTTTCAGTCTTTGGATTCGTGAAGTTCGAAATTGCAGCCACTTTACTGGCCAGTAGGTGGATGCGGCTGAAGTCAATGGTGTAGCCGGGAAAGTCATTCGGATGTTAGTGGTAACACCCTGTTCAAGTGTTGGAGGTGAGTTCCCTTATTTGGACTCGCGATGAGGAAGCTGCTTAAGTATGCATATAGAAAGTTTAGACCGAGGAATACCTCGTCACTTAGGCGTTGGAATATTTGTGCTGAGTTACGGAGACTGAATGACATGTGTAAGAACTCGAAGACGTATTGATAGCTGTATATGGGATGGCTTCTGGTGCCATCGGAATTCGGTTTCACTCCTAAAAACGTCTTTTTCCGAAAAAATAGTCCCTCCCAGGTAATGTTGCCGTCGAGTTGTGTATATAAGGCAATGAATAGCAGTCTTGGATCGTTTGGGAGTTCAGTAGTTGGTAATTACCAGTGGGTCGCAAAACATCTTTACTTTTTTTGTTACTATATGAAGTGGGAATACCCATGGGCTATTTGACGGCTGAATAATGCCAAGAATGACCATATCGTCAAATTCGTCTTTAACTAGTTGCTGTCTGTCAGAAGCAAACCGTCGTGCTTCGGGTGTCATGGTTTTTCCTGTGGGTGAGATGTTATGCACAACACTGCTCCTTATGCATGGCAAACTGTTAGAGGGAAGACTAAGCTCTGGGTGTGTGTCGACAGTCGGCTGAAAAGCTGAATCAACTAATGTTGTCTTAACCAGTGACAAGCTTGAACCTACTCAGGTGATACCCTTAACAGACAGTCTAGAGGTACTGTCTTTCAGTCGTTGTAACAGGACATCAAGAGTAGATCATGACGCTAAGTAGGTCCGTGCCTATGGTAAGCATTTTATTGTCAGCAAGAAGAAAAATCCACTGCTGAATAGGTTCGCGTAAACCTACGTTCAGATAGATGTGTATTCCTCTAAAGGCTACTATGCGTTTTCCATCTGCAGCCATTAAGCTGAAAGTCGGTTCTATCTTTGGCAGGAACCACACTGACTTAAGCACCAGTATCAAACAAGTACTGGGTTTTGCATAACGCACGTACTCAACAACAACTTACCACCGGCTAATGCTTTCGATAACGACTGCCAGAGGGGCAGTTTTACATAGTCTTTGAATCCCTGCTAAAATTGTGGGGTTTTCGACAACACTTAGCTTCCTGGCTATAGGTATTATGATACTAACTCCAATGCGGATTCTTAGATAGACGTGGTTTAAATTTCAAGTGACAACGTGAGTTACTATGTTGAGATGATTTCCACCAGTGGTTGAGGAAGATGCAGCGGTTGTCTGACCTAATAAGTCGCTTAGCAAAGTTAAGTCTCACATTTCGGAGTTAAAGTTCGATAATCGTTTATTGATCTATCAAACTTCATTGACTGTCTACTGTGATAGTCCAGGGACTCTATCAGCTGGAACACCTAAGTCATCAATGACAACTCCCTGAAGTGTCACAAGAACAGCATGCACTGACTGTGGCAACTTAAAGACAAAGAACCCCTAACGAATCCCTCGTCGGATTTTCGTCAGCCAAGGACCTCTCGCATTTGTGAAAGCATATGCACGGCCGAATAATCCCCTAACTTGACATTACAGGAGAGTTTATCAAGACATTGCCAATAGTCGCGGCCATCTTGTCTAGAACGTAGAATACCAGGGTTGTTCTTCACCAACATGATTTTTGTAACTCTTGTATTTCTTGCAAACTGTCAAGGAAAGGAAATTTTCCGTCGTTCCTACGTGCATCCTGATTCCAACTCATTCATCAGATTATTTATCTTATTATGTAACTCTAATACCTTTATTCAACTCCTCTTATGCATTGATTGCTATAAACACCCGTAATTATGGCAACTCATCACTTTCGGTATTACTCTCTTTTGTTAATGCTATTGTACAGCTAATGAAGATGAATTTGCCGAAGACAATCTCTTTAAGAAACTAATTGGTTTGTTCTTTTCATTAATGCATGAATGGGTATTATTCATGAACATACAATTTGTCCATGCGTTTAATTACTCCATAAGGTCCATTGTAAAAGTCAGTATTCTGACCAGTAAGTCAGAAAATCTAAATAGAGAAGCCAAAGGAGTAAGGGAAGGATTATTACTGGATAACTACTCACTTAAAATGATTCAATTCAACTCTAGTAGCTGAAATAGTGGTGATAATTTGAATACTAATGTATTAAAAAAAACCTATAGTACTGCTGTATAATGAAAGAACATCTGAAGCCTTACCTTAAACTTTCAATAAGACTGGCATTAGGCTGGCGTTTGAACCAAGCGATTCACTCAGGAATAAACTTTGTCGGTTTAAGGACCCAACAGACAGTCAGGCAAAATAATTTATCGAGTGTAATTTAATGTCTGTGAGGCAAATTACATAAGCGAAATTGGTAGACTGAGCTCAATTAGGTTACCAGATCATAAAAATTCACCTACATCTAGATTGATTGACCCCACTTAGTTGAATAATCTCGAAGAGAGCCCCACCAACGCTATGCATAAACTTGCACGTAATTACTCAACAGCATGGGACAGGGGAAAAATAATAAAAGTATTGTAGCTAAGTGGAGGAAGAGGCTAATTACCTGATCTATGCCCATCCAGTTAACACCAAATACATGTAACAGGAATGACGCAACACCTATCCCGAATGTATGGAAAATTACATTGAAAACGAGGGGGAATAAAGAAAGTGTTTAGAGGAAGAGGGTGTGTTGACGTTCTGGATAATGTGACGTAAATTAACGCAAGATTTTATACCCAAAACTGTAGTATTTGTTCCAAGTAGACCAAAGACAAATCAAAAACACCAAAGTAATCGTCAGTTTACCAAGTCGACTTCAATGATGAAGGTTAGCATCCAATGTTTAGTGATGAGTGCTGTAGGCTAATAATTTTGGGGAATTATCTACCGCTACAGCTCACTGCGCTCTAGTGGGGATGTGTAGACCCTAAACATAAATCAGTCGGAATTAAAATCCTATGAGTGACAGTATTAATAAAACTCTTCTGATGGGTTTGATGGCAGTGAGTTGTCTACCAGTTGCCTACCTATGCTAATCTGGCATACGCACATAACTTCCTTGATGTTCGTCCTTTGGATCTTGTGCTTCGTTTGCTTCTTGTCCATCGCCCATAGCACGTGGAAAAGAAAACAAGAATGCTGAGAACCTTGTCTAGGAAAATGTATCAAAAATAATAGCTGAATCAGTTTATACATATACCATACGAAAAAGAGAAATCCAGAAAAAATCACTGAGGAGTTGATGATACATGTACAGTAATAAAAAGATTTAATTTATAATATAGGATGCAATGAAAAATGATCTGCATGAATTAAAAATGTACCATAAGCGGGGAGTTTTTTTAGAGAGAAGTGTAAAGCACGTTAGTCTAATTCTGTAAGATAATCACGAAGATGCTTTAGGCGTCTCACGGTTCGTCCAGAACGTGTTTTCTTTAATTCTCCGTCGGAGGTTCGGTTTCTGGTTGTTTCTTTGACTACTAACGGGTATTCAGTCAGCTGTGTATCGGAATGCTTAGTTCGAAGCTCACTGGATTGCCTCCTAAGTAGGCTGGTTTCAGATAGTCGATTCTTAAGGAATCGTCTCAGCATTTTTTAATCTAAGACAAAGACTATCCCTACGTTTAATAACTTTATATGGTCCATCGTATGGGGGTTCTAGAGGGACGTACAGAGTCACAACGAACAAATACGAGTGAAGAAGTTTTCAGACATGGGTGAACAAAGACGTCTATGGACTGCGGTCGGAGGGGAGTAGGTTTAACTGAATACATCGCTTTTGTAAGCTTCTGATGTATGAGGCGTGATCTACAGCTGGTGGGAAGCTAGAAAGCTATGCAAACTCACCAGGCAGTCGTATTTTTGTGCCATATACTAACTCGTCAGCAGTACAACCAGCATCAGCTCTCAAGGTATGTCATATGCTTAGGAGAACTAACGGTAGTGATGCAGTCCAATATACATTTATTGTGGCTGATAACGCAGCTTTCAACTGTTGGTCTATGCGTTCTAACATATTATTAGCTTGAGGATGGTAGACCTATGTTCTAAAGCGCATACAGCCAAGGATTCTAGTCAAGGCGAAGAATAAGCCCCCTTCCGAATCTCCACCTGCTATTAGTTGTTATGGGGGATGGGCATACAAAATTTGCTACTTATCATTAGGCAAAACACGTGCGAATGTTTCAGCAAATTCATCCTTGAGAGATACTGCTTCAGGCCACCGTGTAAAATGGTAAATGCAGGTCAAGATATAAGTCTATAGACTTATATCAAGCTTACTATAATACCGAATTAAATCTCACTAATTCTGAAATAATTCTAACATTCTATAGTGAGTAAATCCTGAATCTGTTCTGAAAAGGTTTCTTTAATGGCACAGACTACAACTCAGTGCTGGTTTTCAGCATGACTGGCACTAAATCACCACCCTGTTCTTTTTCTAGGCATTTTCAGGGGTAGATCAGAACCTACTGGGTTTGCTTCTCAGCGTTGTATCAGCCCTCACAGGGCATATTCAGCACGGACTAGCATTACTATAGAACGAAAAGACTGCTACTGATTATCATCACCTGAATGAATGAATGAATGCTGGGGCATTTCGTTTAGTTTGCAGAAAAAAGATCAGTTTGTATAATTAGAGCAATTTTGTACTTAGAAAGTGTAGTACAATGTCACTGCAAATCCGTCAAGTGAGGTCCACTGGTAGCATCCTGTAAATAAGCAGAATAAAAGATTAGTTGAGCACAATATTGTGCGCATCACATTTTCAGCATTTACAATTAGAAAAGTGTACTTACATAACTGCCACTGTTATATCCCCCGGTATCTTTTTCATTTGCCTAGAAATAAAAACAATGTTGTGACTACTACATGTTGACTAAACGTTGACATATAAAAGTAAGCAGGTGTTTCACTATGTTACCTGAATTCCTTTCTTCAGGTTAAGCCTTTGGACATGGTCTTTCAAATTATGAAAATACGATTTCGTGGCCCTACCCATCATGTCATTAAACCTCTCTCGACGTCATCAGTTGGCCGGAGAACTGCAACATAATTACAACTACAGAAATAAGTAATTCGTTAATCTGGATGTTGTGGTCTGATGCATCCAACTTCACTAGCAGCTACATCAATATCCAAGCAGTTGTAAAAATAATCCTTCTCATTTTTCCTTGCATCCCTGAAAAATATGTTAGACAGACAACGGTACCTACCTTTTCGGTCTCTTACCAGGCATTGGCAACGTGTCATCGTCCATGTCTACATTCCCGGTGCCTTGATCATTGCTTCTCAAAAGCTCTACGCCCTTTTGACAATTCTCATACGTATCTAGAAGGGTGATAAAGAAATATTCCAACTTACCAAATTCCTCTGGTTGAGAGAACTTAAACACTGACCATCCATCCCCCAGAAACACAGACTATAGATGGTTTGCAGTGCTGTTGTATGCACATAAACCAATTTGCACAACCCAAGTATTTGGGATAGCGACTACAGTGTCATCTTCCAGCGAACGGACGACGAGTTATCTGATTGATGTAGAATTCTGCAAAAGGATATGAAATGAATTGGAAATACGGCTGTGTTACTTTATTATGCATCAGGTTGCTTATAACAGCATAAATAACAGCATGGATATGCCTATATCTCAAAAGCTCGGAATGAACTATCAGATGAACTTCAGTTTGACCAACAACATTAGTCAGTTAGAGGTAGATGTTCAGACTTGACAACAAATAGATGATACACAAAAACTTAAAGGAATTACATATCAACAGTTCAAACAACAAATTAGCAAGTCCCATAAGTTTCTGCACAGCACCTTCATTTATAAGTATGAAGCAGGGGGATGACTACTTCTTCATAAGGTGGTGGAAAAGTTATGCACTTGCAAACAATATTCAAATAGGATATCCAGTATGTTTCGTGACTGGATTTTGAACATCTGAATATCCCTAAATTCCTGGACTTAAATGGTGTAATGAAATTATCACTAAAATCGCAGTAGGGTCGAAAGCGCATCATATCTTCACTTTCCATTTCCACTATATTCCCTGGTTTACCTAAGGCTAAGATGACATTGTCCGGAGAATAAGATGTTAATATGGTGTTCAGATACTTCAACTTTCCTTTGCTAAACTCAACCCTCTTAGTACCAGCTTCTTTAGGTACATGCTTGACTCCTGTACTTTTCACTAAATACACGTGCTCAACAAAAACGCTAAGCTGACTCTTTAGCCACAGCATATCCGCAGTGCGCAGACTGTCTGATCTTGCGCATATGGGATTCAAAGGGAAACGCACTGAATTCTTCTAATGGCTCATGCAGCTCGACGTCACTCGCTATATGTTTCAGAGAATGAATATTGTAAACAATATGTTCGTTTCTGAAACATTTCTCGTACTACAGTAAGAAATTACTTAAATCTGTCCGAGCAGCGTCCAAAAACAGTCGGCTGTATTTGGTACTCGAAAGTATGTATACTGCCAGGGATAACCTCCTGAAATTAGCGTACAGGGGGATGGCAGAGTGTTCCTGAGTAGGATGGGACTCAAATATGGTAGGAAAAGTCTACACTCGGTTGCCTTCCATTGACTGACGTCATATAATGACGAAAATTTCCTCTGAAAATCAGAAGGAATGTGGTTCCTACTTACTTGCAGTCCGTTATTAATATCTGCAATAATTTTACTATTAATCTGCTTCCCTCGTCATGCTGCTAGACCTCGCCAAAGGAGGACAAACTTATTAGCAACACCAAAGTATATAAGATGCATTAGCTCCAAGGGAAACGATTTTACCATGTCAAGTGCCGATTCCTCAAGACAGGTTCTGCCCCGAGAGTGATTTGTTTGAACCTTGTTTGAACGGGATTTCTTATCATTTCTAAAGGTATGTTTCCCACAAGGTAGTGTTATCCTGCCCTCGAAACGACAGTCCATGACTTCGCATTTATCGCAACCTGTTTTTACATAGTGACCGACAGTTTGTTTGACATTAGAGCGAGCAGGTGTGTCACATATAAATACTGGAACACTTACAGTCACACTCTTACCCCACTTATCAACATATAGACCGTTTTTATAAAGATCTTAAAGTCACTCGGTTTTTCTCAAACCACCATCTATGTCAATAAAGAAAACGCCACTGACGTATGGAGTTGTGATATGATCTAGGAAGGGCCACAGTTGCTGCGAAGAACTGTTCGATATAGATAAACCGTCATAGTTAATTTGCAAGTCAGTATGTTGAAAAGTACCGTAGTCAACCCAGCTATCCACATAAGGAGGCAGATTTTCTTTCGGTCCAGTATGATAGTAAACACCTGATCCAAGAAATCTAGGTACACAGATGCCGCTGTCTTTTAGCAAATTTATACCAAAACGTACTGCGTGGAATCAAGCTATAATAAAAAAATATGGTGGTTGGCACGTGTGGACCAAGTTTACGCATACAGCCCAAGATCTCTTGCGTACCAGTCCCTGTTACATTGGATGGAGGGAACAATTACATAATTGAGTTTCTAACCAGCTCTTTCTGTGTCATCTTTTCAGGAACAACCTGGAGTTCTATTAAAATTATTTATTACATAATAATACATGTTACAGTTCTCCTTAATTTGTGAAACAACGGTGACGGCCTCACTAGTACTATGTATACCCACTATTCCCTGTAGTGTTGAACTTGACGGCAAAGATGCGCGGTAACGTTTCCAGAAGTCCCAGTCATTAAATGCTGCATCACGTAACCATTTTCACGGCGGTAAAATGCAGTCTGTCAGAAGATATTCTTCTCTTACGATTTGTTGCAGAATGTTGAATACCCATATCTAGCACATTATCTGAGTTGTTTATTGTGGTATTTTAATTCCTAATTGTAATTGTATTTATCTGACCCTTGACCGGAGATTATTCTGCAGCTTTCCTACCCATTTATTATTATAAATACACTAATGTACAGCTGTCTAGTTGACGGTGACTTCGTCAAAAAGAAAATTTTCTTCTCTTCCCAATAATTATGAGTTGTTTTCCTTATGATAAAAATGGACAGATAGTATACACCAAAAATCTAACTCACGTGCATGATTTATAAATCATGTAAGAATGGTCTCTGGATGTAAGGAGTACCGCTTATATACCTCTAGGCAAATATCAGTTTTTAAAATATGAAAATGGATGGCAAATAGACTGTGATCACAACTATTGACATCTTCCTTGCAGCAACTATATGTTTTCATCTGTGAATAAACACAACCTGGCCCCCTCTCTTGTTTTGTTTGGATTCCCATGAGATTCTTGGAGGATTTCAACCAGATCTATATAAATGTGTTCGAAGAGAACATCTGTGGTAAGACAGGTGCCAAGAAGGCTGCCAGTGTGTCTTACTACTTCGCACTTTTGGCATGCTGGACACGTACGAGCCCATTCCCTTACTTCCTTATTCATGACAGGCCAGCAAAACCAACTGGTTATGAGGTTGACAGTAGTTCGAATACCTGGGCTAAATAATTATTTATTACGTTGCATGGATTAATCCATGAGGAGTGTTCGTGGAGATGTTACAAGGAATAGCGCCCTTACTATATCTAAGGGTTTCTTGGCTAGCTGCAGAATTGTTTTCTACAACTCATGTTGCAGCTTGGTATCTTCTTTATGAAGATAAGCAAATAATTAAGTCAGGTGAATACATTGACATGATTATGAGCAATTAATCTTACTTGAAGCCTGATGGAGTTAGTAAGGCTATTTCATTGTATGTCACATCAAATAAAGTTATCTGGTAATCAATGACATTCTGCTACAATGCCCACTGCCGACACTTATATTGATGTATTCCAGATTGAAATTGAAAAATAATAGTAGAAAATATGAATCATGGTTAACTGTGTAACGCGAGCGTATGAGGCATATAATTAGCCTCAATAATTTAGGAACTGACTCTCCTATCAGAATTATCATAAAGCAACTGGCGGATAGCTCGCACATACGGAAAAGCATTTATCACTTTATACTGCTGAACAGAGTATAGAAACCATACAAAAAGAGGTTCAGTCCAATGTAGTAATTCATTCTGTCCTTCAGTATTCCCTAATCACTTAACAATTGTCCCCTTGCCATAGTGTTTGTCGGACGTTCTATGTGCCTTGAGACCCTATGGGCTAACCTTTCGTTTCTTTTGTTGTTACATAGGCTCGAATTCTTTTGTAATAGCACTTCTAGATTGGTGAGTGCCTTACAATGGTTTTGTAATAGTGTAGCCCAGAATTCGGCAACTTATGAGTTGGTAACTGTCTTGCACTGTCATTTTTATATTTTATATTTTTTTTTTATATTTTTGATTACAGCTTGATTCCACACTGTATTTTTGTTACAAGTATGGAATTTTCAGCATGTGATATCGGTAGCCCAAATTTCGCAGGCCGACCATTGATATCGGGTGTGAGTCGGCAGGGGATCGAACCTCGGACCATGTCCATGGTCGGCGAGAGTCCTAACCACTGTGTCACCGACGCACTGTATCTATGCGGTTTATGTGCTTCTTGGAGACGTGAAACTTGAATCCCAAAAGACAGCAAATCTACTACGAATTGCTGAAGCAGTTACAACAATCAAACGTCACAGACCAAACTGATGCACACAGAAAGAGAGTGTAGTCAATCTCTCACTCCCTTGATAACCGTATTACTTCCATTACACTGATTAGTCAAACACAATAGTGAAATCAGCTCGCTAAGCGAGTTTTCAAATTGATGAACTTTGACCTTCTTGAGTTGACATGTCGACGTACAAGCTAACAGTGTTTATTAGATTTTTCTGTTTTCTGTCTTCTCCCACCGATATCCCGCTTTTCTTTGCATATTTTTATAGCATATACACTGATGAAAACTGAGGCTAAAAATTATTATTATTTGCTTTAATTCGTGGAGGAACATAGGGCTTCAGCCAAACGTCTCCATTACATTCGGTTCTCTCCTCGCGTTTTCACCCCGCTCCAAGTCTGCCCACATGCTTTCATCTCCTCTTCATATGACCTCCTCCAAGTCACCCTTGCACTGAAGACTAACTCGCCGCTTCCCTTTCGGGTTCCACTCGAGCAATGGCTTGTCTAGTAATGTCACTTGCTGGTTTCCTCAGAGTACGACCAATCCATCTCCATTTCTTCCTGCCTACTTCTTTCACAATCGGTTCCTGTTTGGTTCGCTCATTGCCAGAGATCCCTGTTTCTGATCTTTTCTGGCCATCTGATCTTGAGTATTGAGCGAAGACAACTGTATTGAAGGTGTGTAGATTGTTTGAGATGCTCTTTATGACGCGCAGTGCAAGTCACTGATCCGTATATTAGCACTGACTGACTTTATATTGGAGTTGAAAATCAGGATTTTATTTTTGGTGCTGAGTGATGTTGACCTCCACACAGACATAAGAGTACTGAAAGCTTGTCTTGCTTTCTCGATCATCCTTGCTTTGATATCTTCGTCATTTATGTCCGCCAGTAGTTGACACGATACTTCCTATGTTGGTAGGTAAAGGAGGTTGTTTCTCTCAGGTTCCTTCCATTTATGCTGGCTGATTGTTGTTGTTGCTGTTGCTGTTTGCGGGGAATCTTCATCACCACACCTGTTTTCTCTCCGTTCACCTGAAGTCACATTTTCACTGGATGCTTCTTCTGCTAACTTGTTGCTTTTCACTTGCATATCTTCCAGTTTGTGGGAAATCAGACATATATCATCGACGAAGTCCAGATCCTCCAAGTTCTCTTTCTGTGCGGGCCCAGTTTATGTCTGTTTCCCCGCTGCCCACTGTCTCTTGCATTGTCCAGTCTACCGCAATCAGGAAAATCATTGGAAATAGTAGGCAGCCCGTTTGTCTTACTTCCGTCCTTACTTCGAAGGATTCCGTGAGTTTCCCGTTGTGGATTACTTGGCATGCAGCATTGTCGTACAACTGTTGCATGAGATTATTGATATAAGTATAAAACCTGGGCATTGTGGTACAGTATAACTCCATTACGGATAGGATTTTATTTCGATAAATCACACAGTGTTATACAGTAATATTAACTAATGACTTTTCGAGCACAAACCATTGCTAATAATCATATCAAGTCGGCGGCACCCCGTAGTAGCGAAGTAGTTGCCAAATCACCTTTCGATCGACGCTGCGCTATCGAAGACCTTCTCAAATTCGATGAAGTTGAGATAGAGACGTGACTGTCATTCCAACTCTGCTCAATGATGACCCATAGTGTGGCGATTTGATCAATACACGACTTGTTTCTCTTTAATCCAGTCTGTTCCGGTTGAAGTTTTTCATCCAGATTGGCGTGTTTGATTCTCTCCAGGATTATTCGGCCCAGTGTTTCCTTTGATTCACCTCTTTGGTGATTGACTTTCCATCGTCACCATTCACTGGCCTAATTTGTGTCGAACATTTCCTCGATAGAAACCTAGTTGTTTGGTAGAGTGTGGCGAGGTCTCCTTTGCCTGCACTGCAGCTTGTTCTGCTTCACTTCCCATGGCTTCATAATATTTTCTTTTGTCTTCCTTGGAACTCCTCTTTACTCTCTTGTTCAGTGCATTGTAGCTTGCATTGAACTCCTGTTTTTGTTACTTGTCGATGCACTGGATAATCTTTTGTTTCACCATCCTTCTGTCTTCTATTAGTCTCCAAATGTCCACAGTGAGCCATTGTTCGTCCTGTCTCTTCTTTCTGCCTAGAACTTTCATGCAAGTTTGACTCCACACCGTTTTCAAGTTGTCCGAGTGCTTTTCAACGCTGATCTCTTAGCTAGTGTTGACTTGTGTCTCGGCTTCTTTCCTTATGTTTGCAGTGAAGATGTCCTTTGTATCCTGGTCCTTCAGTTTTTGAGTATTGAACTTGTCTTGTGATCTATCTGCAGCTGCTGTTTCACTGAAAGCCTTTAGCTTGATTTGGATTGTCCCTTGTACGAGATAGTGGTCTGAGTCAACGTCTGCTCCTCTTCTTACTTTTGTTTACAGTAAGCTGCCCCTCAGCTTCCTTGAGATCCATTGAGATGAAGTCAGTTTGGTTTTCGGTTCTCCCATCTGGTGACACCCATGTAGCCTTGTGGATATCATCGTGTTGGTATACGCTGCCGCCAATCACTAGTTCACTGAAGGCTCAGAAGTTGGCGAAGATTTCTCCATTTTCACTCATTTCTCCGAGAGCTTCTCTACCCATGATGAGTTCTCTTCCTATGTTGTCTGGTCCCAGTTTGGCGTTCATGTCACCCATTATTATCTTAATGTCACCAGCTGGAGTATTGTCCACTGTTGCCTGTAGAACTCTTCTTTCGTTTCGAGGTCATAGCATAGCACTTTATAACTGACACTTTCCTTCCCTTGGAGTTGAATCTGGCGGCCATTACTGTTGGTGGGACACCTCGCATTGCATCAGGGCCTTTGTTGCCGTTGGTGACATCATGATAGCCACGCTCTCAGTGTGCATGTAGTTTTCTTCAGAGTGACCAGGGTAGATCACTGACTCTCCCGTTGACATTTTGGTGAGTCCATCCTATTCCATCTGCTTTCACATATTCCCAGTACTTGAATTCCGTATCTTTCCATCTCGTTTGCGATCTGGGCAGCTTTGCCAGTCAAGTACATGGTGTGGACGTTCCATGTTCCCACACAGACACTTTCTTTTGGCGTAAGGAGATTCATGGTGCTGAAGTTTCTGTAGCAACTTTGTTTACAGGGTGGCGTTGCTAGTCTCACACCTGAGAAGTGGGTTGTTGTACGTACATGTAGTTTACAGAGAGCGACTTTATGCGTTGCTCCGCTTAGAATCAGGAAAACAAGGAATACGGCAATTAGAACAACACCAGCAAAAGGAAAATAAAAAATCTCACAACAAAAAGGGCAGCGACAGCAACAAGATAAAAAATAACCATAGCAGTAGTATCACAGTCAGATACAGTTAACAAAAATGGTACCAAAACCATAAACTCACTGGCTTGGGCTGACTTAGACACGTAAATCCATCAATATATACAATTATAAATATTAGCTAGTGTTAAACAGTCACAAAATGGCTAGCAGATAGTTATTATAGTGTTATAATGTTTTCTCTATCACCTTTGAAACATTGAAGTATGAAATGTTATTATTTATAACCATTGTAATTTCAGGTAGTTCGCAGCAGCTGATGAGATGTTTTCCTCCTCTTCTTTTGTTTATCTCAGCTGAAAGCATTTTCCCGACTTTCGATGTATATGATGTGAAAGTGTCTACGTCTACAGGATGGTGTATATTCTGTCGTTAGAGCAATTATTCTCCCACATAGCAAGAAACTTCTTCAGATTTTGGCTTATTTTAACAACTGAATTTACAAACGAAACCAGTTGATTTCTTGTCCGTTTGTTTGTCTGTTTGGAATGCATGTTTTTTGTCTTGTTCGTTGTGTGTGTATTTTTCTCCCTTTGTCTTCATTCAATTCATCACATTTTCTTTTCAGATATAAAATCAGTTATTTTAAGTTTGTTTCTATGCTCCTCCTGATCACACTTGTAATCCATTTAGAATAACTATTTCACAATTATATTCTAATTCTGTGTAATTTTTTTGTTACTTATATGCCTCTTGAAATCTATCTATATCCACACCACCTGACTTACATTTCAAGTTGAAAATTATTATTATTTCAATTTGTTTCTATATGCTCATTTTGTTCACACCTACAATTCGTTCTCTCCCTGAGTATTTTTTGTCTCTAAGTCCCTTGTAATTCATATCAAGTTGAAAATAACTGTCACCTACTATTCGCCTTTAAAACTATTATTTCTACAGTTATCAAATATTAATTTTGCATATGCTGTAACTGTTTTCTAATCCAATGTAATCTTGTCTCTACGCCCCCTGTAATCTATATTCGTACCTTCAAACCTTCACATCAAGTTGAAAAATATTATCTCCTTCGTTACTTGTGGAATTAAATAAATAATAATTGTATCCAAGTAAACTAATGTATATAAATGCGACTGTACAGCTTTTTCGAATGAAATCGCCCAAAAGATCGCCATCTTTGCTGAACTTCTTGTTCTTTTCCCTCTAAGTAGAATTTAGCAAGTTGAATAATAACTATGTACTGTTCGATATGCTAAACTCGCTTTATCTAGCCAGTTGGAAGTCTGCATAGTGCTCAGTGCTAAGTATTTTGTTCAGATGAATGTGGTAACCTAGGTTTGATAACTACTTCCTTAATCTGTTAATATGCCCTGACATCATCAAATAGACTGTTTACTTGAGAGCTAAGAAACAACTTTTAT
The DNA here is from genome assembly GCA_944472135.2 of Trichobilharzia regenti. Lineage (NCBI taxonomy): Eukaryota > Metazoa > Platyhelminthes > Trematoda > Strigeidida > Schistosomatidae > Trichobilharzia > Trichobilharzia regenti. The sequence continues at coordinate 131,521,780 of OX235270.1, read as the reverse complement.
TTATTTCTAATATGCCGATAAATCATGTGATGCTATCCTGATTGGCATGTTCTTCTTACTCCCATCATTAAAGCAGCATGCTTTACAGAGCTCATCGCACAGCGTATCAGCTTTGAATGTATGCGACATACAGACATAATGTTTATGAGCTAGGTATGGAATTCATAGTGAACACTTGTACGGTACATTCACTAATTATAAGACTGATTAGTATGTTTCCGCTGAAGGTAATCTCCTGTAGCTACTAGCTTAGTGAGCAACTTCACATTATCTTTCAGTTACAAAGTAAAATTGGAAATCCTAAGAATTTTCTAGGCAAAAGGATCGTCTCCTAGTCGAAAAAGTAAATATATCCCAACCACCACGAAAGTGTTCACAGCTATTTATCCTATCGCCTCAAATGACTCCCTATTTGCAGTCACTTAAAATGTGAAAATAAATTTTCCGAAAACGGTGAGTGTGCTTAGGATTTCTAGATGTTGTAATCCACTATGAAAAAAAGCTATATCTATAGGGTTATAACAGTTAGACGAGCAGTATTAATTCGAAGTTTAGCGACTACGGTTCTCAGTCACAGAACACACTATTAGGTCATATATTCGTCTAGTCGTCTTAACAAACGTTTCGCCAATTAAGATTAGAAAAAGAAGACCAGCGGTTTTAGGAAAATTCATTTGAAGTTTTCATATAAATCATTTACATTCAGTTAATATAGACGACATGAAATTAGAAATCTCCAAAAAGTAAGAATTTGACTATTTGAACTGAACAAGCAATTTGTATTCAGCCAATGTCTTCATCCCGAATAATATTCAGCTGGTCAGCTTGTTGTAACTTCGAAAAATCTACCGATTGTAGACCACAATCCGAACCGTCATTCTTGCTCACTGAAGTCTCACCTTCATCGAGGATAATTCGTACACTTACCAGGTCATTGTATGCTATCCACTTTGTAAGTCGTTTGGCAACATTGTGAATAGCTGTTAACGCTGGCTTTACTATAGACAATTCTCCTTCATGTATTCGAATCTAGTACATTAGGCGTTAACAACCATATGTAACACTTAGCTTTTACAGGTTACTCATTGCCTTTCGATTTCTTCTTGTATCCAAATAAACATGCAACACACCACCCCGATCGGACAAATGTGCGAACGTTATGGGGATAACTTGGAACATTGCGGACAACATGTTTAGGAATGGGGACAAAATGCGAAAACTGGGCACAATATCTGAAAAATGGGGAAGCATTGGAAAAGTTTTACTTAACTCGGTAGACTACTGTAAGTGGTAAAATGTTTAGGTCAAAAATACTTCACCGAGACTGGAAATGAATGAAACGCATGAAATAACTGCTGCATTCCTCCTAAATCCATGAAATCTACATTTTCCTATTGAATAATTTTAAATCTTACTGACCAATCAGTGCAGTTAGTGCAAAATTGCTTTGGTAAATGTTAATTACAGCGCAACCTATGTCAGGGTTTGTTTCATTACAGTTCCACATCTTGCGCACACTTTTAAACTGTTCAGCATGCAGGTAGGTGGTCGCTGTAGTCCCTTTTCTATTTTTCTCCTAGTCTAACACTAAATACCCTATACTAAACCTGAAAAGATTACGTGAGCGTAATCTACAATTGACCTGCCATTACACTACGTTTTACAGAAGATATAAACGTAATTATGCGCAGATAATGGCCGAGATAAATGCAGCGTCGACGTCAACGGAGGCTGTCTCACATGCCGTCCTTCCTGTTGAAGTCGAGCCCTCTTCAGTGAACACTGATAGTATGACTAATGAAACCGAAGTAGTGCCATCGACACCGTGCACCAGCGTAACACCATGTGCTAGTACTTCGGAAATGTGCACACAAGTCTCTTCTGAAAGTGATGAATTGACTAGTCTGCTTCTGAATATCCTGGTCACCACGAACATTTCACAAGCAGACGCTAACAAAATCTTGGAGATATTCCGTGCGAAAATGCCTCAACTACCAACAACTGTTAGAAGTGTACTGAGAATGTGTGGGTCTTGCGAGTCTAGACTACTGGGAGAAGGAATGTATTGCCACATCGGTCTCAAAAAATGTTTGCAGCACTACATGGAGATGTCGTCTGTGATTGAAAGTCCCAGCAACATGATTGACCTGCAGTTGAATGTCGACGGTTTGTCCATCTCGAAGTCTACTAACCAGCAGTTATGGCCCCTGTTAGGTAAGATTACGGCACCGTTTTTAAGCAGTGTTTTCCTGATAGGTATATATGGTGGTCCTAGCAAACCCAGCAGTTACAAAGAGTTATGCATTGACTTAGTATCTGAACTAAAGGATATATTAAGTCAAGGCATACACATTACCAGACTTAATAGGCATTTCAACGTTCGTTTGACAGCCGTCATCTGTGATGCACCGGCTAGAGCGGACTTGAAATATATAGTAGGTCACAATTGCGACAAATGCACAGTCACCGGAGTAAAAGTTGACGGAAGAATGACATTTGGAAATGGCTTTTTCCCAGTAGGAACTGATGACAGCTTCCGTAAAAGGATGCAGTCAAGTCACCACCGTGGCGACTGTATCTTTGAGGAATTAAACATTGATATGGTTAAGTGCTTCCCTCTTGATCCAATACACCTAGTGTACTTAGGGGTAGTTAGGAAGCTTATAAGTCTCTGGCAAGACTTAGCTAAAAAAAATGAGATGCACGTGGACCGTCTTATGCTAGAAAATATTGACGGGAAGATATTAGACTGTGCTGGAATGACACCCAGGGACTTCCCGAGGAAATGTAGGGGGCTAACTGAAGTTAGTCGGTGGAAAGCCACAGAATGTCGCCTGTTCCTCCTGTACCTAGGACCAGTTGTACTCAAGGACATAATGCCACTGGCAATTTATCGCAACTTCCAAAGTTTAAGTCCTGCAGTTTACCTTTTGCCTCACCATAGATTTTATAGAAATTACTTAGAAGGTTGCAGAGTTGAGTTAATCAACTTTCTTAATGAGTTTGAGGTTATATACGGTAGGAAGCACCTAGTTTATAACATCCATTGTCTGCAACACTTGGCTGAAGATGTCAATCAAATGAGACCGTTGGAATCTTTTTCGGCCTTCCCATTTGAATCTTATATGCAGACAATCAGGCGATCAATACATTCAAACAATGCAATCGCTAAGCAAGCGGCAAACCGTTTTGCTGAAAAGGTGTTCCACGACTGCAAATCAGGAGGAGTACACAATGAAGTTATAAATGACTGTGAGGTGGATGCACGTAGGCAAACAGTTAACACCAGGAATACACTTATTACTTCCTCTTCACCAGATAACTTAGTTACAGCTCACGGTAGACCGGGTCTGATAACTCAGATAAATAGGGAAGGACTAATATTCAGACCTTATGCAGAGTTTAGTGATTTCTTCGAGGAACCATTTAAGTCATCCCACATTGGGATATGGAAATGCTCAAAAGTTAGCCCATACAAGGTAGGAATTCGTCCGTCAGACATTACTTGTAAGTGTTTCGGAATTCGTACAGATAGGTATGAAGTTGCGGTGCCTTTGCCTCATACTTTTCCATAACCTACTTACACATTTGTGTCAGTCGTCGGCATTCCTGCGTTCAATTGCCAAGCGGACTATTAAGACAGTAAATTTTGTTTATATCATATTTATCATTTCTTACAGAAAGAAAAGAAGAATTATGCTGTATTACGGAAAGCTGGTTCCAAAGAATTATTCATAGCTGCCAGAAGTTGGGTGCTATCCGAAGACCTGTGCTTGTATCATAGCAGCATAACAGATAATGAAGTTGAGGCATGCGTAAGACCTCGACCGGAATGGGTGTTAACGGATTGTCAAATGTTAGCTGAACTAGGTAACTATTTACATATTAACTACATTACTGTAATTAGACTCTTTCGTGGAAGCCAAGAATACTTTGCAGGCTACTAAACGAATACACAGTATACTCTCCAATTCAGATAATCTGGAGGATACATTATCTCCTACCCATTCAAAACGTCAATGGCAGATTCCTCTTATTGCTTAATCACAGAATGCAGAGTCGAGACAAAGAACTCTTCTTACGCTACCTATGACGTTTTGAATTGGTAAGAGATAATGTATCCTCCAGATTATCTGAATTGGAGAGTATACTGTATATTCGTTTAGTAGCCTGCAAAGTATTCTTGGCTTCCACGAAAGAGTCTAATTACAGTAATGTAGTTAATATGTAAATAGTTACCTAGTTCAGCTAACATTTGACAATCCGTTAACACCCATTCCGGTCGAGGTCTTACGCATGCCTCAACTTCATTATCTGTTATGCTGCTATGATACAAGCACAGGTCTTCGGATAGCACCCAACTTCTGGCAACTATGAATAATTCTTTGGAACCAGTTTTCCGTAATACAGCATAATTCTTCTTTTCTTTCTGTAAGAAATGATAAATATGATATAAACAAAATTTACTGTCTTAATAGTCCGCTTGGCAATTGAACGCAGGAATGCCGACGACTGACACAAATGTGTAAGCAGGTTATGGAAAAGTATGAGGCAAAGGCACCGCAACTTCATACCTATCTGTACGAACTCCGAAACACTTACAAGTAATGTCTGACGGACGAATTCCTACCTTGTATGGGCTAACTTTTGAGCATTTCCATATCCCAATGTGGGATGACTTAAATGGTTCCTCGAAGAAATCACTAAACTCTGCTTAAGGTCTGAATATTAGTCCTTCCCTATTTATCTTAGTTATCAGACCCGGTCTACCGTGAGCTGTAACTAAGTTATCTGGTGAAGAGGAAGTAATAAGTGTATTCCTGGTGTTAACTATTTGCCTACGTGCATCCACCTCACAGTCATTTATAACTTCATTGTGTACTCCTCCTGATTTGCAGTCGTGGAACACCTTTTCAGCAAAACGGTTTGCCGCTTACTTAGCGATTGCATTGTTTGAATGTATTGATCGTCTGCATATAACATTCAAATGGGAAAGCCGAAAAAGATTCCAACGGTCTCATTTGATTGACATCTTCAGCCAAGTGTTGCAGACAATGGATGTTATAAACTAGGTGCTTCCTACCATATATAACCTCAAACTCATTAATAAAGTTGATTAACCCAACTCTGCAACCTTCTAAGTAATTTCTATAAAATCTATGGTGAGGCAAAAGGTAAACTGCAGGACTTAAACTTTGGAAGTTGCGATAAATTGCCAGTGGCATTATGTCCTTGAGTACAACTGGTCCTAGGTACAGGAGGAACAGGCGACATTCTGTGGCTTTCCACCGACTAACTTCAGTTAGCCCCCTACATTTCCTCGGGAAGTCCCTGGGTGTCATTCCAGCACAGTCTAATATCTTCCCGTCAATATTTTCTAGCATAAGACGGTCCACGTGCATCTCATTTTTTTTAGCTAAGTCTTGCCAGAGACTTATAAGCTTCCTAACTACCCCTAAGTACACTAGGTGTATTGGATCAAGAGGGAAGCACTTAACCATATCAATGTTTAATTCCTCAAAGATACAGTCGCAGACTGCATCCTTTTACTTACTTACTTTACTTTACTTCGGCTATCTCCTACGGGAGGATGAGCCGGCTTCATGAACGTCTCGAATCATCGCTGCCCAGGCGCGGCGATCTGAAGCAAGGTTTTGTGATAGGGATATCCAATTCTTGTTCCACATACGGAGTCCGTAGACCGTTTGTAGCCCCAGGCACTCCATATCTGCCTTGACTGTACCAAGCCATGTCTTCAGCTGTCCGCCTCTGCGACATCGCCAAGATGGTAATGGCGAGGGATTTAGAACTGATTTGACCAGATCGTCATCTGGTCGGCGCAGAACATGGCCAAACCACCGAAGGCGGCGTTGTTGGACCAGTACTGGAATTTGGTTGATGTTGTAGCAACGCCGACGCACTTCTTCGTTGGAGAGTTTGTCCTGCCAACGAACATGCAGAATGTACCTGAGACACCAATGGTCTAATACCTCGAGTCTGCGTAAATCTTCCGCGCGAAGAGGCCAGGTTTCACAGCCATACAGCAGAACGGGTCGTATGGAAGCTTGGTAGATCCGAATTTTAGTCCTGAGACTGATTTCTCTCTTGCTCCATAGAACGCTCCTCAGCTGTAGAAACGCATTCCGGGCGTTGGAGATTCGCGCATTCACTTCGTTTTTCGCTTGGCCGTTGGGGAGCATTATGGATCCCAGATATCTGAAGGATGGCACAATTTCAATAGGTGCTCCATTTAAGGATAAGATTTCATCATTGCCGGTGGATGTGTTCGAAAACATTTTGGTTTTGGAAGTGTTAATTTTCAAACCGATAGTAGACGCGAGGTGGTTTATCTGGTCGAGCGCCTGTTGCATATCGGGGAAGTTTTCAGCTAACAGCACGACGTCGTCGGCGAATTCGAGGTCGGTTATGTGAATATCGGGCGAAAGTTGGACGCCGTGGTGCTCGGTTAGGGCGTGCCGCAAAATCCAATCAACTGTGAAATTGAACAGGATGGGGGATGCTGGACAACCTTGCCGGACACCGCTGGTTACCTCAAAAGTGCGGGACTCTTCACCGTTCACTCGGACTCGAGCTTTGGTGTTGGAGTAGTATGACCTGAGCAGGTTGATTAGCTTGGTCGGAACTCCGTCGAGCTCCATTAGATACCAGAGTGCTCCTCGATCAACTGAGTCGAATGCCGCTTGGAAGTCGATGAAGCAGGCAACCGTCGGCTGTTGGAATTTGTCCCTGTGTTCCAAAATTCTTCGCAGTGTGAATAATTGATCAACACAGCCTCTTCCAGGTCGAAATCCGGCTTGATTTGGCCTTGTTCGCACGTGGCGTTCGGCCGCGAAGCGGTTCAGGAGAATGGAAACAAAAACCTTAGCAGCGATATCAATCAGACTTATGCCTCGGTAGTTCTCGCATATTGACCTGTCTCCCTTTTTGTGGAACGGTAGCAGAACTGAGGTGCTCCAATCGGAAGGAATGGTTTCGGACTCCCAAATTGAGCAGAACAGCGAGTGCAGTGCATCGATTAGCGCTGGAGTGCAGGCCTTGTATATTTCTGGGGGTAGACCATCTTCGCCCGGAGCTTTTTTGTTTCTGAGTGTGTTAATTGTTTTAGCTATTTCGGTTGGAGTGGGTGGATCGCAGTCAACTACGTAGGGTGTTGGTAAGTGTCGTATCGGTCGATGAGACGGTTGACCAGCGTCGCGATTGAGTAGCTGCTTGAAGTATTCGGCCCATCGTTCCATCTTACCATTGGTGTCCGAAATAATTTCTCCTGATGCTGTGCGTAACACAGCATGACTGTTAAGGCGTTTGCCAGATGATTGGCGTAAGAGGCGATAAAGTTTTCCGAAATCGCCTACATTTGTTGCTGCTTCCATGTTAGTCGCCACGTTAGACCAATAGCGATTTCTGTCGTTCCTAGCAGACTGTGTAGCTTTGCGCCTGAGGGAGCGATAAACTGGAGACTTTGCTAGGCGAGCGTCTCTGGCTTGCGAGGATAGAAGCATGGTGTGCTCTGAAATCCAGTCTTTCTGCTTCTTGGATGTGGTACCCAAATGCGTCATTGAAGCTTTAGAGACTACTTCTTTGAAATGATTCCATCGTGTCTCGGGTGTATTAGAAGATGTGGATGTTGGTTCATCTGCGGTGCTTAGTTCGGCCTGGATTTGTTTGGACAAGGCTTGTCGTCTTGTAGAACATTGAAGCGGGGCAACATTGATACGCTTCGGAGGTCGCGTCTTCTGGCGTGTCGTTAAACGAAGTTTGAATTTCGCCCTAACTAGAGTATGGTCTGATCCCCCTTTATTTCCGGCCTCTGCTCCACGATAGGATCGACAGTCTTCCACCGAGGAGATCCAGCGTGAGCGCACTAGGATGTAGTCGATCTGATGTGCAGTGCGACCGTCGTTCGAATACCAGGTGAGAAGATGTTTTCTGGGGTGTTGAAATCGAGTGTTGGTGATATATAATCGATTGTAATCAGAAAAAGATAAAAGTCTATCACCATTACGGCAGCGCTGATCGAGACCGTGTTTGCCTAGTATATGTTTTGTCGCGTCGTCTGAAGGGCCAGTGCGGGCGTTCCAATCGCCGGCTACTATGAGAACGTCACGCTTTGGGATTTTGTTGATTGCCTCTTGAAGATTGTCATAAAATTCGTCTTTGATACTTTCATCAGAGTCGAGGGTTGGGGCATAGACAGCGAGAACAGAAATGTCGAGCGGGGAACCCTTGAACCTAGCGACTGCAACTCTGGAGTTGACCGGTTCGAATGATATTAGGGCATTATTGGCTTTGTTACTGAGAGCAAATGCTACCCCATGTTGTCCCGAATTATTCTGGGGGCCACTATGAAGCAACCAGAATGAAGAATCTGTTCCAGGAACGGCTATTCGGCGGGAGCCATGATCGGGTAACCTCACTTCAGATAGACACGCTATGTCTACCTTGTAGTCATATAAAGAACGCATGGTGATAGACTGGCTACCAGGATCCAACAGCGTCCTAACATTCCAGCAGCCAACAAATAGTTGGTTTCTAAGTGTTAATTTCCCAGCTAGCTTACTTTTCACACTGGCCACCGGGTGAGCACAGGGCGCGTCGCTTACCGGGAACGCCGTAGCATGGTGAGAGTTGTTTGTAGGAGAGTTCATGAAGTTTCTTGGGAATTTGGTACGAGTGATGTCCCCAGCATCGCTCGGACATCCTTTTACGGAAGCTGTCATCAGTTCCTACTGGGAAAAAGCCATTTCCAAATGTCATTCTTCCGTCAACTTTTACTCCGGTGACTGTGCATTTGTCGCAATTATGACCTACTATATATTTCAAGTCCGCTCTAGCCGGTGCATCACAGATGACGGCTGTCAAACGAACGTTGAAATGCCTATTAAGTCTGGTAATGTGTATGCCTTGACTTAATATATCCTTTAGTTCAGATACTAAGTCAATGCATAACTCTTTGTAACTGCTGGGTTTGCTAGGACCACCATATATACCTATCAGGAAAACACTGCTTAAAAACAGTGCCGTAATCTTACCTAACAGGGGCCATAACTGCTGGTTAGTAGACTTCGAGATGGACAAACCGTCGACATTCAACTGCAGGTCAATCATGTTGCTGGGACTTTCAATCACAGACGACATCTCCATGTAGTGCTGCAAACATTTTTTGAGACCGATGTGGCAATACATTCCTTCTCCCAGTAGTCTAGACTCGCAAGACCCACACATTCTCAGTACACTTCTAACAGTTGTTGGTAGTTGAGGCATTTTCGCACGGAATATCTCCAAGATTCTGTTAGCGTCTGCTTGTGAAATGTTCGTGGTGACCAGGATATTCAGAAGCAGACTAGTCAATTCATCACTTTCAGAAGAGACTTGTGTGCACATTTCCGAAGTACTGGCACATGGTGTTACGCTGGTGCACGGTGTCGATGGCACTATTTCGGTTTCATTAGTCATACTATCAGTGTCCACTGAAGAGGGCTCGACTTCAACAGGAAGGACGGCATGTGAGACAGCCTCCGTTGACGTCGACGCTGCATTTGTCTCGGCCATTATCTGCGCATAATTACGTTTATATCTTCTGTAAAACGTAGTGTAATGGCAGGTCAATTGTAGATTACGCTCACGTAATCTTTTCAGGTTTAGTATAGGGTATTTAGTGTTAGACTAGGAGAAAAATAGAAAAGGGACTACAGCGACCACCTACCTGCATGCTGAACAGTTTAAAAGTGTGCGCAAGATGTGGAACTGTAATGAAACAAACCCTGACATAGGTTGCGCTGTAATTAACATTTACCAAAGCAATTTTGCACTAACTGCACTGATTGGTCAGTAAGATTTAAAATTATTCAATAAGAAAATGTAGATTTCATGGATTTAGGAGGAACGCAGCAGTTATTTCATGCGTTTCATTCATTTCCAGTCTCGGTGAAGTATTTTTGACCTAAACATTTTACCACTTACAATGTTTCAGTAGTCTACCGAGTTAAGTAAAACTTTTCCAATGCTTCCCCATTTTGTCTACATTTTTCAGATATTGTCCCCACTCTATCCGCACATTTTTTCGATCGGTTGAACCTGTTTATGTGCATGAATTCAAAAACTTTTACACAATACTATTTAATTAACATCTGTAATCACTAAAAACACTTCAACCACGCATCAAACTACTTGTAATGGAATAGTTTCACACGTTGACCTATGAAACTATTCGAATGGAATGGATGAACGGACCTGATGGTTAAATCTTCTGAAACAAACAAAAGAACTGATTTTATGAACAACGGAAACACAAATGAGATGAAACGAAACATTTGTGTAGAGTGTGCATCAAGAAAAAATGCGAATAACTGCCAGGTAAACGCAAAACCAATGTGTAAACGAACTGTTAGGGAAGGGAAATACAAAGTAGCCGAATAACATGGCAAAAGTGAAACTCAGGACGTTGTGTGAGTACCTTGATATGATTATGAAGTGTAATAAATTGTGCTCGAAACGTCATCAGTAAGCATTACTGTATAGCACCGTGAGACTTTGTCAAAACGAAATATTTTTCATAATAGAATTACACTCTACCACATTGCACAAGTTTTATTCTTATTGCAAATGTATAGTATCCTTCCAAGGAGTCTACAGCTCCTTCTATATATCTTGTTAACGAGACCCAAGCTTGTTATAATTCTGAATTAAATCTCAGTAATTCTGAAATAATTCTAGCATCCTATAGTGAGTAAATTCCTAATTTGTTCTGAAATCGTTTGTTTAATGGCACAGACTTGAACTCAGTGCTAGTTTTCAGCATAACTAGCTCTAATTCAGAACCGTGTTCTTCTTCTAAGCATTGTTAGGAGTAGATCAGAACCTACCGGGTTCGCTCATCAGCTTTATTTCAGCCCTTTCAGAGCATTTTCAGCACTGACTAGCATTACTTTAGAACGAGAAAGACTTCTACTTATTATCATCACCTGTGTCCTACGGCAGCGCAATTCATTTAGTTTACAGAAGAAATCAGTTTTTATAATTGAGACTTTTGTATTTATAAACTGTAGTATAATGTCACTGCAATCCCGTCAAGTGCGATCCACTGGTAGCATCCTGCAAATAAGCAGAATAAAAGATTAGTGGGTGAAAAATTGTGCTCAGCACATTCTTAGCATTTACATTTATAAAAGTTTACTTACACAAGTGCCACTGTTATATCCCCCGGTATCTTTTTCATTTGCCTAGAAATAAAAACAATGTTGTGACTACTACATGTTGACTAAACGTTGACATATAAAAGTAAGCAGGTGTTTCACTATGTTACCTGAATTCCTTGCTTTCGCTCACGCCTCTGGACATGGTCTTTCAAATTATGAAAGTACGATTTCGTGGCCCTATCCATCATTTCACCAATCTCTCTTGTCGTCATTAGTTGGCCGGAGAAGTGCGACATAATTAAAGCTAGAGAACTAATTACTTCATTAATGAAACTTACTTCTCATTATTTTATAAAAGGCATAAGGCACAATGCTTGACTTTGTCAAACTCCCCTGGAATGTAAACTTCAAACCCAATTCAGGTTTTATAACATGGTGCATCATGACCTTAAGTGATAACTTTGGATCACTCTGAAGGCAGCTAGCCATCTTAGCAGTCTACAAGAAATAAGAATTAAATACGTCAACTCACATATTGCTGTTTGTACTTTTCGTCTCTTAAAGATGCTTCCAGCATCTCTAACTGGTCTTCATTCTCGATCGGAAACTGCCGTGTTGAGTCCCCGTTTGCTGGAGGGTGGGTTTGCTTTCGAGATTTTCTATCAGTAGTCATAATGTTCAACATTTTCGTGCACAGGTTAATGATTTCCATATTTGTATCTTTAAATAAATATTTTCAAGTAATTACCGAGTAATTTCTTAATTGAGGATTCAGTAGCATATTCGTTAGACGGCAATCTAAAGCATGAATAAAAATTGTGACAATTATTCCTGCCGGTCACACACACACGTCTTTTTGCCAATAGGAGATGAAGACTGGAATATGGGGGCACCCGAAGTACTGAAAATGAAGGGCTTTCAATTAGGTTAATACCTTGGATTTGGGGCTACGATGTCAGCAAATATGTTATAATCTGGATATTGTGGTTTGATGCAACCAACCTCACTGGCGGCTACATCAATATCCATTGAGTTGTAAAGGAAATTTTTATCATTTTTCTTGGCATCCCTGAAAAATATGTTAGACAGACAACGGTACCTACCTTTCCGGTCTCCTGCTAGGCATTGGCAACGTGTCATCGTCCATGTCTAACTTCTTAGTGCCACGACCATAGCTTCTCAAAAGCTCTACGCCCTTTTAACAATTCTCATACGTATCTAGAAGGGTGATAAAGAAATATTCCAACTTACCAAATTCCTCTGGTTGAGAGAACTTAAACACTGACCATCCATCCCCCAGAAACACAGACTATAGATGGTTTGCAGTGCTGTTGTATGCACATAAACCAATTTGCACAACCCAAGTATTTGGGATAGCGACTACAGTGTCATCTTCCAGCGAACGGACGATGAGAAATCTGATTGATGTAGAATTCTGCAAAAGGATATGAAATGAATTGGAAATACGGCTGTGTTACTTTATTATGCATCAGGTTGCTTATAACAGCATAAATAACAGCATGGATATGCCTATATCTCAAAAACGCGGAATAGACTGTCAAATGAACTTCAGTTTGACCAACAACATTAGCCAGTTAGAGGAAGATTTTCGGATTTGACAACAAAAAGACGTTGCAAAAGAACTTAGACGAATTACATATCAACAGTTCAAGCCAAAAATTACGGCACAGTACTTTCAATTAAAAGTATGAAGCAGGGGGATAACTACTTCGTCGTTAGTTGTTGGAACGGTCATGCACTTGCAGACAATATTCACATAGGATATCCAGTGTGTTTCGTGACTGGATTTTGAACATCTGAATATACCTAAATTCCTTGTCTTAAACGGTGTAGTGAAATCATCACTATAATCGCTATAGGGTCGAAAACGTATTCTATCTTCACTTTCCATTTCAACTATATTCCCTGGTTTACCTAAGGCTAAGATGACATTATCCGGAGAATAAGGTGTGAATATGGTATTCAGATACGTTAGCTTTCCTTTGCAAAATTCAACACACTTAGTACCAGCTTCTTTAGGTACGTGCTTCACGCCTGTACTTTTCATTAAGTACACGTGTTCAACATAGCGCTGAGCTGCCTGCTTAGCCACAGCATAACCACAGTGCACGGACTGTCTTATCTTTCGCATATAGGATTCGAAGGGAAATGCGCTGAATTCTTCCAATGGCCCATGCAGCTCGACGTCATCCGCTATATGTTTCAGAGAATGTATATTGTAAACAATATGTTCATTTCCGAAACAATTCTCATATTGCAGTAAGAAATTACTCAAATCTGTCCAAGCAGCATCCAAAAACAGTCGGCTGTATTTGGTACTCGAAAGTAAGCATACTGCCAGGGATAATCTCCTGAAATTAGCGTGCAGGTGGCATGGTAGAGTGTTTCTAAGTAGGACGGGACCCAAATACAGTAAGAAAAGTCTACACCCAGTTGCTTTCCATTGGCTAACGTCATCTAACGACCGACATTTCCTCTGAAAATCGCAAGAAATGTGTCAATGGAGTTGAAGATTGAACGATCAATTCTTGGTTGTTTGCTCAAAATCAACTTCCCCAATTTTCGCGGAGGCATCAATACGACAGTCATCGTCTCATCGGTCGCTGTTCAGAAAGAAGAGTGAAACATCGTCAGAAGTAATCTTATGATTTATTATTGTAATGTTTGTTCACAGACCCTAGTTCAGTTATTATTTTTATATGTTGGTGTAACAATAAAGAAATCTCAAGCGGCCAATCGGTGTTTCGGTTATTTCGTCCGTTATAACTAAGCGTTTCTGAAAACTTCAAGGAACAGCGTGGGCCCGAGCGTAGCAAGAGCTGGGCATTAACGGTTTATGAGACGTGATTGACAGAATGTGTTTCCTACTTACTTGCAGTCCGTTATTAATATCTGCGATAATCCTACTATCCATATGCTTCTCTCGCCGTGCTGCAAGACCCTGCCAAAGGAACACTAACTTCTTAACAACACCAAGGTATATTAGATGCATTGGCTCCAAGGGAAACGATTTTACCATATCAAGTGGCAATTCCTCAAGACAGCTTCTGCCCCGATGGTGACTTGCTTGAACTTGACCACGGAATGTCCTATCATTTCTAAGTGTATGGTTCCCATTAGGAAATGTCATCCTACCCTACAAACAACAACCTATAACTTCACATTTATCACAACCTGTTTTTCCATTGTGACCGACGGTTTGTTTTACATTAGAACGAGCAGGTGTGTCACATATAAATGCTAGAACACTGACAGTCACACTCCTACCCCACTTCTCAACATATAAACCGTATTTATAAAGATCTTTCAATCCAGCTAATAGGTCCATAGAAACCTCATTGAAGTTGCTCGGTTTTCTCAAACCGCCATGTATGCCAATTAAAAAAACGTCGCTGACGTATGGAGTTGTGATACGACCTAGGAATGGCCATAATTGCTGCGAAGAACTGTTTGATATAGATAAACCGTCATAGTTGATTTGCAAGCCAATATGTTGAAAAGTACCGTAGTCAACCCAACTATCTAGATAACGCTGCAGATTTTCCTTCAGTCCAATGTGATAGTAAACATCTTGTCCAAGAAATCTAGGTACACACATGCCACTATCTTTTAGCAGGCCTCTTATGATTGTTGGCACATGTGGATTAAATTTACGAATACAGTCCAAGATATTTTGCGCAAGCGCCCCTGTTACATTGTTCTGAAGGAACAATTCCATAATTAACTTTCTGACCAGCTCTCCTTGTGTCATCTTTTTAGGAACAACCTGAAGTTCTATAGAAATTAATTATTACATATTAATAAATGTTACGATTCTCTTCAATTTGTGAAACAACAGCGACGGTCTCACTAGTACTAGGTAAACCCACTGTTCCCTGGACAGTTGAACTTGAAGGCAAAGTTACTGTATTATCCCTTGCCACCTCTTCTGTAGATGAGCAGTAACGTTTCCAGAAGTCCCAGTCACTGAATGCTGCATCACGTAACCGTTTTTGACGGCTATAAAATGTTGAGTAGCTGTATCCAAGGCATTCATGCAGTGTGCCAGAAGATATTCTTCTCTTACGAATTGCTGTAGAATGTTGAATACCCGTATTTAACACATTATCGGAGTTGTTTTCCTTATAATAGAATTGGACAAATATACACCCAAAATCTAACTCACCTGCATGACTTATAAATCCTGTAAGAATGATCTCTGTATGTACGGTGTATTGCTTATATACCTCTATGCAAACATCCGTACTTTTAATGTGAAAAGGGATGACGGGTGAACTGTTATCACAACTGTTAACATTTTCCTTATGGGAAGTATATGTTTTCGTCTATGAATCAACACAATCACCCCCACCTTGTTTCATTTGGATTCCCAAGGTTTAAGTAGATAACCTCGTAAACTGTGCTCAGTAATGGAAAAAATTTACACTTCACTTATGACAAGTATCCTTTTTCATCTAAGGGTTTTCAGTTTTCATCCCCTCCCCCCCCTTTAATTCGTTTTGAATTTTTGTGTTTCATATTTCATTGTATTTCAGTCATGATAACTATATGTTTTCATTTGTTGTAGTTAATCCATTTAAGTTCAAATACTTTTGGACTTTTAAACCATGGGCTTGTCATAAGTGAATAGTTATCATTTATTCGTACACACAAATCATGACAAATGTATTCCCTCGACTGTATAAAGTGCATTAAACATGGCCCAATATGTTCTATCAAATTTGTTTTTGGTTTTCCATTTTTTACCTCACTTTTACTGAGCTGTTATCAAATTTCGAAGCGATGAACTAAAAATGTTTGCCTCATAGCTACTAGGATACACATTAGACACAGCCTACCTTGCTTATAATTTTTTTCACTTGTGACCTCGTCTCAACTGAATTGTAATCAAATTCAGGGACGCTCCACAAACGAAATATATTATTCATTACAATCTTCATATGTTATCAATTCACATTCCCCTACCCCCTGTTGAATTATGTTTTCGATGTATTCATATTTACTGTCACACCTCTGGTGAAATAGACCAATCACATCACATGAAATCCACAGACAAGTGTGAAGCCGTCACACTACGTACTCTGTGTGAAACCTACTGTTTGCTGATTGGTTGGTTGGTTTCAATAGACAATGTCGAGGGAGAGAGAACGTGCTATTTTTCAGTATTAACCGCTGCAGTTAGGCATTCAGCGCTTATTTTCAGCACTTAGGGCATTATTTCAGATGCTGATCTTATTTTTAAGAATTTGTCGCATTAATTAAGCACCCAGCTCTCTTTTTAAGCACGACCAGCGTTATTTCAGAACATAGTGGGTAGATAAAATATTCATTTACCGAAAAAGGCATTATCAACGCATAGGCTAGAATAAGTTTAGAATTTTTGTAAGCTTGGGGATATAGATAATACATTATTGGAAGTACGTACTTCCAATTTTGCAGTTGACTATGAGGTCTCTCTCTTTCTGGAATAGCTTTTAATCACGTGGCGGCAAAGCAATTACCCAAATATACGCCGTTCAATGGTTGACAATAAGTAGCAGCAGTAAAAGGTACGAAGTTTGGTCTGGCGTTCAACCTTGACAAAGACCTTGGCAAGGGTTCCAATGTATCCAATATCGTTTTCACGAGCTAGTATAAACCAATTTGGACTGAAATTATCCGTAACTTATCAAGGTCATTGGTGGAGTGAGACGCTTAAAGGTCATTTTCGGCCATGTTGGATTGCAGTTCCGTAGCTGTTCGTGTACGCGTTTGTTGTTCCGTTTGTCCTGCCGTTATACACGACTTATCTTGTTGCGTATTGTTCACAAATGTTGCGTTTCACCTCATTTTTTGTTTCCATTGCTGTTAAAATGAATTATTGCTTTGGTTTTGAAAGTTTTCACTACCAGGTCAGTGCATTAATTTCGGTGTAATTGTTTCATACCTTGCATTTATGTGCCTTTCAGTGTTTTAGTTGGTTTTCAGCTGTTAATGAATTGGTACTGTGTAGAAGTTTTGTAAATCATGCACATGAAGATGTTTCCCTGGCAGAAGCAGTTTTTTCCAGTCCGTTTGCTGGTTGCCGTTGTTCTTGTTGGCTCAGTTAATTACTTAAGATGTAGATTTCGTGAAAAAAGTGTCTTCCTCGTTCATGTTTGCAGCACGCAACAATCTGCGAGTGAATCTGTTAAAGAGAACACCATCAGAGTTGATGTTAGCAAGGTTTTCGAAGAACAAATTAAACCTGGAGAATTTAGAACCTGGGTTGAAGTTGAAAAAGCTTTGAAGCTTTTTGAGAATGTGAATACACCATCAGTGTGTCTGCTATCATTTAAAAAAATGTATTGTGAGAGAATCTAAGTCAAATAAGGTTCAGCCGCATGAAAAGTATGAATCTGTTGTGCTTGTGTGTATTTTGGGGAACTAAAAGAAACTGGAACCCTTAAGAGTAAGTGTTACTTATGCTCATTATTGCTTGATGTACTAGATCCAAATACATGAACTAGGACTGCCCGTAGTAGAGCCAGTGTTAACATCCATTCGATGGGTTGCAAAACGGTTTCCAAAGTTGTTCCATAATATAAGCAAACTGGTACTTTGTAATGTCTAAAGCATGCCATATGAAAAGTGGCCAGGAATACCTAGCAACAACAAACTCAACCAACCAACCATTTTCCCCAAGTTCATTCAACCTACCCTTATCGCTAATCGTACCACTATTCACTACACTGTACTTAGTAGCATATGACTTAATTTGCTCCGGTAATCAAAACTCTTTTACCTTTTACTTTAAGAAAGACGCTTTAACTACTAACTGCACAGTAGCCGTTTAACTAACTCACTGGTTTCCTCTTCCCTATAATCTTGAATAAGTTCATCAGTATAATTATTTCCGAAAACCATTACATTAGCGACCATACCTTTTAATATTTTACAAATATACTTATATTATTAGCATAATACACTGCACTGATTTGAGTTGAATTGACTATATTCAGTCATTAGTTACCCATTCTCATATGATATTCTAAAATTCATAATGTTAAAGCGATGTAGTATTTTTCATTGTAGAGTTGATGAGTCACTTTGCATTGTGTAACGCACAACATATAAAATCGGTCGCCAAGATTTAGCATAACAAGTTCTGCTAACCAGTTGCTTTTCTCAGGACCACTTTACATAACTTTGTCACTAATTGTTACACTACTTAAAATGGTTAAAATATTTATGCAGCAAATGTTCTCTTGCTTTACCACGCTTGTTTCCACTATAACACTCAATTGTTTAGCCTAGTGTATTCTTCGATAATACGAATGATAACATCGATTATACTCTCGTCATATATAGATTGATTTACTTTACGGCTCCCTGTAGACTAACTATCATTCTTCAGTATACACACACTGCAGTATTGTTAACCAAATGCTAAAACCTTGTTGGTTCTCTGTTAATATCTTTTATAATATGTTTAGACACGTTACTTTGCAATGTCAGATGTTTACTTTATATAAGACCGTCATGATAATTTAGTACACTAAGTCCTGCCAACCGACCTTACCTTCAGTTCTTACTGCCTACATTGAATCGTAACTATAGTGTTCTGCTGAATCTTGTTCCACTATTCACGAAACCTATTCTTTTTACTCTTTAAGGTTTTAACTTCTTATAAAGTAATCTGTTCATTAGGATGCATGCACACATATATAATACGTTCACAAAGATGTACGTGGAGACCTATTGGAAGCACTCATTAAGAAAGCTAGGGAGATGGAATATGGGGCACGAACATGTCTGGTACCAAGCAATATATTTGCGGTAGCCATAATAATCATAGTCCCAGAGACTAACATCAAAAAAGGAGGGAGGGTGGTGCTAGCTGATCAGTAGATATGGTGGCGGTCACTCAGGTGAATCGCCCCATTCTGCAGGAAAAGCAATACGCAATTTGACGGCTCGAGATATTTCTGATTTTTATGAGGGCTTAGATCTTCATCTTGAAAAAGATAATAATGAACGCCTTGACAGATCATGCTTCTACCTTTAAATATATCCTATTCGCCCAGACTATTGTTGAGATGCGACCATGTGGGATCTGCACAGATTTATGGGGCATCTTATAAATTAACCTGGTATCCATTGTCGGATCTTTGAATATCACTTCACAATGTCTAATCTCAATTATTTTCTAATAACGTCTTTACTTGATCCTCATTATATTCCATTAAACCTAACATTTTATAGCTCTTTATGAATTTGATTCGACTTATTCTATTCCTATTCTCTGTATGGTACGGTTGTGCACCAAATGCACAAAAAAGCGTAAAATAAAAAAAACCGACATAAGGAATAAATGTATTGAAACCAAAAGTGGACATCATGATAGTGCAAACTGTACAGGAAGCATTATACATCGCAAATGAACGTTGTCAGCCTAGGGATTTTCCTTTATAAATGCATTTATTAATGATACTTGCACTTACCTATTTCATTAGAATTTAATGATTCACCTTAGCACTTTAATTTTTCTAAAACAGATTTCAATCCCTTGTAAACGTTGTACTCACCCTAACATTGGTTGGTTATCGTATGCCGACAACCACGGGATGAAAACGAAACGAAGTCGATTTTCCTGCTCAACCTGGAGGACAATTGTACAATTTAATATCTATACGGCCTGGTTGAGAAAATGAGTGTATTATATGTATCAAATATTTCACTGTTGAAATATTATTAACTTGTAGACAATCTACGATTTGAGACTATATCATACTTGATCGTGCCTGTAAAAGTGGCATGCATTTTCATGTAAATTTGTAAATTTATATGAAAAACATTATTATGATTACTGCTGCTTCAATTTTATAATCTCAGGGATTTGCACCAACGACTTTGTGGAAGGTGGATGCATTGACGGACTGCTTGCAGACACATTGCATGACGACATCTATTAGAACACCAATTGGCGACTCAAGAATTCTTTATTCTAACACCAACATATAACCAGGATAATAAACTAAGGCCTATGAACAAGTATTACAATAATAAATCACGATATTACTTCTGACACTTTTGGCTTGACTTCTTTCTGAACAGCGGCCGATGAGACGATGACTGGTGTTTTGATAACTCCGCGAAAAATATTGAGGAATTTGTATTGAATAAACAACCATGAATTGATCGTTCAGTCTTCAACTGCATTGACACCAGGAAATAAACTTGTGGGTTGTCAAGTAGTCTAAAGTTACAGTTATGTTTATCGGAATTCTTCGTTCGTTTAATATCCTCGGAAGTGGGTGCGCATCGTTTTAACAAATACTTGCTTTGTCTGTTGCTTTACTATTCAACTTTGTATGCTTCATGTTTAAACAGCTGAAACACAACCGCTTCTGTTTTGCCATTCTTAACCTTTCTGCGGGAGACATGGCAACGAAGCGATCGCAATCACTCAATTGATGCGTGTTATGTCAAACAATACACTGATCACTTCTCGTTGTGCCTAAAGCCTTCACTACAAATGCTTTCTTCATATTCACGGGTTCCTTAAGTTCTACGTTATAATTCAAAATGCCGGAGAATTCGTCCGTCACTTGGTTGACACCGTCTTTCACCAGCCTCACAATATCATCGAATCCAGGCTCCAAACCACCTTCCTCTAGCTGGGAACTAACCTTTATGATCTTCCTTTGTGGACGAACCGGTAATTTCTTGACAACTGTATCAAGCACCGAACTTGAGTTCAACTCATCCATATTGCCAAGACAAACGAGAGTATTTCTGTATACAAATACATTAACTTCATTTCATCATTTAATAAAAAAACCACTCAACATGATCTCAAACTCTTTGATAAACTGTGAATAGTCAGCTGGGCTTCCATCAAAGTAATGAGGTTCGATTTTAGGCAACTTTAAATCCGTGCTATCCCTAAACGTCGAAACATGAACATCAGTCTTATCATGCTGAGCATCCCACACATCATTGCAGATTACAAGCAACTCAGCGTTACAAATTTGGCTGTCTGCTTCCAGGACGCTGTCAATGTAGTTGAAGATTGAACGATCAATTCGTGGTTGTTTGCTCAAAACCAACTTCCCTATATTTTCGCGGAGGCATCAATACGACAGTCATCGTCTCATCGGTCGCTGTTCAGAAGGAAGTCAAGCCGAAAGTGTCAGAAGTAATATTGTGATTTATTATTGTAATATTTATATATAATTTTATATTGTAATATAACTATGCATACAAAAGAAAATTATCCAACCACTTCTACTCGCATGGTAACAACTCCGTTGATTTGACCTAAATTTTCTTTGTTTGTTTGATTTGACCTTACTTCTGTTTGTATGCTTATTTTTCCAACTTAAAACCCTCGTGTAATTCTGTATGTTATTTTGTTTCCATGTACACCCTGAGCACAACTAATTCATCAAACTATTCATGCCATTACGTAACTCTTATTTAACAATCTTTTTTGACAACTCATCACTTTTGTTGCTATCCTCTTATCAACATCCAATTCATCTGAACTTACCAATTGTATTTTCGTTTGACAAATTTAATGTACACACACACAAAATAACCATATATATTTGCGATTGTACAGCTATGAAAATGAATTCGCCGAAAAGAGACTCTTCGCTGAACTACTTGTCTACTGTCTTATAACAATTAATCACCATGATATTTCTGGTAGTTTTTTATCTTCCTCTGACCATAGAACGATGACACAATGGCTGCTGGATTGGTGACTCCGGCGAGAACTATGGAGCGCATGGGTTTCAGTAAACAACCGTGAATTGGTGGTTCAATCTTCAACTTCATTGACAGAATTACTTTTGTCATTTACTGTTATGACATTTATTCTTAGACTTTGTGTAGAATGACCTTGTAGCTGGTTCTATACTGGTGCAGGAATAAAGTCTTCTCAGGACAGTGTGAAATCCAGTGTGGTTAGACCTGGATATTGACACCATCTTTACCTAGCACTAACGCCTAACTCTAAAAATGCTAACCATATTATGCTACGTAGACAAGCGAAAGGAAACAGAGAGCGAAGAGCAAACACAAGTGGTAATTTCATATCCTCGAATTTCAATGGCTACTTCTCACATCCTGGGCGAATACCATTATTGGCAGGTTCTAAGTTGACGTGACTGTCCCTGATACGTCCCTAAAGTGAATAACAGTAAATTTAGCTTATATGTACGATGAAATCGAACCAAAATAAGGACTTCAGTTGAAGATATGAACCTTACACCACATCCTGCTTGGAAATATGAGTTCCATCATAGTTTACTTGCGGCACTAAGTGAATAGAATGCAATCTGTAGAATTCATGAAATTCTCAAAATAACGTACTGTCTTTTCAAAAAACACAGTTAATTATTCCTCAGTAAGGTGGGAATTGGGCGTTGTGGTTTTGTAAACTCAGTGGGTTTTGAACTGCTGTCAGTGAAAATGCCAACAGTTCTTGGAATTACGAGTTATAATTTTATCTTGATTGCAACATTCAGCAGTTGCGAAATGACCACTTGGTGAACATCAAATCTATACAGGAAGTGCGTAAAATGTAGTGAAACATGTACACTTTTGATTTCAGTATGAGTTCTCCTTGCTGAATATAATACTGCGAAAGCCTACACAGTTCACAAATCAAGTCATAACACTCAAGTGTAAAAACTTCTATCCGTCCTCGCTGGACTTGATATGAAGAGTCTTGTAAAGTTGTTCCTGTGTTATTAGCTTTCTAACGCACAACAGGGCCAAGGCATTCATAATATCCGGCTTCATGTGGAATTGCAATGCGATTCGATGTGCAATATTTTAGTGCAATTAATCGGAGAAATTAAGTCTCCCTTATCTTCTGGAAAACTCGTCCTTATTCCGGCTAAGACAATAAGTTTCCTTCACATATGAGCCCAATTTATATACATGAAATAGGAATATTGTAGCAATTAAATCTTCCCTCAAAATAAAGGCCACTTGAAAAACAAATTCATATCAATGCTAAATATTTTGACCATAGTGCTAATGCTATTTGTCTTAAAATGAAAAGCTGACTGTTATGAGTACATGAAGATTGGAGTTAATGCTGAAATTGAGCTATGAATACCAACAACTACAAAACAAATTAAGACAGTAGCGTCTCAAAAAACAGGCAGGATATACCACTATGTTTCCATGAAAATTCAAAAATACAAGTTTAAACTTTTAAATTCTAACCTTGCTTAATCCATCACATTTCGCCGATATCACTATCAGGTGACGTTTCCTCATACAAGTACTGCAAATGTGACGCAGTCCAAGTACATCATGCCGCCGATATTATTACGTCAGAGAAGTTTCTAATACAAAATTTTATTTAAGAAGCACATAAGAAACATAACTTGTTACTGAACCAACATAGAAAGGAACATGAACACTACGATTAGCAGGTATATGCAAAAGAGCCACTCATAATAGTTGGAATAAGGACAAGGTGTTCCAAATTTAAAGGGGACTTTATTTTTCACTTTATCCGTAAAACTACTACCGCGCCTCGAGTTGCACTGAAGTTAAAGATGGAACTCACTATTATTATTGTCATACCCTGTCAATCAAGTCTCAAAAACCGTTAATGCCCAGCTCTTGTTACGCCGGGCCTCTCGCTGTCCCTCGAAGCCTTCAAGAAACGCTCAGTACTAGCGGACGCAGAAACCAGAACACCGGTTGGTGACTCAAGAACTCTTTATTCTAACACCGACATATGTCCAGCATAATAAACAAAGGCCTATGAACAAAGATTACAATAATAAATCACGATATTACTTCTGACACTTTTGGCTTGACTTCTTTCTGAACAACGACCGATGAGACGATGACTGGTGTTTTGATAACTCCGCGAAAAATATGGAGGAGTTGGGTTTGAGCAAACAGCCATGTGTTGGTCCTTCAATCTTCAGCTTCATTGACACTCCCCGGCAAAATACGGATCCATTCCCTTTTTCCATCGCGACCAATACACGTCGACTTTGATGCCATCGTGAGAACCTGGGTCACATGGACAAAGCTGAAGTGGAAAACAAACAGAAAAGCCAACACACCACAGGCATACCCACAGCACAATCTCACACATCGAATTAAAGGTATCCTCTTAATTATAATGATGATTTACTTTATTCCAAAAACAGTACTTGTGATACAGAATGGAATTTTCAGCATTATTCACAATATTGCATTTAATTTCCTCAAATCATAAATAAAAATTAATCACTTAGAAAATTTTCCACATTTACAATAGAGGTAGTGTCAAAAACATGCGGCATATAAAATGGAAATAACAATAATAATGATAACAGCTAGGGTTATAATAATAAGAATACAAGTGAAAAATGCCGTTGGCTTGTGTCACACAGTATTGTCAATGTGATATAGAAATCCTAACATGTTTAAAAATATTGAATATAATGTTCTTTTTACATGATATGGTGAGGGAAAAAACAAAGATTACAGCCGTCATGGAGATAAGTTGGTGTTTGCAATTCTGAGAGTAAAAAACAGAGAAGTAACAGGACCATAAACATAATAGAAATAATAAAAGTAAAACTTGAAGGTATATAAGGATGGATGGAGGAAATTGTTTATTTACTAGATGAAAAAAGGTTAATTAATTCTTGTCTGACACTATTTTCATCACACAAAATACGTGCCAAGTATGGTATCATAGAATTTTTATACTTAGACGTGCGAGCATACAGTTTTCTGAAGTTACTCCTTGTTCTACCTGAGGAGATGCAAGGTGAGAGCTGAGGGTAAAGCGGATGCTCCAAGTCAGATAAAATCCCTTTAGCAAATTTATTGCACGAAGTCAAGTGCCTATCGACAACGACGTTAACTATGTGGTCCACTGGGACACCACTCACCCTACTGACAGTCTTCAGTTTTCTACGAATTGTGGCATAGTCTTTTTTGAGCAAACCAGGAAAGAATAAGGGTGGACAATAAAGAAGAATAGGTAGGATGCAAGAGTTTATGAACTGTAAGAGGAGTGGTTGAGTTATACCCGAGTGTCTTAACTTCTAAATGTAAAATGTCAGGCGGAATATTTTACTGGAGATTGCTAACACATGGGAAGACCAGGAGAGATCAGAAGAGAGAATGAGTCCAAGATACTTAATTTCTGATTTGATTCCTATATCATTGTCGTCAATTTTACAACTGTCACGAGAATCGATGACTTCTTTTAACTGTCATTTACATCTTAATCTGAAATCAACAGTTTGACACTTAGAAGGATTCAGTTTAAGACCGTTAGACTCAGACCTTTTACTGACTCCCGATAGAAAGCTATTTATTTTGGCACAATCTAGCTGGGAGTTAACAGCCATTGAAACCGTTAAATCATCAGCGTACTTCACAAAGCTTATTTCATCAGAGTGAGGCGAGTCGTGCAAGAAGAAAGAAAAAAGAAAAGGAGAAAGGACAGTGCCTTGAGGGACACCAGCTTCAGTAGGCAATGAAGTGGAAGACTTCCCTTTATATACGGTGTACTGCTTTCTTTCTGAGAAATAGGAATGTAACCAGTTAACAGCCCAACATTCTGTTTGACTGGCTGCAAGTTTATTTAATAAGATGTCCCTAGGGACCGAGTCAAAAGCAGATGTATAGTCTAGGAAGGCGCAACGAACAAATTTAGCCCCCTTGTCTAGACTGGAAGCAATGTCATGATATAAGACGGCAGCTGCATCTAAAGTGCTTCTACTTTGCTTACAGGCAAATTGTTTAGGGTCATTAAAGGATTTAAGCGAAGGTACAAGACTAAGTAAAAGTAATTTCTCCATAGTTTTCAAAAAAGGAGAGGTAATAGCAATGGGTCTAAATTTGACACATGCTCCAGTAGAAGATTTAGGTATGGGTACAACTTTAATTTCCTTCCAAACGGCAGGCGCAATATTATCGGAAAAAGATTTGTTAAATAGATCAGTGAGAGGGTGACACAGAATATCAGAACATTTTTTCAACATAATACTATGTACATAATCGGGACCTAGGCTCTGGGAAGGGTTTAGAGACTTGGGGCACTTTTGAACATCATTTGTGTTAAAACCTGGAAAGGGGCTATTATTAACACAAGTGATGCTGGGAAGAATGGCATTTGAGGGAGAGTAAATAAAAGATTTGTTAAGAGTTTATACATCAAAAGAATATGGAATATTGTTTATCTGCTTACCACCAGTGATTTCCTTAAATAGTTTCCACATATTAGAAGGATTTTTGCAGGATATGAATTTCTGGTTATATATTACATTCAACCTCTGCATTTCAGACTCAATTAAGAAGTTAGTTCTTGACATCTTGTAACACAATCGTCACTTACTAGAATTACTCTTGCACAACGCAACGTGGCCATAGCAGCACCTCGTGATACTCTTCACACATCCTCTTATCTATCCACTACCAATCACCCCTACAATCGCTTGTCACTCATTCTGCCTTAGTTCCAGTAACGGTGACGTATGCAAGCCTCAGTCGTCTACACTCCCGCTCCCCGGCGTGTGGGATCACAGCTAATCATTATCTCCATGTGCATGTCATTCTCAGCCCTAACCTAGCCTCCCCGGCGTACACGACCCATCTGCTGTCTTTAACATCAATCAATTCATTCACGGATGTAGAAGACTAGAAACAACTTCAGAAGTAAACACGACGAACAATTTAACAAAATTATGCTAGTCAGCGGATATGATGGTGGGGACATATGTGAACCACCCTTATCTGTGGAACAGCACTCTATTGCTAAGGCTCCTGGGTTCGGATGGCTTCTGCAAAATGAGAATAAATAAAAAAGTAAAAACTAAAAAACTAAATAAAAAAAATAGAAGTTGAAAATTGCCTAGAGCCGAAGTTTAAACGCAAACTCCCGAATGAAAGTAAATGGTATGAGTCCGCTACTTCAGAAGGACACCGAACTGTATACTTCAGAAAAACATATATTACTAGGCCCTCGCTTTTCTTTCACATAGCTCACGCACTTTGACTTTTGTGTTCACCTCCTTTTAAACCTCGTAAGCAGGTGAAATTATCACCTGTCTTTCACTTTAAACTAATTGTTCGCAGAAAAGACTGTAAAAT
This sequence comes from Trichobilharzia regenti, assembly GCA_944472135.2. Lineage (NCBI taxonomy): Eukaryota > Metazoa > Platyhelminthes > Trematoda > Strigeidida > Schistosomatidae > Trichobilharzia > Trichobilharzia regenti. The sequence continues at coordinate 131,494,511 of OX235270.1, read as the reverse complement.
ATCGGGAAAATAATATTTCTTGAAAAAAAAACAATAAAAAATGATGAACCCCATGCCTGTTATATATTTTGAATTATTAACACCTTTTGTATACTTCTGCACCTGTCTGCCGGTTTTCTTGTGTCTTCTTCTCTTTTCAAAGGCACTGCTTTCAACGAAGGTACTGATACAGCGCTGCAATTCTCTACTTATTCGTGATATTGCTAGCTTATCTGGTGAATAACGGGATCATCGGTATTATAAAATCTGCTGACAAGTTCAAAGTGGGTCTCATAAACAACTGGAAATGTCACAAATACGATGTACTTACAGGTGAATTTAAAGTTTAATAGACTTTAAAACTCTTTTTGAATGATTTACTGATAATTATTGTTTATTCTGCATCTCTTATGTATCACGTCAGCACCTGTACAGAAATGCTACTTACCTTCCCAACTAACGCAATCATTCATGATTCCCGCGTGAGATTGACATGTATTTTTTTCAATCACAGCTTGGATTTGACGCTATATCTATTTCCTTATTTGTACACTTCATTTTAAATGTTTCTCTCACATTTATCAGTATTCAACTTATTTCTAAATTAACAAATCATATTATATATTCTATAAGTTTTCATAAGTGTGCATATGTTCATGCCTGTAAAAATGGCTGGTTTCTGTTACAGAAATAAAATTATTACTATTGTTAATTCATTCACGGGTGTAGAAGACTAGAAACAACTTCAGAAGTAGTCACGACGAAAATTTTAACAAATTATGTAATAACAACAAGGTACGAAAACAACGAGTAAACACAATGAATCCCAAAAACACCAATTGATGACACACCACACATATATACAAACAGTACACACAAACTCGCGGATCATGTCTTGGTGGAATTCCTTTGAAGAATCGCAGGACTTACGCCAGTACGCCTGCAACCCTTCACAGGTTGACGATTGTAAGTTGTGGAATGTACGGACACAAACAAGACTAACCAACAATTACAATAATTGTAACTCACACAATTATTTAACACAAACATGTACAACCACTACATCAAATGTTGTGGATTCTGGCGCAACAAACTACCCTTGAAGAACCGTAGGACTTACAGCAGTACGCCTACATTCCTACTCAGGTTGATGATCCAAGTGGAAGTCGTCCGGACACAAACAGAATTACCAACAGCTAATAATAATAATAATTTTATTTTCATATAAACATAAATTTACATGAAAATGCATGCCATTTTTACAGGCACGATCAAGGATGATATAATGTCAAATCTTAAATTGTCTACAAGTTAATAATGTTTCAACAGTTAAATATTTGATACATATATATAATTACACTCATTGTCTGAACCAGGCCGTATAGTTATTGAATTGTACAGTTGTCCTCCAGGTTGAGCGGGAAAATCGACTTCGTTTCGTTTTCATCCCGTGGTTGTAGGCATACGATAACCAACCAATATTGAGGTAAGTACAACGTTTACAAGGGTTGGAAGCTGTTTTAGAAAAGTAAAAGTGCTGGTGAAACATTAAAGTGTAATAGATTAAGTGAGTGAAATATATCATTAATAAACACATTTATATAGAAAACAGAATGGGGAAGTAATTAATCCTTAGGCCGACAACGTTCATTTGCAATGTATAATGAAACCAATATATTTTATACTATCATGATGTCCACTTTTGGCTTTAATACAATTATTTTCAAGCCAGTTTTTTTTATTTTATGCTTTTTTTTTATTTGGTGCACAACCGTACCCTCCAGAGAATAGGAATAGAATAAGTCGAATCAAATTCATAAAGAGCTATAAAATGTTAGGTTTAATGGAATATAATGAGAATCAAGTAAAGACGTTATTAGAAAATAAGTGAGACAAGATATTGTGAAGTGGTATTTAAAGATCTGACAATGGATAGCAAGTTAATTTATAAGATGCCCCATAAATCTGTGCAGATCCCACGTGGTCGCATCTCAACAATAGGCTGAGCGAATGGTATATATTTAAAGGTAGAAGCATGATCTGTCAAGGCGTTCATTATTATCTTTTTCAAGATAAAGATCTAAGCCCTCATAAAAATCAGAAATATCTCGAGCCTTTAATTTGTATATTGCTGTTCCTGCAGAATGGGGCGATTCACCTTAGTGACCACCACCATATCTACTGATCAGCTAGCGCCACCCTCCCTCCTTTTTTGATGTTAGGCTCTGAGACTATGATTATTATGGCTACCGCAAATATATTGCTTGGTACCAGACATGTTCGTACCCCATATTCCATCTCCCTAGCTTTCTTAATGAGTGCTTCCAATAGGTCTCCACGTACATCTTTACGAACATATTATATATGTGTGCATGCATCCTGATGAACAGATTACTTTATAAGAAGTTAAAACCTTAAAGAGTAAAACGAATAGGTTTGTGAATAGTGGAGCAAGATTTAGCAGAATACTATAGTTAAGGTTCAATTTAGGTAGTATGGACTGAAGGTAAGGTCGGTTGGCAGGACTTAGTGTACTAAATTTTCATGACAGTCTTATATATAGTAAACATCTGACATTGCAAAGTAACGTGTCTAGACATATTATAAAAAGATATTAACACAGAACCAACGAAATTTTGGCATTTTTAACAATACTGCAGTGTGTGTATACTGAAGAATGGTGGTTAGTCTACAGGGAGCCGTAGAGTAAATCAAACCATATATGATAAGAGTATAATCAATAATATAGTTCGTATATCAAATATTACACTAGGCTCAATAATTGAGTGTTATAAGGGAAACAAGCGTGGTAAAGCAAGAGAACATTTGATGCATAAATATTTTAAGTATTTTAATATCCATCTAATTTAAGAATTGAACATGCATGATTAATAAGTATTATTATATTAGTATATACATATGTAAAACGTTAAAAGGTGTGGATGCTATTACAATTATTTCCAGTGTTACTTTTACCAACACAACTTAGTGAAAATTATAGAGAATAGAAATCAGTAAATTAGTTAACGTTCGCTGCGTGAGTATTAGAGTCGAGATATACGTATGTGACTATACTGAAGACTGGACTGGCCTTCAATTTCCGTTCTACCAACAGTTGTGGTCTTTTAGACGAGCTAGGGTGGACATGTTAAAGTGTCTTTCTAGGCTCCGTTTGAACCCATCAGGGTTTTCACAACATCTTATTTCAGGTGGTAGTTGGTTCCAAAGAGTGCAATATTTTATGGTGAAAAAGTTTGCCCTAATGGATTTTCTGTGGGTAGCCACCTTGACAAGGTAGTCGTGGTTTCGCAGCTGATATGATTTAATATTTTCCCAAGTTATGGATGAGTTACTGTAGCAGTGTTTCCTAATGACTTTGAAGAGTAGAAATAGGTTGCACTTCACTCTCCTTAACCACAGAGGCTCTAATTTCAGACGTACACACCTGTCAACATATTCCACTTGTTGGTCGAACCCTATTATGCGTTTCGTGAGGAATCTCTGGACACTTTCGATTTTTTTTCTGTCTACAGTCCTGAGGTTACTAAATAGGAGAGCACAATATTCAAGTTTGGGACGGATACATGTCCTATATATAGCTAATCTTGCTTCTTGGGTGTAGAAGTTACGCAGTACAAAGCCAGTAAGTCGTTTACAGTCAGATACAACCTTATTTGCATGATCGGAAAAGGATAAATCTGAGTATGTTATCCCGAGATCTGTGACTGTGTTCAGTTTTGAGAGGAGCTTACCGTACATATATAGGCACATTATCGGTTTCCAGCGTCCAAGGTGGGTTATACCGCACTTGTCTGGGTTGAAAGTCAGTTGCCACTTTTCGCTCCAATCGCCTAGATCATTTAAGTCTTGTTGGATCTTGCTTTCGACGCTCATATCACCGTACCCATAATCATATACTATCTTGAGATCATCTGCAAAAAGGTATGGCTTGCCATACTTGATTACAGAGACTATGTCATTTATAAATAAGAGGAATAGAATAGGGCCAAGAACACTACCTTGTATTACACCACTGGTTATCGGCTTTGAGGAAGACAACTGGTGGTTGATTTTGACTAATTGCTCTCTTTCTGTGAGAAAAGAACTTATCCATTTGTGAAGATTTCCGGTTATTCCGTAGGATTGGAGTTTTGTTAGGAGTCTGATATGTGGGACTTTATCGAAGGCCTTGCTAACGTCAAGAAACAATGTTGTTACCGAACGCCCATTATCAATGCTTTGTGTGATGTAGTCAAAATAATCTAAGTGGCAAGTAATGCACGACCTTCTACTTAAGAAACCGTATTGGGATGGGGATAGTAGGTCATTTGACAGCAAGTACTGAATGATTTGAGTCTTAACTATCTTTTCCATTACACGTGAAACTACAGACGTGATGTTGATGGGGCGGTAGTTGTTGATATCAGCTATAGGCCCGTATTTATGGATAGGTACAATATAAGACTTCTTCCAGCAGTTAGGGTATGTCCCATCGCTTAATGAAATTGAGTATAACTTGAGTAAGAGTAAACTCATGTCATTACCACCTTTTTTCAGCAGAACGGAAGATATACCGTCTGGGCCAGTAGTGTTACTAAGCTTAAGATTTGCGACAGCTTTATCGATCTCATGTGTGGTGAAAATTATGTCACTTAAACATTCGTCTGTTTTACGTGGGAAATCCACGACTTCATCGTTCTCTAAGGTGTATAATCTGGCGAAGTGCTTGCTAAACAGTTCACATATCGCCTCATTATTTTCGTAAGCAATGCCGTCTAAGTATATTATTTTCGGATAGGGTGTTTTGGAGTTCATCAACCTACTTTTAAAAAGTTTGGCTATTTCTCCTGAGTTATGCGGTGCATGAATGGCCTGCATTTCTTTGTTTCTGAGGCCTATATTTCTCAACTCTTCAATTCTACTGAGAAGGGACGTTATGGCAATTAATGACGATAAGTCATGATATCTGTAGTATTTTATTGAGTGCTTTCGCAGACTTCCTCTAAACGATGTCGCAATATATATGGCTAGATGACAGATGATATCAATTCAGTATATACAATATGAACATATGTACAAGATCACATACCAAGCACATTGGACTGCTCATTGATGCGCTACCCTTTGAAGAACTGTAGGACTTACAGCAGTACGCCTACAACCCTTCTCAGGTTGACGCCCTAGGTTGGAAAATCGTCGCAGAGTTCATTTGCTAGCTTCCTTCTATCAGCTATATCCTCAAATCTGAACGGCAACACGCCCATGTCATTGTATCGTAGAATATAGATGACCAACAAACACACGACATATCTCATCAACCAAGTGTAGAAACAGAGTAATTTACACCAAAGATAATAACATTCAAATAGTAACTTGAAACTAGAAATGCCTTTATTCGTGAAAGTCAATTTAACAATTACTCTATCGTTTACACTTGGCTTATCCTCACTAAACTGACCAATATCTTTCGTCCTTTCAAATTCACCAATACTAACATAGTCATTGCACAAGATACTTGAATTGGTGGGCGTCTTTTTCATTGTGGATGACAACACCGACGACGACTAAGTGACACAAGTTGATGAACTTAGCGTTGGATCAGAAGCTGTTGTTGCTCGGCTTTCAGAAATTTGTCTACATGCAAGACCACCACCACTGCTGTCTTTTACTATTGGCTCAGGTTTAGCAATAGCATCTGATGATAGGTGGACTACATGCTGATCAATCACACTGACAGTCTCACAAGCATCCATGCCTTCTGCAACTGCATCTGCATTTATTTCTAATTCACGTTCAAGTTGTACAGAAACTTTGTTCAACTTAGCAGTAGTAGGCATATCCGTCATCTCATCATGATCAAACAAAGACAACTGTGAAGTATCATGATTATTATCACGAATATTCAATTTACCATCATCTATCTGGTCGACTTCATCAATTTCAAACTCTTTAATAACAGAAGTAGACAATTTTGGTTCCTCCTCACAAATCATTAAAGGTTTTAAAACTTCATTCTGACTAGTAATACCTTGTAAACTTGTGGAGTCAGAACTCCACTCTGAAGCAGTAACTGTATTCTGTGACACTCTATTCAACAACGGCTTACCAGTTGCAACTACAGACTTCTTCACAACACCGTTATCGTCACACAATTCGGAGTCAGACCTGGAGTTTACATTTAGCTTATCACTAAACTTGCTCACTGTTTCACAGTTCACTTCTGTATGCACTTCTTGCAAACGTGTGAAACACAGCCGTGTTTGTCTTGCAGCTTGTAACTCATCCGTTGAGCATGTAACACGAAACCTGTTACACTCACTAGGTGTATATGCATTACTAGACATCATGGTGCCTTCTCGATATCCACCTATCTGAGGCCTACTCGTCATCAATGAGTGCGTTTTTCCCTCAGACTGCTCTATTCTAGGGGTGAGATGCAATAGACTGGCAAACTTGCTCACAGATTGATTGACACTAGTATTTACCAGTTTCAGGATATCATCAAACTTTGGCTCGATACCCTCATCCTCCATACGGGGGCTTATCTTCACCCACTTCCTTTGCAGTCGAGTAGGTAGACGTCTTGCTATTACTTCTAGTATAAAACTCGAGTTGAGGTCACTCATGCAATTCATCGAAATCATTCCATTCTTGTAAATTAGCAAATTGTCTAAAAACTCAGTGAGTGCCTGGGAGTCATCCTGTAATTGACCACCATTACCCTTAACAGCCTCGAATAATTTCCCTGCATTCATCGAAGGTCTTCCAAACCTTTGACGTAATATGCTCATAGCCTCGTAGTAGCCCTCTTTTGGCTTCATAAACTTACAGCACTGTATAGCTCTTGAAGCATCTCCAGTGCAATATCTCATCAAATATATTAACTTCAATTCATCATTTAATAAAAAACCACTCAACATGATCTCAAACTCCTTTACAAATTGTAAATAATCAGCCGGGTTTCCATCAAAACACCGTGGTTCAAACTTAGGGAGTTTGATGTTCCTATTATCCCTGAACGGCGAAACAGTAACATCAACCATGTCATGCTTAACATCAGACACATCGTTACAATTAACAGACAAGTCACCATGACTTACTTTCCTGTTTGCATCCAAGACACTCTGTCCCTTCTTTGACCCAGGCATTGTTGAACTTGGCCAAATTCCAAAAAGGTTCCAGATATTGCTTCTTCAAAAAAGATATTTGCCGGCACCAGGAAAGATGAAAGGTGACTATCCAAATTCGTGCCAGCTGTCCAAAACTGTTTAAAAACTGACTTTGTAGCGAAAAATCTCTCAGCAACATCTCCTAAACCGTCAATGCCCAGTTCTTGCTACGCTGCCCCTCACGCTGTTCCTTGACGTTTCTCAGAAACGCTTAGTAATAACGGACGCAAAAACCAAAACACCGATTGGCCACTCGAGGATTCTTTATTGTAACACCAATATATAAGCAACTTTAAAATTAAGCTTTAACTAAGGTCTATGAAGAAATATTACAATGATAAATCACGATATTACTTCTGACACTTTTGGCTTGACTTCCTCCTGAACAGCGACTGATGAGACGATGACTGGTGTATCGATGTCTCCACGAAAATATAGGGTGTCAATGGAGTTGAAGATTGAACGATCGATTCTTGATTGTTTGCTCAAAATCAACTTCCCCAATTTTCGCGGAGGCATCAATACGACAGTCATCGTCTCATCGGTCGCTGTTCAGAAAGAAGAGCGAAACATCGTCAGAAGTAACAATGACTTATTATTGTAATATTAGTTTTCAGACCTTAGTTTGCTTAGTTCGCTTATTCCTTTTATATGTTGGTGTAACAATAAACAAATCTAACGCGGCAGATCAGTGGTTTGGTTTTTGCGTCCGTTATAACTAAGCGTTTCTGAGAAAACTTCGAAGAACAGCGTGGGCCCGAGCGTAGCGAGAGCTGGGCATTAACGGTTTATGAGACGTGATTGACAGTTTCTGACGATAGAAACAGATCTGGCGGATTCAAACAGTTGGTGAAAGTTTGGAAAGTCGCCGTTCATTTTTCCTGGTGCCGGCAAATTCTTTTTTGAAGAAGCAATATCTGGAACCTTTTTGGAATTTGGCCAAGTTCAACAATGCCTGGGTCAAAGAAGGGACAGAGTGTCTTGGATGCAAACAGGAAAGTAAGTCATGGTGACTTGTCTGTTAATTGTAACGATGTGTCTGATGTTAAGCATGACATGGTTGATGTTACTGTTTCGCCGTTCAGGGATAATAGGAACATCAAACTCCCTAAGTTTGAACCACGGTGTTTTGATGGAAACCCGGCTGATTATTTACAATTTGTAAAGGAGTTTGAGATCATGTTGAGTGGTTTTTTATTAAATGATGAATTGAAGTTAATATATTTGATGAGATATTGCACTGGAGATGCTTCAAGAGCTATACAGTGCTGTAAGTTTATGAAGCCAAAAGAGGGCTACTACGAGGCTATGAGCATATTACGTCAAAGGTTTGGAAGACCTTCGATGAATGCAGGGAAATTATTCGAGGCTGTTAAGGGTAATGGTGGTCAATTACAGGATGACTCCCAGGCACTCACTGAGTTTTTAGACAATTTGCTAATTTACAAGAATGGAATGATTTCGATGAATTGCATGAGTGACCTCAACTCGAGTTTTATACTAGAAGTAATAGCAAGACGTCTACCTACTCGACTGCAAAGGAAGTGGGTGAAGATAAGCCCCCGTATGGAGGATGAGGGTATCGAGCCAAAGTTTGATGATATCCTGAAACTGGTAAATACTAGTGTCAATCAATCTGTGAGCAAGTTTGCCAGTCTATTGCATCTCACCCCTAGAATAGAGCAGTCTGAGGGAAAAACGCACTCATTGATGACGAGTAGGCCTCAGATAGGTGGATATCGAGAAGGCACCATGATGTCTAGTAATGCATATACACCTAGTGAGTGTAACAGGTTTCGTGTTACATGCTCAACGGATGAGTTACAAGCTGCAAGACAAACACGGCTGTGTTTCACACGTTTGCAAGAAGTGCATACAGAAGTGAACTGTGAAACAGTGAGCAAGTTTAGTGATAAGCTAAATGTAAACTCCAGGTCTGACTCCGAATTGTGTGACGATAACGGTGTTGTGAAGAAGTCTGTAGTTGCAACTGGTAAGCCGTTGTTGAATAGAGTGTCACAGAATACAGTTACTGCTTCAGAGTGGAGTTCTGACTCCACAAGTTTACAAGGTATTACTAGTCAGAATGAAGTTTTAAAACCTTTAATGATTTGTGAGGAGGAACCAAAATTGTCTACTTCTGTTATTAAAGAGTTTGAAATTGATGAAGTCGACTGATGGTAAATTGAATATTCGTGATAATAATCATGATACTTCACAGTTGTCTTTGTTTGATCATGATGAGATGACGGATATGCCTACTACTGCTAAGTTGAACAAAGTTTCTGTACAACTTGAACGTGAATTAGAAATAAATGCAGATGCAGTTGCAGAAGGCATGGATGCTTGTGAGACTGTCAGTGTGATTGATCAGCATGTAGTCCACCTATCATCAGATGCTATTGCTAAACCTGAGCCAATAGTAAAAGACAGCAGTGGTGGTGGTCTTGCATGTAGACAAATTTCTGAAAGCCGAGCAACAACAGCTTCTGATCCAACGCTAAGTTCATCAACTTGTGTCACTTAGTCGTCGTCGGTGTTGTCATCCACAATGAAAAAGACGCCCACCAATTCAAGTATCTTGTGCAATGACTATGTTAGTATTGGTGAATTTGAAAGGACGAAAGATATTGGTCAGTTTAGTGAGGATAAGCCAAGTGTAAACGAGAGAGTAATTGTTAAATTGACTTGCACGAATAAAGGCATTTCTAGTTTCAAGTTACTATTTGAATGTTATTATCTTTGGTGTAAATTACTCTGTTTCTATACTTGGTTGATGAGATATGTCGTGTGTTTGTTGGTCATCTATATTCTACGATACAATGACATGGGCGTGTTGCCGTTCAGATTTGAGGATATAGCTGATAGAAGGAAGTTAGCAAATGAACTCTGCGACGATTTTCCAACCTAGGGCGTCAACCTGAGAAGGGTTGTAGGCGTACTGCTGTAAGTCCTACAGTTCTTCAAAGGGTAGCGCATCAATGAGCAGTCCAATGTGCTTGGTGTGTGATCTTGTACATATGTTCATATTGTATATACTGAATTGATATCATCTGTCATCTAGCTGTTGGTAATTCTGTTTGTGTCCGGACGACTTCCACTTGGATCATCAACCTGAGAAGGAATGTAGGCGTACTGCTGTAAGTCCTACGGTTCTTCAAGGGTAGTTTGTCGTGTCAGAATCCACAACATTTGATGTGTTGATTGTACATATGTTTGTGTTAAATAGTTGTGTGAGTTCCAATTGATGTAATTGTTGGTTAATCTTGTTTGTGTCTGGACATTCCACAACTTACAATCGTCAACCTGTGAAGGTTTGTAGGCGTACTGGTGTAAGTCCTGCAATTCTTCAAAGGAATTCCACCAAGAGATGATCGGCGAGGTTGTTTGTACTATTTGCATATACGTGTGGTGTGTCATATCAGTTGGTGTTTTTTGGATTCATTGTGTTTACTCGTTGTTTTCGTGTCTTGTTGTTATTGCGTAATTTTGTTAAAATTTTCGTCGTGATTATTTCTGAAGTTGTTTCGAGTCTTCTACATCCATGAATGAATTGATTGATGTTAAGGACAGCAGATGGGTCGTATACGCCGGGGAGGCTAGGCTATTGCTGAGAATGAAATGCACACGGAGATAATTGTTAGCTGCGGTCCGACACGCCGGGGAGAAAGAGTGTAAACGACTGAGGCTCGCATACGTCACCGCTATTAGAACTGAGGCAGAATGAGTGACAAGCGATTTCAGTGGTAATTGGTAATGAGTAGATAAGAGGATGTGCGTAGATTATCATGAGGTGGTGCTATGGTCACGTTGCATTCTGCAAGAGTCATTCTAGCAAGTGGAGATTGTGTTGCAAGAGGATGCCTTTAACTGGAAGGCGTATGTTTTCATTGATGTATGAGATTGTGCTGTGGGTACGCTTGCGGTGTGTTGGCTTTTCTGTTTGTTTTCCATTTCAGCTCTGTCCGTGTGACCCAGGTTCTCGCAATGGCATCCAAGTCAACGTGTATTGGTCGTGAAGGAAAAAAGGGTTGGATCCCTTTTTTGCCGGGGAGTGTCAATGGAGTTGAAGATTGAACGATCGATTCTTGGTTGTTTGCTCAAAATCAACTTCCCCAATTTTCGCGGAGGCATCAATACGACAGTCATCGTCTCATCGGTCGCTGTTCAGAAAGAAGAGTGAAACATCGTCAGAAGTAATAAAATGATTTATTATTGTAATATTTGTTTTCAGACCTTAGTTTGCTTAGTTCGCTTATTCCTTTTATATGTTGGTGTAACAATAAACAAATCTAACGCGGCAGATCAGTGTTTTGGTTTTTGCGTCCGTTATAACTAAGCGTTTCTGAGAAAACTTCGAAGAACAGCGTGGGCCCGAGCGTAGCGAGAGCTGGGCATTAACGGTTTATGAGATGTGAATTACATAGGGAAGTTGGGTTTGAGCAAACAACCATGAATTGATCCTTCAATCTTCAAGTACATTGACACAAGCATTGTATTTGCCATGGAAAAATCTTATTACAGGCATACTTCACAACAACTTGTACAGGTCTCGCATGTCATTGCATCAGTAATATAAGCATGCTAATTATAAACTCTTAAGACTTTCTATAATTTTCCTGGACGTATAATCCCAAATTAGTTGTGATAGTTGTTCCATAATATAAGCAAACTGGTACTTTGTAATGTCTAAAGCATGCCATATGAAAAGTGGCCAGGAATACCTAGCAACAACAAACTCAACCAACCAACCAACCAACCATTTTCCCCAAGTTCATTCAACCTACCCTTATCGCTAATCGTACCACTATTCACTACACTGTACTTAGTAGCATATGACTTAATTTGCTCCGGTAATCAAAACTCTTTTACCTTTTACTTTAAAAAAGACGCTTTAACTACTAACTGCACAGTAGCCGTTTAACTAACTCACTGGTTTCCTCTTCCCTATAATCGAGTAGGTAGGCGTCTTGCTATTACCTCTAAGACTGAGCTCGAGTTGAGGTCACTCATGCAATTCATCGAAATCAATGCATTCTTGTAGATCAGCTATTTATCCAAAAACTCAGTGAGTGCCTGGGAGTCATCCTGTAATTGACCACCATTACCCTTAACAGCCTCGAATAATTTCCCTACAATCATCGAAGGTCTTCCAAGACTTTGACGCAGTATACTCATAGCCTCATAGTATCCTTCGATTGGTTTCATAACGTTGTAGCTCTTGAATCAACTCCAGTGCAATACCTCATCAAATACATTGACTTCATTTCATCATTTAATAAAAAACTACTCAACATTGTTTCAAACTCCTTTACAAACTGTAAATAATCAGCTGATTCCGTCGAATCACCGAGTTTCATACTTAGGGAGTTTGATATTCCTATTATCTATAGACGGCGAAACGGTGACATCAACCATGTCATGCTTAACATCAGACACATCGTTACAAGCACCAGACAAACCAACATGACTTACTTTCCTGCTTGCTTCTAAGACGCTTCGTCCCTTCTTTGACCCAGGCATCACTGAAGGTAACCGAAGTTCCCGACAGTTCCAGATAACGCTTGTTCAAAGAAGACTTGGCCGGCACCAGGAAAGACGGACGGAGACTATGCAAACTGTAAGAAACTGTCACCAACTGTCAGGAACTCGCAATCACGTCTCAAAACCGTTAATTCTCAGCTCTTGCTACGCCGGGCCTCTCGCTGTCCCTCGAAGCCTTTCAGAAACGCTTAGTACTAACGGACGTAGAAACCAAAACACTGACTGGCGACTCGAGAATTCTTTATTGTAACACCAGCATATAACCAGACGATGACTGGTGTATTGATGACCCCGCGAAAATATAGGAAGTTTGGACTGAGCAACCTACCATGTAGTGATCGTTCAATCTTAAACTACATTGACATACCCTTTAATTCCTTCAGGAACGTAGGGCTTCAGCCACGCGTCTCCACTCCCTCCGATTTTCTGGCAACTTCTTCACTCCGCTCCTTGTCTACCCTTACGCTTTCATATCCTCTTCACATGTCCTCCTCCAAGTCACTCTCACACTGACGACCATCTCATCGCTTCTCTTTCGGGTTCCACTCGAGCAATGGCTTGTCTCGTGATGTCACTTGATGGTTTTCTCGGCGTATGATCAATCCGCTTCCATTTCTTCCTACCTATTTGTTTCACAATCGGTTCCTGGTCGGTTTGCTCATAGACAGAGATCCATCACTATTGCTGATCTTTTCTGGCCGGCTATCTGATCTTGAGTACTGAGCGAAGATAACTGTTAATGAAGGTCTGAAGTTTGTTGGAGATGCTCTTTATGATGCGCCAAGTCTCTGACCCATATTGTGAGTAGCACTGATTTCACGTTGGAGTTAAAAATCCGGATCTTATTTCTGATATGGAGTGCTGTTGACCCCCACACAGACTTAAGAGTAATAAAAGCTTGTCTTGATTTTCTGATTCTGCCTTTGGTATCCTCTTCAGTTCCGTCTGCAGTTGAAACAATGCTTCCCAGTTAGGTGGGTAGGTAAAGGAGCTTGTTTGTTTCAGGTTCATCCCATTTATGCTGGCTGATTGTTGTCTGTTGTTGTTGCTGTTGGTGTTGGCCAAGAATCTTCATCACCTCTGTTTTCTCTATGTTCACCTGTAATGCTTTCTTTGATGCTTCTCCTGCCAGCTTGTTGCTTTTCACTTGCATATCCTCCAGTTTGTGGGAAATCAGACATATATATCACATCGGCGATGTCCAGATCCTCCAAGTTCTTTTTTGTGTGAGTCCATTTTATGCCTGTTTCCTCATTGTCGGTTGTCTCCCGCATTATCCGATCTACTGCAATCAGGAAGATCATTGTCGATAATAGACAGCCTTGCCTTACTCCCGCCCTCACTTCAAAGGATTCCGTAAGTTTCCCGTTGTGGATTACTTGGCATGCAGCATTATCGTATAAATGTTGGATGAGATGAATAATTGTCGATGGGACCCCGTAGTAGCGAAGTGGTTGCCAAATCACCTCTCGATCGACGCTGCGCTATCGAAGGCCTTTTCAAAGTCGATGAAGTTGAGATTGAGAGGTGACTGCCATTCCAAGCTTTGCTCAATGATGATCCGCAGAGTGGCGATTCGATCAACACATGATTTGCTTCTCCTGAATCCAGCTTGTTCCGGTCGAAGTTTTCATACAGGTTGGCGTGTTTGATTCTCTCCAAGATGATGCGGCTTAGTATTCTGCTTGGGAAGGACAGGAGCATAATACCGTGCCAGTTCTTGCATTGACTTAAGTCTCCTTTCTTTGGTAGTTTGAATAAGTATCCTTTCTTCCAATCCTCCGGTACTTTACGCTCTTTCCACACCTTCTTTAGTAATGGCGTTATCAAATCCACTGTTGTCTCTAGTTCCATTTTCAATGCTTCTCCTGGGATTCCATCTGGTCCTGCTGCTTTTCAGGCTTTAGGCATCTTGATTGCCTTCAGGACTTCTGTTCTCGTCCGGCGGTCGATGTTCACTGGTAGTTCTGCTTCCGTTTTTTGTATTGCTGGGCGCGTTGTAGGTGGTGGTCGATTTAGAAGTCTTTTGAAGTGTTCAGCACAGTTTTTTCTTTGCTCCACCTCTTTGGTGATTGACTTTCCATCGTCACCATTCACTGGCCTAATTTGTGTCGAACATTTCCTCGATAGAAACCTAGTTGTTTGGTAGTGTGGCGAGGTCTCCTTTACCTGCACTGCAGCTTGTTCTGCTTCACTTCCCATGGCTTCATAATATTTTCTTTTGTCTTCCTTGGAACTCCTCTTTACTCTCTTGTTCAGTGCATTGTAGCTTGCATTGAACTCCTGTTTTTGTTACTTGTCGATGCACTGGATAATCTTTTGTTTCACCATCCTTCTGTCTTCTATTAGTCTCCAAATGTCCACAGTGAGCCATTGTTCGTCCTGTCTCTTCTTTCTGCCTAGAACTTTCATGCAAGTTTGACTCCACACCGTTTTCAAGTTGTCCGAGTGCTTTTCAACGCTGATCTCTTAGCTAGTGTTGACTTGTGTCTCGGCTTCTTTCCTTATGTTTGCAGTGAAGATGTCCTTTGTATCCTGGTCCTTCAGTTTTTGAGTATTGAACTTGTCTTGTGGTCTATCTGCAGCTGCTGTTTCACTGAAAGCCTTTAGCTTGATTTGGATTGTCCCTTGTACGAGATAGTGGTCTGAGTCAACGTCCGCTCCTCTTCTTACTTTTGTTTACAGTAAGCTGCCCCTCAGCTTCCTTGAGATCCATTGAGATGAAGTCAGTTTGGTTTTCGGTTCTCCCATCTGGTGACACCCATGTAGCCTTGTGGATATCATCGTGTTGGTATACGCTGCCGCCAATCACTAGTTCACTGAAGGCTCAGAAGTTGGCGAAGATTTCTCCATTTTCACTCATTTCTCCGAGAGCTTCTCTACCCATGATGAGTTCTCTTCCTATGTTGTCTGGTCCCAGTTTGGCGTTCATGTTACCTATTAGTATTTTAATGTCACCAGCTGGAGTATTGTCCACTGTTTTCTGCAGTTGTCTGTAGAATTCTTCTTTCTTTTCAAGGTCTGCGTCGTTCGTGTGTGCATACCATTGCATGACTGACACTTTCCTTCTTTTTTTGTTGAATCTAGTGGTTATCATCCCAGACGAGATCGCCTCACATTGCATCAGCGCCTTCGTTGTCCTCGGTGACATGATAGCCACGCCCTCGGTGTGTTTGTGGTTATTTTCAAGGTGACCGTAGTAGAACACTGACTCACCCGTTGCCAATTTGGTGCGTCTATTCCTGTTCAATCTGCTTTCTCATATTCCCAGCACTTGGATTCCGTATCTTTTCATCTCGTTTGCGATCTGAACAGCTGTCCCAGTGTAACAACAGAAGACAAGGACCAGGCAACAGATCGTTTTATTATGAAAATCAACACGTATTTATACATATTTCACATACATTATTATAGCTTATGCAAGTAGACAAGCGCAGTCATCTGATTGGTTGTTTATCAGAAGTTAGGCAGACAAACGCAGGCTTCTGATTGGTTGTTTCGGGATTCCTCGACAAATAGAGTTCTCTTTCTGCGGATCATATTTTGCCACGTTAACTTTGCTGTGATTGGTTGTTGAATCAGCCTTGCTCACATTTTCTCACGGCCTGCTCTCACCACACCAGTCGCGTACATGGTGCGGACGTTTCATGTCCCCACACAGACGTTTTTTGGTGCAAAGAAATTCATGGTGCTGAAATTTCTGTAGCACTTTTGTTTACAGGGTGGGGTTGCTAGCCTCACGCCTGAGAAAGGAATTGTTACATTAAGATTAAGTTTAGAGAGAAGTGACCTTTTGGGTTGCTCCCCTTAAATTCGGAAAACAAGGAACACAAGGAATAAATCAATCAGAACAACACCAGCAAAGGAAAATAATTCACAGCAAAAAGGGCAGCAAGCGGCAAGAACAATACAATGCAACAACATACAATACGGTTAAGCACAGTTAACTAAAATGATACCAAAACCATAGACCCAGTGACTTGGGCCAACTTGAACATATAAATCCAACAATATATACAGTTACATACATGGGTTTATGTTAAAAATTCACAAAACTCACTATAATGATGAGTTAAATCCCGCAAATCCTGAACTAATTCAAACACCCTCTAGTGAGAAAATTTCTAAAGTCTCTATGAAATAGTTTGTTCACAAACCAGAAATTGTTTCCGGTATTCACAATGACTGGTGCTAATTCAGCACCCTGTGCTTTGCCTGAACATTATCAGAAGTAGCTAAGGATCTACTGGGTTCGCTAATCGGTGTTTTTTCAGCCCTCTTGCCCAGGTTCAGTACTGACTGGCGATACTCAAATGGTTGTAATTCCGAACGTATGAGATAAACATTTTTAAAGTGACTAAGATGTCAGGAATTCAAGGAATGCGGTAACAATATTTCGGGAACCTTTCTTTTGACTGTCCGGATAATTGCGAGTGTTTTCATTGAGACTAAGTGATCAGCGTTGAACAGTCGTCCAAATGTACAGCCCAGTATTTAATCGCAATATCATCTTCATAGTGATTCGGATAAAGCTCCTCGAACATTCTTCAAACACGCACCGGGCGACCCAGATATATCTCTTCAGAGGACTAAGTGACTAGACAGACGCACATAGAAATCACCAAAATTAATGTGTTGTCTCTGGAGCTATTAGGTAACCTCAGAATAAGGGAGGCAAACCGCTTTGACTTAAATTCAATGATGTTTTTTCACGTATGTTTCAATATTCTCTTCTCCATAGTGTCGGTCAGAAGGTCGTTTTGAAACGCTTCGTTCATATATAACCCTTTCTTCAGCACCGAGAAGGAACTCTCTTTATTGGATTCAGAGCTCATTAGACCTGTTGTAAAGCGTGAAGGATATCCATTTTCAAACATATGTCTCCTCAAGAGATCAGTGCCCTTATCCAAAGAATCAGATTAGCATTGTTTTCGGATACCAACCGCTGGAGATATTAACACTGAATCCAACTGACAATGATGCATCAGGCCTACGTGTCAGTCAGGATGCACAGAAGATATTGCTTGTCTGGTTTTCACTTCAGTATACAATCCGGTAGCTGGATATCAACTGCTGAAATCCTGTAAGAAATCACGTAGGTTATATTTATTGACACAAATTATGAAACTATTGATAACATAATCTTTATGTGGAGGAAGACTGTTGACCGTTGGTTTCAAAACACCAAATCCCAAACTCACAACGTAAAGGTAACCCATTGGTGGCGCCACCTTGCTGGCCGAAAATTAAGCCACTAAACGTGAAATAGGCCTTCAAAGTACATAGAGGTTATTCTGACCAAGGATTCTGCCTTTTTGCATCTAAGATGCTATCTTGCAAGTGTTTGTACGGTGTGCAAATCATGTTTGTAATAAAGACGTCTATGAACAGTGCCTCGAAACTGATAAATACCTTGCATTTGCAACCTACATTTTCTTTCTAAGCAGTTCACGAACTTTAATTTGTCATGATGCGGATAACTTGAAATTCGTTTACTCGCTGGTTGTAGAATACGTCTAAAGGATGTCACATCTGTGAACTAAAGATGTACAAGAAGACCGACGATTTTCTGACTTGGATCTCGGTGTTTTACTACGAAAAAGGAAACTTCCAATTGTTATGGGCACTAGTACGATCGAAACTATTTTGCTAGGGAACCAGATTGACTTTGCCTACTTCCACCAACATCGTTTCAGATATAAGATAACTTTATGGTTAGTGACTGGAGTGTCAATCTATTGTATTTGCTCCCACATGGAAGGGTTGATATTTTATTACGGTTCACGAATTGACGTCATAAAATAATAATATATGAAGTCCTCCAACATTCTGGTAATTCTTTAAACTAAGGATAGATATTGAGCATCACAGAAAACCAGGAGCATCGTTACATATCTTTAAACACAATACCATTGTTTTGATTCTGGATGTAGACTGAACATTGATCAATTATGTCGTTCCACTTCAAAAACGTTGTTTTGAAGGTCTGCACTCCGCGCTGTATTTGCATTGGCTTTCATTGGTTTCATATTTTCGTTATGTTTTGAAGACTGATTCATTCTCGTGTTTTGAATGTGAGGTTTTAGGTAAGATAATTTCTGTTTTTCCTCCCTATTTTGTTTACCGTCATGGTGTCTGAGGATTTAAATTATTCATGTTGCTTATGGATTCATAATTTACGAAGTAATTCATTAGATGCCGATTGACTTTGACGGAGATCTGTAGAAATTAAAACTTTTTAGGAGAAAAAATGTTTGTTTATTTGTTAGAATTTGGTACTAGGTTAAATTAGATAAGCCTTAGTGCAAAGTGCAGAGTTTCACTGGAAGTTGACGTCAACTATGGACATTTCTGCAAGCCAACAACTAGTAATCCCTATACCGTAGAAACATTGGTTAGGTACTTTAGATTTTGTAGGCATTTCTTTCCTTAGTGGATTTAAGACAACTGGCAGTCTAAAGGAATGGAATCTAGTGGATTCGTGAAATTCTGTATGTCTTGTCTGCAGCCGTGCTTATATACAATAGCATATAGGGTTCACATTGAACTAATAAAGGATAGTAGGCTATTGTGATAATATATATTTATATAAGGGTCTAATTACTCTTTGCAAGCGTCATCTCCATCATGATCTTAATCCATATGAACATGATGACAACAGATATGAATCAAGTCTAGCTAATGTACTATCAATGAGGAGTGACTATTTATCAACGTACTTATGGATAAGTGAACAGTACTTATTGAATTACACCATGACATAAAATTTGTACGGCGTGGGAGAAATAATAGATGTCAGCAAGTAGAATCTAAGATATATACATCTTGAAAATGCCTAAGTCTCCCCGGTTAAATTTATTTTGAAGACTTTTTCCAGGTTAAAGTGCTGTTTCGATCTGGAATATTGTAAATATACAATTCAGTACCGGAGAACAAAATTTTCTTCATGTGATACGACCGTTAGCTGGTTGGCCTGAGACAATAGATGTTTTCATTTCGTTTTTCAATGATTTTGCATTTTAAGGGTTTGTTTCATGACATTTCCCTTAATAAACTAACATTTTCTCTGGGTTATTCTATGCTCGACATTGATTGTCAAAATACTTATGTAGAAAAGAAACCTATCCTGTCGAAAAGTAGCTGTTTAAATTTGGGTTGCGCAAGAGAAAGTTATAATTGTGAACAGCAAGTTTAATGAAATTTGGGAGAAGCGGAATTCCAGTAATCTCTGCCACAATAAAGCAGTCACATTCATGCAATACATGTACATAGCTAACTGTTAGTTAAAAATATTTGCTTATGGTAGTAAGATAATTCTGTATTAAAAGTATTCATTTAATTTAACACAATAAGCTATCTTTATTCAAGGCTTGATGCTTTTTTGTACATGCTTATATCTTTATGGTCACATTGTTCCCGAAATTTGGCCTTCATTTTATCCTTATTCATTGTGTTTAAATTTTATTGCTAACGGTTTATAATGGCAAATATTGTATGTTTATTGTGTAAAGGAAGACTCCATCAGTCTTTATCTCTGTACCCGAATATCCGGAAAATTCTTTTACCCATGAAATGAGGTAATCAGAAATAAATGAACTGTAAAAGCTAAGTGGTGTCTAATGTGGTATGACTGTAAGCATCGTTCAGTAAATAACTCCATATCATTTTGTTTTATGATTAAAATACGTTGCCAGACTGTATACTCCTCATCGGCTGATCAACTAAAAGTGAATATAAGTTTTTAAGTACTAGTTCCTCGAATTTTCGGTTTGTAGGGTCGAATCAGTATGGATGTCATGCTGTCAGTTGATTTGACGTTAGTGTGAATGTATGGAAAAGTAGTGAGTGTTTGAAATGAAAAAACCTTTAGGTCACTCTATACTCTGGCTAATTGTTGTTCACCAATTTTGAATGATGACAGCATGATGAAAATTGTTTGTGGAATAAGACGCATATCCCACTGATGGGAGACTTTCAGCAAGATTTACTTCACACCTCGATATGAAACTTGGTAATGTTGATAAGTTCTTCTTCTGTTGAATGGAAGGTTGTGTTGTCGGGTTGATGTGTACACTCTTCCACTTTTTAGAATTGAGCAAAATGAATGGATAGATTTTTTCATCTCTGTTATTTGGCTACCGACGTATTAATATCAACATATTGCTTAGCATTGTTCAGTGCATGTAATCGTATCAGATTATCCACAAAACAGTAAGTACACTAAATGCCATCTTTCTCCGATATATTCTATGACGGTTAATCATCGCTGAGTGCGAAAAACTTAGACGTGTCCTTGTCATGAAGTCATTGGGTAGACAATTTTGAAATGAGACTAGAAGTGCTAATTGACATAAGCCAGTCAACAATATTGAGGTCATGATGACTACCAGTAACTGGAACATCTATGTCAGCTCATTGTTGAAAATAAAACACGTCAGAGACAACCAAGATTAAGCTGGAAGAGAGCCAACGACAGCCAAACAAGATACAAAACTAATCAAAAAACCTGTGATCCCTAATATGAGCTATGAAAAGAAGTATAAGCTACTGGACTAGTAGCTTTAAAACGCTAAAGACAAATAAATGGAGAAATCCGGAGATACTGCTTTAATTCATTTGAGGTAGCAATGTATTCATCCTATATAATCCCCGAAATATTAGACTTTGAATTTTTTTCCTCCCGAGTTCATTCCCTTATTGATTCTTTGGACAGCTTTCTTTTGGTGGGTTGTGGGGGGGGGGAAAGCGGAGTTTCTATAGTCCTGGTATAGAATATTGAATTGATTTTTGTTTCTCAACGTTTCAATTGGTCCCAATTATTCTATACTCAATGTTGATAATGACTCACTGTATTTATCTCCATCGTTATGCATGTTTAATTCAACAATATCGTTTCATTTTATATCATTCTCTATTTTCGTACACTTAAGAAATAGGCGTTTCTTCCTTGTTTTAGTCAGACTGTCCGAGTAAACTGTTTGTCGAACATATTACTATTTAGACAATTAATAAGGTTCAAAGTAATTATTTGCTGATATTTGCAATTATGTTGGGATGAATTTAGATCCTCTTCAATAGATCTCTAAATTACATTGATTGGACATTAGGGGATAACCAATATTGTGTTACATACTAGTCCCCTGTGTTAGTCTTAACTGAATTACAATGTGGTCCATAAGCTAGATGACTGGTCATTACGGAGCACATTGAAACGGTGCTGCGTGTTTGGAGACAATCAGCTTTCTCAATGGTATCATTACCACTCAATGACTAATATTTCCATACTCCCGTACCGTTAATATATATATATATATTTCACAGCCATACAAAATAAGTAAGACGTGACTTAACAACCGTCAGATTCGTTAAACTGGGCTTTTAACTTATTATTATTAGCACGTCATGATATGCAGTTGTGAAAACAGCAAACCCTTGGTCCACGCAACTACTTTTGGTATTGAAATTACTTTTCAATTGGAAAATTTTATTTCCCGATACAAATTTAATACGAATTTAAAACTTTTCAATAGGAGGCAGTGTTTAACCACTTATCAAGAGTTAGACCCTCATTGAATGATCTGCTGTTGAGCTCAGGTTAGGTGAATCAATAGATCCATGAATAATCCCCATCCAGACGTTAATGAAACTAAAACACGGAGTTCAACCAAGAGGCTCTTCTTGGCGAATTCATTTTCCTCTGCTATATAACCGAATTTATATTACACTGTTTTCCATGAAGAGGGTATATAAACGCTTCTGTACAGCTAAAGAAATTGAGTTCTCTGAGAAGAGCCTCTTTACTGAACTACATATTTTGAATCAACAGAGGTCATCCAAAGACACTGAAAGTCATCCTGGAGCTCATTTTCATTTCACCACCATTTATGGCATAATTAAATCAACAAATGTTTTAAAAAAACCCTTTCTGCTGCATTTGTAAGTGTTAAATGAATTCAAAAAATGGCTCCTTAAATATCTACTAGTTGACAGTTATTCATCGGGCATACAAAGTAATCTAGTTTATTCATGTACTAACCTGTTTTTATTTCTTATTCTTGTATTTTATTAGTGCGGTAAATTTATTCTTCAATTTCTCTGGGCATGCTGACTGCCTCTTTGGCACCAACTTCTAACGTCCCTTTAATTGGTGAAAACGGACACCTACGTTCACGATCAACGTCTCAGCATTTTCAAGGAGATCGTGCTAGAAGTGGTTGTCGACAACCTGGAATATCGACTCCAAGTGTAGATACGTTATCCGACTCATTAAGTCTTGCAACAACCGCGACTGAGGGAACAATTGGAGAAGTCTGGGAACGAAAACAATACCCCGACATGCCCCTAGGATGTGCTATCATAAAAAATCAGCCACCTTCCTTTTTAAATCTCCCTAACCGTGTTGAAGAACAGTCTTCAGAAAAAGACCTGTATGAGTTTTTGAAAGATGCTGAATTAGAACATTACTACACTGTTCTCACTCGTCATTTAAAGGTTAGTACATATTATTATGAAAGAGTATAAAGAAGGTTTTAAGATAATATGATTCCTCAATGGTATATTCATTAAATTATAGGTGTTTTGGTAATTTCACTTGCTATAAATCAGTAGTTTATTTACACCGTCACATGTTTTAAAAGTCTAAGTCGTTTTACCTTACTGTTTTCAACATCATGTTCTTGTTTTGGTTAGTTCTATTCACAGTTGAAAATGCAACCTTCTTGACTTAGATACTTAATTTTCCAGCAGCAGAATAGAGGCTAGAACCCCCTACCACTTATGTTGTGTAGGACGTTTGTTGAATTACTAAGATGTATTTATACACCAAACACTTTGATGTTCCAAGTGTGATCACGGATCGATATCAGCTAGAGAACCATTAAAAACTGGGGTTACTGGACAGCTGTTCCATCTTAATTTGAGACCCACCGGCAGTACGCACCTACGGGGTTTCGAAGCCAGGACCTTCTAGTTACAAGGCAATCTCGTAAGTCATTCATCCACTAGGAGCCAACTCAACGGCCAACCCATGAATTCTAACTTCTCTCAATTCGTGATTTTAGCACGACTGGTACCAGCCAGTGTCACTGGCGGCAAATATTTGTCCTCACTACCGATGGTTCTCCACCTGATCGAACTTGAAACAAATCAAGTCCATGCAAACAAACTCTTGAAAACCTTTGTGTTCATTTTGCACTTCGTATTTATTTAGGATGAATAGTGACGGTTTTTATTTTAACAATCATTTCATGTTTAGGATGAGTTTAAATTTTGAACTGATCATTTACAGTTGCTTAGGCTTACTTGACTCGTCCAGTTTAAAGTGGAGTAATTATCTGAATAACTTTTATTACAACTGGTATAAAGATAAGTAGAGAGAAAGAGACAGTTTCATGAGGCGTTGATAAACCATGAGCACTTTACGTATACTTAATTCCACTAAGCAACTAGATCACTATACTTTTCATCAAACCAAACTTCAGATTATTCCTGGCTTTAATAATATTGCCAATGCCTTTCATTTCATAGACACTGGGGTTTCAAAGAGATTTTATATAGGATATGAATTAAATAAGTGTAGTACCTGATTGAGATACTACATAAAAGAATGAGAGTCTATCGCTAGATTGTATAATTTGCTATATGCAGTGGCTTTTGCTAGATTTTAATACCACATTGCAGCATTCCTAAGCTGAAATTTAGGTAGAAATAGAGAACTTCATTGGTTCAAGCACTCGACTTATATCCAATGAGTCCCGGGTTTTAGTCTCCCTCCACTTACCTTAGCCTAAACAAATAGGTAGTATCACCAACCCTCCCACACTACGTGTGGCTCATAATCCCGTACATGAGAAATCTGTTTCGGATAACTGAGTACAAAACAAAATATAACCCTTATGCCTAAATATGGCTCATTGGTTTAGATCGGTCCTTGATTCAAACTTCTGATTCATCTAATTCAGCCTGGGCAACCAACTGGTATCATCAGTCGCAACACAATAAGTTTGATTTACAGCACAATGTATGATTAATCTGTTCTAGGTGCGAGACTGAGTTCTGGCAGTAATAGCATGTACCTGCATTCGTGATATTGATGCATATCGTTAGGAGATTACTTCCTTCACTTATCTAGGCGGCATTGTTTCAACTAAAGGCACGCCACACGGATAAGAATGTCAAAGGCAAGATCAGAAAGTCAAGACAGACCTTCATCACTCTGAGATCAGCTTGGAAGTCTTCTGTACTCAACATAAAGAACGAAATTCGGATTTTCAACACCCATGTCAAGCCAGTTATTCTTTATGGATCATAAACTTAACACGTCATGAAAAGCTTTTCTAATAGGCTTCAGACTTTTATCAACAACTGTTTTCGCTGGTTCCACATTGAAGATCAAATGGCCAGAAAGAATCAATAACAAGAAACTCTGGGAACGAACCAATCAAGAACCTATTGCTCAATAAATGCGCAGAAGAAAATGGAGGTGGATCGCACACATGCTGAAGAGGCCAGTGAGTCGTGTGGCGCTCTATACCATAGCTTGAGGAGAACTCGAGTGGGAAATAGCGAGTTGGGCGTAGCCCCGAAAGTAATATGGGGAAGATCGTGTGAGGAGGAGATGAGAGACTATGGACAACCGTGGAGCCAACTGAAAAGGACTGCGGTGAACGGGATAAAATGGATATGTGCTCCTGAAGTCCTGTGTTTCACTAGGAACCCAAGGAAATAAAAGTCACCAGGATTTTATGTTCTATTTTCACAAAAAGTGTTAGAAATTTAAAACCTTCTAGCTATCATCGATATTTAAAAAAAAGATAAATGTAGTTTTTATCGCAAAATGTCCATAGGCACCAGTTATTCGCATCTGTAGCTCATTGGTTTGGGTACTCTAATTCCAACCAGTGAGTGATAGGTTTGAACCCTGCCCCACACACCGAGGTTTCAGCAGCCTTGGGTAGTATAATCACCCTTCACACGATAGGTGCGGCTCATTGCTAGTATTTATTGAGTAACGACTGATTGATCATGCAGCACTCTAGTTACCTAGTTTCATTTTCCACAAATACAGATATTTTCTAGGTCATAGATCATTCAGTGGATTTTTAATTTATTAATATAGGCGCTGGACTTTTAGCAGGTGCATCACAGGTTTGAACCCTTTTCTACCTAAATATGTTTAAACGACCAGTTAGAGGCCAAATTTGGCTTAAAGTACCTTGAGTACCAACCATATTGTATCACAATCTTTTTCAAATGGAATGATTTTTTCATTCTGTTATCAATAGTAATAATAATAATCCTATTCTATGATTTATCAATATGATCTTTATTGTATTATAATTATATAATGTTTCAACAATGAACACTGTGTTTTATTTTTTAGATTCGATCAGTTCAACAAATCAAATATGTTGAGGACTCTGATCTTGCAGAAATGGGGTTTAGTCGACCAGAACAAAGACGCTTGCGTAAGCATTTCAAGCGTGAATGCCCACAAACAGCAATGGGAAAACTACGAAAGGTTAGTTGGATTGGCGATTACTATACAGCATATACACTCAGTGTAACATACATCCATATTAAAGCTTATTAAAAAGATTTAAGCTGATTAATATGTGAAATAATAAGGCTTTTACCGCATACTAGGAGGTATGGATGAATTGTATTCTTTCCGTTTTATTATAGCTTGGCTTTTTAATTTGGATTTGTTGATATAACTGTAACGGCAGAATATAAGAGAATCGGTAATAGACTTCTTTATCACGGTAAAATACATCGTATTTATACAATTTTAACCATCCTAAAAGTCAGGTCAGCTGGTGATAGACTGTCCTGATTGGCTGGCAATTGACTCAAGGCTAAACAACGACACGAAAAGTTGTCCAATCAGATTATTTCATGTCCACAACGTGAATTAGGTTCAGGTTTGAGGAATAAATTTCAATGATTTTGATTTCAATTTTGGCCGCTTCCTATCAATCTACATCTATGTACTACTGATAAATTTTGTCAGTAATACATGCCACATTACTACTTCGCAAGCCTAATTTACCTTAGGAAAGTGTTTTCAGGATGATCTTGGTACCTTTTTCAGAACGGTTGTACAGTATTTTTAAATATATCTAAATAAATGTTTATTTTCGGCAGTCAAAATATATTATTTGTTTGACATGTTTTTTAAAGTTATCTGCACCTTTTTACTTTTCAGCGATTGGCTCGTTCAACTAGTGGTCGATGCTCTTCACCACGATTTAAAGATACATTGGACGGATTATCATCGCGTAATGTAAATGTTCTATCAATTTCACTTGACAGTACACCAACATCTGAAGATGGTGATTCAAAAAGACGTACTCTATTGTTTACACAAGGTTCTAAGTCGGAGGATCTTAATAAGTGTTTAACAGATGATTTAAGCAGTTTAACTATCGATGGAGGTACTAACTATCGAATTATTCGATCAAGTGAACTTGAAATAGGCAGTAGTCTTGGGGAAGGAGAGTTTGGAAAGGTTTTTCAGGTAATAAA
Organism: Trichobilharzia regenti; assembly: GCA_944472135.2. NCBI lineage: Eukaryota > Metazoa > Platyhelminthes > Trematoda > Strigeidida > Schistosomatidae > Trichobilharzia > Trichobilharzia regenti. The sequence goes on along the minus strand of OX235270.1, from coordinate 131,467,293 downwards.
AACGAAAATTATCTTGTTGTTACCATTTTCTGTTAATATTTCTGAACTGAGTTAACTCAACACTTATAAACACATACAACAAATGCCATCATACTGCCTCGATTTTTTCAGTTTGATATGTTTATGGTGATTACCGCTAGGTGGTGCTCCGGTAGCTTAGTTGTTTAGAGCGCCATACTCATAATGCCGGACGTCAAGAGTTCGAGACTCACTGCGGACACTGGCCTTAGGCGCCGACAGCTCAGTGGTAGAAAATTGGCCAACCGCATAGGTGGTTCGAGGTTCCGATACACTGAAACCTTGCCTAGCCTGTAGTGAGCCGAGTGAAGAGTGGAGGTTGAACGTGAGGCTAACAAGCCAATCGCGTAAAATACAAACACCACTGCCACTGAAACTCCTAAGCTCTAGCTTGAATCTCTGCGTTCCACTCGGCACTCAAAAGAACAAAATAAAAAAAAAAACTGCCAGGTGGAAGTTTCAGTTAGAATATTGTTGCTGATTGGGATGAAAATGCATCCAGATGACAGTAGATGACTGACTGCATTCCCAACGCCTAGACACTATCAAATTGGTTTATTCATTGTTTCTATATTCTCTTTTGATGTATTTAATTAATTAAAACAGTATTGTCATGTCAAAGTAACTATCCCTATTGATGGCTTATTAATGCTAGGATGTGTCTGTTGTTCTTCGTCTGTAGGATTCCGAGTGCAGCATAAGGCTTTAGTAGCAAGTCTCCATTGCATTCGGTTCCTCTCCACCACTACTTTCGTCTGGCTCTAAGACTACCCACAAACTTTCATCTCTCTTATATGTCATGCTCGGACCCCAGGGTCACCGTTTCTCATTCGGATTCCACTTGATTTTTTTTTGATTTTTTGATTACAGCTTGATTCCACACCGTATTTTTAGTACAGGTATGGAATTTTCAGCATGTGATATCGGTAGCCCAAATTTTTCAGGCCGACCACAGATATCAGGTGTGCGTCGGCGGGAGCTCGAACTCCGGACCATATGCATGGTCGGCGAGAGTCCTAACCACTGTGCCACCGACGCACGTCGCATGATGTCACTCAACGGTCTTCTCAACCCATGGTCAATCCATCTTCTTTCCTTTCTATACATTTGTTCGGCGATGAGTTCTTGGTTGATTTGCTGTCTATCAGAGTTCCTTGTTGCTAATCCTTATTGGTCGAACCATCTCATCTTCAGTATCTAGCGAAAGCAGCCATCAATGAAAGTTTGCAGCCGCCTGTTGGAAATTCTTTTCATGGCGCGTGTGTCAAGTCTCTAGACCAAATAGGAGCAGACTTCAAGTTAATATTATTAGATGTTCGAATGTTGTTCCTTGTGCTAAGTGTTGATATTAGTATACTGAGTAGAAAAGCACACTTGGCACATTTCTATTACGAAAATGTTAATTTTTTTATATCAACTTAGACAGCGATATGATTGCTGAAAATCAACTTTCCATCTAGGGTAAATATGCCCTATTTCTCTGTCTCTCTTTATAACACTCACACGGATGCATACGTGCATACAAATACACTGCATAAGTGCGTTAGCGCAGTTGATAGTGTTTTGAGTGCTTAGTTGAACATCAACTATACTTATAAGAATTATTAGTGAAATCGTCGACCTGCTGTATTCTTTTTGTGTATTTTATTTTCACTGTGGTAAACAAATGGTTTATCTAAAGGTCTATACTGTCATTTGTTTGTTTAAGCGCAAATAAATAAAGTTGGACTTGAATTTGGTATACACCGCCTTAAGTTAAAATGCTGCTTAATTTACGCTTTGATGTTAACTTTTAGGAGTTATTATTAGAATCGATTAATAAATCGAAGAAACAGACCATTAAGTTCTTAACGGGAATTACAGTGCCTAATTTACACCGTTTGCGTCGGTGATTCTGCGATAGAATCCACACCAACCATTTCTCACGTGGTCCGAGGCTGAATCCCTGGTCGACACACTCCTAAACCTCTCTAAGCTGATAGGTAAGGCCGGTCAACGGAGAGGTTTGGAAGTGAGGCTAGCAGTCGTACACCTTAAAAATAAAACCACTGTTCCTATAGCTTTTAAGCTCCAACTTGAAGTCCTATGTTCCGCTGGGAACGTAAAGGAATAGAGGAAAATTGCCCCATTGGAGCTCACCTCAAATCGACTTAGACTAGCTGTTGTTGATTTCTTAATCTCAATCATAACTCTATTTACAGGTTTATATTCTTCAACAATCCCTTCATATGGTTCTACCTGAATATGTTCATTGATTTTCTTTAAGCAATCCGTTTTATCCAAGTCGCTCTTAACAGATTTGGTTTGTAATATACATCTTTGATTTCACTGAGTTCTACTGGTCCACATGCATTTCACCTGGGTTTCTTTTGTTGTTTCAGCGCTGGTGCACATTGCACTCGGATTTGAGAAGTAGTAGGTCTTAATGTTACTTCTAGTTTACTAAGGACAACATCCTCACGAATTATGCAAGCTTATGCTACTAACAGCAGAAATGTAAAGATCGCTTAGTCGAAGAAATACAATCACAATATAATTTGAAAAAGGAATTTAATAATAATAACTTTATTATGCACAATAAGTTTACACAATATGCATAATTTTCAGCGTAGTTTATTGCATAATGTTTTTCTCTTTATCCAGTAGTTGCAAGTAAAACAGCCGTCTCTAGTACATCATGTGACTCAGTGATGTTAGATCTAAAGAATAATCCACTGTGGTATTCTTATTTTTTTTAATTTTATTTTTTTAATTTTTGATTACAGCTTGATTCCACACTGTATTTTTGGTACAAGTATGGAATTTTCAGCATGGATATCGGTAGCCCAAATTTTGCAGGCCGACCATAGATATCAGGTATGCGTCGGCGTGGGCTCGGACCATGTGCATGGTCGGCGAGAGTCCTAACCGCTGTGCCACCGACTCATTCTTCTGTCCCCCCCTTAGTAGGTTGCAAACCAATTAAAAATGTGTATGAGTGCATCTGGTGACCCACGGACATAAGTGAATGATTATAACAACTACAACTAAAGAAAATAAGATGCCTTGTCTCGGTTTGAAATCCAGGTAGCCCATTGATACAAGCTAACTGCTTGTTGTTAATAAGTAGTCTTTCGTAGATTAACATTAGAAAAAAAATTCTTGAAAAAATCCTGCTATTTAGCTGCTGAAGACGTAAACTACTGTTTGCTTTAGGTATTAACTTTCAGTCATTGCGCGTCCTGAGTTCGAACCTCTCCTCCCCTTTGCTTCACTCTGTCCAACGGCGTAATATCATCTGTCGTCATACAATAAGTGCAGCTGATACATAGTCTGGTTCATGAGACGCCTATCCTAGGAGTAGCTGACTTCTAAATCAGAAGTAACTTTGTTTGAGTTGTAAGTAACATTTTAAATCACTTAGTAACATGTTGTGTTGTGTTCTTTTTATATTCTCTATTAAGGGTTGATTCATGTTAAGAGTTGGTAACTTGCGTTTATTTTGTCAGTTGATTTTGCAATTCTATGCATTTTTATGCGTAGAATAACTAAGAGACACTAAACTGTCTGTCTATGTTTGTCTTTCCTCATGTTAACCCTGGTTATCAGCTAAACAAAGTTATATGTGCAGTAAAACAACCTACATATAAATGTCTCGTCCAAGCAATATTTTTACTGTGTAAATAGCCTAAATAACAGACGAATTTTCATAATTTATAAAATACACTTTTGTCTCTTGGTTAATATCAGTAGTTATAATGATGACAGTAGTAGTAGTAATAGTGGTGTAACAGTAAAAGACAAGAGACTTGGTAACGGAATGTTTATTTGGAATTTACTGTACATATATATTGGGAAATTATGTATACCATGTATTAAAGTCATTGGCACAGATCATCCGTGTTGTGCTATTTCTGCCCTCCGTATTGTATTTCTTTCTCCCACATTTTTCTACAATACCGGTTCATTTCCTCGCTTTGATGTCAAATCTGTCTCTCCGCTATTTGATATTTTTGGGCCTTTGAACACCTGTCTATATACTATTGATAAATCCTGTTAGTAGCATACGCCACAGTAATAACCCAGTTCCTACGGTTTTTCTTAAGTGTAATCTAACGAGGGAGCTGATTACCACTAGAATTTCTACTGTTAAAAAGGGACACATTAATTACTCAGTCTCAATAACAAAATCTAAAAGCTTAAATTATACTATTATTACTACTCATCTGGGTTCCCAGGAATACATAAGGCTTCTGCAGCACACCTCTATTTTATTCTGTTCTTTTTCAGTCGTTTTTAACTGGCTCTACGATTGCCCGTTGACTTTCATTTCCGCCTTACACATTCTCCTACATCTCACCCTCGGAGCCTACGCCCGACTTGTTCTTTCTCATTCGGGTTCCATCTCCTTAGGCTTGGTGTGTGATATCATTCAACAGTCTCCTCAGCTTATGCTGTATCCATCTCCACTTTTTTCTACATATTTGTTGGACGATAGGTTTTTGGTTGGTTCTCTGTCTGCCATGGTTCCTTTTTGCTACTCCTTTGTGGCCAGCGAATGAGTCCGTCAGTGAACGTTTGCAGCCGCCTGTTGAAAATGCTTTTCATGGCGTATGCGCTAAGTTTCTGAGTCATATAGGAGCAGACTTGAGATCAGTATTTGTATTCCCAATCTTGTTCGTTATGCTGAGTGCAGCAGATTCCCACACTGACTTCAGAGTAACGAATATCCGTCTTGCTTTTTAGATCCTGGTTTTGACATTCTCATCTCTTCGGCGTGCCTATAGTTAAAAGGATAATACTCAAATGAGCGAAAGAAGTAACCGTTGATAGTGATTAGTGCTTGTTGTTGTTGCCTGTCATCGTGTATCTGCATCATCTCTGTCTTCTGTATGTTCACTTGAAGTCCTGTCTTCGATGCTTCTTATGCCAACTTGCCGGTTTTTGCCTGTCTGTGTGACATTAGACATAAATCTTCCACAAAGTTAGGATCTTTTAGAGTTTATTTTTTCGGTCCGACTAATGCCCGTCTTCTTGCTCCCCGTGGTCTATTGCATGATCCAGCCCATCATTGTTGGGAATACCAGCGGTGATGGTAGTCAGTCTTATCTTGCTTGTGACTTCACTTCAGAGGCTTCACTAAACTTTTCAGTGCTAAATGCCGAGCGTGTAGCATCATTGTATAGCCGCTGAAAGGGCACTCTGTAGAGGTGAAGTAGTTTCCAAATTAATTCACCACCGACAGTGTCGAAGGTCTTTTCAAAGTCTATGAAGTTAAGGCAGAGTGTAGTCTTCCATTCTGTGCCCTGCCTGGTGATAATGCGTAGCTTTGCAATTTGGTCCTCGCAAGATCTGCTTTTTCTAAGTCCAACTTGTTCCAGATTCAGTTTCTGCGCACAGAGCATCTTTTAGTCACTCCCGGATGATGTGTCTTAGTATTTCTTTTAGGGTGAACAGGAGCGTGATCCGGCTCCAGATTTAGCAATGGCCTAAGTCACCCTTCGCTAACAAGGTAGCACTTGCAAATCTTTTACAACAGTGGCGTGAGGATACCAGCCTAGGTCTGTGAGACCGTTTTCAGTGCTCCTGGTTCTGCTGCTTACCTGGCTGTCTTTCAGTAACTTAATGGTTTCTGCCTTTATCGGAGGATAGGTGTTTACTAGCAGTTCTGTCTTTATTGATTGTATTTCCAAACGACTTGTAGGGATTTGATTAATTTCACTGAAGATTTCGTCACACAGACCAACATCAGTTAAAACAATCATCGAAAAACTTAAGAGCAGTAAACTCTTGAGCAGACCCCGTATGAATGATACTCAGAATCTTCAGTTTGCCAAGACATACGCATTAGCCATTCAGCCACTGGATTTGAATCTACTGTCTCATCTTCCGTGCAAACAACTTATCACTCTCAAACTAGGATGACACAGCTGTCATAGTGCTCCTTGACTGTCAATGATACTCTAACTGATGCCTATTCTTGACAAATTCCACATTTTAGTAGGTTTTTATATCTGGAATCAAACCATTTGTTTGGCAAAGAGTAGGTATTGTTATCGTTAGCATAATTATTATTTCCTTAGATTAATCAACGGCCGAGTTAGTTAGTACACCCACGTGACTACCGTGTTCCTAAGATTTGTGTTAACTTTCAACTACTGACATTCTAGTCGTCTTGTTTTCAACACACACACGCACATGTTGGAGATTTTTTTTCTTTTGTTCGTTTAACACGAATGAGACATCTACGTACTTTGTCTGTTGTGTGTATGCATATGTGTGATTGTGCATATACGTGTCCATGTGTGTGTATGTGCGTGTGTTTTTGGTGAGTTATTTAAATTTTATTTTGAATTCTTCTTCCTCTTCCGTTATTCCATGCTCCTTATTATTGACTGGCAGTATAATATCAGTACATATAATATTTAGCTGTCCTTTTTTATTTAAGTTGTAATTGGGGTGGGGTGGGCAGGGGGATATATATGTATTTGTCTCTTTCTTCCTTTCTTTCTTGAGGGGAAATTCCATCGATATTTTTGTCTTAAAGGGAAGATAATATCCTGTCTGGGAATTTAATGTCGCTTTCTCTTTCATTGTTTTTGATCAATAATTCAATGTGTGTATTATACTGTTTGACTGTCTGTTATTAGCTTATAGGGTTATTGGTTAAATTGATGAGTAATTGTTATTGTTGTTAAAGAGGAAGTATTTTATCTATTTGTATCGGTTAACTCAACAGTGTTGATGAATTGAACAGTTATTTCCCATAAACAATAACGTCTAATGATGAGTAGACTGAATATTATCTGTTTGAGGTCATTTGAATCTCATGTTGAATGACTTCAATTGACTGAAATAAAATACTCGGTCTCCGATAGTCGACCCCCTAGTACGAATGCTTCGACTGACTAACTGATCGAGTTCTAGCATAGACCTTTGCACAGAAGTGTGGCAGTTCAAGCCGTCACACTCCATGTAGAGAAAAGAGAGGAATAAAGGGATTCAAAAGAAAAATAATAACTAGAAATATGCGGGAGAAAGAATCATAATACGGATAAACATTGGGGTTGAATGGATATGGGAGACCACAGAGAGTGAATGCATCTGCGCCGTCAGTGAGAATGGTTTCTAGCCGTATCACCAGTCGTCTCCAGCCGTTATTGGTTCTCACCATCCCGAGGACCCTAAACAGCCAAGAAGTCTACACCTCCCTACGTGGTTGGTCGACTTAAACGAACTGTTGTGGATTTCATTGGTTGATGAAGCTATGTTTTGGTTTGACCACCACTAGCTCTTTTCCAACCTGATCTTATGTCAGGTAACATTGTCCGCCGAGGAAGGTGGTGATAGCTGGGCGTTCGTAACCCATGTCCTATCCATCTTAATCGATGCAGCTTCACAAATTCATCGACTTATTTCCTCCCCCCTTACCTAACACTCAACGTCTAACCATCTAAATATTATTCACCCTATTAAACCACTCAACATGGGAGATGGAACCCAAATACAAATGATCAATGACAGTCAGTCTTTTCATATCTTTCACTTTCAATGGCCATTTCTCACAGCTATAAAGGGGGACGAAGTGAAGTTCTGCGCAATACACACGTCTTTTGATCGATAGCCAGCCGGATATCACGTCTAAACTAGTGGTGACGTAAGTTGGCAAATGTCACACGAGTCTTCTTTGTCCATGATGAGATTTTGTCAGTCATCAGTTGACTGTGCTTCCGAAATAAGTGAAGTGGTCGTCAACTCACTTTACCACTTCACTCCCTGTCTTTAAGTTAGTGGTCGGTATATTCCAGCCCTGCAGCATAATCTCACTTTTGTTCAATGCTCTGCACACTTTTAACTCTTTCTGTTTGTCCGTTTCTCTAGCATATTTCATGCTTGAGTATAAATGGGTCGGTAGACCGGTAGAAAACTTTTTACAGTGGTTTACTTTGAAAAATTATATGTAAGATAATGGAACAAGCATGTATTGTAATATATTTATTATTATTATTCCCTTGGGTTCAAACTGGAAAATGGGACTTCAACAGAACGTCTTCATTTTGTCTTGTTGTCTACAGTCCTTTTCGGTCTGGCCGCACGACTGCCCATATGCTCTCATCTCTTCCCCATACGACCTCTTCCATGTCACCCTTGAAAGCCTAACTCGTCGTTTCCAATTTGGGTCCCACTCGACCGATATCCTAGTGTGAATTGTCATTTGGCGGTCTTCTCAACGTGTTCCACTCCGTCTCCATTTTCTTTGAAATATTTGTTAAGTTGGTTCGCTCACAGAGTTCATTTTCGATAATTGTTTCTGGCTGGTCGTCTGATCTCCACTATGGAGCCAAAGAAGTGACCTTTTGATGAAAGTCTCTAGCAAGCTGTAGGAAACTCTTTTTGTGATGCTTTGACCAAGTTTCTGCTTCATACAGAAGAGATGACTTAACATTGGTGTTGAAAATCCGAATTTTGTTGTTTATGCTGATTATACATTTCTGAACTGATTCCAGAGTTATGAAAGCCTGTCCTGCCTTTCCCATTGTGTTTTTGATACCCTCATCAGTGCAGCATGCCTGTATCTGAAACCATGGTGCCTAGATAAGTGGAGTGACTAGTGATTGTTGTTGTTATTATTATTGATTGGTTATCTTCATCACTTCCGTCTTCCTAATGTTCACTTGAAGTCATGCCTTTGCTGCCTCTTCTTCCAACTTGTTGGTTTTCGTCTGTGTGTATTGTGACATCATAATAGACAAAAATGACTGAGTTTCAAGGAGGTCATTTAATGCAGAATAGTCGATGTTCAGAATTTCGATGATAGGTAGTATGATGTCGATTTCACCAAAAATCTTGAAGACTAACCAAGCAATCTATACGCCACTCTGTTTGGCCCAGACGTATATGGATTGATATCATATTTTGGTCACTGTTTTCCATCACTATTCCACTTCAGCTAATAATTTTTGTCTAGTAAGTGACTCTCATATTCCTTAATGAAGATAACTGAAGCTTGTGTTAACAAACACAAAATAAACATTACATTATACTGCACCTCAATAGCATCTGTGCATGAAAACGGGGTAAATTAGTCAACAAAATTGTCAACTCTACATAGAGTAAATTATGATTGAAATGTATAATGTTCTGTATGCCAATGCAACATTTGCTGTCTACAAAAGCACAGAAATAGATGAATTAAAATATTTTTCTAACGATTACTTTATGAAATGATATAAAATGCGCACAAAATAAGCCAACATCTGGATTAGTTCAGGCTGTGTACTTTGTCCGATAATCTTTTTCTAGTTAAACACAATTGTTTCACATATGGTGATGTGTTGTTGCACTCTTATCCATGGTCATGTGTAACAGGATTTCATGTATGAATCATATAACAATGATTTGGAAGTTTTGTGCAGTACTTAGAAATGCAGTGCATTTCAAGGATTGGTTTGTTGTCATTAATATATGAAAGGGAGTCTGCTTAATTTTTAACTTTTCTAATCTATTGAATACTGATAATTCATTTAAAAGTTGTTCTTGTTGTTCTTGTGAAGCTGTGACCTACTGGCCTAGCTCTGTCGACCTCATGACTGTTTAAGTTGTGTTTAAAAGAAGCTTTTGGTAATAAGTAATCAGCGTCCTCAGGCCTTAGACAATAAATATAGCTCATTGCCATTGATTGAACTCTGGGTAGCAACTAATGTCATGTGTCTAACCCTTCGTTTGGTGCGGACTAAATTCTATCAATCAAGTTTACAATTCAGTATTTATCAAACTAAGGACTAGATGCATGGCTGTCCCATCCATTACAGTCAGTCGCTGTTCGTTAGTAACTCGGTGGTAACGTCTCTGACCACACCACTGGATGACACTGGTTCGAATCTCAAAGAGAACATGAGTTCCTTCAAGATTAAAGGTACACCTTGCTAACTGGTGGGTGTTGACAAGCACAAAATCCTAGATCCAAGGCTTCCTGTCTACTACCTCCAACCACTCAACCACATGAATATCCACTTAATTTATAGGTAATATCAGTTTGGTAACCGATGGAAATTGCTGAGTGTTTAGCAGGTTGGTTTTTTATCCTTTCCAATTTTCAAGTGATCTTCATTTAATTACCCGTAAATGCTGTTTCGCCTAACTCTACCCCCCTTCAACCCTAAACAAATACCTATGGAAGAATTTCTTAAATTTGAATTCCCTTTTACCGTTACTGTTGTTGTTAATGTCATTACAGTCAAGATATGCTTTTTTAGATAAACTAAAGAAACAGTGAAACACGGAATCTTGTTTTTCACCAACCAATGTAATAAAGGTGTTGAGATATTATACATGATTAAAATAAACAGCCTATTTTTTTATGCCTTGAGAAAATATTCAGCCCAGTATGTAGTATATTGACTGAAAACTGTACTTTGAAGCATCAATGACTTTATACCTTAGTAACCAATTTTTACTTATTTTTTGTTGTTGTCTAAATTTATTCCAGGGTGTATGGCATACAGATGCAAGACGCGTTGTCCAAGTTGCTATCAAGATAATGGATATTAAACAGATCGGTGATGATACATGTGATTTCTTGAATGAAATTGCCACAATGCATCGATTAAATCATCCAGATATTGTACGTCTTCTTGGAGTATGTATTGAAGTGAATACAATTAAGATTGTAAGTGGTAGAACATTCTTAATGTTATTATTGTTATTATTATTATTTGAGTAGATAAAACGCACTTATAAACATGCTGTTTTTTTTTAGAAAAATTATTTCATTTGTGTGATTCATTGATATCATTCTATTATTTATTTATTTACTTATTTGCAATTTAGTAATTGAGGTATTTCTCTTAACAGATAGCTGCTGAGATGAAGATTTTGAGTTACGATACTCTTCACTCCTAGGGGTACTAAGTAGTAACCTTAAACAACTTAATGTAATCTAGTCTACCACTGAATAATGCCAGTGATAAGCATTCGCTTTATAGTGAACTGATAGCAGTTAGAGTTTACTTCTCACTGAATTCAAATCCCACTGGTTGATGAACGGTCAATGCACTTGTTTTGTAACCTAATGGTCCTTGAAAAGGGGGCATACTGCTGAAGAACAGTCCCAGACTGGGATCAAATATATCTGGTCAATGCTTTTCGTGTCTAACTGATGTTGGTTTGTGATCACATTGATATCAGTTAGAGAACCACTGAAACACAAGGAGTACTGGACAGTTGTTTCGTCTTATTTTGGAACCCATCAGCAGTACTCACCCACCGAACCTAGGGTTTTCGGGCTCCAAGTCAAAGTTGTAGACCATCCAGCCACTGGCATCTGACTTAATGGCCAGGCGATAAATTCCTAACTTCCACCAATTCGTGATTTTATCATGACTAACACCAGCCAATGTCATTTATGGAGAGTATTTGTCCTCACTACCGATGGTTCTTCAACTGATATCAATCCGTGATCAAACTTGAAACATATCAAATCCCTACAAACAAACTCATGAAAATGTGATCATTCATTTCGGTATTCTCCACGTTTCGTTTTCAGTATTCAAACGCGTAATGTTTTGTTTATGTTACACTAACTGTAGAGTAGTTTAATTTTTCTCTTTCAATTGACTGTCGACATTTATTATTATTATTATTATTATTATTATTATTATTATTATTATTGTATGTGGCATTGCAGATACACTTCATTTAACTACATTTGGTAATTATGATGGGGCGTAATGTGTAGTCTATTTATTCAGTTTATGATAAACAGATAATAATATGTATATGGATTTTTAAAAGTGTAATAGAATTGAGTTATTTTTCGAAAGCCTTTCTCACTTTCTCACTTATTTTCTCTCCTTCATGCCTACGTGTTTTGTTTTCTTTCATGCTTAATAGTATTCACGCCACATGGCTATGCCAAAAATAAATTTTTTTTAAAGTAATAGATTAAAGACCAGATGGGAATTTCATGTTTGGTTTTCGCTCTAGGATTTCAGTTAATACCTGCCGGATTCGAATCCCCCTCTTCTGCCTACCTTTCCCTCCTCAAAGGTATACCAATAAGTAGTTATCTCTCGCCTGAGTTTATATGATCACTGGAAGCAGAACTTCGAGACAACAAGTGCAGTGACACGAATACATTTATACCCTGTTTATTCATTCCAATTATTTTATTTCCACAATTCTCTCTTTCCATCTTTTATCCTCTAAAGCAGACTTTCAGTTACATTTTCTTGTTGCTTTTTGTCTGCGTTTGTATAACCTTCAATTTTTCAAGCAATTGTGGTGTATGTAGCAGGGTGGAATGTTGTGGCGTATTCCTGTATCTATCTTATTCCCAATGTGAAATGCATCACATACCAGCGTTGGTTAGGTATTCATTTAAAGCCATGAAGCACTGGGCTGCAGGGCATATTGCTTCAAGTCCAAGAGTTCCAAGCATAAAGTTATACCTGTATTGTAGTACTTAAGTCGTTCTTTTCGTTTATCAGTCTACACAAAATTTGGTATATAAAGAGGTATTCATGCATAGGACTCCTAATTTCATGTGCGTCAGTGTAATAGGTATGGTTTGTATGTACACAAGAAAATCATTATAGTCTTACATTTGTTCAAGAAGTGTAACTAGCCCATTTCTATGATGTGTTTTAGATGCAGTGCATTGTGTTATATTATTTTCTGATGGTTTGACGGTTATTCATGTTTGTCAATATATTAACGGACACACAGATTAAGTCTCACTCAGGTCTAGTAGTTGTCTATGAGGTAACAGTTTAGGAATTAGGCATATTTATTCGCATGTACGACAAATGTCTCACTATAGAGAAGATTCGTAGCTCAGGTGGGTGATTTCGATGTCGTTGTGTTCTATGAGCTGGGTGATTTAACTGCGTAGTTTTCATTGTCAGGAGATATGATCACGTTACTCTTAGTTCCCACCAGTTACTCCTTGTCATTGTGGAAAAAGTGTATTCATCACATCTTTAATGTAATTTATATTGTTCAGGTTGTAGGCAGTAGAGAGAAGAATCCTTGAAATAATATAAAATGAGCTCATTTTATCCTGGTACGTGTTTGTCGTTTTTGCCTCATTCAAATTTATAGTTAGCTGAGGTAGGAAAATTTACTCTTGCAAAGTTGTTTGTTCGTAGACACGTTTTTCGAAAAATGATTTTCTTTGCTGGGGAGAGTGCTGAAGATTTGTAACCCATAATTAGATAAAATGGGAATTGTTTAGTGTTCTTCTTAATGAGGCGTGTTGGTTCTGATGATAAAACGTCCACGATCAAATCCTCATTAAACTTTGGAAAACATGAAGCAGTTTTCACCTCTCTTCAGCTAGCCGGAAATTCGAGTAATTTGAACTGATTCACGCCTCTGGGCTGAGTTAAGACCGAGTAAACAGCTGACTATAACTGTGAACGAAACAATCGACTTTTGTTTACATCTCTTCGATTTAATTAACTGGCACTTCTGGTTGACGTGAGTGGTGGTCTCCAACTATTCATATCAATCAATCAGTCAGTAGTATATGTCTTCAGCCAATTGTCTTCATATTAAATATGAGTTAAACAAGGTGTAGGTGGGTGTGTTTTTGTATTTTCTTCCCATTCCTCTGGTATTATATTACTTATTATTAGTACTGTTCACTTGGTACACCCTATTTCGTCCTCTTCTCTGCACCTATCTTCAGCTGGTCTCACGTTTGCTCATAGGCTCCCATCTCTTCCTCACCCTCGGACTCCTGACTCGTTTCCCATTTGTGTTCCACTCGAGGGTCCAACTGGTGTCCTATGTAACCCAACAGTCTCCTCAGTGCGCGGGTGATCATCCATTTCCATTTTCTTCGGCATGGTTGTTGAGCAATAAGTTCTTGCCTGGTTCATGCTCAGAGTTTCTTGCTGATGATTCTTCCTGGCCATCTGATCTTTAGTATGGAGCTGGCAAACTCAGCTGTTGACAAAAGTTTGCAGCAAGCGATTGGAAACGCTTTTGGTGACACGTCAAGTATCTGACCCATATAGAAGAACTGACTGACTTAGCATTGGTTTTGAAAATTCCAATTTTGTTCTTTACCCTGAGTTCAGAAGATTTCCAAACCGGCTTTCAGAGTTATGAAGGTCTATCTCACTTTTCCCATTCCGATTTTGACATCATCCGTTCGCCGAGTCTGTAGCTGAAAAGATGCTTTCTAGATAGGTCAATGAAGTGACCTCCTTCATATTCCTTCTTTTGGTACTGATTGGTGTTAGTTGTTGTTGTTGGTTGGTTATCTTCATCACCCCTGTGTCTCCTCTATGTTCACTCTCTTGGCTACTTCTTCAACCAGTTTGTTGATTTTCGCCTGCAAGTCTTCGATTTTGTGTGACATTAAGCACAAATCATCTACGCACGAAATCCAGATCTTCCAGAGTCTTTATGTCGGTATTCCAGCGTATTCCTGCCTTCTCGTTCACTGTGGTCTTCCACATAATCTATTCCATTACAATTAGACGTATCATCAGTGATGATATTAGGCAGCCTTATCTTACTCTTGTATTTTCACTTCAAAGGCTTCGCTTAGTTTTTCGCTATAATGAGTCACTTAATATGTCGCATTGTCATATAGCCAGCTGTTGAATGAGGTTGATAAAGATTTGGGACACAGCACGCCATAGTGTTGATTTTTTTCCATCACGTTCCCCAGTGAAACATAGGGCTCCAAGCTAGAAGGCTTGAAGTTTCTGTAGCAGATGGGGGTTACTAGCCAGTCTTATGCCCAACCTTTCCTCTTTACCAGCATTATTTCTGGCTTAGCGAGGTAAAGGAGTGCGCCGGTGGCCTTTATGGAACCCCGGACGATGCGCATGGTCTGCAAATGCCCTAACCGCTGTGCCACCGACGCACTAGTATTGATTTAGCCTCTTCAAATTACTTCGCGGCCAACACTGTCAACGGTTTTCTATGCTGTCTTTAATGATGATGATGATGATTCGTAGAGTTGCTTTTTGATCCGTTAATATGTGCTGAGTATTTTGGCATAGAGTCTTTTTTTGTGTAGTTATGCGCGAGATCGGTTAATACAACCAGAAGTAAAACAATTCGAATGCTTTTGTTTTACTAAATGTTTTCCTTTATTCTTGCAACTGTTGAATGCATTTTTATTATTCCTTTTTTTATAGAATAAAACTCCTGTAAGCTATCATATCTCAGTTTGAAAAAGATCAGATTTCACTCTTTTTAGTATTTGTTCATTCAGTGTATCACTTCTTTCAATTTCTTCACATCTGTTGTTTTATTATCTAAGACAACAGTTCTACTCTTTTTTTCAATATAATTCTGAATGTATTTCTTATCATCTGGTCTCTTTTTGTTTGAATTATTACACATTGGGCATTGAATCCTTTTTAAAGTCAGTATTCATTATTCAATATTTTATTATATTTCGTATCTGTTTTTTCTCTCCATAAGAATAGACAATTAGAGAGTTCAATAGAATCATATAATCATTGAAAAAATTATTTATAATAATGTAAACAAAAAATTAATCAAAAAAAGACGAAAAAGAGACTGGTCAAATAATTTTATACTTTCGTCTGTCTGTCTGCCTATCCATGTGTCCGCCTATCCATTCATCTATTTGTTTGCATGACTAATTCACTGTGTACTGAGTGAGTGGTAGGCAGGTATAAAAGCGAAGCATTTATTTGGCTGTAGTGCCTTACCAAGGAAACAGTATCCTTTTTTATAGCCATAAAACTGTTTACTAGGTAATGTGTTCAAAGTAATGGAGATTTATGGTTTATCAAGTGTTGCTTTGTAGAGATTTAATTGGCTACAGGTTCGATTAGGAGCTGGCATCAGTTAGAGTACCATTAAATACCAGCTGTTTCGTCCTAATTTGAGACTCTTTACAGTACGCAGCCACCTTAGGGGGTTTGAACCCAGGACTTTCCGGTTATGTGACAAGCTGGCAGACGACCATTCAGCTACTGGGACCCGATCTAGTTTAGCTGAATGATTTTTAGGGCTTTTGATATGTTTCTCGAAAGTTGGATGGTTTAATCACCGGACTTCCGTTGTCCCCTCTGTAGCGCTAATTTCACAATCAATTGTGTGTCAGAAAAGCACTTATCTGATTCAAATTTTCTTCAAATTATTCGGAAAGAAACTGTGCTTTACACTTCAATTTCTTGATCGTAGACGACTCCTGATGGAAGTCGTTTAATTCTCATATATGAGATTTTAAAGTATTTTACCCATTGATGTTGAACGAACTTACTGATTTTACAAACAACCTATTCATCAGTTGATAACTCTCTTTAACTAAGGCCAAGTGTTGCAGGCGAATTATCCAAACGGTAGTAAATAATTCAGTTGCTTAGTTACAAAATAAATTGTCGTGATCAGAGAGTTTCGATTTACAGTGTCTCTAAGTTTAATCACTATGCTATAATTGGCAGCATACTGTTGGACACTGTTGGTTAGGATGTTGGATTCACAGCTGCTAAGGTCTTTTTTGTTTCATCTGTTCATATATGCCTAGCTATTGGATAAATGGCAGTTAGATAAATCTAGCATAAGTGTATATTTCAGCCTAAGTGACTGTATTTTGGCTTTGTACAACTTTCGAAGACTGTTGTGAATATTCTGTAATCATAGTTATGTCAGTTATTCCACTATTGTTTATAAAGAGCTGTAGATGATGCGTTCATAACTAATTTAATTCTAAAGTTGGAAGCAAATGGTTATCGGCATGAAGAATATCTTGTTACTCTTTCATCCTTATTTATCCTACAAAACTACTTCTTTCTCAAACTGTTTTTTCGAAAATCACCTTTCTTACAGCATGACATTGTCAATTTCTTGTTCTTCTGACTGACTAATTTCTCATTAAAATCTTTAAATAAAGTGTTTTATTTGGAGGATGCAAGCTCACTTACAATGTCTTAACGCCAGTCGTCTATCTGATTAGGTTTCGAACTGTGATGTATGTTCACATTTTGGTTGAAATCAGTTAGTTTTACTTTCTGATATTTAGCATTCAAAAGTAGACTCTGAATTGATATTAGACGATTAGAGGCAATCGGCAAAAAGCCTTTGACCTAAAACTTCACGCTAGTCGGCATTCACCTGTCAGCAAGAAGTATCTTCAAGGAATATATGCTTCATCTGAGATATAAACTCGGGTCACCCAATGGTGTAGTCAGAGATGTTACCATTGAGTTATTCGGGTTGGTGATTGACCTCCAGTAGGACTGTAACGGGTACTTTGATAGGACACTAGGTAGTAAGTGATGTCATGCATTTTACATAGTGGACATCATTAAAATACTGAAATATGAAACTAGTTTTATGAATTAAGAACAATAAATATAGAAGAATAATATGAGCTCTTTTTTATGATTTCGCGGACTCCTTTTCAGTTGCTTACAGCCTCAACAATACCAGAAAAATATAAATCTCTAAATCGGATTCCGGCTAACTTTTATCACGTTGACCATCAATTGTTCACATAAAGAGGAACTATAAGTAACCTAAGTCCAGAATGATAAAGAAAGTTAAATCATGAAGTCATAAAAGGATTAACTGTTTATCGGATAATAAGACTAGTGTTCTTGAAGACAATCAGAGTTCAAAATGTGGATTGAAACCAAGTTCGACTTGAAAGGGTATGTCGTTAAAAAAATGTTACGCAATACAGCAACCTCACCTAGTTTTCTATCTGGTCCTAACCTCGGGAGAAGATAGAAGGTTGGGAGTGAATCCATGCTAGAAAATCAATCCAAAGCAGAAGAGAAATATAGGAATCTATGAGATCAGATTGAATGCATGTAAACTCTCCAAATTGTTAACTGGAGAGTCAACCAGACGAAAACCCACAAGCACACTGAAAGAGTGGCTTACATGGTATCACTAACAGCAGCTAAAGCTCTTATGCTCTCTTCTCAAGGATAATTACATCAAAATTGGACACCCGACGGTGAAATCCATTTTTGTAATGTATATTTTTTGTGGTATTATTCAGGTTGTAGAGGTCAGTTGAAGAGGAACCCACGAAGTAATAAAAAAAGAATAACATCAGGATAATTTCCCCAATTTTTATTTATGAAAGCATAAATTCATCCATTATTTGATTAGTGTTGTGTTCATGTTAGAAGATTGTTATTATTATTACCCTTTTTTTCTCTCCTCTTCATAACAGAATCGTATTAATCTTTAAAAAAAAACAAAAATTTAATTTTCAGGTTACTGAACTTGCACCACTTCGATCTTTACTGGAATGTCTTCGTGAAACAGAGTTGAGATCAAGTTTCTCCGTGCCTGTATTACATAAATTTTCAATACAAATAGCACGTGGAATGAGTTATTTAGAAGAATGTGGTCTTGTACATCGTGATTTAGCTGCTAGAAATATTCTAGTATTTTCTAAAGATTCTGTAAGTTTATCAATTTATTACTAAATAATACCATTGTTAATGTCATTATCCATTTGTATTACCAAGTCAGTCAGTCAGTCTATGAAGCCTGTGTTAATAAGTGTTTTGTCTATGAGTGTCTATTCAAACCTGAAGACGGTTGGTTATCCGAAGTCTTTAAGTATAATCTGTCTCTTCGGTGCACTCTGTTCACTTGTACAAAATCCATTTAAAGTTTACCACCTCCACCTAATATGTCTTGTAGGTATTATATATTATTATTCCCTTGGGTTCTGAGTGGGACATAAGATTCCCGAAGCACATTTCCATTTCATTCTGTTTTTTTTTCAGGATTCCCAAACCGTCGTTTCTAACTCGGGTTTCACTCGAGTGCCTGGCGCATGATATCAGTCAATAATGATCTCCTCAGAGTATTTTGGGGGCGATACATTCTTGCCAATTCTCTGAACCATATGAAAGCACTGATTTTGACATTTATGATGAAGATCCGTATCTTGTTCCTTATTCTGAGTGTATTAGGTTTCCACACTGATTTTAGCGTAATGCTGAACCACTTTCTTCTCCTTCGAATACTGACTTAAACATCCTCATCTATCGCACATGTGGTTGAAACTATGCTACCTATACAAATGGAGGAGGTGATTGATTTTCTGAAGAACTGATGACAACATTTAGGGAACCTTGAAAAACCAGGGAGAGCTCTAGGTAGTTAAACAGCTAATGTTTTATATTTTTGATTACAACTTGATTCCACACTGTATTTTTGGTACAAGTATGGAATTTTCAGCATGGATATCGGTAGCCCAAATTTCACAGGCCGACCATAGATATCAGGTGTGAGTCGGCAGGGGATCGAACCTCGGGCCGTGTGCATGGTCGGTGAGAGTCCTAACCGCTGTGACACCGACGCAAATCACATAACATGTCGAAGACCCCAGCCAGGCTGATTTAGACGACTAATAGTCAAAGATTGTTTAATTCAATTTTACATTTTGCCGTCGATTGATTGGACCGAAGTGCTTGGTCTCAAGTTGACATGTCAGCGCAGATGCTTCGACGATGTCTGACCATGTAAATTGAAGTCAATTGGTGGATGGTGACTAGCAGTGGAATCTATGCTGCGCATTTCTCCCTATTTGTGGCTTGTCAACTGAATGTACCTGCATTCAACAGTGAGTTGTAGTGTTCCCACTGAGGCTAAAATCCCAGTCCCCATATTTTCAAATACCAAAGTGTTATCCACTAGACTACTTCTGCAACTAGAGCCACTTGAGACCGAGCACTTCAGCCTAATCGGTCGACGGGAAAACCCAAATTGAATGAAATAATTCATAACACCCGTTGCACAACAGGTGGGAAAACCACCACTCACTAAGGAATGCAGGTGCATCCAGTTGACAAGCCCCAAATAGGACGAAATGCGCGACTCGATTTCCCTGCAAGTCACCATTCACCAATTTTCTGACAGTTAAAGACTTCATGGATTGATTCCATGTTTTTTCTGATTTGATCCAACGCTAACTTTTTTCCCAACTTCATTTATATAGCTTATATGGATCTTGATACGTTTAATCCTACTCCAAAAATATGGTGGAGATATGTGCACAACACTTTCATAGTGTTAAAAACAGAACATATCTCTAGCTTCTTCGCACACACAAACTCACTAGTGGAGGGAATAAAATTCACATTTGAATCGGAAAATGAACAAGGAGAATTAGCTATGTTAGATTGTAAAATAAAACGAATAGAATAAGGTAAACTGCACACTAGTGTGTACAGAAAACCAACTCATTCTAGTAGATATTCCAGTGTTGGTTTGTAGGGATTTGATTGGTTACAGGATTTCATCATGAGTTGTCATTACTTAGAATTGGCAGAAGTTAGAATTCATGGACCATTGGATCGGGTCCCAGTGGCTTAATGGTATACGAGCTCTCCTTGTAACTAGAAGGTCCTGGGTGATGATGAAATGACGAAATAAAACAGATAAAAGAAGAGTTGGTGTTAAATAACTATCCTTTAAAATTCATTAGGAAGATCGAAAAGGCCAAAAGAAAAAAAATAATTGTGAAACTAGTAATAATAACACAAATAAGAGAGAATATTAGGCATCTACGGTTATACCATATAAAGAGGGGACATCTGAGACCCTACGTAGAATTCTTAATAAAGCAGGAATTAGGGTGGCATTTAAACCTACAAACTCACTCAGGGACAAGCTGTGTAGGTTAAAGGACCCTATCGGTTGACCCAATTAGACAAAATAATATAATTTACAAAATACCCTGCAATGACTGTGAGTAGGGTCAACTGCATAGGTCAAACTAGTAGGTCAGGGGTAGTCAGATTATCAGAACATAAGAATTTAGCTAAGGGAAGAATGGTTGACCCGGAGATTTAGAATTTAGAAAAAAGCACTCAGTGATTGCAATGCATCCATTAACACACAACCACACGATTGAGTGGTATAGGGTTAAAATTCTAAAAAGTAATCTAGGTAGATGGAGAGCGAGAGAGGTTGATTACTGAATCCTTGTTCATCGAATCTACACCCAACACAACACATGCAATAGGAATGAGTCATCATCATCACTCATACCCGAAATATGTAGAATACTATTACCAATCAAATCAAGTGAAAAACAATGGAGCTATATAAATGAAGTTAGGAAGTTGTGTGATTACCTTGATATGATTATGAGCAGTAAATTGTGCTCGAAACGTCATGAGTAAACATTACTGTATAACAGTCTGAGACTTTATCAAAACAAAATTTATCCATAATGGAATTACACTACCATAGTGCACAAGTTTTATTCTTATACCTAACTTTTTTCCACAACAATCCTATATCGGCTAACACTGTTGGACGGAGAAGGCTACAGGTCAGCATGCGTTAGTAGCCATCTCAGTTGAGGTTGGATGTTGTCACTACATTGAATGAGATCTACTCTGGTAAATTTACACATTCTCCAACAAATTTTACCTTAATATAACATTTGTTTTAATATCTAGTATCATTAATTCTTTCTGTTATTGAACGACAACTTGGTTGGTCTCATTTGTCTACCTGTGCCAGTACATTACATCATTCAAGTTGTAAATATGATTCCACCTGCTGTGTACTTGGTTTACATTATTGCTTACTTACTTACTTAATTTCATCTGATTGCAATTTTTTACCCATTCTTCATTTCTACAATAGGACACAATCCTCCACTTTTTTCTCTTTATAATGTTATAAACAATACCATTTGTTGGATTACATTTATGCATAAACTTGAAATGTGAACGAAAAAGGATACTTTACTGTAGTTACACTAAAATTACAACTATGGTTTGCCTTAATTAATCATTACCTTTGGTATATTAATCGTGAATGACAGGAAGGGGAAGGATGGCATGTTTAATGTAAACAGAAAGCCTTTCTAATGCATACTTTTTCATTTCCTGTTGATATTTTTTTAATGGACGACCGATTTGGACAGCTTTATTTGAATCTCGATGGGGATAGATACCATCACCCCACCCAGTGGGAAGCAGGTGCATCCAACTGATCAGTCCTAAAGATGACGGAACGTCCAATCTAAATACCACTGTCAGGCATTACCAAAAAGTTGTAACTTCAGGAACAATCTCGTATTTTTATCCTATAACATTTAAAAAGCATGGCATAAGTAATCAATGCACGCAGATTTCTACACGAAGTGTATATTGTCAAATGTATCATCCACTATCATTTCTATGTTCTCTTTGACGAACCCCTAGTATAAGAGATTGACTAACAAAAGTTCAACAGTGATTTAATTTTAACATAAGCATTCGATAGTTTCCGAAGTATGATTAAGATTTCATAGTTACGTACCAACCATCAAAAGTGAATATGAAATCGAATCGAAGTATTGTACACTCATGTTTTCCTCTGAAGTGTTCCTAATCAAGCTGCGATAGACATTCCTCAGTTGCACACTTCAAACAATCCAGGATATTAAGTTGTCATAAGTAGATTTTTCATAAACTGACACCGCCTACAGAGCTATTGAAATCTGAGGGTCACCGAATGAATGGGGTCTTAGGTAGTACTCATTTGATTCCACTAAAGATGAAGAAAAAGACAGTCGAATATCGTGATGTGGAGGCTGTATAGTCTATCCACTGGTCGAGAATCGAATGGTTTATGATTGTCATTACCTGCTTATTCATCATACAGTTCATTTGCTTTGATGTGACTATGGTAAAAGATTGTCGCTAGGGGTGTCCACCAATGTGAGAACAGCTGTCTACCGATGTCATTGGACGATGTTTCAACCACACTTCTCAGTCAGACTGTTCAAAAATGAATAACTTCTTATCAGAAATTAGTCAGTGGTTTTTTTCAAGTGGTCTTTAAGCTTGTTTCCTCAAAATTTCAGGTGGTTAATTTCACTCCTAGGTGCAAGTGCGACTTACATGAACTGGTTAGTTTGCACGGTTCCACTGTCATAGATAACACAGAAGTCGAAACGAAATCGAATGATAAATACCTTGGATTGTGTATTTTCTCTGATCTTTCGTGGTCTTTCCACATCATGTTAGTTTCCAGAAAGATATATCATTTACTGTTTTACTTAAGGAGGTTAAGATGATCTGTAATCACCCCGTCTCTACTATCTTATTTTGCTAATTATTGCATTCTACCTATGCTTCTTTATTGCTTCTTCTTAATCTTTCCTCGGCTACTTAAGAAAAACTTTCTTAGATTTCAAAGGGCGCTAAAAGTTGTCAGTGGGGAGAGTGGAGTGTTGCTAAACTACTATGTTATTAGTGTTGTAGATAGACTTATCGACTCCTGTCAGAAATGAGCGAATATTTTCTTGCAAGACTCTGAACATCCTCTCTATACACAACTGCCTCCTTGCATCTTATCGGGTAGAAGCAACTATAGAAGACTGTATGCTCGGTCGACTAAGCACAAAAAGCCTACAGTACCTTATTTGGCAGGCCAGACATTTTATGGGATAAGAAAAGTGTAAGGCAGGGGATTACCAACCTACTACGGAACTCGAAGTAAACGGCGCCCCTCTTACATTGTTGTTAACATTTTCACTTGATTTAATTTTATATTCATATTCTTATTGGACAATATTATCAATGTAAATGCCCTGTTTTAATAATTACCCTTGTAATGAGAATATTACATGTAATGCTGTACTGTACTACTACATGCTGAAAATTCTATATTTGTACCAAAAGCACTGTTTAGCATGAACATTTATTATTATTAATAATTCACAAAAGTTGATGACCATTAGGTATTTGATTTTGACTTATTAGGTGAACCAGAACGTTTACAAATTTATTTATATCTGAAACTTTTTAAAAATATTTTTGACTGCCTATAGGTGAAAATCAGTGATTTCGGCATGAGTCGTGCTCTTCAACTTGGCAAATCGTATTATCAATCAAATTTCAATGTCAACCTTAAACTGCCTATCGCCTGGTGTGCACCAGAGTGTATACATGATTTACTATTCACAACAGCTTCAGATATGTGGGCATATGGGATTACACTATGGGAGATATTCACCTATGGATTTACACCATGGGCTGGTCTTACTGGACGACAGATACTAGAGATGATTGATGCTCCGAAATTTGGTCGATTAGACCAACCAGAGACATGTCCGGATCCAATTTATGATGCTGTAATGAGAGCATGTTGGGCGCATGAACCAAAAGCTAGACCAACTTTCAATCAACTGTTAGGTAAACCATTGTTCTGTATAGTATTAGTGTTTTGCTAAAAATTATGTATTAGTTTTTGGCGGGTTCATAATATTCTATCTTGCAAAATGGATATAATTACTAAATGTACTTGTGTGTGAATATTTGTGTTTATTGTGCTGTAACTGGTCCTATGTACAAAACTGGAACGCTTCTATGTTTTCAGTTTTTGAAATGGGCTTGGTGATTTGTAGTATGTCACCACTCTTTATTTGGTAGAATAGCTGCTGAATAAAACTAAATCTTGCGAGAAAGTCAGTTACTTATTCACTCACGTAAGGTGAAAATACCAGTGGTTCATTGTGGTGCGAATAACCTGTGTACTGATGGGAAGTCCCAAACTAGGATGAAACAACTGTCCAGCTGCGTACTGCCCAAGAGTCCCGAAGAAGAACGAAAGAGATGTCCAGTACTCCTTGGTTTTCAATGGTTCTCTGACGGAAATTAATTCATAATCAAAATCTGAAATCAATCAAATCCCTACAGACCAACACTTGGAAATATTGGCGAAAATCGAATCTCGTTTTCAAAGCGATAGCTAAATTATTATCATTATATCCTTTAATTCCTAGAAGAACATAAAGCTTCAGCCGCGCGTCTCCATTGCCTTCGGTTTTCTGTCAACTTTTTCACTCCGCTCCAAGTCCGCCCACATGCTTTCATTTCCTCTTCACATGACCTCCTCCATGGTCATGGTGTGTAATTCTGTATTTAGGGTATAAAATATTGTCCAACTGGAAGTTATTTGCATAAAATGCCCATCCCTTCATTACAAATATATATATATATATATATATATATATATATATATATAGTCAACTAATCAATATATTTTCCCCATGCATAAATTAGTCATCTTGCCTCTCTTTTAAACAAAACTTCTCTTCGTTAAGTTTATTCGTCTTTGTTTATATGTTTATGTACAATATTTGTCACATACAGTCACACACGAGACCAGTCACTTTATTTATTCTATCACTTGGATTGTGTAGTGTTGTTTATTCAAGATAGATTATTTGTGATATATTCATGCTTGATACAAATAAATTTTGTTTATTCCTCTGAAAAAAGTCTATGAATGATGAATTTCACAGACAGCTGAGAGAGAGAGTGATGGTTGATTAAACGGCTGAGCCGCTTAACTTCATATAAGGATGCCTAAACAGAGGAGGATTACATTGTCTGATAAAATGCCAGTAAAATACTAAAACTCTATGTTAATCTAAGCGTTTTGTTTAACATTGTGACTCTACAGAATAGTAGAATAATTACTTAAGATAACTACCACTTTCCTATCAATCAAATTAAACATTGGATTTGGAGTAAAGGAAGGCAAGTGTGTTAATTGATGAAAATCTCAAACTTCATCGACTTTTGTTGTGGTCGAGACAGGTGTTGTGTATTTTAGGTCATCATTTCCGTCGATGAGTAGTTTTATCTAGAGTAGTAGAGTGTAACAACAGAAGACAAGGGCCAGGCAACAAACACAAGGTATATTTAGCTTTAAAGTTACTGCTCCCAATATCCTAAACTACTATTTCTGTTCCCCTTTAATTTTAGTGATTTTGTTTTGCCTAACTTAATCTTACTAACCAAGATCACCTCCTATTTTATAGCTGCTATTTATTTGCTTGTTCTACTCAAGGGATTTAATCGAAGTCAAGGTGGATACCGTTGCGCAATTATGTTGGATTAGGGAAACACTGACTAGATAGTCTTATTTCGTCTTAGTCCTGGACACTTCAACATGTTGGGAGGCTATGAAGTAACTGTATTTACCATCCTAACATTCAAAGTGGAACCCATTACTGCATGATTTCCGACTAATATCGTCATCAAACTTTTGAGTATATCTATGCGTTTGCGCCTGTTGTATTTCATCTATCATAGCTCTTTTATTAAATCAATTTGTTTCAAGTTTAATCATGGATTGGTATCAGTTAGAGAACCATTGATAACTAGGGAATACTGAAGGTCACGGAGTCGTGGGCACGTTTTACTGAAGAGTCTCAAGTAAGGACGAAGTAGCTGTCATCTTCCCCCTGGTTTTCATTGGTTCGTAAGCAAACTTGAAACAGTTCAAATCCGTACCGATTTGTGTATAGCACAAACTTCTCAGCCAAACTACACCAAAAGTTTCCTTTTCTGCTAGCGTACTTTCTTTCATCTAAAACGCGAAAAAAAAACTGCTTATTATCTATGATTGATGTTGTCGTCGTTTGATGGCATGAATCATCCTTTTCATGCTTGTACGATACGTATGTATATGCATCTTACAGAGAATGGATTCAATACGGTCACTGTCATACCTGGTAATATTTTCTTCCACATAATATATGTATGAACGTATGTAGATATGTATGTGTGTCTGTGTGAACTACCCGTATTGAGAAAGAATAAACGAAGACAATTTGACGCGTGTGTGTCAAATCTTTTTCCAGTTATTATATGTGTTATGCGTTTTTGTTCTGTCATGATGTTCATTACTGTGTGTGTACAAGTGAATCACTCGATAAATTTGTGTGTGTGTGTGTGTGTTTAATTTGGACAGTAACATTTTAGTGTGGATGTGTATTACAAATTTGAAAGCTATTAATTAAAGCTGATTTCGTCCTCACTCTTTCCTATAATAATTGTGCCGTTACAAAAACGATTCAGGTTTTAATTTTAATTTTTTACAACATAAGATGTACACTATTTTTGGTTTTCGTATTGAGGTACTATGGTGTGTGTGTGCATCAATACACTCTGTCTAGTCGATAGTAAAAATGGTAACTACTAATAGTAGTAGTGGTTAACCCTCAAGAGGGTATGACTACTTTTGCGGTCGTCAAGACACAACATGGTGCAGTGCACCTCAGCTCAGTTACTTAGCTGTGAATTCTGTTGTATGAATCGATGATCGTAGTTTAAAGAATGTATACAAATCTCTGTAGGATTTGTATACTTGCACGATAGGCTTCGGCTACAAGTGTATATGTGTGTATCATAATTTAAATTTTTAAAGTAAACTGTAATTATCCTATCGTGTTCATACATGTTGTTTTCTATCTGAAGCTGGTTACATTTACCTAAAGACTTTATGTTCACGATTTATTCACCTCATATTCATAATATACTTATGAAGAATGATTAATGCTAACGAATTAACGCATACTGAGTCTGTAAATTGTTGGACAGATAATTTCTGTTTGTATACACCATTTCTTTTGGACGTTGATCCGTATCTGAGTTGGCTGATCCTCTAGGTTTAGTTATGCTTAGAGCGAAGAGAACAAAAGTTCAAAAAAGATATCGCATTTATATGCATTGCTTTACATACATACAGTTATTCTAACTTAACGAAGGCTATTAAAGGTGATAATAATAATAATTTTCGATTTGATATGAAACTTTAAGGGTGTGAATATTAGATTAGAAGGGGATTAGAGAAACACAATTACACAGGATTAGAAAATAGTTGTGCAATGTGTAACGTAGTTTTTTTTGTTCAACGAAGTCAGGTGTGAACGGAATGAGCATAAATACTAATTCGAAATAAATAAGTTTTATAACTGAAAATGAAAAGTGAAGGGAATATGAAACCAAAGACAACCACGGAAATCAAGGAGTAAAACTGAACTAGATCCATTAATAATGGTTATTTATATATTAGATGGTTGGAGGCAATCGGTGGGAAGCCTAGGACCTAGTTTCGTACTAGTTGATACTCGTCAGCAGGGCGTATCTGCCAATCTCCAGGGTACTCAGGTCCCTGCTGCGATTTGAACCTGTGTCACCCAGTGAGTGCTGCAGTCAGAGACGTTACCACTGAGTCGTCCAGGCTCATGATTGAGCTCTTGTAGGACTATATTGGTTACTTTTTTATTGGATACTAGTTAATAATTAGTTTACTAACCCCTAACTAGTGTCCCATCAAAAAGGTTAATTTTATGCAACACATCGATGGAGGTTTTCGTTAGCCGAAGTTTTAAGTAGGCCGTCGCCAATGATCCTGATATCGATGATATTTCTGTAACTGGGTTATCTGGTTGTAGGGTGTTGGCTTTTAGGAGGTGAGGGGGTGCTGATGTTCGCGCTAAAATACGCTGTATACAAACGCAAGTTCTTATCCTCCAATTCCTGTAGGACTTGTTCTACTGAGATTAGAGATAAATCAAATCATATGGGTCGTCCAAAATAAGATTTATGCCTGATGGTCAGAATCGTAATGTTAGGCAGGCATAGTGCAAGACCAACTGAAAGTAACACGACAACGTGCTCAGTGGTGTAGAGGCTTGACCGCGAAGTTTCAGCTTAACAAGTAGACCTAAAACAATGAAGGTCAGGATCCATTGTTAAGTGAAGAATTCTGTACATTTTGTGAATTATTTACCACTACAGACTGTGTGGCATAGTGGTTAGGACGCTCGCCGACCATGCACGTGGTCCGGGTTTGATCCCCGGCCGACACACTCATTTACCTTGCCAAGCCGGAAATAATGCTGGTAAAGAGGAAAGGTTGGTCATGAGGCTAGCAACCCCATCCTGTAAAATGAACACTGCTACAGAAACGTGAAGTCACTAGCTTGAAGCCCTCTGTTCCACTGAGGAACGTGAAGGAATAAAAAAACGGACTGAATGATAACTTCTTATTTGAAATTGTGTGATAGCTGCGTACACTGACAGAAAAATCCAAAAGTAGGCTAAAACTCTTCTCTAGCAATCTCTAAGCATTCAGTTATTCTCCTCAAACCAACCAATATCAATGCATTCATGAAGAAATGCTTCCTGATGCCTATCCAAACACTCCATAAATGTGTGATTATAAATGTTAAAAAAAACTCGCCGTACTTTCGCAATAATGTCGTGTTTACGCCATCTCATTTAGACAAAATAAGAAGGATATGTACTTATTCCTTGTTATTTCATAGGCTTCTGCTGACTTCATTTACCTGCGTGCGTGCGTACGTGTATGTGTGTGTGGCTTAATGTTTCAACTTTGCCATGCTTCTTTGCTGTTGTTTTACCATGGTGGTTGCTTGTTGTGTACTGTTTACTTCATAAATATATACTTAGCATATTAGTTAAAATAAATAAGCTTGAATCTGATTGTATGTATGTGTGCGTGCGTGAGTGTATGTGTGTGGGCGTAATAGGTGGATAGGTCAAAGGGGAAGAGAACGAAAACAGCTGTTACATGTTAATCACTGATTTATTCATATCAAAGATTATTTCAATCAATTGTATAAATGTTTATTATTTTTCTAGATAAGTAAGTAAATTACGTAAACATTTTAGTGGAAAACAAAAAAATAAACAGAATAGAGGAGGAACAATTCTCTGCTGTTACCTCGAAAAGTCTTAGCAGCTTAACTCTTAACCTAAAACTTCATACAAAATTTCATATGTAACTTCAATAGCATTAACCGCTTCTTGTGGCTTATTTTCAATATATGGATTTTAGAAATCATCACATAAAGGTGTAGATACATATCCTTCCAATTGTGAATTTTGTTGGTTCATTCAACGAATGAGAATGGGTTGCAGCTCTTTACTATTTGTTGTCTGATTGATTGTCATCAAACTGTCAAGGTTGGTTAGCATGAAAATAGATTTCTAGGATATCATTTAGTGCTTCCTATTTGTGGACTGATACAGATAGAGCAGTTCGCCTTTCAACCAATCGTGTAAGAGTTATCCACTCCACAGTCTAGTAAACTGTTCAGCCATATGCACAGTCCTCATTTGTAGGTGAAAAATATCGTTTTGAGAGGTTTAGAATCCAGTGTAACTTTTGGCGAAAGTATCATAAGAACAGTGTAGAAATTGGCTGCAGAGTTCTAGGTAATATGGGTAAGTTAGTCGAATGATTTATGAATCTCTGTTCTCTCAGATAGTTGGGATTAAGCTGAAATAAAATAAAGCATGGATGAATTAGGACACTGTAGCTTCTGACATTTGGTTTGTGCCGTGTGCGTGTGTGTGTGTATGGAACTGTTGAGTTGGGATACCAACTCTAGTTAATGAAATCCAGAATCATCTCAGTGATGCCAGTGTATGTATACCCGCTCCTCTTCTTTTATTTCACGAATTACTTTTCAAGCGTAAATAAGGTTTAACATCTAGTTTCTAGTCAAAAGTGTCTGTCAGGTTGTGATTCAGTTACCTCAATCATATCTAGTGTAGAGATTTATTTATCGTTCCTGCTTACATAATGAATAAGCTGTCACTGTTCTACGGTCACTGTCAGTCCACTTAACAACTAAAGGAAGTATATATATCCAGTTATGTATGTATATATGTCAGAACCACTGATTCGTTTGATTCTCCTTTATCTGATTTTTCCCCATTGATGATAATTAATATATCCATATGATGTGTCTCGCTTATGTTATGTTTGTGTCACAAGCATGTATAGCTTTATTGATATCAGTGATATGCGTCAAACAGCTCTATCTAAGTTCTTCTAGTTCAGATTATTATGATGATTTATGACAGCAGCATCCTATATACTAGTTGGTTCACTTTAGTCGTGTATATATATATTTATATCCAGAAACGGTTTTACCGTTGTTTATATGATATATTTAAATCATATGCTTTTAAATTTGTCTATCACAAATGAACATTATTTAGGACACGGTTGAACACTATAGGGCATATGTGGACTGTATTGTTTCTGTTCGATGAGCTGAGGAATCAGGGCGAACAGATCACAGTGCATGAAATGATTTGATGGCTGGTGACTAGCAGTGGTCTAGCGCAGAACTCTTTGGTGTGTTTGAAACGATGGGTACTTGTTTCGAGCCTCACTGGGAACACCATCACTCATCGGGAATACAGGTACATCCTCTGGTTGATGAGTCCCAAAAAAGACGAAATACGCATCCTGGATTCCACTGATAGTCACCATCCATTAAATTACTTCAGGTATCCTCGAGGTATCCATATAGGGGCCTACCGTCATGTCAGCATCGGCCGAATATTTCCGTCCAATCACAATCAAAGGTAAAATCAAAATTGTATTTCTACTCGCTGTAGTTCATTCGATTTTTTTTGTCTTATCGTGACCTGATGGATTTCTCAGCAAATCTCCATGTTGAAACATCTTAGTCTGTTGGTGATAATCGTAGAAGGAACAAACGAGATGGGTGTAGGGAAGAAAACTTTTTTCGATTAATTCATCTGTTAGGCTGAATATTCGGAAATAGATAACATAACAAAGGGTAATGAGTTCGTTGGGATGAAAGTCTGTTCTTTTCACTGCAACCGTCTGATTTTACCTATCTTCTTGGTATAACATAATTTTTAAGGATATCGATTTTCCATCGTCTTTTTAAGTACTTTTGATCGTCAAATAGTTTAACTCCCACACATAGCTCTCTGTGTGTCTTCTTTCAGACACACACACTCACCCCCTAAATGTCTGCATAACTATTACATTAAAATTGTTTTAGGAATGAGAAACACTTTATTCTTGGACTGACTAACTTCCGTTAGTTTTTCATTAGTTTAGTTTGCTCAATATCGAACCAGTAACATATTTTGAGAGTGCTTTTAATAACATTGGACCTTGAAGCGCTTTTCGATTTATGCGTTACATTTGCTTACTATTATTATTGTCTCCTTTGGTTCCTAGAGGAACATAGGGCTTCAGCCAAACGTCTTCACTGTGTTCAGTTCCCCGCCAAAGTTTTCACCTGGTTCCACGTCTGTCCACATGCTTTCACCTCCTCTTCACATGACCTCCTCCATGTCACCCTTGACAACCAACTCGCCGTTTCCCTTTCGGGTTCCACTCGAGCAATGGCTTGTCTAGTGATGTCACTTGATGGTTTTATCAGAGTATGGCCAATCCACCTCCATTTCTTCCTGCCAATTTGTTGCACGATCGGTTCCTGGTTGGTTCGCTCCCAGAGATCCCTCTCTGTCGCTGATCTTTCCTGGCCATCTGATCTTGAGTATTTAGCGAAAGTCTGCAGTTTGTTCGAACTGCCCTTCGTGACGCGCCAAGTCTCTGATCCATAAAGTAGCCCTGACTTCACACTGGAGTTGAAAATCAGGATTTTACTTTACACGGTGAGTGCTGCTGACCTCCAAACAGACTCGTGAGTAATGAAAGACTGTCTTGCTTTCCAGATCCTCGCTTTGATATCCTCGTCAGTTCCGTCCGCCTGTAGTTGAAACGATGCTTCCCAGGTAGATATATAAAGGAGGTTGCTTCTTTTAGATTTCTTCCATTTATGCTGATTTTTGTCTGTTGTTGTTGCTGTTGGTGTTTCTTTCAAAGTTTTTAATTTGATTCAGAGTGTTCATTGCACGAGATAGTGGTCCGAGCCGAAGTCTACTACTCTTCTTACTTTTGCATCCAGTAAGCTGCGTCTTTAATTTCTTGAACAGCATTAAGTTAAAGCCATTTTGATCTGGTTCACCCGTTTGGCGACACCCATGTAGCCTTGTGGATATCTTTGTGCTTGTATACTCTGCCACTAACCACTAGTTAATTGAAGGCACAGAAGTCAGCGAAGAGTTCTCCGTTTTCATTCGTCTTTCCGATTAATTCTCGATCCATAACGAGTTCTCTTCCCGTGTTGTCTGGTCTCAGTGTGGTGTTCATGTTGTCCATCCGAATTTTAATGTCACCGATTAGAGTATTGTGCACTGTTGTCCATAGAACTCTTCTTTCTTTTTCGAGGTCTGTGTTGTTTGTGTGTGCATAACGTTGGATAATTGTCACTCTCCTTCCTTTTGAATTGGCTGTCATTATATTGACCGAGATCGCTTCCCATTGTATGAGAGCTTTTGTTGCCGTTGGTGAGGTCGCGAAAGTCACGCCGTCGGTGTGCTCGTGATTGTCTTCTGGGTGACCGGAGTAGATCACTGACTTTCACGTTGAAAATTTGAAGATTCCACTCCTATTCCACCTGCATTCATATATTCTCAGTACTTTAATACCATACCTCTTCATCTCATTTGCAATCTGGGCAGCTTTGCCATTCTCATAAATAGTGCGGACGTTCCATGTCCCCACGCATACTTTTCTTTTGCCGCAAGGAGATCTATCAGACTGAAGTTTCTGTAGCTGTTTTGTTTACAGGGTGGGGTTGCTAGCCTCACGCCCGAGGAGGGAGTTATGACATGAGGATGTAAGTAACAGAGGAGTGACTTTTGGGTCGCTCCCTTTAGAACTAGGAAAATAAGAAATAAAGCAATCGGAACAAAAAATCAGAACAGGAAAAGCAGCGACAACAACAACAAAAACCGTGGCAAAAATATCACTGTCAAGTACAATTACGGAAAGACTCATTGACTTGGGTGTCGAAATCCAGTAATATACACAGTTATATGTATTCACTCAGTGAGTTTAACAATCACAAATTGGTGGTTTATATCCACAGAATCAGTGTTCGAAGCAAAACAGGTTAAGAAAGATTTCACCAGTCCCTAGTTGAGGGTAATCCAAGGATTATATGCAACAGATATATCCAGTCGATATGTTTAACAGTCACAAATTAGCAAACAGTTAGTTATGGGTAGTAATAGCCAACAAGATTATATCCACAGGATCCGTGTTCGAAAGTAGACCAATCAAAACAAATTTTACCACTCTTCCTGGCCAGGAACACGAGAAAAAGGAGAGTTTATTGTAACGACATTTGCTTACTTCTTGTTTACGGCACCTAGTCATGCTAATTATCAATCGAAAGTGAACAGGCTCCCATCTGAAGTCACCTCCAATTATGTTTACAGAAACACCTTTATGTACCAGAGCAAGTCCATTGAAAGGACAGAAAGTTGCTCATCTATTTGTTTCTGTGAACACACTTCAAAACATCTGAGTCTCAAAGATACGCAGTGCTTTATCAGCAGTGTTGACCAACATCTAATCTAACCGAGACACAAAGGAATGTTGTAGAAATCAACACCTATTTATGCTTCTGTTCAATTCCCCTTACTTACATTAATTGTTCATTTAAGTAATCATTAGCTGTTGACGTAAAGTATTTCCCTAACTCTTTTTCTTCATTAATTCTAATAAAGAGGATAAATATAAATCCGAAAATATAATTTATGCAATATAGATGAAAAAAAATGACAATAGCAATACAACAGAGTACGTAGTATGAGTAGCAACAGATTTCTCATATCAATGAATAATGTTTGTCAGATAAATTGAGGTTGTCTAACAATTAAACAGCCAATCAAGTTGCATTCTACTGAAGCAAGTGTATTTTGATCGATAAATGCAACATAGTTATATCGTCTGACATTCACAAACCATATACTCTGAATTTAGTTTTTCCTATATCTAACTCGCAGTCTTAAGCACTTCATATATTACTAAGGGGTGATTATTGCTTTTAAGAATAGTTAGTCAAATAGTTGAAAACATTTACCAATCCGCTTATCTGGGAAGTCACATGAGCTACTAGTGGAATGATCTCTAGTGAATTCTCAACTCCAATACGAAAGGCTCCTTTAGCATTAGCCAAATTGCATCACATTTTGCGTAAACATGATTTATTCAAACAATATTAAGTGATACTGGATTAGGCTGTAAGAGGATTATGGAGACGGGGTGGCGCAATCATGTCAGTAATCCACAAATTCTCTGGCTGTTAATTTCAGCCATGTAAAGAACTGACACTGTCCGGTTAGCTGAGTTCCTCGAGAAGCTAAGATTTATTCCTAATGTAACTGAATGACTTGATCACTATTATTATTATTATTTATTTTATTCCTTCACGTTTCCAGTGGAACATAGGGATTCAAGCTGGAGCTTTGAAGTCTCAGTAGCAGTGGTATCCATTTTTACGGGATGGGGTTGCTCGCCTCATGCCCAACCTTCCCTCTTTACCAGTCTTATTACTGGTTTAGTGAGGTAAAGAAGTGCGCCGGCCGGGATGAAAACTCGGACCACCTGGGTGGTTTGTAAACATTCTACCGCTGTGCCACCGACGCGCCTGCTTGAGCACTGTGATAGAATGTAATTCCATATTAGATAAGTTTATTTGATTTATCACACAGTGATATATATATATATATATATATATATCCCTTGTTGTTTTTTGCCACTTTCCATTACCTCATTTCGATTGCACCTGTGCGGTATTGAATCGATAAGCAAAGCTTCAGTGACTAATCTCTCTATCTCTTCACCTAACTATATTACTTTTTCATGCTTTTGCCCTATCCCACCCAACCTATTTTGTGATTACATGCAAGTGAATACAGTGCAATGGCTGAATTTTTCTCTAGGTTATTTAACTTAGCAGGGTCAGTTATTCTAGGTCTAGCTAAATTTTTATGTTCCAGTAATCTAGTTGACCTCGATCGACTGGTTTGACCTATGTTATTGATCTCACAGTTATTGGATAGTATTTGGTAAACTGTTTCGTAATTTTATCTCCGACAGTTGGCTGGTTGGTTTGAATGCCAACCTAATTCCAATCTCATTGAAAATTCTACATAAGGCCTCTGCCTCTGATGTTTATTCTTTATACGGCAGTACTAAAGAGGCTTTGAACTCTATATCATCTTTGTCATTTTCATTACTAACCTTAGTTTTCGTATGGTTCTTCATATACTACTGAATAAATTCTTGTTCATTAGTAATATTTCCTGCATTTGTTTGATTTCCTTATGTTAATCTTCTGGCCTACTGGTTAGGCTCATGGCGCCCGACTATCATTATTTTTTTTATTATAGCTTGATTCCACACCGTATTTTTGGTACAAGTATGGAATTTTTAGCATGTGATGTCGGTAGCCCAAATTTTGCAGGTAGACCGAGTGATATCAGGTGTTCGTCGCTAGGGGATCGAACTCCGGACCATTTGCATGGTCAGCTAGAGTCCTAACCGCTGTGCTACTGACGCTTATTTAACTGAACCTATCTTTACCGATTCTGGATTGTGTGAATTAAAGTCTAAGTATCTATTGGAGTGTGTGTCAGTTTGTACCATCTTGTTTTCGTTTTATTCTACAGTCTAGCATGGCCAACTCACTCTGTTTGTTTTCTAACTCGGAAGTCAATTGGATTGTGTCTACTTTTTGAGTTTATATATGTGAAAAAAATGTAGGATATGTTCAGATTTCAACACAGTGAATGTGTTCCTTTTTCTCTCTCTCTGTCTTTATCCTTGTATTTGCTTTTTGAAGTGTTGCAACGTTAACTGCTGTGCTTTTGTGCAAAAGTTCTATGTTAAGAATTTAATCTAATTCAGAATACTCCTTTTTTACTAGATGTTCTTTGTCGATTGTTAATCAGTTATATCCCCAATCATGTATATGTATACGCATATAAATACATCAGGGAACCAATGCAATTCCCCATTCCATGTGTTGTTCTAGTGAACTCCAATAGTTAAATCACACATTCTGTTACATAAACAACCTTCATGCATAAATTATGTCTTTCAGATGAATTAACTAAAGAAAATCCAGTTCTTATTTTTATTTTTTGTTGTTGTAAAAACACAAGATCCATAATAATAGCTGATATCACCTTGAGAACCATTGAGCACTATGGAGCTCTCTAATCCATGAGGTTAAGTAAAGTTAGCAATATTGGTTAGTATTAAATAACAAACAAAAACAACAGTTAACAATCAATAACTGTGACAAATAAAATGCCAACTCCTGCTTCTCCCTTTTTTTCTTTTACTTTTAAACTCTCAAAGCTTCATATTTTCTTTGAATACACGTATACTTTTGTGTGTGTGTTTGTGTGTACCGTCAGCCTCATAAGTAGGTAGCCGGACAGATAAATATTTCAGTGTCATGGGTTAGGATTCTTTTTCAAATTCTTATCATTTTTACCCCCTAGTTATTTCACATTAGTCTGGAAAATTGAAAATTCAATGGCCTATAAAATGGTTTTTGCATGCGTGTGTGTATGTGTTGGTATCTCTTCGATGAATAGTAAAGACTAAGTGAATTTGAATGTTTACATTCTATAAAATAATAAGGCACAATTAGTGTTACAGTATTATTCATTTCGCTGATTATGTTTCGAGCTCAGTTTGTCGCTCACAATCATATCAAGGCGGTTCGCATAACTGCTTTTACATTTTTTTGGTGTAGTTGAGTTCTCATAGATGCTGAATAAGGCTTTCATATTCCATCCAGACAAAATCTATTCAGCGCCTACTTGAAAACTGCTATGGAGATCGATGTCTAGTCTGGAAATAAACCAGTCAGAATTGGTCTCAGTAAAATGATATCCACTACTTTATCGAATATGATTGAAGACTGTTTCGACACATCCTTTGAATCATACATTGTTGTGTAAATACAGCGTTACTTTCCGTCTCGTCTTTGGTGTGGTGTCGCTTAAGTTGCGGTCTGAGAGATCCATTAGCCGTTGTATGCTCTGTTGGAGTAGACAACCGATACTCATGATTACAGTGTCTGTCTCAACGTTTTGCGAAATATACTAAGCATGAAATCAGTGTTTTTTTAAAAAATTTTTAATTAATTTATTTCTTTATTTATTTCATATTAACGAAATCTGAAAGTTATGTGATGATCCCTTGCTATGTTTGTGATTAATAAATCGTGTTCAAAATGCCATTACCAGTGTGTATGTGTGTGTGTGTGTGTGCTATATCAAGTAGAATTATTTCATTAAGGAATTGTGCAGTTCCACAGTGTTCATATTCTATTCTTGTATTAAAATGCTTACAGCCTCTAAGCAAATGAATATACCTTTTCAGCTTTTCTGTAGATACACATAATTGTGACCGGCATCTACTCGAGATTGCTCATATGTGGTGAGTCAGTAAAATTGAGAGTAGATTACAGTTCTAGAATGTAGTCATCAGTTCGTAAACACTAACTAACTAGTATTTCTCCTTACGAGATAAAATTCTCTCATGTAATACAAATAATGTTGGGTTTTGGTATACTAAATAAATTAATCAATCAAAGACCACAAGGAAATTCACTCCGCCAAATATAAAGAAGCACACAAGCCAACCAACATAATGACTTCACTCGATATTGTGTATACAAAAAGATCCAAAAGAAAAAGAAGATAAGACTAGTACCATTAACAAAATAAACTGTATGAACTGCGATAAACATTAGATCGGTCAAAGTGGGCGTCCCTTTCGAATCCTAATCCAAGAACACAAATTGACCGTGTAAAGACGTGATATGTATATATATATACATATATATATATATATATATATCCTTTCGTATCAATGCATGTGGATAATTTGAACACTAACTTGATTGGAACAATGTAGAAAATTTGAATAGAGGAAACACCGAAGATGCAGCCAGCAAATTTCTGGAAGCCTGGTACTTATCAGATGAATCAGTGACTAACAAACACATTACTACTCATCAAATTTAGCAACAAATAAAATATGAATCATTCGACAAGAAAACTCAGATTCCAAGTCAATAAAAATGAACAATGGAGACGTAAATTAACAGCCAGACACAACATTGGTTGCCAGTCACATTCACACAAAATTCATACAAGTTCACTTCATATTAAAGCTTACACTGAAGATGTCTAGAAGGATAACGAAAGCTTCGCGATTAAATCGACCAGCTTAGAGAAAACAACTAAATCAAAAGTTATTAGGTTGTCTAGGTATAAAGAAACCAGTGGTGTCAGGTAGCTCTGTAAAATGAGTTCATGCGTACAATTCATGAATCACACCTTTGTATCAATGCACACTTTGAAAAGTAAAAAGACAGCGTATATGTTGATTGCTGGTCCTTTTATGGGGAACATCATCCTTCTGTTGCCACATCCATTCTGGATATTAACATAACTGTCTTTTTATATAGAGTTCGGGGTTGTATTGACGAATTTTCAAAGCCTCCGCCATACACCAATGCTGAACCCTGACGTCCTTTGTACCTTTCGGCCTCATCTTATAGATGATCTTGAAAGATGACTCTGGAGGGGGGGGGGCTACGTAATTTGAGTTCACCAAGTGCGCGAGAATTGATCTAGTAATTGTCTCGTATTGTCCTTTTTGCTAACCATGCCGAATAATGTTCAGAGATGCGTTTGGAAAGTGTGCGGTTTGTTCGGTCAATATAACCAGCTCCACACGAGCAGGTGAATTTATAAACACACATTGAAGTTGCCCGAAGCGGCAGTCTTATCCTTCACACATCCATTGATCATTTGTCGGCTGCAGAAAATGATCCGTAGGTCAGTCGCAACGAAGGCTTTCCTCAGTGGTCTGCATAAGCGACTCTTCAGGATCTTCCTTTGTCTTTAGAACTACTTATGACACCTTTCCTGCGGTTAAAAATAACTCTGTTCATTAGTCGTGATCTATCTATTTGTGTTTTGTAAGCAATGAAACCAAACAACAAAATTAATGATTATCTACAGATTTCACATCGTCTTCATGTAAGCATTGGATGGATTTCATTTGTTTCTATAATTGACCAATTAATTTGCCTGTGTGTGCACATATAATGCCTATCTTGTTTTGTATTTCTATTTCTAAGGTGGTATCCTCTCTTATATAGATATTCCATAATATATGTTGTGATATCCACCTCTTTTTTAGCCTAGCCTAATGGCTTTTTGTGTCTGTGTAGCATTTCTCCATTTCTATAAGTGAGGACAAGAAGGTGGATGGATTCACCCTGTTCCACACATTACACATAGCCTTATTATTTGCCTATTTATATTTTTGGTACATTGGACTAGTTAGAGAACAAAAGATAAACCAGCCTTTGTAAGAAATTACCTTAATGTGGTTATAATTTAGCATGTCTTTTTTGTTGTTCATTATTATTATTATTATTATTATTATTATTATTATTATTCCCTTTTTAAGGACGTTTATGGTAGTGTCATTTAGTTGTTTGTGTTTATTCATTAAGCCAGTTGTTTATCTGTTATTGGTTTTATATTTTATAAAAGGTGCGTTGGGTTCTGTCATTTCGAACGAATATCTCCTTCATTCTCTATCGATTTATTAGTTGTATTTGAGGGAAAACTTTTTGACACTTTTTTTCTCCTTCCCAACCTTCAGCCACCCCCACATCCATAATTTAAATATCATATTCCGTATATCATAGTGGTGTATATACTGCTGATTGATATGAATTGTCAGTTTCAACGGCCCACTTTCCAAACTTCCGTAAAAAGGGCTACAAGTACTGGGCTTAGAGGTGAACCCATAGCCACACCATCTTTTTGTATGTAAACAGTACCATTGAATGTGAATTGAGCGCTCAAAGTGCATCTAAATAGATGTTCTTCTAACCTGGGTGTTGGTATTCCAATATTCAAGTCTTTGTCTTCCAAGTAATTGAATAAGAAACAAATCGTCTGAGTAATCTGGACATTTGTGAAGAAAGATTCGAAACCGAGTGATATCGTGCGATTGTCGCCCCCTTTTACATCTCTGATACAGTCGACGAATTCAAACGTGTCTCGAAGAGAGTATTTCGAAATTTGTTCTCTAACAGACTATAGGATTTCTGCTAGCTATGTTGCTATTTTATGGTATGAAGGTCCGGATATGTCCAAAATAGGGTGCAACGGAAGTCCCTATTTTTGAGTTTTTTCAGGAATCCGTGTAGTTACGGTTTTATTGAACCGGTTAGTCGAGTGATTTCGTAGAAATTTTGAGAGATAAGTTGATCACTGTTTAGCTTTCTCAATTTCTCAGTGAGTTGCATTCCAATTATTTCTGTCTAGTCTTTCTCTTTTTCAGATGTGACGAACTTGTTGTTGTCTGGAAGAATAGCCAACAGTTTATTCATGCGGTCTTTTGTATCCATTAGGACTTTGGCAGTGTCTTTATCAGGGCGTGTTGTCAGCCATTCCTTGTTACGTCTGAGTTGGTTGAGTTGTTCTGTATATTCTTCATCTGTGATACTTGTTAAGAAATACTAGCAAACTGTCTTTGTTTCTATTCACAAAACAAGTGAAGTGAATAGCCTGAATTATACTTCACTCTCTTTTTTGGTTCTATATTCGATCTGTCATTTGCTTCTTGGTAGATTTATACCGCTTTAGCATTTCCGTTTGTTACTCAGTTTTTTCTTACATTAAATTTAGAAATTATATACTACAGATTGAGTGAAATGAGTGATTGCATACCACTAACATCAAGTAGTAGTAGTAGTAGTAGTAGTAGTAGTAGCGCTTGCTAGCCATATCGAGGTGATCTAATCACGAGGCGGTTTTTACTATTGTTTTAGGGCCGAACTCATCAGTGGCTGCTAACAAACACTACTGGTTAATATATAAGTGGCATACGACTACTTATCTCAGTCAGTCAGTCAGTAGTACATACTGTCTCATGCAATTATGCTTGCTTTGTTGACCACCATTCATGATATCAAGCAGATCACAGTTGTAACCTGAATCATTTTAGTTTCCAAAGAAAACTGTCTGGTGAATTTTTACCTCGAATTGTGTGAATTCGGTCTATTGACATAATTATTCGAAATGGGTTTGAATTCATCCACTGTATCAGAGATGTGATGAAAGTGGCAACAATAGCGTGATATTACTCGATGTCCAATTCCTCTTCACAAATGTCCAGATTACTCAGACGAATTGTTTCTTATTCAATTACTTGGAAGACAAAGACTTGAATATTGGAATACCGACACGAAGTTAGAAGAACCTCTACTTAGATGCACTATTTATGGATTAGAAATCCAGGGGGTTGTGTACTGCTGGTGAGTCCCCAACTGGGATGAAACAGCTGTCCAGTACTCCCTGGTTTTCAATAGTCCTCTAACTGATATCAGTTTGTCTTCTAACTCGAAAAGCAGGTCAAATCGTTACAAATCAGCTCTTAACATAATTGTATTAAGTGGTGTCAAGTTGCACATCAGTATGCAGTTGTGTGCGTGTGTGCGTAGACTGATTATGCTATTTGTACTCACGTCGTATCTCAGTGATGAGTAGATTCGTCGTATGAAAAGATGACACGTATTATTTTCTGATCTGATTAAAAATGGTAGATATTGTTGTTATTATTATTGTATTAGTAATTAATACAGTCACTCTTTCGTGGTTAATAGTTCAAAATTAACTCAACCTGTGCATACAGTTATTAAGTTGTATTCTATGTAAGTGTATTGTTTCTCTTTCTTCAGTAAAATTCTCACACTTTCACTTCTAAAACATTCACTAATCATGTAAAACAGTAAAGACTAACTACTGGTGGTTGTTGCGTGCATAACAAGTAGTTTTTTTTAAAATTTTCTCACCTATCTTTTCATTCTATAACTACCGTTTGTTTTGTCTTCACTGTGATGCACCTGTTACACACACACACACACGTATATATACAAATACGGTTAGACAGTCCTGCTATAAAAAGCACTACCACATGCACATAGCCATATACATAAAATCTAAAAGTACAACTATAGTTTCACAAGTTTTTGTCATATTGCAGCTATCAAATTTTACACTTTGCTTTATATTTGATTGTCTCAATCGTATATCGTTTCTTTTTGGTGCGAGATCTTGTACCCTATTGACTTATTGCAGTCATAGTTTTCAACCAAACACGTTTTGCTAATTGGAATCACTCTTTATGTAACTCCTGTCTGGGCGTTTAGATAAGTAGTAACTACGGCTCACGGGCCTAGTTCTCTTCCGACCACCCTGGTTCTAATAATGTGTGCGCGTGTATAATACTAGAAATGCTTAATTTGTTTTCGCTGATACACATTTATCAAAGGTAAATAGGGTTAATAAAAGGTGTAAATGTGTTTTTTGGAAGAAGAAAAATAGAAGACAATAACCAAAAATTAAGGGTTTGATGGCTGGTGCTGCAAAAAGAAACTAAGTGTTGCATCCTTGCCAACGTCTACAGGATATTTATTTCCTTTCACACCTTTTATGCTTCCCTTCAATTAATGTTTTATTGCTACGAATAGTAGTCGTGTGTTTGCTTCCTCTTTATGTATTATATTACTAGATGATATAGTAGTACTGTGAAGGAATACATTTCTGTGTAGGAGTCTAAATTGAATCTCTGCCCTCTTTCAATTATTATTGCTGTAAAGAATCTCGTCATTGCGCGTTTATTATTATTTCCTTTGAAAAGTGTATATTTTGTCTGGAAATTTTTCATTTAAGCGTTTAAAACTAACAATAAACTGTTTAGTAATCTTCTTTTCTTAGTTACAGTTTTGCTAGATCACCTATCTGATTGGTTTTATTTTTTGAAATAATTCATTCTTATACTGTATAGTAAGTAGTTTGGCGTTTAAGAGTATAGTAATCACCGCCCAGGTGCATCGATGATCCAGTGCTGCTCACCAGTCGTTATCCGGCGTGTGATTCCCGGGCCGATGCACCTCACTCACTAATAAACTGCACAGTGGTGTACAGTGATATTTTCTGATGACGTTTCGAGCACAAACTATTGCTCATAATCATATCAAGTTATATATATATATATATACATGAACAAACAGTTTCCGTAAGTGGGACATTGGTGAAAAGTGACTTAGCATACTTTTGTTAGCTAACCTTCATGTCTTGTATCTTTATCTTTTGAGGATGAAGAATATGTATAATCGTATGTGTAATTTCCTAATATTCACAGGTATGCTTCCACGTCTTAGTCCTGAAGTTTGGATAACTACAAGTGAATATCGGCCAGATTCAGACCCTAATATGGATACAATTAGTACAACTGAAGAATTTCCGTACAATCCTGGATTTCGTCCGCATGGAACACGATCACTAGGTCGGCCATTGTTTATTCGAGCAAATGAAACAGTGTGTGTACTCGGTAAACGGTAAGCCATTTAATGTATATTTATTCCATCCGAATAGTTATAATTTCTTCGTATATGTTTTGATGAAATACTCTTGAGGGTTTCTATTGTGTGTAAAAATTTTTTATTGATATATATCACTCTAAACTCTGCAATTTTCCTAAACTCTGAATTCATATTCACAATGTTCTCCCTCTTCTCTTTCAATCCAAATTTTAATGATTTCGATTAAGTTTCTTATCTGCCGACTGACTGGCTGGCTTACAATCCTTCGATTGTACAAGTTTGTGAACTATGTAACCTTCCTCTGTGATTCAGTCACTTAGAATGTTGATTAATTATTCACTTCCTATTCACAATATAACATATTTGGTTTCTGCAATCTTTACGCTAAAAGACTGTTTTATAAAGCAAAATTAAGATTCCTAGAAATACGATAAATTACTTTTTAAAGGCCTGAGTAATGTTATATCTATGTGACAATTGTATAGCTAGAATAGAAATGGGAATAGACTGTTTCCAATCAAGCACCCGGAGGATGCGGTATTAAGATGTATTCTTCTTTTACGGTAAACATGTTCAATTTAGTTGTTAACTCACTGTAAAACTTGTTTGATTCGATTGGAACAGTGAATCTGTCAGGATTGCCTAAGGAACAAAATGATATAGAATAAGATAATCAATCAAGGAAGTCTTTTAAATCTTAAAAGATATTCCTTTACGAAATCTGCACTGCGGAACCATCAAGTGAATAGCAAAACTTTCAAGGTAAAGATACTTTCTATACTAAAGAATGACAGTAACTGCTATCGCATACATTCATTACTGATTAAACTAACATTGTTTGCTTAACAATCGTTTCGCCTGG
The DNA here is from genome assembly GCA_944472135.2 of Trichobilharzia regenti. NCBI lineage: Eukaryota > Metazoa > Platyhelminthes > Trematoda > Strigeidida > Schistosomatidae > Trichobilharzia > Trichobilharzia regenti. The sequence continues at coordinate 131,422,516 of OX235270.1, read as the reverse complement.
AGTGTGAATGGGTTTTGGTACTTAAAAATGGTTGAGGTAAGGGCTTCAACAAGAAACCCTAAACTTCGGTTTCCTGTTTGTTGGCACTCGTCGATGTGGCGCATCTTCAACCCTCTTTGGATGCTGAATGACAGGCTGACTGGGCATAAGACGTTTAACAGAATTACAGCAGTTCGAGTTTCAACATTCCATTTAGCACACTAAGGAATACAAAACAGTGAAGAAAAGAAATTCAAAAGAGTGATAATAATAAGAAATGTTGGAGGAAAGAATGATGGTTTAGTGGATTCGAGAGATTACGAAGAGTGAACGCATCTTCACCGTTGAGAACGATTTTAAACCATATTACCAGTTGTCTGCAGCCATTGATTCTTGGAATCCCGAGAACCCTAATCAGGTAGTCTACATATTCCTACGTGACTGGCTCGAACTAACTGTTATGGATTTCATTGGCAGATGAAGCCATGTTTTCGTTTGACCACCACTAGCTAACTTTTCTAACTTGATCCTATGTCAGCTAACATTCCTCCTCGAGGAAGGCGATGGCTAGGCATGAGTAACACAGCCTCACATAGGACTGCAGTCAGAGACGTTAGCAGTCGGCTACTTGAGCTTGTGATTCACATCCTGTAGGACCGGAATGTTTACATTGGTTGTCCAGTGAAGTTTGACCAGAATCATTTTTGAAGTCCTTTATGGTATTGATTGAATTCTGTCAGTCAAGTTATAATAATGGTAGTAATTCAGTAGTGGTCAATTTCTTGGTTTAAATTCGACATCAACTATAGTTTACTTTCGCTGTTCTAATTTAGACGACCAAGTATACCACATTTATTCTTGAATAAGAATAGAAGTATAAAAGGTTTATCCAAAGAAGAAATATTTCTCGTTTTTCAATGACTTTATCTTCAGGCTTGTAGGTGAGATGGTAATTTTAATGGTACTTTAAGTTGTTTAGTCAATACACTTGTGACAAAACTTTAAGCTATTACAATTTTGAGACGGATAAGGTTGATGCGGATGAAATGAATGAATAAGGTCTGTTTTTCAAGAAACGAACTGATATTAAGAGGTTTAAAGTGGTTCAAGTGCTGTTGACACTCTACAATCACCACATCGATAGTGTTGATAACGATAATAGATTGCGACAATTTGAAGTGGATTGAGATTGACTAACAAGGAGCATTGTCAGGGTCAAGGTAAAGAAAGGGTTTTCGAACATAGCTTCACTCGGTTTTTGTTCATGTATAACCGACAAGTGTTCCAGGTATACTCAAATCATGAAAACATAGTCTTTTAGAGTAGTTTAATTTAAATAACACTAGAAGATTGTTCTCAAGTAGAAGATTTCATCCTCCCGTGCTCACTCTTTTCCAGAATACAGGATAATTTTTGATTTCGTGTGTTTCTAGAGTACTTGCTTGTTATGTCTAATACAATTAGCCCTGACATGAGCATATGAAAGTAATAGGTTCATATAGACATCTACATAAGCCTTAGTTTATCATAGTATATATTGTTTTTATAAAATTTTTTACTTTATTCCCAGTGGAACGCAGGGCTTTAAATTTTCGGTAACAGTGGCGTTATTCTTTTACCGGGTGGGGTTGCTAGCTTCATGCCCAACATCCTCCCTTTACCGGTGTTATTACTGGCTGGGAGAGGTTAAGGAGTGCATCGGTCGAAGATCGAACTTCCGGCCACATTGTTAGTTGGCGCGCATCTCAATAATGAAGCACCGACGCATAGTGCATACTAAATTGAGTACATACTCTGTGTGTATTTGTTGACCATAGAAAGTGTGTTTGGTACACTTGTATGATGACGGCTTTTCAGTGAATCTCACCTTCGTATATCGAATTCACAACAAATATCCTCGGAAAGTTTTTTTCCCTGAATAAATCTTTTTTCATGCCTATTCTAAGTGATCAGTCAGTTATTTTAAAAAATCCGCTGATTTATTTAGCGGGTGGAAAAAAACTAGGCTTCCTTGTTTTAAAACAAACAATTACATCTTTTTTCATTTTCTGTCAATCAGTTATTATTATTATTATGATGATGATGATTATCGCTGATAACCTTTTGTGTTTTATGCAGAAGTTAATATATTCGATTTTACAGCGGAACAAACACCATTGAAATAATATATATATATATATATATATATATATATATATATATATATATATATATATATATATATATATATATACTGATAGATAGACAAATAGATGAATAGGGTAAGAGTTATTCTAGCTATCATCGCACCTTAGTAAAATTCTATTATGGAAAGAAATGAGTGTTAGCCTCTCTCTTTCTCTCTTGTATATTCTTCCATCTGAGTTTAATGTGATTTTCATATTGCTGTTATGAAGTTGTTTTTATTTTTACTTTGAAGGCAATATCTTTTTTGAATATCCTTGATTTAATTAGAAATATGAATGGATCTCAGCTTCAGTGCTTCTGTTACTATGTAAAAATGAATGCTGTGTGCTAGCTTAGATCTGTATTTTCTGTGGTCAGATTTATTTAACTTAGTCAGTTAGTTTACAATCGAATAACCCGGAACACAGATCTCTTATACACACCAGGCTGAATCATAACTTCATTCAACAGCTGTCTGACAATGCCGCATGTTAAGTGATGATGCACAACGGGAAACACAGCGAAGCCTTTGAAGTGAAGATGAGAGTAAGACAAAGCTGTGTAACTGAGGTAGATTGGATTATGCGCGAAGACAGGAATACATTGGATAAATAAGAAGACTCTAGAAGATTCGTACTTCTCGAACAAATTATGTCTAATGCCACATAAACTGGAAGATCTGCAGGTGAAAACCAACCAGTTTTGAGAAGAGGCTGGCAGCGAAGAGAGGACGTCAAAAGTGAATATAGAGAAGACGAAGGTGATGAAGATAACCAACCAACCAACAACAACCAGCACCAATCACTATCGTCGGGATAAATCTGAAAGAGGTCACTTCCTACATTTACCGAGGCAGCATTGTTCCAACTGCCAGTGACAGCCAGAATGAGAATGTCGAAACCAGAACTGGAAAGGCAAGATGGGACTTCATCACTCTGAAATCAATTTGGAAATCTGTTACACTAACTCAGCAGAAATAACAAGATTTGGATTTTCAACACCAGTGTTAAGTCAGTCCCTCTATATGATCGGAGACTTGGTGCATCAAGCGCACACTTTTATGGACAATTGCATTCTCTGCCTCCGTAATGAGGATCAGACAGCCAGAGAAAAAGCATTGCCAACAAGAAACCCTGGAAAAGAACCGATCAAGAACCTATTGCTCAACAAAGATCCCGAAGTAAATGGAGATGGATTGGACACACGCTAAGGAGGCTGTCGGATGATATCGCCCACCAGGCCATTGAGCGCAACTCGAATGAAAAACGGTGAGTTGGGCGTGAGTCCGAGGGTGACACTGAGGCGATCTTGTATGTGGAGAAGCTGAGACACAACGGCTAATCACGCGGCCAGCTGATGAGGACTGCAGAGAATAGGACAAAATGTAGATGTGGTGTTCCTTTCGTAACCACAGGAAATGATAAAATAATAATATGAGTCACAAATAGTTTATCAAGGTTAGAGATATTATGTACTCGTCGCCAAATTATTGTTATGTACTGGTCGAGAATTTAATAGTCCTGACGCAAGACGAAAATCAGAAGACCACTAGGTTTGCGATGATACTTCTATTTTCCAAAACACCAGGAGAATCAATATGTCACACATGAGTGTGAGAGCAAAAAATATATGTGAATGTCCGAACAAGTGTGTGAACACAAGTGTGAAAGCGAATATTCAAAATGAACAAATCAATAGACAGTCTTAACATGGTTGGCTAATTATAATGGAATATCGATCCATATATACATAGCAAAATATATCAGACTGTCAAACAAACACACAATTTATATGGATACATGTCACCAAGGACAGACTGTCAAACAAAACACACATATTATATGGGTACATATCAAGAGACACTGCTTAACTGCTCAAGTTGTAGTAGGTGGAAGTGGGATTGTGCACGTTGAGACCTATTGACCGAAAGTCGAGTGCTTAAATCAAAAATCCACGTCTCAATATTTATTTAATTGTGATATACACGTGAAAAAAGGAGAGGAAAACTATATGTGCAGTACGGGGGTAATGGTATTGATGACCAACAACCAACTCTTTCATATCAAAGGTTACTGATATCTTTAGTTGAAAAAAGTAACATCCTGACTCTGTGGTACTTCTCTCAGTGTGACAACAAAAATTCTCTAGACACTGTATAAACTGTCTTAGGCATTTCATATTTTAATTTTAGTTATATATAGACACAGAAAATAATATGATCATTGTCACTGGAGAAGAATTCCAGTAGTTGAAAGTCAACGGTCTGTAACATTTTGGCTTAGAATTTATTAAACTCTTATTTACCACATCTGAGGATATTTAATGTCTAAGGTGTATATTTTAAGCTTTGTTGGTGTTGTTGTTGTTGAGTTCATTGTAAGTTCTAATACCTCTTCTATTCTCCTTCTTTTCTTTCCTTTTAATTTTTGTAGAAGTAGTACAACATGGAAAGTAGTCAATTTACGTACTGGTCTTGTTGGTTGCATTCCATCGAGTATTTTAAAACCGTATACATGCGAAAAAGATTCATCATTTCGTGATCAAACATCAGCTACGAATAACAATAATAATAATAATACTTCTGGAAATTCAAATACCCTGGGATTAGTAGCGAAAACTCGTCTGCGCATGAGTAGAAGAGGTTAGTAGACAGAGATTATTATTGTATTAACACAGTGTTTTATTTTATTTTGTAGGCTAACGCTCAAGAGAGTAGACATTTAATAAAACTGTTTACCCATACGTATGGTAGAGATGCGAATGTCTGACTGACAGCCATCTATTTTGTTTGTTGTGTTGAAACGGTAAAGGAACGGTTATTTGCAAATTGGTATCTCTATATAGCCGAATTATGTATACCTTATCTTCAAATCACTATTTGCACAGATCTTCATGCTGTGCTACTTCTGCCCCACTTCGTATTGTGTTCCTTTCACGTCTCCCATGTATCTTCACAACACTGTATCATTTGTTTTCTGTGACGTCAAATGTATCTCCCTGCTATTTGATGTTTTTGTACCGATGAACGTCTTTTATATATACTAGTGATAAATCTTATCAGTAGTACTCGTCACAGTATGTGTTAAATGATTAATGAAAGGAAAAGTTTCCTTAGATCTGCCACGATATGTTTTGCTGACAAGTACTATAAGAAGTAGTCAAACTATTCCTAGTCTCTTTGTTCTTCATTGTATATCATATATATTTCCCCCACTGAAGTTGATTTACTTTGCCTTAATGGTTCTAATAAAATGGATCAAAATGTGTTTCTGTGTCGGATTTAATTCATTAGATTGTCCAGCGTATCACAGCAAGTGATTAATCGCGCACTTTTTAGTACAGTCCTTATCACAACTGCAGTCCAATGGATATCTGTCTCTCGCGAGTAGTGTTTGGCTAGAACTCACTGACATTCTACCATTCACACACAAACTTGTCATCTTTGCCTATGTCTAATTATCTTTGATACAAACTCACTGTATAACGTAAAAATGAAAGCTTGTGTACGGCTCATAGAGTTGACTGAAAGTGATCAATGCAAACGACCAATATATGTCGCTAAAGCCCCATGATCACCTCCCAAAATGCAAGGAACGGGTCATAATAATAGTAATAATTTAATATACGGCATACTTCAGCAAATTTAGAATATTTATATTTCTTAATGAACAATTTATCAGTCTCTGTGTAATATCCACTGTCTGCATTTTTCTTTTACAAAAGTAAATGTGATTCACTGTATATGATTTTTGATGTTTGCTGTGATTTTGATATTTGATCGTGGACATCTCATCCTCTGGTTTGATGATGATTGCTTGTCAATGAGACGTTGGTTCTGATACAACATTGTCTCCAACTAAAGGTGAACGCCCAGAGAACATCAGTCAGACAGTTTTTATCCTTATACCTGTGCTACAAGTCTTCTCTCCCGCCCCTCCCCATATAAGTCATTATTCAACTGGTCATACTACTGAAATAATGGAAAATAGTTGTAACTCAGGTGAATGATATTGAATTAGTTGTGTTCTCTGCGCTGATTGGTTAATTTAACTGTTAAGCTTTCGTCTTCATCTCAAGCTTTAGCATAAAACGCCTGAGCTTAAGGTGTTCTCTGGAAAGTAAATAACGAAAGCTTCGCAGGTAAATCAACCAACTAGCTCAGAGAACACGGCCAATTCAACTGGTCATAATACTACGTAATAAATGTATTTAATTTATTACCATTAAAGATTTCTGCCTACAAGTAGAATTTTCTTATAATCTGAATTCAGCTTCACTAACTGACTTGGCTATACGTAGTAAGTTTTTCTTTTTTATTGAATGTTATGTTATGCGCTTATATATGCTTTGTGATTTACAGAATGCTTTTTGTTTGTATGACTTTGTTAACTTTATAAGTAAATATTGGGTGGAGGGGGTTGGAATGAGATTTGTCTGTACTTTTTCGAAGTACTATTAATATACTACTACTATTACTACTGCTGTTGTTAATATGAGGTCTGTTAGTAGTGCTACTTGATTCCTCTTCATCTTAGTATTTCCCACCAATATTAATATTGTTTTGTGTGTGTGTGCTTGTGTAGAATCGTGAAAGATAACAAAGTTATATGACTTGCTAACAGTTGTTGTAGGATTTGAACCCATGATCTATTTGGCAAATTAGACTAGACATCGGATCACAGTTACTAAATTCATTTATTTCTAGACAGCTTAGTGTATTTCAATTAGTTATGGGCTAATTGATCTACGGTCTAATTGATTTGGGCATTCTACATCCAGGCAGTCAACAATTATTTCTAATCGTTCTCCACCGTTACATGACATAATTGTGGTTGCAAGGTTTCACTAATTTACAAAGGCATTGATAGTATTTCCCAAGGATTATTAGTAATCACTTCTTCTAGAGCATAGAAATTGTTTGTGATTCGCCTCACGCATCAATTCAACACCTTTATGAGAATATATGTAGCACACCTAGTTGGGTTTCAGTTTGATGCTAGGTGAAACCTTGGAGCTAGGTCCCATTCGACAGCACCTCGAACGAGCTGATTCTCTCCTTCTGCGATAGGGACCTTCTTCAGTCACATAGTGTTGCAGTTAGATATGTTACTACTCGTTTACTGTTCAGTCTCTGTTTAATATCAGTCACTGAGAGTTGAGTGCTGCAGCTCATGACAGTAATGTGAGACAACCCCTGTTCAACCATCCTGCCTACCATAATGATTATGAATTCCTTCACTATTTCAGTCATTACTTCAGACTAATCTACTCACACTAATTGGTTCATTGATAATGAATGTCAGTGTATGCAAAATTATAACATAAATTGGGCTTTTTCATTTTGTGTTGTGCTTTGTTTTGTATGCAAATAGATTTTAAATAACGAAAGAGAGAATAACATTACTAATTGATTCTCTTCTCATGCAGTTCTATTATTTTTGTTTCTTCTCTCTCCTTTTGCATTCATTGTCTAAAATTAGCATTTCATTTTCGTGGGTTTTTTTCTCACTATTTTTGTTTATTTGTCTGTTTGATTGTTTATTTTCCTGTTCCTTCCAACTTTTTTGTTCGCTTGTTGATATTCGTTCGCCTTCATTCTGTGCATATTATAATGCTTGAATTAACGCTAGTGTTTGTGTTTTATTTTCCAAGTTCTTAGTATGCTATATATATATATATATATATATATATATATATATATATATATATATATATATATATATTCACACGTATAATATTATCAGTTAAAAAATTAAGTTAAACTTACCTGAAATCTGTGTAACTAACATTGGTTATATGCCGTATAGTTTGAAGGCTTTGTTCTTCTTCTTCATCACACCCTACTTTTATTCTTATTCCATGGTGAGTCGATTAATCTTTTCACTTCTATGTGATTTCGTTCAGTATCCATGATAACGATGTTTGATCGATCCAGATGGACAGGGTGCATGTTACGCATGTCTCCTGAATAGCATTCTCAAAAACCAGTGTTATTGGAAATATAACACTAATCTATGATATGCCTGATTACTGGTTTCAACCATATAAAGTAGTGAAGAGTTCTTGTGATGCTAAGAATCAATAAGTGAAGACTCCTAGTGGCGTAGCTCAAAATCATTCTTAGTGGCGTAGATTGATTCACTCTCTGCTATTGTACGGGTTCGAAATGTTCTTACTAAATTTCGTCTATTCTAGTCTATTGCATTTCTTTTCATTACGTTTGCGAAGTTTGGCAGTGTGAACTAATGCGCTTTTTCCACCTCATTAGGCAAAATCTATAGATAACCTGAAGAATGGTAAAAGGAATAAACATACTGACAGACAGGTCAATTTAAAAGTTGCAGAAAAATGAACTCAAATAAATATTCATACTGAATTATATAAGTTAGTTTTACGTTGTTTTTTGTCTTCAGCCGCGTCGTGGAGTCTGTTATATTTATCACATTGCCTGGTAACCGATTCAGATTTGATGTTGAATTGGCGTTGTGATTAATTTTGTTATGAACCGACATCGGTTGGAAAATCAGTGAAGATCAAAGAGCGCTGGGTGGTATCTATCTCGTCTTTGTTTGTTTAGGACTTTTCATCAGTGTGTACTCCACCGTGAGTAGAACTCAAAGGCCATCCCGTTGGTCATTTAGCCGCTGGGTTAGAATTCAATAACCCATGGATTTTCTAACTCCAGGCAATGGCGTTACCGCCGGGTTGGTCGGTGACGAAATCGACATTGAAATTATCACCAGTTAAAAAAAAATGCACACTTCAGTTTATTTGGTAGAAATGTGAATCCAAAAATTTTTTCGACACTGAGATGTCAGCAGTATATGTCTTTTCAGAAGAAAATTTCTCGTACAACAGGATTTGTTATGGTTAGCAATGTAGATAAGGGGGGGGCGGCATGGGAGATTGATTTCATCGTAATCAATAAATGATAGATAATAAAATACGGTGAATGGATAGGTCTTTGAAGATTAAAGTTCCGTAGACAAGATAATACACTTAAGGCCCTTCATTTCTGTGGACCAAACAGTTCGAGCTCTTGATAAACACGCGGTACTAAGTAGTCTCTTCAATATCATTTATATGGCCTTCGGTTGGTTCACTTAGAATACCACAGACAAACGTGCGTAACCCTGGTCTATATGTCCAAATGGGAACCAGTCCTCAGCCTTTGATTAATTCAGTAACCTAATGGCCGTATTCTTTACTTATTCGATTGTAAGATCATTTTTGATTCTATTAGATAGTCGTGTTTTTCAGTTCTGAAAAATATGGAATTATTATTCACACATGGAGATATATACATATGCATGATTGATATTCACAAAGTATTTACATAATGTCTGACAAAAATGCTTTAACATCTGTTAGCATTTTTTTTCCTTTTTAAAATTCCAGATCTAGTGATAGTTTTTCTTCCCCTTTTTCCCGTAACATATTTTCCACCTAAAACAACATATAGTTTCTTCGATGATGCTCCACCGTATACCTGATTTTTCTCATGCCTCAAAGATTTGATAAGTTGTATGCAAACCTGATATTACTGATAAATCCGCACACTTAGTTGTTTTCGTGCAATGAGGTTTTTCCTAATGATGGATGTGAGTATGGTTGCTAGCCTCACGTCAAATCCTATCCTTTTCCCAGGCTTAGGATTGGAAGATGACCAGAGAACATAATCATCAACAAGCTACTCTGACAGAGAACCAGTTAAAAATCAATCGCTCAATCAATATGCAAAAGAAAGTATGAACTGATTCGATATACGCTGAAGAGGCACTTATGTGACATCACACGCCACCCAGGCTCCCGAATGGAACCTGAATGGAAAGAAACTTGTTAGATATCTAACGATAACACAGAGAAGATCATGTTAAAATGAAATGAAAGATTGTGGTGAATTGCTGAAAGTGATTTCAGAGAACACAATACAATGCAATGGAGATATGTTCCTCACGCCCCATGTTCCACTTAGAAAGCAATGAATTTTAACAGTTGTTAATATTTTATTGGTCTAATTTACAGTCATATGTCGCTTAAGATTTCATCTGACCGAATAACTGCCTAGCTTAACCACATCTTTGTACAGATGAATTATATTTTTCTACAGGAGTGACAATAGGCCATTTAATAGGTGTTTAATGAACCATACAGACATTAACATCCCTATATATATATATACATATATATATATAATATGACATTTTGTGCTAAGACCACTGAGTCCTTTACCTGTTGATTCGTTATTTTGTTAAAGCAGAAGGTTTTTTGCAATTTAACAGACTGCTTAACTTGTTTCTATCTTCGCTACATTCATATTGATATTGATTTTGTTTTCAAATTTCTTTCATGTTTTACTTTCGCGTACACAGAAACAGTATCTCGATTCAGTAAACTCAGTGTTATCATACCTTCTGATGGTATGAATAATAATAATAATACCTCACGTTCACGTGGAAAAATTACAGCCGATCAAATCAGTCTTCCACAGAATGATTTTCGGCATATTGGACATGTTGGTTCAGATGGTCGGACATTTGGCGAACTTGGTCTAGTAGGAAAAATAATCGATTCAAAAGGTGAGTTAAGTGTGTGCATTGATTGTCTGTTTGTCTGTTTTTTCGCCATCTTTCTTTTTTCTTTTTTTAAAGGCCAAAGTATTACAGCTGATTATTTCTAGAGGTGTATCAACAAAGTTATTTCTGCGTAGATCAAGATCAGTTAGAGAATCATTGGAATCAGGGAGCACAGTGAGCAGTTGTTTCATCTCTAATTTGAGTGAGTATATTTCATGAGTCTCACAAACTATCACTGAACAGTTGTTCAGTGTGCTCCTTGTTCCTTCGGTGACTCTCTAATTGATATCGGCTGGTGACGAGATCTACATTGAAAATAATGAAAATCTCTACAAAACCCAAAATCTGAATTACACAATTAATAATAATATCCATCATCGCATCTTATTTTATAAGTTAATTATAAATTTCATAGGTTTAGATTTTGAATGATGTTCGTCGACAGTCCAGTAGTCGAACACTCGTCAACGACGTGCGTGGTTCGGGGTCTCGACCCCTGGCCAACCCAGTCGTAAACTTCACTTATCCGGTAAGTGAGCCTGGTAAAGAGGGAAGTTTACACCTGAGACTAGCGACCCCATCCTAATAGAAAAGAATAAAACCACTGCTACTGAAAATTCAAAGCTCAAGCTTGAAGTCCTATGTTCCACTCAGAACGAAAAAGAATAAGAACAATTACTTTACATTGTTTAATAGTTTATTGGTCTACATGAAAAGCTACTCCAACGTTTAAGCCATAGACAATAGATAGGATAGGATCTAGAAAGTAATCATCCCATTACTAATTACATTGTAATTCTTATCAAAGACTAAAAGGAGCAATAATAGTATCCTGATTGATTTGATTAGTATTTTCTTTCTATTTCTTTGCGTTCCAAATGGAACATAGGGCTTCAGCCTTTTAAATTTCCAGCACCAGTATTGTTATTTTGTTTTCACTGGGTGGAGTGGCTAGTTTCACATCCAATGTTCCCTCTTTTTCGGGCTTACTATTCATTAGGTGAGTTTTAAAGATCGCGTCGGGTGGGAGTCGAACCCGAACCTCCTTTGTGTTTGAAGAACCTGCATCATTGAAACATACCAGTTCTTTTTTGTTTAAAGTCTAAGAAAAAATCGTCAGATAAACAGAGTTACCGAAAACTCTTCGTATAATTAAGTCATTTCCGTAATAATTAACCGAATATGTAAAGCCTATCACTACACTGAAGGTGATAAACTAATTCAAGGTTAATAAGACATGAAATTGAAAAGAAACCCACAGAGCTATTTTCGCAATGTTTTCACCCTCGAATTGGTTCTCTCCACTGGTGTTCGGTACTTCGGGAAATATCTTTCTTGGAGCCAGCAACTTTCGTGAGCATTAGACTGATATCCAAGCCGGAAACAAAACACCTGTACCCAGTGTTGTCTGATATTTCATGATTTATTAACTCGGATGTCAGTTTCGTGATGATCGGAAAGCAGTTGGAAAAGAATGAATCTACAAGTATTAGTTTGCAGGGATTTGATTGATTTCAAGATTCATCATGAATCAACTTAAGTTAGAGAACTAAAGAAAACCAACAGTAGAGTGCTGCATAGCTGCTTCGCCTTTGTTTGGGACCTTTCATCAGTGTGCACCCACCAGGGGATTAAACCCACCCTACAATGCGAGCTCTAAGACTATTCAGTGTTCTATCAGTCCTAACTTTTACCAATTCTCGAAATAGCTTAAACGCCAGTCAGTGTCATCGTCCTTGTTAAGGACTTGGAGTAGTGTTAAGGGGTCTCAAACAAGCACGAAACAACTGTTAACTAAATCCTAGTTTTCCAATGATACTCTAATTGAAGTTAGTCCGTGACCAGTCTTCGAAAAAGTGTTTATCTTCGCGTAATTCTATCAACGTTTTCAATATGTTAGTCAAAAAATTAGTGTAGCGGTAGAAGACAAGAGACTTGGTAAAGGAATGTTTATTTGGAATTTTGTATCTCTATATAAGGGAATTATGTACACCTTATCCTCTACGTGCCATTTGCACAGATCTTCCTTATTGTGCTACTTCTGTCAATCTTCGTATTGTGTTTCTTTGTGTTCCTTTTTACGTCTCCCATGTATCTTCACCAATCTGTATCATTTGCTTTCCGTGACATCAAATCTATCTGCCGGCTATTCGGTGTTTTTTATGCCGATGAACATCTCTTTATATATACTACTGACAAATCTTATCGGCAGCATACGTCACATTAGTATCTGTATTTGGTTTGATATTATCTATTCAATAATTGAGTAATTTTACGTCAAAATACTGTGTCAGAACATGTCCTGAACTTCTTCATTTTTTTATATTCTGCGTGTCATTAAACAGGTGTGTTGAATAAAATAACCATAAAAGGGCTAGTTTAACTTGATCAGGAAAAGAGATAAAATGAAATACGAGTAACTTGTCATCTTTCTTAGTCTACTTCTGTGTGTTTACAGCGTCGGTGGCACAGTGGTTAGGACTCTCGCCGACCATGCACATGGTCCAGGGTTCGAGCCCACGCCGGCGCACGCCTGATATCTATGGTCGGCCTGCAAAATTTGGGCTACCGATATCCATGCTGAAAATTCCATACTTGTACCAAAAATACAGTGTGGAATTAAGCTGTAAATCAAAAAAAAATAGAAAAAATCTTGATTGGTGGTGACTACTGAACACTAAGTGCACATGATCTGTACATATACTATTACTATTAATATCACCTCAGGCAGAAATCTATACCAATTCATTTCAAGTTACATGACCAAACATCGTTGAAGCATCTGAACAAGGAGCCGGTATGTCATCGTGAGGTGTTTAGTACTTCGATCAAATCAGTCAAAGGGAAAGTTTAAATTGAATCAAATAATTACCGTTGTACAAATAGGTGGCACTCGCGATCCACAAGTGGTCTAGTGAGTAAATCTTTGGCGTTCGAAACTATGGGTGTCGGGTCCTAGCCTCAGAGGGAACACTTTCACTGGGGATTTCAGGCACACCCGGATGATAAGTCCCAAGTAAGACGAAATGAGCATCCTGCATTGTACTACTAGTCACCATCCACCATTTTAATTCAAAAATCTACATAATTTTAAAAAGATAGCAGCACTAATTGTTACCAAGCAATAGTTTCTAGTTAAGGTGTGTACAAATTTGGTGGTAGTCTCATCATCGGACTACACTTGCAACCTGACTTTATCAGGCAATAATATGGTGGTAGAACTAATCGTATTCTTTTCACGAAATTGACAACCCTCTATAGGCCTATGGGGCTGTTTTTGTTGATGTGATTGTTATTGAAATTCCTGCTGTCGACACGTCAGCTCTTATTATGGACACTTCTAAAATGAATTCTCGAGGTTTTATGATGTTCCTGAGTAGATAAGGTGGAATTTTGAATAACCACGGTGTCCTATTCGGAACTCATCAGTTAGGCGCAAACCCTAACAGGAGTGAACCTGCCTTTTGGATTCCATTGCAAGCGTAGCGTACAATGTCAATTAGTGAATTGTGTGTAGGTGTTTTGTGCAATATGTCTCATCAATTTGATGATTCACAGTGGATCAGTAATCTGATCATTCTGTTAACCTTCTTTTTTCTTTTATTCGCTATAATTAACCTTAACAACATTCAACACATTTCTCAATTTTATTCATTGTATGTTACAATTAGTTTCGGTATTTTATGCTAATTGGATAATTATAATGCGTATGTCCGTTTGTATGTATGTGGATGGCTGGATGGATGTATTACGCAGGAACTGAGTTAGTTATTCTCCCAATGTTTAATTTCATTTAAGATGTAGATATTAACTGATAGTAAAGCAATTTGCAAGGAGGATATTTCACCTACCTACCTGCCTATCGGAGGTAAAATACACACATGTTTACACCGTATGGTGGTGTGCATGCATAAAACTGTATACTTTTTCGTAGATCAGAGTGAACTTTCTCCCAGTATTTATCCTTTAATGAACTAACAGTTCTCTTTGTGCAGAGAGACTATCCGCTAGATAGGTCATTTTTTTATTACATTCTATGTATCCATTGAAACAATACTACCCATAGATTTTTATTAATACATAAGCAAGTGTCCTCTCTTTAATTCATTATGGCGTACAGAATTCAATGACATCCATATGTGGATTCAGTGTAGTTGTGGTTTGACTTCAGTGTGAAGTCTCCACTGAAGATTTTCTTCACCTTGTCTGGAAAGACTCTAAAAGCTTCGCAAATGAAAATCACCCATCTCAGTGAATAGAACCACACATCAAAAACAAATCAAACCGAGGTAAAAAAAAAACTTACGAGTTGATCTTGGATTGATATCTAATAGAGAACCATTGAAAACCAAGGAGTACTGCATAGCTGCTGTTTCGTCCTAGTTTGGGAGTCATCGTCAGTACGCACCCATTGGGATTCGAACCCAGGACTTTCCGGTTACAAGGCAAGCTCGTATACCATTCAGCCACTGGGACCCGATTCAATGGCCAACCTAGGAATTCTAACATCTACCAATTCGTGATTTAGCGCGACCCCAACCATTGTCGTTGGTAGGACATTCATCCACACACGGGACATCTAACTAGACCTCACTGGTCACGACTTCTCACTAGAACTCCAGGAAACTCCATCCTGTAGCAAGTCACTGGCGCTAAATCATGAATTGGTAGATGTTAGAATTCCTAGGTTGGCCATTGAATCGGGTCCCAGTGGCTGAGTGGTATACGAGCTTGCCTTGTAACCGTAAGGTCCTGGGGTCGAATCCCAGTGGGTGCGTACTGATGATTCTCAAAATTAGGATGAAACAGCAGCTGTCCAGTACTCCCTGGTTTTCAATGGTTCTCTAATTGATATCAATCCGTGATCAACTCGTAAAAACATAACTAACCCTTACAAACCAAACCATAAAAAAACTTCTCTATCACTTGTACATTTAACTAGCTAAATTAAACTAATATTGACACTGTAAAGATGATTGTTTTGTTTAATTAATATTAAGGTGAATGAGATCAAGAAATATTACCGAGTAATGAAGTCTATCTGTGCGCTGTATGGTGTACTTACTTGGGTTTCAATCAACTCGTCGTCAAAGGTTGTAACTGCGTTTGTGGCTCATTGACTTTTAGCCGATGGACCCAGGGTTCAAATACCATTTAACAGACTTCAGCCTCGGAGACTGACTAGTATCATTAGTGACCCCTTACAATAAGTGTGGCTAATGATCTGGTAATCTGTTTCGATTAACTGGGTTCCGACTGGTTAACTAACTTAGATCACGTTTTACTTAGTAAGTTTTAGGCAGCTATGTAACACTCAATGTATGTTTGTGCCCCAGTGATAAGTGCATGTAAACGCAAATAATTCTCGGATAACGTTTCATCATATTCATTCTATATATTATATTCTTTTTATTTTGAACATTTCCTCTCTACTAATCTTTATTTTAACCCCTCACTTTATTTCTCGTCTTTTCCTCTCCTTGTAATGTCAATCTATCAAATGTAAAATGATGCTTCAGGATTGGATTACACGGACTCCTAACTTATAGATAGGGTATGAAGTGGTAGGGAGCTTTGACAACTTCACTTACTTCCAAAGTCTCATCAGCTCCAACGAACTGATGGCTGATGAAATGTCAGCACTGATACAAAAAGCCTATGTGGCGTTTGAGAACTCACTTCGACTCTGTAATAAACGTGATATCCGACTATCGATGAAAGGACATGTGTACTGTGCAGCAGTGTCTGCGTCCTATCTCCAGTGTTAGTTGGTATACTGAGGCAAATAATGTTGGCGTTAGGCATCCAGTTTTAGTTAAATAGGGAAGGTCAGTCGATGAGGTTGTGAAAGTGAATCGTTTGATATGGCTAAGACGTGTGTTACGCACGCCTAGCCATCGCCTGCCTCAACGGGCAATGTTAATTGACACAGGATCAGGTTGGCAAAGAGCTAGTGATGATCAAACCAAAACCAAAGCTAAATCAGACTATGAAATCTTTAATGGTGAGTTTGTGCCAGCCACTTAGCGAGGTGTGGACTGCTGGACTGGGACTCTGCGGATTCTAAGACCCAGTGGCTGGAAGTCGTTCTCACTTTTTGTTATCTCCGATCTCCATTAATCTCAAATCTTTCTCCATGTTACTATCCTTTCTCCCCCCCCACACACACACACACTTCTGCTTATTATCGCTTTTATGAATTCCTTTTCTTCTCTCTTTTGTCTTCATTTGTGTGCTACATTTAGTTTGGCCAAAGTTCTATGCTGAAACCAGTCAGTCAGTCAATCAATTAGTCGTTCTGTTTTAACTAACTTCTTTATATTATAACGTGTTCGTGTTATTAATGCTAAAAGACGGACGTACACAAACAGGATAGAGAATTCATTGGTGTGACATTTAAATGTATACAGCCTAATAGTAATTGCATATCTATCAACTAACTATTTTAAACAAGAATTTTAGTAATTTTAATGTAGAAACGAAATAATGTACGAGGGAAATATCAGCCATTAAGTTTAAACCAGTAGAACTGTTTTAAGTGTAATGAATGCAGTGGCGAATTTATAGATTTTACGTAAAAAAAAATCATTAAGAAAAAAGAAAGCGAACAAAAACTAGTAATATTCTCTACTTACATTATTCAATCAGTAAAATGTTGTCTCCATCATGTTATGTCGACGATAACTAGTCCCATGAAATCCAATCAATCAAATCTTTACAAACTAGTGCTTGAATATCAATGAGATGCTCACTAGCGACTGGCCCTTTTCAGGTGGGTAGTTACCTGGAGTTCTAGTGGGAAACAGTGACCAGCAGGGTACAGCAGGTTGAAGGTGAGGCAGTAACTCGTCGAAGAAGACGTTGCGAAGTGGTCGCGCTATGTCATGAATTAGCAGAAGTCAGAATTCATGGGCTGACCATCGGATAGGGTCCCATTGGCTTATGATCGACGAACTCGCATAGTAACCAGATGGTCCCGAGTTCAAACCCCTGCGGGTGCGCACTGATGAAGTGTCCCAAACTGGGGTGAAACAGATGTCCAGTACTCCCAGACTAGTTATCCAGTGGTTCTCTAACTGATGTCAGCCCATCATGAAATAAATTCTGTAATCCGATCAATCAAATCCCCACAAACGAATATATGAAAATGAATACTGTTATCTTTCGTGTTGTTGTATTGTCTAAACTAATGAATGGCGCAAAGTTATGGTCTTGAAGGGAAATTAAAGCCTCTCCAACTAAATTGTCTGACTCTCATAGGATTTTGTCAACCTCAAAAGGCAAAAAAAAACAACATCAACCTGGTCTACAGTTGTGCGAATTCGATATTTTAGCAATGTGCCGATGTAAATATTGACGAGACTTTATCTTTCACATATGTTTCTATTGAGGTCTATTATCTATTTTCTTTTTCTGGAGACGTTGCTGTACAAAAATCTCCAGGGTATTATGCTATAGAAGATTCTCTTCGGGTTATGTCTTTCTCTTAAACTTAAGATCTGGAAGTGATATTCAATGCGGATAGTTTATTCGAACCAAGTTTTGTGCTTTTGAATCCCTTATTCACCACTCGGAACCCGAGGGAACGATGATAGTTATCATAATAAATGTAATAGACTTCGTCTTTGAAACTAATGCTAAGGGATGGGTGTGTCCGAAGGATCAGTAAATATCAGCGACTAAACCATTCAGTCCCGGGAACACAACATACCCAAGATTCGTAAGTATAAAATTGTATAGACTTGTGCATCAGTTGTTCAGTGGTAGAATACTCGCCAGTTACGCCTCATGTGGTCCGGGGTTTGATCTCTGGCTGTCGCACTTCTAAAACTCACTAAGCCGGTAGTAAGCCCGTTAGAGAGAACGTGGGGCTGGCAACGTCGCCCTGTAAAAATAAAATCACTGGTACTCAAATTTCAATCTTGAAGCCCTATGTTGCATCACCATCATTTCTCCGGCATACAACCTGTAGCCTGTAACATATTTTCCCCTTGATACTAGATATTTTGTTCTCTTTAAGTATTGTTAAGGACAGGAAAGACGTATCTGTCCTGTGTACACCTCTTTTTGAAAAAAGGAAATGTATGCATGTAACATCGGTTTGTATTGCGAAAACAAGTCTTTAGCTCCCACATTAATCAATCAACTGAATTTTCGACGTGGAACTGCACAAATATAGGGTAGTTGAAGTTGCCGTACTTCATATAGTACATAAAGATCGAAAAAATAAAAATCCAAATGAACTATAATAAACAGAAAGATATAGAAGAAAGAATAAGTACATTGAGAATAATGAGCACTTCATAGAACTGAGAAATCCTAAAGAGTGAATGCATGTCCCCCATCTAGAACGGCTTTAAAGCCTTAACACAAACAGTCTCCACCTGTTTGCTCTTAGAATCCCGAGGACTTCAACCATACAGTCTACATCTCTACACGTGGTAACAACTCACTGTCAAAGACTTCATGAACTGCTTTTTTAAGGCTTTGGTCTGACCACTTCTTACCCGTTTTCAGTCTAATACAATGTCGAATAATGTTGCCCGTCTAAGAAGGCGACAGTTTTGAGTGCGTAACATGCTTCGTAGTCGTCTCAACCAGTGATGCCTTACAGCTTCATTGATTGACTTCCCCTCCATACCTAACACTCTGTGTTACTCACCATATTGTATCACTTAACACGAAGGACACAATGCAAACACCTACGGCCAAAGAGGATAGCTAGTCTTCTCTGACTTCACACTTTTAACAGCCACATTTCATCTGTAAAGAATGACGCAGTGAACTGTTGCACATCTTCCAAATACTCTAATCGGTACCTACCTGGATATGGTATCTACACTAGAGATAGTGTAAGTTGGCAAATGTCAGACGAGCCTCTTTTATATCCATGGGGGAGATTCCGCCAGCAATGAGTCCATTAGTAATACGATCAAGAAGGTTCAACTACTTGTTGAAATGTCATAAATTTGTTACAGTGATTAACACAAATTTCAGTCGGTAAACATTTGTTTATTCTTTTGGGTCCCCAGTGGAATACGGGGCCTTCAATCCTGAGCTTTTAATTTTCAACAGAAGTAGTGTTTTTTACGGGGTGAGGTTGCTAGCCTCACGTCCAGCCTTCCACTTTTGCCGGGCTTACAACCAGCCGGCCAGGGATTGCACCTCGGACGAGATGCATGATCCAGTGGCTATTTACAGTAGACAAAAATAGCATTGTTTTTTTAAAATACTTTCCAAGACCGTTAGTATTAGTCTCTGTTATTGAATTCTAATTAATAAGTTAAGTAACAACATCAGTAGTGTTTTCACCCTTTATTATCATTCTTTATCTCATGCTTTTTTAAAGGTTACAAGTGTTGTACATTTGTTGTACAGGGTTATCGACTGCTCACGCTGATACCCGAAAGTGACCTAAATTAGTCTCATCAGCAATCTAACGTCAAATCGTTGTTGTGAACGTGTGACCTAGTAGATGTAAAAATAAGTCACTAAAAACGGATTGATTAATTCACTGACTGACTGAACTTGAAAAGAATTACAAATTTTCTGATATTTCATGATAATATTCATTAGAAGGAATGCACCATTATGACTGGAATTAGATAAAATTCAACTATTTTGAGAAGAGTTGTTGTAACCCATAGATTTAGCTACTCGGATCCCTCTTCACCTATTTCAACACCTAAGCAACTGATGGGTAGTGTTGTCAGCCATCGTACGTTGCTGATAGCCGTGTGCATAAGAAATCTGGTCCCGTTAACTGAGTTATATCCACATTTTTATGTATTCACATTAATTTTGGTTGAAGGACTCGTCAGTTGACTGCCCTTCTATAAACGTTGTTAGTTATACAAGTTTTTTTTTAAGTTTAAATACATATACACAAATGGATTTCGTGACGAAGACAATTAAGGATTAATTTCAGTAGATATATATATTATCTTTAAGTGATGGATAAGTGATGATAAGCAAGTTAATAAAAAAGCTCTTGGTTTTGATGAAGTCTGCCGCCTAATCATATTATAGAAGCCAGGTATATGTATAAAAAAGGAGACAGCCTGAATCCACCTTGGTAGCATACTTTTAATTTACCTTCATAATTCCCCTTCTCTTCCTTCTCTTTACAATGCTTTTAACATTATTATTATTATTATTAGTAGTAGTAGTAGTAGTAGTAGTAGTAGTGTTGGTGGTGTGATACAGACAATGTGTCATGTCGACGGAATATTATCACATATTCTCACAGTTCAATTCGGTATTAGCAACATAATACAGTACATCTGTGTGAATACTCTATTTCACGTCGTTTAATGTAAGCCAAAACCACAAGCTCAGTGATTAGTTAACGAGTATAAAGTGTAGATGCATAAACAGCGTTTTGATTAATGAAAAATATACCTTGGCTTCCGTGTCTTGCCTTCTGCTGTTGCAGTAATATTGGTATTAGTAGTATTATCACCATTATTTTATCTGACATACTGTTAGTTTTCTTAGGATATATGCAAATCGGAGATCATTGTTGAGTATAAATCTCGGTCGGTGAAGAGAGTGTTCCAACTATCGCTTATGCGCTTAAACCAGACATGTTAAAATCTTGTTATTTAGTCCGATATGCTCTACACATATTTAATTTGTGTTTTTAACAAACACTCTAGTATTTCAATATTATTATTATCATCACATCTAGGTGTTTGTAAGTGTATTAATTTTGTATCACAATAACTCCAGTTGATTCATCAGCATATGCCTTGACTGATGAATATTGCTCACTTAATAATGATCGTGTTAACAGATTATCTAGCACTCACCATGTATAGATCATATACTTGTTGAAATTGATACTTATTTTTCTTTATCACAATGTTCATCTGTTTGCATGGATGTATGTCAACCCTAAAATTATTGTATAAAAAGTAACAATGTCTGTAGAGGAGATTTCAGCTGACAATTCCCTCTACCGAAATTTATGAAGTCATTCAATACTTCGTTTTCCCACAGTTTGCGTTTATTTTAAATTTACAACGTGGAAAGGAATGTTTTCAACATGTTCATGAAGTCATCTATGAATCATGATGATAAATAACTACATCTACTACGTAAGTTGTGCGTCTGTGGCACAGCGGTTGAGTGCTCACCGACCACCTAGGTGGCCAGCAGTAAAACTGGCAAAGAGTGAAGATTGGACATGAGGCTAGAAACCCCATCCTGTAAAAAGAATCACCACTGCTGTTATGGAAACTTAAAGCCTGTAGCTTGAAGCCCCGCGTTCCACTGAGAATGTAAAGGAATAAAGAAAAAAAAACTACATAAGGTGATCATTGTGTTATAATACCAAGTGATTGTCCTCACTCTCCATATCTGTTTGTTTGCTGTTATCAGCTATTTAAAGTTATTTATTATACGAACGATATGACTTTAAAAGCCCTTGTGAGAAATGGTAAGAGTAACTACTTCTCAATGTGAATCTAGACCGTTATGGTAGTAACTACTGTAACTAAACCAAATTCAAATTATGAAGAAATAAGTGTTCAGTCTCAAAAGAAGTGCTAAGATGATTTTAATTCATCTTTGTATTTTTATCGAATTTAGTTTTTGATTACAAAGTCTAGAACATTTTTATTTTTTACATGAGTCATAATTTCTATTAGTCACTGATGTGTAAATAATTACGACAAAAGTTCGAATAAAACAGCAACAAAAAGAGTCATTTACTGTATCACCCAATCATATTACAAAGATAAAATTTGAGATGTTAATATTTAGGCCAATAGGACAGACACAATTTCCGATGTGTGTCAGACCAGCAGCCTGACTTGATTTCTGAAGGTTGATGATACTATCCAGTTCACACCATGTTAAAGTACGTGCCACCAGATTCGAACCCACGATTCATTTTATCTGAAAGTCCAATGCTTAAGTCTGATATTCAGTGGTACAATGCGCGACAGCCACACGAGTACTCCACGGTCGACTCCCGACCATCTCGCTCCTCACCTTGTTTTCTAGGCGGTGGTAAACCCAGAAAAGAGGGGAGTTTCGGTGTGAAGCAAGCAACCTGCTCCCCACCGCCTGTCAAACCCGAAACTTCTTCAGGAATTTCAAAGCTCGTGTTGCACATGGAACTCAATGAAAATTATATATATATATATATAAACAGGTTAGGGTCTTAAACTTGAATTCGTTAGAGTCGTAGCCGTAAAGTGGCTTAAAGCTCTTCCGTTTGTTCGAAAATTATTTAGCACTACTGTGAGAGTACCCTGGTTTAATCCAATTAAAAAACCAAAGCTTATCTTGTCTAGTAATATCTCTACCCCTTACTTTTCTTACCTCCTACCAATGAGTTGACCTCTAAATAAACATTTTGACCGATATTGATTCGATTTTAACCTTTTACACTCTGTTTGTTAACTTTCTTATTCATGAAGTGCGCCTGTGTGCGCCTAACCAGAATGTCCTAAGTAAGTGTGGTGCGAATGCGGTATTACAAGTTTCAGGTAAATTACGTCTTCTTGTTGTTCGGTTTTCTGTTGAAATTCGTACTGGGAAACAATAATTACCTTCCAACATTCAATAACTAGCTTTGTCTTTGTGTGGGTGTGTGCGTGTGTGTGTGTGAATGCCTTTGAAAGTATGCTAATCTAATTACTGAACAGTATTATAAATTATCTATTAATTGAATTGAATTATGTTAATAAATTTTTGAAAAATTATATTCTATAAATTCAAAACTTAAATGGAAGTTATCTTTTAAATGGATCCTAATTGAAAAAAACTTAAATTAGTGTATTGTATTTCTTTTTCAGTTGTTTAGAATTACATTTATGTAAAGTTGAACTAATAGCGACAATATAAAGCAAGGCGCCTAAGAGAATAATTAAAAGTTTAATCAAACTATTTGCTGTTTATTATATATTGTTATCATTACTAATTATTTTATTCCTGTTCGTTCCTAATGGAACATAGGGCTTCAAACTTGAGTTTCGAATTTTCGGTGGCAGTAGTGTTTGTTTTTTTAAGGGGTAAGGGTTGCTAGCTTCACGCCAAACCTTTCCTGTGTTACCGGTTTAAGAGTGCGTCGACCGGGGATAGAACCCCAAACCACGTGAGGCGTGGTTGTCAAGTATTCTACCGCTGTGCCACAAATATCTTTAGTTATAAGTTGGCTGTGTTTCTTACATTCTTCTGATTAATAATGGGGCAGATATGATGACTAACTTATTGGCTTATGCACTGAATTTTCAGACAATCAAATGGACTCACGGGGTTAAAATCCTGTTGAAGCTGTTTGCGCCTGAGCAACTTGGTATGTCATCACCAACCATCATACAGGAAGTGTGACTCATAGCTCCCTCCCCCGCGTACTTGAAAAGTTTGATCTACGTAACTCACTTTTTAAGTAACTGTGTAAAAGTGAAGTGGCGAGATACGGTTGCTGACTCTCAGATAAATGGTTTAAAATCCTTGATGGTAATGAAGAAAATACATCAGCTGCTTACCTTTTGATAATCTCGATATTTTCATTGATTTTCATCATATTATCCTCTCTCAGTGCCTCTCTGCCTATATATATATATATATATATATATATATATATATATATATATATATATATAGGCAGGTGTTTGTCTGCTATAGTGTTACTACATTCTTGTTATCTTCTTTTTTTGCTTTTCCTATTCTGTCGTTGCTAAGTGATTTATGTTCATGCAGAGTTCTGCATTGATTAACAATGGTAACATCCAGTTTGATTACGAAATTATATACTTTTTTTGGTGTCATGTTCGGCTTTTTGATGGGTTGGAAACGAGTTCCGCTTCTCGTTTGATGGTTTCTCCCTATTATTGTTAGTATTATTTCTCCAGTTAAAGCGTTAAGCCCGATTCACAATCATTTCTGCGCGATGCGGGTGGTTTCCAATCACTCAATAATCAACAGTGTGAGACCAAGATATTATTCCATGTTGCTGTTTTATCTGCTGTTTATTATAATAATAAGTAGACCTTAGATTGTAACCTAAATGTTTTCGGTTTCTAGGGGAAACCTGTGATGATTTTTTTGCACCTGTAACTGTTTAATTTCATAATAACAAATTCAGTTGAGATAGATGGTACTTTTCCTGTTTAGCAATAGCTTATTCTCCAGGATGACTTGTAAATCAAGGAGCTTTTTTTCATGTTGAAACATAAAACATTTTACTGTGATACATCCCCTAGTTTTTTTTGTTGCTTTTCTAGATACCTGGGAATTTTACACTGCACTACTTCATCTCATGATGTCAGAACTCATGTACCCAGGTACACAGTGTGTTGCATGTAGATAGTAGGTGGAGCAGCAGCCGTACCCGGGGCTGAAAGTTGAGCGCTCATATCGCTGAGTGACATCTCTTTAAACTATAGAACTTCTCATAAATGCTTTATATGTGCTTAGCCGAAGTTTTTCAAGATGAAATTAAATTCTTAAAGATTATTTGGCAAAGTGATCAGCATCATGCCATTCTTAAAGTGAAAACAATTGAATGAAGTACAGTTTTGGCATACATCTCCTGTAAATATCATTAGTTGTTCTGCTATTCTCTCTCTCTCTCACACACACACACACACACTAACTACTAATCTGAATAACATGCGTACTTGTGTGATACCTCTTTTTCATCTTGTTATTTCCTTCTTACCTTCTCTCCTCTTCCCTAATACAGTGTGTCTGCATCTGGTCGCTATAAATAATAACACTAAGAGGAAATAACCTCCTTCACACTATTGTGTAGTATCGTCATGTGTCTCTTTTCTTTTTTTTCTTCCTAAATTAGCTGAAATTAAGCAATTTCATGAATTTAAAAAAAACATATGTATATTTAATTCATGTAACAGTAGAAATGATGAAGCTGTCTAAGTAACTGGGTCCTTTTGTCATGTTTGTGCATAAATTTATCAGATATATTGCTTTGTTTCTTCTTCAGCCTTACAGGTTTTCTTTTTTTCATAGTAATAGTAGCAATAATACCACTTTGAAATTCAACTTTGCTTTGGAATTGATCTGATTGCCTTGTCTTAAGTCATAAGGAGATTTTAGATGATTGGAGGTAATCGTCAGGACGCTCTGAAGCTAGGCTTCGTGCCCGTTGACACTCACTAGTCAACAAGGTGTATATGTGCAATCTTGAAGGAACTCATGTCCCTTCTGAGATTTGGACGCGTGTCACCTGGTGAGTGCTGCAGTCGAAACCGTTATCATTGAGCTGTTGGGGTTTGCTGTTGACCTCCTATAGGACTCTAATGGATACTTTGATTTGGACCCAAGGTAGAAACTAATGTCATGCGTCTAGTCCTTTGTTTGGCTCAGAACGGGTTCGAAATATCAGAAAGCATATGAGTTCCCTCAAGGTTGCTTTGATGATGAATGCCAATAAGCACGAAATTTAAGTCCAAGGCATCCTGACGATTACTTCCAGCCATCTGATAACAACAACAATTCAAAGTGCTGATGTTGACCTGCCTAGCATAGTGACCATATTGCAAATTAAACTGATTGAACGAAGGACTTGATTCATAACATTAATTACTACTGAGTTTCCAGTCAGGAAAATAATGAGTTGTTAGGGTTATACGTCTAGTGTCATGTGCGCTTTTCTATCAGCTGTTTTCGTTCTCTTGTTTTACATCTGTCTCTGTCTGGATTCAACATAGAACTTGGCACCGAAGTGCAGCAGTTCGAGTTGCCACGTTCCAAATAGCACACAGAGGTAGACAAGAAGATGAGTGAAGAGAATCAATAGAGTTTGACAAGTATAAGAGTGAAACAGAATGGGTAATGGTAGAAAGGAATATGAAAGATTACAGAGACTGAATACATCTGCCCAGGCCATTGACAACGATTTTGAGCCATGTCACCTATTGTCTCCAGCCATTGATTCCTAGAGTCCCGAGGGCCCCAACCCGGGAGTCTGCATCTCCCTACTTGATTCAGTTTGGCTATCAAGAATTTCATGGTTTGATGCTTGATTATTTGACGTGCTTCTTCTAAAGGTGTGTTACTATGAACTCGTTGTTTTCTACATTGACCAGTTGGTCAATTAATTCACTTCATAAATGTATTCATCTATATTTCGACTCACAACCCACTTTCAGTACGCGTGTGAGAAATCTCCTGAAAGAGAAATAAATGAATTCTGTGGCTAGAAATATTGGACCGTTCTCCAGGATGTGATCCAACTTCAAATGTGTCAAACCCTATTACAAACCAACCACTGAAAACACACAGACACTGAGTCTTTCTCCCTAAGCATTGAACTTGTCATATTAATTAATTAACATCTACGATAAATGAAAAGTAACTCTGTAGTATCTGATGCCATATGGTTATTGGATTACCACTCTATGGTATTGGATGAGTTAGCTGCTTTTTGTTTAACCGCTTTCCAAACAACCTGCCTGGCATGGTAGAACCTCAAGAGACATAAGTCTCAGCCAGTATAGCTTGATTAGGTCATTGCGGTGTTCAAGCCCGACCACCACGTCAAGGTAGCAGCTTTCGGTCGGGCTAGGTCACGTGCTGCGCATGCCTAACCACCGCCTCCCCCGACGGGCTTTGCTAGCTGATATAGGTTCAGGTTGGAAAAGAGCCAGTGGTGGCCAAACAAAAACATGGCATCAATCCATGAAATCCTTGACAGTTAAACTGAGTCAGGTAAGGAGATGCAGACTTCCGGGTTGGGGCCCTCGGGACTCTAGGAATCAATGGCTGGAGACAGTAGGTGACATGGCTCAAAATCGTTGTCAATGGCCTGGGCAGATGTATTCAGTCTCTGTAATCTTTCATATTCCTTTCTACCATTACCCATTCTGTTTCACTCTTATACTTGTCAAACTCTATTGATTCTCTTCACTCATCTTCTTGTCTACCTCTGTGTGCTATTTGGAACGTGGCAACTCGAACTGCTGCACTTCGGTGCCAAGTTCTATGTTGAATCCAGACAGACAGACCACTCTATAGTTATCATTACCTTTCGTCGTCTTCAGATTTGTTCCTTGTTCAAAAAAATGTTTTCCCATATTTATATTTTTGATCAAAAGTTTTTTTTATATTTTTCTACCCTGCTATTTCTTACAGATGACCTGTCTGATACTCAGTCATTTTATGATTTGGATGTATCTGAAGAGAAATTCAAAGGCGATTCAAAGTCTAGCAACAAAGCAAGTACTTTACAGATTGTAAGTCTTCTTTCTTTTTGTATAATAATTGTACGGCTGTTATCGCTGAAAATTATCATTTCTCATGATTTAATTGTCTGAGTTTTGTTCAGCTACGCCAAATTATTTGTATTGTCTTTAAATAAGATAAGAGCAATTATATTAGCCTTTTTGATCGATTGCTGACGAAATTTCAGTAGGGATACAAAAAGTTCGTGTGGAATTCGCTGAATTACATCATCTCTGGAATAGACGTGATGTCCGGATATCTATCATAGGGTGTGTGTGTGTGTGCAATGCGCTGTATTTCGTTTTGTCTTTTTTTTCTCTGTGACACATAGCCATTGAAAGTGGAATACCTGAAGAGGTTAGCTGTTTTTGATCACAGGTGTTCGCATTCTACCTCCAGTGCTAGGTGGCATAATAGGGTGAGTAATATTGAGGTTAGGCATCGAGTTGCTAGGTAAGGTGAGCAAGTCAGTCGATGGGGTTGTGATGGTGAATGGTTTGAGATGGCTAGGATGTATGTTGTTCATGCCTGACCATCGCCTTCCTTGATGTGAAATTTTAGCTGACATAGAATTAGGTCGAAAGATAGTTCGTGGAGGTCAAACCAAAACGTGGAATCAACCTATGAAGTCTTTGACAGTTAGTTTGAGCCAGCCACTTAGGGAGGTGTAGACTGTTTGATTGGGTTCTTCGGGATGCTTAAATCTAATCTCTGGTTAACATTGGTAAGATGTGTCTGAAAATTGTTGTCAATGATGGTGCAGATGCATTCACTCTCTGTGATCTCAAATATCCATTAAACCCTAATGTCTCTTCATGTTATTATTCTTTCCTTCGTATATTTCTACTCATTATAGTTCATCTGAATTTCTTTTTTCTCCCTTTTATGTAGCTACTTTGTTTACTTTATGTATTGTGGCATTTTTGAACTGCTGCAGTTTTATGCATAGTTCCATGTTGAGGCTCAGTCTGTCATATATACATAAATTATAATTTGCGAATCAAGCAAACCTAGATTGCGAATTCCCAATGGTTTTCTTTAGAAACTCAAAACATCTAGGTCGGGATATGTGATCTGCTTGCTTTACTATATGTTCAAATTGAGGGAAAAAGCATAATAGTATCAGCTGGGTACATTGCTGTTGAGTTTGGCCAGAAAAAAAGTTAAAGGGACCTTTGGCATCTGAATAAATTTATATCCGGCCAGTAGACACTTGTGTGTGACGCCTGTGGTTTTACAATTTTTCATATAAATCAGTAAAGTATACTCTAACTCAGAAATAATATCGATCTTTACAGGATTTCATCATGAGCTGACCATAGGAAAACCTGGAATTACTGGGCAGGCGTTTTACTCTAGTTTGGGGGCTTTTCAACACTGCTCAACTTCCCAAGTTCGAACCCAGAATCTTCCGGCTACAAGATGAGCTAGTAGACCACTAAGCCAGTGGGACATGATCCAATGGCTCGTGAATACCGGCTTCTGCCAATTCATGATATATTGTGACTAGAAGGAATAGTTGCGAGTAGTTGAAGAGTTTCAAACCAGAACTGCACGTAAACGACATGTACAAATACATTAGAGTAAATGTATCTAAATACGAGTTCACTTTTAAGCTTATGTCCTCTGAATCAATTAGCAATATGCCGTTTACTTCCAGTCACCATTTAGTTGTTTCACGCTTTCACATGTGAATGATTTTACACTTTTGTACATTTTTTGTACATTTTCTGTCTTTCTTTTCTGCTTCCTTTTCGTTCCCAGCGAAACATAGGGCTTCAAGATAAAGCTTCGAAGTTTCGGTAACAGTGGTGTTTGTTTTTCCAGGATGCTGTTGTTAGCCTCATGAGCAACCTTCCCTCTGTACCGGTCTTGTTTCTGACTTGATGAGATGAAGGAGTGCGTCGACCGTGGACCGAACCCCGGACCACATGGTTGGTTGGCGAGCATTCCCCCCACTAAGCCACTGACGCACATTTTCTGTTTTCGTAAAGCCTGTTAATCTTGATTTGGGTAGGGCTGTTTCGCTCTAACAAACTAACTGCCTCTGGTGTACTACTACTAGCTTGACTTGTCTAATTAGCAACCTCGCTAGTAAAATAACATTTGTGAGTATTTATGTTGGAGATTGTGAGAATAAAAACAAAATCAATCAATAAGAATTACATGAATACTAAATTTATGCATTGAGATGACATCACTAAGACAATTGAGTTTAAAATATCACTAGCGCTGTTGTGCAAAGAAGGAACCTTTGCAATTTTAATGCAAGAATAGCACTTGGCTAGTTATTAAAATTGTACCTGTTAAAACTTTGCTCAGTATTGTTCACAACACATGAGTAGAAGACAACTAGTATCTATTAAAGGATGCTATGGAGCCTGTCCAATGCAGCAAGTTAGTGGGAGATGGAGAGATGGATGACAAAGTCTTTGTTTATCGAATCAACTTGGAACAGATGATGTTAGAATGACGCCAACCTTGTTCTGGACATTTGGAAAATCCGACTACCCATAGGATAAGTGAAAGTAAAAGCTGGAGTTTTTTTCATTTAAACTTCGTATAGTTGTAAACAATAAATTCTGTTCGGAACGTCACCTCGTAAATTACACTGTTTCACCGTGTGATCTATATTATAAACAAACTAATATGAAGGTACATGTTACTACAGTGTCCAGGTTTTACACATGTGTATTAATGACGTCTTACTTCACTTCTTAATGCTGCTTTACACATTATGATATCACAAGGTATAAGACCGATTTTGGTCATTTTGATATGTCGTTGAGGAAACTGTTCAAAACTGTAAAGCATTTTGCACAGTAGTAGGACACTTCACATGAAATGGAATACTGATTATCTAAAGAAAAATAAGTATCTAACTGCTATTCAAATTCTAGTCTCCTGATATTCTCCCATTTGTTTGAATGACTTAGTACTGTAAGCCGAATACGGGAATAAGGTAAGATGTGGCCTGAATTCATCGGTTTTTCCTCCCACAGAGTAAAATTAGCAGCGCCGAATTAGATTTTTTTCATTTACGAATTGTTAGAAATCTTCACAGTTCCCTTTAAAATTCAATAATATTCAGATCACAATGTGTGATCCGCTCGATAATACTAATGGCAGTAAAAAATAAACAAGAGGAATAGCGTGGTACTACTTTCTTATGATTGATTAATGTGAGTAGCGCTTTCTAACCAAATTGCAGTGATGATGTAAACACCAGACTTCCATTTCGTTCGTTCGGGACCAAGCCTATCCCCAAGCTAGGTGAGTTAAACGGGGTATATCGTCCACATGAGTGGTCTAAAACTACTCGTACGTATCAATAGTATATAGAATTGTCATCACAGATTTAATAGAAAAAATTTTCACAACACAAACCCATTCTGTACACTTAACAAATCTAACAATCTTCATATGTCTGCTGTTGTTATCACTTCTTGTATTTTGACTGACAGACAACTCAGAAGCACTTTCACATGCAGAAGTATTTTGATCCAGTTGCCCTGCCATATGTCGATTAATAAAGATATATTAGTAAGATGTAGCGAAATGTCGTTTAAAACACATTTTTGTCATGGTTTTTCATTTCATTTGAAAGAATACGTGTTTTAGGTAACAGTAACAATAATAATAATAAGTGCACACATCTAAGACAAAAGAAACATTTTCAGTGAATCAGCAAGAGAATCTATACTCTCTAAAAATCATTCAATGAAATAAGAATAACAGAATATCACTTTTGTAAATATTGTTGAGGTAGCAGATATAAATACCCGATTGAGATCATCAATGCAAAAACTTACAGGCAAAAACCAACAAACTGGCTGAAAAGCCTGGCAGCGAAAACAAGACTACAGGTGAACATAGAGAAGACAGAGGTGATGAAGATAGTCAACCAACAGCAACAACCAGCATTAATCACCATCAACGGAAGAGAGGTCACTTCCTTCAGTTGTCTCGAAAGCACCGCTTCAACTACAGATGGAACGAATGAAGATGTCAAAGTTAGAATCGGAAAGGTAAGACGCGCCTTCATCAGTCTGAAACCAATTTAGAAATCTTCTGTACTCAGCATAAGGGATAAGATTTGCATTTTCAATACTAATGTCAAGTCGATTCTTCTATGCGGGTCAGAAACTTGCACTGTGTGTCACGGAAAGGATTTCCAACAGGTTTCAGACTTTAATCTTCACTGGCTGCATACTGAAGGTCGAAAGGCAAAAAACACTGGGAACAAACCAACTAAGAGCCGGTTGCTCAAGAAATATGTAGGAGAAAGTAGAGATGGATCGGGCACACGTCACTGAGGAGATCATTGAATGACATCGCGCACACTGCTGGCCATCATTTCAGTGGAAATCATATTGGAAGCGAAGATTGGGTCGGCAGTGCGAGAGTGACATGGAGGCGATCGTGTTAGGAGGAGATGAGAGATTATGGGCAGTCGTGGACCCAGCTGAAGAGGATGGCAGAAAATAGAAGAAAGTGGAGATGTGTTGTTGAAGCCCTATGTTCCACTCAGAACTCAAGGGAATAATGACAATACTGGATAATACCGGTGTTTAATCAGGACTTGGGATCTCTCGCTACTAACAGTTGTTGACTGATACTTTTGATTCGCATACACAAGAAAGAGATGAATTATGAGCTTGTTGTCACGTCCTCATCTTCTATCTGGATTATATCACTAACTATTGTCTTTATTATTACTATTGTAACAACAGAAGACAAGAGCTAGGCAACAGATCCTTTATTAATCAAAACAAGACATATTTATAGATTTGCATGTACATATTATAGATTATTGTTAGCAGACAAACACAGTCTTCTGATTGGTTCTTTCTTACAGAAAGTTAACCTTGCATCTCTTTGTGGCTGTTTCTTGAATGTCAAGGTCATCTATATGTTAACTGTATCCGCCTACGCAAAATCAGTCTTTGTTCTTATTTTTCTCACGACCAATACTGAAGACGTAAACATTGACGTAAAATACTGTCTACCAATTTTGGCTAGTAGGCCAGCTCTCACAACACTATGAGCTCTTTTCCCCAGGGGCAATAAATTAGTTCTGTTGGTCAAGTGTATCTGCCCAATTTCAACATTTTATTCTTATTATTGTTATTATGGGTATACTGATGGCAACGAATATAGGAAAATACTGTTCAGACTTGAAGTCGACTGAATTCCCCTATGCAAACATATAACTATGTTGGCTGCATGGCTTGACACAATATGGAAGGGGTTAGTCCTCACACACTTTAAGGATAGATCATCAAGTGGTCAAAGATGTTAATCAATTTACCCATTCAAAACCGACCCCTAATAGACTAGTTCATAACTAATTCTTAGTAAGAATATAAACGACTTGCTCTTGAGACACTTATTAAATTGTGTAACCGTTGACGTTGACAACAGTATTTGTACTGCGCAACAGTTGATCTCTGTGTTTACATGTATACAATCTGGACGTCTTATTTTTTTAACAATAATTACACAGAATGGAATTTCCGGCGTTTTTATACGCAATTTAACAATTTAGCCTCTTTTATAAGTATCTATATACATAAAATTTAAGGTAGTGATAACAATATTAATAATGACATCACTATAGACAGAATGTTAGTGGTAACATAATGAAGTATAAGTAGATAGTATCATAGATAATACATTTAAAAATAATCTTTGCTTATGATTTTGATGTGATCGGTTATCAACCGATAAGAAATAAACCTCACACACAAAGGGTCAAAGTTCAAGTCAAAGACACAATCAGTTTGAATACAAGTAACCTAGATGGTTTGAAAACACACAAAAACAACCAATCACATCCAAGGTCACCAGGAGAGATGACTAATAAACTCGTGGAGAAATCTAAAAGCTCACTTCAAATTGAAGTATGCGCTGAAGATGTCGCCTATCAGGGCGATGAAAGCTTTGCAAATCGACTATCCAGCTCAGAGAACACAATCACATCAAAATCATCCACCTGAGCTACAAATCTTCTCTATCATATCTAAATCTTTGCTTATACTTTGCAGTTCAGTTAGTGATTTAAAAAGTTTATAAGTTCTTTTCTGACATCTGACTCTGTCTTCACGCAAAACCCGAGCTAAATATGATGGTGTGGTAGAATTTTTATATTTAGTTGAACGAGCATAATCACCAATCCTACTTATGGTCTTCAGTGTTCTACCTAATATGGCACCGTCTTTTTTAAGAAATCCAGGGAAGAATAACGGCGAACAGTAAGGGAAAATGGGTAGAATACATGAATTGAAAAATTGTAAGAGAAGGGTCTGAATTATAAGCAGATTGTTATGGAATCTTCTGATCCTTTGATAGAGGGTGCTAAGTAAGAAAAATAAAGACGGAGCAAAGTAGTGTTGACATGTACATTACGTTTGTCGAGTTCCGTTTTTATAAACTGGTAATATAAGCTAACATGAAATAATGGTGGTGTTTGGACAAATAGTTATGAATACTACTCATAAACAGTAGGCAACTCTTATCCATGAAGCCCTTTGATTGTAGTGCTCTGATGTGTGTTGGGAAGGGTGTAGTTACTACTACTATTATTATTTCTGAATGGAACGTAGGTCCTCAATGGCACCTCTGCACTACTCGAGATTCTCTGCCATTACTTCCGGCTGACTGCACAACGATCAACAAGCATTCGTTCCATCCCACCCATGCGTCGGTGGCACAGCGGTTAGGACGCTCGCCGACCATACGCATAATTCGATCGTCGGCCGATGCACAGCTGATATTAATGATCGGCCTGCTAGCTTTGGGCTACCGATATCACATGCTGAAAATTCCATACCTGTACCAAAAAATACTGTGTGGTATCAAGCTGTAATCAAAATAAAATTTTTTTTAATGAATGCGATCTCCAGGTCCTCAGGAATTCTAAAACACCACTCACAAATGTCATTTTTCAGTTTCTATTCTACTGTTAAGTTTCCGTTCCCTTCCAAAACACAAATGGCTCTTTTGTTTTGTTATCACTGTTACAACAGCTTGATAAGCGAGAGACAATTATTCACTTCACAAAGTGACTCCGTGTTAAGTGTATGACAGGTAGTCAATCACTGCAGTTGAGAAGTGTTCACTTGACTCCTTTTCACGAACAACATCAACAACAATAATGCAGTTGTCGTCATTCTTTTTTACAATTCACAGATGCAAAAAATGTGCATAAAATCAGCGCTCTACTGGTGGTTTCACTTTGATTATCATATGTGTGTGTGTTGTGCTGTGCTGTGTAAATCACATATTCATCTCTTGATCTGATTTATGCATATTATAGACTACTACTGTAAATTAAATTTCTATCATTTTATAAGACAAAATCATGTTCTGGTGTGTTATTGTACCTTGATATACCATTTATATCACAGTAAGTGTTTGCTAATCGTTTCAGTTTTGTTTTTCCAAATAGAGCTTCAGATTGACTGCCTGACTGACTGACTCAGAAATAGTATAGACCATTATTCACCCCCTACTTTTTTTGTTTCTAGTCTTTGTCTGTTTAAATTGATGATTAATTAATATAAAATTTGAGTGAATGAGTAATCTAACTCATATATACAACATACACTTGTTGATTTTCTACACCTCCTACTACTTCATATAAAGTTTAAAGCCAGCCAGCTAACTGGGCGTAGTCCTGTAAACAAAGTGAATGCGAATTAACCAATCATTGTTCAGCACACCTTAGACACACATGTACACTACACCTCGAAATTACAGCATTGAAATGTTTTCAATGTATTTTGCCTTTGAATTAATATTACTGTTAATACCATTAAATAACATTTGTGGTAGTATTCCAACTGAGAGTCCAGTATACGTAAGAGATCAATGAAGACCTTACATGTGTATAACCATATGGTGGGATTGTCTTGAATACGAATATCCATCTGTTTTACATGAATACTTAATGTATTACTGCAGATTCTCATCTAGTTCTAGTATTTATTTTTTATTTTTGATTACAGCTTGATTCCACAATGTACTTTTGGTACAAGTATGTAATTTTCAGCATGGATATCGGTAGCCCAAATTTTGCAGGCTGACCATAGATATCAGGTGTGAGTCTGCCGGGGGTCGAACCTCGGACCATGTGCATGGTCGGCGAGAGTCCTAACCACTGTGCCACCGATGCACAGCTGCTGGATCGATGGGCTAGTTAGTAGTAGTCAGGTTGGTGGCATTAGTCTGCCCGGGATATCACACTTCATTTTCAGTCATTGCCATCAGTTAATATTAACTTCTTGTATTCTCTGATTTCATTTTGTTATTTACATGTGCGCTGGTGGTTCAGCAGTAAGACGCTCGTCAACCACGAACGTGGTCTGCAGGGTGGGATCTCTGCCTGGTGAACTCCTGAACCTCACTAAGCCCAGTAGTAAGCCCGGTGAAGAGAGAAGGTTGGACGTTAAACCTAGCAAACCCACCCCATAAGAAACGCCAGTGTTGCTGAAACTTCAAAGCTCTAGTTTGAGGCCATATGTTCCACTTGGAAAGTAAAGGAATAAAGTAACAAATAAATAATTTTGTTATTCACATTCCCCTCTTGTTTATTTATTTTAATATTATTCTGTCTCATTTTTTTGTGTGTTTCTTCTGTCTCTTTTCTGCCTTTTCCCAAGATAAGGAAGAAAAAAATGTGAATTTGGTTTGGAATTTTGTAAAGACCAGTCCAGTAGTCTGAACTTACCTGTCTATCTGACTGACTGACTGGTTGCTGGTGTTCTGACTTAGTGGCGTAGCTCGTGCATTCATTCTGATAAGTCATTAAGCCAGTGTCAGTTCAAAGAACGTATTCCCACCCTCACTTCTTCTACATCTTATTTTTTTCGTTCACTTTGGCATATATATTTTGTTTTATATCATTCTACAATTTTTGACCGCAGAATTCTGTCTTTTTTTTTTCTGTGTCTTTCCTGGTAGTTAGGTTACAGACTTTGACAAAGACTTACTCTTAATAACACTTGCCTGTCTGCTTTCGTTTCCTTACTGGAGGATATTTCAGTAGTATTTTCTTAAACATTTTCTTCCTTTATTTTTACACAAACATATTTAGTGGTTGCACAGTTTTTATTAATGTGATTTGCTGCTTTACACTCACGTGCATTCCAGTAATCTTGTATACGTGTGCACTCTAGACTGTGCAGCTCAATCTTCGGGTGGGGGCATTATTATTTTAGCCTTAAACTCTAGTAGTGGTTCAAGTGGTCTAGTAGGATAACGCTATGGCATTTGAAACGAAGGGTAGTCAGTTCGAGCCTCGATGAGGACACCATCAGTCACTGGAGATTGCAGGTACATCCGGCCGACAAGTCTCAAATATACTGACTGAATGTACACTGTAGATTCCACTGGTAATCATTGCCACCCACCGAATTGTCAGATAATTAAGCAAATGATAAACAAATAACTTGATGCCGAATAGCTGATTGGCAACGCCTCTAACTACGGCACTGGGTGACCCAGATTCGGGTGCCAGAAGGGGTATAATTTCCTCCAAGATATCAGATACACTTATTGTGTTAGGGGTTCAGTAGTATTGTGCTCTCCAACCAAGCCTCACGTAGTCCGTTTTTCAAATTCCTACCGACACCCGGCGGCCTGTAGTAAGACCGGGAGAGAAGGTAGGGAAAATTGGAATTGAGGCTAGCAACCCAACTCTGTAAAAAGAAAAAGAATAACACCATTGGTACTGAAACCTCAAAAGCTCGGAACTTGAAGCCCTATGTTCGACTGGGAATGAAGAGAAATAAAACTGAAAATTAAATTAGAAGTTTACTGCCTAGATTACACTGAGTTACAGGGTAATTAGAGAACCAGATGTTTCAAAGTGGTGGTGTTTTGCGGGCATTCACAAGCCAGTATTAGTTACAGAACCCTCAGTAGCCCAGAGTTACACTGAACAGTTGTTTCGTCCTAGCTGAGATGCTTTCTGCAGTACACAGCTATTATTCACTTAAGTATTGAACTAATTTGAAATCGGTGCTACAAGAACTGCCAATTAGTGTCAAAACGATTGGATGCAGAGAGGAGAAATTGTTGTCTAGTGCTCTCCACTTTTCAGTGATCACAAATTGGCTTCACCGGTGCGTACTGCTGCAGAGTACCAAGATCAAGGAGGAAAACAACTGTCCCAGTACCCTCTGGATTTCAGTGGTTCTCTAACTGAAGTCTATTCGTGGTCAAAATTGAAATCAGTCAAATCCTTGTAAACCACTTCTTGAAAATTATATATCTGTTGTATATAATTTTATGCGGGTGGAAAAGTATTTTTATGAATCAAGAGAAATGTAACCATTTTAGCAGTAGATGACAATTTCTTGAGGAAAAAATAAATGATTGGCGTCTTTGAGGTGGATCCTTGGCTGGACATAGATCACTTTGATCATAACTCACTCATTTACTGTACTATCAGACATTTTGCCTTTGTTTTTCAAACCGCATTTCATTACTCCATTGCAGTTGAACGCAACTGTGTGTGTAGTATGACACCAGTTCTCATTACAGTGTATGCTTGTCTTATTATCTGCCCCTTGAAAAAATCGTACTGGATAGCTGAATTACAAAACTTGATCAGAGTATGTCATTAGATTAGAATTACTCACTGCACACTTATTATTTCGCCTGTCAATAAACGAACTTGTACAAATAATGTATAATAAGGTATACATGTTACTTTTTTCTGTCTCATTGTTATGATTGACTTTTTTTCTTCTCACCCTGCAATCCTTAATTATCCTGTGATAATGACATTACTACTGTTTATTGATTAGTTTCAATGAAATTCTTGCTGAGTTCAATTGTCAACATAAATACTACACATATAACTACCAAGCTGTCTGTCTAGGTTGATAAGTGGCAGATATATTTATGAACAGCTGGGAAAGTAGTTCTCTTAATACGTTTAACCCTACTCCAAAAATATGATGGAGATATGTGGATGACACTTTCACAGTGTTAAAAACAGAACATATCTCTAGCTTCTTCACACACATAAACTCATAAGTAGAGGGAATAAAATTCACATTTGAGCCGGAAAATGAACAAGGAGAATTAGTTATGTTAGATTGTGAGATAAAACGAATAGAAGAAGGCAAACTACACACTAGTGTTTATAGAAAACCAACTCATTCTAATAGATATTTAGACTTTAATTCATCTCATCCGTTGACTGTTAAGGCAGACTTAGTTAAGTGTTTAACGAACCGAGCCATAGCACTAAGTAGCTCAAAAAACGGATCTAAATGATGAAATAAAACAGATAGAAGAAGCGTTGGTGTTGAATAACTATCCTATACAATTCATTAGGAAGATCATTAAAGGCCAAAAACAAAATAAAAATAATTGTGAAACTAGTAATGATAATATAAATAAGAGAGAATATAAGTCATCTACAGTTATACCATATGAAGAGGGGACATCTGAGACCCTACGTAGGATTCTAAATAAAGCAGGAATTACGGTGGCATTTAAACCTGAAAACTCACTCAGGTAGGACAAGCTCTGTAGGTTAAAGGACCCAGTTGACCCTATTTTTTTCTTTCATGTTCCAAGTGGAACATAGGGCTCCAAGCTAGAAGCTTGAAGTTTCTGTAGCGGTGTTAATTTTTACAGGATGAGGTTTCTAGCCAGTCTCATGCCCAACATTCCCTCTTTACCAGTCTCACTACTGGCTTAGCGAAGTAAAGGATCCGGGGATCAAACTCCGGACCATGTGCATGGTCGGCGAGTGCGCTAACCGCTGTTCCACCGACTCACTGACCCAATTAGACAAAATAATATAACTTACAAAATACCCTGCAATCACTGTGAGTAAGGTCGACTACATAGGTCAAACTAGTAGGTAGTAGGTCAGGCGTAGTCAGATTGTCAAAACATAAGAATTTAGCTAGGCTAAGAATGGCTGACCCCGAGAAGATAAGTAATTTAGAAAAAAACTCAGCACTGCATTGCAATGCATGCATTAACACACAACCACACAATAGGGTGGGAGTGGGTTTATATTATAAGAAGTAGGTGGAGGGAGAGAACTACTGATTACTGAATCCTTGTTCATTGACAATCTACACCCAACACATGCAATAGGAATGACTCATCACTCATACCCGAAT
Source organism: Trichobilharzia regenti (assembly GCA_944472135.2). Classification (NCBI taxonomy): domain Eukaryota; kingdom Metazoa; phylum Platyhelminthes; class Trematoda; order Strigeidida; family Schistosomatidae; genus Trichobilharzia; species Trichobilharzia regenti. The sequence goes on along the minus strand of OX235270.1, from coordinate 131,382,444 downwards.
TAGGGAAAATACTATCACCAATCAAATCAAGTGAGAAATAATGGAACTGTATAGATGAAGTTAGTAAGCCGTGTGATTACTTTGATTTGATTATGAGTGGTAATAAATTGTGCTCGAAACGTCATCAGTAAACATTACTGCATAACAGTTTGAGACTTTATCAAAACAAAATTTACACATAAAGGAATGATAAGCGGCAGAACCGAAAGGTCCTGGGTTCAAACTTTTTTGGTGGGTGCGTACGGATGAAGAATCCCGAATCTGGACGAGACAGCTGGCCAGTACACCACTGCTGATTTTTCGATGTTTCTGTAACCGATGTCAGCTCATGGTGAAATCCTGCCAGAAAATTCGTAATCAAATATAAGTTAAAGAACTACTATCGTGCCATTACATGCATGACAACTTTACTTTCTTTGGTTACAGGGTTTCATCATGAGCTGACATCGGCAAGAAAACCATTTGCAAATCTGCAGGGAGCACTGGATAGCTGTTTCGTCCTGTTTTTGGACTTCAGTAGCACGCACCCGCCGGGGTTTTATCTCTGAACCTTTTGGTTACGAGGTAGACTCGTAGATCAGTATGTCAATGGAGCCCTATCCAACGGCCCATGAATTACAACTTCCGCGAATTCACGATGTATCACGACCACTAGTCAATGTCTCTGGTGAGTATTTGTCCTCACGCGCTACCTGCTGTACTCTACTGGTCACGATTTCACACTAGAACCCTAGGTAACTACTGACCTGTATAGGGCCAGTCGTTAATGAGCATCTCATTGATATTCAAACATTTGTTTGTTGAGATTTGATGGATTGGTAACAGGATTTCATTTTCTTTTTTTTTGAATATTCTCTCTTTTCTTTTCAAGAATCCTGCGTATAATAATAAAAACCATCCAGAGGTGATTAAAACAATTCCATTGGAGACAGAATCATTATCAGTAAAAGATTTGAGCAGTCTACAACAGCAACAACACCAAGCACAAGTACAACCACAGAATCAGGGTCAAAAGGTTAAAACACTTGAATCGCCAAAAAAGCTGTTCACAACCAATAAAAATTACTTCACAAAATCATCACAAATTGGAAAAGGCTCACATAGTAATATTCAGTTACAACAACAACAGCAGCCTGAAAAAGAGAAACCTCAGACTACTGATGATAATGATGAAACGGATAAATTGTTTGAAGATATTAAATTTGATATAATTTCAGAGTCAAATGTAAGTAGCACCGATAATTGGCATTGTTGTTTGTCATCATCACCATATTCATTATTATTATTATTGTTTTCTCTGCTTTGTTGTTTCTCCTGAATCCTGAATATACACTCTTAGAAAACTTAGTTTATACAAAATATAGTAGCTGTCTTATTTGCGTTTATTGTGAAAATATTTTGAAATTTTCACCTTGACTAATTTTACAGGATTGAAATGCCCAGTGGACCTGTGGTATGGACACTTTGACAAGGACGCCTTGAGATTGTATATTATTATTACTATTGTTATTATTATTTCCTTAGTTTCCGAGTGTAATATAGGGCTTTAACAGCACATCACCGCCTTCTTCTGTTCTCTGCAATCCTCTTTGGCTGGTTCCACAATTGTTCATAAGTTCTTATCTACTCCTCCACGTCACCCTCGGAGCTACACAGAAATCGTCCTTACACATTCAGGTTCCAGTCGACGGCCTAACTGACGTGAGATGTCACTCAACGGCCTCATTATTTGTCTAATTCATCTCCATTTCCCTAGGCATTTTTGTTGCACAATCTGTAATTGATTGGTTTCCCGCATACGAGCATTCCTCACCGCAGCTAATCCTTTATGACCGGTCATTTGATCTTCAGTATGGAGAGACAAAAGCTGTTGGTAAAAGTTTAAGGCCTACTGGGAATTGCTTTTCGTCATGTGTAACAAGTCTCTGACCTAAACAGAAGAGCTGACTTAACATTGATGTTGAAAGTCCGAATCGTGTTCTTTATGTTGAGTGCGTGCAGCAGATTTCCACATTGGTTTCTGATTAGTGAAAGTGTATCTTGTCTTCCTGATTCTGCCTTTGACCTCCTTATCCGGGCCTCTTGTAGTTGCCCACTTAAGTGAGAGAAGTGACCCCTGTTCAAATTTCTTCCGTTGACAATGATCCGTACTTGTTGTTGTTGTTGTTGTTGTTAGTTAGGTATTTCTATCACCTCTGTCTTCTCTTGAAAAATACTGCCTTCATTTCTTCTTCTGTCACTTTGTTAGATTTTGCCTGTAGATCGCTGACTTTGTGTGACATTAGACATAAATTATCCATGAAGTCGAAATCTTCTAGTCGGTCCAATGACCTCTCGTCTTCTCGCTCCCCATGGCCTACCTCAAATCCAGTACACTACAATCAAGTTAACTTGAGGTTATTCCTCGTTGATTATAATTACCCGTGTAGGGTATAGTGCAAGACACGCACTTTTCACTCACAGCTGTGTAGGCGCATTCTGCTGTGAAAAGAGTCGAGGAGTGAACGAAACCTGCATCCTCGTTTTCTTCTGGCATGTTTGTGTGAATGTTTGTCAAATTCGCTTCAGCGTGTACACATCGGATTATTTCTTACACTGTCATAGACAATCATTGTGAGAATAAATTCAGTCAAAATTAACAATGTCTATCAAGTAGTAGTCAACTTCTTTTGCGTATAATGACGCAGTATTACATACACCTTTTCGGGACTTTGTTTTTCTAATTCCTGTTATTTTTAGAAAGCACCTGTCAGATAACCTTGCGATCATATATATATATATACTTATCAAGTCAAATTTTAGTAATAGAGGATTATCATGTTACAATAATAATAATAATACTGATCTGCTTTAATCCAAAAACAGTACTTATAATACAGAATAGAACTCTCAGCATTTCTCACAATATTGCATTTGATTTACTTCAAATATAAATAAAATTAAGTACAGGAATTTGTCAACACTTACAGTAGGAATAAAGTCAAAAATGGGAAAGGTACAAAATGAGAATAATAACTGTAATAATAACGATGGGTTTGTTTCAAACAGTATTGTCGATGCAGTTTGGAAATTTTAGCATGTTATTATTTTTATTATTGTTCCCTTGGGTTCCTAGTGGAACATAGGGCTTCAACTGCATCTCTTCATTTGCTTGCGAATTTGTTGCATGAAACCAAGAGCCTATGAATGACGATGTCAACGTAAGGCCCACCGGGATACCACTCGCTCTACTGACAGTCTTCAGAATTATACGAAGTATGACGTCTTTTTTAAGCATCCCGGGAAGGAATAAGGGTGAACAATACAGAAGAAGAGGTAAGATGCAAGAGTGGACGAACTGTTAGAGGAGGGGTTGAGTTATGCCTAAATGTCTTAACTTCCTAATCCAAAAGTCAAACGGAATGTTTATTTAGAAATCGTTAAGACATGGTGTAACAACAGAAGACAAGGGCCAGGCAACAGATCCTTTTATTATGAAAATCAACACGTATTTATACATCTTTCAACTACATTATTATAGACAAGCGCAGTCATCTGATTGGTTGTTTAGGTAGACAAACGCAGGCTTCTGATTGGTTGTTTCGGGATTCCTTGACAAATAGAGTTCTCTCTGCGAATCATATTTTGCCACGTTAACTTTGCTGTGATTGGTTGTTGACTCAGGCTTGTTCATATTTTCTCACGGCCCATATTAGTGACCTAGACCTTAACGTAGATTAGTGCCAACCAATCGGCTAGCAGCCTGCTCTCACCACACTCGTCCCCCCGTCAAATACGTGCGACTGAAGTCGGCTTGATCTACTTGGTGCAGGCGTCATCGTTGGCTTGTCTCGCTGTATCCATTTCTGGAGCTCGCTGACGTTCACGCGCCTCTCATTGTTCGCCATTGCGACTGTGTCTGCGTAACCCCATCTCGAAGTGACCATATATGGTCCTTCCCACTTTGGAAACTGTTTGCCTGACCCTGTCGAACATTCGTCCATACTTCGGCCCACACCTACATATGCTGCTTTCGCCCGACCTCCCAGCAGCGTCTCAAGTAGCAGCTCCATCGCTGACAGATCTTGAACGCCACTCAACTGCGCAGAAGCCTTGAAGTCCTGCCCGAAGATCCATATGTCTCCATCAAAAACTGCAGGGTATAGGCTTTTCATTTATCGGTAGGCAGCGACACCAAATGTAACAACAGAAGACAAGGGCCAGGCAACAGATCGTTTTATTATGAAAATCAACACGTATTTATACATCTTTCAACTACATTATTATAGACAAGCGCAGTCATCTGATTGGTTGTTTAGGTAGACAAACGCAGGCTTCTGATTGGTTGTTTCGGGATTCCTTGACAAATAGAGTTCTCTCTGCGAATCATATTTTGCCACGTTAACTTTGCTGTGATTGGTTGTTGACTCAGGCTTGTTCATATTTTCTCACGGCCCATATTAGTGACCTAGACCTTAACGTAGATTAGTGCCAACCAATCGGCTAGCAGCCTGCTCTCACCACAATGGGAAGACCAAGATAGATCAGGAGAAAGAACTAGTCCAAGATATTTAATGTGAGACTTGATTTCTATGTCATTATCGTCAGTTCTATAATGATCACAGGAATTAAAGGCTTCACTTAACTTTCTTTTACAGCGGAAACTGAAATTAACAGTCTGATATTTGGAAGGATTTAGTTTAAGACCATTAGCCAAAGACCATTTCGTGACTCCTGGTAGAAACCTGTTCATCTTAGTACAGTCTAGCTGGGAGTTAAAATGCATTGAAACAGTTAGGTCCTCAGCATCCTTAATAAAGTTCATTTCATCAGTGTTATTTATTCATAACACGAATGTTTACTTTTACAGTACTTTATTATTATTATTCTGTCGTGTTTCGTTGGCTTCTAATTTGCTTTTGTTTACTTAGCCAACTGTTTATTCTCTGTAGTCAGTTGCAGCATAGCAACGTAAATACAAATATAACTCATATTGTTAGATTTTCGTTACTAGACAAAATCAGTTAGAGAGAATTCAAATCCAAGTGACCGAATGGTCAACGAGCTTTGGTATCGTAACTTTAAAGGTTGCGGGTTCGACCCCTTAGTGGTGGGAGTCGTGAGTTCTCAGTGCTGAGAAGTCGCTCCCCCCGCTCCCCGAAAAAGTCGAAACAGCTGTCCAGTGCTCCCTGATGGTTTTCAGTGATCTTTCTCCAACTTATGTGTCGTTGGTTCGTGAAGAAAATCTAACCATTAAAATTAATCCAAACCCTCACAAATCATCCCATAATCTAAATAAATTATGCTACTGTTAGTACTCACATGTTGACCATGAAATGACAAGTTAGTACAACTAAGATAATATTATGATGCTGTTGGTTTCCCTCAATTTTTTTCCCAGTTTGAAATGACTAGATTTAATTTTATATCTTTCATACAGTACCAACTTTTTGTATCGATCGTCCGTAAACAGTAATATCACATAGGAGAAAGCAGCATGATAAGAGTTAACTTATAACCTGCTATTTATCTATATGTATGTAACTTGTAATTAACTTAAGGTTAGTGAGATTTGTAAGTGAATTAGTTTAAGGTTTGTTTAAGTCGGCCTTTATTTTGTCTTTAATCCTTGTGTGTTCACAGTTTACGTGTGTAGATGTGTGTATATGTGTACTAGTACAGTAACAGACAACAACTGACTAGTCTAACTGTAATTCTATTATTTTATTATCACTTTGGGTAAACAAACACGAGAAAATGAGACAAGCGAGAGTACATGTCAGTTTAAGGCCAATACAAACGAATACTTATAGGGAATAATTCACACTAGCGAATTTAATTATGCAGTGTGTATACTTGTTAGAAAAACACAATCATGCAAAGAACTACCTACTGTCAATGGTTTCCTCCATCTTTTCATGGCTAGTACTACTACTAACATGGACTGCTCTAATTGTTAACTGAATTCTATCAGTCAAGTGTGCGATGTCACCAGGTGACTCACCATCACTATGCTTTGCAGTGTTTTCTTTTCCTTCACGTTCCAAGTGGAACGAACATAGGGCTTCAAGCTAGTGACTTGAAGTTTCTGTAGCAGTGTTTATTTTTACAGGATGGGGTTGCTAGCCAGTCTCACGCCCAACCTTCCCTCTTTATCAATCTTATTACTGGCTCATTGAGGTAAAGGAGTGCATCGGTAGCCGAGGATCGAATCCCTGACCATGTGCATGGTTGGCGAGTGTGCTAACCGCTATGCTTTGCAGTGTGAATCGTTGATATTAGATAGCTGTAGGCAGTTGGCAGGATTTTTTGCTTGTATTATTATTATGGTTCAGAGAACATAAATTTGTAGGATCATATAGAGTCCACTTATTTTCGACTTAATGAACTTCCAAGTATTTTAATGTGCACTTTTGTTCCCTCAGCTGGTGAGTAGCTTTCATTTTCTATCTAAACAACAACATTTTCAGTTCAATTATATAAAATATCCAGTTCAGAGAGAACAAAACCACATGGAAGTCATTCACCTGAGTTAGAAATCTTCACCATTATTTTGAAGTTTCAAATATTATTCAGATTCAGTATGTGTAGCATTAATTCTTATAAAAGATTGTACAGTATGAAATGGTGATTATTATCGAGGTTAACAACAGTCTTTCAGTTAGCAGTTAGTATACACCCATCTAAATAATGCGAATTGACTGAGTGGGTTTCACTGTTTTCTAAGTCAATAACATGTAGAGTTGTTTGCTACTGTCAAACTGCATGTAGTAATAATAATACTTTGACGAGATTTATTGTTTATCTTTGCTTTTATTATTATTATTATTATGCTATTAAGAGACATTTTGTTCTGCTTGGCAGCATAATTATTCTTATTTACTAAACAAAATAAGGAGATTAGTTGATTCCCTGATACTTGTGTTTTTAGCGTGGTGGTTTCCAGTGCACCGAAGTACCCATCAGTCTTCATTGGTATTAAATAAACCAGCTAGTGAGTGTGCCACCATAATTCCTTTGGTGTAAAGCAGAGAGTAAGGTTATCAGTAGCGTTTCTTTTGTTGTAGCACTGATACATTATTAATACTTGGATAATGTTTCGGGCATAGCAGTTGTCCATATGCTCCCATCTCCTCGTTACACGATATCCTCCACGTGACCCTCGGACTCTGGAGTCTCACTTCCCCGTTTTGGTTTCACTCGACGACCTGACTCGTGTGAGATGTCATTCAACGGTCTCCTCAGCGAGTATCCAATCCATCTGCATTTCCTTCGGCATCTGTGATGACCAATAGGTTTTTGATTGTTTTGCTGCCAGCCAGCATTCCTCGTTGCTAATCCTTTCTGGCCGATCATCTGATCTTCAGTATGGAGCGAAGATAGATGTTAATGGAAGTCTAAGCCTACTGGAAATGCTTCTTGTGATGCACCAAGTCTCCAACCGATATAGAAGAACTGACTGACTCGACATTGGTGTCGGAAACCGTGTGTAGCAAGTTTCCACACTTATTTCAGAGTGATTAAAATCTGGCTCGCCGTTTCGATCCTTCCTTTACCTGTGTGGAGAGTTTGTATTTGAAAAGATGCTATCTAGATAAGTGGAAGAAGTTACTTGTTTCGAATTTCTCCCTTTGATAGTGATTAGTGCTTTTTGTTGGTTGTTGGGTATCTTCATTACTTCTCACTATGCACACCTAAAGTTCTGTCCTCGCTACCAGCTTGTTGGTTTTTTTCATAATACGAAGTCCAAATCTTATAGAACCTTCTTAACGGTCCAGCATTTTGCTGTCTTTTTGCTTACCGCTGTCTTCTGAACGACGTAGTCCACTATAATCAGGAATATCATCAGTGATGGTAAGCAGCATTGTCTTACTCCTGACTTCGCTGTGAGTCTGTTGAATGAGCTTGATAAAGAACTGGGGGACTCCATAATGTGGAAGCAGTTCCTAGATCACTTTGTACTCAATGCTGTTGGAGGTGTTTTTAAAATCGATGAAGTTGTGGTAGAGATTTAATCATTGCTTTATGCTCTTTTCAGCTATGATGCGTAGCGTTACAATTTGACTCATATGATGAATTTCCTTATCCAGATTGTTCCAGTCGAAATTCTGCATTTAAAGCATCCTATAGTCTGTCCAGGTTGATGCGACTTAACACTTTGCCTAAAGTGAACAGGGGCATGACTCCGCGGCAGTTTTTGCAAGGGCTTAATTTCCGGACGAGTTGCGGGTTGTGGTAGGTCCAGGAGGCCTTTGCCCCAGTGATCAGCACATTATTTCTTTTGATCTTCTGCTTTGACAATTAAGTTTCTTTCATTATCTTTCATCGGTTTCATCTGTGTTGATCTCTTCCTGGACAGCCACGCAGTTGATTATCTGATATAATGTTCTGAGGGTCTCTTTTTTCTTACGTCCTGTTCTGTTTCCTTTGCCAGTGTGTCGTAGAATTATCTTTTCCTAGCACTCTTCTTCACTTCTTCATTCACTGCGATGTACGTTGAACTCAGCTTCTGTATGCTGTATCAGTGTTTTTGCATTCCATAAGCTTATCCAATATGCGAATTAGAGTTTGATGTTTTGACATTTTTAGATCAACATTTTTTTGAAGTAGATTGTCTCATGTCATTATTATCAAAATTTATTCGGTAATATTAAAGCAGTTTAATATTATGGGTAAAATTATGAGCTTATTAAAACAGCTTGTATAGGTATTGGAGAGCATAGCAAAATATAAGAATATAGTAGTCACAATAATTTCTATTTATTGTCCATTCTTTGTTGGTATATTCATACATGTGTACCTGTGTACGTGTATGTGTCTGTGTCTATGTGCATGTCCGTTCATGTACAACTGGTGTTCTTTTTGAACAGTATTACAATTCAAGTATTGTTGTTGATTTACTCCACTTGTGAATATAGTATATACTTTTACTATATTATTGGAATAAAGTGTGTTCTACTAGACGCGTAAGACACTTAGCCATATGTCATGTTCAATAGGCATTATGCAGATAAAAATAGGACTGTGTATGGAAGCACAGATGATCGTAAATTACAGATGAACACTTTTTTCCTATGCATAACCATTCTAAGGACAATAAACATTCATGTATGTAATAGGAGGAAGATAATAAAGGTTGTATACAGATTGCTCTCCTTAGCGTATAGCGGGTGATCAATGCAGCTGTGTGTTATAATCCAATCCTTAGTGAATCAAATGAAGTTGTGAAATCTTGTCAATAAGCTAACTGATACGATACTATTGTGTGTGCACAGTGATTTCGATCTTAGATATTGGAAGAAGTCAATCAGTAGGGATTCTTGAACTTAGCAGTTTTTGTGCCCCAGCCACTTAGGGAGGCGTTGTGGATTACCTGGCACTGGGGTGTTCGACATGCTAAAAACCAACTGTGTATGACTGTTATTGACATGGCTCAAAATCGTTCTCAATGGATTTAACCTTTATGTACTCGCAGTGTAACGGTAGAAGATGTAACGTAATGCTTATTTGGAATTTGATGTCTCTATTAAAACTATCGTTTGCGCAGATCTTCCCTGTTGTCCTACTTCTACTGTTCGTATTGTCTTCTTTTCATGTCTCCCATGCTTAACAGCAGCTCTGGTTCATTTGCTATATTTGAAGTCAAGTCTATCACTCAGCTATTTGTTATTTTTATGCTGATGAATGTCTCTTTATGTACTACTGATAAATCTTGTCAATAGTATACGCGGCACTGGATCCATGTAACTCTCATTAATCGACAGATATATATTCTCGCTTTCTCTCTCTCTCTCTCCCTCTTACATATCCATTCATTATAGTTCCTTTAAATTTTTATTCTTTGCTACTTTTGTCTGCATGGAGTGTAGCTGCTTCAACTGATGTGAGCACTACGGTGAAACTTAGTCAGTCAACTGTTATTGACCCTTAAGTAAAAAAAATATCGTAAATCACACAAATGATGCTATTGACGAGTCATCAGTTACTTAAAAAGTGATACAGTATAAAATCTGAGTTACTAATGTGTTAATCTGGGTGTTTTGCTCCCCCAGCCCTTTATTTCAGACTTGTTAAAAAGCAAAGAAGCGATGGGAAATAAGTTTAAAATTTTTTTTGGTGTGTGTGTGGGGGGGGAGATTAGAAATGTAACATCGACATAATCAGTTATCATGTTTTTTTAATGGCTAAAATGACATATTGGATGATACGAATATTTAGAAAAATGAAATGTCAAATATCATTAGTTTAACGATATTCATTCATTCTAATTAGTTTTTTTTTCCAGTGCTTGGGCGTAGGTTGTACTATAAAGTTTAGTATAAGTATTCAGTGGATTATTTTATAATGCATCAGAATATTATGCTATGTGTACTATTCAAAAGTCTTGGAGGGCTGAAGACGACAAGTGTGAATGTTGAGTAAATCCTGTGTTTTTCTCTGGTGTTTTGGTTAAGATATCTCATTGTGAAACCAGTACTGCTGACTGCTTTCATAAATAGATTTGGTAAGGTATTGTTGTCAATCCAACTGGTATTCACCATAATGTAACACTGTTGTGTATGAAATTTGTGATTCTGCAGTTTCCATAATCGTCATTTAAGTGGTTTTCTTTTTAGATAGAGCGATAAAACTTGGTCTAAGTGGAAATGTAGATTTCTTCACAGAGTGAAACCGATTGGAGAATCATTGAAAGCTGTCGATAGCTTACTGGACAGCCGTTTCATCCTGTTTCTGGACTGTTCCACAGTGTCCTCGCACGTTGCATGCAAAAACCGATTTCAAACTGGGATGCGATAGATGTCCAGTTCTCTTTGGTTCTCAGTAATTCTATAACTGTTTATCGGTTTACCACAAAATTCACTTTGTAAATTTATCATAATCCTGACAAAACATAATATCATCACATCAAATTCTGGTTTTCATTCTCAGTGAAACTGTTTTGAACTACAACAAATTGTTTTTAGTTTCTTATCACTTAAGGAAATGAATTTGAAAACAAAAATCTTAGAGAAACCAAGAAACATGGGATATATAAATTTTATTATATCCTAGAGATTCTTTAACAGTGGAACTCATCTAGAAACTGTAGAAGTAATTGCTTTACAGCAGCAGTATAGTGTTTCCTTTTTTCACATACTAACCCTTGAATATATAATTTTGGTTGTATTCTATAATCTACTCATAAGTAGTGTTGTGTATTCTCTTGAAAAAATCATCCATAAGATTATTGATTTCAGACAGTATCTTTTGATATTATGCTGTACTTGTTGTATTAAGCAACATGGTATTTATTATTGTATAAAAGGAGAGTGCACTTCTATTTTAATTCCATAGTGTGTTGTTTAATCCTTGAACGTGCACACAATGTTAGTCATCAATGTATGTCCCATTCTATCTATTCTTTCTTTTTTCTTGTGTAATTGGTGTTATCATGTTGGTAGAAGTAATAGCAGTACTAGTAGTGCAAGGTAGACTATGCTCCTTACTATAGTTAAGTTTTTTAGTGTATCCAACCTTTGTTTAGATTATCTATGACTGATCCTGATCTGACCACCTGTGTAAACTGCTCTTTTGATATTAAAATGAGCTTTTAATTATTTCACAGTAGACTTTCTCATGAACATGCTTTCATCATATTCAACTTAGCACTGAAAATGAAAGCTTCTCAGTCCAACTGTCCACCTTAGACAATACACCTACGCTAATATCCCGACCTGAGCTATAAATCTTCTGCACGATTGCTAAGCATAAATCGATTCGTAATAAACCTAACTAGTGGTGGAATCATCAAACTTGTCCTGCACCACAAACTCGACAATTTAATATTAATAATTAACACATAAACTGATTATCTTCAAGATGAATGTTCGAAGAAAATCCGACCGAAAATTGTTACCCCAAAAAGGTGGTCTACGTAAATCGTCTATGGGTGACTTAATGTGTGTATGTATAGAAGACGATTTAAGCAAAGACGTATTTTTGGGTAAATTTTCTCATCAGGCTTACATTTACATAAGGAGTTTATTAGTCATAGGCATCTGAAATAATGTGGTTAATCAGAGTTCATGGATGTGAATTAATCGACAACAATCGAGGTGGTTGCTATAAAAAATAATAATAATAATAAGGATAAATTCACTCAAGCGTTTATATGATCTAGGTGATGGTGAGTGTATGGCTAGAAGTTGTATACCAATAGGGGTAAAGGGGGAAATAACAACTCTCATCTAGTGATTAGATAATATAATAATAACGATAATTTGTGAAACCGAGATTAAGATGTACGATCACAGCACAGCTTGATATTGATACTACAGTTAACAGTGCAAATAAAAGTATCACAAAATAATAAGATAATATTTACCATGAGAGATAATTATTCTAGTTTGGGAGTGAAAGCCAAGGGGCGGGGTGGAGAGAGATTAGGTTGAAAAATTTCCATTTAATTCAGCTTGGCTTTCCCGTTGATTGATTAGACCGAAGTGCTCCGCCTTAAGGTGATTTGTCCGCTCCTTGTGCAGATGATTTCGAAGATGTTTGATTATTTAACGTGAAGTAAATTAGTGGATGGTGACTAGCAGGGGAATCCAGAATGTTCATTTCATCCTATTTGGGACTCGTCATCTAGATGTGCCTGAAATCTCCAGTAAGTGAGTAATGGTGTTCCCACTGAGGCTCGAACCCCAGTACCCAATCGTTTCGAACGCCAAAGTGTTATTCACTGCGTTGGGGATGACTTGGGTCACGAGAGTCAAATCTTGTTCAACGGGTGTTAGTGATTGTTTGATTTAGTTTTTATCTGTAAAAATTGGTCACTGAGGCAGTAGATAACTTCATATCAATTTCTTTATAATATGAATCGCATAGTGTGGCACTATACACGCTAACGATTTTGTAACACTCCGAGATGCTGCACTGTACTGTTTGTTGATATAATAATTGATATACTCCTTGCACAAGAGGCAACAGAATAAATGAATACATTTGAATACTTTGACGGATAGGTTCGAGTCTCAATGCAAACATCAGTCGCTAGGGTATTACATATGTGTATCCAGCTTTAAATTCCACTTGTAGCCACCAAAAATTAACTGATGTCTTCTACTGTTCTCCTACTGCCTGTTATTTAATTTGTTTTTTCTTTTACCAATTTGTCTGTTTTTTTTTCTATAGGGATTTGATTTAGGCTCATCTTTACTGGACGAAGTATTCAAATGTTTTCAAATGGATAAGCCTACTGAGAAAATGATGAATAACAATGAAACTGATGAGAATAACAAAAGTGAATTGACCAGCACTATAAAAGAGATCGCTAGAGAACATTCAAGTAATCCTATTCAACAATTAGATTCTTTGAATTGTCTTGGTAACAGCTATTATGGTGATGAGGGGGGAAATAATAATAATAATAGTAATAATGATGTTAATGAGACAAGCGGTTTCAGTAGCACTTTGAGTAATAATTCTACAATGTGAGTTGTTTGATTCTATTCTATTATTATTATTATTAATATTTAGTTCTATTGTTATTTATTTTTTCACTTTCTATCATTCTGATTAAGCCATTTTTATGATGTTTCCTTCTCACATCCATGTTTATACCAATGTCAATACCAATGTAACTATATAACAGACTGAGCAGTAAGTTAGTTATTTATCTTTTGTGTCAATGACTGAAAGTGGACCATAAGTTGTTGGAGGATCCCAATCAGTTGCCCCTGGATTCCTACTATCTGGGTTCTAAGACCCCGTCGCTAAACATGCTATCGTTTTCCTGCAATCATCGTGAATAGTGCTATGCTGTTATCTAACCATTTATATTTTCTGTCAATTATAGTTATAGTGAATAGGAAGGACAAGGATCGGGGGTTAATTCATAGGGAAACCATATCCAAGATAGTTTTATGACTGACAAACTCCTTTTCACATCATGATCATTGGTTGAAAGTGAAACTCGGTCTCGTAGTTCGGTCTATAGAACTCTGTTCGAGTATTCTAGAGGCTGTTGGTTCGAATCTTGTCTGGAAGTTCTAGTTTTCCCCTTACCATCAATCAGTTGCCATTACATCAACAAGAGTTTATCATTACAAGACGCTATCTCAAATATCCTCCTACATTGGTGGTGAAGCGGTAGACTGCTCTCCATGGTTTATGCTAAACAAATCACAGTGGGCAAGAAGCGTTTCTTCATTCAACTCGATTTTAATTGTGATAATATTGCACGAATAATCAACAGACGATTGAATACGTCACTAGCCACAGCCTATTCTGCAGCTAAGTTGGTTCCCATTTACCGAGCAACTTGCTTTTTGGTGCAATCAAAAGTCGACAGATACCCTTCTCATGTTTACTCCAACTGTGTATAGAAATTTACATGTATCTGTGGGAGCAGTTACATAGGCAGAACAGAAAGAAGGGGATGTCTCCGATTTTCTAATCATGTACCAAAAAGCCTACGTCTCTGTTATGTACTCGTCACCAATAAGTTATGGGGTCGCTACCAATATTATGCTGTGACCGGTGTAAATATACGCTAATGAGATATAACGGACGTTAACGTACAGACTGGTACTGCTGAGTACTTAATTTGTCCTTACGCGAAAAGGGGAAAATCAGAAGACCAACACGTTCACGATGATACGTGTATTCTCCAACAAGGGAAATTGACTATCACACAAGTGTGTGAGTGAAAAGGGTACATAGTGTACGAAAGGTGTGAACAAGAGTGTATAAAAGTGTACAATGCAGAGTATATATGAAAGTGGCTAACATACATGAACCAATAAGATAGACAGTAGTTTTTCTTACCACCATTGGGTTCTGATTGGTTGTAATGTCATGTGACAAAGGTCATCATACATTGTTTATTTAGTTAATGGACAGACAAAACATATTGTGAGTTATGATGGAATAACGATCAATATACACATAGTAAACATATCAGACTGTCAAAACAAAGCAGACATCATGTGACTACATATCACCTCCCTTTTTGAGAAGATCGGTGATTAGTAGCTTGCTATCTTGACAACTACGATGGGTGCTGTCCATGCCGAGTACGTGACTGATGCTAATACGCCTTGTTGTTGTAGTCTCTCCAATTCTTCGTCAAATTTCGCGACGGATACATATGGGACTGGCCTCTGAGTGAAAAACCGGCTTTGCGTCTGGTAATACTCGAAAGGTAGCTTGCATCGAGGTGCAGTGACCTAAACCAGGTTGAAAAACAGGTGCAAATAGTTTGCATAAATCAGAAAAGAAGTTGGCTGAATTTTTATCCTTGTTGACTGCATTGCATACAGAATTAAGTGGGGCATCAGGCAGATGTAAACGGTCGAACCAATCAAGTCCCAAAAGATTTAAATCACTCTGGGTGACGTAGCAAGTTCCTGTGAATTTGATGTTGCAGAAAGAAACAGAACATTGGAGTTCACCAATTAGTTTGAGCCACCCACCACAGGCGCTGACAGCAGTCTGCAAAGTTTTTGTGATAGATGGTCTACCAATATCATTCCAAAGTTTCTATGATATAACAGTAATATCACAGGCGGTATCTAGCAGCAGACGCGTATCATGACCATTTATCTGCAGATCAATATATTTCCGCATACGTGGTGTTGTGACTTGACAGGTCGCGAGTAGATTCATTGAACTTTTTGGAGCTTTAGGACTAACAGTTGATCGAGCCTTCGCTGGATTATGATATTGGTGTTTGCGTGGCTGACGAAATCCGTTTTTATGACCGATGATGTTATACTTGCTGCAACAATGATTTTTGTATGGACATAACTTTACAAAGTGCCACTCGCCACAATGTCAGCATGGTGATGGTGGGGAAATATTTTGTGAGGTTGTATCAGTAAATGTAGGTTTACGCGGAACATTAGGAGAGGGTGGGTCAGGACTGGATGATGAAGAGAGATTTTTGCTCTTTCCTAATGCACGAATGTCAGAGCTTCTCGAAGTTGTTGATTTGATCACGTGCGTGTCCTTCTGCAGATTAATCAGCCGTTGATATTCATCAGCTATTTCATGTAGTGTTAACTTGGGATTTCTCTCTAGCTGATTGAGCAGTCGAGTTTGGATATCTGTGAAACGAGGAGATTGAAGACTGCATATCAGAATCAAGGCTTTGAACTGATCATCTGTTAAGGACCTGAGTCGAAATCTCTCACATTCTCGGTTGACTGTGCCAACGTGAGTAAGAAAATCATCATTTTCATTCATTGCCAGCTTGAGGCAACGATAACGTATGCTGAATAATGAGGAGTGGTCTCCAAAATGTTCACGCAGCAGCTTTATTGTATCATCGAAACACTTGTCACGTGGTTTCTGGGGTAAAATTAGGTTGCAGTACCTTTCATATTCTGCACGACCCAATTTACGTAGTAATAATCGTACCTTCCAAGCATCGTCTTGCGAGGCGAGATCAACTGTGAATATATCCTCATAGTGTTGATACCATGTGTCGAAAGCGACATTAGCATCTGGATCATAATTGGACTGCGTAATACTATTCACAATTCCGTCGACAGATGGTGCCATGGTATGATTCGGAGTGCTTGGCGTTGAAGCTGAACCAGTCTGTTTTGTGATGAGCATTTCCATTAATTTCATTTGTTGCTCAAATAGTAATTCCAATTTCGAAGAATCCATAGTTCTCCCGTCGCCAATAGTCTCATGGGAACAAGTGGTGTCAACAACACCATCGCCAGGCATCTCCTTGACATGGATCATTAGATGGAAGTCACAAAATGATTCAAAATTATCAATAGTTAAAAGAATTCAGTCCTCCTCAAGTTTGCTTAAGCAATCTCCATCATATGCCTAAAGCCCGATTTATGTGTTTAGAAAGAAGCGGTTATCTGTATTTCCTTGCCCTAGTAATTGGATGTTTTCACCCTGTCTTTCAATTGATTACATAATGCTGAAAGACCCCATTGTGTGTGATTATTATTGTGTGGAATAAAGTGATTATTATTTTTACTATTGTGTATGCATACATTGGTTTTTCGTTTAAAAATGAACTCTCTGTGTAGGTATATTAAAATTGTTTCGTACATAATGTCTCTTCGTGCTGTGAGCAGCTGATGAGAAGCCAACGAAATAAATATTTTATTCTGCACAAACCAATGTTGTTTTTTCTTTATTCAAATTCCTAAGGGGGAATAAATGTAGTTAATAAGCACTTGGTAAGTTTGGAAGTAAGCCACATTTTTCAACATTGTTTTTGATAATATTCCGTTTTTTTTCTGGTTATTTTCACTTCACATTATTTATTTTATACATTTTATCCATATATATATCAATATTGTATACACAGGGTGAAGTCTCCGGTTACACCATTGAAGAATATCAAATCTGATCTAGTTGAAACTAGAAGAGTAGTGTCGAAAGGGTATAACGCTGCCAAACCACTGCATACTACCACTTCATCTTCACCGTCTTCTAATTCAATAACAAGAAAAATTTTAACTAACGGTAGTTTAACACATCATAACAATCATCACCATCATAGCGTACAGGCAACCAGTAATGTTAACAGCAATAATAAAAACGATAATACTAACAATAACGCTGCTAACATAATTACTCCATTTATTTCTAGTCCATCGGATTGTATAAACTCATTGAATTATGAATCAGCAGATAATGAATTGACTAATTCAATTATCCATGACAGTTATATGATGAATGATGTCGTCGACGGTGAAGCCGATGGTGATGGTGATGTTAATCATTTAAAGAAATTAAAATCTGTGCAGAAAACAGAACACAAATCGTTATGGAAACGTAGTTCCTTTGGGAGTTTAACACGTCGTAGTTCATCTGTGTCGAAAACACTGCAAAGAAATAATTTCAATGGATTCAATCAATCAGATCATGATGAGAATAAACGATTGGTAATAAGCAGACCAGTTCTGCTAAGTCGACCGAATTCAAGTAAGTTATCCACTGTCTTTCTCTGTATATGTGTGCATGTGTTTGTCTGTGTTGTCCGTCATTTTTCGTTTAGTTGAATACAAGAGTAAATCGGTGTCGCCTTTTTAAACCACCAGACCACCTAAATATTTCCATCCAGCATAAAAGTACCGACTTTTCTCCGTTTCTTGTTGTCGTAATCTCCCAATTACGTCTTTGGATCGCGTGTTATGAGCTCACACACATTTTTAGTTGATTTTCAACCTACAACTGACTGTGCATTTCATGGAGAAAATGAAGACAGAATATTTTAGAGAGTAAAGTTTGATTTCAGATAGAACGACTTTGCTTCCATTATAGGTAAATTTTGTTTTGATAAAGTCTCAGACTAATAGAAAAGATTTGTAACTCAGGTGGATGATTTGGAATTGATAGTGTTCTCTGAGCTCCTTGGTTTAATTGCGGAGCTTTCATCGTCTTTCTGGACGACATCTTCAGCGCAGTATTTAGGATAAAGTGAAATGATTTAAATTTCTTCATGAGTCTCCCGGTAACCATCTTTAGATATTTATTGACCGTTTTCTATTGATTGGGATTTTAAACTTTCTGATCACCTGATTTACTTCTTATTAGTTGGTATATTTCATCTATATTAACGTGTTTATTAATTGCGTTTTCATTTGAGTACCAGGCTTCTAGGAATTCTCTGGCACATTTGGTGTTTCCTCTGTTTAAGATTTTGACATTATCCCAATCAAATTGATGTCCATGATCGTCTGAATGTATTGATACTAAAGAATTTATATCATGTCTTTTCACGGCTGATTTGTGTTCCTGGATTCTTATTCGAAGGGGACGCCCACTTTGGCCGATGTAATGTTTGTTACAGTTCACACAATTTATTTTGTAAATGGTGTTAATTTTATCTCCCTTTTCTATCGGATCTTTTGGTTTGCATAAGATAGAATTAAGCGATTCAGCTGGTTTGTGTGCTACATCTATATCAAACGGTTTCATTATTCTAGCCGTTATTTCAGAGATGTTTCTGATATATGGTAGGATGAATTGCTTTTTGGTCTTTGGTGATGGTTCTTTGTTGGTGCTTTCATTCGATTTTAAACACTTTTTGATGAAATTTTTTGGATAACCATTCTTCTTGAACACCGTTTGTAAGTATTTTTCTTCCATTCTTTTCAACTCTGGTGTGCTACAATGTGTTTGAATTCTTCTAAACAATGTCTGCACACAGTTTCTTTTGTGAGTAATTGGATTGTTGCTAGTATAGTTGAGTATTTGATCTGTGTGCGTTGACTTTCTGTATACTTGTGTTTCTAAATTTCCTGTGTTGGTTCTCCTGATTAAGACATCTAAAAATGGGATTTTGTTATCTAACTCTTCTTCTCTTGTGAATTTGATGTCTTCAAATATGTTGTTTATTAATTTATGGGTATATTCTAAATCATTTCTCTTAATTATTACAAATGTATCATCAACGTAACGTACCCAGATTTTCGGTTTAATTATAGGTAGAGCTATTAATTCTAATCTTTGCATAACGGCTTCAGCTATTAATCCTGATATGGGCGATCCCATTGGTGCTCCCTTTATTTGCTCATATATTTGAGTATTAAATTGAAAGTATGTTGTAAGGCATAATTTTATGAGTTCTATCCAAGTTGAACATTGCATTTTTATGTTTTCATCACTATAGAGTAATCGTTGCATAGTTTCTGTTGCTAGTTTTGGACTAATCGAAGTATATAATGCTGTGACATCAAAGGACACCATTATTTCATTGTCTTCTACCTGAATGTTTTTGATTTTCTCTAGAAATTGAATTGACGAATTGATAGAATGGTCGCATGATTCTGTTAGGTAATTTAACTTCCTGAAAAGTTCTCTAGATAGATTATATGTTGGTGTTCCTGGAAGCGAAACGATTGGTCGTAAGGGGATGTTCGGTTTGTGTAGTTTTGGTCTACCATAAAATCGAGGTAAAATGGGTCCGTTAGATCTCATTCGCCATTGATCTTGTTCTGTAATTTGTCCTGATTTCGTTAGTTTATTTAACGTTGTTCTGATTTTGTTATCGAATGTTTGTATAGGGTTTTTTGTCAACTGTTGATATACATTATTATCTTTGAGTAAATCCTCTGCTTTCTTTATGTAGTCTTCTGTGTCCAGGATTACTGTTGTTCTTCCTTTATCAGCCGGTAGAATAACTATATCTTTTCTATTCTTTAGTTTCTTCAATGCATTTTGTTCTTCAGTGCTAAGTTGGGAATTATGTCTTTTCTGTTTGAGTAAAGGTATGATACGTTGACGTATTTCTTGTTGTACTTCCTCATTTAATTTTGATAATTTGAATGATGATTCTAATGAAGCACAAAAATCTGTTACTGAAGCGTCACCAGTATTGTAGTTGAGTCCTTTCTGAAGAAGTTGTTCTTCGGCTTTCGATAATGGCTGTTTCGATAGATTTACTACGCAATCGTTTAGAGTTTCTTCAGATGGTTGTTTGGATATCTTAGCTAGTTTGTCTCTGAGGAAGGCTCGTCTTCGCTCCTTGTGCCGTTCGCTTATCAATTTAATGGCAGTATTTAATGTTGACAGATGTTCTGGGGTAAGAGTATGTTCAAGCTTCTCTTTCTGAAATCTAATCATATGCTGATATTTTTTAATCCTATTGTGTGCATCCGTGATCATTAATCTCACCATTTGTTTTCCATGTTGTTTGGCTAACTTCCAGCCTAGAGGGCAGTTGATTGGTGGTTTATATCTGACAGAAGCTGGTAGGGTCTGCTGGCGGAGACATTCATGAAGAAAGAATAATTGCTCTTCTGTAGAAACTTGCCGTTTAGCAAAGTCTTCCCATTTTCGACAGAAAAGAAGCGTTTCACGCTCGTAAGATTTTGAAATAATAGAAAAGATTTGTAACTCAGGTGGATGATTTGGAATTGATAGTGTTCTCTGAGCTCCTTGGTTTAATTGCGGAGCTTTCATCGTCTTTCTGAAGATGTCGTCCAGAAAGACGATGAAAGCTCCGCAATTAAACCAAGGAGCTCAGAGAACACTATCAATTCCAAAAGTCTCAGACTGTTATACAGTAATGTTTACTAATGACGTTTCGAGCACAATTTATTACCACTCATAATCAAATCAAAGTAATCACACGGCTTACTAACTTCATCTATATAGTTCCATTATTTCTCACTTGATTTGATTGGTGGTAGTATTTTCCCTAATTCAGGTATGAGTGATGAGTCATTCCTATTGAATGTGTTGGGTGTAGATTGTCGATGAACAAAGATTCAATAATCAGTACTTCTCTCTCTCTCTCTCTCCACCTACCTATATTACTTCTTATAATATAAATAAACCCACTCCCACCCTATTGTGTGGTTATGTGTTAATGCATGCATTGCAATGTAGCGCTGAGTTTTTTTTCTAAATTACTTATCTTCTCGAGGTCAACCATTCTTAGCCTAGCTAAATTCTTATGTTTTGACAATCTGACTACGCCTGACCTACTACCTACTAGTTTGACCTATGTAGTTGACCTTACTCACAGTGATTTCAGGGTATTTTTTAAGTTATATTATTTTGTCTAATTGGGTCAGTGAGTCGGTGGAACAGCGGTTAGCGCACTCGCCGACCATGCACATGGTCCGGGGTTCGATCCCCGGCTACCTATGCACTCTTTTACCTCGCTAAGCCAGTAGTGAGACTGGTAAAGAGGGAATGTTGGGCATGAGACTGGCTAGAAACCTCATCCTGTAAAAATTAACACCGCTACAGAAACTTCAAGCTTCTAGCTTGGAGCCCTATGTTCCACTGGGAGCATGAAAGAAAAAAAATAGGGTCAACTGGGTCCTTTAACTTTCAGAGCTTGTCCTACCTGAGTGAGTTTGCAGGTTTAAATGCCACCGTAATTCCTGCTTTATTTAGAATCCTACGTAGGGTCTCAGATGTCCCCTCTTCATATGGTATAACTGTAGATGACTTATATTCTCTCTTATTTATATTATCATTACTAGTTTCACAATTATTTTTATTTTGTTTTTGGCCTTTAATGATCTTCCTAATGAATTTTGAAGGATAGTTATTCAACACCAACGCTTCTTCTATCTGTTTTAATTCATCATTTAGATCTTTTTTTGTGCTACTTAGTGCCACTGCTCGGTTTGTTAAACATTTAACTAAGCCTGCCTTAACAGTTAAAGGATGAGACGAATTAAAGTCTGAATATCTATTAGAATGCGTTGGTTTTCTATAAACACTAGTGTGTAGTTTGCCTTCTTCTATTCTTTTTATCTTGCAATCTAACATAGCTAATTCTCCTTGTTCATTTTCTGATTCAAATGTGAATTTTATTCCCTCCACTAGTGAGTTTATGTGTGTGAAGAAGCTAGAGATATGTTCTGTTTTTAACACTGTGAAAGTGTCATCCACATATCTCCACCATATCTGAACGACGTTTTGTCATACTATATACGATGCTGCCGGTGTATATTCTACTTGAAGAAGATTCTATACAAGGAGTGAATATTTCGCAAGAAATTTCACTGAGAATTTTTACTATATGTAAACATAATCTCCCCAGAATAAAGCTGTTATTGTTTTATATGAGTAATGAATGGTGTCTAATAGAAAGTTCTTATTAAACTTGATTTCCTGTTGTGTTTTCCCATACTCTGCATTATTGTCTTTTAAGGTTACCAACCTACGTCACTTATTTAATCTCACAGTCAGCAAACTGATGACACCCGATCAGCATAAAATGGACTGATGACCGAAAATACCTATTGACTCATGAAGCGAATTTTCTTTATCGGCGAAATCATCTTCACAGACTGTACAGTCGTATTGATGTTTAATAAAACCTTATAGTAGTAGTCTGTTATTGAGTAATGGGAGGCGGAAGCAATATAATTGATACAACTGCTCGGAAATAGTTTCTAAAGATAAATAATTACGCCATAGTCAATGACACAATGGAATTAAGGATCTGAAATTTAATAAGGCGAAAATTGTTGTTCGATGAAAAGTTAGGTAGTTAAGTGTTCACTTGACAGTCATGAAGAGGGTGAGAAAATGTACAAAAGGAACATATATGAGTTATAATAGTGAATTAATTATTAAAAATTTAAAACGAATGACTGGAGAAGAGGTTTAAAGCATGGTAGAATAAAAGACTGAACAAACCTTTTCTGAACACCGAGTTCAGGGTTATACTGACGAATCACCGGCGCCTCCGCCTTACATATATGCCGAAAACTAATACGAGTCTGGTGAAGCTTTCTGGCCTAGGTCAACCAGGTGCTCGAAAATTAGGCTAGTGATTGTCTTACATTGTCCTCTTGCTAAACATTCCAGATAATATCTGGAGGTATGTTTGAATAGTGTGAGCTTTGTGAAGCCAATATAACTAGCTCCACAGGAGCAACTAAATTACACACTGAAGTGGCCGTTAGTGACAGTTTGTCCTTCACACCTCTATCGATCATGTGTCAACTGCAGAAATTGATACCTAGGTCAGTCGGAAAAAAGGTTTTCTTAGCTATCTGAATGAGCAGTTCTTCAGAATGTTGGTTGCGGTAGTCTTCTCGAAAATTCTATTAAAGATAGTAAGGAATTATAAAACAAAAACTTATAGGAAAATGTATCAACAATCATGGCAGTTGCAGTGGAAGGAATAATCTTCTTTTTCATTAGATTTATCTGGTAAGTTGAACACCTATGAAAATATAATAAAAGGTTTTAGATTTATTTCTGATTAAGGACCAAAATAAGTTTATGTAGTACAAATAGGCATTTAAAATGGGAAAATAGCCTAATAAACTCAAGTTTTGAAGTCGTGTGATTACAATTTATATGATTATGAACAATAAATTTCGTTCGAAACGTCATTCAG
The DNA here is from genome assembly GCA_944472135.2 of Trichobilharzia regenti. Classification (NCBI taxonomy): domain Eukaryota; kingdom Metazoa; phylum Platyhelminthes; class Trematoda; order Strigeidida; family Schistosomatidae; genus Trichobilharzia; species Trichobilharzia regenti. Next base: position 131,358,629 of record OX235270.1, on the reverse strand, counting down.
TAAATAATACTGTTTCACTGTGTGATATATCTAATAAACAAACTAATAAGGTAAATAATACCGTTATTTATTTATGTATTTGTACAACATCAACCGTACTAAACACCCGCCTGTAAAATGCTCTCGTGACCACTATCCAGCCTAGTTAGCAAATGAAGAACGGAAGTTTACTTCCGGGTCAATAACACAGCATTAGGACACAACTTCGTTTTCAAATATACAAAGTTAGATCTGCTCACTCAACGCAGGCATAGTAAAGAGATCTGGGTGTAAATGAAACACATTAACCGTTCGAAGATGCAATTCAAAAATGTACCTTCATATTGTCTTTTTCCCATGGCTTCCATAGCGCCTTGACTTACTGCTTCAATAAACTCGTGTTACATTATGTTTAATTTTTTCAATACTGCATAAATTCTTCCCCACCCACCACAAATACCTACTTGTATTACGTAACTTAGTACATGATTTTTTAAAAGAATCCTTTTTGTCCTCCCCGTTACAACTGTCTTTTTTTCTAATTTTCTCTACAGTCGATTAGGTATTTTCCTCTGCTTACAATGTGGATATTCATATATCACATTTTACAAAATCAGATTTCTTTCCACTGTTGAATCTGCATGCCAAGACAGAGAATGGCCTTCAGTTGATAAGATAATCTTGATCTTGTGAATTATTAGTTACTGTACATATCAACTGTGCGCCGTTGGTTCAGCGGTAGCATGTTCCCCAACCACCCACTTGGTATTAGGGTTCTATCCCCGATCGATGCACTCCTAAACCTCATGCAGTCGGTTGTAACCCCGATAAAGAGAGGAGGTTCGGTATGAGGTTAGAAACACCACTGCTACTTCAGTTGAGGCCTTAGGTTCCATTGGGAATGCAAAGAAATAAAAATGAAATAATGAATACAGCTCAACAAACGTAACGCTTCATACACAGTGATAATTCAGCGAGAGTGTATACGCGTGAAAGAGCTAATACCAATGACCTACTTCAAGATTCAGGCTAATTGACTAATTTAGAAGTGATGAAGAAGATTTGTGGCTTACGGGAGATGTTATTGGTGTGTTTGTGTTCTCTGTGCTAAATGGCTTGATTACGAAGCCTTCATTGTCTTTTTAGATAACATCTTTATCGTTGACTTGTTTATGAATCTGCGATCCATACACACATCGACACAGACCAGATTTATAAGGCAATGAAAAAGAATTCTCATGGACGATAGGTCGAATACTGAATCAACAAGATAATCACTATCAGTAAAACTGAGTAGGAGGGTAACGAAATTTCCTCAGACTACTAATCACGTTCAAGGTTACCGGGGAAGATGCTCACTGTATTCATGGTGAATTTAAAAAGCTTACTTCGTGTTGAAGTGAACACTGCGATGGTGGTCGTATAGGAAGAAAAAGACTAGTCCAACTCAGTGGACGTAACTACACCAATGGTTGATTAAGTCGTCTTTTAGTGTGTAGTAATGACTGTTGTACTAACTGCGCGGACATGATATTGAGGTCTGTTTATATTGCCATTTTTTGTCTGTGTTTTTTTCCGCACACATACATGAAATGATTATGTATAGTGCTTTTGGCAATAAAATAATCCAAGTTACCATTTGTGTGTCTACCTTTGTTCTCTACGTTCCGTTTTGGCTTTTTGCATGTATGTGTGGGTGTGTCAGTCAGCAGCGATAAGAAAGGCGGAAATTCAATTTGTCATACATTTTTAGTCTTACTTTTCTTCAAGAAAAAAGCAGACATACCTGCATTCACTAATTTATTTTCCATGTTTCTAATTAGAAATGTTTCTTTTCTTTGTCTGAAAAACTGCTTGGAATATGATTGATGTCAGAAAGAACAGTTGCGTAATTTTTTTCGTAGCTAAATAGTCTGTCGGCTTGTTTTGAAAGTAGAATTTGGCCACTGGTGTAGAATTGAATTCGATGTACACAATGTAGAAATACTACTATTCACTGTATAATACTTGCTCAGCAGTAATTATCAGGACATTAGGACAGTCTCGCTAATCTGTATTTCATGGTGATACTGTCTGAGATAGCGTTGAATTAGTTAGACTATTGTTAGTACAATGACTGAATCATGGTTGAAGGTGAAATAATGATCTGGATCACGTCAGATTCTGGATCAACAAATTCCTGTGTTCTCAAAAGTTAAGGTATTAGATCCGGTTGTTAATCAGGTTATCATTTCACTGTAATCAGTACGCGTAATGCTTAGTTTTGGTGTAAATAAATGAAGCGTAACTATCACAGTTTATCACAACACTGGTGAATCAGCTGGGTTTTCTGCTGTCAATACTAGCCTGACTCTCTACCAGTTAAATGTGATTTTTCTCACTCTAATGTTTATTGATTATGCAACAGCACTATTTACTTCTAGAATCCAGATGATAACCATACCATGAAGGTCTGCAAACATTGATATCAGTAGTTTTCATCTATCGATTCTTAGCCTCCTGATTGGTACTTCACAACATGACTCAGAGACCTTACAGACTAATGGGATATTTTTGTCTAGTCACTTCTAAGTTCTTATGATCTTTTCAGACCTTAGTTAGCGTTGATTTTTGTGCAAGATGAAATCTTAGCTACTTGGATTAATGGAGCTTCTAAATTTTATGCATCTTATTATCTAATATTGTGTACTTACTTTTCTTGCTGTATCACTGAGTGAGTGACTGAGTAAAAATGCCTATATCCTAAGAACTTTATTCTTTTCATACCAACAGGTGCCATCTCAAATGAAATTGTATTCTACCACAGATTCCCAGGTTCTGCTTTTCGTTCATAGGTTGTTAATATCACTCTGACATTTTATATCCTTTATTTCTACGAAGTTAATGCATATTATTATGTAAATATAAGACATTCATTCACGTACAGATATTCCTAAAAGTTATTTCGACTCTTATAGTCTGAATACAATAAGGTTGTCAAGAAGAAAATTTTCTTCACTGCAACCGTTTTTTTTTACAGTGGAGGTGTTTGAATATTTCTATGTTCTCCAGTATTGGTTTGTAGAGATTTTGTTTGATTGGTTGGGGGATTTTATCATGAGCCAACATCGTTTAGAGAACCATTAGAAAACCAACCTGAGAGTACTGGAGAGCTGTCTCGTCCTAGTTTGGGACTCTTCATCACTAAGCGCTCACCACCAGGGTCCGAGCCAAGGACCTTCTGGTTACAAGGCAAGCTTGTAGACCATTAGGCCACTGGGACCCAATTCAATGGCTCACAAATTCACACTTCTGCCAATTCACGACATTGCGTGACTGAGAAGTTACAAATATTTCATTCATAGTTCATATTACTTGCAAGTAGTTGAAGGAATTACACTGAATAAAATGATGATGGCATTAGGTGTGATTTTATGTGCATGTTCTGTTTCATAGCATTCTTATTCAGAATCAAATATTTTACAAATCCATGCTTAATTTGTATTCGCTTTTCTTTGAGTTTCTTATTTTGTCGAAAACGTTAGATATTCATAGCAGAATCTAATACTGACTGAGACTGTTTCAACGTAGAACTTTGAACAAAAGAGCATCACTTCAAGTCGCCACACTTTATGTAGAGAAAAGAGAAGAATGTAGATTCAAAAGAACTGCAATCACCAGAAATGTACAGGAGGAAGAATAGAAACATAAAGGGGGTTAATGGGTTTAGGAGATTACAAAGAGTTAGTTTGTCTGTGACATTAAGAGTGGTTTTGAGCCATATCACCAAAAGTCCCCAGCGATTGGTTCTTAGCATCCCAAGGAATGCAACCAGTCACCACTTTAGATGAATGACTGAAACCAACTGTCGAGGAGTTTATTGATTGATTTTAGGATTTGACTTCGGAACCCTCAATATAATCCTATGTCAGCTAACACTGCCTATCAAGGAAGGCTGTGACAGTATGCGCAACACTTGTTCTATAGCCATCTCAATCGTTGCAGTTTTATACAGTTGCTTATCAACTATTTTTTAAGGTGCCGAATATTGTGAGTAGTATATAGGAGAGACAGAAAAATAGATCGATTTTCAAATGAAGACGGATTGACAAATATTTTTTCAAGAGTTGATTTACAGGGATTTAATTTGATTATATACAGGATTTCATCATGAGTTGACACTGGTTAGAAAACCATTGAAAAACCTGGGAGTAAGGACATATACTCGCAGCCGATAACTCTGGCTAGTCCCCGAGCTATATCGTGAATTGGGAGAAGTTAGAATTCATGGGCCATTGGATAGGGTCCCATTGGCCTAATGGTCTACGAGCTCGCCTTGTAACCAGAAGGTCCTGGATTCGAACCCCAGTGGTGGGCACGTACTGATGAAGAGTCCCAAACTAGGATGGGACAGCTATTCGGCTGATTTTTCAATGGTTCTCTAAGCGAGGTTAGCTCATAATGAAATCCTGTAACCAAATATTTTTTTTATTTGTAGAACCTGATATCACAAATCCGCACATTTCATACCATTATATGAAGTAAAAGCTTATAAAAGTCAGTGAAGAATTGAAGAAAGATTATACAGTCTAATGTAATAGAATAATTCATGACGGAGTATAAAATTTAGGGGGAATGAAGAATAAGGTATGGAATGCATCTGCACTATTATGTTTGATACTACGTCAAATCAGCTTTTGTCTGTCGGTAAAAGTTATGTTGTCAACTCTAACCAGGTAACATGCAATCGTTAAACAACTTAAACTACTATCCAGTGACTTTGTGGACTATTATTATACTTGTCGATGTGATCACCCTATTTTTTTCGAATGCAGTCCTACTTCTGCTGGTATTTTTCTCCCATGTAGATAGGTAATGAGGAAATATGTGCGTCTGTGGTTCAGTGGTAGGATACTGGTCAACCATGCAAGTGGTCTGGGGTTTGACTCACTGCCGGTGCACACCTCTACCTCTCCTAGCCAGTTGTAAGTCCGACAAATGGAGAAGGTTGGATGTGAGGTTAGCAACCCCACCTCATTAAAAAATAGTCCCACCGCTACTGAAACTTCAAAGCTCACGCTTGAAGCCCTATGTTCCACTGGGAACGCAAAGTAATGAAATAAAAATAAGTGTGCAGCAGAGACTGATTCGATACTGACTACTCACTGGTTCGTATAGTTTTAAAGAATGTTAATCGTTTAGTAGTCATATCACCGCTACTCTGCTGGACTTCTTGATAATTATATTGTCATTCGGTTCGGAATGTAATCCTATAAAATTATGGGTCTATAATTTTTAGTTATCTAATCAGTTAATCATTTTACCGTCATTTGGCTTCCTTTTAAGTGTATAAAAACCTAGTCTTTACTGTCGTTTTAGCTTTTTTGTCAACTTATCACTTGCATACAATAGCTCTGTCTTCTCACTCTATACTTGTTTTGTATTTTTAGTTACTCAAACATCTCTAAACAAGTTACCGTCGAATTCTTCTTCATCTTCAATTATTGGTGGGTTAACTGAACCAAGCAGTTTAGGCAGTTCAACAAGTCGTGGAAGCTCATTGACTGTTGTTTCTTCTTCCAATGGTTGCAGCGGTGGTGGTGGTGTTGGTGGATGTGATAGTAGTAATGGAGGATATGCTTCATCGGTGAATAACGTTCAAGAAGAATTATTAGCACATTCATTGAATACAGATTTTGATCAAGGCCAACAGCAGCAGCAACAACAACCACTATCGTCAGCATCATCGTGTTATTATGAAATATCAACGAATGCATCACTTTCACCAGCGCCTAGTTTATCATCAATGACATCAGTTTCTGGTGGTCTACCGCATTCATTAACATCTAGCATTATAAGTACAACAACGAATACAAATAATTCTAGTACAACTGCGAATACAACCTACTTACTGCCTAATTCTAGTATTACATCAACTGCTCAAGGTTGTCTACGAGCTTTACGATCTGGTGATACAGTATTTCGTGCATCAACAAATATTTCAAGTGGAACTTTAAACTCACGCAGAAAAATAAGTACATTGTCGAGAACAAGTGTTACAATGATGACAGATGAAAGATTCAGTAATTCAAGGTGAAACTATTTTCTTTTTCTTTTTACAAAATAATTTGTTTACCCGATATTTTCGATTAATTATATACTTTTCATCTAAAATTTTATTTAAATCTTCGGTTAGTGTTTATTTAATTAAAGAACTTAGCTAAGCTTTCTTTCAGAGGGAACGACTCATGAAACAAGCGTGTGTCATTACAGAAGAGAGTAAGTGGCAAAATCTTTTTTAGAAGAGGTGATTTTTAGGAATGTTTAAATCAATTCAGTAGCACACGGATTACTGCCTATCACAAGAGATCACTCATGGCCTACATAAACCAGTGATGAAGTTTCTAACTGCCTAGCTGGGTTGGCTGATACTGTTGGGTGTCTTTATCCCAATTACTTGTGCTAAGTACATCATCATAGTGAACAATTACTATTCATATTCAATAAAGTCTTATTCGGCAAGGCAGATGAATCAGTCTATGATTCAGATGACTTAATATGAATGCCAGTGTGTCGGTGGCATAGCGCGGCATAGCCCGCCGACCATGCACATAGTCCAGGGTTCGATCCCCGGCCGACGCACTCCTTTGCCTGGTTAAGCCAGAAAATATGGCTGGTGAATAGGAAAGGTTGGGCATGAGGCTAGCAAACCCATCCTGTAAAATAAGCATTGCTACAGAAACTTCAAGCCACTAGCGTGAAGCCCCTATGTTCCACTGGGGAACGTGAAGGAAAGAAAAAAAATATGAATGCCAAGTCCTCTGGCTTTCTCAACGACCAATTTTAAGTGAAATAAGATTATTTTTAAGAAGTCTTTGCAGTGATCAGACCAGATAATGCTAACAATCCATAAGTCTCTGGCTGTTGATCTGAGCCATGTCCGTAGATATATATATATATATGTCTCATGGTTGTGGTCCTCGAGATATTGTAATTCTTTCCCTACCATTAGTTTTAGTTTCATTTAGTTTGTCTCTCTTTCTCCCTTTTAATTTAGAATCCAAAACTTATCTCCATCTGCAACTTTGGTTAACTTATCAGCTAAAAATGTATGTGACACTGGTGTCTTGTCTTCGTCGCCACCGTCATCCTCATCATCAAGTCTACTACGGAATAAATCAAAGTTGCTGTTCAATCGTGATATCTACCAGCCATCAAGTCAGATGAGTCCAAGTCATTCTGCGTTTTCTGCTGTTACTAATCCCCTACAGCATAAAGATTTAACGCGTACACACGGATCACATCTATCGTCATCGTCTTCGTCTTCGATATCATCGCCTACTACTACTTCTACTACTACTACTCCTTTCGCTTATGATTCAAATGGACAGTATTCACAGAAAAGTGTGTAGTGCCATGCAAATTGTTGTTTGTGTATTTTACATGAGATCTGTATTCATTACAGACTTATTGTTGTGTTTGTTTTTTCTTAAAAAGAAGGCTTATTGGTGATTAAGTGCTCTTTTTTTATACCCATTACTATCTATGTGTAGGACATAGAAGAAGAAAAAACAAGAAGACGGTGTACACATCATAGAACATATCATAACAGTGTATCCTATCAGAAACACAATGAAATAAGTAGAACAAGACGGAAAATATCCGAAGTTCCATAAAACGAAATAACTGACGATAAAACTAATCGAAAATATGTTTAAGAATTATGCAGATGAATTTTAATACCAGTATATGTGGCCAATAAGTGTCTGATTACTAAAATACTTACTTCTCTTACGGAAATCTTCAAGTAAAATAACGATGATCTATGGCATATATTTTGGTTGAAAGCATACCCCTTCCCACTACCCGCTTTCTGCGGTATTTTTGTTCCCTCCCCTACACACAAAATATGCATTGGAGTAGTAGACTGGAAACGATTTGAAAATCTTAGATGGAATAAAGAGTCTGTTTGATTCTAAGACATAAATGCACGAATGAATAAAGCTGCATAGAAAGGAGTAGATTTGATCCATTTTCCTCGATGAAAAACTAGACGACTCTGTAGTGATTTAAGTAGTCCGCTAAAGATAAAGATGTATCCTCCTCCATTATTACTCAATGGCTTTATTTGTTAGCCTATATTCCCCATGAAGCCGTCAACTGTCTATATATATATATATAATAACTTATTTTGGTATTAAATTTAATAATAGCATAGTTAACCATAGCCACGAGAAGTAATTCTAACAGACGGCAACCTTCGCTTCCTGGGTAGAAAACATTAACAACAAGGAACTCTGGCATCGAATCACCCAGACCCAACAAATACGCTAAATAAAATGGAGATTGATTGGTCATACGCTGAAGAGACTGTCGATCGACATCGTATTGGATCCTCTAGTGGGACTCCAGTGAGAAGCGAAGAGTTGAACACTGGAGGAGATTGTCTGGGGGGGTAGGAAATGAAGGTTTACGGTCATTCTTAGAGCCAGCTATAAGGGATGGCAATGTAGCCAGATTGAAGCTTTTTGTTCCTCGTGGAACCCAAGGGAATAATAACGATAATTATAGTGCTAGTTAAACTGCTAAAACTTGATTATAAATGTATTATATATATCTATATATGTGTTTGAATTTTGTTTTATTTCTTTTGCTAATAAAAATGGAAAAGATAATAATCAAACGAAGTCGAATCACACTACACTGTCACAACCATCAGCTGCACCTCGATCACCACTAACAACTAGAACAATAAAAGATGGTGAAAACAGTGATAACAGGTCTAGCATGGATTTAGATTGTGTTGTGGCATCATTTCTAGGCAAAGATTTTGCTGATTTCCTGAATAAAGACATCAATATATCTGACTCTTCATCGTCATCTTCATCGTCAACATCTTCCAAAGTGCAAATGAGTAAAACTCGAAGTAAGCGTGTTTGCGTGTGCATGTGTGTTTTTGCATGTTTTATTTCTTTCTTTTTTTTATTGACTAATCCTAGTCTACTGTTCGATCACAGATTGATGTCAGTTAGAGAATCATTGAAAACCCGGGAGTACTGGATGACACCTGTTTCCGCCTAGTTTGGGACTCTTTATCGGGACGCACCAATGACCCCATCAGGAGTCGAGCCTAGGGCTTTCAGTCTGCATCGATCCGTTATCAAACTTGAAACGAATCAAATCGCTATAAACTAATCCTAGAAAATTCCAGTTCAATTTTCATCGTATCAATTATGTTACTGCAACTCAAATCTTTTTTTGCTGTAGGCATTTAAACAGACTAATTACATAATTCGCATAGTAATACTATTGATTGAATTTGTGTTCCTTTCTAGTCACAGAGTTCGTAGAATGGAGTTCATTGTCGAGGGATAAAGTAATATGGATAGAAATTAGTAGTATTATTACTGTAGGAGTACATCATTTCGTATGTAGTGATTTTATCATATGGTTGACTGCCTGCCTGCTTAGAACTTCGGCTACTGGGAACCTCCATCAATATATTGCGTATAATTCCCCTTATTCAATTTGTTTAAATCTAGCCAAATATGACCTCTAATAGTATTGTTAACTCCGGCGAGTATTTAAAATGATAACAACCTACTGATTTGCAAGTTTCTACTAAAAGCCCTATCATCTGTGGCAGCTTGTCTTAATACGTGACTTAACTGTTCCTGACTTGTGTCCTTGGGTTATAAAATATACTCCTGAACCTTTTATAATTGACATTCTTCTAAATGCCGTGCATTTCTCGAAAGAGAAGAGATGTCATCATAATGAATTGGTTTGCGCTTCAGGACAGATCTAATATCAATTAATCTACTATCATTTAAAGATCCTGAATTGAGAGAATCTATTGTGCAATAAACTCGGCTGAAAATTCTGTAGATTTATATAAACATTCTTCAGAATCAAACTGTTAGCAATACTATTGTTATGTTTGAAAAATTACTCCTTTTTTTCTCCATCCCTCTCTCTCTCTCCTTGTGAACTAGCCGGATTGGATGTTCAAACAAATTTATACAGATCACCTTTCAAATCAAGTCTATCTAGGCTACCGGTATGTTTATTGTCTACCGTTGTTTTGTTTTATCATTCTTATTACTATTCTCTGATTGTCTTTGTGAACGTTTTACTCGATCATACTACTTATTACGAATTATAGTATTCAATTCGAATAACTAGTCAGTCAGAGCTGTTCTAGCTAACTGGTAGAATTCTTTCAACCAACGCCATTAGGGGCTAGAGTGATGGTACTGGCTACTTCCCAGCGATCAATCATTCCCACCATAACAGGGGGTCAGTTATAGCTCTGATGTCTGTTACGACGACACTGAACCTAGTTCCAGGACTTCCTGCCGATTCGCTGCAAGCATCTAACTGGGAGACATAATAATACTTTATGCTGATGAGTACTTCGAAACGTGCTATTGTGTAGCACCTGTGTTTAACCATGTTTATTCCTTGTCGTCTTTTAGATTTCTGTTTATAAGCTCGGTCTCAAACGAGCGAAACAGTGTTTGCATCAACATGCCTACCAAATACTCATTTGACATGGGTGGTTTATGACCACTCATGTCAGTCAGTCAGTCAGTCGGTAGTATGTAGTATCACTCTAATTTCTTTATCTCCTATGAACAAGAATCTTTCATTCACAATACAAATTTTTATTGTCTTAGACGGGATTTATAGTGATTGCCCATTAATGAACAAACGAACTGATTGATATGTAAGCTTACACTGAAAAGTGCATGATGTCAATTCGCTGAACCTTCTCCCCGCCTTATGAGCACACAAAACAATGGTGCTATAATGGACAAGCATTAATGTGAGGAATGATTAAATGCAGATGAATTAAAATATTTCGGATTTCGACCAAGAGGCATTAAATTTCTAACCACTGATCCTTAGCATCTGGATGTTCCTGCTCAAGTAATCATATCCCCTTATATATATATATATATATATATATATATATATATATATATATATATATATGACTAGCAGATCGAAAGTCATGGATCTCAAACGTGTGGATGTTATGCTCTGTTTTAATTGGTATAACATTAGGCTAATTTTGACACCTGTAGGCAAATTTGGGCATAAAACGAATTCATGAGTCCATCCAATTCATCTGAAGTGGTCTAAACTCTCTGTTAAAGTCAAAATAATAATAATCATAATCAAAGTGAGTGTGAATTCAATCGTATCGGGATAGATTTTAGGATTTCATCATCACCACTGATTTCAACTCATGATGAAAGCCTGTAACCAATCAAATCTAATAATCCCTGCAAAACTAACGCTTGAATATCGGTATATATTTGAAAAATAAACATCTTATAATCATACACCTTCCACCTTCATAACCTGTACTTAATATCATGATTATTATTATTATTAAAACACGGACTTGATTTATTATGGGCGCCGAAAGATACATCATACAAAATCTCATAGTTTCTATGAGAGCTGAGATACTGTGTGGACGCCGAATTCGAAGCAGATGATTGTTTTAAGGCGGCATACCTTGATCCTTTGACTTGAAGTTCGACCCACTAGGTAGTGAACCTACGTTCCTATTGGTTGTTAGTGTCCAAAACAGGTTCGTATGCCATTCATTACGTATGGATTGTAGAGTCCAGACATACCGTAGGTTTGGAATCAGAGGTTTCTAGCTCCCCCAAGCGGACCGGCGTTCCCACTGGTCCGATTCTAAGTGTCGGACATTCTCATTTAGCCTTTCATTTTTGTGTGAGGAACAATTGTGTACTCAGTTTAGACTATGTGAACTGCATTTTGTTTTCTATGTTGGTTTCTTTTTCTTTGTATATTAGAGAGGTGGTAGTCAACGTGATAATAATGATAACGGGGATAATGGAGATGTACTTGCTATTTAATAATAATGATGATAATCACATGTCTACACACACACACACAAGCGTTCGAAGTCAAACGCGTAAATATTAATTTCATATGAATATCACTTATGAAGAAAAAAGTTGTAATGATGATATTTTTCTTCAGTTGCATTTCACACAAACATTTCTCATCTTCTACTAATTCTTTTCGTTTCGCTTCAACAGACAATTGTTCCCTATTTTTTTCGTTACCATAAATGAGGGTAATTCACTGTCGCGGTTGTCGTTTATTGTTGCTATTACTTTTCTGATTGTTTCGTGTTTCTGTCTGATGAATAACCATATCTCACCTTCCGTAAAAATGCACTGATCATCTGTCTGTCTATCTCTGCGCATCGAGCTGTTCACATACCATTATTTCTCTTTATATTTATCCATTTTAATGATATTCATATTACAACAGTACTTATTTATCTACATCAATTGAACTAAGTATCTCTAAGGCATTGAGTTAAGCCTCATGTGTTTTTCTTCATTTTTATGGTTTATCTTTCTCTGTTTCCCTGCCTATATTGTGCATTCTACAAAAGATATTCATGAAATGTCAGTAGTATTCTCTAAATTTCCTAATCTCCCATCCTCCGACATTGCTCCGATCGACAGTTGTAATACAATTGTGTTTCTGAGTAAATGTACCCTTATCGTCTTAATATGAGTGTGTGTGTGTGTGTGTATACGTGTATGCGCATATAATTAATTCCATTGATTGTTATTGCCTTCATAACCACTCATTTGAACTCTTACTTCACTCCACCCCCGGTGGCTTTGTATAATGAATCTTATCTATACAGAAGCTTTGTGTGTGTGCGTGTATGTGTATTTATGTGTGAATGGATCAATAACACATTTCATGAAATATACATAATATTATACAATATAGACGATACTAATGAAATGTTCTTCTCTAGTCTATATTATAGCCCTTTTTTCCTCTTCACTAGGCATATATACGCCTAACTTTCATGATTAGTAATACTATTACACTTACTATTTAACTCATTCTTTTCTTATCTATGATACTACTACCACTACTACTAACGAAACTACTTATATGAGTTTTTTTCTATGTGACCAAATAGGAAATATTTGTTTTTAAATATCATTTCTAGTGTGTTATTTAATGCCTTTTTCGAAATTTGATGAGAAGGTCCCCCTTTGGTGTGTGACACATGCAGAGGGAGAGAGAGAAAGAGGGAGTCATCCCTGAAGGTTTATTATCGCATTATTATTCTTCTTATTATTATTATTATTATCGTTATTATTTATATTTATTATATTCATCCTTTCCTTTATATCCAGAAAAAGTTTTTATAGGTATACCTACATATTAATGCCATATTGATGAAATACCCATACTTCTTCTGAATACAATGGGATTTTTATTGTTTATTATTATTATTACTACTATTATTATTATTAACCATTATTATCCTAGGGATTATCATCATCATCATCATTGTTATCAGTGCATTTCATCTTTGCCTTTTCTGCCCTTTTTCGCCTTCCGTTTTTATTATTCCTCCCCACACTCTATCACTGTCTCTTTTCGCTTATCTAACTTTATAGTTAAACTCAAAACGCTTCAGGTTTTCTTTTTATCTTGTCTGGTGTTTTGTGTATGTATGTTTAAAGAAAACGAAACGTGTGCTTAGCTCCTTCTCTTCCGTCTCGGTTTCTCGCTTTCTCCCTCCCTCCCTCTCTCTCTCTTTTATTGTGTTTTAACTCTTGACAAATTTTTAAAATATATATAATTGTTAAATATGAATAAAAATGGTTAATTATGTTGTTATTGTTATTCTTATTATTATTTGTTTTTTATAGAGCTCAAGAGTAAACAGGCTTGGAACTTTACATAAAAGGTCATCAGTTCAAGTTCTTTCACATTTCTGGATTTCATTTTTTTTTAATTAGAAAGTAAACACAAGTTAAATAAATCCTATGCTTACTCATCGAAAATGGAGCCAGAGACAACAGCGGACTTGATGACGCCACTGCTGGAGAAGGTGTCGAAAGAGGGCAAGGTACCCGAGGATTGTAAGGAAGGATACTTATTCAAATTACCAAAGAAAGGAGACTCAAGTCAATACAAAAACTGGCGTGGATTTATGCTCCTGTCCATCCCAAGCAAAATACTAAGCCGAATCATCCTGGAGAGAATCAAACAAGCCCTAGATGAAAAACTTTGACCGGAACAGGCTGGATTCAGGAGAAACAAGTCATGTATTGATCAAATCGCCACACTATGGATCGTCATTGAACATAGCTCAGAATGGCAATCACCTCTCTATGTCAACTTCATCGACTTTGAAAAGGCTTTCGACAACACAGCATCGATCGTGAGGTGATTTGGCAACTACTTCGCTACTACGGGGTGCCACCGACAGTTATACATCTCATCCAACAGTTATACGACAATGCTGCATGCCAAATAATCCACAACGGGAAACTTACGGAATCCTTCGAAGTGAGGACGGGAGTGAGGCAAGCTGGCTGTCTACTATAGCCAATGATTTTCCTGATGGCAGTAAATTGGATAATGTGACAAACAACAGGCAATGAGGAAACAGGCATAAAATGGACTCACACAAAAAACTTGGAGGATATAAGTATAAAACTTGGGCACTGTGGTAGAGTATAACTCCATTATGGATAAGATTTTGATAAATTGCGCAGTGTTGTACAGTAATATTAACTGATGACATTTCGAGCACAAACTATTGCTCATAATCATATCAAGTTAATCACACAACTTTTTTCTTTCATTTATATACATGTGTGGAATCGATTAGATTTTGGATTAAAAATCAATATGAGATAATGTACATTCAGAAATATAACAATACGAGTGTTATTGATCAAATACAATTAGATGGGAAATAAGACGAGTGTTTTTATAGTCATAATAAGTTACTTGTTAAAATGTTGTGTTGTGTTTGAACTGAAATAGAATTTTATGATTATTTATTATCGTTTTCTGATTTGACCGGTAGTAATAATATCTTCCATATTTCTGGTATTCGCATTGAGTCACTTCTGTTATATTTGTGGGTGTAGACTCGATGAACAAGGATTCAGTAATCAACCTCTCTCTCCACCTACCTAGATTACTTTTGAGAATTTTAACCCTATCCCACCCTATCGTGTGATTGTTTGTTGATGCGTGAAGTGCAATAGCTGAGCTTTTTTCTAAATTACTTATCTTTTCAGGGTCAACCATTCTTCCCTTAGCTAAATTCTTATGTTCTGATAATCTGACTACGCCTGACCTACTAGTTTGACCTTACTTACAGTCATTGCAGGGTATTTTGTAAATTATGTTATTTTGTCTTATTGGGTCCACGGGGTCTTTTAGCCTACAGAGCTTGTCTCTGGGTGAGTTTGTATGTTTAAATGCCACCCTAATTCCTGCTTTATTAAGAATCCTACGTAGGGTCTCAGATGTCCCCTCTTCATATGGTATGAATGTAGATGACTTATATTCTCCCTTATTTATGTTATCATTACTAGTTCCAGAATTATTTTTATTTTGTCTTTGGTCTTTACTAATCTTTCTAATGAATTTTAAAGGATAGTTATTTAACACCAACGCTCCTTCTATGTGTTTTATTTCATCATTTAGATCCGTTTTTTGAGCTACTTAGTGCTATGGCTCGGTTCGTTAAACACTTAACTAAGCCTGCCTTAACAGTTAACGGATGAGATGAATTAAAGTCTAAATATCTATTAGAATGAGTTGGTTTTCTGTACACACTAGTGTGTAGTTTACCTTCTTCTATTTGTCTTATCTCACAATCTAGCATAACTAATTCTCCTTGTTCATTTTCCGGTTCAAATGTGAATTTCATTCCCTCCACTAGTGAGTTTATGTGTGTGAAGAAGCTAGAGATGTGTTCTGTTTTTAACACTGTGAAAGTGTCATCCACATATCTCCACCATATTTTCGGAGTAGGGTTAAATGTATTGAGGGCACAATTTTCCCAGCTGTCTATAAATATGTTTGCTACGATAGGGGATATTGGTGATCCCATTGCTACACCTTGTGTTTGTCTATATATTTTGCCTTGGAACTTAAAGATAGTAGATGTGAGGCATAACTGAATCCCTAAAATAATTTCTTCAATGGACAGCTTTGTCCTATGATTGAGTTCAGGATCGGCATTTAGTTCTTTTTTAACTGCTTCTAAGGCCATATTGACTGGTATATTAGTATAAAGACTAGTTATATCAAAACTAACCATTGTTTCATCAGTCTCTAGTCGAGTGTCATTTAGTTTACTTTTCATCTCATATGAATTAGTTAATCTAAATTTTGAACGATTTCTAATGGGACAAAGTATTAGAGCTAAGTGTTTTGATAATTCATACGTAGGAGTATTTCTAAAATCTACTATTGGTCTTATGGGGTAACCTGGCTTATGTATTTTTATAGTACCATATATTCTACTAGCATTATTAGTTTTAGGCATTAAATTAAACCATTTGGACTCACCCAGTGACGGCTTCATTCTGCGTATTGGTTCTGCTGTAGATTTCTTAACTTTATTCATAATTGCATCGACAGGCTTCTTAATTTCTTCATATGGACCCGTTCGAATATGTTCAGTAACTTTTTTGATGTAGTCAGATTTATTCAAAACTACGGTGGCGTTTCCTTTGTCAGCTTTTGCGATGACAATATTTTTATCCTGTCTTAGACTAATTAAAGCTTCTCTTTCCGATTTTGTTAAGTTTGATTTTTCAGGGTTAATGCACATTGTGCTCGAACCTCTTCTGCTGTTGTCTTATCTATTGAGCTTAGTGCTACTTCTATGTTAGGAATGACATCCTCTGGTTTTAATTTACTCACGGTTACATTGAAATTTAGGACTTAACCGATAATATATGTCTGATCTCCCACAAACTGGAAGATATGCAAGTGAAAAGCAACAAGTTGTCCGAAGAAGCATTCAGAGAAGATAGGACTTCCTTCAGGTGAACACAGAGAAAACAGAGGTGATGGAGATTCCTGGACAACAGCAACAACAATCAGCCAGCCTAAATGGGAGGAACCTGAAAGAAACAACCTCCTTTACCTACCCACGTACCTGGGAAGCATCGTTTCAACTGCAGGTGGACGAAACTGATGAGGATATCAAAGCAAGGATCATCGGGAAAGCGAGATAAGCTTTCATTACTCTCAAGTCTGTGTGGAGGTCAACAACACTCAGCATCAAAAATAAGATCCGGATTTTCAACTCCAATGTGAAGTCAGTGCTACTTACCATACGGATCAGAGACTTGCACTGCGCGTCATAAAGAGCATCTCAAACAAACTACAGACCTTCATCAACAGTTGTCTTCGCTCAATACTCAAGACCAGGTGGCCAGAGAAGATCAGCGACAGGGAGGGATCTCTGGGAGCAAACCAACTAGGAACCGATTGTGCAACAAATAGGCAGGAAGAAATGGAGATGGATTGGTCGTACTCTGAGAAAACCATCAAGTGACATCACTAGACAAGCCATTGCTCGAGTGGAACCCGAAAGAGAAGCGATGAGCTGGTCGTCAGTGTGGGGTTAACTTGGAGGAGGTCATGTGAAGAGGAGATGAAAACATGTGGGCACACTTGGAGGCAGGTGAAAACTGTAGCAGAGAACCGAAGACAATGGAGACGCGTGGCTGAAGCCCTATGTTCCTCTAGGAATTAAAGGGAATACTAATATAAATAATAATGCTTACTTATCAGTGGTATTATTTGCACATGGGGCCATATATCATGTTAATTAATCGATGAAAGTTGAAACTCATTGGTCACTGAATTTCAACCTCGTGAGTTTCATGATTAGATAGATATCGCTTTGTGACTTCAACGACTCAGGGATTGATTTGTTACCAGGGTATAATCTCGTTGACTTAGAATATGCGGATGATATAATCCTTCCTCCTGGGTGAAGACACTTGCATAATGTAGAGTCTTGTGAACACCTTGAACCGCAACCTACGAATGTTTGACATGCGATTCGCTCCCTTCAAATGTATAATCATGCTACAGGACTGAACTACATTGACTACTAGCTTAAAGATAGGGAATGAAGTGGAGTCGTAGGGCGTGTTGACCATTTCACTTATTTAGGAAGTTGCGTCAGCCAGTACCAGCGGGTTGATATCTGACGACATCACAGTACGGATACAGAAGGCTTATTTAGCATATGCCAGCTTACGCCATCTCTGGCTTAGTAGACGTGAAATCCGGCTGGTTATCGATCGAAGGGTGGGTGTACTGCTCAGCGATTCACCCCGTCCTCCTTTATGGCTGTTAGACCTGGCCATTGAGAATGGAAGGCATGAAAAGATTAGCTGTCTGTGATCATAGGTGCCTGCGTTCTATCTCCCGTGGTAGGTGTAATAAGGTTGAGCGATATTGAAGTTAGGTGTCTAGTGGTAGGTAGGGAAGGGAAACCAGTCGACGAGGTTGTGAAGTTGCACCGATTGGGGTGATTAGGTCATGTGCTACGCATGCCTAGCCATACATTGCCTTCCTCGACGACAATAGTAGCTGATATAGGATGGGTCAGGTTGGAAAAGAGCTAGTGGTGGTCAAACCAAGACATCGCTTCGTCGGTCAGGGAGATCCGCAACAGTTAGTTTAAGCCAGCCAGTCACGTAGGGAGGTGTACACTTCTTAGCTGATTGGGATCCTCGGGGTGGTAAAAAATAGATTAATGTTGCCATTTTTTCTTGCAACCGATTAAGTCGAAATATATTACAAATATGTCAAACACATCTTGGCTAATAAAGATTCACAACTTCATCGATTAGATTTCTTATTGAGCACCTTACATCTAGTCGTAATATTATTCACCGTATAGTTTCACAACAAACGAAGGTATTCATCATAGTGGAAGATTGGAGAAATTATATGTCCGACAGCTAACCGCAGTCTCTCAGAACTGTGAACTAGAACAGGCCAATTTATTTGTTGTTTGTCGGTATTTTATTTGGATAGCTCAGAAACTAGTTGCAGTCATTGTGTTCACTCATAGACATTGTCACCAATTAATCTCTTATAGTTGGTTTAATTCCTCAGATAACTGAGGCGGTCATATCTTAGAGAATCTAAGCGGTGAATTCTCTTTGCATGACTGAGTAGTATATCTCCACACTGGGAGTGATGTTTACTCAAAAATATCCAGGCTAGAAAAAGTAACAAAACAAAATATTCAATTAAATAACAGAGATTTTATGTGTCATTAACCAATCAGAAGTTAGCAGTAGGTGTGGATACATTCGTCTAGCTGACGAGTCCCAGGTAGGACGAAACACACTAACTCACCGATAGAGTTTACACTGGCTGTTCAATGAATAACTAAAAAAAGGAGAAGTGTAACATTTAAGAAAATGCTTAGGACTTTTTTTGTAATAAGAATACAAGCCGACCAACAAATATTCGAATAGAACGTGTTGTTGATTGTCGTGGATAAAGAGAATATATTGTACTGTTCGTAAATGTGAAAAGTTATGCTGCCAGTTAAAAGTTACAAATCGTGTCTGTCCTTATTTTAAAGTATATATATATTTGCATTAAGACTTATAAAAGACAGTGTGCTGTAGGGATTTAATTGATTCTAAAGCATATTTTGTTACGAATCTGCATCGAATGGCCGGTGGTGCTATGCATATTTTGAATTGGTAGAAGTTAGAATTTACGGGAGATTTGATGTCATTCCAGTAGCTGACTGTTCAACACACTCGCCTCATAACCTGAAGGTTTAGAACGTTGGTACATACTGCTGAAGAATCTCAAGCTAGGACGGAACAGCTGTCCAGTACTCTCTCTCTCGTTTTGTAATAGTTCTCTAAATGATCGCCGTTTGTGACGATATCTACCTAATGTCATTATCATCTTTTATTGTATAATTAGATGAACCTTTTTTGTCACTTCTTATAATTAATTAAGTCTCCTTGATGTTTATGTTCACGTCTACCTGTGATTCATGAAATGACTAATCCTCATCATCATTATCATATGTATATAATTATCACTTTAAATAGAGATTATTAAAAACTTAAAATGTAAGTAGGCGGATCTGTGATAATTAACTTCATTTTTAATTCTTCGTATATGCCCTTGGGCATACAGTTTAAGTGCTTTCACAATGAAATAAGAAAAGTTACTGAATGAACACTCGCTTAGACATTATTTGATAATATGCAAATTTCGGATTTTCAACACAAATTTTAAGTCAGTCAGTCAGTCACTACTTCTATATGGGTCACGAAGTCGCCCAGAACGTCACAAAAAACATTTTCAACAGACTATTCTGCGGACACCTATCAACAGCTGCCTTCGCTGACTCCATGTTGAATTGAATGTTAAATGGCCAGAAAGAATCAGCAACAAGAAACGAACAAGCGAGGACCTATTGCTGAACAAATATGCGAACGAAAATGGAGATGGGTTGGACACACATTGAGTAAGCAGTCGAGTGATATCGCGCGCCAGGCCATCGCTTGAGTGGGAAACGACAAGTTGGGCGTTTCTCTGAGGATGATATGGAGGCGACCGTGTGAGTGAGAGAAAGGAGACTACGGGGAATCGTGTATCTAGCTAAAGATGACAGCAGAAAATAGAGCAAAGTGGAGACGTGCTATTGAAGCCCTATGTTCCACTCGAAGCCCAAGGGAACAACAATAATAATATAATTATTATAGTAACACATGTACTTGGAACTTATCAGCATAGCCTATCCACTTAAACGAATACCGAAATTATTTTTTTAAACGTTCACTATGACAATGATTTCTATCAAATGAACTTAAGTTTCTTGAAAAAGTTTATTGTTATATGCTTTAATAAAACAAGGGATTGAACGTAGCTGAAGAGAAGTGTCTATTCGTGTTATTTATTAATGAATGGTTTAAGATAGCAGGCGACCATTGATTAGGGTTTCGTACTTATTGACACGTCAGTATTGCATATATGTACAGTCTTGAACAAACTGATGTTCCCACTAAGATTCAAGCCCGTTCTACACAATTCTGCACTTAGAGACTTTACTAGTTAGCTGTTCGAGCCCAAGACTGCTGACTTCATGTAGAAGTCTGATGGTTGTATTGCTGACAGAATTCAGTTGGCACCGTTCAAGATAACTCACATAACACTAGTTACTCCCTAGTGACGAGTCATTATGCCGACTGTTGTTTGTGATAATCAGCAATGAAAGTGTGTATACTTCCTTGATCTTGATCTGGCGAAGTGGCTTTTCCTTGGAATTTCTAAGTGAATATGGCGGATGGTTGGATGTACCTCGTTCGGACACCATGTATGCATCATCCATATATCTGTAGTAAAATAAGGACTGTTTTCGAGTTTATTTAAGAGAAAATTGGTTAACATAGGACCAGATGAGGACCCCATTGCCATCCCACTCATCTGTCTGTAGACTTCACCATCAAATTTAAGGTTCACATCCATGGTAGACTTCAGCAGGAACTCTTTAACGACTTTTGTCGGAATCCCAATATTTACTGATTTGTCATTAATTTCTTCACATTTATAGGCAACCACTTCAACCAGCAGTACATTTGTGAATAGCTATGTCAAGCCCGAATACCCCATCTTTTTTTCTTTGATGTTAATTTCTTTATTTATGTCTGAAAATCTAAACTCTTATTTCAAACTATACTTCATCGCCTAACCATGTTATGGTCTAAGAATATTTTCCAACCACTAAGCTAAGGTACGGGTGCATTCAGCGTATGCAGGATTAATCACTCTACACACTGTAGGTTTATTCACTTTGACTAGACGGTATAATTTTGGTGTGTGTGTGTGTGTGCCCGTGGGTCTGAGTTCCACGGATAAACTTTGAGGAGTACTGCTCTACCTTTAGTTTCTTTAAGTGTCTGGTTATTTCATTTTATTATTTAATTTTTTACTCTCCTCCAGTTTCTGAAACTTCTGTTTGTCTCACAATATATAATTCATCTTTTTAATGTAATCATTTCTGTCAAGGTGAACCACTCCCGATGCTTTATCAGGTCTTATAATTACCAGTCTTTAGTCATTTACCAATTTATTCAGAACTTCCTTTGTGTTACTTTGTCAGGATACTTTTAAAGTCGTAATTTTTTTCAAATGGGTTATTAGTAATGTATACTAGGCTGGGTTTGAAGCATTCTAGTTCTATGTTGGGGGAGGGAATTAAGTCCCTCATCTGACTATACACTTGTTTTCAAACTCACTATCTGTCTCTGTAGTGCTGGGAGAAAGCACCTCAAAAAAAATGAATGGACACAAAATAGATCGCGCATATATATATATATATATATATATATATATATATTAGTCGATCCTTATAAAAACTCTTAAAAGTTAACATCAAAGAGTAAATTAAGCAGCATTTTAACTTAAGGCGGTGTATACCAAATTCAAGTCCAACTTTATTTATTTGCGCTTAAACAAACAAATGACAGTATAGACCTTTAGAGAAACCATTTGTTCACCACAGTGAAAATAAAAATACACAAAAAGAATGGAGCAGGTCGACGATTTCACTGATGTTTCTTATACGTATTAATTGATGTTCAACCAAGCACTCAAAACACTATCAACTGCGCTAACGCACTTATGCAGTGTATTTGTATGCACGTATGCATGCGTGTGAGTGTTATAAAGAGAGACAGAGAAATAGGGCATATTTACCCTAGATGGAAAGTTGATTTTCAGCAATCATATCTCTGTCTAAGTTGATATAAAAAAATTAACATTTTCGTAATAGAAATGTGCCAAGTGTGCTTTTCTACTCAGTATACTAATATCAACACTTAGCACAAGGAACAACATTCAAACATCTAATAATATTAACTTGAAATCTGCTCCTATTTGGTCTAGAGACTTGACACACGCGCCATGAAAAGAATTTCCAACAGGCGGCTGCAAACTTTCATTGAAGGCTGCTTTCGCTAGATACTGAAGATGAGATGGTCCGACCAATAAGGATTAGCAACAAGGAACTCTGATAGACAGCAAATCAACCAAGAACTCATCGCCGAACAAATGTATAGAAAGGAAAGGAGATGGATTGACCATGGGTTGAGAAGACCGTTGAGTGATATCATGCGACAGACGTCCAAGTGGAATCCGAATGAGAAACGGTGACCCTGGGGTCCGAGGATGACATATAAGAGAGATGAAAGTTTGTGGGTAGTCTTAGAGCCAGACGAAAGTAGTGGTGGAGAGGAACCGAATGCAATGGAGACTTGCTACTAAAGCCTTATGCTGCACTCGGAATCCTACAGACGAAGAACAACAGACACATCCTAGCATTAATAAGCCATCAATAGGGATAGTTACTTTGACATGACAATACCGTTTTGATTAATTAAATACATCAAAAGAGAATATACAAACAATGAATAAACCAATTTGATAGTGTCTAGGCGTTGGGAATGCAGTCAGTCATCTACTGTCATCTGGATGCATTTTCATCCCAATCAGCAACAATATTCTAACTGAAACTTCCACCTGGCAGTTGTTTTTTTTATTTTGTTATTTTGAGTGCCGAGTGGGACATAGAGCTACAAGCTTTGGCTTTGAAGTTGCAGTCACCTGGCTTACAACTTGTCCATCGCAAGGTTTATGAGTGAGTCAGTCAAACCACATGGGTGATTGGCCAGGATTCTATCGCTGAACCATCGACGCACATTGATTAAGTAGGTGAAGCCATTTAACGAAATCATTCGTTCACAAAACCTGAAAGTTGCAATTAAAAGAATATTCTCAATCAGATATATATATATATATATATATATATATATATATATATATATATATATACAAATAATATCCTCTGATGCTGTTTTTTTTCTTGCTCGAACTAAAACTTATTAATATATTATTTGACAGGAGCAGTAATCAATCAACCGTGTGTTTTGTTCAACACCTATCCACCGTCCCAACGTCTTTTTGCTAGTTAAGCAAAGAAGCTGCTGTTTTTTCGCTTGTTTGTTTGTTTTTTCACACCTTGTCAGTCACAATTTAATCCATCCAACGTATCATACATACATGTAGGACTGATTGATTTCTAACCGAGAATGACACCCTTCAGCCTTCTTATAATCTATTTTCATTTATTTTGCTTTTAAGGCATATACGACTATGGATTAAATTAGTTTAAAAAATAATAATAAATACTAATTTATATATATATATATATATATATTTCATTAAGTTGTAGTCATTTTATGTGAAAGCGCAATAGATTACAACTGTGATAAGTGACAGGAAAGATTATACAAACTATGATATATACTGAGCACATACATACATTCCTTCTAGACATTAAAAAAAAAAAAGAAATGAAGACTTTTCCTTAAAAACTCCCATTTATGCAGTGGGAAAAAATGCTGTGGATCTGTCATCATCATCATCATCATCTCTTGAATGCTCAACAACAAACAAAGAAACACGCTTGTATGGGAAAGAAGGAAGCAAGGTGAGGAAGGAAGAGATGAGATATATGATTAATTATTCCACACGATGATTTGAAATACATATACATTATGGAGGGGCAGATAATTGAAAAACATAAAAGAATGCCTAATACTGCCAATCTAAACAATTCGAGTCAACCAAGACAGGCTGATTTTTAAGGTATTATATATATATACATATATATATTTTTACAAAAAAGAGCATGCAAATAATTCAAGTAGAAAAATAATACGATTAAATATTTAGGGATTACTATTCGTTAAAAAAATTAAAAGAAAAGAAAATTGAGTTACGCATACACATAAACAACTACGCTTGTCAAATTATGTGTATATATTTCTCCAGGTAATATGACTAAGAAAAACAATCATAATTCTATTGGACAGAAAGTCATTAGAGCAAGTGTCATATGTGTTGCACGTGCGTGCAGCCTGTGTGTGTGTGTGTGTGTGGCCAATCATAATTCTATTGGAGAGAAACCCATTAGAACCGCAGTCTGTGTGCGGCCATTCGTTCGTTTTATCGCTGTCACATCATGAGATTGACACAGTCTACCTTTTTCTTTTTATCAATCATCATGTTATAGAGTATTGAAATCATAAGTGGGAACACTAGAAGAAATTAGGCGTGACAAATATTTTCCTGACAGAAAACAAAACAATCTCAACACACTTGTGTGCGTATATAGAAGTGGAATATTTCTTTTCGTCAGTTATCTTTTGAGTGGAATAATAATTCAGTTTACATTCGTGTATTGACAAGCGAATTGTTTGTGGATTGTTGAAAATACCTCCTGTGAATAGATAGATATAATATTGACACGGTACTAAACTTGCACTGAATAAAAAATAAACAAATAATGGATATATTGGAACAACGTAAACAACGGGTAAGTAAGAAAGGGAAGTGTACATTGGAATTTTCTTTTCGCTTGTTTTATCCAGTTTATTAATTTATTGCGTGTTCTATTTGACTACAAGATGATATCAGTTGAAGAGGCATTGAGAAACCAGAGCGGTGCATCAAGTCAGCTTTGAGAACAGTTACTTGCCTCTGGTAAGTATATCGCGAATTGGAAGAAGATGGGATTCTTGGGCTGGCTGGCCATTGGGTCGGGTCCCAGTGGCTGTATGGTCTGAGAGCTCGGCTTGTAACTGTAAGGTGCTCATTTCGTACTGTGGTGAATGCTCAGTATTAGAAAGTCGTAAACTAGGACGATACAACGGTCCAGTACTCTTGGATGGTTTTCCAATGGTTCATTAACCGATGTCAGCTCATGAATAAACCTGTAACCAATTAAATCCCTTCAAAGCCACGCTAGCTGCATAAAACTGTTTGATTTTATGAAAGCAAATTTTACCAATAGTGGAAAACTGTTAGACTCAATTTTCGGAGTTGTGTGGTTATAACTGATGTGATTATGAAGAATAGATTTTTTTTCGAAATGGTATTCAGTTAAGTGATACTTTTTCTTTGTGTTATATATGTAGGAAGCAAATAATTATGGGAATTTGCGATTAAAACACAACGCAAAAAGCTGATAATTATGACAAAAGAGCATGACAAATATCATACGGATCTAAATAGAAAAGGCTCTCCTATGTGACATTATCGGAGACTGTTCCCAGTGAAATTAATAATAACAATGGACATAATAGTGATAGGATATTGATATGTATCCACATATATATATTTATGTGTGTGTGTGCATGTTGGTCTCTCTTTCTGTTTGCTCGGTTAGTCTGTGACCATTTCACTTGTATGGACTTGTCTCCTTTAATAATGTGTATTCTCCTTATATTATATTATATATAATATGAGTGTTTGTTGACAGTCCGTTGCTTGGTGACATATATCCATATATGTTTGTTGGCATGTCTGCTATATTCGCTATGTATAATTGGATCGACACTCCATTATAATTAGCCATTCATGTTAAGACTGTCTAATGATTTTTCCCACGCTTGTCTGAATTATTTATATATATTCGCATTCACAATTTGTGTGAACTACTTTACTTTACAACTACTTGACTTACTTACCACTTTGGTGTGAGACCATTATTTTCGTCTCCTTGTGTTTGGACAATAGAAGTATCATCGCAAACCTAGTGGTCTTCTGATTTCCGCCTTCTTGCGTCAGGACTATTAAATTCTCGACCAGTCCATAACAATAATTTAGCGACGAGCACATAACAATTTGGCGACGGGGAAAACTAGAACATAACAATTTGGCGACGGGGAAAAACTACTATTAACCACACAGCAGCAACAACATAACAATTTACTATGGATCCTATTAAATTGGAATTATTGTTTGAACGACAAATGAAATTAATGGAAATGTTCTTCAACCAACAGACTGGTCCAGCTCCACCTTCAAGCAATCCCAATCATACCATGCTACCATCTGTCGACGGAATTGTGAACAGTATTTCGCAGTTCAATTATGACCCAGAGGCTAATGTCACTTTTGACACATGGTATCAACGTTATGAGCAATAATTCACTGTTGATCTCGCCTCACAAGACGATGCCTGGAAGGTGCGAGTTTTGCTACGTAAATTGGGTCCGGCAGAATATGAACGGTACTGCAACCTAATTTTACCACAGAAACCACGTGACAATTGTTTCGATGATACAATAAAGTTGCTGCGTGAACATTTCGGAGACCACTCCTCATTATTCAGTATACGTTATCGTTGCCTCAAGCTGGCAATGAATGAAAATGATGATTTTCTTACTCACGTTGGCACAGTCAACCGAGAATGTGAGAGATTTCGACTCAGGTCCTTAACAGATGATCAGTTCAAAGCCTTGATTCTCATATGCAGTCTCCAATCTCCTCGTTTCACAGATATCCGAACTCGACTGCTCAATCAGCTAGAACAAAATCCCAAGTTAACATTACATGACATAGCTGATGAATATCAACGGCTGATTAATTTGCAGAAAGACACACACTTGGTCGAATCAACACCTCCGAGAAGCTCTGATATTCGTGCATTACGAAAGAGCAAAAATCTCTCATCATCCAGTCCTGACCCACCTTCTTCTAATGTCCCGCGGAAACCTACACATACTCGTCCAACTTCACAAAATACGACAAAGAAGACCCCTCCATCACCATGCTGGCACTGTGGCGCGTGGCACTTTGTAAAGTCTTGCCCATACAAAAATCACCGTTGCAGCAAGTGCAAAATCATCGGTCATAAAAATGGTTTTTGTCAGCCACGCAAACCCAGATATCAAAATACAGCGAAAGCTCAACCAACTGTTGGTCCTTAATCTCCAAGGAGATCATTGAGTCTACTCGCAACCTGTCAAGTCACAACACCAGGTATGCGGAAATATCTTGATCTTCAGATGAACGGTCATGATGCACGTCTGCAGCTAGATACTGCCTCTGATATTACTGTTATATCAGAGAAACTTTTGAATTATATTGGCAGACCACCTATCACCAATACTTCCCAGTCTCTTCTCAGCGCCTGTGGTGGGCGGCTCAAACTAATTGGTGAACTGAAATGTTCCGTTTCCTTCCGCAATACCAAATTCACAGGAATTTGCTATGTCACCAAGGGTGATTTAAATGTTTTGGGACTTGATTGGTTCGATCGTTTGCATCTGGCTGATGTCCCACTAAATTCGCTATGCAATGCAGCCAAGAAGCATAAAATGTTAGACAATTCCGGACGGAGCCGAAGCCGCAAACCCAACAATCAGACGAAACGACAGGCGTCAACAACATGCCCAAAGGTCCCAGATAAACCCCCAGGTAAACATCCTACTAATCATTCATCTTCTCAAAAGGGGAGGTGATATGTGTCCACATATATATATTTATGTGTGTGTGTGCATGTTGGTCTCTCTTTCTGTTTGCTCGGTTAGTCTGTGACCATTTCACTTGTATGGACTTGTCTCCTTTAATAATGTGTATTCTCCTTATATTATATTATATATAATATGAGTGTTTGTTGACAGTCCGTTGCTTGGTGACATATATCCATATATGTTTGTTGGCATGTCTGCTATATTCGCTATGTATAATTGGATCGACACTCCATTATAATTAGCCATTCATGTTAAGACTGTCTAATGATTTTTCCCACGCTTGTCTGAATTATTTATATATATTCGCATTCACAATTTGTGTGAACTACTTTACTTTACAACTACTTGACTTACTTACCACTTTGGTGTGAGACCATTATTTTCGTCTCCTTGTGTTTGGACAATAGAAGTATCATCGCAAACCTAGTGGTCTTCTGATTTCCGCCTTCTTGCGTCAGGACTATTAAATTCTCGACCAGTCCATAACAATAATTTAGCGACGAGTACATAACAGATATACAAACTGAATAAAGAGAACGAAAAAATAATTAGAGCCAAACTATGAATAGAGATCATGATATTGTTTGGCATAGGTGGATTAAGACCATGAAAGTAGGAGTGGCTAAATAAACTTTTGATATACACGAAGTTCTGGCTTTTCTATTTCTACGGCCAGAGCTTTAGTAATACAGATGTGTAGGATAAGTAGTGATTTCGGTAGGTTATTTTTCGCCTTGTAGGGTAACTTCAAAGGGAGAGACTGTAGAAATAAGGTGATCATATGTTCGATTACTGAGTTTTTTATAGTTCCACTTACCAACCTTCTTGATCACTCAGTATGGTACTTTCGTACGTTTTTGAACAAAACTGTATCGAGCTACCGGTATGTAGTCTTGGCCCTGATGGTATACCTGCATATGTTCTGAAACAATGCGCAGATGCTTTATGTTCTCCTCTAACTAACATCCTAAATGCTTCTTTCTCCAAAAACCTTGTACCTGTTCCATGGAAAGATATTAAAATAGTCCCTGTCCCTAAACCTGGAAATAACAAGAACGTGAAGTTCAGACCCATTGCCATCACTTCCCCGTTTCTAAAGCTTATGGAAAAACTAGTACTTCTTAAACTCGAATCCTCCCTTAAAAGCTTTGAAGACCCCAAACAATTTGCCTAAAGATAGGGTAGGAGTACTTTAAACGCTGCAGCCGTCTTACACAACAGTATCGTCTCATCATTAGATAAAGGTGCCAAATACGTCCGCTGCACGTTTCTCGACTTCACTTCTGCTTTCAACTCTGTACCTAGATGTCTCTTGCTAATTAAGCTCTCTATGACACAAACTGAGTCCTGGATCTCTAACTGGTTGCATTCCTACTTCTCAAACAGAATGCAGTACACTGTATGCAAAGGTAAATCCTCCTGTGCTGTGCTCACTGAAGCTGGTGTCCCCCAAGGTGCTGTACTTTCCCCACTTCTCTTTTCTTTTTTTCTACATGACCTGCCATCTTCAAATGACATTAATTTTGTCAAATATGCTGATGACCTGACTGTATCTGTCTGCCTGTCAAATGTCAAAGTGACTGCTCTAAACTAAATGGCTTTTTATCAGAAATCAGCCAATGGTCCAAGGAAAACGGTCTCACCTTAAACCCCTCCAAATGCAAAACAGTTAATTTCACCTTTAGGCACAAGTCTGACCTAAACAAACTGGTTAGCATTCACGAGGTGTGCAACATTGATGGCACTGAACTAGAAACCAAGTCAGAAATTAAATCCTTAGGCGTCATCCTATCTGCTGATCTTTCTTGGTCGTCTCATATCTTGATGATTTCTAAGAAAATATTCCGCCTTACCTTCTACATCAAGAAGTTAAGACATTCTGGCATAACCCAACCCTTACTCCTACGATTCGTTAACTCCTGTATTCTGCCTATTATTCTCTATTGTTCCCCTTAGTTTTCCCTGGGCTACTGAAGAAAGACTATACCTTATTAAGCAGGATGTTAAAGGTTGTTAGCAGAGTAAGCTACGTGCCACTTAACCAGCTTGTTAATATTCTGGTTGACAGGCACATGGACTCATGTGAAAAATGGGCTAAATCCATTTTATCTAACTCACAATACCCTCTTCATTCACAACTCTCCCCTTGTACCTCTTCAGGCAAAACCAGGAGCCTATATAGAAAACTACATGCTCGCACTAGTAAGTACAAAAACTCAACCATACCCTACTTAGCTCGTGTTCTGTCCGATAAAGAAAGCATTAGGCGTGATACCTACAACTTATTAAATAGTCAGTAGAACAATTAGACCTCGTCTTCCCAACTCATATCATATCTTTCTTTTCCTTTTCTCTCTCTCTTTTTTCTGTTATGTACTGCTTTGTTTCTTTCTTCCGCTTACGCCAGTAAATATACAAGCATCTACTTTTCTAACACCTTCAAACGCTGATCAATTTTGGCTTTGCCAACATGCTAATAAGCTGTTGTCATAATGAACTGAGATTTCCTTAATCTATGTAGAATTTTCTTTATTGATAATGTACTAACTGGATGCAATACTGTAGTAAAATGCTGAGAATTCCATTCTGTAATCACAAATACTGTTTTGGAATAAAGAAAATTATTATTATATTTAGCTCCGCAAGAGCAGGTGAAATGATTAATGCACATAGATTTGATCAGCTGAGGGATCTCGTCTTGTAGGTTATTTAACAGTAATCGTAGAGTAGAACACGTTATTCTCAACGATACTGCAACCAATATCCTTTGCAAGGACAACGAGATCCTTTTAATTCTCTTCTGGATTTAAGTTTCATATACAGCATTTTTTTGGATACAGACGTTAAATCACATTCAGAAACAGCATATGTTTACTCTCATAATTCATATTTTGCATACAATTGACAAATGGCAAGGTATCAAGAAGTGCATGAGTAGACAACCGCCTCCTGACAGGTTCAAGGATTTCACCTAATCACTTAGCTATCGGACGGTAGGGGGAATTGAACATATCCGGAAATGGGCGGAGTAGCAGGCCAGTGACATATCGATTTGGATACTTAAATGTCCTCTGTCCTAAGAATTTGTAAAGTTCATTAGTTCGTTTATTCAGTTTAATCTTAATTTCATTGAAATTTTCTTATCTTTTGATAAGATACACACGTTCATGTAAACTTACTAATTCTGATATAACAATACGCGTATACACTCCTACAGGAAGATCATGATAAAGATAATACTGATTGAAAATGTATTGAAAAGATTGATTACGGTTGGATTCGTACCAGAGTCCCGTGGAATACTAACCAATACTGAGTGTGGATGTGTTGCTCATTGGCTAGTGCACTTTACCTTCAATCAGTAATTCCTTCCCACCATAGATGTGGACTCACAGCCTGCTACTGAGAAAATCTGTGTCTTATAGTTAAATCCTAAGTAATTAACAAATTCCATATTCATTCAGCTCCACCTATTGAATGACTTTTATAACGCAATTTATTGTTCATAATAATATCAGTTTTGGTCGCATAACTTTGAAACTTGCTTTTGCAGCTCTCGTTCTTCCACATGTTAGAATTTGCCACATTTTTGTATTGCGTGGTGAACCAGTCCAACTAAAGTCATCAATCTCTGCCTTCATCCTGATATATTTGGTTTTGAGACAGTCACCTTGTCACATCCTTTTCACTCTGTCTGGTTATGTACAAGTACATGTAGTAATCATGATAACGAAAATAATAATAGCTGCATCCTATAAAATGTCTTTGCACAAAATACAGAATTCTCAGAGTAAATTTTTGCAAAATATTTACTACCCTTGTGGGATCTTGAATTAAAATATTAACAGACGGTATGTCGTGTGATGTAACATTGTTCAGCATCAGGCGGAAAATTCAATCATCTGAGACAGTTTCCCTTCATTTTCTTTTTAAAATGCACAGCCATAGATTAAAAGCCAACTGAAAGTGTGTGTGTGTGTGTGAGTACCTTTTGCGACCAAAAGACATAACTGAATGGGTGTTACATTAAGAGATAGCTTTTTATGGTGGCTCAGTGGTTTAAGCAGGCCACCCATTTAGATAATGTTTTTTCTAAGCTTCTTATCTTAATAAAGTGTACTAGTCTAGCTTTCGCTAAGTTTTTGTGCTTCGCTCACCTAACTCACTCCGGTCACTACTTCAATCTATGCATTTTTACTTCACAATCATTACGAGGTATAAGATGAAGTAAACTATTTTGTGTAATGGGCTCCACAGGATTCTTAAACCCACATAATTTGTCTCTGATTCAGTTTGTAGACTTGAACGTCACTTTCACTATTGTCTTGTTATGAATCATACTGAAGGTTCCACAGATTCCTCCTTTCTTTGATAGCAATACTGACGTCTTTAATTCCCTCCTTTCGGTGTCGTTATCTTTCTCTGTAAGTATGCCATTCATGTCTTTCTTATTATTATCACCTTATGTGGTATAGCGGTAGGACGCTCGCCAACCATGCACATGGTCCGGGGTTCGATCCTCAGCCGATGCACACCTGATACCAATGGTCGGCCTGCTAAATTTGGGCTACCGATATCACATGCTGAAAATTCCATACTTGTATCAAAAATACTATGTGGAGTCAAGTTACAATAAAAATTTAAAAAAATAAGGAAATATTTTCCATACACTTCCTGATTAATTTATCAGGGCCTTCAGCTTGAAGCCCTATATCCCCTTCGGAACAGAGAGAAATACAAGTTTTTGAATTTTTTATTTATTTTTCCTTCATGTTCCCCAGTGGAACATAGGGTTTCAAGCTAGTGGCTTGAAGTTTCAATAGCAATGTTTATTTTACAGGATGAGGTTACTAGCCTCATGCCCAACCTTTCCTCTCTACCAGCATTATTTCTGGCTCAGCGAAGTAAAGGAGTGCGTCGACCGGGGATCGAACCTCGGACCATGTGCATGGTCGGCGAGCGTCCTAACCGCTATACCACCGACGCACACAAGTTTCTGAAAAGTAACGAATAAATATTTCCCACGAGAATAGTATGTGCTTTTATTCTGCAGTGGGATATTTCTATTCTGCTGAGAGTTTTGTATCTTCACTTTTCACTTAAGATACTCAGATGTTTATATTACTCTTCTGATCCTGTGTTAAATTTTAATTGTTACTTTTCTATCTTAAATATTCTAAATAAGAAAAAGGACGCTGAAAGATTACGACGTAGACAGATCAATGATCGTTTAATTCGTCTTCGCGATATACTCAGATTGGAGGAGGATGTGAGTTGCTTACTTTTTATTATTTTTGAGAATAATGATGATTTGAAGGTACTTGCGAAAGTAAAATTATTATTATTACTGTTATATTATTACTAAGACATTAACTGATCATCATAATCATCATCATACGCCTTTGGTATATGACGAGGTAACACAATCATAACCTTGGAATTCTAGTCGCCTCTTTAACGCATTTCGCAAAACACTGCTCAGTCTAGCCGAAAATTTGTTGGAATTATCATCATAAATCCGTTCTTGTTCAATATTTTGGGATGAAGACATGTAGTCCCAGTCGGTGTATTGGCTTCTATTTTGAACATTTCAGTGATGTCGTGATGTCAACACAGTGTTATTTGATTGATGTGGGCTATCAGTGGATGGCCCCTTGGAAGTGTGTTTCTTCTCATTGGAAACACCATCAGTCATCGGGGTTGCAGATACAACCTGCTCGTGAGTTCAGAGTAGGACGAATCTCACACATTTCAGATTCCATTTGTATCTACCACCAATAAATTGTGTGCAATCAGTACATCTCAAGAGAAGTGAATAAGGCAGCATACTTTACATACCTGTAAACATAACGTTCTGATGATGAATAATAAATATTCCTTCTCCCAAAAGGCCGACTTCATTAACCCCGTCAAAATAAATCTGCTGAAATTATTAAGCATATTGCAACTGTTATCAAAAAAAAAGCAACTAAACATTTCCATACCAAGTATAAGAGAACAAGTTACTCACAAATGAAGGTGAGTAGAAGCAGGACAAAGTAGTTAGATGCTAACCAGTAGCAAGATCTGAGAGAAATGCATCTGAGGAGAGAATAATGCAAGACAGTGAACAAGAGGTTATTAGCTGAAATTGTTGTTTCTTCAAAACCCTCGACAGTAGAAATTCACAGAATCAATCAGTAGAAATGTTGAGGAATTTTCACCTTAACAGGTGAAATATATTTACCACACACCAATACAGGCTAGTGGATACGTTTCACCGGAGTATTTTGAACTTGTTAGAAGACAATAACTCTGAATTCCAAAAGTGTGTAGAAGTAGTCTTACCACAAGCAACAGAGGCTCATGGAGGTAGTGCTATATACCGTGTATTTACAGGAGATAGAAGTGATGAGCCATTAGATTCCCTCCCAACAAGTGAATGGTGTATGGATTCATCCTGAAACCTTAATTCACGGGTTCGATCTCTGTTGGAGACATGTGTGGATACTTCTGAAGAGCTCCAAACGAGTATAAAACAGCCATCCACTAATCTACCCCTGCTTTTCAGTAGTACTTTAACTGGAATCACCTTGTGATCAAACTTCATAACAACAGACGGTCAAAAATACCATTAACAAAATTATACTACAGGTTAATATGTATCTAGTTGTATAGTATCCAACAGGATGCAAAGCATAGCCTGAATCCCAACTGAAACAACTAATCCCATAGTGAGTTGAGAATATTTCCAGTCGGTGATTTTGTTTAGTCTCTCTAATCATACCAACAAAGTTCAAAATACGATGCTGTACAGAGTGTTTCATGTTTTTTCTAAATATCTCTCTCTCTACCTCTTATCATCTCCACTTGTTCTAGATTAAACGGATCTACATATTAAAGAGTGCAGTAGACAGATTGAGGACAATACAGTCAAATGGTGCTTATAAACCTGAATATACTTGTGATACGTCAACAACCATCGATCAGCAACTCGAACAAAGAATCCCGATTGTTCGGCTTTATCCTAAGGTTGAACAGGTAATTTCCATTTTTTAAATCACACCTCAGAGAATTTCTTATCTGAAATGTGTTCTTTGCTTTCTCAGTGGATGTAATTACCTTTATTTGGATTGATTAAAGGCGTCCACTATAAATCACATAACATTGATAAGTCAACAAAAGCTACTCAAAAATATCTAGTCTAATGACATCAAAATTCCAAGAGGTATATGCGGAAAGACTGTTAATTGTTATTATAATTCATAACATGTATATACGATAATCTGTGTAAATATAACACAAGAATGAACGTCATATTTCACACATAGATGAATGATCATGAATAATGTTCAGATTTGATTTGATTTAGACTGATTATAAACTTCATATGAAAGTCAATAATATTATCAAACCCAGGAGTGAAAACTGTTTCTGTGGAACCAGTTATATTGGCCATCGCTCTGTGAACGTCATTTTTTGTTCTCGGCAATACCTATGGGTATGGGTAAATAAGGATATAGTAAAAAGCATTAAACAGCCGAAATTTTGTGTACGAAAGAAACAAGTCCAGGTGTTCTTCCTGTTGTCGATATTGTCGTTCATTCATGTGCATGTACAGTACTCAAATAACTGCTGTTTATCTTTATTCTTGTTTCCTCGATAGGGGAAAAGCTTTAGAGCTACTGTGGAACAGTATCGTCGACGTTTTGAGCGAGTTGAATACGATCGCATACGTTCACTTCTCAGTTATGATGAAAAGGTTAGTAATTCTTATCACTTATTATTCTATACATTCTAGTTGTGTGTGTTTGTTCGGCTGTTATGTGGATAACGACTATAATATGCGTGTGTTATTGTATTCCAGCTCATTTGTACTCATCTTACATAGCCCAGAAGGCGCTAGTAAAGAGAATCAGGACAGAAAATTCATTGACCCAAATAAGACGTATGTTTCCAGACCGAGATGAGTGCTTAACTAACTAGGGACAGTTCACAAACAACTGATAGTAAGATGACAGCGTGTTATACCGAAAGCGTGCTTGACAAATAGCCATCAGCTTCATCTTCACACAACAAGTATGGCTCATCACTAACTACTTGGAAATAAAAGTGGTGTTCATTGAAATAGCAGAATTCTGTTACCTAAATCAATCTGTCGCAGCCTAACAAATAAACTCGATTATTACCTGTTTGCTCAATCTAAATCGATATTTCCTCACAGAGCGACATGAGCTAGTAGTTCAGTTTAGTCTACAAGTGTCTAACCGAGTGACACGGAGCTCCCACAATTCATCGAAGTCCTGGCCAGATGGCGGTATAACCAATTCTCACACAATAGGTACACCTTGTAGCATATAACAATGAAATGAATGTAGCTTCTGAGGAACTTCGTTATTATCTTTATTTGCCTAACCGATTTTGTGAAGCCACAACCACATCATGGAAACGGTTGTAGTCGTGTGAAATAATGATAATCACTTTACTAATTAACTGAATGCATCAAAAATTCAATAACCCATGGATTTTAGTCAACACGAACTTATTATTGAATTGAATTTTTGATTTTCCCGTCGATTGATTGGACCGAAGTGCGTTTGAAACTACGGGCACTGGGTTCGAGCCTCAGTGGGAACACCATCACTCACTGAGAAATGCAGGTACATCCAGCTAAAGAGTCCCAAATAGGACGAAATGCGCATCCTGGATTCCACTGCTAGCCACCATCCACCAATTGAACACGAACTTATGATATGCCATATCAGACCACTCAAGATTAGCTATTTTCAAATCCATATTGGCTATCATACTTCATGATAGTCATGCTCAAACAAAATAGGCGAATAATTATATCGACAGACAATGCTAGCAGCTGAAGAAGTGATCAACTTTCTTAGAATCAAATCCATCATTTGATCTTTTGTATTGCCAGTATGCTTAAACAGCTAGCCGGCATTTGGGTGGTTTGAATCGATCCCACTCTCTGAGTTGAGTCTATCAGGGACACTGATGATGAATTAAGTGCAGACGAGCCAAACGACTGTCCAGTGTCTAAATAAATTCGATCTGGTTAGTGAATAACTTCTTTAAACTGAGGGAAACTGAACGATTTGGCCATCTCAGCAGAATCCCTTCGCGCATACTGATGACGACTTTGGTCGTGAAACGTCAAAATGATAGTCGAATATTTACTTAGCATGCATTCAGATTTTCAAAGCTCATTTCACTAAGAAGTATAAGTTTCATAGTTAGTAAGCGAACTGGCAACTATCATAGCCTATCAATAACACTTTGAGTGCACTGGTTCAGAATTTCACACATGAAGGAAGCAACTGTTCAACAGTCCTTGGTATTTAATGCTAGTTTTAAATTCGGGCGACTATTAATACTACTCGGATACTTTGTATCGTTAATAGAATGACCGTTAGTCATTCAGTGTATAAATGCTTGTTTTATTTTGAGACGCCCACCATCTTGTTTTCGTTTCACTCTGCAGTCTAGTAAAGGTAACTTACCCTGGTCATCTTTCAGACCGAAAGCGGATTCGTTTCCGTTTACTACTGAGTTCATTGGTGTGTAAAAACCTAGGGATATGCTCAAACTTCAACACATTGAATGAGTCATCCACATATCCCACCCCCATAAAATTGGATGAGCTTGTTTCTTCTTTGAATTTTTGACATAGTGTGAAAGAAATTCAATGTAATAATTCATTCTCAATCCTTGAATGATTAATATCTAATGTTGTGGAAACTAGAGGGTGGTTGAGTAGTCTAAGTTCAATTATATCTATGTATACATTCTTATCCCACCTAACATCCATTTTCCCTGTTAAAGGAGTGCTCATTAAGATAAAAGTGCCATCTTTTGTGCTACATACTCATTGTAGAAAAGTAGCAAGTTATAGTATCACTTTTTTATTTTGTAGTTAAGCGCTTTATTGGAAAGTTGTGTATTACTCGTATTACTGTAACTTAAAACAAGCAACAACTTTGAAAGAAGCAGTATTGAACGGATTTATAAATTTCAGTAGGACTCGTCACCTGAATACTCTATGAACATTATTAATTATATAATTTTTTAAGGTTAAATACATAAAAACACACAGTGTTACATGAATAGAATATACTGCCTTAAAGGACTATATAAGAATAGCTGACATATACCTATGGTATATTGGCGACGTATTCACAGTATGCAGAGGTACGGTCAAAGTCGAGATAATGTCAGAAGAATTTAATTCATACCGTGCTAGTATGAAATTTAAGATGGAACATGAACACAATAACTCCACACATTTTTTGGATGTAAGTCTCTTCAGATGGGCTGACAGAACTCTAGAGAGAGAGGGAGCTATATACAGAAAGCCAACTTAGAGAGGAAAATTCGTACATTTCAATAGCTTCCTCCTCGCTCAGTACTAAAGGAGTCTGGTTAGAACAAGAAAGATATGTTCAAGTAGCAGACTAGACTATAAAGAGAAATTCTTGAGGGAGATTCTAGTGAGAAATGAGTATTCGAAACGAGTAAAAGAACCTATGATACTGCTAATATGTTACTCACAAGAACAACATAGGCGATAGTGTAAGCAACAGGCAAAGATGAGACAACGACCCTAGACACATCAAAATTTGTACATCAGTTTTACTTGTGTTTATGAAAGCCAGTGTATTGGACGTACGGAAAGATATCTGTCAGTTCGCGCTGGCGAAGACTTCCTCAAATAGATTTCTAGTACTTATGATGGCATCCCAAGGGACTAAATCACATGAAATTTATTGGACTGTGATCATACAGTAATGCTGAGTAAAAAAGCTTTATAGTTATTATCAAGCTATTTTAATTAACCAGATTTATAGAAGCCGGATTTGTCTGTGTATGCAAAAGGAGACAGTAGTTAGCTTAAATATACTTTGGTAGGACACTTTAATCATACCTTTATAATTTGCTTTCTTTCCCTCTTCTTTTTACAACGCTTTTTCCATAGTTATTTGTAGTGCTCCTATTATCACTATTTTATCTGATCAACTGGTAGTTTTCTTAGGATATGTGCAAATCAAAAATCATAGTTGAGTATTGATGATTTTGATGTATAGTGTTACAACTACTACACTTATGAGCTTCAATCAGACATGTAAAAATCATGTTAATTTATTCCTAAATGGTATATATCTGTTTATTATGAAGTTTCATTGAAATTTCAATATTATTATCATCATATCTAGACGCTTATAACTTGATTAATTCTACGACAATCATTCCATTCTGCAATGTTAATAGTTTGCCTTGATTGGTGAATATTATTCACTTAATGATGACGTTAACAGGTTATCACTCACATTCATCGTTTTGCGAGTCATAGATTGCTTGAAACTGATCCTTAATTGTTGTTAAAATATTCATGAGTTTGCATGTCTGTGCGTTAAACTTGAAAAGCAGTTGTGTATATAACAACGTTTATAGAGGAGTATTCAGCTGATGAGTCCCTCCACTGAAATTTATGAATTCGTCTAAATACTACTTTTTACGACAGTTGTTGCTTGCTTTAAATTTACTATGAGAAAGAAATATTTTCAATTATTATCATTATTTTTATTATTACTGAGGTATCTAAACTCCAAATGTTTCCACACACACATAATTTATATTTTGCTTCATTTTTCCCCTATTTCTGTTGTATTTTTTCTTTTCATGTGAAATGCACACCATTTTATTAGGTATCAGACGTTCATTTACTGGATAAGTTAATTGAAACCATAGAAGACAAAGAGAATCAGAATAGTAATAATAATGATTTCTGCAAAGACAAAATAATTACATCAACACTAACACAAAATACTGAAAGGAGGAGGCAAGGCTTAAAACTACTGGATACAAATCAACCAACCCATTCCGTTCAATATTTCAATGCAAATAATAATAATAATAATAATAATAATAATAGCGATAATAATATGAATAGAGAAATTAATGAATCACAACAACAACCATGTATCAAATCAATCGAACCACCTAGTAGACATAATGAAAATGTTTCTAATATCAAGAAGTATTGGCGACCATGGGAAGATAATTAGTTATAATTATTTGACAAGTCGACAACTAATTAATTCACTTCACACCACTTTCAACCATCTCAGTCTATCTGTGATTTCATTGTACTAACTAACGTCATCTTTCTATAATTAAGACAAGATATTCGATCGTTTGAAAGTTATTGTAAATACTGCGTGAGTTTGTTAAATATATACTAAAATTTGAAACTTAATTCTATCGATGGTGTGTTTCAACTATGGTAATACTGGGTATGGGTTTTTTATACTGATCATGTTGGAAAACTACATCCTAATCCATCTATTCCTCTGAACTAAGATAGTTGGTGAGTCACTGTACTCTCTGTGTCTTTTTCAGTACTGCTGATTATAATTCGGTCGAACTGCTAGCGTAGTGGCTTTAAGATATCTAATACAACTGCGGAGAACACCAATCAAGTTGTTTACACTTCCATCAACATGGATCTAAGGTCAACTCAGTATAAGAGCATTTCGCAAACGGATGGTTAACATCCAATAAAAAAAACTAAAAGATTCAGATGATGGCATCCCGTGAGAAAACATAATACTTAAATTGACTGAATCAGCAAACAAAGTGGAGAATTTGGGTGCTACATGAAGTGTGACAACTTGAACTGTTGCACTTCTTTACAAATTCTTCTGTTGAAATTCAGTCAGTCAGTCAGGTTGTTGCGGAGACTTATGAGATGCTTTTGCTCTTTGTTATGTTCTAACCTGATTGGAATCAGTCTTCTTGTGTCTATCAGTTCGGATAAAGCAGGAGAAATACAGTAGCACTTACTAACTCTAGTTCGCGGGTTATCAGCAGTCTTTACCACTGTTTCTGCAGCTGACGGGATATTATGCCAGGCGAATATGGGTGATGATCAGGAAAGCCTTGTGTGCTTGTGCAAGTGATTGGGCGGTTACTACTGCCTACCTGCCCACAATATAGAAGTTGATTTCTTATTGAAATACCCGAAACAGTAGGAGCATTAGTGCTGCATGGTTTCAAAGTCAAGGGGATAACTACTCGTGGTCAGTAACACACAGCCTGTTCGAAGTGTCTTTTACATATATTTCCATCTCACCTCCTGCTATGAACCGCTGGCAATCACAGAGACGAGAGGCAGAAAATCTGGCCTGTTCGTCGATTGAGGGAGACACCTACTTCTTTTCACGATCCCACTCGCCAACGGTGGGACTTTTCCCTCTAACCACCATCAAAGTATGGGCGAATTAAACAATGATGGTGACTACTTTTAGTTTGACCGCGATCCAGGCTACTTCTCTGGCATGGTGGACCTGCAGAAGCACTCTTTTCAGCCAATATAGAACATCGGGTCGAGTTTTGCAAGCCTAACCACCCCTTCAAGGTAGCAGCTATCGGTTGGAGGCAAGGAATGAGACCTTGCATTGACCCAGGTTAGAAATGCGAGTGCTCTAAAGAAGCGATATGGAGCACTGGTCAAAGTGAGTACTACTAAGTGAAACCGACCCTACAACACTTTGTAACCTGAGAAAACTTTACCTATAGTTGTGCTTTTTCACGCAATATTAAACCTAACTTAGCAAACATAGTAAATTAAAACGTTTCACTCATCTACCTTGGGCAGCGTTAAAGCAAATTTCAAACAACTTGTGAGTTGTATGAGATCTAAGTGATACAGCTCACTAACGAAATTGTCCAGTTCATGTTTGTGACAATTACAACCCATTTACGGAGTGGTGAAAAACGCCATTATTTTCGCGTCTGCACTTCAAGGAAGATACTCTGACGGACAATCTATCCCAAAGTATGACCACAGTTCAACCTAGATTACATTCGAATCAGGCTAATAGTGGTTTATGAATGTGACAATCAGTCCAACTTTATGGATCCTAGCATAAAACGAAGAAATGATAAGGGAATTAAAAAACTATTTATCAGGAGGATGGATGGATTATGTACTACTTAAATCATCAGTCTCAGTTCAATTGGTTACACGTGAAGTTTGGACGAAAACCTCCACATCAGTGCAAGAGCGTCACGTTCATAAAATTACTGTGATGAGCTCACCATTGTTGGGAGGAGTCTTATGGAAAGTGGAGATTCAAAGAAGTCCATAAGGAAGTATAGAAGAAGGGAAATGTCCATATCGAATCCCGTAATAATTGAGTAAAAACCATATTAGTTTGTTTATTAGATGTATCACACAGTGAAACAGTATTATTTACTGGATGACATTTCGAACAAAATTTATTATTCATAATCATCCAGTAAATAATACTGTTTCACTGAGTGATACATCTAATAAAAAGACTAATATGGAATTACTTGCTACCACAATCCCCAAGTTTTACTCATATATGAGTAAAAACCAGTTTTTATGTGCGTGTGTGTGAAACAGTGAAAGAGGTAGAAAAGGCATCGGTAATAGGTAACATCAGACAACGATTTAGGAAAACAGACTGCAAAACGTACGCAGATGATAAGCGAGACAACCTCCTATAAAAGCAGAGTCTTAATTACCTCTCAGGGTAGACGACTGGGACGTTGGAAAGAATATTTTAGGGAACAATTTAACTGGCCACCAGACACACTCTACTTGCCCACCATCCAACAGCAGACTGAATTGGATGTCCCCGTTGAAAACTGAGGTTACACAGGATATCTCTGATCTGAAACGAGGTAAAGTAACAGACACTAATGAAATTATTCTGAAGGAGTTTAAGTACACTGTTGTCCAACTGACATCTCGCTTGGTTAAGGCTTCAGGTAACGTCTTAAAATCAGAAATAGGCCCACTAGACTGGTGTAAGTTACTTTTTATCACAGTTGTAGAGAATGGCGACAAGTCTTCCTATAATAGTCATGGGAGCATAAGCTCGACTAACATAGTATCTAAGTTCAGTAATCATGTGTAGACTAAGTGGTGCCCGAGAGAAACAAATCCGAGAAAGCCAGTCGATCTTCATGCCAAGAGGGCTGTGTATTGACCATACATCCACCCTTTGACACACTTCGAAACATAAACGTACTCACCAGCACCCAACACCAGCTGCATTTCTTGACTTGAAAGCTGAATTTGACTCCGTAGACTGAGATGTGTTATGGAAATTTTCAGCGGTGAAGGAAGTGCCGAGAAAGTATATCTCAACAAACAAGACACTCTACTCGGAGTTCATGTAGCCGTTTAAGACTTTGAAGACAATTGTCATCTAAAGTGATGACAACTAGTAGTATCCATCAGGGATGCTCACTATCTTCATTTCTGTTTAAATTCATCATAAATGTACTAACGGAATCGACCCTATAAAGTTATATTTGTAAAATCTCAGCGAAATTGAAATGATTAATTCCAACGTTTCGTTCGGCAATCTGGTCCGAACTTCTTCAGGGAAATTAATCGAAATTAACATAACAAAGTTTTATATATAAAGGGACACATCTTGTTTTTAAAATTCTTGTCCAATCATGAATCGTGCAACAGGTATCAACATGTATCATAAATAAATAAATAGAATTGTATGTTTACAAATATAACTTTATAAATGTCTACTTCTCATTCAGCGCCCAATTATTTTGCAACTATCCGATCAAATCTTGATCACAGTTCGTAGGAATCGACCCTAATTGACTACAGCAACTAATAGATTGACTCGCTACCAAGGGACGGTCTTGTTCACTCAGAATATGCGGATGATTTTGTCCTCCTAGGTGAAGACGCTGATAAAACACTGAGTCTTCTGTGCACCTTGAGCAGAAACCTTCGAATGTTTGGTATGATAATCACCCCTGCCAGATGTAGGATGATGCTGCAGGACTGAACCGCACTGAATTCTAACTTAAACATAGGGAGTGAAGTGGTTCAGCGCGTCTACTACTTCACATATTTGGGAAGTTGTATCAGCTGCAAAGAACGGTTTCCCGATGAAATCATTTAGCTAAT
Organism: Trichobilharzia regenti; assembly: GCA_944472135.2. NCBI lineage: Eukaryota > Metazoa > Platyhelminthes > Trematoda > Strigeidida > Schistosomatidae > Trichobilharzia > Trichobilharzia regenti. The sequence goes on along the minus strand of OX235270.1, from coordinate 131,314,478 downwards.
AAAAGGGCTCGTGTGTCATTATCCAAAAGAAACTCATATCTGGCGTAGACGTGATATCAGGTTGTCAGTCAGAGGAGGTATGTAATGAACAGCAATTCACTCTGTCCTCAGTCATGGTCGTGAGATGTGGCTGTTGAGAGTGAAACACTTGAAGATGCCAGTTGTCTTTGACCATATGTGCCGGTGTCCCATCTCCTGTGCTCATTAGTACAATATGATGGTATGAGCGACACTGAGGTTAGGCGTATAAGGTTCGCTGTGGATTTCCTAACTTTATTCATAACTGTGTCTATTGATTTATTAATTTCCTCATATGGTCCTGTTTCTATGTGAGCATTCACCTTGTCCAAATAGTCTGATTTGTCTAATCCTACTGTTGCATTTCCTTTGTCTTTTTGATTACTATATCCTTGTTATTCTTAAGGTGTTTTAGGGCTTCTATCTCTTGTTTTGTCAGGTTAGGCTTTCCACGTTTTTGTCTTTTCAATGTAAGTGGAAATTGTGCCCGTACTTCGTCAGCGGTTTTTTCGTCTATCCCACTTAGTGCTATTCCTACTTTAAGCATGACATACTCAGGTTTCAGCTTGTCAACCGCCACATTGAAATTTAGTCCCTTTTCTAATACACTTATTTCTGTATATATGTGTTGAGAGACTTTCTGCTTCCAAGACACTGCGTAATATCTTATTTAGACGGGCAGTAGTTCATCCCTACCATCCTTAACACTTCTGGAGTCATGACATCATATCCTGTTGCATTGTTTTACTTCGTTTCACTTATACCAGACTGAGAACTTTATATGTGGTACCTATCGAGTTCCCTGCCGACTAACCGACTACGATGATCGTCTTCTACAGTTCTTTCTGTTCAGATAATCATCAGTTCGTATTCACTACTAACTTTCGGAAGAAGGAGAGACTGCATATCCTAGTGACCTCCATCACCACATCAACATTTAACTCAGAATGACCGCATAACGATAGCAAGGGTCAGTAGAAAACCCCCGCTTCTTCTGGAACACGTGCGTAGGATATGGTCTTGCTCTGGTTCGCGCACGTCTCTCCTTGCGATTAAATGGACATAAAATATTGTTGGCAGCGAAGCAATTACTTCCCCAACTAGATCAAGAAACTGAGTCCCTATATAAGAAATAAATAGCGAAACTAGTATTTGAGGTCTACAAAAAGATTCCTACTGAGGAATCCTGGTACAATATACAGTTAACTGTAGACAGAGCTGTAAAAGCTGTTAATAACATTAAACCAAAAGTAAGTGAAGGCCAGTGGATTTCTATTAAAACATCCGAACGGATTAAGACAAGAAGACTGATTCCTGCGAACTCTGATTATCATTAGCAGCGAAAGCTGATCAGATACAAAACAACGAAGAAGCCTTCAAAATGATTATGAACAGTGGAGGAAGACATAAGCGAAAGAGAGAAAAGGTGAACATAGACGAGTTCAATTCTGTTACGCATTATTACTGTTGGTCAGGCATCATCATCACCAGACTCCATTCAGCGTGATATTTAAAGTAACATTGAGCCGGTCAAGGGGATTTCGCTTACATCTTCTTCATGCAGTCGAAGCTCTAGCCATCCTCAAGGAAAAATCTTGGTTTTGTGCTCAGAAAGGTCTTCTCAGCCTCAGTGTTGCCCCCCCCACCTCTTGCATAGTAAACTCCATATAGATTCTTCTCAGAACACACCTTCGATTCTCTGTGTTCTTCTTTTTTATCACCCTTTAATCGATTGGTTGAATTATGCGAGACCATTCGACATTTATTACACATTGCTACTTCTCAAACACTTTCATTTATCTTTGTTACTAGATCACAAAAGCCTCTGACGCTTATTGACAATTGGCGTTGTGCATATGAAACTATAGATAACTGTGCATCTTTGATGAGACATTGCGAGAAGATCTCTTTGTTAACTTACTTCTTATTAATTCACATCACATGAGGATTTTCCATACCTTGATGAAATCCAAATGCCCATCGATATTAAACGAGCTCCTCCTTTCCCTTTTATTTTCTGACTGATTGAGTGGCTTTCACCAAATAACTCAGCAAACTGTGAGATGTCCTCAATACTTAACTAGAAAATGTCCTCCGAGTTCAACGCCATATTCCATAGTGTCTTGTGTCACTTGATCTATGCCTAAATAAACAGTTTTTAATAGGCAAACAATATAATGAATCAGAGCTCCTACAGGTTCACACCTAAGACCATGATATCTATAAGTACTATTCTACTTGATTGAAAACCATACCATAATGTAATTAGTGGTGTATACACTATTGTTGTCGCCGTTAAGTGCCTATTAATAAATAATCCAAACACTCGTTTCACACCCTATAGCTACTCAAGAGAATTCGCCCTGCGTGATATTGAAAAGCAGGCAATTAGAATCAACAATGATGTTATCCATGATTTTTTATTATCTGCAAAAGTAGGAAATGCTCTGTACAATCGACAAACCAGGAGAAAGCATCAGTATTTTGTCTACCGGCATCTTCTGGGTTTATGCTGTTCTCTTGATTAGATGGATTCCCGAGTCCGTATACACGGGGCCACACATTTCACCCACCTTCAGAGTGAATGCTGCATCTTCGAATGCTTTCTGCATTTGACCTCGACCAAAGAAATTTAAGTCGCCACCTGATGCAGCTGAAGAACAGTCACTCTCAGTTCTGGCAAGTTCATCAAATTTACGTTCACCAGATTCTATAAGTTCCTTGTATTCTGAAAGCAAATAAAACACATTTGATTGAGAATTAAAATCACTGGGTTGATGAAATGCAACCAATAGAAAATACTCCAGAAATCGTTGCAATTTTTACATGGCTATCATAATGATATTCATAGTAATAATACTAAATGTTTCACTTAACTAAACAATAGTTTACACGTAATTGTGGAATACAATGTACCTACTTACTGTTTAGTTTATACACCTTTTTTCGACTTCAGTGCTGTTGTAGGTTCCGAAACGAATAATATGCTATTAAGATTGATATTTCTGTTTATAACTACTAAAGCTTACTTAGAAAATCATACAACTTAGAGGCTATATTTTTGACAGCTTCTCTTCAGTCTGTCATTACAATAGACTACATGTGAAAGTAAGTGAAAATAGTTTACAATTCCTTTCTGGAAATCTCCCTCTCTCCATGAAACAAACATTACCATTCATAGAGAAAGCCAGTTTCGTACACCATAGACTTCATATCCACCCATACTATCGGTAAAGATGGAACCATTTTACACAAATTTGTCTGTGCTCAGTTACATCATCAGTACCAACAGACTTATTCATATAGGACGAATTAATATGAGGAAAATATTGTAAAGGTTTCGCAAGAAGAAAGCTCCTGTGAAAGCAAATGGCGTATTGCTTCTAGCTGTCATTAAACAATTACCTACATGATATGGAAAAACGGATTTGTTGAATCAGTGGGGGAAACCTAGTCACCATTTTGTTTAGCAGTGCATGCCACTAACACTAGTAAAAGCGTAACCACGTTATCTGGGAAGTGTTAATAGAACAGATAACGCGCCAAAAGGAATTGAAAAACTAAGCGACAACACTTAACCATTATTAATCATGAATTAGTACAGTTATCTGATGAGTATTCTCAATGCATACACTTCTATCATAAGAAGAAACTTACTTCTAATTAAAAATAAGGCCTCGTCTTTAGACCTCGTTATGTTTTGCTGTTTCCAGGATGAAGGACGCCGAGATTCCTTGTGCTTTACCAGCAAGTGTGAACACCTTATTTTACCTGAAGACGACGAAGCCGGATGTTGGGGTAATTCCCACTGAGATTCGTTTGTGACAATATTCACATAATACGTCTTTCCTTACGGAAATGTTTTATAAGCTAAGAAGCATTAGAAACAAACCATTGGAGCTGATACGAGAAACCCAACCCTCAGGCAGTGATGACATGACGCAGTTAGTCCGTGGATAGTAGTACAAACCTGAAAGCAATTATTATGTGAAACTAATATCATACAATTACACAGGAAGAGTGGAGTTGTAAAGTAACAAGCTGAGCCAAAACTAAGGAGTACACTGTTTCTATCAAGGAGTGTGGTTACTCATTTCACAACTCAAAAGGTCAGAGAAACTAGTTAAGGACGTAACAAATATTGCAGCAAGCCAGGTGAAAATAGGTATGTGAAACTCCATTATAACTATGAGATTTAATGACCTTCAAATGATGCGGAAACCTTTAGACAGAGATATTCATAATAAGCACTTAAATACATTTTCCTTATCGATTATTACACCACTGTGCACGCACTCTCCTTAACTTGTTAAAACCATGATCATATTATTCCCTCTAGCAAACGCATATCGCGACAGCGTCAAAGATAGCAGGTAAATCATCTGTGGAGATGCCTCATTTGCTTTAGCACTTCAAGTTTGTGCTTATAAATGTAGTAGTTATTAACGAAGATATTTCTTTCGGGATTGTATATAATGTATTTAACTGATTTTATCAGACATTTTCTCTGCAGATCGGAGCAATACATTTCTGATATCTTACTTCTTACGCACAGTTAGTGTATTCAAAGCCCACTTAAGTCAACATGCCAACTGCAGGTGTTAAAATTAAGACATGCACTTACGGTGACATGGTTTCCCCAAAAAATAATCGCGTCCTGGAAGCTAGATAGCAACAGGCCTACCAGGTATTAGAGTGACAGTGCATGTAGATGGGTCATTCCGAGTCGAAATGAAACATCCAGGAGGACTGAAGTGGAAATCAAGATTGCAATCACTTTTTAAACTTGCAAGTTTAGGGAAGTACATATTTTTCCTTAGGTACTGGAACTAGGTTTCTCAGTTGGTCACCCTAGAAAGTCCAATATATACACAGAACTACGGAACCAGGTGAAGACCGAACTACGTACACAAAGCATGCACGCCTTTTGTGATGAATGAGATTGTCCGCTTCAAGATTGTTTTAAAGGTTCCCCAGATGGGGGATGGCTGCTGTAGATCAGCTTCGCTGACCACCCCGTTTAATGTACTACTCTATGAGATCCTGAATACTCTGACTCTTAATGCATCCAAATAAAGGACCTAACCTCAAACGACTCAACTCACCGCACAATTATAAGACACAATGACCTACAGCGAAAAATCAATATTCCAGCATCCGATGTCCAATAGATAACTGAGGAACTGGTGTGAACCCCGCCATTTCTCGAGACTCATTTATTACTTTTTCGGAACTACCTAACGAGAGTAGTTTGGTGCGAACCTAATGGATGAGAGGCAGCAGGTACGTGCTAGAGGTGTAGCTTGGGGGTGGAAAACAGTATTTAGAGGAGAGTCTCCGAGAAGTGTGCTGAGTTCCTCATCATTCTTATCAAGCTCAAATGAAGTACCGAAAATTCTTACCTCATTTTCACTGTTATTTGGGGGCTAGATTAGGATTTAGAAAACTGTTGACAATAGTGATGATGATCGGCCAGTGCTACAAAGTGATCTAAATAAATTAACTGAACGGTGTTACTACAGGTGTCTGGAAATTAGTCCCAGACAAGCACGATAATGCATTTAGGTCAGAGGCGTTATACGTCATACTCCAGGGAAGACACAGAACTGGATGATGTTCAGAGACTAAATGACTCAGGAATTATCGCCAGTCATGATTTGACAAAAGATGCAATTCGTAATGCAGTTACAGCTTAGGCTTTCCCAACTGTATGCACTCTTCGAAGGACTTTCAAACGATTGGACGAACCCATTTTCAAAGTAGTCTACGCAAAATATGTCAGTCATCATCTAGAATACTGTATACAAGCAGCTAGTCCATGCTTTAATAAAGAGGCATATGATAAGAGGATGGGGAATTCAACTCTCTACCTATTGTCATACCGAAGGAGGAGAGGTGACTTCGTTTTGGCGTACAGTAATTTATATAGCGATTTCGCTATTGCCACACATATCCTTTTCTCTCCCCTTAGGATACATTTGCTAAGCCACCAGGAGAAGGTGGTCAAATCGCAGACGAATAAATAACAAAATATGTGTGGAATCTAGATTCACACAGAGTGGTCAACGACTGGGGTGCCTTACCCGATCAAGTAGTGTCACTTCCATCGGTGAAGGCATCTAACGGGAAATCAAATAACTGCAGATATATATATACAATGTATAGATCGATACAAGGCAACAGAGTCAACCATACTTATAATCTAGATCTGAAATTGATCTGATAATTTGCTGGTTGGCTTTCCGCAAATATAATACTCACTTACCTGCAGAAGCCCAAGGAGCAGGTGATTACTGACAATGGAAGTCACGAGTGAATAACCAAGTGACTGCAATCTTTGAAAATTTCCAAAGGGTAGTTATTAGACGATGGCTGAAAATGCCATAGGTTAGTTAGATATTGATGTTTGTAGGTGCTTAGCGAATTCTGCCCTGAAACACGCAGAAGCCGCGATTCGCGATTTAAAATATTGGCATTATTATGTATTAGGTGTAGAAGCCGGTGCCATGGAGCATCGATTTTATAGTGACTGCCACGTTTTATTTCATTCCAATTCACAGGACACATTTGAGGGCATTGTAACAGATTTACAGCAGATTGCCATCCAATATTCACTAGAGAAGATACTTATAATGCTTCAATCATTTAATTATTATTATTTCCTTTAATTCCTAGAGAAACATAGGGCTTCAGCCACGCGTCTCCATTGCGTTCGGTTCTCTGTTAGAGTTTTCACCTGTCTACAAGTCTGCCCACATGTTTTCATCTCCTCTTCACATGACCTCCTCCAAGTTAACCCCACACTGACGACCAGCTCATCGCTTCTCTTTCGGGTCCCACTCGAGCAACGGCTTGTCCAGTGATGTTACTTGACGGTTTTGAAGTGCACATTGAACCCTTGAACTTTTGTTTAAACTCACTCACCCATCGTTTGGCACGCCTTAATCTTTTGAGTTGTCACTCCTCGGCAGCCTGTAGACGGCCGTAGGTCATTTGATCAGCTGATGAATATTGGCGTTATTTTTGGAAATGACGTCAAGGTTAGGTCATTTTTCGTTGTTTTACACACTTTTTTACATATATTCCAGTTAAAAGTTGATGAAATACGGCGTATTTAGCAGAAATAGGCAATGGTGGTGTCCTTATCCGGCCGTAGCTTACAGGCAGTTTGCAGTTTTTTGGAAAAACGTACTTTTCCGTTCAAAATACGTCGAATTACTTGAAGAAACATGTTATAATGATCTTTTCGTGAATTTTCTTTGCATTTTAATGGATTACACATGGACATGACGAGGTGGGATAGCTCGTTTCGGTAATTATATCATTTACTTCCTTGTTTAATTTTCGTAATGCTGACAAGGCTACTCCATATGTATTTCTTTAGGAAAAATCTGCAGAAATACTTAGAAATTATATACGCAAAGTAATTCCTTTTTTTATGGCATAAACTTGATGTTTGCAGGCAGATGCAATATGGATTTTATATTATTGAAAACTGTGGACTTACATAATTATATACAATTCAAGTAATTATTTCGTCATTTTAAACATATTTAATGGTTAATTATTGTGTTAACACTGATAACAATGTCTATATCTGTATATATCTTATGTCCTTTTTCAGATAATATCTACTTTCGGGAATTTCATGGATTTGGGTGATAAAGAAAAAGATACCTGCACTGTTGTCGATTTTGTATTACATGTTAATTCATTAATAAATGTATTCCTCGTTAATCGTTTGTTTATTCTACTTGATAAGACCGAATATTAGCCCTTGCGTAATATGTGAGGTATAGAGTATATGAGGCTATCTTTGAAATACTAAGTAGGAGCAGATATTTGGAAAAGCCTATTGGTAAAAGATTATGTTGTGGTCAAATAAAGTAAATATGTCTAAACCGTAGAGAAGGTGTTGCGATTATAAAGCGTTTCGAGTTATATATCGTCATAGCAGAATACGTAAACTGATTCCCGATTCATAGTCACAAAGTGAGAATAAATTTACCTGTGATAGTTTGCTTGTGATTTCTGCATGCCGCAGTATACCATAAGGAGAGACTATACCTATGCTGTTAGATGTATAATTCAGTGCAACTACGGTTATCGTAATAATTAAAAACAGAATGCCTAGGGCTCTCACCCACGGAACACGATGCGTTGCTATCTGCTCCTATAACCACGTAAACAAAAGTTTTCCAGACACCGCATTTACTCCTAACAGTTTACCCTCAACTCCTAACTTAGCACGAGTTACTTATGTTACTGGAACACAATCGCATTACAACAGAAGGAAGACAGATTCATTGAAAAATTGTTTATTAAGCAAAAATCAGATTTCAAATGTACAGATAATTCAGATGAGTAGTCCTTTGTTACCGTCAGTAAGTTCCATCTGAGAACACGGCACATATATGTTTTTCCATAAGTCTGAAAAGGTTTAAGAAAAGCATAGTTAACTTGGGTATTACATGCATGATCTGAATAAAAAAATTTTCCTGATAAGCATTTACAAGTAATCACTTTACAAACAATATATATATATATATGTACATATAAGTAGCCCAATACTTTTCACTAAACTTAAGGGACTTTGCAACCTATCGCTGGTCGATATCCAGTAGGTCCATTGAAGCATCATGAAATGATAAAATTGTCTAACAACAAGTTATGCAGTAGTTTCCAAAGCTTGTACAAATATTTTAGCAAAAATGACAACCACTTTATGACAAATAATAGGTATTGACAGCAATAATAATGACATTCATGTTCATAGTGACTATAAAAACAATAATAGGTATTATCATCGCAACGAATTCATCATTAACTTAGATAGACAACTAATAATTATACAATCATGTCAGATAAATGTATCACTTAATCTTAAGAAGCATGTGTTTACTTACTTTCACTGTATTCTCTCAATACTGATGTGCTCAACAAGCTTATTCCAACTGAATTCAAGATTAATTCTGAAAGTGAGTGAAGATCCAGCTTTTGTCAAATAAAAACATGTAACTTACATGTATTACACTGCTTAATGAGACATCTGATACCTGCTTTCCGATTTTCGTGACAAGAACACAGTTTATCTAGGTTTACCTACATATACATGAGTATATGTATATGCTGCATGAACCATGCCATTTTGATCATGATTAGCCAGACCACTGTGTATATTATACTTATTTAAGGATCTCTGAAAATAATGGTCAAGCAATAATTGAAGTTGCGTGAAGTTATTACCTCTTCAGAACATTGTTTGCATTCTTCACACCCCTAAGAAGTCCTTAGATCTTAATTTGGCATGAATTCGTTGAATTCAGCAAATAAATCCACCGGTATTTCATTTCCCTCCTGAGCTGTAATAGTTTGTGTTGTCAGTTATCTCTCAAATTTGATACAACGATCCCGGAAATTCAGTACTTAACCAAGCAGCAAAATGATGTTTGAAATTACCTCAACTAGAATGACAAACTGGCCAATCACGAGCGAGCAAATCGCTTGTTTATCTCATTCGCGGTCACTCAAAATTACGGCCGTCTACAGGCTGCCTCACTCCTCCGTGCGTTCGTTGGTTGGCTCTGTCGTTGTGCATTCATTCAGCACACTCTGTGAGCCTACCAGCAGTGACGTCGGCAGATAAGTTGTATAACCTCTTTATTTATCAAATTTCATATATCATTTGTGTAAAATATTACTATCCCAGATACACTTGTCACCTCAAGTCTTTTTACCTTGATTCCGTTCGTCAGTACTTACACGTCAAGCAGAGTACAGCTAAGGTCACAAAGCGGTGAAGAAGTTTTGTAAGGGCGTTTAGAATCGAGGTCTAACCTAAGCCGGAATAACTCTTACAGTTTCCTCAGGGTATGGCCAATCCATCTCCATTTCTTCCTGCCTATTTGTTTCACAATCGGTTCCTGGTTGGTTTGCTCCCAGACATCGCTGTTGCTGATCTTTTCTGGTCGGCCGTCTGATCTTGAGTATTGGGCGAAGACAACTGTTAATGAAGGTCTGTAGTTTGTTTGAGATGCTCTTTATGACTCGCCAAGTCTCTTATCAGTGCAGTAGCACTGACTTCACATTGAAGTTAAAGATCCGGATTTTATTTTTGATGCTGAGTGTTGTTGACCTCCACACAGATTTGAGAGTAATGGAAGCTTGTCTTGCTTTTCCGATTCTTGCTTTGATTTCCTCGTCAATTCCGCCTGCAGTTGAAACGGTGCTTCCCAGGTAGGTGGGTAGGTAAAGGAAGTTGTTTCTTTCAGGTTCCTGCCATTTATGCTGATTGTTGTCTGTTGTTGTTGCTGTTGATGTTGTCCAGGAATTTCCATCACCTCTGTTTTCTCTGTGTTCACCTGAAGGAAGTCCTATGTTCTGTGGATGCTTCTTCGGACAACTTGTTGCTTTTCACTTGCATATCTTCCAGTTTGTTGGAAATCAGAAATATATCGTCGGCGAAGTTCAGATCCTCCAAGTTATTTTTTGTGTGAGTCAATTTATGCCTGTTTCCTGATTGCCCGTTGTCTGTCGCATTATCCAATCCACTGCGATCAGGAAAATCATTGGAGATAGTAGGCAGCCAGCTTGTCTTACTCACGTCTTCACTTCGAAGGATTCTGTAATTTTCCCGTTGTGGATTACTTGGTATGCAGTACTGTCGTACAACTGTTGGACGAGATGTATAATTATCGGTGGCACCCGGTAGTTGCGAAGTAGTTGCCAAATCACCTCCCGATCGACGCTGCACTTTCGAAAGCCTTTTCAAATTCGATGAAGTTGACATAGAGAGGTGACTGCCATTCCAAGCTTTGCTCAATGATGACCCGTAGTGTGGCGATTTGATCGATGCATGGCTTGCTTTTCCTGAGTCCAGCTTGTTCTGGTCGACGTTTTTCATCCAGGTTGGCTTGTTTGATTCTCTCCAGGATGATGCGGCTTAGTATTTTGCTCGGGATGGAGAGAAGCATAATTCCGCGCCAGTTTTTGCATTGACTTAAATCTCCTTTCTTTGGTAGTTTCAATAATTATCCTTTCTTTCAATCCTCGGGTACTTTGCCCTCCTTCTTTCCACATCTTCTCCAATAATGGCGTTATCAAGTCCGCTGTTGTCTCTGGGTCCATTTTCAAAGCTTCCGCAGGGATTCCATCTGGTCCTGCTGCTTTCCCAGCTTTTAGCATCTTGATGGCATTCAGGACTTCTGATTTCGTCGGGGAATAAATATTCACTGGTAGTTCTGCTTCCGTTGTTGGTATTGTTGGGCGTGTTGTAGGTGGCGGTCGATTTAGAAGTCTTTTGAAGTGTTCAGCCCAGTGCTTTCTCTGTTCCACCTCTTTGGTGATTGACTTTCCATTGTCATCCTTAATGGCTTATCTGTGTCGAACTTTTGCCTGATAGGTTCCTAGTTGTTTGGTAGAGTGTGGCGAGGTCTCCTTTGCCTGCAGCTTGTTCTGCTTCACTTCCATGGCTTCATAATATTTTCTTTTGTCTTCCTTGGAACTCCTCTTTACTCTCTTGTTCAGTGCATTGTAGCTTGCATTGAACTCCTGTTTTTGTTACTTGTCGATGCACTGGATAATCTTTTGTTTCACCATCCTTCTGTCTTCTATTAGTCTCCAAATGTCCACAGTGAGCCATTGTTCGTCCTGTCTCTTCTTTCTGCCTAGAACTTTCATGCAAGTTTGACTCCACACCGTTTTCAAGTTGTCCGAGTGCTTTTCAACGCTGATCTCTTAGCTAGTGTTGACTTGTGTCTCGACTTCTTTCCTTATGTTTGCAGTGAAGATGTCCTTTGTATCTTGGTCCTTCAGTTTTTGAGTATTGAACTTGACTTTTGGTCTATCTGCAGCTCCAATTCCTCTGAAACCTCTTACCTTGATTTTGATTGTCTCTTGTACGAGATATTGGTCTGAGTCAACGTCTGCTCCTCTTCTTACTTTTGTGTCCAGTAGACTGCGCCTCCACTTCCTTGAGATTGAGATGAAGTCAAGTTGGTTTTCGGTTCTCCCATCTGGTGACACCCATGTAGCCTTGTGGATATCATCGTGTTGGTATACGCTGCCACCAAACACTAGTTCGTTGAAGGCACAGAAGTCGGCGAAGAGTTCTCCATTTTCACTCATTTCTCCGAGAGCTTCTTTACCCATGAGGAGTTCAGTCATATCTGCCAAAGCTTTATCACATGAACAGGCATATAAACGAGAATAATATTTAGAAACCTTGGATGGAACAGTGAAGCACCTATGTACAAAGTGCTACGGTGGTAAGAATACTCGGTCAGTACAATATTCATACCACGCTAATTCTCTAGCATTTTCATACAGATGGACGTTCAGTACAGGTCAAGTTCTCTTCAAAGATGAGTGTCCTTCACAGTCAATGTCCAAGTCTAACTACACTGGACTTCCACTGTCATTGGGAGACTTTCAGGAATCATGCGTATTAACCAACGCAAATTCAGAAAATAAACTGGTGACTCAAGAACCGTTTATTTTTGCACCAATACAGAGCCAACCATTAGGTTATTGTGTACAAAGTTTCTGATAGTTTTCTCTCCTCCAACGAACAGCGAACGGTGAGACGATGACTGCAGTATTGATGACTCCCGCGAAAAATGTAGAGTTAGGTTTGAGCAAACAACCATGAATTGATCGTTCAATCTTCAACCAAATTAACACTCCCCGGCAAAATACGGATCCATCCCTTTTCTCCATCACGACCAATACACGTTGACTTCGATACCATTGCGAGAACCTGGGCCACACGGACAAAGCTGAAATGGAAAACAAACAGCAGGGCCGGCACACCACAGGCATACCTACAGCGCAATAATAATATTCTCATTTCGTACATGAGGGACGCCGGTTTACAGGCATCATCAATATGATAAATTGCATATGCGAATAGCAGGCATACTTAATAATAATGATTTAATAAAACACATATTTTTCTCACCTGTGTAGGACACACCAAATGTACAGGCATGGATAAGAATTATTTAAATTACATCAATTTGGTTTATGGTTAAATTACATAGTTGCTGACGCTTTTGTCTTTAGTTTGTTGGGACAATATGATAAATAGTCATTCAGTGGAGCGCATCAACAAATATAGTTTAGAGGTTGACGGCATAGACGTTCGCACACAGTACTGGGTATATTAACGCAAGCTATTATACCAACAACTTCTAACGTATTTGTATCTCGCGCACCGAAGGCACAGCAAAAGACAGTATTTGACCGTCCAAATTACGCGATATATTTCGTGGCCAGGACGAGTTGTTAGACGAACGCTTAGCTGGCTATGGATCGTGCACGAACGTGACACGACGGAGTACCAAATGGCGGGAATTAATGACCGAAAGCCTTCAACTAAACAAGTCGACTTAAACAGTGAGGGTCAGCATCCAATGTTGAGTGTTGAATGCTGTGGTCAATAATTTTGGGGAACTATTTACCGCTACAGCTCACTCCCCCCTAGTGGGACCGTGAGGACCCTAAGACAGAACCAGCCGGAGGTAAAAAACTCGATGGTTCCCTTTCGGGTGAAAAAAATCTTCCGAGCGGCTTGGTGGCGTGCCTACTGGTTTGTCTGCCTATTATAATAGGGTGTTTGTAAATGGCTTCCTTGATGTTGTTCGTAGGATCCCGCGCTTCGTTTGTTTCTTGTCCAGTGCCCGTCGCACCTGGTAAAGAAAACAAGAACGCTAAGAACCATATCGAGGAAAACGTACCAAATCAGCGTTTTTAAAAAAAGTGATGTGCATTTACCATACAGTTAAATAATGCAAAGTTGAGAACATCGAAAAGAATACATCTAATTTCTTTTTGGTACATGTAACATGCACTGTTAAAGAAAAAATTACTTATGTTTAGTGATACTGTATATAAAAAACTGATGCGTCTGAAAAGAAAAAAAATAATCAATACCACAAACGAATGATTTGGGTGAATCACACGACTTCGCTGTGTTATATATATTCTGGGAACCTTATGGTACATCCGGAACGGGTTTTCTCAGGGGGCTCGACAGAAGATTCAGTAGCTGTCGCCGTGCTAGTGACTTTATCGAGGACTAAACGATCTTCGGTTACTTGTGGATTATGGGGTACGCTTAGCTCTATGCCAAGTAAGCCTGTTTCAGACGGTCAATGCTGATGGTGTCCTCGAGGCAATTTTTTGTCTAAGACAAAGAATTTATCCAAACGTTTAATTACTTTATAATGTCCGATGTATGGAGGTCTAAGCACAGGGTCACGACGAACAAATACATGTGAAGTTTTTAAACACGGGTGAACAAAAACATCAATGGACTGTGGACAAAGGGGAGAAGGTTTAACTAAACGCATTGCGTATGATAACCGGCTGACGTATGAAGCGTGATCTACCGCTAGTATGAAGCTCGAAAGAGAAACAAATTCACCAGGCAGTTGTAGTGTCGTGCCATATACTAGCTCGGCACTAGTACAACTAGCATCAGTTTTCAGGGGGTTTCGTATCTCTAGGAGAACTAACGGAATGAAGTCAGTCCAATGTGCGTTGTTTGCAGCTGACAAACCAGCTTTCAACTGTCTGTGTAGACGTTCTACCATACCATTAGCTTAAGGATGGTAGGCTGTTGTTCGAAAACGCATGCAACATATGATTTTAGTCAGGGCGAAGAATAAGCCACTTTAGAATTGCCGCCCGCGATCAGTTCTTATGGAAGATGAGCATCCAAAGTTAGCGATCCATCTTTCTTCAAAGACGCGTGCGACTGTTTCAGCAGGTACGTCCTTGATGGGTACTGCTTCCGGCCATCGTGTGAATTGATCAATGCAAGTTAAAATATATAGGTATATCCATGGGATTCAGGAAGGGGTCCAACTAAACCTATATGGACGTGTTCAAAACGAGCGTCAGGGAGAAGAAAGGTGCCAAGTGGGCTTTTGGTGTGTGTCAGCAAAGTCTCATAAACCGTTAATGCCCAGCTCTCGCTACGCTCGGGCCCACGCTGTTCTTAGAAGATTTCTGAGAAACGCTTAGTAACAACGGACGAAAAAACCAGAACACCAATTGTTGACTTGAGTATTATGTATTGTTACACCAGCATATAAATCAAGTATCACTAAGCAAACTAAGAAAACTAAGGTCTGAAAACAAATATTACAATAATAAATCTCTGTATTACTTCTGACGATGTTTCAATCTTCTTTCTGAACAGCGACCGATGAGACGATGACTGTCGTATTGATGCCTCCGCGAAAATCGAGGAAGTTGATTTTGAGCAAACAACCAAGAATTGATCGTTCAATCTTCAACTCCATTGACAGTGTGTCTTATCACCTTGCACTTTTGACAAGCTAAGCACGTGTGTGCCCATTCCCTTACTTCTTTATTAATGCCGGGCCAACAAAACCGACTGGTTACGAGCTTGACAGTAGTTCGAATACCTGGGTGAGATAAGCCATGCAACGTATTGAAGACGTCATGGTGTCAATGTAGTTGAAGATTGAACGATCAATTCATGGTTGTTTGCTCAAACCCAACTTCCCTATATTTTCGCGGAGGCATCAATACACCAGTCATCGTCTCATTGGTCGCTGTTCAGAAAGACCAAATACCGCCAGAAGTAATATCGTGATTTATTATTGTAATATTTGTTCACAGACCTTAGTTATTACGATGGTTATATGTTGGTGTTAGAATAAAGAATTCTCGAGTCGCCAATCGGTGTTTTGGTTTTTGCGTCCGTTAGTACTAAGCGTTTCTGAAAGGCTTCGAGGGACAACGAGAGGCCCGGCGTAGCAAGAGCTGGGCATTAAAGGTTTCGAGACGTGATTGACATACGGCGATAACTTTTAGGCACGGTGGGGCGAGGAGTACTCGTGGAAATGTCGCATAGAATAGTGTCTCTTTCCATACCAAGGGTTTCTCAGCTAATTGTAGAGTTTTTTTCGACAACTCATGTTGAAGCTCGGTGTCTTCTTTTTGAAGACGAGCCAGTTTTACAAGGTCTATGTCGTCGATTTGGGTGAGGGAACAACGCGCGACAAGGCATCTGCGACAGTGTTGTTTACTCCGGAAACATGGCGAATATCTGATGTAAACTGTGAGACGTAATCCAGTTGTCGTGATTCCCTAGGTGAATACTTATCTGAAGGTGAGTTCAGAGAGCACGTCAGAGGTTAGTGGTTAGTAAAAATTATGAATTCACGACCCTCCACTGAATGTCGAAAATGGCGTATAGCACAGTACATAGCCAGAAGTTCTCTGCCGAATGTGCTGTACTTCGTTTCAGCTAATCGAAAGCGCCTGGAGGAAAAGGCGAGTGGTTGCCACTTTTTGTTAACTAGCTGTTGTAGAACTGCGCCGATTGCAGTGTTTGATACATCAACCGAGATACTTAACGGTGCCGTTGGATCCTGATACATCAGAAGTGTGGCATTCGCAATGGCTTTTTTAATCTGGGTAAAAGCATTTCGAGCAGACGCGTCAAGTCCTATGGACTTCTTATTCCCTCGAAGGAAGTTTGTCAATGGCTGAATCAGAGAGGCACAGTTGGGAGTAAAGCGTCGATAATAACTTACTAAGCCATTAAAAGTGTGGAGACTTTTCACTGTCTGAGGCTCTGGAAAGTTCAGTATAGCCTCGAACTTAGTAGCCAGTGGGCGAATGCCGTTGCAGTCAATAGTGTGACCCAGGAAGTCGAGTGAGTCAACACCGATTTGACACTTTTAAATATTAATGGTAACACCATGTTGGCGTAACCTGTTAAATGCCAAGTTCAAGTGTCTAAGGTGAGTTTCCTTGTCTGAACTGGCAATGAGGCAGTCGTCTGAGTATGCGTATACAAAGTCGAGACCGCGAAATACTTCGTCAATGAAGCGTTGGAATGTTTGGGCTGCATTCCGAAGACCGAATGGCATACGTAGAAATTCAAAAAGTCCGAAAGGCGTTATGATAGCCGTTTTCGGGATATCTTCTGTTGCCATCGGGATATGGTTATACACTTTAACCAAGTCGATTTTAGAGAATATAGCTGCCCCAGATAATGTTGCCATCAAGTCGTGCATATGGGGCAATGGGTAGCAATCAGGGGTTGTTTCGGCATTCACTTTCCGATAATCACCGGTGGGTCGCCAATCATTGCTATCCTTTTTCGGAACCATATGAAGTGCGGATGCCCATGGGCTATTCGAAGGTCGAATGATGCCAAGGGTGAGCATATGGTCAAACTCATTCCTAGCGATTCTCAGTTTGTCAGGAGCCAGTCGTCGTGCTCTAGATGTCACGGGTTGCCTTGTGGTAATAATGTGGTGCATAACATTACTGGTTATGCACGGTAGAAATCGTTCGACGGGCAATTAAGTTCCGGATATTTGTCAACAATAGGTTGAAAAGTTGGATCAAGGATTGCCCTTTATCTTAATAGGTGACAAGCTGGGTCTTATGTAGGTGATGCCTTTGATAGACAGACCAGTAATATTGTCAATCAGTCGTTTTCGGCGGACATCTCCGCGTGAATCATGATGATTAAGTAGGCCCGTGCCAATGATGGGTATTGTGACATCAGCGAGAAGGAAAATCCACCGAATAGGTTTGCGTAAACCTACGTTCAGGCAGACGCATTTCCTACCAAAGGCTGCAACTGGTTTACCATTTGCAGCCTGTAAGTCGAAGGGAGGTTCCTTCTGTCGATCTGCCACTGTAGCAGGGAGGACGCTGACTTCGGCGCCTGTGTCGACTAAATATCAAGTCTGGCTGATCACATCATGGATGTAAAGTAGGCGGCTAGTGCCACCGGTGATGGCTGCCGCTAACGCGTGCCGGTGGGATAGTTTCCCACAGACTTTGAGACATTTCCAAAGTTACAAGGTTTACGGTTACATTTTGCTGCTTGGCTATAGGTGTTGTGGTACCAGCACCAGTCAGGGTTTTCCAGTAAACTTGGCCTAGACTTAGGTCGACCACGTGAGTTTCAGCGTTGAGGGGATTTAGGACGACGGTCGGAGTTAGAGGGCATGTTTGACCTTAACATCTGCTGAATGGAGTTGCATAACTCTATCACTGCAGTATCCTTACTCGAAGTCTGCTTAGTCACCGAGCATATTTCAGGAACTGACTGTTTAGTTATTTCTAGAATCATCTGCAGAAATAGCTAAGTCATCTATTATAACACACTGAAGTGTCACAACTACAGTCTGCACGGACTGTGGCAGCTTGGGCAAGAAGAGTCCTTCATCGAACTGGCTTTGGCCAACAACCTCTCTCATTCTTGTCAGCATGCTCACAGCTGACTGACCCCCAACTCTATGTTCCGAAATAATTCGTCCAGACGCCGTCGATCTATGAGCAACTCGTACGAGTTACTTACCTCGGGACTCGACATCTGTAAAGTTACGCTTTTGCTGAATTCCCGAGGTAGGGCGTGAATAACTGCAAGTAACTGTGAACGTTGATCGGTTATCCCATGCTCACAAAAATCTGCTTCGGCTATCTGAAACCAGGTTTCAGGTATATCTGGCCAGTATGATATGAGGTGAATGGTTTTAAACTTTTAAAACTTTTGTAAAAAGTATTAATTTATGATACTTCACGATTGCAGTTTATAACATAACTGATTGTACCTGTAAAGTGGCATGCGTTCCTTGCAAGCACCCGTTAAGATGACGTATATAATTATTATTATTTGCTTAGTGCTATACTTTACAAGGTGAACAATGTATGTGACAATGAAAACCACAGAAGAATTCTGTCATGACAAAGGAATAAGAAAGGAGAATAAACCGTTTTCAGAAAAGGTAGGCAAATATAAAGCATTTAACTTTTACATTACCTTTTTCCTAACTTCAGTGGTTTATAAATACACTTTATTCACTTGTTCGCAGATGTCGGGTAATGTCAGTCAACCTGGTCACAGCAATTCGACATCGCCAAAATAATTACGAGAAACAATTGTGTAAAGAAATCTGCTTGTTATTGTTTTTCACTAAATATATTTAACATCCTGCTTACCATACTTTTCTTATTCTATCTGAGTGAAACTGAATTTTTCATCATGACGATATGGAGGCTTGACTTATCAATGAGACCTGAGAAAGTAGTTGGTGGCACAATTCAATGTAAGCGGAATATTGCTACGACTGCCACCGCTCCATCTACTCAATTATTTGCCACATGTAGACTTCGTTCTGCGGTATAATCATATCGATTGACATCACGCTTTAAGTGAAATAATAAGAATGCACTACTTTTGAATACACTAAATCTTATACGAAATCAATTTCCACCGCAGTGTCTAAGTTCTATTCTTATTTTTCAAATACAGAGCTTAGGTAATTTTGTCATTAGTCCCTACAGATTTACCTATTTCTAGGATACGCAATTGCGCAACCTTGGGCAGATGTTTACGCTTGACTAAAGCACTTATAATTCACCGCTTATATCGATCAATGGTGTTCGTACAGAATTACACTCACGTGCAGTAACGAGTTCATATCCTGGGGAGTACCAGTCTAGCATGCCGTACTCCCACCGCATGCAGATCAAATAGGACACAAGAATATTAGATAGAAAAAATTGTCTCACTGCGGCGCAAACAAGTTTGTTTACATGTATAGGCCGAGAACAGTCAGGGATGAAAGTCTTCGTTTGGGAAGTATCTCCCATTATTCGACGGGAACTGCTCAGTTTCCAAATTGCGTCACGTTTAAATTCTTCCGAAGTTCAAGTAAACATAACTGTATGCCCACATCCAAAGTTATCCGGCATCACAAACTGAAACAAAGAATATCTGCATGGTTATAAGTGAATGAGTGAACTTCACTTCTCTTGCTGTTGTATGTAGAATCGATTCATACAACTGATTATGCAAATGTATATGGTCATAACTCGTAAAACACTCGTCAGCGTTTTTCTAATGTCTTCGTCCGAGTCCTACTGCATCTGCTTCCCGCTGAATTTGACTAACCGACAGACCTCATTACGGCTCTTCATTCCTAGAAGTGATACAGATTAATTTCACTTACATAAATTAAGCATTTACACAATTAACATGCAGTAATCTCAGTCATTCTAGTTTACAATTCTTTTGAAATGTGGAGCACATTAATGGTGCAGAAAATATCATGAATATTACGCATACATGATATTATTAACTGCCAGAAATTGTGCCATCGAATCACACTAGAAGAATATATTTGATAATACTTTGTTAGGACAAAAATATTAGGGAGAAACATACACGCTAGATGAAAGTTTCACAAAGTTGTCTCACTACTATACAACGTCTCATTCACCATTTTTTCCTCTGCATTTGAACGTAGTCACATACTGGTATGTGAAAAAGTCGTTACTGTTAGCAATTTACAAGGTCCTTACGTTTTGAAAGTCTTCTAATGCGTTTGCAGAATCTTACATATGTGCTGCTTCCGCTCTCACTGATTACCTGCAATGAACTTCTATAAAAAGTCTTCGTCAACGAAGCACATTATTGCCACAGCTTGTCACAGTTAATTCGCAAGAAACACAGAATACTAGACTGTGTGAGTGAGAAATATTGAAGTAGAAAATAAATTGTGTTTAAGGAAAACTCAAGAAATACATTAGGACCCACGGGATTGCAGCCACCGTTGACCACCATAGTGGCTGAGCAGTTTCAACAGACTGTCCACCGAAAAGATCTTTGTTTCTTTTACAGAACTGTTTTCATTTTTGAGGACTTCAACCTCTCAGAAAGCAACTGAGATTTATTGATTGGCCGAAGCTTATATGAAATCCTCTTAGGTATATTGGACATTTTCGTTGCGATCCAACTTTCATTATCCTTACAAGAAGTGCCAGCGTACTGGACTTAATATTCTGTTACGCTTTATGTCCCCTCTCAATCTTACTGGACTCTAAGTTTTCAGGGAGTTACCACAAAACTGTGATGTGTGCACTGCCACTCCCACTGAGTAGCAATGGAACTCATACCTCCACTTCACAATAAGTAATATATAAGAAATATAGTAGGGCAAACTGTGCTTTCGTAGTATCAATGCTAAGATCCTCTGAATGGGATGAATACTTCACAACTGATGCCTTCTTGATGTTCAAAAGTGTCTCAAGTCTCTAAACCCTTCCCAGAGCTTAGGTCCCGATTATGTACATAGTATTATGTTGAAAAAATGTTCTGATATTCTGTGTCACTCTCTCACTGATCTATTTAACAAATCTTTTTCCGATAATATTGTGCCTGCCGTTTGGAAGGAAATTAAAGTTGTACCCATACCTAAATCTTCTACTGGAGCATGTGTCAAATTTAGACCCATTGCTATTACCTCTCCTGTTTTGAAAACTATGGAGAAATTACTTTTACTTAGTCTTGTACCTTCGCTTAAATCCTTTAATGACCCTAAACAATTTGCCTATAAGCACAGTAGAAGCACTTTAGATGCAGCTGCCGTCTTATATCATGACATTGCTTCCAGGCTAGACAAGGGGGCTAAATTTGTTCGTTGTGCCTTCCTAGACTATACATCTGCTTTTGACTCGGTCCCTAGGGACATCTTATTAAATAAACTTGCAGCCAGTCAAACAGAATGTTTGGCTGTTAACTGGTTACATTCCTATTTCTCAGAAATAAAGCAGTACACCGTATATAAAGGGAAGTCTTCCACTTCATTGCCTACTGAAGCTGGTGTCCCTCAAGGCACTGTCCTTTCTCCTTTTCTTTTTTCTTTCTTCTTGCACGACTCGCCTCACTCTGATGAAATAAGCTTTGTGAAGTACGCTGATGATTTAACGGTTTCAATGGCTGTTAACTCCCAGCTAGATTGTGCCAAAATAAATAGCTTTCTATCGGGAGTCAGTAAAAGGTCTGAGTCTAACGGTCTTAAACTGAATCCTTCTAAGTGTCGAACTGTTGATTTCAGCTTAAGATGTAAATGACAGTTAAAAGAAGTCATCGATTCTCGTGACAGTTGTAAAATTGACGACAATGATATAGGAATCAAATCAGAAATTAAGTATCTTGGACTCATTCTCTCTTCTGATCTCTCCTGGTCTCCCCATGTGTTAGCAATCTCCAGTAAAATATTCCGCCTGACATTTTACATTTAGAAGTTAAGACACTCGGGTATAACTCAACCACTCCTCTTACAGTTCATAAACTCTTGCATCCTACCTATTCTTCTTTATTGTCCACCCTTATTCTTTCCTGGTTTGATTAAAAAAGACTATCACAATTCGTAGAATACTGAAGACTGTCAGTAGGGTGAGTGGTGTCCCAGTGGACCACATAGTTAACGTCGTTGTCGATAGGCACTTGACTTCGTGCAATAAATTTGCTAAAGGGATTTTATCTGACTTGGAGCATCCGCTTTACCCTCAGCTTTCACCTTACATCTCCTCAGGTAGAACAAGGAGTAACTTCATAAAACTGTATGCTCGCACATCTAAGTACAAAAATTCTATGATACTTTAAAGGTTGACTGATATTAAAGGTTTGACGTGATATCTCGTTCAACAACTTCTAATTAATTTATTCTCGCGTACCAAAGACAAAGCAAAAGCCAATAATTGATCGTCCAAACCAAGATATATATTTAGTAACCAAAACCAGCCGTTAGACGAACGCTTAGCTAGCTAGTGATCGTGCACGTGACACGACGAGGTACCAAATGGCGGGTTGCTTGACCGGAAGCCTTCAGCTAAACAAGTCGACTTAAACAGTGAGGGTCAGCATTCAATGAGTGATTGCTGTGGTCAATAATTTTGGGGAAATATTTACCGCTACAATACCATACTTGGCACGTATTTTATGTGATGAAAATAGTGTCAGACAAGAATTAACTAACCTTTTTTCATCTAGTAAATAAACAATTTCCTCCATCCATCCTTATATACCTTCAAGTTTTACTTTTATTATTTCTATTATATTTATGGTCCTGTTACTTCTCTGTTTTCTACTCTCAGAATTGCAAACACCAACTTATCTCCATGACGCCTGTAATCTTTGTTTTTCCCCTCACCATATCATGTAAAAAGAACATTATATTCAATATTTTTAAACATGTTAGGATTTCCATACCACATTGACAATACTGTATGACGCAAGCCAACGGCATTTTTCACTTGCATTCTTATTATTATTACCCTAGCTGTTATCATTATTATTGTTATTTCCATTTTATATGCTGCATGTTTTTGACACTACCTCTATTGTAAATGTGGAAAATTTTCTGAGTGATTAATTTTTATTTATAATTTGAGGAAATTAGATGCAATAACATTGTGATTAATGCTGAAAATTCTATTCTGTATCACAAGTACTGTTTTTGAATAAAGCAAATCATTATTAATTATTATTGAGAGCTCCAAGAATCTTCTGCCAGAAGTCGAACACATGCTTAGATGCTGCCATTCCACTCCAAACACTAGAGGTTTCCCACATAGAAAGTCATTTATAAAACGATAGGATCGTACGAAACTGAAGAGACTATCGACACTCACTTCAAACACCACGATTTGGCACGCTAGGTTTAATACTTAACACCCTTAGCTCCATCTCACAAGCTCGAGATTTGAGTATGAGAAATGACGAACGCACCGCAGTAGTCAGTCCTACTACGGTGTATGCTCACATAGAAATCCCACAGAAACGATTGAACCGCAAAACCCCATAGAAGAAGTATGGTATTTGGTTTGGACATTGTATGCAATGAGAGACACCTTTGTGATAATCAGATATTAATACATTAGAGATATTAGTATCCGCGTTTGGTGTTGACACTGTGTCAGCTATCTCCCGGGATATATGCCTTGCCCTTGCAAGCAACATTCACATGCTCAAAATTATTACAGACTTGTATTACATTTCATGATGTTCATCAACTGGTATCAATCAGTCGTCGTCGGTGTTGTCGTCCACAATGAAAAAGTCGGCCATGAACTCAAGTGTCTTGTGCTATGATCATGATAGTGTCGGTGCATATGTATGTACAAACACTTCTAACTGACAGTGCTTCGGAATAAGTGCACATCATTGTGTTCAACATGGGCTGCTGTGCTAATTTTTCCACACTTCTGTCGATTACTTTTGATAGCTCAATTGAGTAATTTACTTTCCTACATTTATTCATCTTTACGAAGGTTACTTAAGTTATTTATTATTCATTATTTTGTACTTTTTCTATTGATTTTTTGTTTTGATTTGTACTTTATTTTCGTGTGTGTGTACTCAACTTGAATATTGTAAAAATTGTCCATTCGTGGAGGCGAATGGACAATTTTTATTTAATATTCAAAAATAAACACGTTAAGTTAAGAATCGTGCACGAACGAACCACTGTGACACGACGGAGTACCAAATGGCGTGGACGATTGACCAGAAGCCTTCAGCTAAACAAGTTGAAATAAACAGTGAGTGTCGGCACCCAATTTTCAGTGATGAGTGCTGTGGTCAATAATTTCGGGGAATTATTTACTGCTACAAAGGTTAAGTGTGTTTTCACTTCCACGTTACAAAGAAAGACAGTCTATATCGTACAGAATTTTAGGGAGTAACAATGGACCCGGTCTAAGTTCTTTTACTTTGAAGTCAGAGCACCACACAGGGCACGCTAGGAGACTGCAGAAGACAGCAACCAGCTCTGTCTCTGTGATGCACTATGTGTGCCATTTAGTCATTAACCCTTTGGAATAGATCTTAAACAAGCGCTGCCTATCTCTTTAAAATATAGTTTGAGACAGGTGAATGGAAACAACCCCAACAGAAAAGGATCAACAAATACTCACCTATATCTGTCTTCTGTCAAAACATGAACATGAATTCTGAGACGACTTTATTCACCTTCTATTGACTGATTGACGATCACGAAAACTGATCAATAATCAGCCAATGATGGAGAATTACATCAGAGTTTAATGGGACACTATATTGGTTGGAGAACCATTGGAAAACTTGGGAGTACTGGAAAACTGTCTCGTCCTATATTGGGACTCTTGATCAGTATACACTAACTGGGGTCGGAACCCAGGACCTTCTGGTTACAAGGGAGGCTCGCATGCCATTCGGCAGACTCTGAGACCCGATTCAATGGCCCATGAATTTTAACTTCGGCCAATTCATGATATAGCGCGTCCACTTTGCAATGTCTTCTGTCCAGCACTCCCAAGTTTTCCAATGGTTCTCTAACTGATGTCAGCTCATGATGAAATTTTTCGACGAAATTCCCAAAAGATCAGTACTTTGAACACTATATTAATAGTTAATCAATCCTAGCACTGAAGACCTCAAATTTAGTGTTTACATCGTGAAATGACAGCTTAAAAGCAACAAAAATGCCTTAACAAAAATATTCAGCTCTTCCAGGATTTTTCTTCTGAACGCAGTGGAGGAATTAAAGGTCAGTGAGAGTGGAAATCAAATACTAGCTTGTACAAACGATATTGGATATTGAATCCCAATTTAAGGCGCGCAGTTGGATTTCAATTATGACTGGTGACTCACGCGACTATCTGAGACAGTATGCTGACGCGGTAAATGTACAACTTTCTTTTATAATTTTGTCTCAGATTCATTATGCGCATGCTTTGACTGGCGATATGGACTTTACTGACCTGGGTCATGCATTAAACATGACATGCGCCCTGCAGCAACATATCGTCAGTTTGATATCCAGAGATCTTAGAAATTTAGGAGGCGTTATAGAGATGAGAAGGAGAGGTAATATGTTTCTCAAGACTTATCAATGATTTATTTTCAGGTACAAATACAGTAAGTGTTCAGGAAGCATATGTAACAGCTCAACAGAGTATGGACACCGAGGTGGATTCACAACTAAGTGATGATCAAAACAGTGTTGTTGGCAGTGGTATGTATCACATTTTTGGGAGTGAACTTTACATTTGTATAAATGACCCTAAGACGGCAAGTCATTTGGAAAGCAAGTAGCACAGGGAGATAGTATTTGTTATTTCATTAGAATCAGAAAACCAGTCAACTAAGTGCAATGGGTTTGGGTTAGATTGACTTCCTCGTCTTCAAAGTAGTCATCTGTTGACTGGGTGACTGCACATATCAGTTTGATACTTCATCAACTTGAGGGATTATATTACAATTAGAATAAGTTATGATCCTCAAATCTTTTTAGCTGCTGTCATGTGATTCTCTCGGCGAAAGTAAAGAATAGACACTGAGGAATGGACGCAAGATTGACCCTGGAAATCTTGATCTCAGCCAGGCAGCGAAATCAGTTGAATAACAGTGTACTCATAAGAGTACTAAATCCAGTAAGAACATCTGATTTTGCTAGTTTGAAGTCAGATTAGGGTTAGGTTAAGGCTGCGGTAGTGGCAGGCGGGAGTATATTACGCAGTGGTTGAGTTAAGGATCCGAGTTGACAGTCCCAAGGTCACTGGTGTGTTTGTCCCCCCGACTGTGTTCTTTAACTTCATTTCAGAATAAAAATATTTTTATCAGAATGATTTATAGTGACCGATTGTCTAACCGTCATCGCCTTGAGGCTGGAGATCTCAACTGTACATGTGCTGCGAAAAGATTAGAATAGGTGAGACAGATGAAATTACATTCTTAATCCA
Organism: Trichobilharzia regenti; assembly: GCA_944472135.2. Taxonomy (NCBI): domain Eukaryota; kingdom Metazoa; phylum Platyhelminthes; class Trematoda; order Strigeidida; family Schistosomatidae; genus Trichobilharzia; species Trichobilharzia regenti. Next base: position 131,287,892 of record OX235270.1, on the reverse strand, counting down.
AAGTGCTGTCTGCTTTCTGTGTCAACTTGATGTATAATGACGATTATTCAGGATTTCACTAAGGAATGACCACTGTGCAGTATGCAGCACATTGCTGAAAATGTACTAATAATGCTGATCAAGGAGAAATTTAGGAGTCATATCTTGGGAAAAGTCAAAAAAATGTTCACTTTACACAGCAATTAGTAAGGACTCATTGATATCTGTGGGAAGGAGGAAATACGTGAACTAAGTGAACATGATAATGAGATGATGACGAAGGGGGTACATTGTAAAGCGATTTGACCGGTTTACAGCCACGCTAAACTTGCCCAGCTATGTGGGTTGTAGACGTCAGTCTTCCAAATATTAAACACAAGTTACAGGTGTTCCTAATCTGCAACGCTTAAAAACAGAACTTAGTGATATAACTCCGGAGGTGTTTTAAGGTGATGATGAATTATGCACCGAGTTTACTAAGATATTAAGGAGTGTATAGGAATCCGAGACAGTTTCATCAGACTGGTTAGGGCTAGTCGTAAGGCCGATTGTGTTTCGCTGGTGTCTGTTCCATGTAAAAGTTCAGAAAATAATAATGACTAGGTCGGAAAATCCTCATGAAATTAGCCAACAGATATTTGAAGAAGAGGCATTTTCCATCGGCTCACCCTTCAACACGCTTAATTCTAATATTACAACTGATTGCCAATACCACTCATTTCATCCTTCATCAGGTTCTTTTGGGTAAGTTCCAAAACCCCAGTGTGTAAAATGCAGGTTTTTCTGATAGTTTTTACGTGCATTCTGTGATGTGAGCCACTTTTTACTGATGAACGATAATAGGCTTACTCCTCACGACACTATAGTGTTCTATTGACACCTATAGATATGTTTACTTACATCTAAAATGGAATATAATGTCATGGATTAAGATTGCATTCAAATGTATTTATTTGCATGAATTCTGCTTAAATAAGCGAAAGACGATGCTTCAATTTAGACGGTAGAATTTGAAGATTGTTTTCGTTTCGTGTATCACTGCGTTAATGTGTGGCACAGTGGTTAGGACTCTCGCCGATGAATATATATATATATGTATATATTTTGGGAAATAAAAGTGAGAATAGATGATATAGTTACGAATATTTGATCATTTGCCTGTTCTCATAACTTTGAATAGGCTGTGGAGCAGATCCATACATTGATTTCTAGTGTGAAACACGGTGAAGCAGCGGGACCTGATGTAACTCCAGAGGTGTTTAAAGATGGTGATGAACTCAGCACCGAGTCAACAAAGGTATTAAGGAGTATGTGGGGATCCGAGACAGTCCCGTTAGACTGGTTAGAGTTGTCAGGATGCTGAGTACCAATAGCTGGAGACTGTTGGTGAACACAGCTCAAAATTGCTCTTAATGGCGCAGATGCATCCACCCTTTTTAATCTTCCAAATCCACTAAACCGTCATTTTTCCATGTTACTATTCTTTCTCTCGTACATTTCTGCTTTATATGGTTCTTTTGAATTTTTTTCTCGAGTTTGGTTTGTAAGGAATAGATTTGTTCATACAGGTTTGATCACGAGCTTGCTTTGTAACTGGAAGGTCCTGGGTCAAACCACAGTGGGTGCGTGCTGCCTATGATTCCCAAACTAGAATGAAACAGCTGTCCAGTACTCCCTCGTTTTTAATGGTTCTCTAGCTGATATCAATCTGTTTTTCTCTTTTTCCTGCCTTTGTGTGCTGCATGGAGTGTGGCAACTTGAACTGGTGCACTTCTGTACAAAGTTCTATGTTGAAACTAGGCTAGTTAGTCAGTTCTGTTAGACTGGTGTAAATTCTTGATTATCCCAGAGACAATCAAGATTGGAGGAGAGTGGTGGAAATTGGCTTGACTAACAACATCTAGAACTCTAGGTCCAGAAATCTCGTGAAGAGTGTGTTGCTCAGGAGAAACAAACTCCGGGGGACGAAGCAGGCTTTAGGTTCGGACGATGTTGTATTGGTCTTATCTTCGGCCTTCAATAAACATAGACATACTTGCTGGTGTCCGACACTTTCCATATCTCCACCTGAGGGCGACATTCTATTCTGTTGAATGAAAGATGCCGTGGCAATGTCTGATGGTGAAGAAAGTGCCGAGAAAGAACACTACACCAATGAGAGCATTCTACTGGAAATCACACAGCCGTGCAAGAGCATACGGAAAGTTGTCATCTGAGGACCAGTGATGTCCGTCAGGGATGCCCAGTGTCTCCATTTTTGTTTAATTTCATCGTATAAACACTGATAAATGCAACCGTAATTGACTTTATCGACTTGTTGTAAGGAGCAGTCTCATTTCTATATAGTATGCAAATGATATTGTTCTTGTAGGTAAATCTGGTGACGATATGTGGAGTCTTCTGAACACGTTGAGCAAAAATCTTAGTATGTTTGACATGTGATTCGCTTCTGTGAAATGTAAGATAATTCTAGATGAGCGTTGTGCATCGGTAGGAAGTAAAGTGGTTGGGCGTGTTGACCACTACATTTATTCGAGAAGTTGCATCAGCATTAATGTAGTGATTGCTGACGAAAGCTCAGCACAGATACGAAAGGCTTGTGTGCATTTGCTAGCTTAAGTTATCCTTGGTGTTGGCGTGATGTTTGGCTATCGAAAAAAGATATGTAGTGCTCAGCAGTTCGCTTTTCCTCTCTCTCTCTCTCTCTCTCTAAGACTGAGACGGGGCCGTAAAAGGAGGAGAATAAGAAAAGATCGGCTGTGCATGGCCATAATTGTTCGCGTCCTGTCTCCCGTGTTAAATGGCATAATATGGTGATTTATATAGAGGTTGGGTGTAGAAAGTTAGGTGAGAGAGGCAAGTCAACTGCTAAAGTTCTGGAGCTGGATCAATTGAGATGGTTAGGACATGTGTTATGTATTTGAGGCCATCACCTTCCTTGTCAAGCAGTCTTAACCGACCTGAGATTAAGTTGGAAGAGAGTTAGTTGTGGTGCAGTCAAAACTTGACATCAATGCTTGGTGCCTTTGACCGGTGGTTTGAGTCACGTAATGAGATGTGCTGTATTTCTCGAGATGTAAGACTGTTGATGATATGACTGAGAGTCGTTGTTAATTGCATAGTTGCATTCGCTGTTTATAATGTCTCAGAGCCATTAAGTCTTCGTTATTTCCAATATAATTATTCATTATTTTGCAAATTTCCTTTTCCAATAGGTCCTTTCTCTTTTTCAATTTTTGCGCCTCATGGAGCGTGGCAACCTAAACTGCCTCACTTTTGTCGTAAAGTTTCATATCGAAAACTCAAACAGTCAGTAAGTGGTAGTGTGCATTTAGCGCTACAGGTGTTCCTATCCGGTAAGCTGGCAAACTCATTAGGAATTTTTTAGGAGTTAAGCAAGTGGATAATTGGACTTGTGAAATGCTTCTTTAAACGGTAATACATGTGCAAAGTCAACTATGAGCTGTCAGAGGTAGTTTTCTGTGTTGAGCTTTAGTTAATGTACTAGCGTATATTGACTAACAACTTGGAAATGGAGATCAGCTTCATGCTTTCTCTATGACCATCTCTAATATCCTTGTGATGGTAGCAGTATTTAGATCTAAATAGCATATTGTCATAACTTATAATTTCTCACTAGTTAGTTTTTATAGATATTTATCGTTTTTGCAGGACAACTTTCTTCTGCGACATTTCGTCACACAATAGAACTATGTACCTTATTTTCTACTATGGTCACACGAATGTCCTTATGTAGAGTAGTCACTGACTGGTTGGTGAAAACAAAGTTGCAGAAATACTTTGGCAGTGGGAGTTAATTAATCCCTGACAAGCGGAATTCACTACCAGGCTTCAGCTGCATACAGTTGTTTTAGACTTGCAATCAATAAGGGTGACAGTACAAAGTTAAAAATTAAGAGGTAAATTCAGTGTGAACTTGTTGATGTTAAGAAATTCTAACTGAAGTGGATTTCGTTTTTATATATTAATCACATTTTAGAGAATATTGAGAATGGAGAGACAACAAATAATCATGATTTTTGTGGACCATCGAATCATGTAGAGGATGATACAGTACCTGCTAACAGTCAAATGAGCAGTACCTGCAGTAGTTCTACTTCCCAACAAGCATACGAATCATCAAGTGATGAACACGAGTTAACTACTATAGACAAATTATGTGAATGCTTACGTGGTAGTGTTGTCGTCAGTGACTCAACAGATTGTCTTGCCTGTAAACTGAGAAAGGAGGTTTACTATGAAACGAACGTCACCACGGTTTGCGCGGCGTGCCCGGGAGTCCCTCGTCTTTGTTCATTGCCATGTTTTCTATGGTGGCACATTTTTCATATACCGACATCCCGCACTCAACCAACAACAACAATCCGATCCGAACAAACCGGTACAAGAATAAGAGAATCAAATGACCAAGTTATGGTTTCAGAGTCCCAGGTAACTGATCAATCGAGTGAATTTAGAGCGTCTGAGGAATCAGTCCTCCAACCTTGCACAGCATCCGTACGTCGGGTAGTCGGAAAAAGAAGACGACGTAAAGCATCCCGATATCGTTATGTGAGAAGGAAAGTCCAGCCTAAAAGTAAATCCAGTCGTCCATCGTAAACACACTAAGATAATTCTGATGGACGCTATTTTTTAATTTATTGAAGAAATGAGTGTACATAATAATAATAATAATAAAAGTTTCTTTGTTAAATATATAAGTGTGATTAAACCGAGCATATACACAATATTTTCGTATTTCTTCCCATTCAGATCAAAAATCAATATCGCAATTTCACGGGCTGATGGTTATTCTTGGAAAAAAATTTTGGTTCATAGTGTACCGTACGCACTACATAAGTTGATTACGTTCTTTGCGAATATCCACAGCCAACAACTGAAATAATTTGTGACAGTATAGAAAGATAAACACAATTGAATCACAATAATTTAATTACGAATTTAATTCTGACAAGGCGAAAATAATAAAGTATAACAGGCAATTAGAAATCTTGAGTATTTCAGAAAACATACAAGTTTACTTAATAAACCTTTGAAATCCACCTACTAGAGCCGGTATTTTTGTTGAAGCTATCTATGAATGTCCTTATATCGGAAATAAGTAAATAGAACTTCCATGAAAGAAACACATCAAATTGCGATGAAGTTGAGGATAATTCAGGGTCAATCTTCGAGATGACTTGTTTTAATATGATGAGAAAGTAATATTGTATTAGTTGTGTGCATAAGCAGTGGTGTAGCTGACTAGACTGTGCACCCAACTTCTACTCAGTTTGCCACGGATTTAAATGCCCCCTCAACCCGCCGGTAGCTTAGATATTGTGACCTGTCAGAAGTCTAAATCGGGCTCATTACTAAGAGGATTAACATATATTCAGTTATTTGGCAATCTACCATAACATGTAGTTTGGGACGTATTATTGACTTCCGTTAAAATACAAGGCTGGAAAATGTGTTTGAGTGCAAAATTCATGGTGACACGCTGAAAACTGAATAACCAAATCACTGAAGGTCTTCAAAACACGTTAGTTGATAACCATATTATTCTATCTAGAAAGTTACATGTCACCGTCTGGTGGAAATAAACCACTATTGTTTTCAGGTGAACCTGTTGTAGCAACTGGCGTCCATATACCAAATAACAAAATTCATTGATCAGGATTTCAAAACTGCTCACTTATTTTATAGTCGTCTAGTATCTACCTTTGAGGCATTTGTTTACACACTATAAATGCAGCTGTCTCGGATTTATTGTAAATTTCAACATTTCTGACGAAAGTAGCGCAGACTTCCCTTTATATACGGTGTACTGCTTTCTTTCTGAGAGATAGGAATCTAACCTGTTAACAGCCCAACATTCTGTTTGACTAGCTGCAAGCACTTCAAGAAGAATAGAAGGGAGCGTTTAGTCCAAATTAGAAGTAGGACATTGAAGAGATTCAAAATGAGAGATTTATATTTGGAATAATTACAATATATCGTTATATATGCCAAATTACGATATAAGGACTTCTCAGGAGTGTCAAGAGTGCAAACAATGTCTTGAAGAGATAATAACTTCACGCAACTTCAATTATCGCTTGACCATTATTTTCAGAGATCCTTAAATAAGTATAATATACACAGTGGTCTGGCCAAACATGATAAAAACGGCATGGTTGATGCAGCACATACGTATACTTTTGTATATGTAGGTAAACCTAGATGAACTGTATTCTTGTCACAAAGATCGGAAAGCAGGTACCAGATGTCTCAGTAAGCAGTTTAATACATGTAAGCTACATGTTTTTATTTGGCATAAACTGGATCTCCACTCACTTTCAGAATTAATCTTGAATTCAGTTGTAAAAAGCTTGTTGAGCACATCAGTATTGAGAGAATACAGTGAAAGTAAGTAAACACATGCTTCTTAAGATTAAGTGATACATTTATTTGATATGATTGTATTATTATCAGTAGTCTATCTAAGTTAATGATGAATTCGTTGCGATAATAATAACTATTATTGTTTTTATAGTCACTATGAACATGAACGTTATTATTATTGCTGTCAATACCTATTATTTGTCATAAAGTTGTCATTTTTGCTAAAATATTTGTACAAGCTTTGGAAACTACTGCATAACTTGTCGTTAAATAATTTTATCATTTCATGATGCTTCGATGGACCTACTAGATATCGACAAACGATAAGTTGCGAAGTCCCTTAAGTCTAGTGAAAGCTACTGGGCTACTTATATATTATTATTATTATTATTGTATCCTTTAGTTCCTAGAGGAACATAGGGCTTCAGCTGCGCACCTCCATTGACTTCGGTTTCCTGACAACGTTTTCAACCTGCTCCAGGTCTGTCCACATGCTTTCATCTCCTCCTCGCATGACCTCCTCCAAGTCACCCTTGGACGACCAACTCGCCGCCTCCCTTTCGGGTTCCACTCGAGGGCTTGTCTAGTGATGTCACTTGATGGTTTCCTCAGCGTATGGCCAGCCAATCCATCTCCATTTCTTTCTTCCTATTTGTTTCACAATCGGTTCCTGATTGGTTCGCTCCCAGAGATCCCTGTTGCTGATCTTTTCTGGCCATCTGATCTTGAGTATTGAGCGGAGACAGTTGTTAATGAAGGTTTGAAGTTTGTTTGAGATGCTCTTTATGACTCGCCAAGTCTCTGATCCGTATAGTAGCACTGACTGACTTCACATTTGAGTTGGAAATCCGGATCTTATTTTTGATGCTGATTGCTGTTGACCTCCACACAGATTTGAGAGTAATGAAAGCTTGTCTTGCTTTTCCGATTCTGGCTTTGATGTCCTCGTCAGTTCCGCCTGTAGTTGAGACGATGCTTCCCAGGTAGGTGAAGGAGGTTGTTTCTTTCAGGTTCTTCCCATTTATGCTTATTGTGGTCTGTTGGTGTTGTTGATGTTGGCTAGGAATCTTCATTATCTCTGTTTTATCTATGTTCACGTGAAGTCCTATCTTTGATGCTTCTTCTGCCAACTTGTTACTTTTCACTTGCATATCTTCCAGTTTATGGGAAATCAGACATATATCATCGGCGAAATCCAGATCCTCCAAGTCTTTTGTGTCAGTCCATTTTATGCCTGTTCCCTCGTTGGTTGCCGTTGTCTGTCGCATTATCCAATCAATTGCAATCAGGAAGATCATTGGTGATAGTAGACAGCCTTGCCTCAATCCCGTCCTCACTTCGAAGGCTTCCGTAAGTTTCCCGTTGTGGATTACTTGGCATGCAGCATTGTCGTATAACTGTTGGATGAGGTGTATAATTGTCGATGGGACCCCGTAGTAGCGAAGTAGTTTCCAAATGACCTCTCGATCGACGCTGTCGAAGGCCTTTTCAAAGTCGATGAAGTTGAGATAGAGAGGTGACTGCCATTCCAAGCTTTGTTCAATGATGATCCGTAGAGTGGCGATTTGATCAATACATGATTTGTTTCTCCTGAATCCAGCCTGTTCCGGACGAAGTTTTTCATCTAGGGCTTGTTTGATTCTCTCCAGGATGATGCGACTTAGTATCTTGCTTGGAATGGACAGAAGCATAATTCCACGCCAGTTTTTACATTGACTTAAGTCTCCTTTCTTTGGAAGTTTGAATAAGTAACTGTTCTTCCAATCCTCGGGTACTTTGCCCTCTTTCCACACCTTCTCCAGTAGCTGTGTCATCAAGTCCGCTGTTGTCTCTGGGTCTATTTTCAAAGCCTCTGCTGGGATTCCATCTGGTCCCGGTGTTTTCCCAGCTTTAAGCATCTTGATTGCATTCAGGACTTCTGATTTCGTCGGGGGGTCAGTGTTCACTGGTAGTTCTGCTTCCGTTGTTGGTATTGCTGGACGTGTTGTAGGTGGCGGACGATTTAGAAGTCTTTTGAAGTGTTCAACCCAGTGCTTTCTCTGTTCCACCTCTTTGGTGATTGACTTTCCATTGTCGTCCTTTATTGGCTTAATCTGTGTCGAACGTTTGCCCGAAAGGTTCCTAGTTGTTTGGTAGAGTGTGGCGAGGTCTCCTTTGCCTGCAGCTTGTTCTGCTTCGTTTGCCATGGTTTCATAATATTTTCTTTTGTCTTCCCTGGCACTTTTCTTCACTCTTTTGTTCAGTGTATTGTAGTTTGCATTCAGCTCCTGTTTTTGTTGCTCGTCCGTGCACTGGATAATCTTTTGCTTCACTGTCCTCTCTTCTATTAGTTTCCAAGTGTCCGAAGTGAGCCACTGTTTGTCCTGTCTCTTTTTTCTGCCTAGAATTTCTATGCAGGTTTGGCTCCACACCGTTTTCAAGTTGTTCCAGTGCTTTTCAACGCCGACCTCTTCGCTAGTGTTGATTTGTGTCTCGGCTTTGTCCTTTATGCTTGCAATGAAGATGTCCTTTGTAGCCTGGTCCTTCAGCTTTTGAGTGTTGAACTTGGCTTGTGGTCTATCTGCAGCTCCTGATTCCCTGAAAGCTTTTAATTTGATTTGGATTGTCCCTTGTACGAGATAGTGGTCTGAGCCAACGTCTGTAAATGCTTATCAGGAAAAATTTTTTATTCAGATCATACATGTAATACCCAAGTTAATTATGCTTTTCTTAAACCTTTTCAGACTTATGGAAAAACATATATGTACCGTGTACGCAGATGGAACTTACTGACGGTAACAGAGGACTACTCATCTGAATTATTTGTACATTTGAAATCTGATTTTTGTTTAATGCACAATTTTTCAATGAATCTGTGTTCCTTTTGTTGTTACGCGATTGTGTTCCAGTAACATAAGTAACACGTGCTAAGTTAGGAATTGAGGGTAAACTATTAGGGGTAAATGCAGCGTCTGGGAAACTTTTGTTTACGCGATTAGATGAACAGATGGCAACGTACCTAACCTTGACGTTTTTCCAATAAATAACGCCAATATACATCAGCTGATCAAATGACCTACGTCCGTCTACAGGCTGCCAGGAATTATCGTGAGTTGAAAGGTTATTTCTAAGTGGATTTAATATATATTTGCGCTGATTGGTGCAGTGTAATATGGGTTATGTGGATTCAATGTATAAGAAAATCTCAACTTTATTAATACTGTGCCATTGTGTGCTTAGCTGACTGCTTGGTTAAGAAATGTAGGTGGTTCTCATGATTGCAACATGTTGCAAATGCAGTGCAGTAGAGAAGGCAATTACTTGTTTAATTTTCCTGATTGCTTCAATTAGTGCATTGATTCAGTGTATAATATTAGTATACACATGAATTGTGTTGATTACAATAACTGAATCTGGCCAGCTCTAATATTATCAATTCACTGTCTGTTACGACCTGGAGCGGGGTGAAAAAGTTGTCAGAAAACAGAAGGCAATGGAGGTGCGCAGCTGAAGCCCTATGTTCCTCTAGGAACTAAAGGATACAATAATAATAAATAACAACTGTCTGTTACACCATTCCAGTTGATATTATATACTTAATGCTGCAATATTTTTGATTACCAATAGTGGAGATGAACTGAAATTTCCATAAACATGAAGGAAAGCAAATGCAGTGTCCCGATTGAATGTCTAGGTTGCATTAAATGGCATTGTTATCCTCATCAACGCAACAGGTCTGTGAAACCTACAATATTTTAAGTATTTCTCTATGCTGTTAATACTGTGCATACTAGTTAAGAGTTAAGGCATGTTCAGCTTATATGCGATGGCTAAAGCTTCCTAATTATGAGAATGTAATTTCTGTAGGATTCATAAAACTTATTCAAATTCATAAAGGGGAATAAATGCTCGAGGTTTCTGAAAAAAACTATGTTCACCAGATGTTACTGAGATTGTGGATCAATTTCTAAGTTACACATTTGCGATACTCACTATAGTGTAAACGTATTTGGTGTGAAGTTGATCTGCAAGCAAACTTGATGAGAGTTTGACGCCTCAGTAGTGTGGATGTTTCAGAGATTGTCATCAAATTTGTGTATAACCCTGTGATACTGGAAAGCATATTTTTTTTTATTTTTTATTTTTTGATTACAGCTTGATTCCACACTGTATTTTTGGTACAATGGAATTTTCAGCGTGGATATCGGTAGCCCAAATTTCGCAGGCCGACCATAGATATCAGTGTGCGTCGGCGTGGGCTCGAACTTCGGACCATGTGCATGGTCGGCGGGAGTCCTAACCACTGTGCCACCGACGCACACATTTAGCCATCATGAGCATAACTGCATGGTGGCTTGCAAAAATTGAATGTACTACTATATATCAGTGTCTATTGATGCATACGGCGTCAATATAAAAACCAGCTGTGGACTACAAATACTTTTATTTGCATGGGAATTTTACTTAGTATTAATAGAATCAGTGTGTTTATATTGAATGAATGATAATAGCTTTATTACAAAACAGTAATTTCGATACAGAATGGAATTCTCAGCATTTTACTACAGTATTGCATCCAGTTAGTACATTATCAATAAAGAAAATTCTACATAGATTAAGGAAATATCAGTTCATTATGACAACGACTTATTAGCATGTCGGCAAAGCCAAAATTCCCGACCGAAAGCTGCTACCTTGGCGTGGTGGTCGGGCTTGAACACCGCAATGATCTATTCAAGCTATACTGGCTGAGACTTATGTCTCTTGAGGTCCTGTCATGCCAGAAAGGCTGTTTGGATAGCGGTTAAACAAAAAGCAGCTACTCAATCCAACATCATGATAAATACAAAATCACAAAATTTCATGCCGGATCAGCCGTGGCCCGGATTAACAACGACCGCGCTTCCTGCTGCCGTGTCACAGGGCAGGAGTGATAAGTATGCTACTGAGACACATCAAACAATAAAAAACAAACAAAAGCAGGCCGCGTGTGACCGGCCCCAAGCAGTTGTCCCCTGGGTTCTGCGGTCACGCAACCAACTTCCACGGTGTGGGCAGCCGGGAAGTAACAATCACCTTCACAATCCGAAACGCACGCGAAACCTCTCTATTACTCACTCATCTTTGTCTTCATCTTCATCTCTATCATCTTGCCTTCCTTCCACTGATTCAACTCCTCGGCTTGATAGCTCTTCACTTCCTCTCCACCCTGCGTCCACTAAAAACGATGGAAGCCGAAAAACCACCGCCGACAGCCTCCTAAAGCCACGCCACCAATTTCATATAGGAGCTTTTAATGTTAGGACACCTTGCTAAATAGGACAACAAGCATCACTAGCCAAGACCCTGGCATCCCGAGCCATTGATGTATGTTGTGTTTCAGAAACACGCATACAAAACCAAAGTGTGGTTATTCAACTAACCCCACCTGACCAACAGGTTGAATCTGCAAAATTCACCTTGAGGGTGTCAGGAGATGCCACAGCCAGTTCACAAGGATTAGCTGGTGTAGGGTTAGCTTTGAGTACTAGGGCAGAAAAGACATTGCTTGACTGGATCCCGGTAGATAGCTGAATGTGTGCTGTCCGTCTGAACGGGTCAGTAAGAAGGAGAAAGGACTGCACTACTCGCCGATGCCTTTTCGTAATCTCCACCTAGCCCCCACTGACTGCAGTTCAGATGAAACGAAGGATGAGTTCTACCAAAAGCTGTCTAGTTCTCTGCGAAAGGCTAAACGCTCAGACATAGTCGTTCTAGCTGGTGACTTTAATGCTCAAGTAGGGAAATTGTGTCAATCTGAGAAGGATGTCGGTGGCACCTATGGAGTTCCGTGCCAGCGAACCGACAACGGTGACCGTCTCCTACAGTTGTGTTCTGATAATCATTTGTTTCTTGTAAGCACTAACTTCAAACACAAGGAAAGACACTGTTTGACTTGGCGACCCCCTTCATCAAACCAACACTGGACACAAATAGACCACATAGAAATAAGCTATCGTTGGCGTGGGTCTGTAGGAGATTGTCGCTCCTTCTGGAACACGTGTGTAGATACCGACCACGCACTGATCCGCGCTCGGGTGTGCTTACGACTGAACGGACGTAGGAAACAGCTGGCGGTAAACCCATCACGTCTCCTGCTCGATCATGAAACTAAACCCCTATTTGAGGAAGAACTAGCTAAACACATATCTGTGTTCGACAGCTATTCTCACCCTGAAGAAGCTTGGAAGAATATTCAGTCAGCCATAGATACAGCTGTAAAAGTTGTGAATAAGGTAAACCCAAAGGTGAGTAAAAACCATTGGATCTCTACCGCCTCATCCGAACTGATAGATGCTAGAAGACTTATTCCGGCGAACTCCGAATTCAATGAGGAGCGAAAGCTGCACAAAAGGAAACTTACGAAAAGTCTCCGCAAGGACCGTGAACAGTGGTGGGTGACAAAGGCGAAAGAGATGGAGGAAGCTTCGACGATAGGCAACACCAGGCAACTATTTAGACTCATCAGGGAAACGGGTAGGAGAAGGCAAATCATAAGTGAAACAATCTCTGAGAAAAATGGCACTATAATTAGCTCCCAGGATGGACGACTTGAACGCTGGAAAGAGCACTATGAGGAGCAGTTTAATTGACCCACAGCCACACTCAGCCTTCCGAACATCCCACACTTCCCTGAATGGGATGTAGACACAGGTCCTCCGTCCCTAACTGAGGTTACTAAGGCTGTCACTATTCTGAAACGAGGCAAAGCAGCGGGACCTGATGGAATGACTCCAGAGTTATTGAGGTACGGTGGAGACAGTTTACTGTCTGCATTAACTAGGGTACTAGGCAGCGTTTGGGAATCAGAAGAAGTCCCGTCGGGTTGGTGTAAGTCATTGATTATCCCCATATACAAGAAGGGAGACAAGTCTTCCTGTGATAATCACAGAGGGATTAGCTTGACTAATATAGTGGTATCTAAAGTCCTAGGCTCAATAATCATGCGTAGACTGAGTGGTGCTCGGGAGGCACAAAGACGAGAGAGCCAGGCAGGCTTTAGACCAGGAAGAGGGTGTATTGATGATATGTTCACCCTCCGACAGATTCTAGAACATAGTCATTCCTACCGGCGTCCAACAGTCATTATATTTCTTGACCTAAAGGCGACATTCGATTCTGTCGACCTAGATGTACTTTGGCGATGCTTGGCTGCAAAAGGAATGCCGAGAAAATACACTGCACAGATCAAAGCACTCACTCTACTCAAACTCATGCAGTCAGCCAGGTGAGAGCTTACGGCGAGTTGTCACCTGAAGTGGTGACGACTAGTGGTGTCCGTCATGGATGCCAATTGTCACCATTTCTACTCAACTTCATCGTAGATGTACTAATGGACTTAACCCTAGGTGACTTCAGCGACTCAGGGATTGACTTCCTACCAGGGAATAATCTTGTTGACTTGGAATATGCAGACGATATACTCCTTCTAGGTGAGGACGCTGTCAAAATGCAGAGTCTTCTGAACACCTTGAGCTGCAATCTACGAATGTTTGGCATGCGATTCGCTCCCGCTAAATGCAAGATGATGTTACAGGACTGGACTACATTGACTCCTAAATTAGAAATAGGATGTGAAGTGGTAGAGGACGTTGACCGCTTCACTTATTTGGGAAGTACCATCAGCCCCAACGGGTTGATCTCTGACGAAATCTCAGCACGAATACAGGGGGCTCGTTTCGCATTTGTTAGTTTACGCCGACTCTGGTGTAGACGAGATGTTCGACTATCGACCAAAGGGCGGGTGTACTGCTCATCAGTCCGCTCCGTCCTCCTTTATGGTTGTGAGACATGGCCACTGAGAGTGGAAGACATGAACAGACTAACTGTCTTTGATCATAGGTGCCTGCGTTCTATTTCCTGTGTAAAGTGGCTTAATAAGGTGAGCAACATTGAAGTTAGGCGTAGAGTTCTAGGTAAACAGGGGAAATCAATCGACGAAGTCGTGAAGCTACAAAGACTGAGATGGTTAGGACATGTGTTACTTATGCCAAGCCATCGCCTCCCTCAACGAGCTATGTTAGCGGATATAGGGTCAGGCTGGAAAAAAGCTAGCGGCGGTCAAACAAAAACTTGGCATCAGTCAATGAAATCCACAACAGTTGGTCTAAGCCACGTAGAAAGGTGTAGACTTCCAGGCTGGGGTCCTCGGGACGGTAAAAATCTATGGTTGGAAACAATTGGTGACATGGCTAGCTCAAAATCGTTCTCAGTGGCGCAGATGCATCCACTCCTTGTGACTTATGATCTCCAATGAAACTGTTTTGTTCTTCGTTATTACTCCTTTGTCTCACACCTCTGCTCACTGTTTCTATTATGCTTTTGTTGTACTTTCTTCTCTTGCTTCGCGTGCTACACGGAGTGTGGCGACTTGAACCTCCGCACATTTGTGCAAAGTTCTATGTCGAAAACAGACAGACAGAAAGCCAAAATTGATCAGCGTTTGAAGGTGTTAGAAAAGTAGATGCTTGTATATTTGCTGGCGTAAGCGGAAGAAAGAAACAAAGCAGTACATAACAGAAAAAAGAGAGAGAGAAAAGGGAAAAGAAAGATATGATATGAGTTGGGAAGACGAGGTCTAATTGTTCTACTGACTATTTTATAAGTTGTAGGTATCACGCCTAATGCTTTCTTTATCGAACAGAACACGAGCTAAGTAGGGTATGGTTGAGTTTTTGTACTTACTAGTGCGAGCATGTAGTTTTCTATATAGGCTCCTGGTTTTGCCTGAAGAGGTACAAGGGGAGAGTTGTGAATGAAGAGGGTATTGTGAGTTAGATAAAATGGATTTTGCTCATTTTTCACATGAGTCCATGTGCCTGTCAACCAGAATATTAACAAGCTGGTTAGGTGGCACATAGCTTACTCTGCTAACAACCTTTAACATCCTGCTTAATAAGGCATAATCTTTCTTCAGTAGCTCTGGAAAAACTAAGGGGAAACGACAGAGAATAATAGGCAGAATACGGGAGTTAACGAATCGTAGGAGTAAGGGTTGGGTTATGCCAGAATGTCTTAACTTCTTGATGTAGAAGATAAGACGTAATATTTTCTTAGAAATCATCAAGATATGAGACGACCAAGAAAGATCAGCAGATAGGATGACGCCTAAGGGTTTAATTTCTGACTTGGTTTCTAGTTCAGTGCCATCAATGTTGCACACCTCGTGAATGCTAACCAGTTTGTTTAGGTCAGACTTGTGCCTAAAGGTGAAATTAACTGTTTTGCATTTGGAGGGGTTTAAGGTGAGACCGTTTTCCTTGGACCATTGGCTGATTTCTGATAAAAAGCCATTTAGTTTGGAGCAGTCACTTTGACATTTGACAGGCAGACAGATACAGTCAGGTCATCAGCATATTTGACAAAATTAATGTCATTTGAAGATGGTAAGTCATGTAGAAAGAAAGAAGTGGGGAGAGTATAGCACCTTGGGGGACACCAGCTTCAGTGAGCACAGCACAGGAGGATTTACCTTTGTATACAGTATATTGCATTCTGTTTGAAAAGTAGGAATGCAACCAGTTAGAGATCCAGGACTCAGTTCGTGTCATAGAGAGCTTATTTAGCAAGAGACATCTAGGTACAGAGTTGAAAGCAGAAGTGAAGTCGAGAAACGTGCAGCGGACGTATTTGGCACCTTTATCTAATGATGAGACGATACTGTTGTGTAAGACGACTGCAGCGTCTAAAGTACTCCTACCCTGTCTGTATACTAATATGTAGACTTATCTTTCATAACTTCGTGTCGTGTTAGTCCCTACATGTGCTTTATTTTTTTAGGTATATGGAAGTTGTCGAAAATGAAATCAGCGGGGATGTCGATCGGTCCAACTAACACTAATACCCTTTATCGGAATTTTATTTTGTAAATTAATGAACTGTTTAATATACCCTTAGTTTATGCCTCTTCTGGACTTCTTCAATGCGTCGCTATACTATGTACTTTCGTATAATGTGAATTTGGATTGGTGCGTGTTAAGCTTAGTTAGTGGGATGGAGATTTGCTTTAGTATTATGAGACTGTTATTTTAGTCATTAATAGGATTTCTCGTCTCTTCATATACAATAGCACATTATTAAAACTAAGTAGGACTTAGTAAGTTGAGTAATAATTCTGTACTGTTTGATACGCTAAAGTCGACTTATCTAGGCAGTAGGTAGGTAGCACAAGTAAATGTAGCAAATTAGTGTTGATAGCTAGTTAGTGTGTAGTGACATCATTAAATAGACTGTATACTTGACAGTGAGATAAAGAACAATTTTAACTCCCAGCTAGACTGTACTAAGATGAACAGCTTTCTATCAGGAGTCACGAAATGGTCTTTGGCTAATGGTCTTAAACTAAATCCTTCCAAATATCAGACTATTAATTTCAGTTTCCGATGTAAAAGAAAGTTAAGTGAAGCCTTTGATTCCTGTGATCATTATAGAACTGACGATAATGACAAATCAAGCCTGACTTTAAATATCTTGGACTAATTCTTTCTCCTGATCTATTTTGGTCTTCCCATGTCTTAGCGATTTCTAAAAAAATATTCCGTTTGACTTTTTGCATTAAGAAGTTAAGGCACTTAGACATAACTCAACCCCTCTTCTTACAGTTCGTCCACTCTTGCATCTTACCTTTTCTTCTATATTGTTCACCCTTATTCCTTCCTGGGTTGCCTAAAAAAGACAACGTCATACTTCGTATAATTCTGAAGACTGTCAGTGGAGCGAGTGGTATCCCAGTGGGCCTTACGTTGACATCGTCGTTCATAGGCTCTTGGTTTCATGCAACAAATTTGCTAACGGGATTTTGTCAGTCTGTGAGCATCCACCGCACCACCTGCAGCTTTTACCTTGTGTCTCTTCAGGTAAAAAAGAAATCATTTCAAAAGAATTTATGCTCGCACATCGAAGTAGAAAAATTCAAGATTCCATATTTAGCGAGTATTTTAGGTGATGAAAATAGTGTCAGGCACGAATTAACTAAACATATTTGCACTCATAAATACACGATTTACTCCATCCTTATTCCACCATGCTTTATTGTTACTTTTTTCCTTCACGTTCCCAGTGGAACATAGGGCCTTAAGCTAGTGGCTTGAAGTTTTTGTAGTAGTGTTTTTAGTTTTACGGGATGGGGGTTGCTAGCCTCACGCCCAACTTTTCTTCTTTACCAGCATTATTTCTGGCTTAGCGACGTAAAGAAGTGTGCCGGCCGGGAACCGAAACCCGAACTATGTGGATAGTCGGCGAGCGTCCTAACCGCTGTGCCACCGAAGCTATACTGTTATTATTCTTCTTATATTTATAATCCTTTCACCCTGTTTTGTTTATTTTTTCACAAGTGTAAACATCATTTAAGCTCTGTATTAATTGTTATTTTTGTTTTTCCCTTCACCTTGCTATTTCAACAGAACATTAGATTCAATACTCTATAACAATAATATATTTGTGAATTGAAGTTTCTGTAGCGTCCGGAAATACCAACAACAGCACGTACACAACTGCAAGTTGACACCAGTCCTCCAACGAAAGCTGAAGTCTTGAATGCAATCAAGCTTCTGAAAGCTGGAAAAGCAGCCGGATCAGATGGAACACCTCCTGAAGCATTGGAAGCTGACCCAGAGATGACAGCAGATATGCTGACTCCATTATTCCAAAAGGCCTGGAAAGAGGGATAGGTGCCTACTGACTGGAGGAAAGGTTACCTCGTGAAACCACCGAAGAAGGGCGACTTACGCCTCACTCTGCAAGAACTGGCGAGGAATCGTGCTCCTGTCGACACCAAGTAAAATCCTGAGTCGCATCATCCTGGAAAGAATAAAGGACACACTGGATGCAGAACTCCGACCAGAACAAGCTGGCTGCATTCAGGAAAGTCAGGCAAATCATGTTCTGACCAAATTGCAACTCTACGCATCATCATCACAGAACAAAGCATGGAATGGAAATCAAACCTCTACCTCAAATTTATAGACTTTGAGAAGGCCTTCGACAGCGTTGATCGTGAAGTAGTTTGGAAACTACTCGAGTACTAGGACGTACCCCAACCTCATTCAACAGCTGCACGACAACGGTGCATGTCAAGTGACCCACAACGGAAAACTCAGCGAGGCGTCTGGATTAAACACAGGGGTCAGACAAGGGTGCATATTATCTATCACCAATGATATTCCTAATTGTGGCGGACTGACTGGATTATGCGTCAGACAATGGGAAACGAGAAGACAGGGATATCCTGGACCGACGTGAAGAACCTAGAAGACCTGGATTTCGCGCGTGGATGATTTATGTTTGATGTCACACAAAATCGAAGACTTACAAGCGAAAACCGACAAACTGGTCGGAGAAGCAGACAGTGGAGACAGGACTCCAGGTTAACATAGACAAGACGGAGGTTATGAAAATAACCAAACAACAACAGCAACAACATCCAGCCACAATCACCATCACAACGAGAAGGATTTGAAAGAGGTTACTTCATTCGCTCACTTATCTAGGGAGCATTGTCTCAACTATAGGAGGTACGGAAGAGGATGCCAAATCGAGAATCAGGAAGGCGAGAAACACATTCATCAACCTGAAACCAATCTGGAAATCTTCGTCACTCAGCCACCATCAACAACAAAATTCAGTCGGATTTTCAATACAAACGTCAAGTCAGTTCTTCTATACGGATCAGAAACTTGGCGGGTGGGTCACAAAGAATATTTCCAACAGCCTGTTGCAGACCTTTATTAACAACTGTCTTCGCTCTATACTGAAGATCAGATGGCCGGGCCGGAAAGAATCACCAACAAGAAACTGTGGGAAGAAACAAAACAATAACCAATCGCGCAGCAAATATGCAGGAGAAAGTGGAGAAGAATTGGGCACTCGTTGAGGAGGTCGGTTGGTGACATCGCACGTCAGGCCCTCGAGTGGAACCCGTAAGGGAAGAGGCGAGTGGGACGTCCAAGGGTGACATGTAGGAGATCGTGTGAAGAGGAGCTGAAACAGTACGGACTAACATGGATGCAGGTGAGAAGTACAGCAGAAGACAGAAGCAAGTGGAGACATGCAGTTGAAGCCCTATGTTCCACTAGGAACCCAAGGGAACAATAATAAAAATAGTAACATGCTAAAATTTCCAGACTGCATCGACAATACTGTTTGAAACAAACCCATTGTTATTATTACAGTTATTATTCTCATTTTGTACCTTTCCCATTTTTGACTTTATTCCTACTGTAAGTGTTGACAAATTCCTGTACTTAATTTTATTTATATTTGAAGTAAATCAAATGCAATATTGTGAGAAATGCTGAGAGTTCTATTCTGTATTATAAGTACTGTTTTTGGATTAAAGCAGATCAGTATTATTATTATTATTGTAACATGATAATCCTCTATTACTAAAATTTGACTTGATAAGTATATATATATATATGATCGCAAGGTTATCTGACAGGTGCTTTCTAAAAATAACAGGAATTAGAAAAACAAAATCCCGAAAAGGTGTATGTAATACTGCGTCATTATACGCAAAAGAAGTTGACTACTACTTGATAGACATTGTTAATTTTGACTGAATTTATTCTCACAATGATTGTCTATGACAGTGTAAGAAATAATCCGATGTGTACACGCTGAAGCGAATTTGACAAACATTCACACAAACATGCCAGAAGAAAACGAGGATGCAGGTTTCGTTCACTCCTCGACTCTTTTCACAGCAGAATGCGCCTACACAGCTGTGAGTGAAAAGTGCGTGTCTTGCACTCTACCCTACACGGGTAATTATAATCAACGAGGAATAACCTCAAGTTAACTTGATTGTGGTGTACTGGATTTGAGGTAGGCCATGGGGAGCGAGAAGACGAGAGGTCATTGGACGGACTAGAAGATTTCGACTTCATGGATAATTTATGTCTAATGTCACACAAAGTCAGCGATCTACAGGCAAAATCTAACAAAGTGACAGAAGAAGAAATGAAGGCAGTATTTTTCAAGAGAAGACAGAGGTGATGTAAATACCCAACTAACAACAACAACAAGTACGGATCATTGTCAACGGAAGAAATTTGAACAGGGGTCACTTCTCTCACTTAAGTGGGCAACTACAAGAGGCCCGGATAAGGAGGTCAAAGGCAGAATCAGGAAGACAAGATACACTTTCACTAATCAGAAACCATTGTGGAAATCTGCTGCACTAACTCAACATAAAGAACACGATTCGGACTTTCAACATCAATGTTAAGTCAGCTCTTCTGTTTAGGTCAGAGACTTGTTACACATGACGAAAAGCAATTCCCAGTAGGCCTTAAACTTTTACCAACAGCTTTTGTCTCTCCATACTGAAGATCAAATGACCGGTCATAAAGGATTAGCTGCGGTGAGGAATGCTCGTATGCGGGAAACCAATCAAGAACCGATTATGCAAGAAACATGCTTAAGGGAATTGAGATAGATTGCAGGCTCACGATCAATGTAGCGAAATGTGCAACCATGCCCATCCGACGAGGAAGCATCAGCTCCTACGAACTAGAGGGAATAACACTCCCATCAGTTCAGGAGCATTTGGATTTAGGTCCCATAGTAAGTCACAATTTAAAAACTACAGCGCACCGTCGCATGGTGGTTGCACGTAGTTTCGGATCCTTATGGGCAATTTGCAGAGCCTTTACTAGAATCACCAGAGATATGTTCACCTCCTTATATACATCTCTGGTGAAGTCAAAACTAGAAAAATGTATCCAGGCAACCAGTATTTGTCTTAAAGGCGATTCACATATTTTAGAAAGGGTTCAAAGGAAGGCAACGCGTGTGATTCTCACTCAACATGACTAATTTATCATACGAGGAAAGACTAGACAGTTTAAGTCTCTCCTTCCCGTCATACCGTAGGTAGAGAGGAGATTTAATTGCAATGTTTAAAATTTTAAATAATGATCTGACCTGTTATCTCTTCCCCTGCCCACCAGGTTGGAACACCTTAGAGGAGGTAGCAGGAGAGTTCAGAAGCCAGGAAGAAGTCATACTGCTGTTAAGTACTGGTCCTAACACCGAGTCATAAACTCTTGGAACCGAATCCCAGAAGAAGTGGTGTCTGCAACTTCAACTGATTCATTCAAGAAGGGATTGGACAAGCACAGAAATTTAACTTAAGCTCCAAGCCTTCTATCCTCAATCAAAATATCTGAAATTGTCCGACCGGATAACTCCATTATGGATAAGATTTTATTTTGATAACTCGCACAGTGTTGTACAGTCATATTAACTGATGACGTTTCGAGCACAAACTAATACTCATAATCATATTAAGTAACTCACAAAACTTTTTTCTTTCATCAGTTAATATAACTGTACAACACTGTGTGTGAATTATCAAAATAAAATCTTATCCATAATGGAGTTATACTCTACCACAGGGCCCAAGTTTTATACTTATGTCCGACCGGATACTTATGTAAAGATGAGCTAGGACATGGTTCATTGACTGGACTATTACGTATTTTGCGATTTTAGTAAGCCTGACAGTATGATAGGTGACGCGTTCTCACTGAGGATGGGGGAGAGCTTATTCAGCACTTGCCATTTTTCAAACATCTTTGACACAGGCGGGATCGCCAGGCACACATCACAGACTGGTTATAAGGCCACTTGCTATGTCCTATTTGGTGGGTATGAGACAGGAAGTGGAATTCTGTGTTTTAGGATTTGCATCCAGAGGCGTACTTCTTACTGCCCCACATTGCCTAGAGACTGACAATGAAATTCTTTGGGACGTACTCAGGAAATACACGAAGTCTCCGTCTATTCCCTATTAGTTTGGCGTAGCATGTACATGTGATATAACAGGAGTACATGAATATAACCTAGAAAACGCACCCCAACTACATAATCGGTTTACATCACAGTAGAACGAAATCAATACTTCCTGTATGTGATTATTTAGACTTTCAGTCAGCTAGGTTGACATTTTCTTTGATCTTAAGTTCAAAATATGGAGACTCTGGGAAAAATTACAGCGGGCTAGTGTGGCGTGGACATCAAATTTCTCCATGATGACGCTCACAGATGTGGCTGATACCACTTGATCATGAGAAGAGTTCCGTTCATTCACCACTCTATGTGAGAATCTGAATTTCCTCTGAGGTCATCTTTTAACGTGCGATGAGCAGAACTAAGTCAACTTTGTTCCTTCGGTTTTAGATGCGGTGCTAGACACCGCTGAATAGCTTAGTGCTTATTCTTTGTGCTCCTTCTAGGACTTGTGCCTTCTTGAAGCAAAGACTGAATGCCTGTGTGCAGTTTTCAGGAGAGTGCCTTAAACATATCCTGATTTAAGTATTCCTAAGCCCTTTGAAGTGTCCATAGTAGCTCTAGATGAATATACAGATGCTCTTTAAGTGACGATTGGCAATTATTCTTAAATTCTTTTGTTCCTTAAAATCAGACAATTTCATTCCCCCGTCAGAAAGTACATCGTGTAGGATCCCTTGCATAGGTGCACTGCAGCACATTTTACGGAACTGATTTCCAAACTAAATCGACAGAATCATTTAGTTAATTTATCTAACTCACCTTTTAAACCCAACTTGTCATCACTAATGTTTGTGATTCATGTCTTAATACCACCTGGAAATATGATGTGTTGAGGGTTTTCGTTAATGTACAATAGGGACAGCAACAGGCAAAATGCTGTAGTACCCTGTCGCTTCCGGCTCAGTGCAGGTTTCCACTCTGAGAATGCACAACTTACCTTTTGCTTTCTACCCGTTAGGTTGTTTCTAAAACAACCACATGGGCAGTTATCCAATCCTAAACCTCTTAGTTAATTGAGATTCAGTATATAGGTTCGATAGAAATATCAATAGGTAAGTTGTCATCACTGTCTTATGTCCGGTTTTCACTTGCCTACAATAAGTTTGTTAGACGAAGTCGTTTTGGTTTCGGTTCATTCTGTTTATTCGCCAAAGCATTTTATGGACTTTAGATGTGATATTGACGTTGTCAAGTAGTTCATTGTTGTCAACAGTTTATGCAGTTGCTTTCAATCGTAAGACAGGTCATATGTTCATAAATCTTACCCTAGCTTCCTTAACTGTACTTGTCGTGACAACTGATCAGTCACCTGGGACTTCTGTATTCCTGATTGCTAATATATCACTTCAGACATTTGGATGAAAAGTTGTTGACATTTATACGAAGTTATTAGTCTTAAGTGTCGGTGGCATAGTGGTAGAAAGCTCGCCAACCACACCGGAGGTTCGGGGTTCGATCCTTCACCTCGTTTAGCCAGTAATAATACTGGTAAAGAGGTAAGGTTGAGCATGAGACTAGCAACCCCATTCCGTGAAAATAGACACCACTGCTACCGAAATTTCAAGCCTCTAGTTTGAAGCCCTATATTCCACTGGGAACGTAGAGAAATAAAACAGAACATATGAGTCTTGAACATAAAAGTATTAGCTACGTGGTCACTGCCCCTTTAGCCGTTAGAGAAATCTAATGTCGCTCACATCCTCTATCAGGTTTGTAAATACTCAGTCAAGGACTGCCGGGTATTGGCAGGCGGAAATCCTGTATACAGGCTTGATCGTCACACTACACCTATCTAGATTTATATTATTACTTAGGGCTTCACTAGGGACACTATCATGCCGTTCTGAGACTGTTGATTTGGTTTCTGCACCATCCCAAATGTACTTCTTGCGGCCGTAGAGTAGGACAGCGAGAACTGCTGCCCATTATTCACTTCCTTTGATCTTTAGTTGGATATCACGTCAACCAAGCTGGAGATGGCGTGAGTTGGTGGGAATATGCCCTCTGTATCCCTGCTGAGATTTCGTCAGGGATCAACTCGTTGGGGCTGATGGTACTTCCCAATTAAGTGAAGCGGTCAACGTCCTCTACCACTTCACTCCCTATTTCTAATTTAGGAGTCAGTGTAGTCCAGTCCTGTAACATCATCTTGCATTTAGCGGGAGCGAATCGCATGCCAAACATTCGTAGATTGCAGCTCAAGGTGTTCAGAAGACTCTGCATTTTGTCAGCGTCCTCACCTAGAAGGAGTATATCGTCTGCATATTCCAAGTCAACGAGATTATTCCCTGGTAGGAAGTCAATCCCTGAGTCGCTGAAGTCACCTAGGGTTAAGTCCATTAGTACATCTATGATGAAGCATGCAAGACCCGATTGTGGTCATTCACTTAACCTTACCCGGCCAACAATGTGAATCTGCGAAATTCACTTTAGGAATATCAGGAGACCCCTCAGCTAGCTCGCGAGGACTCGCAGGTGTAGGTATAGCACTGAGTGTTAGGGCGGGAAAATCATTTCTTGACTGGATTCCAGCAGATAGCCGTATGTGTGCGGTCCGTCTGAATGGGTCCGTCAAAAGAAAGAAAGACTGCGCTACTCGTCGTTGCCTTTTCGTAGTCTCCGTTTACGCCAGAACCAGCTGCAGTTCGGATGAACTAAAAGATGACTTCTACCTGAAACTGTCTAATTTGCTGCAAAAAGCAAAACGTTCAGACATAGTTGTTTTAGCAGGCGATTTCAATGCCCAAGTTGGGGAGTTGTGCCAGAATGAGAAGTATGTAGGTGGTACGTATGGAGTCCCTTGCAGACGAACCGACGACGGGAATCGTCTTCTACAGTCTTGCTCAGGTAATCATCTGTTCATACTCAGCACTAACTTTAGGCACAAAGAGAGTCATTGTGTAACCTGGCGACCTCCTTCACCGAATCAACGCTGGACTCAGACAGACCACATAGCCATTGGGTATCGTTGGCGAGGGTCATTAGAAGACTGCCTCTCCTTCTGGAACACGTGCGTAGACTCCGATCACGCTCTGGTTCGCGTACGTTTATGCTTACGACTAAATGGACATAAGAAATTGATGGCAGCGAAACAGTTACGTCCCCAGCTTGATCGAGAAACTGAGTCCCTATTTAAGGAAGAAATAGCGAAACGAGTGTCTGAGGTCGACAGCAGAACTTCTCCAGAAGTAGCCTGGCTGGTGCAAAATACAGTTAGCTGTAGACACAGCTGTAAAAGCTGTTAATAAGCTAAAACCAAAAGTTAGTAAGAGCCATTGGATCTCTATCACCTCATTCGAACTAATTGACGCAAGAAGACAGATTCCGTTGAGCTCCGATTATGATGAGGAGCGAAAGGTACTCAAACGAACACTAACAAGTGGCCTTCGTAACAACCGTGAACAGTGGTGGGCGACAAAAGCGAAAAAGATGGAAACGGCTTCGGCCATCGGTAATACCAGACAACTATTTAGGCTTATCAGGGAAACAGGTGGCAAAAGGCAAACGATAAGTGAAACAACCTCTGAGAAAAATGGCACCATAATTAGCTCCCAGGATAGACGACTGGATCGTTGGAAAGAGCATTATGAGAAGCAGTTTAATTGACCTATAGCCACATTCAACCTATCGGACATCCAACACCTCCCTGAATATGGGTTATAGACACAGTTCTTACATCCCTGACTGAGGTTACCAAAGCTATCACTAGTCTGAAACAAGGCAAAGCAGCACGACCTGATGGAATGACTCCAGAGGTATTTAAGTACGCTGGAAACAGCTTACTGTCTGCATTAACTGAGGTACTAGGCAGCGTCTGGGAATCAGAAGAAGTCCCATCGGGTTGGTGTAAGTCACTGATTATCCCCATATACAAGAAGGGAGACAAGTCTTCCTGTGATAGTCACAGAGGGATTAGCTTGACTAATATAGTGGTATCTAAAGTCCTAGGCTCAATAATCATGCGTAGACTGAGTGGTGCTCGGGAGGCACAAACACAAGAGAGCCAGACAGGCTTTAGACCAGGAAGAGGGTGTATTGGTCATATCTTCACCCTCCGACAGATTCTAGAACATAGGCATTCTTACCGGCGTCCAACAATCATTATATTTCTTGACCTAAAGGCGACATTCGATTCTGTCGACCTAGATGTACTTTGGCGATGCTTGGCTGCAAAAGGAATGCCGAGAAAATACACTGCACAGATCAAAGCACTCACTCTACTCAAACTCATGCAGTCAGCCAGGTGAGAGCTTACGGCGAGTTGTCACCTGAAGTGGTGACGACTAGTGGTGTCCGTCATGGATGCCAATTGTCACCATTTCTACTCAACTTCATCGTAGATGTACTAATGGACTTAACCCTAGGTGACTTCAGCGACTCAGGGATTGACTTCCTACCAGGGAATAATCTTGTTGACTTGGAATATGCAGACGATATACTCCTTCTAGGTGAGGACGCTGTCAAAATGCAGAGTCTTCTGAACACCTTGAGCTGCAATCTACGAATGTTTGGCATGCGATTCGCTCCCGCTAAATGCAAGATGATGTTACAGGACTGGACTACACTGACTCCTAAATTAGAAATAGGGAGTGAAGTGGTAGAGGACGTTGACCGCTTCACTTAATTGGGAAGTACCATCAGCCCCAACGGGTTGATCCCTGACGAAATCTCAGCAGGGATTCAGAGGGCTAGTTTCGCATATGCCAGTTTACGCCGTTTCTGGCGTAGTTGTGATATCCGACTATCGAACAAAGGGCAAGTGTACTGCTCGTCAGTCCTCTCCGTCCTCCTCTATGGCTGTGAGACGTGGCTATTGATAGTGGAAGACATGAAAAGCCTAGCTCGCTGTCTTTTTTCATAGGTGCCTGCGCTCTATCTCCGGTGAGAAATGGTATAATAAGGTGAGCAATATTGAGGTTAGGCGTCGAGTGCTAAATAAGGAGGGGAAATCAATCGACGAGGCTGTGAAATTACATCGACTGAGATGGTTAGGACATGTGTTATGTATGCCTAGTCATCGCCTTCCTCGACGGGCAATTTTATCTGACTGACATAGGGTCAGGTTGGAAAAGAGCTAGTGGCGGTCAAACCAAAATATGGCACCAGTCAGAGAAATCCACAACAGTTAGTCTAAGCCACGTAGGAAGGTGTAGACTTCCTGACTGGTTGGCGTCTTCGGGACCTTAAAAATCAATGGTTGGAAACAATCGGTGATATGGCTCAAAATCGTTCTCAATGGCTGGCGCCGATGCATCCACTTCTTGTGACTTATGATTTCCAATGAAACTGTTCTGTTCTTCCTTTCTACTTTTCCTTTGTCTCACACCTCTGTTTACTGTCTCTATTATGCATTTCTTCTACTTTCTCCTCTTGCTTTGTGTGCTACAAGGAGGGAGTGTGGCGACTTGAACTGCCGCACATATGTGCAAAGTTCTATGTCGAAAAAAGTCAGACAGACAGGCAATGTTTTTATTGGCAAATAACATCACATACCTTGATATCTCCACATTTTGTATGATAGCCTGTTTAAGACATCGAAGTATCTTTAACCGTCTTTGAAATGTATTCCCTAGAATTCACGAAAACATGCGCCTTCCAAATACCCTGCACTAGCTACAGTTCATATTAGTATTTTTTTTATTGCATCTTGATTCCACACCGTATTTTGTTACAAGTATGGAATTTTCAGCATGTGATATCGGTAGCCCAAATTTTGCAGGCCGAACATTGATATTAGATGTGCATCAGCAGGGGATCGAAACCCGGACCATGTGGATGGTCGGCGAGAGTCCTAACCACCGTGCCACCAACGCACAGTGATTAGGTGTAATTGATAGTTTCCTGATTGTTCTGATGCCTTCCAAGCGTTAAACAGTACCAGTAGAACTTTCAATGTCATTTTCAGTAGCACACTTTCTCCGTGGTTAACAATCTTCATAACACCTGGTATCGTTTTCATCACGGCAGTGCATTTGACGGTGCCTGAGATAAACACTGAACCTAGTAGCGAGTGAATAATTATAACACGAAAGACCTATATTGTGTGTGCTCTCTAGTTTCTAGTGTTTTCCTACTTGGTGTTCATTTTCTTATGGAATTAAATCAGTCGATTTCCTACAAATCTTCCAATTTTATTATCCCTTTCTAATCAACTGGTGGTCACCAAGTGTATCTATATATTATGTTTACTTAGAAAAGATATATTTACCTTCGAGCAATTATAAGAAGTTGATCAAAGTAAAAGTTGTTTTTCACTCAGTCTACTGTTGTCTATTCCCACCATTTAGTACGGTTTTTTTAACACCAAAATCCAGTAGCCATGAAGATGATGATGCAATTGTTTTTGCATTTATTACTTTCGAAGGATTTGTATCACTGCGCAACACCGAAGTGTTGTATTATTTGCTCAGGTAATGGATGCATTTGTGAAATCAGTTACTACTGTTATTAGCAGTAACAATGATTGAGTGTATGGAAATATGAAATAACCCACGAAATAGTAATTACTATATGTCTTCTAATTTATCATAACCGGCACTGTTACAACCTGTTAAGATCGATAAGAAGATAATGTAGTAATGTGATATCAACTTTCGCCAAGATTAAAACAATGACTTATATACCTGTCCACTAACTACCGGTTTCGAATTCATGTCAGTCTGTACAAGTAGACAGAACTGAAAGTTTTCTGCATTGAGTAAAGTTCATATACTATGATATACTAGTTGGTAAAAGGTTATTGATTTTCAAATTCCCATTTAAGCATTTCGAAAAAACAACAAATTGATTGAAGAAATATGCATTCCTTCACTTCGGATAATTCCCAATCATCGGCTCTACACTAATATATAGTTTTTAACTTCAAAATGTTTTACCGATCGAGTAGTTATTTTAGTTAATCGGTTTTAGATGTGTAATTGAGAGTATAGAAGTCATCAAAACAATTAACTACTAGATGTTAGTAACAAGATATAGGAGTTTTGTCGACAGGGAGAGCATTTCTAATTGCGGAATTCAAAATAAGTCAATTCGTAGGTGTTAGCAACAAGTTATTCCATGATCAAGAAATTTGTAAAATAATGATGACTAAGAAGAATGGGATGACTCAGTAGGATTAAGTAGGATGCAAGCACGTTAACAGAATTTGCCAGGATTGTATGAATGACAAAGTGAAAAGATAGTTATGAGAGGAGAGGAGAAATCGTTTTTAAAAATCTAATGCGTATTATGTGGTTGGCTGTGGAAAATAAAGGGGCTGTACAAATTTCTTTTGAACGCATAGATTTGGCTTGTTCAGATAAATTCCGATTGCATCTGCTGTATGTATGTATATTATATGTATGCATGTATGTATGTATGCATGTAACTTGATCATCGTTCGTTAGTCTGGAGACATTACTGGTTGTCAAGTTGGAGAATTGGTAAAGATAACAGAACTAAGTGAAGATTGTGCAATACTTGATCATCGTTCGTCAGTCTGGGTCGTTTTCTGTTGTCAAGTAGATGAATTGGTAAACATGAAATCAATTCTCCGACTTGACAACCAAAATGACCTCATACTGACGAACGATAATCAAGTATTTCATGATCTACACTTAGTTTTGTTATCTTTACCAATTCTCCAACTTGACAACCAAAAATGTCCCCAGACTAGCGAACGATGATCAAGTTAGTAAACTTTGTTTTGATATAATAACAGATATACTATTACCTTTGATATTTGGTTTGAGCGATCTTCATTGTTATTTTGACGTTCAATATGTCCTTTTAAGTTGAACTAAGTCTGTTTTTTCACCTCTTAACTCTTTGTTATATATATGCTGAGATTTTGTAAATTCCGGTTTAATAATACTTTGAGAAAGCTATTAGCATTAAATAGCGAAACGTCAGTAAGAACAGCAATATAGTTTTGTTTTTCATTCATTGGGAAATACAAAAACCTTTATTATAATGAATATCATATACCCAATGCCCAAGTTCTTTTCAAACCGTTAAAAGTGAACTTGGTTTGGACATATATAATTCCAATAATCTAGTTAACCCCGATCCACCACTAGTCTGAAGGCCTATTTAATTGACCTCACTCACGGTCACTACATGGTATTTGGTAAATTATATTATTATCCTTCTTAATGGGATCTGTCGGGTCCTTAAGCTGACAAAGTTTATATCTGAGAGACTTGGTTGGTTGGTTTAAATGACACCCTAATTGCAACCTCATTCAGAATCCTACATAAGGCTTCTGATATTCCTTCTTTATACGACAGTACTACAGACACTTTGAATTCTATATTATTTTCGTTATATCCATCGCCCTTATTAAGAATGGCAGTCACCTCTCTATCTCAACTTCATCGACTTTGAAAAGGCCTTCGACAGCGTCGATCGGGAGGTCATTTGGCAACTACTTCGCTACTACGAGGTCCCTCGACAATTATACATCTCATTCAACAGTTACACGACAATGATGCATGCCAAGTAATCCACAACGGGAAACTTACGGAAGCCTTTGAAGTGAGGACGGGAGTGAGGCAAGGCTGTCTACTGTCAACAATGATCTCCCTGATTGCAGTAGACTGGATAATGCGAAAGACAACGGCAAACAACGAGGGAACGGGCATAAAATGGACTCACACACAGACAGACTTGGAGGATCTTGACTTTACCGATGATATATGTCTGATTTCCCACAAACTGGAAGATATGCAAGTGAAAAGTAACAAGTTGGCAGAAGAAGCATCAAAGATAGGACTTCAAGTGAACATAGATAAAACAGAGGTGATGAAGATTCCTAGCCAACATCAACAGCAACAACAACAACAGACAACAATTAGCCAGAATAAACGGGAGTAACCTGAAAGAAACAACCTCCTTTACCTACCTGGGAAGTATCGTTTCAACTACAGGCGGCGGAACTGACGAGGATATCAAAGCGAGAATCGGAAAAGCAAGACAAGCTTTCATTACTCTCAAATCTGTGTGGAGGTCAACAGCACTGCTCACCATCAAAAATAAGATCCGGATTTCCAACTCAAATGTGAAGTCAGTCAGTGCTACTATACGGATCAGAGACTTGGCGAGTCATAAAGAGCATCTCAAACAAACTCCAGACCTTCATCAACAGTTGTCTTCGCTCAATACTCAAGATCAGATGGCCAGAAAAGATCAACAACAGCGATCTCTGGCAATGAGCAAACCAACCAGGAACCGATTGTGAAACAAATAGGCAGGAAGAAATGGAGATGGATTGGCTGGCCATACTCTGAGGAAACCATCAAGTGACATCACTAGACAAGCCCTCGAGTGGAACCCGTAAGGGAGGCGGCGAGTTGGTCGTCAGTGCAAGGGTGACTTGGAGGAGGTCATGCGAGGAGGAGATGAAAGCATGTGGACAGACCTGGAGCGGGGTGAAAAAGTTGTCAGAAAACAGAAGGCAATGGAGATGCGCAGCTGAAGCCCTGTGTTCCTCTAGGAACTAAAGGATACAATAACAAATAAATAATAATTATTAAGAATCTTATTTTGTTCAAAGGCGATTAAGAGTTAAGACATTTTTATCTCAATCGATTATAAGTAATATCTCTGAAAGTTTTTCAAGCTATGACGGTTAGTGAGGCCTGATTACATTATTTCTATTGGCTTATTTCTTCTAATTTCCTTTTCATATTCTTGTTTAAGATTAACATCTTGTGGATTACGGACGTGATATCGACGCGGTCAAGTCATTCACTGTTGTCAGCAGACAAAGAAACAAGAAGATGCTTGCAATTCAAATTTATAAACCAGGTCTCTGTGTACAAAAGGAGATGGTCGTGACTCTGAATCTACCATTATTATTATTCTACCTCTCATTATTATTATTATTATTTATTCATTTAAAACTATTCTTTATCAGTAGGATTTTCTTAACCCACTTCAACACTATCATTATTCTTTTAACTCATGGAAAATCCCCATTGTAACATATAGAAAATCACAACAAGTGATTCAGCGAAGAGACTCTTTTCAACGAATTTATCATCAAGCTGTACAGTTGTAAATATATGGTTTTTAATAAGTTATATCCGGTGAGGGAATTGAATCTTAGGTATGAATACATAAAATAATAATAATCATATGAAGTACAATTAAAACTGAAATGTTTGTGATTATAATCGTAGTTAAATTTCAAGTGGCAAAGCAAATTATTGTCATATATAGATAGAATAATTCATAGGATGGATAGAACTTGAAAAAGGATGTGCAATTTTAGGATTAGTAGACAAATCGAATAAAACAAATCGTTGCGTAATATTGTGTGAAATTTAATAGCATAGAATTTATCGTTGTAAAAAAGAATTGATTTAGAATGACAAGTGGAACAAATGAAATAATACCGGGAACAGTTCAAAGTGAGAATAGTAATAATAACAATTGACTTAATAAGGAAGAGTATACAAATTGAATAGACAAAATGAAAAATTGTTAGGGCTAAAATATGATTGGGGATTACCATATTTTAGCATAGAGGGATTAAGACCATGAAAGTTGGAGGGGTTGAACGAACGTTTTCTGTACACAGAGATCTGGCTTTTCTGTTTCGATAGCCAAATCTTCAGCAATACAGATGAGTCGGGCACGTAGGGATTTGGGTAAATTACTCTTTGCCTTGTAGATGACTTCAAAGGCGGAGACTATAGAGATAGGGTGATCATTATCGACCAGATGTTCAATGATCACGCTTCTTATTGCTCCACCTAAGATTCAATTCCCTCACCGGATATAACTTCTTAAAAACCATATATATACGACTGTACAGCTTGATGGTAAATTCGTTGAAAAGAGTCTCTTCGCTGAATCACTTGTTTTGATTTACTATTATTATGATTGTTATTATAACTATTACTATTGTCTGTTTGCAATTCTTGTTATATTCTCTGAAGTCTAATTGTTTATCTAAGTGATGTAATTGAAGCGTAATTGAAGCAATTTATCTTAATTTTAATCTCCCATACTCTCTCCCTCCCCTTATCTATTTGAACATGACCTGGAAAACATTCGCACCTGTCTTTCTGCATGACTAATTCAATGTAGTTTGTTTACCTATCAGTCTTATATCTCCCAATGTTATTTCAAAAGTAGATATATATATCACGAAAAATACCCATTTATTCATAAGTAAAAACACAGTTTTTGTTCAGCGAAGAAATTTCTTTTCAACGACTTCATTTTCAAGCTGTACAGTCGTATTTATATTACAGAAAAAGGTTATTAAGTGGCACTAAATAATTGCTCAGTCAATGTACGTATATATGTGATAAAAGTTATAAGGGGTAGAGTTGAAGTGGATAAATTACAAAAATATTAAAGATTGTTTCATAACGAAAATGTCAAGTGTTGTCTAAAAATTTTGAAAATTAGGAGTACGATTACGATAAGAATGAAGATGTGAAGTGAAGTGGAAAGAATTCAAGTGGTAAAATAAAATAAAAACTAGAAAGAACATTATTATGACCAAGGTAAAGAAAGGGGTTTGACAAAACGCTTTTGAACACATAATTTAGGTTTCTGTTCATGTATAGCTAAAGCTTCGGCTATGCATAAGTGAAGAAAACGTAAACTTTTGGATCGATTCGATTTAGCCATGTATATAACTTTGAAAGATGAATCACGTGGGGCTAAATGACCAGACTTTTGTTTGAGATGCTCTTTATGACTCGCCAAGTCTCTGATCCGTATAGTAGCACTGACTGACTTCACATTTGAGTTGGAAATCCGGATCTTATTTTTGATGGTGAGCAGTGCTGTTTACCTCCACACAGATTTGAGAGTAATGAAAGCTTGTCTTGCTTTTCCGATTCTCGCTTTGATATCCTCGTCAGTTCCGCCGCCTGTAGTTGAAACGATACTTCCCAGGTAGGTAAAGGAGGTTGTTTCTTTCAGGTTACTCCCGTTTATTCTGGCTAATTGTTGTCTGTTGTTGTTGTTGCTGTTGATGTTGGCTAGGAATCTTCATCACCTCTGTTTTATCTATGTTCACTTGAAGTCCTATCTTTGATGCTTCTTCTGCCAACTTGTTACTTTTCACTTGCATATCTTCCAGTTTGTGGGAAATCAGACATATATCATCGGTAAAGTCAAGATCCTCCAAGTCTGTCTGTGTGTGAGTCCATTTTATGCCCGTTCCCTCGTTGTTTGCCGTTGTCTTTCGCATTATCCAGTCTACTGCAATCAGGGAGATCATTGTTGACAGTAGACAGCCTTGCCTCACTCCCGTCCTCACTTCAAAGGCTTCCGTAAGTTTCCCGTTGTGGATTACTTGGCATGCATCATTGTCGTGTAACTGTTGAATGAGATGTATAATTGTCGAGGGACCTCGTAGTAGCGAAGTAGTTGCCAAATGACCTCCCGATCGACGCTGTCGAAGGCCTTTTCAAAGTCGATGAAGTTGAGATAGAGAGGTGACTGCCATTCTTAATAAGGGCGATGGATATAACGAAAATAATATAGAATTCAAAGTGTCTGTAGTACTGTCGTATAAAGAAGGAATATCAGAAGCCTTATGTAGGATTCTGAATGAGGTTGCAATTAGGGTGTCATTTAAACCAACCAACCAAGTCTCTCAGATATAAACTTTGTCAGCTTAAGGACCCGACAGATCCCATTAAGAAGGATAATAATATAATTTACCAAATACCATGTAGTGACCGTGAGTGAGGTCAATTAAATAGGCCTTCAGACTAGTGGTGGATCGGGGTTAACTAGATTATTGGAATTATATATGTCCAAACCAAGTTCACTTTTAACGGTTTGAAAAGAACTTGGGCATTGGGTATATGATATTCATTATAATAAAGGTTTTTGTATTTCCCAATGAATGAAAAACAAAACTATATTGCTGTTCTTACTGACGTTTCGCTATTTAATGCTAATAGCTTTCTCAAAGTATTATTAAACCGGAATTTACAAAATCTCAGCATATATATAACAAAGAGTTAAGAGGTGAAAAAACAGACTTAGTTCAACTTA
The DNA here is from genome assembly GCA_944472135.2 of Trichobilharzia regenti. Classification (NCBI taxonomy): domain Eukaryota; kingdom Metazoa; phylum Platyhelminthes; class Trematoda; order Strigeidida; family Schistosomatidae; genus Trichobilharzia; species Trichobilharzia regenti. The sequence goes on along the minus strand of OX235270.1, from coordinate 131,252,705 downwards.
AAAGGACATATTGAACGTCAAAATAACAATGAAGATCGCTCAAACCAAATATCAAAGGTAATAGTATATCTGTTATTATATCAAAACAAAGTTTACTAACTTGATCATCGTTCGCTAGTCTGGGGACATTTTTGGTTGTCAAGTTGGAGAATTGGTAAAGATAACAAAACTAAGTGTAGATCATGAAATACTTGATTATCGTTCGTCAGTATGAGGTCATTTTGGTTGTCAAGTCGGAGAATTGATTTCATGTTTACCAATTCATCTACTTGACAACAGAAAACGACCCAGACTGACGAACGATGATCAAGTATTGCACAATCTTCACTTAGTTCTGTTATCTTTACCAATTCTCCAACTTGACAACCAGTAATGTCTCCAGACTAACGAACGATGATCAAGTTACATGCATACATACATACATGCATACATATAATATACATACATACAGCAGATGCAATCGGAATTTATCTGAACAAGCCAAATCTATGCGTTCAAAAGAAATTTGTACAGCCCCTTTATTTTCCACAGCCAACCACATAATACGCATTAGATTTTTAAAAACGATTTCTCCTCTCCTCTCATAACTATCTTTTCACTTTGTCATTCATACAATCCTGGCAAATTCTGTTAACGTGCTTGCATCCTACTTAATCCTACTGAGTCATCCCATTCTTCTTAGTCATCATTATTTTACAAATTTCTTGATCATGGAATAACTTGTTGCTAACACCTACGAATTGACTTATTTTGAATTCCGCAATTAGAAATGCTCTCCCTGTCGACAAAACTCCTATATCTTGTTACTAACATCTAGTAGTTAATTGTTTTGATGACTTCTATACTCTCAATTACACATCTAAAACCGATTAACTAAAATAACTACTCGATCGGTAAAACATTTTGAAGTTAAAAACTATATATTAGTGTAGAGCCGATGATTGGGAATTATCCGAAGTGAAGGAATGCATATTTCTTCAATCAATTTGTTGTTTTTTCGAAATGCTTAAATGGGAATTTGAAAATCAATAACCTTTTACCAACTAGTATATCATAGTATATGAACTTTACTCAATGCAGAAAACTTTCAGTTCTGTCTACTTGTACAGACTGACATGAATTCGAAACCGGTAGTTAGTGGACAGGTATATAAGTCATTGTTTTAATCTTGGCGAAAGTTGATATCACATTACTACATTATCTTCTTATCGATCTTAACAGGTTGTAACAGTGCCGGTTATGATAAATTAGAAGACATATAGTAATTACTATTTCGTGGGTTATTTCATATTTCCATACACTCAATCATTGTTACTGCTAATAACAGTAGTAACTGATTTCACAAATGCATCCATTACCTGAGCAAATAATACAACACTTCGGTGTTGCGCAGTGATACAAATCCTTCGAAAGTAATAAATGCAAAAACAATTGCATCATCATCTTCATGGCTACTGGATTTTGGTGTTAAAAAAACCGTACTAAATGGTGGGAATAGACAACAGTAGACTGAGTGAAAAACAACTTTTACTTTGATCAACTTCTTATAATTGCTCGAAGGTAAATATATCTTTTCTAAGTAAACATAATATATAGATACACTTGGTGACCACCAGTTGATTAGAAAGGGATAATAAAATTGGAAGATTTGTAGGAAATCGACTGATTTAATTCCATAAGAAAATGAACACCAAGTAGGAAAACACTAGAAACTAGAGAGCACACACAATATAGGTCTTTCGTGTTATAATTATTCACTCGCTACTAGGTTCAGTGTTTATCTCAGGCACCGTCAAATGCACTGCCGTGATGAAAACGATACCAGGTGTTATGAAGATTGTTAACCACGGAGAAAGTGTGCTACTGAAAATGACATTGAAAGTTCTACTGGTACTGTTTAACGCTTGGAAGGCATCAGAACAATCAGGAAACTATCAATTACACCTAATCACTGTGCGTTGGTGGCACGGTGGTTAGGACTCTCGCCGACCATCCACATGGTCCGGGTTTCGATCCCCTGCTGATGCACATCTAATATCAATGGTCGGCCTGCAAAATTTGGGCTACCGATATCACATGCTGAAAATTCCATACTTGTAACAAAATACGGTGTGGAATCAAGATGCAATAAAAAAAATACTAATATGAACTGTAGCTAGTGCAGGGTATTTGGAAGGCGCATGTTTTCGTGAATTCTAGGGAATACATTTCAAAGACGGTTAAAGATACTTCGATGTCTTAAACAGGCTATCATACAAAATGTGGAGATATCAAGGTATGTGATGTTATTTGCCAATAAAAACATTGCCTGTCTGTCTGACTTTTTTCGACACAGAACTTTGCACATATGTGCGGCAGTTCAAGTCGCCACACTCCCTCCTTGTAGCACACAAAGCAAGAGGAGAAAGTAGAAGAAATGCATAATAGAGACAGTAAACAGAGGTGTGAGACAAAGGAAAAGTAGAAAGGAAGAACAGAACAGTTTCATTGGAAATCATAAGTCACAAGAAGTGGATGCATCGGCGCCAGCCATTGAGAACGATTTTGAGCCATATCACCAATTGTTTCCAACCATTGATTTTTACGGTCCCGAAGACCCCAACCAGTCAGGAAGTCTACACCTTCCTACGTGGCTTAGACTAACTGTTGTGGATTTCTCTGACTGGTGCCATATTTTGGTTTGACCGCCACTAGCTCTTTTCCAACCTGACCCTATGTCAGTCAGATAAAATTGCCCGTCGAGGAAGGCGATGACTAGGCATACATAACACATGTCCTAACCATCTCAGTCGATGTAATTTCACAGCCTCGTCGATTGATTTCCCCTCCTTATTTAGCACTCGACGCCTAACCTCAATATTGCTCACCTTATTATACCATTTCTCACCGGAGATAGAGCGCAGGCACCTATGAAAAAAGACAGCGAGCTAGGCTTTTCATGTCTTCCACTATCAATAGCCACGTCTCACAGCCATAGAGGAGGACGGAGAGGACTGACGAGCAGTACACTTGCCCTTTGTTCGATAGTCGGATATCACAACTACGCCAGAAACGGCGTAAACTGGCATATGCGAAACTAGCCCTCTGAATCCCTGCTGAGATTTCGTCAGGGATCAACCCGTTGGGGCTGATGGTACTTCCCAATTAAGTGAAGCGGTCAACGTCCTCTACCACTTCACTCCCTATTTCTAATTTAGGAGTCAGTGTAGTCCAGTCCTGTAACATCATCTTGCATTTAGCGGGAGCGAATCGCATGCCAAACATTCGTAGATTGCAGCTCAAGGTGTTCAGAAGACTCTGCATTTTGACAGCGTCCTCACCTAGAAGGAGTATATCGTCTGCATATTCCAAGTCAACAAGATTATTCCCTGGTAGGAAGTCAATCCCTGAGTCGCTGAAGTCACCTAGGGTTAAGTCCATTAGTACATCTACGATGAAGTTGAGTAGAAATGGTGACAATTGGCATCCATGACGGACACCACTAGTCGTCACCACTTCAGGTGACAACTCGCCGTAAGCTCTCACCTGGCTGACTGCATGAGTTTGAGTAGAGTGAGTGCTTTGATCTGTGCAGTGTATTTTCTCGGCATTCCTTTTGCAGCCAAGCATCGCCAAAGTACATCTAGGTCGACAGAATCGAATGTCGCCTTTAGGTCAAGAAATATAATGATTGTTGGACGCCGGTAAGAATGCCTATGTTCTAGAATCTGTCGGAGGGTGAAGATATGACCAATACACCCTCTTCCTGGTCTAAAGCCTGTCTGGCTCTCTTGTGTTTGTGCCTCCCGAGCACCACTCAGTCTACGCATGATTATTGAGCCTAGGACTTTAGATACCACTATATTAGTCAAGCTAATCCCTCTGTGACTATCACAGGAAGACTTGTCTCCCTTCTTGTATATGGGGATAATCAGTGACTTACACCAACCCGATGGGACTTCTTCTGATTCCCAGACGCTGCCTAGTACCTCAGTTAATGCAGACAGTAAGCTGTTTCCAGCGTACTTAAATACCTCTGGAGTCATTCCATCAGGTCGTGCTGCTTTGCCTTGTTTCAGACTAGTGATAGCTTTGGTAACCTCAGTCAGGGATGTAAGAACTGTGTCTATAACCCATATTCAGGGAGGTGTTGGATGTCCGATAGGTTGAATGTGGCTATAGGTCAATTAAACTGCTTCTCATAATGCTCTTTCCAACGATCCAGTCGTCTATCCTGGGAGCTAATTATGGTGCCATTTTTCTCAGAGGTTGTTTCACTTATCGTTTGCCTTTTGCCACCTGTTTCCCTGATAAGCCTAAATAGTTGTCTGGTATTACCGATGGCCGAAGCCGTTTCCATCTTTTTCGCTTTTGTCGCCCACCACTGTTCACGGTTGTTACGAAGGCCACTTGTTAGTGTTCGTTTGAGTACCTTTCGCTCCTCATCATAATCGGAGCTCAACGGAATCTGTCTTCTTGCGTCAATTAGTTCGAATGAGGTGATAGAGATCCAATGGCTCTTACTAACTTTTGGTTTTAGCTTATTAACAGCTTTTACAGCTGTGTCTACAGCTAACTGTATTTTGCACCAGCCAGGCTACTTCTGGAGAAGTTCTGCTGTCGACCTCAGACACTCGTTTCGCTATTTCTTCCTTAAATAGGGACTCAGTTTCTCGATCAAGCTGGGGACGTAACTGTTTCGCTGCCATCAATTTCTTATGTCCATTTAGTCGTAAGCATAAACGTACGCGAACCAGAGCGTGATCGGAGTCTACGCACGTGTTCCAGAAGGAGAGGCAGTCTTCTAATGACCCTCGCCAACGATACCCAATGGCTATGTGGTCTGTCTGAGTCCAGCGTTGATTCGGTGAAGGAGGTCGCCAGGTTACACAATGACTCTCTTTGTGCCTAAAGTTAGTGCTGAGTATGAACAGATGATTACCTGAGCAAGACTGTAGAAGACGATTCCCGTCGTCGGTTCGTCTGCAAGGGACTCCATACGTACCACCTACATACTTCTCATTCTGGCACAACTCCCCAACTTGGGCATTGAAATCGCCTGCTAAAACAACTATGTCTGAACGTTTTGCTTTTTGCAGCAAATTAGACAGTTTCAGGTAGAAGTCATCTTTTAGTTCATCCGAACTGCAGCTGGTTCTGGCGTAAACGGAGACTACGAAAAGGCAACGACGAGTAGCGCAGTCTTTCTTTCTTTTGACGGACCCATTCAGACGGACCGCACACATACGGCTATCTGCTGGAATCCAGTCAAGAAATGATTTTCCCGCCCTAACACTCAGTGCTATACCTACACCTGCGAGTCCTCGCGAGCTAGCTGAGGGGTCTCCTGATATTCCTAAAGTGAATTTCGCAGATTCACATTGTTGGCCGGGTAAGGTTAAGTGAATGACCACAATCGGGTCTTGCATGCTTCATCATAGATGTACTAATGGACTTAACCCTAGGTGACTTCAGCGACTCAGGGATTGACTTCCTACCAGGGAATAATCTCGTTGACTTGGAATATGCAGACGATATACTCCTTCTAGGTGAGGACGCTGACAAAATGCAGAGTCTTCTGAACACCTTGAGCTGCAATCTACGAATGTTTGGCATGCGATTCGCTCCCGCTAAATGCAAGATGATGTTACAGGACTGGACTACACTGACTCCTAAATTAGAAATAGGGAGTGAAGTGGTAGAGGACGTTGACCGCTTCACTTAATTGGGAAGTACCATCAGCCCCAACGAGTTGATCCCTGACGAAATCTCAGCAGGGATACAGAGGGCATATTCCCACCAACTCACGCCATCTCCAGCTTGGTTGACGTGATATCCAACTAAAGATCAAAGGAAGTGAATAATGGGCAGCAGTTCTCGCTGTCTTACTCTACGGCCGCAAGAAGTACATTTGGGATGATACAGAAACCAAATCAACAGTCTCAGAACGGCATGATAGTGTCCCTAGTGAAGCCCTAAGTAATAATATAAATCTAGATAGGTGTAGTGTGACGATCAAGCCTGTATACAGGATTTCCGCCTGCCAATACCCGGCAGTCCTTGACTGAGTATTTACAAACCTGATAGAGGATGTGAGCGACATTAGATTTCTCTAACGGCTAAAGGGGCAGTGACCACGTAGCTAATACTTTTATGTTCAAGACTCATATGTTCTGTTTTATTTCTCTACGTTCCCAGTGGAATATAGGGCTTCAAACTAGAGGCTTGAAATTTCGGTAGCAGTGGTGTCTATTTTCACGGAATGGGGTTGCTAGTCTCATGCTCAACCTTACCTCTTTACCAGTATTATTACTGGCTAAACGAGGTGAAGGATCGAACCCCGAACCTCCGGTGTGGTTGGCGAGCTTTCTACCACTATGCCACCGACACTTAAGACTAATAACTTCGTATAAATGTCAACAACTTTTCATCCAAATGTCTGAAGTGATATATTAGCAATCAGGAATACAGAAGTCCCAGGTGACTGATCAGTTGTCACGACAAGTACAGTTAAGGAAGCTAGGGTAAGATTTATGAACATATGACCTGTCTTACGATTGAAAGCAACTGCATAAACTGTTGACAACAATGAACTACTTGACAACGTCAATATCACATCTAAAGTCCATAAAATGCTTTGGCGAATAAACAGAATGAACCGAAACCAAAACGACTTCGTCTAACAAACTTATTGTAGGCAAGTGAAAACCGGACATAAGACAGTGATGACAACTTACCTATTGATATTTCTATCGAACCTATATACTGAATCTCAATTAACTAAGAGGTTTAGGATTGGATAACTGCCCATGTGGTTGTTTTAGAAACAACCTAACGGGTAGAAAGCAAAAGGTAAGTTGTGCATTCTCAGAGTGGAAACCTGCACTGAGCCGGAAGCGACAGGGTACTACAGCATTTTGCCTGTTGCTGTCCCTATTGTACATTAACGAAAACCCTCAACACATCATATTTCCAGGTGGTATTAAGACATGAATCACAAACATTAGTGATGACAAGTTGGGTTTAAAAGGTGAGTTAGATAAATTAACTAAATGATTCTGTCGATTTAGTTTGGAAATCAGTTCCGTAAAATGTGCTGCAGTGCACCTATGCAAGGGATCCTACACGATGTACTTTCTGACGGGGGAATGAAATTGTCTGATTTTAAGGAACAAAAGAATTTAAGAATAATTGCCAATCGTCACTTAAAGAGCATCTGTATATTCATCTAGAGCTACTATGGACACTTCAAAGGGCTTAGGAATACTTAAATCAGGATATGTTTAAGGCACTCTCCTGAAAACTGCACACAGGCATTCAGTCTTTGCTTCAAGAAGGCACAAGTCCTAGAAGGAGCACAAAGAATAAGCACTAAGCTATTCAGCGGTGTCTAGCACCGCATCTAAAACCGAAGGAACAAAGTTGACTTAGTTCTGCTCATCGCACGTTAAAAGATGACCTCAGAGGAAATTCAGATTCTCACATAGAGTGGTGAATGAACGGAACTCTTCTCATGATCAAGTGGTATCAGCCACATCTGTGAGCGTCATCATGGAGAAATTTGATGTCCACGCCACACTAGCCCGCTGTAATTTTTCCCAGAGTCTCCATATTTTGAACTTAAGATCAAAGAAAATGTCAACCTAGCTGACTGAAAGTCTAAATAATCACATACAGGAAGTATTGATTTCGTTCTACTGTGATGTAAACCGATTATGTAGTTGGGGTGCGTTTTCTAGGTTATATTCATGTACTCCTGTTATATCACATGTACATGCTACGCCAAACTAATAGGGAATAGACGGAGACTTCGTGTATTTCCTGAGTACGTCCCAAAGAATTTCATTGTCAGTCTCTAGGCAATGTGGGGCAGTAAGAAGTACGCCTCTGGATGCAAATCCTAAAACACAGAATTCCACTTCCTGTCTCATACCCACCAAATAGGACATAGCAAGTGGCCTTATAACCAGTCTGTGATGTGTGCCTGGCGATCCCGCCTGTGTCAAAGATGTTTGAAAAATGGCAAGTGCTGAATAAGCTCTCCCCCATCCTCAGTGAGAACGCGTCACCTATCATACTGTCAGGCTTACTAAAATCGCAAAATACGTAATAGTCCAGTCAATGAACCATGTCCTAGCTCATCTTTACATAAGTATCCGGTCGGACATAAGTATAAAACTTGGGCCCTGTGGTAGAGTATAACTCCATTATGGATAAGATTTTATTTTGATAATTCACACACAGTGTTGTACAGTTATATTAACTGATGAAAGAAAAAAGTTTTGTGAGTTACTTAATATGATTATGAGTATTAGTTTGTGCTCGAAACGTCATCAGTTAATATGACTGTACAACACTGTGCGAGTTATCAAAATAAAATCTTATCCATAATGGAGTTATCCGGTCGGACAATTTCAGATATTTTGATTGAGGATAGAAGGCTTGGAGCTTAAGTTAAATTTCTGTGCTTGTCCAATCCCTTCTTGAATGAATCAGTTGAAGTTGCAGACACCACTTCTTCTGGGATTCGGTTCCAAGAGTTTATGACTCGGTGTTAGGACCAGTACTTAACAGCAGTATGACTTCTTCCTGGCTTCTGAACTCTCCTGCTACCTCCTCTAAGGTGTTCCAACCTGGTGGGCAGGGGAAGAGATAACAGGTCAGATCATTATTTAAAATTTTAAACATTGCAATTAAATCTCCTCTCTACCTACGGTATGACGGGAAGGAGAGACTTAAACTGTCTAGTCTTTCCTCGTATGATAAATTAGTCATGTTGAGTGAGAATCACACGCGTTGCCTTCCTTTGAACCCTTTCTAAAATATGTGAATCGCCTTTAAGACAAATACTGGTTGCCTGGATACATTTTTCTAGTTTTGACTTCACCAGAGATGTATATAAGGAGGTGAACATATCTCTGGTGATTCTAGTAAAGGCTCTGCAAATTGCCCATAAGGATCCGAAACTACGTGCAACCACCATGCGACGGTGCGCTGTAGTTTTTAAATTGTGACTTACTATGGGACCTAAATCCAAATGCTCCTGAACTGATGGGAGTGTTATTCCCTCTAGTTCGTAGGAGCTGATGCTTCCTCGTCGGATGGGCATGGTTGCACATTTCGCTACATTGATCGTGAGCCTGCAATCTATCTCAATTCCCTTAAGCATGTTTCTTGCATAATCGGTTCTTGATTGGTTTCCCGCATACGAGCATTCCTCACCGCAGCTAATCCTTTATGACCGGTCATTTGATCTTCAGTATGGAGAGACAAAAGCTGTTGGTAAAAGTTTAAGGCCTACTGGGAATTGCTTTTCGTCATGTGTAACAAGTCTCTGACCTAAACAGAAGAGCTGACTTAACATTGATGTTGAAAGTCCGAATCGTGTTCTTTATGTTGAGTTAGTGCAGCAGATTTCCACAATGGTTTCTGATTAGTGAAAGTGTATCTTGTCTTCCTGATTCTGCCTTTGACCTCCTTATCCGGGCCTCTTGTAGTTGCCCACTTAAGTGAGAGAAGTGACCCCTGTTCAAATTTCTTCCGTTGACAATGATCCGTACTTGTTGTTGTTGTTAGTTGGGTATTTACATCACCTCTGTCTTCTCTTGAAAAATACTGCCTTCATTTCTTCTTCTGTCACTTTGTTAGATTTTGCCTGTAGATCGCTGACTTTGTGTGACATTAGACATAAATTATCCATGAAGTCGAAATCTTCTAGTCCGTCCAATGACCTCTCGTCTTCTCGCTCCCCATGGCCTACCTCAAATCCAGTACACCACAATCAAGTTAACTTGAGGTTATTCCTCGTTGATTATAATTACCCGTGTAGGGTAGAGTGCAAGACACGCACTTTTCACTCACAGCTGTGTAGGCGCATTCTGCTGTGAAAAGAGTCGAGGAGTGAACGAAACCTGCATCCTCGTTTTCTTCTGGCATGTTTGTGTGAATGTTTGTCAAATTCGCTTCAGCGTGTACACATCGGATTATTTCTTACACTGTCATAGACAATCATTGTGAGAATAAATTCAGTCAAAATTAACAATGTCTATCAAGTAGTAGTCAACTTCTTTTGCGTATAATGACGCAGTATTACATACACCTTTTCGGGATTTTGTTTTTCTAATTCCTGTTATTTTTAGAAAGCACCTGTCAGATAACCTTGCGATCATATATATATATATACTTATCAAGTCAAATTTTAGTAATAGAGGATTATCATGTTACAATAATAATAATAATACTGATCTGCTTTAATCCAAAAACAGTACTTATAATACAGAATAGAACTCTCAGCATTTCTCACAATATTGCATTTGATTTACTTCAAATATAAATAAAATTAAGTACAGGAATTTGTCAACACTTACAGTAGGAATAAAGTCAAAAATGGGAAAGGTACAAAATGAGAATAAAGACTGTAATAACAACGATTGGTTTGTTTCAAACAGTATTGTCGATGCAGTCTGGAAATTTTAGCATGTTACTATTTTTATTATTGTTCCCTTGGGTTCCTAGTGGAACATAGGGCTTCAACTGCATGTCTCCACTTGCTTCTGTCTTCTGCTGTACTTCTCACCTGCATCCATGTTAGTCCGTACTGTTTCAGCTCCTCTTCACACGATCTCCTACATGTCACCCTTGGACGTCCCACTCGCCTCTTCCCTTACGGGTTCCACTCGAGGGCCTGACGTGCGATGTCACCAACCGACCTCCTCAACGAGTGCCCAATTCTTCTCCACTTTCTCCTGCATATTTGCTGCGCGATTGGTTATTGTTTTGTTTCTTCCCACAGTTTCTTGTTGGTGATTCTTTCCGGCCCGGCCATCTGATCTTCAGTATAGAGCGAAGACAGTTGTTAATAAAGGTCTGCAACAGGCTGTTGGAAATATTCTTTGTGACCCACCCGCCAAGTTTCTGATCCGTATAGAAGAACTGACTTGACGTTTGTATTGAAAATCCGACTGAATTTTGTTGTTGATGGTGGCTGAGTGACGAAGATTTCCAGATTGGTTTCAGGTTGATGAATGTGTTTCTCGCCTTCCTGATTCTCGATTTGGCATCCTCTTCCGTACCTCCTATAGTTGAGACAATGCTCCCTAGATAAGTGAGCGAATGAAGTAACCTCTTTCAAATCCTTCTCGTTGTGATGGTGATTGTGGCTGGATGTTGTTGCTGTTGTTGTTTGGTTATTTTCATAACCTCCGTCTTGTCTATGTTAACCTGGAGTCCTGTCTCCACTGTCTGCTTCTCCGACCAGTTTGTCGGTTTTCGCTTGTAAGTCTTCGATTTTGTGTGACATCAAACATAAATCATCCACGCGCGAAATCCAGGTCTTCTAGGTTCTTCACGTCGGTCCAGGATATCCCTGTCTTCTCGTTTCCCATTGTCTGACGCATAATCCAGTCAGTCCGCCACAATTAGGAATATCATTGGTGATAGATAATATGCACCCTTGTCTGACCCCTGTGTTTAATCCAGACGCCTCGCTGAGTTTTCCGTTGTGGGTCACTTGACATGCACCGTTGTCGTGCAGCTGTTGAATGAGGTTGGGGTACGTCCTAGTACTCGAGTAGTTTCCAAACTACTTCACGATCAACGCTGTCGAAGGCCTTCTCAAAGTCTATAAATTTGAGGTAGAGGTTTGATTTCCATTCCATGCTTTGTTCTGTGATGATGATGCGTAGAGTTGCAATTTGGTCAGAACATGATTTGCCTGACTTTCCTGAATGCAGCCAGCTTGTTCTGGTCGGAGTTCTGCATCCAGTGTGTCCTTTATTCTTTCCAGGATGATGCGACTCAGGATTTTACTTGGTGTCGACAGGAGCATGATTCCTCGCCAGTTCTTGCAGAGTGAGGCGTAAGTCGCCCTTCTTCGGTGGTTTCACGAGGTAACCTTTCCTCCAGTCAGTAGGCACCTTTCCCTCTTTCCAGGCCTTTTGGAATAATGGAGTCAGCATATCTGCTGTCATCTCTGGGTCAGCTTCCAATGCTTCAGGAGGTGTTCCATCTGATCCGGCTGCTTTTCCAGCTTTCAGAAGCTTGATTGCATTCAAGACTTCAGCTTTCGTTGGAGGACTGGTGTCAACTTGCAGTTGTGTACGTGCTGTTGTTGGTATTTCCGGACGCTACAGAAACTTCAATTCACAAATATATTATTGTTATAGAGTATTGAATCTAATGTTCTGTTGAAATAGCAAGGTGAAGGGAAAAACAAAAATAACAATTAATACAGAGCTTAAATGATGTTTACACTTGTGAAAAAATAAACAAAACAGGGTGAAAGGATTATAAATATAAGAAGAATAATAACAGTATAGCTTCGGTGGCACAGCGGTTAGGACGCTCGCCGACTATCCACATAGTTCGGGTTTCGGTTCCCGGCCGGCACACTTCTTTACGTCGCTAAGCCAGAAATAATGCTGGTAAAGAAGAAAAGTTGGGCGTGAGGCTAGCAACCCCCATCCCGTAAAACTAAAAACACTACTACAAAAACTTCAAGCCACTAGCTTAAGGCCCTATGTTCCACTGGGAACGTGAAGGAAAAAAGTAACAATAAAGCATGGTGGAATAAGGATGGAGTAAATCGTGTATTTATGAGTGCAAATATGTTTAGTTAATTCGTGCCTGACACTATTTTCATCACCTAAAATACTCGCTAAATATGGAATCTTGAATTTTTCTACTTCGATGTGCGAGCATAAATTCTTTTGAAATGATTTCTTTTTTACCTGAAGAGACACAAGGTAAAAGCTGCAGGTGGTGCGGTGGATGCTCACAGACTGACAAAATCCCGTTAGCAAATTTGTTGCATGAAACCAAGAGCCTATGAACGACGATGTCAACGTAAGGCCCACTGGGATACCACTCGCTCCACTGACAGTCTTCAGAATTATACGAAGTATGACGTTGTCTTTTTTAGGCAACCCAGGAAGGAATAAGGGTGAACAATATAGAAGAAAAGGTAAGATGCAAGAGTGGACGAACTGTAAGAAGAGGGGTTGAGTTATGTCTAAGTGCCTTAACTTCTTAATGCAAAAAGTCAAACGGAATATTTTTTTAGAAATCGCTAAGACATGGGAAGACCAAAATAGATCAGGAGAAAGAATTAGTCCAAGATATTTAAAGTCAGGCTTGATTTGTCATTATCGTCAGTTCTATAATGATCACAGGAATCAAAGGCTTCACTTAACTTTCTTTTACATCGGAAACTGAAATTAATAGTCTGATATTTGGAAGGATTTAGTTTAAGACCATTAGCCAAAGACCATTTCGTGACTCCTGATAGAAAGCTGTTCATCTTAGTACAGTCTAGCTGGGAGTTAAAATTGTTCTTTATCTCACTGTCAAGTATACAGTCTATTTAATGATGTCACTACACACTAACTAGCTATCAACACTAATTTGCTACATTTACTTGTGCTACCTACCTACTGCCTAGATAAGTCGACTTTAGCGTATCAAACAGTACAGAATTATTACTCAACTTACTAAGTCCTACTTAGTTTTAATAATGTGCTATTGTATATGAAGAGACGAGAAATCCTATTAATGACTAAAATAACAGTCTCATAATACTAAAGCAAATCTCCATCCCACTAACTAAGCTTAACACGCACCAATCCAAATTCACATTATACGAAAGTACATAGTATAGCGACGCATTGAAGAAGTCCAGAAGAGGCATAAACTAAGGGTATATTAAACAGTTCATTAATTTACAAAATAAAATTCCGATAAAGGGTATTAGTGTTAGTTGGACCGATCGACATCCCCGCTGATTTCATTTTCGACAACTTCCATATACCTAAAAAAATAAAGCACATGTAGGGACTAACACGACACGAAGTTATGAAAGATAAGTCTACATATTAGTATACAGACAGGGTAGGAGTACTTTAGACGCTGCAGTCGTCTTACACAACAGTATCGTCTCATCATTAGATAAAGGTGCCAAATACGTCCGCTGCACGTTTCTCGACTTCACTTCTGCTTTCAACTCTGTACCTAGATGTCTCTTGCTAAATAAGCTCTCTATGACACGAACTGAGTCCTGGATCTCTAACTGGTTGCATTCCTACTTTTCAAACAGAATGCAATATACTGTATACAAAGGTAAATCCTCCTGTGCTGTGCTCACTGAAGCTGGTGTCCCCCAAGGTGCTATACTCTCCCCACTTCTTTCTTTCTACATGACTTACCATCTTCAAATGACATTAATTTTGTCAAATATGCTGATGACCTGACTGTATCTGTCTGCCTGTCAAATGTCAAAGTGACTGCTCCAAACTAAATGGCTTTTTATCAGAAATCAGCCAATGGTCCAAGGAAAACGGTCTCACCTTAAACCCCTCCAAATGCAAAACAGTTAATTTCACCTTTAGGCACAAGTCTGACCTAAACAAACTGGTTAGCATTCACGAGGTGTGCAACATTGATGGCACTGAACTAGAAACCAAGTCAGAAATTAAACCCTTAGGCGTCATCCTATCTGCTGATCTTTCTTGGTCGTCTCATATCTTGATGATTTCTAAGAAAATATTACGTCTTACCTTCTACATCAAGAAGTTAAGACATTCTGGCATAACCCAACCCTTACTCCTACGATTCGTTAACTCCCGTATTCTGCCTATTATTCTCTGTCGTTTCCCCTTAGTTTTTCCAGAGCTACTGAAGAAAGACTATGCCTTATTAAGCAGGATGTTAAAGGTTGTTAGCAGAGTAAGCTATGTGCCACCTAACCAGCTTGTTAATATTCTGGTTGACAGGCACATGGACTCATGTGAAAAATGAGCAAAATCCATTTTATCTAACTCACAATACCCTCTTCATTCACAACTCTCCCCTTGTACCTCTTCAGGCAAAACCAGGAGCCTTTATAGAAAACTACATGCTCGCACTAGTAAGTACAAAAACTCAACCATACCCTACTTAGCTCGTGTTCTGTTCGATAAAGAAAGCATTAGGCGTGATACCTACAACTTATAAAATAGTCAGTAGAACAATTAGACCTCGTCTTCCCAACTCATATCATATAGGTACAACGTTTTCTTTCTTTCTTTTCCTTTTCCCTCTCTCTTTTTTCTGTTATGTACTGCTTTGTTTCTTTCTTCCGCTTACGCCAGCAAATATACAAGCATCTACTTTTCTAACACCTTCAAACGCTGATCAATTTTGGCTTTCTGTCTGTCTGTTTTCGACATAGAACTTTGCACAAATGTGCGGAGGTTCAAGTCGCCACACTCCGTGTAGCACGCGAAGCAAGAGAAGAAAGTACAACAAAAGCATAATAGAAACAGTGAGCAGAGGTGTGAGACAAAGGAGTAATAACGAAGAACAAAACAGTTTCATTGGAGATCATAAGTCACAAGGAGTGGATGCATCTGCGCCACTGAGAACGATTTTGAGCTAGCCATGTCACCAATTGTTTCCAACCATAGATTTTTACCGTCCCGAGGACCCCAGCCTGGAAGTCTACACCTTTCTACGTGGCTTAGACCAACTGTTGTGGATTTCATTGACTGATGCCAAGTTTTTGTTTGACCGCCGCTAGCTTTTTTCCAGCCTGACCCTATATCCGCTAACATAGCTCGTTGAGGGAGGCGATGGCTTGGCATAAGTAACACATGTCCTAACCATCTCAGTCTTTGTAGCTTCACGACTTCGTCGATTGATTTCCCCTGTTTACCTAGAACTCTACGCCTAACTTCAATGTTGCTCACCTTATTAAGCCACTTTACACGGGAAATAGAACGCAGGCACCTATGATCAAAGACAGTTAGTCTGTTCATGTCTTCCACTCTCAGTGGCCATGTCTCACAACCATAAAGGAGGACGGAGCGGACTGATGAGCAGTACACCCGCCCTTTGGTCGATAGTCGAACATCTCGTCTACACCAGAGTCGGCGTAAACTAACAAATGCGAAACGAGCCCCTTGTATTCGTGCTGAGATTTCGTCAGAGATCAGCCCGTTGGGGCTGATGGTACTTCCCAAATAAGTGAAGCGGTCAACGTGCTCTACCACTTCACTTCCTATTTTTAAACTAGGCGTCGATGTAGTCCAGTCCTGTAACATCATCTTGCATTTAGCGGGAGCGAATCGCATGCCAAACATTCGTAGATTGCAGCTCAAGGTGTTCAGAAGACTCTGCATTTTGACAGCGTCCTCACCTAGAAGGAGTATATCGTCTGCATATTCCAAGTCAACGAGATTATTCCCTGGTAGGAAGTCAATCCCTGAGTCGCTGAAGTCACCTAGGGTTAAGTCCATTAGTACATCTACGATGAAGTTGAGTAGAAATGGTGACAATTGGCATCCATGACGGACACCACTAGTC
Organism: Trichobilharzia regenti; assembly: GCA_944472135.2. Lineage (NCBI taxonomy): Eukaryota > Metazoa > Platyhelminthes > Trematoda > Strigeidida > Schistosomatidae > Trichobilharzia > Trichobilharzia regenti. The sequence continues at coordinate 131,236,391 of OX235270.1, read as the reverse complement.
GTCACCACTTCAGGTGACAACTCGCCGTAAGCTCTCACCTGGCTGACTGCATGAGTTTGAGTAGAGTGAGTGCTTTGATCTGTGCAGTGTATTTTCTCGGCATTCCTTTTGCAGCCAAGCATCGCCAAAGTACATCTAGGTCGACAGAATCGAATGTCGCCTTTAGGTCAAGAAATATAATGATTGTTGGACGCCGGTAAGAATGCCTATGTTCTAGAATCTGTCGGAGGGTGAAGATATGACCAATACACCCTCTTCCTGGTCTAAAGCCTGTCTGGCTCTCTTGTGTTTGTGCCTCCCGAGCACCACTCAGTCTACGCATGATTATTGAGCCTAGGACTTTAGATACCACTATATTAGTCAAGCTAATCCCTCTGTGACTATCACAGGAAGACTTGTCTCCCTTCTTGTATATGGGGATAATCAGTGACTTACACCAACCCGATGGGACTTCTTCTGATTCCCAGACGCTGCCTAGTACCTCAGTTAATGCAGACAGTAAGCTGTCTCCACCGTACTTAAATACCTCTGGAGTCATTCCATCAGGTCCCGCTGCTTTGCCTAGTTTCAGATTGGTGACAGCTTTAGTAACCTCAGTTAGGGACGGAGGACCTGTGTCTATATCCCATTCAGGGAGGTGTTGGATGTTCGGAAGGTTGAGTGTGGCTGTGGGCAAATTAAACTGCTCCTCATAATGCTCTTTCCAACGATCCAGTCGTCTATCCTGGGAGCTAATTATAGTGCCATTTTTTTCCGAGATTGTCTCACTGATGATTTGGCTTCTCCCACCCGTTTCCCTGATGAGTCTAAAGAGTTGCCTGGTGTTGCCTATCCTCGAAGCTTTCTCCATCTCTTTGGCTTTTGTCGCCCACCACTGTTCACGGTCCTTGCGGAGACTTTTCGTAAGTTTCCTCTTGTGCAGCTTTCGCTCCTCATTGAATTCGGAGCTCGCCGGAATAAGTCTTCTAGCATCTATCAGTTCGGATGAGGCGGTGGAGATCCAGTGGTTTTTACTCACCTTTGGGTTTACCTTATTCACAGCTTTTACAGCTGTATCTATGGCTGCCTGGATATTTTTCCAAGCTTCTTCAGGGTGAGCACAGCTGTCGAACACAGATATGTGTTTAGCTAGTTCTTCCTCAAATACGGATTTAGTTTCCTGATCGAGCTGGGGACGTGATGGTTTTACCGCCAGCTGTTTCCTACGTCCGTTCAGTCGTAAGCACACCCGAGCGCTGACCAGTGCATGGTCGGTATCTACACACGTGTTCCAGAAGGAGCGACAATCTCCTACCGACCCACGCCAACGATAGCTTATTGCTATGTGGTCTATTTGTGTCCAGCGGTGGTTTGATGAAGGGGGTCTCCAAGTCAAACAGTGTCTCTCCTTGTGTTTAAAGTTAGTGCTTACAAGAAACAAATGATTATCAGAGCAGAACTGTAGGAGACGGTCACCGTTGTCGGTTCGCTGGCACGGAACTCCATAGGTGCCACCGACATCCTTCTCAGATTGACACAATTTCCCTACTTGAGCGTTAAAGTCACCAGCTAGAACGACTATGTCTGAGCGTTTAGCCTTTCCCACCAAACTAGACAGCTTTTGGTAGAACTCATCCTTCGTTTCATCTGAACTGCAGTCAGTGGGGGCTAGGTGGAGATTACGAAAAGGCATCGGCGAGTAGTGCAGTCCTTCCTCCTTCTTACTGGCCCGTTCAGACGGACAGCACACATTCGGCTATCTACCGGGATCCAGTCAAGCAATGTCTTTTCTGCCCTAGTACTCAAAGCTATCCCTACGCCAGCTAATCCTCGTGAACTAGCTGTGGCATCTCCTGACACCCTCAGGGTGAATTTTGCAGATTCAACCTGTTGGCCAGGTGGGGTTAGGTGAATAACCACACTTGGGTCTTGTATGCGTGTTTCTGAAACACAGCATACATCAATGGCTCGTGATGCCAGGGTCTTGGCTAGTGATGCTTGTTGTCCTATTTGGCAAAGTGTCCTAACATTAAGAGCTCCTATATGAAATTGGTGGCGCGGCTTTAAGAGGCTGTCGGTGGTGGTTTTTTGGCTTCCATCGTTTTTAGTGGACGCAGAGTGGAGAGGAAGTGGAGAGCTATCAAGTCGAGGAGTTGCATCAGTGGGAGGAAGGCAAGATGATAGAGATGAAGATGAAGACAAAGATGAGTGAGTAATAGAGAGGTTTCGCGTGCATTTCGGATTGTGAGGGCGATTGTTACTTCCCGGCTGCCCACACCGTGGAAGTTGGTTGCGTGACCGCAGAGCCCAGGGGACAACTGCTTGAGGCCGGTCACACGCGGCCTGTTTTTGTTCGTTCTTTTTTGTTTGGTGTGTCTCAGTAGCAGATTTATCACTCCTGCCCTGTGACACGGCAGCAGGGAGCGCGGTCGTTGTTAATCCGGGCCACGGCCGATCCGGCATGAAATTTTGTGATTTTGTATTGGACATGATGTTGGATTGGGTAGCTGCTTTTTGTTTAACCGCTATCCAAAAAACCTGCCTGGCATGGTAGTACCTCAAGAGACATAAGTCTCAGCCAGTATAGCTTGAATAGATCATTGCGGTGTTCAAGCCCGACCACCACGTCAAGGTAGCAGCTTTCGGTCGGGAATTTTGGCTTTGCCGACATGCTAATAAGTCGTTGTCATAATGAACTGATATTTCCTTAATCTATGTAGAATTTTCTTTATTGATAATGTACTAACTGGATGCAATACTGTAGTAAAATGCTGAGAATTCCATTCTGTATCGAAATTACTGTTTTGTAATAAAGCTATTATCATTCATTCAATATAAACACACTGATTCTATTAATACTAAGTAAAATTCCCATGCAAATAAAAGTATTTGTAGTCCACAGCTGGTTTTTATATTGACGCCGTATGCATCAATAGACACTGATATGCTTTCCAGTATCACAGGGTTATACACAAATTTGATGACAATCTCTGAAACATCCACACTACTGAGGCGTCAAACTCTCATCAAGTTTGCTTGCAGATCAACTTCACACCAAATACGTTTACACTATAGTGAGTATCGCAAATGTGTAACTTAGAAATTGATCCACAATCTCAGTAACATCTGGTGAACATAGTTTTTTTCAGAAACCTCGAGCATTTATTCCCCTTTATGAATTTGAATAAGTTTTATGAATCCTACAGAAATTACATTCTCATAATTAGGAAGCTTTAGCCATCGCATATAAGCTGAACATGCCTTAACTCTTAACTAGTATGCACAGTATTAACAGCATAGAGAAATACTTAAAATATTGTAGGTTTCACAGACCTGTTGCGTTGATGAGGATAACAATGCCATTTAATGCAACCTAGACATTCAATCGGGACACTGCATTTGCTTTCCTTCATGTTTATGGAAATTTCAGTTCATCTCCACTATTGGTAATCAAAAATATTGCAGCATTAAGTATATAATATCAACTGGAATGGTGTAACAGACAGTTGTTATTTATTATTATTGTATCCTTTAGTTCCTAGAGGAACATAGGGCTTCAGCTGCGCACCTCCATTGCCTTCTGTTTTCTGACAACTTTTTCACCCCGCTCCAGGTCGTAACAGACAGTGAATTGATAATATTAGAGCTGGCCAGATTCAGTTATTGTAATCAACACAATTCATGTGTATACTAATATTATACACTGAATCAATGCACTAATTGAAGCAATCAGGAAAATTAAACAAGTAATTGCCTTCTCTACTGCACTGCATTTGCAACATGTTGCAATCATGAGAACCACCTACATTTCTTAACCAAGCAGTCAGCTAAGCACACAATGGCACAGTATTAATAAAGTTGAGATTTTCTTATACATTGAATCCACATAACCCATATTACACTGCACCAATCAGCGCAAATATATATTAAATCCACTTAGAAATAACCTTTCAACTCACGATAATTCCTGGCAGCCTGTAGACGGACGTAGGTCATTTGATCAGCTGATGTATATTGGCGTTATTTATTGGAAAAACGTCAAGGTTAGGTACGTTGCCATCTGTTCATCTAATCGCGTAAACAAAAGTTTCCCAGACGCTGCATTTACCCCTAATAGTTTACCCTCAATTCCTAACTTAGCACGTGTTACTTATGTTACTGGAACACAATCGCGTAACAACAAAAGGAACACAGATTCATTGAAAAATTGTGCATTAAACAAAAATCAGATTTCAAATGTACAAATAATTCAGATGAGTAGTCCTCTGTTACCGTCAGTAAGTTCCATCTGCGTACACGGTACATATATGTTTTTCCATAAGTCTGAAAAGGTTTAAGAAAAGCATAATTAACTTGGGTATTACATGTATGATCTGAATAAAAAATTTTTCCTGATAAGCATTTACAGACGTTGGCTCAGACCACTATCTCGTACAAGGGACAATCCAAATCAAATTAAAAGCTTTCAGGGAATCAGGAGCTGCAGATAGACCACAAGCCAAGTTCAACACTCAAAAGCTGAAGGACCAGGCTACAAAGGACATCTTCATTGCAAGCATAAAGGACAAAGCCGAGACACAAATCAACACTAGCGAAGAGGTCGGCGTTGAAAAGCACTGGAACAACTTGAAAACGGTGTGGAGCCAAACCTGCATAGAAATTCTAGGCAGAAAAAAGAGACAGGACAAACAGTGGCTCACTTCGGACACTTGGAAACTAATAGAAGAGAGGACAGTGAAGCAAAAGATTATCCAGTGCACGGACGAGCAACAAAAACAGGAGCTGAATGCAAACTACAATACACTGAACAAAAGAGTGAAGAAAAGTGCCAGGGAAGACAAAAGAAAATATTATGAAACCATGGCAAACGAAGCAGAACAAGCTGCAGGCAAAGGAGACCTCGCCACACTCTACCAAACAACTAGGAACCTTTCGGGCAAACGTTCGACACAGATTAAGCCAATAAAGGACGACAATGGAAAGTCAATCACCAAAGAGGTGGAACAGAGAAAGCACTGGGTTGAACACTTCAAAAGACTTCTAAATCGTCCGCCACCTACAACACGTCCAGCAATACCAACAACGGAAGCAGAACTACCAGTGAACACTGACCCCCCGACGAAATCAGAAGTCCTGAATGCAATCAAGATGCTTAAAGCTGGGAAAACACCGGGACCAGATGGAATCCCAGCAGAGGCTTTGAAAATAGACCCAGAGACAACAGCGGACTTGATGACACAGCTACTGGAGAAGGTGTGGAAAGAGGGCAAAGTACCCGAGGATTGGAAGAACAGTTACTTATTCAAACTTCCAAAGAAAGGAGACTTAAGTCAATGTAAAAACTGGCGTGGAATTATGCTTCTGTCCATTCCAAGCAAGATACTAAGTCGCATCATCCTGGAGAGAATCAAACAAGCCCTAGATGAAAAACTTCGTCCGGAACAGGCTGGATTCAGGAGAAACAAATCATGTATTGATCAAATCGCCACTCTACGGATCATCATTGAACAAAGCTTGGAATGGCAGTCACCTCTCTATCTCAACTTCATCGACTTTGAAAAGGCCTTCGACAGCGTCGATCGAGAGGTCATTTGGAAACTACTTCGCTACTACGGGGTCCCATCGACAATTATACACCTCATCCAACAGTTATACGACAATGCTGCATGCCAAGTAATCCACAACGGGAAACTTACGGAAGCCTTCGAAGTGAGGACGGGATTGAGGCAAGGCTGTCTACTATCACCAATGATCTTCCTGATTGCAATTGATTGGATAATGCGACAGACAACGGCAACCAACGAGGGAACAGGCATAAAATGGACTGACACAAAAGACTTGGAGGATCTGGATTTCGCCGATGATATATGTCTGATTTCCCATAAACTGGAAGATATGCAAGTGAAAAGTAACAAGTTGGCAGAAGAAGCATCAAAGATAGGACTTCACGTGAACATAGATAAAACAGAGATAATGAAGATTCCTAGCCAACATCAACAACACCAACAGACCACAATAAGCATAAATGGGAAGAACCTGAAAGAAACAACCTCCTTCACCTACCTGGGAAGCATCGTCTCAACTACAGGCGGAACTGACGAGGACATCAAAGCCAGAATCGGAAAAGCAAGACAAGCTTTCATTACTCTCAAATCTGTGTGGAGGTCAACAGCAATCAGCATCAAAAATAAGATCCGGATTTCCAACTCAAATGTGAAGTCAGTCAGTGCTACTATACGGATCAGAGACTTGGCGAGTCATAAAGAGCATCTCAAACAAACTTCAAACCTTCATTAACAACTGTCTCCGCTCAATACTCAAGATCAGATGGCCAGAAAAGATCAGCAACAGGGATCTCTGGGAGCGAACCAATCAGGAACCGATTGTGAAACAAATAGGAAGAAAGAAATGGAGATGGATTGGCCATACGCTGAGGAAACCATCAAGTGACATCACTAGACAAGCCCTCGAGTGGAACCCGAAAGGGAGGCGGCGAGTTGGTCGTCCAAGGGTGACTTGGAGGAGGTCATGCGAGGAGGAGATGAAAGCATGTGGACAGACCTGGAGCAGGTTGAAAACGTTGTCAGAAACCGAAGTCAATGGAGGTGCGCAGCTGAAGCCCTATGTTCCTCTAGGAACTAAAGGATACAATAATAATAATAATATAAGTAGCCCAGTAGCTTTCACTAGACTTAAGGGACTTCGCAACTTATCGTTTGTCGATATCTAGTAGGTCCATCGAAGCATCATGAAATGATAAAATTATTTAACGACAAGTTATGCAGTAGTTTCCAAAGCTTGTACAAATATTTTAGCAAAAATGACAACTTTATGACAAATAATAGGTATTGACAGCAATAATAATAACGTTCATGTTCATAGTGACTATAAAAACAATAATAGTTATTATTATCGCAACGAATTCATCATTAACTTAGATAGACTACTGATAATAATACAATCATATCAAATAAATGTATCACTTAATCTTAAGAAGCATGTGTTTACTTACTTTCACTGTATTCTCTCAATACTGATGTGCTCAACAAGCTTTTTACAACTGAATTCAAGATTAATTCTGAAAGTGAGTGGAGATCCAGTTTATGCCAAATAAAAACATGTAGCTTACATGTATTAAACTGCTTACTGAGACATCTGGTACCTGCTTTCCGATCTTTGTGACAAGAATACAGTTCATCTAGGTTTACCTACATATACAAAAGTATACGTATGTGCTGCATCAACCATGCCGTTTTTATCATGTTTGGCCAGACCACTGTGTATATTATACTTATTTAAGGATCTCTGAAAATAATGGTCAAGCGATAATTGAAGTTGCGTGAAGTTATTATCTCTTCAAGACATTGTTTGCACTCTTGACACTCCTGAGAAGTCCTTATATCGTAATTTGGCATATATAACGATATATTGTAATTATTCCAAATATAAATCTCTCATTTTGAATCTCTTCAATGTCCTACTTCTAATTTGGACTAAACGCTCCCTTCTATTCTTCTTGAAGTGCTTGCAGCTAGTCAAACAGAATGTTGGGCTGTTAACAGGTTAGATTCCTATCTCTCAGAAAGAAAGCAGTACACCGTATATAAAGGGAAGTCTGCGCTACTTTCGTCAGAAATGTTGAAATTTACAATAAATCCGAGACAGCTGCATTTATAGTGTGTAAACAAATGCCTCAAAGGTAGATACTAGACGACTATAAAATAAGTGAGCAGTTTTGAAATCCTGATCAATGAATTTTGTTATTTGGTATATGGACGCCAGTTGCTACAACAGGTTCACCTGAAAACAATAGTGGTTTATTTCCACCAGACGGTGACATGTAACTTTCTAGATAGAATAATATGGTTATCAACTAACGTGTTTTGAAGACCTTCAGTGATTTGGTTATTCAGTTTTCAGCGTGTCACCATGAATTTTGCACTCAAACACATTTTCCAGCCTTGTATTTTAACGGAAGTCAATAATACGTCCCAAACTACATGTTATGGTAGATTGCCAAATAACTGAATATATGTTAATCCTCTTAGTAATGAGCCCGATTTAGACTTCTGACAGGTCACAATATCTAAGCTACCGGCGGGTTGAGGGGGCATTTAAATCCGTGGCAAACTGAGTAGAAGTTGGGTGCACAGTCTAGTCAGCTACACCACTGCTTATGCACACAACTAATACAATATTACTTTCTCATCATATTAAAACAAGTCATCTCGAAGATTGACCCTGAATTATCCTCAACTTCATCGCAATTTGATGTGTTTCTTTCATGGAAGTTCTATTTACTTATTTCCGATATAAGGACATTCATAGATAGCTTCAACAAAAATACCGGCTCTAGTAGGTGGATTTCAAAGGTTTATTAAGTAAACTTGTATGTTTTCTGAAATACTCAAGATTTCTAATTGCCTGTTATACTTTATTATTTTCGCCTTGTCAGAATTAAATTCGTAATTAAATTATTGTGATTCAATTGTGTTTATCTTTCTATACTGTCACAAATTATTTCAGTTGTTGGCTGTGGATATTCGCAAAGAACGTAATCAACTTATGTAGTGCGTACGGTACACTATGAACCAAAATTTTTTTCCAAGAATAACCATCAGCCCGTGAAATTGCGATATTGATTTTTGATCTGAATGGGAAGAAATACGAAAATATTGTGTATATGCTCGGTTTAATCACACTTATATATTTAACAAAGAAACTTTTATTATTATTATTATGTACACTCATTTCTTCAATAAATTAAAAAATAGCGTCCATCAGAATTATCTTAGTGTGTTTACGATGGACGACTGGATTTACTTTTAGGCTGGACTTTCCTTCTCACATAACGATATCGGGATGCTTTACGTCGTCTTCTTTTTCCGACTACCCGACGTACGGATGCTGTGCAAGGTTGGAGGACTGATTCCTCAGACGCTCTAAATTCACTCGATTGATCAGTTACCTGGGACTCTGAAACCATAACTTGGTCATTTGATTCTCTTATTCTTGTACCGGTTTGTTCGGATCGGATTGTTGTTGTTGGTTGAGTGCGGGATGTCGGTATATGAAAAATGTGCCACCATAGAAAACATGGCAATGAACAAAGACGAGGGACTCCCGGGCACGCCGCGCAAACCGTGGTGACGTTCGTTTCATAGTAAACCTCCTTTCTCAGTTTACAGGCAAGACAATCTGTTGAGTCACTGACGACAACACTACCACGTAAGCATTCACATAATTTGTCTATAGTAGTTAACTCGTGTTCATCACTTGATGATTCGTATGCTTGTTGGGAAGTAGAACTACTGCAGGTACTGCTCATTTGACTGTTAGCAGGTACTGTATCATCCTCTACATGATTCGATGGTCCACAAAAATCATGATTATTTGTTGTCTCTCCATTCTCAATATTCTCTAAAATGTGATTAATATATAAAAACGAAATCCACTTCAGTTAGAATTTCTTAACATCAACAAGTTCACACTGAATTTACCTCTTAATTTTTAACTTTGTACTGTCACCCTTATTGATTGCAAGTCTAAAACAACTGTATGCAGCTGAAGCCTGGTAGTGAATTCCGCTTGTCAGGGATTAATTAACTCCCACTGCCAAAGTATTTCTGCAACTTTGTTTTCACCAACCAGTCAGTGACTACTCTACATAAGGACATTCGTGTGACCATAGTAGAAAATAAGGTACATAGTTCTATTGTGTGACGAAATGTCGCAGAAGAAAGTTGTCCTGCAAAAACGATAAATATCTATAAAAACTAACTAGTGAGAAATTATAAGTTATGACAATATGCTATTTAGATCTAAATACTGCTACCATCACAAGGATATTAGAGATGGTCATAGAGAAAGCATGAAGCTGATCTCCATTTCCAAGTTGTTAGTCAATATACGCTAGTACATTAACTAAAGCTCAACACAGAAAACTACCTCTGACAGCTCATAGTTGACATTACCGTTTAAAGAAGCATTTCACAAGTCCAATTATCCACTTGCTTAACTCCTAAAAAATTCCTAATGAGTTTGCCAGCTTACCGGATAGGAACACCTGTAGCGCTAAATGCACACTACCACTTACTGACTGTTTGAGTTTTCGATATGAAACTTTACGACAAAAGTGAGGCAGTTTAGGTTGCCACGCTCCATGAGGCGCAAAAATTGAAAAAGAGAAAGGACCTATTGGAAAAGGAAATTTGCAAAATAATGAATAATTATATTGGAAATAACGAAGACTTAATGGCTCTGAGACATTATAAACAGCGAATGCAACTATGCAATTAACAACGACTCTCAGTCATATCATCAACAGTCTTACATCTCGAGAAATACAGCCAGACAGTCCACATCTCATTACGTGACTCAAACCACCGGTCAAAGGCACCAAGCATTGATGTCAAGTTTTGACTGCACCACAACTAACTCTCTTCCAACTTAATCTCAGGTCGGTTAAGACTGCTTGACAAGGAAGGTGATGGCCTCAAATACATAACACATGTCCTAACCATCTCAATTGATCCAGCTCCAGAACTTTAGCAGTTAACTTGCCTCTCTCACCTAACTTTCTACACCCAACCTCTATATAAATCACCATATTATGCCATTTAACACGGGAGACAGGACGCGAACAATTATGGCCATGCACAGCCGATCTTTTCTTATTCTCCTCCTTTTACGGCCCCGTCTCAGTCTTAGAGAGAGAGAGAGAGAGAGAGGAAAAGCGAACTGCTGAGCACTACATATCTTTTTTCGATAGCCAAACATCACGCCAACACCAAGGATAACTTAAGCTAGCAAATGCACACAAGCCTTTCGTATCTGTGCTGAGCTTTCGTCAGCAATCACTACATTAATGCTGATGCAACTTCTCGAATAAATGTAGTGGTCAACACGCCCAACCACTTTACTTCCTACCGATGCACAACGCTCATCTAGAATTATCTTACATTTCACAGAAGCGAATCACATGTCAAACATACTAAGATTTTTGCTCAACGTGTTCAGAAGACTCCACATATCGTCACCAGATTTACCTACAAGAACAATATCATTTGCATACTATATAGAAATGAGACTGCTCCTTACAACAAGTCGATAAAGTCAATTACGGTTGCATTTATCAGTGTTTATACGATGAAATTAAACAAAAATGGAGACACTGGGCATCCCTGACGGACATCACTGGTCCTCAGATGACAACTTTCCGTATGCTCTTGCACGGCTGTGTGATTTCCAGTAGAATGCTCTCATTGGTGTAGTGTTCTTTCTCGGCACTTTCTTCACCATCAGACATTGCCACGGCATCTTTCATTCAACAGAATAGAATGTCGCCCTCAGGTGGAGATATGGAAAGTGTCGGACACCAGCAAGTATGTCTATGTTTATTGAAGGCCGAAGATAAGACCAATACAACATCGTCCGAACCTAAAGCCTGCTTCGTCCCCCGGAGTTTGTTTCTCCTGAGCAACACACTCTTCACGAGATTTCTGGACCTAGAGTTCTAGATGTTGTTAGTCAAGCCAATTTCCACCACTCTCCTCCAATCTTGATTGTCTCTGGGATAATCAAGAATTTACACCAGTCTAACAGAACTGACTAACTAGCCTAGTTTCAACATAGAACTTTGTACAGAAGTGCACCAGTTCAAGTTGCCACACTCCATGCAGCACACAAAGGCAGGAAAAAGAGAAAAACAGATTGATATCAGCTAGAGAACCATTAAAAACGAGGGGGTACTGGATAGCTGTTTCATTCTAGTTTGGGAATCATAGGCAGCACGCACCCACTGTGGTTTGACCCAGGACCTTCCAGTTACAAAGCAAGCTCGTGATCAAACCTGTATGAACAAATCTATTCCTTACAAACCAAACTCGAGAAAAAAATTCAAAAGAACCATATAAAGCAGAAATGTACGAGAGAAAGAATAGTAACATGGAAAAATGACGGTTTAGTGGATTTGGAAGATTAAAAAGGGTGGATGCATCTGCGCCATTAAGAGCAATTTTGAGCTGTGTTCACCAACAGTCTCCAGCTATTGGTACTCAGCATCCTGACAACTCTAACCAGTCTAACGGGACTGTCTCGGATCCCCACATACTCCTTAATACCTTTGTTGACTCGGTGCTGAGTTCATCACCATCTTTAAACACCTCTGGAGTTACATCAGGTCCCGCTGCTTCACCGTGTTTCACACTAGAAATCAATGTATGGATCTGCTCCACAGCCTATTCAAAGTTATGAGAACAGGCAAATGATCAAATATTCGTAACTATATCATCTATTCTCACTTTTATTTCCCAAAATATATACATATATATATATATTCATCGGCGAGAGTCCTAACCACTGTGCCACACATTAACGCAGTGATACACGAAACGAAAACAATCTTCAAATTCTACCGTCTAAATTGAAGCATCGTCTTTCGCTTATTTAAGCAGAATTCATGCAAATAAATACATTTGAATGCAATCTTAATCCATGACATTATATTCCATTTTAGATGTAAGTAAACATATCTATAGGTGTCAATAGAACACTATAGTGTCGTGAGGAGTAAGCCTATTATCGTTCATCAGTAAAAAGTGGCTCACATCACAGAATGCACGTAAAAACTATCAGAAAAACCTGCATTTTACACACTGGGGTTTTGGAACTTACCCAAAAGAACCTGATGAAGGATGAAATGAGTGGTATTGGCAATCAGTTGTAATATTAGAATTAAGCGTGTTGAAGGGTGAGCCGATGGAAAATGCCTCTTCTTCAAATATCTGTTGGCTAATTTCATGAGGATTTTCCGACCTAGTCATTATTATTTTCTGAACTTTTACATGGAACAGACACCAGCGAAACACAATCGGCCTTACGACTAGCCCTAACCAGTCTGATGAAAGTGTCTCAGATTCCTATACACTCCTTAATATCTTAGTAAACTCGGTGCATAATTCATCATCACCTTAAAACACCTCCGGAGTTATATCACTAAGTTCTGTTCTTAAGCGTTGCGGATTAGGAACACCTGTAACTTGTGTTTAATATTTGGAAGACTGACGTCTACAACCCACATAGCTGGGCAAGTTTAGCGTGGCTGTAAACCGGTCAAATCGCTTTACAATGTACCCCCTTCGTCATCATCTCATTATCATGTTCACTTAGTTCACGTATTTCCTCCTTCCCACAGATATCAATGAGTCCTTACTAATTGCTGTGTAAAGTGAACATTTTTTTGACTTTTCCCAAGATATGACTCCTAAATTTCTCCTTGATCAGCATTATTAGTACATTTTCAGCAATGTGCTGCATACTGCACAGTGGTCATTCCTTAGTGAAATCCTGAATAATCGTCATTATACATCAAGTTGACACAGAAAGCAGACAGCACTTTGGATTAAGAATGTAATTTCATCTGTCTCACCTATTCTAATCTTTTCGCAGCACATGTACAGTTGAGATCTCCAGCCTCAAGGCGATGACGGTTAGACAATCGGTCACTATAAATCATTCTGATAAAAATATTTTTATTCTGAAATGAAGTTGAAGAACACAGTCGGGGGGACAAACACACCAGTGACCTTGGGACTGTCAACTCGGATCCTTAACTCAACCACTGCGTAATATACTCCCGCCTGCCACTACCGCAGCCTTAACCTAACCCTAATCTGACTTCAAACTAGCAAAATCAGATGTTCTTACTGGATTTAGTACTCTTATGAGTACACTGTTATTCAACTGATTTCGCTGCCTGGCTGAGATCAAGATTTCCAGGGTCAATCTTGCGTCCATTCCTCAGTGTCTATTCTTTACTTTCGCCGAGAGAATCACATGACAGCAGCTAAAAAGATTTGAGGATCATAACTTATTCTAATTGTAATATAATCCCTCAAGTTGATGAAGTATCAAACTGATATGTGCAGTCACCCAGTCAACAGATGACTACTTTGAAGACGAGGAAGTCAATCTAACCCAAACCCATTGCACTTAGTTGACTGGTTTTCTGATTCTAATGAAATAACAAATACTATCTCCCTGTGCTACTTGCTTTCCAAATGACTTGCCGTCTTAGGGTCATTTATACAAATGTAAAGTTCACTCCCAAAAATGTGATACATACCACTGCCAACAACACTGTTTTGATCATCACTTAGTTGTGAATCCACCTCGGTGTCCATACTCTGTTGAGCTGTTACATATGCTTCCTGAACACTTACTGTATTTGTACCTGAAAATAAATCATTGATAAGTCTTGAGAAACATATTACCTCTCCTTCTCATCTCTATAACGCCTCCTAAATTTCTAAGATCTCTGGATATCAAACTGACGATATGTTGCTGCAGGGCGCATGTCATGTTTAATGCATGACCCAGGTCAGTAAAGTCCATATCGCCAGTCAAAGCATGCGCATAATGAATCTGAGACAAAATTATAAAAGAAAGTTGTACATTTACCGCGTCAGCATACTGCCTCAGATAGTCACGTGAGTCACCAGTCATAATTGAAATCCAACTGCGCGCCTTAAATTGGGATTCAATATCCAATATCGTTTGTACAAGCTAGTATTTGATTTCCACTCTCACTGACCTTTAATTCCTCCACTGCGTTCAGAAGAAAAATCCTGGAAGAGCTGAATATTTTTGTTAAGGCATTTTTGTTGCTTTTAAGCTGTCATTTCACGATGTAAACACTAAATTTGAGGTCTTCAGTGCTAGGATTGATTAACTATTAATATAGTGTTCAAAGTACTGATCTTTTGGGAATTTCGTCGAAAAATTTCATCATGAGCTGACATCAGTTAGAGAACCATTGGAAAACTTGGGAGTGCTGGACAGAAGACATTGCAAAGTGGACGCGCTATATCATGAATTGGCCGAAGTTAAAATTCATGGGCCATTGAATCGGGTCTCAGAGTCTGCCGAATGGCATGCGAGCCTCCCTTGTAACCAGAAGGTCCTGGGTTCCGACCCCAGTTAGTGTATACTGATCAAGAGTCCCAATATAGGACGAGACAGTTTTCCAGTACTCCCAAGTTTTCCAATGGTTCTCCAACCAATATAGTGTCCCATTAAACTCTGATGTAATTCTCCATCATTGGCTGATTATTGATCAGTTTCCGTGATCGTCAATCAGTCAATAGAAGGTGAATAAAGTCGTCTCAGAATTCATGTTCATGTTTTGACAGAAGACAGATATAGGTGAGTATTTGTTGATCCTTTTCTATTGGGGTTGTTTCCATTCACCTGTCTCAAACTATATTTTAAAGAGATAGGCAGCGCTTGTTTAAGATCTATTCCAAAGGGTTAATGACTAAATGGCACACATAGTGCATCACAGAGACAGAGCTGGTTGCTGTCTTCTGCAGTCTCCTAGCGTGCCCTGTGTGGTGCTCTGACTTCAAAGTAAAAGAACTTAGACCGGGTCCATTGTTACTCCCTAAAATTCTGTACGATATAGACTGTCTTTCTTTGTAACGTGGAAGTGAAAACACACTTAACCTTTGTAGCAGTAAATAATTCCCCGAAATTATTGACCACAGCACTCATCACTGAAAATTGGGTGCCGACACTCACTGTTTATTTCAACTTGTTTAGCTGAAGGCTTCTGGTCAATCGTCCACGCCATTTGGTACTCCGTCGTGTCACAGTGGTTCGTTCGTGCACGATTCTTAACTTAACGTGTTTATTTTTGAATATTAAATAAAAATTGTCCATTCGCCTCCACGAATGGACAATTTTTACAATATTCAAGTTGAGTACACACACACGAAAATAAAGTACAAATCAAAACAAAAAATCAATAGAAAAAGTACAAAATAATGAATAATAAATAACTTAAGTAACCTTCGTAAAGATGAATAAATGTAGGAAAGTAAATTACTCAATTGAGCTATCAAAAGTAATCGACAGAAGTGTGGAAAAATTAGCACAGCAGCCCATGTTGAACACAATGATGTGCACTTATTCCGAAGCACTGTCAGTTAGAAGTGTTTGTACATACATATGCACCGACACTATCATGATCATAGCACAAGACACTTGAGTTCATGGCCGACTTTTTCATTGTGGACGACAACACCGACGACGACTGATTGATACCAGTTGATGAACATCATGAAATGTAATACAAGTCTGTAATAATTTTGAGCATGTGAATGTTGCTTGCAAGGGCAAGGCATATATCCCGGGAGATAGCTGACACAGTGTCAACACCAAACGCGGATACTAATATCTCTAATGTATTAATATCTGATTATCACAAAGGTGTCTCTCATTGCATACAATGTCCAAACCAAATACCATACTTCTTCTATGGGGTTTTGCGGTTCAATCGTTTCTGTGGGATTTCTATGTGAGCATACACCGTAGTAGGACTGACTACTGCGGTGCGTTCGTCATTTCTCATACTCAAATCTCGAGCTTGTGAGATGGAGCTAAGGGTGTTAAGTATTAAACCTAGCGTGCCAAATCGTGGTGTTTGAAGTGAGTGTCGATAGTCTCTTCAGTTTCGTACGATCCTATCGTTTTATAAATGACTTTCTATGTGGGAAACCTCTAGTGTTTGGAGTGGAATGGCAGCATCTAAGCATGTGTTCGACTTCTGGCAGAAGATTCTTGGAGCTCTCAATAATAATTAATAATGATTTGCTTTATTCAAAAACAGTACTTGTGATACAGAATAGAATTTTCAGCATTAATCACAATGTTATTGCATCTAATTTCCTCAAATTATAAATAAAAATTAATCACTCAGAAAATTTTCCACATTTACAATAGAGGTAGTGTCAAAAACATGCAGCATATAAAATGGAAATAACAATAATAATGATAACAGCTAGGGTAATAATAATAAGAATGCAAGTGAAAAATGCCGTTGGCTTGCGTCATACAGTATTGTCAATGTGGTATGGAAATCCTAACATGTTTAAAAATATTGAATATAATGTTCTTTTTACATGATATGGTGAGGGGAAAAACAAAGATTACAGGCGTCATGGAGATAAGTTGGTGTTTGCAATTCTGAGAGTAGAAAACAGAGAAGTAACAGGACCATAAATATAATAGAAATAATAAAAGTAAAACTTGAAGGTATATAAGGATGGATGGAGGAAATTGTTTATTTACTAGATGAAAAAAGGTTAGTTAATTCTTGTCTGACACTATTTTCATCACATAAAATACGTGCCAAGTATGGTATTGTAGCGGTAAATATTTCCCCAAAATTATTGACCACAGCAATCACTCATTGAATGCTGACCCTCACTGTTTAAGTCGACTTGTTTAGCTGAAGGCTTCCGGTCAAGCAACCCGCCATTTGGTACCTCGTCGTGTCACGTGCACGATCACTAGCTAGCTAAGCGTTCGTCTAACGGCTGGTTTTGGTTACTAAATATATATCTTGGTTTGGACGATCAATTATTGGCTTTTGCTTTGTCTTTGGTACGCGAGAATAAATTAATTAGAAGTTGTTGAACGAGATATCACGTCAAACCTTTAATATCAGTCAACCTTTAAAGTATCATAGAATTTTTGTACTTAGATGTGCGAGCATACAGTTTTATGAAGTTACTCCTTGTTCTACCTGAGGAGATGTAAGGTGAAAGCTGAGGGTAAAGCGGATGCTCCAAGTCAGATAAAATCCCTTTAGCAAATTTATTGCACGAAGTCAAGTGCCTATCGACAACGACGTTAACTATGTGGTCCACTGGGACACCACTCACCCTACTGACAGTCTTCAGTATTCTACGAATTGTGATAGTCTTTTTTAATCAAACCAGGAAAGAATAAGGGTGGACAATAAAGAAGAATAGGTAGGATGCAAGAGTTTATGAACTGTAAGAGGAGTGGTTGAGTTATACCCGAGTGTCTTAACTTCTAAATGTAAAATGTCAGGCGGAATATTTTACTGGAGATTGCTAACACATGGGGAGACCAGGAGAGATCAGAAGAGAGAATGAGTCCAAGATACTTAATTTCTGATTTGATTCCTATATCATTGTCGTCAATTTTACAACTGTCACGAGAATCGATGACTTCTTTTAACTGTCATTTACATCTTAAGCTGAAATCAACAGTTCGACACTTAGAAGGATTCAGTTTAAGACCGTTAGACTCAGACCTTTTACTGACTCCCGATAGAAAGCTATTTATTTTGGCACAATCTAGCTGGGAGTTAACAGCCATTGAAACCGTTAAATCATCAGCGTACTTCACAAAGCTTATTTCATCAGAGTGAGGCGAGTCGTGCAAGAAGAAAGAAAAAAGAAAAGGAGAAAGGACAGTGCCTTGAGGGACACCAGCTTCAGTAGGCAATGAAGTGGAAGACTTCCCTTTATATACGGTGTACTGCTTTATTTCTGAGAAATAGGAATGTAACCAGTTAACAGCCAAACATTCTGTTTGACTGGCTGCAAGTTTATTTAATAAGATGTCCCTAGGGACCGAGTCAAAAGCAGATGTATAGTCTAGGAAGGCACAACGAACAAATTTAGCCCCCTTGTCTAGCCTGGAAGCAATGTCATGATATAAGACGGCAGCTGCATCTAAAGTGCTTCTACTGTGCTTATAGGCAAATTGTTTAGGGTCATTAAAGGATTTAAGCGAAGGTACAAGACTAAGTAAAAGTAATTTCTCCATAGTTTTCAAAACAGGAGAGGTAATAGCAATGGGTCTAAATTTGACACATGCTCCAGTAGAAGATTTAGGTATGGGTACAACTTTAATTTCCTTCCAAACGGCAGGCACAATATTATCGGAAAAAGATTTGTTAAATAGATCAGTGAGAGGGTGACACAGAATATCAGAACATTTTTTAAACATAATACTATGTACATAATCGGGACCTAAGCTCTGGGAAGGGTTTAGAGACTTGAGACACTTTTGAACATCAAGAAGGCATCAGTTGTGAAGTATTCATCCCATTCAGAGGATCTTAGCATTGATACTACGAAAGCACAGTTTGCCCTACTATATTTCTTATATATTACTTATTGTGAAGTGGAGGTATGAGTTCCATTGCTACTCAGTGGGAGTGGCAGTGCACACATCACAGTTTTGTGGTAACTCCCTGAAAACTTAGAGTCCAGTAAGATTGAGAGGGGACATAAAGCGTAACAGAATATTAAGTCCAGTACGCTGGCACTTCTTGTAAGGATAATGAAAGTTGGATCGCAACGAAAATGTCCAATATACCTAAGAGGATTTCATATAAGCTTCGGCCAATCAATAAATCTCAGTTGCTTTCTGAGAGGTTGAAGTCCTCAAAAATGAAAACAGTTCTGTAAAAGAAACAAAGATCTTTTCGGTGGACAGTCTGTTGAAACTGCTCAGCCACTATGGTGGTCAACGGTGGCTGCAATCCCGTGGGTCCTAATGTATTTCTTGAGTTTTCCTTAAACACAATTTATTTTCTACTTCAATATTTCTCACTCACACAGTCTAGTATTCTGTGTTTCTTGCGAATTAACTGTGACAAGCTGTGGCAATAATGTGCTTCGTTAATGAAGTCTTTTTATAGAAGTTCATTGCAGGTAATCAGTGAGAGTGGAAGCAGCACATGTGTAAGAGGCTGCAAACGTATTAGAAGACTTTCAAAACGTAAGGACCTTGTAAATTGCTAACAGTAACGACTTTTTCACATACCAGTATGTGACTACGTTCAAATGCAGAGGAAAAAATGGTGAATGAGACGTTGTATAGTAGTGAGACAACTTTGTGAAACTTTCATCTAGCGTGTATGTCTCTCCCTAATATTTTTGTCCTAACAAAGTATTATCAAATATATTCTTCTAGTGTGATTCGATGGCACAATTTCTGGCAGTTAATAATATCATGTATGCGTAATATTCATGATATTTTCTGCACCATTAATGTGCTCCACATTTCAAAAGAATTGTAAACTAGAATGACTGAGTTTACTGCATGTTAATTGTGTAAATGCTTAATTTATGTAAGTGAAATTAATCTGTATCACTTCTAGGAATGAAGAGCCGTAATGAGGTCTGTCGGTTAGTCAAATTCAGCGGGAAGCAGATGCAGTAGGACTCGGACGAAGACATTAGAAAAACGCTGACGAGTGTTTTACGAGTTATGACCATATACATTTGCATAATCAGTTGTATGAATCGATTCTACATACAACAGCAAGAGAAGTGAAGTTCACTCATTCACTTATAACCATGCAGATATTCTTTGTTTCAGTTTGTGATGCCGGATAACTTTGGATGTGGGCATACAGTTATGTTTACTTGAACTTCGGAAGAATTTAAACGTGACGCAATTTGGAAACTGAGCAGTTCCCGTCGAATAATGGGAGATACTTCCCAAACGAAGACTTCCATCCCTGACTGTTCTCGGCCTATACATGTAAACAAACTTGTTTGCGTCGCAGTGAGACAATTTTTTCTATCTAATATTCTTGTGTCCTATTTGATCTGCATGCGGTGGGAGTACGGCATGCTAGACTGGTACTCCCCAGGATATGAACTCGTTACTGCACGTGAGTGTAATTCTGTACGAACACCATTGATCGATATAAGCGGTGAATTATAAGTGCTTTAGTCAAGCGTAAACATCTGCCCAAGGTTGCGCAATTGCGTATCCTAGAAATAGGTAAATCTGTAGGGACTAATGACAAAATTACCTAAGCTCTGTATTTGAAAAATAAGAATAGAACTTAGACACTGCGGTGGAAATTGATTTCGTATAAGATTTAGTGTATTCAAAAGTAGTGCATTCTTATTATTTCACTTAAAGCGTGATGTCAATCGATATGATTATACCGCAGAACGAAGTCTACATGTGGCAAATAATTGAGTAGATGGAGCGGTGGCAGTCGTAGCAATATTCCGCTTACATTGAATTGTGCCACCAACTACTTTCTCAGGTCTCATTGATAAGTCAAGCCTCCATATCGTCATGATGAAAAATTCAGTTTCACTCAGATAGAATAAGAAAAGTATGGTAAGCAGGATGTTAAATATATTTAGTGAAAAACAATAACAAGCAGATTTCTTTACACAATTGTTTCTCGTAATTATTTTGGCGATGTCGAATTGCTGTGACCAGGTTGACTGACATTACCCGACATCTGCGAACAAGTGAATAAAGTGTATTTATAAACCACTGAATTTAGGAAAAAGGTAACGTAAAAGTTAAATGCTTTATATTTGCCTACCTTTTCTGAAAACGGTTTATTCTCCTTTCTTATTCCTTTGTCATGACAGAATTCTTCTGTGGTTTTCATTGTCACATACATTGTTCACCTTGTAAAGTATAGCACTAAGCAAATGATAATAATTATATACGTCATCTTAACGGGTGCTTGCAAGGAACGCATGCCACTTTACAGGTACAATCAGTTATGTTATAAACTGCAATCGTGAAGTATCATAAATTAATACTTTTTACAAAAGTTTTAAAAGTTTAAAACCATTCACCTCATATCATACTGGCCAGATATACCTGAAACCTGGTTTCAGATAGCCGAAGCAGATTTTTGTGAGCATGGGATAACCGATCAACGTTCACAGTTACTTGCAGTTATTCACGCCCTACCTCGGGAATTCAGCAAAAGCGTAACTTTACAGATGTCGAGTCCCGAGGTAAGTAACTCGTACGAGTTGCTCATAGATCGACGGCGTCTGGACGAATTATTTCGGAACATAGAGTTGGGGGTCAGTCAGCTGTGAGCATGCTGACAAGAATGAGAGAGGTTGTTGGCCAAAGCCAGTTCGATGAAGGACTCTTCTTGCCCAAGCTGCCACAGTCCGTGCAGACTGTAGTTGTGACACTTCAGTGTGTTATAATAGATGACTTAGCTATTTCTGCAGATGATTCTAGAAATAACTAAACAGTCAGTTCCTGAAATATGCTCGGTGACTAAGCAGACTTCGAGTAAGGATACTGCAGTGATAGAGTTATGCAACTCCATTCAGCAGATGTTAAGGTCAAACATGCCCTCTAACTCCGACCGTCGTCCTAAATCCCCTCAACGCTGAAACTCACGTGGTCGACCTAAGTCTAGGCCAAGTTTACTGGAAAACCCTGACTGGTGCTGGTACCACAACACCTATAGCCAAGCAGCAAAATGTAACCGTAAACCTTGTAACTTTGGAAATGTCTCAAAGTCTGTGGGAAACTATCCCACCGGCACGCGTTAGCGGCAGCCATCACCGGTGGCACTAGCCGCCTACTTTACATCCATGATGTGATCAGCCAGACTTGATATTTAGTCTCTTGAAAATCCCCATTTAGTCATATGAAAAAGAGAAGACGTTCAGCGAAGAGACTCTTTTCGGCGAATTCATTCACATAGCTGTACAATCGCATTTATATATAATTATTTGAGTGTGTGTGTGTACATGAGGTTTGTCAAAATTAGATAATTGATCAGGTAATAAAAGAATGATCTAATATAGAAACAAAGTTAATTGGACAGCAACTAAATTAAGATTGAGTTAGTAAGTTAGATGACGTAATACAATTGACTAAAATGTTTTAACTTAGGTCAGGTTAGCAACAGAGGTAATTACAGGTAGAGACTAAGTAGAAGTGGGGTAGATAATAATGCCATTTAGATTAGAAATGAAATTGAGCAATTAAGTTGGATGACGTAACATAAATGACTATAAATTGAGCGTTGGTCAGGTAGTAGACAGAGCTGTAAAAGCTGTTAATAACATTAAACCAAAAGTAAGTGAAGGCCAGTGGATTTCTATTAAAACATCCGAACGGATTAAGACAAGAAGACTGATTCCTGCGAACTCTGATTATCATTAGCAGCGAAAGCTGATCAGATACAAAACAACGAAGAAGCCTTCAAAATGATTATGAACAGTGGAGGAAGACATAAGCGAAAGAGAGAAAAGGTGAACATAGACGAGTTCAATTCTGTTACGCATTATTACTGTTGGTCAGGCATCATCATCACCAGACTCCATTCAGCGTGATATTTAAAGTAACATTGAGCCGGTCAAGGGGATTTCGCTTACATCTTCTTCATGCAGTCGAAGCTCTAGCCATCCTCAAGGAAAAATCTTGGTTTTGTGCTCAGAAAGGTCTTCTCAGCCTCAGTGTTGCCCCCCCCACCTCTTGCATAGTAAACTCCATATAGATTCTTCTCAGAACACACCTTCGATTCTCTGTGTTCTTCTTTTTTATCACCCTTTAATCGATTGGTTGAATTATGCGAGACCATTCGACATTTATTACACATTGCTACTTCTCAAACACTTTCATTTATCTTTGTTACTAGATCACAAAAGCCTCTGACGCTTATTGACAATTGGCGTTGTGCATATGAAACTATAGATAACTGTGCATCTTTGATGAGACATTGCGAGAAGATCTCTTTGTTAACTTACTTCTTATTAATTCACATCACATGAGGATTTTCCATACCTTGATGAAATCCAAATGCCCATCGATATTAAACGAGCTCCTCCTTTCCCTTTTATTTTCTGACTGATTGAGTGGCTTTCACCAAATAACTCAGCAAACTGTGAGATGTCCTCAATACTTAACTAGAAAATGTCCTCCGAGTTCAACGCCATATTCCATAGTGTCTTGTGTCACTTGATCTATGCCTAAATAAACAGTTTTTAATAGGCAAACAATATAATGAATCAGAGCTCCTACAGGTTCACACCTAAGACCATGATATCTATAAGTACTATTCTACTTGATTGAAAACCATACCATAATGTAATTAGTGGTGTATACACTATTGTTGTCGCCGTTAAGTGCCTATTAATAAATAATCCAAACACTCGTTTCACACCCTATAGCTACTCAAGAGAATTCGCCCTGCGTGATATTGAAAAGCAGGCAATTAGAATCAACAATGATGTTATCCATGATTTTTTATTATCTGCAAAAGTAGGAAATGCTCTGTACAATCGACAAACCAGGAGAAAGCATCAGTATTTTGTCTACCGGCATCTTCTGGGTTTATGCTGTTCTCTTGATTAGATGGATTCCCGAGTCCGTATACACGGGGCCACACATTTCACCCACCTTCAGAGTGAATGCTGCATCTTCGAATGCTTTCTGCATTTGACCTCGACCAAAGAAATTTAAGTCGCCACCTGATGCAGCTGAAGAACAGTCACTCTCAGTTCTGGCAAGTTCATCAAATTTACGTTCACCAGATTCTATAAGTTCCTTGTATTCTGAAAGCAAATAAAACACATTTGATTGAGAATTAAAATCACTGGGTTGATGAAATGCAACCAATAGAAAATACTCCAGAAATCGTTGCAATTTTTACATGGCTATCATAATGATATTCATAGTAATAATACTAAATGTTTCACTTAACTAAACAATAGTTTACACGTAATTGTGGAATACAATGTACCTACTTACTGTTTAGTTTATACACCTTTTTTCGACTTCAGTGCTGTTGTAGGTTCCAAAACGAATAATATGCTATTAAGATTGATATTTCTGTTTATAACTACTAAAGCTTACTTAGAAAATCATACAACTTAGAGGCTATATTTTTGACAGCTTCTCTTCAGTCTGTCATTACAATAGACTACATGTGAAAGTAAGTGAAAATAGTTTACAATTCCTTTCTGGAAATCTCCCTCTCTCCATGAAACAAACATTACCATTCATAGAGAAAGCCAGTTTCGTACACCATAGACTTCATATCCACCCATACTATCGGTAAAGATGGAACCATTTTACACAAATTTGTCTGTGCTCAGTTACATCATCAGTACCAACAGACTTATTCATATAGGACGAATTAATATGAGGAAAATATTGTAAAGGTTTCGCAAGAAGAAAGCTCCTGTGAAAGCAAATGGCGTATTGCTTCTAGCTGTCATTAAACAATTACCTACATGATATGGAAAAACGGATTTGTTGAATCAGTGGGGGAAACCTAGTCACCATTTTGTTTAGCAGTGCATGCCACTAACACTAGTAAAAGCGTAACCACGTTATCTGGGAAGTGTTAATAGAACAGATAACGCGCCAAAAGGAATTGAAAAACTAAGCGACAACACTTAACCATTATTAATCATGAATTAGTACAGTTATCTGATGAGTATTCTCAATGCATACACTTCTATCATAAGAAGAAACTTACTTCTAATTAAAAATAAGGCCTCGTCTTTAGACCTCGTTATGTTTTGCTGTTTCCAGGATGAAGGACGCCGAGATTCCTTGTGCTTTACCAGCAAGTGTGAACACCTTATTTTACCTGAAGACGACGAAGCCGGATGTTGGGGTAATTCCCACTGAGATTCGTTTGTGACAATATTCACATAATACGTCTTTCCTTACGGAAATGTTTTATAAGCTAAGAAGCATTAGAAACAAACCATTGGAGCTGATACGAGAAACCCAACCCTCAGGCAGTGATGACATGACGCAGTTAGTCCGTGGATAGTAGTACAAACCTGAAAGCAATTATTATGTGAAACTAATATCATACAATTACACAGGAAGAGTGGAGTTGTAAAGTAACAAGCTGAGCCAAAACTAAGGAGTACACTGTTTCTATCAAGGAGTGTGGTTACTCATTTCACAACTCAAAAGGTCAGAGAAACTAGTTAAGGACGTAACAAATATTGCAGCAAGCCAGGTGAAAATAGGTATGTGAAACTCCATTATAACTATGAGATTTAATGACCTTCAAATGATGCGGAAACCTTTAGACAGAGATATTCATAATAAGCACTTAAATACATTTTCCTTATCGATTATTACACCACTGTGCACGCACTCTCCTTAACTTGTTAAAACCATGATCATATTATTCCCTCTAGCAAACGCATATCGCGACAGCGTCAAAGATAGCAGGTAAATCATCTGTGGAGATGCCTCATTTGCTTTAGCACTTCAAGTTTGTGCTTATAAATGTAGTAGTTATTAACGAAGATATTTCTTTCGGGATTGTATATAATGTATTTAACTGATTTTATCAGACATTTTCTCTGCAGATCGGAGCAATACATTTCTGATATCTTACTTCTTACGCACAGTTAGTGTATTCAAAGCCCACTTAAGTCAACATGCCAACTGCAGGTGTTAAAATTAAGACATGCACTTACGGTGACATGGTTTCCCCAAAAAATAATCGCGTCCTGGAAGCTAGATAGCAACAGGCCTACCAGGTATTAGAGTGACAGTGCATGTAGATGGGTCATTCCGAGTCGAAATGAAACATCCAGGAGGACTGAAGTGGAAATCAAGATTGCAATCACTTTTTAAACTTGCAAGTTTAGGGAAGTACATATTTTTCCTTAGGTACTGGAACTAGGTTTCTCAGTTGGTCACCCTAGAAAGTCCAATATATACACAGAACTACGGAACCAGGTGAAGACCGAACTACGTACACAAAGCATGCACGCCTTTTGTGATGAATGAGATTGTCCGCTTCAAGATTGTTTTAAAGGTTCCCCAGATGGGGGATGGCTGCTGTAGATCAGCTTCGCTGACCACCCCGTTTAATGTACTACTCTATGAGATCCTGAATACTCTGACTCTTAATGCATCCAAATAAAGGACCTAACCTCAAACGACTCAACTCACCGCACAATTATAAGACACAATGACCTACAGCGAAAAATCAATATTCCAGCATCCGATGTCCAATAGATAACTGAGGAACTGGTGTGAACCCCGCCATTTCTCGAGACTCATTTATTACTTTTTCGGAACTACCTAACGAGAGTAGTTTGGTGCGAACCTAATGGATGAGAGGCAGCAGGTACGTGCTAGAGGTGTAGCTTGGGGGTGGAAAACAGTATTTAGAGGAGAGTCTCCGAGAAGTGTGCTGAGTTCCTCATCATTCTTATCAAGCTCAAATGAAGTACCGAAAATTCTTACCTCATTTTCACTGTTATTTGGGGGCTAGATTAGGATTTAGAAAACTGTTGACAATAGTGATGATGATCGGCCAGTGCTACAAAGTGATCTAAATAAATTAACTGAACGGTGTTACTACAGGTGTCTGGAAATTAGTCCCAGACAAGCACGATAATGCATTTAGGTCAGAGGCGTTATACGTCATACTCCAGGGAAGACACAGAACTGGATGATGTTCAGAGACTAAATGACTCAGGAATTATCGCCAGTCATGATTTGACAAAAGATGCAATTCGTAATGCAGTTACAGCTTAGGCTTTCCCAACTGTATGCACTCTTCGAAGGACTTTCAAACGATTGGACGAACCCATTTTCAAAGTAGTCTACGCAAAATATGTCAGTCATCATCTAGAATACTGTATACAAGCAGCTAGTCCATGCTTTAATAAAGAGGCATATGATAAGAGGATGGGGAATTCAACTCTCTACCTATTGTCATACCGAAGGAGGAGAGGTGACTTCGTTTTGGCGTACAGTAATTTATATAGCGATTTCGCTATTGCCACACATATCCTTTTCTCTCCCCTTAGGATACATTTGCTAAGCCACCAGGAGAAGGTGGTCAAATCGCAGACGAATAAATAACAAAATATGTGTGGAATCTAGATTCACACAGAGTGGTCAACGACTGGGGTGCCTTACCCGATCAAGTAGTGTCACTTCCATCGGTGAAGGCATCTAACGGGAAATCAAATAACTGCAGATATATATATACAATGTATAGATCGATACAAGGCAACAGAGTCAACCATACTTATAATCTAGATCTGAAATTGATCTGATAATTTGCTGGTTGGCTTTCCGCAAATATAATACTCACTTACCTGCAGAAGCCCAAGGAGCAGGTGATTACTGACAATGGAAGTCACGAGTGAATAACCAAGTGACTGCAATCTTTGAAAATTTCCAAAGGGTAGTTATTAGACGATGGCTGAAAATGCCATAGGTTAGTTAGATATTGATGTTTGTAGGTGCTTAGCGAATTCTGCCCTGAAACACGCAGAAGCCGCGATTCGCGATTTAAAATATTGGCATTATTATGTATTAGGTGTAGAAGCCGGTGCCATGGAGCATCGATTTTATAGTGACTGCCACGTTTTATTTCATTCCAATTCACAGGACACATTTGAGGGCATTGTAACAGATTTACAGCAGATTGCCATCCAATATTCACTAGAGAAGATACTTATAATGCTTCAATCATTTAATTATTATTATTTCCTTTAATTCCTAGAGAAACATAGGGCTTCAGCCACGCGTCTCCATTGCGTTCGGTTCTCTGTTAGAGTTTTCACCTGTCTACAAGTCTGCCCACATGTTTTCATCTCCTCTTCACATGACCTCCTCCAAGTTAACCCCACACTGACGACCAGCTCATCGCTTCTCTTTCGGGTCCCACTCGAGCAACGGCTTGTCCAGTGATGTTACTTGACGGTTTTGAAGTGCACATTGAACCCTTGAACTTTTGTTTAAACTCACTCACCCATCGTTTGGCACGCCTTAATCTTTTGAGTTGTCACTCCTCGGCAGCCTGTAGACGGCCGTAGGTCATTTGATCAGCTGATGAATATTGGCGTTATTTTTGGAAATGACGTCAAGGTTAGGTCATTTTTCGTTGTTTTACACACTTTTTTACATATATTCCAGTTAAAAGTTGATGAAATACGGCGTATTTAGCAGAAATAGGCAATGGTGGTGTCCTTATCCGGCCGTAGCTTACAGGCAGTTTGCAGTTTTTTGGAAAAACGTACTTTTCCGTTCAAAATACGTCGAATTACTTGAAGAAACATGTTATAATGATCTTTTCGTGAATTTTCTTTGCATTTTAATGGATTACACATGGACATGACGAGGTGGGATAGCTCGTTTCGGTAATTATATCATTTACTTCCTTGTTTAATTTTCGTAATGCTGACAAGGCTACTCCATATGTATTTCTTTAGGAAAAATCTGCAGAAATACTTAGAAATTATATACGCAAAGTAATTCCTTTTTTTATGGCATAAACTTGATGTTTGCAGGCAGATGCAATATGGATTTTATATTATTGAAAACTGTGGACTTACATAATTATATACAATTCAAGTAATTATTTCGTCATTTTAAACATATTTAATGGTTAATTATTGTGTTAACACTGATAACAATGTCTATATCTGTATATATCTTATGTCCTTTTTCAGATAATATCTACTTTCGGGAATTTCATGGATTTGGGTGATAAAGAAAAAGATACCTGCACTGTTGTCGATTTTGTATTACATGTTAATTCATTAATAAATGTATTCCTCGTTAATCGTTTGTTTATTCTACTTGATAAGACCGAATATTAGCCCTTGCGTAATATGTGAGGTATAGAGTATATGAGGCTATCTTTGAAATACTAAGTAGGAGCAGATATTTGGAAAAGCCTATTGGTAAAAGATTATGTTGTGGTCAAATAAAGTAAATATGTCTAAACCGTAGAGAAGGTGTTGCGATTATAAAGCGTTTCGAGTTATATATCGTCATAGCAGAATACGTAAACTGATTCCCGATTCATAGTCACAAAGTGAGAATAAATTTACCTGTGATAGTTTGCTTGTGATTTCTGCATGCCGCAGTATACCATAAGGAGAGACTATACCTATGCTGTTAGATGTATAATTCAGTGCAACTACGGTTATCGTAATAATTAAAAACAGAATGCCTAGGGCTCTCACCCACGGAACACGATGCGTTGCTATCTGCTCCTATAACCACGTAAACAAAAGTTTTCCAGACACCGCATTTACTCCTAACAGTTTACCCTCAACTCCTAACTTAGCACGAGTTACTTATGTTACTGGAACACAATCGCATTACAACAGAAGGAAGACAGATTCATTGAAAAATTGTTTATTAAGCAAAAATCAGATTTCAAATGTACAGATAATTCAGATGAGTAGTCCTTTGTTACCGTCAGTAAGTTCCATCTGAGAACACGGCACATATATGTTTTTCCATAAGTCTGAAAAGGTTTAAGAAAAGCATAGTTAACTTGGGTATTACATGCATGATCTGAATAAAAAAATTTTCCTGATAAGCATTTACAAGTAATCACTTTACAAACAATATATATATATATATGTACATATAAGTAGCCCAATACTTTTCACTAAACTTAAGGGACTTTGCAACCTATCGCTGGTCGATATCCAGTAGGTCCATTGAAGCATCATGAAATGATAAAATTGTCTAACAACAAGTTATGCAGTAGTTTCCAAAGCTTGTACAAATATTTTAGCAAAAATGACAACCACTTTATGACAAATAATAGGTATTGACAGCAATAATAATGACATTCATGTTCATAGTGACTATAAAAACAATAATAGGTATTATCATCGCAACGAATTCATCATTAACTTAGATAGACAACTAATAATTATACAATCATGTCAGATAAATGTATCACTTAATCTTAAGAAGCATGTGTTTACTTACTTTCACTGTATTCTCTCAATACTGATGTGCTCAACAAGCTTATTCCAACTGAATTCAAGATTAATTCTGAAAGTGAGTGAAGATCCAGCTTTTGTCAAATAAAAACATGTAACTTACATGTATTACACTGCTTAATGAGACATCTGGTACCTGCTTTCCGATTTTCGTGACAAGAACACAGTTTATCTAGGTTTACCTACATATACATGAGTATATGTATATGCTGCATGAACCATGCCATTTTGATCATGATTAGCCAGACCACTGTGTATATTATACTTATTTAAGGATCTCTGAAAATAATGGTCAAGCAATAATTGAAGTTGCGTGAAGTTATTACCTCTTCAGAACATTGTTTGCATTCTTCACACCCCTAAGAAGTCCTTAGATCTTAATTTGGCATGAATTCGTTGAATTCAGCAAATAAATCCACCGGTATTTCATTTCCCTCCTGAGCTGTAATAGTTTGTGTTGTCAGTTATCTCTCAAATTTGATACAACGATCCCGGAAATTCAGTACTTAACCAAGCAGCAAAATGATGTTTGAAATTACCTCAACTAGAATGACAAACTGGCCAATCACGAGCGAGCAAATCGCTTGTTTATCTCATTCGCGGTCACTCAAAATTACGGCCGTCTACAGGCTGCCTCACTCCTCCGTGCGTTCGTTGGTTGGCTCTGTCGTTGTGCATTCATTCAGCACACTCTGTGAGCCTACCAGCAGTGACGTCGGCAGATAAGTTGTATAACCTCTTTATTTATCAAATTTCATATATCATTTGTGTAAAATATTACTATCCCAGATACACTTGTCACCTCAAGTCTTTTTACCTTGATTCCGTTCGTCAGTACTTACACGTCAAGCAGAGTACAGCTAAGGTCACAAAGCGGTGAAGAAGTTTTGTAAGGGCGTTTAGAATCGAGGTCTAACCTAAGCCGGAATAACTCTTACAGTTTCCTCAGGGTATGGCCAATCCATCTCCATTTCTTCCTGCCTATTTGTTTCACAATCGGTTCCTGGTTGGTTTGCTCCCAGACATCGCTGTTGCTGATCTTTTCTGGTCGGCCGTCTGATCTTGAGTATTGGGCGAAGACAACTGTTAATGAAGGTCTGTAGTTTGTTTGAGATGCTCTTTATGACTCGCCAAGTCTCTTATCAGTGCAGTAGCACTGACTTCACATTGAAGTTAAAGATCCGGATTTTATTTTTGATGCTGAGTGTTGTTGACCTCCACACAGATTTGAGAGTAATGGAAGCTTGTCTTGCTTTTCCGATTCTTGCTTTGATTTCCTCGTCAATTCCGCCTGCAGTTGAAACGGTGCTTCCCAGGTAGGTGGGTAGGTAAAGGAAGTTGTTTCTTTCAGGTTCCTGCCATTTATGCTGATTGTTGTCTGTTGTTGTTGCTGTTGATGTTGTCCAGGAATTTCCATCACCTCTGTTTTCTCTGTGTTCACCTGAAGGAAGTCCTATGTTCTGTGGATGCTTCTTCGGACAACTTGTTGCTTTTCACTTGCATATCTTCCAGTTTGTTGGAAATCAGAAATATATCGTCGGCGAAGTTCAGATCCTCCAAGTTATTTTTTGTGTGAGTCAATTTATGCCTGTTTCCTGATTGCCCGTTGTCTGTCGCATTATCCAATCCACTGCGATCAGGAAAATCATTGGAGATAGTAGGCAGCCAGCTTGTCTTACTCACGTCTTCACTTCGAAGGATTCTGTAATTTTCCCGTTGTGGATTACTTGGTATGCAGTACTGTCGTACAACTGTTGGACGAGATGTATAATTATCGGTGGCACCCGGTAGTTGCGAAGTAGTTGCCAAATCACCTCCCGATCGACGCTGCACTTTCGAAAGCCTTTTCAAATTCGATGAAGTTGACATAGAGAGGTGACTGCCATTCCAAGCTTTGCTCAATGATGACCCGTAGTGTGGCGATTTGATCGATGCATGGCTTGCTTTTCCTGAGTCCAGCTTGTTCTGGTCGACGTTTTTCATCCAGGTTGGCTTGTTTGATTCTCTCCAGGATGATGCGGCTTAGTATTTTGCTCGGGATGGAGAGAAGCATAATTCCGCGCCAGTTTTTGCATTGACTTAAATCTCCTTTCTTTGGTAGTTTCAATAATTATCCTTTCTTTCAATCCTCGGGTACTTTGCCCTCCTTCTTTCCACATCTTCTCCAATAATGGCGTTATCAAGTCCGCTGTTGTCTCTGGGTCCATTTTCAAAGCTTCCGCAGGGATTCCATCTGGTCCTGCTGCTTTCCCAGCTTTTAGCATCTTGATGGCATTCAGGACTTCTGATTTCGTCGGGGAATAAATATTCACTGGTAGTTCTGCTTCCGTTGTTGGTATTGTTGGGCGTGTTGTAGGTGGCGGTCGATTTAGAAGTCTTTTGAAGTGTTCAGCCCAGTGCTTTCTCTGTTCCACCTCTTTGGTGATTGACTTTCCATTGTCATCCTTAATTGGCTTATCTGTGTCGAACTTTTGCCTGAAAGGTTCCTAGTTGTTTGGTAGAGTGTGGCGAGGTCTCCTTTGCCTGCAGCTTGTTCTGCTTCATTTCCATGGTTTCATAATATTTTCTTTTGTCTTCCTTGGAACTCCTCTTTACTCTCTTGTTCAGTGCATTGTAGCTTGCATTGAACTCCTGTTTTTGTTACTTGTCGATGCACTGGATAATCTTTTGTTTCACCATCCTTCTGTCTTCTATTAGTCTCCAAATGTCCACAGTGAGCCATTGTTCGTCCTGTCTCTTCTTTCTGCCTAGAACTTTCATGCAAGTTTGACTCCACACCGTTTTCAAGTTGTCCGAGTGCTTTTCAACGCTGATCTCTTAGCTAGTGTTGACTTGTGTCTCGACTTCTTTCCTTATGTTTGCAGTGAAGATGTCCTTTGTATCTTGGTCCTTCAGTTTTTGAGTATTGAACTTGACTTTTGGTCTATCTGCAGCTCCAATTCCTCTGAAACCTCTTACCTTGATTTTGATTGTCTCTTGTACGAGATATTGGTCTGAGTCAACGTCTGCTCCTCTTCTTACTTTTGTGTCCAGTAGACTGCGCCTCCACTTCCTTGAGATTGAGATGAAGTCAAGTTGGTTTTCGGTTCTCCCATCTGGTGACACCCATGTAGCCTTGTGGATATCATCGTGTTGGTATACGCTGCCACCAAACACTAGTTCGTTGAAGGCACAGAAGTCGGCGAAGAGTTCTCCATTTTCACTCATTTCTCCGAGAGCTTCTTTACCCATGAGGAGTTCAGTCATATCTGCCAAAGCTTTATCACATGAACAGGCATATAAACGAGAATAATATTTAGAAACCTTGGATGGAACAGTGAAGCACCTATGTACAAAGTGCTACGGTGGTAAGAATACTCGGTCAGTACAATATTCATACCACGCTAATTCTCTAGCATTTTCATACAGATGGACGTTCAGTACAGGTCAAGTTCTCTTCAAAGATGAGTGTCCTTCACAGTCAATGTCCAAGTCTAACTACACTGGACTTCCACTGTCATTGGGAGACTTTCAGGAATCATGCGTATTAACCAACGCAAATTCAGAAAATAAACTGGTGACTCAAGAACCGTTTATTTTTGCACCAATACAGAGCCAACCATTAGGTTATTGTGTACAAAGTTTCTGATAGTTTTCTCTCCTCCAACGAACAGCGAACGGTGAGACGATGACTGCAGTATTGATGACTCCCGCGAAAAATGTAGAGTTAGGTTTGAGCAAACAACCATGAATTGATCGTTCAATCTTCAACCAAATTAACACTCCCCGGCAAAATACGGATCCATCCCTTTTCTCCATCACGACCAATACACGTTGACTTCGATACCATTGCGAGAACCTGGGCCACACGGACAAAGCTGAAATGGAAAACAAACAGCAGGGCCGGCACACCACAGGCATACCTACAGCGCAATAATAATATTCTCATTTCGTACATGAGGGACGCCGGTTTACAGGCATCATCAATATGATAAATTGCATATGCGAATAGCAGGCATACTTAATAATAATGATTTAATAAAACACATATTTTTCTCACCTGTGTAGGACACACCAAATGTACAGGCATGGATAAGAATTATTTAAATTACATCAATTTGGTTTATGGTTAAATTACATAGTTGCTGACGCTTTTGTCTTTAGTTTGTTGGGACAATATGATAAATAGTCATTCAGTGGAGCGCATCAACAAATATAGTTTAGAGGTTGACGGCATAGACGTTCGCACACAGTACTGGGTATATTAACGCAAGCTATTATACCAACAACTTCTAACGTATTTGTATCTCGCGCACCGAAGGCACAGCAAAAGACAGTATTTGACCGTCCAAATTACGCGATATATTTCGTGGCCAGGACGAGTTGTTAGACGAACGCTTAGCTGGCTATGGATCGTGCACGAACGTGACACGACGGAGTACCAAATGGCGGGAATTAATGACCGAAAGCCTTCAACTAAACAAGTCGACTTAAACAGTGAGGGTCAGCATCCAATGTTGAGTGTTGAATGCTGTGGTCAATAATTTTGGGGAACTATTTACCGCTACAGCTCACTCCCCCCTAGTGGGACCGTGAGGACCCTAAGACAGAACCAGCCGGAGGTAAAAAACTCGATGGTTCCCTTTCGGGTGAAAAAAATCTTCCGAGCGGCTTGGTGGCGTGCCTACTGGTTTGTCTGCCTATTATAATAGGGTGTTTGTAAATGGCTTCCTTGATGTTGTTCGTAGGATCCCGCGCTTCGTTTGTTTCTTGTCCAGTGCCCGTCGCACCTGGTAAAGAAAACAAGAACGCTAAGAACCATATCGAGGAAAACGTACCAAATCAGCGTTTTTAAAAAAAGTGATGTGCATTTACCATACAGTTAAATAATGCAAAGTTGAGAACATCGAAAAGAATACATCTAATTTCTTTTTGGTACATGTAACATGCACTGTTAAAGAAAAAATTACTTATGTTTAGTGATACTGTATATAAAAAACTGATGCGTCTGAAAAGAAAAAAAATAATCAATACCACAAACGAATGATTTGGGTGAATCACACGACTTCGCTGTGTTATATATATTCTGGGAACCTTATGGTACATCCGGAACGGGTTTTCTCAGGGGGCTCGACAGAAGATTCAGTAGCTGTCGCCGTGCTAGTGACTTTATCGAGGACTAAACGATCTTCGGTTACTTGTGGATTATGGGGTACGCTTAGCTCTATGCCAAGTAAGCCTGTTTCAGACGGTCAATGCTGATGGTGTCCTCGAGGCAATTTTTTGTCTAAGACAAAGAATTTATCCAAACGTTTAATTACTTTATAATGTCCGATGTATGGAGGTCTAAGCACAGGGTCACGACGAACAAATACATGTGAAGTTTTTAAACACGGGTGAACAAAAACATCAATGGACTGTGGACAAAGGGGAGAAGGTTTAACTAAACGCATTGCGTATGATAACCGGCTGACGTATGAAGCGTGATCTACCGCTAGTATGAAGCTCGAAAGAGAAACAAATTCACCAGGCAGTTGTAGTGTCGTGCCATATACTAGCTCGGCACTAGTACAACTAGCATCAGTTTTCAGGGGGTTTCGTATCTCTAGGAGAACTAACGGAATGAAGTCAGTCCAATGTGCGTTGTTTGCAGCTGACAAACCAGCTTTCAACTGTCTGTGTAGACGTTCTACCATACCATTAGCTTAAGGATGGTAGGCTGTTGTTCGAAAACGCATGCAACATATGATTTTAGTCAGGGCGAAGAAAAAGCCACTTTAGAATTGCCGCCCGCGATCAGTTCTTATGGAAGATGAGCATCCAAAGTTAGCGATCCATCTTTCTTCAAAGACGCGTGCGACTGTTTCAGCAGGTACGTCCTTGATGGGTACTGCTTCCGGCCATCGTGTGAATTGATCAATGCAAGTTAAAATATATAGGTATATCCATGGGATTCAGGAAGGGGTCCAACTAAACCTATATGGACGTGTTCAAAACGAGCGTCAGGGAGAAGAAAGGTGCCAAGTGGGCTTTTGGTGTGTGTCAGCAAAGTCTCATAAACCGTTAATGCCCAGCTCTCGCTACGCTCGGGCCCACGCTGTTCTTAGAAGATTTCTGAGAAACGCTTAGTAACAACGGACGAAAAAACCAGAACACCAATTGTTGACTTGAGTATTATGTATTGTTACACCAGCATATAAATCAAGTATCACTAAGCAAACTAAGAAAACTAAGGTCTGAAAACAAATATTACAATAATAAATCTCTGTATTACTTCTGACGATGTTTCAATCTTCTTTCTGAACAGCGACCGATGAGACGATGACTGTCGTATTGATGCCTCCGCGAAAATCGAGGAAGTTGATTTTGAGCAAACAACCAAGAATTGATCGTTCAATCTTCAACTCCATTGACACTCCCCGGCAAAAAGGGGATCCAACCCTTTTTTCCTTCACGATCAATGCACGTTGACTTGGATGCCATTGCGAGAACCTGGGTCACACGGACAGAGCTGAAATGGAAAACAAACAGAAAAGCCAACACACCACAAGCATACCCACAGCACAATCTCACACATCAATGACGACCTGCGCCTCCAGATAGAGACCTCCTCTTGACATCTTGCAACACAATCGCCACTTACTAGAATGACTCTTGCAGAATGCAACGTGACCATAGCAGCACCTCATGATACTCTTCAAGCATCCTCTTTTCTATTCACTATCAATTACCACTGAAATCGCTTGTCACTCATTCTGCCTCAGTTCTAGTAGCGGTGACGCATGCGAGCCTCAGTCGTTTACACTCTTTCTCCCCGGCGTGTCGGACCGCAGCTAACAATTATCTCCGTGTGCATTTCATTCTCAGCAATAGCCTAGCCTCCCCGGCGTATACGACCCATCTGCTGTCCTTAACATCAATCAATTCATTCATGGATGTAGAAGACTCGAAACAACTTCAGAAGTAATCACGACGAAAATTTTAACAAAATTACGCAATAACAACAAGATACGAAAACAACAAGTAAACACAATGAATCCAAAATCACAAATTGATATGACACACCACACGTATATACAAACAGTACAAACAACTTCACCGATCATGTCTTGATGGAATTCCTTTGAAGAATTGCAGGACTTACACCAGTACGCCTACAACCCTTCACAGGTTGACGATTGTAAGTTGTGGAATGTCCAGACACAAACAAGATTAACCAACAATTACATCAATTGGAACTCACACAACTATTTAACACAAACATATGTACAATCAACACATCAAATGTTGTGGATTCCGACACGACAAACTACCCTTGAAGAACTGTAGGACTTACAGCAGTACGCCTACATTCCTTCTCAGGTTGATGATACAAGTGGAAGTCGTCCGGACACAAACAGAATTACCAACAGCTAGATGACAGATGATATCAATTCAGTATATACAATATGAACATATGTACAAGATCATACACCAAGCACATTGGACTGCTCATTGATGCGCTACCCTTTGAAGAACTGTAGGACTTACACCAGTACGCCTACAACCCTTCTCAGGTTGACGCCCTAGGTTGGAAAATCGTCGCAGAGTTCATTTGCTAACTTCCTTCTATCAGCTATATCCTCAAATCTGAACGGCAACACGCCCATGTCATTGTATCGTAGAATATAGATGACCAACAAACACACGACATATCTCATCAACCAAGTATAGAAACAGAGTAATTTACACCAAAGATAATAACATTCAAATAGTAACTTGAAACTAGAAATGCCTTTATTCGTGCAAGTCAATTTAACAATTACTCTCTCCTTTACACTTGGCTTATCCACACTAAACTGACCATTGATATTCGTCCTTTCAAACGAACTGATACTACCATAGTCATTGCAGAAGATACTTGAGTTGATGGGTGTCTGTTTCATTGTGGATGACAGCACCAACGATGACTGAGTGACACAAGGTGATGAACTTAGTGGTGGATCAGAAGCTGTTCTTGTTCGGCTCTCAGATAGTTGTCCAACTGCAAGATTACCACCACTGCTGTCTTTCACTACTAGTTCGGGTTTAGCACTATCATCTGATGATAGGTGGGCTACACGCTGATCAATTACACTGACGGTCTCACAAGTATGCATGCCTTCTGCAACTGAATCTGCATTTATTTCTACTTCACGTTCAAGTTGTACAGAACCTTTATTTAACTTAGCAGTAGTAGGCATTCCCTCCATTTCATCATGATCAACCAAAGACAAATCTGCACTATCATGATCATTATCACAAATATTCAATTTACCGTCAAGTTCATCATTTTCAAACTCTTTAATAACAGAAGTAGACAATTTTGGTTCCTCCTCACAAATCATTAAAGGTTTTATATCTTCACTCTGACTAGTTATACTTTGTAAACTTTTGGAGTCAGAACTCCACTCTGAAGCAGTAACTCTATTCTGTGACACTCTATTCAACAACGGCTTACCAGTTGCAACTACAGACTTCTTCACAACACCGTTATCGTCACACAATTCGGAGTCAGACCTGGAGTTTACATTTAGCTTATCACTGAACTTGCTCACTGGTTCACAGTTCACCTTTGTATGCACCTCTTGCAAACGTGTACAACACAACCGTGTTTGTCTTGCATCTTGCAACTTATCTGTTGAGGATGTACTACGAAACCTGTTACACTCACTAGATCTATATGCATTACTAGACATCATGGAGCCTTCTCGATATCCACCTCTCTGAGGCTTATTCGTCATCAATGAGTACGTTTTACCCTCAGACTGCTCTATTCTATGGGTGAGATCTAACAGACTGGCGAACTTGCTCATAGATTGATTGACACTAGTATTTACCAGTTTCAGGATATCATCAAACTTTGGCTCGATACCCTCATCCTCCATACGGGAGCTTATCTTCACCCACTTCCTTTGCAGTCGAGTAGGTAGACGTCTTGCTATTACTTCTAGTATAAAACTCGAGTTGAGGTCACTCATTCGATTCATCGAAATCATTCCATTCTTGTAAATTAGCAAATTATCTAAAAACTCAGTGAGTGCCTGGGAGTCATCCTGTAACTGACCACCATTACCCTCAACAGCCTCGAATAATTTCCCTGCAATCATCGAAGGTCTTCCAAACCTTTGGCGTAATATGCTCATAGCCTCATCGTAGCCCTCCTTTGGCTTCATAAACTTACAACACTGTATAGCTCTTGCAGCATCTCCAGTGCAATATCTCATCAAATACATCAATTTCAATTCATCATTTAATAAAAATCCACTCAACATGATCTCAAACTCCTTTACAAATTGTAAATAATCAGCCGGGTTTCCATCAAAACATCGTGGTTCAAATTTAGGGAGTTTGATGTTCCTATTATCCCTGAACGGCGAAACAGTAACATCAATCATGTCATACTTAACATCAGACACATCGTTACAATTAACAGACAAGTCACCATGACTTACTTTCCTGTTTGCATCCAAGACACTCTGTCCCTTCTTTGACCCAGGCATTGTTGAACTTGACCAAATTCCAAAAAAGTTCCAGATATTGCTTGTTCAAAGAGGACTTGACCGGCACCAGGAAAGATGAACGGCGACTATCCAAACTTTCACCAACTGTTTCAATCCGCCAGATCTGTTTCCATCGTCAGAAACTGTCAGCAAAGTCTCATAAACCGTTAATGCCCAGCTCTCGCTACGCTCGGGCCCACGCTGTTCTTAGAAGATTTCTGAGAAACGCTTAGTAACAACGGACGAAAAAACCAGAACACCAATTGTTGACTTGAGTATTATGTATTGTTACACCAGCATATAAATCAAGTATCACTAAGCAAACTAAGAAAACTAAGGTCTGAAAACAAATATTACAATAATAAATCTCTGTATTACTTCTGACGATGTTTCAATCTTCTTTCTGAACAGCGACCGATGAGACGATGACTGTCGTATTGATGCCTCCGCGAAAATCGAGGAAGTTGATTTTGAGCAAACAACCAAGAATTGATCGTTCAATCTTCAACTCCATTGACAGTGTGTCTTA
Organism: Trichobilharzia regenti; assembly: GCA_944472135.2. Classification (NCBI taxonomy): domain Eukaryota; kingdom Metazoa; phylum Platyhelminthes; class Trematoda; order Strigeidida; family Schistosomatidae; genus Trichobilharzia; species Trichobilharzia regenti. Next base: position 131,196,015 of record OX235270.1, on the reverse strand, counting down.
TCACCTTGCACTTTTGACAAGCTAAGCACGTGTGTGCCCATTCCCTTACTTCTTTATTAATGCCGGGCCAACAAAACCGACTGGTTACGAGCTTGACAGTAGTTCGAATACCTGGGTGAGATAAGCCATGCAACGTATTGAAGACGTCATGGTGTCAATGTAGTTGAAGATTGAACGATCAATTCATGGTTGTTTGCTCAAACCCAACTTCCCTATATTTTCGCGGAGGCATCAATACACCAGTCATCGTCTCATTGGTCGCTGTTCAGAAAGACCAAATACCGCCAGAAGTAATATCGTGATTTATTATTGTAATATTTGTTCACAGACCTTAGTTATTACGATGGTTATATGTTGGTGTTAGAATAAAGAATTCTCGAGTCGCCAATCGGTGTTTTGGTTTTTGCGTCCGTTAGTACTAAGCGTTTCTGAAAGGCTTCGAGGGACAACGAGAGGCCCGGCGTAGCAAGAGCTGGGCATTAAAGGTTTCGAGACGTGATTGACATACGGCGATAACTTTTAGGCACGGTGGGGCGAGGAGTACTCGTGGAAATGTCGCATAGAATAGTGTCTCTTTCCATACCAAGGGTTTCTCAGCTAATTGTAGAGTTTTTTTCGACAACTCATGTTGAAGCTCGGTGTCTTCTTTTTGAAGACGAGCCAGTTTTACAAGGTCTATGTCGTCGATTTGGGTGAGGGAACAACGCGCGACAAGGCATCTGCGACAGTGTTGTTTACTCCGGAAACATGGCGAATATCTGATGTAAACTGTGAGACGTAATCCAGTTGTCGTGATTCCCTAGGTGAATACTTATCTGAAGGTGAGTTCAGAGAGCACGTCAGAGGTTAGTGGTTAGTAAAAATTATGAATTCACGACCCTCCACTGAATGTCGAAAATGGCGTATAGCACAGTACATAGCCAGAAGTTCTCTGCCGAATGTGCTGTACTTCGTTTCAGCTAATCGAAAGCGCCTGGAGGAAAAGGCGAGTGGTTGCCACTTTTTGTTAACTAGCTGTTGTAGAACTGCGCCGATTGCAGTGTTTGATACATCAACCGAGATACTTAACGGTGCCGTTGGATCCTGATACATCAGAAGTGTGGCATTCGCAATGGCTTTTTTAATCTGGGTAAAAGCATTTCGAGCAGACGCGTCAAGTCCTATGGACTTCTTATTCCCTCGAAGGAAGTTTGTCAATGGCTGAATCAGAGAGGCACAGTTGGGAGTAAAGCGTCGATAATAACTTACTAAGCCATTAAAAGTGTGGAGACTTTTCACTGTCTGAGGCTCTGGAAAGTTCAGTATAGCCTCGAACTTAGTAGCCAGTGGGCGAATGCCGTTGCAGTCAATAGTGTGACCCAGGAAGTCGAGTGAGTCAACACCGATTTGACACTTTTAAATATTAATGGTAACACCATGTTGGCGTAACCTGTTAAATGCCAAGTTCAAGTGTCTAAGGTGAGTTTCCTTGTCTGAACTGGCAATGAGGCAGTCGTCTGAGTATGCGTATACAAAGTCGAGACCGCGAAATACTTCGTCAATGAAGCGTTGGAATGTTTGGGCTGCATTCCGAAGACCGAATGGCATACGTAGAAATTCAAAAAGTCCGAAAGGCGTTATGATAGCCGTTTTCGGGATATCTTCTGTTGCCATCGGGATATGGTTATACACTTTAACCAAGTCGATTTTAGAGAATATAGCTGCCCCAGATAATGTTGCCATCAAGTCGTGCATATGGGGCAATGGGTAGCAATCAGGGGTTGTTTCGGCATTCACTTTCCGATAATCACCGGTGGGTCGCCAATCATTGCTATCCTTTTTCGGAACCATATGAAGTGCGGATGCCCATGGGCTATTCGAAGGTCGAATGATGCCAAGGGTGAGTATATGGTCAAACTCATTCCTAGCGATTCTCAGTTTGTCAGGAGCCAGTCGTCGTGCTCTAGATGTCACGGGTTGCCTTGTGGTAATAATGTGGTGCATAACATTACTGGTTATGCACGGTAGAAATCGTTCGACGGGCAATTAAGTTCCGGATATTTGTCAACAATAGGTTGAAAAGTTGGATCAAGGATTGCCCTTTATCTTAATAGGTGACAAGCTGGGTCTTATGTAGGTGATGCCTTTGATAGACAGACCAGTAATATTGTCAATCAGTCGTTTTCGGCGGACATCTCCGCGTGAATCATGATGATTAAGTAGGCCCGTGCCAATGATGGGTATTGTGACATCAGCGAGAAGGAAAATCCACCGAATAGGTTTGCGTAAACCTACGTTCAGGCAGACGCATTTCCTACCAAAGGCTGCAACTGGTTTACCATTTGCAGCCTGTAAGTCGAAGGGAGGTTCCTTCTGTCGATCTGCCACTGTAGCAGGGAGGACGCTGACTTCGGCGCCTGTGTCGACTAAATATCATATGAAAAAGAGAAGACGTTCAGCGAAGAGACTCTTTTCGGCGAATTCATTCACATAGCTGTACAATCGCATTTATATATAATTATTTGAGTGTGTGTGTGTACATGAGGTTTGTCAAAATTAGATAATTGATCAGGTAATAAAAGAATGATCTAATATAGAAACAAAGTTAATTGGACAGCAACTAAATTAAGATTGAGTTAGTAAGTTAGATGACGTAATACAATTGACTAAAATGTTTTAACTTAGGTCAGGTTAGCAACAGAGGTAATTACAGGTAGAGACTAAGTAGAAGTGGGGTAGATAATAATGCCATTTAGATTAGAAATGAAATTGAGCAATTAAGTTGGATGACGTAACATAAATGACTATAAATTGAGCGTTGGTCAGGTCAATTAAAGTGGTAGTACCAGGATTCCTCAGTAGGAATCTTTTTGTAGACCTCAAATACTAGTTTCGCTATTTATTTCTTATATAGGGACTCAGTTTCTTGATCTAGTTGGGGAAGTAATTGCTTCGCTGCCAACAATATTTTATGTCCATTTAATCGCAAGGAGAGACGTGCGCGAACCAGAGCAAGACCATATCCTACGCACGTGTTCCAGAAGAAGCGGGGGTTTTCTACTGACCCTTGCTATCGTTATGCGGTCATTCTGAGTTAAATGTTGATGTGGTGATGGAGGTCACTAGGATATGCAGTCTCTCCTTCTTCCGAAAGTTAGTAGTGAATACGAACTGATGATTATCTGAACAGAAAGAACTGTAGAAGACGATCATCGTAGTCGGTTAGTCGGCAGGGAACTCGATAGGTACCACATATAAAGTTCTCAGTCTGGTATAAGTGAAACGAAGTAAAACAATGCAACAGGATATGATGTCATGACTCCAGAAGTGTTAAGGATGGTAGGGATGAACTACTGCCCGTCTAAATAAGATATTACGCAGTGTCTTGGAAGCAGAAAGTCTCTCAACACATATATACAGAAATAAGTGTATTAGAAAAGGGACTAAATTTCAATGTGGCGGTTGACAAGCTGAAACCTGAGTATGTCATGCTTAAAGTAGGAATAGCACTAAGTGGGATAGACGAAAAAACCGCTGACGAAGTACGGGCACAATTTCCACTTACATTGAAAAGACAAAAACGTGGAAAGCCTAACCTGACAAAACAAGAGATAGAAGCCCTAAAACACCTTAAGAATAACAAGGATATAGTAATCAAAAAGACAAAGGAAATGCAACAGTAGGATTAGACAAATCAGACTATTTGGACAAGGTGAATGCTCACATAGAAACAGGACCATATGAGGAAATTAATAAATCAATAGACACAGTTATGAATAAAGTTAGGAAATCCACAGCGAACCTTATACGCCTAACCTCAGTGTCGCTCATACCATCATATTGTACTAATGAGCACAGGAGATGGGACACCGGCACATATGGTCAAAGACAACTGGCATCTTCAAGTGTTTCACTCTCAACAGCCACATCTCACGACCATGACTGAGGACAGAGTGAATTGCTGTTCATTACATACCTCCTCTGACTGACAACCTGATATCACGTCTACGCCAGATATGAGTTTCTTTTGGATAATGACACACGAGCCCTTTTATTAGCTAAATGATTTCATCGGGAAACCGTTCTTTGCAGCTGATACAACTTCCCAAATATGTGAAGTAGTAGACGCGCTGAACCACTTCACTCCCTATGTTTAAGTTAGAATTCAGTGCGGTTCAGTCCTGCAGCATCATCCTACATCTGGCAGGGGTGATTATCATACCAAACATTCGAAGGTTTCTGCTCAAGGTGCACAGAAGACTCAGTGTTTTATCAGCGTCTTCACCTAGGAGGACAAAATCATCCGCATATTCTGAGTGAACAAGACCGTCCCTTGGTAGCGAGTCAATCTATTAGTTGCTGTAGTCAATTAGGGTCGATTCCTACGAACTGTGATCAAGATTTGATCGGATAGTTGCAAAATAATTGGGCGCTGAATGAGAAGTAGACATTTATAAAGTTATATTTGTAAACATACAATTCTATTTATTTATTTATGATACATGTTGATACCTGTTGCACGATTCATGATTGGACAAGAATTTTAAAAACAAGATGTGTCCCTTTATATATAAAACTTTGTTATGTTAATTTCGATTAATTTCCCTGAAGAAGTTCGGACCAGATTGCCGAACGAAACGTTGGAATTAATCATTTCAATTTCGCTGAGATTTTACAAATATAACTTTATAGGGTCGATTCCGTTAGTACATTTATGATGAATTTAAACAGAAATGAAGATAGTGAGCATCCCTGATGGATACTACTAGTTGTCATCACTTTAGATGACAATTGTCTTCAAAGTCTTAAACGGCTACATGAACTCCGAGTAGAGTGTCTTGTTTGTTGAGATATACTTTCTCGGCACTTCCTTCACCGCTGAAAATTTCCATAACACATCTCAGTCTACGGAGTCAAATTCAGCTTTCAAGTCAAGAAATGCAGCTGGTGTTGGGTGCTGGTGAGTACGTTTATGTTTCGAAGTGTGTCAAAGGGTGGATGTATGGTCAATACACAGCCCTCTTGGCATGAAGATCGACTGGCTTTCTCGGATTTGTTTCTCTCGGGCACCACTTAGTCTACACATGATTACTGAACTTAGATACTATGTTAGTCGAGCTTATGCTCCCATGACTATTATAGGAAGACTTGTCGCCATTCTCTACAACTGTGATAAAAAGTAACTTACACCAGTCTAGTGGGCCTATTTCTGATTTTAAGACGTTACCTGAAGCCTTAACCAAGCGAGATGTCAGTTGGACAACAGTGTACTTAAACTCCTTCAGAATAATTTCATTAGTGTCTGTTACTTTACCTCGTTTCAGATCAGAGATATCCTGTGTAACCTCAGTTTTCAACGGGGACATCCAATTCAGTCTGCTGTTGGATGGTGGGCAAGTAGAGTGTGTCTGGTGGCCAGTTAAATTGTTCCCTAAAATATTCTTTCCAACGTCCCAGTCGTCTACCCTGAGAGGTAATTAAGACTCTGCTTTTATAGGAGGTTGTCTCGCTTATCATCTGCGTACGTTTTGCAGTCTGTTTTCCTAAATCGTTGTCTGATGTTACCTATTACCGATGCCTTTTCTACCTCTTTCACTGTTTCACACACACGCACATAAAAACTGGTTTTTACTCATATATGAGTAAAACTTGGGGATTGTGGTAGCAAGTAATTCCATATTAGTCTTTTTATTAGATGTATCACTCAGTGAAACAGTATTATTTACTGGATGATTATGAATAATAAATTTTGTTCGAAATGTCATCCAGTAAATAATACTGTTTCACTGTGTGATACATCTAATAAACAAACTAATATGGTTTTTACTCAATTATTACGGGATTCGATATGGACATTTCCCTTCTTCTATACTTCCTTATGGACTTCTTTGAATCTCCACTTTCCATAAGACTCCTCCCAACAATGGTGAGCTCATCACAGTAATTTTATGAACGTGACGCTCTTGCACTGATGTGGAGGTTTTCGTCCAAACTTCACGTGTAACCAATTGAACTGAGACTGATGATTTAAGTAGTACATAATCCATCCATCCTCCTGATAAATAGTTTTTTAATTCCCTTATCATTTCTTCGTTTTATGCTAGGATCCATAAAGTTGGACTGATTGTCACATTCATAAACCACTATTAGCCTGATTCGAATGTAATCTAGGTTGAACTGTGGTCATACTTTGGGATAGATTGTCCGTCAGAGTATCTTCCTTGAAGTGCAGACGCGAAAATAATGGCGTTTTTCACCACTCCGTAAATGGGTTGTAATTGTCACAAACATGAACTGGACAATTTCGTTAGTGAGCTGTATCACTTAGATCTCATACAACTCACAAGTTGTTTGAAATTTGCTTTAACGCTGCCCAAGGTAGATGAGTGAAACGTTTTAATTTACTATGTTTGCTAAGTTAGGTTTAATATTGCGTGAAAAAGCACAACTATAGGTAAAGTTTTCTCAGGTTACAAAGTGTTGTAGGGTCGGTTTCACTTAGTAGTACTCACTTTGACCAGTGCTCCATATCGCTTCTTTAGAGCACTCGCATTTCTAACCTGGGTCAATGCAAGGTCTCATTCCTTGCCTCCAACCGATAGCTGCTACCTTGAAGGGGTGGTTAGGCTTGCAAAACTCGACCCGATGTTCTATATTGGCTGAAAAGAGTGCTTCTGCAGGTCCACCATGCCAGAGAAGTAGCCTGGATCGCGGTCAAACTAAAAGTAGTCACCATCATTGTTTAATTCGCCCATACTTTGATGGTGGTTAGAGGGAAAAGTCCCACCGTTGGCGAGTGGGATCGTGAAAAGAAGTAGGTGTCTCCCTCAATCGACGAACAGGCCAGATTTTCTGCCTCTCGTCTCTGTGATTGCCAGCGGTTCATAGCAGGAGGTGAGATGGAAATATATGTAAAAGACACTTCGAACAGGCTGTGTGTTACTGACCACGAGTAGTTATCCCCTTGACTTTGAAACCATGCAGCACTAATGCTCCTACTGTTTCGGGTATTTCAATAAGAAATCAACTTCTATATTGTGGGCAGGTAGGCAGTAGTAACCGCCCAATCACTTGCACAAGCACACAAGGCTTTCCTGATCATCACCCATATTCGCCTGGCATAATATCCCGTCAGCTGCAGAAACAGTGGTAAAGACTGCTGATAACCCGCGAACTAGAGTTAGTAAGTGCTACTGTATTTCTCCTGCTTTATCCGAACTGATAGACACAAGAAGACTGATTCCAATCAGGTTAGAACATAACAAAGAGCAAAAGCATCTCATAAGTCTCCGCAACAACCTGACTGACTGACTGAATTTCAACAGAAGAATTTGTAAAGAAGTGCAACAGTTCAAGTTGTCACACTTCATGTAGCACCCAAATTCTCCACTTTGTTTGCTGATTCAGTCAATTTAAGTATTATGTTTTCTCACGGGATGCCATCATCTGAATCTTTTAGTTTTTTTTATTGGATGTTAACCATCCGTTTGCGAAATGCTCTTATACTGAGTTGACCTTAGATCCATGTTGATGGAAGTGTAAACAACTTGATTGGTGTTCTCCGCAGTTGTATTAGATATCTTAAAGCCACTACGCTAGCAGTTCGACCGAATTATAATCAGCAGTACTGAAAAAGACACAGAGAGTACAGTGACTCACCAACTATCTTAGTTCAGAGGAATAGATGGATTAGGATGTAGTTTTCCAACATGATCAGTATAAAAAACCCATACCCAGTATTACCATAGTTGAAACACACCATCGATAGAATTAAGTTTCAAATTTTAGTATATATTTAACAAACTCACGCAGTATTTACAATAACTTTCAAACGATCGAATATCTTGTCTTAATTATAGAAAGATGACGTTAGTTAGTACAATGAAATCACAGATAGACTGAGATGGTTGAAAGTGGTGTGAAGTGAATTAATTAGTTGTCGACTTGTCAAATAATTATAACTAATTATCTTCCCATGGTCGCCAATACTTCTTGATATTAGAAACATTTTCATTATGTCTACTAGGTGGTTCGATTGATTTGATACATGGTTGTTGTTGTGATTCATTAATTTCTCTATTCATATTATTATCGCTATTATTATTATTATTATTATTATTATTATTTTGCATTGAAATATTGAACGGAATGGGTTGGTTGATTTGTATCCAGTAGTTTTAAGCCTTGCCTCCTCCTTTCAGTATTTTGTGTTAGTGTTGATGTAATTATTTTGTCTTTGCAGAAATCATTATTATTACTATTCTGATTCTCTTTGTCTTCTATGGTTTCAATTAACTTATCCAGTAAATGAACGTCTGATACCTAATAAAATGGTGTGCATTTCACATGAAAAGAAAAAATACAACAGAAATAGGGGAAAAATGAAGCAAAATATAAATTATGTGTGTGTGGAAACATTTGGAGTTTAGATACCTCAGTAATAATAAAAATAATGATAATAATTGAAAATATTTCTTTCTCATAGTAAATTTAAAGCAAGCAACAACTGTCGTAAAAAGTAGTATTTAGACGAATTCATAAATTTCAGTGGAGGGACTCATCAGCTGAATACTCCTCTATAAACGTTGTTATATACACAACTGCTTTTCAAGTTTAACGCACAGACATGCAAACTCATGAATATTTTAACAACAATTAAGGATCAGTTTCAAGCAATCTATGACTCGCAAAACGATGAATGTGAGTGATAACCTGTTAACGTCATCATTAAGTGAATAATATTCACCAATCAAGGCAAACTATTAACATTGCAGAATGGAATGATTGTCGTAGAATTAATCAAGTTATAAGCGTCTAGATATGATGATAATAATATTGAAATTTCAATGAAACTTCATAATAAACAGATATATACCATTTAGGAATAAATTAACATGATTTTTACATGTCTGATTGAAGCTCATAAGTGTAGTAGTTGTAACACTATACATCAAAATCATCAATACTCAACTATGATTTTTGATTTGCACATATCCTAAGAAAACTACCAGTTGATCAGATAAAATAGTGATAATAGGAGCACTACAAATAACTATGGAAAAAGCGTTGTAAAAAGAAGAGGGAAAGAAAGCAAATTATAAAGGTATGATTAAAGTGTCCTACCAAAGTATATTTAAGCTAACTACTGTCTCCTTTTGCATACACAGACAAATCCGGCTTCTATAAATCTGGTTAATTAAAATAGCTTGATAATAACTATAAAGCTTTTTTACTCAGCATTACTGTATGATCACAGTCCAATAAATTTCATGTGATTTAGTCCCTTGGGATGCCATCATAAGTACTAGAAATCTATTTGAGGAAGTCTTCGCCAGCGCGAACTGACAGATATCTTTCCGTACGTCCAATACACTGGCTTTCATAAACACAAGTAAAACTGATGTACAAATTTTGATGTGTCTAGGGTCGTTGTCTCATCTTTGCCTGTTGCTTACACTATCGCCTATGTTGTTCTTGTGAGTAACATATTAGCAGTATCATAGGTTCTTTTACTCGTTTCGAATACTCATTTCTCACTAGAATCTCCCTCAAGAATTTCTCTTTATAGTCTAGTCTGCTACTTGAACATATCTTTCTTGTTCTAACCAGACTCCTTTAGTACTGAGCGAGGAGGAAGCTATTGAAATGTACGAATTTTCCTCTCTAAGTTGGCTTTCTGTATATAGCTCCCTCTCTCTCTAGAGTTCTGTCAGCCCATCTGAAGAGACTTACATCCAAAAAATGTGTGGAGTTATTGTGTTCATGTTCCATCTTAAATTTCATACTAGCACGGTATGAATTAAATTCTTCTGACATTATCTCGACTTTGACCGTACCTCTGCATACTGTGAATACGTCGCCAATATACCATAGGTATATGTCAGCTATTCTTATATAGTCCTTTAAGGCAGTATATTCTATTCATGTAACACTGTGTGTTTTTATGTATTTAACCTTAAAAAATTATATAATTAATAATGTTCATAGAGTATTCAGGTGACGAGTCCTACTGAAATTTATAAATCCGTTCAATACTGCTTCTTTCAAAGTTGTTGCTTGTTTTAAGTTACAGTAATACGAGTAATACACAACTTTCCAATAAAGCGCTTAACTACAAAATAAAAAAGTGATACTATAACTTGCTACTTTTCTACAATGAGTATGTAGCACAAAAGATGGCACTTTTATCTTAATGAGCACTCCTTTAACAGGGAAAATGGATGTTAGGTGGGATAAGAATGTATACATAGATATAATTGAACTTAGACTACTCAACCACCCTCTAGTTTCCACAACATTAGATATTAATCATTCAAGGATTGAGAATGAATTATTACATTGAATTTCTTTCACACTATGTCAAAAATTCAAAGAAGAAACAAGCTCATCCAATTTTATGGGGGTGGGATATGTGGATGACTCATTCAATGTGTTGAAGTTTGAGCATATCCCTAGGTTTTTACACACCAATGAACTCAGTAGTAAACGGAAACGAATCCGCTTTCGGTCTGAAAGATGACCAGGGTAAGTTACCTTTACTAGACTGCAGAGTGAAACGAAAACAAGATGGTGGGCGTCTCAAAATAAAACAAGCATTTATACACTGAATGACTAACGGTCATTCTATTAACGATACAAAGTATCCGAGTAGTATTAATAGTCGCCCGAATTTAAAACTAGCATTAAATACCAAGGACTGTTGAACAGTTGCTTCCTTCATGTGTGAAATTCTGAACCAGTGCACTCAAAGTGTTATTGATAGGCTATGATAGTTGCCAGTTCGCTTACTAACTATGAAACTTATACTTCTTAGTGAAATGAGCTTTGAAAATCTGAATGCATGCTAAGTAAATATTCGACTATCATTTTGACGTTTCACGACCAAAGTCGTCATCAGTATGCGCGAAGGGATTCTGCTGAGATGGCCAAATCGTTCAGTTTCCCTCAGTTTAAAGAAGTTATTCACTAACCAGATCGAATTTATTTAGACACTGGACAGTCGTTTGGCTCGTCTGCACTTAATTCATCATCAGTGTCCCTGATAGACTCAACTCAGAGAGTGGGATCGATTCAAACCACCCAAATGCCGGCTAGCTGTTTAAGCATACTGGCAATACAAAAGATCAAATGATGGATTTGATTCTAAGAAAGTTGATCACTTCTTCAGCTGCTAGCATTGTCTGTCGATATAATTATTCGCCTATTTTGTTTGAGCATGACTATCATGAAGTATGATAGCCAATATGGATTTGAAAATAGCTAATCTTGAGTGGTCTGATATGGCATATCATAAGTTCGTGTTCAATTGGTGGATGGTGGCTAGCAGTGGAATCCAGGATGCGCATTTCGTCCTATTTGGGACTCTTTAGCTGGATGTACCTGCATTTCTCAGTGAGTGATGGTGTTCCCACTGAGGCTCGAACCCAGTGCCCGTAGTTTCAAACGCACTTCGGTCCAATCAATCGACGGGAAAATCAAAAATTCAATTCAATAATAAGTTCGTGTTGACTAAAATCCATGGGTTATTGAATTTTTGATGCATTCAGTTAATTAGTAAAGTGATTATCATTATTTCACACGACTACAACCGTTTCCATGATGTGGTTGTGGCTTCACAAAATCGGTTAGGCAAATAAAGATAATAACGAAGTTCCTCAGAAGCTACATTCATTTCATTGTTATATGCTACAAGGTGTACCTATTGTGTGAGAATTGGTTATACCGCCATCTGGCCAGGACTTCGATGAATTGTGGGAGCTCCGTGTCACTCGGTTAGACACTTGTAGACTAAACTGAACTACTAGCTCATGTCGCTCTGTGAGGAAATATCGATTTAGATTGAGCAAACAGGTAATAATCGAGTTTATTTGTTAGGCTGCGACAGATTGATTTAGGTAACAGAATTCTGCTATTTCAATGAACACCACTTTTATTTCCAAGTAGTTAGTGATGAGCCATACTTGTTGTGTGAAGATGAAGCTGATGGCTATTTGTCAAGCACGCTTTCGGTATAACACGCTGTCATCTTACTATCAGTTGTTTGTGAACTGTCCCTAGTTAGTTAAGCACTCATCTCGGTCTGGAAACATACGTCTTATTTGGGTCAATGAATTTTCTGTCCTGATTCTCTTTACTAGCGCCTTCTGGGCTATGTAAGATGAGTACAAATGAGCTGGAATACAATAACACACGCATATTATAGTCGTTATCCACATAACAGCCGAACAAACACACACAACTAGAATGTATAGAATAATAAGTGATAAGAATTACTAACCTTTTCATCATAACTGAGAAGTGAACGTATGCGATCGTATTCAACTCGCTCAAAACGTCGACGATACTGTTCCACAGTAGCTCTAAAGCTTTTCCCCTATCGAGGAAACAAGAATAAAGATAAACAGCAGTTATTTGAGTACTGTACATGCACATGAATGAACGACAATATCGACAACAGGAAGAACACCTGGACTTGTTTCTTTCGTACACAAAATTTCGGCTGTTTAATGCTTTTTACTATATCCTTATTTACCCATACCCATAGGTATTGCCGAGAACAAAAAATGACGTTCACAGAGCGATGGCCAATATAACTGGTTCCACAGAAACAGTTTTCACTCCTGGGTTTGATAATATTATTGACTTTCATATGAAGTTTATAATCAGTCTAAATCAAATCAAATCTGAACATTATTCATGATCATTCATCTATGTGTGAAATATGACGTTCATTCTTGTGTTATATTTACACAGATTATCGTATATACATGTTATGAATTATAATAACAATTAACAGTCTTTCCGCATATACCTCTTGGAATTTTGATGTCATTAGACTAGATATTTTTGAGTAGCTTTTGTTGACTTATCAATGTTATGTGATTTATAGTGGACGCCTTTAATCAATCCAAATAAAGGTAATTACATCCACTGAGAAAGCAAAGAACACATTTCAGATAAGAAATTCTCTGAGGTGTGATTTAAAAAATGGAAATTACCTGTTCAACCTTAGGATAAAGCCGAACAATCGGGATTCTTTGTTCGAGTTGCTGATCGATGGTTGTTGACGTATCACAAGTATATTCAGGTTTATAAGCACCATTTGACTGTATTGTCCTCAATCTGTCTACTGCACTCTTTAATATGTAGATCCGTTTAATCTAGAACAAGTGGAGATGATAAGAGGTAGAGAGAGAGATATTTAGAAAAAACATGAAACACTCTGTACAGCATCGTATTTTGAACTTTGTTGGTATGATTAGAGAGACTAAACAAAATCACCGACTGGAAATATTCTCAACTCACTATGGGATTAGTTGTTTCAGTTGGGATTCAGGCTATGCTTTGCATCCTGTTGGATACTATACAACTAGATACATATTAACCTGTAGTATAATTTTGTTAATGGTATTTTTGACCGTCTGTTGTTATGAAGTTTGATCACAAGGTGATTCCAGTTAAAGTACTACTGAAAAGCAGGGGTAGATTAGTGGATGGCTGTTTTATACTCGTTTGGAGCTCTTCAGAAGTATCCACACATGTCTCCAACAGAGATCGAACCCGTGAATTAAGGTTTCAGGATGAATCCATACACCATTCACTTGTTGGGAGGGAATCTAATGGCTCATCACTTCTATCTCCTGTAAATACACGGTATATAGCACTACCTCCATGAGCCTCTGTTGCTTGTGGTAAGACTACTTCTACACACTTTTGGAATTCAGAGTTATTGTCTTCTAACAAGTTCAAAATACTCCGGTGAAACGTATCCACTAGCCTGTATTGGTGTGTGGTAAATATATTTCACCTGTTAAGGTGAAAATTCCTCAACATTTCTACTGATTGATTCTGTGAATTTCTACTGTCGAGGGTTTTGAAGAAACAACAATTTCAGCTAATAACCTCTTGTTCACTGTCTTGCATTATTCTCTCCTCAGATGCATTTCTCTCAGATCTTGCTACTGGTTAGCATCTAACTACTTTGTCCTGCTTCTACTCACCTTCATTTGTGAGTAACTTGTTCTCTTATACTTGGTATGGAAATGTTTAGTTGCTTTTTTTTTGATAACAGTTGCAATATGCTTAATAATTTCAGCAGATTTATTTTGACGGGGTTAATGAAGTCGGCCTTTTGGGAGAAGGAATATTTATTATTCATCATCAGAACGTTATGTTTACAGGTATGTAAAGTATGCTGCCTTATTCACTTCTCTTGAGATGTACTGATTGCACACAATTTATTGGTGGTAGATACAAATGGAATCTGAAATGTGTGAGATTCGTCCTACTCTGAACTCACGAGCAGGTTGTATCTGCAACCCCGATGACTGATGGTGTTTCCAATGAGAAGAAACACACTTCCAAGGGGCCATCCACTGATAGCCCACATCAATCAAATAACACTGTGTTGACATCACGACATCACTGAAATGTTCAAAATAGAAGCCAATACACCGACTGGGACTACATGTCTTCATCCCAAAATATTGAACAAGAACGGATTTATGATGATAATTCCAACAAATTTTCGGCTAGACTGAGCAGTGTTTTGCGAAATGCGTTAAAGAGGCGACTAGAATTCCAAGGTTATGATTGTGTTACCTCGTCATATACCAAAGGCGTATGATGATGATTATGATGATCAGTTAATGTCTTAGTAATAATATAACAGTAATAATAATAATTTTACTTTCGCAAGTACCTTCAAATCATCATTATTCTCAAAAATAATAAAAAGTAAGCAACTCACATCCTCCTCCAATCTGAGTATATCGCGAAGACGAATTAAACGATCATTGATCTGTCTACGTCGTAATCTTTCAGCGTCCTTTTTCTTATTTAGAATATTTAAGATAGAAAAGTAACAATTAAAATTTAACACAGGATCAGAAGAGTAATATAAACATCTGAGTATCTTAAGTGAAAAGTGAAGATACAAAACTCTCAGCAGAATAGAAATATCCCACTGCAGAATAAAAGCACATACTATTCTCGTGGGAAATATTTATTCGTTACTTTTCAGAAACTTGTGTGCGTCGGTGGTATAGCGGTTAGGACGCTCGCCGACCATGCACATGGTCCGAGGTTCGATCCCCGGTCGACGCACTCCTTTACTTCGCTGAGCCAGAAATAATGCTGGTAGAGAGGAAAGGTTGGGCATGAGGCTAGTAACCTCATCCTGTAAAATAAACATTGCTATTGAAACTTCAAGCCACTAGCTTGAAACCCTATGTTCCACTGGGGAACATGAAGGAAAAATAAATAAAAAATTCAAAAACTTGTATTTCTCTCTGTTCCGAAGGGGATATAGGGCTTCAAGCTGAAGGCCCTGATAAATTAATCAGGAAGTGTATGGAAAATATTTCCTTATTTTTTTAAATTTTTATTGTAACTTGACTCCACATAGTATTTTTGATACAAGTATGGAATTTTCAGCATGTGATATCGGTAGCCCAAATTTAGCAGGCCGACCATTGGTATCAGGTGTGCATCGGCTGAGGATCGAACCCCGGACCATGTGCATGGTTGGCGAGCGTCCTACCGCTATACCACATAAGGTGATAATAATAAGAAAGACATGAATGGCATACTTACAGAGAAAGATAACGACACCGAAAGGAGGGAATTAAAGACGTCAGTATTGCTATCAAAGAAAGGAGGAATCTGTGGAACCTTCAGTATGATTCATAACAAGACAATAGTGAAAGTGACGTTCAAGTCTACAAACTGAATCAGAGACAAATTATGTGGGTTTAAGAATCCTGTGGAGCCCATTACACAAAATAGTTTACTTCATCTTATACCTCGTAATGATTGTGAAGTAAAAATGCATAGATTGAAGTAGTGACCGGAGTGAGTTAGGTGAGCGAAGCACAAAAACTTAGCGAAAGCTAGACTAGTACACTTTATTAAGATAAGAAGCTTAGAAAAAACATTATCTAAATGGGTGGCCTGCTTAAACCACTGAGCCACCATAAAAAGCTATCTCTTAATGTAACACCCATTCAGTTATGTCTTTTGGTCGCAAAAGGTACTCACACACACACACACACTTTCAGTTGGCTTTTAATCTATGGCTGTGCATTTTAAAAAGAAAATGAAGGGAAACTGTCTCAGATGATTGAATTTTCCGCCTGATGCTGAACAATGTTACATCACACGACATACCGTCTGTTAATATTTTAATTCAAGATCCCACAAGGGTAGTAAATATTTTGCAAAAATTTACTCTGAGAATTCTGTATTTTGTGCAAAGACATTTTATAGGATGCAGCTATTATTATTTTCGTTATCATGATTACTACATGTACTTGTACATAACCAGACAGAGTGAAAAGGATGTGACAAGGTGACTGTCTCAAAACCAAATATATCAGGATGAAGGCAGAGATTGATGACTTTAGTTGGACTGGTTCACCACGCAATACAAAAATGTGGCAAATTCTAACATGTGGAAGAACGAGAGCTGCAAAAGCAAGTTTCAAAGTTATGCGACCAAAACTGATATTATTATGAACAATAAATTGCGTTATAAAAGTCATTCAATAGGTGGAGCTGAATGAATATGGAATTTGTTAATTACTTAGGATTTAACTATAAGACACAGATTTTCTCAGTAGCAGGCTGTGAGTCCACATCTATGGTGGGAAGGAATTACTGATTGAAGGTAAAGTGCACTAGCCAATGAGCAACACATCCACACTCAGTATTGGTTAGTATTCCACGGGACTCTGGTACGAATCCAACCGTAATCAATCTTTTCAATACATTTTCAATCAGTATTATCTTTATCATGATCTTCCTGTAGGAGTGTATACGCGTATTGTTATATCAGAATTAGTAAGTTTACATGAACGTGTGTATCTTATCAAAAGATAAGAAAATTTCAATGAAATTAAGATTAAACTGAATAAACGAACTAATGAACTTTACAAATTCTTAGGACAGAGGACATTTAAGTATCCAAATCGATATGTCACTGGCCTGCTACTCCGCCCATTTCCGGATATGTTCAATTCCCCCTACCGTCCGATAGCTAAGTGATTAGGTGAAATCCTTGAACCTGTCAGGAGGCGGTTGTCTACTCATGCACTTCTTGATACCTTGCCATTTGTCAATTGTATGCAAAATATGAATTATGAGAGTAAACATATGCTGTTTCTGAATGTGATTTAACGTCTGTATCCAAAAAAATGCTGTATATGAAACTTAAATCCAGAAGAGAATTAAAAGGATCTCGTTGTCCTTGCAAAGGATATTGGTTGCAGTATCGTTGAGAATAACGTGTTCTACTCTACGATTACTGTTAAATAACCTACAAGACGAGATCCCTCAGCTGATCAAATCTATGTGCATTAATCATTTCACCTGCTCTTGCGGAGCTAAATATAATAATAATTTTCTTTATTCCAAAACAGTATTTGTGATTACAGAATGGAATTCTCAGCATTTTACTACAGTATTGCATCCAGTTAGTACATTATCAATAAAGAAAATTCTACATAGATTAAGGAAATCTCAGTTCATTATGACAACAGCTTATTAGCATGTTGGCAAAGCCAAAATTGATCAGCGTTTGAAGGTGTTAGAAAAGTAGATGCTTGTATATTTACTGGCGTAAGCGGAAGAAAGAAACAAAGCAGTACATAACAGAAAAAAGAGAGAGAGAAAAGGAAAAGAAAGATATGATATGAGTTGGGAAGACGAGGTCTAATTGTTCTACTGACTATTTAATAAGTTGTAGGTATCACGCCTAATGCTTTCTTTATCGGACAGAACACGAGCTAAGTAGGGTATGGTTGAGTTTTTGTACTTACTAGTGCGAGCATGTAGTTTTCTATATAGGCTCCTGGTTTTGCCTGAAGAGGTACAAGGGGAGAGTTGTGAATGAAGAGGGTATTGTGAGTTAGATAAAATGGATTTAGCCCATTTTTCACATGAGTCCATGTGCCTGTCAACCAGAATATTAACAAGCTGGTTAAGTGGCACGTAGCTTACTCTGCTAACAACCTTTAACATCCTGCTTAATAAGGTATAGTCTTTCTTCAGTAGCCCAGGGAAAACTAAGGGGAACAATAGAGAATAATAGGCAGAATACAGGAGTTAACGAATCGTAGGAGTAAGGGTTGGGTTATGCCAGAATGTCTTAACTTCTTGATGTAGAAGGTAAGGCGGAATATTTTCTTAGAAATCATCAAGATATGAGACGACCAAGAAAGATCAGCAGATAGGATGACGCCTAAGGATTTAATTTCTGACTTGGTTTCTAGTTCAGTGCCATCAATGTTGCACACCTCGTGAATGCTAACCAGTTTGTTTAGGTCAGACTTGTGCCTAAAGGTGAAATTAACTGTTTTGCATTTGGAGGGGTTTAAGGTGAGACCGTTTTCCTTGGACCATTGGCTGATTTCTGATAAAAAGCCATTTAGTTTAGAGCAGTCACTTTGACATTTGACAGGCAGACAGATACAGTCAGGTCATCAGCATATTTGACAAAATTAATGTCATTTGAAGATGGCAGGTCATGTAGAAAAAAAGAAAAGAGAAGTGGGGAAAGTACAGCACCTTGGGGGACACCAGCTTCAGTGAGCACAGCACAGGAGGATTTACCTTTGCATACAGTGTACTGCATTCTGTTTGAGAAGTAGGAATGCAACCAGTTAGAGATCCAGGACTCAGTTTGTGTCATAGAGAGCTTAATTAGCAAGAGACATCTAGGTACAGAGTTGAAAGCAGAAGTGAAGTCGAGAAACGTGCAGCGGACGTATTTGGCACCTTTATCTAATGATGAGACGATACTGTTGTGTAAGACGGCTGCAGCGTTTAAAGTACTCCTACCCTATCTTTAGGCAAATTGTTTGGGGTCTTCAAAGCTTTTAAGGGAGGATTCGAGTTTAAGAAGTACTAGTTTTTCCATAAGCTTTAGAAACGGGGAAGTGATGGCAATGGGTCTGAACTTCACGTTCTTGTTATTTCCAGGTTTAGGGACAGGGACTATTTTAATATCTTTCCATGGAACAGGTACAAGGTTTTTGGAGAAAGAAGCATTTAGGATGTTAGTTAGAGGAGAACATAAAGCATCTGCGCATTGTTTCAGAACATATGCAGGTATACCATCAGGGCCAAGACTACATACCGGTAGCTCGATACAGTTTTGTTCAAAAACGTACGAAAGTACCATACTGAGTGATCAAGAAGGTTGGTAAGTGGAACTATAAAAAACTCAGTAATCGAACATATGATCACCTTATTTCTACAGTCTCTCCCTTTGAAGTTACCCTACAAGGCGAAAAATAACCTACCGAAATCACTACTTATCCTACACATCTGTATTACTAAAGCTCTGGCCGTAGAAATAGAAAAGCCAGAACTTCGTGTATATCAAAAGTTTATTTAGCCACTCCTACTTTCATGGTCTTAATCCACCTATGCCAAACAATATCATGATCTCTATTCATAGTTTGGCTCTAATTATTTTTTCGTTCTCTTTATTCAGTTTGTATATCTGTTATGTACTCGTCGCTAAATTATTGTTATGGACTGGTCGAGAATTTAATAGTCCTGACGCAAGAAGGCGGAAATCAGAAGACCACTAGGTTTGCGATGATACTTCTATTGTCCAAACACAAGGAGACGAAAATAATGGTCTCACACCAAAGTGGTAAGTAAGTCAAGTAGTTGTAAAGTAAAGTAGTTCACACAAATTGTGAATGCGAATATATATAAATAATTCAGACAAGCGTGGGAAAAATCATTAGACAGTCTTAACATGAATGGCTAATTATAATGGAGTGTCGATCCAATTATACATAGCGAATATAGCAGACATGCCAACAAACATATATGGATATATGTCACCAAGCAACGGACTGTCAACAAACACTCATATTATATATAATATAATATAAGGAGAATACACATTATTAAAGGAGACAAGTCCATACAAGTGAAATGGTCACAGACTAACCGAGCAAACAGAAAGAGAGACCAACATGCACACACACACATAAATATATATATGTGGACACATATCACCTCCCCTTTTGAGAAGATGAATGATTAGTAGGATGTTTACCTGGGGGTTTATCTGGGACCTTTGGGCATGTTGTTGACGCCTGTCGTTTCGTCTGATTGTTGGGTTTGCGGCTTCGGCTCCGTCCGGAATTGTCTAACATTTTATGCTTCTTGGCTGCATTGCATAGCGAATTTAGTGGGACATCAGCCAGATGCAAACGATCGAACCAATCAAGTCCCAAAACATTTAAATCACCCTTGGTGACATAGCAAATTCCTGTGAATTTGGTATTGCGGAAGGAAACGGAACATTTCAGTTCACCAATTAGTTTGAGCCGCCCACCACAGGCGCTGAGAAGAGACTGGGAAGTATTGGTGATAGGTGGTCTGCCAATATAATTCAAAAGTTTCTCTGATATAACAGTAATATCAGAGGCAGTATCTAGCTGCAGACGTGCATCATGACCGTTCATCTGAAGATCAAGATATTTCCGCATACCTGGTGTTGTGACTTGACAGGTTGCGAGTAGACTCAATGATCTCCTTGGAGATTAAGGACCAACAGTTGGTTGAGCTTTCGCTGTATTTTGATATCTGGGTTTGCGTGGCTGACAAAAACCATTTTTATGACCGATGATTTTGCACTTGCTGCAACGGTGATTTTTGTATGGGCAAGACTTTACAAAGTGCCACGCGCCACAGTGCCAGCATGGTGATGGAGGGGTCTTCTTTGTCGTATTTTGTGAAGTTGGACGAGTATGTGTAGGTTTCCGCGGGACATTAGAAGAAGGTGGGTCAGGACTGGATGATGAGAGATTTTTGCTCTTTCGTAATGCACGAATATCAGAGCTTCTCGGAGGTGTTGATTCGACCAAGTGTGTGTCTTTCTGCAAATTAATCAGCCGTTGATATTCATCAGCTATGTCATGTAATGTTAACTTGGGATTTTGTTCTAGCTGATTGAGCAGTCGAGTTCGGATATCTGTGAAACGAGGAGATTGGAGACTGCATATGAGAATCAAGGCTTTGAACTGATCATCTGTTAAGGACCTGAGTCGAAATCTCTCACATTCTCGGTTGACTGTGCCAACGTGAGTAAGAAAATCATCATTTTCATTCATTGCCAGCTTGAGGCAACGATAACGTATACTGAATAATGAGGAGTGGTCTCCGAAATGTTCACGCAGCAACTTTATTGTATCATCGAAACAATTGTCACGTGGTTTCTGTGGTAAAATTAGGTTGCAGTACCGTTCATATTCTGCCGGACCCAATTTACGTAGCAAAACTCGCACCTTCCAGGCATCGTCTTGTGAGGCGAGATCAACAGTGAATAAATCCTCATAACGTTGATACCATGTGTCAAAAGTGACATTAGCCTCTGGGTCATAATTGAACTGTGAAATACTGTTCACAATTCCGTCGACAGATGGTAGCATGGTATGATTGGGATTGCTTGAAGGTGGAGCTGGACCAGTCTGTTGGTTGACGAACATTTCCATTAATTTCATTTGTCGTTCAAACAATAATTCCAATTTAATAGGATCCATAGTAAATTGTTATGTTGTTGCTGCTGTGTGGTTAATAGTAGTTTTTCCCCGTCGCCAAATTGTTATGTTCTAGTTTCCCCGTCGCCAAATTGTTATGTATTAGTTTTCCCCGTCGCCAAATTGTTATGTGCTCGTCGCTAAATTATTGTTATGGACTGGTCGAGAATTTAATAGTCCTGACGCAAGAAGGCGGAAATCAGAAGACCACTAGGTTTGCGATGATACTTCTATTGTCCAAACACAAGGAGACGAAAATAATGGTCTCACACCAAAGTGGTAAGTAAGTCAAGTAGTTGTAAAGTAAAGTAGTTCACACAAATTGTGAATGCGAATATATATAAATAATTCAGACAAGCGTGGGAAAAATCATTAGACAGTCTTAACATGAATGGCTAATTATAATGGAGTGTCGATCCAATTATACATAGCGAATATAGCAGACATGCCAACAAACATATATGGATATATGTCACCAAGCAACGGACTGTCAACAAACACTCATATTATATATAATATAATATAAGGAGAATACACATTATTAAAGGAGACAAGTCCATACAAGTGAAATGGTCACAGACTAACCGAGCAAACAGAAAGAGAGACCAACATGCACACACACACATAAATATATATATGTGGATACATATCAATATCCTATCACTATTATGTCCATTGTTATTATTAATTTCACTGGGAACAGTCTCCGATAATGTCACATAGGAGAGCCTTTTCTATTTAGATCCGTATGATATTTGTCATGCTCTTTTGTCATAATTATCAGCTTTTTGCGTTGTGTTTTAATCGCAAATTCCCATAATTATTTGCTTCCTACATATATAACACAAAGAAAAAGTATCACTTAACTGAATACCATTTCGAAAAAAAATCTATTCTTCATAATCACATCAGTTATAACCACACAACTCCGAAAATTGAGTCTAACAGTTTTCCACTATTGGTAAAATTTGCTTTCATAAAATCAAACAGTTTTATGCAGGTAGCGTGGCTTTGAAGGGATTTAATTGGTTACAGGTTTATTCATGAGCTGACATCGGTTAATGAACCATTGGAAAACCATCCAAGAGTACTGGACCGTTGTATCGTTCTAGTTTACGACTTTCTAATACTGAGCATTCACCACAGTACGAAATGAGCACCTTACAGTTACAAGCCGAGCTCTCAGACCATACAGCCACTGGGACCCGACCCAATGGCCAGCCAGCCCAAGAATCCCATCTTCTTCCAATTCGCGATATACTTACCAGAGGCAAGTAACTGTTCTCAAAGCTGACTTGATGCACCGCTCTGGTTTCTCAATGCCTCTTCAACTGATATCATCTTGTAGTCAAATAGAACACGCAATAAATTAATAAACTGGATAAAACAAGCGAAAAGAAAATTCCAATGTACACTTCCCTTTCTTACTTACCCGTTGTTTACGTTGTTCCAATATATCCATTATTTGTTTATTTTTTATTCAGTGCAAGTTTAGTACCGTGTCAATATTATATCTATCTATTCACAGGAGGTATTTTCAACAATCCACAAACAATTCGCTTGTCAATACACGAATGTAAACTGAATTATTATTCCACTCAAAAGATAACTGACGAAAAGAAATATTCCACTTCTATATACGCACACAAGTGTGTTGAGATTGTTTTGTTTTCTGTCAGGAAAATATTTGTCACGCCTAATTTCTTCTAGTGTTCCCACTTATGATTTCAATACTCTATAACATGATGATTGATAAAAAGAAAAAGGTAGACTGTGTCAATCTCATGATGTGACAGCGATAAAACGAACGAATGGCCGCACACAGACTGCGGTTCTAATGGGTTTCTCTCCAATAGAATTATGATTGGCCACACACACACACACACACAGGCTGCACGCACGTGCAACACATATGACACTTGCTCTAATGACTTTCTGTCCAATAGAATTATGATTGTTTTTCTTAGTCATATTACCTGGAGAAATATATACACATAATTTGACAAGCGTAGTTGTTTATGTGTATGCGTAACTCAATTTTCTTTTCTTTTAATTTTTTTAACGAATAGTAATCCCTAAATATTTAATCGTATTATTTTTCTACTTGAATTATTTGCATGCTCTTTTTTGTAAAAATATATATATGTATATATATATAATACCTTAAAAATCAGCCTGTCTTGGTTGACTCGAATTGTTTAGATTGGCAGTATTAGGCATTCTTTTATGTTTTTCAATTATCTGCCCCTCCATAATGTATATGTATTTCAAATCATCGTGTGGAATAATTAATCATATATCTCATCTCTTCCTTCCTCACCTTGCTTCCTTCTTTCCCATACAAGCGTGTTTCTTTGTTTGTTGTTGAGCATTCAAGAGATGATGATGATGATGATGACAGATCCACAGCATTTTTTCCCACTGCATAAATGGGAGTTTTTAAGGAAAAGTCTTCATTTCTTTTTTTTTTTTAATGTCTAGAAGGAATGTATGTATGTGCTCAGTATATATCATAGTTTGTATAATCTTTCCTGTCACTTATCACAGTTGTAATCTATTGCGCTTTCACATAAAATGACTACAACTTAATGAAATATATATATATATATATATATATATATATATATATATATATATAAATTAGTATTTATTATTATTTTTTAAACTAATTTAATCCATAGTCGTATAAGCCTTAAAAGCAAAATAAATGAAAATAGATTATAAGAAGGCTGAAGGGTGTCATTCTCGGTTAGAAATCAATCAGTCCTACATGTATGTATGATACGTTGGATGGATTAAATTGTGACTGACAAGGTGTGAAAAAACAAACAAACAAGCGAAAAAACAGCAGCTTCTTTGCTTAACTAGCAAAAAGACGTTGGGACGGTGGATAGGTGTTGAACAAAACACACGGTTGATTGATTACTGCTCCTGTCAAATAATATATTAATAAGTTTTAGTTCGAGCAAGAAAAAAAACAGCATCAGAGGATATTATTTGATATATATATATATATATATATATATATATATATATATCTGATTGAGAATATTCTTTTAATTGCAACTTTCAGGTTTTGTGAACGAATGATTTCGTTAAATGGCTTCACCTACTTAATCAATGTGCGTCGATGGTTCAGCGATAGAATCCTGGCCAATCACCCATGTGGTTTGACTGACTCACTCATAAACCTTGCGATGGACAAGTTGTAAGCCAGGTGACTGCAACTTCAAAGCCAAAGCTTGTAGCTCTATGTCCCACTCGGCACTCAAAATAACAAAATAAAAAAAACAACTGCCAGGTGGAAGTTTCAGTTAGAATATTGTTGCTGATTGGGATGAAAATGCATCCAGATGACAGTAGATGACTGACTGCATTCCCAACGCCTAGACACTATCAAATTGGTTTATTCATTGTTTGTATATTCTCTTTTGATGTATTTAATTAATCAAAACGGTATTGTCATGTCAAAGTAACTATCCCTATTGATGGCTTATTAATGCTAGGATGTGTCTGTTGTTCTTCGTCTGTAGGATTCCGAGTGCAGCATAAGGCTTTAGTAGCAAGTCTCCATTGCATTCGGTTCCTCTCCACCACTACTTTCGTCTGGCTCTAAGACTACCCACAAACTTTCATCTCTCTTATATGTCATCCTCGGACCCCAGGGTCACCGTTTCTCATTCGGATTCCACTTGGACGTCTGTCGCATGATATCACTCAACGGTCTTCTCAACCCATGGTCAATCCATCTCCTTTCCTTTCTATACATTTGTTCGGCGATGAGTTCTTGGTTGATTTGCTGTCTATCAGAGTTCCTTGTTGCTAATCCTTATTGGTCGGACCATCTCATCTTCAGTATCTAGCGAAAGCAGCCTTCAATGAAAGTTTGCAGCCGCCTGTTGGAAATTCTTTTCATGGCGCGTGTGTCAAGTCTCTAGACCAAATAGGAGCAGATTTCAAGTTAATATTATTAGATGTTTGAATGTTGTTCCTTGTGCTAAGTGTTGATATTAGTATACTGAGTAGAAAAGCACACTTGGCACATTTCTATTACGAAAATGTTAATTTTTTTATATCAACTTAGACAGAGATATGATTGCTGAAAATCAACTTTCCATCTAGGGTAAATATGCCCTTTTTCTCTGTCTCTCTTTATAACACTCACACGCATGCATACGTGCATACAAATACACTGCATAAGTGCGTTAGCGCAGTTGATAGTGTTTTGAGTGCTTGGTTGAACATCAATTAATACGTATAAGAAACATCAGTGAAATCGTCGACCTGCTGTATTCTTTTTGTGTATTTTTATTTTCACTGTGGTGAACAAATGGTTTCTCTAAAGGTCTATACTGTCATTTGTTTGTTTAAGCGCAAATAAATAAAGTTGGACTTGAATTTGGTATACACCGCCTTAAGTTAAAATGCTGCTTAATTTACTCTTTGATGTTAACTTTTAAGAGTTTTTATAAGGATCGACTAATATATATATATATATATATATATATATATATATGCGCGATCTATTTTGTGTCCATTCATTTTTTTTGAGGTGCTTTCTCCCAGCACTACAGAGACAGATAGTGAGTTTGAAAACAAGTGTATAGTCAGATGAGGGACTTAATTCCCTCCCCCAACATAGAACTAGAATGCTTCAAACCCAGCCTAGTATACATTACTAATAACCCATTTGAAAAAAATTACGACTTTAAAAGTATCCTGACAAAGTAACACAAAGGAAGTTCTGAATAAATTGGTAAATGACTAAAGACTGGTAATTATAAGACCTGATAAAGCATCGGGAGTGGTTCACCTTGACAGAAATGATTACATTAAAAAGATGAATTATATATTGTGAGACAAACAGAAGTTTCAGAAACTGGAGGAGAGTAAAAAATTAAATAATAAAATGAAATAACCAGACACTTAAAGAAACTAAAGGTAGAGCAGTACTCCTCAAAGTTTATCCGTGGAACTCAGACCCACGGGCACACACACACACACACCAAAATTATACCGTCTAGTCAAAGTGAATAAACCTACAGTGTGTAGAGTGATTAATCCTGCATACGCTGAATGCACCCGTACCTTAGCTTAGTGGTTGGAAAATATTCTTAGACCATAACATGGTTAGGCGATGAAGTATAGTTTGAAATAAGAGTTTAGATTTTCAGACATAAATAAAGAAATTAACATCAAAGAAAAAAAGATGGGGTATTCGGGCTTGACATAGCTATTCACAAATGTACTGCTGGTTGAAGTGGTTGCCTATAAATGTGAAGAAATTAATGACAAATCAGTAAATATTGGGATTCCGACAAAAGTCGTTAAAGAGTTCCTGCTGAAGTCTACCATGGATGTGAACCTTAAATTTGATGGTGAAGTCTACAGACAGATGAGTGGGATGGCAATGGGGTCCTCATCTGGTCCTATGTTAACCAATTTTCTCTTAAATAAACTCGAAAACAGTCCTTATTTTACTACAGATATATGGATGATGCATACATGGTGTCCGAACGAGGTACATCCAACCATCCGCCATATTCACTTAGAAATTCCAAGGAAAAGCCACTTCGCCAGATCAAGATCAAGGAAGTATACACACTTTCATTGCTGATTATCACAAACAACAGTCGGCATAATGACTCGTCACTAGGGAGTAACTAGTGTTATGTGAGTTATCTTGAACGGTGCCAACTGAATTCTGTCAGCAATACAACCATCAGACTTCTACATGAAGTCAGCAGTCTTGGGCTCGAACAGCTAACTAGTAAAGTCTCTAAGTGCAGAATTGTGTAGAACGGGCTTGAATCTTAGTGGGAACATCAGTTTGTTCAAGACTGTACATATATGCAATACTGACGTGTCAATAAGTACGAAACCCTAATCAATGGTCGCCTGCTATCTTAAACCATTCATTAATAAATAACACGAATAGACACTTCTCTTCAGCTACGTTCAATCCCTTGTTTTATTAAAGCATATAACAATAAACTTTTTCAAGAAACTTAAGTTCATTTGATAGAAATCATTGTCATAGTGAACGTTTAAAAAAATAATTTCGGTATTCGTTTAAGTGGATAGGCTATGCTGATAAGTTCCAAGTACATGTGTTACTATAATAATTATATTATTATTGTTGTTCCCTTGGGCTTCGAGTGGAACATAGGGCTTCAATAGCACGTCTCCACTTTGCTCTATTTTCTGCTGTCATCTTTAGCTAGATACACGATTCCCCGTAGTCTCCTTTCTCTCACTCACACGGTCGCCTCCATATCATCCTCAGAGAAACGCCCAACTTGTCGTTTCCCACTCAAGCGATGGCCTGGCGCGCGATATCACTCGACTGCTTACTCAATGTGTGTCCAACCCATCTCCATTTTCGTTCGCATATTTGTTCAGCAATAGGTCCTCGCTTGTTCGTTTCTTGTTGCTGATTCTTTCTGGCCATTTAACATTCAATTCAACATGGAGTCAGCGAAGGCAGCTGTTGATAGGTGTCCGCAGAATAGTCTGTTGAAAATGTTTTTTGTGACGTTCTGGGCGACTTCGTGACCCATATAGAAGTAGTGACTGACTGACTGACTTAAAATTTGTGTTGAAAATCCGAAATTTGCATATTATCAAATAATGTCTAAGCGAGTGTTCATTCAGTAACTTTTCTTATTTCATTGTGAAAGCACTTAAACTGTATGCCCAAGGGCATATACGAAGAATTAAAAATGAAGTTAATTATCACAGATCCGCCTACTTACATTTTAAGTTTTTAATAATCTCTATTTAAAGTGATAATTATATACATATGATAATGATGATGAGGATTAGTCATTTCATGAATCACAGGTAGACGTGAACATAAACATCAAGGAGACTTAATTAATTATAAGAAGTGACAAAAAAGGTTCATCTAATTATACAATAAAAGATGATAATGACATTAGGTAGATATCGTCACAAACGGCGATCATTTAGAGAACTATTACAAAACGAGAGAGAGAGTACTGGACAGCTGTTCCGTCCTAGCTTGAGATTCTTCAGCAGTATGTACCAACGTTCTAAACCTTCAGGTTATGAGGCGAGTGTGTTGAACAGTCAGCTACTGGAATGACATCAAATCTCCCGTAAATTCTAACTTCTACCAATTCAAAATATGCATAGCACCACCGGCCATTCGATGCAGATTCGTAACAAAATATGCTTTAGAATCAATTAAATCCCTACAGCACACTGTCTTTTATAAGTCTTAATGCAAATATATATATACTTTAAAATAAGGACAGACACGATTTGTAACTTTTAACTGGCAGCATAACTTTTCACATTTACGAACAGTACAATATATTCTCTTTATCCACGACAATCAACAACACGTTCTATTCGAATATTTGTTGGTCGGCTTGTATTCTTATTACAAAAAAAGTCCTAAGCATTTTCTTAAATGTTACACTTCTCCTTTTTTTAGTTATTCATTGAACAGCCAGTGTAAACTCTATCGGTGAGTTAGTGTGTTTCGTCCTACCTGGGACTCGTCAGCTAGACGAATGTATCCACACCTACTGCTAACTTCTGATTGGTTAATGACACATAAAATCTCTGTTATTTAATTGAATATTTTGTTTTGTTACTTTTTCTAGCCTGGATATTTTTGAGTAAACATCACTCCCAGTGTGGAGATATACTACTCAGTCATGCAAAGAGAATTCACCGCTTAGATTCTCTAAGATATGACCGCCTCAGTTATCTGAGGAATTAAACCAACTATAAGAGATTAATTGGTGACAATGTCTATGAGTGAACACAATGACTGCAACTAGTTTCTGAGCTATCCAAATAAAATACCGACAAACAACAAATAAATTGGCCTGTTCTAGTTCACAGTTCTGAGAGACTGCGGTTAGCTGTCGGACATATAATTTCTCCAATCTTCCACTATGATGAATACCTTCGTTTGTTGTGAAACTATACGGTGAATAATATTACGACTAGATGTAAGGTGCTCAATAAGAAATCTAATCGATGAAGTTGTGAATCTTTATTAGCCAAGATGTGTTTGACATATTTGTAATATATTTCGACTTAATCGGTTGCAAGAAAAAATGGCAACATTAATCTATTTTTTACCACCCCGAGGATCCCAATCAGCTAAGAAGTGTACACCTCCCTACGTGACTGGCTGGCTTAAACTAACTGTTGCGGATCTCCCTGACCGACGAAGCGATGTCTTGGTTTGACCACCACTAGCTCTTTTCCAACCTGACCCATCCTATATCAGCTACTATTGTCGTCGAGGAAGGCAATGTATGGCTAGGCATGCGTAGCACATGACCTAATCACCCCAATCGGTGCAACTTCACAACCTCGTCGACTGGTTTCCCTTCCCTACCTACCACTAGACACCTAACTTCAATATCGCTCAACCTTATTACACCTACCACGGGAGATAGAACGCAGGCACCTATGATCACAGACAGCTAATCTTTTCATGCCTTCCATTCTCAATGGCCAGGTCTAACAGCCATAAAGGAGGACGGGGTGAATCGCTGAGCAGTACACCCACCCTTCGATCGATAACCAGCCGGATTTCACGTCTACTAAGCCAGAGATGGCGTAAGCTGGCATATGCTAAATAAGCCTTCTGTATCCGTACTGTGATGTCGTCAGATATCAACCCGCTGGTACTGGCTGACGCAACTTCCTAAATAAGTGAAATGGTCAACACGCCCTACGACTCCACTTCATTCCCTATCTTTAAGCTAGTAGTCAATGTAGTTCAGTCCTGTAGCATGATTATACATTTGAAGGGAGCGAATCGCATGTCAAACATTCGTAGGTTGCGGTTCAAGGTGTTCACAAGACTCTACATTATGCAAGTGTCTTCACCCAGGAGGAAGGATTATATCATCCGCATATTCTAAGTCAACGAGATTATACCCTGGTAACAAATCAATCCCTGAGTCGTTGAAGTCACAAAGCGATATCTATCTAATCATGAAACTCACGAGGTTGAAATTCAGTGACCAATGAGTTTCAACTTTCATCGATTAATTAACATGATATATGGCCCCATGTGCAAATAATACCACTGATAAGTAAGCATTATTATTTATATTAGTATTCCCTTTAATTCCTAGAGGAACATAGGGCTTCAGCCACGCGTCTCCATTGTCTTCGGTTCTCTGCTACAGTTTTCACCTGCCTCCAAGTGTGCCCACATGTTTTCATCTCCTCTTCACATGACCTCCTCCAAGTTAACCCCACACTGACGACCAGCTCATCGCTTCTCTTTCGGGTTCCACTCGAGCAATGGCTTGTCTAGTGATGTCACTTGATGGTTTTCTCAGAGTACGACCAATCCATCTCCATTTCTTCCTGCCTATTTGTTGCACAATCGGTTCCTAGTTGGTTTGCTCCCAGAGATCCCTCCCTGTCGCTGATCTTCTCTGGCCACCTGGTCTTGAGTATTGAGCGAAGACAACTGTTGATGAAGGTCTGTAGTTTGTTTGAGATGCTCTTTATGACGCGCAGTGCAAGTCTCTGATCCGTATGGTAAGTAGCACTGACTTCACATTGGAGTTGAAAATCCGGATCTTATTTTTGATGCTGAGTGTTGTTGACCTCCACACAGACTTGAGAGTAATGAAAGCTTATCTCGCTTTCCCGATGATCCTTGCTTTGATATCCTCATCAGTTTCGTCCACCTGCAGTTGAAACGATGCTTCCCAGGTACGTGGGTAGGTAAAGGAGGTTGTTTCTTTCAGGTTCCTCCCATTTAGGCTGGCTGATTGTTGTTGCTGTTGTCCAGGAATCTCCATCACCTCTGTTTTCTCTGTGTTCACCTGAAGGAAGTCCTATCTTCTCTGAATGCTTCTTCGGACAACTTGTTGCTTTTCACTTGCATATCTTCCAGTTTGTGGGAGATCAGACATATATTATCGGTTAAGTCCTAAATTTCAATGTAACCGTGAGTAAATTAAAACCAGAGGATGTCATTCCTAACATAGAAGTAGCACTAAGCTCAATAGATAAGACAACAGCAGAAGAGGTTCGAGCACAATGTGCATTAACCCTGAAAAATCAAACTTAACAAAATCGGAAAGAGAAGCTTTAATTAGTCTAAGACAGGATAAAAATATTGTCATCGCAAAAGCTGACAAAGGAAACGCCACCGTAGTTTTGAATAAATCTGACTACATCAAAAAAGTTACTGAACATATTCGAACGGGTCCATATGAAGAAATTAAGAAGCCTGTCGATGCAATTATGAATAAAGTTAAGAAATCTACAGCAGAACCAATACGCAGAATGAAGCCGTCACTGGGTGAGTCCAAATGGTTTAATTTAATGCCTAAAACTAATAATGCTAGTAGAATATATGGTACTATAAAAATACATAAGCCAGGTTACCCCATAAGACCAATAGTAGATTTTAGAAATACTCCTACGTATGAATTATCAAAACACTTAGCTCTAATACTTTGTCCCATTAGAAATCGTTCAAAATTTAGATTAACTAATTCATATGAGATGAAAAGTAAACTAAATGACACTCGACTAGAGACTGATGAAACAATGGTTAGTTTTGATATAACTAGTCTTTATACTAATATACCAGTCAATATGGCCTTAGAAGCAGTTAAAAAAGAACTAAATGCCGATCCTGAACTCAATCATAGGACAAAGCTGTCCATTGAAGAAATTATTTTAGGGATTCAGTTATGCCTCACATCTACTATCTTTAAGTTCCAAGGCAAAATATATAGACAAACACAAGGTGTAGCAATGGGATCACCAATATCCCCTATCGTAGCAAACATATTTATAGACAGCTGGGAAAATTGTGCCCTCAATACATTTAACCCTACTCCGAAAATATGGTGGAGATATGTGGATGACACTTTCACAGTGTTAAAAACAGAACACATCTCTAGCTTCTTCACACACATAAACTCACTAGTGGAGGGAATGAAATTCACATTTGAACCGGAAAATGAACAAGGAGAATTAGTTATGCTAGATTGTGAGATAAGACAAATAGAAGAAGGTAAACTACACACTAGTGTGTACAGAAAACCAACTCATTCTAATAGATATTTAGACTTTAATTCATCTCATCCGTTAACTGTTAAGGCAGGCTTAGTTAAGTGTTTAACGAACCGAGCCATAGCACTAAGTAGCTCAAAAAACGGATCTAAATGATGAAATAAAACACATAGAAGGAGCGTTGGTGTTAAATAACTATCCTTTAAAATTCATTAGAAAGATTAGTAAAGACCAAAGACAAAATAAAAATAATTCTGGAACTAGTAATGATAACATAAATAAGGGAGAATATAAGTCATCTACATTCATACCATATGAAGAGGGGACATCTGAGACCCTACGTAGGATTCTTAATAAAGCAGGAATTAGGGTGGCATTTAAACATACAAACTCACCCAGAGACAAGCTCTGTAGGCTAAAAGACCCCGTGGACCCAATAAGACAAAATAACATAATTTACAAAATACCCTGCAATGACTGTAAGTAAGGTCAAACTAGTAGGTCAGGCGTAGTCAGATTATCAGAACATAAGAATTTAGCTAAGGGAAGAATGGTTGACCCTGAAAAGATAAGTAATTTAGAAAAAAGCTCAGCTATTGCACTTCACGCATCAACAAACAATCACACGATAGGGTGGGATAGGGTTAAAATTCTCAAAAGTAATCTAGGTAGGTGGAGAGAGAGGTTGATTACTGAATCCTTGTTCATCGAGTCTACACCCACAAATATAACAGAAGTGACTCAATGCGAATACCAGAAATATGGAAGATATTATTACTACCGGTCAAATCAGAAAACGATAATAAATAATCATAAAATTCTATTTCAGTTCAAACACAACACAACATTTTAACAAGTAACTTATTATGACTATAAAAACACTCGTCTTATTTCCCATCTAATTGTATTTGATCAATAACACTCGTATTGTTATATTTCTGAATGTACATTATCTCATATTGATTTTTAATCCAAAATCTAATCGATTCCACACATGTATATAAATGAAAGAAAAAAGTTGTGTGATTAACTTGATATGATTATGAGCAATAGTTTGTGCTCGAAATGTCATCAGTTAATATTACTGTACAACACTGCGCAATTTATCAAAATCTTATCCATAATGGAGTTATACTCTACCACAGTGCCCAAGTTTTATACTTATATCCTCCAAGTTTTTTGTGTGAGTCCATTTTATGCCTGTTTCCTCATTGCCTGTTGTTTGTCACATTATCCAATTTACTGCCATCAGGAAAATCATTGGCTATAGTAGACAGCCAGCTTGCCTCACTCCCGTCCTCACTTCGAAGGATTCCGTAAGTTTCCCGTTGTGGATTATTTGGCATGCAGCATTGTCGTATAACTGTTGGATGAGATGTATAACTGTCGGTGGCACCCCGTAGTAGCGAAGTAGTTGCCAAATCACCTCACGATCGATGCTGTGTTGTCGAAAGCCTTTTCAAAGTCGATGAAGTTGACATAGAGAGGTGATTGCCATTCTGAGCTATGTTCAATGACGATCCATAGTGTGGCGATTTGATCAATACATGACTTGTTTCTCCTGAATCCAGCCTGTTCCGGTCAAAGTTTTTCATCTAGGGCTTGTTTGATTCTCTCCAGGATGATTCGGCTTAGTATTTTGCTTGGGATGGACAGGAGCATAAATCCACGCCAGTTTTTGTATTGACTTGAGTCTCCTTTCTTTGGTAATTTGAATAAGTATCCTTCCTTACAATCCTCGGGTACCTTGCCCTCTTTCGACACCTTCTCCAGCAGTGGCGTCATCAAGTCCGCTGTTGTCTCTGGCTCCATTTTCGATGAGTAAGCATAGGATTTATTTAACTTGTGTTTACTTTCTAATTAAAAAAAAATGAAATCCAGAAATGTGAAAGAACTTGAACTGATGACCTTTTATGTAAAGTTCCAAGCCTGTTTACTCTTGAGCTCTATAAAAAACAAATAATAATAAGAATAACAATAACAACATAATTAACCATTTTTATTCATATTTAACAATTATATATATTTTAAAAATTTGTCAAGAGTTAAAACACAATAAAAGAGAGAGAGAGGGAGGGAGAAAGCGAGAAACCGAGACGGAAGAGAAGGAGCTAAGCACACGTTTCGTTTTCTTTAAACATACATACACAAAACACCAGACAAGATAAAAAGAAAACCTGAAGCGTTTTGAGTTTAACTATAAAGTTAGATAAGCGAAAAGAGACAGTGATAGAGTGTGGGGAGGAATAATAAAAACGGAAGGCGAAAAAGGGCAGAAAAGGCAAAGATGAAATGCACTGATAACAATGATGATGATGATGATAATCCCTAGGATAATAATGGTTAATAATAATAATAGTAGTAATAATAATAATAAACAATAAAAATCCCATTGTATTCAGAAGAAGTATGGGTATTTCATCAATATGGCATTAATATGTAGGTATACCTATAAAAACTTTTTCTGGATATAAAGGAAAGGATGAATATAATAAATATAAATAATAACGATAATAATAATAATAATAAGAAGAATAATAATGCGATAATAAACCTTCAGGGATGACTCCCTCTTTCTCTCTCTCCCTCTGCATGTGTCACACACCAAAGGGGGACCTTCTCATCAAATTTCGAAAAAGGCATTAAATAACACACTAGAAATGATATTTAAAAACAAATATTTCCTATTTGGTCACATAGAAAAAAACTCATATAAGTAGTTTCGTTAGTAGTAGTGGTAGTAGTATCATAGATAAGAAAAGAATGAGTTAAATAGTAAGTGTAATAGTATTACTAATCATGAAAGTTAGGCGTATATATGCCTAGTGAAGAGGAAAAAAGGGCTATAATATAGACTAGAGAAGAACATTTCATTAGTATCGTCTATATTGTATAATATTATGTATATTTCATGAAATGTGTTATTGATCCATTCACACATAAATACACATACACGCACACACACAAAGCTTCTGTATAGATAAGATTCATTATACAAAGCCACCGGGGGTGGAGTGAAGTAAGAGTTCAAATGAGTGGTTATGAAGGCAATAACAATCAATGGAATTAATTATATGCGCATACACGTATACACACACACACACACACTCATATTAAGACGATAAGGGTACATTTACTCAGAAACACAATTGTATTACAACTGTCGATCGGAGCAATGTCGGAGGATGGGAGATTAGGAAATTTAGAGAATACTACTGACATTTCATGAATATCTTTTGTAGAATGCACAATATAGGCAGGGAAACAGAGAAAGATAAACCATAAAAATGAAGAAAAACACATGAGGCTTAACTCAATGCCTTAGAGATACTTAGTTCAATTGATGTAGATAAATAAGTACTGTTGTAATATGAATATCATTAAAATGGATAAATATAAAGAGAAATAATGGTATGTGAACAGCTCGATGCGCAGAGATAGACAGACAGATGATCAGTGCATTTTTACGGAAGGTGAGATATGGTTATTCATCAGACAGAAACACGAAACAATCAGAAAAGTAATAGCAACAATAAACGACAACCGCGACAGTGAATTACCCTCATTTATGGTAACGAAAAAAATAGGGAACAATTGTCTGTTGAAGCGAAACGAAAAGAATTAGTAGAAGATGAGAAATGTTTGTGTGAAATGCAACTGAAGAAAAATATCATCATTACAACTTTTTTCTTCATAAGTGATATTCATATGAAATTAATATTTACGCGTTTGACTTCGAACGCTTGTGTGTGTGTGTGTAGACATGTGATTATCATCATTATTATTAAATAGCAAGTACATCTCCATTATCCCCGTTATCATTATTATCACGTTGACTACCACCTCTCTAATATACAAAGAAAAAGAAACCAACATAGAAAACAAAATGCAGTTCACATAGTCTAAACTGAGTACACAATTGTTCCTCACACAAAAATGAAAGGCTAAATGAGAATGTCCGACACTTAGAATCGGACCAGTGGGAACGCCGGTCCGCTTGGGGGAGCTAGAAACCTCTGATTCCAAACCTACGGTATGTCTGGACTCTACAATCCATACGTAATGAATGGCATACGAACCTGTTTTGGACACTAACAACCAATAGGAACGTAGGTTCACTACCTAGTGGGTCGAACTTCAAGTCAAAGGATCAAGGTATGCCGCCTTAAAACAATCATCTGCTTCGAATTCGGCGTCCACACAGTATCTCAGCTCTCATAGAAACTATGAGATTTTGTATGATGTATCTTTCGGCGCCCATAATAAATCAAGTCCGTGTTTTAATAATAATAATCATGATATTAAGTACAGGTTATGAAGGTGGAAGGTGTATGATTATAAGATGTTTATTTTTCAAATATATACCGATATTCAAGCGTTAGTTTTGCAGGGATTATTAGATTTGATTGGTTACAGGCTTTCATCATGAGTTGAAATCAGTGGTGATGATGAAATCCTAAAATCTATCCCGATACGATTGAATTCACACTCACTTTGATTATGATTATTATTATTTTGACTTTAACAGAGAGTTTAGACCACTTCAGATGAATTGGATGGACTCATGAATTCGTTTTATGCCCAAATTTGCCTACAGGTGTCAAAATTAGCCTAATGTTATACCAATTAAAACAGAGCATAACATCCACACGTTTGAGATCCATGACTTTCGATCTGCTAGTCATATATATATATATATATATATATATATATATATATATATATATATATATAAGGGGATATGATTACTTGAGCAGGAACATCCAGATGCTAAGGATCAGTGGTTAGAAATTTAATGCCTCTTGGTCGAAATCCGAAATATTTTAATTCATCTGCATTTAATCATTCCTCACATTAATGCTTGTCCATTATAGCACCATTGTTTTGTGTGCTCATAAGGCGGGGAGAAGGTTCAGCGAATTGACATCATGCACTTTTCAGTGTAAGCTTACATATCAATCAGTTCGTTTGTTCATTAATGGGCAATCACTATAAATCCCGTCTAAGACAATAAAAATTTGTATTGTGAATGAAAGATTCTTGTTCATAGGAGATAAAGAAATTAGAGTGATACTACATACTACCGACTGACTGACTGACTGACATGAGTGGTCATAAACCACCCATGTCAAATGAGTATTTGGTAGGCATGTTGATGCAAACACTGTTTCGCTCGTTTGAGACCGAGCTTATAAACAGAAATCTAAAAGACGACAAGGAATAAACATGGTTAAACACAGGTGCTACACAATAGCACGTTTCGAAGTACTCATCAGCATAAAGTATTATTATGTCTCCCAGTTAGATGCTTGCAGCGAATCGGCAGGAAGTCCTGGAACTAGGTTCAGTGTCGTCGTAACAGACATCAGAGCTATAACTGACCCCCTGTTATGGTGGGAATGATTGATCGCTGGGAAGTAGCCAGTACCATCACTCTAGCCCCTAATGGCGTTGGTTGAAAGAATTCTACCAGTTAGCTAGAACAGCTCTGACTGACTAGTTATTCGAATTGAATACTATAATTCGTAATAAGTAGTATGATCGAGTAAAACGTTCACAAAGACAATCAGAGAATAGTAATAAGAATGATAAAACAAAACAACGGTAGACAATAAACATACCGGTAGCCTAGATAGACTTGATTTGAAAGGTGATCTGTATAAATTTGTTTGAACATCCAATCCGGCTAGTTCACAAGGAGAGAGAGAGAGGGATGGAGAAAAAAAGGAGTAATTTTTCAAACATAACAATAGTATTGCTAACAGTTTGATTCTGAAGAATGTTTATATAAATCTACAGAATTTTCAGCCGAGTTTATTGCACAATAGATTCTCTCAATTCAGGATCTTTAAATGATAGTAGATTAATTGATATTAGATCTGTCCTGAAGCGCAAACCAATTCATTATGATGACATCTCTTCTCTTTCGAGAAATGCACGGCATTTAGAAGAATGTCAATTATAAAAGGTTCAGGAGTATATTTTATAACCCAAGGACACAAGTCAGGAACAGTTAAGTCACGTATTAAGACAAGCTGCCACAGATGATAGGGCTTTTAGTAGAAACTTGCAAATCAGTAGGTTGTTATCATTTTAAATACTCGCCGGAGTTAACAATACTATTAGAGGTCATATTTGGCTAGATTTAAACAAATTGAATAAGGGGAATTATACGCAATATATTGATGGAGGTTCCCAGTAGCCGAAGTTCTAAGCAGGCAGGCAGTCAACCATATGATAAAATCACTACATACGAAATGATGTACTCCTACAGTAATAATACTACTAATTTCTATCCATATTACTTTATCCCTCGACAATGAACTCCATTCTACGAACTCTGTGACTAGAAAGGAACACAAATTCAATCAATAGTATTACTATGCGAATTATGTAATTAGTCTGTTTAAATGCCTACAGCAAAAAAAGATTTGAGTTGCAGTAACATAATTGATACGATGAAAATTGAACTGGAATTTTCTAGGATTAGTTTATAGCGATTTGATTCGTTTCAAGTTTGATAACGGATCGATGCAGACTGAAAGCCCTAGGCTCGACTCCTGATGGGGTCATTGGTGCGTCCCGATAAAGAGTCCCAAACTAGGCGGAAACAGGTGTCATCCAGTACTCCCGGGTTTTCAATGATTCTCTAACTGACATCAATCTGTGATCGAACAGTAGACTAGGATTAGTCAATAAAAAAAAGAAAGAAATAAAACATGCAAAAACACACATGCACACGCAAACACGCTTACTTCGAGTTTTACTCATTTGCACTTTGGAAGATGTTGACGATGAAGATGACGATGAAGAGTCAGATATATTGATGTCTTTATTCAGGAAATCAGCAAAATCTTTGCCTAGAAATGATGCCACAACACAATCTAAATCCATGCTAGACCTGTTATCACTGTTTTCACCATCTTTTATTGTTCTAGTTGTTAGTGGTGATCGAGGTGCAGCTGATGGTTGTGACAGTGTAGTGTGATTCGACTTCGTTTGATTATTATCTTTTCCATTTTTATTAGCAAAAGAAATAAAACAAAATTCAAACACATATATAGATATATATAATACATTTATAATCAAGTTTTAGCAGTTTAACTAGCACTATAATTATCGTTATTATTCCCTTGGGTTCCACGAGGAACAAAAAGCTTCAATCTGGCTACATTGCCATCCCTTATAGCTGGCTCTAAGAATGACCGTAAACCTTCATTTCCTACCCCCCCAGACAATCTCCTCCAGTGTTCAACTCTTCGCTTCTCACTGGAGTCCCACTAGAGGATCCAATACGATGTCGATCGACAGTCTCTTCAGCGTATGACCAATCAATCTCCATTTTATTTAGCGTATTTGTTGGGTCTGGGTGATTCGATGCCAGAGTTCCTTGTTGTTAATGTTTTCTACCCAGGAAGCGAAGGTTGCCGTCTGTTAGAATTACTTCTCGTGGCTATGGTTAACTATGCTATTATTAAATTTAATACCAAAATAAGTTATATATATATATAGACAGTTGACGGCTTCATGGGGAATATAGGCTAACAAATAAAGCCATTGAGTAATAATGGAGGAGGATACATCTTTATCTTTAGCGGACTACTTAAATCACTACAGAGTCGTCTAGTTTTTCATCGAGGAAAATGGATCAAATCTACTCCTTTCTATGCAGCTTTATTCATTCGTGCATTTATGTCTTAGAATCAAACAGACTCTTTATTCCATCTAAGATTTTCAAATCGTTTCCAGTCTACTACTCCAATGCATATTTTGTGTGTAGGGGAGGGAACAAAAATACCGCAGAAAGCGGGTAGTGGGAAGGGGTATGCTTTCAACCAAAATATATGCCATAGATCATCGTTATTTTACTTGAAGATTTCCGTAAGAGAAGTAAGTATTTTAGTAATCAGACACTTATTGGCCACATATACTGGTATTAAAATTCATCTGCATAATTCTTAAACATATTTTCGATTAGTTTTATCGTCAGTTATTTCGTTTTATGGAACTTCGGATATTTTCCGTCTTGTTCTACTTATTTCATTGTGTTTCTGATAGGATACACTGTTATGATATGTTCTATGATGTGTACACCGTCTTCTTGTTTTTTCTTCTTCTATGTCCTACACATAGATAGTAATGGGTATAAAAAAAGAGCACTTAATCACCAATAAGCCTTCTTTTTAAGAAAAAACAAACACAACAATAAGTCTGTAATGAATACAGATCTCATGTAAAATACACAAACAACAATTTGCATGGCACTACACACTTTTCTGTGAATACTGTCCATTTGAATCATAAGCGAAAGGAGTAGTAGTAGTAGAAGTAGTAGTAGGCGATGATATCGAAGACGAAGACGATGACGATAGATGTGATCCGTGTGTACGCGTTAAATCTTTATGCTGTAGGGGATTAGTAACAGCAGAAAACGCAGAATGACTTGGACTCATCTGACTTGATGGCTGGTAGATATCACGATTGAACAGCAACTTTGATTTATTCCGTAGTAGACTTGATGATGAGGATGACGGTGGCGACGAAGACAAGACACCAGTGTCACATACATTTTTAGCTGATAAGTTAACCAAAGTTGCAGATGGAGATAAGTTTTGGATTCTAAATTAAAAGGGAGAAAGAGAGACAAACTAAATGAAACTAAAACTAATGGTAGGGAAAGAATTACAATATCTCGAGGACCACAACCATGAGACATATATATATATATATATACTACGGACATGGCTCAGATCAACAGCCAGAGACTTATGGATTGTTAGCATTATCTGGTCTGATCACTGCAAAGACTTCTTAAAAATAATCTTATTTCACTTAAAATTGGTCGTTGAGAAAGCCAGAGGACTTGGCATTCATATTTTTTTTCTTTCCTTCACGTTCCCCAGTGGAACATAGGGGCTTCACGCTAGTGGCTTGAAGTTTCTGTAGCAATGCTTATTTTACAGGATGGGTTTGCTAGCCTCATGCCCAACCTTTCCTATTCACCAGCCATATTTTCTGGCTTAACCAGGCAAAGGAGTGCGTCGGCCGGGGATCGAACCCTGGACTATGTGCATGGTCGGCGGGCTATGCCGCGCTATGCCACCGACACACTGGCATTCATATTAAGTCATCTGAATCATAGACTGATTCATCTGCCTTGCCGAATAAGACTTTATTGAATATGAATAGTAATTGTTCACTATGATGATGTACTTAGCACAAGTAATTGGGATAAAGACACCCAACAGTATCAGCCAACCCAGCTAGGCAGTTAGAAACTTCATCACTGGTTTATGTAGGCCATGAGTGATCTCTTGTGATAGGCAGTAATCCGTGTGCTACTGAATTGATTTAAACATTCCTAAAAATCACCTCTTCTAAAAAAGATTTTGCCACTTACTCTCTTCTGTAATGACACACGCTTGTTTCATGAGTCGTTCCCTCTGAAAGAAAGCTTAGCTAAGTTCTTTAATTAAATAAACACTAACCGAAGATTTAAATAAAATTTTAGATGAAAAGTATATAATTAATCGAAAATATCGGGTAAACAAATTATTTTGTAAAAAGAAAAAGAAAATAGTTTCACCTTGAATTACTGAATCTTTCATCTGTCATCATTGTAACACTTGTTCTCGACAATGTACTTATTTTTCTGCGTGAGTTTAAAGTTCCACTTGAAATATTTGTTGATGCACGAAATACTGTATCACCAGATCGTAAAGCTCGTAGACAACCTTGAGCAGTTGATGTAATACTAGAATTAGGCAGTAAGTAGGTTGTATTCGCAGTTGTACTAGAATTATTTGTATTCGTTGTTGTACTTATAATGCTAGATGTTAATGAATGCGGTAGACCACCAGAAACTGATGTCATTGATGATAAACTAGGCGCTGGTGAAAGTGATGCATTCGTTGATATTTCATAATAACACGATGATGCTGACGATAGTGGTTGTTGTTGCTGCTGCTGTTGGCCTTGATCAAAATCTGTATTCAATGAATGTGCTAATAATTCTTCTTGAACGTTATTCACCGATGAAGCATATCCTCCATTACTACTATCACATCCACCAACACCACCACCACCGCTGCAACCATTGGAAGAAGAAACAACAGTCAATGAGCTTCCACGACTTGTTGAACTGCCTAAACTGCTTGGTTCAGTTAACCCACCAATAATTGAAGATGAAGAAGAATTCGACGGTAACTTGTTTAGAGATGTTTGAGTAACTAAAAATACAAAACAAGTATAGAGTGAGAAGACAGAGCTATTGTATGCAAGTGATAAGTTGACAAAAAAGCTAAAACGACAGTAAAGACTAGGTTTTTATACACTTAAAAGGAAGCCAAATGACGGTAAAATGATTAACTGATTAGATAACTAAAAATTATAGACCCATAATTTTATAGGATTACATTCCGAACCGAATGACAATATAATTATCAAGAAGTCCAGCAGAGTAGCGGTGATATGACTACTAAACGATTAACATTCTTTAAAACTATACGAACCAGTGAGTAGTCAGTATCGAATCAGTCTCTGCTGCACACTTATTTTTATTTCATTACTTTGCGTTCCCAGTGGAACATAGGGCTTCAAGCGTGAGCTTTGAAGTTTCAGTAGCGGTGGGACTATTTTTTAATGAGGTGGGGTTGCTAACCTCACATCCAACCTTCTCCATTTGTCGGACTTACAACTGGCTAGGAGAGGTAGAGGTGTGCACCGGCAGTGAGTCAAACCCCAGACCACTTGCATGGTTGACCAGTATCCTACCACTGAACCACAGACGCACATATTTCCTCATTACCTATCTACATGGGAGAAAAATACCAGCAGAAGTAGGACTGCATTCGAAAAAAATAGGGTGATCACATCGACAAGTATAATAATAGTCCACAAAGTCACTGGATAGTAGTTTAAGTTGTTTAACGATTGCATGTTACCTGGTTAGAGTTGACAACATAACTTTTACCGACAGACAAAAGCTGATTTGACGTAGTATCAAACATAATAGTGCAGATGCATTCCATACCTTATTCTTCATTCCCCCTAAATTTTATACTCCGTCATGAATTATTCTATTACATTAGACTGTATAATCTTTCTTCAATTCTTCACTGACTTTTATAAGCTTTTACTTCATATAATGGTATGAAATGTGCGGATTTGTGATATCAGGTTCTACAAATAAAAAAAATATTTGGTTACAGGATTTCATTATGAGCTAACCTCGCTTAGAGAACCATTGAAAAATCAGCCGAATAGCTGTCCCATCCTAGTTTGGGACTCTTCATCAGTACGTGCCCACCACTGGGGTTCGAATCCAGGACCTTCTGGTTACAAGGCGAGCTCGTAGACCATTAGGCCAATGGGACCCTATCCAATGGCCCATGAATTCTAACTTCTCC
Source organism: Trichobilharzia regenti (assembly GCA_944472135.2). Taxonomy (NCBI): domain Eukaryota; kingdom Metazoa; phylum Platyhelminthes; class Trematoda; order Strigeidida; family Schistosomatidae; genus Trichobilharzia; species Trichobilharzia regenti. Next base: position 131,152,028 of record OX235270.1, on the reverse strand, counting down.
CAATTCACGATATAGCTCGGGGACTAGCCAGAGTTATCGGCTGCGAGTATATGTCCTTACTCCCAGGTTTTTCAATGGTTTTCTAACCAGTGTCAACTCATGATGAAATCCTGTATATAATCAAATTAAATCCCTGTAAATCAACTCTTGAAAAAATATTTGTCAATCCGTCTTCATTTGAAAATCGATCTATTTTTCTGTCTCTCCTATATACTACTCACAATATTCGGCACCTTAAAAAATAGTTGATAAGCAACTGTATAAAACTGCAACGATTGAGATGGCTATAGAACAAGTGTTGCGCATACTGTCACAGCCTTCCTTGATAGGCAGTGTTAGCTGACATAGGATTATATTGAGGGTTCCGAAGTCAAATCCTAAAATCAATCAATAAACTCCTCGACAGTTGGTTTCAGTCATTCATCTAAAGTGGTGACTGGTTGCATTCCTTGGGATGCTAAGAACCAATCGCTGGGGACTTTTGGTGATATGGCTCAAAACCACTCTTAATGTCACAGACAAACTAACTCTTTGTAATCTCCTAAACCCATTAACCCCCTTTATGTTTCTATTCTTCCTCCTGTACATTTCTGGTGATTGCAGTTCTTTTGAATCTACATTCTTCTCTTTTCTCTACATAAAGTGTGGCGACTTGAAGTGATGCTCTTTTGTTCAAAGTTCTACGTTGAAACAGTCTCAGTCAGTATTAGATTCTGCTATGAATATCTAACGTTTTCGACAAAATAAGAAACTCAAAGAAAAGCGAATACAAATTAAGCATGGATTTGTAAAATATTTGATTCTGAATAAGAATGCTATGAAACAGAACATGCACATAAAATCACACCTAATGCCATCATCATTTTATTCAGTGTAATTCCTTCAACTACTTGCAAGTAATATGAACTATGAATGAAATATTTGTAACTTCTCAGTCACGCAATGTCGTGAATTGGCAGAAGTGTGAATTTGTGAGCCATTGAATTGGGTCCCAGTGGCCTAATGGTCTACAAGCTTGCCTTGTAACCAGAAGGTCCTTGGCTCGGACCCTGGTGGTGAGCGCTTAGTGATGAAGAGTCCCAAACTAGGACGAGACAGCTCTCCAGTACTCTCAGGTTGGTTTTCTAATGGTTCTCTAAACGATGTTGGCTCATGATAAAATCCCCCAACCAATCAAACAAAATCTCTACAAACCAATACTGGAGAACATAGAAATATTCAAACACCTCCACTGTAAAAAAAAACGGTTGCAGTGAAGAAAATTTTCTTCTTGACAACCTCTATTGTATTCAGACTATAAGAGTCGAAATAACTTTTAGGAATATCTGTACGTGAATGAATGTCTTATATTTACATAATAATATGCATTAACTTCGTAGAAATAAAGGATATAAAATGTCAGAGTGATATTAACAACCTATGAACGAAAAGCAGAACCTGGGAATCTGTGGTAGAATACAATTTCATTTGAGATGGCACCTGTTGGTATGAAAAGAATAAAGTTCTTAGGATATAGGCATTTTTACTCAGTCACTCACTCAGTGATACAGCAAGAAAAGTAAGTACACAATATTAGATAATAAGATGCATAAAATTTAGAAGCTCCATTAATCCAAGTAGCTAAGATTTCATCTTGCACAAAAATCAACGCTAACTAAGGTCTGAAAAGATCATAAGAACTTAGAAGTGACTAGACAAAAATATCCCATTAGTCTGTAAGGTCTCTGAGTCATGTTGTGAAGTACCAATCAGGAGGCTAAGAATCGATAGATGAAAACTACTGATATCAATGTTTGCAGACCTTCATGGTATGGTTATCATCTGGATTCTAGAAGTAAATAGTGCTGTTGCATAATCAATAAACATTAGAGTGAGAAAAATCACATTTAACTGGTAGAGAGTCAGGCTAGTATTGACAGCAGAAGACCCAGCTGATTCACCAGTGTTGTGATAAACTGTGATAGTTACGCTTCATTTATTTACACCAAAACTAAGCATTACGCGTACTGATTACAGTGAAATGATAACCTGATTAACAACCGGATCTAATACCTTAACTTTTGAGAACACAGGAATTTGTTGATCCAGAATCTGACGTGATCCAGATCATTATTTCACCTTCAACCATGATTCAGTCATTGTACTAACAATAGTCTAACTAATTCAACGCTATCTCAGACAGTATCACCATGAAATACAGATTAGCGAGACTGTCCTAATGTCCTGATAATTACTGCTGAGCAAGTATTATACAGTGAATAGTAGTATTTCTACATTGTGTACATCGAATTCAATTCTACACCAGTGGCCAAATTCTACTTTCAAAACAAGCCGACAGACTATTTAGCTACGAAAAAAATTACGCAACTGTTCTTTCTGACATCAATCATATTCCAAGCAGTTTTTCAGACAAAGAAAAGAAACATTTCTAATTAGAAACATGGAAAATAAATTAGTGAATGCAGGTATGTCTGCTTTTTTCTTGAAGAAAAGTAAGACTAAAAATGTATGACAAATTGAATTTCCGCCTTTCTTATCGCTGCTGACTGACACACCCACACATACATGCAAAAAGCCAAAACGGAACGTAGAGAACAAAGGTAGACACACAAATGGTAACTTGGATTATTTTATTGCCAAAAGCACTATACATAATCATTTCATGTATGTGTGCGGAAAAAAACACAGACAAAAAATGGCAATATAAACAGACCTCAATATCATGTCCGCGCAGTTAGTACAACAGTCATTACTACACACTAAAAGACGACTTAATCAACCATTGGTGTAGTTACGTCCACTGAGTTGGACTAGTCTTTTTCTTCCTATACGACCACCATCGCAGTGTTCACTTCAACACGAAGTAAGCTTTTTAAATTCACCATGAATACAGTGAGCATCTTCCCCGGTAACCTTGAACGTGATTAGTAGTCTGAGGAAATTTCGTTACCCTCCTACTCAGTTTTACTGATAGTGATTATCTTGTTGATTCAGTATTCGACCTATCGTCCATGAGAATTCTTTTTCATTGCCTTATAAATCTGGTCTGTGTCGATGTGTGTATGGATCGCAGATTCATAAACAAGTCAACGATAAAGATGTTATCTAAAAAGACAATGAAGGCTTCGTAATCAAGCCATTTAGCACAGAGAACACAAACACACCAATAACATCTCCCGTAAGCCACAAATCTTCTTCATCACTTCTAAATTAGTCAATTAGCCTGAATCTTGAAGTAGGTCATTGGTATTAGCTCTTTCACGCGTATACACTCTCGCTGAATTATCACTGTGTATGAAGCGTTACGTTTGTTGAGCTGTATTCATTATTTCATTTTTATTTCTTTGCATTCCCAATGGAACCTAAGGCCTCAACTGAAGTAGCAGTGGTGTTTCTAACCTCATACCGAACCTCCTCTCTTTATCGGGGTTACAACCGACTGCATGAGGTTTAGGAGTGCATCGATCGGGGATAGAACCCTAATACCAAGTGGGTGGTTGGGGAACATGCTACCGCTGAACCAACGGCGCACAGTTGATATGTACAGTAACTAATAATTCACAAGATCAAGATTATCTTATCAACTGAAGGCCATTCTCTGTCTTGGCATGCAGATTCAACAGTGGAAAGAAATCTGATTTTGTAAAATGTGATATATGAATATCCACATTGTAAGCAGAGGAAAATACCTAATCGACTGTAGAGAAAATTAGAAAAAAAGACAGTTGTAACGGGGAGGACAAAAAGGATTCTTTTAAAAAATCATGTACTAAGTTACGTAATACAAGTAGGTATTTGTGGTGGGTGGGGAAGAATTTATGCAGTATTGAAAAAATTAAACATAATGTAACACGAGTTTATTGAAGCAGTAAGTCAAGGCGCTATGGAAGCCATGGGAAAAAGACAATATGAAGGTACATTTTTGAATTGCATCTTCGAACGGTTAATGTGTTTCATTTACACCCAGATCTCTTTACTATGCCTGCGTTGAGTGAGCAGATCTAACTTTGTATATTTGAAAACGAAGTTGTGTCCTAATGCTGTGTTATTGACCCGGAAGTAAACTTCCGTTCTTCATTTGCTAACTAGGCTGGATAGTGGTCACGAGAGCATTTTACAGGCGGGTGTTTAGTACGGTTGATGTTGTACAAATACATAAATAAATAACGGTATTATTTACCTTATTAGTTTGTTTATTAGATATATCACACAGTGAAACAGTATTATTTACTGAATGACGTTTCGAACGAAATTTATTGTTCATAATCATATAAATTGTAATCACACGACTTCAAAACTTGAGTTTATTAGGCTATTTTCCCATTTTAAATGCCTATTTGTACTACATAAACTTATTTTGGTCCTTAATCAGAAATAAATCTAAAACCTTTTATTATATTTTCATAGGTGTTCAACTTACCAGATAAATCTAATGAAAAAGAAGATTATTCCTTCCACTGCAACTGCCATGATTGTTGATACATTTTCCTATAAGTTTTTGTTTTATAATTCCTTACTATCTTTAATAGAATTTTCGAGAAGACTACCGCAACCAACATTCTGAAGAACTGCTCATTCAGATAGCTAAGAAAACCTTTTTTCCGACTGACCTAGGTATCAATTTCTGCAGTTGACACATGATCGATAGAGGTGTGAAGGACAAACTGTCACTAACGGCCACTTCAGTGTGTAATTTAGTTGCTCCTGTGGAGCTAGTTATATTGGCTTCACAAAGCTCACACTATTCAAACATACCTCCAGATATTATCTGGAATGTTTAGCAAGAGGACAATGTAAGACAATCACTAGCCTAATTTTCGAGCACCTGGTTGACCTAGGCCAGAAAGCTTCACCAGACTCGTATTAGTTTTCGGCATATATGTAAGGCGGAGGCGCCGGTGATTCGTCAGTATAACCCTGAACTCGGTGTTCAGAAAAGGTTTGTTCAGTCTTTTATTCTACCATGCTTTAAACCTCTTCTCCAGTCATTCGTTTTAAATTTTTAATAATTAATTCACTATTATAACTCATATATGTTCCTTTTGTACATTTTCTCACCCTCTTCATGACTGTCAAGTGAACACTTAACTACCTAACTTTTCATCGAACAACAATTTTCGCCTTATTAAATTTCAGATCCTTAATTCCATTGTGTCATTGACTATGGCGTAATTATTTATCTTTAGAAACTATTTCCGAGCAGTTGTATCAATTATATTGCTTCCGCCTCCCATTACTCAATAACAGACTACTACTATAAGGTTTTATTAAACATCAATACGACTGTACAGTCTGTGAAGATGATTTCGCCGATAAAGAAAATTCGCTTCATGAGTCAATAGGTATTTTCGGTCATCAGTCCATTTTATGCTGATCGGGTGTCATCAGTTTGCTGACTGTGAGATTAAATAAGTGACGTAGGTTGGTAACCTTAAAAGACAATAATGCAGAGTATGGGAAAACACAACAGGAAATCAAGTTTAATAAGAACTTTCTATTAGACACCATTCATTACTCATATAAAACAATAACAGCTTTATTCTGGGGAGATTATGTTTACATATAGTAAAAATTCTCAGTGAAATTTCTTGCGAAATATTCACTCCTTGTATAGAATCTTCTTCAAGTAGAATATACACCGGCAGCATCGTATATAGTATGACAAAACGTCGTTCAGATATGGTGGAGATATGTGGATGACACTTTCACAGTGTTAAAAACAGAACATATCTCTAGCTTCTTCACACACATAAACTCACTAGTGGAGGGAATAAAATTCACATTTGAATCAGAAAATGAACAAGGAGAATTAGCTATGTTAGATTGCAAGATAAAAAGAATAGAAGAAGGCAAACTACACACTAGTGTTTATAGAAAACCAACGCATTCTAATAGATATTCAGACTTTAATTCGTCTCATCCTTTAACTGTTAAGGCAGGCTTAGTTAAATGTTTAACAAACCGAGCAGTGGCACTAAGTAGCACAAAAAAAGATCTAAATGATGAATTAAAACAGATAGAAGAAGCGTTGGTGTTGAATAACTATCCTATACAATTCATTAGGAAGATCATTAAAGGCCAAAAACAAAATAAAAATAATTGTGAAACTAGTAATGATAATATAAATAAGAGAGAATATAAGTCATCTACAGTTATACCATATGAAGAGGGGACATCTGAGACCCTACGTAGGATTCTAAATAAAGCAGGAATTACGGTGGCATTTAAACCTGCAAACTCACTCAGGTAGGACAAGCTCTGAAAGTTAAAGGACCCAGTTGACCCTATTTTTTTTCTTTCATGCTCCCAGTGGAACATAGGGCTCCAAGCTAGAAGCTTGAAGTTTCTGTAGCGGTGTTAATTTTTACAGGATGAGGTTTCTAGCCAGTCTCATGCCCAACATTCCCTCTTTACCAGTCTCACTACTGGCTTAGCGAGGTAAAAGAGTGCATAGGTAGCCGGGGATCGAACCCCGGACCATGTGCATGGTCGGCGAGTGCGCTAACCGCTGTTCCACCGACTCACTGACCCAATTAGACAAAATAATATAACTTAAAAAATACCCTGCAATCACTGTGAGTAAGGTCAACTACATAGGTCAAACTAGTAGGTAGTAGGTCAGGCGTAGTCAGATTGTCAAAACATAAGAATTTAGCTAGGCTAAGAATGGTTGACCTCGAGAAGATAAGTAATTTAGAAAAAAAACTCAGCGCTACATTGCAATGCATGCATTAACACATAACCACACAATAGGGTGGGAGTGGGTTTATTTATATTATAAGAAGTAATATAGGTAGGTGGAGAGAGAGAGAGAGAGAAGTACTGATTATTGAATCTTTGTTCATCGACAATCTACACCCAACACATTCAATAGGAATGACTCATCACTCATACCTGAATTAGGGAAAATACTACCACCAATCAAATCAAGTGAGAAATAATGGAACTATATAGATGAAGTTAGTAAGCCGTGTGATTACTTTGATTTGATTATGAGTGGTAATAAATTGTGCTCGAAACGTCATTAGTAAACATTACTGTATAACAGTCTGAGACTTTATCAAAACAAAATTTACCTATAATGGAAGCAAAGTCGTTCTATCTGAAATCAAACTTTACTCTCTAAAATATTCTGTCTTCATTTTCTCCATGAAATGCACAGTCAGTTGTAGGTTGAAAATCAACTAAAAATGTGTGTGAGCTCATAACACGCGATCCAAAGACGTAATTGGGAGATTACGACAACAAGAAACGGAGAAAAGTCGGTACTTTTATGCTGGATGGAAATATTTAGGTGGTCTGGTGGTTTAAAAAGGCGACACCGATTTACTCTTGTATTCAACTAAACGAAAAATGACGGACAACACAGACAAACACATGCACACATATACAGAGAAAGACAGTGGATAACTTACTTGAATTCGGTCGACTTAGCAGAACTGGTCTGCTTATTACCAATCGTTTATTCTCATCATGATCTGATTGATTGAATCCATTGAAATTATTTCTTTGCAGTGTTTTCGACACAGATGAACTACGACGTGTTAAACTCCCAAAGGAACTACGTTTCCATAACGATTTGTGTTCTGTTTTCTGCACAGATTTTAATTTCTTTAAATGATTAACATCACCATCACCATCGGCTTCACCGTCGACGACATCATTCATCATATAACTGTCATGGATAATTGAATTAGTCAATTCATTATCTGCTGATTCATAATTCAATGAGTTTATACAATCCGATGGACTAGAAATAAATGGAGTAATTATGTTAGCAGCGTTATTGTTAGTATTATCGTTTTTATTATTGCTGTTAACATTACTGGTTGCCTGTACGCTATGATGGTGATGATTGTTATGATGTGTTAAACTACCGTTAGTTAAAATTTTTCTTGTTATTGAATTAGAAGACGGTGAAGATGAAGTGGTAGTATGCAGTGGTTTGGCAGCGTTATACCCTTTCGACACTACTCTTCTAGTTTCAACTAGATCAGATTTGATATTCTTCAATGGTGTAACCGGAGACTTCACCCTGTGTATACAATATTGATATATATATGGATAAAATGTATAAAATAAATAATGTGAAGTGAAAATAACCAGAAAAAAAACGGAATATTATCAAAAACAATGTTGAAAAATGTGGCTTACTTCCAAACTTACCAAGTGCTTATTAACTACATTTATTCCCCCTTAGGAATTTGAATAAAGAAAAAACAACATTGGTTTGTGCAGAATAAAATATTTATTTCGTTGGCTTCTCATCAGCTGCTCACAGCACAAAGAGACATTATGTACGAAACAATTTTAATATACCTACACAGAGAGTTCATTTTTAAACGAAAAACCAATGTATGCATACACAATAATAAAAATAATAATCACTTTATTCCACACAATAATAATCACACACAATGGGGTCTTTCAGCATTATGTAATCAATTGAAAGACAGGGTGAAAACATCCAATTACTAGGGCAAGGAAATACAGATGACTGCTTCTTTCTAAACACATAAATCGGGCTTTAGGCATATGATGGAGATTGCTTAAGCAAACTTGAGGAGGACTGAATTCTTTTAACTATTGATAATTTTGAATCATTTTGTGACTTCCATCTAATGATCCATGTCAAGGAGATGCCTGGAGATGGTGTTGTTGACACCACTTGTTCCCATGAGACTATTGGCGACGGGAGAACTATGGATTCTTCAAAATTGGAATTACTATTTGAGCAACAAATGAAATTAATGGAAATGCTCATCACGAAACAGACTGGTTCAGCTTCAATGCCAAGCACTCCGAATCATACCATGGCACCATCTGTCGATGGCATTGTGAATAGTATTACGCAGTCCAATTATGATCCAGATGCTAATGTCGCTTTCGACACATGGTATCAACACTATGAGGATATATTCACAGTTGATCTCGCCTCACAAGACGATGCTTGGAAGGTACGATTATTACCAGGTAAATTGGGTCCTGCAGAATGTGAAAGGTACTGCAACCTAATTTTACCCCAAAAACCACATGACAAGTGTTCTGACGACACAATAAAGCTGCTGTGTGAACATTTCGGATACCACTCCTCATTATTCAGCATACGTTATCGTTTCCTCAAGCTGACAATGAATGAAAATGATGATTTTCTTACTCACGTTGGCACAGTCAACCGAGAATGTGAGAGATTTCGACTCAGGTCCTCAACAGATGATCAATTCAAAGCCTTGATTCTCATATGAAGTCTCCAATCTCCTCGTTTCACAAATATCCGAACTTGACTGCTCAATCAGCTAGAACAAAATCCTAAGTTAACATTACATGACATAGCTGATGAATATCAACGGCTGATTAATTTGCAGAAAGACACAAACCTGGTCGAATCAACAACTTAGAGAAGCTCTGATATTCATGCATTACGAAAGAGCAAAAATCTTTCATCATCCAGTCCTGACCCACCTTCTTCTAATGTTCCGCACAAATCTACACATTTTTTTGATTTACAGCTTGATTCCACACTGTATTTTTGGTACAAGTGTGGAATTTTCAGCGTGGATATCGGTAGCCCAAATTTTGCAGGCCGACCATAGATGTCAGGTGTGAGTCTGCCGGGGGTCGAACCTCGGACCATGTGCATGGTCGGCGAGAGTCCTAACCACTGTGCCACCGACGCACATACTCGTCCAACTTCACAAAATACTGCAAAGAAGACCCCACCATCACCATGCTGGCATTCTGGCGCGTGGCACCTTGTAAAGTCTTGTCCATACAAAAATCATCGTTGCAGCAAGTGCAAAATCATCGGTCATAAAAATGGTTTTTGTCAGCCACGCAAACCCAGATATCAAAATACAGCGAAAGCTCAACCAACTGTTGGTCCTAAATCTCCAAGGAGATCATTGAGTCTACTCGCAACCTGTCAAGTCACAACACCAGGTATGCGGAAATATCTTGACCTTCAGATGAATGGTCACGATACGCGTCTGCTGCTAGATACCGCCTGTGATATTACTGTTATATCAGAGAAACTTTGGAATGATATTGGTAGACCATCTATCACAAAACTTTGCAGACTGCTGTCAGTGCCTTTGGTGGGTGGCTCAAATTAATTGGTGAACTTCAATGTTCTGTTTCTTTCTGCAACATCAAATTCACAGGAACTTGCTACGTCACCCAGAGTGATTTAAATCTTTTGGGACTCGATTGATTCGACCGTTTACATCTGGCTGATGTCCAACTTAATTCTGTATGCAATGCAGTCAACAAGGATAAAAATTCAGCCAACTTCTTTTCTGATTTATGCAAACTATTTGCACCTGTTTTTCAACCTGGTTTAGGTCACTGCACCTCGATGCAAGCTACCTTTCGAGTATTACCAGACGCAAAGCCGGTTTTTCACTCAAAGAGGCCAGTCCCATATGTATCCGTCGCAAAATTTGACGAAGAATTGGAGAGACTACAACAACAAGGAGTATTAGCATCAGTCACGTACTCGGCATGGACAGCACCCATCGTAGTTGTCAAGATAGCAAGCTACTAATCACCGATCTTCTCAAAAAGGGAGGTGATATGTAGTCACATGATGTCTGCTTTTTTTTGACAGTCTGATATGTTTACTATGTGTATATTGATCGTTATTCCATCATAACTCACAATATGTTTTGTCTGTCCATTAACTAAATAAACAATGTATGATGACCTTTGTCACATGACATTACAACCAATCAGAACCCAATGGTGGTAAGAAAAACTACTGTCTATCTTATTGGTTCATGTATGTTATCCATTTTCATATATACTCTGCATTGTACACTTTTATACACTCTTGTTCACACCTTTCGTACACTATGTACCCTTTTCACTCACACACTTGCGTGATAGTCAATTTCCCTTGTTGGAGAATACACGTATCATCGTGAACGTGTTGGTCTTCTGATTTTCCCCTTTTCGCGTCAGGACAAATTAAGTACTCAGCAGTACCAGTCTGTACGTTAACGTCCGTTATATCTCATTAGCGTATATTTACACCGGTCACAGCATAATATTGGTAGCGACCCCATAACTTATTGGTGACGAGTACATAACAGAGACGTAGGCTTTTTGGTACATGATTAGAAAATCGGAGGCATCCCCTTCTTTCTGTTCTGCCTATGTAACTGCTCCCACAGATACATGTAAATTTCTATACACAGTTGGAGTAAACATGAGAAGGGTATCTGTCGACTTTTGATTGCACCAAAAAGCAAGTTGCTCGGTAAATGGAAACCAACTTAGCTGCAGAATAGGCTGTGGCTAGTGACGTATTCAATCGTCTGTTGATTATTCGTGCAATATTATCACAATTAAAATCGAGTTGAATGAAGAAACGCTTCTTGCCCACTGTGATTTGTTTAGCATAAACCATGGAGAGCAGTCTACAGCTTAACCACCAATGTAGGAGGATATTTGAGATAGCGCCTTGTAATGATAAACTCCTGTTGATGTAATGGCAACTGATTGATGGTAAAGGGAAAACTAGAACTTCCAGACAAGATTCGAACCAACAGCCTCTAGAATACTCGAACAGAGTTCTATAGACCGAACTACGAGACCGAGTTTCACTTTCAACCAATGATCATGGTGTGAAAAGGAGTTTGTCAGTCATAAAACTTTCTTGGATATGGTTTCCCTATGAATTAACCCCGATCCTTGTCCTTCCTATTCACTATAACTATAATTGACAGAAAATATAAATGGTTAGATAACAGCATAGCACTATTCACGATGATTGCAGGAAAACGATAGCATGTTTAGCGACGGGGTCTTAGAACCCAGATAGTACGAATCCAGGGGCAACTGATTGGGATCCTCCAACAACTTAGGGTCCACTTTCAGTCATTGACACAAAAGATAAATAACTAACTTACTGCTCAGTCTCTTATATAGTTACATTGGTATTGATATAAACATGGATGTGAGAAGGAAACATCATAAAAAATGGCTTAATCAGAATGATAGAAAGTGAAAAAATCAATAATAATAAAACTAAACATTAATAATAATAATAACAGAACAGAATCAAACAACTCACATTGTAGAATTATTATTCAAAGTGCTACTGAAATCGTTTGTCTGATTAACATCATTATTACTATTATTATTATTATTTCCCCCCTCATCACCATAATAGCTGTTACCAAGACAATTCAAAGAATCTAATTGCTGAATAGGATTACTTGAATGTTCTCTAGGGTTCTCTTTTATAGTGCTGGTCAATTCACTTTTGTTATTCTCATCAGTTTCATTGTAATTCACTTTCTCAGTAGGCTTATCCATTTGAAAACATTTGAATACTTCATCCAGTAAAGATGAGCCTAAATCAAATCCCTATAGAAAAAAAAACAGTCAAATTGGTAGAAAAAAACAAATTAAATAACAGGCATTGATATAAGAATAAAACTTCTGCACTGTGGTAGAGTGTAATTCCATTATGGGTAAATTTTGTTTTGATAAAGTCTCACAGTGTTATACAGTAATGTTTACTGATGACGTTTCGAGCACAATTTATTGCTCATAATCATATCAAGGTAATCACACGACTTCCTAAATTCATTTATATAGTTCCATTGCTTTTCTCTTGATTTTCACTTGATTTGATTGGTAATAGTATTTTCCATATTTCAGGTATGAGTGACGAGTCATTCCTATTGCATGTGTTGGGTGTAGACTCGATGAACAAGGATTCAGTAATCAACCTCTCTCTCCACCTACCTAGATTACTTTTTAGAATTTTAACCCTCTCCCACCCTATTGTGTGGTTGTGTGTTAGCGCATGCATTGCAATTGCTGAGCTTTTTTCTAAATTATTTATCTTCTCGGGGTCAACCATTCTTACCTTAGCTAAATTTTTATGCTCTGACAATCTGACTACCCCTGACCTACTAGTTTGACCTATGTAGTTGACCTTCTCACAGTGATTGCATGGTATTTTGTAAATAATATTATTTTGTCTAATTGGGTCAACTGGGTCCTTTAACCTACAGAGCTTGTCTCTGAGTGAGTTAGTAGGTTTAAATGCCACCATAATTCCTATTTTATTCAGAATCCTACGTAGTGTCTCAGATGTCCCCTCTTTATATGGTATAACTGTGGATGACTTATATTCTTTCTTATTTATGTTATTATTACTAGTTTCACAATTATTTTTATTTTGTTTTTGGCTTTTAATGATCTTCCTAATGAATTGTATAGGATAGTTATTCAACACCAACGCTTCTTCTATCTGTTTTAATTCATCATTTAGATCTTTTTTTGTGCTACTTAGTGCCACTGCTCGGTTTGTTAAACATTTAACTAAGCCTGCCTTAACAGTTAAAGGATGAGACGAATTAAAGTCTAAATATCTATTAGAATGCTTTGGTTTTCTATAAACATTAGTGTGTAGTTTGCCTTCTTCTATTCTTTTTATCTCACAATCTAACATAGCTAATTCTCTTTGTTCATTTTCTGATTCAAATGTGAATTTTATTCCCTCAACTTGTGAGTTTATATGTGTCAAGAAGCTAGAGATGTGTTCTGTTTTTAACACTGTGAAAGTGTCATCCACATATCTCCACCATATTTTCGGAGTAGGGTTAAATGTATTGAGGGCACAATTTTCCCAGCTGTCCATAAATATGTCTGCTACGATAGGGGATATTGGTGATCCCATTGCTACACCTTGTGTTTGTCTATATATTTTGCCTTGGAACTTAAAGATAGTAGATGTGAGGCATAACTGAATCCCTAAAATAATTTCTTCAATGGACAGCTTTGTCCTATGATTGAGTTCAGGATCGGCATTTAGTTCTTTTTTAACTGCTTCTAAGGCCATATTGACTGGTATATTAGTATAAAGACTAGTTATATCAAAACTAACCATTGTTTCATCATTCGCTAGTTGAATGTCATTTAGTTTATTTTTCATCTCATAGCTCTAATACTATGCCCCATTAGAATCGTTCAAACTCTAGATTAACTAATTCATATGAGATGAAAAGTAAACTAAATGACACTCGACTAGAGACTGATGAAACAATGGTTAGTTTTGATATAACTAGTCTTTATACTAATATACCAGTCAATATGGCCTTAGAAGCAGTTAAAAAAGAACTAAATGCCGATCCTGAACTCAATCATAGGACAAAGCTGTCTATTGAAGAAATTATTTTAGGGATTCAGTTATGCCTCACATCTACTATCTTTAAGTTCCAAGGCAAAATATATAGACAAACACAAGGTGTAGCAATGGGATCACCAATATCCCCTATCGTAGCAGACATATTTATGGACAGCTGGGAAAATTGTGCCCTCAATACATTTAACCCTACTCCGAAAATATGGTGGAGATATGTGGATGACACTTTCACAGTGTTAAAAACAGAACACATCTCTAGCTTCTTGACACATATAAACTCACAAGTTGAGGGAATAAAATTCACATTTGAATCAGAAAATGAACAAAGAGAATTAGCTATGTTAGATTGTGAGATAAAAAGAATAGAAGAAGGCAAACTACACACTAATGTTTATAGAAAACCAAAGCATTCTAATAGATATTTAGACTTTAATTCGTCTCATCCTTTAACTGTTAAGGCAGGCTTAGTTAAATGTTTAACAAACCGAGCAGTGGCACTAAGTAGCACAAAAAAAGATCTAAATGATGAATTAAAACAGATAGAAGAAGCGTTGGTGTTGAATAACTATCCTATACAATTCATTAGGAAGATCATTAAAAGCCAAAAACAAAATAAAAATAATTGTGAAACTAGTAATAATAACATAAATAAGAAAGAATATAAGTCATCCACAGTTATACCATATAAAGAGGGGACATCTGAGACACTACGTAGGATTCTGAATAAAATAGGAATTATGGTGGCATTTAAACCTACTAACTCACTCAGAGACAAGCTCTGTAGGTTAAAGGACCCAGTTGACCCAATTAGACAAAATAATATTATTTACAAAATACCATGCAATCACTGTGAGTAAGGTCAACTACATAGGTCAAACTAGTAGGTCAGGGGTAGTCAGATTGTCAGAGCATAAAAATTTAGCTAAGGTAAGAATGGTTGACCCCGAGAAGATAAATAATTTAGAAAAAAGCTCAGCAATTGCAATGCATGCGCTAACACACAACCACACAATAGGGTGGGAGAGGGTTAAAATTCTAAAAAGTAATCTAGGTAGGTGGAGAGAGAGGTTGATTACTGAATCCTTGTTCATCGAGTCTACACCCAACACATGCAATAGGAATGACTCGTCACTCATACCTGAAATATGGAAAATACTATTACCAATCAAATCAAGTGAAAATCAAGAGAAAAGCAATGGAACTATATAAATGAATTTAGGAAGTCGTGTGATTACCTTGATATGATTATGAGCAATAAATTGTGCTCGAAACGTCATCAGTAAACATTACTGTATAACACTGTGAGACTTTATCAAAACAAAATTTAACCATAATGGTAAATAACAGGCAGCAGGAGAATGGTAGAAGACATCAGTTAATTTTTGGTGGCTACAAGTGGAATTTAAAGCTGGATACACATATGTAATACCCTAGCGACTGATGTTTGCATTGAGACTCGAACCTATCGGTCAAAGTATTCAAATGTATTCATTTATTCTGTTGCCTCTTGTGCAAGGGGTACATCAAGTATTTCAACAAACAGTACAGTGCAGGATCTTGGAGTGTTACAAAATCGTTAGCGTGTATAGTGCCACAATATGCGATTCATGTTATAAAGAAATTGATATGAAGTTATCTACTGCCTCAGTGACCAATTTTTACAGATAAAAACTAAATCAAACAATCACTAACACCCGTTGAACAAGATTTGACTCTCGTGACCCAAGTCATCCCGAATCCACTTTGGCGTTCGAAACGATTGGGTACTGGGGTTCGAGCCTCAGTGAGAACACCATTACTCATTTACTGGAGATTTCAGGCACATCTAGATGACGAGTCCCAAATAGGATGAAATGAACATTCTGGATTCCCCTGCTAGTCACCATCCGCTAATTTACTTCACGTTAAATAATCAAACATCTTCGAAATCATCTGCACAAGGAGTGGACAAATCACCTTAAGGCGGAGCATTTCGGTCCAATCAATCAACGGGAAAGCCAAGCTGAATTAAATGGAAATTTTTCAACCTAATCTGTCTCCACCCCCGACCTTGGCTTTCACTCCCAAACTAGAATAATTATCTCTCATGGTAAATATTATCTTATTATTTTGTTATACTTTTATTTGCACTGTTAACTGTAGTATCAATATCAAGCTGTGCTGTGATCGTACATCTTAATCTCGGTTTCACAAATTATCGTTATTATTATATTATCTAATCACTAGATGAGAGTAGTTATTTCCCCTTTTACCCCTATTGGTATACACCTTCTAGCCACACACTCACCATCGCCTAGATCATATAAACGCTTGAGTGAATTTATCCTTATTATTATTTTTTATAGCAACCACCTCGATTGTTGTCGATTAATTCACATCCATGAACTCTGATTAACCACATTATTTCAGATGCCTATGACTAATAAACTCCTTATGTAAATGTAAGCCTGATGAGAAAATTTACCCAAAAATACGTCTTTGCTTAAATCGTCTCCTATACATACACACATTAAGTCACCCATAGACGATTTACGTAGACCACCTTTTTGGGGTAACAATTTTCGGTCGGATTTTCTTCGAACATTCATCTTGAAGATAATCAGTTTATGTGTTAATTATTAATATTAAATTGTCGAGTTTGTGGTGCAGGACAAGTTTGATGATTCCACCACTAGTTAGGTTTATTACGAATCGATTTATGCTTAGCAATCGTGCAGAAGATTTATAGCTCAGGTCGGGATATTAGCGTAGGTGTATTGTCTAAGGTGGACAGTTGGACTGAGAAGCTTTCATTTTCAGTGCTAAGTTGAATATGATGAAAGCATGTTCATGAGAAAGTCTACTGTGAAATAATTAAAAGCTCATTTTAATATCAAAAGAGCAGTTTACACAGGTGGTCAGATCAGGATCAGTCATAGATAATCTAAACAAAGGTTGGATACACTAAAAAACTTAACTATAGTAAGGAGCATAGTCTACCTTGCACTACTAGTACTGCTATTACTTCTACCAACATGATAACACCAATTACACAAGAAAAAAGAAAGAATAGATAGAATGGGACATACATTGATGACTAACATTGTGTGCACGTTCAAGGATTAAACAACACACTATGGAATTAAAATAGAAGTGCACTCTCCTTTTATACAATAATAAATACCATGTTGCTTAATACAACAAGTACAGCATAATATCAAAAGATACTGTCTGAAATCAATAATCTTATGGATGATTTTTTCAAGAGAATACACAACACTACTTATGAGTAGATTATAGAATACAACCAAAATTATATATTCAAGGGTTAGTATGTGAAAAAAGGAAACACTATACTGCTGCTGTAAAGCAATTACTTCTACAGTTTCTAGATGAGTTCCACTGTTAAAGAATCTCTAGGATATAATAAAATTTATATATCCCATGTTTCTTGGTTTCTCTAAGATTTTTGTTTTCAAATTCATTTCCTTAAGTGATAAGAAACTAAAAACAATTTGTTGTAGTTCAAAACAGTTTCACTGAGAATGAAAACCAGAATTTGATGTGATGATATTATGTTTTGTCAGGATTATGATAAATTTACAAAGTGAATTTTGTGGTAAACCGATAAACAGTTATAGAATTACTGAGAACCAAAGAGAACTGGACATCTATCGCATCCCAGTTTGAAATCGGTTTTTGCATGCAACGTGCGAGGACACTGTGGAACAGTCCAGAAACAGGATGAAACGGCTGTCCAGTAAGCTATCGACAGCTTTCAATGATTCTCCAATCGGTTTCACTCTGTGAAGAAATCTACATTTCCACTTAGACCAAGTTTTATCGCTCTATCTAAAAAGAAAACCACTTAAATGACGATTATGGAAACTGCAGAATCACAAATTTCTTAACATCAACAAGTTCACACTGAATTTACCTCTTAATTTTTAACTTTGAACTGTCACCCTTATTGATTGCAAGTCTAAAACAACTGTATGCAGCTGAAGCCTGGTAGTGAATTCCGCTTGTCAGGGATTAATTAACTCCCACTGCCAAAGTATTTCTGCAACTTTGTTTTCACCAACCAGTCAGTGACTACTCTACATAAGGACATTCGTGTGACCATAGTAGAAAATAAGGTACATAGTTCTATTGTGTGACGAAATGTCGCAGAAGAAAGTTGTCCTGCAAAAACGATAAATATCTATAAAAACTAACTAGTGAGAAATTATAAGTTATGACAATATGCTATTTAGATCTAAATACTGCTACCATCACAAGGATATTAGAGATGGTCATAGAGAAAGCATGAAGCTGATCTCCATTTCCAAGTTGTTAGTCAATACACGCTAGTACATTAACTAAAGCTCAACACAGAAAACTACCTCTGACAGCTCATAGTTGACTTTGCACATGTATTACCGTTTAAAGAAGCATTTCACAAGTCCAATTATCCACTTGCTTAACTCCTAAAAAATTCCTAATGAGTTTGCCAGCTTACCGGATAGGAACACCTGTAGCGCTAAATGCACACTACCACTTACTGACTGTTTGAGTTTTCGATATGAAACTTTACGACAAAAGTGAGGCAGTTTAGGTTGCCACGCTCCATGAGGCGCAAAAATTGAAAAAGAGAAAGGACCTATTGGAAAAGGAAATTTGCAAAATAATGAATAATTATATTGGAAATAACGAAGACTTAATGGCTCTGAGACATTATAAACAGCGAATGCAACTATGCAATTAACAACGACTCTCAGTCATATCATCAACAGTCTTACATCTCGAGAAATACAGCCAGACAGTCCACATCTCATTACGTGACTCAAACCACCGGTCAAAGGCACCAAGCATTGATGTCAAGTTTTGACTGCACCACAACTAACTCTCTTCCAACTTAACCTCAGGTCGGTTAAGACTGCTTGACAAGGAAGGTGATGGCCCCAAATACATAACACATGTCCTAACCATCTCAATTGATCCAGCTCCAGAACTTTAGCAGTTGACTTGCCTCTCTCACCTAACTTTCTACACCCAACCTCTATATAAATCACCATATTATGCCATTTAACACGGGAGACAGGACGCGAACAATTATGGCCATGCACAGCCGATCTTTTCTTATTCTCCTCCTTTTACGGCCTCGCCTCAGTCTTAGAGAGAGAGAGAGAGAGAGGAAAAGCGAACTGCTGAGCACTACATATCTTTTTTCGATAGCCAAACATCACGCCAACACCAAGGATAACTTAAGCTAGCAAATGCACACAAGCCTTTCGTATCTGTGCTGAGCTTTCGTCAGCAATCACTACATTAATGCTGATGCAACTTCTCGAATAAATGTAGTGGTCAACACGCCCAACCACTTTACTTCCTACCGATGCACAACGCTCATCTAGAATTATCTTACATTTCACAGAAGCGAATCACATGTCAAACATACTAAGATTTTTGCTCAACGTGTTCAGAAGACTCCACATATCGTCACCAGATTTACCTACAAGAACAATATCATTTGCATACTATATAGAAATGAGACTGCTCCTTACAACAAGTCGATAAAGTCAATTACGGTTGCATTTATCAGTGCTTATACGATGAAATTAAACAAAAATGGAGACACTGGGCATCCCTGACGGACATCACTGGTCCTCAGATGACAACTTTCCGTATGCTCTTGCACGGCTGTGTGATTTCCAGTAGAATGCTCTCATTGGTGTAGTGTTCTTTCTCGGCACTTTCTTCACCATCAGACATTGCCACGGCATCTTTCATTCAACAGAATAGAATGTCGCCCTCAGGTGGAGATATGGAAAGTGTCGGACACCAGCAAGTATGTCTATGTTTATTGAAGGCCGAAGATAAGACCAATACAACATCGTCCGAACCTAAAGCCTGCTTCGTCCCTCGGAGTTTGTTTCTCCTGAGCAACACAGTCTACAAGAGATTTCTGGACCTAGAGTTCTAGATGTTGTTAGTCAAGCCAATTTCCACCACTCTCCTCCAACCTTGATTGTCTCTGGGATAATCAAGAATTTACACCAGTCTAACAGAACTGACTAACTAGCCTAGTTTCAACATAGAACTTTGTACAGAAGTGCACCAGTTCAAGTTGCCACACTCCATGCAGCACACAAAGGCAGGAAAAAGAGAAAAACAGATTGATATCAGCTAGAGAACCATTAAAAACGAGGGAGTACTGGACAGCTGTTTCATCCTAGTTTGGGAATCATAGGCAGCACGCACCCACTGTGGTTTGACCCAGGACCTTCCAGTTACAAAGCAAGCTCGTGATCAAACCTGTATGAACAAATCTATTCCTTACAAACCAAACTCGAGAAAAAAATTCAAAAGAACCATATAAAGCAGAAATGTACGAGAGAAAGAATAGTAACATGGAAAAATGACGGTTTAGTGGATTTGGAAGATTAAAAAGGGTGGATGCATCTGCGCCATTAAGAGCAATTTTGAGCTGTGTTCACCGACAGTCTCCAGCTATTGGTACTCAGCATCCTGACAACTCTAGCCAGTCTAACGGGACTGTCTCGGATCCCCACATACTCCTTAATACCTTTGTTGACTTGGTGCCGAGTTCATCACCATCTTTAAACACCTCTGGAGTTACATCAGGTTCCTCTGCTTCACCGCATTTCACACTAGAAATCAATGTATGGATCTGCTCCACAGCCTATTCAAAGTTATGAGAACAGGCAAATGATCAAATATTCGTAACTATATCATCTACTCTCACTTTTATTTCCCAATATATATATATGCCAAAAACATGGCATCAATCCATGAAATCCTTGACAGTTAAACTGAGTCAGGTAGGGAGATGCAGACTTCCGGGTTGGGGCCCTCGGGACTCTAGGAATCAATGGCTGGAGACAATAGGTGACATGGCTCAAAATCGTTGTCAATGGCGCAGATGTATTCATCTCTGTAATCTTTCATATTCTTTTCTACCATTACCCATTCTGTTTCACTCTTATACTTGTCAAACTCTATTAATTCTCTTCACTCATCTTCTTGTCTACCTCTGTGGGCTATTTCGAACGTGGCAACTCGAACTGCTGCACTTCGGTGCCAAGTTCTATGTTGAATCCAGACAGACAGATATATATATATATATTCATCGGCGAGAGTCCTAACCACTGTGCCACACATTAACGCAGTGATACACGAAACGAAAACAATCTTCAAATTCTACCGTCTAAATTGAAGCATCGTCTTTCGCTTATTTAAGCAGAATTCATGCAAATAAATACATTTGAATGCAATCTTAATCCATGACATTATATTCCATTTTAGATGTAAGTAAACATATCTATAGGTGTCAATAGAACACTATAGTGTCGTGAGGAGTAAGCCTATTATCGTTCATCAGTAAAAAGTGGCTCACATCACAGAATGCACGTAAAAACTATCAGAAAAACCTGCATTTTACACACTGGGGTTTTGGAACTTACCCAAAAGAACCTGATGAAGGATGAAATGAGTGGTATTGGCAATCAGTTGTAATATTAGAATTAAGCGTGTTGAAGGGTGAGCCGATGGAAAATGCCTCTTCTTCAAATATCTGTTGGCTAATTTCATGAGGATTTTCCGACCTAGTCATTATTATTTTCTGAACTTTTACATGGAACAGACACCAGCGAAACACAATCGGCCTTACGACTAGCCCTAACCAGTCTGATGAAACTGTCTCGGATTCCTATACACTCCTTAATATCTTAGTAAACTCGGTGCATAATTCATCATCACCTTAAAACACCTCCGGAGTTATATCACTAAGTTCTGTTTTTAAGCGTTGCAGATTAGGAACACCTGTAACTTGTGTTTAATATTTGGAAGACTGATGTCTACAACCCACATAGCTGGGCAAGTTTAGCGTGGCTGTAAACCGGTCAAATCGCTTTACAATGTACCCCCTTCGTCATCATCTCATTATCATGTTCACTTAGTTCACGGATTTCCTCCTTCCCACAGATATCAATGAGTCCTTACTAATTGCTGTGTAAAGTGAACATTTTTTTGACTTTTCCCAAGATATGACTCCTAAATTTCTCCTTGATCAGCATTATTAGTACATTTTCAGCAATGTGCTGCATACTGCACAGTGGTCATTCCTTAGTGAAATCCTGAATAATCGTCATTATACATCAAGTTGACACAGAAAGCAGACAGCACTTTGGATTAAGAATGTAATTTCATCTGTCTCACCTATTCTAATCTTTTCGCAGCACATGTACAGTTGAGATCTCCAGCCTCAAGGCGATGACGGTTAGACAATCGGTCACTATAAATCATTCTGATAAAAATATTTTTATTCTGAAATGAAGTTAAAGAACACAGTCGGGGGGACAAACACACCAGTGACCTTGGGACTGTCAACTCGGATCCTTAACTCAACCACTGCGTAATATACTCCCGCCTGCCACTACCGCAGCCTTAACCTAACCCTAATCTGACTTCAAACTAGCAAAATCAGATGTTCTTACTGGATTTAGTACTCTTATGAGTACACTGTTATTCAACTGATTTCGCTGCCTGGCTGAGATCAAGATTTCCAGGGTCAATCTTGCGTACATTCCTGTGTCTATTCTTTACTTTCGCCGAGAGAATCACATGACAGCAGCTAAAAAGATTTGAGGATCACAACTTTTTCTAATTGTAATATAATCCCTCAAGTTGATGAAGTATCAAACTGATATGTGCAGTCACCCAGTCAAAAGATGACTACTTTGAAGACGAGGAAGTCAATCTAACCCAAACCCATTACACTTAGTTGACTGGTTTTCTGATTCTAATGAAATAACAAATACTATCTCCCTGTTTTACTTGCTTTCCAAATGACTTGCCATCTTAGGGTCATTTATACAAATGTAAAGTTCACTCCCAAAAATGTGATACATACCACTGCCAACAACACTGTTTTGATCGTCATCACTTAGTTGCGAATCCACCTCGGTGTCCATACTCTGTTGAGCTGTTACATATGCTTCCTGAACACTTACTGTATTTGTGCCTGAAAATAAATCATTGATAAGTCTTGAGAAACATATTACCTCTCCTTCTCATCTCTATAACGCCTCCCAAATTTCTTAGACATCTGAATATGATGTGTTGCTGCAGGGCGCATGCCATGTTTAATGCAAGACCCAGGTCAGTAAAGTCCATATCTACAGTCAAAGCATGCGCATAAAGAATCGGAGACAAAATTATAAAAGAAAGTTGTACATTTACCGCGTCAGCATACTGTCTCAGATAGTCACGTGAGTCACCAGTCATAATTGAAATCCAACTGCACGCCTTAAATTGGGATTCAATATCCAATATCGTTTGTACAAGCTAGTATTTGATTTCCACTCTCACTGACCTTTGATTCCTCCACTGCGTTCAGAAGAAAAATCCTGGAAGAGCTGAATATTTTTGTTAAGGCATTTTTGTTGCTTTTAAGCTGTCATTTCACGATGTAAACACTAAATTTGAGGTCTTCAGTGCTAGGATTGATTAACTATTAATATAGTGTTCAAAGTACTGATCTTTTGGGAATTTCGTCGAAAAATTTCATCATGAGCTGACATCAGTTAGAGAACCATTGGAAAACTTGGGAGTGCTGGACAGAAGACATTGCAAAGTGGACGCGCTATATCATGAATTGGCCGAAGTTAAAATTCATGGGCCATTGAATCGGGTCTCAGAGTCTGCCGAATGGCATGCGAGCCTCCCTTGTAACCAGAAGGTCCTGGGTTCCGACCCCAGTTAGTGTATACTGATCAAGAGTCCCAATATAGGACGAGACAGTTTTCCAGTACTCCCAAGTTTTCCAATGGTTCTCCAACCAATATAGTGTCCCATTAAACTCTGATGTAATTCTCCATCATTGGCTGATTATTGATCAGTTTCCGTGATCGTCAATCAGTCAATAGAAGGTGAATAAAGTCGTCTCAGAATTCATGTTCATGTTTTGACAGAAGACAGATATAGGTGAGTATTTGTTGATCCTTTTCTATTGGGGTTTTAAAGAGATAGGCAGCGCTTGTTTAAGATCTATTCCAAAGGGTTAATGACTAAATGGCACACATAGTGCATCACAGAGACAGAGCTGGTCGCTGTCCATATCACGATAATCTTCTCATTCACGCACAGTTATGCTCTATTTTATCTCAACTACCTAGGTCTTTATTGGAGCTAAAATCGACTCTTTGTTCATATTTGTTGCTTGCTTGAAGTCCGGTTGCTTTGATGAGAAACACCAGAACAAAGCTATATTTTCGTCGGAAACGTCATGGTTTCCATGATAATACCAATATGGCTAGCATTAAACATTGCAAGTGTATACTAACGTTCCAAGGAATCTCCACCTCCTTCTTGTATATATCTTGTAAATGTACCTTCAATGATTTATTGTCCATATTTGTATTTTATGTCATTCCGCAGGTTCCCTGGACGTTCCCCTCTTCAGGAAATAGCTATTAATCACGTGGTGGCATAGCACTCACCCAAATATACGCTATTCACTGCTTGATCATAACAACCAGCAGGAAATGGAACGAAGTTTGGTTTGTCGCTCTACTTTATTGGTGACCCTAGTGAGGGGTTTACAATTCAACATTTACAACCACCTGTTCAGATTGCTCGTACAATAATCGAACGATTTAAACTTTTGGAAAAAGTATTAATTTATGGTACTTCACGATTGCAGTTTATAACATAACTGATTGTACCTGTAAAGTGGCATGCGTTCCTTGCAAGCACCCGTTAAGATGACGTATATAATTATTATCATTTGCTTAGTGCTATACTTTACAAGGTGAACAATGTATGTGACAATGAAAACCACAGAAGAATTCTGTCATGACAAAGGAATAAGAAAGGAGAATAAACCGTTTTCAGAAAAGGTAGGCAAATATAAAGTATTTAACTTTTACATTACCTTTTTCCTAACTTCAGTGGTTTATAAATACACTTTATTCACTTGTTCGCAGATGTCGGGTAATGTCAGTCAACCCGGTCACAGCAATTCGACATCGCCGAAACAATTACGAGAAACAATTGTGTAAAGAAATCTGCTTGTTATTGTTTTTCACTAAATATATTTAACATCCTGCTTACCATACTTTTCTTATTCTATCTGAGTGAAACTGAATTTTTCATCATGACGATATGGAGGCTTGACTTATCAATGAGACCTGAGAAAGTAGTTGGTGGCACAATCCAATGTAAGCAGAATATTGCTACGACTGCCACCGCTCCATCTACTCAATTATTTGCCACATGTAGACTTCGTTCTGCGGTATAATCATATCGATTGACATCACGCTTTAAGTGAAATAATAGGAATGCACTACTTCTGAATACACTAAATCTTATACGAAATCAATTTCCACCGCAGTGTCTAAGTTCTACTCTTATTTTTCAAATACAGAGCTTAGGTAATTTTGTCATTAGTCCCTACAGATTTACCTATTTCTAGGATACGTAATCGCGCAACCTTGGGCAGATGTTTACGCTTGACTAAAGCACTTATAATTCACCGCTTATATCGATCAATGGTGTTCGTACAGAATTACACTCACGTGCAGTAACGAGTTCATATCCTGGGGAGTACCAGTCTAGCATGCCGTACTCCCACCGCATGCAGATCAAATAGGACACAAGAATATTAGATAGAAAAAATTGTCTCACTGCGACGCAAACAAGTTTGTTTACATGTATAGGCCGAGAACAGTCAGGGATGGAAGTCTTCGTTTGGGAAGTATCTCCCATTATTCGACGGGAACTGCTCAGTTTCCAAATTGCGTCACGTTTAAATTCTTCCGAAGTTCAAGTAAACATAACTGTATGCCCACATCCAAAGTTATCCGGCATCACAAACTGAAACAAAGAATATCTGCATGGTTATAAGTGAATGAGTGAACTTCACTTCTCTTGCTGTTGTATGTAGAATCGATTCATACAACTGATTATGCAAATGTATATGGTCATAACTCGTAAAACACTCGTCAGCGTTTTTCTAATGTCTTCGTCCGAGTCCTACTGCATCTGCTTCCCGCTGAATTTGACTAACCGACAGACCTCATTACGGCTCTTCATTCCTAGAAGTGATACAGATTAATTTCACTTACATAAATTAAGCATTTACACAATTAACATGCAGTAAACTCAGTCATTCTAGTTTACAATTCTTTTGAAATGTGGAGCACATTAATGGTGCAGAAAATATCATGAATATTACGCATACATGATATTATTAACTGCCAGAAATTGTGCCATCGAATCACACTAGAAGAATATATTTGATAATACTTTGTTAGGACAAAAATATTAGGGAGAAACATACACGCTAGATGAAAGTTTCACAAAGTTGTCTCACTACTATACAACGTCTCATTCACCATTTTCTCCTCTGCATTTGAACGTAGTCACATACTGGTATGTGAAAAAGTCGTTACTGTTAGCAATTTACAAGGTCCTTACGTTTTGAAAGTCTTCTAATACGTTTGCAGCTTCTTACATGTGTGCTGTTTCCGCTCTCACTGATTACCTGCAATGAACTTCTATAAAAAGACTTCATTAACGAAGCACATTATTGCCACAGCTTGTCACAGTTAATTCACAAGAAACACAGAATACTAGACTGTGTGAGTGAGAAATATTGAAGTAGAAAATAAATTGTGTTTAAGGAAAACTCAAGAAATTAATTAGGATTTACGGGATCGCAGTCCCCGTTGACCGCCATAGTGGCTGACCAGTTTCAAGAGAGTGTCCATCGGAAAGATCTCTGCATCTGTATAAATAACAGTGGAACAGGTTTCGACTAGCCAAAAATCACAGTTATATTCATCACCATTGCTTATGAAGCACGCATAACTAAACGGCACACGACATCACCTTTCTTCGAGAAATCAAAATCCAATTAACTTCACTGTTCTATCCAATGAAAGAAATCCAGAGAAATCCTGAAGGGAAGTTAATTTAAAACGCGATAGTTTTCATCCTCACCTTCTAATCGGAAAATACCTATTTTGTGAATTATCTGCTGGGGAAATCTAATCTTCCTAGCCAGTGAATCAAATTCACCGATTTATTCCGCGTTAAATGTCTGTGTGGTAAGTCTAGCTGCCTCGAACTACTACCAGGGCTTCAGGATCTACATATGTAGCAGCATCTTCCTCACTTGTTCTTATAAACAAGACCTGTTAGTTTGTCCCGTGATTGCTGTGAAGTCGAGTAATCAAAAATACTGGGTTAATTCAAAAAACTATTTTGCTTTCCTTATATTGTACTTTATCAGTCTTAATGCATTTGTTCTGTTGGTCAGATACTGTTGTTATCTCCATTTCACACACATGGCATAAATTGTAGTAATTCTTAATATGGAGGTTGGAAGTAGCAACCAGGAAGAGTTGGCTCCGGTACTTGAACGTTGGTGCGAGGCCAAAGTTAAAATGGGAGGAGATATCCGTTGCTGTGAAAGCAGACCTGGAACCATAAGTGGCCAGAAAACTGAGGTCACAATACGTCTCTATACCTCACTGAATCGGTCAACGGGTCCCAAGACTGTTTTGATCCTCTACGAGCTTCTAACGTAGCGTTAACTACCCCACAACATGCTGAGGTGGTGAGACTCACTGCCAGCTGCTTGTATAGCAATGTGAGAGGGCTGAGAGCAAAATAGATGAACTCAGAAACCTCCAGTCACACCTACATCTCAAAATAACATTCGTGATTGAAACCTGGCTAACACCCACCATTGTCGGCAACGAAGTCATTATGAGTAATATGGTTTTGATCAGGCGAGACAGGGAAGAAAAGAAAGGAAGGGGGAGTCGCCACAAACTTGGAGAGGCAACTTCGAAGCGTGCTTGCAACAGACCTACCACTTACTGAACTCCCAGACTCTATATGATGTCATTCCACCATAGGTCGCACCAAGCATATAATGTGTGGCATCTACCGATCACCCACCTGTGTGGCAGAGCGCAATCAGGTACTGCTCAGATCCATCACAGGAATACGAGGCTTGGTCTATGACCAAATTCCCATAGCTGGAGATTTCAAAGCCTAATCTCTGAACCCCGGCTAGAGGCATGTTCAGGGAAAATTGGATCGAACTCCACTACAAACCACTAGAAATAGAGGACTGAGTGAGAACGTTGGAGACGACACTAGTTGGGTTGCCCTGGTGAATAGTCATCGAAACTAAGTTATATTCTAAGTAGTAACCAGCTACTTGTTGAGGATGTCTAAATCATGATGCCCTAAGGAGTAGAGACCACACAGTCGTTGGGTTCTTGTTCATTTTGTTCTCCGCGTGCGCTTACAATGGGAGCATACGCCACCATATCTGTGCTATAGCAAGGCCAACCTAGTGGCTACTCCCCAAATAAACCCCTCAATGGTACTTGGGGAGCCACAGAGACTCACATCTGAAAAGTCTCCAGGTTATAGCGACATTAGGTCATCTGTTTTGAAACAGTTCTCTGAAGCTGTTTGTAGGCACTTATGCGACCTGTTTCAACACTCGATAGATTCAGGGTAACTTCCGAGGAGGTGAAAAAGAGCCATCCTTTCTCCATTATAGGTAAGATTTTATTTTGATAAATCACACAGATTTATGCAGTAACATTAGATGATGACGTTTCGAGCGTAAACTATTGCTCATAATCATATTACTGTATGACACTGTGTGGTCTATCAAAAAATCTTATCTATAACGGAGTTATACTCTACCACAGTGCCCAAGTTTTATACTTATATCACTAATACATATAGCCATCCTTTCTCCTTTTTTAAAGGGTAGGGACAGGCGAAATGCCACTAGTTATGGACGAGTAGCGCTACTCCTAGTGGTATCAAAAGTATTGGGAAGTATAATTGATGACCGCATCAAGGAACATCTTGATAGGGCTAAGAGGCTCCATGAAGCACAACATGGTTTCAGGAAAGGTAGATCTTGTGTAACAAACCTACTATCAGCTTGGGACGATTGGAAATCGTGTTGGGATATGAATATTCCAGTCCATGTGCTCTTCCTAGACTTTGAGAAGGCATTTGAAACAGTCCACCGAGAGCTTTTCCTACACAAAATCAGTCAGGCAAGCATGCGTGGGCAGCTCCTGTCATGGTTGGAGGACTACCTAGCTCAAAAGAAATTCTGTAATGAAGTCAATCGAGTCCGATCATCCTAGCACAGCTCGTCATCAGGAGTGTCTCAGGGGTCCATCCTAGTGGCACTGATGTTTTTGATTTTTATCGGTGGTCTACAGTATCGTCTAAGCTGCCTGATTCTTCTTTACACTGACCACGTCAAGATTCGGAGAGCAGCAAAGTGCTCAGGAGACTCAAATAGGCTGAAAGCAGACCTTGAGCTTCTGGAAGACTAGGCGGTGACCAGTGGTGTGAGTTTAAATCTGAAAAAGTGCAGAGTGGGAAAATCACGCACCTGTAGTCTGCAGAATGCAAGTTACACCCTGTGCAATGAAAGCTTGTCCTCACAACGTCGAAGCATTCACTCCTGAACACTCTCTAAAACATACGTCAAAACAAAACATACGTCAGACGACACCTTGAAGTGCGCGATGTCACTGCACTACTACTTTTAAGAAGGGCACACGAACCTTTGAGAAAGAGTTCGAAGGAAGCCGGTAAAAGGGCTGACGGGTCCTCGAAACAAACAATATAATGAACGGCTGAAGAAATTAGGCCTCTTCACACTTGTCACCCGTCGGCTTAGGGGGACTTGATTACTGCCTATAGGATTACAAATGACCAGTATCACCTAAGATAAAGGTCTTCTGTCAATAAGCACGTACGGGCTTCCTCGTGGGAATCCATGAAGGACAGTCCACCAGAGGGCGAGGACTCAAGTCCCCTCCCATTTTTTTCACTACGAGTTTGTCATTTCTGAAACTCTTTATATATATAGTGAAGATCGATAGAAGCTACAAGAGACTTCCATCCTTATTATCAAGATCTGAATTTGTCCAGCCACTTTGCTGGCTGACTTTCAGTAACTATGACACTCAAGACTTCTGATTTGTTGGATAATTGGTGTCCACTGGCAATACTGTGACTGCTGGTGGTATTTCTGGACGAGTTATAGGCTTGTAAGTCATCTGAGGTGGTTATCCTTCTCTTCACCTCCACTGGCTTCCGTGTGTCATTCCTTGTCTAGCCTCTTCCTTCTTCCTAGGACGACTTTATAAATCCCAGATTCGATGATGAGCTGACACCATTAGAAAACCAGACGCTATTGGATGGCTATTTGTTCATTCTCTTTTCAAAGTAGAAGAAGATATAGGTGGTACAAGAACACAAAATTTTGTTAAATAACAGGTGACGCATCAATCAGCTGATTGGTAGAAAATGTTTAAATCCTATACCCCACTCCCTCTTGCCTATTACGGTGCTATATACTTACTAATTATAAATCATTATCTCCATGTGATATATCAAAGCTTCAGCCAGCTGAAGACGATTTCTTCGTTCCTTCTACTTCCAGTGACACTGATACGTTTACCAGAAGTTAGGCAGATTAATTGATGAGCATATTCATTTGAATTGGACGCAGTATCGTTTAGAATTTCGTTTTTGACTACTCTGTGATCGAAAATCAAAACGACTATCATGATGAATGAAGTTGTTTATTTGGATTCTCCGGCAGATTTTTCAGTGAGGGGATGAATACTTTGACCTAAGAATTGTCAAATAACTTATGACAACACAGCATGACTTCTATTCGTGTTTACAAAACCAAAGAACTCATCCAAATACATCAGCTGAAGTTCTGACGTTCAGTCCTTCAGCAGCCGTCCTTATTAGAAGCTCAAAACGTTTACAAATCGAAGTGGTTTGCCAATGACTATTCTGTACTTCATCAATGCAAGTTATTATATCTAAAATTCCAGAGTCAAAAAATGTATATATTTCATGGTCTAGTCTACTACAGGGCCTGCTAAATTGTTTTTACCCATACTTATGGTTACGGATCGCTTTCTTCATCCCTTAAGTAGTAAAAAATCACCACATTTAAAGGTGGAGCTTTATCTTTGATTAGAAGTAAGTTTCTTATTATAATAGAAGCGTATTCATTGAGAACATTCATCAGGTAGCTGTTCTAGTTTATGATTAGTAATGCTTAAGTGTAAAAATTGTATTGCTCCATTCTTTTGACACGTTATTCTTTCTACTAACACCTATTTTTCCACATAACACCTTTACGCTTTCAATAGTGTTAGTGCCATTCACTGCTAAACAAAATGGTGAATGTTGTATTACTCGGCAACATAGGTCGTGAGCCCACCAATTCAACAAATCCGTTTTCCTATATCATGTAGGTAACTGTTTAATGACAGCTAGAAGTAATACGTCATTTGCTTTCACAGCAGCTTTCTTCTTGAGAAACCTTTGCAATATTTTCCTAATATTAATTCGTCCTATATGAATAAGTCCTATAAAGAGACAGGACAAACAGTGGCTCACTACGGACACTTGGAAACTAATAGAAGAGAGAAGGACAGTGAAACAAAAGATTATCCAGTGCACTGACGAGCAACAAAAACAGGAGCTGAATGCAAGCTACAGTACACTGAACAAAAGAGTGAAGAAGAGTGCCAGGGAAGACAAAAGAAAATATTATGAAACCATGGCAAACGAAGCAGAACAAGCTGCAGGCAAAGGAGACCTCGCCACACTCTACCAAACAACTAGGCACCTTTCGGGCCAAAGTTCGACGCAGATTAAGCCAATAAAGGACGACAATGGAAAGTCAATCACCAAAGAGGTGGAACAGAGAAAGCACTGGGTTGAACACTTCAAAAGACTTCTAAATCGTCCGCCACCTACAACACGTCCAGCAATACCAACAACGGAAGCAGAACTACCAGTGAACACTGACCCCCCGACGAAATCAGAAGTCCTGAATGCAATCAAGATGCTAAAAGCTGGGAAAACACCGGGACCAGATGGAATCCCAGCAGAGGCCTTGAAAATAGACCCAGAGACAACAGCGGACTTGATGACACCACTACTGGAGAAGGTGTGGAAAGAGGGCAAAGTACCCGAGGATTGGAAGAAAGGATACTTATTCAAACTACCAAAGAAAGGAGACTTAAGTCAATGTAAAAACTGGCGCGGAATTATGCTTCTGTCCATTCCAAGCGAGATACTAAGTCGCATCATCCTGGAGAGAATCAAACAAGCCCTAGATGAAAAACTTCGTCCGGAACAGGCCGGATTCAGGAGAAACAAATCATGTATTGATCAAATCGCCACTCTACGGATCATCATTGAACAAAGGTTGGAATGGAAGTCACCTCCCCTCCTCACTCAACTTCATCGACTTTGAAAAGGCCTTCGACAGCGTTGATCGAGAGGTCATTTGGCAACTACTTCGCTACTACTGTGGGGTCCCATCGACAATTATACATCTCATCCAACAGTTATACGACAATGCTGCATGCCAAGTAATCCACAACGGGAAACTTACGGAAGCCTTCGAAGTGAGGACGGGATTGAGGCAAGGCTGTCTACTATCACCAATGATCTTCCTAATTGCAATCGATTGGATAATGCGACAGACAGCGGCAACCAACGAGGGAACAGGCATAAAATGGACTCACACACAGACAGACTTGGAGGATCTGGACTTCGCCGATGATATATGTCTGATTTCCCACAAACTGGAAGATATGCAAGTGAAAAGTAACAAGTTGGCAGAAGAAGCATCAAAGATAGGACTTCAAGTGAACATAGATAAAACAGAGATGATGAAGATTCCTAGCCAACAGCAACAACAACAACAACAGACAACAATCAGCATAAGTGGGAAGAACCTGAAAGAAACAACCTCCTTCACCTACCTGGGAAGCATCGTCTCAACTACAGGCGGAACT
Organism: Trichobilharzia regenti; assembly: GCA_944472135.2. Taxonomy (NCBI): domain Eukaryota; kingdom Metazoa; phylum Platyhelminthes; class Trematoda; order Strigeidida; family Schistosomatidae; genus Trichobilharzia; species Trichobilharzia regenti. The sequence continues at coordinate 131,118,992 of OX235270.1, read as the reverse complement.
GACGAGGACATCAAAGCCAGAATCGGTAAAGCAAGACAAGCTTTCATTACTCTCAAATCTGTGTGGAGGTCAACAGCACTCAGCATCAAAAATAAGATCCGGATTTTCAACTCCAATGTGAAGTCAGTCAGTGCTACTTTACGGATCAGAGACTTGTCGAGTCATAAAGAGCATCTCAAACAAACTTTAGACCTTCATTAACACCTTCGCTCAATACTCAAGATCAGATGGCCAGAAAAGATCAGCAACACGGATCTCTGGGAGAGAACCAATCAGGAACCGATTGTGAAACAAATAGGCAGAAAGAAATGGAGATGGATTGGCCATACTCTGAGGAAACCATCAAGTGACATCACTAGACAAGCCCTCGAGTGGAACCCGAAAGGGAGGCGGCGAGTTGGTCGTCAGTGCAAGGGTGACTTGGAGGAGGTCATGCGAGGAGGAGATGAAAGCATGTGGACAGACCTGGAGCAGGGTGAAAAAGTTGTCAGGAAACCGAAGGCAATGGAGGTGCGCAGCTGAAGCCCTATGTTCCTCTGTAGGGGACTAATATTAGAGTTCACTAACATTCCAAGTATAAAAGTAATAATCCAAGTCAGTGGAGTGTTAAATCACAATATATTACCAAAAATACAGTGACGAGTTATAGCAACAAAAAGGATTACTTGGTTATAAAGTGTAAGTCCTCGGCTACAAATTAATTATATAATCCACAGGCACGTTAACTGTTTGGACTGCGTCTGCTGTAGCTGCTGTGTTCCGGTTGTAGAAATGTCTTCGGATGAAAGTAGTAGGCTCCTACAATAAATCCAAAGTATACAACACGGTGTGAGTGGAGCAAGCAAGTAGAGGTGACCAGGGAGAAGACGAAGTCTCCAACAGCAGAGTGTATTTTTCAATGGTACACGGAAATTATGTATATTTCAACAAGAAGCGATTTAAACAAAAATTATGTACAATATCTCGAATTTATACAAGTACCTAAAAAGTGTACAATCACATTGTTACGTACTCAACACGGCTCCCCCCTAGAGGTCCGGAGAGACAACCGGAAAATGATACGTAAAACTATGAAGTAAGTAATAATAGTAATAGCAACTTTTGGATAAAAATAGGGATATATTACAACATGCATAAACGCGAGAAGGTATGTGAATCATGTAAAGTCTGAAAGCATATACAATAAGTTCAGCAATAAAAATTGAAATAGAAAGTCATGTCACTTAAATTTGCACTAACCATGAACATAGATTTTTAATGTATAAAGAAAAATATGTAAATACACAGTAATTAAGGAGGGGAAAGAAACATTAAAAAAAATATGGATTAAAGATCATCAGTTTTTGGAAAGGACACTACCTGTTTTTTCGGTGAGGTACATATAAATAAATAATAGTGATAGTAACATCAAAGTTTACGACGAAATACTAACGGTCATGATGATAATGTCTAAACGAAAAAGATAATAATAATTTTTAATTATTTTTCTTTTGTTAGTCCTCAAAATGAACGTAGCGAGCCGGTTTACTGATTTGCCGACCACTACGTGTTTGATATGGAGGGAGGATAAGACTTGGTGCCGGTGGAGTGGAATCGGATGTTTGATTATTTGATTGCGCAGTTGCCGATGTAGATTCGAAGTCGTTGTCGGTGTATGCGGGTTTGATTCGATCAATGGAAATAGTCTCTCGTTTTCCATTCTTGTTCACGGTAAAGTGTTTGTCTGAACGTTTAATAACTTGAAAGGGTCCTTCGTATGGAGGTTGCAATCCTTTTCTGATGGCGTCGACTCGAATGAAGACGAATTTGCAAGTTTGTAGATGTTTGTTGATCTGATCTCTTCGGGGAGATTGTCGAGGTGCTGTTGGTTGAAGTTGAAGCATTTGTCTAGTTAATCGGTTAGTGAAGTCGGCAATGTTCACGTCTGTGGAATCGGCTGAGGGGACTAGCTGTCCAGGCAAGGTTAGGTTGGTGCCATAGACAAGTTGAGCCGGTGTACATCCTAAATCTTCTTTGATAGTAGAACGGATACCAAGTAAAATCAAAGGTAAGTATTCACTCCACTTAGATGTATCATTCTGCGCCATCAGGGAGCTTTTCAGTTGTCTGTGGAATCTTTCCACTAGACCATTCGCTGCCGGATGATAGGCTGTTGTGGAGATATGTTTCACTCCCAGAAGTCTCGTCAGTTCGCGAAAGAGTGTCGATTGGAATTGAGGACCGCGGTCGGATGTAATAGTAGTTGGTACACCGTAGTTTGACACCCAACGGTCGAGAAAAACTAAAGCAACGTTTTCAGCAGATATGTCGTTTAAGGGGCATGCAATAGCCCAACGAGTAAATCTATCAATCGCTGTCAGGATATGTGTATATCCCCTTGATGTTGGCAATGGTCCCACGATATCTATATGGATATGCTGAAATCTCCTTTCGGGTAATTTAAACGTCTTCGGGGTTGTAATAGTGTGGCGGTGTACTTTGGAGCATTGGCATTGGATACATTCTCGTGCCCATCTCCGAATGTCAGAGTTCATTTTAGGCCACACGAAGCGTTCGCTGATCAGCCTGACCGTGGCGCGTACTCCAGGGTGGGAAAGCGAATGTAAATGTTCGAACAATGCTTTTCGGCAACTGAGAGGGACAAATGGACGATTAGTGCCGGTAGATACATCGCAGACTATGGTTGCATCTGATAAGGGGATAGGCACATCTTTGAGTTGTAAGGAAGAGTTTCTGCGGCAGGTTTGGAGTTCAACGTCATCTCGTTGTAATTGAGCCATACGATCAAGACTGATGTCTACCGACGTTTGGAGCTGGTTAATGTCACTTCTTGAAAGAGAATCGGCTACCACGTTCGCATCCCCTTTGATGTACTGAATGTCGGTTGAAAATTGGGAGATATAATCCAACTGTCTGGCTTCTCTAGGGGAGTGTTTATCAAGTGAAGTAGTGAAAGCATGACACAGGGGCTTGTGGTCAGTAAAAATAGTGAAATGCCGGCCCTGTAGTAAGTAACTGAAATGCTTCACTGCAAGATATATGGCCAGCAATTCTCTCCCAAAAGTGCTGTATCGTGTCTGAGCCGGTTCCAACTTCTTAGAAAAGAATGCGAGTGGGGTGACTTCGCCCTTCATCTTTTGTTGTAATACTGCCCCTACAGCTACTTGGGAGGCATCTGTGCACAAAATAAGCGACGCTTCGGGGTTGATATGGGATAGCATAGTAACTCTGGATAAGGCATCTTTTGCGTTGCAAAATGATTCGCGTGCTTCAGCTGACCACTGAAACTTTTTAGGATCATTTTTAAGGAGGTCGGTTAACGGCTGGACGATGGAGGCACACGAAGGAATGAAACGCCGATAGAAATTAAACATCCCCAAAAAACGTCTGACCTTCTTGAGTGAATCTGGTTCGGGGAAGTTTTTGATGGACTCTATCTTTTCCTCCGTAGGCGTAATACCATTCGTGGTTATGTGGTGTCCCAGAAACTGTATAGAGGAGACACCGAATATGCACTTTTTGGGGTTAATGACGACTCCATATTGCTCAAATCGTTGAAATAAGATGGTGAGGTGATCAGTATGTTCTTCGGGCGACGAGCTAGCAATTAAAACGTCATCGATATATACAAATACAAAGTCCAAACCTTGTGTGACCTGATCCATGAAACGTTGGAAGGATTGTGCTGCGTTCTTTAGGCCAAATGGCATGCGGAGAAATTCAAACAAACCGAAAGGTGTGATGATGGCCGTTTTTTCGATATCCTCTTGGGCAACTGGTATTTGGTGATAGGCCCTGACCAAGTCTACTTTAGAAAAAATGGTTTTTCCGTGTAATGTCAGGGAGAAATCATGAAGATGAGGAATAGGATAACGGTCGGGAACTGTGGCATTGTTTAAATGTCGGTAATCCCCACATGGCCTCCAATCATGATCAGCTTTAGGCACCATGTGTAAGGGCGAAGACCAAGGACTATTGGAGGGTCTGATGATGCCGAGCTGCATCATGTGTTCAAATTCTGCCTTGGCTGCTGCCAATTTGTCCGGGGGTAATCTACGGGACGAGCACGAACTGGTTGACCCGTAGTAACTATCTTGTGAGTAACTGTGTGAGGGACGTCCTCGATGTTGTACGACGGCTTAAGAATTTTAGGGAAACGGTGAAGTAGGGAGGAAAAAGGGCAATCTGCTGGTCTTTCAATACTGATATTATAGACAGAATAGCTGGAGATAATTCCATGGATCTTTAGATGGGTGTTGTTATCAATCAGTTTTTTATTGTTGACGTCAACTAACAGGTTGAAATTACTCAAGAAATCTGCTCCGAGGATGGCGTGACTGACGTCGGCTACTATGAAAATCCATGTGAAACGCCGACGTAAACCTAGATCCAGTATGAGGGATTGCTCTCCATACGTCTGTATGCTTGTGTGGTTAGCTGCCCGGAGAGACAGTTTTCCGGGTGTCCGTGTAGATCGCCTGGATAGTGAAGGAGGGATTACGCTAACTTCTGCTCCCGTGTCTACCAGGAATAAAGTGTCTGAAGTTTTATCCTTCACATAGAAGAGGCGACTTGTTTGCTTGCCAGTAACAGCTGTCGCCATCACTGTCTGGCTGAGGCGTTTCCCTGAGCCTGGTTGGCTTCGCTAAAGCTGCACGGTTTTACACATTTCAGGGCATGACGTCCAAACTTCCAGTGATACCAGCATATATTGCTATCCCGAGAAGACGTGTAAGAACGCTGTCGTGAGAAGGATCGTCGTCGTGATGGTGACCTTCTTTGTGAAGTCCGTCTCCGGACTTGTCGATCAGACTTATTAGTTTCCAAATTGTCAATCCTTGCCGCTAAGTCTGCAATGGCGGCGAGTATCGGTGTGTCTGCCGTGGGTGTGGAATGACACGGTGTGGCACTATCAGATGCTACGTGACTTATGGTGTTATCGGATAAAACATCCAAAATACTATCTGCCATGTCACTTAGTTGGTCTAAGTCATACGACTTTCCTGAGATGATTAAAATTTGCTGGACATTTCTAGGTAAACGTTGCAACCACATCTGTTTCAGCACTACCTCGTCTACTTTATGGTGTCCGATTAACTGGCGCATGTGCCTGAGCAGCTGGGATGGTTTACGTGGGCCTAGTTCACAGCCTGTGAGCAATTGTTGGATTCTTTTCTCATCCGACAAACTGGTACGTTGTATGAGGAGGGCTTTAAGTTTATCAAATTGATGTTCCGTCGGAGGATCTTCGATGAAATCGCTGATTTCTGTCAATACTGACGGAGGGAGTTCTGCCAGCACCATACCATATTTGGCTATTTGGGACTTAATGCCCCGTGCTTCTAGCAACGGTTCAATTACCGCAAACCAAATCCTTGGTTCTGCGAAACCGTATTGGGGTAAACGAAAATCAGTGATGGCATTTATTGTGGCATTTGTCTCGCTATTAGTTGTCTGCTCGTTTGATGTACCGGACTGAGGTGATGACATTATAATATGAGGTTATTGGTGCAAATTAGGATACAAATATAAACCACACACAAAATCACAATGAATATAAAAATAGCAAAAATAAGAATATAAATATGCCAAAATAATCCGTGTTCTTATCGGGCTCACCAATTAATTTGTAGGGGACTAATATTAGAGTTCACTAACATTCCAAGTATAAAAGTAATAATCCAAGTCAGTGGAGTGTTAAATCACAATATATTACCAAAAATACAGTGACGAGTTATAGCAACAAAAAGGATTACTTGGTTATAAAGTGTAAGTCCTCGGCTACAAATTAATTATATAATCCACAGGCACGTTAACTGTTTGGACTGCGTCTGCTGTAGCTGCTGTGTTCCGGTTGTAGAAATGTCTTCGGATGAAAGTAGTAGGCTCCTACAATAAATCCAAAGTTACAACACGGTGTGAGTGGAGCAAGTAAGTAGAGGTGACCAGGGAGAAGACGAAGTCTCCAACAGCAGAGTGTATTTTTCAATGGTACACGGAAATTATGTATATTTCAACAAGAAGCGATTTAAACAAAAATTATGTACAATATCTCGAATTTATACAAGTACCTAAAAAGTGTACAATCACATTGTTACGTACTCAACACCTCTAAGAACTAAAGGATACAATAATAATATGAATAAGTCTGTTGGTACTGATGATGTAGCTGAGCACAGACTAATTCGTGTAAAATGGTTCCATCTTTACCGAGAGTATGAGTGGATATGAAGTCTATGGTGTACGAAACTGGTTTTCTCTATGAATGGTAATGTTTGTTTCATGGAGGGAGGCAGATTTCCAGAAAGGAATTGTAAACTATTTTCACTTACTTTCACATGTAGTCTATTGTAATGACAAACTGAAGAGAGGCTGTCAAAAATATAGCCTCTAAGTTGTATGATTTTCTAAGTAAGCTTTAATAGTTATAAACAGAAATATCAATCTTAATAGCATATTATTCGTTTCGGAACCTACAACAGCACTGAAGTCGAAAAAAGGTGTATAAACTAAACAGTAAGTAGGTACATTGTATTCCACAATTACATGTAAACTATTGTTTAGTTAAGTGAAACATTTAATATTATTACCATGAATATCATTATGATAGCCATCTAAAAATTGTAACGATTTCTGGAGTATTTTCTATCGGTTGCATTTCATCGACCCAGTGATTTTAATTCTCAATCACATGTGTTTTATTTGCTTTCAGAATACAAGGAACTTATAGAATCTGGTGAACGTAAATTTGATGAACTTGCTAGAACTGAGAGTGACTGTTCTTCAGCTGCATCAGGTGGCGACTTAAATTTCTTTGGTCGAGGTCAAATGCAGAAAGCATTCGAAGATGCAGCATTCACTCTGAAGGTGGGTGAAATGTGTGGCCCCGTGTATACGGACTCGGGAATCCATCTAATCAAGAGAACAGCATAAACCCAGAAGATGCCGGTAGACAAAATACTGATGCTTTCTCCTGGTTTGTCGATTGTACAGAGCATTTCCTACTTTTGCAGATAATAAAAAATCATGGATAACATCATTGTTGATTCTAATTGCCTGCTTTTCAATATCACGCAGGGCGAATTCTCTTGAGTAGCTATAGGGTGTGAAACGAGTATTTGGATTATTTATTAATAGGCACTTAACGACGACAACAGTAGTGTATACACCACTAATTACATTATGGTATGGTTTTCAATCAAGTAGAATAGTACTTATAGATATCATGGTCTTAGGTGTGAACCTGTAGGAGCTCTGATTCATTATATTGTTTGCCTATTAAAAACTGTTTATTTAGGCATAGATCAAGTGACACAAGACACTATGGAATATGGCGTTGAACTCGGAGGACATTTTCTAGTTAAGTATTGAGGACATCTCACAGTTTGCTGAGTTATTTGGTGAAAGCCACTCAATCAGTCAGAAAATAAAAGGGAAAGGAGGAGCTCGTTTAATATCGATGGGCATTTGGATTTCATCAAGGTATGGAAAATCCTCATGTGATGTGAATTAATAAGAAGTAAGTTAACAAAGAGATCTTCTCGCAATGTCTCATCAAAGATGCACGTTTATCTATAGTTTCATATGCACAATGCCAATTGTCAATAGGCGTGTCAGAGGCTTTTGTGATCTAGTAACAAAGATAAATGAAAGTGTTTGAGAAGTAGCAATGTGTAATAAATGTCGAATGGTCTCGCATAATTCAACCAATCGATTAAAGGGTGATAAAAAAGAAGAACACAGAGAATCGAAGGTGTGTCCTGAGAAGAATCTATATGGAGTTTACTATGCAAGAGGTGGGGGGGCAACACTGAGGCTGAGAAGACCTTTCTGAGCACAAAACCAAGATTTTTTCCTTGAGGATGGCTAGAGCTTCGACTGCATGAAGAAGAAGATGTAAGCGAAATCCCCTTGACCGGCTCAATGTTACTTTAAATATCACGCTGAATGGAGTCTCTGGTGATGATGATGCCTGACTAACAGTAATAATGCGCAACAGAATTGAACTCGTCTATGTTCACCTTTCAACAACTGTTTTGCTGGATGTTCATGTGAACGTCTAGACAATGTTATGTTATGTGTTGTGTATACTTAACCCACAGGAGCAACTGAATTGCTAAGTTGACATCGATGTAGGGAAAAACGAGATACCGTCTTTGACCTTTTGGTGAGCAAGAACTTATGTAGAGATGCAGCGAGGAACGTCCTTCAAACCCCTCTTTTTTATCCATTCTTAATTAGTGTTTCTGAGCGACCTCACCTCTTTGCTCAGTGTATCTTCGGTGCAAATGCGATAGATTGTCGTCTCAGCAGAGCTATTGTGGTTTCTTTCCCCACTTACTTTGACAGAAGTGAGAAAGCTTTCCAGCTGCCCATTTCATTTTGGCTTGTGGTAAATTGGTCCTTGTTTACTGCATCTCTATACCCCGTTTTCTCTACGCATAGTACTGTTCACCGAAACGTCAAAGGCAATTCTATGACTTAGCCACTCTGCACTGATAGTAAGAATACACAAACCAGACACTTTTTATAAAAGTAATAACAGAATTGCACAGGAAAGTAGCCAGGGGTGAAATTTTCGATTATCAATCTGAACCAGAACTCAGGAGTGTATTTCTCGCTCAAGTATTATACTTAGCTCAGTTAGCACAACAACGAGTCAGTAAGGTAGGTGGTGATGAATTGTCCGACTGACTGAATTTTTGACGTAGAACTTTGTACAGAAGTGCAGAAGTTAAAGTTACCAGACTCTTTATTGGGAGGTAGGGAAGAACTCCGATCCACACAAGTGTATGGCAGGAGGAATGATTACTTGTATCATCACGATAAATTATTGGGTCTGTGATATCCCAAATTTGAGTGTCGCTGGACCACTGAGAACAGCTTTGGATCGTGCCGCCAACAATCCCCAACCATTTGTTCTTAGCGTCTCGAGCATTCTAACCAGACAGTCTACACCTCCCTGTGTGGCTCAGACCAAGAATGAAAGACTTCGTGGATTGGTGTCAAGTTTTGATTTGACCGTCTCCGATTCTTTTCTAGTCTAATCCTATGTCAGCCTAGATTGGTCGACGAGGAAGGTGATGGCTCGACATATGTAACAACAGCCTTAGCAATCTCGACCGATGCAACTTCACAGCCTCGTCGGTTGATTTCCTTTACTGACTTAACACTCTACGCCCAACCTCAATATCATTCAATCTATCATATGATATTGATGAACACGGGATATGGAACACCGACACCTATGGTCAGAGATAACTAGCCTCTGCATGTGCTCCTTTTTTAACACTCATGTCTCATAGGCATGATGGATGACAGAGGGAACTGTTGTACGAGTGCCTTGAATGGTTCGGCTTACATCTTCTTCACTGCCAGATACTATCACAACGAATCTTATTCAAATGGAGACCTCAACTTTGTGTTTATAGTAGGTGCTGATCATGTAAAGATGCAATGTGTAATAAGTGGCGAATGGTCTCGCATAATCCAACCCAAAGTGTGTCGGTGGCACAGTGGTTAGGACTCTCACCGACCATGCACATGGTCCGAGGTTCGCACCCACGCCGACGCACACCTGATATCTATGGTCGGCCTGCGAAATTTGGGCTACTGATATCCATGCTGAAAATTCCATACTTGTACCAAAAATACAGTGTGGAATCAAGCTGTAATAAAAGAAAATTAGGTTATGACATCTATCGAAGTGTTAAGATCTGACCAATGCGCACTTCCCAGTATGAAGCCTTCCTGATTTTTAATGTGATGTTTTCCCGAACACCACTTAGTCTACGCGTGATAACTAAGCCTGGAATTTTAGATACTGCCTTACCCGGGTTGAACCTTGTATGTTCATCACTGGAACTCTTCTTATAAACTGGAACATTCAGTGGTTTACACTAGTCCAGTAGGACAATTTATGATTCTCAGAAGTTGATTTTTAATCAAAGTCAATCTGACAATAGTTCACCACCACCTTCCTTAAACACCTTTGCGGTCGTATGATCAGGTCGTGGTGCTTTGCCTAATTTCTGATTAGATACAGCTTTTGCCAGCTCCATTACCGTTGGAAGAATGTTGTCGACATCTCATTCAGTTAGGTGTCGAATGTCTACCTAACAACCCCAGTTTCATGAACTCCAAGTGATACAGCTCACCAACGAGATTTACAGATCTTCAAATGGTGTGAAAATCCTCACACAGAGATATTTAGAATTTGAGTTCAAATCCCTCTTCCTTATCGTCTGTTACGCTACTGTGCACACACTGCCGTTAACTTGTTAAAGCCAAGTTCATATTCTTTCGTCCAGAAAACAAATATCGCTACAGCGTCAAAGATGACAAGTAAACCGTTTGTGGAGATGTGCCTCGTTTGCTTTAACACTCGATGTTTAGCCACTGGGTCCCAGGTACTAATCCTGCTTCAACCACTTCATCCTAGCCAAACAAGATGATATTACTAGTCCTGTTACGTTAACTGCCTATCTACTGGTACATCAAAGTATATTCCGGGGAGTAGAGTTCAATCGTAGTGATAATAATTAGTCAACACATTACGGACGTTAAAACTTCCCAAACCGGTGAATTATTCGAAACATTCGATCATTTGAATAACTATCCATAGTGTATGAGTGAGTACAGATCAGTCCTACAGCATCCTTTCAGATTGGACATAGTCGGTAAAAAACATGACATCAACTCATGAAGTCACTGACGGTTGGTTTAAGTCTCGCGGAGGTGTGTAGATTGCCTGTTTGTAATCATTGAAGCACTAAGACACTATGTAGCATGGCTCACAATCGTACACCATGGCGCAGACATGCTTATCATTTTCTCCAGGATACGGACAAACTTTACTAGCGTAATGTAGTAGGCGGGAAGGCGCAAACGTACTGGTGCTATGCTAATTACGAGCTGTAACTCTTAAACACGCCAGTGTGCTTATGAATGTAGTAGTTATATTCGAAGGTTTTTCTTTCGGGTTTGTATGTAGAGTACTTCAATTACGCTAATGGAGCTTATTTCTATGGATCAACGCAATTCGTGTCCAATATTTTATTTATTTTTCACAACTGGTCTATGTAAGGTCAACTACAGTCAACATATTGACTGCAGTTATTGAAATGGATGAAAGCCATGCTCCTACAGAGATATGGTTTCTCCATAGAATAATTAGTGCGTCGTTGAATTGAGACAGTAACCGGTCTATTGAGTATTGTAGTAGTCGTACATGTAGATGAAAATTTTCTAATCGAAGTGAAGCACAGTTAAAGAGATCGGATAAGAAATCAAGTTTAAGAAATTATACATCCTCTTTTATTTATTGTAACAAAGCCCGTCGAGATCACTTGGTCACAATAGACAAAACAATATCTACACAAAATTAAGGAAGCAGATGAGGAGCAAACTATGAACACAACGCATGTATGCCTTTCATGATGAATGCAGCCAGTTTACTGCTTCAGAATTATACTGGGCGCCTCTCGGTCGAACTGTTGGTGATGGATGCTGTAGATGAATTTCCCATCCATGCCGTTTAAAATAATGTTCTACGACACCCTAAATAATTAAACCATAAGTTCACTCAGCCAAATCCCCAAACCTCCCACGATTCAACCTGCCGCAAACCTCGTTGCAGCCAAAGACCTACAAACGGAAACCATGACTTAAACATTCTAGCATGCAGTGATCGCACTGTGATATTTAATGGCCGCTGTCCTTTTGATTAGCTTGTGTGAACTTTATGATCTAATAAGGCTCGCTTCCTTTTGCTTCGGAACAATTCTAGGTTTTTTGGCTGATTCCTCTTGACTGACGAAGCCTTGTTGGGAGACATAATAAGTTTGTGAGTTGGTTTTGGAGGTAATATGTGTTTTATAACAAACCAGTGGCTCTGATGAAGCTCATGAATTTCATACCTTCCGGAATTCCTCCGGCTAGCCCTACAAACGCCTGAGAGTCTCATATGCATTATTTTTATTATTCCCGTGGGTTCCGACTGGAACTTGTAGCTACAGTAGTACATAAGTGTTTCATTCTGTTCATCCTAGTCAAAAAAGCTGGCTGCACAATCGCTTGCAGCCTTCCAGCTCCCCCTTGCACGATCTCATCGATATCACCCTGGGATACGAAACTGGTTTAACATTCGAGTTTCACTCAAGCGGCGGTCTGTATCACAGTGTTACTCAACAGTTTCATCACATTGTGTCCTATCCGTCTCTATTTCCTTCTTCATATTTATTGGTTGATAGATTCTTGGTTGGTAAGCTTACAAAATTTGTTGTCGCTAATCCTTTCTGAAGAGCCAATATGAAACTAGAAAACGCATCTGTTGTTGAAAGTCTGCAGCAAGCTTTTGTAAATGCTTATCGTTATGCGCTACAGACAAGCAGTGAATCGTCCGTAGTGTTGGAAATTCGAATCTTCTTCATGCTGAATACAACAGATTTCTACTCCGATCATTCTTTTGACACCCTTTTCCATTGAGCCATTAGTTGAAACGGTACTGTCTATATAAGCGAGAGAAGAGACTTTCAAATTTCTCCCGTTTATGGTGATTACTTCTTGTTTTTTGTTGGTCTATTTCTTTGGTTAGGTATCCTAATCAACAGTTCGATATTAGACCACCTCGTCTAAACTGGTCACAAAGCCAACATTGAAGAATCCTCCTCTATCATCTATCGGTACCAAATAGACTGCGAAAAACATCCAGTTACCACATGCTCCAAACATAAAAGGCTATGGCGATTCACCTTAAGCAACCAGTGCTCTGTGTGCAGAAGAAGAGAGATTACCTACTACTACTGCCATGGCTTTCCTTCAGTGGGGTTATAAATTCATGCATTTGTATTATTATCTTTCCTAATTCTTCTGATATTCAGTGTATTGTTATGTTGATGCTATTGAACTGTAATCCATTGATATTATTATTGATTCGATGTTATTTAAACAGCATTATTGGTGCGTATAACACCAATTCATTCGCTGTTGTGTATATATGTAACTGTACAACCTAATGATGGTACTATTGAAAAGAATATTCTTTGTTCAGCAACCATTCTGTTTTCATTTAAAATCCCCTCTTTGCTGTTAGCCTCTTCTGTCAACTCGTTGGTTTTGTCTGTAGACCTCCAAGGTTGTATGACAATAGACATAAATCTCCCTAGTAGCTCAACTCTTTCAGAATCTTCCTTCCAGTCTAGCATATGCTTGTCCTCATGCTCCCTATGGTTTGCTGTATGGTTCAATCCGACACAGTCATGAATGTCATGGGTGAGGGTAAACGCTGTTGACTTACTCTTGCCTTCACTTGAGAGGTTTAGCTGAGGTTTTCGTTTTGAATCACTTGTAATGCAATTGAATTACGTTGAAAAGGGTTTAGGGCACTCCTTTGTGTTGAAGTAGTTTCCAGTTCACTTTACGGTTAACGCCATCAAAGACGTTTATAAAGTTGAAGAAGTTGAGATAGGGATTTAACTGTTGGACGATGATGGGTAGCGTTGCGACTTGATCCGCACATGATTTGCCTTCCCTATATCCACCTTGCTCCTGGCAGAGTTTTGCATCCGGTGCATCTTCGTAGTTTGACAAGGTAGCCCTTCCTCCAGTCTTTCCAGACTTTTGCAACGGAGGCGTAAGGATATCTGCTGTACACTGACACTTTGCTTGCTGAATTTCAGTAACTTCATGACGCTCACTACTTCTGATTGTTTGGATAATTGATGTTTACTGATATTCATGTGGTTGTTGGTGGTATATCCAGAGGAGTCGTAGGTGGTGGTGGAAGTCGCTGGAAGGTATTGGCCTGTTGTTTTTTTAAGCCTCTCGTCACTTCTACTAACTTACGTGTGTCCTTGAGAAGCCACTCCTTGTCTAGCATCTTCTTTCTTTCTAAGACAAATAAATAGGTTTCAGATTTGATCGCGAGCTGACATCGGTTAGAGAACCATTAGAAAACTGGTGAGTATTGAACATCTGCCTCGTCCCAGTCTAAGATTTTTGAGCAGTAAACACACTGGTAATCGACTCCAGAGCTTTATGTCTGCAAGTTGAGCTCTTAGATCATCCATGCTGACATACACGCTCAGTGGGCTCGTAGCTGACATCTAGAAGATTGGAGAAGGTTAGTGACTCTCCATTTAACAATGTGGAGAGTCCAATTCCTTTGGATTCGCTTTTAAACACTTCTTGAACTCATATACCATGTCTTCTCGTTTAACCTTCAAGCCCACCAATCGTTCTAGCTTCGAACAGTATGCAGTCATTCGTGTCCAATGTAGGTTCGATAGTGACCTGTCCGAAATTCACTCTTTTTCCTGGCTTAGGACCGTCTAGTAAACTAGTAAACTCAGGGAAATCAAAGCGGTACTAGGCAAGCTGAAAATCTTGAGAATGAGTAGAGTGAAAGAATTGAAGATAGGGTGAGAGAACAGAGTATAAGACACGCAGAATATTGCGAGAAAATTCACACGTAAAAGAAAAGAACAGAAGGCGAGTGATGAAACTAGAGAAAGTGCATAAATAGAAATTTAAAGTAAAATGGTTCATAAAATTAAAGCAGCTATTGGTGGTGCCAGCTTAGGAGACTAGTGGTAATCTACTCCCCCACATAGTTGTGAAAAGCGCTGATTGTGCTGCTGATACGCCACACTATACTAGCCTTACTAAACATAATGTGCACAATTACCCACTTGCATCGGTGGCACAGTGGTTAGGACTCTCGCCGACAATGCACATGGTGCGAGGTTCATTCCCCTGCCGACGCACACCTGATATCTATGGTCGGCGTGCAAAATTTTGGCTACCGATATCACATGCTGAAAATTCCTCCACCTGTACCAAAAAATACGATGCGGAGTCCGGCTGTAATCAAAAAAAAAAAATAAAATAATCAGCACACTATCCGAATTTTAAGTACTGGTAAAGAACCACAAATCAAAAAGATTCAGTTCGTGAGGGAAGTTCACCGATGAGCAGTTTACATAAATAAAGTAAAAAGCTAAGGTTTTTAGAGGCTCGAAATCAAGGATGGACGTTGAGGATATGCGTTGTCGGCACAAAGAAGAGGCCCAAAATGGTGCCTAACCATGGACAGCTATGTGTCCGCCAAAGCAACATTTAAAACACCTAGGGCATACAACTGTGAGCTAGATGCTTCTTTAGCTAATATTCAGTTGATTCAATTCAATCAATTTATTTTAGCCTTGGGTGCACTTTGGTGCCATATAAGTGTCACCACTGTATTTGGTGACTAAGTAAACTGGAGTTTTATATGGAATATAGAACCTTGAGAAAGCTCTTCACACTGGTGATCAAAATATTTTAGAAGGAAATTAACAAAAAATAACAGAGCCCTTGCCTTAACTAACATTACTGTGTCACTTTTAAGACTCTAGTGCCCAGAGTCATATATAAATAATGTTGGCCTTCAAGATAATGGGCGAGGGTGGATTGATTGAAACTCTACCCTCCCACAGGTTTTTGAGCACTGTCATACTTACTGATATTCGGAAGCTGACATTTTTCTTGACCGGAAGATAATTTTCTTGAGCAAGGAAAGTTATGGCCTAGGTGACCAGTTGCTTATGTCAGATGAAGGACTTTAGCCTTGCAAGGTAATTATTGTGCTACTGATTAACTACACTATACGAGACTCCCGGGACGTGGTATGCCTTATTACTCAACCAGTCAGCACTCTAATTTAATTGTAAGTACTGCTAACCAAACGTAAGTTAAAAGGATGCAGTTATTTAGGAAAGTGCTCTGACCAGTAGTATATTGAAGTAGAATTGAGTGTTCTATGGGCCCTGAGGAAGTGCCTATTATCAGGACAAAGGAGAACCGCAAAATGGTGTCTGAGCCTGCTTGGACGAAAATCGGTCAAAACAGAGCTTAATATCTGTAAAGTCAGGACACAAATATATCTTTATAAAGCAGTTGTTCGTTTCCAGATCATCGACGTGACTTACATGAACTAGTTAGTTCACATGATGCCTGTAGCATAGATGGCACGGAAGTTGAAACTAAGTCATGCATTAAATACCTTGGATTAGTTCTTTCCTCCGACTTTTCATGGTCATCCCACATCTTATCCATCTCTAAGAAAATGTTTCGTCTTACCTTCTACATTAAAAAGTTAAGACAATCAGGTATCAACCAACCTTTAGTTTTGCAATTTTTAAACTCCTGTATTTTACCTATTGTACTCTATTGCTTTCCATTAATCTTTCCTGGGCTTCTCAAAAAAGATTATATCATATTACGAAGAGTATTAAATGCTGTGAGTAGGGCATGTGGTCTGCCACTGCGTGAGCTCGCCAATACTATAGTTGAGAGACACATAAATTCCTGTACAAAATGGGCGAAGGCTGTACTGTCAGACCCTCTGCACCCCCTTTATTCACAACTATCCCCTTGTATCTCATCAGGTAGGACGAGAAGTCAATATAAAAAGTTATATGCTCGTACCACCAAGTACAGAAATTCTACAATACCCTATTTAGCCCGTACTTTATGTGACGAAGACTCTGTTAGACGTGAAACACATGAGTTACTATGTAATTAGCACAGCGAATCGACCCTTTCATTGTTCATCTTTCTGTATTATATGGTGTCACACTTTCTATCGTTTAGTTATAACTTTGCTATTTTATTTTAGTCGTTATTACTAATATTACAATAATTTTGTACTTTATGCATATTTTTCTCCGTATTGCATACAGTAATTTGCTATGTAGCTGCTATAAAAACGTTTTATTACTATTATGTAATGTTTATATTCTTTTTGTCGTTTTTGAGTAAATTAGATGCAATATTGTACTGAATCCTGAAAATTCCTTGCTGTATCTTTAGTACCGTTTTTGGAATAAAGCTATTATTATTATTATTCTTGAATACGATACACTCAGGTTGTTATTCTTTAACTTGATCGATTGTGATTATTGTATTATAGTGATAAGGAAACAAATTGCGATCATAATGTCATGCAGTAGATGTCTATACTTTACTGTGCTACATGAAATGCACGGACCATCGTGGAATTATTTTCTGTCGGATTAGCAAAGTTATATTCTAACGGGAATGCTAAAATAATGGTGTAAAAACTTGAATCAAGTGGCGGCTACAGGGTAATTAGTTTGAGTAGGGGGTGTGAATTGAGTCCTGGTGAAAAATATGCAAAATCCAACCCTTACAAAAATGTTAATTTTGCTTATCGCCATGGACCCAATATGGCGTGTACAGGAATCCAGAAAGACTGATATCTGTGGTAATCATTATCTATCTAGTTAACTGACACGTAATTGAGGAAAACAATCAAGTCATATGTATAAGTCCCTTGATGACAATCTCACAGCATTTTGGATCTTATCCTTTGGTATGCCGTCAGCATAAATATGCGTTTTTTAATCTCTGCAACTCGATAGAAAAAAAAACTGCCTCTTTCGATTAACCTACTCAAATTCAACATGCATGTAACCCATAAAATTGTTTAGGAATTCTTAGAGCTACTTAATTTTGAATTCAGTAGCTGGATAAATAGGTGAAACAAACTAGTTCGACTTCTTCTCCTCTCAGGTTACTCTCGAATTTTGCTTCAGCTTTCGGTATAAAATTGATTAAAAGACATCTCATCAACCACTCAGTGTTTTTGTTTTCTACTGTTTTTTGTAATATGATTCAAGTATATCAGAATGTGAGAATGACGTCGAAAATAACTAGTAGTTTAATAATTCTAGAAAAACTTAATTATTTTTATTATTATTCAGCATTATCATAATAAGTTGAATTTCAACTTGAAAAGGCCTGTTTGATAATAATAATGGAATGCATAGCATCTTTTTTTGCAAACCCGAATGGCACTGGCTTGTTTGTATGTATGTACACACACGTGCTTTGTTGCTTAACATGCTGTTTAGTTATTTTAAAAGAAAACTGTGCATATTGGAAATAGAATAACTAATTGGTACTGTGGTATGTCATGTGGTTTTGATCGAAATGTCTAACTACAGTAGCATTGTTTAAAGCATGAACTGCTCACTGCCAAAATTTAGTTTATTCTATGCTCAAATGTAGGCGAAACGATGAGAACTTAAGTGAAAATGTATTTATGTATACATCGCCTCATTTAATTGCCTGATGCAAATATCGAATTATAATGAAAAGAAATTGCATTAATCTAAGTGAAACATTTGCCTTCTAATGCAGTGAAAAGAGCAGACATCAGAAAATAATAACGTATTGTTAAGTAGGCAGCTTAAGTAAATAAAGCATAATCAATTAAATGTTAAACCAGTGAAGCTCAACATAAGTATTAAAAGTGGAAATCTATACAACAGTACAAACTCAAAATGTCTAACGTTTTGAAGGAGCAGATTGTGTCCATATTTTCTGATGGCTTGAGTTCCAAATTTGTCATTCTCAAATATCGTCACCTTCATTCATCCTAATTTATCAAGCTGATATCCACTGTTGAGCAGGTAGTGAATGATGATGGCACTATTTGTCACTGATGAACAACCTTGAAGTTGGAAATACTGAAAAAAATATTAGAGAAATAATTTCAGTAGATTTTTCACTTCCCATAGACTGTTGATAGATTTATTTTATATTTTTTATTTACAGCTTGATTCCACACTGTATTTTTGGTACAAGTATGGAATTTTCAGCATGGATATCGGTAGCCCAAATTTCGCAGGCTGACCATAGATATCAGGTGTTCGTCGACAGGGGATCGAACCTCGGACCATGTGCATGGTCGGTGAGAGTCCTAACCACTGTGCCACCGAAGCATAGACTCGAAATTCTCTGTCTCTTCTGACTTATCGGCTACTGGTGTGGATGCTTTGACTGTGTCTGAAGACTAACATGATGCAAATTTCTTTAATGAAGACTAGCAGTGGGATTTAGGATGAGCATTGAATCCTATGAAGGACTGATTAGCTGGATGTATAAACATCCTCAATGACTGCTGACGTTCTCAGAAAGACTCAGACCCAGTAGACATCATTTAATATGCCAAAGTGTCATCGCCAAGCCACAACATCCATCTCTTTTTGGCGTTTGAAACAATCGGCCCAAGAGGGAACACCATCAGTCAATAATAATAATATTAATGACGACATGGATGTCAAATATGCACATAATGATGACAACACCAACAATAAGGAATATAAATCATCAGCAGTATTTCCATACAAAGAAGGAACCTCGAAAACCTTACGGAAAATTCTTAAAAATGCAGGCAGGAATAAAAGTGGCACAGCCGTTAGGACCCTTGCCGACCATGCACATGGTCCAAGGTTCGATCCCCTACCGACGCACACCCGATATCTATGGTCGGCCTGCGAAATTTGGGCTACCGATATCCATGCTGAAAATTCCATACCTGTACCGAAAATACGGTGTGGAGTCAAGTTGTAATTTAAAAAATTCAAACCCGAAAACCCAATTAGAAATAAGCTTTGTCGGTTAAAGGATCCTGTGAAGCCTTTAAAACAAAATAATTTAATTTATCTAATATCCTACGTGCAATGATTGTCAGGTCAAATACATAGGGCAGAGTAGTGGAACGGGGTCGTCCAGACTTGCAGAGTACGAAAATCCAGCGAAATCTAGATTTGTTGACCCGAACAAGGTAAGAAATTTGGAGAATAGTTCAGCTTTAGCACTACATGCAGTTCCATACAACCGTACGATAGGATGATGGGATGAAATGACAGTTTAAAATCTAATGTAACAGGGCGGAGAGAGATTGATAACGGAAGCGTTATTTATCGAATCAAACAGCAAAAATTACGTGTAATAGGAATGATACAGCACCTATCCCAAACATCTGTAAGATTCTACTACTTCCTACGACAAATAGGAAAGAACAAAGAAATCCATTAACCTCAAGTTTTTAGATCGTATGATTGTAACTGATATGATCATAAACAATAAATTGTTAATAATACTATTTCACTGTGTGATATATCTAATAAACAAATTATTTTGGAATTACATAATCCCACAGTGCCCAAGTTTTACACACATATTGTTCGCAAGTAACTATTAAGTTGAGCAATAATATGATGAGTTCAACTCATGTAGCTGTGGCGTCGGTGGCACAGTGGTTAGGACTCTCACCGACCATGCACATGGTAGGAGGTTCAATCCCCTGCCAACGCACACCTGATATCTATGATTGGCCTGCGAAATTTGGGCTACTGATATCCATGCTAAAAATTTCATACTTGTACCAAAAATACAGTGTGGAATCAAGCTGTAATCAAAAATATAAATAAAATAAAAAATAAATAAATGTAACAGGATAATCTAATATACAGCTAGAATGTTTTAGACAGTGACAGTGAATTCGTGGATCAAATGCAGGTGTTAAATGTTGCAAATATAGAAGTAATAACGACAATGGTATGGATGATGACGATAATAATAATAAAGTTAACGGATGCAGGGTATACGACTACTCTGGAAAAATTCTAACAGCCTCAGCTATGTGCAAACAACGAATTCGAATTACCTTCATAAGGTCCGATGGAATAAAACAAATACCTGTTATTCATTAAATGGGACGATCTATAGCTTCTTATAGATTTTGTTTGACTTTTTCCAAACCATCAGGGAAGTTGCTCAGCAGTGTCTTTGTTTAACCTGAGTACTGATAAATGATAGGCTAGGGAATGGATTGGAGCTTCATGAACAACTGTTTTTTTCTAAACCGTGATTGGCTTGAATTTGTTGAATACACCCTCCCTATATCTCCATTTAGGTCGACTGGGGGTAACGCAGCGTATTCTGGGCGCAAGCTAATTCGTTTTCCAAGAAATTCTTGATGCAGACTCTTCTTGCTCTATTTGTGAGACATGTCATCAAGGTGAATTTGCAGCAGATGGGTAGGAAAATAAAGAAACATGTATTTTGTATTACAGGCGCATTCTTCCTATAAATATCTCTGCTGAATGAATCATCCGATCTTCTGCTCTTCTGCTCAACTGAAAATGTGATTTACGTTCTTCTTCACAAGTGAAAATGAATGGTGGGGGTAAACAAGTGAATTTCATCACAGATTCGTTTTTGTCTGCTTTCTGATTAATAAATCATTACAATGGTGACCGTAAGAGTTCAATTTATCTATTACTTCTTTTAATGAGCCATTCTCAAGCTTAGTACAGAAATAAGTCGACCAAATTAGGAGTATTGAAGAGCCCATAGGGACACCATAGGTTTGTCTGCAATAGATATCGTTCAGTTTGAAATGTACGTTCACAGTACGTCTTGGAAGTAGTTCCTTGAAAATAAAAGGTGGAATTCCAACTTTGTTTTGTCTTTGAGCATTGAATATACTATCCATTTCATCTTCACTATTGAGTAAATTAAAATAAGATATTGATTTAACTTTATTATTGAAGTGCTTATTCTTCATACAATCTTTGTTATACTTATAAGAGCCTGTGTGAGCTAATTATAGCAGTCCTATCTTTTACATTATCATAATTATTGCCACAATCATAGTTATTTACAACATTTGACACTTGTTACAGGATATCATCATGAGCTGACGTCGGTTAGACAACCACTGTGGAACCGAAGAGTACTGGACATCTGTTTCGTCTTAGTTTGTGACTCTTCTACAGTACGCACCCACCACAGTGGTTCGAACCAAGGACATTCCGGTTACATAGCAAGCTCGTAGAACATTCAGCCACTGGAACTCAATCCAATAGCCAACCCATAAATTCCAACTTCTACTCATTCACAAGACAGCGTGATTGTCACCAGCGAGTGCCATCCAAGGGGAAAATTTGTCTTCATGGTCAACTTGCTATATCCCACTGGAACCCAGGTAACTGACTGCCTGAATAGGACCGGAAGGTAGTGGGTTCCTGTCCGTGTGGTGGGTGAGTACTGATGAAAAGTCCCAAAGTAGAACGAAACAGCTGTTCAGTACTCCTAGGTTTCCCAGTGGTTGATTGTCTAACTGATGTCAGCTGATGGTGAAATCCTGTAAGCAGTCGAATCCATGCGAACCAACAAATGAAGTTATTTTATGTTCATATAATAAACTAGATCCATATTTGAGAGGGGTAAACACTTCTCTTCTGCAACCATTGACTTATTTAAAATTTTGGTTTCGATTTTAACCAGTTCCTATCAAAGACCGAAAAGTTGTCACATAGATCTGAATAACAATGACTTTACACGGTCTCCACTAAAAGATCTTGACCAACACTAGCAACCACAAAATATATATACCACTGACTGATATTGTGGTGAGAGCTGTATGCAAACCGAAATTGTAGACAGATTATATCAGTGCTCACGTCCCGAATCAGGGTCATGAGGAAAACAAAAACAAAGCTTAACCTTGAGAAAATCACCAACGAATCACCGCGGAGTTAAAGTGTGGAAATATGATTCACAGATATATTGATTTTCTGAGAAACGGTCACGAAGAGATAACAGAATAACATCCAGCAGGAAAACAACCAATCAGAAGACGTTGCTTCTCTGCTAGCAATAACGAATAATAATAATACATATAAAAATCCTATAAATACCTCTTGATTTTCTCAATAAACGATCTGCTGCCTGGCCATTGCCTTCTGTTGTTACAATATTATATAATTCCGCTTGTTTTTTCGATCCTGATTTACAGAATCTTTACACAAGCGAGACCTGTCTGTTTCCTCTAATTATAGGTGTCTTTGGGCCACCTCCTGTGTTAAGTGACAGACTGTCATGGAATACTGTGTAGGAAGAGAAAATGCACCGACGATGTCATGAAGCTGCATCCATTAAGGCAGCTAAAACACTTGGGACTCATGGCAAGACATCGTCTTCCTCCTTGAGAAGTCTTAGCTGATAAAAGATTCAGTCAGAGGAAAGCTAACATTAGTCAAACCAATCATGATATCAATCCATGAAGTGTTTGACTGTTAGTTTGAGTCACGCAGGAAGATGTAAACTGCTTGGTTTGGGTGCTAGAGGAGCTAAGGACCAGTAAATGGACATTATTGGTGAGATAACTTAAGATTGATCTGATTAGCGGAGACGCATTCACTTTTTATTGAACTCCGAGATTCATCAAAATTCCTCAGTTAATTTCTTTCTCCCATACATATCTATTCAACATACTTCCTATGTATTTTTAATTTTCATACATCAGTGTTTCCCACCCAGACGTTTATGTTACATATCAAGAGGATCCAGTTGACACAAAAATGATTTCATATATGGCTAGTTATTGATTTCCAACAAAAACGGAACCCAGGTAAACTTTTTCTTATCAACTGACTTATTCTAATTCTAGTATGTCTTCGCCTAGCTTTGTAACCACATCAGTTGCATAGACTCTGATCATGGTTGAAGAATCCCATTGGTTGCCCTCTGACAAATAGTCTGTGTGTAAGACGTAATTGAACTGCTTGACGGTAGAATTGCTAACTTTGTTGCTTTTCCTCATAGGTCCTTTAGGATGCATGAATTTCACCAAGATCGCATTCCAACAAAAATAACAACTCAAATCATCCTGTTACCTTATAGTGTAAATTTGATCTGAATTTTATAATCCTAATCATGTTATTCTACGTGCAAAAATATATTCGTAGCATATGACAATGTAAGGTTAATGAAATTTTATCACCGCAAACACTTGGAGAAAATCTACTGAAAAGAGTATTATTTCCTCTAATTGGTTTTTAATTCACTATCACAGTGTATTTTCATTATCATAAATGAAAGCTACATTCTTATAGTTATGTGAGATTAGAACACGTTTGCATGTTTTTTTCTTCTGAATCCCAGTATTTATGTCTATCGCTAGTTCGGAATTGTGATTTCTTTATCGTTTCAAGGAAGCACTACGTATTTATTAGTCTGAATACTCACACTCACCTATACATTTTTGTATGAGCATCACTATGCGGTTGCAATTGATAGTACTTTCCCAGTAAAGCCAGCCATGGGCATTTTTATGAAGCCCAAATGACAGCTAGCACCTCGTCACATCGGTCGTGCCTGCATATCGTAATGATCCAATGAGCTCAATTGGTTTAAACGGATTTTTCCTCGCGTCCCTACCTTTCCAGAAAGGTCATCTAGATTCCGATGAGAATGAAAGCAGTTTGTGTCATAGTGTAAGTGGTTTACATTGTGTTAATGTTCTGTCAGCAAAATTGCACTGCTGGTGAGTAAGGAATTCAAAAGAGTGAAGTGTACTAAACGAGCAGCAAGTCAGGTATTTTACCTCTCCTACATGTAAAGGGAAGAAATAGAATATATCGACTCCAAAAGTTATACATGCTGACTGGCCTTACAGTGATCTGGAGCAGGTAGTAGGGTCTTCCTACGACACGACTTGAAAAATCAATTCAAACAGGTCGTTTATGACCTACCTGAAGCAGTTGCCTCCTTGGCTCCGCCGTCACGCAACACTAATAACATTTTTAGTATATGCATATATGTAGACAATTCAATAAATAAATAAATTAGGTCAAATCAAATGGAACGATAATCAGAGTTTAAATAAATATCATAAAAGTACGAAGGAGAGGGATGATAAGAAAGGGTGGGAGGGTTTTGAATAGAATTCACCTAGGCCAAGGGAGAGACAAAGGTAGAACAAATTTCTTTTGTATACAAAGACTAGGATTGTTCTCTCGAATTCCCATAGCTTCGGCTAAGTGTAAAAGACGGCTTCTGATTCCGTTCGAAAGACTTGATGGAATGCGGTAAATAACTTTGAAAGCACTATTTTTGTCCACTTGGTGACCACTATCAATCAAATGAGCCAAAACAGAACTTCGTATGGATTTTATTTGACCTTTTCCGAACCATGAAGGAAGATGCTCATTAATGCGTTTGTTAAGCTGTCTAGTTGTTCGGCCTATATAGCTTTCTCCACAGGAGCAACTAAATTTATAGATACACATGGAAGTGGCACAACTACGTAACTCATCTTTCACTTGAGCAATCAAAATTGGTCGGCTGGAAAATGACAAACAGAGGGTGGCGGCAGTATAAGTCCGTTTTATCGCTCTCGATAATCTCTGATGTAAGACTTCACTAGCCACGTCCCCATTAGATTGCAGTTTGATGAACAGTTGTTTCTTTTTAACTGTTGTCGGTTTCTCTTACATCAGAGATTATCGAGAGCGATAAAACGGACTTATACTGCCGCCACCCTCTGTTTGTCATTTTCCAGCCGACCAATTTTGATTGCTCAAGTGAAAGATGAGTTACGTAGTTGTGCCACTTCCATGTGTATCTATAAATTTAGTTGCTCCTGTGGAGAAAGCTATATAGGCCGAACAACTAGACAGCTTAACAAACGCATTAATGAGCATCTTCCTTCATGGTTCGGAAAAGGTCAAATAAAATCCATACGAAGTTCTGTTTTGGCTCATTTGATTGATAGTGGTCACCAAGTGGACAAAAATAGTGCTTTCAAAGTTATTTACCGCATTCCATCAAGTCTTTCGAACGGAATCAGAAGCCGTCTTTTACACTTAGCCGAAGCTATGGGAATTCGAGAGAACAATCCTAGTCTTTGTATACAAAAGAAATTTGTTCTACCTTTGTCTCTCCCTTGGCCTAGGTGAATTCTATTCAAAACCCTCCCACCCTTTCTTATCATCCCTCTCCTTCGTACTTTTATGATATTTATTTAAACTCTGATTATCGTTCCATTTGATTTGACCTAATTTATTTATTTATTGAATTGTCTACATATATGTATATACTAACTTTGTTATTCTTATCACCTATATAAACCTTATTAACACTGAGAAATGCAGGTACATCCATCTGACGAGTCCCAAATAGGACGAAATGCGCATCCTGGATTCCACTGCTAGTCACCATCCACCAATTGTATCCTAACTAAATGCTCAGACATCGTCGAAGCATCTGCACAAGAAGCCGACATGTCAACCTGAGACCGAGCACTTCGGTCCAATCAATCGACGGGAAAATCAAAAATTCAATTCAATAATTAATATATGACCCGTTGCACAAGAGGTGGCTCTCGTGGCCCAAGTGGTCTAGTGGATAACGCTTTGGCGTTTGAAACTATGGGCACTGGGTTCGAGCCTCGGTGGGAACATCATCACTCACTGAGAAATGCAGGTACATCCAGCTGACGAGTCCCAATTAGGACGAAATGCGCATCCTGGATTCCACTGCTAGCCACCATCCACCAATTGTATCCTAAATATTTTGTTATTATTATAATCATCGTTATTAACTTCGTTCAAAACTAATAACATTTTGTTTAAGATACCCAATCATGACGATCATCACCCATTTTCATCTCAATCACCTTGAATTTTTCGCTTTCCTCCAACTGGTAATACCTTTCCACAGTTTCTCTTAACTGTGCAAACACTAAGCAAAAAGAGAGTTGGAGAAGTGCTAACGACAGTCTCTTTAAACCACATTACCAACTTCATTTTAGACTCCTCATCTAATTGGGACGCTAAGAACCAATGGCTTGAGACTTCTGGCGAATTGGGGCAAAATTCTCGTCACTTTTGTAATGTACTACACTACATCTCCCATAATAGTGTTTTCCTCAGATTTCTGTCTATTTTAGTTTCTTTAAATTTCTTACTTCCTTTTCCTCATTTTTGTGTATAGTTTTATAAATGTTGGCAATAACTTTTTATGGGTTGAGGACATGTGTTGACATTTACAGAAAGTAGGACGTATATTAATTCAAGTTTTTCCACCCGCAGCTCTTATAGTATTTGTTCTGCGTAGACCCAGGGCAAATCAAAACACCTAACTGACAGTCCAAAATACGAAGTATATTTTCGAATCACAAAGGTACTGCGAGGATGACTGCTTAAATAGCTAGGGATCGAGCACAAACGAACAAACAAACGTGACACGTCGGCGTGCCCAATGATTGGGATTTTTGACAGTGAACCTTCAGGTGACTTAAACACTAAAGGTCAGTATCCAATGTTGAGTGGTGAATGCTGTAGGCTAATAATTTCGGGAAGTTATCTACTACTACAACTTGAACTTCTGCACGTCTGTGTAGATACCTAAGCTTAGAAATCCAGTTGGGCTAAGTCAAATCAGTTAGGGCATCATGCAGTTCACATTTTATGATGTGACTACTTTCTAGGCTAGAAAAGGGAAATCTTGATGAATTTTCATCAGAAACTATTTGATTTACAAACTAGAAATTTAATAGCAACCTTTATTTAGTTTACGTGTTATTCATCTACCACTCTGAAGTGAATTCTCTTCTGTTTTCTTGTAAGACAGTTCACCTGTAGATCAAACAATACTATAGTACTATTTAGTGAATAACCTCAGAATAAGTAAAATTAAACTGTATCGAAATGTGTAAAAGTATTTAAAAGTTCAACCAAACAGTCCAGTGACAAGAGTAACGCGTATAACCTTGCACACACCCACACCCACACACATACATGTTATCTTCATTCATTGTCATTTAACATCTGTATTTAGGTTTACTAAAAATAATAACGTGCATTATGACCTTGGCATGTAAATAAGATAGAGTGGTTAAATTAAACAAGAAATATGCAAAAACGGTATGCGTTGAATTAAAACATTCAGATCACATAATCAATGTTTGTGAAGAAACGAATTATTCAACTGATGTGTGTTAACAGCATCTCAATGAGCCAGCCAATCACATATTACTACTTTTTTTCTTTCTTTTTAATGAGTTATCTTAACTTACTTACTATATGCAAATTACAACAGCAGGGATGCAAAAAATACAAACACATGCATATACAAGCGTGCAGTCACACATTTGTATAGCAGTTGATAAATTGTACTTTCTAGATGCGCTAACCACTGTCGTTTCTAGAAAAAAAATGTACTAGCAAGCTTATTCATACCAATAAAGTTATTAAGGTGTTTATGAAGATTTAATTAACTGTATGTTGTAGGATTGATCAGAAAATTAGTAAAATCACAGAAACGAAAGCAAAAGAAAGGCTTTCATTAATGATGCCTGATTAGAAGTTCCTAGTGATGACATTTGATGACGAAGATGCCACCCATAGTGTAAAAACTAGGCGTCACCTTGTTTTTATTTAATTTCCGTTAGATCTCTGCAGTCATCCTTTTAGATTAAATATTCTCCTCCTCGGTTAAGTTCATATTGATGTACCTACCCATGGATTTTCAAACTCGGTTAAAAGGCAAGATTGTAGATTAGTCAGCAATTGGGATCTGACTCAATGTCCCAGGAATTGAAAAATTTCTTCAGTTCATAATTTTAGCGCGGTCATCATCCAATGTCATCGCTGTCATAGTATTTGTCCTAACTCCCGACTGGGTAGACTCCGCTGGTCACGATTTCTCAATAAAATCAGTAGTACAAGTTGGAACACATGAACCATTGAGATGGGTCCCGAAGGGTGAATATTGTACTAGCTTACATTGCAACCGGAAGGCCCTGCGTCGAAAACCTAGACAGTGCATATTTCTGATGAGTCAGACTATCCAGTGCTCCCTGGTTTTTCAATGATTTCCTCACTGATATCAGTCTGTGGTATATCAAACTTGAAACAAATCAAACCTCTAAAAAATAACCCTTGAATATATAATTTCTGTTCTGTTACAAAGTGTGTGTATGCTTGTAATATTTTATACAATAGGCATTCAGAATAAAGATTTCATGTCTGGGACA
Organism: Trichobilharzia regenti; assembly: GCA_944472135.2. NCBI lineage: Eukaryota > Metazoa > Platyhelminthes > Trematoda > Strigeidida > Schistosomatidae > Trichobilharzia > Trichobilharzia regenti. The sequence goes on along the minus strand of OX235270.1, from coordinate 131,090,314 downwards.
TTAGAGTGGTTATTTTTTTTCTTTCCTTCACGTTCCCCAGTGGAACATAGGGCTTCAAGCTAGTGGCTTGAATTTTCTGTAGCAGTGTTTATTTTTACAGGAAGAGGTTGCTAGCCCAATGCCCAACCTTTCCTCTTTACCAGCATTATTTCTGGCTTAGCGAGGTAAAGGAGTGCGTCGGTCGGGGATTTAACCCCGGACCATCTGCATGGTTGGCGAGCGTCCTAACCGCTATGCCACCAAAGCACAGAGTGGTTATTACTGTTACTAAAAAGTTTCTCAAAAAACTGTTTATATTCCTTCAAGTGATTTTATATTCTGCTTCGGTGTTTCTGATGCCAGAAAATTCAGTAAATTCATGTCTTTGGAAATGATTAAAAAGACGGTTGCAGCGAAGGAAATCTTCTTCTCGATGAAGTCATCAACTAGGCTGTACATTAGTGTATTCATGATAAATGGGTAGGAAAGTTCCAAAATAATTTCCGGTCAAGGGTCAAATTAATAAATTTAAAATTAGGAATTAAAATACCATAATAAACAGGGGGACGTATAAAACTCAAACAAAGTAGCATCATAATTACTGAGAAGATTGACATTTTGTGCAATTGGGGGTTAGAAATGTAGAAAGAACAAAAACAGACAGGATGTTTGGATAAAACACCTTGTGGGATCATAACTTATGTGACGAATAATTGTTTTTGCAGTTAGGGATTAAATGTTTTTCCGCCCAGGTTCATAGACCAGCATCTCAAATCAAAGAATACTTCCGAATAAGTTAAATCCGTCCCGAAGAAGATACTTCTGCTTAATCTAGAATTCAAAGGTGACAATGAAGCAGAAATCCATCATAAACGCCTCTGAAAATCACTGAGGAAGACATACTTCGCCGCGAACCTACGACTAACGTTTTCCTGCAAGAAACTGTTCAACCAGAATGCGAAAGACAAGCCGTCACATTGGGCCACTTTAGCATGCATATATTAATTCACTTGCTCTTGCGGAGCTGAGTACATCGGCCATACCATGTGCCAACTTGAAAAATGTGCTGGTGAACACCATCCAGCCTGGCTGGTATAAGGAGAACGAAAACGTGTATACAGTTCAGTGACAGAATATCTAGTTAATTCAGGACATTCAGCGCCATTCGAAAAATCCTTCAAAATAATATACAAGATTCGATCAGACCTATAACAGGAAGTAAAATTAAGACATCTGGGCATAGCCGAGGCACTAGCTATCCAAAAGCTGAAACACACACCATGTATCCAAAAGAAACACGTCCAACCCTTTTCCCTGCCATGGCCATCATAAACAGGTAATTCTTTCAGTAATGACCATCCCATTAACTTTCTTATCCAAACTTCCTGTTTATTCATCTTATTTTACGTTTTTCTTAACTCCTATTTACACTACCATATTTTCATATTCGAACTTAGTGTCTATTTAACATTTTATTATTCCTACATATTTAATCCCCAACTGCAAAAACAATTATTCGTCACATAAGTTATGATCCCACAAGGTGTTTTATCCAAACATCCTGTCTGTTTTTGTTCTTTCTACATTTCTAACCCCCAATTGCACAAAATGTCAATCTTCTCAGTAATTATGATGCTACTTTGTTTGAGTTTTATACGTCCCCCTGTTTATTATGGTATTTTAATTCCTAATTTTAAATTTATTAATTTGACCCTTGACCGGAAATTATTTTGGAACTTTCCTACCCATTTATCATGAATACACTAATGTACAGCCTAGTTGATGACTTCATCACACCAACCGTCTTTTTATTAACTCCTCTGATCGAATGTGTATATTCCGTGGTCTTTGGAAATGTTATGCTAGTAGGTGAAATTGTGCAACAGTTTCTGTTTGGTTACCAATTGCTACTCATTAAATGGAACCGACCCATTTCGTCTTACTTTGAACTTGTCGGCTGGATTCACTTACACTGATTAGACAGAAATTTTGGTTGCTATCAAAAGGACACTATTGTTTAAACAATAAGGCATTATCGCAACATTCATACTAGGGACCGGCATTTCAACAGATATTTCTGTCTTACAAAATCCACTATCAGGTACTTCAAAACAATTGTTTACATAAACAGAGCGGTGTCGTTTGAAAATTCAAAATTTCCGAAATTCAATCATATATTAGTAGTACTATTATTATTAGTAGTAACACTGTTGAGAGCAGGATCACAGAAATATCACCATAATTACGTAGAGACAATATGTGCTTACTAAGGTGTCCTGTGAAGTCCATTAAACAGAATGACTTACTCTACTTAATACCAGAAAAACACGGAGTCACATACATAAGGGCCAGTCGGATTGGCGCAACACAATAACCTAGAGTGGTAAACTTTAGCAAGATAATAAAGTCGACAAAGACAGTGCAGTCACACACACACACAACCAGGAAATTGAACAAGACAAAGTGATAGTCCTGAAATCTGAAATAGTTGAGCCGAGAAAGGGACTAATGCCAGAAAGAATGTATCAACAAATTGTGAGTCAGTTTAACGAGAAGAAACAGAACTATAAAAACCAAGTTCTAAAGTTGTAGAATAACATTCTGTAACATGAACAGAAGATTCCGTTCTAAACATCATCCAGTGAATAGTACTTCTACACTGTTATATATATAAATATATATATATATATATATATATATATATATATATATATATATATATATATATATATATATATATTGCAAAACGAAACCACATAATTCAGATATAATTTACTATGTCTTCAAAAATTATATATGTATATATATTATTATTATTATTGTATCCTTTAGTTCCTAGAGGAACATAGGGCTTCAGCTGCGCACCTCCATTGACTTCGGTTTTCTGACAACTTTTTCACCCTGCTCCAGGTCTGTCCACATGCTTTCATCTCCTCCTCGCATGACCTCCTCCAAGTCACCCTTGCACTGACGACCAACTCGCCGCGTCCCTTTCGGGTTCCACTCGAGGGCTTGTCTAGTGATATATATATATATATATTATAGAAATGTATTATTATTATTATTATTGCTCCCTTGGGTTCCTAGTGGAACATAGGGCTTCAACTGCACGTCTGCATTTGCTTCTGTCTTTTGCTGTACTTTTCACTTGCATCCATGTTAGTCCATATTCTTTCAACTCCTCTTCACACGATCTCCTCCATGTCACCCTTGCACTGACGTCCCACACGCCGCTTCCCTTTCGGGTTCCACTCGAGAGCTTGACGCGCGATGTCACCCAGCGGTCTCCTCAGCGAGTGTCCGATCCATCTCCACTTTCTCCTGCATATTTGTTGGGCGATTGGTTCTTGCTTTGTTTGTTCCCATAATTCCTTGTTGGTGATTCTTTCCGGCCATCTGATCTTCAGTACAGAGCGAAGACAGTTGTTAATAAAGGTCTGCAACCTTTTGGAAATATTCTTTGTGACTCGCCAAGTTTCTGATCCGTATAGAAGAACTGACTGACTTGAAGTTTGTATTGAAAATCCGACGAATTTTGTTGTTGATGCTGAGTGACGAAGATTTCCAGATTGATTTCAGGTTGATGAATGTGTTTCTCGCCTTCCCGATTCTCGCTCGATTTGACATCCTCGTCCGTTCCACTCCTGTAGTTGAGACAATGCTCCCTAGATAAGTGAGTGAATGAAGTAACCTCTTTCAAATCCCTCCCGTTGATGGTGATTGACGTTGGATGTTGCTGCTGTTGTTGTTGTTGGTTGGTTATTTCGATCACCTCTGTCTTGTCTATGTTTACCTGGAGTCCTGTCTTCGCTGCTGCTTCTTCGACCAGTTTGTCGGTTTTCGCTTGTAAGTCTTCGATTTTGTGTGACATCAAACAGAAGTCATCCGCGAAATCCAGGTCTTCTAGGTTCTTCACGTCGGTCCAGGATATTCCTGTCTTCTCGTTTCCCACTGTCTGACGCATAATCCAGTCAGTTCACCACAATTAGGAATATCATTGGTGATAGTAAGCACCCTTGTCTGACTCCTGTGTTTACTCCAAACGCCTCGCTGAGTTTTCCGTTGTGGATCACTTGACATGTGCCGTTGTCGTACAGCTGTTGAATAAGGTTGATGAATATTTGGGGTACGCCATAGTACTCGAGTAATTTCCAAATTACTTCACGGTCAACGCTGTCGAAGGCCTTCTCAAAGTCTATAAAGTTGAGGTAGAGGTTTGATTGCCATTCCATGCTTTGTTCTGTGATGATGATGCGTAGAGTTGCAATTTGGTCAGTACATGATTTGCCTTTCCTGAATCCAGCTTGTTCTGGTCGGAGTTCTGTCTCCAGTGCGTCCTTTAATCTCTCCAGGATGATGCGACTCAGGATTTTACTTGGCGTCGATAGGAGCATGATTCCTCGCCAGTTCTTGCAGAGTCCTAAGTCGCCCTTCTTTGGTAGTTTCACGAGGTAACCTTTCCTCCAGTCAGTAGGCACCTTTCCCTCCTTCCAGACCTTTTGCAATAATGGAGTCAGCATGTCTGCTGTAGTCTCTGGGTCCGCTTTCAGTGCTTCAGGGGGTATTCCATCTGGTCCGGCTGCTTTTCCAGCTTTCAGAAGCTTGATTGCATTCAAGACTTCAGCTCTCGTTGGAGGATTGGTGTCAACTTGCAGTTGTGTGCGCGCTGTTGTTGGTATTTCTGGACGGGTTGCAGGTGATGGTCGGTTCAAGAGTCCTTTGAAGTGATCCGCCCATTGTTTAATCTGTTTTTCTTCCTTGGTAATTGGGTTCCCTTGGCTGTCTTTTATAGGTTTCGCTTGTGTTGATCTCTTCCCGGATAGAGATTTGGTTATCTGATATAGTGTCCTCAGGTCCCTTTTGCCTGCTGCCTTCTCAGCTTCAGTAGCTAGATTGTCGTAGAATCGTCTTTTGTCCTTCCTAGCACTCTTCTTCACTTCTTTGTCCAGTGCTTTGTAAGTTGAGCTCAGCGTCTCCTTCTCCTGTCCGTCCTTGCATTGAATCATTTTCTCTTTCACCATTCTCCTCTCTTCTATTAATTTCCAAGTGTCCGTTGAGAGCCATTCCTTGTCTTGTCTCTTCTTTCTTCCTAGAACCGTTGAACACGTTTCGTTGAGAATCGCCTTCAGAGACTTCCAATGTTCTTCCACGCATGATTCTTCAGTGATGTCGCGTAGTGTTTCCTGCTTTGCTCTGACAGTTGCAGTGAAAGTGTCTTTTGTGGTTGTGTCCTTCAGTTTGAGTGTTGAACTTGCATTGTGGCCTATCCCCAGCTATCCTCGAGGCTTTTAGTTTCACCTTGAAAGTCCCTTGTACTAGATAGTGGTCTGAACCCACATCTGCTCCTCTCCTTGACCTTGTGTCCAGTAGGCTCCGTCTCCACTTTCTTGAAATTGAGATGAAGTCTATTTGGTTCTTGGTGTTTCCATCTGGTGAAATCCATGTCGTCTTGTGTATATCCTTGTGTTTGAACACACTACCGCCAATCACCAAATCATTGAAGGCGCAGAAGTCTGAGAAGAGTTCACCATTGTCGTTCATTTCGCCGAGGGCCTCACGACCCATGGTGAGTTCTCTTCCTGTGTTGTCTCCTCCCAGCTTCGCATTCATGTCACCCATCAGGATTTTGATATCGCCATATGGGATGTTGTCCATTATTGCTTGTAGTAGAGCATATCATTAAATGATTGTAACCTTCCTTCCTTTTGAGTTGAACCTGGCTGTCATTATCCTGAAGGAGATTGGTTCCCACTACATGAGAGCTTTGGTTGCTGTTGGTGACATCATGATGGCCACTCCCTTGGTGTGCTCGTGATTGTCCTCTGGGTGGCCGGAATAGATTACTGTCTCTCCAGTTGGTAGTTGGCACCTTCCAGTTCCGTTCCATCTGCTTTCGCAGATTCCCAACACTTCTATTCTGTACCTCCTCATTTCAGCGGCTACCTGGGCAGCCTTTCCAGTTTCGTACATTGTACGAACATTCCATGTCCCCATCCTTACTTTTGCTTTCATCGAAAGCAGGCACATCGGCTGACTGGCTTCCCGAAGGCTTTCACCAGCCTGAGTCATTTCACTCCCCCGATTCCAGCGAAAAGTAAGGCTATTGCTTATGTTTTTAGAATTTTTAATATATTTATTCGTTGAAGTTTCTGTATCGATTTGGTTGTTTTACAGGGGTGGAGTTGCTAGCACCACGCCCCAACCCTCCCTCTTTACCCGGGCTTGGGACCGGCTAGAAAACTAGTAAGCTAGTAGCCTAGCAAGCTAGTATCTGGTGAGGTTTATAGAAATGTAACGAAACTGAAATTCTAAACCTATACAGCTTCAAAAAGTTTTTATTTAATTATTTAAACTTTTAATCAATAGGGTGACTTATTATTATTATTTGAGATTAATTTTCGGCTGGTATGCAGTTTTAATTAATTTTAGAGTAGATAGTGGACAATCAACATCACTTAGAGAACTATTGGGCAGCAGTGAGTACTGAACAGCTGTCTACTTGTAGTTCGATAATCTTCAACAACCACACAGCCCCAATAAACAATTGAAATTAGGTCCTTGAGATCACAAAGTGGCTTCCAGCCTTGGGGGAGTCGTTGTTTCATACTAATTGAATTATTACATATAATTAGATTAGAATGAATCAAGATAATATTTTGAACTGAGTACTTAATAAACAAAAAAAACAAACAAACAGTGTAATATGAAGTTATTTATCAATCATGCACAAAAAATAACGTGTATAAAAGTAGATGTTTAAGTACAAATTTAAATTTAACGTGCACAATTCATTGATTTCATTATCTAGATGATAAAAATAGCTCTTATTAAAACTAAGAGAAAGGAATGGTGTTATGAGTTTAAAAATATGTGAAATTGTATACATATTAGATTTTATCAGTTATACGGAATAGTGATTAGTGACAGATAAGAAAGAGAAAATATTCAAGCTGTTTACGGTTAGATTATATATATAGATATAGTCAACATCATACTTTTAATGGTAATTTTTAAACATGGTAATATTCAAATGGTGGTTTTCAGGGATTTGTCTGACTTCAAGTTATACAAAGCATACTTAGAGAAGCCATGAAGACCAGGGTCACTGGACTTCTATACCTTTCTAGTTTGGGACACGTTAACAGTACGTATCCAGAGCATTCACAGTACTAGGCGACTGACTATGGGATTGAGTTTTTGATGTTCTAGCTGGAAATTGTTCCTAGAGATCTACTAAGTCGGGTGTGAAGACAGATAATGAACAATGCCATTGGTTTGCGGTGGCATTATGTATTCTGAATTGGGAGAAGTTAGAATCCGTGGGCCAGGGAAATTCGCCATCAATGGCTCAATAGTCAACGAACTCACCTAGAGACCAGAAGGTCTCGAGTTACGTCATAAGAGGTGGGGTCATGTGTGCGTATTACCAAAGATTCCCAGACAGCTGCTTAGTACTCCGTGGTACTATCACTTCATCATATAACTTGAAATATGTAAACACAGTCATTATGTTGTGGGTTGGGAAACATTTATGAACACAATGAAGAAACAGCAACTGTAATTATAAGGATAAGCAGAGTCGCTTAACTTCGTAAAATAGAATAACGAAGAAGTGAATATGTACCAACAAAGCTTCGATTTTTTTCTTCACGTTCCCAGTGGAACACAGGGCTTCAAGCTAGAGGCTTGAAGTAGCAGTGTAGCTTCGATTACTCGAGATCAAATGGAAAAAAGGTAGTGACAGCTTTAAGTAGCCTCTGGTTAATTTCTGAGATTGAACAAAGCACTGAATCTATAGATCTACGAAGAGAAAAGATGACGATTTTACGTTTCTCTTTCTCAATATCACTCTAAATCACTCTCTCTCTCTATGGCACAGTGGTTGGGACTCTCGCCGACAATGCACATGGTCCGGGGTTCGATCCCCTGCCGACTCACACCCAATATCTGTGGTTGGCCTAGGAAATTTTGGCTACCGATATCATATGCTGAAAATTCCACACTTGTACCAAAAATACGGTGTGGAATCAAGCTGTAATCAAAATCAAAATCAATATTTGAGCACTATCTTAATTTAAAAATCCCAAATTCACGTAGATGTACTCACATCATATCCATAAGTGTCATATTCAAAAATACTACAGAAGGAAGACAATTTAAAAAAAGATTTAACTCAATTTACAGAAAGAAAATATTATTATCACTAATTAGAGCTTGTGCTGCAAAAAAAGCAGGGGGATTCATCGGTTTAATATAATATTTCTCTCTCAACCAAATAAGCTGAAAACAGTCATTCACCCGACACTGATCAACATAGTTGTCTAAATTCCAAAGTATTAGTCACGTCAGTAATGCGACGATCAAGCTTGAAATATAATGTGATGAAATCTTACATGGAGTTAGATGACAAGACAAACTAGTGTCTGAGAAGTCCTCCACGTCTACATCCCTCCATACTCACCAATAATCAGGCATCCACAATCTGGAACATACTCACCTACACAATATGCTCATTGAATCCCATAAGATCACCACAAACAACACGACTCAACATAATCCCACTCCACATAACATTCTTGTTCAAAGATAGGAGTGGATGGGATGGAACATGTGTCATTCATGTCTAGTCACATAATCTCGTAAATCACATTACCCATCTTGACCGACATCTTATCTCACAACGGCATCAACCACACACTACGTCAAATTAAACGTCACAAACAGTTAGTTACCTGTGTGTAAATACCAACACACACCTAGAATAAATATAAACATTACTCTTCCAGGAAACTCAAAGCATTCGTTAGGGATTTCCTTGACACAGATAATTCCCAGGTAAAACTTTAGTCTGAATGCATGTATCAAGGAACTGTAAATCACCATGTGAACTTCACTGTCTGTCTCACCACCATCCCCTTTCCACTAAGACAACAACAAAGCTCACAATATTCTACTCCTCCTCAAACGCACAAAATACCTCTCTTACAAGAATTTCTTCTCAAAACACATTTGCTTTAGTCACTCAATTACACCACATCAGAGTGATTGTTATTTATCACTCTCTTCATTCCACATGCTGCGAGTCAACCACATCACCTCACTGGTACAGCTACACTTCATTTCACCCTCTTCTATCCCGTCAATTCCCACACACCACACAACTACACACAAACTTCATTTCCTCACAAATTGGTCCGCTCCGTGTCACCGTTGGACCACACAGAACCTGGCGCTTCACCGTTTCAGCTCACACTGAAAGCCTTGTTTATCGTGTGATGTTGAAGATACGTCTCTTCATCGTATTCACAATACATCCACATTCACTTCTGGTCATGTATTGACCGATGGGTTGTCAGGTGATTCGATGACTGACAAAGTTTCCTAGTGTTTATATATGTGTAAAACTTGGTCACTGTGGCAGTAAGTAATTCCATATTAGTTTGTTTATTAGATGTATCACACAGTGAAACAGTATTGTATACTGGATGACTTTTTGAACACAATTTATTGTTCATAATCACATCAATTGTGGTCACACGACTTTGAAATTTTGAGTTTTATAGTTTTCTTTGTTCTCTCCTATTTGTCGTATGGGCAGTAGGATTTTCCATATATCTGGGACAGGTGTTGAATCCTTTATTTTACATGTATTTGCAGTTGATTCGGTGAACAAAACTTCTGTTATCAATCTCTCCATATGTCCTGTGACATTAGATTTTAAAACTGTCATCCTATCCCATCCTATTGTATGGTTGTGTGTCACTGCATGTGGTGCTATAGCTGAACTATTTTCTAGATTTCTTATCTTATTTGGGTCAACCAATCTAGATTTAGCTAGGTATTTATGTTCGGCTGGTCTGACTGCCCTTGTTCTACTAGTTTGATCTATGTATTTGACCTGACAATCATTCCAGCAGGGTATTAGATAAACTTAATTGTTTTGTTTTAATGGCTCTACAGGATCCTTTAACCGACAAAGCTTGTTTCTAATTGAGTTTTTGGGTTTGAATGCCAGCCACTTTTATTGCTGCCTTGTTAAGAATTCTGCGTAAGGCTTCCGAGGTTCTTTCCTTGTATGGAATTACTGTTGATGATTTAGCTTCCTTATTGTTGGCGTCGTCATTAATCTTATTATTATCACTATTATTATTACCATCATTATTATTGTTATCATTATTATTATTATCACTATCTCTGTTATCATTATTTATTTTATTTTTATATTTACTTACACATTTCTTGACTAATTTATCCGGGTAATTATTAAGTTTCAAGGCTTCTTTTATGTGTATCACTTCCTGTCTTAGATTTTCCTTGGTACTACTTAGTTTTGTGCTCTGTCATTTAAACATTTCACTAATCCTATTTTTATTGACATAGGATGGGATGATCGGAAATCCAAATATCTGTTTGAATGTGTGGGTTTTCTGTAAACACTAGTGTTTAGCTTCCCATTTTCTTTCCTTTTTTACGTTGCAATCTAACATTGGAAGTTCCCCTTCCTGACTTTCCAATTCATAAGTGAATTGAATTGCCTCTACCTTCGAGTTGATGTGTTCGAAAAAGCTATCTGTATCTTGTGTTCTAAGTACAGTGAATGTGTCATCTACATACCTCCACCATACCTCTAGGGTGGAGGTGAACAGTTCGATCGCTATGCTTTCCCATCTATTCATGAATATCCATATCCGTGAAATTGCCTTTGACGTCCTAATTCTTTCCACTTGCTGGAGAAATAAATCATGCATTTCTGTTGAGTTCACTTGTTTAAGAAATTGACACCTTCGGTTTACTGCATACATTTTGTGGAGAAACAAATAATTGAGTCACTAAAAGGACTTAAACAACAAAGCAGCATCATAGACAGTTTATATGAATATTTAAAGCCTACTGGCAAGGTTACACCAAGATTATGTGGACTACCGCTTCGACCCGTATCACGCAACAGCAAAATGGCCAGTGAAGTTCCTGAAACCTCTGCATAATGAATTGGTGAAACATATCGTAAATGGCAGTTTTGAATTTGTTGGAAAAATAAGAGATCTTAATGTGAAGGACAAGTTTATGATATCTTTTGATGTATCCTCCTTGTTCACCAACGTACCGTTAATGGAGACAGTGGATTTTATATGTGAGGAGATTACTACACGAAACATAGACATCGGGATTCTTGTATCCACCTTGAAGGAACTTATTTTAAAATGCACAATGAATCTTCATTTCTTATTCAGTAAGGAATATTACACACAAATAGATGGTGTAGCTATGGGTTCTCCATTAGGTCCAATCCTAGCTGCTTTTTTCCTCGCTAAGTTAGAGAATGCACCACTGAAAGAAGTAATTAGTGACTTGGGTTTCTACTGTCGATATATGGATGATACATTTCTGGTCATGAAAAACGAGGATGATGCAATGAACATCCTTGACAAGTTTAATGATGCCCATTCTGCAATAAACTTTGCCAGAGAGAAAGAAAGTAATGACACTATCTCATTCCTAGATGTCTTTATGGCAAGGAAAGAAGATGGCACACTAAGAAGGAGTGTGTACAGGAAACCTACTACAACAGGTCAGTACACTCATTTTTTGAGTTTTGTGCCTTTGAAATATAATTTTTATTATTTTTTTTTTTTATTTTTGATTTACAGCTTGATTCCACACTGTATTTTTGGTACAAGTATGGAATTTTCAGCATGGATATCGGTAGCCCAAATTTTGCAGGCCGACCATAGATATCAGGAGTGCGCCGGCGTGGGCTCGAACCCCGGACCATGTGCATGGTCGGCGAGAGTCCTAACCACTGTGCCACCGACGCACGTAATCTGGTAGAGTGTCTGGTTCATAGAGCTAGGTTAATCTGTTCAGACGACTGCTTCAATGAGGAGCTTAAGATTAATAGAGAATTAATTAGAAAAAATAGTTATCCCGATAAATTCATTGAGAAAAATATGAATTCATCACCTAGGACAGTCACTATGGCAGTAGTCCCGAAAAAACCAATGTTCATAAAATTGCAGCTCCTCGGTGACAACATCAGCGAAATAATAACACAGCGCCTGAAGAATGCAGTTAAAAGAGCTTATTATGTGGTAGAGGTACGTTGTCTCTTCACAACTGCCCCTATTCTACGTTCGAGAAATAAGGATAAACTACCTAAATTCGCCTCCTCTATGTGTATCTACCAATTTGACTGCAGCTGCAGAGCCAGCTACATTGGGCGTACAATTAGGTGGGTTCATCATCGTATTTCCGAACATCATCCAATATGGTGAAGCAAGGCACAAACAAGATCTATTCGTAGCTCTATTTTAGCATACTTTGTTGATACAGAGCATAAGGTTGGTGTTAATGATGCCTTTAAAATTATTTATCGCATTCCTACTAATTTTAATTTTGCTCTACGAGTTCGTCTTCTACAGACAGCTGAAGTAATCGGAATCCACCTGAAGAAGCCTAGCCTATGTGTTCATAAGAAATTTGTACAGCCACTTTCCCTACCGTGGCCATCGTCACAAGAATGCATAAACAGGACTATGTCGCATTCCCCCCCCCCCCCTAAACCTATAAAAATTATAATGTCTAAATTATTTTATTTTTTATTTATTTTGTCCACTTCATCTTTAACCTTGAAAAATTGATTTATTCTAACCATTTCTACCTTTTAAATATGTATTGATTTTCTTCGTTAATTATCGACCCATTGACATTTTGACACTGTTTAATTATTGTTAACAAACATATCGCTCCTTGGTTGGTAAACTGTTATGTATTGTAATTAAAATGCTATATATATTAGAGCAGAGCCAGAGATGAGGATCTAATTGAAAAGTAAATATTTCTTTGCTCAATCCTTCTATTTTGTCTTCTTCTCATCATCTGCTTGCTGCCTAAGAACATTATAGAGCTCATGTTCAAAAACAACTTTACTATAATTACAGAGAGAGTTGAAGTTTAAACAAAATATCATTGTATGTGTATAGTTGTAATAATATTATTCACTTTATTCCAAACATTAGTAATCACACAAAACGGGATTTTCAACGTTATGTAATCAAGTGAAAGAGAGAGCAAAGACATTCAGTTACCAGTGCAAGGAAAGACTGATAACCACTACTTTCTGAATGCATGAATCGGGTTTGAGTCGCTTAATGAAGACTCCTTCGCCAAACTTGAACTGAACTCTTTCACCTATTGATAATGTTGAACACCATTGCAAATTTCCCCTCACGACCTTTGTCAAGAAGACACTCACGATGGAACTGTTTAAAGCATTCATTCGTTTGAGATATAGGCTTTTTCTGCATGATCAGAAAACCGGAGATATGGCCTTCTTTCTATTGTGTCTTTGTAACTGCTCCTGCAGATGAATGCAAATTTTTATTTGCAGTTGGATTTACTATGAGAAGGGTATCTGTTGAAATTTGATTGCACCAGAGAGCATGCTGCTCGATAAATTGGAACCAACTTCGCTGCAGGATATGCTGTGGCTAATAACGTATTCAATCGTCTGTTGATTATTCCTACAATATCATTACATTTATAAGCAAGTTGAATGAAGATAAGCTTCTTTCCCACTGTGATTTATTTGGCACTAGAGCCTTCACATCTTCCGTACTGGTTAATGAACCTCTGAGGATAACTAATGCTTTTTGAACATCTTTTCAAGAATTAGAAATTCTTAATCTAATTTCTCTATAGAGCATATTCTTTTGACTCAATAAAAAAGGGTTCTTGCTAGAGCTGGTTTATAGCCATTTGGACAAAACACTTTAAAGTACAAGCACTGTCCATTCCATGTCATCTTTCTGTAAATTAACCTCTGAAGACTAACATTTTGCAGGCGTTGCATGGCAGTGTCAAGGACATAGAAATTTCAATCATTTTCATGTTCCATGCTAAATCGAGTTTTTGTATGTACCTCACTAATTAATCCAAGTAGGTGGTAAGCACGACTTTCATTGTTGCACACTACAAATATGTCATCGACATATCGACAACAAGAAGCTGTTTCCTCAATTTCAAGCTTCAAATTTGTTTTCTGAAGGTTGGACTTGAAGATATCTGCTAAAACAAGGCTAAGGGGACTGCCCATAGCTACACCATCTATTTGGCAGTGAAGAGTGTTGTCGAAATGGAATTGTACATACATTTTAGACATTAGAAGTAGGCGTTTAAATTCCGATTCTGGGAGAGGGTGAAGATCAAACTTTTGATAAATGATCTTGATAGTTTCATTGATTTGGATCGTTGTCAGCCGTTTTCATCAAAAAATCCCAAACTCATACAGAAGTAAAACTATTTACCAGGTGGCTTGGAAATATCTATCACCATCACAATCAACAAAGAGCATATGTGAAGCAGTAATATCCATCTACGGCCGACTATATTTATACACACAATAATAATACAATGTACATGATTACAGGTTAATATCTGTTCTTCAGTGGTATACTTATTTTATCAGATCATTCGAATTTTCAACAGTATGGACAGTTTACTTACCACGTGTTTTCGCTATTAACTTTGAATAAATCGATTCTTTTAAATAATCGCTTAAGCCTTATTGATTAATTGTTCACTTGAAACATAGAAGTTAATGAGAGTTTTCATTCTCTTTTTTTTTGAAAAGTAAGACAAACAAAGATATTTCTGTTCAGCCGAATAATATTTTTTGCATTCAGTTCAATATCATATGATTATTATAATTTAATTTAATTTACACTATGCTAAAACTACAAAAAGTGCTACTATTGAATCGGTATTATTATAACGTGATATCATAAGTATAAGTGCAGAAGCATAATTACTACTTCTGAAAGCCAATAAATAAGAAGGTGATAAGGCAAGTAATTAGGTAGCTAGGTAAGTAATTAGGCAAGTGAGTGAGTAATTAACCAAACAAGTAAATTAACAAAAAAGTTATGAATTAAGTAAGTAAATGAGCAGGTAGGTCAGTAGATAAATAAGTAAACAACAACAAAAAATAATTAAGCGAGCAGGTAAGTAATTAAGTGAGTAAGTAAGTAGGTGCTCAATCCAAAGTGTCTAATACAGTCCTACAGGAGGTCAGTTGTGAGCTCAGTCGTAGCGTCTCTGACTGCAGTACTGAGTGACATGGGCTCGAATCTCAGAAGGGACATGAGTTCCTTCAAGACTGCAGATACGCCTTGTTGACTGGTGGTGAGTGCCAACCTAGGTCCAAGTAAAGAAGTCAGTCAGTAAATAAGGGAGCAAGTAAGCAAATGAGTAACTAAGTATATACGAAGGTAAGTAAGTGAGTAAGTAGGTGAGTGAATAAGTAAGTAAATAAGGAGGTAATCAAGTAAATAAGTGAGTGAGTAAATAATAAAACGAATGACTAACCAGGCTGATAAGTAAGTAACTAATTGATTAGATTAGTAAAGTAAGTAAATGAATTAGTTATTTTCTCAGTTAATGTAAACCTTGAGATTTGAATCTTATTTAATCATCCATCTACAGTAACTAGTCTTGCTCATTTTCCCTACTTTTCTTATTCTTGAAGGTATTAAAATAAGTGGCACACTCACTCCACATGCCTTTTGTGTCTATATGAAAATTTCAAATCAACGTTTGAGTTATATCTGTTTTTACTGTGAACATTTACTGTGAGATTTCAGATTAAATAAATATTTATATTCAGACTTTGTTTATTTCGGGGTTTTTAGTTCAATGACTTATTCGGTTTTAGTAGGACTGTACGCTGTTAGTAAATCTCAAACTAGAACAATACAACAACATTTTTGATTGAAATTAACTTGTAACGAAAGCCATCTTGGAATAAGCCATCTTGTGCTAATAAAAACTGTTTCGGTCAATAATCTATATTCATTAGGAGTTGAATGTTAAAGGGAATAGTTTATTGAAGTCTTTGTTCATGCACTACAGACATCCTTCAACTCCGCCTACAGACGAACTTTCCAGATGTGAATTATGTACTGTTAATAATAAATCAATGCCTGAAGACCTATTTGACATCTGACTATTATTCTCAAATCAACTTAAAAGTTATTAGCAAAACACATATATTCATTAACAGAAATTTCTTAACTGACCATTTCCACTTCTCGAAAATTATAAACAATTTTCTAATACCTTAACTGAAAACTAATTTTTTATCTGATACAATCACATAAAATTCGATTCACATAATGCCAATGAAAACTGTACTAGCGTAATTTCAATATCTATCTGGTGAGTAAAATTTGTAATAATAATAATAATATTGAATATTGATAAATTTTCATTCAAATTTATTGATTAAACGAACTTCTATCAATAAATACAGTTAGTTAGTGAGATATCTAAATGAAATCTGTAACGATAATACAAATAATAGCATTATTATGAAAAATGCGTTCTACTGAAAACCATTTCTTCCTTGTGTAGAATCTTCAGGTAAGTTAGTAATCGGTAATATATGATTTGAGGTAATACTATCCTGCCCAAATCAGGCTACAGTATCAGCCAGTAATGCTTTTCTACAATTTTCCTCGAAAAACCTATAGCAGTTGCTTGAAACGACCATTTTAAATCAAGCATAATTACACAGTACTATTCAAAGATGAAATTCGATAATTAAAATAACCTTAAATAGGAGTGAATGTAATGTACACTTATGGGTGGAAAATTAGGTAAGCCAGAAACCTAAGCAAATTACCATTGAATATTGCCTAAAAACTGTCTATTAGGTAGTTCGTATACTTTTTAAGCTATTGAATTTTTGATTAATAATGTGTAATTTACTGAATTAATCAATATGATTATTAATTTTTCATTTTCGTAAATCGTATCCAAATTAATATATAAAGATTTCTTCATTACAGTAGAAAATATGCCTGCCTGGATTATATTTCACTTAGACGTACGCATGTAAAAAGTTTTATTTAATTGAACATAACAGTAAGTAATTATCTCAGTGAGTAAGACCCAATTCTGATATGTCGCCTTAGAAATACAATAGTCAAACTTATTGTCTACCATTCTGAACACTGCATGTCACATATGTCAGGCGTTCAGTAATTTGCGGTCAGGATAGAGATCCAAGCACTCAATTAGCACAAAGAAGAAGATCCAAATTTTCATACTGATATCAAGTCAATAAGTGTTTCTCTTTGGTTCAGAATCTGAGAAGGTGCATGATGGAAGTAATTTCCAATCAGCTATTCTTATTCCTTCTACAACACCAACCTTCGTTCACTTGATAGTGAAGATTGGATGCCCATCAAGGGAGGATAATCAAACAGTATGGAACTCTGTCAGTCATCGAATCACCTGACAACCCATCGGTCAATACATGACCAGAAGTGAATGTGGATGTATTGTGAATACGATGAAGAGACGTATTTTCAACATCACACGATAAACAAGGCTTTCAGTGTGAGCTGAAACGGTGAAGCGCCAGGTTCTGTGTGGTCCAACGGTGACACGGAGCGGACCAATTTGTGAGGAAATGAAGTTTGTGTGTAGTTGTGTGGTGTGTGGGAATTGACGGGATAGAAGAGGGTGAAATGAAGTGTAGCTGTACCAGTGAGGTGATGTGGTTGACTCGCAGCATGTGGAATGAAGAGAGTGATAAATAACAATCACTCTGATGTGGTGTAATTGAGTGACTAAAGCAAATGTGTTTTGAGAAGAAATTCTTGTAAGAGAGGTATTTTGTGCGTTTGAGGAGGAGTAGAATATTGTGAGTTTTGTTGTTGTCTTAGTGGAAAGGGGATGGTGGTGAGACAGACAGTGAAGTTCACATGGTGATTTACAGTTCCTTGATACATGCATTCAGACTAAAGTTTTACCTGGGAATTATCTGTGTCAAGGAAATCCCTAACGAATGCTTTGAGTTTCCTGGAAGAGTAATGTTTATATTTATTCTAGGTGTGTGTTGGTATTTACACACAGGTAACTAACTGACTGTGACGTTTAATTTGACGTAGTGTGTGGTTGATGCTGTTGTGAGATAAGATGTCGGTCAAGATGGGTAATGTGATTTACGAGATTATGTGACTAGACATGAATGACACATGTTCCATCCCATCCACTCCTATCTTTGAACAAGAATGTTATGTGGAGTGGGATTATGTTGAGTCGTGTTGTTTGTGGTGATCTTATGGGATTCAATGAGCATATTGTGTAGGTGAGTATGTTCCAGATTGTGGATGCCTGATTATTGGTGAGTATGGAGGGATGTAGACGTGGAGGACTTCTCAGACACTAGTTTGTCTTGTCATCTAACTCCATGTAAGATTTCATCACATTATATTTCAAGCTTGATCGTCGCATTACTGACGTGACTAATACTTTGGAATTTAGACAACTATGTTGATTAGTTTCAGGTGAGTCACTGTTGTGTTAGCTGAAATTCGACCCAGTTTCGTAGAAATCCAGGACTTGCAACGCGTGTTAGTTTGAAAGTTAAAGAGAGATAGTATTTAAGCTGCTTATGTAATTTAAACTGTTTAGTGCAGAATAATCAAGGATAATTTCGACATTTTTTTCGAACGCATATCACTATGGAACCCGTCTCTATTCACTCATTTTTGAGAAATTATTATCTTTATTTTCTACATATTTGTGTGGAACATGGATCTGTGTAGGAAGAAAAATAAGTTCCTTTGTTGGCTTTTATGTTCTATGCTGATATCGATGTATATCTTCTGTCTCATTCTTATACTCTCTACGCTTTCCAATGCCTCTCATTGATAACTTCACATCGAGTGATCACAGTTGATTTGATTTATCAACCAGGTACACATTAGTATTTACATTTAAATATGTATTTGGGGCTGCATGTAATTGAAGATTTCTCATCATAGTAGACACTTTCAGTGGATTTCTCTGCCAAGCACGGACAATCAAATAAAATCGAGTGCATCTTTAAATATAATAGAAGCCTCCGCGTGGAATGCTGGTATGCCAACAGATGTGGAACACTACAATGAATTACAACTGATCAGTGCTGAAAACTTCTAGAGTCTCACAGGTTAACACCAGATTTTGAAATATAAAATCGATAATATAACCAGTGATATACATCTTATTTCATTGCATCAATATTCATTGAAACTGACTGAAAAGAATTCCAACCTAATCTAATAATCTATACTGTTTTGATGAAAGCTGGCTGCTAGCCAAAGTTGGTAGACAGTAATTTACATCAATGTTTATGTCCTAAAAATTGGTCTTGAGAAAAATGAGAACAAAGACTTTGCGTAGACGGATATAGTTAGCATATAGATGATCTGACATTTAAGAAACAGACACAAAGAGATGAAAGATTAACGTTCAGCGAGAAACCACCAGTTAGAAGACTGTCTTCGTTTGCCTAAATAATCTATAATAATGTACATGAAATATATATAAATATGTGTTGATTTCCTTAATAAACAATCTGTTGCCTTACCCTTGTCTTCTGTTGTTACACTGTTAACTGATACTTTGTATCAGTTAAACCAGCAGTCTTAGAATGCCTGAAGTAACTACTGGTTCTCGCTGTGAACAAGAGGATATTCGAATGGTTTGTTAGGGATTAAATAGTGATAAAAACAATATAACGGCTTTCAAGTAGGACTGCATCTTGTGTAGATTAGACTGTTCTTTGTGTAGACACTTTTCTCGCTAAATAAAGTTCAGTATGACTTGCAACAGTTGTAAGCTAAGTAGGAGTAACTTTACTCAGAAAAAAATTCGTTTATACAATCTATAGAATTTTCAGCAGGTTTCTTATTGCAAAGTATTTACTCCTTGTACAGAATCACCGAATAACATAATAAACGATAATAAAGTAACTGAAGTGATACTGATTTATTGGAGGTAGGCTCCAGTAATCCATAAGGTCTCTCCTCCGACTTTGTCGAAGAAATCATAGCTACGGTCTGAAACATACATATTTGAAAACGTGCCAAAGCAAACTTTGTGGTTCTTCTAGTTATATGCTTTCAAATTCGTTCTGTTTTGTCTGAAAGCTTACACATGACTTCTGGAGGTTTCATATTAAAAATAAGGCAGGAAAATGACCAGTGGCTTATGTTCTTTGAAATATCAAAAACCAGTCTCTAGCAGCTATCAAATCTCTACTAACCACGGCTTAGATCTGAACTCAGTGCTCACTAGTGACTGAGTACGTGTTATGATTTCATGAAGTTCTTATGAGACATCATGACTGGTACTGTCCGTCAACTCGGGTGGATAGTTAAAAAAGGTTAAAATTCATGGATAATTGGATTTTAAACCTAGTAGGTGAGTGATGCTATCTTCACCTCAATACATGAAGGTCTTCGGCTGAATTCTGCATAAATTCGTGAGCTCTAAATGCTGAATAATCACAAACAAGAAAGAAAAGAATCCTCGTGTTTTTTATGAGTTGTTTAACTAATGTCAATTTGCGACTAAGTTTTTCTTGGAACCACTTAAATCCCAACAAACCAATACATTTGAAAAATATTCAATAGAAGTAACACTCAAATGCTTTAAACAGTTAGTGTCTCATGATCGTGATCGAAGCATAACTAACTTTTGATCTACTGACTCCCCTACATTAATGACTGATAATATCAACATGGTTAATCTAATAGAAAGTCCTCAAAAATAATCGAAAATTGGAGAATTTAACGAAGTCCATTGTTTACTAGGAGTACTAATTTTCATCCCTAACCTAATGCATTCTGATTTTCTACACTAAAAATCGAGTAGAGGCTACTTTTTGTCGGCTTTCATTTTGACCCTTGACGATGTCAATGTCTCAGGTTTTCATCAGCAACAGATTGGTCAAAGTATTTACACGTCGTCGTCTTTTCAACGCCTTTCATTTTCTATTCTCTCCCTCGTAAATTTCTGTCCACTGTAATTTTTTTGCATTTTCTCGCTGCTTTCGTATGCGTTTTCGCAAAGTGTTACACCCTGTGAGAAATGCAGTCTGTTTAAACCTTAATGCTCTTACTAAAAAGTGTATGCTTTACCTATAAGATCACGTTTCAGAGTGCTAAGGAATTAGTAGCCAGATGCGAACCAGCGAGGCTGTCTATTTGTTAGTGTGCAGATATAAAATTGTCATTGATGCATTATAACGATTGAGGCAATACTGTTGTCTGTCATGAGTCTGTCGCTTTATTTCAGGTAGAGTAAAATCTAAACTCACCCCCTACAAACACCTTGCTAATGAGTGCAGAGAAACGAGTAACCAGGATCCTATCTAATATTAAATTAATTCGCAAAGCGTGACAGTGTGGTTTAGGTGACTAGCTAGCTCACTTATCAACATGAAACTGCATGATAGTTGACCAGTCTAAATTGCAAGCTTTTGAGAAGCGGCCATAAAATTGGAGAAATTAATGTAATGGGATAGTGAAAAGATGAAAATCTAGGGCGAATAGGTTTCTAAACTAATACCAGCCTGTTTAGTCTTACAGTATATGTTCACAAATTGCTATTCTTATATCCACCTTTTAGTGACCAAGTCTTACAAACAAAAAATAGGATGAAGCAAAACGCTGTTCGATGCACACACCCTCTGATGGGCGCCAGAGATGAGATAGGCAAGTAAATGACAAATGAGACCTTCGAAACAGCACTGAAACGTTTTTCTCAGTCAGTCGATTAGGGTTGGTTGGCTATGCTTTCCAAGTAAGTGAAATTGTCTACATACTGAGCCATTTCACTTCATATACTTAGACGAAGAGTTGGTTCAGGCGCATTCCCTGGCATCGTCTTACGCGTGACTATTACAAATACGATTTGTGGATTGACTGGTTACTCATAACTTGATAATCTTAAATTCGACTTAGTTAAGGGTGATGGGTACACACTCCTACGTGACGAGTCACAGAATAGGACAAAACAGTTGTCTAGCGCTTCATAGTTTTCAAAGCTTCTCTAACTGATGTTCGTTTATGACGGAAACTGAACTGAAATTAATCAAAACTCTTATGTACAATAAGCCTAATTCATATAGTTAGTAACATGCCTGTGTGTAATTATTCAGCATGCAGCAGGGTAACAGATGAAGAGGAAGACGAAGAAGAAATATTAGACATTATTGGAATTCTCAAGGAATATAACAATCCAAAGAACTTCACTACCAAAATCAACACCAACAATAGGAAGTGTCAAAAAAATATCCCGAAGACATAGACCTCAAGGGTTGTCATTCCATATAGATCAGAAACGTAAGATGACATCACAAGAGTGCTCAATAAACACAACATCAAGGTTTTATTCAAAACACCGGAAAAACTGCAAAGCGGCCTTTTTCATTCCAAAGGATTCACAATCTAATTGTGTCTATAAAATAAAATGCTTTGAATATGACGTGATATAAATCGGACGAACCCCTCGAGAATTCAAGGTAGAGCATCTGTTCGACCAAAACGAAAGCCAGGTGGACTAGAAAAGCTTGAAACATTATCAGCGGTAAATCTACACGCTACAGATCCAGGCAAGAGAATTGATTTGGACAATATTTAAATCGTCCAGAAAAATCTTGGAAATCACAAAGAATGTCTGATATCAGAAGAACTTCATATCAAATGGAATCCAAATTGCCTGAATCAATAGGAATGATGAGCTAAGATAGAATATGACCTGATTCCAGCCTTCCACCCGCACCCATGAAGTGACAGAATCAACACAAATGTGATAAGCAATCTGACTGTGTTAACACGTGTCGTTTTTATAATTTCAAATACCTATCAAATCCAACAATCTGCACATCATTTGGCATCTTTACCAATTGGTCCAACTAAACAACGTAAAAATTACATCATACTAAAGAAAGACGATTACGTATGATATATGTAAGCTGAGATTTTGAAAACTCTTGTTTAGTGATACTTTGATAAAGCTATTACCATTAAATAGTGAAATTTCAGTAGAAGATCTGTTCTGTACTCCCAGCTGGTTTGCCAAAAGTGCTCTAACCGATGTCGGCTCATAAGGAAATCCTAAACTCAATCGAATTCCAGCAAATCAACACCTGGAAAGCAATATCGTTTTATTTTCATCCATTGGGAACCACAGGGACTTTGACAATAATGAATGTCATATACTCAATACTTAGATGTCTTAAAACTCTTTAAAGTGAACTTGGTTTGGGCATATATATATATATATATATAATCTTATCAACCTGGAGAGAATAAAAGATGAATTAGATTCAGAACTCTGCATGTCGAAATAACCTGGATTCAGGGAAAGAAAATAATGTGCTGATCAAGTCTCAACGCCACACATCATCACCGAGCATAGCATAGAATGGCAGTTAAACCTCTATTTTAGCTTCGTTGACCTCGTGAAGCCCTTCGCAAGCGTTGAATGAGAAGTGACTTGGAAACTGTTTTAACACTGTGGAGTTTTCGAAGTCTTTATCACTCTCATACAACAGGTATGTGACAATGCCAGTGCGTCGGTGGCACAGTGGTTAGGACTCTCACCGACCATGCACATGGTCCGGGGTTCGAGCCCACGCCGACGCACACCTGATATCTATGGTCGGCCTACAAAATGTGGGCTACCGATATCCATGCTGAAAATTCCATACTTGTACCGAAAATACAGTGTGGAATCAAGCTGTAAAACAAAAAAAAATGTCAGGTGGTCCACAGCGGAAAACTCAACAAGGTGTTTGAGGCGAAAACACTAGTAAAATAAAGCTGTGTACTATCGTCACCTGTGATATTCCTAGTTCTGGTGTACTAGATTATATGGGGATCAAGAGGACAGGTGAACATGGATAAGATGGACGTGACGAAAGTAACCAACTGACTAAATAGACAACAACAGGAACCAGAGCCAATAGCTACCAAAGGAATAAATCCTTCACTTATCTAGGAAACACGGTCTGAACTACAGATGTAATGGATGAATGCGAAAGGCAAGGTGTAACCTCGTCACTCTGAAATCAATTAAGAAACCTTCTCCATCCCGCAACATTAAGAACAATTATCTGATTTCCAATAGCAAGGTTAAGTCACATCTTCTATATGGGTCAAAATCGTGGGACTCGTGTCAAGAATTTCATTTCCAATGGCCTGCTGCAGACTTTTATCAACAGCCTTCTTTGCTCGTCTCATACTGAAGATTAGATAGCCGATCACAAAGAATAAGCGCTAAGAAAATATGGGAAAATACCAACCAAGACCATATTGCTCAACAAGTATCTTGAAGAAAATGGAGATGGTCTAGGTACACTCTTAGGATACCACAGAAAGAAGTCGCTTGACGGGGACCCGAATGAGAAACGACGAGTGAGGAGTTCGAGGATGACATAGAGAAGATCGTACAATGCTCAATGAATCAAAATTTCATGAACAATAGTTGTCTCTTTCACTGCAACTGGTTTCCGTTTCTCTCATAGTCTGTTCGTGTGTCGCTAGATAAAACTATTAGGTTAATGCATTGCAGTAAGCAGGTCACTAGTGTATTTTAATTACTTTCCTGAAAAACTAATAAAGCATATTCTACTCACAGCATCTGACTGAAGTGATTATACAACAAAGAGGTATGTAATTAATGGGATATATATACTGTCCAAGCCATAGATTCAATGTTTTTGCAAACATCTTTTCTCAACAAATCATTTCTTTACGAGATTTATAGAAAATCACGCAAATATAATGTTTTTGATATTTTTTAAAAGTGAAAGTAAGTAACAACTACACATTTATGAATATGCTGGTGTCAAGAATTATGCATCATATTCTGTTTGTAGCAAACTTCCTTACACGTGTTACTCATACCCAATCACCGCCTTCCTTGACGATCAGAGTAAGCCAACATATGACTGGGTTGAAAAAGAGTTGAGGGTGGTCACACCGAACTTCGCCTAGTTTTCTAGTAGGTACTACACCTAGAAAAAGGAGGAAGGTTGGGCTTGGAGCATCGATTATCTACCCCAGGGAAATTGAACCAGCTGCTACAAAAACTTGAAAGCAAGGAGAAATATATATATAAGCTTATTTTTGGTCTAAATTGGAGAAATGAAATGACATTGGCTGGTGAAAGTTTCCGGGGAAACGATCAGCTGGTGTGCTTCCTTCGATAAAAGAAGAAGCAAGTACGGGGACAAAGAAATTCCGCGCGATGTTTGAAGCTAAGATGAGGATCAGTCTCCTATTGTAAGTTCGAGTGAAGCCTTCTTGGCTGGAATTCTCAGGAGGCTATGAATCAGTGGTTGGACAATGATGGTGACATGGCTCAAAATATTTGTGAATGCCGCAAATAAGTTTATTCCTTTTTATTATCCGCATCAATAAAACCTTGATCTTGATCTAATTATTATCAAACTCACATCCTTTCCCACTTTTTTCTCTATTTTAATGTTTGCATCTTTGACATTCGACAACTTGGACTGGTATACTCTTATGCATAGTCGTACACTGAGAGGTAAAACATTCAGTGGGTTTAGATTTTGCCAATCAAAAAAAGTACAAAAACTCTTTTTATTTCAAAATCATATCTATCAGAACACTGAATGTAACCTATAGTACTTATTATGCGATTCGAAAGTCACCCAAGACAACTGTGATGACTAGGATAATCTAACATACCACAACATATTTAAATAAAATGTACAAACTGACTTCAAGGTATGTATGTAATGCCAGTTACCATGTAGTACACTGATGCGTGTTATGCAGTCAGAGGCAATCCTCTTTATGCTCTATACCTTCGCTGTTTTGCTTACTGGCATTCGTGAAAAAAGAGTATCTGCAACCTCAAAGGAAATAATCCTCCCTGCTTCACGCAGTACCACAGATGTAATGGAATCACACACTGACTGAAAGGATTCAGTTAGTCCCACTATTGATTGGACACGTGATACGCTTTACTTCTCAGTGACCAATTATTATCATACATAAATCTATGAAGCTAAGTCACCAATACCTCAATATCTGAGTGTATTGTGTAACGCAAACTAATTAAACGTAAATATATCGTCAGAATGATATTTTAACAAAAGCAAAATATCAGCAAAATATGCTTTTAAACAAGAAAATCAATAACCACTTGGCTACAAGTCTACACTATAGTGCCTAAAAAGTATTTACAATTAGCAAAACATCATGTATTGTCTAAAGTGATATTATTTTTAATGCGTTCCTTTGCTGGTAATATTCTAAGTAATATACGTGTAAAACTTGGCACTGTGGTAGTAAGTAATTCCGTATTAGTTTGTTTTTTAGATGTATCACACATTGAAACAGTAATAAATAATAATAATAATAAACAGTAAATAATACTGTTTCACTTTGTGATACATCTAATAAACAAACTAATATGGAATTCTAAGTAATATTTCATCGGATGCCAACCAGTATTGAATTAGAGAGTTACTAAATACTAAAGAGAGTACTGGATGACTGTTACGTTCTATTCTCTCTAAACTTCTCAGAAGTAAGCGCACAAAAACCTTATCATTGAAGACCAAACTTAATGTCATTGAGTTACTCAGTGAGCGAATTCATTTAACCTAGCCTAGTTGATCAAATAACTCACTTCTGAATAGTTCTGAATAAATGAATTCAAAAAACATTTTTGAGAGGAAAACAATTTGTCTCTTACATATTAGTTAACTAGTTTATGTAAATAATGTAAGAAGGAAATCTTCTGATCATCTTTTATGTGTATGCACGTGCATATGTCAGTTACCTATTGAAAAGTAATGATAAAGAACGCAGTGTCATGGAGATGTTTCACTCAAGTTTTTTGTAGCACTAGGAGGGCAGTGGATTAAAATTATTAATAACCTACAGTTGTATATATATATATATATATATATATATATAAACTGTTAAATATATGGAATAGATCATGGAATGTATAAATCTTTAGGAGAGTAGAAGTAATAAGATTCGTGGGTAAATAAATAAAAACACTAATTAACAAGATGAGGATAAGATTGCAAAAACTATATTGAATTAAAATACTAAAGGGTGGTGATAAATGAATGATAAACAGTATCAACAGAGAGCATAATGGATAGATATATAGAAACGAGTTAAATAAAATGAAAAATAAATAAGGCCAATGTAGAAACAGTGACTGTACGATCACGATCAAGAAAGACGGGCTGACTGAACGAACTTCTTTTGTTTGCCTTCTCCTTTTCAACTTAATGTTTTACTATCACTCAGTCTTTAGGTGCGATTATCATCACAAATCTTTACTCGCAGTTAACAATACTATTTCAAAAACCATCATATATAAATTTTTGATAAATATTTGGATTAGAAAATAATCTCATCGTTGAATCACTTGTTTCCATTTTCTACATAACCCGTCTCTCGGCTAACTAGTCTTACAAAAATATTTCAAAAGTAGCTCACGTTTAACTACTGTTTAAATATATGTATATGCATATATTAAAAACTTTCTGTAAAATTAAATGAGAAAATATGAGTTTCAAAAAGGAATGCAGTCTATATATATATATATATATATATATATATATATATATATATATATATATATATCGTAAGGACAGTAAAGCTGATAAATATGAATAATAAAGAATGTTTAAACAATATTACATATATAACTGTATGTAGATAAATAAAAATTTATTTATATATCCGCGGAATGTATATTATAGTTCAAATATTTTTTGCATTCACTTGTTTGTTTATTTGTTTTACCGATGTGCAACTCGAGTTTCTCTGATTATTCTTGTACTTGTTGTATTGCTGCGTACAGTGATGCATTTCGATGTCATAATTGATTGTATTGCAACTTGTGTTGCTAATACAGCCCCAGTAACCGCTAAAAAGTATGACCAATGATATCCAATTAAAGATGTATATACTAGAACACCGATTAATAATGCAGCAGATCCAAGATATAGGATAATAAAGCGTATAGTTGTATAAGCAGCACGTGAAGCAAATACCTCAGAGCAAAATGCAACAGAATCTAATATAATTATGATTAGTAGACAAACAATGCCTAATATTATTAATCCAGCAACAGCTGCTGCCGTGTCTTTATATGATGTACGTTGACAGGAGGAGAACAGATTCCCACAATCCCACGAACTTGTAATCAATGCTGCAATTGATAAACCTACTGCCAGGCATGAAAGGCCAACACTCAAACGACGCATTTCAATAATCATGTCTGGTTATTACTTTTTTCTTCTCTTCGTGATGTTATCTTCTGATGAGTTAATTCTGTTTGCAGATATAGTAAAATAATTCCACGTATTTTAATCTGTTCATTGAATATACACAAATGTATAGGTATATATATGTGTGTGTATGAATCAATGCATGAGTGTTATTTGATAATTACGCTAACTGAATCAAAACCTAAGCCTATAGGTACATTACTGGTTCCCACTTAAGAACACAATTAGTTTGAGTAGTGGATTCTTATTGGTCTATTCCATGTGTGCACATAGACGCAACAAATACATACACACTCATCAGAGATTTCTGTCGGCAGTATGTGATTTAAGCTAAGAAAATATAAAATGAAGTTAGACTGGACAAGGGAGGGTGATAGAGGCATCACATGAATACGAATACTTTCTTTAATAGCAATTAATTGATTATATTATTATTATTATACGACCATCGTATATTTCATCGTTTTGTTTAAACACATAATTACAGTTGAAACTAACCAGTTTAATTTTTTTAAAAGATTAGCTCATTCGCTTATGCTGTAGCTAATGAGACACTTTGGAATTACACAAATACATTGAGAAATATGAATTAGAATTAGTAAATAGGTAACTGTCAAATAAATGAATAAAAAAGAGCTGATCTTTGGCATATCAATTGATTATAGTTTAAATTAAGAATCTTACTGTTATTATTTAAACTTGTATACGGTTGCTTTTGTAAATCATTTAGTAGAATATAAAGTGAATTAAACAACGGATATTATACTACTGATAATGACTCAATCTTTTCAGGTATATATATGTATGTTTATATTCATGTAGGATAAATAAGAATCCAGCTTAAAATTTTTAAATATATGTGTAGAAAATCATGTCAAAATCACTTAAATAATCCAATTACCACAGAAATAAGATATAAGGAGAAAACGTTAAATATTTGTGAGATTCGATATTGATTGAGATATTTTGAATCGCAAGGTCATAATGTAGCATATACAGAAATCTGATTGGCTGTAATTCTTCCAATGTAATCTCCCTTATTTTTTAGACAGACATTTGATTGCATAAGCCCAGAAGAATAAATATGGAAAGTTACTAAATAAAAAAGATTCCAATAATATCGCTACATGTTATTCGCGTATATTTTGACGGTTGAATAAAAAATCAATTTAGTTCGTTTTGAATATTACGAAAAGTACTAATTTTATAATTTCAAGATTTTCAAAAGAATGGATACTGAACAAAGAGTACTCTTTTCGATAACTTCATTATCAGGCTCCAGAGTTATATATACATTATAGCGAATGACTGAATTAGTGTTATAAACAACATTAATGTTTAAATAACATCAAATCAATAATATTGATAGATTACAGCTCAATAGCATCAACGTAGAATAAGCTGAATGTCAGAAACAATAGGAAAGATAATATCGCAAATTCATGAATTTATAGTCTCTACTGAAGGCCAGGACAGCAGTAGGGGCTGGAGTTGCTTCTTTTGAACACAGAGCACTGGTTGTTTGAGGCGAATCGCAATAGCCTCTGCTGTTTGGAGCATGCGGTGCTTCGATGATTTTGGCAATTTATTAGGCACCCGGTAGATTATAGAGAAGGATTCTTCCACGTTGGCTGGCTTTGTGACCGGTTTGCACCAGATGGTCCAATATCGAACTGTTAATGGTTTTTACTACACCTTTACTTAGCCATACTGGGAGATGTCCTCGAGCAACGGCCAATGTAACTCTCTCCACAAGCGCAGTTGAATTGGTAGATACAATTTGAAGTGGCAAGTCTAGGTACTTCATATCTCAGTCGAACAATCACCATCGATCGTGTAGAGAATAAGACATGTAGTTTCCCAACATTAAGAGTTCTTCGTACTGATTTTCTTAATTTCCTCGTAATTATCTCATTTGGTATACCGCCCTTGAATTCCAGTCGTATATAAAGTGGCTTCTTGTTTACAGATAGTGAGTAGTCCTTTTCCGCTTTCTTTGTCATGTGTTTCTTGATAAATTTTTCGGGATAGCTATTTTCGATCAAAGTATCATATACAATGCTTAATTCATCTTAAATTACTTCTTCTGAGCATATAGCTCTAACTCTGTGGCTGAGGTTCTTCACTAAATTTCTTTTATACTTGATAGGAACGAAGCTGTGAAAATGTGTATATTGTCCTGTCCAAGTACTTTCCCCGATGCAAATTTCTTTTTATGCTACCACCTGGTTTTCTTCTAATTAGGACATCCAGGAAGGCGATTCTGTCTTGGGATTCCTCTTCGTATGTGAATTTCATAGCCGAATGTACTTCATTGAATTCATTAATTATTGTACTCCTATCAGAACCATTATTACAAAGAATAAAGGTATCATCCATATATCGGTAATAAAATGAGAACTTACTGAAAGGGTTGTCCAGAGGTCTATTTTCTAGCTTACTTAGGAAGAAATCAGCCAGAATGTGACG
Source organism: Trichobilharzia regenti (assembly GCA_944472135.2). Taxonomy (NCBI): domain Eukaryota; kingdom Metazoa; phylum Platyhelminthes; class Trematoda; order Strigeidida; family Schistosomatidae; genus Trichobilharzia; species Trichobilharzia regenti. The sequence continues at coordinate 131,059,734 of OX235270.1, read as the reverse complement.
CAATGGGGAGCCCATCGCCACCCTATCCACTTGTCTGTAAATCATGCCGTTAAATTTGAAATTCACATTCATGGTACATCTTAATATCAATTCTTTTAGGATCTCGGTATGTATGCCAATGTTTATCGACAGCTTGTCCACTTGTTCACATATGTAATTAACTGTTTCTATTAAAGGTACATTTGTGAATAATGATGTTATGTCCAGAGATATCATGGTTTTGTCCTTGATGTTAATATCTTTGATTTTGTCTACAAATTGAAATACATCTTTGACGCCATATTTCACTATCTTCTCATGGAAAGGTTTGAGAAGATTTACTAGCCATCTAGCTATGACATGGAAGGGCGAGTTTTGCATATCAAATATTGGTCTTAACGGTACCCCCGGTTTATGCACTTTAAGTAGGCCATACAATCTTGGCGTATACGTGCCCATTGGTCTGATTTCTTGATATAAACTTTCAGAAAATATCTGCTCTTCCTTTAGTTTCTTCAAACGTCTGGTTAATTCATTCTCTATTTTGCTATTGAAATCTTTCTTCTCCTCAAGTTTTTGAAACTTCTCTGTGTCCTTTAATACATCACTCATCTTTTTAATGTAGTCACTTCTATCAAGGAGAACTACTCCTGATCCTTTTTCCGGCTTTGTGATTGTCAGTCTCTCATCATTAATCAGTTTTTTCAGTTATTCCCTGTGCTCCTTTGTCAAGAAACGTCTACTGTCGCATTTGAAGTTTTTGCACTGATAACAAAAATCCACGAGACTGGATTTGAAGCGTTCTAGTTCCAGGGTGGATGATGGAACTAGATCTCTTGTTTGACTAAGTAGGTTTTCAAATTCAATATCAGTATCTAAGTGATTAACTCGTCTCGGTCTATCACAAAATCGAAGGCCAAGGGAAAGTACTTCAAGTTGCACCTTATTTAATTCAACACTACTATAACTGTAGACGTACGTTTTAGGATCTGATGGAAATTTACCAGCCTCTGGCTTCCTTTCAAGTCCTTTCATAACCTCTATCTGCTTCTTCTGTGCCCTACGTTCACTAACTTGAGTAACGTATTCCATAAAAGGCGTTCTAAAATCTTCTGGTAGTTCATCCACCGCATATTGCCTGCGAGCGATATTCATTTCATTCTCTTGTATGAATGTAGATAAAGAGTCTTTTTGGTTGAGTGCATATCGTCTCAGAGTCTTTCTATTGGGATGAACTCTGCTTCGACGTAGAGGCTTGTAATAAACTTTAGGATAGTGATTTGACTCAATGCAATTGTTAATGAATCCCAATGTAGCCTTTGTTTCATTGAGCTTAGCGTTATACTTCAGGTAATCATTGAGAACCTTCAACGCTACAGGCGGCTCACAACATTTCAACTGATTAAAATGGCCATTAAAATTTTCAAAATAATGGATATTGAACAAAGAGTACTCTTTTCGATAAATTCATCATCAGGCTCTACGTTCATACATACCTTATAGTGAATGAATGAGTTTCATTAAACGGCTATTTATTTATAGTGCTTTTAAAAGTCATAATTACAAGCCTATTTGAAGTATATTTCAGTTGAATTGTGACTTCGAAATATAAATGAAAATGAGTAAAATAATACAAAAAAGTTCAAATTTGATTGAATGAATGTGCCTATTCGATCCCAGGAAAACAAAAAGGTGACCATAGTGGGGAAATATTTTTTCTTTTGCAACTGACATCAGTTACAAAACTGCTGAAAATCAAAGAATAATGGGTAGTTGTCTACTTCTAATTCGGAACTTTTCAGTAGTATGCGCTCATTACCACACTGGAGATCTAATCCAGAATATTCAAGTTACAGTGATAGCCACCTGACCATTTAACCGCCGAAGCGGAACCGACTGGTCAACGAATTTTAACTGGTGCTATTTCGTTATATATATATATATATATATATATAATATATAGCACAAGAAAAGTCATGGTCAGGAGCCAAAACATACTGTGTAACATAGAGAGGTTATAACGAGAAGAGATTTCAGAAAGATAGATTTCCTAGACTGACTACAGTTAAACAATAATCATTACAACTACCGTGACAAGGACAAATGTTGGGTTTATATTTTTGGACACAGAGTCATAGCCTAGATTTCTGGATTGCTAATGCCTCAGTTATGCCCAATGTGTCTAGATTTTACAGCATTTTGAGAGATTTCATAGAATCCGGCATAGGATTTATAAGAGTCATTCCAGTGCAATTGAGAACATTAGGTTTTTAAAGTGTTTTGTCGTCAAACCATAGAGTGAAATCCTCCTCAAGAAAAGTTTGAAATAAAATGAATTATTCATTCAAAGTAATCATTTTCACAAAGCCAATTCATGGTAAGTACATATATATATATATATATATATATATATATATATATCACCACTGATTTTCAAAAGATAAGTGATAACAAATCGAATGCGTTGAAGTCAATTCACTGATGAATTTGAACTATAGGACTCCAAATGGATGAGCGCACCAGTGGACCATTTGAATCGCAGAGATCCTCCTACCTATCAGAAATAATCTCTGTCAGCATAGGGTTTCAGATTCATTTGAATTCGTCGATTGAATAAGTGATGCTAATGTATCCGGGAAGAGAATGACATCCATGGAGGTTACGTCCGTTTTCACTAATGTTCCTAAATTTAACTGTGGGAATATGTAAGAATAATATTCCATCGGCACAGTAGATTGTCTGTATCACATCACCACTGTAGTAGTAGTAGTAGTATGCAGTTCCATATTAATGTGTTTATTGATACGTTACACACAGATACACATACAGTGGAACAATATTATTTAACGGACTGCATTTCGAACAAAATTCATTTTTCATCTTTGTTTTTCTCTCCCATCTTTGTTAAAAGTACAGAAATTATCCCAATATCTGAGACATATAACCAACAGTTCTTTTTGCATGTATTCACAGTTGGTTCGATAAATAAAACTTCAGTTGTCAATGGTCACACTGTCATAGGCATTTAGACTATAAATTGCCCTACTGAAGTTAAGTTAAATGCTTATGTTATCGAGTAAGTTGCCTGACTAGTGAGTCAATTGACTTAGATAATGAAATCAAATAAATGGGAAAACATCACCAGGACACAACGGCAAACACTGCTAACTGCAGTTTAACGTCTTTAGCGCAGACTAATAATATTCATTAAGACATCATGGTTGGGGTCGCGCTAAATCACGAATTGGTAGAATTCACGAGCCATTGAATCGGGTCCCAGTGGCTGAATGGTATACGAGCTTGCCTTGCAACCGGAAGGTCCTGGTTTCGAATCCCAGTGGGTGCGTACTGACGATGATTCCCAAACTAGGATGAAACAGCAGCTGTCCAGTACTCCCTGGTTTTTAAGGCTTCTCTAACTGATATCAGTCTGTGATCTACTCGTAAAATATAACTAATCCTTACAAACCAAACTATAGAAAATTCATTAAGAAGACAAACTTCACGAGATGATATCATTTCGTAGTTTCTTTACAACGACTTTACAACTAACATGGTTAACAATGATGTTTCACAATTATTTCACATAACTCTAATTCAAGGTTACTGAAGGTGATGGAAGCACTTTGGATTAATCACATACAGCCTAGGGTGTGTGTTCAAAAATCAATAGACTTCAATCTTCGTCTACCCTGGACTACATAATCTAACTAAATATGATTGGTCATTAATTAGTATGTACTTCTGTTTTTATTTAACTGAGTAATTTTCATGAACTTTAATTTATCATTGTTAACCATGTTAGTTGTAAAGCGGAATATCATCTCGCGAAATTTGTCTTCTTAATGCCTTATTCAAATTTATCAAAGGGACTAATTGTTTTAATAATATTCACTTAAATCCATAATTTAATTTTTCAACTGATCACAGTACTAGCATATATTGTTTCCATGGTTTTTAGAGGGAAAACAAGAGGTTAAGCAAAGATATCCTTTCTGCGATTTCATTCCTAAATAGGGCTGTACAACTGTAACTGATGTATTTATAAGTTAGCATAATTACAGTTTTTATTATTATTATTATTCCATTAGGTATATTACCGAGGGCGAGATTCGAGTGGGATAGAAAACCTGTTTGTTTTAGATGCATAATTTAGGCTCTCTTTCTATTATTAGTAGTTGATGACGAATAAATGAAATCTACTCACTTCAATCTCTTGAATAAATCTTCTATTATATTCAAGCTTTTTCTTCTAATATCTTCTTAATATTATGTAATTACTACCAATAAATAACAATTTTTAAAAAAAATCGCTCAGTGAGAAATACAAAATGATTTTTAAAATAAACGACAGCTGTTACCCGTTGCTCAGGAGATAGCTCTTGTGACCCTGTGATTCTTTAGTGTGTACGAGTCACCGAGGGAACATCATCACTCACTGTGTTAGGCGTTACGAGCAGCTGAAAAGTTCCAAGGAGGATGAAGTGTACATTCTGAATTTTTACTGCTGTCTACCTTAAACTAAACAACTAGTGAATATTTATCTGCTACATATTTCACAAGGATGAGTCAGTAGTTCAGGGTTCATTTCCCAGACGATGCGCTTCTGAACCTCTCCTAGTTTACTGGCTAGATAGTAAGCCAAGAAAAGAGGGAAGATTGGGCATGAGGCTATTAACCATACGCCTGCAAAAGTAGCACCACTGCAAATGAAACTTCCAGGCTTACAAAATGAAGCCTCATGTTCCATTTAGAAAGCAAAAGGTTAACTAAATAACAACTCATAAAGAAACTGATGCTAACTATTTCAGTGACATTTCAAATGATACATAATTTGCATTGCTTAGCACTTTCAGTTAACAGATTTGTACCATATAAATAAACGTAAAGTCACCAGAATAAGTGTACATTTTGAAGAGTATTGTTAAAAATTCATTTATTTAGTCTAAATTAAAAGGTGAATGTACTTTAATCTTCTTAAATAACATCTGATATACATTTGATCATGACTGAAGAATAAGGCATGAGATAATAAGTGATTAACCTTAATTATTTTATCAGAGTACAAATTATAGATAACATTCGGATAAAAATAACAAAGAGAAGCAGTTTAGTTACTTTTACACAATATAATATTCATTAGAAACCCAACCAAACAGATCGTATGTTGATGATACACTTGTGTAAGAAGGTGGCTCACAACTCTAGACAATTTCAAAGTTCTCTTTATGTTAAACTGAAATCAGTAGCAGCAGAACTGTAGAAAACCAGAGAACATTAGTGACCTTCGTCGCCCCTAGTTTACGATTCTACCCTTAGCAGGTTACGATCCACAATCTGTTTGGAAAAAGGAAGAAGGTTGATTGATTGACTAACTATGCCTAAGCAGAATTATTACTGTATTTTGCTTGTGTTCCAGGCGAGACAAAAGGCTTAGGATTCAAAGTCTCAGTAGAAATAGTGTGGTTTTTAACGAGGAGGGGATTTTCGACTCACATCCAAACTTCCTTCTTTTTAAGACTTAGGACTGGCTAGGAAATTAGACAGGAGTTAAATTTATTTCAGCCACATGCAACCTGAATTTAAATCATTGAATAAAGTAGCTTTGAATTATGTCCGAATCATTATGTATATATTTCACTACGAGTTTTTTTTCCTTCACGTTCCCCAGTGGAACATAGGGCTTCAAGCTAGTGGCTTGAAATTTCTGTAGCAGTGTTTTTTTTACAGGTTGGGGTTGCTAGCCTCATGCCCAACTTTTCCTCTTCACCAGCATGGTTTCTGGCTTAGCGAAGTAAAGGAGTGCAACGGCCGGGGATCGAACCCCGAAGTTTATTCATTTGTGTGTTATTTGACAGTCGACATCAAAATACATCATGAATCGATAAGAAATATTCCGAGGAATTAAACTGACCGATTTATAAGAGATGATGATAATGCTTGTAATCCTAGGATGAAAACGTTTCCCCGAAAGAAACATCCTCCTTACAATTAACGTGTTTTAGGTAAACACTAACCATTCAGGGCATCATTTCAACATAAGGATAAAACTTGGGCGCTGTGGTAGGGTATAATTCCGTTATGGATAAAATTTTATTTTGATAAAGTCGCCCAGTAATGTTTACTGATGACCATGTTTCAAGCACAGTCCCTTGCTCATAATAATACTGAATCATACGATTATGAGTAACAATAAGCTGTTCTCGAAACGTCATGAGTAAATATTACTGTATAATGCTGTGTGACTTTATCAAAATAAATTTGCCGATAAGGGAAGCATTTAGTTTCCATCATTTTCTTAGGACGTGAAGAATACTGATGATTATGCCCTTGCAACTCTCCAACCCCTGAATGTATTAATTTGACGTGGTCACAAAACTCGGGGAAATCCAAAGGAGAACAACAATTTGATCGCTCAAAACACTGAGTTTTTTTTGACATTAGTAACGTTGGGAAGTGACTTGTTAGGAATCATGCGCAAACAACAAAACGTAACAAGTATCAGATGGTAAGGTTGCTTTAGCGCGTACCTTTAGCTCAACTTGTAAGCTGAGGCAGAGAAGGTCAGTAGCTAGTATTGAATGACAGAAATTGTAGGCTAGTCATATTAGGAACTACTGAAGATCTTAGGGCATGTCTTTAAACAGGTAAATAGTACACCATCAAGCCTCATATCATTATGCGTAATTATCAAACTCAGTACTATAAATCATTGGTACTGTTTACTAGTGTAATTGCTATCAGACTGTTTTACTGACACTTAACCACCTACTCATTAATTCTATACTTGAGGATTAGGCAGTAGTAAACTGGACCGTGTAGTAATTGATCTCTGATTGGCAGTAATTGTAACTGCATAGTAATTAAGCATTTCTTAGAAATGATAATTTTTAAATGTTGCTATATGGACAATACTCTTTATAACTAGATGTAAAACATCATTTGAAGTTATAACGAAATGGATCAACGAAGTCAACTTTGATCGAAAAGAATTGGCTGACGGTGAAATTATGTACAGCAAATTAGGTGACTGTATTCCATCGCAGTGTTATAATGGTCAAGGCGATCATCTTGCAACCGAAAGACTCCTGGATAGATCCCCAGACGTGGAGTCCTGGTTTCACACTACTGAAGAGTCCCAGAAAAGAAACAATAGCTGCTCAATACTTCGTGTTGTTCAATGCATTACTGATGTCAATTTGTTATCTAAATTTGTATAATAATGCATATTTAAACTACTGATGGGTAGTATAATCTTATGACATAAATTTCCTGATCATGTCATGAGGTGATGATGGTACAATGGTAGAAAACTGGCCAACCAAACAAGTGGTCCGGGGTTCGACCCTCGGCCGACTCGCATTCGAACCTCGCTTAGTCGGTAGTAAGTCCCACAAAGAGGGAAGTTGGGCGTAAGACCAGAAGCCCCATCCCGTAAAAAAGACACCACTGCTACTGCAACGTCAGAACCCTATTTTCCTCTGGGAACTCAATAAAATAAAATAACCATGTAAAATATCAAGGAATACTGGATACTACTGGATATAAATTTGGCTGGTTGAAGAATATAAAGGAAATTTTCATTTTCTGAGTAATTACTATTATGTGTGCCATTAATTACGCCGAATACAAGAGAAGAGTGTTTTAAAAACGCCTCACTTATATTTACGAAACAGACTAATTCCTACTGCTCTCATCTCACATGAGATGTATTCACAACACTTTCAAGGACGAGGTGAATAATCCTCCAGGCAAAATGATGACATAAAAACGTACATCCACATTGTTTACTGATGCATGCGTGAAGTGTTGACTTGAACCAGTAAATTTGTTTGTAGCCAGACAGTTCGTTCATTCAAGTCAAACTGTTGACCTCTCAAGAAGAAGGATCTCAGATTCACCTTACTTCTGATTGCCTTGAACTGAAGGTTAGCAGACTGACATATCTGAGGACAAAATTTAAGCAGAAAAATATTTTCGATTATTCCCCAGCATGCCTTTAAACTGCAAAAAAAGATTATTCAGAATAGACATTTGATACCAATATGGTTAACATAATTAAAGTTCGGTTATGCAGATTAGTGGGTAACAGTCAGTGTGACCATAACAACAATAAGAAGTTTCTAACAGTTTGTTTGAAGGAATTGGATTGACTACGGACTGATATTAGTTAGAGAACATTTGAAAACTAGGGAGTACTGGACTTCTGTTTCGTCCTAACTCATGACTTGTCCCCTGTACGCACCGATCACAAAGCAAGCACGTAGACCATTCACCCACTGTGATCCGACTCAGCCACCAATAAGTTCTAATTTTCACCAACTCGTGATTTCAGAGCGACCACCATTGATTATGACGTCTCACTAGAACTCTAGGCTAATTCGTCCTGTACCCAGTCACTAGCAAGCATCAGACTTATTTTCAAGAGCAAGTTTGCAGAAATTTCATATGTTTCAAGTTTGACATACCACAGACTTATATTAGTTAGAGAACCATTGAAAATGAAGGAGTACTGGACAGCTATTTCGTTCTAGTCTGGAACTCATTGGTAGTATGCACGAGCTTGCCTTGTAACCTGATAGCCCTCTATTTCAGCCCTGATGAGTTCATACTTCTGATAAGTCCTGAACTATTACGAAACGGCTGTTCAGTAATCCCTGGTTTACCATGGTTTTCTAACTAACATCAATCTATGGGCAAATCTGAAATAATAAGAAAGATGAATTTGTGCGAGTGTTTATATTATCTGTTTAGTCAAAAATCGTGAATCTGTGGTTAGAATGCATGCATTTGTTGGCGTAGGGAAAAAATAACTGATATAAGTATAAAACTTGGGCACTGTGATAGAGCATAACTCCATTATGGATAAGATTTTATTTTGATAAATCAGTTAATATAACTGTACAACACTGTGATTTATCAAAATAAAATCTTATCCATACGGGAAAAATAATGTTTGTATCATAAAGACAAGATACTAGATTGTTTGATTTTATAATGAATTTTGAAATGAAGAGTTAAATATTCAACTAGAACACAGCATGATAATTATAATGAAGATAAAGATAACACTTATAGGTAGTTATGTGGTGTGGGCAGGATAGAAAACTGTGTAGGTCAGGGGTGAAGGCCATGGGAGGAAAGAGGACTGAACAAACTTCCTCTAAACACACAGATTTGGTTGCCTCAGCTATCTCTGACAACAGAAGGCGAAGAAACCAAGAGAACTCGGATGACATTTTGTGTAGAATTATAGAGTCTGAGGTTTTGTCAACCTTATACTATGTATCCACTGGATGTGGCAGTATGGTACTCTTGATTGATCTTGCCATTCGTTTTCATAAACAGGTTGGATAGGGCTCAAGAAAACGACATTTTAAACGTCATGATATAATGAAGAATTTTTGAACCATTATTTCCCTGTTTTCCAATGCCAGTAACTAGGCAACTGCATATTCTTTAAGCGACAAAGTTAAAGTGTTTATTTTCTTCTGCGCTATCAGCAAGCGTTTCTCTCTATCTGGTCTAATCACTGACACTCCCTTATACTTTTTTGAATCCCCTTTCTCCTGTATTTTCCTTATTTAATCTTTAAAGGTGTCAGTTGTAGAGATTTTTCTAGCTCGGAACCGTAAAGTCGGATTGCTATTTCGTTTGTTTGCAAGAGAAACAAATGGTGTTAAACTTCTTATAGAAAACAGCATTCTTGCATTCTGTGTTTACTGATTCATTCCTTTCTGAGGGAGTGACTATGCTGGTTTATTATTACTATATTATATCCTTTAATTCCTAGAGAAACATAGGGCTTCAGCCGTGCGTTTCTATTGCGTTCGGTTTACTGCCAACTTTATCTCCCCGCTCCAAGTCTGCCCACATGCTTTCATCTCCTCTTCACATGACCTCCTCCAAGTCACCCTCGCACTGACGACCAATTCGCCGCTTCTCTTTTGGGTTCCACTCGAGCAATGGCTTGTCTAGTGATGTCACTTGATGGTTTCCTCAGAGTATGGCCAGCCAATCCATCTCCATTTCTTCCTGTCTATTTGTTTCACAATCAGTTCCTGATTGGTTCCCTCCCAGAGATCCCTGTTGCTGATCTTTTCTGGCCATCTGATCTTGAGTACTAAGCGAAGACAACTGTTAATGAAGGTCTGAAGTTTGTTTGACATGCTCTTCATGACGCGCTGGCCAAGTCTCTGATCCGTATAGTAACACTGACTGACTTCACATTGAAGTTGGAAATCCGGATCTTGTTTTTGATTCTGAGTGCTGTTGACCTCCACACAGACTTAAGGGAAATGTAAGCCTGTCTTGCTTTTTCGATTCTGGCCTTGATATCCTCGTCGGTTCCGCCTGTAGTTGAAACGATGCATCTCAGATGGGAAGCTAGGTAAAGGAAGTTGTTTCTTTCAGGTTCCTCTCATTTATGCTGGCTGATTGTTGTCTGTTGTTGTTGCTGCTGTTGGTGTTGGCCAGGAATCTTCATCATTTCTGTTTTCTCTACGTTCACCTGTAGTGCTTTCATTGATGCTTCTTCTGCCAACTTGTTGCTTTTCACTTGCATATCTTCCAGTTTGTGGGAAATCAGACATATATAATCGGCGAAGTCCAGATCCTCCAAGTTCTCTTTTTGTGTGAGTCCATTTTATGCGTGTTTCCTCATTGCCCGTTGTCTGTCACATTATTCAGTCTACTGCAATCAAGAAGATCATTGGTGATAGTAGACAGCCTTGCCTCAATCCCGTCCTCACTTCGAAGGCTTCCGTAAGTTTCCCGTTATGGATTACTTGGCATGCAGCATTGTCGTATAACTGTTGGATGAGATGTATAATAGTCGATGGGACCCCACAGTAGTAGCGAAGTAGTTGCCAAATGACCTCTCGATTGACGCTGCGCTTTCGAAGGCCTTTTCAAAGTCGATGAAGTTGAGTGAGGAGGAGAGGTGACTTCCATTCCAAGCTTTGTTCAATGATGATCCGTAGTGTGGCGATTTGATCAATACATGACTTGATTCTCCTGAATCCAGCTTTTTCCAGTCGGAGTTTTGCATCCAGGGCGTGTTTGATTCTCTCCAGGATGATTCGGCTTAGTATTTTACTTGGGATGGAAAAGAGCATAATTCTGCGCCCGTTTTTGCATTGACTTAAGTCTCCTTTCTTTGGTAGTTTGAATAAGTATCCTTTCTTCCAATCCTCGGGTACTTTGCCCTCTTTCCACAACTTCTGCAGCAATGGTGTCATCAAGTCCGCTGTTGTCTCTGGGTCTATTTTCAATGCTTCTCCTGGGATTCCATCTGGTCCTGCTACTTTTCCAGCTTTTAGCATCTTTATTGCATTCAGGACTTCTGATTTCGTCGGGGGTCGATGTTCACTGATAGTTCTGCTTCCGTTGTTGGTACTGTTGTACGCGTTGCAGGTGGCAGTCAATTTAGAAGTCTTTTGAAGTGTTCAGCCCAGTGTTTTCTTTGCTCTACTTCTTTGGGGATTGACTTTCCATTGTCATCATTCACTGGCTTGATCTGTGTCGAACTTATGCCCGAAAAGTGCCTAGTTGTTTGGTAGAGTGTGGCGAGGTCTCCCTTACCTACAGCTTGTTTTGCTTCACTTGACACGGCTTCATAATATTTTCTTTTGTCTTCCCTGGCACTCTTCTTCACTCTTTTGTTCAGTGTTTTGTAGCTTGCATTCAGCTCCTGTTTTTGTTGCTCGTCACTGCACTGGATAATCTTTTGTTTCACTGTCCTTCTCTCTTCTATAAGTTTCCAAGTGTCCGTAGTGAGCCACTGTTTGACCTGTCTCTTCTTTCTGCCTAGAACTTCCATGCAGGTTTGACTCCACACCGTTTTCAAGTTGTCCCAGTGCTTTTCGACGCCGACCTCTTCGCTAGTGTTGATTTGTATCTCGGCTTTGTCCCTTATGCTTGCAATGAAGATGTCCTTTGTAGCCTGGTCCTTCAGCTTTTGAGTGTTGAACTTGGCTTGTGGTCTATCTGCAGCTCCTGTTTTCCTGAAAGCTTTTAATTTGATTTGGATTGTCCCTTGTACGAGATAGTGGTCTGAGCCAACGTCTGCCCCTCTTCTTACTTTTGTGTCCAGTAGGCTGCACCTCCACTTCCTTGGGCAGCATTGAGATGAAGTCAGTTTGGTATTTGGTCTGCCCATCTGGTGACACCCATGTAGCCTTGTGGATATCTTTGTGTTTGTATACGCTGCCACCAATCACTAGTTCACTGAAGGCGCAGAAGTCGGCGAAGAGTTCTCCATTTTTCATTCATTTCTCCGAGAGCTTCTCTACCCATGATGAGTTCCCTTCCTGTGTTGTCTGGTCCTAGTCTGGCGTTCATGTCTCCCATTAGTATTTCAATGTCACCAGCTGGCGTACTGTCCATTGTTGTCTGTAGAATTATTCTTTCTTTTCGAGGTCTGAGTTGTTTGTGGGTGCAAAGGATTGTATAATTGACACTTTCCTTCATTTGGAGTTGAATCTGGCAGTCATTATTCTGGGCGAGATCGCTTCCCACTGCATCAGGGCCTTTGTTGCCACGCCTTCGGTGTGCGTGTGGTTATCTTCTGGGTGAGACTTTGATGATATTCCAGATTATCTCCAAAGTGGTTATGATTACTATTCTGAATACTCGCAGAAAGCTACTAGATGTTGTCAGTTTATCCACTGAAAAGAAAACTTATGGTTGAAGCGATGCCGCCCAGATGAGTGAGTGAAACGAATCCCTCTAAATTTTTCCATTTAATGGTGACAGGTGCTTGCTGTATTTTATTGTTTAGCTTCGTCATCTCTGTCTTCTCTGTGTTCACCTGTAGTCATGTGTTTTGCTACCAGTTGTGTCAAATTTTCGGATTGTACTTGCACATTTTCGAGTTTGTGAGATATGAAATGTAAATCATACACAAAAGCGAATTCGTCTAATGTATTTTAGTTGGTTCAACGTATGCCTGTCTTCTTGCTGCCAACTGACTACCTCATGATCCAGTCCAAAATAGTCTGATATATCGTCGGTGTTGGTAGGCAACATTATTCTTCGCCTATCTTTACTCCAAAGGCACCTATTTTTCACTAACCAGAGAGAAATGCTTCGAAAAGTGAATACAGAAAAACTGTGAAATTTGTCTTGATTATTATATTAATGGAAACTAAACATGAAAACGAATGAAAAAGAAGCATATTCAGTTGAGATTTGTAGATAAACCATTTCTAGGAAGTTTACATTGAATATTCGCATGGGTTAGAAAATAACTGGAAGTTTTCCACTGTACGCCAGTACGAACTTCTGGACCCAGTTATCACCAATCCTTAAACTATTGGACGTAACGTCCAACACAACTTTTGAATATCAGGGAGTACCAGACAGTCGCTTTGTCGTAGTCCGGAACTATTCAGCGATCGACATCCACAATACAACAGGGACCGAACCTAGGATCTTCAGGTTACGGTCGATTGTTTAACCATTCGGATGCAGTCTAACGGCCAGTGAATCCTACCTTGTGCCTATATATGATATGGCAACACAGTCAGCCAGTATCATCGGTCAGCATCTGTCTTCACACCCAACATGCAGGACCCTTCAGATTAATTTCACAAGCCATCTAGATTTTATATGAAACAAACGGGTCACTGAAAAAGTTTCTGCGAAACCCGTTTGGTAGTTGATATTCATGCAACAGTTAGCAGAAATGCAGAATAACCATTTGAAGATTATTATTAGTTACGCTGTATCTCATCTCATAAATGAGGCTTTCGTCATTAAAAAAAATTTTTTTGAGCAAGATGATCAGTATAACAATTTAGATGTGCTTAGGTTGTATATTTGTTAACAACCACAGTACATAATGTAATAATAACAGTAATAGGAATAATAACAATAATCCACTTATCGATCAATATATAAGTTGTAACGAAAGAATAATTAGCATAATGTGTTGAGGTATTCATCACATTCGCCTACACATACAACTTGCTCAGAAGCTAGCTTAATCAGTATGCAAGTCTAAAAATACAGTTATCACATGATCTCGATTGATATTTATAATTAGGTGCAAGAAACGAATTAACGACAAACAAATGAACTGATTATCGGACATTTATTGGGCATTTAAATGATCTGCTTTCGTTTTTAAAACTAAATTACAGTCAATAGTACATTGGAATCAGTATTCTACGAATAAGACAGAGGAGATAATTTAAGTTCTGTAATCACTATTTCACTTTGTTTCGTTGAATGCAACTGGTAGACTTACGTTTGCTAAATGCAGATAATGTTTATGAATAATTTTCAATGTGACGACTGCGAGAATAAATTTTTGAATAACTGGTTATTAACGTTCTCTGTAGGATTCATCCCGACCATTTAATGTGAATATTATCTTCCTTGTTTGCGGTATGTTCCTGTTACCACAGTGATCTGAGTTGAACATAAACCAGTTTGATAGCCTCAGTTTTATTATCCATTAGAGATTATGAAGAGTTTTAGTAATTATTTTTGCATTTATACCAGAGGTAGATATCTTTCCTTAATCGCTTTGTCTTTTAAGCTTGACCATGGATTGATATCACTTAGAGGACCACTTGTGACGTATCGGCAGCACCAACCCAATGGGGTTTGTGCTCAGGAACTTCCAGTTATACAAGGCAAACTCTTAGACCATTTAGCCACTAAGATCCATCTCAGTGGTCCATGAATCCTAACTTCCACCAATGCATAACTTTAGCGTGACTGGCATCAGCCAGTGTCATGCATGCCAACAATTTGTCCACACCCCACTGGTCACATCTTCTCACTAGACCTAAGACTAGAAGTTGAAATTCGTCGGCCAGTGAGTTAAGTCCCACCAGCAGAATGATTTATGAGCTTGCCTTGTTAGCGGAGGATCCTGGGTTAGAACTTCAGTTGCTGAGTACTGCCAATAAGTGCCGAACTGAGGCAAAACAACTGTCTACAACTCCCTGATTTTCAATGGTTCCATGGTCAAACTTGAGGAATCAATCAAATTCCTACAAACTAACTCCTGAAAATAAATTGTTTAAAAGAACTCATTGCTTTTGAAAGCATTCATGTCTCAACTAAGAGTTGAGTTTTTTGCTATGTACTCCTAATTTCGACTAATTTTCGATTTATATTTCGCCAAATACTTTAAAATGACTGTATTTTGATTTTGCCGTAGATTCAAACCGTCTTTTATATTATACGCTTTTTGAAGACGATAGACTGTATCTAGTAGGCTGGTAAATCCTTTAAACTTGTTTTTTGAATTTAGTGTTTGTCAAGGTTATTAAAAACTTATGTATTCAGCATAGGTGTCAAGTGTTTGATTGTTTTTTGAGACAATAGGAGGTCTGCTTCCAACAGTCCATCTTATCCCTTGTTTTTGAGTTTCACTGGTTACTTTTCCTGTTGTGGTGGTCGCGGTGATTAATAGGTAGAATAGCTTTCGTTAATTCATTAGGCTTGTATTGTTGAAAGTCAGTTAAATCCTTCTACTAGACATAACAGATCTGTTTTTTACAATTCACGTGAACAGAAAGAGATATCTTCGCTCATGATATGAAACTATGTTTGGTAAGTTTAAAAAATTTTTGTGCGGTTAAAATAAAACTCTAGTCATTGAAAAGGAAAATAAACAAAGTAAACTATACGATAAGACAACATATGTAACTAAGTGTGGTGTACAAGGTGCACAAGTTAGGCAAAGTAAAAATTAGAATGTTTAACTTCAACTAAAGCATCATTTATACAGTTTATATCTCTGAAAATCTCTGATTTCACTGCTATGGGTAAACTTGAAATTGAACAAGTGAGTAACAGCCTCTTACACCCGGTCTCTTCGACTAATTTAGACAAATCGGGAAATAGGATATGTGCGAAATGGGAAGAAACCATCTGCTTTTGTTTAATGGCTTTTCTTCAACCGATAATAGCTCTACAGGGTAAGCAACGTACCACTTAACCAGCTTGTTAATATTCTGGTCGATAGGCACTTGGACTCATGTGAAAAATGGGCTAAATCCATTTTATCTAATTCACACCACCCTCTTCATTCACAACTCTCCCCTTGTATCTCATCAGGCAAAACCAGAAGCCTATATAGAAAAATATATGCTCGCACCAGCAAGTACAAAAATTTGTTATTTTTTTGTTATTTTTCATTACAGCTTGATTCCACACTGTATTTTTGGTACAAGTGTGGAATTTTCAGCATGGATATCGGTAGCCCAAA
Organism: Trichobilharzia regenti; assembly: GCA_944472135.2. Classification (NCBI taxonomy): domain Eukaryota; kingdom Metazoa; phylum Platyhelminthes; class Trematoda; order Strigeidida; family Schistosomatidae; genus Trichobilharzia; species Trichobilharzia regenti. The sequence continues at coordinate 131,043,527 of OX235270.1, read as the reverse complement.
ATTCGCAGGCCAACCATAGATATCGGTTGTGCGTCGGCGTGGGCTCGAACCCCGGACCATGTGCATGGTCGTCGAGAGTCCTAACCACTGTGCCACCGACGCACTTAACTATACCCTACTGAACTCGTGTTCTGTGCGATAAAGAAAGCATTAGGCGTGAAACTTATAACTTATTAAATGGTCAGTAGAACAACTGGATCTCGTCTTTCCAACTCATATCATATATAGGTACAACGTTTTCTTTTTTCTTGTTATGTGCCGTTTTGCTTCTCTCTTCCTTACAAACTCTATTTAAAAAATTCTTCTTCGTTCTTTCACATTCTGTATATCTCCATCTTATTGTTACCGATAACGCCAGTAAATATGCTAGTATCTACTTTTCTAACATCTTCAAACACTGTGATCAATTTCGGCTTGCTACCGACATGCCAATATGTTGTTGTCAAAACTAACTGAGATTACCCTCAATCCATGTAGAATTTTATTTATTGTTGATGTACTAACTGAATGCAATACTGTGGTAAAAATACTGAGAATTCGATTCTGTATCACAAGTACTGTTTTGGAATGAAGCAAATTATTATTACTACAATAAAATCAGTTATTATTACTATCTGGGTTCCGAGGAGAACATAGGGCTTCAACAAAACATCTCCGCTTTCTTCTATTTTCCGCCATCCTCTTCATCTGGGTCCGCGATTGTCCATAATCTTTCATTTCCTCTATGTCACTCTAGTACGACCCACTCGTCGTTTGCCACTTGGATTCTACTCAAAGGCAGACACAATGCGATGGTCTCCTCAATGTATGTCCGATCTATCTCCGTTTTCTCCGACATATTTGTTAAGCGAGTGAGTGCCAACATACATGTCCAAGGCTTAATCCTGATTGCCTCTAAGCATCTAATAGTCGATTAACCTGTATAAAGGGCAGATGCGTCGTAATAAAAAAAAAACACATTGAGAACTGAACACATCCCGTGGTAGCGTAATAACCAGAATAAAAATTTTATGACTCCTAAAACTATAGGTTTACCATATACCGGATAGACAAAAACCTCATTGATCGAAAGCTCAGCGCTTTCCAAACAAGATCTTTTAATATAATGCGGAGGTCGAAAAAATTGCTTGTACAGCATTAAACTTAAGCATCATGAATTATGCTTACGAATAAAATGGGTAGGAGCAGAACCACATAACCAGCTGTACAATTCGGTCCCGTCAGCCTAATTCTTATGAAAAGTTGTCTTCATTTACTTAGATCTATTAATTGTTACCACATATTACGAAGGCATATCTGCGGCTTTGAAGAATTCCATTTTCCTTTTGAGGTTTCAACCCATCCTGATATGTAGCGATCGGTTGAGAGATTTGTTGTCATGTTTAACTTGTGTATCAGGACTGACATCCAGCAAACGTGATGGGAAATAGTTGAGAAAGATCGATCATCATCAGTTCGCATTCTCTGAAAGCTTCTTTTAACGATACTGCTTACTTGTTCGCCTTTCGTCTTCAAGTCAGAGACCATAATTAAGATCGACATAGTGAACATAAATTATTCCAACCCGAGCAAATGACGTACAAATTGACGTTGTATGGCTAATCAGATTATTCCTCTATCAGCCTCCATTCCAGTCAGTCTTCCCACAAGCTCATCTGCGATTTCATACCAATTTATTTCACTTAGAGTTAGGTTCAGAATGAGAATAAGACAAGGGTTTAGCTTATGGATAAAGTTAGGCTTCTCAGTAGGTTGGAGTTTGGTTTAAATTTAGTTTTTTCTTTTACTGAAGCTAGGGTTGAGGCCAGAGTGAGTAAATTTATTTACTTTCATTTATTTTTCTTAGACATGTATTTCTAACTAACCACATGTCACGTAGATATTCTGATTCGTTGTGAAAGGTCAGTTTGTATGTCATTTGCTTGGGCTGTAGTACATTATATTCACCCGGGAAATTACTTGTTCCAAGGCTCAGTATTGAGGCCAGCTGGAGAAAGTAATGGTTTGCAGGAAAATATACATGACAATGAATGTTATCATTTCGTAACTACCGAAAAATTGCAGATTCCAAGTTAGTCCTTTTTCTACTAAACAAAATTCCTCACTCGACTACTGCATCCACCCACTCATGATATTACCTTAGTGTTTCACCTTTCAAAGCCAACTCTGAGAACCAGTAAGGCAATCATTTTCTGGAACACATTCGATGAGTGCATAGACGAGTAATCCAATCTCTGCTTGTTCACACTAGCCTGTATAGCCAGACAGAATACGCCTGAGTGTCAGCTAGCATATAACTGAGTGATGAGTTTACTGCATTCTAAATCAGTGATACCTTTACACCAGCTATATCATAGGAACTGACTACTATGTCTTTCAGCGGTAACCTACTAGTGTGTAGTGGTGAAATCAGCAGTCTGTGAAACTTATTCACTGTCAATCAGTTGTGGTTAAGTGACTCACCACTCTTGTTCACATGTTTATGCAAAGTAGCACAAGTTAGCGCACTTATCAACACATTTCTCATCCACAAAATTATTACAGTGTTAAAGCTTCAATATGAAACCAGCAGCATTGGATTTAGTGCTGAAATGGGAGGAAGTCTAAAAGCTGGACACAGCATAATTTTAAATTACTAGAAGAAATAGTTAAACGAAAAGAAGCGAGCGCGCAAGTATTTGACACTTCTATATTTCCGCTGTTAAAGTTCGTGTGAATACAGACCTGTCCACGCATTCCTCCGATGTTACATTGCATACTGTTAGCAGGTGATTTTTATTTTTTGATTATAGCTTGATTCCACACCGTATTTTCGGTACAAGTATGGAAAGTTCAGCATGTGATATCGACAGCCCAAATTTTGCAGGCCGATCACTGATATCGGGTGTGCATTGGCAGGGGATCGAACCCCAGACCATGCGCATGGTCGGCAAGAGTCCTAACCGCTGTGCCACCGACGCCATATCTAGTGTTTTGCTTACATCGAATTCTTCGTCTTCAATTTCTCAGAGGATTACTCAGAGAACTTCTGTTAAGAAGGACCGAAGAACTTCTGAAGAGCACAATATCATATCATTCTGTTGGTTTGTTATTTTTTGTTCCACTTTATTCTTTTACGTTCCTAGTGGAACATATGGCTCCAAGCTAGAGCTTTGAAGTTTCAGTAGCAGTAGATTTATTTTAACGGGACGGGTTTGTCAACCTCACGTCCAACCCTCCCTCTTTAACGGCCTTACCAATGGCCGTTGGTCTGGAATCGAAGCCCGGACAACGTGCGTGTTTAGCGAGTGTCCTGCCGCTGAACCATCGACGCACCGTTGACTTGTTATGATCACGATTAATTAGTTAAGCTGTAGTATGCCTAAATAATTATCCGCATTCACTAAAAGCACGTGCTTACATCTGTGTACTTAAATAAAGAAATTATTTTAATTAACGACTGAATTCAAGTGTCACTGATATCCATAGAGTTCACCAGCTCCTTTATATATAATTTAGGTTAACACCAGTCGTTCTAGGTGTTGTAGGTACAGCTTGTTACTTTAGATGTTTGAGAATTCAAACACATCTCGGCCTGGTAAAATAATATCATTAACCTTTGAATCCTAAGTATGCCACACCACAATAACCTACTTTTCAAGAATGTCGTTTAACCATGGTGATGTCCTGTATTCTCTTCCAATGATGATTTTTGATTTTCATATCATTTCGGTTACAAACTGTTGGCTTCATTAGCCTAATATTCATGTTTTATTCCAATAGTTAGTTTGTGAAGCACTCACTGTTCATCATTAATCCTGACCCGTACTGTGCGTCGGTGGCACAGTGGTTAGGACTCTCGACGACCATGCACATGGTTCGGGGTTCGAGCCCACGCCGACGCACACTTGATATCTATGGTCGGCCTGCAAATTTTGGGCTACCGATATCACATGCTGAAAATTCCATACTTGTACCAAAAATACGGTGTGGAATCAATCTGTATTAAAAAAAATAAAAAAAAATAGATTTATGAAGCGAAATGTATACCACAATTGAAGTTGGTGTCCAAAGAGAAGTCGAAGACAATCGTTTAATTCCATTTTAATCACCAGACCTCATCCCTCCGTCACCAACACTCTTCTATTTAGAGTATATGTTATGTTCTGAATGACCGGATAATTTTTATACATTCAGTTGACAATCCTATCTAGCGGACTACTATCCGATCTTTTACTTGTACCCCAACACAGTTATTGATATAGAATTCTGGTTTGTCCTTACTGGCTATTGTGCCCTGATACCCATGGAATGTTTAATATAGAGCCTGAAGAAGGAATTTTTGGAAACTGTTGTTCACTCAAACACTTCTTGCCCCGATTATTTGGCGCTACTTAATTTAGAGAAAGTAGTTAAAAGTAATCCTTAGAAAAATAAATGGAGCTTACAAACTTCAGAATCAACACTATGCTGATGGGAACTGCGTAACCGTTTACCTATGAAAACTGATGTAGGCTGTATAAAGAAGATCAAGTAGTAACCTATACTATCGAAAGTAATAGCGGAGAAAAGCTTGTTATTGGGCGTTTTGTCGGATGTGCCACATATGTGAATAGGATTTTGACTAGGTTTGAAAATTGTATACAAGCTAATGTAGAGTGTTGGAGACGGAGGGATAGCAATTTAAATCAGTTACTTTCCCTTGAAAATTAGTTTTAATCTGAAATGACGGATAACATTTTATCGACGTAGTCTTTTCGATTCATCAGCATGATGCCAGCACTTTCATCTTAGCGGATCAGAACCAAGACTTTGTTCCTTAAAATCTCATGTAGTTGCTTCTGTGCTCGGCTGAAATCAATCGTTTGACATTTTTGTTTTGTATTGATATACTGATGGAAGCTATTCAATACTGTAGACCTGGATTGTTCGTATGATTCGTTGGACACTTGCAGAAGAAATTTTGTCTGAAGGATCAGTGCTTCAAACTGAACTTCTATATCCAAGTCACTCGAATTTGACCAAATACCAGAGAATTTTGGACCCAACGACAAAGCGTGAAATCGGATGAGTTAATGGTATACTAGAATAGTTGAAAACGTATTTATCCGGTGTGGTAGGAAAACACGAATAAGTGTCAGCAGCTTTGAGACTGTTTATGAGTTTCAGGTTTACATCTTCACAACGTCTCCTTGAAATTAAATTGATGTAGTCCATAAAATTTCTCTACTCGTCTTCTGTCAGTTCGAATAAAGCATGACTCCATTTTAGATAAGATTTTATTTTACCAAATCACAGTAATATCAACTGATGAAGTTTCGACCACAAAGCATTGATCATAATCGCATCAAGTCACTCTCAACTTATATCGAATAAAGCATGTGCTCTTATTGAAATATTTCTTTCTGTTCCTCGTTCTTATTCGTAACACTTTAGCATCATGAATTATGCTTACGAATAAAATGGGTAGGAGCAGAACCACATAACCAGCTGTACAATTCGGTCCCGTCAGCCTAATTCTTATGAAAAGTTGTCTTCATTTACTTAGATCTATTAATTGTTACCACATATTACGAAGGCATATCTGCGGCTTTGAAGAATTCCATTTTCCTTTTGAGGTTTCAACCCATCCTGATATGTAGCGATCGGTTGAGAGATTTGTTGTCATGTTTAACTTGTGTATCAGGACTGACATCCAGCAAACGTGATGGGAAATAGTTGAGAAAGATCGATCATCATCAGTTCGCATTCTCTGAAAGCTTCTTTTAACGATACTGCTTACTTGTTCGCCTTTCGTCTTCAAGTCAGAGACCATAATTAAGATCGACATAGTGAACATAAATTATTCCAACCCGAGCAAATGACGTACAAATTGACGTTGTATGGCTAATCAGATTATTCCTCTCTCAGTATCTATTCACTATAATTTTGTTTCATTTTACTATGCATGATTTCTACCATTATTATTATTATTATTATTTAACTGTCATTATTATTCTCATTATCATTTTTTCACTATGACTCTACTGCTGTTTATTATTAACATTGCAATTAGGCATCCCCTTCTAGATTACACCTTACATGATGTAATTCATTTTCGAGGACAAATTCTACTAGTGTCTGATTGATCTTCTGTAAGATGTGAAGATGTAAACCTGAAACTCATAAACACTCTCAAAGCTGCTGACACTTATTCGTGTTTTCCTACCACACCGGATAAATACGTTTTCAACTATTCTAGTATACCATTAACTCATCTGATTTCACGCTTTGTCGTTGGGTCCAAAATTCTCTGGTATTTGGTCAAATTCGAGTGACTTGGATATAGAAGTTCAGTTTGAAGCACTGATCCTTCAGACAAAATTTCTTCTGCAAGTGTCCAACGAATCATACGAACAATCCAAGTCTACAGTATTGAATAGCTTCCATCAGTATATCAATACAAAACAAAAATGTCAAACGATTGATTTCAGCCGAGCACAGAAGCAACTACATGAGATTTTAAGGAACAAAGTCTTGGTTCTGATCCGCTAAGATGAAAGTGCTGGCATCATGCTAATGAATCGAAAAGACTACGTCGATAAAATGTTATCCGTCATTTCAGATTAAAACTAGTTTTCAATGGAAAGTAACTTATTTAAATTGCTATCTCGGTTAAATCAACAAAAACTTCAACTCGCGTAACTTACTTTCCAGGGAACAGCGAAAGCAGCTGAAAGAACTGAAGGATAATGAAGCCTTGATGATAACACGGCCAGATAAATGTTCTGGGGTCGTCTTGATGAACAAATCAGTCTACCCTTGCAAACTCCCTTTGATACTATCTGATGACAAAAATTTTCATAATGTCTCCACAGAAAGATCCCACCGAAGAAACGGAGCTCCAGGTTACAGATATTGAAGACAATGAAAGAAGAATCCATCATCAGTCCGAAACTTTACGAACAACTGCGTCCATCTGGTTCTACATCGCCACTCATATACGACTTACCTAAAGTACACAAACAAGATATCCGACTTCGCCCGATACGATATATAATAGATTCCCCACACCAGTCAATCGTGAAATGGCTAGTGGAGATCCTCGGGCCGGTGAGAGAAAAGCTGTCAAGACACAACCTCTATGACACATTCGACTTCGTTGATTCAATTAAGAATGTCACTGTGGCAGACAAGAAAGTTATCTCCTTGGATATCGTCTGTCTCTTCACTAACGTTCCATTGACAGAAACCGTATGTTTTCCTTGTGAATACATTCAATCCAGTAGCATCGTGGAGTAGCAATGGGTTCTCCCCTAGGACACATCCTGACCAACTGCTTTATGGCCAGCCTAGAAAACAACTCCTTATCATCAGCTATCGAAAACTTCCATCTCCACAAGAGATACACCAATGATACCTTCCTTATTTGTGATGAGAATTGTGATCTAAAAGCCTACTAAAAATATTCAATAACGCCCAACCAAACGTCGATTTCACTCTGGAAGTTGAGCCTGTAGCGGTAAATAATTCCTCAAAATTACTGACCACAGCAATCACTCATTGGATGCTGACCACCACTATTTAAGTCAACTTGTTTAACTGAAGGCTTCCGGTCAAGCATCCCAGCCATTTGGTACCCCATCGTGTCACGTGCACGATCACTAGCTAGCTAAGCGTTCGTCTGACGGCTTGTTTTGGTCCCGAAATATATCACGAAGTTTGGACGGTCAAATATTGGCTTTTGCTTTGTTTTTGGCACGCGAGAATAAATTAGAAGTTGCTGTGTAAGATAATTCCGTCAACCTCTAAAAGCCCAACTCAATTTTTCATTGCCTCGACGTTCAACTATCAAGGAATGCAGACAACTCACTAAGAAGATTCATATATAAAAAGCCCACATGGAACGGACAATTTATTAATTTTCAAAGCTTTGTGCCTCTAAGCAGAAAGAGAACCCTAATATTATACTCTCTTTTCTCGAGGATCTGGACGATTTGTACTGAAGAGTTAATCGACGAAGAGTTACAAAATCTCCGAGGGACCTTGATTGGAAATGCATTCCCACCCAGATTCATAAACAAGAATCGAAAACCAAGGAAAACATCTGAAAAAGATCTCAGTTGCCCCCAAAAAGATGCTGACATTGAACCTAGAATTTAAAAGTGATACCGAAGCAGGAATTCTCTGTAAACGAGTTTCGAAGTCTCTCAGTAAAACATACCTCGCCATCAGCCTACGAATAACATTCTCCTGCAAGAAACTACTCACCCAAAATGCGAAAGACAAGCTGTCGCATTAGGCCACTCCAACATGCACATACAATTTCACCTGATGTTATGGAGCTGAGTACACTGGCTGTACCATGTGTCCGCCTGTAAAACGCGCGCGGGAACACTATCCAGCATGGTTAGCAGGGGTAGAACGCAAAGGGGTATACAGTTCGATAGCAGAACATTTGATGAACTCTGGACATTCAGCCCCATTTGAAAAGTCCTTCAAAGCCATATACAACATCTCATCCAACATACCAAAGGGAGTGAGATCAAGACACCTAGGAATAGCTGAAGCACTGGCGATCCAAAAACTCAATCCTACTCTGTGTCCAAAAGAGATACGTCCAACCGTTGTCCCTACCGTGGCCATCATGAATAGTTAGTCTCACCAATAATGATTATCATATTGCCTTTCTTGTCCAACATTCCGATTTATTTCTGTCATATTTAGCTTTTTTTAATCCCTATCTGCATTATTAGATTTGATTACCGTTTTTATCTTTACATGTATGAACCTCCTACCCATTTCATTAATACCACGTCTTTAACCCGAAATTAAACAAAATGACGAGTTTTCCAGTAATTATAATCCTACTTTTAATTTGATCTTTGACCTAAAAGATTTCTAGAGTAGTACCACTACCGATCTTCTGTTTATCACACTTAGTAATTTTATAATCTGATCTCTGACCGGAAATATTTCTACAAATTTCTCACACATTTAATATAAATGCACGAATGTACAGGCTAGTTGATGACTTCGTCGAAAAAGGATTTTCTTCGCTGCAACCGTCTTTAAAGTCATTCCTATGATCCAATGTGTACATTCCGTTTCCACAAAGAGCGAACGAAACAAAAAGAAGCAAAGATAACAAAAAAACTGCAGGACAACTTGATTATCAGCTCTGAATTATTTGAGCAAATACGACCCTGAGGTTCCGCATTTCCCACTTATATGGTCTGACGAAAGTGCACAAAGAGAACCTACCACTACGTCCCATTTTGCATATGACTAACTACCCATATCGTGCTACTGCCAGTCGACTCGCAGAGATCCTCCTACCTATCAGAAATAATCTCTGTCAGCATAGGGTTTCAGATTCATTTGAATTCGTCGATTGAATAAGTGATGCCAATGTATCCGGGAAGAGAATGACATCCATGGATGTTACGTCCGTTTTCACTAATGTTCCTCTCACTGAAACTATTTGCTTTGTTTGCGAATTCACTGAGGATGATAATGCAGAAGTGGGTGTTCCGACCCACTACTTAGGAGAACTACTATCGAGGTGCACTTTTAATTTCCAGTTCAAATTCAACAAGACGCTTTATAGACAATGAGATGGAGTGGTGGTAGGGTCACCTTTGGGTTGTTTACTTGTAGACTGCTTCTTGAAAAGTCTAGACGATAGTGTGCTAAAACCCACTAGCGATAGTCTCCGTATGTACCAGAGATACATGGATGATACTTCCATCATATGCGACGAGAATACCAACATCGAAGTGATAACTAAGGAGTTCAGCAGTTGCCATCATTGTATCCAGTTCACCTCAGAATCAGAGATGAACTCGGAATTCCATCTTTTGGATGTTTTTCTAAAGAGGAGATTTGATGGTTCTCTTCAAAGATCGATCCACAGGAAACTGACACGGAATGGTCAATACACGAATTTTCATAGTTGGGTCCCTTTGAGAAGAAACAGAAATCTGATCCACTCCTTATCCTCAAGAATAAGAAGGATGTGTCCCACTGATGCGATCGATGGGGAACTGGAGCGACTCAGACAACTTCTACAGCCGACAAGGATCAACGGATGTGTGAAGGATAAACTATCGCTTTGGGCCACCTCAATGTGTGTTTATAAATCCACCTGCTCGTGTGGAGCTAGTCACATTGGCTGCACAAAGCACACACTTTCCAAGCACATCTCTGAACATTATCTGTGCGTCGGTGGCACAGTGGTTAGGACTCTCGCCGACCATGCACATGGTCCGGGGTTCGATCCCCTGCCGACTCACACCTGATATCTATGGTCGGCCTGCGAAATTCGGGCTACCGATATCCATGCCAAAAATTCCATACTTGTACCAAAAATACAGTGTGGAATCAAGCTGTAATCAAAAATATATAAAAAATATAAAATATAAAAATGACAGTGCAAGACAGTTACCAGCTCAATTCTCGAGCAATTGGTGAACTCAAGCCACGTAGCCCCACCACGGTCGTCTTTCAAGATTATCTACAGGGTGAGGCCAAATGGTACGAAGCGCGTCAGGTTTCGGCATCCATGTATGGCGAAGGCGTTGGCAATTCGTCACTACAACCCCAAACTCTGTATACAGAAAATGTTTGTTCAGTCCCTTATTCTACGATGGTCTTGACCTCTTCACTAGTCGTTCCCTGTATAAAAAATTATATTTCTAATTTTCAGTTTACTTTTACTTTAATAACTAATTCGCTGTCATCACTCTCATACGTTTCTTTTGTACATTTTCACACCCTCTTCACACCTGTTAAATTGACACTCAACTACATTTCTTCTCACTCAATAACAATTTTAACCTTGTCGAATTCCTAACCCTTTCTTCCTTTGTGCCTTTGAGTACTACGTAACTTTCAACTTTCCTTTTTTACTTCTAAAGCCACTTCTGAGTAATTATAGCAATCACATCACCCCCTATTACTCAATAATAGACTACTATACATTTTTGGCAAATATAAATACGACTGCACATCCCTTGAAAGTGAGTTCGTCGATAAAAAAGCATTTTCTTCGCTGAATAGTCTTTTATTTTCTTCATGACTCGATAGGTGTTCTCGGTGATTTGAAGCTTACGTCGACATTATTCAACAAAAATCTAGTTTGGAAAGTACCTAGCTTTCGAACAAAGGACTTTGTGTCTAGTCGGTATATGGCCAACTTATAGTAATAGTAGTCATAAAAGTTATATTCTGGGTAATACGCTACTACGCGATACAGAATTGTCGATGTGTTTTTTTATTACGAGGCATCTGCCCGTTGTACAGGTTAATCAACTATCTTCTGGTACTGATATTAAATTTAGGCCTATTGCAATTACTTCTCCTTTTTTAAAATTGATGGAAAAATTACTTTCACTTAGTCTTGAACCTTCATTGAAACCTTTTAATGGTCCTAAACAATTTGCATACAAACATGGTAGAGGCACCTTGGATGCTGCGGTCGTCTTATATCACAATGTTGTTTCTTGTTTAGACAAAGGTGCCAAATATGTTCGTAGTGCTTTCTTAGACTACACATCTGCTTTTGACTCTGTACCTAGGGGCCTTCTATTAAATAAGCTTTCGATGACACAGACAGGATCCTGGGCTAAGAGTTGGTTGCATTCCTATTTTTCTGACAGAATGCAGTATACTGTATATAATGGCAAATCTTCCTCTACCTCGCTTACAAAATCCGGTGTTCCTCAAGGTGCCGTCCTCTCTCCTTTTCTCTTTTCTTTCTTCCTACACCACCTGCCTCATTTAAACGAAACTAACTTTGTCAAATATGCAGATGATCTGACTGTATCACTGCCCATCACTTCCGAGTCTGACAGCTCCAAACTTAATAGCTTTCTGTTGGACATCAACAAGTGGTCTAAGTCAAATGGTCTTATGTTATATCCTTCCAAATGTCAGGCAGTTAACTTCACTTTCAAGCATCGACATGACTTACATGAAATAGTTAGTTCGCATAATGCCTGTAGCATAGATGGCACGGAAGTTGAAACTAAGTCATGCATTAAATACCTTGGATTAGTTCTTTCCTCCGACCTTTCATGGTCATCCCATACCTTATCCATCTCTAAGAAAATGTTTCGTCTTACCTTCTACATTAAAAAGTTAAGACAATCAGGTATCAACCAACCTTTAGTTTTGCAATTTTCAAACTCCTGTATTTTACCTATTGTACTCTATTACTCTCCATTAATCTTTCCTGGGCTTCTCAAGAACGATTATATCATATTACGAAGAGTATTACTAATATCACAATAATTTTGTACTTTATGCATATTTTTCTCCGTATTGCATACAGTAATTTGCTATGTAGCTGCTATAACAACGTTTTATTACTATTATGTAATGTTTATATTCTTTTTGTCGTTTTTGAGTCAATTAGATGCAATATTGTACTGAATCCTGAAAATTCTTTGCTGTATCATTAGTACCGTTTTTGGAATAAAGCAAATTATCATTGTCATCATTAGGTGCTTAGAGGCAATCGGGAAGAAGTCTTGGACGTCAGTTACGTACATGTTGGCACTCACAAGTCAGCAAGGCTTATCCAAAATCTTGAAGTAACTCATGCCTCCTTTGAGATTCGAACCCGTATCACTCAATGTCTAAATCAGAGACATTACCACTGATCCATTCGAACTCTTCATTTCCTTCAGTGAGTTCTTCAGCTTAGATTCGATCACTGGTTATCAGGTACTATTAGTCAATGTAAGTGGTCCCCAGTCACCCATATCAATCACTAGTTTTTCCCACAGACCACAATTGAAGGACTTAATTAGGTAATGAAAACAAATACGAAGTAGAGTAAATTTGATTTGTCATGAAGAATGAGAAATTTGGTGACCCTGTGCTTTAAGCAAGTTTCTTATTACATGTCATACTTTGTTAAGAAACTTGATATGCAATATCCTAGTCACTGGATCTATTTTCCCTGCATTGCGATCTTTATTTCACTGTTCGTTTTCACTAAATCAGCTGCATTCGTTGATAAGCCTTCCCACCTACTTAGTTGCTTATTTACGTAACAGCTTACTTTAATTAATATATCTATTCAGGACACACGTATTCTAACTACTTTCTTATCATTAGCACCCTGGAAGTTTTCATTTAATTACGTATAAATAAGCTTCGGTTATTTAAATATTTCAGTACTAACTATCCTGCATATTTATGCAGCTTGACCCATGTTTGTAGGAAGAATTATTATGTTAGTCTATTTGAAAGTATGTTACATATATTTCCATTTATTTATACTAATAGAGAAGATTGGACTCCAAGCGAACATAGAGAAGACGGGGAGGATGAAGACAACCAACGAACGGCAACAACAATAACAACCAGCACCAATCACCATCAACGGGAGAGATTTAATAGAGGTTACTTCCTATCTTCACTTATCTAGGAAGCATCTTTTCAACCACAGGCACATGGCACCGATCAAGATTTCAAAGTCAGTTAGAATCAGGAAGGCGAGATACGCCTTCATCAACCTGAAACCAGTTTGGAGATATTCTGCTGTCACTCAGCATAGAGAACAAAGTTAAGATTTCCAACACTAATGTCAAGTCGGTCCTTCTATACGGGTCAGAAACTTGGCCGACGTGTCACGAAAAGGATTTCCAACAAGTTACAGACTTCTTTCAACAGCTGCCTTCGCTGGCTCTATACTGAAGATCAAATGGCCAGCTGATCAGAAAGAATAAGTAACTAGAAACTCTGCCTGGGGACAAACCAAGCAAGAACCGACCGCTCAACAAATATGCAGGAGAAAAAGGAGATGGATCGGACATACATTGAGGAGACCAACGCATGATGTCGCGCGACAGGCCCTCGAGTAGAATCCAAGTGGCAAGCGACGAGTGGGTCGTCCTAGGATGAAATGGAGGAGATCGTGTGTCGAGGAGGAGATGAGTGATTATGATCAGTCGTCGACCCAGCTGAAAAGGATGGCAGAAAATAGAAGAAGGCGGAGATGTGTTGTTGAAGCCTTATGTTCCACTAGGAACCCAGGAGAATAATAACAGATAATAATTACTTTTGGCTTTAACTGAAATCCTAGGTTGCACGCGCTTTTGAATAACAGCCTACTATCCTCAAGCAAATCGTATGGTAGAAAGTCCACACTGACAGCTGAAGGCTGGATTATCAGCCACGGAAACTGTACATTGGACTGAATCACCACTGTTAGTTCTCCTATGCACACGAAATGCCTTGAAAACTAATGCTGGTTGTACTACTGCTGAGCTAGTATTACACAGCACAACACTACGATTGCCAGGCGAATTTCTCCCGCTCTCGAGCTCCCCACTACCTGTAGATCACGCCTCGTATATAAAGTCACTAAATGTATGACTAAATTCTTTGTCCTGCACGAAAATGAGCTCACACGACTCTGTTAGTATCGACCGTCTGAAACCGACCTACTCAGAGTGATATCCCATCAACCTAGAATTGAGCGTTCCGAATAATGCACAGGTAACTGAATACGCGTTAGTTGTCAAAAAAATCACTAGCACGACAAAAACAACCAAATCTTCTTTCGAGACTCAAACGAAAACGTGTTCTAGAGGAATCGTGAGATTCTGAGAACACCTTCATATTCATCTCACATAGAGAAATTAACTACACCCATCCAATTCTTTTAAAATCAATCTATCGCACTGTGGTACATTTTTTCACGCCTATACACTCGTTCGCATTGCATCCCACATCATAAGTTAGGTGTTTTTTATGACTGTTCAAGCAACATCCGCAGCAACAGAAATTTATCTTATTCAGTGATCTCTTTTTCGAATTATTTTCCCTATGGTAGAGTTATGCCCTTATTCATCCATTATTTTTTGCTATATTTTCCCCGACAAGGTTCTCAGCATTCTTGTTTTCTTTTCTAGGTGTGACGGGCACTGGACAAGAAGCAAACGAAGCATGAGGTCCGACGGATGAACATCTACAAAGGTAATCTATCAAGCCTATCGGAAGAGTTTTACTAGTGGTGCCACCATTAGCCTTTTGCTTCCGCCTGATTTCGTCTTAGGGTCTTCACAACTCCACTAGGTGGGGCGATGGAGTGAGCTGTAGCGGTAGGTAATTCCCCAAGATTATTAGTTACAGCATTCATCACTCAACATTGGATGTTGACCGCCGCCATTTAAGTCGGCTTGCCTAGCTGAAGGCTCACGGTCAAGCATCAACGTCATTTGGCATGCCGTCGTGTTACGTTCGGTTGTTCGTGCACAATCCCTGGCTAGTTAGGCAATCAACCTCGCACTACGATTTGGTCCAGAAATACACTTCGCAATTTTCATCGCCAATTGTGGTGTTTCGCTTTGTCTTTGGTCTAGGCCGAACGAATACTATAGAAGGTGTGGATACAATATCTTGCACTACCATACTTACTACTATCCGCGAACATCAACACCCTCAACCTCTAAAAACGGTTCGAACCTGATTTGTGTCCAAAAAGAAGCAGGTATCATTGTTTTCTCGCTGCAGAAACTGTTACATGCTGGCTGGTAGACACTACCGTTCATCTCTAAACGCTTAGACTTCACTTAACATTGATAGGGCACTTTCCATAGTGAGCTACTCACTGAATACTTAGCAGCGAAGCATTTCAGGCATATGAATGAGGGGACCACCTTTTCAATAAATACCGAACACAAGTCCTCAATGTCAGCTACGTATGCTAGTCACAACAAATATCATCCTCGAGATATACAGAACCCTGAAGGAGTGAGCTATCTTCATGTTTAGATGGATGGAGTGCTTGAGACAAGGGTCGCGATACTTGAAGTACTCACCTCATTCACCAGTTTTGCAGGAATCTCGAGAGAATTGTGTCTACAATCGTGGACCAAATATTATTAAAGTGGTAGAACGCTCAGTCTGATTCAAAGTCACTCTGTGGTGTGTTGAGTAATAAATACAGTGAAAAATTCTTCAAACAGTGGTTGCTTTAGTGATACAACTGCTAGTGTCCACATACCCCTGCAGTCTAAGTGATTTATATTTACTCTGGCTAAATGGGGCTATGATCGCCTTTGAAGCGGTCAAGGTGTGTGAGAAACCATCTTATTTTTATTTATATCATGCTTGTCAGTTCTATAGGTTTCCATGGATAACATTTTGTAACACAAGAAAACAGTTTAGGAAATAAGGCCTTTATAAGAGACTGCTGGGATGGTATTTGCTTTGTTTCGTTGCTACACAATTCAGTATTATATGCGCTTTTTAGGAGTGAATTAGATCCGTGGAGAAAGTGGAGCAGAAATCCACCTCACTTGCTGAGAAGTGTGATGTCGCTTGGCAAGAGTGGTAAAACTGACTTTCTGCAACAGCTGAATGTTTACGAAAATAAAATTGATGGTGTTTCTGGTTCTAGTTCACTAATTAAGTTTGATGTTGGACATTTAAAGAGAAAGAGAAGAAAGGAGATTTCCTTCATCGTAGCCAAATTTAAGATATCCTGTGACACATTTTTCATTCGAAACTGATCTGGTATTTGTCTTGACTAGAAAATCTTAGACGACTTGTCGCAGTTCAGATCATACTGGTGTCGAAAGCATTTCGATTGGAGAGTAGCTGTTGTATGAATTCGATGTCTAGTCTCGAGAAATGCTTTAGGTGTATTTTGCTTAGTTCGACGTGTCAAACATTTTGCATTCTTTAACCTGTTATCTATCGACCAAATAGTCACATTACGTTTTCTAAAGGGAACCCACTAGTTACCTTACAAATCAGCATTTAAACCATTAAAGGGTAAATAAGTTGAATATGACAGTTTGAACCAAGTAAAATACACATAAAGCATTTCTTACTTACTCGTGACTAGAAATCGAATTCATACATCAACAACTCTTCAATTCAAATGCTTTCGACACCACTACATTCTCAGCTGCGACAAGTTGCCTAAGATACCTTGAAGTCAATTCAGGACAAATGCCAGATCACTTTCAAATGAAAACTGTATCTCTAACGAAAGAGAAGAAATCTGTGTAAAAGCAGTGTTCCGGAGACTTGACCTCGTCTGTCATGTTGATGAAATTAATGTGATATGATATGTGCATATGATTCCACTAGATGTTTCTTCTCTATTTGTTATCGATGTGGTTACATTGACTCGAAAAACATAAATACGAGAATGCCAACTAATTATCTGAAACAACTATTACTGAAGTGCACGTTTAATCTGCATTTTAGATTTGATGACGTCATCTGTAAACATAAGGAGTGAGTCACAGTCCGGTCTCCTTCAGGACCTCTCCCAGAGGTTGTCTTCGATATCATAATTACTCGGAAGAATCCCAGAAAGCCAAAACACGATTTTTATGGATGTTTTACTGTGTAAGTCACATCATCTTCAGCATAATCAATCGGATCTTATCCATCGAAAGAAATTATCTTGAGTCTGCATATGCATACGAGATATATGGACGATACCTACTATCTGTCATGACAACGGTTCAGATGCTAAACTCTCCAGAAAATGTAATCGTCGTCAGTCGTTTATGCTTCTCACAATAGAAGAAAAGTCGATTTCCACATTTCACTTCTTAGATGTTACGCTAGATAGAAGAGAGTGGGACATACTGCAAAAAATCGACCTGCTGACAGTATGATCTTCACAGGAAAGTACACTAATGACAACAGTTGGATACCCCTAGGTAGAAAGAGAAGTCTTTTTCATTCTCTAAGCTCCAGAATTCGGGAGATTCGCTCCCCAAATACGGTCGATAAAGAGCTGGAAAACATTCGAACAACACTCTAAATTAATAGATATCCAAGAAGGTATATTGGAGAAAGAAACATGAGGAAAGAAACCACTCCTTGTCAAATCACAATGTCAAAGAAAATTGTATCCATGAGTTTGGCATTCAATGATGACACAAGTGCTGAAGGGATTAAAAACCATCTATCAAAGCTTCCTTCCATGCCGTTGACCCACACTTAGTAATCTCCAGTAGAAGTGCCTGTGCCCATCTGTATGTTCGTCTGCTCTTTCACGTGCTCCTGTGGAGCTGGTCATATTGGATGTTGTAAGCTTGTTCCCCGCAAACGCCTAACTGAACACGATTCATTTCGCTTGGTGAAAGGATAGAATAAGATGACGGAGTTTCCCACTTATGGAACACCTTTTGTTATCAGGTGATTCACACCCACGAGATTTATTATTTAAGGTTATCTACATAGTCAAGTCCAGTCAATCTAAAAGTTGACGTTTTTTTCCACTTATGTATAGCTGAAGCTCTAACTTTACACGAACAGAAACCTAAACTATGTATTCAAAATCATTTTGTTAAGCCCCTTTCTTTACCTTCATCATAGTAGTGTTCTTTTCATTTCATTTATTCTCTTTTACCACTTGAATTCATTTCACTTCACTTCATCTTCGCCGTCTTTAATGTTATCATAATCATCACACTTTTCATTTAATTTTTTTTTGACATTTTGCCTACTTTGATATCTGAATACCAATTCACTTATTCGATAATCTCTGAAAATCTTCTAATTCACCCACTTCAACTCTAAATCCCTTAAATAACAGGTTAATTGTCTTTATTCTTAACATCATATGCATATTGACTGAGCAGTGTTCATTGCAACCTCAAGTCTTTTACCGTAATAGAAATACAACTATACAGATTGAAAATGAAGTCATCAAAAAGAAAGATTTCTTCGTTGAACAAAAACTGTATTTCTCTTTATAAGATAAATGAGTATATTTCGTGATTTTAGACAATGGCTGTATGAATCCACTGAGTCGCTTATACAAAACTCTGTAAACGAACTCGATACAAATGAATAAGTCATAAATATGTACTACAGTGCTTGCACCTCAGAGCTGTAATCTTTTGCTCTCCCCGAATTCCGAACTTTGTCTTAGTCCTCCAGTGCTCCAGGGTATATCAACGGTAGTCATTTACTCAGTATGGGATCTCCTCTATTTAATATGAAGACAAAAGCTGTCCTTCAAGTTCTAAGCGTCCTTGCATATTTTCGTATCGAAAGCGGAAATCATTCGTGGAGGTGGACTGGGTCGTGGATCACGTGACAAATGTATACCTAAATCACCTGAGTCGACTGATAACAAACTGACGCTAATATATTTACCTGATTTTTGCTGTTTTTATCTGAAATCAAATACACTATTGTATAAATAAGACGCATCACAAGTGCACTATCCCACCTTATATAGATCACGTGTAGTAATTAGTGTATAAAATGGGTTTGTCACTCACTAGTATGGCGTTCGGAATTCAGCTTCACACTTTCCCTTGAACCTATAGATGGAAACAATAAATAGACGAATACATATGAAGAATTATTGATGTGTCAAAGTATACAGCTGTTCTACCGAACACAAGTAACAAGGCTGACACGGTACAACTGTTGAAATAATGGAACGTGGTTCCAAATACTACGAAGGCTATAATTACAGCACCGCAAAGTCTCATCAGTCACGCCGATCATTTACCTCGACTTCTAACTTCCTGAGGCAACCATCGATTGTAAAATGATTCCCATTGGTTTCAAGTTTAATATAAATAAAAAGGCTTCTAGAAAACCTACGCAGTATATTCTAATCTTTCTTTCTCTCTCTCTCTCTCTCTATTACACTACTCAGTGGACAGTCAAAGTGATGCACTTCCGCATATTTACAGCACTGAAGTAAATACACACGTGTGAAACTGTCTCCAATTCCAGACCGGTGCATACCGGTTTGAACTACTCTTGTCACAGTCCATACTGGAACAAAAAGTATTCTCAAGAACTTGTAAAGTCTTTCAGACAAATAAATGTGTAAGCCTACAGTTTTAAGGTGGATGATCAGCCTAGAAAACTTATAAGATTCACTGAAGGGAAACTTCCCTTCTCGATGACATTAGATTAAAGCTTTCCTAGTTTGCTAATTCAACACACGCAACAATATTCATATGGTGAGTATCTATCTATGAAGGCAACATCTAGAAAAGATATATGATCTTGTGTTAGTCGTTTGTATTTGGAAGGTAAAGTACCATATGATAACTTGAAGTTGCAATTAATGTAGTTATTCCGTAGGAGGAAGCGAAATGAAGTGATAGAACATGTTGACCACTTCACCTATTTGGGAAGTTGTATTAGCACCAACGGACTGATTGGTGACGAAATCTCAATCTCAACACGGATCCAAAAGGCTCGAGCTGCTTTCGCTGACTTACACCACCTCTGGCGTAGGCGTGACATCCAGCTATCAACCAAGGGACGTGTGTACTGCTCAGTAGATCGCTCCGTCCTTCTCTATGGCTCTGAAACATGGCCAATACGCGTTGAAGACATGAAAAGGTTGACTGCTTTCGATCATACATGTCTGCGATCTCTGTCTCACGTTAGGTGGTTTAACAAGGTAAGTAATGTTGACGTTAGGCATAGAGTGTTGGGCAAACAGGGAAAATCAATCGACAAGGCTATAAAGTTACATAGATTGAGATGGCTAGGTCACGTCACGTGGTGCGCATGCCTAACCATCGCCTCCCTCGACGGGCATTACTAGCTGATATAGGTGCAGGTTGGAAAAGGGTAAGTGGTGGCCAAACAAAAACATGGCATCAATCCATGAAATCCTTGACAGCTATAAACTGAGTCAGGTAGGGAGATTCGGACTTCCGGGTTGGGGCCCTCGGGACTCTAGGAATCAATGGCTGGAGACAATAGGTGAAATGGCTCAAAATCGTTGTCAATGGCGCAGATGTATTCAGTCTCTGTAATCTTTCATATTCCTTTCTATCATTACCCATTCTGTTTCACTCTCATACTTGTGAAACTCTATTAATTCTCTCCACTGATCTTCTTGCCTACCTTTGTGTGCTATTTGGAACGTGGGAACTCGAACTGCTGCACTTCGGTGCCAAGTTCTATGTTGAATCCAAACAGACAGACGCCAGTACGAAAGAAATTTAGTGAAGACCCTCAGCCACAGAGTTAGAGCTATATGCTAAGAAGAAGTAATTTAAGATGAATTAAGCATTGTATATGATACTTTGATCGAAAATAGCTATCCCGAAAAATTTATCAAGAAACACATGACAAAGAAAGCGGAAAAGGACTACTCACTATCTGTAAACAAGAAGCCACTTATATACGACTGGAATTCAAGGGCATATACCAAATGAGATAATTACGAGGAAATTAAGAAAATCAGTTCGAAGAACTCTTAATGCTAGGAAACTACATGTCTTATTCTCTACACGATCGATGGTGATTGTTCGACTGAGATATGAAGTACTTAGACTTGCCACTTCAAATTGTATCTACCAATTCAACTGCGCTTGTGGAGAGAGTTACATTGGCCGTTGCTCGAGGAACTTGATTTTTCGTGCTCGAGGACATCTCCCAGTATGGCTAAGTAAAGGTGTAGTAAAAACCATTAACAGTTCGATATTGGACCATCTGGTGCAAACCGGTCACAAAGCCAGCCAGCGTGGAAGAATCCTTCTCTATAATCTACCGGGTGCCTAATAAATTGCCAAAATCATCGAAGCACCGCATGCTCCAAACAGCAGAGGCTATTGCGATTCGCCTCAAACAACCAGTGCTCTGTGTTCAAAAGAAGCAATTCCAGCCCCTACTGCTGTCCTGGCCTTCAGTAGAGGCTATAAATTTATGAATTTATAATATTATCTTTCTTAATTTTTCCGACATTCAGTTTATTTTATCTTGATGCTATTGGCAACTACTTCGCTACTACGGGGTCCCATCGACAATTATACATCTCATCCAACAGTTATACGACAATGCTGCATGCCAAGTAATCCACAACGGGAAACTTACGGAGGCCTTCGAAGTGAGGACGGGAGTTAGGCAAGGCTGTCTACTATCACCAATGATCTTCCTGATTTTTTTTTTTTTTTTAATGCGACAGACAACGGCAACCAACGAGGGAACAGGCATAAAATGGACTGACACGAAAGACTTGGAGGATCTGGATTTCGCCGATGATATATGTCTGATTTCCCATAAACTGGAAGATATGCAAGTGAAAAGTAACAAGTTGGCAGAAGAAGCATCAAAGATAGGACTTCACGTGAACATAGATAAAACAGAGATGATGAAGATTCCTAGCCAACAGCAACAACAACAACAACAGACAACAATCAGCATAAGTGGGAAGAACCTGAAAGAAACAACCTCCTTCACCTACCTGGGAAGCATCGTCTCAACTACAGGCGGAACTGACGAGGACATCAAAGCCAGAATCGGAAAAGCAAGACAAGCTTACATTACTCTCAAATCTGTGTGGAGGTCAACAGCACTCAGCATCAAAAATAAGATCCGGATTTTCAACTCCAATGTGAAGTCAGTGCTACTTTACGGATCAGAGACTTGGCGAGTCATAAAGAGCATCTCAAACAAACTTCAAATCTTCATTAACAGCTGTCTCCGCTCAATACTCAAGATCAGATGGCCAGAAAAGATCAGCAACAGGGATCTCTGGGAGGGAACCAATCAGGAACTGATTGTGAAACAAATAGGCAGGAAGAAATGGAGATGGATTGGCCATACGCTGAGGAAACCATCAAGTGACATCACTAGACAAGCCCTCGAGTGGAACCCGAAAGGGAGGCGGCGAGTTGGTCGTCAGTGCGAGGGTGACTTGGAGGAGGTCATGTGAGGAGGAGATGAAAGCATGTGGACAGACCTGGAGCAGGGTGAAAAAGTTGTCAGGAAACCGAAGGCAATGGAGGTGCGCAGCTGAAGCCCTATGTTCCTCTAGGAACTAAAGGATACAATAATAATAATAATAATAATAATAATAATAATAATGCTATTGAGCTGTAATCTATCAATATTATTGATTCGATGTTATTTAAACATTATTGTTGTTTATAACACTAATTCAGTCATTCGCTATAATGTATATATAACTGTGGAGCCTGATAATGAAGTTATCGAAAAGAGTACTCTTTGTTCAGTATCCATTCTTTTGAAAATAACTTATTTCCAAACAACCAAGCGATACAACATGAAATCAAACATAGATGCAGGTATTATTTCTCGGACCTCGTGGACACCTTGATACATTCCATACCCTATATTGATTTTCGCCCTTTCATCCACCTCCAATTATTTATAAATGAAGAGTGTTTCTTTGAATATCTTATGATTCATAACACCTAAAGTCATTCTGAATCCATTGGAAAGATAAACAAATTTGCACTCCACTAGAAAATATCCTCCCAATGTAGCATCAGGCACTTCAGTTAAAGAAGGGAAACTTGAAATAACGACATAATACGATGTCTGTGTGCTATGCTATGCAACGCCAACGAAACACTTTGGACACACACACACACAGACGAACAAACAGACAACCCGACCGCTCAAATCAGCGTGAATAAAGTAAAATTCCAGCTTCTGAGTTCATGGGAATCTAAGTGACTAGATTAACAGACAACGAAACAACTGAAAACATCAATGCTTTAATTTGCTAACACTTCTATACAAGAGAAACGACACACATCAAATTCAAAAAGTGAACTTATGCCATCACAAAATGATCAAAACATCCCACTTTCTCTGAATGCTTTACGCAGAAATGTAACCCGGTATTTAAATTGAAGTCTGCAATCATACGGATAAGACTCACTTTTCTTTATTATCCCAGCCATAGACGCTGTTATTTGGGAGTATCCATTGCATGCTATAATAACAAGGAACTGATAGAAATATTTTACTATGTCACGTCGTGTCCTGATTATTTTAACATACACCACAATGCTTATGTGAAAAAAGCTCGCGAAAGATATTTGTAATTTCAAGCTATAACTGAAAATAACACAAACAATGGAGCAATTTAGTAAACTGATAAACACAAGCATACTCTACATATAAATTTAACTCAAATGAAAACATAAATTCTGAACAGAATATGGGGTACGAATCTTCTTACCTGAAATTGGAAATCATCAGTTAGCTAACGTCAAATCAACAGTTTTAATACATCAGTCATTAGTAGATTTCAGACGTTGAAGGTTAGAGACAAGACAAGATCTGAAACTTATCGCCCAATTTCTTCTAAGCAGTACGACGAGACCTCCAAGTATATGGGTTCGTCAGTTTGTTTCCGTGTGATTCGAACAGCTGGTTCTGTCATAACACTGGGCACGTAATGGCCGACGCTCATCGATCTCGTTGAGTGTCCAACGAATAGATCCACAACCGGACGGCTTGTACATTCGAAGTTGTAATACATACCGGCTATTCCAGCACCCTTTTCCATATCTAATGAAAGATATTTTGAATTTAGAAAACCATCAATCAGAGATGACTTGACTACTTCGGGAACAGAGATTGACGAACCGCTGAATCGTTCGGCACAACGCTGGGCCAGCTGGGTCCTTACTAACTGTTCGCCTATGCCAGAAGTGACAGTACCGATTCGGGAATACAAACTGAGTTCCTCTGCCCAGCAACCACAACCGTATGTACATGCCTGACCAATACGACCCTCGTATTTTACTGCAATACCACCGCTTGACGCCGCAGAGGCAATGTTCCCTTCCAAGTCGACGCATACAGCACCGACGGTGTCAGAGCTGGATTTGTTCTCTTCACTGGAATAACTACACCCAGGCATACAATCGGTAATATTCGCATTCCCATTTGTCTCGTCACCATTGTTTAACCAACTTGTGTATTTTTTCCACAATAATTTTGAAGTTGTAGTGGTAAGATCACAGGTATCAATAAAGTGTCCTTTCGAAGCTACCCAGTCATGAACCCCATCACCGAAAAGTAAAGATGGCTGGACACGTCCATTTTCACCCAAAGGGTAGTCAATCTGCGACTGTAGAAGAAGTCTTGCAACTTTCACAGGATTTCTTACATTTCGGACGGCACCGATCCCAGCAAACCGATGGGTAGAACTACTCATTATGCCTGCGTCACACTCGACAAACCCATTTATAGTTAAATTACTCCCAATTCCCGCATTGGTTAATGGACAGTCTTCTAAATAAGCAACAGTAGCCTCTACGGCATCCACAGCGTTCTTATGTTCAACAGACAGCAGCTCCGCAGCAAGTAAACAGGCTTCGAAACATAATTTATTATATTTCTCTTCGTTAGATTTTGATTGGTATCCTGCGCCCGAATGCACAATAACACAAACCATGATATAGCACTACGAAATTATTCTGTTGAAGCTTCTAAAATTAAACAAAAATAGTAGTAGATAGTAAGAAAGCATGTGGAACAATCGTGTAAATATGCATACAATCGAAAAAAAAGTAAATGAGGAATAATTTCCCCGCCAACTATTCAGAATCATCACTCTGAATCACTGATATTCAAACTGAATTAAATTCTTCAGATAAATTTTATTTCAATTCACACATAATTAATTCATGCATGATTAATTACAAAACATTCCACTGTAATGATCAATTTACACATCTGTATATATAGATACATAAAAAGCAATTTCAAAACAGATGGATTTCGCAACCCTTGTAAAAATAGTGCTCATGACCACATTCACTTATTGGGAGAAAAAGGGAATACATCACCAGAACAACCAAAACATGCCATTCATAGCATCGCCTAAGTAATAACACCTCAAAAAGATAATTCTAAACTACATCGACAATAAAGAAAATCACTTTTATCTATTTGGTTTGTGAGAATGACATTTCACAGTCAACCTCCTTTAATCACATCAAAACCAACACCGTTGTCTCTCGCTTAAATTTGAGAGGGAAAAGAACAAGAAGTTCAGCGAAAATATCTCTCAGAAATGGGGGTGGTATTCCAATGGTCAGATTCTTGTCATTTATATATTTATTATCAAGCTGTACAATCGTATATATATGGTTTTATAAAGAAATTATATCCGGTGAGGGAATTAGGTCAAAGGTGTAAATACATGAAATAATAATAGTATGAAATAAATTTAAAATATTTGTGATTAGGTTCATAGTTTAAGTCAAGTGGAACAATAATTAATGTCATATATAAGATAATACATCGGGTGTATAGATTTTGGGGAGAGGCATATAATTGTAAGATTAATAGACGAATGTAAAATGTTACGTAATATGGTGTGAAATTTGATAACATAGAATTTAATATTGTAAAAATAAAGATAAAAAGTATACACATGAATAATTTTTGGTTTAAAATGTCAAGTAGATCAAGTGGAAAAGATTCAGAATGAGAGTCGTAATAATAATAATAATGATAATAATAATAATAATCGAAGTAATAAGGGAAAAGTACATAAAATAATAAAATAAATGTCTATCCCTCTACGGCCAAGGCAGCAGTAGGGATTGTACATACTTCTTTTGTACACAAAGGTCTGGCTTAAAGTCATGAATTGCCAAGGCCTCAGCTGTCTTTAGAAGTCTGTAACGAAGAAAACGCGGGAAGATAAGCTCCCCCGTCTGACCGCCTCCATGTGCATCTACCAGTTCACCTGCTCTTGTGGAGCAAGGTACATTGGCCGTAGTCAGAGAATGCTCTCCACACGGATACGAGAACATATTCCAGCTTGGTTTTACAAAGGAGAAAGGAAATGTGTGCGAAGTTCTATCTTAGAACACCTCATCGACTCCTGTCACTCGGTCAACCCTGACCATGATTTCAAGGTCATATACAGAATTCATGCCAACTTCCCGCGTTTTCTTCGTTACAGACTTCTAAAGACAGCTGAGGCCTTGGCAATTCATGACTTTAAGCCAGACCTTTGTGTACAAAAGAAGTATGTACAATCCCTACTGCTGCCTTGGCCGTAGAGGGATAGACATTTATTTTATTATTTTATGTACTTTTCCCTTATTACTTCGATTATTATTATTATTATCATTATTATTATTATTACGACTCTCATTCTGAATCTTTTCCACTTGATCTACTTGACATTTTAAACCAAAAATTATTCATGTGTATACTTTTTATCTTTATTTTTACAATATTAAATTCTATGTTATCAAATTTCACACCATATTACGTAACATTTTACATTCGTCTATTAATCTTACAATTATATGCCTCTCCCCAAAATCTATACACCCGATGTATTATCTTATATATGACATTAATTATTGTTCCACTTGACTTAAACTATGAACCTAATTTATATATTTGCAAAGGAAACAAATTGTCTGTGAGAGGCACATTCGTAAATAGAGATTCTACGTCCAGTGATAACATTTGTTTGCCACTTACATTCAAGTCTTTTATGCATTCAATAAACTCAAAAGTATCTCGGAGAGAGTACTTACAGAGTTGTTATCTCACAGTCTAGCATTTTGGACATCCATTTGGCAATCGGATGGTATGGTGATCCCACCATGTCTAAAATTGGTCGAAGTGGCAGACCTGCTTTGGTAGACCGTAGAGTCAAGGAATAATTGATCCTCTTGATCTCAGACGTTCAAATAGGTCGTCATTCATGCAGCAGTCGCTCTCCATCTTCCTAAAGACATCTGTCAGTTGCTGTTCCATCAGTTCTGTCTTAATCTTCTCATTGTCTGGTCTTGAAAATTTACTATCAACAGAGCCACTAAGCGCCTGCATGGACTTGTTACCACAAAAACCTAAGCAGTATTATGAACCAATACCTTAGCATACACCAACTCACGTAATATTACAAAATACTCAGGTATCAGACATATGTGTTGCACAGCAGTTCTTTTCGTTAGCCTCTACGCTTGAGATATCCCTGATGAAAGAACCTAGAGGAAAGTTTCAGGTTTCTCACAAGTTTCTCCGCTTCATTGGTCGCTCTAGATGAAGCGACATAGTAGGTAGTGTTGCAGTAAAACATAAATTCTTAGGTAAGACGAGATCAATCGGTGAGGTGGTGAATGTATACCAATCAATGTGTCTGAGACATTTGATACACTTATCGAGTCATCGACGTCTTCATTGAGAAACGTCAGGTGAAATGCAATTCGGTTGAAAAAATCGTGGGATAGTGAGGTTGAAGGTGATGCCAATCCATTCAGCCCTAGAGCCTGAGATATTGAGTGTTGCTTAGCTAGAGCCCTCAGACTGCAGACTTATGATGAATTGTCTCCTTATGACTTTAGAAATTCTGAATACTTTCGTGATCTCATTTTAATAATGATCTCTTGCACATATAATGTAATCCAACTTCTGTCCCCTTTCCATGTTTTCGGAAGTGAAACAATCTAAAGAATTTATTAAAGCATCTGCAGTTTTACCATATAAGGAGGGGACATCTGAAATCCTACGTAGGATTCTTAATAAAGCAGGAACTAGGGTGGCATTAAAACCCACAAACCCACTCAGGGACAAGCTCTGTAGGTCAAAGGACCCCGTTGATCCAATTAGACAGAATAATGTAATTTACAAAATACCTTGAACTACATAAGTCAAACCAGTAGATCGATGGTAGTCAGGTTGTCACAACATAAGAATTCAGCTAAGGTTAGAATGATTGACCCCGTGAAGATAAGTAATTCCGAAAAAGGCTCAGCAATGGCACTGCATGCACTAACACACAACCCCACAATAGGGTGACAGAGGGTTAAAATTCCAAAAAGCAATACAGATAGGTGGCGAGAGAGGTTGATTACTGAATCTCTGTTCATAGAATCCACACCCAACACGTGCAATAGGAATGACTCATTGTTCATAACAGAAATATGGAAAATATTACTACCAGTCAAATCAAGAGATGAGAAATAGTGGAACCATATGAATGAAGTTGGAAAGTTGTGTCAATAACTTGATATGATTATGAGCAATAAATTGTGCTCAAAACGTTGTAATCAGTAAATATTCCTGCATAACACTGTGACACTTTGTCAAAATAAATTCCATCCAAAATGGGATTATACGCCACCACAGTGCACAAGTCCTATTCTTTTATCCTCACCAAAGGGCAAGATGTAGTATTTGACAAGACCTCAATAGTGAGAATGATATGCCATTTCTTTCGAGACATAATCGGCTTCAACACTTGTCACACAAATCATGACTCATTCGGCTATTACTGGAGCAATATTTCTTCGGACAACGCTCCAGGTAGGAAGAGCGGAGTGACAATAGAAGCCACTGCACAGTTCCACTACCATAAAAATGGAGGTCTTGTTTATTACATTGTCAAAACCTTGTAGTCAAATGCAAACAATGTCTCTCCTGAAGTGGAGTTTGCGGAAAACTGATTTAATAATGTAGTGGTTCCAGATTTAATGTAACTTAGCGTTGTGAAATTGGAGGACACCAAGCTATTATTAGAAATCATCGCAGTATACAGTGATGAGAATGATTTCATTTTGGGGCAGATACATACAGTTCGAGTGTTGGGTTTGAACGACCCAGATTTGTCCAGTCAGCATTGACTTCAGGTGCACTGCTGACATTTTGGGTAGACTTCGGGTGCAGTTCAGACAACCGTCTTAATTTCTCCAATGAGCCTGGAGATTTTGCCTTGAAATGTCTACAGTGGGCCTTAAGAAAATGCTAGCTGGATAAGTTTTCGGCTACAGGTGGCTTGCACCGCTTAACTATTGCTTTTATCCATTCACTGCATGCACCCCAAATCTTAATTACACAGAATCGGCAAAGTTAAACTATCATAGCCAAAACCCCAGTGGCCTTGAAAAACCAATCGAAATTCAGGTGCAAAAAGCCACATAATCGTCAGAAAATACACTAGAAATGTTGCAGTTTTGATACTACACTGTATAGTTGCAGCTTATGTGTTGCAAGAATGTCTCTCAGTTACCATACAGATGATCATTCAGATATCATACCATGCCCAATAAATGCATTCATCCAAGTGACTGTAGATCGTGTTGCTTTGAGATCCATTGACAATTCTAACACTGTTCTCCAACCCAGTCGGTTAATGCACATGGGCAAACGTGGGATAAAAGGGTAATCTAGATCGGCAAAAACGTGGGCAAAAGATGGTGTAAATGCAACCGATTTTACCCACTTTGGCCACATTTCCCACTTTTTCCCCGTTTCCCCATGTCCAGATAAAATTTGTTTGTCCCACCTTTTCCCAGTTTTCCCACGTAACCCACGTTTTTACCCATTTATCCCATGTGCAGGAATTCAAAATATACCCACTTTTTCTCCGTTTGCCCATGTCACTTTAGAAAACAGCCCACTTATTCTCACTTTGCCCATGTTACAAACGAAAACAGCCCACCTTATCCCACTTTGCCCACATTTAAACGGAAAACTACCCACGTTTTTACCCACATATCCCAGGTCCACAAAAAAAGTAACCGACTGGGTATCCCACTTTGCCCACATTTAAACGGAAAACTACCCACGTTTTTACCCACATATCCCAGGTCCACAAAAAAAGTAACCGACTGGGAATCTACCCTTAACTCCAACTATAATCCTAACTTTAATCCCAAACCTAGGTTCATGTTAGCTAACATTAACCCTGGACCCTAAACCTTAGTCTTAAAAGCCACAACTCTACCTGGCAGTGTAGATTTGCAGAAAAAGTGCCTAATAAATAAGAATAATACTGTATCTACCCTCTCAATGTCCAAAAAAGCAGACGTGATTTGATTTGGAGTGATATCACTCCATATATATTTCATAACATCCTATGCGTCTGATTGGTTCCTGATGGTCAACCTTTGAAAGACCTTGGCATTCATTGTGCTACTTCAACTTAGTCAAAGAACCAAACAAAAATTCGACCGTTTCTACACCAGCCCAGTATCTACCAACTGACGTGGAATTCAGAAACACGACGAACAGAATCCTACCTGAAGTCCGCGCAACCAATATTGAAAGTGTTCGGTCACGCACCTCCAGTCGACTTAAACAACCGACTTCAACACCCCACAAGGAATAATGGTGGAGCTGAAAAGTAGTAATTTCGGCGACTAATTCATGTACGTTGACCTTGTTTCAAACACGAACACAGTCACAGATCTCGGGATAACATACTCAGATCTTACTTTTACTGAACATGTAAACAAGGTAGTATCTGATTGTAAACGTCTAACCGGCTTTGTGCTACGCAACTTTTACACTCCAGAAGCCAAATTAGCTATATACAAGATATCCATTCGCCCCAAACTTGAATACTGTGCCCACTTATGCAGTAGCTTTAAATCAGTAGACAGAAAAAAGTTGAAGGCGTCCAAAGACTCCTCACGAAACGCATATTAGGCTATGATCAGCAAATAGAATACCTTGACAGATGTATTCGACTGGACTTAGAACCCTTATGGTTAAGGAGAGTGAAGTGCAATTTGTTCTTTATTATGCATCTCTTATTTATCACATCAGCACCTGTACAGAAATGCTACTTACCTACCCCAACTAACGCAATCATCTATTATTCCCGCGTGAAATTGACAAGTATTTTTGGGTGAGGATATACGTTATAACGTGGTTATATTTCCCGCGACTCAGGTTTTTTCGTCTTTCATTGGCTAGAACAGTGGCGGTCAATTGGATATTTGATTTGTCCTTTGTAGGTCGTATCGTAAGAGGTTTTGTGTGGTTGTGTTATGCGCCGTTTGCAAGCGAATGTGACAAAGATAGATGTAATTTTTGACTATTTTAACATTGTTTCACTGTTTTTTTACACAGATACACTTCTCTTTTCGCTATAAACTCCCTGGAAACTGGTCAGGCATTATGGTTCCTATCAGTGACTACCATCCCGTGGGTGCCAATGCATTTCTTGAGTTGTGTTTTTAGGTACAGTATTTCCTACTTCGTGATTTCTCACTCACATAGTCTGGTATCCTGTGTTTCTTGCGACTTAGCTGTCACAAGCTGTTGTAATAATGTGCTTCGTTAACGAGCCCTTTTTCTAGAATTTCATCGCAGGTAATCAGCGCGAGCGCAAGCAGCACATATGTAGGAAGCTACAAAAGCATTAGAAGACTTTCAAAAGGCGTGAACTTCATATATTGCTAACAGTGACGAACTTTTCCGCATACCAGTATGTGGATACGTTCACACGCGTATAGGAAATCCACGAGTGGGACATTGTATTTTAGTGGGACAGTTTTGCGAGACTTTCATCTAGCCCGTATGTTTCGGTCTAGTATTTCTGTCCCTCAGACCACTAACAAAGTATTATCAAATGCATTCTTGTAGTATGATTCGATGGCACAATTACTGGCAGTTAATAATATTATTTATGCGTAATGTTCATGATATTTTCTGCACCATTAACGTGCTCCACATTTCAAAAACAGTGTAAATTAGGAAGACTAAACTTAGCTTATACTTAACTCAAATATGTTCATGCATGTTAATTATGTAAATGCTTAATTTATGTAAGTGAATTTAGTCTGTATCACTTTCAGGAATGATGGGTCGCAATGAGGTCAGTCAGTTCATTAAATCCAGTGGAAGCAGATGTAGCTGCATTCGGACAAAGGCATCCGAAAAACAGTGATGAGCGTTTTACGACTTATAATCGGATACATTTGCATAATCAGTTTTAGAAATTGATTCTGCATACAACAAGTGGAGGTAAGTTCACTCATTCATGTATAACCATGCAGATATTCTTTTTTACAGTTTGTGATACCGGATAGATTTGCATAT
Organism: Trichobilharzia regenti; assembly: GCA_944472135.2. Classification (NCBI taxonomy): domain Eukaryota; kingdom Metazoa; phylum Platyhelminthes; class Trematoda; order Strigeidida; family Schistosomatidae; genus Trichobilharzia; species Trichobilharzia regenti. The sequence continues at coordinate 131,010,977 of OX235270.1, read as the reverse complement.
GGGCGTAGAGTTCTGTTTGCTTGAATTTTGGAAGAATTCAAAGGTGACGCACTTCGGACACTGGACAGTTTCCGTCGAATAATGGGAGATACTTTCCAAACGAAGACTTTCATCTTTGACTGTGCTCAGATAATACATGTAAATAAACTTGTTTGCGTTGCAGTAAAATAAAATTTTCTATCTAATATTCTTGTGCCTTTGTATTTGTTCTGCATGCGGTGGGAATACGGCATGGTAGACCGGTACTCCCTAGGATATGAACGCGTTACTGTATATAGGTGTAATTCTGTAGGAACACTATCGATCGATATAAGTAGTGAATTATAAGTACTTAAGTCAAGCCCAAAAATCTGCCTAAAGTTACGCGATTACGTCTCCTAGTCATAGGGAAGTCTGTAGGGACCAAGTACAAAAATACTTCAGTATTTGAAAAATAAGAAATGAACTTAAGCACTGCAATTGAGTCGATTTCTTATAAGGTAAAGTGTATTCAAAAGTAGTTCATTACCATTATTTCACTTAAAGCATGATGTCGATTCATATGATTATGGGTGTTAACTTACAGTGTAAGGTGAAGTGTACACGAGACGAATAATTGAATAGGTTGAGCTGTAGCAATCGGAGTCACATTTACACTACACTGAAATATGCCACCAATTACTTCGTCGGGTCTCATTGATAAGTGATGCCTGCATCTAGTCATCATGACAAATATGGGTACACTCAGAGAGAACAAGAAAGGTCTGGTAAGCATGATGTTAAATATATTTAATGGAAAATAATAACAAGTAAATGTCTTTACGCAGTTGTTTGTCGTAATAATTGGGCCAATATCGAATCGCTGTGACCGGGTTGACTGACGTTACCGGATATCTGCAAATAAGTAAACAAAGTGTTTTTTTAAATTGCTGAAGCAAGAAAGGAGTAATTTTAAGTTGAACGCTTTGCATTTGCCTACCTTTGCTGAAAATGGTTCATTCTCCTTTCTCATTCTTCGTTCATGACAGCATTCTTCTGTGGTTTTTACTGTCACACATATTGTTCATCTTCTAAAGGATAGCAGCAAGCAAATAATAATAATTAGAACAGGTTATGATAAGATTTAGATTGTAAACCCTTAACAATGAACACTGTACATTTGGTTAAGTGCTATGTCCTTGGAATGTTGGTATACATTTGCAATGTTTAATGCAAACCATATCGGTGTAAGCATAGAAAATATGACGTTTTCCATGAAAATACAGCTTTGTTCAAACACTGGTGCTGTTGTGTTTCTAATAAAGGCAACTAGACTGTAAGCAAGCAACTAATAGGCACAAAGAGTAAGTCTCAGATTTAATAAAGGCATATCCAGTTAAGATAAAATGTAGTGTAATAGTGCACAAATGAAAAGACCATCGTGAAGTAGATAAGTGATATTTCAGTGACAGGTAAATTGAAATTTCTGCAACCTTACAATTCCTAAGGCAACCTGACGTGTAAGATCTCTCACAAATTTCTGTAGGGCCTGTGGGGTACCATGGATGGTTTGCCGTTAATCTGAGCTTTTGAAGGATGATTTACAAATCCAAAAGGTAATAACCATCGATACTGAGGTAGTATTTCCTAGCTGTTCGGCATTTTTTCCTTTGAGGCAGTTTCTTATCAACAGTTTGCAGTATTCATAGTGAGTCTATAGGAACCTTCATTGTATCATGATTTTCACCAAATATCCCTTAACTCACAGAAGCAGGCAGTAACCCCATACACTCAAGCATTGTAACCAGAACATCACAAAATGCTTACAGATAACTTGTTTAGTAATAACTGCTTGAAATATAAGGGCTATAAGTGCATCTTTCATAGCCATAATTAAGTCATTAAGAATCTCAGAATATTTTAGTGATTTGAAACAAAATAATTATTAAGATTGATATAATCTATGTAACAGGTGTAGTAGTTGTATGACACACCTGCTAGCTACTAATCAACAGAAAGCTGATACTCATTTTAAGTACTCTGACATTTGAGAAGGACTATTTATACTATTCTTCGAGACACGATGAACACTGATGTCAATATACTCTGATGCCATTTCATGCACTGAGCAATTAAGGCCTTCTGGAATTCCATGTGCAAATGTCAATTAAACTATTATCACATCTTCACCCAAGCACTTTTAACTAGGAACTTCATCAAAATAAATATAATCACCAGGAAATTCGGCAGCCTGTCTCATTCATCGCATAATGTCGTCGATGTGTTACGGAATATTTCAGTCATCCCGGATGATAACAGAAGTGTTTGACATGTTCAAAACACACATCTAACCTATGTCTGCATGCTATTTCTCTTTCACAGGCCAGATTCTCATAGATTCACTGGAATGACAACAGCCATTGCCTGCAGTGTATTTACGACCTTAATATTTGAAACAACTTGCGAAAAACAAACCCTCAACGCACTATAATGCAAATAATACTCTTTCTATGCGAACTTTCTTCAAAAGGATGACTTCTTCATTGATAATCCGTCCGAGCTATAATATACAATTTTACGCTTTACTATGAACAAAATAATGCCGTGTGGCTCCAGAAGTCTAAAACTAGTCAAATATGATCTATTTCCCAAAAAATAGGCGATTATAACGCCTGTAGCCGTGAACGCGGTAACCGATGTCGCTGCGCGATAACACCTGGTTATAACGTATATCCTCACCCGTATTTTTTTCAATCACGGTTTAGATTTGACGCCATATCTACTTCCTTACTTGTACACTTAATTTTAAATGTTTCTCTCACATTTACCAGTATTCAGCTTATTTCTAAATTAACAAATCATATTACATATTCGATAAGTTTTAATAAGTGTACATATGTTCATGCCTGTAAAAATGGCTGGTTCTGTTCCAGAAATAAATAATAATAAAAAATTTCTCTTATTTACAGTTGTAAGAAAGCACTGTAACGGTAACTCATCCATAACGTGGGCTAGTCCTAAATCGTATTGACTACGAAACCATGACTACCTTCTTAAGGTTAACACCCATAAACTCGCCACTAGAGCTAACTTCTTCGCCATTAAATATTGCAAACTTTGGAACCGACTACCCTCTGAGATTAGATCCTGTGAAAGGCCTGATAGTTTCAAAAGGAGCCTAGAAAAACATATCAACATGCCCAGCCTAGCCCGTCTAAAAGATCTCAAATGCTGGTAGAGTGTTGAAACAGTGGCACTTAAATATTTAACTACAGAAAGTACACTAGTTCCTAGACTAACATAATAATGCTTAGTAATTATGCATGTTCAATACTTGAAATTAGATTGTTATTAAATACTTAAAATGATTATGATATTTAGGCAGCAAATGTTATCTTGGTTTACCAGGCTTGCTTTCCTTATAACACACAGTTATTGAGCCTTATGTATTCTTTCATCAGAGGAATTATAACATTGATTATACTCTTATCATATATAGATTGATTTACTTTACGGCTACCTGTAAGACTAACTTCCCTTTTGCAGTATTGTCAACCAAATGCTAAAGTTTTGTTGGTTCACTGTTAATATCTTTTTATAATATGTGTAGACAGGTTACTTTGCAATGTCAAATGTTTACTAATACAAGACTGTCATGATAATTTAGTACACTAAGTCCTGCCAACCGAACTTACCTTCAATTCATACTACCTACATTAGACTCTAACTATAGTGTTCTGCTGAATCTTGCTCCAATATTCACAAAACCTATTCTTTTAATCTTTAAGTCTTTAACTTCTAATAAAGTAATCTGTTCGTTAGAACGGATGCATAAATATCTCCTGGCGGTACGTTCGAAATTGGTGACATTTTTGCACGTGTTTGCTCTGAAATTTATTTACTGCTTATTGTCATATAATTCTTGAAATTATGGTCCAAATCTCTAAAAAACGTGTTCGTAGAAACACAATTGTTTTAGATAGTGGCTCAAATTCGGTTATAACTGCATTACCGCCTGGTAATACAGTATCAACTACTAGCTCTCAAAATGGTTTGAGTGCAGATCTCACTCCTGTGATACAGGTGAAAGATGTTCTGTTAGAGAACTCTGAGTTCTGTAAACTAAACCTCCTTTTGAAAGATATGCAGAGGCAAGTAAGTGAAATTCAGAAAAAATTAGATCAGTTTGATAGTATGTCACTGCCAATCTCAAATACCACGGAGAGCCGTTCTGATATTGGCCAGGTTAAGTGTTTACTGGATGTAACTCAAAATAAGCTTTTGAATTTAGACCCAATAGCCTGTCTTTTAGAAAGGCATCCTAAAATATCTCCAGACAACCTAAATAAAGCTGAAAATCTGATTGACTGCTTGGCTACGGAGGTGATGAAGCGTATAACCTCTTCTCACCAAGCTATAGTTTACAACGTCCCAGATTCTCTGCCCCTGAAAACTGTAAGACACAAAATCCTGATTTGTTGCGGCATGGCTAGTGTTCCATGTGAATGCAAACGACTTCGTAAAAAGTCTAACCAGGCTAATTGCCCAATCATTTTTAAATTCAGTAATTCCCTTGATGCTAGTAAGTTTACTAAATGTCAGGATCACTTAAGACTGAATAGCAGTTATAAGTCTATAACCGTAGCTCAGGATAAAACACCGTGTCAGCGCAGAATAATGCGTAGTAATAACCTGGTCACCTCCTCTAGCTTTGATTTACCAAATAAGGATCGTGCACAGCAACAGACACCTAGTGCTGAAACTAGCATTCAGCAAACTACACAACAACCACACCTGCCAATGGAACTAGGAACTGATTTAGATACCAGTACCCCTGTAAATAAAGCCTCATCGAAAGATGTTAAAATGACTAGAACTTCTGCAAGTTGTTCTAAGAAATTTCCCCCCAAACGTAGTAACCTCACCACGATGAACAAATTTCGCAGGGTTGAGACTAATGATGGGGAAGAATACTTTGTATTCAATAAGCCTGCTGAGAGTAAGAATGCCAACAAACCATCACTTGTTACGAAAAACTCCTCTCGAAACATAAGTATATCTGGAGGTGTTCCGCATGCTCCACCTTATAGAAAGTCAGGCTCCAAGACTCCTAAAGTCTTGCAGCCAAAGCACCTTCCTTCACAATTCCCTTTAAGTTATAAAAACAACCCGAAGGTGTATACCGGTATGACGAATAGCAGTTGGATGGGTAGACCTTTGATGCTATGCCTTTTAACCGTCAACCTAGGCCCAACCTGTACTACCCTTATATCCAGGAACACATGGTAAATTTTCCAGGTGTCCCGAATCACTGGTACGACCCATGGCACCTAGGACCACCTCATTGCACACCAACTCCGATGTGCAGACACCCAGTCCGACCTCCTTTTCATTCATAAATTCTTGCGGTGCTGACGCACAAATAGATTTAGGTTATGGTGACATTTTAAGCCAGTTTGTAGTATCCCGTGACTTATTCACGATATTGCTAATTAATGCACGTTCCTTAATCAATAAGATATCTGAACTAAGGACATTATTATTAGTCGCCAAGCCTACTGTAGCTCTGATTACTGAGTCATGGTGCTCATCCTCTGTACTTGATGTGCATATAGGTATCGATGATTACACTGTACACCGTGCAAACAGAGATTGCAAGCGTGGTGGAGGATGTCTCATATATATACATAGCTCATTTGTAGTCAGTAAGGTGGAAGATGAAACAATGAATAATGTACCTGACTCACTCTGGGTTGTCTTACATGGAGATAAGTACAAACTTCTCATAGGCTGTGTTTATCGAGCACCAAGCGCAACAAAAGAAACTGATGCGTTATTAGCTAAATCGTTTGCACATGCATCCTCGTTTAGTGCTAATTACAAAATAATTGCAGGGGACTTCAATCTTCCAGAAGTCAATTGGCTAACTAGTTCCGGCCCCCAACGCTTCGACGAATTACTTGCCACTATAGACTGTTATGGATGGCAACAACACGTCCAGACACCTACTCGTGGTGACAACATGTTGGACCTTGTTTTTTGTCATGACACAATCCCAGTATCCACTATGTTGGTAATAGATTTTCCAGTAGTGACCATAGAATGGTACTCTGCTCTCTGCCTTTCTCACCACTAAATACAGGAAACAAACAAGACTCAGGAAGCACAATATGTCGTAGTTACAAATATACAGACTGGGGATTAGTCCAAGAACTTATTCGACTCTGTCAATGGGATGACTATTTTACCACTGACTCCCTGGAGGCCTTAGTAACCCTGTTTTACAGGAATGTTACCCTTTGTCTAGATACAGTTGCTCCAAAGAAAATAGTGAAATTAAGTAGACACCGAACTGAATATATTCCAAGGGCACACCGTAATAAGTTAAGGAAGCTGAAGAAACAGTACTATTCCACTAAGGACATATCACTATTGCTCTCAATCCACGAGTCTCTTGAATCTATCAAGCGCCTACGCTCTCAAAAGGACCTCGACGAAGAGTTAACGGCACTTGAAAGTACCTCCAAAGTTTATAACTTAACGGCACTTCTTAAAAAACGAATGCAGTCGGCGAGGGAAATCCCATACTTACTTCACGACAAAGTAATCTACAATGAACCTGCCACTATCTGTGAACTTTCAGTGATTGGTTTGCAAACTTTAGTTTAGAAACACATATGCCTGGTGAAACCGCTCCCCTTACTATCTCTTCCCTTGAAAGCATTGTGTTCACTAATCAGTTAATAGTACAAGCAATTAAAAGCCTTAAACCTTCCACTAGTACGGGACCGGATGGCCTCGCTTCGATAATTTTCAAAAACAGTGGGTGTGATATACCCTGTTACTTCTTAAATTCTTCTCAATATCTATGGACACTGGCACTTACCCTAGTGAGTGGAAAACTAGCTTCATAATTCCACATTACAAATCTGGTGATAGGGCAAACGTCCGCAATTACAGACCCATAAATATAACCCCAGTTATCTCACGAATCATGGAGAAAGTTGTAAAGATCAATTGTCAGACTACCTAATTAGGGAAGATCTTGTTACAAGGTCTCAACACGGATTTCTCAAAAATAGATCCTGCGTTACTTGCCACTTCGACTTTTTCAACTGCATCACTAGTAGTCGCGAAGCACGTAAGCTAGTCGTTGTTCTCTACTTCGATATATCTAGGGCATTTGACATGGTATCTCACAGTATTCTCTTTGAGAAGCTGTACTCTTGTGGAATTCGCAACCCATTACTGAACTGGTTAAAATCATTTCTAAGCAACAGGGTACAAATAACCAAAGTTGGATCTGTATTGTCTCATCCTAGGCAGATCTCAAGTGGGGTCGTGCAAGGTAGTGTCCTAGGTCCACTTTTATTCACAGTCTACATTAACAGCATTTGCAAGTGCTTCACCTCAGGTAAACCATTCCTATATGCTGACGACCTCAAAGTCGTCTACTCCTGCTACACTCATGAATTAAGCGATATGGTTACTAAAATACATCTTGAACTAAGTAGTCTCGCAACATGGTGTGCTGAATCCTGTCTAAATTTTAACATTGACAAATGCGGCTGGATTTGTATCGGCAACAGTAACCTTGATCTAACTCTTGAAATAAATGGGCGAAAACTAGCTAAGCTCAACTCAGTCGTAGATCTCGGTATTAGATACTCTAGTAACCTAACGTTCGCTGAACAGACTGATTATGCCAGACGTAAAACGCGAAGGCTGATAGGATGCATAACACGCAATTTCTTTTGTTGTGAAACTAGGGTTTTATTATACAAAGTATGTGTCCGACCTATCTTAGAATACTGCCCGTTTATTCTTAGTGGACTCAGACAAAATGACAAGCTTAAATTTTTTTCCTTCACGTTCCCCAGTGGAACATAGTGCTTTAAGCTAGTGGCTTGAAGATTCTGTAGCAATGTTTATTTTACAGGATGAAGTTGCTAGCCTCATGCCAAACATTTCCTCTTTACCAGAATTACTTCTGGCTTAGCAAGGTAACGGAGTGCGTCGAACGGGAATCGAGCCCCGGACCATGTGCATGGTCGTCGAGCGTCCTAACCGCTATGCCACCGACGCATGACTAGGGTATAATATTATTATTATTATTAGGGTTTTATTATAGAAAGTATGTGTCTGACCTACCTTACGTGCGGTACAACTTCTTCTTAAATAAGTTTTCAGTCATTTGGAATAGACTACCAGCTAATGTGCGCGATGCAAACACACTTCCAGTGTTCATCTCCTCAGTCACCAGACTACTCAAAGATGACAATGCACTTTTGCGCCTGACTCTTACACCTTCTTTTTCACCCTACATAGATATTTTAAGTTCTTTAAACGTGTAGTTACAACAAACTACAATTATAAATTTTAATATTATTGGAACCAGATGGTAAACACTTCTACACAGGACAGTAATATTAGTTCACACATAATTTGAAAGTTAGCGTAACGGGACTAGTTAGTTAATGAACAAAAATAAGCATAGTTACAAAACAGAATATATGTGTATATATTTATTAATCACTCCTTAAGGACTCCCGTTGCTTTCTTTTGCGTTGCTGTTGTTCGTCTTCTTTTTTCTCTCACCATTTCAGCTTCCATTTGACTTTTTGAATGAGGATGAATAATGTGGATACTTGACCATTTACAATGACAAATGATCTGCGAACATTATTGGTCCAGTATCTTTCAGTTGCCTGGTTAATAACGAATTAACTATCTCCACGACGCAACCTGGATTACATTTGTGGAATATACTCTTATACCAATGGAAAAGTATCTATTTGTAATACAACGTCACGATTGTAACTTATAACATGACTGATCGTATCTGTAAAATATCTTCCTTATTACCCAATTTGGATATAAATCAAATCAAAAATAAGATTCGGATTTGTACACACCCAAGTTATATTGAGGAATTACTTCAAGCTTTATTTTTTCCCAAGTATTTTTAATCCATCCAAAACTTACTTGGGTATTTTTGTTAATGCGAAGTTAAAATTCCTATATTTCATGATGTGCTCCATTGAATGACTTGTTATATTGCGGAATAACTTCAAGCTTTATTTTTCCCAAGTATTTTTAATCCATCCAAAACTTACTTGGGTTTTTTTGTTAATGCGAAGTTAAAATTCCTATATTTCATGACGTGCTCCATTGAATGACTGGTTATCATATTGTTCCCACAGACCTAAGACAAAAACGCCAGCAACCATGTAACTTAACCACAAACCAAATTTATGAAATTTATATAATGCTTACCCATGCCTGTATATTTGGTGTGTCCTGCACAAGTAGGAAATAATGTGTATTTTATTAAAACATTATTATTAATTATGATTGCTAATCGTATATATAATTTATCATATTGATGATGCCTGTAAACTTGCGTCTCTCATGTACAAAATGAGAATATACTAGTATTATTATTATTATATCTTCATAAAGATGTACGGGGAGACCTATTGGAAGCACTCATTAGGAAAGCTAGGGAGATGGAATATGAGGTACGAACATGTCTGGTACCAAGCAATATATTTGCGGTAGCCATAATAATCATAGTCTCAGAGCCTCACATCAGAACAGGAGGGAGGGTGGTACTAGCTGATCAGTAGATATGGTGGTGGTCACTAAGGTGAATCACCCCATTCTGCAGGAACAGCAATATGCAATTTGACGGCTCGAGATTTTTCTGATTTTTATGAGGGCTTAGATCTTTATCTTGAAAAATGTAATAATGTACGCCTAGACAGATCATGCTTCTGCCTTTAAATATATACCATTCGCTCAGCCTATTGTTGAGATGCGACCACGTGGACTCTGCACAGATTTATGGGGCATCTTATAAATTAACTTGCTATCCATTGTCAAATCTTTAAATACCACTTCACAATATCTTATCTCATTCATTTTCCAATAACGTCCTTACTCGATCCTCATTATATTCCATTAAACTTACCATTTTGTAGCTCTACATGAATTTGATTCGACTTATTCTACTCTTATTCTCTGCAGGGTACGGTTGTGCACCGAATAGACAAGAAGGCGTCAACCTGAGAAGGGTTTAAGGCGTACTGCTGTGAGTCCTACAATTCTTCAAACGGTAGTACATCGAAGCGCAGTCCATCTTACTTGGTGTGTTATTTTGTACATATGTTCATGTTATATATACTGAATTGGTATCATCTGTAAACTGGCGTCTCTCATGTACAAAATGAGAATATACTATTATTATTATCCGTTGGTAATTCTGTTTGTGTCCGGACAACTTCCACTTGGATCGTCAACCTGAGAAGGAATGTAGGCGTACTGTTGTAAGTCCTACAGTTCTTCAAGGGTAGTTTGTCGTGTCAGAATCCACAACATTTGATGTATTGCTTGTCAATGTGTTTGTGTTAATCAATTGAGTCGGTTCCAATTAATGTAATTGTTGGTTAATCTTGTTTGTGTCCGGACATTCCACAACTTACAATCGTCAACCTGTGAAGGGTTGCAGGCTTGCTGGTGTAAGTTATGCGATTCTTCAAAGGAATTACAGATACATACAGTTCGAGTGTTGGGTTTGAACGACCCAGATTTGTCCAGTCAGCATTGACTTCAGGTGCACTGCTGACATTTTGGGTAGACTTCGGGTGCAGTTCAGACAACCGTCTTAATTTCTCCAATGAGCCTGGAGATTTTGCCTTGAAATGTCTACAGTGGGCCTTAAGAAAATGCTAGCTGGATAAGTTTTCGGCTACAGGTGGCTTGCACCGCTTAACTATTGCTTTTATCCATTCACTGCATGCACCCCAAATCTTAATTACACAGAATCGGCAAAGTTAAACTATCATAGCCAAAACCCCAGTGGCCTTGAAAAACCAATCGAAATTCAGGTGCAAAAAGCCACATAATCGTCAGAAAATACACTAGAAATGTTGCAGTTTTGATACTACACTGTATAGTTGCAGCTTATGTGTTGCGAGAATGTCTCAGTTACCATACAGATGATCATTCAGATATCATACCATGCCCAATAAATGCATTCATCCAGGTGACTGTAGATCGTGTTGCTTTGAGATCCATTGACAATTCTAACACTGTTCTCCAATCTACCCTTGACTCCAACCATAATCCTAACTTTAATCCCAAACCTAGGTTCATGTTAGCTAACATTAACCCTGGACCCTAAACCTTAGTCTTAAAAGCCACAACTCTACCTGGCAGTGTAGATTTGCAGAAAAAGTACCTAATAAATAAGAATAATACTGTATCTATCCTCTCAATGTCCAAAAAGGCAGACGTGATTTGATTTGGAGTGATATATCATAACATCCCATTTGTCTGATCGGTTCTTAATGATCAACTTTTGAAAGACCTTGGCATTCGCTGTGCTACTTGAACTTAGTCGGCAACTCTAATGTTAAGCAGCCGAGACCGAAGCGACCTACGAGCACACGAATGAACTTGACAAGGGCAAATTCGACCAATCAGAAGGCTCAAGATAACGGCGCATAATTGTAAAAAATCGTTTACATACAAGTAATGGAATGTTACAAACAGTTAAAAAATATAACGTTCTCGTTTGCATTGCAAGAAGACCACCCGGCGAAGTATAGGAATGACGTCATGGGAGTGTGAACGCTCAAATGAGCTTGAACGCATGCTAGTCATTGGTTGAGGAACCTTTCCATTTTTCTAGCACGAAAATGACGCCTGTTCATTTGCTCAGGTGCAAATATCAGCGAGAACACGTAATTCAGTACTCCCTAGATAATGGAATAATAGGGCGTACTCGGATATGGGCAAAGTTCAACAATTGCGTCCTAAGGGATGCGAACGCACGAGTGACCTTCAGGCAGCCAATCATAAAAATGAGGAATTTTTGCACGAAAAATGACGTATATTTACAAGAAAATGCATGAAAACACATTAAACGGATTAAATTTCTCTGATATGACTTAAAAAAACGTTCCAGTTGCGATGAAGAGTATCAGTTGCTAATTTGGACTAGTTTCTGTAGATGTATTCACCAAAGTGACTGAAGGTGTGCTGTTTTGGGAATGGTTCATATCTCTTCTCTTGCTGTGCAGCCCTCTCCTAAGCCCTCGGTTTAGTTACTATGGTTCCAGTAAGAGGATTGGCGACTATATACAAGGGAAATAAGGATAATATAACAAGTTGAAATAAACGACAAATCTATTCCTAATCGCAATCCTAGCCTTAATCCTGACTCTAACCCTAAATTTCACACTGGCCCTAACCTTAATCCTAACCCAAATGACAATCCTTATCTTGCCGTAAATCTAACCCTAATCCCAATTGTGACCGTATCCCTAACCCTAATCCCAATACTCGCTTTAACCCCTATCCTAACCCTAACGAGATGTTAACACATTGTCCAAACAGTAATTAAAAGTGTTATCTGGGGGAAACTTGCTCCTTATTTGATGAATAGGGTTGATTTCAGCTATGATAATGACAGGAACCGTTAGCCAACGACTAGCATGCGTTCAAGGTCATTTGAACGTTCGCACTCCTGGGACTTTATTCTTGTACTTCTCCCGGATATGTAGTCGTGGTGCTTCTATGAACCTGCAGCCCTGTGCCCAGGTCATTGATGGATATATATATATATATATATATATATATATATATATAGATGTACACAGTGTAGGAAGCGAACAAGTGTTTGTACTGGTAAGTGACACTCTCAGTTATTTATATTTTAGGAACTTTATTTGAAAAATCGAAACTTCCCTTGACCAACATCCTGTTTCTTTGCCATTACTGGATTTTGAAGACTGGGGTGGGATCAACTGCCGCTCAGACAGATAATACGTTAACGTCTACTGTGCAATGGTTCCAATTTTGCCGAGATTCGGCATCATGGAAAATAAACAGTATTACACAAGTGTTGGACGGAGTCGGTGTCGTAGTTCATATCGATGAAACGGTGCTTATAAGGAAGAAGTACAATCGAGGACGTGCTAGGGCTAATAACGTTTGGGTTCATGGTATATACGACACCCAGATTTGCAAAGGATTCATCGAACTTATTCCGGATAGGAGTGCTGATACATTCCTATCTATTATTCAGGGACTGGTCTTGCTAGGCACAACCATTCATACGGATGAATGGGCAGGATATAATCAACTATCGGCTTTGGGATTTATACATCATCGAGTAAACCATTCGGATGAATTCATCGACCCTAGAACCGGCATCTATACTAATTCAATCGAAATTATCTGGGGAAGATTAAAAAACAGAATCAGAGCTATAAACGGCCCTCAAAGCAAGTTATTTTTAGTCACCTGGACGAATATATGTATAGAAATTGGTTTAATTTAGAAACTGAAACTCCTCAATATAACTGGGAGACCTTTTATCTCATATCAGACAAAAAATACCCTGTATAATGTTTTTTTCATGCTTTTTTGTGTAAATATACGTAAAATTTTATGCGAAAATCCTCCTATTTTCTGATTGGTCGGCTGAAGAACATCCCTTGGGACGCTACTGTAGAAATTCGCCAACCTCCCAAATTCTCATAGGAGCATTGATACTCATGTTAAACCAAGTCCTGTACATAAACTCATCCAGATAGTTGCATATCATTGCATTGCTTGATCCATTCACAGATCTGATACGTTTTTTAGGTGGTGTCATATATCTCCAGTACCTATTGCTGATTCACACTCAAACTCCTTCGATTGTATTTTCTTTTTGTCAAAATAACCAATGGAATCTGTAAATTTAAAAACGAACGACCTACGTTCTCGAACTGATTTTCTGGTTCGGCACTCATTTCACCAGCAAATAAACACATCGATGCACCAGTTGTATCTTCGCATATGAATGACACCCCCACAATGACAAATTTTCGACCATCCCAACAGTCCGTTCTCCTAACAGTAATCAAAAAAATCTGATGCGAATTTGCAACGGAAAAGGTGTACAGCACACAGAGGTACGTCTGCAAAGATAGAGTTACCTGATTTGTTGTTCAAGGTTATTTGTGCACCGAATAGACAAGAAGGCGTCAACCTGAGAAGGGTTTAAGGCGTACTGCTGTGAGTCCTACAATTCTTCAAACGGTAGTACATCGAAGCGCAGTCCATCTTACTTGGTGTGTTATTTTGTACATATGTTCATGTTATATATACTGAATTGGTATCATCTGTAAACTGGCGTCTCTCATGTACAAAATGAGAATATACTATTATTATTATCCGTTGGTAATTCTGTTTGTGTCCGGACAACTTCCACTTGGATCGTCAACCTGAGAAGGAATGTAGGCGTACTGTTGTAAGTCCTACAGTTCTTCAAGGGTAGTTTGTCGTGTCAGAATCCACAACATTTGATGTATTGCTTGTCAATGTGTTTGTGTTAATCAATTGAGTCGGTTCCAATTAATGTAATTGTTGGTTAATCTTGTTTGTGTCCGGACATTCCACAACTTACAATCGTCAACCTGTGAAGGGTTGCAGGCTTGCTGGTGTAAGTCCTGCAATTCTTCAAAGGAATTCCACCAAGACATGATCTGCGAGGTTGTTTGTACTATTTGTATATACGTGTGGTGTGTCATAGCAATTGGTGTTTTTTGGATTCATTGTGTTTACTTGTTGTTTTCGTGTCTTGTTGTTATTGCGTAATTTTGTTAAAATTTTCGTCGTGATTACTTCTGAAGTTGTTTCGAGTCTTCTACATCCATGAATGAATTGATTGATGTTAAGGACAGCAGATGGGTCGTATACGCCGGGGAGGCTAGGCTATTGCTGAGAATGAAATGCACACGGAGATAATTGTTAGCTGCGGTCCGACACGCCGGGGAAAAAGAGTGTAAACGACTGAGGCTCGCATGCGTCACCGTTACTAGAACTGAGGCAGAATGAGTGACAAGCGATTTCAGTGATAATTGATAGTGAATAGAAAAGAGGATGCTTGAAGAGTATCATGAGGTGCTGCTATGGTCATGTTGCATTCTGCAAGAGTCATTCTAGTAAGTGGCGATTGTGTTGCAAGATGTCAAGAGGCGGTGTCTGTCTGGAGGCGCAGGTCGTCAGCGATGTGTGAGATTGTGCTGTGGGTATGCTTGTGGTGTGTTGGCTTTCCTGTTTGTTTTCCATTTCAGCTCTGTCCGTGTGACCCAGGTTCTCGCAATGGCATCCAAGTCAACGTGCATTAGTCGTGAAGGAAAAAAGGGTTGGATCCCTTTTTTGCCGGGGAGTGTCAATGGAGTTGAAGATTGAACGATCAATTCTTGGTTGTTTGCTCAAAATCAACTTCCCCAATTTTCGCAGAAGCATCAATACGACAGTCATCGTCTCATCGGTCGCTGTTCAGAAAGAAGAGTTAAACATCGTCAGAAGTAACATAACGATTTATTATTGTAATATTTGTTTACACGCCTTAGTTTGCTTAGTGATACTTGATTTATATGCTGGTGTAACAATACATATTACTCAAGTCAACAATTGGTGTTCTGGTTTTTTCGTCCGTTATAATTAAGCGTTTCTCAGAAATCTTCTAAGAACAGCGTGGGCCCGAGCGTAGCGAGAGCTGGGCATTAACGGTTTATGAGACTTTGCTGACAAAGGCATTATCGAAGAATGGGTTAGAATAAGTTTAGAATTGTTGTGTTCTTGGGCTGGTTGCACGTTACACAATACCAGCATCGATTCGCATTCTTGCTCTCCTGTGGTCTTCTCCTTCGAAGGCCACATCAGTTTTCATGGAAATAACACAGTCACACATCCCTCTCGTTTCTAGGTTAGTGCTGGGTGACCACGAGCTGAATAAGTAAAATTCGACCACAGGTCTTTAGGATACCTCTAGCTTTCCGTCAATCGATACAGCCACTTCTTTCGAGGGGACTGTTCTCACCGTCAAAGGCACAGTTCTAAATGCTTTGGCAACTATAAAAAGCGTGAATCTCCGAAGAAACCTTCATAGATTTGTCAACGGCCAATGACGCAATTTGAATAATAATAATAGTATATTCTCATTTTGTACATGAGAGACGCAAGTTTACAGGCATCATCAATATGATAAATTATATATACGATTAGCAATCATAATTAATAATAATGTTTTAATAAAATACACATTATTTCCTACTTGTGTAGGACACACCAAATATACAGGCATGGGTAAGCATTATATAAATTTCATAAATTTGGTTTGTGGTTAAGTTACATGGTTGCTGGCGTTTTTGTCTTAGGTCTGTGGGAACAATATGATAACCAGTCATTCAATGGAGCACGTCA
Source organism: Trichobilharzia regenti (assembly GCA_944472135.2). Classification (NCBI taxonomy): domain Eukaryota; kingdom Metazoa; phylum Platyhelminthes; class Trematoda; order Strigeidida; family Schistosomatidae; genus Trichobilharzia; species Trichobilharzia regenti. Next base: position 130,994,753 of record OX235270.1, on the reverse strand, counting down.
TGAAATATAGGAATTTTAACTTCGCATTAACAAAAAAACCCAAGTAAGTTTTGGATGGATTAAAAATACTTGGGAAAAAATAAAGCTTGAAGTAATTCCTCAATATAACTTGGGTGTGTACAAATCCGAATCTTATTTTTGATTTGATTTATATCCAAATTGGGTAATAAGGAAGATATTTTACAGATACGATCAGTCATGTTATAAGTTACAATCGTGACGTTGTATTACAAATAGATACTTTTCCATTGGTATAAGAGTATATTCCACAAATGTAATCCAGGTTGCGTCGTGGAGATAGTTAATTCGTTATTAACCAGGCAACTGAAAGATACTGGACCAATAATGTTCGCAGATCATTTGTCATTGTAAATGGTCAAGTATCCACATTATTCATCCTCATTCAAAAAGTCAAATGGAAGCTGAAATGGTGAGAGAAAAAAGAAGACGAACAACAGCAACGCAAAAGAAAGCAACGGGAGTCCTTAAGGAGTGATTAATAAATATATACACATATATTCTGTTTTGTAACTATGCTTATTTTTGTTCATTAACTAACTAGTCCCGTTACGCTAACTTTCAAATTATGTGTGAACTAATATTACTGTTCTGTGTAGAAAAGTTTATCATCTAGTTCCAATAATATTAAAATTTATAATTGTAGTTTGTTGTAACTACACGTTTAAAGAACTTAAAATATCTATGTAGGGTGAAAAAGAAGGTGTAAGAGTCAGGCGCAAAAGTGCATTGTCATCTTTGAGTAGTCTGGTGACTGAGGAGATGAACACTGGAAGTGTGTTTGCATCGCGCACATTAGCTGGTAGTCTATTCCAAATGACTGAAAACTTATTTAAGAAGAAGTTGTACCTCACGTAAGTCTGACAGTGCTCCATAGCAGCTAGGTTGTGATGATTTCTAAGATTGTAACTGATGACATCGGTAGGTTTAGTTATTGGCTCGGAGGAATGCAAGAGAAGATTAGTTAGCTTGTAGTAAAATATAAGGTTAAGCTTAAGACGTCTGTCAGTCAAGTCTCATAAACCGTTAATGCCCAGCTCTCGCTACGCTCGGGCCCACGCTGTTCTTAGAAGATTTCTGAGAAACGCTTAAATATAACGGACGAAAAAACCAAAACACCGATCTGTTGCTTGATATTTCTGTATTGTTACACCAACATATAAAAGGAATAAGCGAACTAAGCAAACTAAGGTCTGAAAACAAATATTACAATAATAAATCGTTATGTTACTTCTGACGGTTTTCTCCTGACTTCTTTCTGAACAGCGACCGATGAGACGATGACTGTCGTATTGATGCTTCTGCGAAAATTGGGGAAGTTGATTTTGAGCAAACAACCAAGAATTGATCGTTCAATCTTCAACTCCATTGACACTCCCCGGCAAAAAAGGGATCCAACCCTTTTTTCCTTCACGACTAATGCACGTTGACTTGGATGCCATTGCGAGAACCTGGGTCACACGGACAGAGCTGAAATGGAAAACAAACAGGAAAGCCAACACACCACAAGCATACCCACAGCACAATCTCACACATCGCTGACGACCTGCGCCTCCAGACAGACACCGCCTCTTGACATCTTGCAACACAATCGCCACTTACTAGAATGACTCTTGCAGAATGCAACATGACCATAGCAGCACCTCATGATACTCTTCAAGCATCCTCTTTTCTATTCACTATCAATTATCACTGAAATCGCTTGTCACTCATTCTGCCTCAGTTCTAGTAACGGTGACGCATGCGAGCCTCAGTCGTTTACACTCTTTTTCCCCGGCGTGTCGGACCGCAGCTAACAATTATCTCCGTGTGCATTTCATTCTCAGCAATAGCCTAGCCTCCCCGGCGTATACGACCCATCTGCTGTCCTTAACATCAATCAATTCATTCATGGATGTAGAAGACTCGAAACAACTTCAGAAGTAATCACGACGAAAATTTTAACAAAATTACGCAATAACAACAAGACACGAAAACAACAAGTAAACACAATGAATCCAAAAAACACCAATTGCTATGACACACCACACGTATATACAAATAGTACAAACAACCTCGCAGATCATGTCTTGGTGGAATTCCTTTGAAGAATTGCAGGACTTACAGCAGTACGCCTACAACCCTTCTCAGGTTGACGCCCTAGGTTGGAAAATCGTCGCAGAGTTCATTTGCTGACTTTCTTCTATGAGCTAAATCCTCAAATCTGAACAGTAACACGCACATGTCATTGTATCGTAGAATATAGATGACGTACAAACACATGGCATATCTCATCAACCAAGTGTAGAAACAGAGTAATTTACACCAATGATAATAACATTCAATTAGTAACTTGAAACTAGAAATGCCTTTATTCATGCAAGTCAATTGAACAATAACTCTCTCCTTTACACTTGGCTTATCCACACTAAACTGACCATTGATATTCGTCCTTTCAAACGAACTGATACTACCATAGTCATTGCAGAAGATACTAGAGTTGATGGGCATCTGTTTCATTGTGGATGAAAACACCAACGATGACTGAGTGACACAAGGTGATGAAGTTAGTGGTGGATCAGAAGCTGTTCTTGTTCGGCTCTCAGATAGTTGTCCAACTGCAAGATTACCACCACTGCTGTCTTTCACTACTAGTTCGGGTTTAGCACTATCATCTGATGATAGGTGGGCTACACGCTGATAAATTACACTGACTGTCTCACAAGTATGCACACCTTTTGGAACTGCATCTGCGTTCAATTCTACTTCACGTTCAAGTTGTACAGAACCTTTATTCAACTTAGCAGTAGTAGGCATATCCCTCATCTCATCATGATCAACCAAAGACAACTGTGAACTATTATGATCATCACCACAAATATTCACTTTACCGTCAACTTCATCATTTTCAAACTCTTTACTAACAGAAGTAGATAATTTTGATTCCTTCTCACAAATCCTAAAAGGCTTTATAACTTCACTCTGACTAGTAATACCTCGAAAACTTGTAGGGTCAGAACTGCACTCTGAAGCAGCAACTCTATTCTGTGACACTTTATTCAACAACGGCTTACCAGTTGCAACTACAGACTTCTTCACCGCACCGTTATCGTCACACAATTCGGAGTCAGGTCTGGAGTTTACATTTAGCTTATCACTGAACTTGCTTACTGGTTCACAGTTCACTTCTGTATGCACCTCTTGCACACGTGTAAAACACAACCGTGTTTGTCTTGCATCTTGTAACCTATCAGTTGAGGATGTACTACGAAACCTGTTACACTCACTAGGTCTATATGCATTACTAGACATCATGGAGCCTTCTCGATATCCACCTCTCTGAGGCTTATTCGTCATCAATGAGTACGTTTTACCCTCAGACTGCTCTATTCTAGGGGTGAGATCTAACAGACTGGAAAACTTGCTCATAGATTGATTGACGCTATCTTTTACCAAATTCAGGATATCATCAAACCTTGGCTCGATACCGTCATCCTCCATACGGGAGCTTATCTTCACCCACTTCCTTTGCAGTCGAGTAGGTAGACGTCTTGCTATTACTTCTAGTATAAAACTCGAGTTGAGGTCACTCATTCGATTCACCGAAATCATTCTATTCTTGTAAATAAGCAAATTATCTAAAAACTCAGTGAGTGCCTGGGAGTCATCCTGTAATTGACCACCATTACCCTTAACAGCATCGAATAATTTCCCTACAATCATCGAAGGTCTTCCAAACCTTTGACGTAGTATGCTTATACCCTCGTAGTAGCCCTCTTTTGGCTTCATAAACTTACAACACTGTATAGCTCTTGCAGCATCTCCAGTGCAATACCTCATCAAATACATCAATTTAAATTCATCATTTAATAAAAAACCACTCAACATGATCTCAAACTCCTTTACAAATTGTAAATAATCAGCCGGGTTTCCATGAAAACACCGTGGTTCAAATTTAGGGAGTTTGATGTTCCTATTATCCCTGAACGGCGAAACAGTAACATCAACCATGTCATACTTAACATCAGACACATCGTTACAATTAACAGACAAGTCACCATGACTTACTTTCCTGTTTGCATCCAAGACACTCTGTCCCTTCTTTGACCCAGGCATTGTTGAACTTGACCCGATTCCAAAAAAGTTCCAGATATTGCTTGTTCAAAGAGGACTTGACCGGCACCAGGAAAAATGAACGGCGACTATCCAAACTTTCACCAACTGTTTGAATCCGCCAGATCTGTTTCCATCGTCAGAAACTGTCAGTCAAGTCTCATAAACCGTTAATGCCCAGCTCTCGCTACGCTCGGGCCCACGCTGTTCTTAGAAGATTTCTCAGAAACGCTTACTTATAACGGACGCAAAAACCAAAACACCGATCTGCCGTTTGATATTTCTGTATTGTTACACCAACATATAAAAGGAATAAGCGAACTAAGCAAACTAAGGTGTGTAAACAAATATTACAATAATAAATCGTAATGTTACTTCTGACGGTTTTCTCCTGACGTCTTTCTGAACAGCGACCGATGAGACGATGACTGTCGTATTGATGCTTCCGCGAAAATTGGGGAAGTTGATTTTGAGCAAACAACCAAGAATTGATCGTTCAATCTTCAACTCCATTGACAACGTATTTTCCAGAGGGGTTCTGATCTTAGTCTTTCGCATCGCTCATGGTATTCCAGACCACTTTCTAAACCAAGAGTTCTTGAGGTAAACTGCCGTTGCACTCCCTCTAATTTAAGCTTGTCATTTTGTCTGAGTCCGCTAAGAATAAACGGGCAGTATTCTAAGATAGGTCGGACACATACTTTGTATAATAAAACCCTAGTTTCACAACAAAAGAAATTGCGTGTTATGCATCCTATCAGCCTTCGCGTTTTACGTCTGGCATAATCAGTCTGTTCAGCGAACGTTAGGTTACTAGAGTATCTAATACCGAGATCTACGACTGAGTTGAGCTTAGCTAGTTTTCGCCCATTTATTTCAAGAGTTAGATCAAGGTTACTGTTGCCGATACAAATCCAGCCGCATTTGTCAATGTTAAAATTTAGACAGGATTCAGCACACCATGTTGCGAGACTACTTAGTTCAAGATGTATTTTAGTAACCATATCGCTTAATTCATGAGTGTAGCAGGAGTAGACGACTTTGAGGTCGTCAGCATATAGGAATGGTTTACCTGAGGTGAAGCACTTGCAAATGCTGTTAATGTAGACTGTGAATAAAAGTGGACCTAGGACACTACCTTGCACGACCCCACTTGAGATCTGCCTAGGATGAGACAATACAGATCCAACTTTGGTTATTTGTACCCTGTTGCTTAGAAATGATTTTAACCAGTTCAGTAATGGGTTGCGAATTCCACAAGAGTACAGCTTCTCAAAGAGAATACTGTGAGATACCATGTCAAATGCCCTAGATATATCGAAGTAGAGAACAACGACTAGCTTACGTGCTTCGCGACTACTAGTGATGCAGTTGAAAAAGTCGAAGTGGCAAGTAACGCAGGATCTATTTTTGAGAAATCCGTGTTGAGACCTTGTAACAAGATCTTCCCTAATTAGGTAGTCTGACAATTGATCTTTACAACTTTCTCCATGATTCGTGAGATAACTGGGGTTATATTTATGGGTCTGTAATTGCGGACGTTTGCCCTATCACCAGATTTGTAATGTGGAATTATGAAGCTAGTTTTCCACTCACTAGGGTAAGTGCCAGTGTCCATAGATATTGAGAAGAATTTAAGAAGTAACAGGGGTATATCACACCCACTGTTTTTGAAAATTATCGAAGCGAGGCCATCCGGTCCCGTACTAGTGGAAGGTTTAAGGCTTTTAATTGCTTGTACTATTAACTGATTAGTGAACACAATGCTTTCAAGGGAAGAGATAGTAAGGGGGGCGGTTTCACCAGGCATATGTGTTTCTAAACTAAAGTTTGCAAACCAATCACTGAAAGTTCACAGATAGTGGCAGGTTCATTGTAGATTACTTTGTCGTGAAGTAAGTATGGGATTTCCCTCGCCGACTGCATTCGTTTTTTAAGAAGTGCCGTTAAGTTATAAACTTTGGAGGTACTTTCAAGTGCCGTTAACTCTTCGTCGAGGTCCTTTTGAGAGCGTAGGCGCTTGATAGATTCAAGAGACTCGTGGATTGAGAGCAATAGTGATATGTCCTTAGTGGAATAGTACTGTTTCTTCAGCTTCCTTAACTTATTACGGTGTGCCCTTGGAATATATTCAGTTCGGTGTCTACTTAATTTCACTATTTTCTTTGGAGCAACTGTATCTAGACAAAGGGTAACATTCCTGTAAAACAGGGTTACTAAGGCCTCCAGGGAGTCAGTGGTAAAATAGTCATCCCATTGACAGAGTCGAATAAGTTCTTGGACTAATCCCCAGTCTGTATATTTGTAACTACGACATATTGTGCTTCCTGAGTCTTGTTTGTTTCCTGTATTTAGTGGTGAGAAAGGCAGAGAGCAGAGTACCATTCTATGGTCACTACTGGAAAATCTATTACCAACATAGTGGATACTGGGATTGTGTCATGACAAAAAACAAGGTCCAACATGTTGTCACCACGAGTAGGTGTCTGGACGTGTTGTTGCCATCCATAACAGTCTATAGTGGCAAGTAATTCGTCGAAGCGTTGGGGGCCGGAACTAGTTAGCCAATTGACTTCTGGAAGATTGAAGTCCCCTGCAATTATTTTGTAATTAGCACTAAACGAGGATGCGTGTGCAAACGATTTAGCTAATAACGCATCAGTTTCTTTTGTTGCGCTTGGTGCTCGATAAACACAGCCTATGAGAAGTTTGTACTTATCTCCATGTAAGACAACCCAGAGTGAGTCAGGTACATTATTCATTGTTTCATCTTCCACCTTACTGACTACAAATGAGCTATGTATATATATGAGACATCCTCCACCACGCTTGCAATCTCTGTTTGCACGGTGTACAGTGTAATCATCGATACCTATATGCACATCAAGTACAGAGGATGAGCACCATGACTCAGTAATCAGAGCTACAGTAGGCTTGGCGACTAATAATAATGTCCTTAGTTCAGATATCTTATTGATTAAGGAACGTGCATTAATTAGCAATATCGTGAATAAGTCACGGGATACTACAAACTGGCTTAAAATGTCACCATAACCTAAATCTATTTGTGCGTCAGCACCGCAAGAATTTATGAATGAAAAGGAGGTCGGACTGGGTGTCTGCACATCGGAGTTGGTGTGCAATGAGGTGGTCCTAGGTGCCATGGGTCGTACCAGTGATTCGGGACACCTGGAAAATTTACCATGTGTTCCTGGATATAAGGGTAGTACAGGTTGGGCCTAGGTTGACGGTTAAAAGGCATAGCATCAAAGGTCTACCCATCCAACTGCTATTCGTCATACCGGTATACACCTTCGGGTTGTTTTTATAACTTAAAGGGAATTGTGAAGGAAGGTGCTTTGGCTGCAAGACTTTAGGAGTCTTGGAGCCTGACTTTCTATAAGGTGGAGCATGCGGAACACCTCCAGATATACTTATGTTTCGAGAGGAGTTTTTCGTAACAAGTGATGGTTTGTTGGCATTCTTACTCTCAGCAGGCTTATTGAATACAAAGTATTCTTCCCCATCATTAGTCTCAACCCTGCGAAATTTGTTCATCGTGGTGAGGTTACTACGTTTGGGGGGAAATTTCTTAGAACAACTTGCAGAAGTTCTAGTCATTTTAACATCTTTCGATGAGGCTTTATTTACAGGGGTACTGGTATCTAAATCAGTTCCTAGTTCCATTGGCAGGTGTGGTTGTTGTGTAGTTTGCTGAATGCTAGTTTCAGCACTAGGTGTCTGTTGCTGTGCACGATCCTTATTTGGTAAATCAAAGCTAGAGGAGGTGACCAGGTTATTACTACGCATTATTCTGCGCTGACACGGTGTTTTATCCTGAGCTACGGTTATAGACTTATAACTGCTATTCAGTCTTAAGTGATCCTGACATTTAGTAAACTTACTAGCATCAAGGGAATTACTGAATTTAAAAATGATTGGGCAATTAGCCTGGTTAGACTTTTTACGAAGTCGTTTGCATTCACATGGAACACTAGCCATGCCGCAACAAATCAGGATTTTGTGTCTTACAGTTTTCAGGGGCAGAGAATCTGGGACGTTGTAAACTATAGCTTGGTGAGAAGAGGTTATACGCTTCATCACCTCCGTAGCCAAGCAGTCAATCAGATTTTCAGCTTTATTTAGGTTGTCTGGAGATATTTTAGGATGCCTTTCTAAAAGACAGGCTATTGGGTCTAAATTCAAAAGCTTATTTTGAGTTACATCCAGTAAACACTTAACCTGGCCAATATCAGAACGGCTCTCCGTGGTATTTGAGATTGGCAGTGACATACTATCAAACTGATCTAATTTTTTCTGAATTTCACTTACTTGCCTCTGCATATCTTTCAAAAGGAGGTTTAGTTTACAGAACTCAGAGTTCTCTAACAGAACATCTTTCACCTGTATCACAGGAGTGAGATCTGCACTCAAACCATTTTGAGAGCTAGTAGTTGATACTGTATTACCAGGCGGTAATGCAGTTATAACCGAATTTGAGCCACTATCTAAAACAATTGTGTTTCTACGAACACGTTTTTTAGAGATTTGGACCATAATTTCAAGAATTATATGACAATAAGCAGTAAATAAATTTCAGAGCAAACACGTGCAAAAATGTCACCAATTTTGAACGTACCGCCAAGTAATAATTGGCTCGAGATTTTGATGATTTTTATGAGGGCTTAGATCGTTATCTTGAAAAAGATAATAATGAACGCCTTGACAGATCATGCTTCTACCTTTATATATATACCATTCGCTCAGCCTACTGTTGAGATGCGACCACGTGGACTCTGCACAGATTTATGGGGCATCTTATAAATTAACTTGCTATCCATTGTTAGATCTTTAAATACCACTTCACAATGTCTTATCTCACTTATTTTCTAATGACGGCCTTACTCGATCCTCATTATATTCCATTAAACCTAACATTTTGTAGCTCTTTATGAATTCGATTCGACTTATTCTACTCCTATTCTCTGCAGGGTACGGTTGTGCACCAAATAGACAAAAAAGCATGAAATAAAAACAACTGGCTTGAAAATAATTGTATTAAAGCCAAAAGTGGACATCATGATAGTACAAAATATGTTGGTTTTATTATACATTGCAAATGAACGTTGTCGGCCTATGGATTAATTACTTCCCCATTCTGTTTTCTACATAAATGTGTTTATTAATGATATATTTCACTCACTCAATCTATTACACTTTAATGTTTCACCTTAGCACTTTTGCTTTTCTAAAACAGCTTTCAATCCCTTGTAAACGTTGTACTTACCTCAATATTGGTTGGTTATCGTATACCTACAACCACGGGATGAAAACGAAACGAAGTCGATTTTCCCGCTCAACCTGGAGGACAACTGTACAATTCAATAACTATACGGCCTGGTTCAGACAATGAGTGTAATTATATATATGTATCAAATATTTAACTGTTGAAACATTATTAACTTGTAGACAATTTAAGGTTTGACATTATAACATACTTGATCGTGCGTGTAAAACTGGCATGCATTTTCATGTAAATTTATGTTTATATGAAAATAAAATTATTATTATTATTACTTCGCGTATTCGTGAAGGCATTTGTACTGCCTAAAACATACTTGAACATACGCTACAGTAACCTTCGTTGGGTCGCTGATGATCTGTCAAGCCGTTTCCCTAAAGAATCGCCTCCAGAGGTGACCCCTATGGATCACCCACTTTTGGGCTAAACATATATGATGTGCCGATCCCTAAGCCAACCCTCGCGTGAGAATAACCCAAAAGCAAATCACTGATTCCAATTATTAATTAAGAAGAAACCAGTGACGGTTGGATGTGTATTTCGGAAGCACACTAGTGAGAAGAGGCCCGAAGAAACACGCGTATAAACCATCGACGTTCAGTGCACACCCATAAGAAGAGACTCTACAGAAGCATGGCCCCCACTTGACTATCAGCCCACTGAATGACCTAATTGTTTGTAGCTCGTTTTTCTCGAGGTCAAGACAATGCACTGCTACTCACCCCCTCGATTCTCTCAGCTGCCTTTGTATGACTTGCAGGAATTATTAACTCTCATATTTCTCTTCATGTTCGTTCAAGTTCGGCTCTCCGTACAGAAACCAATTTTCCTCACTGTTTAACCTAATTGGAATGAGCTGAATCTGTATTTGTGAGCTTTGATTCAATTAGGTTTTCAGGTCTGACCACAAATAGTTGCCAGCAGTGTAACTCAGGTCACCTAAAAAGGAAAAGACTAGATGTATCTGACTGAGAGACTACTTTAGATGACTGTTGTTCCGAAGAGCAAGGACGTATGATGATGCAATATTACATGTATCAATTATGGTGAACAGGCAGTGGCACTTCAGTGAGCTTCCTTGTTCAAACCAGTTTCCTGTTCGTCTGGGGCGACAATCCCTGTCGTGACTTAGATGTTTGCTTGTTAACAGAAGACCAGAGGAATACCACCAGAAAAATTATTCTGTTTTATACTGAAGTTATTTATAGACATCTTTAGTGTACTGAGACAGACAAACTTTGAATCACATGGTCAAGCTGTTATGTAATCGATTTGTCTTATTGGTTTATACTTGGTTGATCAGTTAATCTCTGACTTACAGCCAGTCATTTGAAACCACTCGCGTTGGAATCAAGTTGGTCATCGCATGTGTTAAATAGTATTCTGAGATACTGGGAGTTGTCATCGAGCCACGATTCCTTCCCATTTCACAAAAAGTGTCAATGGATGTGAACATTGATCGTTTGCTTTTGGAACTGGTAGCCATTGGTGGGCAACTCAAAGGCGCGAATGGTTCGATCGTGCACAAGTTCGAAGAGGACGACCAAAAACGAATAAAAGTACATCATCGTTTTGTATAAAATATTTGTTTATAGAGTTTTACTGTTCTGCGTTTTGATTGCCAAGCAATACGACGTCCATCATACAATACTGGTGTTTTGGAGTTAAGGTCGGAGAAAGTACATAGTTTCATCGGTGCGGGGCGTCTTCTTGGCAATACAAATTTAGGATAATGTTCCTCGACAGTTTGTTATTCTTTTGTTCGTTTTCTAGATCGACTTTTGGGACAGTATTATTCGTCTGTTCGTTTTCTCTAGTGCCTTCTGGAACTTTCGGGATCACTTACTGTGTCCACAACCAGTATCTCTTTGGACACGGATTATCAAAGAGATTTGGATTTTTAGGTAACGTTGGGCAATGCCTGGGTCAAGAAACGATGTGGAACCATGGAAGCAGACAAAAAAGTAAGTGACGTTGTGTTGCCTATTAAGTGTAATGATATGCATGATGCTCAGCATGATGAGTCTGATGTTCACGCTTCGCCGTTTAGGGATAGTAATGCTTTAAGGCTTCCTGAGTTTGAACCCCGGTACTTTGATGGAAACCCAGCCGACTACCCACAGTTTGTAAAGAATTTTGAAGTCATGCTGAGTGGTTTTGTCTTAAATGACGAAATGAAGTTAATGTATTTATTGAGGTATTGCACTGGAGTTGCTTCAAGACCAATACAGTGCTGTAAGTTCATGCCCCCAGACGAAGGATATACTGAGGTGATGCGTATCCTGCGTCAAAGGTTTGGAAGACCCTCAATGGTTGTAAGGAAGGTATTCGAGGCTGTTAAAGGTAATGGTAGTCAATTACAGGATGACTACAAGGCACTCTTTGAGTTTTTGGATAATCTGATGATCTACAAGAATACGTTGATTCTAATGAATTGCATGGGTGATCTTAACTTAAGTTCCATCCTTGAGGTAATAGCGAGACGCCTACCTACTCGACTGCAAAGGAAGTAGGTGAAGATAATCTCCCGCAGAGAGGATGAGGGTATCGAGCCAAAGTTCGATGATATTCTGAAACTGGTGAAATATAGCGTCAACCAAGCTATGGGCAAGTTTCCCAGTGTATTTCAACACACTGGAATAGAGAAGACGGAGAGCGAGACGCAATCATTGATGGTGAAAGGGTCTCAGAGTTGCGGATATCTAGAAGGCTTTATGGTGACTAGTGATCCATATAAACTTAGTGAGTGTAACAGCCTCCATGGGACGTCAACAACAGATAGCTTACAAGTTGTGAGACAAACACGGTTGTGTTTTACACGTTTGCAAGAAGTGCAAACAAAGGCGAACTGTGAAGAAGTGACCGAGTGTAGTGGTAAGCTAATTGTGAAATCGGCGTAATCTAGGTCTGACTCCGAATTGTGTGACGATGATGGCGCAGTGAAGAAGCCTGTAGTTGCTACTGATAAGCCATTGTTGAATAGAGTGTCACAGACGACACCGCAGCTTGTCCAAGAGAAGACAGTTACAGTTTCAGAGGACAGTTCTGACTCCACAAGACTACAAGATGTTATTTATCAGAGTGAAGGTATGAAACCATTGTGAGGAAGAACCTAAATCCTCTACTGCTGTTATTAAAGAGTTGGAAAGTGATGAAATTATCGGTAAAGTGAATAATTGTGATAAAGATCAAGGTAGTGCACATTCGTCTTTGGTTGATCAAGAAGAGATGAGTGGAATGCCTACTACCGCTGAGCTAAATAAGGGTTCTGTACAGCTCAAAGATGAAGTAGAATTGAACGCAGATGCAGTCGCAGCAGGCGTGCATACTTGTGAGACCGTCAGTTTAATTGATCAGCATGTAGCCCACCTATCGTCAGATACTGGTGCTAAACCCGAGCTAATAGTAACAGAAAGTAGTGGTGGTAATCTTGCAGTTAGAGAATTTTCTGAAAGCCGAACAACAACAGCTTCTGATGCACTGCTAAGTTCATCAACTGGTATCAATCAGTCATCGTTGGTGTTGTCATCCACAATGAAACAGATGCCCATCAACTCAAGTATCTTGTGCAGTGACTATGATAATATTGGTGCATTTGAAGAGACGAAAGATATTGGTCAGTTTAGTGAGGATAAGCCAAGTGTGTATGAGAGGGTAATTGTTAAATTGACTTGCATGAATGAAGGCATTTCTAGTTTTAAGTTACTATTTGAATGCTATTATCTTAGGCATAAATTACTCTGTTTCTACGCTTGGTTGACCAGATATGTCGTGTGTTTGTTCGTCATCTATATTCTACGATACAATGACATGAGCGTGTTACCGTTCAGATTTGAGGATATAGATCATAGAATGAAATCACCAGGTTTAGCTGAAAACACCTTTTCTAGAGGGGTTCTAATCTTAGGCTTTCTTGTCGCTCATGGCATTCGAGAACAATCACTAAACAAAGAGTTCTAAAGGCAAACAACAATTGCTCTCAAAGTAGTTGGAGATTGAGCGATCAGTTCATGGATGTTTGCTCAAACCCAACTTCCCTATATTTTCGCGGAGGCATCAATCAGCCAGTCATCGTCTCATCGGTCGCTGTTCAGAAAGAAGTCAGGAGAAAACCGTCAGAAGTAATATTGTGATTTATTATTGTAATATTTGTTCACAGGCCTTAGTTGTAACAGTGTTTATATGTTGGTGTTACAATAAAGAATCCTCGAGTCGCCAATCGGTGTTTTGGTTTTGCGTCCGTTATTACTAAGCGTTTCTGAGAAACTTCAAGGAACAGTGTGAGTCCGAGTGCAGCGAGAGCTGAGCATTAACGGTTTATGAGACGTGGTTGACAGTTTCTGATGGTGAAGTCAGTTTTCGATGGTTTTGGACTGTTGGTGACAGTTGGGTTAGTCACCATTCATCTTTCCTGGTGCCGGTCAAGTCCTCTTTGAACAAGCAATATCTGGAACGTTTTTGGAGTTGGGTCAAGTTCAACAATGCCTGGGTCAAAGAAGGGACAGAGTGTCTTGGATGCAAACAGGAAAGTAAGTCATGGTGACTTGTCTGTTAATTGTAACGATGTGTCTGATGTTCAACATGACATGGTTGATGTTACTGTCTCGCCGTTCAGAGATAATAGGAACATCAAACTCCCTAAATTTGAACCACGGTGTTTCGACGGAAACCCGGCTGATTATTTACAATTTGTAAGGGAGTTTGAGATCATGCTGAGTAGTTTTCTATTAAATGATGAATTGAAATGGATGTATTTGATGAGGTATTGCACTGGAGATGCTGCAAGAGCTATACAGTGCTGTGAGTTTATGAAGCCAAAAGAGGGCTACTACGAGGGTATAAGCATACTACGTCAAAGGTTTGGAAGACCTTCGATGATTGAAGGGAAATTATTCGATGCTGTTAAGGGTAATGGTGGTCAATTACAGGATGACTCCAAGGCACTTACTGAGATTTTAGATAATCATATGACTTATAAGAGTACCTTGATTTCGATTGAATTTCCAGGCATTCAATGGAGCACATCAAAATTTAAAGAAATATTGACTTCGCATTAACGAAAAAACCCAGGTATGTTTTGGATGGACTAAAATTCTTGGGAAAATAGAGCTTGAAGTTATTCCCCAATATAACGAAACCGAATCTTATTCTTCATTTATATCCAAATTGAATAATAATTGAAATAAGTGATACACTTGTATAGTTTTGTCGGCATTTTCATCGTATCATCACGAGTGAATTGTACTCAATGTAGAATAATATTAATGATAGTATATATTTTCTGATAAACGGGCGTTTCCAAGAAAAGAAAGTTATTTTTACAGATACGATCAGTTACGTTATAAGTTACAATCGTGACATCGTATTACAAATTAATACTTTTCCGTTGGTATAAGAGTTTATTCCACAAATGTAATCCAGATTGCATCGTGGGGGAAGGTAATGCGTAATTCATGAAGGAATTGTAAGATATGGGACCAATAATGTTTGCAGATCATTTGTCTTTGTAAATGGTCAAATATCCACATTATTCATTCTCATTCAAAAAGTCAAATGTAAGCCAAAATAGAGAGACAAAAAAGAATACAAACAACATTAACTCAAAAGAAAGCAAGAGGTGTCTTTAAGGAGTGACTAATAAACGTATACATATATACTCTGTTTAGTAAATATGGTTATTCTTGTGCACTAACTAACTAGTCCCGTTATGCTAACTTTCAAATTATGTGTGAACTAATATTACTGTTCTGTGTAGAAGTGTTTACCATCTGGTTCCAATAATATTAAAATTTGTAACTCTAGTTTGTTGTAACTAAACGTTTAAAGAACTTAAAATATCTATGAAGGGTGAAAAAGAAGGTGTAAGAGTCAGGCGCAAAAGTGCATTGTCATCTTTGAGTAGTCTGGTGACTGAGGAGATGAACACTGGAAGTGTGTTTGCATCGCGCACATTAGCTGGTAGTCTATTCCAAATGACTGAAAACTTATTTAAGAAGAAGTTGTACCGCACGTAAGTCTGACAATGCTCTATAGCAGCCAGGATGTGACGATTTCTAAGATTGTATCTGATGACAGCGATAGGTTTAGTTATTGGCTCGGAGGAATGCAGGAGAAGATTAGTTAGCTTACAATAAAACATAAGGTTTAGCTTAAGACATCTTATCCAGAGGGGTTCTAATATTAACTTTTCGCATCGCTCATGGTATTCCACAACAGTTTCTGAACCAAGAGTACTTGAGGCAAACTACGGTTGCTGCCAATGCACTTAAAGATTGAACGATCAACTCATGGTTGTTTGCTCAAACCCAACTTCCCTATATTTTCGCGGAGGCATCAATCAGCCAGTCATCGTCTCATCGGTCGCTGTTCAGAAAGAAGTCAGGAGAAAACCGTCAGAAGTAATATTGTGATTTATTATTGTAATATTTGTTCACAGGCCTTAGTTGTAACAGTGTTTATATGTTGGTGTTACAATAAAGAATCCTCGAGTCGCCAATCGGTGTTTTGGTTTTGCGTCCGTTATTACTAAGCGTTTCTGAGAAACTTCAAGGAACAGTGTGAGTCCGAGTGCAGCGAGAGCTGAGCATTAACGGTTTATGAGACGTGGTTGACAGTTTCTGATGGTGAAGTCAGTTTTCGATGGTTTTGGACTGTTGGTGACAGTTGGGTTAGTCACCATTCATCTTTCCTGGTGCCGGTCAAGTCCTCTTTGAACAAGCAATATCTGGAACGTTTTTGGAGTTGGGTCAAGTTCAACAATGCCTGGGTCAAAGAAGGGACAGAGTGTCTTGGATGCAAACAGGAAAGTAAGTCATGGTGACTTGTCTGTTAATTGTAACGATGTGTCTGATGTTCAACATGACATGGTTGATGTTACTGTCTCGCCGTTCAGAGATAATAGGAACATCAAACTCCCTAAATTTGAACCACGGTGTTTCGACGGAAACCCGGCTGATTATTTACAATTTGTAAGGGAGTTTGAGATCATGCTGAGTAGTTTTCTATTAAATGATGAATTGAAATGGATGTATTTGATGAGGTATTGCACTGGAGATGCTGCAAGAGCTATACAGTGCTGTGAGTTTATGAAGCCAAAAGAGGGCTACTACGAGGGTATAAGCATACTACGTCAAAGGTTTGGAAGACCTTCGATGATTGTAGGGAAATTATTCGATGCTGTTAAGTGTAACGGCAGTCAACTTCAAGATGACTCCAAGGCACTTACTGAGATTTTAGATAATCTTATGACTTATAAGAGTACCTTGATTTCGATGAATTGCATGAGTGACCTCAACTCGAGTTTTATACTAGAAGTAATAGCAAGACGTCTACCTACTCGACTGCAAAGGAAGTGGGTGAAGATAAGCTCCCGTATGGAGGATGAGGGTATCGAGCCAAAGTTTGATGATATCCTGAAACTGGTACATAATAGTGTCAATCAATCTATGAGCAAGTTTGCCGGTATATTGAATCTCACCCGTAGAATAGAGCAGTCTGAGGGAAAAACGCAATCATTGACGACGAATAGGCCTCAGAGAGGTGGATATCGAGAAGGCTCCATGATGTCCAGTAATGCATATAGACCTAGTGAGTGTAACAGGTTTCGTAGTACATCCTCAACAGATAAGTTACAAGATGCAAGACAAGCACGGTTGTGTTTTACACGTGTGCAAGAGGTGCATACAGAAGTGAACTGTGAACCAGTAAGCAAGTTCAGTGATAAGCTAAATGTAAACTCCAGACCTGACTCCGAATTGTGTGACGATAACGGTGCGGTGAAGAAGTCTGTAGTTGCAACTGGTAAGCCGTTGTTGAATAGAGTGTCACAGAATAGAGTTATTGCTTCAGAGTGCAGTTCTGACCCTACAAGTTTACGAGGTATTACTAGTCAGAGTGAAGGTATGAAATCTTTAGGGATTTGTGAGGAAGAACCCAAATCATCTACTGCTGTTATTAAAGAGTTTGAAAATGATGAAGTTGACCAGATAGATGATGGTAAATTGAATATTTGTGATAATGATCATGATAGTGCAGATTTCTCTTTGGTTGATCATGATGAAATGGAAGGAATCCCTATTACTGGTAAGTGGAATAAACGTTCTGTAGAACTTGAACGTGAATTAGAAATAAATGCAGGTGCAGTTGCAGAAGGCATGCGTACTTGTGAGACCGTCAGTTTAATTGATCAGCATGTAGCCCACCTATCGTCAGATACTGGTGCTAAACCCGAGCTAATAGTAACAGAAAGTAGTGGTGGTAATCTTGCAGTTAGAGAATTTTCTGAAAGCCGAACAACAACAGCTTCTGATGCACTGCTAAGTTCATCAACTGGTATCAATCAGTCATCGTTGGTGTTGTCATCCACAATGAAACAGATGCCCATCAACTCAAGTATCTTGTGCAGTGACTATGATAATATTGGTGCATTTGAAGAGACGAAAGATATTGGTCAGTTTAGTGAGGATAAGCCAAGTGTGTATGAGAGGGTAATTGTTAAATTGACTTGCATGAATGAAGGCATTTCTAGTTTTAAGTTACTATTTGAATGCTATTATCTTAGGCATAAATTACTCTGTTTCTACGCTTGGTTGATCAGATATGTCGTGTGTTTGTTCGTCATCTATATTCTACGATACAATGACATGAGCGTGTTACCGTTCAGATTTGAGGATATAGCTGATAGAATGAGATCGGCAAACGAACTCTTCGACGATTTTCCAACCTAGGGCGTCAACCTGAGAAGGGTTGTAGGCGTACTGCTGTAAGTCCTGCAGTTCTTCAAGGGTAGTTTGTCGTGCCAGAATCCACAACATTTGATGTGTTGATTGTACATATGTTTGTGTTAAATAATTGTGTGAGTTCCAATCATTGTAATTGTTGGTTAATCTTGTGTGTGTCCGGACATTCCACAAATTACAATCGTCAAACTGTGAAGATTTGTAGGCGTACTGGTGTAAGTCCTGCGATTCTTCCACGGAATTCCATCAAGACATGATCCGCGAGTTTGTGTGTACTGTTTGTATATATGTGTGTTGTGTCATATCAGTTGGTGTTTTTTGGATTCATTGTGTGTACTCGTTGTTTTCGTACTTGGTTGTTTTGCATAATTTTGTTAAAATTTTCGTCGTGATTACTTCTGAAGTTGTGTCCACTCTTCTACATCCATGAATGAATTGATTGATGTTAAGGACGACAGATGGAGCGTATACGCCGGGGAGGCTAGGCTATTGCTGAGAATGAAATGCACACGGAGATAATTGTTAGCTGCGGTCCCACACGCCGGAAAGCAAAAGCGTGAACGACTGGGGTTTGCATACGTCACCGTTACTAGAACTAAAGCAGCATGAGTGACAAGCGATCACAGGGGTAGTTGATAGTGAATAGATAAGAGGATGTGCGTAGAGTATCGTGAGGTGGTGCTATGGTCACGTTGCATCCTGCAAGAGTCATTCTAGCAAGTGGCGATTGTGTAGCAAGATGTCAAGTGGAGGTGTCTGTCTGGAGGCGCAGGTCGTCATTGATGTGTGAGATTGTGCTGTGAGTATGCTTGTGGTGTGTTGGCTTTTCTGTTTGTTTTCCATTTCAGCTCTGTCTGTGTGACCCAGGTTCTCGTAATGGCATCCAAGTCAAGTGTATTCGCTGTGATGGAAAAAGGGATGGATCCGTGTTTTGCCGGGGAGTGTCAATGGAGTTGAAGATTGAACGATCAATTCATGGTTGTTTGCTCAAACCCAACTTCCCTATATTTTCGCGGAGGCATCAATCAGCCAGTCATCGTCTCATCGGTCGCTGTTCAGAAAGAAGTCAGGAGAAAACCGTCAGAAGTAATATTGTGATTTATTATTGTAATATTTGTTCACAGGCCTTAGTTGTAACAGTGTTTATATGTTGGTGTTACAATAAAGAATCCTCGAGTCGCCAATCGGTGTTTTGGTTTTGCGTCCGTTATTACTAAGCGTTTCTGAGAAACTTCAAGGAACAGTGTGAGTCCGAGTGCAGCGAGAGCTGAGCATTAACGGTTTATGAGACGTGGTTGACAGTTTCTGATGGTGAAGTCAGTTTTCGATGGTTTTGGACTGTTGGTGACAGTTGGGTTAGTCATCATTCATCTTTCCTGGTGCCGGTCAAGTTCTCTTTGAACAATCAAACAACCATGAATTGATCGTTAAATCTTCAACTACATTGACTATCGTGCTAAACCCAAACTGCTAGTGAAAGTGAGCAGTTATGTTAATCTTTTAGGTAGACAATATCTGAAAGCCGAGCAACAACTGCTGCCGATCCACCGCTAAGTTCATCAACTTGTATCAATCAGTCGTCGTTGGTGTTGTCATTCACAATGACCTTGTTTTTTGTCATGATACCATCCCAGTCTCCACCTATAAATAAATAAATAAATTTATTCTCATGACACAGTACATGAGGGACGCCAGTTTACAGACATCATCAAATTGTTACAGAAGTAGGACCATATTATTCAGTCACATTTTACAATCGATGACAAAATATGTTTAACACGTACACTGGAGATTATACATACACTTGATAAATGTTAATCCCAATAGTATAAAACATCCTTTTCACTTATGTACAATCATTTCTGTGCATAGTTGGAAAAATCCGCTAGATTGTCAGTGTGTGCAACACATCAGGAATTACAGAAGTATTGTCTTCGCATTAACAAAAACACCAGGTCTTTGGTGGATGGGTTATAAGTGCCTGGGAAAAAAATAAAGCTTGAAGTCAATTTTCGTAATCAACTTTGTGGTGTGGAGAATCCTTGAATAAGAGTTCATTGATGTGTTATTTTGAAATCAGTGACATGTTTATCTCATTTGATCTGTAATGTCATTGTTGGGAGTAAAATACATAAGCTTTAGACGCATTAATTAATGGATTTCTACTGCTTGTGGGTATTTACTTCTCGTGAGGAAGGTTTTCGAATTTTAGTTGTTACGACATGATTTGTGGATATTGACTGCTCAGCAACATTACGGATATAAGTTCATCACATTATCTCAGGAATGTTGGGTTGGGTGATGCATATATGATGTCCGACGAGCGTACATCTGTCCATGTGATGTTGTGGTGAGTTCTATCTTTTTCATGTTGTCGGTTTATGTCCATTTTATTCCACTTATTGTGTTGGTTAGAAGTTTTGCAAACGAAACTTCTTGTCTTTTTGAGGGTAAGTATCTTAATCGTCAATGTTTTATCTAAAATTATAAATATAGGCAAAAACAACAGGTGTAGTATTTGAGCTTATACATTAAATGGACCTATAATTTCGGAGGCTCTCAGATAGGAACTAGGACTACTATCATTTGCAAACTCGTGTAGTTTGTCGTTAAGCACTTTTTTGAATGAGGCCAATGTACCTACTTGACGCATTTCCATTGGTAGTTTATTCCATATCTGTGCATACCTAATCAAATAAAACTTTTGCCTGGTAGCTGTTTTACATTGTTCGATAGCTACTGTACCCTTAGTGTGTCTCAGTTTGTAGCCACTGTCATCTGAAAGTCGAATGCCATTAGCAGAGGTAAAAACTAAGTGGTTTAGAAGCTTATAGTAAGGTGTTAAGTTTAGTCTCAGGCGTCTTAGCCATAGTGTTTCTAATCCTAGGGTGTCACATCTAGTGGAGTAGTTCGCACCATTTTCGGTTCCGAGTAATTTTGACGTGAAGTACCTCTGCACTCCCTCGACTTTCAATTTGTCCTCTATGCGTATACTACTATACATGAATGAACAGTAATCAAATAAAGGACGCACACAAACCTTGTAAAACAGAATTCTGGACTCATTTCTGTAAAAGTTCCTGAGTAGAAAGCCGATAAGTCTGCGTGACTTTGACACTTGTTTGGAGATATGTTCAGAAAATGATAAGTCATGTGAGTATTTCAGTCCTAGGTCCAATACAGATTCCAGTCGTAAAAGTGCATGGCCTTGAATTGTCAGGTCAAGTTCTAAATTGTTGCAACCTATGCAGAGCCAGCCACATTTGTCGACATTAAACTGGAGTTGCCAGGTAATCGATTTTCCAGTAGTGACCATAGAATGGTACTCTGCTCTCTGCCTTTCTCACCACTAAATACAGGAAACAAACAAGATTCAGGAAGCACAATATGTCGTAGTTACAAATATACAGACTGGGGATTAGTCCAAGAACTTATTCGACTCTGTCAATGGGATGACTATTTTACCACTGACTCCCTGGAGGCCGTAGTAACCCTGTTTTACAGGAATGTTACCCTTTGTCTAGATACAGTTGCTCCAAAGAAAATAGTGAAATTAAGTAGACACCGAACTGAATATATTCCAAGGGCACACCGTAATAAGTTAAGGAAGCTGAAGAAACAGTACTATTTCACCAAGGATATATCACTACTGCTCTCAATCCACGCGTCTCTTGAATCAATCAAGCGCCTACGCTCTCAAAAGGACCTCGACGAAGAGTTAAGTGCACTTGAAAGTTCCTCCGAAGTTTATAACTTAACGGCAATTCTTAAAAGACGAATGCAGTCGGCGAGGGAAATCCCCTACTTACTTCACGACAAAGTAATCTACAATGAACCTGCCACTATCTGTGAACTTTTCAGTGATTGGTTTGCAAACTTTAGTTTAGAAACACATATGCCTGGTGAAACCGCCCCCGTTACTAGCTCTTCCCTTGAAAGCATTGTGTTCACTAACCAATTAATAGATCAAGCAATTAAAAGCCTTAAACCTTCCACTAGTACGGGACCCGATGGCCTCGCTTCGATAATTTTCAAAAACAGTGGGTGTGATATACCCCTGTTACTTCTTAAATTCTTCTCAATATCTATGGACACTGGCACTTACCCTAGTGAGTGGAAAACTAGCTTCATAATTCCACACTACAAATCTGGTGATAAGGCAAACGTCCGCAATTACGGACCCATAAATATAACCCCAGTTATCTCACGAATCATGGAGAAAGTTGTAAAGGATCAATTGTCAGACTACCTAATTAGGGAAGATCTTGTTACAAGGTCTCAACACGGATTTCTCAAAAATAGATCCTGCGTTACTTGCCACTTCGACTTTTTCAACTGCATCACTAGTAGTCGCGAAGCACGTAAGCTAGTCGTTGTTCTCTACTTCGATATTCCTAGGCTATTTGACATGGTATCTCACAGTATTCTCTTTGAGAAGCTGTACTCTTGTGGAATTCGCAACCCATTACTGAACTGGTTAAAATCATTTCTAAGCAACAGGGTACAAATAACCAAAGTTGGATCTGTATTGTCTCATCCTAGGCAGATCTCAAGTGGGGTCGTGCAAGGTGGTGTCCTAGGTCCACTTTTATTCACAGTCTACATTAACAGGATTTGCAACTGATTCACCTCAGGTGAAACCATTCCTATATGCTGACGACCTCAAAGTCGTCTACTCCTGCTACACTCATGAATTAAGCGATATGGTTACTAAAATACATCTTGAACTAAGTAGTCTCGCAACATGGTGTGCTGAATCCTGTTTAAACTTTAACATTGACAAATGCGGCTGGATTTGTATTGGCAACAGTAAGCTTGATCTAACTCTTGAAATAAATGGGCGAAAACTAGCTAAGCTCAACTCAGTCGTAGATCTCGGCATTAGATACTCTAGTAACTTAACGTTCTCTGAACAGACTGATTATGCCAGACGTAAAACGCGAAGGCTGATAGGATGCATAACACGCAATTTCTTTTGTTGTGAAACTAGGTTTTTATTATACAAAGTATGTGTCTGACCTATCTTAGAATACTGCCCGTTTATTCTTAGTGGACTCAGACAAAATGACAAGCTTAAATTTTTTTCCTTCACGTTCCCCAGTGGAACATAGTGCTTTAAGATAGTGGCTTGAAGATTCTGTAGCAATGTTTATTTTACAGGATGAAGTTGCTAGCCTCATGCCCAACATTTCCTCTTTACCAGAATTACTTCTGGCTTAGCAAGGTAACGGAGTGCGTCGAACGGGAATCGAGCCCCGGACCATGTGCATGGTCGTCGAGCGTCCTAACCGCTATGACACCGACGCATGACTAGGGTTTAATATTATTATTATTAGGGTTTTAATATAGAAAGTATGTGTCCGACCTACCTCAGAATACTGCCACTTTATTCTTAGCGGACTCAGAAGAAATGAAAAGCTTAAATTAGAAGGAATGCAACTGTAAGCCACGTCTCATAAACCGTTAATGCTCAGCTCTCGCTGCACTCGGACTCACACTGTTCCTTGAAGTTTCTCAGAAACGCTTGGTAATAACGGACGCAAAACCAAAACACCGATTGGCGACTCGAGGATTCTTTATTGTAACACCAACATATAAACACTGTTACAACTAAGGCCTGTGAACAAATATTACAATAATAAATCACAATATTACTTCTGACGGTTTTCTCCTGACTTCTTTCTGAACAGCGACCGATGAGACGATGACTGGCTGATTGATGCCTCCGCGAAAATATAGGGAAGTTGGGTTTGAGCAAACAACCATGAATTGATCGTTCAATCTTCAACTCCATTGACACTCCCCGGCAAAACACGGATCCATCCCTTTTTCCATCACAGCGAATACACTTGACTTGGATGCCATTACGAGAACCTGGGTCACACAGACAGAGCTGAAATGGAAAACAAACAGAAAAGCCAACACACCACAAGCATACTCACAGCACAATCTCACACATCAATGACGACCTGCGCCTCCAGACAGACACCTCCACTTGACATCTTGCTACACAATCGCCACTTGCTAGAATGACTCTTGCAGGATGCAACGTGACCATAGCACCACCTCACGATACTCTACGCACATCCTCTTATCTATTCACTATCAACTACCCCTGTGATCGCTTGTCACTCATGCTGCTTTAGTTCTAGTAACGGTGACGTATGCAAACCCCAGTCGTTCACGCTTTTGCTTTCCGGCGTGTGGGACCGCAGCTAACAATTATCTCCGTGTGCATTTCATTCTCAGCAATAGCCTAGCCTCCCCGGCGTATACGCTCCATCTGTCGTCCTTAACATCAATCAATTCATTCATGGATGTAGAAGAGTGGACACAACTTCAGAAGTAATCACGACGAAAATTTTAACAAAATTATGCAAAACAACCAAGTACGAAAACAACGAGTACACACAATGAATCCAAAAAACACCAACTGATATGACACAACACACATATATACAAACAGTACACACAAACTCGCGGATCATGTCTTGATGGAATTCCGTGGAAGAATCGCAGGACTTACACCAGTACGCCTACAAATCTTCACAGTTTGACGATTGTAATTTGTGGAATGTCCGGACACACACAAGATTAACCAACAATTACAATGATTGGAACTCACACAATTATTTAACACAAACATATGTACAATCAACACATCAAATGTTGTGGATTCTGGCACGACAAACTACCCTTGAAGAACTGCAGGACTTACAGCAGTACGCCTACAACCCTTCTCAGGTTGACGCCCTAGGTTGGAAAATCGTCGAAGAGTTCGTTTGCCGATCTCATTCTATCAGCTATATCCTCAAATCTGAACGGTAACACGCTCATGTCATTGTATCGTAGAATATAGATGACGAACAAACACACGACATATCTGATCAACCAAGCGTAGAAACAGAGTAATTTATGCCTAAGATAATAGCATTCAAATAGTAACTTAAAACTAGAAATGCCTTCATTCATGCAAGTCAATTTAACAATTACCCTCTCATACACACTTGGCTTATCCTCACTAAACTGACCAATATCTTTCGTCTCTTCAAATGCACCAATATTATCATAGTCACTGCACAAGATACTTGAGTTGATGGGCATCTGTTTCATTGTGGATGACAACACCAACGATGACTGATTGATACCAGTTGATGAACTTAGCAGTGCATCAGAAGCTGTTGTTGTTCGGCTTTCAGAAAATTCTCTAACTGCAAGATTACCACCACTACTTTCTGTTACTATTAGCTCGGGTTTAGCACCAGTATCTGACGATAGGTGGGCTACATGCTGATCAATTAAACTGACGGTCTCACAAGTACGCATGCCTTCTGCAACTGCACCTGCATTTATTTCTAATTCACGTTCAAGTTCTACAGAACGTTTATTCCACTTACCAGTAATAGGGATTCCTTCCATTTCATCATGATCAACCAAAGAGAAATCTGCACTATCATGATCATTATCACAAATATTCAATTTACCATCATCTTTCTGGTCAACTTCATCATTTTCAAACTCTTTAATAACAGCAGTAGATGATTTGGGTTCTTCCTCACAAATCCCTAAAGATTTCATACCTTCACTCTGACTAGTAATACCTCGTAAACTTGTAGGGTCAGAACTGCACTCTGAAGCAATAACTCTATTCTGTGACACTCTATTCAACAACGGCTTACCAGTTGCAACTACAGACTTCTTCACCGCACCGTTATCGTCACACAATTCGGAGTCAGGTCTGGAGTTTGCATTTAGCTTATCACTGAACTTGCTTACTGGTTCACAGTTCACTTCTGTATGCACCTCTTGCACACGTGTAAAACACAACCGTGCTTGTCTTGCATCTTGTAACTTATCTGTTGAGGATGTACTACGAAACCTGTTACACTCACTAGGTCTATATGCATTACTGGACATCATGGAGCCTTCTCGATATCCACCTCTCTGAGGCCTATTCGTCGTCAATGATTGCGTTTTTCCCTCAGACTGCTCTATTCTACGGGTGAGATTCAATATACCGGCAAACTTGCTCATAGATTGATTGACACTATTATGTACCAGTTTCAGGATATCATCAAACTTTGGCTCGATACCCTCATCCTCCATACGGGAGCTTATCTTCACCCACTTCCTTTGCAGTCGAGTAGGTAGACGTCTTGCTATTACTTCTAGTATAAAACTCGAGTTGAGGTCACTCATGCAATTCATCGAAATCAAGGTACTCTTATAAGTCATAAGATTATCTAAAATCTCAGTAAGTGCCTTGGAGTCATCTTGAAGTTGACTGCCGTTACACTTAACAGCATCGAATAATTTCCCTACAATCATCGAAGGTCTTCCAAACCTTTGACGTAGTATGCTTATACCCTCGTAGTAGCCCTCTTTTGGCTTCATAAACTCACAGCACTGTATAGCTCTTGCAGCATCTCCAGTGCAATACCTCATCAAATACATCCATTTCAATTCATCATTTAATAGAAAACTACTCAGCATGATCTCAAACTCCCTTACAAATTGTAAATAATCAGCCGGGTTTCCGTCGAAACACCGTGGTTCAAATTTAGGGAGTTTGATGTTCCTATTATCTCTGAACGGCGAGACAGTAACATCAACCATGTCATGTTGAACATCAGACACATCGTTACAATTAACAGACAAGTCACCATGACTTACTTTCCTGTTTGCATCCAAGACGCTCTGTCCCTTCTTTGACCCAGGCATTGTTGAACTTGACCCAATTCCAAAAACGTTCCAGATATTGCTTGTTCAAAGAGGACTTGACCGGCACCAGGAAAGATGAATGGTGACTAACCCAACTGTCACCAACAGTCCAAAACCATCGAAAACTGACTTCACCATCAGAAACTGTCAACCACGTCTCATAAACCGTTAATGCTCAGCTCTCGCTGCACTCGGACTCACACTGTTCCTTGAAGTTTCTCAGAAACGCTTGGTAATAACGGACGCAAAACCAAAACACCGATTGGCGACTCGAGGATTCTTTATTGTAACACCAACATATAAACACTGTTACAACTAAGGCCTGTGAACAAATATTACAATAATAAATCACAATATTACTTCTGACGGTTTTCTCCTGACTTCTTTCTGAACAGCGACCGATGAGACGATGACTGGCTGATTGATGCCTCCGCGAAAATATAGGGAAGTTGGGTTTGAGCAAACAACCATGAGTTGATCGTTCAATCTTTAAGTGCATTGGCAGCAACCGTAGTTTGCCTCAAGTACTCTTGGTTCAGAAACTGTTGTGGAATACCATGAGCGATGCGAAAAGTTAATATTAGAACCCCTCTGGATAAGATGTCTTAAGCTAAACCTTATGTTTTATTGTAAGCTAACTAATCTTCTCCTGCATTCCTCCGAGCCAATAACTAAACCTATCGCTGTCATCAGATACAGTCTTAGAAATCGTCACATCCTGGCTGCTATAGAGCATTGTCAGACTTACGTGCGGTACAACTTCTTCTTAAATAAGTTTTCAGTCATTTGGAATAGACTACCAGCTAATGTGCGTGATGCAAACACATTCTCAGTGTTCATCTCCTCAGTCACCAGACTGCTCAAAGATGACAATGCATTTTTGCGCCTGACTCTTACACCCTCTTTCTCACCCTTCATAGATATTTTAAGTTCTTTAAACGTGTAGTTACAACAAACTAGAGTTACAAATTTTAATATTATTGGAACCAGATGATAAACACTTCTACACAGAACAGTAATATTAGTTCACACATAATTTGAAAGTTAGCATAACGGGACTAGTTAGTTAGTGCACAAGAATAACCATATTTACTAAACAGAGTATATATGTATACGTTTATTAGTCACTCCTTAAAGACACCTCTTGCTTTCTTTTGAGTTAATGTTGTTTGTATTCTTTTTTGTCTCTCTATTTTGGCTTCCATTTGGCTTTTTGAATGAGAATGAATAATGTGGATATTTGACCATTTACAAAGACAAATGATCTGCAAACATTATTGGTCCCATATCTTACAATTCCTTCGTGAATTACGCATTACCTTCCCCCACGACGCAATCTGGATTACATTTGTGGAATAAACTCTTATACCAACGGAAAAGTATTAATTTGTAATACGATGTCACGATTGTAACTTATAACGTAACTGATCGTATCTGTAAAAATAACTTTCTTTTCTTGGAAACGCCCGTTTATCAGAAAATATATACTATCATTAATATTATTCTACATTGAGTACAATTCACTCGTGATGATACGATGAAAATGCCGACAAAACTATACAAGTGTATCACTTATTTCAATTATTATTCAATTTGGATATAAATGAAGAATAAGATTCGGTTTCGTTATATTGGGGAATAACTTCAAGCTCTATTTTCCCAAGAATTTTAGTCCATCCAAAACATACCTGGGTTTTTTCGTTAATGCGAAGTCAATATTTCTTTAATTTTTGATGTGCTCCATTGAATGACTGGCTATCATACTGTTGCCACAAACCAAAGACAAAAACGTCAGAAGCCACGTAATTTAGCCATAAACCAAATTTATGAAACTTAAATAATGCTTATCCATGCCTCTCCATTTTGTGTGTCCTACACAGGTAGGAAAAAATATGTATTTTATTAAAACATTATTATTAAGTATGATTGCTAATCGTATATATAATTTATCATATTGGTGATACCTGAAAACTGGCGTCCCTCATGTACAAAATGAGAATATATTATTATTAAACAACCCTTTTGTGCAACACATTTTAGTCACCCTATTCTGTCACAGTTTGATGATTCGGTGTGGGTCGAAATAAAATTTCTCAGGAGTAAACATATCCTTATAGGTTGTGTATACCGACCGCCATCATCCAACCGCGAATACGATAACGTACTCAGCAACATATTCAATGTTGCACCCAATCTTCCCTTCAGTTGTAATATAATTGGAGGTGACTTCAATTTGCCTGATATATCGTGGCGTACACTTCGTGGACCCTCAAGGTATGATAATCTTCTTAATTCCATCATTACAGGAGGATGGACGCAACAAATAAATGTACCCACTAGGTCCGATAACATTCTTTATCTTATATTCACAATCAACGTAGCACCATCTACAATTCATGTGGGACATGAATTCCCAGGTAGCGATCATAAAATAGTTGCATGTTTGTTTAATATTTCTCCAGAAACTATGCACAGAAACGAAGGTAATCGGACACCTATAAGACCATATACACGTGTTGATTAAGACCTGTATCAGGGCTTGATTAGATACTATAACTGGGATTCCTACTTTACCAATGACTTATTAGAGTAAGTCCTTAAAAACTTCCATGAAAATATACAGTCTGCTAGTCATGTCATAGCGCCCGTGAAACTGATTAAATTCAAAATCCCTCAAGGTGATTGTATTCCAATATCATTAAGAAGAGGTTTGCGGAAGCACTCTTTAAGTTACTACAGACATGACGACTTACCGTCGTTAATCGCTATCAAAACAATCCCATTAGAATCCATGAGTTGAGAAATCTAAGTCTTAGGAATAAAGAAACGCGGACAATTCAGCCACTGCAAAACATTGGACAAACAGCCAAACTCTTCAAAAGTAGGTTAACAAACTCCAAATCAACATATCCAAAAATAATACATCTAGGCGGCATTACTTACGAAAGTGCTGAGGATATATGTGAGGTGTTTAGCACGCGCTTTGCCAAACTGTACAGTCTAGAAAATGACCAGGATATAGATTTCCCTCGTAAAACAGAAAAGTGTTTATGCGATATAGTCTTAAAGGCCCAATAAATCGATAAAGCTATCACAACCCTTAAGCCTACTAATACTCCCGGGCCAGATGGAATGTCTTCCGTCCTCTTAAAAAATGGTGGAAATGACATGAATCTACTTCTTCTCAAGATATTTTCAACTTCGATAAGGAGTGGAACATATCCAAATAGCTGGAAGAAATCTTACGTTGTACCCTTTCACAAAACCAGACCTACAGCGGACATAGATAATTACCGCCCCACCAACATTACTTCCGTAGTTTCACGTGTGATGGAAAAGATTGTAAAGAAGCAAATTGTTCAGTGTTTGCTTTCGAATGACTTAATATCCCCTTTCCAATACGGTTTCCCAAATAGAAGATCGTGCATTACTTGCGAGTTAGATTATTTCGACCACATTACTGAATGTGTAGACAAGGGTCGTTCGGCAGCAACATTATTTCTAGATGTTAGGAAAGCTTTTGATAAGGTCCCACATAACAGACTCATATTGAAACTCCTATCTTATGGAATAAGTGGAAGGCTACTTGAGTGGATAACTTCCTTTCTTACAGGAAGAGAACAGTTAGTTAAAGTCAACCATCACTTATCTACATCCAAACCGATAACCAGCGGCGTGATACAAGCTAGTGCTCTTGGCCCTACCCTACTCATTGTATTCATAAATAATAGCAATAATATTTTCTCATTTTGTACATGAGGGACGCCAGTTTTCAGGCATCATGCGTCGGTGGCACAGTGGTTATGACTCTCGCCGATCATGCACATGGCCCGAGGTTCGAAACCCTGCCGACCCACACCTGATATCTATGGTCGGCCTGCAAACTTTAGGCTACAGATATCCATGCTGAAAATTCCATACTTGCACCAAAAATACAGTGTGGAATCAAGCTGTAATCAAAAATAAAAAAATGAATAAATATGATAAATTATATATACGATTAGCAATCATACTTAATAATAATGTTTTAATAAAATACATAATTTTTCCTACCTGTGTAGGACACACAAAATGGAGAGGCATGGATAAGCATTATTTAAGTTTCATAAATTTGGTTTATGGCTAAATTACGTGGCTTCTGACGTTTTTGTCTTTGGTTTGTGGCAACAGTATGATAGCCAGTCATTCAATGGAGCACATCAAAAATTAAAGAAATATTGACTTCGCATTAACGAAAAAACCCAGGTATGTTTTGGATGGATTGCAAATACTTGGGAAAAAATATTGCCTCTATGATCAAGTATGGCAAGCCATACCTCTCTGCAGATGACCTCAAAGTTGTCTATGATTTCAACTATTATGATATGAATATTGCTAGTAAAATCCAAGAAGACCTAAATAGTCCATGTAATCGGAGTGAAAAGTGGCAGTTAACGTTCAATCTAGCTAAGCCTTGGATAACATACTTCGGACGTTGGAAACCTAGCATGTGTCTATACATGTACGGTGACCTTGTCTCAAACACGAACACAGTCACAGATCTCGGGATAACATACTCAGATCTTACTTTTACTGAACATGTAAATAAGGTAGTATCTGATTGTAAACGTCTAACCGGCTTTGTGCTACGCAACTTTTACACTCCAGAAGCCAAATTAGCTATATACAAGATATCCATTCGCCCCAAACTTGAATACTGTGCCCACTTATGCAGTAGCTTTAAATCAGTAGACAGAAAAAAGTTGAAGGCGTCCAAAGACTCCTCACGAAACGCATATTAGGCTATGATCAGCAAATAGAATACCTTGACAGATGTATTCGACTGGACTTAGAACCCTTATGGTTAAGGAGAGTGAAGTGCAATTTGTTCTTTATTATGCATCTCTTATTTATCACATCAGCACCTGTACAGAAATGCTACTTACCTACCCCAACTAACGCAATCATCTATTATTCCCGCGTGAAATTGACAAGTATTTTTTTCAATCACGGTTTAGATTTGACGCCATATCTACTTCCTTACTTGTACACTTAATTTTAAATGTTTCTCTCACATTTACCAGTATTCAGCTTATTTCTAAATTAACAAATCATATTACATATTCGATAAGTTTTAATAAGTGTACATATGTTCATGCCTGTAAAAATGGCTGGTTCTGTTCCAGAAATAAATAATAATAAAAAATTTCTCTTATTTACAGTTATAAGAAAGCACTGTAACGGTAACTCATCCATAACGTGGGCTAGTCCTAAATCGTATTGACTACGAAACCATGACTACCTTCTTAAGGTTAACACCCATAAACTCGCCACTAGAGCTAACTTCTTCGCCATTAAATATTGCAAACTTTGGAACCGACTACCCTCTGAGATTAGATCCTGTGAAAGGCCAGATAGTCTCAAAAGGAGCCTAGAAAAACATATCAACATGCCCAGCCTAGCCCGTCTAAAAGATCTCAAATGCTGGTAGAGTGGTGAAACAGTGGCACTTAAATATTTAACTACAGAAAGTACACTAGTTCCTAGACTAACATAATAATGCTTAGTAATTATGCATGTTCAATACTTGAAATTAGATTGTTATTAAATACTTAAAATGATTATGATATTTAGGCAGCAAATGTTATCTTGGTTTACCAGGCTTGCTTTCCTTATAACACACAGTTATTGAGCCTTATGTATTCTTCCATAAGAGGAATTATAACATTGATTATACTCTTATCATATATAGATTGATTTACTTTACGGCTACCTGTAAGACTAACTTCCCTTTTGCAGTATTGTCAACCAAATGCTAAAGTTTTGTTGGTTCACTGTTAATATCTTTTTATAATATGTGTAGACAGGTTACTTTGCAATGTCAAATGTTTACTATATACAA
Source organism: Trichobilharzia regenti (assembly GCA_944472135.2). NCBI lineage: Eukaryota > Metazoa > Platyhelminthes > Trematoda > Strigeidida > Schistosomatidae > Trichobilharzia > Trichobilharzia regenti. The sequence continues at coordinate 130,962,001 of OX235270.1, read as the reverse complement.
GACTGTCATGATAATTTAGTACACTAAGTCCTGCCAACCGACCTTACCTTCAGTTCATACTACCTACATTAGACTCTAACTATAGTGTTCTGCTGAATCTTGCTCCACTATTCACAAAACCTATTCTTTTAATCTTTAAGTTTTTAACTTCTCATAAAGTAATCTGTTCGTTAGGACGCATGCATACATATATATGTTCATAAAGATGTACGTGGAGACCTATTGGAAGCACTCATTAAGAAAGCTAGGGAGATGGAATATGAGGTACGAACATGTCTGGTACCAAGCAATATATTTGCGGTAGCCATAATAATCATAGTCTCAGAGCCTCACATCAGAACAGGAGGGAGGGTGGTGCTAGCTGATCAGTAGATATGGTGGTGGTCACTAAGGTGAATCACCCCATTCTGCAGGAACAGCAATATGCAATTTGACGGCTCGAGATTTTTCTGATTTTTATGAGGGCTAAGATCTTTATCTTGAAAAAGGTAATAATGTACGCCTAGACAGATCATGCTTCTGCCTTTAAATATATACCATTCGCTCAGCCTATTGTTGAGATGCGACCACGTGGACTCTGCACAGATTTATGGGGCATCTTATAAATTAACTTGCTATCCATTGTCAGATCTTTAAATACCACTTCACAATGTCTTATCTCATTCATTTTCTAATAACGTCCTTACTCGATCCTCATTATATTCCATTAAACCTAACATTTTGTAGCTCTACATGAATTTGATTCGACTTATTCTACTCCTATTCTCTGCAGGGTACGGTTGTGCACCGAATAGACAAGAAGGCGTCAACCTGAGAAGGGTTTAAGGCGTACTGCTGTGAGTCCTACAATTCTTCAAACGGTAGTACATCGAAGCGCAGTCCATCTTACTTGGTGTGTTATTTTGTACATATGTTCATGTTATATATACTGAATTGGTATCATCTGTAAACTATCCGTTGGTAATTCTGTTTGTGTCCGGACAACTTCCACTTGGATCGTCAACCTGAGAAGGAATGTAGGCGTACTGTTGTAAGTCCTACAGTTCTTCAAGGGTAGTTCTTCGTGTCAGAATCCACAACATTTGATGTATTGCTTGTCAATGTGTTTGTGTTAATCAATTGAGTCGGTTCCAATTAATGTAATTGTTGGTTAATCTTGTTTGTGTCCGGACATTCCACAACTTACAGTCATCAACCTGTGAAGGGTTGCAGGCGTGCTGGTGTAAGTTATGCGATTCTTCAAAGGAATTACATCAAGACATGACCTGCGAGGTTATGTGTACTGTTTGCATATGTGTGGAGTGTCATATCATTTGGTGTTTCTTGGATTCATTGTGTTTACTCGTTGTTTTCGTACCTTGTTGTTTTGCACAATTTTGTTAAAATTTTCGTCGTGCTTACTTCTGAAACTATTTCGAGTCTTCTACATCCGTGAATGAATTGACTGATGTTAAGGACAGCAGATGGGTCGTATACGCCGGGGAGGCTAGGCTATTGCTGAGAATGAAATGCACACGGAGATAAGGATTAGCTGTGGAATCAATGATTGAGAATGAATGTTTCTATTTAGGCTGTTGTCAGTGTAGTTGAAGGCTGAACCATACATTCATGGTTGTTTGCTCAAACTCAACTCTTCCATATTTTTTCGCCGGAGTCATCGATATTGCTGTCATCGTCTCATGGTTCGCTGTTCAGGGAAGATAAAAAACCATCAGAAGTATTATCATTATTTATTGTTGTAATATTTATTCTTAGATCTTGTGTAATAGCCTTATTGTTGGGTACGTGTTGGCGTAAGAATAAAGGATTCTCTACTCGCCAATCAGTGTTCTGGTTTTTGCGTTGGTTAATACAAAGTGTTTCTGAAAGTTTTCGAGGGACAGCGTGAGGTCCATCGTAGTGAGAACTGGACATTCACAGTTTCCGAGAGTTGGCTGACAACCCTACGAAGAAAAACTCTGATTCTAAACATCGAGTGTTTGTCACCCGGCTCTCAGACAGTAATGTCAAAATATCGAACGATGATCTTACTAATGTGTCACGCTCATTTGTCCCACCCTGTTTATTATGATCGGCAGGACATTTCTTAGATCAGTGTTTGAAGTTTTGAAGATAAAGACCTCAATGAACGTCTGGCATTTGTTTCTAAGAGAAAACTATGCAGCGTCTGTTTAAGGGCAAATCATGTAGCAAATAATTCTCGTTCTTCGAGGTCCTGTGCAGGTAAAGGTTGTGGTTGGCGACACCATACATTGCTCCACAGAAGCCAGGGATTATCCGACGATGTAAAAAATGATGTGCATATCAACAGTCGACAGCGCAGTGGTTTGACTTTGCAGAAGACTTCGAAAAGTGAGACAGCATTCGCCATAGTGCCCGATTTAGCCAGAAATAATGATAGCGTTGTTCAAACCTGTGCGTTTTTGGATAGCGTTTCAGACGCAACATTGGTCACAGAAGATCTAGCAAGAGAATTAGGTTTAGCAGGAGCAACTAAGATAGTCTCCCTTAAGACGCTTGGTTCACAGTCCACTTTATCTTGCAAACAGGTGCAACTAGAAGTCTCCCCGTTGGATTCGTCCCTTCACCTTTCTGTTTCCAAAGCATGGACAGTACAGAACTTGCCACGGTTACAAAGGGTTGTACCAACAGCAGATCAGATGGCCTCATGGAGTCACCTAGACGGAAAATTTTACCGAAGGTTAAGAATGAAGAAATTAAGATGCTTATTGGTTGCAACATGCCAGAAGCGCACATAACGATCGATAAAAGGCTTGGTGGAGCTAACGAACCTTGTGCCATAAAGACTCCTATGGGATGGACATTGCTGGGACCATACAGAAAGACCTCTGGTGAAACTAACATCATCAATCATATCCTAGCCACAGAAAATTTGAGACTATGTTTGAACGATTCTATAAGAATGAGTTTGATGATGTGAGTGGTCAAGTGTCAAGGTCTGTTGAAGACCGTAAGGCTTTGAGTATTATGTTATAGTCCAGACAGTTGGTTGATAGATATTATCACATAGCACTTCAATGGTGTCGACAACATAATTCACCTAATGATAAAAAACTGGCAGTGAATAGACTCAATTCGTTGAGGAAACGCCTCTATCAAGACTCAGACCTGCATAAAGAGTATATCAATGTAATGTCTCAATATGTTGAAAGAGATTTCGCCAAAATGGACGAACAAGATCACGTTAATGGACAGGTTTGGCACTTGCCACACCGTCACAGTTTTACTCTTGTGATCTGTTGCATGGTTTACCTCTATACACTTCAGTTCACCTTCCGGCCGGCAGCACGTTACTTAAGTACTGTTAGTTTATTGAGAACATCAAAGCAACCTGTTCTTTCCCGTATTATGGACTTCTACGTAAATGTCCCATCTCCTTTTCACTGTCTTGACGTAACCGATGTATTCCGTTCACTTAGTAAAAGTGAAGAAGATTATATCTTCAGCTACACACAAGCACCATGGGTTGGTGGTCTGATTGGTTTAATTCAAACATCCCCAGAATCTGCTGGAATATTTCTATCTGTTTATCGATTCTCCAGGTCCCGAGATGTGCATTTGTTCACTGAAGAAGCAAAACAGAAGAGCATTTCTGAGGAGATAAACCACTTGCTATCGTACCTTGCATCAGTTCTAGGTAACTTTGGAAATTACTTGTCTTTTGAAGCTACCAAGTTCGTTCCAGCTATAACTTTGAGTAGAGTAACGGAGCTCCTATCACTGAATAGCGCATTTTCTAATCCAGAGACAAGTTTCAAAGCTTTGTAGGAAGAAGTAGCTCCTGCAATATATTCATTAAGCTCCCGTCGTTTACGCCTTGGATTCGGTACAACTGAAATAACAACTTACTACTCCGCAAACTGTACTCGTAGTGATGCTGAGTTAATTCAAAGGTACATGGAAGGTATAAAAACCGATGCATGTAATACGCGACCATTCAGAAATGCCGATTCTAAAACAAATGTTTACTTTCTTCGGTCTGCGTCAGCTGAGAAATCTGTCCAGCCCATATTATATGATGCTCTTCCGTCAGACACATCTTTGCAGCTTGAATATGGTGACTATATTGAGCTGATGAAGCTACTAGTCGATTGTTGCAAAGATTCTAAAGCACATTCGCTTAACCAAATCAAATCAGAAATGTGGCACCAGTATGCTGAAATCTTCACCACTGGCTCAGTAGCCACTCACAAAGATGCTTCCAGGTTATGGGTTAAAGATAAGAACCCTGTTGTTGAAAACCATATTGAGTTTATAGAGTCATATCGTGATCTCTTTGGCGTTCGTGCAAAGTTTGAAACATTTATCGCTGTTTTAAATAGATCAGTGTCTACAAAATTCCAACGACTTGTAAGTAATGCTGAAAGGTTGTTAACAAATCTAACATGGCCTTCTACATTTAAAAAAGTTAATTTCTTACAGCCAGACTTTACTAATTTGGATGTAGTAACGTTTGAAACTTCTGGAATTCCTGTTGGAACCAATATTCCTAACTATGATGATGTACGATAAGTTGATGGATTTAAAAATGTTTCTTTGGGTAATGTACCCAGTGCTCGTTTCACGGATCCTAAAACAGAATTTCTACGTGATGAAGATAAACAAATGTACGTGAAACATGCTGAAAGTTCCTTTGAATTACAAGTTGGACTTAATGAACTGTTGAGATATGGTTCTGGTAAACTGTTTTGGCATGATTGTTATGGAAAACGAAAGTTCCACAGGAAAACTACTGAAGATATCATAAATGGAGATCCTATGGAACGTTGGTGTTAAGGTTAAGCGAATGCTAAAGATGGATATGCTTTCTTCCAGCACTATAGTCAACTACATCCACAACATTTGACTGATTTGTTCCTGCATAGTTTGCTCCGTGAATATCTTCCCATACTGAAAGCAAGATCTAATTGGTGGGATATAAAACGTAACCTACAACCTGGCGATCTCGTCCTAGTTAACGGTACTGACACACAGAGAGGTCTCTGACCAAAGGCTATGGATAAGCAGGTGTACCATGACCAAGATGGGCGCGTCAGGACAGTGCGTTTGAAAACTGCAACTCAAGAAGTCGAACGAGATAATAATAATATAAGATATAAGAAGCGTGTGTCTGTTGGGAGGAACAGACAACTTGAAGGTTCCAGATACGATAAGTCAACATGGTGATCGTTCGCTAGGGGTATTAATCGCGACAGACAGATAGACAGTTTGATGGACAGCTAATCGATATTATGTGGCACTTTTTCGCGATTATTGGTTAATTAAGTGTAACTTACACCGTAATGCGTCCTGTCACTCTATTGTGCGTATACGTGATTAATTAACTGTTCATTTTGTCCGTTCCTTCAATACTGTTCGACAAGTTCTTTTCTTTTCTTGAGTGACAGTGGGTTTTATACATTTCTCGGTGTAATTGTATGCCTTATTTTATGCTTTAGAAACAGATAAAGTTTAAGTCAAGTCACTCTGTTTTTAACTATAGTTAAGCCAGGACTCTGTATCGTCAGTACTGAGGAAGGACTAAATCTGTAGGCAAAACTAATCCCACAAACAACGAGTGGGACTTCAGTGAGCTTGTTTGTTCAAACCATTTTCCTGTCCGTCTGGGGCGACAATCCCCGTCATGACTTAGATGTCTGCTTGTTAACAGGAGGCCAGAGAAATACCACCAGAAAAATTATTCTGTTTTATACTGAAGTTATTTGTAGACATCTTTAGTGTACTGAGACCAACCAACTTTGAATCACATGGTCAAGCTGTTATGTAATCGATTTGTCTTATTGGTTTATACTTGGTTGATCAGTTAATCTCCGACTTACAGCCAGTCATTTGAAACCACTCGCGTTGGAATCAAGTTGGTCATCGCATGTGTTAAATAGTATTCTGAGATACTGGGAGTTGTCATCGAGCCACAGTTCCTTACCATTTCACACAACGCCTTGAAGGCATAGCCAGTTTAGTAACTCGCTATAATATTAGAATGAACTCAAAATTACCGACCGATGTCGCATGTGGTGATAGAAGACAGCAGTTGATTTTGAGGATGGAAAGCATCCAACGATATTTCACACCCAAACTAACAGGCTACGATTGTAAGAAAGAACACATCTCACGGTGCATGATTTTTTAAAATAATAGTGATTTACTTTATTTCAAAAACAGTACTTGTGATACAGAATGGAATTTTCAGCATTAATTACAATGTTGCAACTTATATCCTCAAATTATAAATAAAATTATTCACACAGAAAATCTTCCACATTTACGATAGGGGTTGTCAATCACGTCTCAAAAAGCGTTAATGCCCAGCTCTTGCTACGCTGGGCCTCACACTGTCCTTCGAAGCCTTTCAGAAACGCTTACCACTAGCGGACGCGAAAACCAGAATACAGACTGGCGACTAGAGAATTCTTTATTCTAACACCAAAATATAACCAGCATTATTGGTGTTACGGAGTAAGGTTTCTGAAAGATTTTTCTAGGTTCTTTCTGAACAGTGACCGATGAGACGATGACTGGCAGATTGGTCACCCGCGAAAATTATGGGTAACTTGGGTTTGAGCAAACAACCCTGAATTGATCGTTCAATCTTCAACTACATTGACAGGGGTAATGTCAGAAACGTGCAGCCTATTGATTGGAAATAATAATAATGATAACGGCTAGGGTAATAATATTAACACAAGTGAAAATTAATGTGAGCTTGTTTCACACAGTATCGGAAATGCGGTACAGAAATCCTAACATGTTTAAAAATATTGAATATAATCTTCTCTTTACATGATATAGTGAGGAGAAAAATAAAAATTACAGCAGTCATAGAAACAATTTGGTGCTTGCAATTATGAGAGAAAGACAAAGAATCAACAGGACCATAAATGTAAAAGAAATAATAAAAGTAAAACTTGAGGGTATATAAGGATGGATGGAGGAAATTGTTTATTTACTTGATGAAAAAAGGTTAGTTAATTCTTGTCTGACACTATTTTCATCACATAAAATACGTGCCAAGTATGGTATCATGGAATTCTTATACTTGAACGTGCCAGCATACAGTTTTCTGAAGTTACTCCTTGTTCTACCTGAGGAGATGCAAGGTGAAAGCTGACGGCAAAGTGGATGATCCAAGTCAGACAAATCCCTTTAGCAAATTTATTGCACGAAGTCAGGTGCCTATCGACAACGACGTTAACTATGTGGTCCACTGGGACACCACTCACCCTACTGACAGTCTTCAGCATTCTACGAATTGTGACATAGTCTTTTTTAAGCAAACCAGGAAAGAATAAGGGTGGACAATAAAGAAGAATAGGTAGGATGCAAGAGTTTATTAACTGTAAGAGGAGTGGTTGAGTTATACCCGAGTGTCTTAACTTCTTAATGTAAAATGTCAGGCGGAATATTTTACTGGAGATTGCTAACACATGGGAAGACCAGGAGAGATCAGAAGAGAGAATGAGTCCAAGATACTTAATTTCTGATTTGATTCCTATATCATTGTCGTCAATTTTACAACTGTCACGAGAATCGATGACTTCTTTTAACTGTCGTTTACATCTTAAGCTGAAATCAACAGTAGAGTCTACACCCAACACATGCAATAGGAATGACTCGTCACTCATACCTGAAATATGGAAAATACTATTACCAATCAAATCAAGTGAAAATCAAGAGAAAAACAATGGAACTATATAAGTGGATTTAGGAAGTCGTGTGATTACCTTGATATGATTATGAGCAATAAATTGTGCTCGAAACGTTATCAGTAAACATTACTGTAAACACTGTGCGATTTATCAAAATAAAATCTTATGTATAATGGAATTATACTCTACCACAGTGCCCAAGTTTTATACTTATATCAATAATGTAAACATTTTAAATAATCGCGAGAGTAAGTAATGCGATTTGGACACATAAATGAATGTTTAAAAAAAATAAATCCGAGGAAATAGATGTAATATGTAGGATGGAAATTTTGGTAGCTCAAGATTTAAGCAGGCCGCCGTAAAATCTTGATTCACTTTGGACTGGACGACTAATTATAAATCTAATATTCTCCTTTGAGTTCTTGCATAAAGTATCATTCTCAGAAAATAGGGACACAATTTTCACTGGAGGCCCCTTACGATCTGCGTAACCAAACTTGAATAGTGACAATAGAAGCCTTTAAACCAACACTCCAAGAGAACTTCTTCGCAGTCGTGCATTCTTAAATATGGAATGGCTTTCCTCTCGAAATCAGAACTTGCACCTTGCTTATAAGTTTCAAACACTCTCTGTACAGACTGTTTCACTCTGCTGATTACATTAACAAACTATTTATCCCTAGAACCAATCAATTATTAGTTTACTACAGTGCCTGGAAAACGCGCGAAAACTCCCCAATTACTGAATAAACGACAACAAGTCTAGTCGCATGGATGCATACAAAGACTGAGTAGAAATAAGTATATATGTTTACCAGACGGCAATGTGCAACGAATATAAACATGCATATGCAAATATTAAGGAACTATCCATGTCCACATACATTTTATTTCCTTTCTGGCACTCTGCTGCTGGAATCTTCTCTTCTATTCGACTGTGGTGGAAGTTGCACAGATCTACAGGAAGAAAGGACTTGGAGAAACTGACACGTGCTGTCAAGAAATTTATCCCCAAGTTTCTATTGTTACGAAGACGCCCCGCACCAATGAAACTATGTACTTTCTCCGACCTTAACTCCAAAACACCATTATTGTATGATGGACGTCGTATTGCTTGGCAATCAAAACGCAGAACAGTAAAACTCTATAAACAAATATTTTATACAAAACGATGATGTACTTTTATTCGTTTTTGGTCGTCCTCTTCGAACTTGTACACGATCGAACCATTCGCGCCTTTGAGTTGCCCACCAATGGCTACCAGTCCCAAAAACAAACGATCAATGTTCACGTCCATTGACACGTTTTGTGAAATGGGCAGGAATTGTGGCTCGATGACAATTCCCAGTATCTCAGAATACTATTTAACACATGCGATGACCAACTTGATTCCAACGCGCGTGGTTTCAAATGACTGGCTGTAAGTCGGAGATTAACTGATTAACCAAGTATAAACCAATAACATAACATAACATAAGCTTTATTCCAAATCAGTACTTGTGATACAGAATGGAATTCTCAGCATTTTACTACAATATTGCATCCAGTTTTTTACATTAACAATAAATAAAGTTCTACATAGATTAAAGTTATCTCAACAACATATTAGTATGTCGGTAGCAAAGCCAAAATTAAAATGTTTGAAGGTGTTAGAAAAGTAGATACTACTAGCATATTTACTGGCGTAAGCGATAGCAAAATGGTCGAGATATACAGAGTGTGAAAGAACGAACAAGAATGTTTTAAGTAGAGTTTGCAAGGAAGAGAGAAACAAAACAGCACATAACAAAAATAAATACAGAATGAAGAGCGAGAAAACGTTGTACCTATAAATGATGTGAGTTGGAAAGACGAGATCCATTGGTTCTACTGACTATTTAATAAGTTAAAGGTTTCATGCCTGATGCATTCTTTATCGCACAGAACACGGGCTAGGTAGGGTATGGATGAGTTTTTGTACTTACTAGTGCGGGCATATAGTTTCCTATATAGGCTTCTTGTTTTCCCTGAAGAGATACATGGGGAGAGTTGTGAATGTAGAGGGTGTTGTGAGTCAGATAAAATGGATTTCGCCCATTTTTCACATGAGTCCATATGCCTGTCCACCAGAATATTAACAAGCTGGCTAAGTGGCAAACTGCTTACCCTGCTGACAACCTTTAACATCCTACGTAATAAGGTATAGTCTTTCTTCAATAGCCCAGGAAAGACTAAGGGGGAGCAATAGAGAATAATAGGCAGAATACGGGAGTTAACAAATTGTAAGAGTAAGGGTTGGGTTACACCAGAATGTCTTAACTTCTTGATGTAGAAGGTAAGACGGTATATTTTCTTGGAAATCGTCAAGATATGAGACGACCAGGAAAGATCAGAAGATAAAGTGACGCCTAGGTATTTAATTTCCGACTTGGTTTCTATTTCACTGCCATCTATGTTGCACACCTCGTGAGTGCTAACCAGTTTGTTTAGGTCAGATTTATGCCTAAGGGTGAAATTAACTGTTTGGCATTTGGAGGGGTTTAAGGTTAGACCGTTTTCCTTGGACCATTGGCTAATTTCCGATAAGAAGCCATTTAGTTTAGAGCAGTCACTTTGACATTTGACAGGTAAAGATACAGTTAGGTCATCAGCATATTTGACAAAGTTAATGTCATTTGAAGACGGTAGGTCATGTAGGAAGAAAGAAAAGAGAAGTGGGGAGAGTACAGCACCTTGGGGGACACCAGCTTCTGTGAGCACAGCAGAGGAGGATTGGCCTTTGTATACGGTGTACTGCATTCTGTTTGAAAAGTAGGAATGCAACCAGTTAGTGACCCAGGACTCGGTTTGTGTCATGGAGAGCTTATTTAGCAAGAGACTTCTAGGTACAGAGTCGAAAGCAGAAGTAAAGTCAAGAAACGTGCAGCGGACATATTTGGCACCTTTGTCTAATGATGAGACAATACTGTTGTGTAAGACGGCTGCAGCGTCTAAAGTACTCCTACCCTGTCTGTAGGCAAATTGTTTGGGGTCTTCGAAGCTTTTAAGGGAGGGTTCGAGTTTAAGAAGTACTAGTTTTTCCATGAGCTTTAGAAACGGGGAAGTGATGGCGATGGGTCTGAACTTTACGTTCTTGCTATTTCCAGGTTTAGGGACAGGGACTATTTTAATGTCTTTCCATGGAACAGGTACAACGTTTTCGGAGAAAGAAGCATTTAGGATATTAGTTAGAGGAGAACATAAAGCATCTGCACATTGTTTTAGAACATATGCAGGTATGCTATCAGGGCCAAGACTATGTGAGGGCTTAAGAGTTTTAAGACATTTCAAAACATCGAGAGTATTGAAGTCCTGGAAGTTATCAGCTACAAGATTAGTAACGTTAGAAGTGGTTATAGTAGAAGGAGAGCGTAAAAAAGACAGATTAAGAGCATTAACATCACAAGAGGGAAAAACATTACATCGCTTACTATTGCCAGTAATTTCATTGAAAAGTTTCCACATGCTGTTAGGAGATTTGCATGATAAAAGTGTTTGGTTATAGATAGCATTAAGATTTTTGATTTCAGATTTGATTTGAGCATTAATCTTTTTAAGTCCTAACTTGTCTTTGCATTTATATAACATTTCTTTTTGCCTGCGAAGTTGTTTGAGACGGGGAGACGAGAAGCGGTCGAGGCGTTTGAACAGTGTTTGTTTGGGACAGCATATGTCGAGGCAGAACTTAAGATAATCCATTATATTGGTGATTGAGTCATCTAATGTACTTTCATAGAATAGATCCCAGTTGGTATCTTTTAACATGCATCTTAGATTGAGTAAGTTGTCAGATGTGTAGCATCTTTCTTGTGCTCTCGTAGACAGGTGTGAGAAGATTTTAATATGTGTTTTGCTGTATATTTTTGGCAAAACGCGGACAATGCAGTGATCGGAGTTATGTATCGGTGAACGTCTACGTGTTTCATATACTCCTTCGTCATTAGTAAAAACGAGGTCGAGTGTTTTGTCAAGTCGAGTGGGAAATTTGACTATGTTTGTGTGACCAAGAGCTTCAAGAAAGGAGCAATCCGATGTGTTGAAGTCTCCAGTAATAACGGATAGAGAGTTGTCGAAGTTGGCAGCAGCAAACATGGTGAATTCATCAGCAAAATTAGATAGACAAATTGATAACATAACAGCTTGACCATGTGATTCAAAGTTGGTTGGTCTCAGTACACTAAAGATGTCTACAAATAACTTCAGTATAAAACAGAATAATTTTTCTGGTGGTATTTCTCTGGCCTTCTGTTAACAAGCAGACATCTAAGTCACGACAGGGATTGTCGCCCCAGACGGACAGGAAACTGGTTTGAGCAAACAAGCTCACTGAAGTCCCACTCGCTGTTCACCATAACTGGCACATGTATTATTGCATCGTCATATGTCCTTGCACTTCGGAACAACAGTTGTCAAAGTAGTTGAAGATTGAACGATCAATTCTTGGTCGTTTGCTCAGACCCAACTTCCCTATATTTTCGCGGAGGCATCAATCAGCCAGTCATCGTCTCATCGGTTGCTGTTCAGAAAGAAGTCAGGAGAAAACCGTCAGAAGTAATATTGTGATTTATTATTGTAATATTTGTTCACAGACCTTAGTTGTAACAGTGTTTATATGTTGGTGTTACAATAAAGAATCCTCGAGTCGCCAATTGGTGTTTTGGTTTTTGCGCCCGTTATTACTAAGCGTTTCTGAGAAACTTCAAGAAACAGCGTGAGACCGAGTGCAGCGAGAGCTAAGCATTAACGGTTTATGAGACGTGGTTGACAGTTTCTAACGATAGAAACAGATCTGGCGGATTCAAACAGTTGGTGAAAGTTTGGATAGTCGCCGTTCATTTTTCCTGGTGCCGGTCAAGTCCTCTTTGAACAAGCAATATCTGGAACTTTTTTGGAATTGGGTCAAGTTCAACAATGCCTGGGTCAAAGAAGGGACAGTGCGTCTTGGATACAAACAGGAAAGTAAGTCATGGTGACTTGTCTGTTAATTGTAACGATGTGTCTGATGTTCAACATGACATGGTTGATGTTACTGTTTCGCCGTTCAGGGATAAAAGGAACATCAAACTCCCTAAATTTGAACCACAGTGTTTCGACGGAAACCCGGCTGATTATTTACAATTTGTAAGGGAGTTTGAGATCATGCTGAGTAGTTTTCTATTAAGTGATGAATTGAAGTTAATGTTTGGATTGAAGTTAATGTATTTGATGAGATATTGCACTGGAGATGCTGCAAGAGCTATATAGTGCTGTGAGATTATGAAGCCAAAAGAGGGCTACTACGAGGGTATAAGCATACTACGTCAAAGGTTTGGAAGACCTTCGATGATTGTAGGGAAATTATTCGATGCTGTTAAGTGTAACGGCAGTCAACTTCAAGATGACTCCAAGGCACTTACTGAGATTTTAGATAATCTTATGACTTATAAGAGTACCTTGATTTCGATGAATTGCATGAGTGACCTCAACTCGAGTTTTATACTAGAAGTAATAGCAAGACGCCTACCTACTCGACTGCAAAGGAAGTGGGTGAAGATAAGCTCCCGTATGGAGGATGAGGGTATCGAGCCAAAGTTTGATGATATCCTGAAACTGGTACATAATAGTGTCAATCAATCTATGAGCAAGTTTGCCGGTATATTGAATCTCACCCGTAGAATAGAGCAGTCTGAGGGAAAAACGCAATCATTGATGACGAATAGGCCTCAGAGAGGTGGATATCGAGAAGGCTCCATGATGTCCAGTAATGCATATAGACCTAGTGAGTGTAACAGGTTTCGTAGTACATCCTCAACAGATAAGTTACAAGATGCAAGACAAGCACGGTTGTGTTTTACACGTTTGCAAGAGCTGCATGCAGAGGTGAACTGTGAACCAGCGAGCAAGTTCAGTGATAAGCTAAATGTAAACTCCAGGCCTGACTCCGAATTGTGTGACGATAACGGTGCGGTGAAGAAGTCTGTAGTTGCAACTGGTAAGCCGTTGTTGAATAGAGTGTCACAGAATAGAGTTATTGCTTCAGAGTGCAGTTCTGACCCTACAAGTTTACGAGGTATTACTAGTCAGAGTGAAGGTATGAAATCTTTAGGGATTTGTGAGGAAGAACCCAAATCATCTACTGCTGTTATTAAAGAGTTTGAAAATGATGAAGTTGACCAGAAAGATGATGGTAAATTGAATATTTGTGATAATGATCATGATAGTGCAGATTTGTCTTTGCTTGATCATGATGAAATGCGGGGAATGCCCACTACTGCTAAGTTGAATAAAGGTTCTGTACAACGACAACGTGAAGTAGAATTGAACGCAGATGCAGTTGCAGAAGGTATGGATACTTGTGAGACCGTCAGTGTAATTGATCAGCGTGTAGCCCACCTATCATCAGATGCTTTTGCTCAACCTGAGCTAATAGTAAAAGACAGCAGTGGTAGTAATCTTGCAGTTAGAGAATTTTCTGAAAGCCGAACAACAACAGCTTCTGATGCACCGCTAAGTTCATCAACTGATATCAATCAGTCATCGTTGGTGTTGTCATCCACAATGAAACAGATTCCCATCAACTCGAGTATCTTGTGCAGTGACTATGATAATATTGGTGCATTTGAAGAGACGAAAGATATTGGTCAGTTTAGTGAGGATAAGCCAAGTGTGTATGAGAGGGTAATTGTTAAATTGACTTGCATGAATGAAGGCATTTCTAGTTTTAAGTTACTATTTGAATGCTATCATCTTAGGCGTAAATTACTCTGTTTCTACGCTTGGTTGATCAGATATGTCGTGTGTTTGTTCGTCATCTATATTCTACGATACAATGACATGAGCGTGTTGCCGTTCAGATTTGAGGATATAGCTGATAGAATGAGATCGGCAAACGAACTCTTCGACGATTTTCCAACCTAGGGCGTCAACCTGAGAAGGGTTGTAGGCGTACTGCTGTAAGTCCTGCAGTTCTTCAAGGGTAGTTTGTCGTGTCAGAATCCACAACATTTGATGTGTTGATTGTACATATGTTTGTGTTAAATAATTGTGTGAGTTCCAATCATTGAAATTGTTGGTTAATCTTGTGTGTGTCCGGACATTCCACAAATTACAATCGTCAGCCTGTGAAGGGTTGTAGGCGTACTGGTGTAAGTCCTGCGATTCTTCCACGGAATTCCATCAAGACATGAAATGCGAGTTTGTGTGTACTGTTTGTATATATGTGTGGTGTGTCATATCAGTTGGTGTTTTTGGATTCACTGTGTTTACTCGTTGTTTTCGTACTTGGTTGTTTTGCATAATTTTGTTAAAATTTTCGTCGTGATTACTTCTGAAGTTGTTTCTTGTCTTCTACATCCGTGAATGAATTGATTGATGTTAAGGACGACAGATGGAGCGTATACGCCGGGGAGGCTAGGCTATTGCTGAGAATGAAATGCCCACGGAGATAATTGTTAGCTGCGGTCCCACACGCCGGAAAGCAAAAGTGTGAACGACTGGGGTTTGCATACGTCACCGTTACTAGAACTAAAACAGCATGAGTGACAAGCGATCACAGGGGTAGTTGATAGTGAATAGATAAGAGGATGTGCGAAGAGTATCGTGAGGTGGTGCTATGGTCACGTTGCATTCTGCAAGAGTCATTCTAGCAAGTGGCGATTGAATTGCAAGAGGATGCCTTTAACTGGAAGGCGCATGTCGTCATTGATGTGTGAAATTTTGCTGTGAGTATGCTTGTGGTGTGTTGGCTTTTCTGTTTGTTTTCCATTTCAGCTCTGTCTGTGTGACCCAGGTTCTCGTAATGGCATCCAAGTCAAGTGTATTCGCTGTGATGGAAAAAGGGATGGATCCGTGTTTTGCCGGGGAGTGTCAATGGAGTTGAAGATTGAACGATCAATTCATGGTTGTTTGCTCAAACCCAACTTCCCTATATTTTCGCGGAGGCATCAATCAGACAGTCATCGTCTCATCGGTCGCTGTTCAGAAAGAAGTCAGGAGAAAACCGTCAGAAGTAATATTGTGATTTATTATTGTAATATTTGTTCACAGACCTTAGTTGTAACAGTGTTTATATGTTGGTGTTACAATAAAGAATCCTCGAGTCGCCAATTGGTGTTTTGGTTTTTGCGCCCGTTATTACTAAGCGTTTCTGAGAAACTTCAAGAAACAGCGTGAGACCGAGTGCAGCGAGAGCTGAGCATTAACGGTTTATGAGACGTGGTTGACAGTTTCTGACGGTGAAGTCAGTTTTCGACGGATTCGGACGGTTGTTGACGGTTTGGATAGTCCTCATTCATCTTTCCTGGTGCCGGTCAAGTTCTCTTTGAACAATCAAACAACCATGAATTGATCGTTAAATCTTTAACTACATTGACTATCGTGCTAAACCCAAACTAGTAATGAAAGACAGCAGTGATGGTAATCTTTTAGTTAGACAATATCTGAAAGCTGAGCAACAACAGCTGCCGATCCACCGCTATGTTCATCAACTTGTATCAATCAGTTGTCGTTGGTGTCGTCATTCACAATGACCTTGTTTTTTGTCATGATACCATCCCAGTCTCCACCTATAAATAAATAAATAAATTTATTCTCATGACGCAGTACATGAGGGACGCCAGTTTACAGACATCATCAAATTGTTACAGAAGTAGGACCATATTATTCAGTCACATTTTACAATCGATGACAAAATATGTTTAACACGTACACTGGAGATTATACATACACTTGATAAATGTTAATCCCAATAGTATAAAACATCCTTTTCACTTATGTACAATCATTTCTGTGCATAGTTGGAAAAATCCGCTAGATTGTCAGTGTGTGCAACACATCAGGAATTACAGAAGTATTGTCTTTGCATTAACAAAAACACCAGGTCTTTGGTGGATGGGTTATAAGTGCCTGGGAAAAAAATAAAGCTTGAAGTCAATTTTCGTAATCAACTTTGTGGTGTGGAGAATCCTTGAATAAGAGTTCATTGATGTGTTATTTTGAAATCAGTGATATGTTTATCTCATTTGATCTGTAATGTCATTGTTGGGAGTAAAATACATAAGCTTTAGACGCATTAATTAATGGATTTCTACTGCTTGTGGGTATTTACTTCTCGTGAGGAAGGTTTTCGAATTTTAGTTGTTACGACATGATTTGTGGATATTGACTGCTCAGCAACATTACGGATATAAGTTCATCACATTATCTCAGGAATGTTGGGTTGTAGTTGGTGATGAATACATGATTTCCGACGAGCGTACATCTGTACATGTGATGTTGTGGTAAGTTCTATCTTTTTCATGTTGTCGGTTTATGTCCATTTTATTCCACTTATTGTGTTGGGTAGAAGTTTTGCAAACGAAACTTCTTGTCTTTTTGAGGGTAAGTATCTTAATCGTTAATGTTTTATCTAAAATTATAAATATAGGCAAAAACAACAGGTGTAGTATTTGAGCTTATACATTAAATGGACCTATAATTTCGGAGGCTCTCAGATAGGAACTAGGACTACTATCATTTGCAAACTCGTGTAGTTTGTCGTTAAGCACTTTTTTGAATGAGGCCAATGTACCTACTTGACGCATTTCCATTGGTAGTTTATTCCATATCTGTGCATACCTAATCAAATAAAACTTTTGCCTGGTAGCTGTTTTACATTGTTCGATAGCTACTGTACCCTTAGTGTGTCTTAGTTTGTAGCCACTGTCATCTGAAAGTCGAATGCCATTAGCAGAGGTAAAAACTAAGTGGTTTAGAAGCTTATAGTAAGGTGTTAAGTTTAGTCTCAGGCGTCTTAGCCATAGTGTTTCTAATCCTAGGGTGTCACATCTAGTGGAGTAGTTCGCACCATTTTCGGTTCCGAGTAATTTTGACGTGAAGTACCTCTGCACTCCCTCGACTTTCAATTTGTCCTCTATGCGTATACTACTATACATGAATGAACAGTAATCAAATAAAGGACGCACACAAACCTTGTACAACAGAATTCTGGACTCATTTCTGTAAAAGTTCCTGAGTAGAAAGCCGATAAGTCTGCGTGACTTTGACACTTGTTTGGAGATATGTTCAGAAAATGATAAGTCATGTGAGTATTTCAGTCCTAGGTCCAATACAGATTCCAGTCGTAAAAGTGCATGGCCTTGAATTGTCAGGTCAAGTTCTAAATTGTTGCAACCTATGCAGAGCCAGCCACATTTGTCGACATTAAACTGGAGTTGCCAGGTAATCGATTTTCCAGTAGTGACCATAGAATGGTACTCTGCTCTCTGCCTTTCTCACCACTAAATACAGGAAACAAACAAGATTCAGGAAGCACAATATGTCGTAGTTACAAATATACAGACTGGGGATTAGTCCAAGAACTTATTCGACTCTGTCAATGGGATGACTATTTTACCACTGACTCCCTGGAGGCCGTAGTAACCCTGTTTTACAGGAATGTTACCCTTTGTCTAGATACAGTTGCTCCAAAGAAAATAGTGAAATTAAGTAGACACCGAACTGAATATATTCCAAGGGCACACCGTAATAAGTTAAGGAAGTAAGTCCTGCCATGGTCACTTTGCATTCTGCAAGAGTCATTCTGGCAAGTGGCGATTGTGTTGCAAGATGTCAAGAGGAGGTCTCTGTCTGGACGCGCAGGTCGTCATTGATGTGTGAGATTGTGCTGTGGGTGGTATGCTTGTGGTGTGTTGGCTTTTCTGTTTGATTTCCATTTCAGCTCTGTCCGTGTGACCCAGGTTCTCGCAATGGCATTCAAGTCAACGTGTATTGATCATGAAGGAAAAATGGGTTGGATCCCTTTTTTGCCGGGGAGTGTCAATGGAGTTGAAGATTGAACGATCAATTCTTGGTTGTTTGCTCAAAATCAACTTCCCTGATTTTCGCGGAGGCATCAATACGACAGTCATCGTCTCATCGATCGCTGTTCAGAAAGAAGTGTAAAATATCGTCAGAAGTAACAATGATTTATTATTATTGTAATATTAGTTTTCAGACCTTAGTTTGCTTAGTTCGTTTATTCCTTTTATATGTTGGTGTAACAATAAAGAAATAACAAGCAGCGGAACGGTGTTTTGGTTTTTGCGTCCGTTATTACTAAGCGTTTCTTAAACTCAAAGGAACAGCGTGGGCCGGAGCGTAGCGAGAGCTGGGCATTATCGGTTTTTGAGACGAGACTGACAATAGAACTCACCACAACATCACATGGACAGATGTACGCTCGTCGGAAATCATATATGCATCACCAACTACAACCCAACATTCCTGAGATAATGTGATGAACTTATATCCGTAATGTTGCTGAGCAGTCAATATCCACAAATCATGTCGTAACAACTAAAATTCGAAAACCTTCCTCACGAGAAGTAAATACCCACAAGCAGTAGAAATCCATTAATTAATGCGTCTAAAGCTTATGTATTTTACTCCCAACAATGACATTACAGATCAAATGAGATAAACATATCACTGATTTCAAAATAACACATCAATGAACTCTTATTCAAGGATTCTCCACACCACAAAGTTGATTACGAAAATTGACTTCAAGCTTTATTTTTTTCCCAGGCACTTATAACCCATCCACCAAAGACCTGGTGTTTTTGTTAATGCGAAGACAATACTTCTGTAATTCCTGATGTGTTGCACACACTGACAATCTAGCGGATTTTTCCAACTATGCACAGAAATGATTGTACATAAGTGAAAAGGATGTTTTATACTATTGGGATTAACATTTATCAAGTGTATGTATAATCTCCAGTGTACGTGTTAAACATATTTTGTCATCGATTGTAAAATGTGACTGAATAATATGGTCCTACTTCTGTAACAATTTGATGATGTCTGTAAACTGGCGTCCCTCATGTACTGTGTCATGAGAATAAATTTATTTATTTATTTATAGGTGGAGACTGGGATGGTATCATGACAAAAAACAAGGTCATTGTGAATGACGACACCAATGACAACTGATTGATACAAGTTGATGAACATAGCGGTGGATCGGCAGCTGTTGTTGCTCAGCTTTCAGATATTGTCTAACTAAAAGATTACCATCACTGCTGTCTTTCATTACTAGTTTGGGTTTAGCACGATAGTCAATGTAGTTAAAGATTTAACGATCAATTCATGGTTGTTTGATTGTTCAAAGAGAACTTGACCGGCACCAGGAAAGATGAATGGTGACTATCCAAACCGTCAACAACCGTCCGAATCCGTCGAAAACTGACTTCACCGTCAGAAACTGTCAACCACGTCTCATAAACCGTTAATGCTCAGCTCTCGCTGCACTCGGTCTCACGCTGTTTCTTGAAGTTTCTCAGAAACGCTTAGTAATAACGGGCGCAAAAACCAAAACACCAATTGGCGACTCGAGGATTCTTTATTGTAACACCAACATATAAACACTGTTACAACTAAGGTCTGTGAACAAATATTACAATAATAAATCACAATATTATTTCTGACGGTTTTCTCCTGACTTCATTCTGAACAGCGACAGATGAGACGATGACTGTCTGATTGATGCCTCCGCGAAAATATAGGGAAGTTGGGTTTCATCAAACAACCAAGAATTGATCGCTGAATCCTCGACTACCTTGACAACTATCATCTGATGATAGGTGGGTTACACGCTGATCAATTACACTGACGGTCTCACAAGTATCCATACCTTCTGCAACTGCATCTGCGTTCAATTCTACTTCACGTTGTCGTTGTACAGAACCTTTATTCAACTTAGCAGTAGTGGGCATTCCCCGCATTTCATCATGATCAAGCAAAGACAAATCTGCACTATCATGATCATTATCACAAATATTCAATTTACCATCATCTATCTGGTCAACTTCATCATTTTCAAACTCTTTAATAACAGCAGTAGATGATTTGGGTTCTTCCTCACAAATCCCTAAAGATTTCATACCTTCACTCTGACTAGATATACCTTGTAAACTTGTGGAGTCAGAACTGCACTCTGAAGCAATAACTCTATTCTGTGACACTCTATTCAACAATGGCTTACCAGTTGCAACTACAGACTTCTTCACCGCACCGTTATCGTCACACAATTCGGAGTCAGGCCTGGAGTTTACATTTAGCTTATCACTGAACTTGCTCGCTGGTTCACAGTTCACCTCTGCATGCAGCTCTTGCAAACGTGTAAAACACAACCGTGCTTGTCTTGCATCTTGTAACTTATCTGTTGAGGATGTACTACGAAACCTGTTACACTCACTAGGTCTATATGCATTACTAGACATCATGGAGCCTTCTCGATATCCACCTCTCTGAGGCCTATTCGTCATCAATGATTGCATTTTGATCTCAGACTGCTCTATTCTACGGGTGAGATTCAATATACCGGCAAACTTGCTCATAGATTGATTGACACTATTATGTACCAGTTTCAGGATATCATCAAACTTTGGCTCGATACCCTCATCCTCCATACGGGAGCTTATCTTCACCCACTTCCTTTGCAGTCGAGTAGGTAGACGTCTTGCTATTACTTCTAGTATAAAACTCGAGTTGAGGTCACTCATGCAATTCATCGAAATCAAGGTACTCTTATAAGTTATAAGATTATCTAAAATCCCAGTGAGTGCCTTGGAGTCATCTCGAAGTTGGCTGCCATTACCTTCGACAGCTTCGTATACGATCCTTACAATCATTGAAGGTCTTCCAAACCTTTGACGTAGTATGCTCATAGCCTCGTAGTAGCTCTCTTTTGGCTTCATAAACTTACAACACTGTATAGCTCTTGCAGCATCTCCAGTGCAATATCTCATCAAATACATTAACTTCAATTCATCACTTAATAGAAAACTACTCAGCATGATCTCAAACTCCCTTACAAATTGTAAATAATCAGCCGGGTTTCCGTCGAAACACTGTGGTTCAAATTTAGGGAGTTTGATGTTCCTATTATCCCTGAACGGCGAAAGAGTAACATCAACCATGTCATGTTGAACATCAGACACATCGTTACAATTAACAGACAAGTCACCATGACTTACTTTCCTGTTTGCATCCAAGACGCACTGTCCCTTCTTTGACCCAGGCATTGTTGAACTTGACCCAATTCCAAAATAGTTCCAGATATTGCTTGTTCAAAGAGGACTTGACCGGCACCAGGAAAAATGAACGGCGACTATCCAAACTTTCACCAACTGTTTGAATCCGCCAGATCTGTTTCTATCGTTAGAAACTGTCAACCACGTCTCATAAACCGTTAATGCTCAGCTCTCGCTGCACTCGGTCTCACGCTGTTTCTTGAAGTTTCTCAGAAACGCTTGGTAATAACGGGCGCAAAAACCAAAACACCAATTGGCGACTCGAGGATTCTTTATTGTAACACCAACATATAAACACTGTTACAACTAAGGTCTGTGAACAAATATTACAATAATAAATCACAATATTATTTCTGACGGTTTTCTCCTGACTTCATTCTGAACAGCGACCGATGAGACGATGACTGGCTGATTGATGCCTCCGCGAAAATATAGGGAAGTTGGGTTTGATCAAACATCCTTGAACTGATCGCTCAATCTCCATGTACATTGTCAGCAATAGTTGTTTGCCTCAAGTACTCTTGGTTTAGAAATTGTTCTGGAATACTATGAGCGACACGAAATCCTAAGTTTAGAACCCCTCTGGAAAAGGTGTTTTTAGCTAAGCTGGCGATTTCATTCTACGATCCATATCCTCAAATCTAAACGGTAACACGCTCATGTCATTGTATCGTAGAATATAGATGACCAACAAACACACGACATATCTGATCAACCAAGCGTAGAAACAGAGTAATTTACGCCAAAGATAATAGCATTCAAATAGTAACTTAAAACTAGAAATGCCTTCATTCATGCAAGTCAATTTAACAATTACCCTCTCATACACACTTGGCTTATCCTCACTAAACTGACCAATATCTTTCGTCTCTTCAAATGCACCAATATTATCATAGTCATTGCACAAGATACTTGAGTTGATGGGCATCTGTTTCATTGTGGATGACAACACCAACGATGACTGATTGATACCAGTTGATGAACTTAGCGGTGCATCAGAAGCTGTTGTTGTTCGGCTTTCAGAAAATTCTTAAACTGCAAGATTACCACCACTACTTTCTGTTACTATCAGCTCGGGTTTAGCGCCAGTATCTGACGATAGGTGCGCTACATGCTGATCAATTAAACTGACGGTCTCACAAGGATCCCTATCTTCTGCAACCGCATCTCCATTTAATTCTCCTTGACTTTCAAGCTGTGCACAACCTTTGTTCAACTCAGCAGTAGTAGGCATTCCCCTCATCTCTTCTTGATCAACCAAAGACAAATGTGCACTACCTTGATCTTTATCACAATTATTCACTTTACCGATAATTTCATCACTTTCCAACTCTTTAATAACAGCAGTAGAGGATTTAGGTTCTTCCTCACAATGGTTTCATACCTTCACTCTGATAAATAACATCTTGTAGTCTTGTGGAGTCAGAACTGTCCTCTGAAACTGTAACTGTCTTCTCTTGGACAAGCTGCGGTGTCGTCTGTGACACTCTATTCAACAATGGCTTATCAGTATCAACTACAGGCTTCTTCACTGCGCCATCATCGTCACCCAATTCGGAGTCAGACCTTGATTACGCCGATTTCACAATTAGCTTACCACTACACTCGGTCACTTCTTCACAGTTCGCCTTTGTTTGCACTTCTTGCAAACGTGTAAAACACAACCGTGTTTGTCTCACAACTTGTAAGCTATCTGTTGTTGACGTCCCACGGAGGCTGTTACACTCACTAAGTTTATATGGATCACTTGTCACCATAAAGCCTTCTAGATATCCGCAACTCTGAGACCCTTTCACCATCAATGATTGCGTCTCGCTCTCTGTCTTCTCTATTCCAGTGTGTTGAAATACACTGGGAAACTTGCTCATAGCTTGGTTGACGCTATATTTCACCAGTTTCAGAATATCATCGAACTTTGGCTCGATACCCTCATCCTCTCTGCGGGAGATTATCTTCACCCACTTCCTTTGCAGTCGAGTAGGTAGGCGTCTCGCTATTACCTCAAGGATGGAACTTAAGTTAAGATCACCCATGCAATTCATTAGAATCAACGTATTCTTGTAGATCATCAGATTATCCGAAAACTCAAAGAGTGCCTTGTAGTCATCCCGTAATTGACTACCATTACCTTTAACAGCCTCGAATACCTTCCTTACAACCATTGAGGGTCTTCCAAACCTTTGACGCAGGATACGCATCACCTCAGTATATCCTTCGTCTGGGGGCATGAACTTACAGCACTGTATTGGTCTTGAAGCAACTCCAGTGCAATACCTCAATAAATACATTAACTTCATTTCGTCATTTAAGACAAAACCACTCAGCATGACTTCAAAATTCTTTACAAACTGTGGGTAGTCGGCTGGGTTTCCATCAAAGTACCGGGGTTCAAACTCAAGAAGCCTTAAAGCATTACTATCCCAAAACGGCGAAGCGTGAACATCAGACTCATCATGCTGAGCATCATGCATATCATTACACTTAATAGGCAACTCAACGTCACTTACTTTTTTGTCTGCTTCCATGGTTCCACGTTGTTTCTTGACCCAGGCATTGCCCAACGTTACCTAAAAATCCAAATCTCGTTGATAATCCGTGTCCAAAGAGATACTGGTTGTGGACACAGTAAGTGATCCCGAAAGTTCCAGAAGGCACTAGAGAAAACGAACAGACGAATAATACTGTCCCAAAAGTCGATCTAGAAAACGAACAAAAGAATAAAAAACTGTCGAGGAACATTATCCTAAATTCGTATTGCCAAGAAGACGCCCCGCACCGATGAAACTATGTACTTTCTCCGACCTTAACTCCAAAACACCAGTATTGTATGATGGACGTCGTATTGCTTGGCAATCAAAACGCAGAACAGTAAAACTCTATAAACAAATATTTTATACAAAACGATGATGTACTTTTATTCGCTTTTGGTCGTCCTCTTCGAACTTGTACACGATCGAACCATTCGCGCCTTTGAGTTGCCCACCAATGGCTACCAGTTCCAAAAGCAAACGATCAATGTTCACGTCCATTGACACTTTTTGTGAAATGGGCAGGAATCGTGGCTCGATGACAACTCCCAGTATCTCAGAATACTATAATAATAATAATATATTCTCATATAAACATATAAATTTATATGAAAATGCATCCCAGTTTTACAGGCACGATCAAGTATGATATAATATCAAATCGTAGATTGTCTACAAGTTAATAATGTTTCAACAGTTAAATATTTGATATATATATAAATACACATTGTCTGAACTAGGCTGTATAGTTATTGAATTGTACAATTGTCCTCCAGGTTGAGCGGGAAAATCGACTTCGTTTCGTTTACATCCCGTGGTTGTAGGTATACGATAACCAACCAATATTGAGGTAAGTACAACGTTTACAAGGGATCGGAAGCTGTTTTAGAAAAGCAAAAGTGCTAAGGTGAAACATTAAAGTGTAATAGATTAAGTGAGCGAAATATATCATTAATAAACACATTTATGTAGAAAACAGAATGGGGAAGTAATTAATCCTTAGGCCGACAACGTTCATTTGCAATGTATAATAAAACCAACATATTTTGTACTATCATGATGTCCACTTTTGGCTTTAATACAATTATTTTCAAGCCAGTTGTTTTTATTTCATGCTTTTTTGTCTATTTGGTGCACAACCGTACCCTGCAGAGAATAGGAGTAGAATAAGTCGAATCAAATTCATAAAGAGCTACAAAATGTTAAGTTTAATGGAATATGATGAGGATCGAGTAAAGACCATTATTAGAAAATAAGTGAGATAAGACATTTTGAAGTGGTATTTAAAGATCTGACAATGGATAGCAAGTTAATTTATAAGATGCCCCATAAATCTGTGCAGATCCCACGTGGTCGCATCTCAACAGTAGGCTGTGCGAATGGTATATATTTAAAGGCAGGAGCATGATCTGTCAAGGCGTTCATTATTATCTTTTTCAAGATAACGATCTAAGCCCTCATAAAAATCATCAAAATCTCGAGCCAATTATTACTTGGCGGTACGTTCAAAATTGGTGACATTTTTGCACGTGTTTGCTCTGAAATTTATTTACTGCTTATTGTCTTGTAATTCTTGAAATTATGGTCCAAATCTCTAAAAAACGTGTTCGTAGAAACACAATTGTTTTAGATAGTGGCTCAAATTCGGTTATAACTGCATTACCGTCGTGTAATACAGTACCAACTACTAGCTCTCAAAATGGTTTGAGTGCAGATCTCACTCCTGTGATACAGGTGAAAGATGTTCTGTTAGAGAACTCTGAGTTCTGTAAACTAAACCTCCTTTTGAAAGATATGCAGAGGCAAGTAAGTGAAATTCAGAAAAAATTAGATCAGTTTGATAGTATGTCACTGCCAATCTCAAATACCACGGAGAGCCGGTCTGATATTGGCCAGGTTAAGTGTTTACTGGATGTAACTCAAAACAAGCTTTCGGATTTAGACCCAATAGCCTGTCTTTTAGAAAGGCATCCTAAAATATCTCCAGACAACCTAAATAAAGCTGAAAATCTGATTGACTGCTTGGCTACGGAGGTGATGAAGCGTATAACCTCTTCTCACCAAGCTATAGTTTACAACGTCCCAGATTCTCTGCCCCTGAAAACTGTAAGACACAAAATCCTGATTTGTTGCGGCATGGCTAGTGTTCCATGTGAATGCAAAAGACTTCGTAAAAAGTCTAACCAGGCTAATTGCCCAATCATTTTTAAATTCAGTAATTCCCTTGATGCTAGTAAGTTTACTAAATGTCAGGATCACTTAAGACTGAATAGCAGTTATAAGTCTATAACCGTAGCTCAGGATAAAACACCGTGTCAGCGCAGAATAATGCGTAGTAATAACCTGGTCACCTCCTCTAGCTTTGATTTACCAAAAATGGATCGTGCACAGCAACAGACACCTAGTGCTGAAACTAGCATTCAGCAAACTACACAACAACCACACCTGCCAATGGAACTAGGAACTGATTTAGATACCAGTACCCCTGTAAATAAAGCCTCATCGAAAGATGTTAAAATGACTAGAACTTCTGCAAGTTGTTCTAAGAAATTTCCCCCCAAACGTAGTAACCTCACCACGATGAACAAATTTCGCAGGGTTGAGACTAATGATGGGGAAGAATACTTTGTATTCAATAAGCCTGCTGAGAGTAAGAATGCCAACAAACCATCACTTGTTACGAAAAACTCCTCTCGAAACATAAGTATATCTGGAGGTGTTCCGCATGCTCCACCTTATAGAAAGTCAGGCTCCAAGACTCCTAAAGTCTTGCAGCCAAAGCACCTTCCTTCACAATTCCCTTTAAGTTATAAAAACAACCCGAAGGTGTATACCGGTATGACGAATAGCAGTTGGATGGGTAGACCTTTTGATGCTATGCCTTTTAACCGTCAACCTAGGCCCAACCTGTACTACCCTTATATCCAGGAACACATGGTAAATTTTCCAGGTGTCCCGAATCACTGGTACGACCCATGGGACCTAGGACCACCTCATTGCACACCAACTCCGATGTGCAGACACCCAGTGCGACCTCCTTTTCATTCATAAATTCTTGCGGTGCTGACGCTCAAATAGATTTAGGTTATGGTGACATTTTAAGCCAGTTTGTAGTATCCCGTGACTTATTCACGATATTGCTAATTAATGCACGTTCCTTAATCAATAAGATATCTGAACTAAGGACATTATTATTAGTCGCCAAGCCTACTGTAGCTCTGATTACTGAGTCATGGTGCTCATCCTCTGTACTTGATGTGCATATAGGTATCGATGATTACACTGTACACCGTGCAAACAGAGATTGCAAGCGTGATGGAGGATGTCTCATATATATACATAGCTCATTTGTAGTCAGTAAGGTGGAAGATGAAACAATGAATAATGTACCTGACTCACTCTGGGTTGTCTTACATGGAGATAAGTACAAACTTCTCATAGGCTGTGTTTATCGAGCACCAAGCTCAACAAAAGAAACTGATGCGTTATTAGCTAAATCGTTTGCACACGCATCCTCGTTTAGTGCTACTTACAAAATATATGCAGAGGACTTCAATCTTCCAGAAGTCAATTGACTAACTAGTTCCGGACCCCAACGCTTCGACGAATTACTTACCACTATCGACTGTTATGGATGGCAACAACACGTCCAGACACCTACTCGTAGTGACAACATGTTGACCCTTGTTTTTTGTCATGACACAATCCCAGTCTCCACGTATGTTGGTAATCGATTTTCCAGTAGTGACCATAGAATGGTACTCTGCTCTCTGCCTTTCTCACCACTAAATACAGGAAACAAACAAGATTCAGGAAGCACAATATGTCGTAGTTACAAATATACAGACTGGGGATTAGTCCAAGAACCTATTCGACTCTGTCAATGGGATGACTATTTTACCACTGACTCCCTGGAGGCCGTGGTAACCCTGTTTTACAGGAATGTTACCCTTTGTCTAGATACAGTTGCTCCAAAGAAAATAGTGAAATTAAGTAGACACCGAACTGAATATATTCCAAACGCACACCGTAATAAGTTAAGGGAGCTGGAGAAACAGTACTATTTCACCAAGGATATATCACTACTGCTCTCAATCCACGCGTCTCTTGAATCTATCAAGCGCCTGCGCTCTCAAAAGGACCTCGACGAAGAGTTAAGTGCACTTGAAAGTTCCTCCGAAGTTTATAACTTAACGGCACTTCTTAATAAACGAATGCAGTCGGCGAGGGAAATCCCCTACTTACTTCACGACAAAGTAATCTACAATGAACCTGCCACTATCTGTGAACTCTTCAGTGATTGGTTTGCAAGCTTTAGTTTAGAAACACATATGCCTGGTGAAACCGCCCCCGTTACTAGCTCTTCCCTTGAAAGCATTGTGTTCACTAATCAATTAATAGTACGAGCAATTAAAAGCCTTAAACCTTCCACTAGTACGGGGCCAGATGGCCTCGCTTCGATAATTTTCAAAAACAGTGGGTGTGATATACCCCTGTTACTTCTTAAATTCTTCTCAATATCTATGGACACTGGCACTTACCCTAGTGAGTAGAAAACTAGCTTCATAATTCCACACTACAAATCTGGTGATAGGGCAAACGTCCGCAATTACAGACCCATAAATATAACCCCAGTTATCTCACGAATCATGGAGAAAGTTGTCAAAGATCAATTGTCAGACTACCTAATTAGGGAAGATCTTGTTACAAGGTCTCAACACGGATTTCTCAAAAATAGATCCTGCGTTACTTGCCACTTCGACTTTTTCAACTGCATCACTAGTAGTCGCGAAGCACGTAAGCTAGTCGTTGTTCTCTACTTCGATATTCCTAGGCTATTTGACATGGTATCTCACAGTATTCTCTTTGAGAAGCTGTACTCTTGTGGAATTCGCAACCCATTACTTAACTGGTTAAAATCATTTCTAAGCAACAGGGTACGAATAACCAAAGCTGGATCTGTATTGTCTCATCCTAGGCAGATCTCAAGTGGGGTTGTGCAAGGTGGTGTCCTAGGTCCACTTTTATTCACAGTTTACATTAACAGCATTTGCAACTGATTCACCTCAGGTGTAAACCATTCCTATATGCTGACGACCTCAAAGTCGTCTACTCCTGCTACACTCATGAATTAAGCGATATGGTTACTAAAATACATCTTGAACTAAGTAGTCTCGCATCATGGTGTGCTGAATCCTGTCTAAACTTTAACATTGACAAATGCGGCTGGATTTGTATCGGCAACAGTAGGCTTGATCTAACTCTTGAAATAAATGGGCGAAAACTAGCTAAGCTCAACTCAGTCGTAGATCTCGGTATTAGATACTCTAGTAACGTTCTCTGAACAGACTGATTATGCCAGGCGTAAAACGCGAAGGCTGATAGGATGCACAACACGCAATTTCTTTTGTTGTGAAACTAGGTTTTTATTATACAAAGTATGTGTCCGACCTATCTTAGAATACTGCCCGTTTATTCTTAGTGGACTCAGACAAAATGACAAGCTTAAATTAGAGGGAGTGCAACGGCAGTTTACCTCAAGAACTCTTGGTTTAGAAAGTGGCCTGGAATACCATGAGCAATGCGAAAGACTAAGATTAGAACCCCTCCTGAAAAGACGTCTTAAGCTAAACCTTATCTTTTACTACAAGCTAACTAATCTTCTCTTGCATTCCTCCGAGCCAATAACTAAACCTACCGCTGTCATCAGTTACAATCTTAGAAATCATCACAACCTAGCTGCTATGGAGCATTGTCAGATCTACGTGTGTCAATGGAGTTGAATTTTGAACGATCAATTCTTGGTTGTTTGCTTAAAATCAACTTCCCCAATTTTCGCGGAAGCATCAATACGACAGTCATCGTCTCATCGGTCGCTGTTCAGAAAGAAGATTGAAACATCGTCAGAAGTAATACAGAGATTTATTATTGTAATATTTGTTTTCAGACCTTAGTTTGCTTAGTTCGCTTATTCCTTTTATATGTTGGTGTAACAATAAACAAATATCAAACGGCAGATCGGTGTTTTGGTTTTTGCGTCCGTTATAACTAAGCGTTTCTGAGAAATCTTCTAAGAACAGCGTGGGCCCGAGCGTAGCGAGAGCTGGGCATTAACGGTTTATGAGACTTGACTGACAGTTTCTGACGATAGAAACAGATCTGGCGGATTCAAACAGTTGGTGAAAGTTTGGATAGTCGCCGTTCATTTTTCCTGGTGCCGGTCAAGTCCTCTTTGAACAAGCAATATCTGGAACTTTTTGGAATTGGGTCAAGTTCAACAATGCCTGGGTCAAAGAAGGGACAGAGTGTCTTGGATACAAACAGGAAAGTAAGTCATGGTGACTTGTCTGTTAATTGTAACGATGTGTCTGATGTTAAGCATGACATGGTTGATGTTACTGTTTCGCCGTTCAGGGATAATAGGAACATCAAACTCCCTAAATTTGAACCACGGTGTTTTGATGGAAACCCGGCCGATTATTTACAGTTTGTAAAGGAGTTTGAGATCATGCTGAGTAGTTTTTCATTAAGTGATGAATTGAAATTGATGTATTTGATGAGGTATTGCACTGGAGATGCTTCAAGAGCTATACAGTGCTGTAAGCTCATGCCCCCTAATGAGGGATACGCTGAGGCTATGAGCATATTACGTCAAAGGTTTGGAAGGCCTTCGATGATTGTAAGGAACGTATACGAAGCTGTCGAAGGTAATGGCAGTCAACTTCAAGATGACTCCAAGGCACTCACTGAGTTTTTAGACAATCTTATGACTTACAAGAATACCTTGATTTCTATGAATTTCATGAGTGACCTCAACTCCAGCTCAGTCCTAGAGGTAATTGCAAGACGCCTACCTACGCGGCTGCAAAGGAAATGGGTAAAAATAAGCTCTCGTATAGAGGAGGAGGGTATCGAGCCAAGGTTCGATGATATTCTTAGACTGGTGAAGGACAGTGTCAACCAGGCGATGGGCAAATTCGCCAGCATTTTGCATTCTAAGGTAGAACCTAAGGAACCAGTGAATATAAGGAAGGCATTTGTGGTGAAGTCTCAAGACACAACGAGAAAGGATGAGTGTATTGTCTGCCATAACATGCATCAATTGAGTGATTGTAATCGCTTTATCGCTATGTCACCCGTAGAAAGGTTAAAAATGGCAAAGCAGAAGCGGCTGTGTTTCAGTTGTTTAAAGATTGGGCATACAAAGTGGAATTGTAAGGCGACAAATAAAGGAAGTAGTGGTTTAACGGATATGCACCCACTTCTGAGAACAGTGAACGAACCTGGGAGTTCGGTTAATTGTAATAGTATCTCTAGACCCCTTGACATCCCACAAGTTTTCTTAGGGGTATTACCAGTTAAGGTGAAAGGACCGAAATCTTCAGTAGAGACTTATGCATTGTTGGATAATGGTTCAGACGTTACATTGATAGATGCTGAACTGGCTGGTTGCTTGGGTATTAAAGGCCCAAAGCAACCCTTGGTTGTAAATACTTTCAATTCTGCGAAAACAGTAGTATGTGAGCGAGTGTCATTTCAGTTAGAATCCTTGGCTACTGGGGAGACCGTGGAAGTGGATACTGCTTACACTACCTCCAGTATGAAACTTGGCGAAGCTATAGTACCTAGTCGTGAAACGGTTGTCGGTAAGCCGTACCTGTGTGACATACCTCTTCCAACATTGCAAGATGGAAGAGTGAGAGTACTCATTGGATGTAGTGTGCCAGAAGCCCACAAGGTATTAGAAGAGAGATTTGGAGGTAGAGATGATCTGTTTGCGACAAAAACACCACTGGGATGGACAGTGAGAGGACCTATACCCATAGTCCACATATCATCATTAGTTACAAACGATGGGGACAAACTAGAAACTATGATTAAAAATATGTATGACAAGGAGTTTTGTGACTGCGGTGTCCCAGGGAAAGGTCGTTCTGTAGAAGACTTGAAAGCAGTTAAAATAGCCGAGGACTCTTGTAAATACGAAAACGGGCGTTTCAGCGTTGGCCTACCATGGAGATTCAAAGATAGACAGTTGATTTGTAATAGGAAAGTTGCTCTTAAGAGACTAATGGGTTTACAGAAGAAATTCCTGTCAGATGCAGAACTCTGGTCCAAATATAAGGAAGTCGTCGATAAACATATAGTGAAGGGTTACGTTGAAAGACTAGTTGATCAAAGTGAGCCAGGGAAGTGGTATTTGCCCCATCATCCCGTCTTTAACCCGAGGAAGCCAGGTAAACTCCGTGTGGTGTTTGATTGTTCTGCGAAACACGAAGGAGTCTCTTTAAATGATAATCTGTATAGTGGCCCAGATTGCGTGAGCTCATTAGTGGGACTGCTATTGAGATTCAGAAAGTTTACAGTTGCTGTCGCGGCGGATATTGAGGAAATGTTCCTTCAGGTGAAGGTGCCAGAGAGTGACAGAGATCACTTGAGGTTTTTGTGGTTTGATGACGGTCCTTGTGGTAAGGTGTCAGAATATAGGATGACAGTGCATCCATTTGGTGCCACATCCTCCCCATTTTGTGCTAATTTTGCTCTACGAAAGGCAGTGTCCACATTTGGTTCTAATGATTTGCTGGACGTCATAGATTGTTGCTTCTACGTGGATGATTGTTTAGCCTCCTTCGATGATGATAAGTCTGCAGTTAGATTTGCAACAAGCATCACTGAAGTGTTAGCTAAGGCCGGCTTTCGTCTAACTAAGTGGGTCTCGAACAGCCTAGACGTTTTGAAGCATATAGATCCAGAAGACAGAGCACCTACCGTACGAGATTTGCCTGTTGATACTCTACCAGTTGAACGCACATTAGGTATGCGATGGGATGTGAACTCTGATACCTTTGGATTTAGTGTTGGTGATATTGATAAGCCAGTTACTCGGAGAGGTGTGCTCTCTGTGTTGTCGTCCGTGTTTGACCCACTTGGATTAGTAGCACCTTATCTACTTCCGGCTAGGAGGTTATTTCAAGAGACATGCAGGAAAGGGTTACAGTGGGATGAACCATTAAGTGAGAGGCAGAGAGAAGAGTGGAAGGGGTGGGTTAACAGTTTAAGAATGCTGAATCTACATTCCGTCTCACGTCCACTTAAGCCGTCGAGAAATCATGATATAATTGACTTCCATGTTTTTTCTGATGCCTCTGAGGTTGGATTTGGTGCAGCCGTATACATCAGAACCACCTTAATGAATGATATAGATGTTAGCCTGGTGATGGGTAAATCCAGAGTTGCACCTCTAAAGACGGTTTCGATTCCGAGATTAGAACTTAATGCCGCCTTACTAGCTGCGCAGTTATTCACAACAGTGTGTAAAGAGTTGGATTACCCCAAGCATCCCGTAACGTTTTGGACTGATTCGATGTCTGTGATATATTATATACGCAACGAGTCAGCAAGATATGCATGTTTTGTAGCTAACAGAGTATCTCAAATTCGTGAACTAACAACTGTTGAGCAGTGGAGGTACGTACCGTCTGGAAAAAACCCAGCTGATCTAGCATCGCGAGGAGTTATTGATATGAATGTTGTTAAAAATAAGTGGTGGAAAGGTCCAGAGTTCTTGCTAAGGGCTGATAGTAT
The DNA here is from genome assembly GCA_944472135.2 of Trichobilharzia regenti. Taxonomy (NCBI): domain Eukaryota; kingdom Metazoa; phylum Platyhelminthes; class Trematoda; order Strigeidida; family Schistosomatidae; genus Trichobilharzia; species Trichobilharzia regenti. Next base: position 130,928,146 of record OX235270.1, on the reverse strand, counting down.
GTGGCCTCGTAGAGAAGATGAACCACCGATAAACGAGTGTGCCTTGGAGTTGAAGACAAGTGTCAGTTTAACATCTACTCAAGAAAGACATTCAGGTTTACATCCACTTTTTAAATATTATTCTTCTTGGTACAAACTACTGAAAGCGGTTGCGTGGTTGACACGATATGTTACGTATTTAAAGGTCATGCATCTTGCGGGATACGAAAATATGAATGTGGGGCCTTTGAGAGTCGAAGATATTAGAAATGCAGAGTTAACGATTTTGAGGGCTGCTCAGTGGGAAGCGTGGGGTGAGATTACCAAGGAGGATAGTCCCGATTTCGCAGATTTCAAGGTGCGGTTAGATAGATTATCTCCGATAGTTTCCGAAGGGATCGCTAGAGTTGGTGGACGTCTACAAATGTTAGAATCGTCATATGAGACCCGTCATCCGGCTTTATTACCTTGCTACCATCCAGTCACTGATCTCATTATAAGACACTACCATGTTCTTGAAGGTCATTTGGGTACTTCGCAAGTACTATCAAGTATTCGATGTAAGTTCTGGATAGTGAAGGGAGGTACTGCTGTCCGTAAAATAATTGATAAGTGCATGGAATGTAAACTCCGAAATGCTCGTCCAGTACAGCAGATAATGGCACCACTCCAGCGTGGCAAGCTTCTGAAGGGAATTATCCATTTGAGTACGTTGGGGTGGATTTGTTCGGACCTTTTGTAGTGAAGAGAGGCAGAACCCTATGTAAAAGATATGGCTGTTTATTCACCTGTTTGAAAATGAGAGCTGTGCATATTGAGATGGTTCATTCTCTAACTACTGATTCATTCGTGCTAGCATTACATAGATTTATAAATCGCCGGGGTGTACCGAAGATGATGTTCAGCGACAGAGGGACTAATTTTGTTGGCTGTCACGCCGAGCTTAAAGAATACTTCGAAGGTCCTCAAACGAGAGTTCAGGAAGAGTTACTGAAAAGGAACATCGAGTGGCACTTCAACCCACCACATGCCAGCCATAGAGGTGGGCTATGGGAAAGACTTATAGGAATTATCAAGCGTATTTTAAGCTCCATAATTAAAAACCAGAGTTTGAATGACGAAACGCTAGAGACATTTTTTTGTGAAGCTGAACGAATATTAAATGACCGGCCGTTATCGCCTGTGAGGGACGACGTCAAGGATTTTGATGTGTTAACCCCAAATAAATTATTGTTATTGAGAGGCAACCCTGGCATAGAGGACGCAAGCGGGGAAGGAATACCTACGATTAAAAGATGGAAACAAGCCAGGCACATGAAAGATATATTTTGGAAAAGATGGTTTAAGGAGTATGTTCTAACATTGCAGACCAGGGACAAGTGGAAAAAGTTGTGCCGAAACTTAAAGGTTGGTGACATAGTATTAGTAGCAGATAAATGTGCCACAGGTAGGTGGCCTTTGGGAGTGGTAGTAAGGCTGATCTGTAGTGGTGATGGATTGGTGAGGACGGTTGAGGTGAGAACTAGTTGTGGCATGTTGGTGCGAGATATCAGAAAACTGTGTCTCCTGGAAGGTGCTGAGAGTAGAGAGTCGGAGGATGAAACAATAGATGATTTTCCAACCTAGAGCGTCAACCTGAGAAGGGTTGTAGGCGTACTGCTGTAAGTCCTACAATTCTTCAAAGGGTAGCGCATCAATGAGCAGTCTAATGTGCTCGGTGTGTGATTTTGTACATATGTTCATATTGTATATACTGAATTGATATCATCTGTCATCTAGCTGTTGGTAATTCTGTTTGTGTCCGGACATTCCACAACTTACAATCGTCAACCTGTGAAGGTTTGTAGGCGTACTGGTGTAAGTCCTGCAATTCTTCAAGGGTATTCCATCAAGACATGAAATGCGAGTTTGTGTGTACTGTTTGTATATACGTGTGGTGTGTCATATCAATTGGTGTTTTTGAATTCATTGTGTTTACTCGTTGTTTTCGTACCTTGTTGTTATTGCATAATTTTGTTAAAATTTTCGTCGTGATTACTTCTGAAGTTGTGGCCACTCTTCTACATCCGTGAATGAATTGATTGATGTTAAGGACAGCAGATGGGTCGTATACGCCGGGGAGGCTATTTTTTTGCTGAGAATGAAATGCACACGGAGATAATTGTTAGCTGCGGTCCGACACGCCGGGGAGAAAGAGTGTAAACGACTGAGGCTCGCATGCGTCACCGCTACTAGAACTGAGGCAGAATGAGTGACAAGCGATTTCAGTGGTAATTGGTAGTGAGTAGATAAGAGGATGTGCGTAGAGTATCGTGAGGTGCTGCTATGGTCACTTTGCATTCTGCAAGAGTCATTCTAGCAAGTGGCGATTGTGTTGCAAGATGTCAAGAGGAGGTCTCTGTCTGGAGGCGCAGGTCGTCATTGATGTGTGAGATTGTGCTGTGGGTATGCTTGTGGTGTGTTGGCTTTTCTGTTTGTTTTCCATTTCAGCTCTGTCCGTGTGACCCAGGTTCTCGCAATGGCATCCAAGTCAACGTGCATTGATCGTGAAGGAAAAAAGGGTTGGATCCCTTTTTTGCCGGGGAGTGTCAATGGAGTTGAAGATTGAACGATCAATTCTTGGTTGTTTGCTCAAAATCAACTTCCCCAATTTTCGCGGAGGCATCAATACGACAGTCATCGTCTCATCGGTCGCTGTTCAGAAAGAAGATTGAAACATCGTCAGAAGTAATACAGAGATTTATTATTGTAATATTTGTTTTCAGACCTTAGTTGCTTAGTTCGCTTATTCCTTTTATATGTTGGTGTAACAATAAACAAATATCAAACGGCAGATCGGTGTTTTGGTTTTTGCGTCCGTTATAACTAAGCGTTTCTGAGAAATCTTCTAAGAACAGCGTGGGCCCGAGCGTAGCGAGAGCTGGGCATTAACGGTTTATGAGACTTTGCTGACAACGTGCGCTACAACTTCTTCTCAAATAAGTTTTCAGTCATTTGGAATAGACTACCAGCTAATGTGCGCGATGCAAACACACTTTCAGTGTTCATCTCCTCAGTCACCAGACTGCTCAAAGATGACAATGCACTTCTACATCTGACTCTTACACCTTCCTTTTCACCCTACATAGATATTTTAAGTTCTTTAAACGTGTAGTTACAACAAACTAGAGTTACAAATTTTAATATTATTGGAACCAGATGATAAACACTTCTACACAGGACAGTAATATTAGTTCACACATAATTTGAAAGTTAGCGTAACGGGACTAGTTAGTTAATGAACAAAAATAAGCATAGTTACAAAACAGAATATATATGTATATATTTATTAATCACTCCTTAAGGACTCCTGTTGCTTTCTTTTGCGTTGCTGTTGTTCGTCTTCTTTTTTCTCTCACCATTTCAGCTTCCATTTGACTTTTTGAGTGAGAATGAATAATGTGGATATTTGACCATTTACAATGACAAATGATCTGCAAACATTATTGGTCCAGTATCTTTCAGTTGCCTGGTTAATAACGAATTAACTTTCTCCACGACGCAACCTGGATTACATTTGTGGAATATACTCTTATACCAATGGAAAAGTATCTATTTGTAATACAACGTCACGATTGTAGCTTATAACATAACTGATCGTACCTGTAAAAATAGCTTCCTTATTACCCAATTTGGATATAAATCAAATCAAAAATGAGATTCGGGTTTGTACACACCTAAGTTATATTGAGGAATTACTTCAAGCTTTATTTTTTCCCAAGTATTTTTAATCCATCCAAAACTTACTTGGGTTTTTTCGTTAATGCGAAGACAATATTCCTATATTTCATGATGTGCTCCATTGAATGACTTGTTATATTGTGGAATAACTTCAAGCTTTATTTTTTCCCAAGTATTTTTAATCCATCCAAAACTTACTTGGGTTTTTTTGTTAATGCGAAGTTAATATTCCTATATTTCATGACGTGCTCCATTGAATGACTGGTTATCATATTGTTCCCACAGACCTAAGAAAAAAACGCCAGCAACCATGTAACTTAACCATAAACCAAATTTATGAAATTTATATAATGCTTATCCATGCCTGTATATTTGGTGTGTCCTACACAAGTAGGAAAAAAATGCGTATTTTATTAAAACATTATTATTAATTATGATTGCTAATCGTATATGTAATTTATCATATTGATGATGCCTGTAAACTGGCGTCTCTCATGTACAAAATGAAAATATACTATTATTATTATTCAAATTGCGTAATTGGCCGTTGACAAATCTATGAAGGTTTCTTCGGAGATTCACCCTTTTTCTAGTTGTCAAAGCATTTTGAACTGTGCCTTTGACGGTGAGAACAGTCCCCTCGAAAGAAGTGGCTGTATTGATTGATGGAAAGCTAGAGGTATCCTGGAGACCTGTGGTCGAATTTTACTTATTCAGCTCGTGGTCACCCAGCACTAACCTAGAAACGAGAGGGATGTGTGACTGTGTTATTTCCATGAAAACTGATGTGGTCTTCGAAGGAGAAGACCACAGGAGAGCAAGAATGCGAATCGATGCTGGCATTGTATAACATGCAACCAGCCCAAGCTCACAACAATTCTAAACTTATTCTAACCCATTCTTCGATAATGCCTTTTTGTTACAAATGAAGATTTTATCCACCCACTATGTTCTGAAGTAACGCTAGCCCGTGCTCAATATGTCCTGTGAGGGCTGGAACAACGATGATAAGCAAACCCAGTAGGTTCTGATCTACTCCTGAAAATGCCAAGAAAAAGAACACGGTGCTGAATTAGTGCCAGTCATGCTGAAAACCTACGCTGAGTTCTACTCTGTGCCATTATAGAATCCATTTCAGAACAGATTCAGAATTCAATCACTATAGAATGTTGGGATTATTTCAGAATTAGTACGATTTAATTCAGCATTATAGTAGGCTTGTTAAGGTAACGAACACTGCATCAGAACAAGAGGCATGAACAAAAACAAATCTATTTCGACGGCTTACCTCGCCAAATTTAGCCGGAGTGAATTAGTCGCCAAAATTACTACTTTTCAGCTTCACCATTATTCCTTGTAGGGTGTTGAAGTCGTTTGTTTAAGTCGACTGGAGGTGCGTGACCGAACACTTTCAATATTGGTTGCGCGGACTTCAGGTAGGATTCTGTTCGTCGTGTTTCTGAATTCCACGTCAGTTGGTAGATACTGGGCTGGTGTAGAAACGGTCGAATTTTTGTTTGGTTCTTTGAATAAGTGGCAACTCTTAAGAATGGCAAGCCAAACCGAAATGACCTAGCGATGGGACAAATAACCTTGAACAACAAATCAGGTAACTCTATCTATGCAGACGTACCTCTGTGTGCTGTACACCTTTTCCGTTGCAAATTCGCATCAGATTTTTTTGATTACTGTTAGGAGAACGGACTGTTGGGATGGTCGAAAATTTGTCATTGTGGGGGTGTCATTCATATGCGAAGATACAACTGGTGCATCGATGTGTTTATTTGCTGGTGAAATGAGTGCCGAACCAGAAAATCAGTTCGAGAACGTAGGTCGTTCGTTTTTAAATTTACAGATTCCATTGGTACTTTTGACAAAAAGAAAATACAATCGAAGGAGTTTGAGTGTGAATCAGCGATAGGTACTGGAGATATATGACACCACCTAAAAAACGTATCAGATCTGTGAATGGATCAAGCAATGCAATGATATGCAACTATCTGGATGAGTTTATGTACAGGACTTGGTTTAACATGAGTATCAATGCTCCTATGAGAATTTGGGAGGTTGGCGAATTTCTACAGTAGCGTCCCAAGGGATGTTCTTCAGCCGACCAATCAGAAAATAGGAGGATTTTCGCATAAAATTTTACGTATATTTACACAAAAAAGCATGAAAAAAACATTATACAGGGTATTTTTTGTCTGATATGAGATAAAAGGTCTCCCAGTTATATTGAGGAGTTTCAGTTTCTAAATTAAACCAATTTCTATACATATATTCGTCCAGGTGACTAAAAATAACTTGCTTTGAGGGCCGTTTATAGCTCTGATTCTGTTTTTTAATCTTCCCCAGATAATTTCGATTGAATTAGTATAGATGCCGGTTCTAGGGTCGATGAATTCATCCGAATGGTTTACTCGATGATGTATAAATCCCAAAGCCGATAGTTGATTATATCCTGCCCATTCATCCGTATGAATGGTTGTGCCTAGCAAGACCAGTCCCTGAATAATAGATAGGAATGTATCAGCACTCCTATCCGGAATAAGTTCGATGAATCCTTTGCAAATCTGGGTGTCGTAAATACCATGAACCCAAACGTTATTAGCCCTAGCACGTCCTCGATTGTACTTCTTCCTTATAAGCACCGTTTCATCGATATGAACTACGACACCGACTCCGTCCAACACTTGTGTAATACTGTTTATTTTCCATGATGCCGAATCTCGGCAAAATTGGAACCATTGCACAGTAGACGTTAACGTATTATCTGTCTGAGCGGCAGTTGATCCCACCCCAGTCTTCAAAATCCAGTAATGGCAAAGAAACAGGATGTTGGTCAAGGGAAGTTTCGATTTTTCAAATAAAGTTCCTAAAATATAAATAACTGAGAGTGTCACTTACCAGTACAAACACTTGTTCGCTCCCTACACTGTGTACATCTATATATATATCCATCAATGACCTGGGCACAGGGCTGCAGGTTCATAGAAGCACCACGACTACATATCCGGGAGAAGTACAAGAATAAAGTCCCAGGAGTGCGAACGTTCAAATGACCTTGAACGCATGCCAGTCGTTGGCTAACGGTTCCTGTCATTATCATAGCTGAAATCAACCCTATTCATCAAATAAGGAGCAAGTTTCCCCCAGATAACACTTTTAATTACTGTTTGGACAATGTGTTAACATCTCGTTAGGGTTAGGATAGGGGTTAAAGCGAGTATTGGGGTTAGGGTTAGGGATACGGTCACAATTGGGATTAGGGTTAGATTTACGGTAAGATAAAGATTGTCATTTGGGTTAGGATTAAGGTTAGGGTCAGTGTGAAATTTAGGGTTAGAGTCAGGATTAAGGCTAGGATTGCGATTAGGAATAGATTTGTCGTTTATTTCAACTTGTTATATTATCCTTATTTCCCTTGTATATAGTCGCCAATCCTCTTACTGGAACCATAGTAACTAAACCGAGGGCTTAGGAGAGGGCTGCACAGCAAGAGAAGAGATATGAACCATTCCCAAAACAGCACATCCCTTGGGACGCAATTGTTGAACTTTGCCCATATCCGAGTACGCCCTATTATTCCATTATCTAGGGAGTACTGAATTACGTGTTCTCGCTGATATTTGCATCTGAGCAAATGAACAGGCGTCATTTTCGTGCTAGAAAAATGGAAAGGTTCCTCAACCAATGACTAGCATGCGTTCAAGCTCATTTGAGCGTTCACACTCCCATGACTTCATTCCTATACTTCGCCGGGTGGTCTTCTTGCAACGTAAACGAGAACGTTATATTTTTTAACTGTTTGTAACATTCCATTACTTGTATGTAAACGATTTTTTACAATTATGCGCCGTTATCTTGAGCCTTCTGATTGGTCGAATTTGCCCTTGTCAAGTTCATTCGTGTGCTCGTAGGTCGCTTCGGTCTCGGTTGCGTAACATTAGAGTTGCCGACTAAGTTCAAGTAGCACAGTGAATGCCAAGGTCTTTCAAAAGTTGATCATTAAGAACCGATCAGACAAATGGGATGTTATAAAATATCACTCCAAATAAATCACGTCTGCCTTTTTGGACATTGAGAGGATAGATACAGTATTATTCTTATTTATTAGGTACTTTTTCTGCAAATCTACACTGTCAGGTAGAGTTGTGGCTTTTAAGACTAAGGTTTGGGGTCCAGGGTTAATGTTAGCTAACATGAACCTAGGTTTGGGATTAAAGTTAGGATTATAGTTGGAGTCAAGGGTAGATTGGAGAACAGTGTTAGAATTGTCAATGGATCTCAAAGCAACACGATCTACAGTCACCTGGATGAATGCATTTATTGGGCATGGTATGATATCTGAATGATCATCTGTATGGTAACTGAGACATTCTCGCAACACATAAGCTGCAACTATACAGTGTAGTATCAAAACTGCAACATTTCTAGTGTATTTTCTGACGATTATGCGGCTTTTTGCACCTGAATTTCGATTGGTCTTTCAAGGCCACTGGGGTTTTGGCTATGATAGTTTAACTTTGCCGATTCTGTGTAATTAAGATTTGGGGTGCATGCAGTGAATGGATAAAAGCAATAGTTAAGCGGTGCAAGCCACCTGTAGCCGAAAACTTATCCAGCTAGCATTTTCTTAAGGCCCACTGTAGACATTTCAAGGCAAAATCTCCAGGCTCATTGGAGAAATTAAGACGGTTGTCTGAACTGCACCCGAAGTCTACCCAAAATGTCAGCAGTGCACCTGAAGTCAATGCTGACTGGACAAATCTGGGTCGTTCAAACCCAACACTCGAACTGTATGTATCTGTAATTCCTTTGAAGAATCGCATAACTTACACCAGCACGCCTGCAACCCTTCACAGGTTGAGGAATGTAAGTTGTGGAATGTCCGGACACACACAAGATTAACCAACAATTACATTAATTGGAACCGACTCAATTGGTTAACACAAACACATTGACAAGCAATACATCAAATGTTGTGGATTCTTCCTTGAAGAACTACACTTGAAGAACTGTAGGACTTACAGCACTACGCCTACATTCCTTCTCAGGTTGATGATCCAAGTGGAAGTCGTCCGGACACAAACAGAATTACCAACAGCTAGATGACAGATGCTATCAATTCAGTATATATAACATGAACATATGTACAAAATAATACACCAAGTAAGATGGACTGCGCTTCGATGTACTACCGTTTGAAGAATTGTAGGACTCACAGCAGTACGCCTTAAACCCTTCTCAGGTTGACGCCTTCTTGTCTATTCGGTGCACAACCGTACCCTGCAGAGAATAGGAGTAGAATAAGTCGAATCAAATTCATGTAGAGCTACAAAATGTTAGGTTTAATGGAATATAATGAGGATCGAGTAAGGACGTTATTAGAAAATGAATGAGATAAGACATTGTGAAGTGGTATTTAAAGATCTGACAATGGATAGCAAGTTAATTTATAAGATGCCCCATAAATCTGTGCAGAGTCCACGTGGTCGCATCTCAACAATAGGCTGAGCGAATGGTATATATTTAAAGGTAGAAGCATGATCTGTCTAGGCGTTCATTATTACCTTTTTCAAGATAAAGATCTTAGCCCTCATAAAAATCAGAAAAATCTCGAGCCGTCAAATTGCATATTGCTGTTCCTGCAGAATGGGGTGATTCACCTTAGTGACCACCACCATATCTACTGATCAGCTAGCACCACCCTCCCTCCTGTTCTGATGTGAGGCTCTGAGACTATGATTATTATGGCTACCGCAAATATATTGCTTGGTACCAGACATGTTCGTACCTCATATTCCATCTCCCTAGCTTTCTTAATGAGTGCTTCCAATAGGTCTCCACATACATCTTTATGAACATATATATGTATGCATGCGTCCTAACGAACAGATTACTTTATGAGAAGTTAAAGACTTAAAGAGTGAAAAGAATAGGTTTTGTGAATAGTGGAGCAAGATTCAGCAGGACACTATAGTTAGAGTCTAATGTAGGTAGTATGAACTGAAGGTAAGGTCGGTTGGCAGGACTTAGTGTACTAAATTATCATGACAGTCTTGTATATAGTAAACATTTGACATTGCAAAGTAACCTGTCTACACATATTATAAAATGATATTAACAGTGAACCAACAAAACGTTAGCATTTGGTTGACAATACTGCAAAAGGGAAGTTAGTCTTACAGGTAGCCGTAAAGTAAATCAATCTATATATGATAAGAGTATAATCAATGTTATAATTCCTCTTATGGAAGAATACATAAGGCTCAATAACTGTGTGTTATAAGGAAAGCAAGCCTGGTAAACCAAGATAACATTTGCTGCCTAAATATCATAATCATTTTAAGTATTTAATAACAATCTAATTTCAAGTATTGAACATGCATAATTACTAAGCATTATTATGTTAGTCTAGGAACTAGTGTACTTTCTGTAGTTAAATATTTAAGTGCCACTGTTTCACCACTCTACCAGCATTTGAGATCTTTTAGACGGGCTAGGCTGGGCATGTTGATATGTTTTTCTAGGCTCCTTTTGAAACTATCTGGCCTTTCACAGAATCTAATCTCAGAGGGTAGTCGGCTCCAAAGTTTGCAATATTTAATGGCGAAGAAGTTAGCTCTAGTGGCGAGTTTATGGGTGTTAACCTTAAGAAGGTAGTCATGGTTTCGTAGTCAATACGATTTAGGACTAGCCCACGTTATGGATGAGTTACCGTTACAGTGCTTTCTTATAACTGTAAATAAGAGAAATTTTTTATTATTATTTATTTCTGGATCAGAACCAGCCATTTTTACAGGCATGAAAATATGTACACTTATTAAAACTTATAGAATATGTAATATGATTTGTTAATTTAGAAATAAGCTGAATACTGGTAAATGTGAGAGAAACATTTAAAATTAAGTGTACAAGTAAGGAAGTAGATATGGCGTCAAATGTAAACCGTGATTGAAAAAAATACGGCAGCCTGTAGACGGACGTAGGTCATTTGATCAGCTGATGGATATTGGCGTTATTTATTGGAGAAACGTCAACGTCAGGTCATTTTTCGTTGTTTTTCACACTTTTTTACCTATATTCCTGCTAAAAGTTGATGAAATGCGGCCTATTTAGCAGAAAGAGCACATGGTGGTGTTCTTATCCGCACGTAGCTTACAGGCAGTTTACGGTTTGCTGAAAATACATAATTTTTCCGTTCAGAAAATGTCTAATTACTTGAAGTCACATGTTATAACGACATTTTGTGAATTTATTTTGCAGTTTAATGGATTACACATGGCCATGATGAGGTGGGATAGCTCGTTTTGGTAATTATTTCACTTACTTTGTTGTGTACTTTGCCTAAATGCTGACAAGGCTCCTCCACATGTATTTCTTTAAGAAAAATTTGCAGGAATGCTTAGAAATCATATGCGCATAGTATTTCCTTACTTTATAACATAAACTTGACGTTTGCAGGCAGATGGAATATCAACTTTACATTATTGAAAAATGTTGACTAACATAATTATATACAGTTCAAATCATTATTTTGTCATTTTAAGCATATTTAATGGTTAATTATTGTGTTTACACTGATAACAATGTCTACATCTGTATAATTCTTTTGTTCATTTTCAGATAATATCTACTTTCGGGAATTTCATGGATTTCGGTGATAAAGAAAAAGATACCTGCACTGTTGTCGACTTTGTATTACATGTTAATTCATTAATAAATGTATTCCTTGTTATTCGTTTGTTTATTCTACTTGATAAGACCGAATATTAGCCCTTGTGTAATTTGTGAGGTATAGAGTATATGAGGCTATCTTTGAAATACTAAGTAGGAGCAGATATTCGGAGAAGCCTATTGGTAAAAGATTATGTTGTAGTCAAATAAATTAAATATGTCTAAATCGTAGAGGAGGTATTGCCATTATGAAGCGTTTCGAGTTATCTATCGTCTTAGCAGAATACATATACTGATTCGCGATTCATAGTCACAAAGTGAGAGCAAATCTACCTGAGATAGTTTGCTTGTGATTTCTGCATGCCGCAGTATACCATAAGGAGAGACTATACCTATGCTGTTAGATGTATGACTCAGTGCAACTATTGTTATCGTAATAATTGAAAACAGAATGCCCAGGGTTATCAGCCAAAGAACACGATACGTTGCTATCTGCTCATATAATCACGTAAACAAAAGTTTTCCAGACGCCGCATTTACCCCTAACAGTTTACCCTCAACTTCTAACTTAGCACGTGCTACTTATGTTACTGGAACACAATCGCAATACAACAGAAGGAAGACAGATTCACTGAAAAATTGTTTATTAAACAAAAATCAGATTACAAATGTACAAATAATTCAGATGAGTAGTCCTCTGTTACCGTCAGTAAGTTCCATCTGCGTACACGGTACGTATATGTTTTTCCATTAGTCTGAAAAGGTTTAAGAAAAGCATAATTAACTTGGGTATTACATGTATGATCTGAATAAAAAATTTTCCTGATAAGCACTTACAAGTAATCACTTTACAAACAATATATATATATATAAAGTAGCCCAATAGTTTTCGCTAAACTTAAGGGACTTCGCAACTTATGATTTGTCGATATCTAGTAGGTCCATCGAAGCATCATGAAATGATAAAATTATTTAACGACAAGTTATGCGGTAGTTTCCAAAGCTTGTACAAATATTTTAGCAAAAATGACAACCACTTTATGACAAATAGTAGGTCTTGACAGCAATAATAATAACATTCATGTTCATAGTGACTATAAAAACAATAATAGGTATTATTATCGCAACGAATTCATCATTAACTTAGATAGACAACTAACAATAATACAATCATATCAAATAAATGTATCACTTAATCTTAAGAAGCATGCGTTTACTTACTTTCACTGTATTCTCTCAATACTGATGTGCTCAACAAGCTTATTCCAACTGAATTTAAGATTAATTCTGAAAGTGAGTGAAGATCCAGTTTATGTCAAATAAAAACATGTAACTTACATGTATTACACTGATTACTGAGACATCTGATACCTGCTTTCCGATCTTCGTGACAAGAACACAGTTCATTTAGGTTTACCTACATATACAAAAGTATACGTATATGCTGCATCAACCATGCCGTTTTTATCATGATAAGCCAGAACACTGTGTATATCATACTTATTTAAGGATCTCTGAAAATAATGGTCAAGCGATAATTGAAGTTGCGTGAAGTTATTACTTCTTCAGGACATTGTTTGCATTCTCGACACTCCTGAGAAGACCTTAGATCTTAATTTGGCATGAATTCGTTGAATTCAGCAAATAAATCCACTGCTATATCATTTCTCTCCTGAGCTGTAATAATTTGTGTTGTCAGTTATCTCTCCAATTTGATAAAACGCTCACGGAAATTCAGGACTTAACCAAGCAGCAAAATGATGTTTGAAATTACCTCGACTTGAATGCCAAACTGGCCAATCACATGCGAGCGAATCGCTTGTTTATCTCATTCGCAGTCACTCAAAATTACGTCCGTCGACAGGCTGCCAAAAATACTTGTCAATTTCTAACGGGAATAATAGATGATTGCGTTAGTTGGGGTAGGTAAGTAGCATTTCTGTACAGGTGCTGACGTGATAAATAAGAGATGCAGAATAAACAATAAATTGCACTTCACTCTCCTTAACCATAAGGGTTCTAAGTCCAGTCGAATAAATCTGTCAAGGTATTCTATTTGCTGACCATAGCCTAATATGCGTTTCGTGAGGAGTCTTTGGACGCCTTCAACTTTTTTCTGTCTACTGATTTAAAGCTACTGCATAAGTGGGCACAGTATTCAAGTTTGGGGCGAATGGATACCTTGTATATAGCTAATTTGGCTTCTGGAGTGTAAAAGTTGCGTAGCACAAAGCCGGTTAGACGTTTACAATCAGATACTATCTTATTTACATGTTCAGTAAAAGTAAGATCTGAGTATGTTATCCCGAGATCTGTGACTGTGTTCGTGTTTTAGACAAGGTCACCGTACATGAATTAGTCGCCAAAATTACTACTTTTCAGCTCCACCATTATTCCTTGTAGGGTGTTGAAGTCGGTTGTTTAAGTCGACTGGAGGTGCGTGACCGAACACTTTCAATATTGGTTGCGCGGACTTCAGGTAGGATTCTGTTCGTCGTGTTTCTGAATTCCACGTCAGTTGGTAGATACTGGGCTGGTGTAGAAACGGTCGAATTTTTGTTTGGTTCTTTGACTAAGTTGAAGTAGCACAGCGAATGTCAAGATCTTTCAAAGGTTGACCATCAGGAACCAATCAGACGCATAGGATGTTATGAAATATATATGGAGTGATATCACTCCAAATCAAATCACGTCTGCCTTTTTGGACATTGAGAGGATAGATACAGTATTATTCTTATTTATTAGGTACTTTTTCTGCAAATCTACACTGTCAGGTAGAGTTGTGGCTTTTAAGACTAAGGTTTGGGGTCCAGGGTTAATGTTAGCTAACATGAACCTAGGTTTGGGATTAAAGTTAGGATTATAGTTGGAGTCAAGGGTAGATTGGAGAACAGTGTTAGAATTGTCAATGGATCTCAAAGCAACACGATCTACAGTCACCTGGATGAATGCATTTATTGGGCATGGTATGATATCTGAATGATCATCTGTATGGTAACTGAGACATTCTCGCAACACATAAGCTGCAACTATACAGTGTAGTATCAAAACTGCAACATTTCTAGTGTATTTTCTGACGATTATGCGGCTTTTTGCACCTGAATTTCGATTGGTTTTTCAAGGCCACTGGGGTTTTGGCTATGATAGTTTAACTTTGCCGATTCTGTGTAATTAAGATTTGGGGTGCATGCAGTGAATGGATAAAAGCAATAGTTAAGCGGTGCAAGCCACCTGTAGCCGAAAACTTATCCAGCTAGCATTTTCTTAAGGCCCACTGTAGACATTTCAAGGCAAAATCTCCAGGCTCATTGGAGAAATTAAGACGGTTGTCTGAACTGCACCCGAAGTCTACCCAAAATGTCAGCAGTGCACCTGAAGTCAATGCTGACTGGACAAATCTGGGTCGTTCAAACCCAACACTCGAACTGTATGTATCTGCCCCAAAATGAAATCATTCTCATCACTGTATACTGCGATGATTTCTAATAATAGCTTGGTGTCCTCCAATTTCACAACGCTAAGTTACATTAAATCTGGAACCACTACATTATTAAATCAGTTTTCCGCAAACTCCACTTCAGGAGAGACATTGTTTGCATTCGACTACAAGGTTTTGACAATGTAATAAACAAGACCTCCATTTTTATGGTAGTGGAACTGTGCAGTGGCTTCTATTGTCACTCCGCTCTTCCTACCTGGAGCGTTGTCTGAAGAAATATTGCTCCAGTAATAGCCGAATGAGTCATGATTTGTGTGACAAGTGTTGAAGCCGATTATGTCTCGAAAGAAATGGCATATCATTCTCACTATTGAGGTCTTGTCAAATACTACATCTTGCCCTTTGGTGAGGATAAAAGAATAGGACCTGTGCACTGTGGTGGCGTATAATCCCATTTTGGATGGAATTTATTTTGACAAAGTGTCACAGTGTTATGCAGGAATATTTACTGATTACAACGTTTTGAGCACAATTTATTGCTCATAATCATATCAAGTTATTGACACAACTTTCCAACTTCATTCATACGGTTCCACTATTTCTCATCTCTTGATTTGACTGGTAGTAATATTTTCCATATTTCTGTTATGAACAATGAGTCATTCCTATTGCACGTGTTGGGTGTGGATTCTATGAACAGAGATTCAGTAATCAACCTCTCTCGCCACCTATCTGTATTGCTTTTTGGAATTTTAACCCTCTGTCACCCTATTGTGGGGTTGTGTGTTAGTGCATGCAGTGCCATTGCTGAGCCTTTTTCGGAATTACTTATCTTCACGGGGTCAATCATTCTAACCTTAGCTGAATTCTTATGTTGTGACAACCTGACTACCATCGATCTACTGGTTTGACTTATGTAGTTCAAGGTATTTTGTAAATTACATTATTCTGTCTAATTGGATCAACGGGGTCCTTTGACCTACAGAGCTTGTCCCTGAGTGGGTTTGTGGGTTTTAATGCCACCCTAATTCCTGCTTTATTAAGAATCCTACATAGGATTTCAGATGTCCCCTCCTTATATGGTAAAACTGCAGATGCCTTAATAAATTCTTTAGATTGTTTCACTTCCGAAAACATGGAAAGGGGACAGAAGTTGGATTACATTATATGTGCAAGAGATCATTATTAAAATGAGATCACGAAAGTATTCAGAATTTCTAAAGTCATAAGGAGACAATTCATCATAAGTCTGCAGTCTGAGGGCTCTAGCTAAGCAACACTCAATATCTCAGGCTCTAGGGCTGAATGGATTGGCATCACCTTCAACCTCACTATCCCACGATTTTTTCAACCGAATTGCATTTCACCTGACGTTTCTCAATGAAGACGTCGATGACTCGATAAGTGTATCAAATGTCTCAGACACGTTGATTGGTATACATTCATCACCTCACCGATTGATCTCGTCTTACCTAAGAATTTATGTTTTACTGCAACACTACCTACTATGTCGCTTCATCTAGAGCGACCAATGAAGCGGAGAAACTTGTGAGAAACCTGAAACTTTCCTCTAGGTTCTTTCATCAGGGATATCTCAAGCATAGAGGCTAACGAAAAGAACTGCTGTGCAACACATATGTCTGATACCTGAATATTTTGTAATATTACGTGAGTTGGTGTATGCTAAGGTATTGGTTCATAATACTGCTTAGGTTTTTGTGGTAACAAGTCCATGTAGGCGCTTAGTGGCTCTGTTGATAGTAAATTTTCAAAACCAGACAATGAGAAGATTAAGACAGAACTGATGGAACAGCAACTGACAGATGTCTTTAGGAAGATGGAGGGCGACTGCTGCATGAATGACGACCTATTTGAACGTCTGAGACCAGGAGGATCAATTATTCCTTGACTCTACGGTCTACCAAAGCAGGTCTGCCACTTCGACCAATTTTAGACATGGTGGGATCACCATACCATCCGATTGCCAAATGGATGTCCAAAATGCTAGACTGTGAGATAACAACTCTGTAAGTACTCTCTCCGAGATACTTTTGAGTTTATTGAATGCATAAAAGACTTGAATGTAAATGGCAAACAAATGTTATCACTGGACGTAGAATCTCTATTTACGAATGTGCCTCTCACAGACAATTTGTTTCCTTTGCAAATATATAAGTGACAAGAGTCTAACCATCGGAATACCAACCCCATTTCTGAGAGATATTTTCGCTGAACTTCTTGTTCTTTTCCCTCTCAAATTTAAGCGAGAGACAACGGTGTTGGTTTTGATGTGATTAAAGGAGGTTGACTGTGAAATGTCATTCTCACAAACCAAATAGATAAAAGTGATTTTCTTTATTGTCGATGTAGTTTAGAATTATCTTTTTGAGGTGTTATTACTTAGGCGATGCTATGAATGGCATGTTTTGGTTGTTCTGGTGATGTATTCCCTTTTTCTCCAATAAGTGAATGTGGTCATGAGCACTATTTTTACAAGGGTTGCGAAATCCATCTGTTTTGAAATTGCTTTTTATGTATCTATATATACAGATGTGTAAATTGATCATTACAGTGGAATGTTTTGTAATTAATCATGCATGAATTAATTATGTGTGAATTGAAATAAAATTTATCTGAAGAATTTAATTCAGTTTGAATATCAGTGATTCAGAGTGATGATTCTGAATAGTTGGCGGGGAAATTATTCCTCATTTACTTTTTTTTCGATTGTATGCATATTTACACGATTGTTCCACATGCTTTCTTACTATCTACTACTATTTTTGTTTAATTTTAGAAGCTTCAACAGAATAATTTCGTAGTGCTATATCATGGTTTGTGTTATTGTGCATTCGGGTGCAGGATACCAATCAAAATCTAACGAAGAGAAATATAATAAATTATGTTTTGAAGCCTGTTTACTTGCTGCGGAGCTGCTGTCTGTTGAACATAAGAACGCTGTGGATGCCGTAGAGGCTACTGTTGCTTATTTAGAAGACTGTCCATTAACCAATGCGGGAATTGGGAGTAATTTAACTATAAATGGGTTTGTCGAGTGTGACGCAGGCATAATGAGTAGTTCTACCCATTGGTTTGCTGGGATCGGTGCCGTCCGAAATGTAAGAAATCCTGTGAAAGTTGCAAGACTTCTTCTACAGTCGCAGATTGGCCACCCTTTGGGTGAAAATGGACGTGTCCAGCCATCTTTACTTTTCGGTGATGGGGTTTATGTCTGGGCAGCTTCGAAAGGACACTTTATTGATACATGTGATCTTACCACTACAACTTCAAAATTATTGTGGAAAAAATACACAAGTTGGTTAAACAATGGTGACGAGACAAATGGGAATGCGAATATTACCGATTGTATGCCTGGGTGTAGTTATTCCAGTGAAGAGAACAAATCCAGCTTGACACCGTCGGTGCTGTATGCGTCGACTTGGAAGGGAACATTGCCTCTGCGGCGTCAAGCGGTGGTATTGCAGTAAAATACGAGGGTCGTATTGGTCAGGCATGTACATACGGTTGTGGTTGCTGGGCAGAGGAACTCAGTTTGTATTCCCGAATCGGTACTGTCACTTCTGGCATAGGCGAACAGTTAGTAAGGACCCAGCTGGCCCAGCGTTGTGCCGAACGATTCAGCGGTTCGTCAATCTCTGTTCCCGAAGTAGTCAAGTCATCTCTGATTGATGGTTTTCTAAATTCAAAATATCTTTCATTAGATATGGAAAAGGGTGCTGGAATAGCCGGTATATATTACAACTTCGAATGTACAAGCCGTCCGGTTGTGGATCTATTCGTTGGACACTCAACGAGATCGATGAGCGTCGGCCATTACGTGCCCAGTGTTATGACAGAACCAGCTGTTCGAATCACACGGAAACAAACTGACGAACCCATATACTTGGAGGTCTCGTCGTACTGCTTAGAAGAAATTGGGCGATAAGTTTCAGATCTTGTCTTGTCTCTAACCTTCAACGTCTGAAATCTACTAATGACTGATGTATTAAAACTGTTGATTTGACGTTAGCTAACTGATGATTTCCAATTTCAGGTAAGAAGATTCGTACCCCATATTCTGTTCAGAATTTATGTTTTCATTTGAGTTAAATTTATATGTAGAGTATGCTTGTGTTTATCAGTTTACTAAATTGCTCCATTGTTTGTGTTATTTTCAGTTATAGCTTGAAATTACAAATATCTTTCGCGAGCTTTTTTCACATATGCATTGTGGTGTACGTTAAAATAATCAGGACACGACATGACATAGTAAAATATTTCTATCAGTTCCTTGTTATTATAGCATGCAATGGATACTCCCAAATAACAGCGTCTATGGCTGGGATAATAAAGAAACGTGAGTCTTATCCGTATGATTGCAGACTTCAATTTAAATACCGGGTTACATTTCTGCGTAAAGCATTCAGAGAAAGTGGGATGTTTTGATCATTTTGTGATGGCATAAGTTCACTTTTTGAATTTGATGTGTGTCGTTTCTCTTGTATAGAAGTGTTAGCAAATTAAAGCATTGATGTTTTCAGTTGTTTCGTTGTCTGTTAATCTAGTCACTTAGATTCCCATGAACTCAGAAGCTGGAATTTTACTTTATTCACGCTGATTTGAGCGGTCGGGTTGTCTGTTTGTTCGTCTGTGTGTGTGTGTGTCCAAAGTGTTTCGTTGGCGTTGCATAGCATAGCACACAGACATCGTATTATGTCGTTATTTCAAGTTTCCCTTCTTTAACTGAAGTGCCTGATGCTACATTGGGAGGATATTTTCTAGTGGAGTGCAAATTTGTTTATCTTTCCAATGGATTCAGAATGACTTTAGGTGTTATGAATCATAAGATATTCAAAGAAACACTCTTCATTTATAAATAATTGGAGGTGGATGAAAGGGCGAAAATCAATATAGGGTATGGAATGTATCAAGGTGTCCACGAGGTCCGAGAAATAATACCTGCATCTATGTTTGATTTCATGTTGTATCGCTTGGTTGTTTGGAAATAAGTTATTTTCAAAAGAATGGATACTGAACAAAGAGTACTCTTTTCGATAACTTCATTATCAGGCTCCACAGTTATATATACATTATAGCGAATGACTGAATTAGTGTTATAAACAACATTAATGTTTAAATAACATCGAATCAATAATATTGATAGATTACAGCTCAATAGCATCAAGATAAAATAAACTGAATGTCGGAAAAATTAGGAAAGATAATATAAATTCATGAATTTATAGTCTCTACTGAAGGCCAGGATAGCAGTAGGGGCTGGAATTGCTTCTTTTGAACACAGAGCACTGGTTGTTTGAGGCGAATCGCAATAGCCTCTGCTGTTTGAAGCATGTGGTGCTTCGATGATTTTGGCAATTTATTAGGCACCCGGTAGATTATAGAGAAGGATTCTTCCACGCTGGCTGGCTTTGTGACCGGTTAGCACCAGATGGTCCAATAACGAACTGTCAATGGTTTTTACTACACCTTTACTTAGCCATACTGGGAGATGTCCTCGAGCACGAAAAATCAAGTTCCTCGAGCAACGGCCAATGTAACTCTCTCCACAAGCGCAGTTGAGTTGGTAGATACAATTTGAAGTGGCAAGTCTAGGTACTTCATATTTCAGTCGAACAATCACCATCGATCGTGTAGAGAATAAGACATGTAGTTTCCTAGCATTAAGAGTTCTTCGAACTGATTTTCTTAATTTCCTCGTAATTATCTCATTTGGTATACCGCCCTTGAATTCCAGTCGTATATAAAGTGGCTTCTTGTTTACAGATAGTGAGTAGTCCTTTTCCGCTTTCTTTGTCATGTGTTTCTTGATAAATTTTTCGGGATAGCTATTTTCGATCAAAGTATCATATACAATGCTTAATTCATCTTAAATTACTTCTTCTGTGCATATAGCTCTAACTCTGTGGCTGAGGGTCTTCACTAAATTTCTTTCGTACTGGCGTCTGTCTGTCTGGATTCAACATAGAACTTGGCACCGAAGTGCAGCAGTTCGAGTTCCCACGTTCCAAATAGCACACAAAGGTAGGCAAGAAGATCAGTGGAGAGAATTAATAGAGTTTCACAAGTATGAGAGTGAAACAGAATGGGTAATGATAGAAAGGAATATGAAAGATTACAGAGACTGAATACATCTGCGCCATTGACAACGATTTTGAGCCATTTCACCTATTGTCTCCAGCCATTGATTCCTAGAGTCCCGAGGGCCCCAACCCGGAAGTCCGAATCTCCCTACCTGACTCAGTTTATAACTGTCAAGGATTTCATGGATTGATGCCATGTTTTTGTTTGGCCACCACTTACCCTTTTCCAACCTGCACCTATATCAGCTAGTAATGCCCGTCGAGGGAGGCGATGGTTAGGCACGCGCACCACGTGACGTGACCTAGCCATCTCAATCTATGTAACTTTATAGCCTTGTCGATTGATTTTCCCTGTTTGCCCAACACTCTACGCCTAACGTCAACATTACTTGTTAAACCACCTAACGTGAGACAGAGATCGCAGACATGTATGATCGAAAGCAGTCAACCTTTTCATGTCTTCAACGCGCATTGACCATGTTTCAGAGTCATAGAGAAGGACGGAGCGATCTACTGAGCAGTACACACGTCCCTTGGTTGATAGCTGGATGTCACGCCTACGCCAGAGGTGGTGTAAGTCAGCGAAAGCAGCTCGAGCTTTTTGGATCCGTGTTGAGATTGAGATTTCGTCACTAATCAGTCCGTTGGTGCTAATACAACTTCCCAAATAGGTGAAGTGGTCAACATGTTCTATCACTTCATTTCGCTTCCTCCTACGGAATAACTACATTAATTGCAACTTCAAGTTATCGTATGGTACTTTACCTTCCAATTACAAACGACTAACACAAGATCATATATCTTTTCTAGATGTTGGCTTCATAGATAGATACTCACCATATGAATATTGTTGCGTGTGTTGAATTAGCAAACTAGGAAAGCTTTAATCTAATGTCATCGAGAAGGGAAGTTTCCCTTCAGTGAATCTTATAAGTTTTCTAGGCTGATCATCCACCTTAAAACTGTAGGCTTACACATTTATTTGTCTGAAAGACTTTACAAGTTCTTGAGAATACTTTTTGTTCCAGTATGGACTGTGACAAGAGTAGTTCAAACCGGTATGCACCGGTCTGGAATTGGAGACAGTTTCACACGTGTGTATTTACTTCAGTGCTGTAAATATGCGGAAGTGCATCACTTTGACTGTCCACTGAGTAGTGTAATAGAGAGAGAGAGAGAGAGAAAGAAAGATTAGAATATACTGCGTAGGTTTTCTAGAAGCTTTTTTATTTATATTAAACTTGAAACCTATGGGAATCATTTTACAATCGATGGTTGCCTCAGGAAGTTAGAAGTCGAGGTAGATGATCGGCGTGACTGATGAGACTTTGCGGTGCTGCAATTATAGCCTTCGTAGTATTTGGAACCACGTTCCATTATTTCGACAGTTGTACCGTGTCAACCTTGTTACTTGTGTTCGGTAGAACAGCTGTATACTTTGACACATCAATAATTCTTCATATGTATTCGTCTATTTATTGTTTCCATCTATAGGTACAAGGGAAAGTGTGAAGCTGAATTCCGAACGCCATACTAGTGAGTGACAAACCCATTTTATACACTAATTACTACACGTGATCTATATAAGGTGGGATAGTGCACTTGTGATGCGTCTTATTTATACAATAGTGTTTGATGTGGTTTTGTTCTCTAAGCTGGATAGTTAGTTTGCGAAGCTTTCATCACCTTACTGGATGACATCTTCAGCGCATACTTCAAATTGAAGTGAGCTTTTAGGTTTCTCCACGAGTTTTTTAATCATTCCTCCTGGTGACCTTGGACGTGATTGGTTGTTTATGTATGTTTTCACACCTTCTAGGTTACTTGTGCTGGAACTGATTGTTTCTGTGACTTGAACTTTGGCCAAAAGGCAAGGATCCACCAGAGAACAATTATTCTTTCTCCATGAGTGCCTTCGTCATTCAATCCTACCAAACAGTGTAAGATACAAGCCACCAGTCAACTGCCCAATGGGATGGAAATTGGCCGAACAATGTGGAAGACGAATGGTCAAATTAATGATTACGGACGCACATTATCGGATCAACAAATATCAACAAATAATAGATGTCCAAAAAGCAAAATTAGAGAAAACCCTCAACCAAGAACACCTGTCAACGCTGATCACCGCAATTTCACTGTCAAGTGGAAAACACAGAGAACAAAGACGAAGAGTCCTCAAAACCAAGCTAGCCAAGATTAGAAAACAACAACCAGACAATACGCCCATAGACTGCGTAGTCAACCTATCAAAACAACCACTATCAAAAATGGAACAACAACTACTACAAAAAGGATTAAACTACAACACCGGAGATGCTTCAAAAACTGATTTCTTCGCTGCCCTTGAATCATTACTCAAATCATCAAACTTGAACGAGGAAACACAGGAAGAGATACGCCAAACAATTGTACCAATGGTCAAACAGAAAAGACAACACACACAACTCAACTCTCAAGAACTAAAGGCCCTCAAAAAGCTGAAAAATAGGAAGGACATCGTCATTTTACCAGCCGACAAAGGAAGAACAACAGTAGTCATGGACAGAGAAGAATACACCAAGAAAGCTGAAGAACTACTCAAAGATGAAGATGTATATCAACAACTCCCAACAAATCCCATACAAACATTGGACAACCGCATCCAAAGGACCTTAAACAAGCTCAGCAAAACTGGACAGATCACAAAACAAGACCAATGGCGAATGAAATCCAATGGACCAGTCCTACCTCGATTCTACGGCAGACCCAAAATACACAAGGCAAATATCCCGTTACGACCAATTGTATCACTCCCAGGAACTCCAACATATAATTTGTCCAAGGAATTATACAGAAAACTAAAACACCTAACGGAATCCTGTGATCACTCCATCAACTCTGCTATCCAATTCCTAGAGAAAATCAGAGACATCCAAATAGATGAACAAGAAATAATGGTATCCTTCGACGTGACAGCATTATATACCTCTATCGGACAAAAACTAGCAAAAGAAACCATGGAGCAATTACTTAGCAACGACGAACAACTTCCACAACAATCAAAAATGCAACACACAAGCTGGATGGAATGCATAAATCTATGCCTAACAACATACTTCCAATTCAACGGCCAAATATATGAACAAGTCAAAGGAACACCCATGGGATCGCCAATATCAGGTTTGATTGCAGAAGCAGTGATGCAAAGACTCGAAAACATAATTCTACCAAAGATCAAACCCAAGATTTGGATACGCTACGTCGACGACACATTTGTAATAATCAAAAGAAACGAATTAGACAAAACTCACAACTTAATAAACAACGTCTTCAACGACATCAAATTCACAAGAGAAGAGGAATCCGAGAACAAAATACCATTTTTGGACGTCTTAGTCAGGCGAACAACTACAGGAGAATTAGAAACTCAAGTTTATAGGAAATCAACTCACACAGACCAAATACTGAATTACAACAGCAACAACCCAATAGCACACAAAAGGAACTGCATACAAACACTATTCAAGAGAGCAAGGACTCACTGCAGCACTCCCACCTTAAGAAAAATTGAAGAAAAGTATCTCATGGACGTCTTCCAAAAGAATGGATATCCCCGGAATTTCATCAAGAGACATATACCCCCAAGCCAACCTACCAAAACAAAAGCCACCAAGGAAAACACAAAGAAAATCGCCTTACCATATATAAAGGATATCTCAGAAATCACTAAAAGACTCTTCAAACCTTTAGGAATTGACGTCGTACACAAACCAACAAAGTCGCTGCACTCAATTCTATGTCAACCAAAAGACTCAACAGCAAAAGAAGACAAAACCAACATCATCTACAAAATAAACTGTAACAACTGTGAAAAACACTACATTGGCCAAAGTGGACGTCCCCTTCGTCTTCGTATCCACGAACATAAGCTAGCCGTCAAAAGACATGATATACACTCCCTCATTTCACTACACACAGACAACCACGGACATCAATTCGACTGGGACAACGTTCAAATATTAGACAAAGGAAATAACAAGAATGCTAGAGAATTTTTAGAAGCTTGGCATTCCAGTGAATCATCAATCAATAGACACATCGAGATAGACAAAATTTATCAACCAATAAGAAAGAAACTTCACACACGATTGGCCAAAGTTCAAGTCACAGAAACAATCAGTTCCAACACAAGTAACCTAGAAGGTGTGAAAACATACATAAACAACCAATCACGTCCAAGGTCACCAGGAGGAATGATTAAAAAACTCGTGGAGAAACCTAAAAGCTCACTTCAATTTGAAGTATGCGCTGAAGATGTCATCCAGTAAGGTGATGAAAGCTTCGCAAACTAACTATCCAGCTCAGAGAACAAAACCACATCAAAGTTATCCACCTGAGCTACAAATCTTCTCTATCATACAATAGTGTATTTGATTTCAGATAAAAACAGCAAAAATCAGGTAAATATATTAGCGTCAGTTTGTTATCAGTCGACTCAGGTGATTTAGGTATACATTTGTCACGTGATCCACGACCCAGTCCACCTCCACGAATGATTTCCGCTTTCGATACGAAAATATGCAAGGACGCTTAGAACTTGAAGGACAGCTTTTGTCTTCATATTAAATAGAGGAGATCCCATACTGAGTAAATGACTACCGTTGATATACCCTGGAGCACTGGAGGACTAAGACAAAGTTCGGAATTCGGGGAGAGCAAAAGATTACAGCTCTGAGGTGCAAGCACTGTAGTACATATTTATGACTTATTCATTTGTATCGAGTTCGTTTACAGAGTTTTGTATAAGTGACTCAGTGGATTCATACAGCCATTGTCTAAAATCACGAAATGTACTCATTTATCTTATAAAGAGAAATACAGTTTTTGTTCAACGAAGAAATCTTTCTTTTTGATGACTTCATTTTCAATCTGTATAGTTGTATTTCTATTACGGTAAAAGACTTGAGGTTGCAATGAACACTGCTCAGTCAATATGCATATGATGTTAAGAATAAAGACAATTAACCTGTTATTTAAGGGATTTAGAGTTGAAGTGGGTGAATTAGAAGATTTTCAGAGATTATCGAATAAGTGAATTGGTATTCAGATATCAAAGTAGGCAAAATGTCAAAAAAAAATTAAATGAAAAGTGTGATGATTAGGATAACATTAAAGACGGCGAAGATGAAGTGAAGTGAAATGAATTCAAGTGGTAAAAGAGAATAAATGAAATGAAAAGAACACTACTATGATGAAGGTAAAGAAAGGGGCTTAACAAAATGATTTTGAATACATAGTTTAGGTTTCTGTTCGTGTAAAGTTAGAGCTTCAGCTATACATAAGTGGAAAAAAACGTCAACTTTTAGATTGACTGGACTTGACTATGTAGATAACCTTAAATAATAAATCTCGTGGGTGTGAATCACCTGATAACAAAAGGTGTTCCATAAGTGGGAAACTCCGTCATCTTATTCTATCCTTTCACCAAGCGAAATGAATCGCGTTCAGTTAGGCGTTTGCGGGGAACAAACTTACAACATCCAATATGACCAGCTCCACAGGAGCATGTGAAAGAGCAGACGAACATACAGATGGGCACAGGCACTTCTACTGGAGATTACTAAGTGTGGGTCAACGGCATGGAAGGAAGCTTTGATAGATGATTTTTAATCCCTTCAGCACTTGTGTCATCATTGAATGCCAAACTCATGGATACAATTTTCTTCGACATTGTGATTTGACAAGGAGTGGTTTCTTTCCTCATGTTTCTTTCTCCAATATACCTTCTTGGATATCTATTAATTTAGAGTGTTGTTCGAATGTTTTCCAGCTCTTTATCGACCGTATTTGGGGAGCGAATCTCCCGAATTCTGGAGCTTAGAGAATGAAAAAGACTTCTCTTTCTACCTAGGGGTATCCAACTGTTGTCATTAGTGTACTTTCCTGTGAAGATCATACTGTCAGCAGGTCGATTTTTTGCAGTATGTCCCACTCTCTTCTATCTAGCGTAACATCTAAGAAGTGAAATGTGGAAATCGACTTTTCTTCTATTGTGAGAAGCATAGACGACTGACGACGATTACATTTTCTGAAGAGTTTAGCATCTGAACCGTTGTCATGACAGATAGTAGGTGTCGTCCATATATCTCGTATGCATATGCAGACTCAAGATAATTTCTTTCGATGGATAAGATCCGATTGATTATGCTGAAGATGATGTGACTTACACAGTAAAACATCCATAAAAATCGTGTTTTGGCTTTCTGGGATTCTTCCGAGTAATTATGATATCGAAGACAACCTCTGGGAGAGGTCCTGAAGGAGACCGGACTGTGACTCACTCCTTATGTTTACAGATGACGTCATCAAATCTAAAATGCAGATTAAACGTGCACTTCAGTAAAAGTTGTTTCAGATAATTAGTTGGCATTCTCGTATTTATGTTTTTCGAGTCAATGTAACCACATCGATAACAAATAGAGAAGAAACATCTAGTGGAATCATATGCACATATCATATCACATTAATTTCATCAACATGACAGACGAGGTCAAGTCTCCGGAACACTGCTTTTACACAGATTTCTTCTCTTTCGTTAGAGATACAGTTTTCATTTGAAAGTGATCTGGCATCTGTCCTGAATTGACTTCAAGGTATCTTTAGGCAACTTGTCGCAGCTGAGAATGTACTGGTGTCGAAAGCATTTGAATTGAAGAGTTGTTGATGTATGAATTCGATTTCTAGTCTCGAGTAAGTAAGAAATGCTTTATGTGTATTTTACTTGGTTCAAACTGTCATATTCAACTTATTTACCCTTTAATGGTTTAAATGCTGATTTGTAAGGTAACTAGTGGGTTCCCTTTAGAAAACGTAATGTGACTATTTGGTCGATAGATAACAGGTTAAAGAATGCAAAATGTTTGACACGTCGAACTAAGCAAAATACACCTAAAGCATTTCTCGAGACTAGACATCGAATTCATACAACAGCTACTCTCCAATCGAAATGCTTTCGACACCAGTATGATCTGAACTGCGACAAGTCGTCTAAGATTTTCTAGTCAAGACAAATACCAGATCAGTTTTGAATGAAAAATGTGTCACGGGATATCTTAAATTTGGCTACGATGAAGGAAATCTCCTTTCTTCTCTTTCTCTTTAAATGTCCAACATCAAACTTAATTAGTGAACTAGAACCAGAAACACCATCAATTTTATTTTCGTAAACATTCAGCTGTTGCAGAGAGTCAGTTTCACCACTCTTGCCAAACGGCATCACACTTCTCAGCAAGTGAGGTGGATTTCTGCTCCACTTTCTCCACAGATCTAATTCACTCCTAAAAAGCGCATATAATACTGAATTGTGTAGCAACGAAACAAAGCAAATACCATCCCAGCAGTCTCTTATAAAGGCCTTATTTCCTCAAACTGTTTTCTTGTGTTACAAAATGTTATCCATGGAAACCTATGGAACTGACAAGCATGATATAAATAAAAATAAGATGGTTTCTCACACACCTTGACCGCTTCAAAGGCGATCATAGCCCCATTTAGCCAGAGTAAATATAAATCACTTAGACTGCAGGGGTATGTGGACACTAGCAGTTGTATCACTAAAGCAACCACTGTTTGAAGAATTTTTCACTGTATTTATTACTCAACACACCACAGAGTGACTTTGAATCAGACTGAGCGTTCTACCACTTTAATAACATTTGGTCCACGATTGTAGACACAATTCTCTCGAGATTCCTGCAAAACTGGTGAATGAGGTGAGTACTTCAAGTATCGCGACCCTTGTCTCAAGCACTCCATCCATCTAAACATGAAGATAGCTCACTCCTTCAGGGTTCTGTATATCTCGAGGATGATATTTGTTGTGACTAGCATACGTAGCTGACATTGAGGACTTGTGTTCGGTATTTATTGAAAAGGTGGTCCCCTCATTCATATGCCTGAAATGCTTCGCTGCTAAGTATTCAGTGAGTAGCTCACTATGGAAAGTGCCCTATCAATGTTAAGTGAAGTCTAAGCGTTTAGAGATGAACGGTAGTGTCTACCAGCCAGCATGTAACAGTTTCTGCAGCGAGAAAACAATGATACCTGCTTCTTTTTGGACACAAATCAGGTTCGAACCGTTTTTAGAGGTTGAGGGTGTTGATGTTCGCGGATAGTAGTAAGTATGGTATTGCAAGATATTGTATCCACACCTTCTATAGTATTCGTTCGGCCTAGACCAAAGACAAAGCGAAACACCACAATTGGCGATGAAAATTGCGAAGTGTATTTCTGGACCAAATCGTAGTGCGAGGTTGATTGCCTAACTAGCCAGGGATTGTGCACGAACAACCGAACGTAACACGACGGCATGCCAAATGACGTTGATGCATTACCGCGACATCATGCGTTGGTCTCCTCAATGTATGTCCGATCCATCTCCTTTTTCTCCTGCATATTTGTTGAGCGGTCGGTTCTTGCTTGGTTTGTCCCCAGGCAGAGTTTCTAGTTACTTATTCTTTCTGATCAGCTGGCCATTTGATCTTCAGTATAGAGCCAGCGAAGGCAGCTGTTGAAAGAAGTCTGTAACTTGTTGGAAATCCTTTTCGTGACACGTCGGCCAAGTTTCTGGCCCGTATAGAAGGACCGACTTGACATTAGTGTTGGAAATCTTAACTTTGTTCTCTATGCTGAGTGACAGCAGAATATCTCCAAACTGGTTTCAGGTTGATGAAGGCGTATCTCGCCTTCCTGATTCTAACTGACTTTGAAATCTTGATCGGTGCCATGTGCCTGTGGTTGAAAAGATGCTTCCTAGATAAGTGAAGATAGGAAGTAACCTCTATTAAATCTCTCCCGTTGATGGTGATTGGTGCTGGTTGTTATTGTTGTTGCCGTTCGTTGGTTGTCTTCATCCTCCCCGTCTTCTCTATGTTCGCTTGGAGTCCAATCTTCTCTATTAGTATAAATAAATGGAAATATATGTAACATACTTTCAAATAGACTAACATAATAATTCTTCCTACAAACATGGGTCAAGCTGCATAAATATGCAGGATAGTTAGTACTGAAATATTTAAATAACCGTAGCTTATTTATACGTAATTAAATGAAAACTTCCAGGGTGCTAATGATAAGAAAGTAGTTAGAATACGTGTGTCCTGAATAGATATATTAATTAAAGTAAGCTGTTACGTAAATAAGCAACTAAGTAGGTGGGAAGGCTTATCAACGAATGCAGCTGATTTAGTGAAAACGAACAGTGAAATAAAGATCGCAATGCAGGGAAAATAGATCCAGTGACTAGGATATTGCATATCAAGTTTCTTAACAAAGTATGACATGTAATAAGAAACTTGCTTAAAGCACAGGGTCACCAAATTTCTCATTCTTCATGACAAATCAAATTTACTCTACTTCGTATTTGTTTTCATTACCTAATTAAGTCCTTCAATTGTGGTCTGTGGGAAAAACTAGTGATTGATATGGGTGACTGGGGACCACTTACATTGACTAATAGTACCTGATAACCAGTGATCGAATCTAAGCTGAAGAACTCACTGAAGGAAATGAAGAGTTCGAATGGATCAGTGGTAATGTCTCTGATTTAGACATTGAGTGATACGGGTTCGAATCTCAAAGGAGGCATGAGTTACTTCAAGATTTTGGATAAGCCTTGCTGACTTGTGAGTGCCAACATGTACGTAACTGACGTCCAAGACTTCTTCCCGATTGCCTCTAAGCACCTAATGATGACAATGATAATTTGCTTTATTCCAAAAACGGTACTAATGATACAGCAAAGAATTTTCAGGATTCAGTACAATATTGCATCTAATTGACTCAAAAACGACAAAAAGAATATAAACATTACATAATAGTAATAAAACGTTGTTATAGCAGCTACATAGCAAATTACTGTATGCAATACGGAGAAAAATATGCATAAAGTACAAAATTATTGTGATATTAGTAATACTCTTCGTAATATGATATAATCGTTCTTGAGAAGCCCAGGAAAGATTAATGGAGAGTAATAGAGTACAATAGGTAAAATACAGGAGTTTGAAAATTGCAAAACTAAAGGTTGGTTGATACCTGATTGTCTTAACTTTTTAATGTAGAAGGTAAGACGAAACATTTTCTTAGAGATGGATAAGATGTGGGATGACCATGAAAGGTCGGAGGAAAGAACTAATCCAAGGTATTTAATGCATGACTTAGTTTCAACTTCCGTGCCATCTATGCTACAGGCATCATGCGAACTAACTATTTCATGTAAGTCATGTCGATGCTTGAAAGTGAAGTTAACTGCCTGACATTTGGAAGGATATAACATAAGACCATTTGACTTAGACCACTTGTTGATGTCCAACAGAAAGCTATTAAGTTTGGAGCTGTCAGACTCGGAAGTGATGGGCAGTGATACAGTCAGATCATCTGCATATTTGACAAAGTTAGTTTCGTTTAAATGAGGCAGGTGGTGTAGGAAGAAAGAAAAGAGAAAAGGAGAGAGGACGGCACCTTGAGGAACACCGGATTTTGTAAGCGAGGTAGAGGAAGATTTGCCATTATATACAGTATACTGCATTCTGTCAGAAAAATAGGAATGCAACCAACTCTTAGCCCAGGATCCTGTCTGTGTCATCGAAAGCTTATTTAATAGAAGGCCCCTAGGTACAGAGTCAAAAGCAGATGTGTAGTCTAAGAAAGCACTACGAACATATTTGGCACCTTTGTCTAAACAAGAAACAACATTGTGATATAAGACGACCGCAGCATCCAAGGTGCCTCTACCATGTTTGTATGCAAATTGTTTAGGACCATTAAAAGGTTTCAATGAAGGTTCAAGACTAAGTGAAAGTAATTTTTCCATCAATTTTAAAAAAGGAGAAGTAATTGCAATAGGCCTAAATTTAATATCAGTACCAGAAGATAGTTGATTAACCTGTACAACGGGCAGATGCCTCGTAATAAAAAAACACATCGACAATTCTGTATCGCGTAGTAGCGTATTACCCAGAATATAACTTTTATGACTATTATTACTATAAGTTGGCCATATACCGACTAGACACAAAGTCCTTTGTTCGAAAGCTAGGTACTTTCCAAACTAGATTTTTGTTGAATAATGTCGACGTAAGCTTCAAATCACCGAGAACACCTATCGAGTCATGAAGAAAATAAAAGACTATTCAGCGAAGAAAATGCTTTTTTATCGACGAACTCACTTTCAAGGGATGTGCAGTCGTATTTATATTTGCCAAAAATGTATAGTAGTCTATTATTGAGTAATAGGGGGTGATGTGATTGCTATAATTACTCAGAAGTGGCTTTAGAAGTAAAAAAGGAAAGTTGAAAGTTACGTAGTACTCAAAGGCACAAAGGAAGAAAGGGTTAGGAATTCGACAAGGTTAAAATTGTTATTGAGTGAGAAGAAATGTAGTTGAGTGTCAATTTGACAGGTGTGAAGAGGGTGTGAAAATGTACAAAAGAAACGTATGAGAGTGATGACAGCGAATTAGTTATTAAAGTAAAAGTAAACTGAAAATTAGAAATATAATTTTTTATACAGGGAACGACTAGTGAAGAGGTCAAGACCATCGTAGAATAAGGGACTGAACAAACATTTTCTGTATACAGAGTTTGGGGTTGTAGTGACGAATTGCCAACGCCTTCGCCATACATGGATGCCGAAACCTGACGCGCTTCGTACCATTTGGCCTCACCCTGTAGATAATCTTGAAAGACGACCGTGGTGGGGCTACGTGGCTTGAGTTCACCAATTGCTCGAGAATTGAGCTGGTAACTGTCTTGCACTGTCATTTTTATATTTTATATTTTTTATATATTTTTGATTACAGCTTGATTCCACACTGTATTTTTGGTACAAGTATGGAATTTTTGGCATGGATATCGGTAGCCCGAATTTCGCAGGCCGACCATAGATATCAGGTGTGAGTCGGCAGGGGATCGAACCCCGGACCATGTGCATGGTCGGCGAGAGTCCTAACCACTGTGCCACCGACGCACAGATAATGTTCAGAGATGTGCTTGGAAAGTGTGTGCTTTGTGCAGCCAATGTGACTAGCTCCACACGAGCAGGTGGATTTATAAACACACATTGAGGTGGCCCAAAGCGATAGTTTATCCTTCACACATCCGTTGATCCTTGTCGGCTGTAGAAGTTGTCTGAGTCGCTCCAGTTCCCCATCGATCGCATCAGTGGGACACATCCTTCTTATTCTTGAGGATAAGGAGTGGATCAGATTTCTGTTTCTTCTCAAAGGGACCCAACTATGAAAATTCGTGTATTGACCATTCCGTGTCAGTTTCCTGTGGATCGATCTTTGAAGAGAACCATCAAATCTCCTCTTTAGAAAAACATCCAAAAGATGGAATTCCGAGTTCATCTCTGATTCTGAGGTGAACTGGATACAATGATGGCAACTGCTGAACTCCTTAGTTATCACTTCGATGTTGGTATTCTCGTTGCATATGATGAAAGTATCATCCATGTATCTCTGGTACATACGGAGACTATCGCTAGTGGGTTTTAGCACACTATCGTCTAGACTTTTCAAGAAGCAGTCTACAAGTAAACAACCCGAAGGTAACCCTACCACCGCTCCATCTCATTGTCTATAAAGCGTCTTGTTGAATTTGAACTGGAAATTAAAAGTGCACCTCGATAGTAGTTCTCCTAAGTAGTGGGTCGGAACACCCACTTCTGCATTATCATCCTCAGTGAATTCGCAAACAAAGCAAATAGTTTCAGTGAGAGGAACATTAGTGAAAACGGACGTAACATCCATGGATGTCATTCTCTTCCCGGATACATTGGCATCACTTATTCAATCGACGAATTCAAATGAATCTGAAACCCTATGCTGACAGAGATTATTTCTGATAGGTAGGAGGATCTCTGCGAGTCGACTGGCAGTAGCACGATATGGGTAGTTAGTCATATGCAAAATTGGACGTTTTTGAACCTTCAGGTGATGTCCTCGTGATTGGTTGGTGCTAGAAGGTAGAAATAATTTAGATAAATTAGCTCCAAAATCATTTCTTAGGATACGGTATGCTAGTATTAGGTCACCCCTAAGTCGTCTGTATGACAGTGGAAATAAACCCAGTCGACTTAACCTCTCCTCATTTGACAAGGTTGAGAAACCCTTTATTAGCTTAGTTCCTACTCTTTGCACCCTTTCTAATAAGTCTATTTCGTATTTGAAACACGGGCTCGCTGCCTGGATCCCATATTCCAAATGAGGTCTGATATAATTCGGATATAATATACGAAATATATCAGCGTCAAAGTTCGCAAAAGCCTTGCGTATGGCCCATAACATTCGAAAACCCTTAGTGGCTGCAGTTCTACAGTTTGTTGCTGTTTTCAAGTCAAGCTGCACAACCACTCCCAAGTCCTTGTACTCAGTGACCACTGGGAGAGTACTGCCATTCTTTGAGTAATTGTGCACGTGACTATGGGATACATGCATAACTACACTCTTGCTTAAGTTAATCTCCAAGGCCCAGTGCTTACACCAATCACTTAACAAGTTTAAATCTTCCTGCAAAGCAAGTTGATCACTGTCATCGTGCAAAGCCCTCCATATCTTGATGTCATCGGCAAACAGTAAGCAGGACAAAACTGCAGAACAACTTGATTATCAGCTCTGAATTATTTGAGCAAATACGACCCTGAGGTTCCGCATTTCCCACTTATATGGTCTGACGAAAGTGCACAAAGAGAACCTACCACTACGTCCCATTTTGCATATGACTAACTACCCATATCGTGCTACTGCCAGTCGACTCGCAGAGATCCTCCTACCTATCAGAAATAATCTCTGTCAGCATAGGGTTTCAGATTCATTTGAATTCGTCGATTGAATAAGTGATGCCAATGTATCCGGGAAGAGAATGACATCCATGGATGTTACGTCCGTTTTCACTAATGTTCCTCTCACTGAAACTATTTGCTTTGTTTGCGAATTCACTGAGGATGATAATGCAGAAGTGGGTGTTCCGACCCACTACTTAGGAGAACTACTATCGAGGTGCACTTTTAATTTCCAGTTCAAATTCAACAAGACGCTTTATAGACAATGAGATGGAGCGGTGGTAGGGTTACCTTCGGGTTGTTTACTTGTAGACTGCTTCTTGAAAAGTCTAGACGATAGTGTGCTAAAACCCACTAGCGATAGTCTCCGTATGTACCAGAGATACATGGATGATACTTTCATCATATGCAACGAGAATACCAACATCGAAGTGATAACTAAGGAGTTCAGCAGTTGCCATCATTGTATCCAGTTCACCTCAGAATCAGAGATGAACTCGGAATTCCATCTTTTGGATGTTTTTCTAAAGAGGAGATTTGATGGTTCTCTTCAAAGATCGATCCACAGGAAACTGACACGGAATGGTCAATACACGAATTTTCATAGTTGGGTCCCTTTGAGAAGAAACAGAAATCTGATCCACTCCTTATCCTCAAGAATAAGAAGGATGTGTCCCACTGATGCGATCGATGGGGAACTGGAGCGACTCAGACAACTTCTACAGCCGACAAGGATCAACGGATGTGTGAAGGATAAACTATCGCTTTGGGCCACCTCAATGTGTGTTTATAAATCCACCTGCTCGTGTGGAGCTAGTCACATTGGCTGCACAAAGCACACACTTTCCAAGCACATCTCTGAACATTATCTGTGCGTCGGTGGCACAGTGGTTAGGACTCTCGCCGACCATGCACATGGTCCGGGGTTCGATCCCCTGCCGACTCACACCTGATATCTATGGTCGGCCTGCGAAATTCGGGCTACCGATATCCATGCCAAAAATTCCATACTTGTACCAAAAATACAGTGTGGAATCAAGCTGTAATCAAAAATATATAAAAAATATAAAATATAAAAATGACAGTGCAAGACAGTTACCAGCTCAATTCTCGAGCAATTGGTGAACTCAAGCCACGTAGCCCCACCACGGTCGTCTT
Organism: Trichobilharzia regenti; assembly: GCA_944472135.2. Lineage (NCBI taxonomy): Eukaryota > Metazoa > Platyhelminthes > Trematoda > Strigeidida > Schistosomatidae > Trichobilharzia > Trichobilharzia regenti. Next base: position 130,892,244 of record OX235270.1, on the reverse strand, counting down.
TCAAGATTATCTACAGGGTGAGGCCAAATGGTACGAAGCGCGTCAGGTTTCGGCATCCATGTATGGCGAAGGCGTTGGCAATTCGTCACTACAACCCCAAACTCTGTATACAGAAAATGTTTGTTCAGTCCCTTATTCTACGATGGTCTTGACCTCTTCACTAGTCGTTCCCTGTATAAAAAATTATATTTCTAATTTTCAGTTTACTTTTACTTTAATAACTAATTCGCTGTCATCACTCTCATACGTTTCTTTTGTACATTTTCACACCCTCTTCACACCTGTTAAATTGACACTCAACTACATTTCTTCTCACTCAATAACAATTTTAACCTTGTCGAATTCCTAACCCTTTCTTCCTTTGTGCCTTTGAGTACTACGTAACTTTCAACTTTCCTTTTTTACTTCTAAAGCCACTTCTGAGTAATTATAGCAATCACATCACCCCCTATTACTCAATAATAGACTACTATACATTTTTGGCAAATATAAATACGACTGCACATCCCTTGAAAGTGAGTTCGTCGATAAAAAAGCATTTTCTTCGCTGAATAGTCTTTTATTTTCTTCATGACTCGATAGGTGTTCTCGGTGATTTGAAGCTTACGTCGACATTATTCAACAAAAATCTAGTTTGGAAAGTACCTAGCTTTCGAACAAAGGACTTTGTGTCTAGTCGGTATATGGCCAACTTATAGTAATAGTAGTCATAAAAGTTATATTCTGGGTAATACGCTACTACGCGATACAGAATTGTCGATGTGTTTTTTTATTACGAGGCATCTGCCCGTTGTACAGGTTAATCAACTATCTTCTGGTACTGATATTAAATTTAGGCCTATTGCAATTACTTCTCCTTTTTTAAAATTGATGGAAAAATTACTTTCACTTAGTCTTGAACCTTCATTGAAACCTTTTAATGGTCCTAAACAATTTGCATACAAACATGGTAGAGGCACCTTGGATGCTGCGGTCGTCTTATATCACAATGTTGTTTCTTGTTTAGACAAAGGTGCCAAATATGTTCGTAGTGCTTTCTTAGACTACACATCTGCTTTTGACTCTGTACCTAGGGGCCTTCTATTAAATAAGCTTTCGATGACACAGACAGGATCCTGGGCTAAGAGTTGGTTGCATTCCTATTTTTCTGACAGAATGCAGTATACTGTATATAATGGCAAATCTTCCTCTACCTCGCTTACAAAATCCGGTGTTCCTCAAGGTGCCGTCCTCTCTCCTTTTCTCTTTTCTTTCTTCCTACACCACCTGCCTCATTTAAACGAAACTAACTTTGTCAAATATGCAGATGATCTGACTGTATCACTGCCCATCACTTCCGAGTCTGACAGCTCCAAACTTAATAGCTTTCTGTTGGACATCAACAAGTGGTCTAAGTCAAATGGTCTTATGTTATATCCTTCCAAATGTCAGGCAGTTAACTTCACTTTCAAGCATCGACATGACTTACATGAAATAGTTAGTTCGCATAATGCCTGTAGCATAGATGGCACGGAAGTTGAAACTAAGTCATGCATTAAATACCTTGGATTAGTTCTTTCCTCCGACCTTTCATGGTCATCCCACATCTTATCCATCTCTAAGAAAATGTTTCGTCTTACCTTCTACATTAAAAAGTTAAGACAATCAGGTATCAACCAACCTTTAGTTTTGCAATTTTCAAACTCCTGTATTTTACCTATTGTACTCTATTACTCTCCATTAATCTTTCCTGGGCTTCTCAAGAACGATTATATCATATTACGAAGAGTATTACTAATATCACAATAATTTTGTACTTTATGCATATTTTTCTCCGTATTGCATACAGTAATTTGCTATGTAGCTGCTATAACAACGTTTTATTACTATTATGTAATGTTTATATTCTTTTTGTCGTTTTTGAGTCAATTAGATGCAATATTGTACTGAATCCTGAAAATTCTTTGCTGTATCATTAGTACCGTTTTTGGAATAAAGCAAATTATCATTGTCATCATTAGGTGCTTAGAGGCAATCGGGAAGAAGTCTTGGACGTCAGTTACGTACATGTTGGCACTCACAAGTCAGCAAGGCTTATCCAAAATCTTGAAGTAACTCATGCCTCCTTTGAGATTCGAACCCGTATCACTCAATGTCTAAATCAGAGACATTACCACTGATCCATTCGAACTCTTCATTTCCTTCAGTGAGTTCTTCAGCTTAGATTCGATCACTGGTTATCAGGTACTATTAGTCAATGTAAGTGGTCCCCAGTCACCCATATCAATCACTAGTTTTTCCCACAGACCACAATTGAAGGACTTAATTAGGTAATGAAAACAAATACGAAGTAGAGTAAATTTGATTTGTCATGAAGAATGAGAAATTTGGTGACCCTGTGCTTTAAGCAAGTTTCTTATTACATGTCATACTTTGTTAAGAAACTTGATATGCAATATCCTAGTCACTGGATCTATTTTCCCTGCATTGCGATCTTTATTTCACTGTTCGTTTTCACTAAATCAGCTGCATTCGTTGATAAGCCTTCCCACCTACTTAGTTGCTTATTTACGTAACAGCTTACTTTAATTAATATATCTATTCAGGACACACGTATTCTAACTACTTTCTTATCATTAGCACCCTGGAAGTTTTCATTTAATTACGTATAAATAAGCTTCGGTTATTTAAATATTTCAGTACTAACTATCCTGCATATTTATGCAGCTTGACCCATGTTTGTAGGAAGAATTATTATGTTAGTCTATTTGAAAGTATGTTACATATATTTCCATTTATTTATACTAATAGAGAAGATTGGACTCCAAGCGAACATAGAGAAGACGGGGAGGATGAAGACAACCAACGAACGGCAACAACAATAACAACCAGCACCAATCACCATCAACGGGAGAGATTTAATAGAGGTTACTTCCTATCTTCACTTATCTAGGAAGCATCTTTTCAACCACAGGCACATGGCACCGATCAAGATTTCAAAGTCAGTTAGAATCAGGAAGGCGAGATACGCCTTCATCAACCTGAAACCAGTTTGGAGATATTCTGCTGTCACTCAGCATAGAGAACAAAGTTAAGATTTCCAACACTAATGTCAAGTCGGTCCTTCTATACGGGCCAGAAACTTGGCCGACGTGTCACGAAAAGGATTTCCAACAAGTTACAGACTTCTTTCAACAGCTGCCTTCGCTGGCTCTATACTGAAGATCAAATGGCCAGCTGATCAGAAAGAATAAGTAACTAGAAACTCTGCCTGGGGACAAACCAAGCAAGAACCGACCGCTCAACAAATATGCAGGAGAAAAAGGAGATGGATCGGACATACATTGAGGAGACCAACGCATGATGTCGCGCGACAGGCCCTCGAGTAGAATCCAAGTGGCAAGCGACGAGTGGGTCGTCCTAGGATGAAATGGAGGAGATCGTGTGTCGAGGAGGAGATGAGTGATTATGATCAGTCGTCGACCCAGCTGAAAAGGATGGCAGAAAATAGAAGAAGGCGGAGATGTGTTGTTGAAGCCTTATGTTCCACTAGGAACCCAGGAGAATAATAACAGATAATAATTACTTTTGGCTTTAACTGAAATCCTAGGTTGCACGCGCTTTTGAATAACAGCCTACTATCCTCAAGCAAATCGTATGGTAGAAAGTCCACACTGACAGCTGAAGGCTGGATTATCAGCCACGGAAACTGTGCATTGGACTGAATCACCACTGTTAGTTCTCCTATGCACACGAAATGCCTTGAAAACTAATGCTGGTTGTACTACTGCTGAGCTAGTATTACACAGCACAACACTACGATTGCCAGGCGAATTTCTCCCGCTCTCGAGCTCCCCACTACCTGTAGATCACGCCTCGTATATAAAGTCACTAAATGTATGACTAAATTCTTTGTCCTGCACGAAAATGAGCTCACACGACTCTGTTAGTATCGACCGTCTGAAACCGACCTACTCAGAGTGATATCCCATCAACCTAGAATTGAGCGTTCCGAATAATGCACAGGTAACTGAATACGCGTTAGTTGTCAAAAAAATCACTAGCACGACAAAAACAACCAAATCTTCTTTCGAGACTCAAACGAAAACGTGTTCTAGAGGAATCGTGAGATTCTGAGAACACCTTCATATTCATCTCACATAGAGAAATTAACTACACCCATCCAATTCTTTTAAAATCAATCTATCGCACTGTGGTACATTTTTTCACGCCTATACACTCGTTCGCATTGCATCCCACATCATAAGTTAGGTGTTTTTTATGACTGTTCAAGCAACATCCGCAGCAACAGAAATTTATCTTATTCAGTGATCTCTTCTTCGAATTATTTTCCCTATGGTAGAGTTATGCCCTTATTCATCCATTATTTTTTGCTATATTTTCCCCGACAAGGTTCTCAGCATTCTTGTTTTCTTTTCTAGGTGTGACGGGCACTGGACAAGAAGCAAACGAAGCATGAGGTCCGACGGATGAACATCTACAAAGGTAATCTATCAAGCCTATCGGAAGAGTTTTACTAGTGGTGCCACCATTAGCCTTTTGCTTCCGCCTGATTTCGTCTTAGGGTCTTCACAACTCCACTAGGTGGGGCGATGGAGTGAGCTGTGGCGGTAGGTAATTCCCCAAGATTATTAGTTACAGCATTCATCACTCAACATTGGATGTTGACCGCCGCCATTTAAGTCGGCTTGCCTAGCTGAAGGCTCACGGTCAAGCATCAACGTCATTTGGCATGCCGTCGTGTTACGTTCGGTTGTTCGTGCACAATCCCTGGCTAGTTAGGCAATCAACCTCGCACTACGATTTGGTCCAGAAATACACTTCGCAATTTTCATCGCCAATTGTGGTGTTTCGCTTTGTCTTTGGTCTAGGCCGAACGAATACTATAGAAGGTGTGGATACAATATCTTGCAATACCATACTTACTACTATCCGCGAACATCAACACCCTCAACCTCTAAAAACGGTTCGAACCTGATTTGTGTCCAAAAAGAAGCAGGTATCATTGTTTTCTCGCTGCAGAAACTGTTACATGCTGGCTGGTAGACACTACCGTTCATCTCTAAACGCTTAGACTTCACTTAACATTGATAGGGCACTTTCCATAGTGAGCTACTCACTGAATACTTAGCAGCGAAGCATTTCAGGCATATGAATGAGGGGACCACCTTTTCAATAAATACCGAACACAAGTCCTCAATGTCAGCTACGTATGCTAGTCACAACAAATATCATCCTCGAGATATACAGAACCCTGAAGGAGTGAGCTATCTTCATGTTTAGATGGATGGAGTGCTTGAGACAAGGGTCGCGATACTTGAAGTACTCACCTCATTCACCAGTTTTGCAGGAATCTCGAGAGAATTGTGTCTACAATCGTGGACCAAATGTTATTAAAGTGGTAGAACGCTCAGTCTGATTCAAAGTCACTCTGTGGTGTGTTGAGTAATAAATACAGTGAAAAATTCTTCAAACAGTGGTTGCTTTAGTGATACAACTGCTAGTGTCCACATACCCCTGCAGTCTAAGTGATTTATATTTACTCTGGCTAAATGGGGCTATGATCGCCTTTGAAGCGGTCAAGGTGTGTGAGAAACCATCTTATTTTTATTTATATCATGCTTGTCAGTTCTATAGGTTTCCATGGATAACATTTTGTAACACAAGAAAACAGTTTAGGAAATAAGGCCTTTATAAGAGACTGCTGGGATGGTATTTGCTTTGTTTCGTTGCTACACAATTCAGTATTATATGCGCTTTTTAGGAGTGAATTAGATCCGTGGAGAAAGTGGAGCAGAAATCCACCTCACTTGCTGAGAAGTGTGATGTCGCTTGGCAAGAGTGGTAAAACTGACTTTCTGCAACAGCTGAATGTTTACGAAAATAAAATTGATGGTGTTTCTGGTTCTAGTTCACTAATTAAGTTTGATGTTGGACATTTAAAGAGAAAGAGAAGAAAGGAGATTTCCTTCATCGTAGCCAAATTTAAGATATCCTGTGACACATTTTTCATTCGAAACTGATCTGGTATTTGTCTTGACTAGAAAATCTTAGACGACTTGTCGCAGTTCAGATCATACTGGTGTCGAAAGCATTTCGATTGGAGAGTAGCTGTTGTATGAATTCGATGTCTAGTCTCGAGAAATGCTTTAGGTGTATTTTGCTTAGTTCGACGTGTCAAACATTTTGCATTCTTTAACCTGTTATCTATCGACCAAATAGTCACATTACGTTTTCTAAAGGGAACCCACTAGTTACCTTACAAATCAGCATTTAAACCATTAAAGGGTAAATAAGTTGAATATGACAGTTTGAACCAAGTAAAATACACATAAAGCATTTCTTACTTACTCGTGACTAGAAATCGAATTCATACATCAACAACTCTTCAATTCAAATGCTTTCGACACCACTACATTCTCAGCTGCGACAAGTTGCCTAAGGATACCTTGAAGTCAATTCAGGACAAATGCCAGATCACTTTCAAATGAAAACTGTATCTCTAACGAAAGAGAAGAAATCTGTGTAAAAGCAGTGTTCCGGAGACTTGACCTCGTCTGTCATGTTGATGAAATTAATGTGATATGATATGTGCATATGATTCCACTAGATGTTTCTTCTCTATTTGTTATCGATGTGGTTACATTGACTCGAAAAACATAAATACGAGAATGCCAACTAATTATCTGAAACAACTATTACTGAAGTGCACGTTTAATCTGCATTTTAGATTTGATGACGTCATCTGTAAACATAAGGAGTGAGTCACAGTCCGGTCTCCTTCAGGACCTCTCCCAGAGGTTGTCTTCGATATCATAATTACTCGGAAGAATCCCAGAAAGCCAAAACACGATTTTTATGGATGTTTTACTGTGTAAGTCACATCATCTTCAGCATAATCAATCGGATCTTATCCATCGAAAGAAATTATCTTGAGTCTGCATATGCATACGAGATATATGGACGATACCTACTATCTGTCATGACAACGGTTCAGATGCTAAACTCTCCAGAAAATGTAATCGTCGTCAGTCGTTTATGCTTCTCACAATAGAAGAAAAGTCGATTTCCACATTTCACTTCTTAGATGTTACGCTAGATAGAAGAGAGTGGGACATACTGCAAAAAATCGACCTGCTGACAGTATGATCTTCACAGGAAAGTACACTAATGACAACAGTTGGATACCCCTAGGTAGAAAGAGAAGTCTTTTTCATTCTCTAAGCTCCAGAATTCGGGAGATTCGCTCCCCAAATACGGTCGATAAAGAGCTGGAAAACATTCGAACAACACTCTAAATTAATAGATATCCAAGAAGGTATATTGGAGAAAGAAACATGAGGAAAGAAACCACTCCTTGTCAAATCACAATGTCAAAGAAAATTGTATCCATGAGTTTGGCATTCAATGATGACACAAGTGCTGAAGGGATTAAAAACCATCTATCAAAGCTTCCTTCCATGCCGTTGACCCACACTTAGTAATCTCCAGTAGAAGTGCCTGTGCCCATCTGTATGTTCGTCTGCTCTTTCACGTGCTCCTGTGGAGCTGGTCATATTGGATGTTGTAAGCTTGTTCCCCGCAAACGCCTAACTGAACACGATTCATTTCGCTTGGTGAAAGGATAGAATAAGATGACGGAGTTTCCCACTTATGGAACACCTTTTGTTATCAGGTGATTCACACCCACGAGATTTATTATTTAAGGTTATCTACATAGTCAAGTCCAGTCAATCTAAAAGTTGACGTTTTCTTCACTTATGTATAGCTGAAGCTCTAACTTTACACGAACAGAAACCTAAACTATGTATTCAAAATCATTTTGTTAAGCCCCTTTCTTTACCTTCATCATAGTAGTGTTCTTTTCATTTCATTTATTCTCTTTTACCACTTGAATTCATTTCACTTCACTTCATCTTCGCCGTCTTTAATGTTATCATAATCATCACACTTTTCATTTAATTTTTTTTTGACATTTTGCCTACTTTGATATCTGAATACCAATTCACTTATTCGATAATCTCTGAAAATCTTCTAATTCACCCACTTCAACTCTAAATCCCTTAAATAACAGGTTAATTGTCTTTATTCTTAACATCATATGCATATTGACTGAGCAGTGTTCATTGCAACCTCAAGTCTTTTACCGTAATAGAAATACAACTATACAGATTGAAAATGAAGTCATCAAAAAGAAAGATTTCTTCGTTGAACAAAAACTGTATTTCTCTTTATAAGATAAATGAGTACATTTCGTGATTTTAGACAATGGCTGTATGAATCCACTGAGTCACTTATACAAAACTCTGTAAACGAACTCGATACAAATGAATAAGTCATAAATATGTACTACAGTGCTTGCACCTCAGAGCTGTAATCTTTTGCTCTCCCCGAATTCCGAACTTTGTCTTAGTCCTCCAGTGCTCCAGGGTATATCAACGGTAGTCATTTACTCAGTATGGGATCTCCTCTATTTAATATGAAGACAAAAGCTGTCCTTCAAGTTCTAAGCGTCCTTGCATATTTTCGTATCGAAAGCGGAAATCATTCGTGGAGGTGGACTGGGTCGTGGATCACGTGACAAATGTATACCTAAATCACCTGAGTCGACTGATAACAAACTGACGCTAATATATTTACCTGATTTTTGCTGTTTTTATCTGAAATCAAATACACTATTGTATAAATAAGACGCATCACAAGTGCACTATCCCACCTTATATAGATCACGTGTAGTAATTAGTGTATAAAATGGGTTTGTCACTCACTAGTATGGCGTTCGGAATTCAGCTTCACACTTTCCCTTGAACCTATAGATGGAAACAATAAATAGACGAATACATATGAAGAATTATTGATGTGTCAAAGTATACAGCTGTTCTACCGAACACAAGTAACAAGGCTGACACGGTACAACTGTTGAAATAATGGAACGTGGTTCCAAATACTACGAAGGCTATAATTACAGCACCGCAAAGTCTCATCAGTCACGCCGATCATTTACCTCGACGTCTAACTTCCTGAGGCAACCATCGATTGTAAAATGATTCCCATTGGTTTCAAGTTTAATATAAATAAAAAAGCTTCTAGAAAACCTACGCAGTATATTCTAATCTTTCTTTCTCTCTCTCTCTCTCTCTATTACACTACTCAGTGGACAGTCAAAGTGATGCACTTCCGCATATTTACAGCACTGAAGTAAATACACACGTGTGAAACTGTCTCCAATTCCAGACCGGTGCATACCGGTTTGAACTACTCTTGTCACAGTCCATACTGGAACAAAAAGTATTCTCAAGAACTTGTAAAGTCTTTCAGACAAATAAATGTGTAAGCCTACAGTTTTAAGGTGGATGATCAGCCTAGAAAACTTATAAGATTCACTGAAGGGAAACTTCCCTTCTCGATGACATTAGATTAAAGCTTTCCTAGTTTGCTAATTCAACACACGCAACAATATTCATATGGTGAGTATCTATCTATGAAGGCAACATCTAGAAAAGATATATGATCTTGTGTTAGTCGTTTGTAATTGGAAGGTAAAGTACCATACGATAACTTGAAGTTGCAATTAATGTAATTAATTCCGTAGGAGGAAGCGAAATGACACATGTAGAAGAATCAAGTATGCTGAAATATAATCAGATAGAAAATCAGTGTACCTTTTCGATATAAACGGCTTTACATCGACCCATTAGTTTTGATTGAGATCACGTAGAGTAACTTATTCTCCTCATACATAAACGTTCAGGTGTGTCTTAGCAGACTGTCTAAGCATCTCTCTTCACTTTCCTCTGTGTTTTTGCAGAGGATGGACATATCATCTATGTGTCAATAGTTAACATTTTGATAAACTGTTAAGGCAGGTTGTCTTTGATTCACAGATTGGAAATGATGCTACAACCCTGATGTACGCACGAAGGCTACCACCATACATACCATAGACAGAGCATAATAAAGGAAATCCCAAAAATCTACCTCATACATGGGATGGAATTAACAGTTTCAGTGTTTTGGAGGTATTTTCTTTCTAGTTCCTTCATCAGTGAAATATGTTTATCCCTGTCTGCTATACGTGTTAAATAAGTGTAGGCATAGAACTCCCCACATAATTCTAAAATGAAATTATTTAATCTTACATGATTTCCAGTGATAAAATGTGATAAAAAACCTGACCAGTGAACAAGTAGATGAATAAATAATAGCCTATCACTGTGTACTACATCAAACAAAATTACTTCATTGGGTGAAAATTTAGTCAACTGACGAAACCTCATATCGGCCCATTTAACCTAAGCCCATCACAGGACAATACACCAAATATCCTTCACAAGAATACCGCTATCGGGTTTCTTGAGAGACTTCTACATTTACACGCCCGTGAACGAAATAACGAACAGAATTTTGTTTTATACTTTACAAATTCACTAAACATTCGATAATGACAATTATCTGAATATTAATATTATGAATTAAAGCAACGAACTCCCATTGAAACTCAACGCGCGCTAGTAAAAATGATTCCAAGCAATATTGATCCCTCAAGGAACTTATTTCCTTCCTACCCTACTTTTATTTTTATACATAGTTTCCTTTATTGTACCTTTTCTAACCTTGGCTTCTTAACCTTCGACAGCCTTTCGCCTTTGTCGAGATTCCCAGCCTATCCGTGTCGTTTCGAGATGTTAGTGAGTAGTCCTCAAAATGGTTGTTCCCAATGTGACATCTAACACGGATATCCTGAAACCGCATGCTGCGTTCAAGCTGGCTACCTACAATGTTCGGACGCTGATGCAAATCGGACAACAGGCAGGGTTGGCAAGAACTTTGGAAAGCCTCGCTATCGATGTCTGCTGCATTTCGGAGACCCGCATTCAAGATCCCAGTGAAGTGCTTCGACTATCCTCTCCATCTGGAAGTTCTAGTAGTATGTACCACCTGCGCTTATCCGGGGACCCTGTGGCGTCGGTATCCGGCGTAGCTGGTGTCGGTGTCGCACTAAGCGCTAGAGCCGAAGCTGCACTGCTCGACTGGATTCCCATTAACAGTCGTTTATGTGCTGTGAGGCTGGAAGGTTACACGAAAGTAAAGAGTAGTAGGCCAGATAGGCGGTGTCTATTTGTTGTCTCTGCCTATGCACCGATGGATTGCAGCCCGGATGCAATGAAGGATGAGTTTTACTACCAACTGAGCGATCTCTTGAAACAGGCGGGTCGGAGGGATATCGTAGTGCTGGCTGGGGACTTGAATGCACAGGTGGGGCGTCTAAGCTCAGAGGAGAATCGTCTAGGTGGTCAGTGGGGACTACATGGTCGCAGGTCAGATAATGGGGACCGTCTTCTGCAGCTTTGCGCGGATCACAACCTATTTCTAGCTAGCACCAACTTCCGGCACAGCCATCGCCGTAGCGCTACCTGGCGTCCTCCCTCTGCGAAGCAAGCTTGGACTCAGATTGATCATATCGCGGTCAGTTTCCGGTGGCGAGGATGCATACAAGACTGTCGCTCCTTCTGGAGCACATGCCTGGACTCCAATCATGCGTTAGTGTGTGCCAAGTTCGTCTTGCGATTTGGTGGGGTTCGTAAAAGCCGTCGTCTAAGCGTTGATGTGAGCAAACTAGTAGCACCTGCTACTTCTTTGAAATATCAGAATGAGTTAAAAACAATGCTTGCCAGCAACCCCCCAAGTAGTATAGATGAACATTGGCTTCATGTGCAAGGTGCCATGCAAAAGGCGAGTGTAGCCGCTTGCGGCTTGAAAGAATGCTCCGCTAACAACCACTGGGTTTCTGCGAGTTCCTTGCAACTCATGGATGAACGCCGGTCCATTCCGGCTGGCAGCGAATACAACAATCAGCGAAAGGCGCTCACGCGCAAGATTAGACAGTGTTTACGTAAGGACCGCGAAGCCTGGTGGTCAGAACGTGCGTGTGAGATGGAGTCAGCTGCTGCATCTGGCAACAGTCGGGAGCTGTTCCAACTCATACGAGCCACCGGCAGCAAGAAACAAGGTGTCAGCGAGACGGTCTGTGAGGCAGATGGCACTCCAATTACCAGCCTGAAAAGACGCCTGGAACGCTGGGCAGAGCACTTCGGGAAGCAGTTCAGCTGGCCACCAGCTTCAGTGTCTACTATCATTAGCCCGAGTGCTCCTTGGTCGGTTAGTACCAACCCACCCACCGAAGCGGAGGTCCGTAAGGAACTCCAAGTTCTGAAACGCCATAAGGCGCCCGGCCCAGACAAATTACCCCCGGCTCTTTTTAAAGATGGTGGCGAGACTCTCACAATGGCTCTAACTGGGTTGTTCAGGAAGGTGTGGGAGACAGAGAGTGTACCATCAATGTGGAACGAAGCCATTATCGTCCCCATCTTTAAAAAGGGTCGACGTAATTCATGTGACAACCATAGGGGTATCAGTCTGCTACCAGTCGCGTCTAAAATATTGGCTGCTGTCTTGCTTCGCAGACTGTGCAAAATACGTGAAGGATTGATTCGCGAAGAGCAGGCCGGGTTACGTTCAGGTCGTGGATGCATTGATCATGTGTTCACCCTTCGTCAGCTGTTGGAACACCGCCACACGTATTGCAGGCCAACGATCGTTGTGTTTCTTGATATTAGGGCTGCCTTCGATTCGTTGGACAGAACTGTGCTCTGGAACTGTCTGTTAGAGAGAGGTGTACCTGAGAAATTTGTTAACATCCTGAAATCCCTATACAAAAACACCTCAGGTAGAGTGAGGGCATACAACCAACTATTACCACTGTTCCCGACCAACAGTGGGGTTAGACAGGGTTGCCCAATCTCTCCATTTCTCTTTAACTTTGCCATCGATGACATTCTGGAGTCAGCTCTGAAGGATGTGCGTGAAGGTGGTGTAGATCTGCTACCTGGAGATAGACTTTTCGACCTCGAGTATGCAGACGATATCGTCTTACTGTGCGATAGCATGCAGGCTGCCCAAATCGCACTTAATCAGTTGGCGACCAGTGTCTGTAAGTATGGTATGTGCTTTGCGCCGTCTAAGTGCAAAGTACTGTTACAAGATTGGCAGGAGCCTGTACCTGCACTCACTCTTGCGGATGAACCGCTTGAAGTTGTTGATAAGTTTGTGTACCTGGGTAGTTGTGTGAGTGCTGGCGGAGGGGTGACGGATGAGATTTCCAACCGTATAATGAAGGCTAGGGTGGCATACATCAACTTGAGCCACCTATGGCGCCGTCGCGACGTTAGCCTGGCCTCTTTTTCGTATATATATAGATTAGTTACAAGACATCTGCTGAACTCATGACACTCAGCTTCATTTGAAATATCTCTCAAAGTCAAAAACTTATCAAACCTGTCGAAGGGATATGGTCAAAGCTGAGGCACTAGCGAGTGCATGCCCATGCAATGTACTCAAAAGAAGTATGTTCAACCGTTGTCTCTAAGATGACCACTATAAACAGTCAATTCTCTCCACTGTGATTATCTGAATGTGCTTCTTGTCCAAACTTCCTATTAATTTTTGTTACTATTACGTTTCTAATCCTTTTCTGTAATCCTTTGCTGGAAACAGATGTAGAAATTTCTCACCCACTTGCTATACATGAACGAATGTAAAGCCTATTTAATGGCCCTGCCTAAAAGGAAATTTTCTTCTCTATAATTGTCCTTTTAATTTATTTATCAATGTGTATTTATCAGTTCACCTGCTCGTGTGGAGCCAGGTATGTCGGTAGTACCTAGCGTTCACTTTCCAAGCGTATCACCGAACACTTACCAACATGGTTTTACGAAGGAGAAAAATGACGTCCCCGCAGCTCCATATCTTAGAACATCTGATAGAATCCGGACACCAAGCTGCACCCCAAACAAACTTCAAAGTAGTCTACAAAGTAAGAAGTAGTCTTCCTTAAGGTGTACGAATTAAACTTCTTCAAACTGCAGAAGCAATGGCGATTCACTTGCTAAGCCCTGAACTCTGCATACAGAAGAAGTTCGTTCAATCACTACACCTACAATGGACTTAATCTATCTTATTACCTGAAAAGTAAATTCTACCTAATTTTTCTTTTTTTTCTGTCTCTTCATTGGTATTATTCTGTCTTCTTAATTGTAATATTTTGCATTTTCAACTTTCTTGTTCTCTACCCCCACCCGATTTAATTTCTACACCTCACTACCACTTTAATTGACCTGACCAACGCTCAATTTATAGTCATTTGTGTTACGTCATCCAACTTGATTGCCCAATTTCATTTCTAATTTAAATGGCATTATTATCTACCCCACTTCTACTTAGTCTCTACCTGTAATTACCTCTGTTGCTTCCCTGAAGTATGTTGAAACATTTTAGTTAATTACATTACGTCATCTAACTTACTAACTCAATCTTACTTTAGTTGCTGTTCAATTAACCTTGTTTCTATATTAGATCATTCTTTTACTACCTGATCAATTATCCAAACTTGACAAACCTCATGTACACACACACACACACACATCAAATAATTATATATAAATGCGATTGTACAGCTATGTGAATGAAGTCGCCGAAAAGAGTCTCTTCGCTGAAAGTCTTTTCTTTTTTATAATTCATAATTGGAAATATGTCAAAATAGCAAAGTAGGTAAGATTGACAACTGCAGATTCTTGAGATAAAGATAATACAACAGTTTGACGTTGGTGCCTTCTTGTTGATCAGCACTGTGAGCGGATCGATAATTCATGTTGCACAGAAATGTAGGCCAGTACAATTCCTCTATCTAAATCTTGACAAAACTTAGTATTATAGCCAAATAAAGGATATAATGATAATAATAATAATACACCACAATGCATATGTGAAAAAAGCTCGCGAAAGATATTTGTAATTTCAAGCTATAACTGAAAATAACACAAACAATGGAGCAATTTAGTAAACTGATAACCACAAGCATACTCTACATATAAATTTAACTCAAATGAAAACATAAATTCTGAACAGAATATGGGGTACGAATCTTCTTACCTGAAATTGGAAATCATCACTTAGCTAACGTCAAATCAACAGTTTTAATACATCAGTCATTAGTAGATTTCAGACGTTGAAGGTTAGAGACAAGACAAGATCTGAAACTTATCGCCCAATTTCTTCTAAGCAGTACGACGAGACCTCCAAGTATATGGGTTCGTCAGTTTGTTTCCGTGTGATTCGAACAGCTGGTTCTGTCATAACACTGGGCACGTAATGGCCGACGCTCATCGATCTCGTTGAGTGTCCAACGAATAGATCCACAACCGGACGGCTTGTACATTCGAAGTTGTAATATATACCGGCTATTCCAGCACCCTTTTCCATATCTAATGAAAGATATTTTGAATTTAGAAAACCATCAATCAGAGATGACTTGACTACTTCGGGAACAGAGATTGACGAACCGCTGAATCGTTCGGCACAACGCTGGGCCAGCTGGGTCCTTACTAACTGTTCGCCTATGCCAGAAGTGACAGTACCGATTCGGGAATACAAACTGAGTTCCTCTGCCCAGCAACCACAACCGTATGTACATGCCTGACCAATACGACCCTCGTATTTTACTGCAATACCACCGCTTGACGCCGCAGAGGCAATGTTCCCTTCCAAGTCGACGCATACAGCACCGACGGTGTCAAGCTGGATTTGTTCTCTTCACTGGAATAACTACACCCAGGCATACAATCGGTAATATTCGCATTCCCATTTGTCTCGTCACCATTGTTTAACCAACTTGTGTATTTTTTCCACAATAATTTTGAAGTTGTAGTGGTAAGATCACATGTATCAATAAAGTGTCCTTTCGAAGCTGCCCAGACATAAACCCCATCACCGAAAAGTAAAGATGGCTGGACACGTCCATTTTCACCCAAAGGGTGGCCAATCTGCGACTGTAGAAGAAGTCTTGCAACTTTTACAGGATTTCTTACATTTCGGACGGCACCGATCCCAGCAAACCAATGGGTAGAACTACTCATTATGCCTGCGTCACACTCGACAAACCCATTTATGGTTAAATTACTCCCAATTCCCGCATTGGTTAATGGACAGTCTTCTAAATAAGCAACAGTAGCCTCTACGGCATCCACAGCGTTCTTATGTTCAACAGACAGCAGCTCCGCAGCAAGTAAACAGGCTTCAAAACATAATTTATTATATTTCTCTTCGTTAGATTTTGATTGGTATCCTGCACCCGAATGCACAATAACACAAACCATGATATAGCACTACGAAATTATTCTGTTGAAGCTTCTAAAATTAAACAAAAATAGTAGTAGATAGTAAGAAAGCATGTGGAACAATCGTGTAAATATGCATACAATCGAAAATAGAGTAAGTGAGGAATAATTTCCCCGCCAACTATTCAGAATCATCACTCTGAATCACTGATATTCAAACTGAATTAAATTCTTCAGATAAATTTTATTTCAATTCACACATAATTAATTCATGCATGATTAATTACAAAACATTCCACTGTAATGATCAATTTACACATCTGTATATATAGATACATAAAAAGCAATTTCAAAACAGATGGATTTCGCAACCCTTGTAAAAATAGTGCTCATGACCACATTCACTTATTGGAGAAAAAGGGAATACATCACCAGAACAACCAAAACATGCCATTCATAGCATCGCCTAAGTAATAACACCTCAAAAAGATAATTCTAAACTACATCGACAATAAAGAAAATCACTTTTATCTATTTGGTTTGTGAGAATGACATTTCACAGTCAACCTCCTTTAATCACATCAAAACCAACACCGTTGTCTCTCGCTTAAATTTGAGAGGGAAAAGAACAAGAAGTTCAGCGAAAATATCTCTCAGAAATGGGGTTGGTATTCCGATGGTTAGACTCTTGTCATTTATATATTTGCAAAGGAAACAAATTGTCTGTGAGAGGCACATTCGTAAATAGAGATTCTACGTCCAGTGATAACATTTGTTTGCCACTTACATTCAAGTCTTTTATGCATTCAATAAACTCAAAAGTATCTCGGAGAGAGTACTTACAGAGTTGTTATCTCACAGTTCTAGCATTTTGGACATCCATTTGGCAATCGGATGGTATGGTGATCCCACCATGTCTAAAATTGGTCGAAGTGGCAGACCTGCTTTGGTAGACCGTAGAGTCAAGGAATAATTGATCCTCTTGGTCTCAGACGTTCAAATAGGTCGTCATTCATGCAGCAGTCGCTCTCCATCTTCCTAAAGACATCTGTCAGTTGCTGTTCCATCAGTTCTGTCTTAATCTTCTCATTGTCTGGTTTTGAAAATTTACTATCAACAGAGCCACTAAGCGCCTACATGGACTTGTTACCACAAAAACCTAAGCAGTATTATGAACCAATACCTTAGCATACACCAACTCACGTAATATTACAAAATATTCAGGTATCAGACATATGTGTTGCACAGCAGTTCTTTTCGTTAGCCTCTATGCTTGAGATATCCCTGATGAAAGAACCTAGAGGAAAGTTTCAGGTTTCTCACAAGTTTCTCCGCTTCATTGGTCGCTCTAGATGAAGCGACATAGTAGGTAGTGTTGCAGTAAAACATAAATTCTTAGGTAAGACGAGATCAATCGGTGAGGTGATGAATGTATACCAATCAACGTGTCTGAGACATTTGATACACTTATCGAGTCATCGACGTCTTCATTGAGAAACGTCAGGTGAAATGCAATTCGGTTGAAAAAATCGTGGGATAGTGAGGTTGAAGGTGATGCCAATCCATTCAGCCCTAGAGCCTGAGATATTGAGTGTTGCTTAGCTAGAGCCCTCAGACTGCAGACTTATGATGAATTGTCTCCTTATGACTTTAGAAATTCTGAATACTTTCGTGATCTCATTTTAATAATGATCTCTTGCACATATAATGTAATCCAACTTCTGTCCCCTTTCCATGTTTTCGGAAGTGAAACAATCTAAAGAATTTATTAAGGCATCTGCAGTTTTACCATATAAGGAGGGGACATCTGAAATCCTATGTAGGATTCTTAATAAAGCAGGAATTAGGGTGGCATTAAAACCCACAAACCCACTCAGGGACAAGCTCTGTAGGTCAAAGGACCCCGTTGATCCAATTAGACAGAATAATGTAATTTACAAAATACCTTGAACTACATAAGTCAAACCAGTAGATCGATGGTAGTCAGGTTGTCACAACATAAGAATTCAGCTAAGGTTAGAATGATTGACCCCGTGAAGATAAGTAATTCCGAAAAAGGCTCAGCAATGGCACTGCATGCACTAACACACAACCCCACAATAGGGTGACAGAGGGTTAAAATTCCAAAAAGCAATACAGATAGGTGGCGAGAGAGGTTGATTACTGAATCTCTGTTCATAGAATCCACACCCAACACGTGCAATAGGAATGACTCATTGTTCATAACAGAAATATGGAAAATATTACTACCAGTCAAATCAAGAGATGAGAAATAGTGGAACCGTATGAATGAAGTTGGAAAGTTGTGTCAATAACTTGATATGATTATGAGCAATAAATTGTGCTCAAAACGTTGTAATCAGTAAATATTCCTGCATAACACTGTGACACTTTGTCAAAATAAATTCCATCCAAAATGGGATTATACGCCACCACAGTGCACAGGTCCTATTCTTTTATCCTCACCAAAGGGCAAGATGTAGTATTTGACAAGACCTCAATAGTGAGAATGATATGCCATTTCTTTCGAGACATAATCGGCTTCAACACTTGTCACACAAATCATGACTCATTCGGCTATTACTGGAGCAATATTTCTTCAGACAACGCTCCAGGTAGGAAGAGCGGAGTGACAATAGAAGCCACTGCACAGTTCCACTACCATAAAAATGGAGGTCTTGTTTATTACATTGTCAGAACCTTGTAGTCGAATGCAAACAATGTCTCTCCTAAAGTGGAGTTTGCGGAAAACTGATTTAATAATGTAGTGGTTCCAGATTTAATGTAACTTAGCGTTGTGAAATTGGAGGACACCAAGCTATTATTAGAAATCATCGCAGTATACAGTGATGAGAATGATTTCATTTTGGGGCAGATACATACAGTTCGAGTGTTGGGTTTGAACGACCCAGATTTGTCCAGTCAGCATTGACTTTAGGTGCACTGCTGACATTTTGGGTAGACTTCGGGTGCAGTTCAGACAACCGTCTTAATTTCTCCAATGAGCCTGGAGATTTTGCCTTGAAATGTCTACAGTGGGCCTTAAGAAAATGCTAGCTGGATAAGTTTTCGGCTACAGGTGGCTTGCACCGCTTAACTATTGCTTTTATCCATTCACTGCATGCACCCCAAATCTTAATTACACAGAATCGGCAAAGTTAAACTATCATAGCCAAAACCCCAGTGGCCTTGAAAAACCAATCGAAATTCAGGTGCAAAAAGCCGCATAATCGTCAGAAAATACACTAGAAATGTTGCAGTTTTGATACTACACTGTATAGTTGCAGCTTATGTGTTGCAAGAATGTCTCTCAGTTACCATACAGATGATCATTCAGATATCATACCATGCCCAATAAATGCATTCATCCAAGTGACTGTAGATCGTGTTGCTTTGAGATCCATTGACAATTCTAACACTGTTCTCCAATCTACCCTTGACTCCAACCATAATCCTAACTTTAATCCCAAACCTAGGTTCATGTTAGCTAACATTAACCCTGGACCCTAAACCTTAGTCTTAAAAGCCACAACTCTACCTGACAGTGTAGATTTGCAGAAAAAGTACCTAATAAATAAGAATACTGTATCTATCCTCTCAAAGTTCAAAAAGGCAGACGTGATTTGATTTGGAGTGATATCACTCCATATATATTTCATAACATCCTATGCGTCTGATTGGTTCCTGATGGTCAACCTTTGAAAGACCTTGGCATTCGCTGTGCTACTTCAACTTAGTCAAAGAACCAAACAAAAATTCGACCGTTTCTACATCAGCCCAGTATCTACCAACTGACGTGGAATTCAGAAACACGACGAACAGAACCCTACCTGAAGTCCGCGCAAGCAATAATGAAAGTGTTCGGTCACACACCTCCAGTCGACTTAAACAACCGACTTCAACACCCTACAAGGAATAATGGTGGAGCTGAAAAGTAGTAATTTTGGTGACTAATTCACTCCGGCTAAATTTGGCGAGGTAAGCCGTCGAAATAGATTTGTTTTTGTTCATGCCTCTTGTTCTGCTCCAGTATTCGTTACCTTACCAAGCCTACTATAATGCTGAATTAAATCTTGCTAATTCTGAAATAATCCCAACATTCTATAGTGATTGAATTCTGAATCTGTTCTGAAATGGATTCTATAATGGCACAGAGTAGAACTCAGCGTAGGTTTTCAGCATGACTGGCACTAATTCAGCACCGTGTTCTTTTTCTTGGCATTTTCAGGAGTAGATCAGAACCTACTGGGTTTGCCTATCATCGTTGTTCCAGCCCTCACAGGACATATTGAGCACGGGCTAGCGTTACTTCAGAACATAGTGGGTGGATAAAATCTTCATTTGTAACAAAAAGGCATTATCGAAGAATGGGTTAGAATAAGTTTAGAATTGTTGTGAGCTTGGGCTGGTTGCACGTTACACAATACCAGCATCGATTCGCATTCTTGCTCTCCTGTGGTCTTCTCCTTCGAAGATCACATCTGTTTTCATGGAAATAACACAGTCACACAACCCTCTCGTTTCTAGGTTAGTGCTGGGTGACCACGAGCTGAATAAGTAAAATTCGACCACAGGTCTTCAGGATACCTCTAGCTTTCCGTCAATCGATATAGCCACTTCTTTCGAGGGGACTGTTCTCACCGTCAAAGGCACAGTTCAAAATGCTTTGGCAACTAGAAAAAGGGTGAATCTCCGAAGAAACCTTCATAGATTTGCCAACGGCGAATAACTTCGCATATTCGTGAAGGCATTTGTACTGCCTAAAACATACTTGAACATACGCAACAGTAACCTTCGTTGGGTCGCTGATGATCTGTCAAGCCGTTTCCCTAAAGAATCGCCTCCAGAGGTGACCCCTATGGATCACCCACTTTGGGCTAAACATATATGATGTGCCGATCCCGAAGCCAACCCTCGCGTGAGAATAACCCAAAAGCAAATCACTGATTCCAATTATTAATTAAGAAGAAACCAGTGACAGTTGGATGTGTATTTCGGAAGCACACTAGTGAGAAGAGGCCCGAAGAAACACGCGTATAAACCATCGACGTTCAGTGCACACCCATAAGAAGAGACTCTACAGAAGCATGGCCCCCACTTGACTATCAGCCCACTGAATGACCTAATTGTTTGTAGCACGTTTTTCATGGGGTCGAGACAATGCACTGCGACTCACCCCCTCGATTCTCTCAGCTGCCTTTGTATGACTTGCAGGAATTATTAACTCTCATATTTCTCTTCATGTTCGTTCAAGTTCGGCTCTCCGTACAGAAACCAATTTTCCTCACTGTTTAACTTGATTGGAATGAGCTGAATCTGTATTTGTGAGGTTTGATTCGATTAGGTTTTCAGGTCTGACGGCAAATAGTTGCCAGCAGTGTAACTCAGGTCACCTATAATGGAAAAGACTAGGTGTATCTGACTGAGAGACTACTTTAGATGACTGTTGTCAGCCACGACTCGTAAACCGTTAATGCCCAGCTCTTGCTGCACTCGGACTCACGCTGTTCCTTGAAGTTTCTCAGAAACGCTTAGTAATAACGGACGCAAAACCGAAACACCAATTGTTGACTCGAGGATTCTTTATTGTAACACCAACATATAAATAATGTTATAACTAAGGTCTGTGAACAAAACACTGATCCATCCCTTTTTTCCATCACAGCGAATACACTTGACTTGGATGCCATTACGAGAAACTAGGTCACACGGACAGAGCTGAAATGGAAAACAAACAGAAAAGCCAACACACCACAAGCATACCACCCACAGCACAATCTCACACATCAACGACGACCTGCGCCTTCCAGTTAAAGGCATCCCCTTGAAACACAATCGCCACTTGCTAGAATGACTCTTGCAGAATGCAACGTGACCATAGCACCACCTCACGATACTCTACGCACATCCTCTTATCTACTCATTACCAATTACGACTGAAATCGCTTGTCACTCATTCTGCTTCAGTTCTAGGAAAGGCGACGTATGCGAGCCTCAGTCGTTTACACTTTTGCTTTCCGGCGTGTCGGACCGCAGCTAACAATTATCTCCGTGTGCATTTCATTCTCAGCAATAGCCTAGCCTCCCCGGCGTATACGCTCCATCTGTCGTCCTTAACATCAATCAATTCATTCACGAATGTAGAAGACAAGAAACAACTTCAGAAGTAATCACGACGAAAATTTTAACAAAATTATGCAAAACAACCAAGTACAAAAACAACGAATCCAAAAAACACCAACTGATATGACACAACACACATATACAAACAGTGCACACAAACTCGCGGATCATGTCTTGATGGAATTCCTTTGAAGAAAAGCAGGACTTACACCAGTACGCCTACAACCCTTCACAGTTTGACGATTGTAATTTGTGGAATGTCCGGACACACACAAGATTAACCAACAATTACAATGATTGGAACCCACACAATTATTTAACACAAGCATATGTACAATCAACACATCAAATGTTGTGGATTCTGACACGACAAACTACCCTTCAAGAACTGTAGGACTTACAGCACTACGCCTACATTCCTTTTCAGGTTGATGATCCAAGTGGAAGTCGTCCGGACACAAACAGAATTACCAACAGCTAGATGACAGATGATATCAATTCAGTATATACAATATGAACACATGTACAAAATCACACACCAAGCACATTGGACTGCTCATTGATGCGCTACCCTTTGAAGAATTGTAGGACTTACAGCAGTACGCCTACAACCCTTCTCAGGTTGACGCCCTACGTCGGAAAATCGTCGAAGAGTTCATTTGCTGACTTCCTACTATCAGCTATATCCTCAAATCTAAACGGTAACACGCTCATGTCATTGTATCGTAGAATATAGATGACGAAAAAACAAACGACATATCTGATCAACCAAGCGTAGAAACAGAGTAATTTACACCAAAGATAATAGCATTCAAATAGTAACTTAAAACTAGAAATGCCTTCATTCATGCAAGTCAATTTAACAATTACCCTCTCATACACACTTGGCTTATTTTCACTAAACTGACCAATATCTTTCGTCTCTTCAAATGCACCAATATTATCATAGTCATTGCACAAGATACTCGAGTTGATGGGAATCTGTTTCATTGTGGATGACAACACCAACGATGACTGATTGATACCAGTTGATGAACTTAGCGGTGCATCAGAAGCTGTTGCTGTTCGGCTTTCAGAAAATTCTCTAACTGCAAGATTACTACCACTGCTGTCTTTTACTATTAGCTCAGGTTGAGCAAAAGCATCTGATGATAGGTGGGCTACATGCTGATCAATTACACTGATGGTCTCACAAGTATGCATTCCTGCTGCAACTGCATCTGCGTTCAATTCTACTTCACCTTTGAGCTGTACAGAACCCTTATTTAGCTTAGCGGTAGTAGGCATTCCCCTCATTTCATCATGATCAGCCAAAGACAAATCTGCACTATCATGATCATTATCACAAATATTCAATTTACCATCATCTATCTGGTCAACTTCATCATTTTCAAACTCTTTAATAACAGCAGTAGATGATTTGGGTTCTTCCTCACAAATCCCTAAAGATTTCATACCTTCACTCTGACTAGTAATACCTTGTAAACTTGTGGAGTCAGAACTGCACTCTGAAGCAATAACTCTATTCTGTGACACTCTATTCAACAATGGCTTACCAGTTGCAACTACAGACTTCTTCACCGCACCGTTATCGTCACACAATTCGGAGTCAGGCCTGGAGTTTACATTTAGCTTATCACTGAACTTGCTCACTGGTTCACAGTTCACCTCTGCATGCACCTCTTGCAAACGTGTAAAACACAACCGTGTTTGTCTTGCATCTTGTAACTTATCTGTTGAGGATGTACTACGAAACCTGTTACACTCACTAGGTCTATATGCATTACTAGACATCATGGAGCCTTCTCGATATCCACCTCTCTGAGGCCTATTCGTCATCAATAATTGCGTTTTTCCCTCAGACTGCTCTATTCTACGGGTGAGATTCAATATACTGGCAAACTTGCTCATCGATTGATTGGCACTAGTATTTACCAGTTTCAGGATATCATCAAACTTTGGCTCGATACCCTCATCCTCCATACGGGAGCTTATCTTCACCCACTTCCTTTGCAGTCGAGTAGGTAGGCGTCTTGCTATTACTTCTAGTATAAAACTCGAGTTGAGGTCACTCATGCAATTCATCGAAATCAAGGTACTCTTATAAGTCATAAGATTATCTAAAAACTCAGTAAGTGCCTTGGAGTCATCTCGAAGTTGGCTGCCATTACCTTCGACAGCTTCGTATACGTTCCTTACAATCATTGAAGGTCTTCCAAACCTTTGACGTAGTATGCTCATAGCCTCATCGTAGCCCTCTTTTGGCTTCATAAACTTACAGCACTGTATAGCTCTTGCAGCATCTCCAGTGCAATACCTCATCAAATACATTAACTTCAATTCATCACTTAATAGAAAACTACTCAGCATGATCTCAAACTCCCTTACAAATTGTAAATAA
Source organism: Trichobilharzia regenti (assembly GCA_944472135.2). NCBI lineage: Eukaryota > Metazoa > Platyhelminthes > Trematoda > Strigeidida > Schistosomatidae > Trichobilharzia > Trichobilharzia regenti. The sequence continues at coordinate 130,867,548 of OX235270.1, read as the reverse complement.
TCAGCCGGGTTTCCGTCGAAACACTGTGGTTCAAATTTAGGGAGTTTGATGTTCCTATTATCTCTGAACGGCGAAACAGTAACATCAACCATGTCATGTTGAACATCAGACACATCGTTACAATTAACAGACAAGTTACCATGACTTACTTTCCTGTTTGCATCCGAGACGCACTGTCCCTTCTCTGACCCAGGCATTGTTGAACTTGACCCAACTCCAAAACGTTCCAGATATTGCTTGTTCAAAGAGAAATTGACCGGCACCAGGAAAGATGAACGGTGACTATCCAAACTGTCACCGACGTTCTTGGGTTTGAGCAAACAACCATGAATTGATCGTTCTATCTTTAACTGCATTGGCAGCAACCGTAGTTTGCCTCAAGTACTCTTGGTTTAGAAATTCTTGTGAATTACTTTGAGCGATGCGAAAACCTAATATTAGATCCCCTCTGGATAAGATGTCTTAAGCTAAACCTTATTTTTTATTTTAAGGTAACTAATCTTCTCCTGCATTCCTCCGAGTCAATAACTAAGCCTATCGCCGTCATCAGATACAATCTTAGAAATCATCACAACCTAGCTGCTATAGAGCATTGTCAGACTTACGTGCGGTACAACCTATTCTTAAATAAGTTTTCAGTCATTTGGAATAGACTACCAGCTAATGTGCGTGATGCAAACACATTTCCAGTGTTCATCTCCTCAGTCACCAGACTGCTCAAAGATGACAATGCACTTTTCACCTGACTCTTACACCTTCTTTTTCACCCTTCATAGATATTTTAAGTTCATTAAACGTGTAGTTACAACAAACTAGAGTTACAAATTTTAATATTATTGGAACCAGATGATAAACACTTCTACACAGGACAGTAATATTAGTTCACACATAATTTGAAAGTTAGCGTAACGGGACTAGTTAGTTAGTGCACAAAAATAACCATATTTACTAAACAGAGTATGTATGTATACGTTTATTAGTCACTCCTTAAAGACACCTCTTGCTTTCTTTTGAGTTAATGTTGTTTGTATTCTTTTTTGTCTCTCCATTTTGGCTTCCATTTGGCTTTTTGAATGAGAATGAATAATGAGGATGTTTGACCATTTACAAAGACAAATGATCTGCAAACATTATTGGTCCCATATCTTACATTTCCTTCGTGAATTACGCATTACCTTCCCCCACGACGCAATCTGGATTACATTTGTGGAATAAACTCTTATACCAACGGAAAAGTATTAATTTGTAATACGATGTCACGATTGTACCTTATAACGTAACTGATCGTATCTGTAAAAATAACTTTCTTTTCTTGGAAACGCCCGTTTATCAGAAAATATATACTATCATTAATATTATTCTACATTGAGTACAATTCACTCGTGATGATACGATGAAAATGCCGACAAAACTATACAAGTGTATCACTTATTTCAATTATTATTCAATTTGGATATAAATGAAGAATAAGATTCGGTTTCGTTATATTGGGGAATAACTTCAAGCTCTATTTTCCCAAGAATTTTAGTCCATCCAAAACATACCTGGGTTTTTTCGTTAATGCGAAGTCAATATTTCTTTAATTTTTGATGTGCTCCATTGAATGACTGGCTATCATACTGTTGCCACAAACCAAAGACAAAAACGTCAGAAGCCACGTAATTTAGCCATAAACCAAATTTATGAAACTTAAATAATGCTTATCCATGCCTCTCCATTTTGTGTGTCCTACACAGTAGGAAAAATTATGTATTTTATTAAAACATTATTATTAAGTATGATTGCTAATCGTATATATAATTTATCATATTGGTGATACCTGAAAACTGGCGTCCCTCATGTACAAAATGAGAATATATTATTATTAAACAACCCTTTTGTGCAACACATTTTAGTCACCCTATTCTGTCACAGTTTGATGATTCGGTGTGGGTCGAAATAAAATTTCTCAGGAGTAAACATATCCTTATAGGTTGTGTATACCGACCGCCATCATCCAACCGCGAATACGATAACGTACTCAGCAACATATTCAATGTTGCACCCAATCTTCCCTTCAGTTGTAATATAATTGGAGGTGACTTCAATTTGCCTGATATATCGTGGCGTACACTTCGTGGACCCTCAAGGTATGATAATCTTCTTAATTCCATCATTACAGGAGGATGGACGCAACAAATAAATGTACCCACTAGGTCCGATAACATTCTTTATCTTATATTCACAATCAACGTAGCACCATCTACAATTCATGTGGGACATGAATTCCCAGGTAGCGATCATAAAATAGTTGCATGTTTGTTTAATATTTCTCCAGAAACTATGCACAGAAACGAAGGTAATCGGACACCTATAAGACCATATACACGTGTTGATTAAGACCTGTATCAGGGCTTGATTAGATACTATAACTGGGATTCCTACTTTACCAATGACTTATTAGAGTAAGTCCTTAAAAACTTCCATGAAAATATACAGTCTGCTAGTCATGTCATAGCGCCCGTGAAATTGATTAAATTCAAAACCCCTCAAGGTGATTGTATTCCAATATCATTAAGAAGAGGTTTGCGGAAGCACTCTTTAAGTTACTACAGACATGACGACTTACCGTCGTTAATCGCTATCAAAACAATCCCCATTAGAATCCATGAGTTGAGAAATCTAAGTCTTAGGAATAAAGAAACGCGGACAATTCAGCCACTGCAAAACATTGGACAAACAGCCAAACTCTTCAAAAGTAGGTTAACAAACTCCAAATCAACATATCCAAAAATAATACATCTAGGCGGCATTACTTACGAAAGTGCTGAGGATATATGTGAGGTGTTTAGCACGCGCTTTGCCAAACTGTACAGTCTAGAAAATGACCAGGATATAGATTTCCCTCGTAAAACAGAAAAGTGTTTATGCGATATAGTCTTAAAGGCCCAATAAATCGATAAAGCTATCACAACCCTTAAGCCTACTAATACTCCCGGGCCAGATGGAATGTCTTCCGTCCTCTTAAAAAATGGTGGAAATGACATGAATCTACTTCTTCTCAAGATATTTTCAACTTCGATAAGGAGTGGAACATATCCAAATAGCTGGAAGAAATCTTACGTTGTACCCTTTCACAAAACCGGACCTACAGCGGACATAGATAATTACCGCCCCACCAACATTACTTCCGTAGTTTCACGTGTGATGGAAAAGATTGTAAAGAAGCAAATTGTTCAGTGTTTGCTTTCGAATGACTTAATATCCCCTTTCCAATACGGTTTCCCAAATAGAAGATCGTGCATTACTTGCGAGTTAGATTATTTCGACCACATTACTGAATGTGTAGACAAGGGTCGTTCGGCAGCAACATTATTTCTAGATGTTAGGAAAGCTTTTGATAAGGTCCCACATAACAGACTCATATTGAAACTCCTATCTTATGGAATAAGTGGAAGGCTACTTGAGTGGATAACTTCCTTTCTTACAGGAAGAGAACAGTTAGTTAAAGTCAACCATCACTTATCTACATCCAAACCGATAACCAGCGGCGTGATACAAGCTAGTGCTCTTGGCCCTACCCTACTCATTGTATTCATAAATAATAGCAATAATATTTTCTCATTTTGTACATGAGGGACGCCAGTTTTCAGGCATCATGCGTCGGTGGCACAGTGGTTATGACTCTCGCCGATCATGCACATGGCCCGAGGTTCGAAACCCTGCCGACCCACACCTGATATCTATGGTCGGCCTGCAAACTTTAGGCTACAGATATCCATGCTGAAAATTCCATACTTGCACCAAAAATACAGTGTGGAATCAAGCTGTAATCAAAAATAAAAAAATGAATAAATATGATAAATTATATATACGATTAGCAATCATACTTAATAATAATGTTTTAATAAAATACATAATTTTTCCTACCTGTGTAG